>OX465295.1:304908394-307440477 GCA_949987735.1 Leucophora obtusa
GGTATTCCAGAAATTCAGATTTTGTTTACTGACCACCATTGGTGAATCACATTTTCATGGAGCAACTCCACAAAAAACTGATAGGATATAAGTGTGATACACCAAAATGTTCGTATGAATAAGGCCTATTTGTGTCCATAATTAGAAATGCGGCGACTAGTCTAGGTATTCCAGAAATTCAGATTTTGTTTACTGACCACCATTGGTGAATCACATTTTCATGGAGCAACTCCACAAAAAACTGATAGGATATAAGTGTGATACACCAAAATGTTCGTATGGATAAAATCTATAAGTCTCCGTATTTAGAAATGCGGCGACTAGTCTAGGTATTCCAGAAATTCAGATTTTGTTTACTGACCACCATTGGTGAATAACATTTTAATGGAGCAACTCCACAAAAAACTGATAGGATATAAGTGTGATACACCAAAATGTTCGTATGAATAAGGCCTATTTGTGTCCATAATTAGAAATGCGGCTACTAGTCTAGGTATTCCAGAAATTCAGATTTTGTTTACTGACCACCATTGGTGAATAACATTTTAATGGAGCAACTCCACAAAAAACTGATAGGATATAAGTGTGATACACCAAAATGTTCGTATGAATAAGGCCTATTTGTGTCCATAATTAGAAATGCGGCGACTAGTCTAGATATTCCAGAAATTCAGATTTTGTTTACTGACCACCATTGGTGAATCACATTTTCAAGGAGCAACTCCACAAAAAACTGATAGGATATAAGTGTGATACACCAAAATGTTCGTATGAATAAGGCCTATTTGTGTCCATAATTAGAAATGCGGCGACTAGTCTAGGTATTCCAGAAATTCAGATTTTGTTTACTGACCACCATTGGTGAATCACATTTTCATGGAGCAACTCCACAAAAAACTGATAGGATATAAGTGTGATACACCAAAATGTTCGTATGAATAAGGCCTATTTGTGTCCATAATTAGAAATGCGGCGACTAGTCTAGATATTCCAGAAATTCAGATTTTGTTTACTGACCACCATTGGTGAATCACATTTTCAAGGAGCAACTCCACAAAAAACTGATAGGATATAAGTGTGATACACCAAAATGTTCGTATGAATAAGGCATATTTGTGTCCATAATTAGAAATGCGGCGACTAGTCTAGGTATTCCAGAAATTCAGATTTTGTTTACTGACCACCATTGGTGAATCACATTTTCATGGAGCAACTCCACAAAAAACTGATAGGATATAAGTGTGATACACCAAAATGTTCGTATGAATAAGGCCTATTTGTGTCCATAATTAGAAATGCGGCGACTAGTCTAGGTATTCCAGAAATTCAGATTTTGTTTACTGACCACCATTGGTGAATCACATTTTCAAGGAGCAACTCCACAAAAAACTGATAGGATATAAGTGTGATACACCAAAATGTTCGTATGAATAAGGCCTATTTGTGTCCATAATTAGAAATGCGGCGACTAGTCTAGGTATTCCAGAAATTCAGATTTTGTTTACTGACCACCATTGGTGAATCACATTTTCATGGAGCAACTCCACAAAAAACTGATAGGATATAAGTGTGATACACCAAAATGTTCACATGAATAAGGCCTATTTGTGTCCATAATTAGAAATGCGGCGACTAGTCTAGGTATTCCAGAAATTCAGATTTTGTTTACTGACCACCATTGGTGAATCACATTTTCATGGAGCAACTCCACAAAAAACTGATAGGATATAAGTGTGATACACCAAAATGTTCGTATGAATAAGGCCTATTTGTGTCCATAATTAGAAATGCGGCGACTAGTCTAGATATTCCAGAAATTCAGATTTTGTTTACTGACCACCATTGGTGAATCACATTTTCAAGGAGCAACTCCACAAAAAACTGATAGGATATAAGTGTGATACACCAAAATGTTCGTATGAATAAGGCCTATTTGTGTCCATAATTAGAAATGCGGCGACTAGTCTAGGTATTCCAGAAATTCAGATTTTGTTTACTGACCACCATTGGTGAATCACATTTTCATGGAGCAACTCCACAAAAAACTGATAGGATATAAGTGTGATACACCAAAATGTTCGTATGGATAAAATCTATAAGTCTCCGTATTTAGAAATGCGGCGACTAGTCTAGGTATTCCAGAAATTCAGATTTTGTTTACTGACCACCATTGGTGAATAACATTTTAATGGAGCAACTCCACAAAAAACTGATAGGATATAAGTGTGATACACCAAAATGTTCGTATGAATAAGGCCTATTTGTGTCCATAATTAGAAATGCGGCGACTAGTCTAGATATTCCAGAAATTCAGATTTTGTTTACTGACCACCATTGGTGAATCACATTTTCAAGGAGCAACTCCACAAAAAACTGATAGGATATAAGTGTGATACACCAAAATGTTCGTATGAATAAGGGCTATTTGTGTCCATAATTAGAAATGCGGCGACTAGTCTAGGTATTCCAGAAATTCAGATTTTGTTTACTGACCACCATTGGTGAATCACATTTTCATGGAGCAACTCCACAAAAAACTGATAGGATATAAGTGTGATACACCAAAATGTTCGTATGAATAAGGCCTATTTGTGTCCATAATTAGAAATGCGGCGACTAGTCTAGGTATTCCAGAAATTCAGATTTTGTTTACTGACCACCATTGGTGAATCACATTTTCATGGAGCAACTCCACAAAAAACTGATAGGATATAAGTGTGATACACCAAAATGTTCGTATGGATAAAATCTATTAGTGTCCGTATTTAGAAATGCGGTGACTACTCTAGGTATTCCAGAAATTCAGATTTTGTTTACTGACCACCGGTGATGAATCACATTTTCATGGAGCAACTCCACAAAAAACTGATAGGATATAAGTGTGATACACCAAAATGTTCGTATGGATAAAATCTATTAGTGTCCGTATTTAGAAATGCGGCGACTAGTCTAGGTATTCCAGAAATTCAGATTTTGTTTACTGACCACCATTGGTGAATCACATTTTCATGGAGCAACTCCACAAAAAACTGATAGGATATAAGTGTGATACACCAAAATGTTCGTATGGATAAAATCTATAAGTCTCCGTATTTAGAAATGCGGCGACTAGTCTAGGTATTCCAGAAATTCAGATTTTGTTTACTGACCACCATTGGTGAATAACATTTTAATGGAGCAACTCCACAAAAAACTGATAGGATATAAGTGTGATACACCAAAATGTTCGTATGAATAAGGCCTATTTGTGTCCATAATTAGAAATGCGGCGACTAGTCTAGATATTCCAGAAATTCAGATTTTGTTTACTGACCACCATTGGTGAATCACATTTTCATGGAGCAACTCCACAAAAAACTGATAGGATATAAGTGTGATACACCAAAATGTTCGTATGAATAAGGCCTATTTGTGTCCATAATTAGAAATGCGGCGACTAGTCTAGATATTCCAGAAATTCAGATTTTGTTTACTGACCACCATTGGTGAATCACATTTTCAAGGAGCAACTCCACAAAAAACTGATAGGATATAAGTGTGATACACCAAAATGTTCGTATGAATAAGGCCTATTTGTGTCCATAATTAGAAATGCGGCGACTAGTCTAGATATTCCAGAAATTCAGATTTTGTTTACTGACCACCATTGGTGAATCACATTTTCAAGGAGCAACTCCACAAAAAACTGATAGGATATAAGTGTGATACACCAAAATGTTCGTATGAATAAGGCCTATTTGTGTCCATAATTAGAAATGCGGCGACTAGTCTAGGTATTCCAGAAATTCAGATTTTGTTTACTGACCACCATTGGTGAATCACATTTTCATGGAGCAACTCCACAAAAAACTGATAGGATATAAGTGTGATACACCAAAATGTTCATATGAATAAGGCCTATTTGTGTCCATAATTAGAAATGCGGCGACTAGTCTAGGTATTCCAGAAATTCAGATTTTGTTTACTGACCACCATTGGTGAATCACATTTTCATGGAGCAACTCCACAAAAAACTGATAGGATATAAGTGTGATACACCAAAATGTTCGTATGAATAAGGCCTATTTGTGTCCATAATTAGAAATGCGGCGACTAGTCTAGGTATTCCAGAAATTCAGATTTTGTTTACTGACCACCATTGGTGAATCACATTTTCATGGAGCAACTCCACAAAAAACTGATAGGATATAAGTGTGATACACCAAAATGTTCGTATGAATAAGGCCTATTTGTGTCCATAATTAGAAATGCGGCGACTAGTCTAGGTATTCCAGAAATTCAGATTTTGTTTACTGACCACCATTGGTGAATCACATTTTCATGGAGCAACTCCACAAAAAACTGATAGGATATAAGTGTGATACACCAAAATGTTCGTATGGATAAAATCTATTAGTGTCCGTATTTAGAAATGCGGTGACTACTCTAGGTATTCCAGAAATTCAGATTTTGTTTACTGACCACCGGTGATGAATCACATTTTCATGGAGCAACTCCACAAAAAACTGATAGGATATAAGTGTGATACACCAAAATGTTCGTATGGATAAAATCTATTAGTGTCCGTATTTAGAAATGCGGCGACTAGTCTAGGTATTCCAGAAATTCAGATTTTGTTTACTGACCACCATTGGTGAATCACATTTTCATGGAGCAACTCCACAAAAAACTGATAGGATATAAGTGTGATACACCAAAATGTTCGTATGGATAAAATCTATAAGTCTCCGTATTTAGAAATGCGGCGACTAGTCTAGGTATTCCAGAAATTCAGATTTTGTTTACTGACCACCATTGGTGAATAACATTTTAATGGAGCAACTCCACAAAAAACTGATAGGATATAAGTGTGATACACCAAAATGTTCGTATGAATAAGGCCTATTTGTGTCCATAATTAGAAATGCGGCGACTAGTCTAGATATTCCAGAAATTCAGATTTTGTTTACTGACCACCATTGGTGAATCACATTTTCATGGAGCAACTCCACAAAAAACTGATAGGATATAAGTGTGATACACCAAAATGTTCGTATGAATGAGGCCTATTTGTGTCCATAATTAGAAATGCGGCGACTAGTCTAGATATTCCAGAAATTCAGATTTTGTTTACTGACCACCATTGGTGAATCACATTTTCAAGGAGCAACTCCACAAAAAACTGATAGGATATAAGTGTGATACACCAAAATGTTCGTATGAATAAGGCCTATTTGTGTCCATAATTAGAAATGCGGCGACTAGTCTAGGTATTCCAGAAATTCAGATTTTGTTTACTGACCACCATTGGTGAATCACATTTTCATGGAGCAACTCCACAAAAAACTGATAGGATATAAGTGTGATACACCAAAATGTTCATATGAATAAGGCCTATTTGTGTCCATAATTAGAAATGCGGCGACTAGTCTAGGTATTCCAGAAATTCAGATTTTGTTTACTGACCACCATTGGTGAATCACATTTTCATGGAGCAACTCCACAAAAAACTGATAGGATATAAGTGTGATACACCAAAATGTTCGTATGAATAAGGCCTATTTGTGTCCATAATTAGAAATGCTGCGACTAGTCTAGATATTCCAGAAATTCAGATTTTGTTTACTGACCACCATTGGTGAATCACATTTTCAAGGAGCAACTCCACAAAAAACTGATAGGATATAAGTGTGATACACCAAAATGTTCGTATGAATAAGGCCTATTTGTGTCCATAATTAGAAATGCGGCGACTAGTCTAGGAATTCCAGAAATTCAGATTTTGTTTACTGACCACCATTGGTGAATCACATTTTCATGGAGCAACTCCACAAAAAACTGATAGGATATAAGTGTGATACACCAAAATGTTCGTATGAATAAGGCCTATTTGCGTCCATAATTAGAAATGCGGCGACTAGTCTAGGTATTCCAGAAATTCAGATTTTGTTTACTGACCACCATTGGTGAATCACATTTTCATGGAGCAACTCCACAAAAAACTGATAGGATATAAGTGTGATACACCAAAATGTTCGTATGAATAAGGCCTATTTGTGTCCATAATTAGAAATGCGGCGACTAGTCTAGGTATTCCAGAAATTCAGATTTTGTTTACTGACCACCGGTGATGAATCACATTTTCATGGAGCAACTCCACAAAAAACTGATAGGATATAAGTGTGATACACCAAAATGTTCGTATGAATAAGGCCTATTAGTGTCCGTATTTAGAAATGCGGCGACTACTCTACATATTCCAGAAATTCAGATTTTGTTTACTGACCACCATTGGTGAATCACATTTTCATGGAGCAACTCCACAAAAAACTGATAGGATATAAGTGTGATACACCAAAATGTTCGTATGAATAAGGCCTATTTGTGTCCATAATTAGAAATGCGGCGACTAGTCTAGGTATTCCAGAAATTCAGATTTTGTTTACTGACCACCATTGGTGAATCACATTTTCATGGAGCAACTCCACAAAAAACTGATAGGATATAAGTGTGATACACCAAAATGTTCGTATGAATAAGGCCTATTTGCGTCCATAATTAGAAATGCGGCGACTAGTCTAGGTATTCCAGAAATTCAGATTTTGTTTACTGACCACCATTGGTGAATCACATTTTCAAGGAGCAACTCCACAAAAAACTGATAGGATATAAGTGTGATACACCAAAATGTTCGTATGAATAAGGCCTATTTGTGTCCATAATTAGAAATGCGGCGACTAGTCTAGGTATTCCAGAAATTCAGATTTTGTTTACTGACCACCATTGGTGAATCACATTTTCATGGAGCAACTCCACAAAAAACTGATAGGATATAAGTGTGATACACCAAAATGTTCGTATGAATAAGGCCTATTTGTGTCCATAATTAGAAATGCGGCGACTAGTCTAGGTATTCCAGAAATTCAGATTTTGTTTACTGACCACCATTGGTGAATCACATTTTCATGGAGCAACTCCACAAAAAACTGATAGGATATAAGTGTGATACACCAAAATGTTCGTATGGATAAAATCTATAAGTCTCCGTATTTAGAAATGCGGCGACTAGTCTAGGTATTCCAGAAATTCAGATTTTGTTTACTGACCACCATTGGTGAATAACATTTTAATGGAGCAACTCCACAAAAAACTGATAGGATATAAGTGTGATACACCAAAATGTTCGTATGAATAAGGCCTATTTGTGTCCATAATTAGAAATGCGGCTACTAGTCTAGGTATTCCAGAAATTCAGATTTTGTTTACTGACCACCATTGGTGAATAACATTTTAATGGAGCAACTCCACAAAAAACTGATAGGATATAAGTGTGATACACCAAAATGTTCGTATGAATAAGGCCTATTTGTGTCCATAATTAGAAATGCGGCGACTAGTCTAGATATTCCAGAAATTCAGATTTTGTTTACTGACCACCATTGGTGAATCACATTTTCAAGGAGCAACTCCACAAAAAACTGATAGGATATAAGTGTGATACACCAAAATGTTCGTATGAATAAGGCCTATTTGTGTCCATAATTAGAAATGCGGCGACTAGTCTAGGTATTCCAGAAATTCAGATTTTGTTTACTGACCACCATTGGTGAATCACATTTTCATGGAGCAACTCCACAAAAAACTGATAGGATATAAGTGTGATACACCAAAATGTTCGTATGAATAAGGCCTATTTGTGTCCATAATTAGAAATGCGGCGACTAGTCTAGATATTCCAGAAATTCAGATTTTGTTTACTGACCACCATTGGTGAATCACATTTTCAAGGAGCAACTCCACAAAAAACTGATAGGATATAAGTGTGATACACCAAAATGTTCGTATGAATAAGGCATATTTGTGTCCATAATTAGAAATGCGGCGACTAGTCTAGGTATTCCAGAAATTCAGATTTTGTTTACTGACCACCATTGGTGAATCACATTTTCATGGAGCAACTCCACAAAAAACTGATAGGATATAAGTGTGATACACCAAAATGTTCGTATGAATAAGGCCTATTTGTGTCCATAATTAGAAATGCGGCGACTAGTCTAGGTATTCCAGAAATTCAGATTTTGTTTACTGACCACCATTGGTGAATCACATTTTCAAGGAGCAACTCCACAAAAAACTGATAGGATATAAGTGTGATACACCAAAATGTTCGTATGAATAAGGCCTATTTGTGTCCATAATTAGAAATGCGGCGACTAGTCTAGGTATTCCAGAAATTCAGATTTTGTTTACTGACCACCATTGGTGAATCACATTTTCATGGAGCAACTCCACAAAAAACTGATAGGATATAAGTGTGATACACCAAAATGTTCACATGAATAAGGCCTATTTGTGTCCATAATTAGAAATGCGGCGACTAGTCTAGGTATTCCAGAAATTCAGATTTTGTTTACTGACCACCATTGGTGAATCACATTTTCATGGAGCAACTCCACAAAAAACTGATAGGATATAAGTGTGATACACCAAAATGTTCGTATGAATAAGGCCTATTTGTGTCCATAATTAGAAATGCGGCGACTAGTCTAGATATTCCAGAAATTCAGATTTTGTTTACTGACCACCATTGGTGAATCACATTTTCAAGGAGCAACTCCACAAAAAACTGATAGGATATAAGTGTGATACACCAAAATGTTCGTATGAATAAGGCCTATTTGTGTCCATAATTAGAAATGCGGCGACTAGTCTAGGTATTCCAGAAATTCAGATTTTGTTTACTGACCACCATTGGTGAATCACATTTTCATGGAGCAACTCCACAAAAAACTGATAGGATATAAGTGTGATACACCAAAATGTTCGTATGGATAAAATCTATAAGTCTCCGTATTTAGAAATGCGGCGACTAGTCTAGGTATTCCAGAAATTCAGATTTTGTTTACTGACCACCATTGGTGAATAACATTTTAATGGAGCAACTCCACAAAAAACTGATAGGATATAAGTGTGATACACCAAAATGTTCGTATGAATAAGGCCTATTTGTGTCCATAATTAGAAATGCGGCGACTAGTCTAGATATTCCAGAAATTCAGATTTTGTTTACTGACCACCATTGGTGAATCACATTTTCAAGGAGCAACTCCACAAAAAACTGATAGGATATAAGTGTGATACACCAAAATGTTCGTATGAATAAGGGCTATTTGTGTCCATAATTAGAAATGCGGCGACTAGTCTAGGTATTCCAGAAATTCAGATTTTGTTTACTGACCACCATTGGTGAATCACATTTTCATGGAGCAACTCCACAAAAAACTGATAGGATATAAGTGTGATACACCAAAATGTTCGTATGAATAAGGCCTATTTGCGTCCATAATTAGAAATGCGGCGACTAGTCTAGGTATTCCAGAAATTCAGATTTTGTTTACTGACCACCATTGGTGAATCACATTTTCATGGAGCAACTCCACAAAAAACTGATAGGATATAAGTGTGATACACCAAAATGTTCGTATGAATAAGGCCTATTTGTGTCCATAATTAGAAATGCGGCGACTAGTCTAGATATTCCAGAAATTCAGATTTTGTTTACTGACCACCATTGGTGAATCACATTTTCAAGGAGCAACTCCACAAAAAACTGATAGGATATAAGTGTGATACACCAAAATGTTCGTATGAATAAGGCCTATTTGTGTCCATAATTAGAAATGCGGCGACTAGTCTAGGTATTCCAGAAATTCAGATTTTGTTTACTGAACACCATTGGTGAATCACATTTTCATGGAGCAACTCCACAAAAAACTGATAGGATATAAGTGTGATACACCAAAATGTTCGTATGAATAAGGCCTATTTGTGTCCATAATTAGAAATGCGGCGACTAGTCTAGATATTCCAGAAATTCAGATTTTGTTTACTGACCACCATTGGTGAATCACATTTTCAAGGAGCAACTCCACAAAAAACTGATAGGATATAAGTGTGATACACCAAAATGTTCGTATGAATAAGGCCTATTTGTGTCCATAATTAGAAATGCGGCGACTAGTCTAGGTATTCCAGAAATTCAGATTTTGTTTACTGACCACCATTGGTGAATCACATTTTCATGGAGCAACTCCACAAAAAACTGATAGGATATAAGTGTGATACACCAAAATGTTCATATGAATAAGGCCTATTTGTGTCCATAATTAGAAATGCGGCGACTAGTCTAGGTATTCCAGAAATTCAGATTTTGTTTACTGACCACCATTGGTGAATCACATTTTCATGGAGCAACTCCACAAAAAACTGATAGGATATAAGTGTGATACACCAAAATGTTCGTATGAATAAGGCCTATTTGTGTCCATAATTAGAAATGCGGCGACTAGTCTAGGTATTCCAGAAATTCAGATTTTGTTTACTGACCACCATTGGTGAATCACATTTTCATGGAGCAACTCCACAAAAAACTGATAGGATATAAGTGTGATACACCAAAATGTTCCTATGAATAAGGCCTATTTGTGTCCATAATTAGAAATGCGGCGACTAGTCTAGGTATTCCAGAAATTCAGATTTTGTTTACTGACCACCATTGGTGAATCACATTTTCATGGAGCAACTCCACAAAAAACTGATAGGATATAAGTGTGATACACCAAAATGTTCGTATGAATAAGGCCTATTTGTGTCCATAATTAGAAATGTGGCGACTAGTCTAGGTATTCCAGAAATTCAGATTTTGTTTACTGACCACCATTGGTGAATCACATTTTCATGGAGCAACTCCACAAAAAACTGATAGGATATAAGTGTGATACACCAAAATGTTCCTATGAATAAGGCCTATTTGTGTCCATAATTAGAAATGCGGCGACTAGTCTAGGTATTCCAGAAATTCAGATTTTGTTTACTGACCACCATTGGTGAATCACATTTTCATGGAGCAACTCCACAAAAAACTGATAGGATATAAGTGTGATACACCAAAATGTTCGTATGGATAAAATCTATTAGTGTCCGTATTTAGAAATGCGGCGACTACTCTAGGTATTCCAGAAATTCAGATTTTGTTTACTTACCACCGGTGATGAATCACATTTTCATGGAGCAACTCCACAAAAAACTGATAGGATATAAGTGTGATACACCAAAATGTTCGTATGGATAAAATCTATTAGTGTCCGTATTTAGAAATGCGGCGACTAGTCTAGGTATTCCAGAAATTCAGATTTTGTTTACTGACCACCATTGGTGAATCACATTTTCATGGAGCAACTCCACAAAAAACTGATAGGATATAAGTGTGATACACCAAAATGTTCGTATGAATAAGGCCTATTTGTGTCCATAATTAGAAATGCGGCGACTAGTCTAGGTATTCCAGAAATTCAGATTTTGTTTACTGACCACCATTGGTGAATCACATTTTCATGGAGCAGCTCCACAAAAAACTGATAGGATATAAGTGTGATACACCAAAATGTTCGTATGAATAAGGCCTATTTGCGTCCATAATTAGAAATGCGGCGACTAGTCTAGGTATTCCAGAAATTCAGATTTTGTTTACTGACCACCATTGGTGAATAACATTTTCATGGAGCAACTCCACAAAAAACCGATAGGATATAAGTGTGATACACCAAAATGTTCGTATGAATAAGGCCTATTTGTGTCCATAATTAGAAATGCGGCGACTACTCTAGGTATTCCAGAAATTCAGATTTTGTTTACTGACCACCGGTGATGAATCACATTTTCATGGAGCAACTCCACAAAAAACTGATAGGATATAAGTGTGATACACCAAAATGTTCGTATGAATAAGGCCTATTAGTGTCCGTATTTAGAAATGCGGCGACTACTCTACATATTCCAGAAATTCAGATTTTGTTTACTGACCACCATTGGTGAATCACATTTTCATGGAGCAACTCCACAAAAAACTGATAGGATATAAGTGTGATACACCAAAATGTTCGTATGAATAAGGCCTATTTGTGTCCATAATTAGAAATGCGGCGACTAGTCTAGGTATTCCAGAAATTCAGATTTTGTTTACTGACCACCATTGGTGAATCACATTTTCATGGAGCAACTCCACAAAAAACTGATAGGATATAAGTGTGATACACCAAAATGTTCGTATGAATAAGGCCTATTTGTGTCCATAATTAGAAATGCGGCGACTAGTCTAGATATTCCAGAAATTCAGATTTTGTTTACTGACCACCATTGGTGAATCACATTTTCAAGGAGCAACTCCACAAAAAACTGATAGGATATAAGTGTGATACACCAAAATGTTCGTATGAATAAGGCCTATTTGTGTCCATAATTAGAAATGCGGCGACTAGTCTAGGTATTCCAGAAATTCAGATTTTGTTTACTGACCACCATTGGTGAATCACATTTTCATGGAGCAACTCCACAAAAAACTGATAGGATATAAGTGTGATACACCAAAATGTTCGTATGAATAAGGCCTATTTGTGTCCATAATTAGAAATGCGGCGACTAGTCTAGGTATTCCAGAAATTCAGATTTTGTTTACTGACCACCATTGGTGAATCACATTTTCATGGAGAAACTCCACAAAAAACTGATAGGATATAAGTGTGATACACCAAAATGTTCGTATGAATAAGGCCTATTTGTGTCCATAATTAGAAATGCGGCGACTAGTCTAGGTATTCCAGAAATTCAGATTTTGTTTACTGACCACCATTGGTGAATCACATTTTCATGGAGCAACTCCACAAAAAACTGATAGGATATAAGTGTGATACACCAAAATGTTCGTATGAATAAGGCCTATTTGTGTCCATAATTAGAAATGCGGCGACTAGTCTAGGTATTCCAGAAATTCAGATTTTGTTTACTGACCACCATTGGTGAATCACATTTTCATGGAGCAACTCCACAAAAAACTGATAGGATATAAGTGTGATACACCAAAATGTTCGTATGGATAAAATCTATAAGTCTCCGTATTTAGAAATGCGGCGACTAGTCTAAGTATTCCAGAAATTCAGATTTTGTTTACTGACCACCATTGGTGAATAACATTTTAATGGAGCAACTCCACAAAAAACTGATAGGATATAAGTGTGATACACCAAAATGTTCGTATGAATAAGGCCTATTTGTGTCCATAATTAGAAATGCGGCGACTAGTATAGGTATTCCAGAAATTCAGATTTTGTTTACTGACCACCATTGGTGAATCACATTTTCATGGAGCAACTCCACAAAAAACTGATAGGATATAAGTGTGATACACCAAAATGTTCATATGAATAAGTCCTATTTGTGTCCATAATTAGAAATGCGGCGACTAGTCTAGGTATTCCAGAAATTCAGATTTTGTTTACTGACCACCATTGGTGAATCACATTTTCAAGGAGCAACTCCACAAAAAACTGATAGGATATAAGTGTGATACACCAAAATGTTCGTATGAATAAGGCCTATTTGTGTCCATAATTAGAAATGCGGCGACTAGTCTAGATATTCCAGAAATTCAGATTTTGTTTACTGACCACCATTGGTGAATCACATTTTCAAGGAGCAACTCCACAAAAAACTGATAGGATATAAGTGTGATACACCAAAATGTTCGTATGAATAAGGCCTATTTGTGTCCATAATTAGAAATGCGGCGACTATTCTAGGTATTCCAGAAATTCAGATTTTGTTTACTGACCACCATTGGTGAATCACATTTTCATGGAGCAACTCCACAAAAAACTGATAGGATATAAGTGTGATACACCAAAATGTTCGTATCAATAAGGCCTATTTGTGTCCATAATTAGAAATGCGGCGACTAGTCTAGGTATTCCAGAAATTCAGATTTTGTTTACTGACCACCATTGGTGAATCACATTTTCATGGAGCAACTCCACAAAAAACTGATAGGATATAAGTGTGATACACCAAAATGTTCCTATGAATAAGGCCTATTTGTGTCCATAATTAGAAATGCGGCGACTAGTCTAGGTATTCCAGAAATTCAGATTTTGTTTACTGACCACCATTGGTTAATCACATTTTCATGGAGCAACTCCACAAAAAACTGATAGGATATAAGTGTGATACACCAAAATGTTCGTATGAATAAGGCCTATTTGTGTCCATAATTAGAAATGTGGCGACTAGTCTAGGTATTCCAGAAATTCAGATTTTGTTTACTGACCACCATTGGTGAATCACATTTTCATGGAGCAACTCCACAAAAAACTGATAGGATATAAGTGTGATACACCAAAATGTTCCTATGAATAAGGCCTATTTGTGTCCATAATTAGAAATGCGGCGACTAGTCTAGGTATTCCAGAAATTCAGATTTTGTTTACTGACCACCATTGGTGAATCACATTTTCATGGAGCAACTCCACAAAAAACTGATAGGATATAAGTGTGATACACCAAAATGTTCCTATGAATAAGGCCTATTTGTGTCCATAATTAGAAATGCGGCGACTGGGCTAGGTATTCCAGAAATTCAGATTTTGTTTACTGACCACCATTGGTGAATCACATTTTCATGGAGCAACTCCACAAAAAACTGATAGGATATAAGTGTGATACACCAAAATGTTCGTATGGATAAAATCTATTGGTGTCCGTATTTAGAAATGCGGCGACTACTCTAGGTATTCCAGAAATTCAGATTTTGTTTACTGACCACCATTGGTGAATCACATTTTCATGGAGCAACTCCACAAAAAACTGATAGGATATAAGTGTGATACACCAAAATGTTCGTATGAATAAGGCCTATTTGTGTCCATAATTAGAAATGCGGCGACTAGTCTAGGTATTCCAGAAATTCAGATTTTGTTTACTGACCACCATTGGTGAATCACATTTTCATGGAGCAACTCCACAAAAAACTGATAGGATATAAGTGTGATACACCAAAATGTTCGTATGAATAAGGCCTATTTGTGTCCATAATTAGAAATGTGGCGACTAGTCTAGGTATTCCAGAAATTCAGATTTTGTTTACTGACCACCATTGGTGAATCACATTTTCATGGAGCAACTCCACAAAAAACTGATAGGATATAAGTGTGATACACCAAAATGTTCCTATGAATAAGGCCTATTTGTGTCCATAATTAGAAATGCGGCGACTAGTCTAGGTATTCCAGAAATTCAGATTTTGTTTACTGACCACCATTGGTGAATCACATTTTCATGGAGCAACTCCACAAAAAACTGATAGGATATAAGTGTGATACACCAAAATGTTCGTATGGATAAAATCTATAAGTCTCCGTATTTAGAAATGCGGCGACTAGTCTAGGTATTCCAGAAATTCAGATTTTGTTTACTGACCACCATTGGTGAATAACATTTTAATGGAGCAACTCCACAAAAAACTGATAGGATATAAGTGTGATACACCAAAATGTTCGTATGAATAAGGCCTATTTGTGTCCATAATTAGAAATGCGGCGACTAGTCTAGGTATTCCAGAAATTCAGATTTTGTTTACTGACCACCATTGGTGAATCACATTTTCATGGAGCAGCTCCACAAAAAACTGATAGGATATAAGTGTGATACACCAAAATGTTCGTATGAATAAGGCCTATTTGTGTCCATAATTAGAAATGCGGCGACTACTCTAGGTATTCCAGAAATTCAGATTTTGTTTACTGACCACCGGTGATGAATCACATTTTCATGGAGCAACTCCACAAAAAACTGATAGGATATAAGTGTGATACACCAAAATGTTCGTATGAATAAGGCCTATTAGTGTCCGTATTTAGAAATGCGGCGACTTCTCTACATATTCCAGAAATTCAGATTTTGTTTACTGACCACCATTGGTGAATCACATTTTCATGGAGCAACTCCACAAAAAACTGATAGGATATAAGTGTGATACACCAAAATGTTCGTATGAATAAGGCCTATTTGTGTCCATAATTAGAAATGCGGCGACTAGTCTAGGTATTCCAGAAATTCAGATTTTGTTTACTGACCACCATTGGTGAATCACATTTTCATGGAGCAACTCCACAAAAAACTGATAGGATATAAGTGTGATACACCAAAATGTTCGTATGAATAAGGCCTATTTGTGTCCATAATTAGAAATGCGGCGACTAGTCCAGATATTCCAGAAATTCAGATTTTGTTTACTGACCACCATTGGTGAATCACATTTTCAAGGAGCAACTCCACAAAAAACTGATAGGATATAAGTGTGATACACCAAAATGTTCGTATGAATAAGGCCTATTTGTGCCCATAATTAGAAATGCGGCGACTAGTCTAGGTATTCCAGAAATTCAGATTTTGTTTACTGACCACCATTGGTGAATCACATTTTCATGGAGCAACTCCACAAAAAACTGATAGGATATAAGTGTGATACACCAAAATGTTCGTATGAATAAGGCCTATTTGTGTCCATAATTAGAAATGCGGCGACTAGTCTAGGTATTCCAGAAATTCAGATTTTGTTTACTGACCACCATTGGTGAATCACATTTTCATGGAGCAACTCCACAAAAAACTGATAGGATATAAGTGTGATACACCAAAATGTTCGTATGAATAAGGCCTATTTGTGTCCATAATTAGAAATGCGGCGACTAGTCTAGGTATTCCAGAAATTCAGATTTTGTTTACTGACCACCATTGGTGAATCACATTTTCATGGAGCAACTCCACAAAAAACTGATAGGATATAAGTGTGATACACCGAAATGTTCGTATGAATAAGGCCTATTTGTGTCCATAATTAGAAATGCGGCGACTAGTCTAGGTATTCCAGAAATTCAGATTTTGTTTACTGACCACCATTGGTGAATCACATTTTCATGGAGCAACTCCACAAAAAACTGATAGGATATAAGTGTGATACACCAAAATGTTCGTATGGATAAAATCTATAAGTCTCCGTATTTAGAAATGCGGCGACTAGTCTAGGTATTCCAGAAATTCAGATTTTGTTTACTGACCACCATTGGTGAATAACATTTTAATGGAGCAACTCCACAAAAAACTGATAGGATATAAGTGTGATACACCAAAATGTTCGTATGAATAAGGCCTATTTGTGTCCATAATTAGAAATGCGGCGACTAGTATAGGTATTCCAGAAATTCAGATTTTGTTTACTGACCACCATTGGTGAATCACATTTTCATGGAGCAACTCCACAAAAAACTGATAGGATATAAGTGTGATACACCAAAATGTTCATATGAATAAGTCCTATTTGTGTCCATAATTAGAAATGCGGCGACTAGTCTAGGTATTCCAGAAATTCAGATTTTGTTTACTGACCACCATTGGTGAATCACATTTTCAAGGAGCAACTCCACAAAAAACTGATAGGATATAAGTGTGATACACCAAAATGTTCGTATGAATAAGGCCTATTTGCGTCCATAATTAGAAATGCGGCGACTAGTCTAGATATTCCAGAAATTCAGATTTTGTTTACTGACCACCATTGGTGAATCACATTTTCAAGGAGCAACTCCACAAAAAACTGATAGGATATAAGTGTGATACACCAAAATGTTCGTATGAATAAGGCCTATTTGTGTCCATAATTAGAAATGCGGCGACTAGTCTAGGTATTCCAGAAATTCAGATTTTGTTTACTGACCACCATTGGTGAATCACATTTTCATGGAGCAACTCCACAAAAAACTGATAGGATATAAGTGTGATACACCAAAATGTTCGTATGAATAAGGCCTATTTGTGTCCATAATTAGAAATGCGGCGACTAGTCTAGGTATTCCAGAAATTCAGATTTTGTTTACTGACCACCATTGGTGAATCACATTTTCATGGAGCAACTCCACAAAAAACTGATAGGATATAAGTGTGATACACCAAAATGTTCCTATGAATAAGGCCTATTTGTGTCCATAATTAGAAATGCGGCGACTAGTCTAGGTATTCCAGAAATTCAGATTTTGTTTACTGACCACCATTGGTTAATCACATTTTCATGGAGCAACTCCACAAAAAACTGATAGGATATAAGTGTGATACACCAAAATGTTCGTATGAATAAGGCCTATTTGTGTCCATAATTAGAAATGTGGCGACTAGTCTAGGTATTCCAGAAATTCAGATTTTGTTTACTGACCACCATTGGTGAATCACATTTTCATGGAGCAACTCCACAAAAAACTGATAGGATATAAGTGTGATACACCAAAATGTTCCTATGAATAAGGCCTATTTGTGTCCGTAATTAGAAATGCGGCGACTAGTCTAGGTATTCCAGAAATTCAGATTTTGTTTACTGACCACCATTGGTGAATCACATTTTCATGGAGCAACTCCACAAAAAACTGATAGGATATAAGTGTGATACACCAAAATGTTTATATGAATAAGGCCTATTTGTGTCCATAATTAGAAATGCGGCGACTGGGCTAGGTATTCCAGAAATTCAGATTTTGTTTACTGACCACCATTGGTGAATCACATTTTCATGGAGCAACTCCACAAAAAACTGATAGGATATAAGTGTGATACACCAAAATGTTCGTATGGATAAAATCTATTGGTGTCCGTATTTAGAAATGCGGCGACTACTCTAGGTATTCCAGAAATTCAGATTTTGTTTACTGACCACCATTGGTGAATCACATTTTCATGGAGCAACTCCACAAAAAACTGATAGGATATAAGTGTGATACACCAAAATGTTCGTATGAATAAGGCCTATTTGCGTCCATAATTAGAAATGCGGCGACTAGTCTAGGTATTCCAGAAATTCAGATTTTGTTTACTGACCACCATTGGTGAATCACATTTTCATGGAGCAACTCCACAAAAAACTGATAGGATATAAGTGTGATACACCAAAATGTTCGTATGAATAAGGCCTATTTGTGTCCATAATTAGAAATGTGGCGACTAGTCTAGGTATTCCAGAAATTCAGATTTTGTTTACTGACCACCATTGGTGAATCACATTTTCATGGAGCAACTCCACAAAAAACTGATAGGATATAAGTGTGATACACCAAAATGTTCCTATGAATAAGGCCTATTTGTGTCCATAATTAGAAATGCGGCGACTAGTCTAGGTATTCCAGAAATTCAGATTTTGTTTACTGACCACCATTGGTGAATCACATTTTCATGGAGCAACTCCACAAAAAACTGATAGGATATAAGTGTGATACACCAAAATGTTCGTATGGATAAAATCTATAAGTCTCCGTATTTAGAAATGCGGCGACTAGTCTAGGTATTCCAGAAATTCAGATTTTGTTTACTGACCACCATTGGTGAATAACATTTTAATGGAGCAACTCCACAAAAAACTGATAGGATATAAGTGTGATACACCAAAATGTTCGTATGAATAAGGCCTATTTGTGTCCATAATTAGAAATGCGGCGACTAGTCTAGGTATTCCAGAAATTCAGATTTTGTTTACTGACCACCATTGGTGAATCACATTTTCATGGAGCAGCTCCACAAAAAACTGATAGGATATAAGTGTGATACACCAAAATGTTCGTATGAATAAGGCCTATTTGTGTCCATAATTAGAAATGCGGCGACTACTCTAGGTATTCCAGAAATTCAGATTTTGTTTACTGACCACCGGTGATGAATCACATTTTCATGGAGCAACTCCACAAAAAACTGATAGGATATAAGTGTGATACACCAAAATGTTCGTATGAATAAGGCCTATTAGTGTCCGTATTTAGAAATGCGGCGACTTCTCTACATATTCCAGAAATTCAGATTTTGTTTACTGACCACCATTGGTGAATCACATTTTCATGGAGCAACTCCACAAAAAACTGATAGGATATAAGTGTGATACACCAAAATGTTCGTATGAATAAGGCCTATTTGTGTCCATAATTAGAAATGCGGCGACTAGTCTAGGTATTCCAGAAATTCAGATTTTGTTTACTGACCACCATTGGTGAATCACATTTTCATGGAGCAACTCCACAAAAAACTGATAGGATATAAGTGTGATACACCAAAATGTTCGTATGAATAAGGCCTATTTGTGTCCATAATTAGAAATGCGGCGACTAGTCTAGATATTCCAGAAATTCAGATTTTGTTTACTGACCACCATTGGTGAATCACATTTTCAAGGAGCAACTCCACAAAAAACTGATAGGATATAAGTGTGATACACCAAAATGTTCGTATGAATAAGGCCTATTTGTGTCCATAATTAGAAATGCGGCGACTAGTCTAGGTATTCCAGAAATTCAGATTTTGTTTACTGACCACCATTGGTGAATCACATTTTCATGGAGCAACTCCACAAAAAACTGATAGGATATAAGTGTGATACACCAAAATGTTCGTATGAATAAGGCCTATTTGTGTCCATAATTAGAAATGCGGCGACTAGTCTAGGTATTCCAGAAATTCAGATTTTGTTTACTGACCACCATTGGTGAATCACATTTTCATGGAGCAACTCCACAAAAAACTGATAGGATATAAGTGTGATACACCAAAATGTTCGTATGAATAAGGCCTATTTGTGTCCATAATTAGAAATGCGGCGACTAGTCTAGGTATTCCAGAAATTCAGATTTTGTTTACTGACCACCATTGGTGAATCACATTTTCATGGAGCAACTCCACAAAAAACTGATAGGATATAAGTGTGATACACCGAAATGTTCGTATGAATAAGGCCTATTTGTGTCCATAATTAGAAATGCGGCGACTAGTCTAGGTATTCCAGAAATTCAGATTTTGTTTACTGACCACCATTGGTGAATCACATTTTCATGGAGCAACTCCACAAAAAACTGATAGGATATAAGTGTGATACACCAAAATGTTCGTATGGATAAAATCTATAAGTCTCCGTATTTAGAAATGCGGCGACTAGTCTAGGTATTCCAGAAATTCAGATTTTGTTTACTGACCACCATTGGTGAATAACATTTTAATGGAGCAACTCCACAAAAAACTGATAGGATATAAGTGTGATACACCAAAATTTTCGTATGAATAAGGCCTATTTGTGTCCATAATTAGAAATGCGGCGACTAGTATAGGTATTCCAGAAATTCAGATTTTGTTTACTGACCACCATTGGTGAATCACATTTTCATGGAGCAACTCCACAAAAAACTGATAGGATATAAGTGTGATACACCAAAATGTTCATATGAATAAGTCCTATTTGTGTCCATAATTAGAAATGCGGCGACTAGTCTAGGTATTCCAGAAATTCAGATTTTGTTTACTGACCACCATTGGTGAATCACATTTTCAAGGAGCAACTCCACAAAAAACTGATAGGATATAAGTGTGATACACCAAAATGTTCGTATGAATAAGGCCTATTTGTGTCCATAATTAGAAATGCGGCGACTAGTCTAGATATTCCAGAAATTCAGATTTTGTTTACTGACCACCATTGGTGAATCACATTTTCAAGGAGCAACTCCACAAAAAACTGATAGGATATAAGTGTGATACACCAAAATGTTCGTATGAATAAGGCCTATTTGTGTCCATAATTAGAAATGCGGCGACTAGTCTAGGTATTCCAGAAATTCAGATTTTGTTTACTGACCACCATTGGTGAATCACATTTTCATGGAGCAACTCCACAAAAAACTGATAGGATATAAGTGTGATACACCAAAATGTTCGTATGAATAAGGCCTATTTGTGTCCATAATTAGAAATGCGGCGACTAGTCTAGGTATTCCAGAAATTCAGATTTTGTTTACTGACCACCATTGGTGAATCACATTTTCATGAAGCAACTCCACAAAAAACTGATAGGATATAAGTGTGATACACCAAAATGTTCCTATGAATAAGGCCTATTTGTGTCCATAATTAGAAATGCGGCGACTAGTCTAGGTATTCCAGAAATTCAGATTTTGTTTACTGACCACCATTGGTGAATCACATTTTCATGGAGCAACTCCACAAAAAACTGATAGGATATAAGTGTGATACACCAAAATGTTCGTATGAATAAGGCCTATTTGTGTCCATAATTAGAAATGTGGCGACTAGTCTAGGTATTCCAGAAATTCAGATTTTGTTTACTGACCACCATTGGTGAATCACATTTTCATGGAGCAACTCCACAAAAAACTGATAGGATATAAGTGTGATACACCAAAATGTTCCTATGAATAAGGCCTATTTGTGTCCATAATTAGAAATGCGGCGACTAGTCTAGGTATTCCAGAAATTCAGATTTTGTTTACTGACCACCATTGGTGAATCACATTTTCATGGAGCAACTCCACAAAAAACTGATAGGATATAAGTGTGATACACCAAAATGTTTATATGAATAAGGCCTATTTGTGTCCATAATTAGAAATGCGGCGACTGGGCTAGGTATTCCAGAAATTCAGATTTTGTTTACTGACCACCATTGGTGAATCACATTTTCATGGAGCAACTCCACAAAAAACTGATAGGATATAAGTGTGATACACCAAAATGTTCGTATGGATAAAATCTATTAGTGTCCGTATTTAGAAATGCGGCGACTACTCTAGGTATTCCAGAAATTCAGATTTTGTTTACTGACCACCATTGGTGAATCACATTTTCATGGAGCAACTCCACAAAAAACTGATAGGATATAAGTGTGATACACCAAAATGTTCGTATGAATAAGGCCTATTTGTGTCCATAATTAGAAATGCGGCGACTAGTCTAGGTATTCCAGAAATTCAGATTTTGTTTACTGACCACCATTGGTGAATCACATTTTCATGGAGCAACTCCACAAAAAACTGATAGGATATAAGTGTGATACACCAAAATGTTCCTATGAATAAGGCCTATTTGTGTCCATAATTAGAAATGCGGCGACTAGTCTAGGTATTCCAGAAATTCAGATTTTGTTTACTGACCACCATTGGTGAATCACATTTTCATGGAGCAACT
Organism: Leucophora obtusa; assembly: GCA_949987735.1. Lineage (NCBI taxonomy): Eukaryota > Metazoa > Arthropoda > Insecta > Diptera > Anthomyiidae > Leucophora > Leucophora obtusa. The sequence goes on from OX465295.1 coordinate 304,931,258, forward strand.
CCACAAAAAACTGATAGGATATAAGTGTGATACACCAAAATGTTCGTATGAATAAGGCCTATTTGTGTCCATAATTAGAAATGTGGCGACTAGTCTAGGTATTCCAGAAATTCAGATTTTGTTTACTGACCACCATTGGTGAATCACATTTTCATGGAGCAACTCCACAAAAAACTGATAGGATATAAGTGTGATACACCAAAATGTTCGTATGAATAAGGCCTATTTGCGTCCATAATTAGAAATGCGGCGACTAGTCTAGGTATTCCAGAAATTCAGATTTTGTTTACTGACCACCATTGGTGAATCACATTTTCATGGAGCAACTCCACAAAAAACTGATAGGATATAAGTGTGATACACCAAAATGTTTATATGAATAAGGCCTATTTGTGTCCATAATTAGAAATGCGGCGACTGGGCTAGGTATTCCAGAAATTCAGATTTTGTTTACTGACCACCATTGGTGAATCACATTTTAATGGAGCAACTCCACAAAAAACTGATAGGATATAAGTGTGATACACCAAAATGTTCGTATGGATAACATCTATTAGTGTCCGTATTTAGAAATGCGGCGACTACTCTAGGTATTCCAGAAATTCAGATTTTGTTTACTGACCACCATTGGTGAATCACATTTTCATGGAGCAACTCCACAAAAAACTGATAGGATATAAGTGTGATACACCAAAATGTTCGTATGGATAAAATCTATTAGTGTCCGTATTTAGAAATGCGGCGACTACTCTAGGTATTCCAGAAATTCAGATTTTGTTTACTGACCACCATTGGTGAATCACATTTTCATGGAGCAACTCCACAAAAAACTGATAGGATATAAGTGTGATACACCAAAATGTTCGTATGAATAAGGCCTATTTGTGTCCATAATTAGAAATGCGGCGACTAGTCTAGGTATTCCAGAAATTCAGATTTTGTTTACTGACCACTATTGGTGAATCACATTTTCATGGAGCAACTACACAAAAAACTGATAGGATATAAGTGTGATACACCAAAATGTTCGTATGAATAAGGCCTATTTGTGTCCATAATTAGAAATGCGGCGACTAGTCTAGGTATTCCAGAAATTCAGATTTTGTTTACTGACCACCATTGGTGAATCACATTTTCATGGAGCAACTCCACAAAAAACTGATAGGATATAAGTGTGATACACCAAAATGTTCGTATGGATAAAATCTATTAGTGTCCGTATTTAGAAATGCGGCGACTACTCTAGGTATTCCAGAAATTCAGATTTTGTTTACTGACCACCATTGGTGAATCACATTTTCATGGAGCACCTCCTCAAAAAACTGATAGGATATAAGTGTGATACACCAAAATGTTCGTATGAAAAAGGCCTATTTGCGTCCATAATTAGAAATGCGGCGACTAGTCTAGGTATTCCAGAAATTCAGATTTTGTTTACTGACCACCATTGGTGAATCACATTTTCATGGAGCAACTCCTCAAAAAACTGATAGGATATAAGTGTGATACACCAAAATGTTCGTATGAATAAGGCCTATTTGTGTCCATAATTAGAAATGCGGCGACTAGTCTAGGTATTCCAGAAATTCAGATTTTGTTTACTGACCACGATTGGTGAATCACATTTTCATGGAGCAACTCCACAAAAAACTGATAGGATATAAGTGTGATACACCAAAATGTTCGTATGAATAAGGCCTATTTGTGTCCATAATTAGAAATGCGGCGACTAGTCTAGGTATTCCAGAAATTCAGATTTTGTTTACTGACCACCATTGGTGAATCACATTTTCATGGAGCAACTCCACAAAAAACTGATAGGATATAAGTGTGATACACCAAAATGTTCGTATGAATAAGGCCTATTTGTGACCATAATTAGAAATGCGGCGACTAGTCTAGGTATTCCAGAAATTCAGATTTTGTTTACTGACCACGATTGGTGAATCACATTTTCATGGAGCAACTTCACAAAAAACTGATAGGATATAAGTGTGATACACCAAAATGTTCGTATGAATAAGGCCTATTTGTGTCTATAATTAGAAATGCGGCGACTAGTCTAGGTATTCCAGAAATTCAGATTTTGTTTACTGACCACGATTGGTGAATCACATTTTCATGGAGCAACTCCACAAAAAACTGATAGGATATAAGTGTGATACACCAAAATGTTCGTATGAATAAGGCCTATTTGTGTCCATAATTAGAAATGCGGCGACTAGTCTAGGTATTCCAGAAATTCAGATTTTGTTTACTGACCACCATTGGTGAATCACATTTTCATGGAGCAACTCCACAAAAAACTGATAGGATATAAGTGTGATACACCAAAATGTTCGTATGAATAAGGCCTATTTGTGACCATAATTAGAAATGCGGCGACTAGTCTAGGTATTCCAGAAATTCAGATTTTGTTTACTGACCACGATTGGTGAATCACATTTTCATCGAGCAACTCCTCAAAAAACTGATAGGATATAAGTGTGATACACCAAAATGTTCGTATGAATAAGGCCTATTTGTGTCCATAATTAGAAATGCGGCGACTAGTCTAGGTATTCCAGAAATTCAGATTTTGTTTACTGACCACGATTGGTGAATCACATTTTCATGGAGCAACTCCTCAAAAAACTGATAGGATATAAGTGTGATACACCAAAATGTTCATATGAATAAGGCCTATTTGTGTCCATAATTAGAAATGCGGCGACTAGTCTAGGTATTCCAGAAATTCAGATTTTGTTTACTGACCACGATTGGTGAATCACATTTTCATGGAGCAACTCCACAAAAAACTGATAGGATATAAGTGTGATACACCAAAATGTTCGTATGAATAAGGCCTATTTGTGTCCATAATTAGAAATGCGGCGACTAGTCTAGGTATTCCAGAAATTCAGATTTTGTTTACTGACCACGATTGGTGAATCACATTTTCATGGAGCAACTCCACAAAAAACTGATAGGATATAAGTGTGATACACCAAAATGTTCGTATGAATAAGGCCTATTTGTGACCATAATTAGAAATGCGGCGACTAGTCTAGGTATTCCAGAAATTCAGATTTTGTTTACTGACCACCATTGGTGAATCACATTTTCATGGAGCAACTCCACAAAAAACTGATAGGATATAAGTGTGATACACCAAAATGTTCGTATGAATAAGGCCTATTTGTGACCATAATTAGAAATGCGGCGACTAGTCTAGGTATTCCAGAAATTCAGATTTTGTTTACTGACCACCATTGGTGAATCACATTTTCATGGAGCAACTCCACAAAAAACTGATAGGATATAAGTGTGATACACCAAAATGTTCGTATGAATAAGGCCTATTTGTGTCCATAATTAGAGATGCGGCGACTAGTCTAGGTATTCCAGAAATTCAGATTTTGTTTACTGACCACCATTGGTGAATCACATTTTCATGGAGCAACTCCACAAAAAACTGATAGGATATAAGTGTGATACACCAAAATGTTCATATGAATAAGGCCTATTTGTGTCCATAATTAGAAATGCGGCGACTAGTCTAGGTATTCCAGAAATTCAGATTTTGTTTACTGACCACGATTGGTGAATCACATTTTCATGGAGCAACTCCACAAAAAACTGATAGGATATAAGTGTGATACACCAAAATGTTCGTATGAATAAGGCCTATTTGTGTCCATAATTAGAAATGCGGCGACTAGTCTAGGTATTCCAGAAATTCAGATTTTGTTTACTGACCACGATTGGTGAATCACATTTTCATGGAGCAACTCCACAAAAAACTGATAGGATATAAGTGTGATACACCAAAATGTTCGTATGAATAAGGCCTATTTGTGTCCATAATTAGAGATGCGGCGACTAGTCTAGGTATTCCAGAAATTCAGATTTTGTTTACTGACCACCATTGGTGAATCACATTTTCATGGAGCAACTCCACAAAAAACTGATAGGATATAAGTGTGATACACCAAAATGTTCATATGAATAAGGCCTATTTGTGTCCATAATTAGAAATGCGGCGACTAGTCTAGGTATTCCAGAAATTCAGATTTTGTTTACTGACCACGATTGGTGAATCACATTTTCATGGAGCAACTCCACAAAAAACTGATAGGATATAAGTGTGATACACCAAAATGTTCGTATGAATAAGGCCTATTTGTGTCCATAATTAGAAATGCGGCGACTAGTCTAGGTATTCCAGAAATTCAGATTTTGTTTACTGACCACCATTGGTGAATCACATTTTCATGGAGCAACTCCACAAAAAACTGATAGGATATAAGTGTGATACACCAAAATGTTCGTATGAATAAGGCCTATTTGTGACCATAATTAGAAATGCGGCGACTAGTCTAGGTATTCCAGAAATTCAGATTTTGTTTACTGACCACGATTGGTGAATCACATTTTCATGGAGCAACTTCACAAAAAACTGATAGGATATAAGTGTGATACACCAAAATGTTCGTATGAATAAGGCCTATTTGTGTCTATAATTAGAAATGCGGCGACTAGTCTAGGTATTCCAGAAATTCAGATTTTGTTTACTGACCACGATTGGTGAATCACATTTTCATGGAGCAACTCCACAAAAAACTGATAGGATATAAGTGTGATACACCAAAATGTTCGTATGAATAAGGCCTATTTGTGTCCATAATTAGAAATGCGGCGACTAGTCTAGGTATTCCAGAAATTCAGATTTTGTTTACTGACCACCATTGGTGAATCACATTTTCATGGAGCAACTCCACAAAAAACTGATAGGATATAAGTGTGATACACCAAAATGTTCGTATGAATAAGGCCTATTTGTGACCATAATTAGAAATGCGGCGACTAGTCTAGGTATTCCAGAAATTCAGATTTTGTTTACTGACCACGATTGGTGAATCACATTTTCATCGAGCAACTCCTCAAAAAACTGATAGGATATAAGTGTGATACACCAAAATGTTCGTATGAATAAGGCCTATTTGTGTCCATAATTAGAAATGCGGCGACTAGTCTAGGTATTCCAGAAATTCAGATTTTGTTTACTGACCACGATTGGTGAATCACATTTTCATGGAGCAACTCCTCAAAAAACTGATAGGATATAAGTGTGATACACCAAAATGTTCATATGAATAAGGCCTATTTGTGTCCATAATTAGAAATGCGGCGACTAGTCTAGGTATTCCAGAAATTCAGATTTTGTTTACTGACCACGATTGGTGAATCACATTTTCATGGAGCAACTCCACAAAAAACTGATAGGATATAAGTGTGATACACCAAAATGTTCGTATGAATAAGGCCTATTTGTGTCCATAATTAGAAATGCGGCGACTAGTCTAGGTATTCCAGAAATTCAGATTTTGTTTACTGACCACGATTGGTGAATCACATTTTCATGGAGCAACTCCACAAAAAACTGATAGGATATAAGTGTGATACACCAAAATGTTCGTATGAATAAGGCCTATTTGTGACCATAATTAGAAATGCGGCGACTAGTCTAGGTATTCCAGAAATTCAGATTTTGTTTACTGACCACCATTGGTGAATCACATTTTCATGGAGCAACTCCACAAAAAACTGATAGGATATAAGTGTGATACACCAAAATGTTCGTATGAATAAGGCCTATTTGTGACCATAATTAGAAATGCGGCGACTAGTCTAGGTATTCCAGAAATTCAGATTTTGTTTACTGACCACCATTGGTGAATCACATTTTCATGGAGCAACTCCACAAAAAACTGATAGGATATAAGTGTGATACACCAAAATGTTCGTATGAATAAGGCCTATTTGTGTCCATAATTAGAGATGCGGCGACTAGTCTAGGTATTCCAGAAATTCAGATTTTGTTTACTGACCACCATTGGTGAATCACATTTTCATGGAGCAACTCCACAAAAAACTGATAGGATATAAGTGTGATACACCAAAATGTTCATATGAATAAGGCCTATTTGTGTCCATAATTAGAAATGCGGCGACTAGTCTAGGTATTCCAGAAATTCAGATTTTGTTTACTGACCACGATTGGTGAATCACATTTTCATGGAGCAACTCCACAAAAAACTGATAGGATATAAGTGTGATACACCAAAATGTTCGTATGAATAAGGCCTATTTGTGTCCATAATTAGAAATGCGGCGACTAGTCTAGGTATTCCAGAAATTCAGATTTTGTTTACTGACCACGATTGGTGAATCACATTTTCATGGAGCAACTCCACAAAAAACTGATAGGATATAAGTGTGATACACCAAAATGTTCGTATGAATAAGGCCTATTTGTGACCATAATTAGAAATGCGGCGATTAGTCTAGGTATTCCAGAAATTCAGATTTTGTTTACTGACCACCATTGGTGAATCACATTTTCATGGAGCAACTCCACAAAAAACTGATAGGATATAAGTGTGATACACCAAAATGTTCGTATGAATAAGGCCTATTTGTGACCATAATTAGAAATGCGGCGACTAGTCTAGGTATTCCAGAAATTCAGATTTTGTTTACTGACCACCATTGGTGAATCACATTTTCATGGAGCAACTCCACAAAAAACTGATAGGATATAAGTGTGATACACCAAAATGTTCGTATGAATAAGGCCTATTTGTGTCCATAATTAGAGATGCGGCGACTAGTCTAGGTATTCCAGAAATTCAGATTTTGTTTACTGACCACCATTGGTGAATCACATTTTCATGGAGCAACTCCACAAAAAACTGATAGGATATAAGTGTGATACACCAAAATGTTCGTATGAATAAGGCCTATTTGTGTCCATAATTAGAGATGCGGCGACTAGTCTAGGTATTCCAGAAATTCAGATTTTGTTTACTGACCACCATTGGTGAATCACATTTTCATGGAGCAACTCCACAAAAAACTGATAGGATATAAGTGTGATACACCAAAATGTTCATATGAATAAGGCCTATTTGTGTCCATAATTAGAAATGCGGCGACTAGTCTAGGTATTCCAGAAATTCAGATTTTGTTTACTGACCACGATTGGTGAATCACATTTTCATGGAGCAACTCCACAAAAAACTGATAGGATATAAGTGTGATACACCAAAATGTTCGTATGAATAAGGCCTATTTGTGTCCATAATTAGAAATGCGGCGACTAGTCTAGGTATTCCAGAAATTCAGATTTTGTTTACTGACCACGATTGGTGAATCACATTTTCATGGAGCAACTCCACAAAAAACTGATAGGATATAAGTGTGATACACCAAAATGTTCGTATGAATAAGGCCTATTTGTGACCATAATTAGAAATGCGGCGACTAGTCTAGGTATTCCAGAAATTCAGATTTTGTTTACTGACCACCATTGGTGAATCACATTTTCATGGAGCAACTCCACAAAAAACTGATAGGATATAAGTGTGATACACCAAAATGTTCGTATGAATAAGGCCTATTTGTGACCATAATTAGAAATGCGGCGACTAGTCTAGGTATTCCAGAAATTCAGATTTTGTTTACTGACCACCATTGGTGAATCACATTTTCATGGAGCAACTCCACAAAAAACTGATAGGATATAAGTGTGATACACCAAAATGTTCGTATGAATAAGGCCTATTTGTGTCCATAATTAGAGATGCGGCGACTAGTCTAGGTATTCCAGAAATTCAGATTTTGTTTACTGACCACCATTGGTGAATCACATTTTCATGGAGCAACTCCACAAAAAACTGATAGGATATAAGTGTGATACACCAAAATGTTCGTATGAATAAGGCCTATTTGTGACCATAATTAGAAATGCGGCGACTAGTCTAGGTATTCCAGAAATTCAGATTTTGTTTACTGACCACCATTGGTGAATCACATTTTCATGGAGCAACTCCACAAAAAACTGATAGGATATAAGTGTGATACACCAAAATGTTCGTATGAATAAGGCCTATTTGTGTCCATAATTAGAGATGCGGCGACTAGTCTAGGTATTCCAGAAATTCAGATTTTGTTTACTGACCACCATTGGTGAATCACATTTTCATGGAGCAACTCCACAAAAAACTGATAGGATATAAGTGTGATACACCAAAATGTTCGTATGAATAAGGCCTATTTGTGACCATAATTAGAAATGCGGCGACTAGTCTAGGTATTCCAGAAATTCAGATTTTGTTTACTGACCACCATTGGTGAATCACATTTTCATGGAGCAACTCCACAAAAAACTGATAGGATATAAGTGTGATACACCAAAATGTTCGTATGAATAAGGCCTATTTGTGTCCATAATTAGAGATGCGGCGACTAGTCTAGGTATTCCAGAAATTCAGATTTTGTTTACTGACCACCATTGGTGAATCACATTTTCATGGAGCAACTCCACAAAAAACTGATAGGATATAAGTGTGATACACCAAAATGTTCGTATGAATAAGGCCTATTTGTGACCATAATTAGAAATGCGGCGACTAGTCTAGGTATTCCAGAAATTCAGATTTTGTTTACTGACCACCATTGGTGAATCACATTTTCATGGAGCAACTCCACAAAAAACTGATAGGATATAAGTGTGATACACCAAAATGTTCCTATGAATAAGGCCTATTTGTGTCCATAATTAGAAATGCGGCGACTAGTCTAGGTATTCCAGAAATTCAGATTTTGTTTACTGACCACCATTGGTGAATCACATTTTCATGGAGCAACTCCACAAAAAACTGATAGGATATAAGTGTGATACACCAAAATGTTCGTATGAATAAGGCCTATTTGTGTCCATAATTAGAAATGTGGCGACTAGTCTAGGTATTCCAGAAATTCAGATTTTGTTTACTGACCACCATTGGTGAATCACATTTTCATGGAGCAACTCCACAAAAAACTGATAGGATATAAGTGTGATACACCAAAATGTTCCTATGAATAAGGCCTATTTGTGTCCATAATTAGAAATGCGGCGACTAGTCTAGGTATTCCAGAAATTCAGATTTTGTTTACTGACCACCATTGGTGAATCACATTTTCATGGAGCAACTCCACAAAAAACTGATAGGATATAAGTGTGATACACCAAAATGTTTATATGAATAAGGCCTATTTGTGTCCATAATTAGAAATGCGGCGACTGGGCTAGGTATTCCAGAAATTCAGATTTTGTTTACTGACCACCATTGGTGAATCACATTTTCATGGAGCAACTCCACAAAAAACTGATAGGATATAAGTGTGATACACCAAAATGTTCGTATGGATAAAATCTATTAGTGTCCGTATTTAGAAATGCGGCGACTACTCTAGGTATTCCAGAAATTCAGATTTTGTTTACTGACCACCATTGGTGAATCACATTTTCATGGAGCACCTCCTCAAAAAACTGATAGGATATAAGTGTGATACACCAAAATGTTCGTATGAAAAAGGCCTATTTGCGTCCATAATTAGAAATGCGGCGACTAGTCTAGGTATTCCAGAAATTCAGATTTTGTTTACTGACCACGATTGGTGAATCACATTTTCATGGAGCAACTCCTCAAAAAACTGATAGGATATAAGTGTGATACACCAAAATGTTCATATGAATAAGGCCTATTTGTGTCCATAATTAGAAATGCGGCGACTAGTCTAGGTATTCCAGAAATTCAGATTTTGTTTACTGACCACGATTGGTGAATCACATTTTCATGGAGCAACTCCACAAAAAACTGATAGGATATAAGTGTGATACACCAAAATGTTCGTATGAATAAGGCCTATTTGTGTCCATAATTAGAAATGCGGCGACTGGGCTAGGTATTCCAGAAATTCAGATTTTGTTTACTGACCACCATTGGTGAATCACATTTTCATGGAGCAACTCCTCAAAAAACTGATAGGATATAAGTGTGATACACCAAAATGTTCGTATGAATAAGGCCTATTTGTGTCCATAATTAGAAATGCGGCGACTAGTCTAGGTATTCCAGAAATTCAGATTTTGTTTACTGACCACGATTGGTGAATCACATTTTCATGGAGCAACTCCACAAAAAACTGATAGGATATAAGTGTGATACACCAAAATGTTCGTATGAATAAGGCCTATTTGTGTCCATAATTAGAAATGCGGCGACTAGTCTAGGTAGTGACTAGTGTGTCCACCATTGGTGAATCACATTTTCATGGAGCAACTCCACAAAAAACTGATAGGATATAAGTGTGATACACCAAAATGTTCGTATGAATAAGGCCTATTTGTGTCCATAATTAGAAATGCGGCGACTAGTCTAGGTATTCCAGAAATTCAGATTTTGTTTACTGACCACCATTGGTGAATCACATTTTCATGGAGCAACTCCACAAAAAACTGATAGGATATAAGTGTGATACACCAAAATGTTCGTATGAATAAGGCCTATTTGCGTCCATAATTAGAAATGCGGCGACTAGTCTAGGTATTCCAGAAATTCAGATTTTGTTTACTGACCACCATTGGTGAATCACATTTTCATGGAGCAACTCCACAAAAAACTGATAGGATATAAGTGTGATACACCAAAATGTTCGTATGAATAAGGCCTATTTGTGTCCATAATTAGAAATGCGGCGACTAGTCTAGGTATTCCAGAAATTCAGATTTTGTTTACTGACCACCATTGGTGAATCACATTTTCATGGAGCAACTCCACAAAAAACTGATAGGATATAAGTGTGATACACCAAAATGTTCGTATGAATAAGGCCTATTTGTGTCCATAATTAGAAATGCGGCGACTAGTCTAGGTATTCCAGAAATTCAGATTTTGTTTACTGACCACCATTGGTGAATCACATTTTCATGGAGCAACTCCACAAAAAACCGATAGGATATAAGTGTGATACACCAAAATGTTCGTATGAATAAGGCCTATTTGTGTCCATAATTAGAAATGCGGCGACTAGTCTAGGTATTCCAGAAATTCAGATTTTGTTTACTGACCACCATTGGTGAATCACATTTTCATGGAGCAACTCCACAAAAAACTGATAGGATATAAGTGTGATACACCAAAATGTTCGTATGAATAAGGCCTATTTGTGTCCATAATTAGAAATGCGGCGACTAGTCTAGGTATTCCAGAAATTCAGATTTTGTTTACTGACCACCATTGGTGAATCACATTTTCATGGAGCAACTCCACAAAAAACTGATAGGATATAAGTGTGATACACCAAAATGGTCCTATGAATAAGGCCTATTTGTGTCCATAATTAGAAATGCGGCGACTAGTCTAGGTATTCCAGAAATTCAGATTTTGTTTACTGACCACCATTGGTGAATCACATTTTCATGGAGCAACTCCACAAAAAACTGATAGGATATAAGTATGATACACCAAAATGTTCGTATGAATAAGGCCTATTTGTGTCCACAATTAGAAATGTGGCGACTAGTCTAGGTATTCCAGAAATTCAGATTTTGTTTACTGACCACCATTGGTGAATCACATTTTCATGGAGCAACTCCACAAAAAACTGATAGGATATAAGTGTGATACACCAAAATGTTCCTATGAATAAGGCCTATTTGTGTCCATAATTAGAAATGCGGCGACTAGTCTAGGTATTCCAGAAATTCAGATTTTGTTTACTGACCACCATTGGTGAATCACATTTTCATGGAGCAACTCCACAAAAAACTGATAGGATATAAGTGTGATACACCAAAATGTTTATATGAATAAGGCCTATTTGTGTCCATAATTAGAAATGCGGCGACTGGGCTAGGTATTCCAGAAATTCAGATTTTGTTTACTGACCACCATTGGTGAATCACATTTTCATGGAGCAACTCCACAAAAAACTGATAGGATATAAGTGTGATACACCAAAATGTTCGTATGGATAAAATCTATTAGTGTCCGTATTTAGAAATGCGGCGACTACTCTAGGTATTCCAGAAATTCAGATTTTGTTTACTGACCACCATTGGTGAATCACATTTTCATGGAGCACCTCCTCAAAAAACTGATAGGATATAAGTGTGATACACCAAAATGTTCGTATGAAAAAGGCCTATTTGCGTCCATAATTAGAAATGCGGCGACTAGTCTAGGTATTCCAGAAATTCAGATTTTGTTTACTGACCACGATTGGTGAATCACATTTTCATGGAGCAACTCCTCAAAAAACTGATAGGATATAAGTGTGATACACCAAAATGTTCATATGAATAAGGCCTATTTGTGTCCATAATTAGAAATGCGGCGACTAGTCTAGGTATTCCAGAAATTCAGATTTTGTTTACTGACCACGATTGGTGAATCACATTTTCATGGAGCAACTCCACAAAAAACTGATAGGATATAAGTGTGATACACCAAAATGTTCGTATGAATAAGGCCTATTTGTGTCCATAATTAGAAATGCGGCGACTGGGCTAGGTATTCCAGAAATTCAGATTTTGTTTACTGACCACCATTGGTGAATCACATTTTCATGGAGCAACTCCTCAAAAAACTGATAGGATATAAGTGTGATACACCAAAATGTTCGTATGAATAAGGCCTATTTGTGTCCATAATTAGAAATGCGGCGACTAGTCTAGGTATTCCAGAAATTCAGATTTTGTTTACTGACCACGATTGGTGAATCACATTTTCATGGAGCAACTCCACAAAAAACTGATAGGATATAAGTGTGATACACCAAAATGTTCGTATGAATAAGGCCTATTTGTGTCCATAATTAGAAATGCGGCGACTAGTCTAGGTAGTGACTAGTGTGTCCACCATTGGTGAATCACATTTTCATGGAGCAACTCCACAAAAAACTGATAGGATATAAGTGTGATACACCAAAATGTTCGTATGAATAAGGCCTATTTGTGTCCATAATTAGAAATGCGGCGACTAGTCTAGGTATTCCAGAAATTCAGATTTTGTTTACTGACCACCATTGGTGAATCACATTTTCATGGAGCAACTCCACAAAAAACTGATAGGATATAAGTGTGATACACCAAAATGTTCGTATGAATAAGGCCTATTTGCGTCCATAATTAGAAATGCGGTGACTAGTCTAGGTATTCCAGAAATTCAGATTTTGTTTACTGACCACCATTGGTGAATCACATTTTCATGGAGCAACTCCACAAAAAACTGATAGGATATAAGTGTGATACACCAAAATGTTCGTATGAATAAGGCCTATTTGTGTCCATAATTAGAAATGCGGCGACTAGTCTAGGTATTCCAGAAATTCAGATTTTGTTTACTGACCACGATTGGTGAATCACATTTTCATGGAGCAACTCCACAAAAAACTGATAGGATATAAGTGTGATACACCAAAATGTTCGTATGAATAAGGCCTATTTGTGACCATAATTAGAAATGCGGCGACTAGTCTAGGTATTCCAGAAATTCAGATTTTGTTTACTGACCACCATTGGTGAATCACATTTTCATGGAGCAACTCCACAAAAAACTGATAGGATATAAGTGTGATACACCAAAATGTTCGTATGAATAAGGCCTATTTGTGACCATAATTAGAAATGCGGCGACTAGTCTAGGTATTCCAGAAATTCAGATTTTGTTTACTGACCACCATTGGTGAATCACATTTTCATGGAGCAACTCCACAAAAAACTGATAGGATATAAGTGTGATACACCAAAATGTTCGTATGAATAAGGCCTATTTGTGTCCATAATTAGAGATGCGGCGACTAGTCTAGGTATTCCAGAAATTCAGATTTTGTTTACTGACCACCATTGGTGAATCACATTTTCATGGAGCAACTCCACAAAAAACTGATAGGATATAAGTGTGATACACCAAAATGTTCGTATGAATAAGGCCTATTTGTGACCATAATTAGAAATGCGGCGACTAGTCTAGGTATTCCAGAAATTCAGATTTTGTTTACTGACCACCATTGGTGAATCACATTTTCATGGAGCAACTCCACAAAAAACTGATAGGATATAAGTGTGATACACCAAAATGTTCCTATGAATAAGGCCTATTTGTGTCCATAATTAGAAATGCGGCGACTAGTCTAGGTATTCCAGAAATTCAGATTTTGTTTACTGACCACCATTGGTGAATCACATTTTCATGGAGCAACTCCACAAAAAACTGATAGGATATAAGTGTGATACACCAAAATGTTCGTATGAATAAGGCCTATTTGTGTCCATAATTAGAAATGTGGCGACTAGTCTAGGTATTCCAGAAATTCAGATTTTGTTTACTGACCACCATTGGTGAATCACATTTTCATGGAGCAACTCCACAAAAAACTGATAGGATATAAGTGTGATACACCAAAATGTTCCTATGAATAAGGCCTATTTGTGTCCATAATTAGAAATGCGGCGACTAGTCTAGGTATTCCAGAAATTCAGATTTTGTTTACTGACCACCATTGGTGAATCACATTTTCATGGAGCAACTCCACAAAAAACTGATAGGATATAAGTGTGATACACCAAAATGTTTATATGAATAAGGCCTATTTGTGTCCATAATTAGAAATGCGGCGACTGGGCTAGGTATTCCAGAAATTCAGATTTTGTTTACTGACCACCATTGGTGAATCACATTTTCATGGAGCAACTCCACAAAAAACTGATAGGATATAAGTGTGATACACCAAAATGTTCGTATGGATAAAATCTATTAGTGTCCGTATTTAGAAATGCGGCGACTACTCTAGGTATTCCAGAAATTCAGATTTTGTTTACTGACCACCATTGGTGAATCACATTTTCATGGAGCACCTCCTCAAAAAACTGATAGGATATAAGTGTGATACACCAAAATGTTCGTATGAAAAAGGCCTATTTGCGTCCATAATTAGAAATGCGGCGACTAGTCTAGGTATTCCAGAAATTCAGATTTTGTTTACTGACCACGATTGGTGAATCACATTTTCATGGAGCAACTCCTCAAAAAACTGATAGGATATAAGTGTGATACACCAAAATGTTCATATGAATAAGGCCTATTTGTGTCCATAATTAGAAATGCGGCGACTAGTCTAGGTATTCCAGAAATTCAGATTTTGTTTACTGACCACGATTGGTGAATCACATTTTCATGGAGCAACTCCACAAAAAACTGATAGGATATAAGTGTGATACACCAAAATGTTCGTATGAATAAGGCCTATTTGTGTCCATAATTAGAAATGCGGCGACTGGGCTAGGTATTCCAGAAATTCAGATTTTGTTTACTGACCACCATTGGTGAATCACATTTTCATGGAGCAACTCCTCAAAAAACTGATAGGATATAAGTGTGATACACCAAAATGTTCGTATGAATAAGGCCTATTTGTGTCCATAATTAGAAATGCGGCGACTAGTCTAGGTATTCCAGAAATTCAGATTTTGTTTACTGACCACGATTGGTGAATCACATTTTCATGGAGCAACTCCACAAAAAACTGATAGGATATAAGTGTGATACACCAAAATGTTCGTATGAATAAGGCCTATTTGTGTCCATAATTAGAAATGCGGCGACTAGTCTAGGTAGTGACTAGTGTGTCCACCATTGGTGAATCACATTTTCATGGAGCAACTCCACAAAAAACTGATAGGATATAAGTGTGATACACCAAAATGTTCGTATGAATAAGGCCTATTTGTGTCCATAATTAGAAATGCGGCGACTAGTCTAGGTATTCCAGAAATTCAGATTTTGTTTACTGACCACCATTGGTGAATCACATTTTCATGGAGCAACTCCACAAAAAACTGATAGGATATAAGTGTGATACACCAAAATGTTCGTATGAATAAGGCCTATTTGCGTCCATAATTAGAAATGCGGCGACTAGTCTAGGTATTCCAGAAATTCAGATTTTGTTTACTGACCACCATTGGTGAATCACATTTTCATGGAGCAACTCCACAAAAAACTGATAGGATATAAGTGTGATACACCAAAATGTTCGTATGAATAAGGCCTATTTGTGTCCATAATTAGAAATGCGGCGACTAGTCTAGGTATTCCAGAAATTCAGATTTTGTTTACTGACCACCATTGGTGAATCACATTTTCATGGAGCAACTCCACAAAAAACTGATAGGATATAAGTGTGATACACCAAAATGTTCGTATGAATAAGGCCTATTTGTGTCCATAATTAGAAATGCGGCGACTAGTCTAGGTATTCCAGAAATTCAGATTTTGTTTACTGACCACCATTGGTGAATCACATTTTCATGGAGCAACTCCACAAAAAACCGATAGGATATAAGTGTGATACACCAAAATGTTCGTATGAATAAGGCCTATTTGTGTCCATAATTAGAAATGCGGCGACTAGTCTAGGTATTCCAGAAATTCAGATTTTGTTTACTGACCACCATTGGTGAATCACATTTTCATGGAGCAACTCCACAAAAAACTGATAGGATATAAGTGTGATACACCAAAATGTTCGTATGAATAAGGCCTATTTGTGTCCATAATTAGAAATGCGGCGACTAGTCTAGGTATTCCAGAAATTCAGATTTTGTTTACTGACCACCATTGGTGAATCACATTTTCATGGAGCAACTCCACAAAAAACTGATAGGATATAAGTGTGATACACCAAAATGGTCCTATGAATAAGGCCTATTTGTGTCCATAATTAGAAATGCGGCGACTAGTCTAGGTATTCCAGAAATTCAGATTTTGTTTACTGACCACCATTGGTGAATCACATTTTCATGGAGCAACTCCACAAAAAACTGATAGGATATAAGTATGATACACCAAAATGTTCGTATGAATAAGGCCTATTTGTGTCCACAATTAGAAATGTGGCGACTAGTCTAGGTATTCCAGAAATTCAGATTTTGTTTACTGACCACCATTGGTGAATCACATTTTCATGGAGCAACTCCACAAAAAACTGATAGGATATAAGTGTGATACACCAAAATGTTCCTATGAATAAGGCCTATTTGTGTCCATAATTAGAAATGCGGCGACTAGTCTAGGTATTCCAGAAATTCAGATTTTGTTTACTGACCACCATTGGTGAATCACATTTTCATGGAGCAACTCCACAAAAAACTGATAGGATATAAGTGTGATACACCAAAATGTTTATATGAATAAGGCCTATTTGTGTCCATAATTAGAAATGCGGCGACTGGGCTAGGTATTCCAGAAATTCAGATTTTGTTTACTGACCACCATTGGTGAATCACATTTTCATGGAGCAACTCCACAAAAAACTGATAGGATATAAGTGTGATACACCAAAATGTTCGTATGGATAAAATCTATTAGTGTCCGTATTTAGAAATGCGGCGACTACTCTAGGTATTCCAGAAATTCAGATTTTGTTTACTGACCACCATTGGTGAATCACATTTTCATGGAGCACCTCCTCAAAAAACTGATAGGATATAAGTGTGATACACCAAAATGTTCGTATGAAAAAGGCCTATTTGCGTCCATAATTAGAAATGCGGCGACTAGTCTAGGTATTCCAGAAATTCAGATTTTGTTTACTGACCACGATTGGTGAATCACATTTTCATGGAGCAACTCCTCAAAAAACTGATAGGATATAAGTGTGATACACCAAAATGTTCATATGAATAAGGCCTATTTGTGTCCATAATTAGAAATGCGGCGACTAGTCTAGGTATTCCAGAAATTCAGATTTTGTTTACTGACCACGATTGGTGAATCACATTTTCATGGAGCAACTCCACAAAAAACTGATAGGATATAAGTGTGATACACCAAAATGTTCGTATGAATAAGGCCTATTTGTGTCCATAATTAGAAATGCGGCGACTGGGCTAGGTATTCCAGAAATTCAGATTTTGTTTACTGACCACCATTGGTGAATCACATTTTCATGGAGCAACTCCTCAAAAAACTGATAGGATATAAGTGTGATACACCAAAATGTTCGTATGAATAAGGCCTATTTGTGTCCATAATTAGAAATGCGGCGACTAGTCTAGGTATTCCAGAAATTCAGATTTTGTTTACTGACCACGATTGGTGAATCACATTTTCATGGAGCAACTCCACAAAAAACTGATAGGATATAAGTGTGATACACCAAAATGTTCGTATGAATAAGGCCTATTTGTGTCCATAATTAGAAATGCGGCGACTAGTCTAGGTAGTGACTAGTGTGTCCACCATTGGTGAATCACATTTTCATGGAGCAACTCCACAAAAAACTGATAGGATATAAGTGTGATACACCAAAATGTTCGTATGAATAAGGCCTATTTGTGTCCATAATTAGAAATGCGGCGACTAGTCTAGGTATTCCAGAAATTCAGATTTTGTTTACTGACCACCATTGGTGAATCACATTTTCATGGAGCAACTCCACAAAAAACTGATAGGATATAAGTGTGATACACCAAAATGTTCGTATGAATAAGGCCTATTTGCGTCCATAATTAGAAATGCGGTGACTAGTCTAGGTATTCCAGAAATTCAGATTTTGTTTACTGACCACCATTGGTGAATCACATTTTCATGGAGCAACTCCACAAAAAACTGATAGGATATAAGTGTGATACACCAAAATGTTCGTATGAATAAGGCCTATTTGTGTCCATAATTAGAAATGCGGCGACTAGTCTAGGTATTCCAGAAATTCAGATTTTGTTTACTGACCACCATTGGTGAATCACATTTTCATGGAGCAACTCCACAAAAAACTGATAGGATATAAGTGTGATACACCAAAATGTTCGTATGAATAAGGCCTATTTGTGTCCATAATTAGAAATGCGGCGACTAGTCTAGGTATTCCAGAAATTCAGATTTTGTTTACTGACCACCATTGGTGAATCACATTTTCATGGAGCAACTCCACAAAAAACCGATAGGATATAAGTGTGATACACCAAAATGTTCGTATGAATAAGGCCTATTTGTGTCCATAATTAGAAATGCGGCGACTAGTCTAGGTATTCCAGAAATTCAGATTTTGTTTACTGACCACCATTGGTGAATCACATTTTCATGGAGCAACTCCACAAAAAACTGATAGGATATAAGTGTGATACACCAAAATGTTCGTATGAATAAGGCCTATTTGTGTCCATAATTAGAAATGCGGCGACTAGTCTAGGTATTCCAGAAATTCAGATTTTGTTTACTGACCACCATTGGTGAATCACATTTTCATGGAGCAACTCCACAAAAAACTGATAGGATATAAGTGTGATACACCAAAATGGTCCTATGAATAAGGCCTATTTGTGTCCATAATTAGAAATGCGGCGACTAGTCTAGGTATTCCAGAAATTCAGATTTTGTTTACTGACCACCATTGGTGAATCACATTTTCATGGAGCAACTCCACAAAAAACTGATAGGATATAAGTATGATACACCAAAATGTTCGTATGCATAAGGCCTATTTGTGTCCACAATTAGAAATGTGGCGACTAGTCTAGGTATTCCAGAAATTCAGATTTTGTTTACTGACCACCATTGGTGAATCACATTTTCATGGAGCAACTCCACAAAAAACTGATAGGATATAAGTGTGATACACCAAAATGTTCCTATGAATAAGGCCTATTTGTGTCCATAATTAGAAATGCGGCGACTAGTCTAGGTATTCCAGAAATTCAGATTTTGTTTACTGACCACCATTGGTGAATCACATTTTCATGGAGCAACTCCACAAAAAACTGATAGGATATAAGTGTGATACACCAAAATGTTTATATGAATAAGGCCTATTTGTGTCCATAATTAGAAATGCGGCGACTGGGCTAGGTATTCCAGAAATTCAGATTTTGTTTACTGACCACCATTGGTGAATCACATTTTCATGGAGCAACTCCACAAAAAACTGATAGGATATAAGTGTGATACACCAAAATGTTCGTATGGATAAAATCTATTAGTGTCCGTATTTAGAAATGCGGCGACTACTCTAGGTATTCCAGAAATTCAGATTTTGTTTACTGACCACCATTGGTGAATCACATTTTCATGGAGCAACTCCACAAAAAACTGATAGGATATAAGTGTGATACACCAAAATGTTCGTATGAATAAGGCCTATTTGTGTCCATAATTAGAAATGCGGCGACTAGTCTAGGTATTCCAGAAATTCAGATTTTGTTTACTGACCACCATTGGTGAATCACATTTTCATGGAGCAACTCCACAAAAAACTGATAGGATATAAGTGTGATACACCAAAATGTTCCTATGAATAAGGCCTATTTGTGTCCATAATTAGAAATGCGGCGACTAGTCTAGGTATTCCAGAAATTCAGATTTTGTTTACTGACCACCATTGGTGAATCACATTTTCATGGAGCAACTCCACAAAAAACTGATAGGATATAAGTGTGATACACCAAAATGTTCGCATGAATAAGGCCTATTTGTGTCCATAATTAGAAATGTGGCGACTAGTCTAGGTATTCCAGAAATTCAGATTTTGTTTACTGACCACCATTGGTGAATCACATTTTCATGGAGCAACTCCACAAAAAACTGATAGGATATAAGTGTGATACACCAAAATGTTCCTATGAATAAGGCCTATTTGTGTCCATAATTAGAAATGCGGCGACTAGTCTAGGTATTCCAGAAATTCAGATTTTGTTTACTGACCACCATTGGTGAATCACATTTTCATGGAGCAACTCCACAAAAAACTGATAGGATATAAGTGTGATACACCAAAATGTTTATATGAATAAGGCCTATTTGTGTCCATAATTAGAAATGCGGCGACTGGGCTAGGTATTCCAGAAATTCAGATTTTGTTTACTGACCACCATTGGTGAATCACATTTTCATGGAGCAACTCCACAAAAAACTGATAGGATATAAGTGTGATACACCAAAATGTTCGTATGGATAATATCTATTAGTGTCCGTATTTAGAAATGCGGCGACTACTCTAGGTATTCCAGAAATTCAGATTTTGTTTACTGACCACCATTGGTGAATCACATTTTCATGGAGCAACTCCACAAAAAACTGATAGGATATAAGTGTGATACACCAAAATGTTCGTATGGATAAAATCTATTAGTGTCCGTATTTAGAAATGCGGCGACTACTCTAGGTATTCCAGAAATTCAGATTTTGTTTACTGACCACCATTGGTGAATCACATTTTCATGGAGCAACTCCACAAAAAACTGATAGGATATAAGTGTGATACACCAAAATGTTCGTATGAATAAGGCCTATTTGTGTCCATAATTAGAAATGCGGCGACTAGTCTAGGTATTCCAGAAATTCAGATTTTGTTTACTGACCACTATTGGTGAATCACATTTTCATGGAGCAACTACACAAAAAACTGATAGGATATAAGTGTGATACACCAAAATGTTCGTATGAATAAGGCCTATTTGTGTCCATAATTAGAAATGCGGCGACTAGTCTAGGTATTCCAGAAATTCAGATTTTGTTTACTGACCACCATTGGTGAATCACATTTTCATGGAGCAACTCCACAAAAAACTGATAGGATATAAGTGTGATACACCAAAATGTTCGTATGGATGAAATCTATTAGTGTCCGTATTTAGAAATGCGGCGACTACTCTAGGTATTCCAGAAATTCAGATTTTGTTTACTGACCACCATTGGTGAATCACATTTTCATGGAGCACCTCCTCAAAAAACTGATAGGATATAAGTGTGATACACCAAAATGTTCGTATGAAAAAGGCCTATTTGCGTCCATAATTAGAAATGCGGCGACTAGTCTAGGTATTCCAGAAATTCAGATTTTGTTTACTGACCACCATTGGTGAATCACATTTTCATGGAGCAACTCCTCAAAAAACTGATAGGATATAAGTGTGATACACCAAAATGTTCGTATGAATAAGGCCTATTTGTGTCCATAATTAGAAATGCGGCGACTAGTCTAGGTATTCCAGAAATTCAGATTTTGTTTACTGACCACGATTGGTGAATCACATTTTCATGGAGCAACTCCACAAAAAACTGATAGGATATAAGTGTGATACACCAAAATGTTCGTATGAATAAGGCCTATTTGTGTCCATAATTAGAAATGCGGCGACTAGTCTAGGTATTCCAGAAATTCAGATTTTGTTTACTGACCACCATTGGTGAATCACATTTTCATGGAGCAACTCCACAAAAAACTGATAGGATATAAGTGTGATACACCAAAATGTTCGTATGAATAAGGCCTATTTGTGACCATAATTAGAAATGCGGCGACTAGTCTAGGTATTCCAGAAATTCAGATTTTGTTTACTGACCACGATTGGTGAATCACATTTTCATGGAGCAACTCCACAAAAAACTGATAGGATATAAGTGTGATACACCAAAATGTTCGTATGAATAAGGCCTATTTGTGTCTATAATTAGAAATGCGGCGACTAGTCTAGGTATTCCAGAAATTCAGATTTTGTTTACTGACCACGATTGGTGAATCACATTTTCATGGAGCAACTCCACAAAAAACTGATAGGATATAAGTGTGATACACCAAAATGTTCGTATGAATAAGGCCTATTTGTGTCCATAATTAGAAATGCGGCGACTAGTCTAGGTATTCCAGAAATTCAGATTTTGTTTACTGACCACCATTGGTGAATCACATTTTCATGGAGCAACTCCACAAAAAACTGATAGGATATAAGTGTGATACACCAAAATGTTCGTATGAATAAGGCCTATTTGTGACCATAATTAGAAATGCGGCGACTAGTCTAGGTATTCCAGAAATTCAGATTTTGTTTACTGACCACGATTGGTGAATCACATTTTCATGGAGCAACTCCTCAAAAAACTGATAGGATATAAGTGTGATACACCAAAATGTTCGTATGAATAAGGCCTATTTGTGTCCATAATTAGAAATGCGGCGACTAGTCTAGGTATTCCAGAAATTCAGATTTTGTTTACTGACCACGATTGGTGAATCACATTTTCATGGAGCAACTCCTCAAAAAACTGATAGGATATAAGTGTGATACACCAAAATGTTCATATGAATAAGGCCTATTTGTGTCCATAATTAGAAATGCGGCGACTAGTCTAGGTATTCCAGAAATTCAGATTTTGTTTACTGACCACCATTGGTGAATCACATTTTCATGGAGCAACTCCACAAAAAACTGATAGGATATAAGTGTGATACACCAAAATGTTCGTATGAATAAGGCCTATTTGTGACCATAATTAGAAATGCGGCGACTAGTCTAGGTATTCCAGAAATTCAGATTTTGTTTACTGACCACGATTGGTGAATCACATTTTCATGGAGCAACTCCACAAAAAACTGATAGGATATAAGTGTGATACACCAAAATGGTCCTATGAATAAGGCCTATTTGTGTCCATAATTAGAAATGCGGCGACTAGTCTAGGTATTCCAGAAATTCAGATTTTGTTTACTGACCACCATTGGTGAATCACATTTTCATGGAGCAACTCCACAAAAAACTGATAGGATATAAGTATGATACACCAAAATGTTCGTATGAATAAGGCCTATTTGTGTCCACAATTAGAAATGTGGCGACTAGTCTAGGTATTCCAGAAATTCAGATTTTGTTTACTGACCACCATTGGTGAATCACATTTTCATGGAGCAACTCCACAAAAAACTGATAGGATATAAGTGTGATACACCAAAATGTTCCTATGAATAAGGCCTATTTGTGTCCATAATTAGAAATGCGGCGACTAGTCTAGGTATTCCAGAAATTCAGATTTTGTTTACTGACCACCATTGGTGAATCACATTTTCATGGAGCAACTCCACAAAAAACTGATAGGATATAAGTGTGATACACCAAAATGTTTATATGAATAAGGCCTATTTGTGTCCATAATTAGAAATGCGGCGACTGGGCTAGGTATTCCAGAAATTCAGATTTTGTTTACTGACCACCATTGGTGAATCACATTTTCATGGAGCAACTCCACAAAAAACTGATAGGATATAAGTGTGATACACCAAAATGTTCGTATGAATAAGGCCTATTTGTGTCCATAATTAGAAATGCGGCGACTAGTCTAGGTATTCCAGAAATTCAGATTTTGTTTACTGACCACCATTGGTGAATCACATTTTCATGGAGCAACTCCACAAAAAACTGATAGGATATAAGTGTGATACACCAAAATGTTCCTATGAATAAGGCCTATTTGTGTCCATAATTAGAAATGCGGCGACTAGTCTAGGTATTCCAGAAATTCAGATTTTGTTTACTGACCACCATTGGTGAATCACATTTTCATGGAGCAACTCCACAAAAAACTGATAGGATATAAGTGTGATACACCAAAATGTTCGTATGAATAAGGCCTATTTGTGTCCATAATTAGAAATGTGGCGACTAGTCTAGGTATTCCAGAAATTCAGATTTTGTTTACTGACCACCATTGGTGAATCACATTTTCATGGAGCAACTCCACAAAAAACTGATAGGATATAAGTGTGATACACCAAAATGTTCCTATGAATAAGGCCTATTTGTGTCCATAATTAGAAATGCGGCGACTAGTCTAGGTATTCCAGAAATTCAGATTTTGTTTACTGACCACCATTGGTGAATCACATTTTCATGGAGCAACTCCACAAAAAACTGATAGGATATAAGTGTGATACACCAAAATGTTTATATGAATAAGGCCTATTTGTGTCCATAATTAGAAATGCGGCGACTGGGCTAGGTATTCCAGAAATTCAGATTTTGTTTACTGACCACCATTGGTGAATCACATTTTCATGGAGCAACTCCACAAAAAACTGATAGGATATAAGTGTGATACACCAAAATGTTCGTATGGATAATATCTATTAGTGTCCGTATTTAGAAATGCGGCGACTACTCTAGGTATTCCAGAAATTCAGATTTTGTTTACTGACCACCATTGGTGAATCACATTTTCATGGAGCAACTCCACAAAAAACTGATAGGATATAAGTGTGATACACCAAAATGTTCGTATGGATAAAATCTATTAGTGTCCGTATTTAGAAATGCGGCGACTACTCTAGGTATTCCAGAAATTCAGATTTTGTTTACTGACCACCATTGGTGAATCACATTTTCATGGAGCAACTCCACAAAAAACTGATAGGATATAAGTGTGATACACCAAAATGTTCGTATGAATAAGGCCTATTTGTGTCCATAATTAGAAATGCGGCGACTAGTCTAGGTATTCCAGAAATTCAGATTTTGTTTACTGACCACTATTGGTGAATCACATTTTCATGGAGCAACTACACAAAAAACTGATAGGATATAAGTGTGATACACCAAAATGTTCGTATGAATAAGGCCTATTTGTGTCCATAATTAGAAATGCGGCGACTAGTCTAGGTATTCCAGAAATTCAGATTTTGTTTACTGACCACCATTGGTGAATCACATTTTCATGGAGCAACTCCACAAAAAACTGATAGGATATAAGTGTGATACACCAAAATGTTCGTATGGATGAAATCTATTAGTGTCCGTATTTAGAAATGCGGCGACTACTCTAGGTATTCCAGAAATTCAGATTTTGTTTACTGACCACCATTGGTGAATCACATTTTCATGGAGCACCTCCTCAAAAAACTGATAGGATATAAGTGTGATACACCAAAATGTTCGTATGAAAAAGGCCTATTTGCGTCCATAATTAGAAATGCGGCGACTAGTCTAGGTATTCCAGAAATTCAGATTTTGTTTACTGACCACCATTGGTGAATCACATTTTCATGGAGCAACTCCTCAAAAAACTGATAGGATATAAGTGTGATACACCAAAATGTTCGTATGAATAAGGCCTATTTGTGTCCATAATTAGAAATGCGGCGACTAGTCTAGGTATTCCAGAAATTCAGATTTTGTTTACTGACCACGATTGGTGAATCACATTTTCATGGAGCAACTCCACAAAAAACTGATAGGATATAAGTGTGATACACCAAAATGTTCGTATGAATAAGGCCTATTTGTGTCCATAATTAGAAATGCGGCGACTAGTCTAGGTATTCCAGAAATTCAGATTTTGTTTACTGACCACCATTGGTGAATCACATTTTCATGGAGCAACTCCACAAAAAACTGATAGGATATAAGTGTGATACACCAAAATGTTCGTATGAATAAGGCCTATTTGTGACCATAATTAGAAATGCGGCGACTAGTCTAGGTATTCCAGAAATTCAGATTTTGTTTACTGACCACGATTGGTGAATCACATTTTCATGGAGCAACTCCACAAAAAACTGATAGGATATAAGTGTGATACACCAAAATGTTCGTATGAATAAGGCCTATTTGTGTCTATAATTAGAAATGCGGCGACTAGTCTAGGTATTCCAGAAATTCAGATTTTGTTTACTGACCACGATTGGTGAATCACATTTTCATGGAGCAACTCCACAAAAAACTGATAGGATATAAGTGTGATACACCAAAATGTTCGTATGAATAAGGCCTATTTGTGTCCATAATTAGAAATGCGGCGACTAGTCTAGGTATTCCAGAAATTCAGATTTTGTTTACTGACCACCATTGGTGAATCACATTTTCATGGAGCAACTCCACAAAAAACTGATAGGATATAAGTGTGATACACCAAAATGTTCGTATGAATAAGGCCTATTTGTGACCATAATTAGAAATGCGGCGACTAGTCTAGGTATTCCAGAAATTCAGATTTTGTTTACTGACCACGATTGGTGAATCACATTTTCATGGAGCAACTCCTCAAAAAACTGATAGGATATAAGTGTGATACACCAAAATGTTCGTATGAATAAGGCCTATTTGTGTCCATAATTAGAAATGCGGCGACTAGTCTAGGTATTCCAGAAATTCAGATTTTGTTTACTGACCACGATTGGTGAATCACATTTTCATGGAGCAACTCCTCAAAAAACTGATAGGATATAAGTGTGATACACCAAAATGTTCATATGAATAAGGCCTATTTGTGTCCATAATTAGAAATGCGGCGACTAGTCTAGGTATTCCAGAAATTCAGATTTTGTTTACTGACCACCATTGGTGAATCACATTTTCATGGAGCAACTCCACAAAAAACTGATAGGATATAAGTGTGATACACCAAAATGTTCGTATGAATAAGGCCTATTTGTGTCCATAATTAGAAATGCGGCGACTAGTCTAGGTATTCCAGAAATTCAGATTTTGTTTACTGACCACCATTGGTGAATCACATTTTCATGGAGCAACTCCACAAAAAACTGATAGGATATAAGTGTGATACACCAAAATGTTCGTATGAATAAGGCCTATTTGTGACCATAATTAGAAATGCGGCGACTAGTCTAGGTATTCCAGAAATTCAGATTTTGTTTACTGACCACGATTGGTGAATCACATTTTCATGGAGCAACTCCACAAAAAACTGATAGGATATAAGTGTGATACACCAAAATGTTCGTATGAATAAGGCCTATTTGTGTCTATAATTAGAAATGCGGCGACTAGTCTAGGTATTCCAGAAATTCAGATTTTGTTTACTGACCACGATTGGTGAATCACATTTTCATGGAGCAACTCCACAAAAAACTGATAGGATATAAGTGTGATACACCAAAATGTTCGTATGAATAAGGCCTATTTGTGTCCATAATTAGAAATGCGGCGACTAGTCTAGGTATTCCAGAAATTCAGATTTTGTTTACTGACCACCATTGGTGAATCACATTTTCATGGAGCAACTCCACAAAAAACTGATAGGATATAAGTGTGATACACCAAAATGTTCGTATGAATAAGGCCTATTTGTGACCATAATTAGAAATGCGGCGACTAGTCTAGGTATTCCAGAAATTCAGATTTTGTTTACTGACCACCATTGGTGAATCACATTTTCATGGAGCAACTCCACAAAAAACTGATAGGATATAAGTGTGATACACCAAAATGTTCGTATGAATAAGGCCTATTTGTGACCATAATTAGAAATGCGGCGACTAGTCTAGGTATTCCAGAAATTCAGATTTTGTTTACTGACCACGATTGGTGAATCACATTTTCATGGAGCAACTCCTCAAAAAACTGATAGGATATAAGTGTGATACACCAAAATGTTCATATGAATAAGGCCTATTTGTGTCCATAATTAGAAATGCGGCGACTAGTCTAGGTATTCCAGAAATTCAGATTTTGTTTACTGACCACGATTGGTGAATCACATTTTCATGGAGCAACTCCACAAAAAACTGATAGGATATAAGTGTGATACACCAAAATGTTCGTATGAATAAGGCCTATTTGCGTCCATAATTAGAAATGCGGCGACTGGGCTAGGTATTCCAGAAATTCAGATTTTGTTTACTGACCACCATTGGTGAATCACATTTTCATGGAGCAACTCCTCAAAAAACTGATAGGATATAAGTGTGATACACCAAAATGTTCGTATGAATAAGGCCTATTTGTGTCCATAATTAGAAATGCGGCGACTAGTCTAGGTAGTGACTAGTGTGTCCACCATTGGTGAATCACATTTTCATGGAGCAACTCCACAAAAAACTGATAGGATATAAGTGTGATACACCAAAATGTTCGTATGAATAAGGCCTATTTGTGTCCATAATTAGAAATGCGGCGACTAGTCTAGGTAGTGACTAGTGTGTCCACCATTGGTGAATCACATTTTCATGGAGCAACTCCACAAAAAACTGATAGGATATAAGTGTGATACACCAAAATGTTCGTATGAATAAGGCCTATTTGTGTCCATAATTAGAAATGCGGCGACTAGTCTAGGTATTCCAGAAATTCAGATTTTGTTTACTGACCACCATTGGTGAATCACATTTTCATGGAGCAACTCCACAAAAAACTGATAGGATATAAGTGTGATACACCAAAATGTTCGTATGAATAAGGCCTATTTGCGTCCATAATTAGAAATGCGGCGACTAGTCTAGGTATTCCAGAAATTCAGATTTTGTTTACTGACCACCATTGGTGAATCACATTTTCATGGAGCAACTCCACAAAAAACTGATAGGATATAAGTGTGATACACCAAAATGTTCGTATGAATAAGGCCTATTTGTGTCCATAATTAGAAATGCGGCGACTAGTCTAGGTATTCCAGAAATTCAGATTTTGTTTACTGACCACCATTGGTGAATCACATTTTCATGGAGCAACTCCACAAAAAACTGATAGGATATAAGTGTGATACACCAAAATGTTCGTATGAATAAGGCCTATTTGTGTCCATAATTAGAAATGCGGCGACTAGTCTAGGTATTCCAGAAATTCAGATTTTGTTTACTGACCACCATTGGTGAATCACATTTTCATGGAGCAACTCCACAAAAAACCGATAGGATATAAGTGTGATACACCAAAATGTTCGTATGAATAAGGCCTATTTGTGTCCATAATTAGAAATGCGGCGACTAGTCTAGGTATTCCAGAAATTCAGATTTTGTTTACTGACCACCATTGGTGAATCACATTTTCATGGAGCAACTCCACAAAAAACTGATAGGATATAAGTGTGATACACCAAAATGTTCGTATGGATAAAATCTATTAGTGTCCGTATTTAGAAATGCGGCGACTACTCTAGGTATTCCAGAAATTCAGATTTTGTTTACTGACCACCATTGCTGAATCACATTTTCATGGAGCAACTCCACAAAAAACTGATAGGATATAAGTGTGATACACCAAAATGTTCGTATGAATAAGGCCTATTTGTCTCCATAATTAGAAATGCGGCGACTAGTCTAGGTATTCCAGAAATTCAGATTTTGTTTACTGACCACCATTGGTGAATCACATTTTCATGGAGCAACTCCACAAAAAACTGATAGGATATAAGTGTGATACACCAAAATGTTCGTATGAATAAGGCCTATTTGTGTCCATAATTAGAAATGCGGCGGCTAGTCTAGGTATTCCAGAAATTCAGATTTTGTTTACTGACCAACATTGGTGAATCACATTTTCATGGAGCAACTCCACAAAAAACTGATAGGATATAAGTGTGATACACCAAAATGTTCGTATGAATAAGGCCTATTTGCGTCCATAATTAGAAATGCGGCGGCTAGTCTAGGTATTCCAGAAATTCAGATTTTGTTTACTGACCACCATTGGTGAATCACATTTTCATGGAGCAACTCCACAAAAAACTGATAGGATATAAGTGTGATACACCAAAATGTTCCTATGAATAAGGCCTATTTGTGTCCATAATTAGAAATGCGGCGACTAGTCTAGGTATTCCAGAAATTCAGATTTTGTTTACTGACCACCATTGGTGAATCACATTTTCATGGAGCAACTCCACAAAAAACTGATAGGATATAAGTGTGATACACCAAAATGTTCGTATGAATAAGGCCTATTTGTGTCCATAATTAGAAATGTGGCGACTAGTCTAGGTATTCCAGAAATTCAGATTTTGTTTACTGACCACCATTGGTGAATCACATTTTCATGGAGCAACTCCACAAAAAACTGATAGGATATAAGTGTGATACACCAAAATGTTCCTATGAATAAGGCCTATTTGTGTCCATAATTAGAAATGCGGCGACTAGTCTAGGTATTCCAGAAATTCAGATTTTGTTTACTGACCACCATTGGTGAATCACATTTTCATGGAGCAACTCCACAAAAAACTGATAGGATATAAGTGTGATACACCAAAATGTTTATATGAATAAGGCCTATTTGTGTCCATAATTAGAAATGCGGCGACTGGGCTAGGTATTCCAGAAATTCAGATTTTGTTTACTGACCACCATTGGTGAATCACATTTTCATGGAGCAACTCCACAAAAAACTGATAGGATATAAGTGTGATACACCAAAATGTTCGTATGGATAACATCTATTAGTGTCCGTATTTAGAAATGCGGCGACTACTCTAGGTATTCCAGAAATTCAGATTTTGTTTACTGACCACCATTGGTGAATCACATTTTCATGGAGCAACTCCACAAAAAACTGATAGGATATAAGTGTGATACACCAAAATGTTCGTATGGATAAAATCTATTAGTGTCCGTATTTAGAAATGCGGCGACTACTCTAGGTATTCCAGAAATTCAGATTTTGTTTACTGACCACCATTGGTGAATCACATTTTCATGGAGCAACTCCACAAAAAACTGATAGGATATAAGTGTGATACACCAAAATGTTCGTATGAATAAGGCCTATTTGTGTCCATAATTAGAAATGCGGCGACTAGTCTAGGTATACCAGAAATTCAGATTTTGTTTACTGACCACTATTGGTGAATCACATTTTCATGGAGCAACTACACAAAAAACTGATAGGATATAAGTGTGATACACCAAAATGTTCGTATGAATAAGGCCTATTTGTGTCCATAATTAGAAATGCGGCGACTAGTCTAGGTATTCCAGAAATTCAGATTTTGTTTACTGACCACCATTGGTGAATCACATTTTCATGGAGCAACTCCACAAAAAACTGATAGGATATAAGTGTGATACACCAAAATGTTCGTATGAATAAGGCCTATTTGTGTCTATAATTAGAAATGCGGCGACTAGTCTAGGTATTCCAGAAATTCAGATTTTGTTTACTGACCACCATTGGTGAATCACATTTTCATGGAGCAACTCCACAAAAAACTGATAGGATATAAGTGTGATACACCAAAATGTTCGTATGAATAAGGCCTATTTGCGTCCATAATTAGAAATGCGGCGACTAGTCTAGGTATTCCAGAAATTCAGATTTTGTTTACTGACCACCATTGGTGAATCACATTTTCATGGAGCAACTCCACAAAAAACTGATAGGATATAAGTGTGATACACCAAAATGTTCCTATGAATAAGGCCTATTTGTGTCCATAATTAGAAATGCGGCGACTAGTCTAGGTATTCCAGAAATTCAGATTTTGTTTACTGACCACCATTGGTGAATCACATTTTCATGGAGCAACTCCACAAAAAACTGATAGGATATAAGTGTGATACACCAAAATGTTCGTATGAATAAGGCCTATTTGTGTCCATAATTAGAAATGTGGCGACTAGTCTAGGTATTCCAGAAATTCAGATTTTGTTTACTGACCACCATTGGTGAATCACATTTTCATGGAGCAACTCCACAAAAAACTGATAGGATATAAGTGTGATACACCAAAATGTTCCTATGAATAAGGCCTATTTGTGTCCATAATTAGAAATGCGGCGACTAGTCTAGGTATTCCAGAAATTCAGATTTTGTTTACTGACCACCATTGGTGAATCACATTTTCATGGAGCAACTCCACAAAAAACTGATAGGATATAAGTGTGATACACCAAAATGTTTATATGAATAAGGCCTATTTGTGTCCATAATTAGAAATGCGGCGACTGGGCTAGGTATTCCAGAAATTCAGATTTTGTTTACTGACCACCATTGGTGAATCACATTTTCATGGAGCAACTCCACAAAAAACTGATAGGATATAAGTGTGATACACCAAAATGTTCGTATGGATAACATCTATTAGTGTCCGTATTTAGAAATGCGGCGACTACTCTAGGTATTCCAGAAATTCAGATTTTGTTTACTGACCACCATTGGTGAATCACATTTTCATGGAGCAACTCCACAAAAAACTGATAGGATATAAGTGTGATACACCAAAATGTTCGTATGGATAAAATCTATTAGTGTCCGTATTTAGAAATGCGGCGACTACTCTAGGTATTCCAGAAATTCAGATTTTGTTTACTGACCACCATTGGTGAATCACATTTTCATGGAGCAACTCCACAAAAAACTGATAGGATATAAGTGTGATACACCAAAATGTTCGTATGAATAAGGCCTATTTGTGTCCATAATTAGAAATGCGGCGACTAGTCTAGGTATACCAGAAATTCAGATTTTGTTTACTGACCACTATTGGTGAATCACATTTTCATGGAGCAACTACACAAAAAACTGATAGGATATAAGTGTGATACACCAAAATGTTCGTATGAATAAGGCCTATTTGTGTCCATAATTAGAAATGCGGCGACTAGTCTAGGTATTCCAGAAATTCAGATTTTGTTTACTGACCACCATTGGTGAATCACATTTTCATGGAGCAACTCCACAAAAAACTGATAGGATATAAGTGTGATACACCAAAATGTTCGTATGAATAAGGCCTATTTGTGTCTATAATTAGAAATGCGGCGACTAGTCTAGGTATTCCAGAAATTCAGATTTTGTTTACTGACCACCATTGGTGAATCACATTTTCATGGAGCAACTCCACAAAAAACTGATAGGATATAAGTGTGATACACCAAAATGTTCGTATGAATAAGGCCTATTTGTGACCATAATTAGAAATGCGGCGACTAGTCTAGGTATTCCAGAAATTCAGATTTTGTTTACTGACCACCATTGGTGAATCACATTTTCATGGAGCAACTCCACAAAAAACTGATAGGATATAAGTGTGATACACCAAAATGTTCGTATGAATAAGGCCTATTTGTGACCATAATTAGAAATGCGGCGACTAGTCTAGGTATTCCAGAAATTCAGATTTTGTTTACTGACCACGATTGGTGAATCACATTTTCATGGAGCAACTACTCAAAAAACTGATAGGATATAAGTGTGATACACCAAAATGTTCATATGAATAAGGCCTATTTGTGTCCATAATTAGAAATGCGGCGACTAGTCTAGGTATTCCAGAAATTCAGATTTTGTTTACTGACCACGATTGGTGAATCACATTTTCATGGAGCAACTCCACAAAAAACTGATAGGATATAAGTGTGATACACCAAAATGTTCGTATGAATAAGGCCTATTTGTGTCCATAATTAGAAATGCGGCGACTAGTCTAGGTATTCCAGAAATTCAGATTTTGTTTACTGACCACCATTGGTGAATCACATTTTCATGGAGCAACTCCACAAAAAACTGATAGGATATAAGTGTGATACACCAAAATGTTCGTATGAATAAGGCCTATTTGCGTCCATAATTAGAAATGCGGCGACTAGTCTAGGTATTCCAGAAATTCAGATTTTGTTTACTGACCACCATTGGTGAATCACATTTTCATGGAGCAACTCCACAAAAAACTGATAGGATATAAGTGTGATACACCAAAATGTTCGTATGAATAAGGCCTATTTGTGTCCATAATTAGAAATGCGGCGACTAGTCTAGGTATTCCAGAAATTCAGATTTTGTTTACTGACCACCATTGGTGAATCACATTTTCATGGAGCAACTCCACAAAAAACTGATAGGATATAAGTGTGATACACCAAAATGTTCGTATGAATAAGGCCTATTTGCGTCCATAATTAGAAATGCGGCGACTAGTCTAGGTATTCCAGAAATTCAGATTTTGTTTACTGACCACCATTGGTGAATCACATTTTCATGGAGCAACTCCACAAAAAACTGATAGGATATAAGTGTGATACACCAAAATGTTCGTATGAATAAGGCCTATTTGTGTCCATAATTAGAAATGCGGCGACTAGTCTAGGTATTCCAGAAATTCAGATTTTGTTTACTGACCACCATTGGTGAATCACATTTTCATGGAGCAACTCCACAAAAAACTGATAGGATATAAGTGTGATACACCAAAATGTTCGTATGAATAAGGCCTATTTGTGTCCATAATTAGAAATGCGGCGACTAGTCTAGGTATTCCAGAAATTCAGATTTTGTTTACTGACCACCATTGGTGAATCACATTTTCATGGAGCAACTCCACAAAAAACTGATAGGATATAAGTGTGATACACCAAAATGTTCGTATGGATAAAATCTATTAGTGTCCGTATTTAGAAATGCGGCGACTACTCTAGGTATTCCAGAAATTCAGATTTTGTTTACTGACCACCATTGCTGAATCACATTTTCATGGAGCAACTCCACAAAAAACTGATAGGATATAAGTGTGATACACCAAAATGTTCGTATGAATAAGGCCTATTTGTGTCCATAATTAGAAATGCGGCGACTAGTCTAGGTATTCCAGAAATTCAGATTTTGTTTACTGACCACCATTGGTGAATCACATTTTCATGGAGCAACTCCACAAAAAACTGATAGGATATAAGTGTGATACACCAAAATGTTCGTATGAATAAGGCCTATTTGTGTCCATAATTAGAAATGCGGCGACTAGTCTAGGTATTCCAGAAATTCAGATTTTGTTTACTGACCACCATTGGTGAATCACATTTTCATGGAGCAACTCCACAAAAAACTGATAGGATATAAGTGTGATACACCAAAATGTTCGTATGAATAAGGCCTATTTGTGTCCATAATTAGAAATGCGGCGACTAGTCTAGGTATTCCAGAAATTCAGATTTTGTTTACTGACCACCATTGGTGAATCACATTTTCATGGAGCAACTCCACAAAAAACTGATAGGATATAAGTGTGATACACCAAAATGTTCGTATGGATAAAATCTATTAGTGTCCGTATTTAGAAATGCGGCGACTACTCTAGGTATTCCAGAAATTCAGATTTTGTTTACTGACCACCATTGGTGAATCACATTTTCATGGAGCAACTCCACAAAAAACTGATAGGATATAAGTGTGATACACCAAAATGTTCGTATGAATAAGGCCTATTTGTGTCCATAATTAGAAATGC
This sequence comes from Leucophora obtusa, assembly GCA_949987735.1. Taxonomy (NCBI): domain Eukaryota; kingdom Metazoa; phylum Arthropoda; class Insecta; order Diptera; family Anthomyiidae; genus Leucophora; species Leucophora obtusa. The sequence goes on from OX465295.1 coordinate 304,966,840, forward strand.
GGCGACTAGTCTAGGTATTCCAGAAATTCAGATTTTGTTTACTGACCACCATTGGTGAATCACATTTTCATGGAGCAACTCCACAAAAAACTGATAGGATATAAGTGTGATACACCAAAATGTTCGTATGAATAAGGCCTATTTGTGTCCATAATTAGAAATGCGGCGACTAGTCTAGGTATTCCAGAAATTCAGATTTTGTTTACTGACCACCATTGGTGAATCACATTTTCATGGAGCAACTCCACAAAAAACTGATAGGATATAAGTGTGATACACCAAAATGTTCGTATGGATAAAATCTATTAGTGTCCGTATTTAGAAATGCGGCGACTACTCTAGGTATTCCAGAAATTCAGATTTTGTTTACTGACCACCATTGCTGAATCACATTTTCATGGAGCAACTCCACAAAAAACTGATAGGATATAAGTGTGATACACCAAAATGTTCGTATGAATAAGGCCTATTTGTCTCCATAATTAGACATGCGGCGACTAGTCTAGGTATTCCAGAAATTCAGATTTTGTTTACTGACCACCATTGGTGAATCACATTTTCATGGAGCAACTCCACAAAAAACTGATAGGATATAAGTGTGATACACCAAAATGTTCGTATGAATAAGGCCTATTTGTGTCCATAATTAGAAATGCGGCGGCTAGTCTAGGTATTCCAGAAATTCAGATTTTGTTTACTGACCACCATTGGTGAATCACATTTTCATGGAGCAACTCCACAAAAAACTGATAGGATATAAGTGTGATACACCAAAATGTTCGTATGAATAAGGCCTATTTGTGTCCATAATTAGAAATGCGGCGGCTTGTCTAGGTATTCCAGAAATTCAGATTTTGTTTACTGACCACCATTGGTGAATCACATTTTCATGGAGCAACTCCACAAAAAACTGATAGGATATAAGTGTGATACACCAAAATGTTCGTATGAATAAGGCCTATTTGTGTCCATAATTAGAAATGCGGCGACTAGTCTAGGTAGTGACTAGTGTGTCCACCATTGGTGAATCACATTTTCATGGAGCAACTCCACAAAAAACTGATAGGATATAAGTGTGATACACCAAAATGTTCGTATGAATAAGGCCTATTTGTGTCCATAATTAGAAATGCGGCGACTAGTCTAGGTATTCCAGAAATTCAGATTTTGTTTACTGACCACCATTGGTGAATCACATTTTCATGGAGCAACTCCACAAAAAACTGATAGGATATAAGTGTGATACACCAAAATGTTCGTATGAATAAGGCCTATTTGCGTCCATAATTAGAAATGCGGCGACTAGTCTAGGTATTCCAGAAATTCAGATTTTGTTTACTGACCACCATTGGTGAATCACATTTTCATGGAGCAACTCCACAAAAAACTGATAGGATATAAGTGTGATACACCAAAATGTTCGTATGAATAAGGCCTATTTGTGTCCATAATTAGAAATGCGGCGACTAGTCTAGGTATTCCAGAAATTCAGATTTTGTTTACTGACCACCATTGGTGAATCACATTTTCATGGAGCAACTCCACAAAAAACTGATAGGATATAAGTGTGATACACCAAAATATTCGTATGAATAAGGCCTATTTGTGTCCATAATTAGAAATGCGGCGACTAGTCTAGGTATTCCAGAAATTCAGATTTTGTTTACTGACCACCATTGGTGAATCACATTTTCATGGAGCAACTCCACAAAAAACCGATAGGATATAAGTGTGATACACCAAAATGTTCGTATGAATAAGGCCTATTTGTGTCCATAATTAGAAATGCGGCGACTAGTCTAGGTATTCCAGAAATTCAGATTTTGTTTACTGACCACCATTGGTGAATCACATTTTCATGGAGCAACTCCACAAAAAACTGATAGGATATAAGTGTGATACACCAAAATGTTCGTATGGATAAAATCTATTAGTGTCCGTATTTAGAAATGCGGCGACTACTCTAGGTATTCCAGAAATTCAGATTTTGTTTACTGACCACCATTGCTGAATCACATTTTCATGGAGCAACTCCACAAAAAACTGATAGGATATAAGTGTGATACACCAAAATGTTCGTATGAATAAGGCCTATTTGTCTCCATAATTAGAAATGCGGCGACTAGTCTAGGTATTCCAGAAATTCAGATTTTGTTTACTGACCACCATTGGTGAATCACATTTTCATGGAGCAACTCCACAAAAAACTGATAGGATATAAGTGTGATACACCAAAATGTTCGTATGAATAAGGCCTATTTGTGTCCATAATTAGAAATGCGGCGGCTAGTCTAGGTATTCCAGAAATTCAGATTTTGTTTACTGACCACCATTGGTGAATCACATTTTCATGGAGCAACTCCACAAAAAACTGATAGGATATAAGTGTGATACCCCAAAATGTTCGTATGAATAAGGCCTATTTGCGTCCATAATTAGAAATGCGGCGACTAGTCTAGGTATTCCAGAAATTCAGATTTTGTTTACTGACCACCATTGGTGAATCACATTTTCATGGAGCAACTCCACAAAAAACTGATAGGATATAAGTGTGATACACCAAAATGTTCGTATGAATAAGGCCTATTTGTGTCCATAATTAGAAATGCGGCGGCTTGTCTAGGTATTCCAGAAATTCAGATTTTGTTTACTGACCACCATTGGTGAATCACATTTTCATGGAGCAACTCCACAAAAAACCGATAGGATATAAGTGTGATACACCAAAATGTTCGTATGAATAAGGCCTATTTGTGTCCATAATTAGAAATGCGGCGACTAGTCTAGGTAATCCAGAAATTCAGATTTTGTTTACTGACCACCATTGGTGAATCACATTTTCATGGAGCAACTCCACAAAAAACTGATAGGATATAAGTGTGATACACCAAAATGTTCGTATGAATAAGGCCTATTTGCGTCCATAATTAGAAATGCGGCGGCTAGTCTAGGTATTCCAGAAATTCAGATTTTGTTTACTGACCACCATTGGTGAATCACATTTTCATGGAGCAACTCCACAAAAAACTGATAGGATATAAGTGTGATACACCCAAATGTTCGTATGAATAAGGCCTATTTGTGTCCATAATTAGAAATGCGGCGGCTAGTCTAGGTATTCCAGAAATTCAGATTTTGTTTACTGACCACCATTGGTGAATCACATTTTCATGGAGCAACTCCACAAAAAACTGATAGGATATAAGTGTGATACACCAAAATGTTCGTATGAATAAGGCCTATTTGCGTCCATAATTAGAAATGCGGCGACTAGTCTAGGTATTCCAGAAATTCAGATTTTGTTTACTGACCACCATTGGTGAATCACATTTTCATGGAGCAACTCCACAAAAAACTGATAGGATATAAGTGTGATACACCAAAATGTTCGTATGAATAAGGCCTATTTGTGTCCATAATTAGAAATGCGGCGACTAGTCTAGGTATTCCAGAAATTCAGATTTTGTTTACTGACCACCATTGGTGAATCACATTTTCATGGAGCAACTCCACAAAAAACTGATAGGATATAAGTGTGATACACCAAGATGTTCGTATGAATAAGGCCTATTTGTGTCCATAATTAGAAATGCGGCGACTGGGCTAGGTATTCCAGAAATTCAGATTTTGTTTACTGACCACCATTGGTGAATCACATTTTCATGGAGCAACTCCTCAAAAAACTGATAGGATATAAGTGTGATACACCAAAATGTTCGTATGAATAAGGCCTATTTGCGTCCATAATTAGAAATGCGGCGACTAGTCTAGGTATTCCAGAAATTCAGATTTTGTTTACTGACCACGATTGGTGAATCACATTTTCATGGAGCAACTCCACAAAAAACTGATAGGATATAAGTGTGATACACCAAAATGTTCGTATGAATAAGGCCTATTTGTGTCCATAATTAGAAATGCGGCGACTAGTCTAGGTAGTGACTAGTGTGTCCACCATTGGTGAATCACATTTTCATGGAGCAACTCCACAAAAAACTGAAGGATATAAGTGTGATACACCAAAATGTTCGTATGAATAAGGCCTATTTGTGTCCATAATTAGAAATGCGGCGACTAGTCTAGGTATTCCAGAAATTCAGATTTTGTTTACTGACCACCATTGGTGAATCACATTTTCATGGAGCAACTCCACAAAAAACTGATAGGATATAAGTGTGATACACCAAAATGTTCGTATGAATAAGGCCTATTTGCGTCCATAATTAGAAATGCGGCGACTAGTCTAGGTATTCCAGAAATTCAGATTTTGTTTACTGACCACCATTGGTGAATCACATTTTCATGGAGCAACTCCACAAAAAACTGATAGGATATAAGTGTGATACACCAAAATGTTCGTATGAATAAGGCCTATTTGTGTCCATAATTAGAAATGCGGCGACTAGTCTAGGTATTCCAGAAATTCAGATTTTGTTTACTGACCACCATTGGTGAATCACATTTTCATGGAGCAACTCCACAAAAAACCGATAGGATATAAGTGTGATACACCAAAATGTTCGTATGAATAAGGCCTATTTGTGTCCATAATTAGAAATGCGGCGACTAGTCTAGGTATTCCAGAATTTCAGATTTTGTTTACTGACCACCATTGGTGAATCACATTTTCATGGAGCAACTCCACAAAAAACTGATAGGATATAAGTGTGATACACCAAAATGTTCGTATGGATAAAATCTATTAGTGTCCGTATTTAGAAATGCGGCGACTACTCTAGGTATTCCAGAAATTCAGATTTTGTTTACTGACCACCATTGCTGAATCACATTTTCATGGAGCAACTCCACAAAAAACTGATAGGATATAAGTGTGATACACCAAAATGTTCGTATGAATAAGGCCTATTTGTCTCCATAATTAGAAATGCGGCGACTAGTCTAGGTATTCCAGAAATTCAGATTTTGTTTACTGACCACCATTGGTGAATCACATTTTCATGGAGCAACTCCACAAAAAACTGATAGGATATAAGTGTGATACACCAAAATGTTCGTATGGATAAAATCTATTAGTGTCCGTATTTAGAAATGCGGCGACTACTCTAGGTATTCCAGAAATTCAGATTTTGTTTACTGACCACCATTGCTGAATCACATTTTCATGGAGCAACTCCACAAAAAACTGATAGGATATAAGTGTGATACACCAAAATGTTCGTATGAATAAGGCCTATTTGTGTCCATAATTAGAAATGCGGCGGCTTGTCTAGGTATTCCAGAAATTCAGATTTTGTTTACTGACCACCATTGGTGAATCACATTTTCATGGAGCAACTCCACAAAAAACTGATAGGATATAAGTGTGATACACCAAAATGTTCGTATGAATAAGGCCTATTTGCGTCCATAATTAGAAATGCGGCGACTAGTCTAGGTATTCCAGAAATTCAGATTTTGTTTACTGACCACCATTGGTGAATCACATTTTCATGGAGCAACTCCACAAAAAACTGATAGGATATAAGTGTGATACACCAAAATGTTCGTATGAATAAGGCCTATTTGTGTCCATAATTAGAAATGCGGCGACTAGTCTAGGTATTCCAGAAATTCAGATTTTGTTTACTGACCACCATTGGTGAATCACATTTTCATGGAGCAACTCCACAAAAAACTGATAGGATATAAGTGTGATACACCAAAATATTCGTATGAATAAGGCCTATTTGTGTCCATAATTAGAAATGCGGCGACTAGTCTAGGTATTCCAGAAATTCAGATTTTGTTTACTGACCACCATTGGTGAATCACATTTTCATGGAGCAACTCCACAAAAAACCGATAGGATATAAGTGTGATACACCAAAATGTTCGTATGAATAAGGCCTATTTGTGTCCATAATTAGAAATGCGGCGACTAGTCTAGGTATTCCAGAAATTCAGATTTTGTTTACTGACCACCATTGGTGAATCACATTTTCATGGAGCAACTCCACAAAAAACTGATAGGATATAAGTGTGATACACCAAAATGTTCGTATGGATAAAATCTATTAGTGTCCGTATTTAGAAATGCGGCGACTACTCTAGGTATTCCAGAAATTCAGATTTTGTTTACTGACCACCATTGCTGAATCACATTTTCATGGAGCAACTCCACAAAAAACTGATAGGATATAAGTGTGATACACCAAAATGTTCGTATGAATAAGGCCTATTTGTCTCCATAATTAGAAATGCGGCGACTAGTCTAGGTATTCCAGAAATTCAGATTTTGTTTACTGACCACCATTGGTGAATCACATTTTCATGGAGCAACTCCACAAAAAACTGATAGGATATAAGTGTGATACACCAAAATGTTCGTATGAATAAGGCCTATTTGTGTCCATAATTAGAAATGCGGCGGCTAGTCTAGGTATTCCAGAAATTCAGATTTTGTTTACTGACCACCATTGGTGAATCACATTTTCATGGAGCAACTCCACAAAAAACTGATAGGATATAAGTGTGATACCCCAAAATGTTCGTATGAATAAGGCCTATTTGCGTCCATAATTAGAAATGCGGCGACTAGTCTAGGTATTCCAGAAATTCAGATTTTGTTTACTGACCACCATTGGTGAATCACATTTTCATGGAGCAACTCCACAAAAAACTGATAGGATATAAGTGTGATACACCAAAATGTTCGTATGAATAAGGCCTATTTGTGTCCATAATTAGAAATGCGGCGGCTTGTCTAGGTATTCCAGAAATTCAGATTTTGTTTACTGACCACCATTGGTGAATCACATTTTCATGGAGCAACTCCACAAAAAACCGATAGGATATAAGTGTGATACACCAAAATGTTCGTATGAATAAGGCCTATTTGTGTCCATAATTAGAAATGCGGCGACTAGTCTAGGTAATCCAGAAATTCAGATTTTGTTTACTGACCACCATTGGTGAATCACATTTTCATGGAGCAACTCCACAAAAAACTGATAGGATATAAGTGTGATACACCAAAATGTTCGTATGAATAAGGCCTATTTGCGTCCATAATTAGAAATGCGGCGGCTAGTCTAGGTATTCCAGAAATTCAGATTTTGTTTACTGACCACCATTGGTGAATCACATTTTCATGGAGCAACTCCACAAAAAACTGATAGGATATAAGTGTGATACACCCAAATGTTCGTATGAATAAGGCCTATTTGTGTCCATAATTAGAAATGCGGCGGCTAGTCTAGGTATTCCAGAAATTCAGATTTTGTTTACTGACCACCATTGGTGAATCACATTTTCATGGAGCAACTCCACAAAAAACTGATAGGATATAAGTGTGATACACCAAAATGTTCGTATGAATAAGGCCTATTTGCGTCCATAATTAGAAATGCGGCGACTAGTCTAGGTATTCCAGAAATTCAGATTTTGTTTACTGACCACCATTGGTGAATCACATTTTCATGGAGCAACTCCACAAAAAACTGATAGGATATAAGTGTGATACACCAAAATGTTCGTATGAATAAGGCCTATTTGTGTCCATAATTAGAAATGCGGCGGCTTGTCTAGGTATTCCAGAAATTCAGATTTTGTTTACTGACCACCATTGGTGAATCACATTTTCATGGAGCAACTCCACAAAAAACTGATAGGATATAAGTGTGATACACCAAAATGTTCGTATGAATAAGGCCTATTTGTGTCCATAATTAGAAATGCGGCGACTAGTCTAGGTAGTGACTAGTGTGTCCACCATTGGTGAATCACATTTTCATGGAGCAACTCCACAAAAAACTGATAGGATATAAGTGTGATACACCAAAATGTTCGTATGAATAAGGCCTATTTGTGTCCATAATTAGAAATGCGGCGACTAGTCTAGGTATTCCAGAAATTCAGATTTTGTTTACTGACCACCATTGGTGAATCACATTTTCATGGAGCAACTCCACAAAAAACTGATAGGATATAAGTGTGATACACCAAAATGTTCGTATGAATAAGGCCTATTTGCGTCCATAATTAGAAATGCGGCGACTAGTCTAGGTATTCCAGAAATTCAGATTTTGTTTACTGACCACCATTGGTGAATCACATTTTCATGGAGCAACTCCACAAAAAACTGATAGGATATAAGTGTGATACACCAAAATGTTCGTATGAATAAGGCCTATTTGTGTCCATAATTAGAAATGCGGCGACTAGTCTAGGTATTCCAGAAATTCAGATTTTGTTTACTGACCACCATTGGTGAATCACATTTTCATGGAGCAACTCCACAAAAAACTGATAGGATATAAGTGTGATACACCAAAATATTCGTATGAATAAGGCCTATTTGTGTCCATAATTAGAAATGCGGCGACTAGTCTAGGTATTCCAGAAATTCAGATTTTGTTTACTGACCACCATTGGTGAATCACATTTTCATGGAGCAACTCCACAAAAAACCGATAGGATATAAGTGTGATACACCAAAATGTTCGTATGAATAAGGCCTATTTGTGTCCATAATTAGAAATGCGGCGACTAGTCTAGGTATTCCAGAAATTCAGATTTTGTTTACTGACCACCATTGGTGAATCACATTTTCATGGAGCAACTCCACAAAAAACTGATAGGATATAAGTGTGATACACCAAAATGTTCGTATGGATAAAATCTATTAGTGTCCGTATTTAGAAATGCGGCGACTACTCTAGGTATTCCAGAAATTCAGATTTTGTTTACTGACCACCATTGCTGAATCACATTTTCATGGAGCAACTCCACAAAAAACTGATAGGATATAAGTGTGATACACCAAAATGTTCGTATGAATAAGGCCTATTTGTCTCCATAATTAGAAATGCGGCGACTAGTCTAGGTATTCCAGAAATTCAGATTTTGTTTACTGACCACCATTGGTGAATCACATTTTCATGGAGCAACTCCACAAAAAACTGATAGGATATAAGTGTGATACACCAAAATGTTCGTATGAATAAGGCCTATTTGTGTCCATAATTAGAAATGCGGCGGCTAGTCTAGGTATTCCAGAAATTCAGATTTTGTTTACTGACCACCATTGGTGAATCACATTTTCATGGAGCAACTCCACAAAAAACTGATAGGATATAAGTGTGATACCCCAAAATGTTCGTATGAATAAGGCCTATTTGCGTCCATAATTAGAAATGCGGCGACTAGTCTAGGTATTCCAGAAATTCAGATTTTGTTTACTGACCACCATTGGTGAATCACATTTTCATGGAGCAACTCCACAAAAAACTGATAGGATATAAGTGTGATACACCAAAATGTTCGTATGAATAAGGCCTATTTGTGTCCATAATTAGAAATGCGGCGGCTTGTCTAGGTATTCCAGAAATTCAGATTTTGTTTACTGACCACCATTGGTGAATCACATTTTCATGGAGCAACTCCACAAAAAACCGATAGGATATAAGTGTGATACACCAAAATGTTCGTATGAATAAGGCCTATTTGTGTCCATAATTAGAAATGCGGCGACTAGTCTAGGTAATCCAGAAATTCAGATTTTGTTTACTGACCACCATTGGTGAATCACATTTTCATGGAGCAACTCCACAAAAAACTGATAGGATATAAGTGTGATACACCAAAATGTTCGTATGAATAAGGCCTATTTGCGTCCATAATTAGAAATGCGGCGGCTAGTCTAGGTATTCCAGAAATTCAGATTTTGTTTACTGACCACCATTGGTGAATCACATTTTCATGGAGCAACTCCACAAAAAACTGATAGGATATAAGTGTGATACACCCAAATGTTCGTATGAATAAGGCCTATTTGTGTCCATAATTAGAAATGCGGCGGCTAGTCTAGGTATTCCAGAAATTCAGATTTTGTTTACTGACCACCATTGGTGAATCACATTTTCATGGAGCAACTCCACAAAAAACTGATAGGATATAAGTGTGATACACCAAAATGTTCGTATGAATAAGGCCTATTTGCGTCCATAATTAGAAATGCGGCGACTAGTCTAGGTATTCCAGAAATTCAGATTTTGTTTACTGACCACCATTGGTGAATCACATTTTCATGGAGCAACTCCACAAAAAACTGATAGGATATAAGTGTGATACACCAAAATGTTCGTATGAATAAGGCCTATTTGTGTCCATAATTAGAAATGCGGCGGCTTGTCTAGGTATTCCAGAAATTCAGATTTTGTTTACTGACCACCATTGGTGAATCACATTTTCATGGAGCAACTCCACAAAAAACTGATAGGATATAAGTGTGATACACCAAAATGTTCGTATGAATAAGGCCTATTTGTGTCCATAATTAGAAATGCGGCGACTAGTCTAGGTAGTGACTAGTGTGTCCACCATTGGTGAATCACATTTTCATGGAGCAACTCCACAAAAAACTGATAGGATATAAGTGTGATACACCAAAATGTTCGTATGAATAAGGCCTATTTGTGTCCATAATTAGAAATGCGGCGACTAGTCTAGGTATTCCAGAAATTCAGATTTTGTTTACTGACCACCATTGGTGAATCACATTTTCATGGAGCAACTCCACAAAAAACTGATAGGATATAAGTGTGATACACCAAAATGTTCGTATGAATAAGGCCTATTTGCGTCCATAATTAGAAATGCGGCGACTAGTCTAGGTATTCCAGAAATTCAGATTTTGTTTACTGACCACCATTGGTGAATCACATTTTCATGGAGCAACTCCACAAAAAACTGATAGGATATAAGTGTGATACACCAAAATGTTCGTATGAATAAGGCCTATTTGTGTCCATAATTAGAAATGCGGCGACTAGTCTAGGTATTCCAGAAATTCAGATTTTGTTTACTGACCACCATTGGTGAATCACATTTTCATGGAGCAACTCCACAAAAAACTGATAGGATATAAGTGTGATACACCAAAATATTCGTATGAATAAGGCCTATTTGTGTCCATAATTAGAAATGCGGCGACTAGTCTAGGTATTCCAGAAATTCAGATTTTGTTTACTGACCACCATTGGTGAATCACATTTTCATGGAGCAACTCCACAAAAAACCGATAGGATATAAGTGTGATACACCAAAATGTTCGTATGAATAAGGCCTATTTGTGTCCATAATTAGAAATGCGGCGACTAGTCTAGGTATTCCAGAAATTCAGATTTTGTTTACTGACCACCATTGGTGAATCACATTTTCATGGAGCAACTCCACAAAAAACTGATAGGATATAAGTGTGATACACCAAAATGTTCGTATGGATAAAATCTATTAGTGTCCGTATTTAGAAATGCGGCGACTACTCTAGGTATTCCAGAAATTCAGATTTTGTTTACTGACCACCATTGCTGAATCACATTTTCATGGAGCAACTCCACAAAAAACTGATAGGATATAAGTGTGATACACCAAAATGTTCGTATGAATAAGGCCTATTTGTCTCCATAATTAGAAATGCGGCGACTAGTCTAGGTATTCCAGAAATTCAGATTTTGTTTACTGACCACCATTGGTGAATCACATTTTCATGGAGCAACTCCACAAAAAACTGATAGGATATAAGTGTGATACACCAAAATGTTCGTATGAATAAGGCCTATTTGTGTCCATAATTAGAAATGCGGCGGCTAGTCTAGGTATTCCAGAAATTCAGATTTTGTTTACTGACCACCATTGGTGAATCACATTTTCATGGAGCAACTCCACAAAAAACTGATAGGATATAAGTGTGATACCCCAAAATGTTCGTATGAATAAGGCCTATTTGCGTCCATAATTAGAAATGCGGCGACTAGTCTAGGTATTCCAGAAATTCAGATTTTGTTTACTGACCACCATTGGTGAATCACATTTTCATGGAGCAACTCCACAAAAAACTGATAGGATATAAGTGTGATACACCAAAATGTTCGTATGAATAAGGCCTATTTGTGTCCATAATTAGAAATGCGGCGGCTTGTCTAGGTATTCCAGAAATTCAGATTTTGTTTACTGACCACCATTGGTGAATCACATTTTCATGGAGCAACTCCACAAAAAACCGATAGGATATAAGTGTGATACACCAAAATGTTCGTATGAATAAGGCCTATTTGTGTCCATAATTAGAAATGCGGCGACTAGTCTAGGTAATCCAGAAATTCAGATTTTGTTTACTGACCACCATTGGTGAATCACATTTTCATGGAGCAACTCCACAAAAAACTGATAGGATATAAGTGTGATACACCAAAATGTTCGTATGAATAAGGCCTATTTGCGTCCATAATTAGAAATGCGGCGGCTAGTCTAGGTATTCCAGAAATTCAGATTTTGTTTACTGACCACCATTGGTGAATCACATTTTCATGGAGCAACTCCACAAAAAACTGATAGGATATAAGTGTGATACACCCAAATGTTCGTATGAATAAGGCCTATTTGTGTCCATAATTAGAAATGCGGCGGCTAGTCTAGGTATTCCAGAAATTCAGATTTTGTTTACTGACCACCATTGGTGAATCACATTTTCATGGAGCAACTCCACAAAAAACTGATAGGATATAAGTGTGATACACCAAAATGTTCGTATGAATAAGGCCTATTTGCGTCCATAATTAGAAATGCGGCGACTAGTCTAGGTATTCCAGAAATTCAGATTTTGTTTACTGACCACCATTGGTGAATCACATTTTCATGGAGCAACTCCACAAAAAACTGATAGGATATAAGTGTGATACACCAAAATGTTCGTATGAATAAGGCCTATTTGTGTCCATAATTAGAAATGCGGCGGCTTGTCTAGGTATTCCAGAAATTCAGATTTTGTTTACTGACCACCATTGGTGAATCACATTTTCATGGAGCAACTCCACAAAAAACTGATAGGATATAAGTGTGATACACCAAAATGTTCGTATGAATAAGGCCTATTTGTGTCCATAATTAGAAATGCGGCGACTAGTCTAGGTAGTGACTAGTGTGTCCACCATTGGTGAATCACATTTTCATGGAGCAACTCCACAAAAAACTGATAGGATATAAGTGTGATACACCAAAATGTTCGTATGAATAAGGCCTATTTGTGTCCATAATTAGAAATGCGGCGACTAGTCTAGGTATTCCAGAAATTCAGATTTTGTTTACTGACCACCATTGGTGAATCACATTTTCATGGAGCAACTCCACAAAAAACTGATAGGATATAAGTGTGATACACCAAAATGTTCGTATGAATAAGGCCTATTTGCGTCCATAATTAGAAATGCGGCGACTAGTCTAGGTATTCCAGAAATTCAGATTTTGTTTACTGACCACCATTGGTGAATCACATTTTCATGGAGCAACTCCACAAAAAACTGATAGGATATAAGTGTGATACACCAAAATGTTCGTATGAATAAGGCCTATTTGTGTCCATAATTAGAAATGCGGCGACTAGTCTAGGTATTCCAGAAATTCAGATTTTGTTTACTGACCACCATTGGTGAATCACATTTTCATGGAGCAACTCCACAAAAAACTGATAGGATATAAGTGTGATACACCAAAATATTCGTATGAATAAGGCCTATTTGTGTCCATAATTAGAAATGCGGCGACTAGTCTAGGTATTCCAGAAATTCAGATTTTGTTTACTGACCACCATTGGTGAATCACATTTTCATGGAGCAACTCCACAAAAAACCGATAGGATATAAGTGTGATACACCAAAATGTTCGTATGAATAAGGCCTATTTGTGTCCATAATTAGAAATGCGGCGACTAGTCTAGGTATTCCAGAAATTCAGATTTTGTTTACTGACCACCATTGGTGAATCACATTTTCATGGAGCAACTCCACAAAAAACTGATAGGATATAAGTGTGATACACCAAAATGTTCGTATGGATAAAATCTATTAGTGTCCGTATTTAGAAATGCGGCGACTACTCTAGGTATTCCAGAAATTCAGATTTTGTTTACTGACCACCATTGCTGAATCACATTTTCATGGAGCAACTCCACAAAAAACTGATAGGATATAAGTGTGATACACCAAAATGTTCGTATGAATAAGGCCTATTTGTCTCCATAATTAGAAATGCGGCGACTAGTCTAGGTATTCCAGAAATTCAGATTTTGTTTACTGACCACCATTGGTGAATCACATTTTCATGGAGCAACTCCACAAAAAACTGATAGGATATAAGTGTGATACACCAAAATGTTCGTATGAATAAGGCCTATTTGTGTCCATAATTAGAAATGCGGCGGCTAGTCTAGGTATTCCAGAAATTCAGATTTTGTTTACTGACCACCATTGGTGAATCACATTTTCATGGAGCAACTCCACAAAAAACTGATAGGATATAAGTGTGATACCCCAAAATGTTCGTATGAATAAGGCCTATTTGCGTCCATAATTAGAAATGCGGCGACTAGTCTAGGTATTCCAGAAATTCAGATTTTGTTTACTGACCACCATTGGTGAATCACATTTTCATGGAGCAACTCCACAAAAAACTGATAGGATATAAGTGTGATACACCAAAATGTTCGTATGAATAAGGCCTATTTGTGTCCATAATTAGAAATGCGGCGGCTTGTCTAGGTATTCCAGAAATTCAGATTTTGTTTACTGACCACCATTGGTGAATCACATTTTCATGGAGCAACTCCACAAAAAACCGATAGGATATAAGTGTGATACACCAAAATGTTCGTATGAATAAGGCCTATTTGTGTCCATAATTAGAAATGCGGCGACTAGTCTAGGTAATCCAGAAATTCAGATTTTGTTTACTGACCACCATTGGTGAATCACATTTTCATGGAGCAACTCCACAAAAAACTGATAGGATATAAGTGTGATACACCAAAATGTTCGTATGAATAAGGCCTATTTGCGTCCATAATTAGAAATGCGGCGGCTAGTCTAGGTATTCCAGAAATTCAGATTTTGTTTACTGACCACCATTGGTGAATCACATTTTCATGGAGCAACTCCACAAAAAACTGATAGGATATAAGTGTGATACACCCAAATGTTCGTATGAATAAGGCCTATTTGTGTCCATAATTAGAAATGCGGCGGCTAGTCTAGGTATTCCAGAAATTCAGATTTTGTTTACTGACCACCATTGGTGAATCACATTTTCATGGAGCAACTCCACAAAAAACTGATAGGATATAAGTGTGATACACCAAAATGTTCGTATGAATAAGGCCTATTTGCGTCCATAATTAGAAATGCGGCGACTAGTCTAGGTATTCCAGAAATTCAGATTTTGTTTACTGACCACCATTGGTGAATCACATTTTCATGGAGCAACTCCACAAAAAACTGATAGGATATAAGTGTGATACACCAAAATGTTCGTATGAATAAGGCCTATTTGTGTCCATAATTAGAAATGCGGCGACTAGTCTAGGTATTCCAGAAATTCAGATTTTGTTTACTGACCACCATTGGTGAATCACATTTTCATGGAGCAACTCCACAAAAAACTGATAGGATATAAGTGTGATACACCAAGATGTTCGTATGAATAAGGCCTATTTGTGTCCATAATTAGAAATGCGGCGACTGGGCTAGGTATTCCAGAAATTCAGATTTTGTTTACTGACCACCATTGGTGAATCACATTTTCATGGAGCAACTCCTCAAAAAACTGATAGGATATAAGTGTGATACACCAAAATGTTCGTATGAATAAGGCCTATTTGCGTCCATAATTAGAAATGCGGCGACTAGTCTAGGTATTCCAGAAATTCAGATTTTGTTTACTGACCACGATTGGTGAATCACATTTTCATGGAGCAACTCCACAAAAAACTGATAGGATATAAGTGTGATACACCAAAATGTTCGTATGAATAAGGCCTATTTGTGTCCATAATTAGAAATGCGGCGACTAGTCTAGGTAGTGACTAGTGTGTCCACCATTGGTGAATCACATTTTCATGGAGCAACTCCACAAAAAACTGAAGGATATAAGTGTGATACACCAAAATGTTCGTATGAATAAGGCCTATTTGTGTCCATAATTAGAAATGCGGCGACTAGTCTAGGTATTCCAGAAATTCAGATTTTGTTTACTGACCACCATTGGTGAATCACATTTTCATGGAGCAACTCCACAAAAAACTGATAGGATATAAGTGTGATACACCAAAATGTTCGTATGAATAAGGCCTATTTGCGTCCATAATTAGAAATGCGGCGACTAGTCTAGGTATTCCAGAAATTCAGATTTTGTTTACTGACCACCATTGGTGAATCACATTTTCATGGAGCAACTCCACAAAAAACTGATAGGATATAAGTGTGATACACCAAAATGTTCGTATGAATAAGGCCTATTTGTGTCCATAATTAGAAATGCGGCGACTAGTCTAGGTATTCCAGAAATTCAGATTTTGTTTACTGACCACCATTGGTGAATCACATTTTCATGGAGCAACTCCACAAAAAACCGATAGGATATAAGTGTGATACACCAAAATGTTCGTATGAATAAGGCCTATTTGTGTCCATAATTAGAAATGCGGCGACTAGTCTAGGTATTCCAGAATTTCAGATTTTGTTTACTGACCACCATTGGTGAATCACATTTTCATGGAGCAACTCCACAAAAAACTGATAGGATATAAGTGTGATACACCAAAATGTTCGTATGGATAAAATCTATTAGTGTCCGTATTTAGAAATGCGGCGACTACTCTAGGTATTCCAGAAATTCAGATTTTGTTTACTGACCACCATTGCTGAATCACATTTTCATGGAGCAACTCCACAAAAAACTGATAGGATATAAGTGTGATACACCAAAATGTTCGTATGAATAAGGCCTATTTGTCTCCATAATTAGAAATGCGGCGACTAGTCTAGGTATTCCAGAAATTCAGATTTTGTTTACTGACCACCATTGGTGAATCACATTTTCATGGAGCAACTCCACAAAAAACTGATAGGATATAAGTGTGATACACCAAAATGTTCGTATGAATAAGGCCTATTTGTGTCCATAATTAGAAATGCGGCGGCTAGTCTAGGTATTCCAGAAATTCAGATTTTGTTTACTGACCACCATTGGTGAATCACATTTTCATGGAGCAACTCCACAAAAAACTGATAGGATATAAGTGTGATACACCAAAATGTTCGTATGAATAAGGCCTATTTGCGTCCATAATTAGAAATGCGGCGACTAGTCTAGGTATTCCAGAAATTCAGATTTTGTTTACTGACCACCATTGGTGAATCACATTTTCATGGAGCAACTCCACAAAAAACTGATAGGATATAAGTGTGATACACCAAAATGTTCGTATGAATAAGGCCTATTTGTGTCCATAATTAGAAATGCGGCGGCTTGTCTAGGTATTCCAGAAATTCAGATTTTGTTTACTGACCACCATTGGTGAATCACATTTTCATGGAGCAACTCCACAAAAAACCGATAGGATATAAGTGTGATACACCAAAATGTTCGTATGAATAAGGCCTATTTGTGTCCATAATTAGAAATGCGGCGACTAGTCTAGGTATTCCAGAAATTCAGATTTTGTTTACTGACCACCATTGGTGAATCACATTTTCATGGAGCAACTCCACAAAAAACTGATAGGATATAAGTGTGATACACCAAAATGTTCGTATGAATAAGGCCTATTTGCGTCCATAATTAGAAATGCGGCGGCTAGTCTAGGTATTCCAGAAATTCAGATTTTGTTTACTGACCACCATTGGTGAATCACATTTTCATGGAGCAACTCCACAAAAAACTGATAGGATATAAGTGTGATACACCAAAATGTTCGTATGAATAAGGCCTATTTGTGTCCATAATTAGAAATGCGGCGGCTAGTCTAGGTATTCCAGAAATTCAGATTTTGTTTACTGACCACCATTGGTGAATCACATTTTCATGGAGCAACTCCACAAAAAACTGATAGGATATAAGTGTGATACACCAAAATGTTCGTATGAATAAGGCCTATTTGCGTCCATAATTAGAAATGCGGCGACTAGTCTAGGTATTCCAGAAATTCAGATTTTGTTTACTGACCACCATTGGTGAATCACATTTTCATGGAGCAACTCCACAAAAAACTGATAGGATATAAGTGTGATACACCAAAATGTTCGTATGAATAAGGCCTATTTGTGTCCATAATTAGAAATGCGGCGGCTTGTCTAGGTATTCCAGAAATTCAG
Source organism: Leucophora obtusa (assembly GCA_949987735.1). Taxonomy (NCBI): domain Eukaryota; kingdom Metazoa; phylum Arthropoda; class Insecta; order Diptera; family Anthomyiidae; genus Leucophora; species Leucophora obtusa. Next base: position 304,984,983 of record OX465295.1, read on the forward strand.
ATTTTGTTTACTGACCACCATTGGTGAATCACATTTTCATGGAGCAACTCCACAAAAAACTGATAGGATATAAGTGTGATACACCAAAATGTTCGTATGAATAAGGCCTATTTGTGTCCATAATTAGAAATGCGGCGACTAGTCTAGGTATTCCAGAAATTCAGATTTTGTTTACTGACCACCATTGGTGAATCACATTTTCATGGAGCAACTCCACAAAAAACTGATAGGATATAAGTGTGATACACCAAAATGTTCGTATGAATAAGGCCTATTTGTGTCCATAATTAGAAATGCGGCGACTGGGCTAGGTATTCCAGAAATTCAGATTTTGTTTACTGACCACCATTGGTGAATCACATTTTCATGGAGCAACTCCTCAAAAAACTGATAGGATATAAGTGTGATACACCAAAATGTTCGTATGAATAAGGCCTATTTGTGTCCATAATTAGAAATGCGGCGACTAGTCTAGGTATTCCAGAAATTCAGATTTTGTTTACTGACCACGATTGGTGAATCACATTTTCATGGAGCAACTCCACAAAAAACTGATAGGATATAAGTGTGATACACCAAAAGGTTCGTATGAATAAGGCCTATTTGCGTCCATAATTAGAAATGCGGCGACTAGTCTAGGTATTCCAGAAATTCAGATTTTGTTTACTGACCACCATTGGTGAATCACATTTTCATGGAGCAACTCCACAAAAAACTGATAGGATATAAGTGTGATACACCAAAATGTTCGTATGAATAAGGCCTATTTGTGTCCATAATTAGAAATGCGGCGACTAGTCTAGGTATTCCAGAAATTCAGATTTTGTTTACTGACCACCATTGGTGAATCACATTTTCATGGAGCAACTCCACAAAAAACTGATAGGATATAAGTGTGATACACCAAAATGTTCGTATGAATAAGGCCTATTTGCGTCCATAATTAGAAATGCGGCGACTAGTCTAGGTATTCCAGAAATTCAGATTTTGTTTACTGACCACCATTGGTGAATCACATTTTCATGGAGCAACTCCACAAAAAACTGATAGGATATAAGTGTGATACACCAAAATGTTCGTATGAATAAGGCCTATTTGTGTCCATAATTAGAAATGCGGCGACTAGTCTAGGTATTCCAGAAATTCAGATTTTGTTTACTGACCACCATTGGTGAATCACATATTCATGGAGCAACTCCACAAAAAACTGATAGGATATAAGTGTGATACACCAAAATGTTCGTATGAATAAGGCCTATTTGTGTCCATAATTAGAAATGCGGCGACTAGTCTAGGTATTCCAGAAATTCAGATTTTGTTTACTGACCACCATTGGTGAATCACATTTTCATGGAGCAACTCCACAAAAAACCGATAGGATATAAGTGTGATACACCAAAATGTTCGTATGAATAAGGCCTATTTGTGTCCATAATTAGAAATGCGGCGACTAGTCTAGGTATTCCAGAAATTCAGATTTTGTTTACTGACCACGATTGGTGAATCACATTTTCATGGAGCAACTCCACAAAAAACTGATAGGATATAAGTGTGATACACCAAAATGTTCGTATGAATAAGGCCTATTTGTGTCCATAATTAGAAATGCGGCGACTAGTCTAGGTATTCCAGAAATTCAGATTTTGTTTACTGACCACCATTGGTGAATCACATTTTCATGGAGCAACTCCACAAAAAACTGATAGGATATAAGTGTGATACACCAAAATGTTCGTATGAATAAGGCCTATTTGTGTCCATAATTAGAAATGCGGCGACTAGTCTAGGTATTCCAGAAAATTCAGATTTTGTTTACTGACCACCATTGGTGAATCACATTTTCATGGAGCAACTCCACAAAAAACTGATAGGATATAAGTGTGATACACCAAAATGTTCGTATGAATAAGGCCTATTTGTGTCCATAATTAGAAATGCGGCGACTAGTCTAGGTATTCCAGAAATTCAGATTTTGTTTACTGACCACCATTGGTGAATCACATTTTCATGGAGCAACTCCACAAAAAACTGATAGGATATAAGTGTGATACACCAAAATGTTCGTATGAATAAGGCCTATTTGTGTCCATAATTAGAAATGCGGCGACTAGTCTAGGTATTCCAGAAATTCAGATTTTGTTTACTGACCACCATTGGTGAATCACATTTTCATGGAGCAACTCCACAAAAAACTGATAGGATATAAGTGTGATACACCAAAATGTTCGTATGAATAAGGCCTATTTGTGTCCATAATTAGAAATGCGGCGACTAGTCTAGGTATTCCAGAAATTCAGATTTTGTTTACTGACCACCATTGGTGAATCACATTTTCATGGAGCAACTCCACAAAAAACCGATAGCATATAAGTGTGATACACCAAAATGTTCGTATGAATAAGGCCTATTTGTGTCCATAATTAGAAATGCGGCGACTAGTCTAGGTATTCCAGAAATTCAGATTTTGTTTACTGACCACCATTGGTGAATCACATATTCATGGAGCAACTCCACAAAAAACTGATAGGATATAAGTGTGATACACCAAAATGTTCGTATGAATAAGGCCTATTTGTCTCCATAATTAGAAATGCGGCGACTAGTCTAGGTATTCCAGAAATTCAGATTTTGTTTACTGACCACCATTGGTGAATCACATTTTCATGGAGCAACTCCACAAAAAACTGATAGGATATAAGTGTGATACACCAAAATGTTCGTATGAATAAGGCCTATTTGTGTCCATAATTAGAAATGCGGCGGCTAGTCTAGGTATTCCAGAAATTCAGATTTTGTTTACTGACCACCATTGGTGAATCACATTTTCATGGAGCAACTCCACAAAAAACTGATAGGATATAAGTGTGATACACCAAAATGTTCGTATGAATAAGGCCTATTTGCGTCCATAATTAGAAATGCGGCGACTAGTCTAGGTATTCCAGAAATTCAGATTTTGTTTACTGACCACCATTGGTGAATCACATTTTCATGGAGCAACTCCACAAAAAACTGATAGGATATAAGTGTGATACACCAAAATGTTCGTATGAATAAGGCCTATTTGTGTCCATAATTAGAAATGCGGCGGCTTGTCTAGGTATTCCAGAAATTCAGATTTTGTTTACTGACCACCATTGGTGAATCACATTTTCATGGAGCAACTCCACAAAAAACCGATAGGATATAAGTGTGATACACCAAAATGTTCGTATGAATAAGGCCTATTTGTGTCCATAATTAGAAATGCGGCGACTAGTCTAGGTATTCCAGAAATTCAGATTTTGTTTACTGACCACCATTGGTGAATCACATTTTCATGGAGCAACTCCACAAAAAACTGATAGGATATAAGTGTGATACACCAAAATGTTCGTATGAATAAGGCCTATTTGCGTCCATAATTAGAAATGCGGCTGCTAGTCTAGGTATTCCAGAAATTCAGATTTTGTTTACTGACCACCATTGGTGAATCACATTTTCATGGAGCAACTCCACAAAAAACTGATAGGATATAAGTGTGATACACCAAAATGTTCGTATGAATAAGGCCTATTTGTGTCCATAATTAGAAATGCGGCGGCTAGTCTAGGTATTCCAGAAATTCAGATTTTGTTTACTGACCACCATTGGTGAATCACATTTTCATGGAGCAACTCCACAAAAAACTGATAGGATATAAGTGTGATACACCAAAATGTTCGTATGAATAAGGCCTATTTGCGTCCATAATTAGAAATGCGGCGACTAGTCTAGGTATTCCAGAAATTCAGATTTTGTTTACTGACCACCATTGGTGAATCACATTTTCATGGAGCAACTCCACAAAAAACTGATAGGATATAAGTGTGATACACCAAAATGTTCGTATGAATAAGGCCTATTTGTGTCCATAATTAGAAATGCGGCGGCTTGTCTAGGTATTCCAGAAATTCAGATTTTGTTTACTGACCACCATTGGTGAATCACATTTTCATGGAGCAACTCCACAAAAAACTGATAGGATATAAGTGTGATACACCAAAATGTTCGTATGAATAAGGCCTATTTGTGTCCATAATTAGAAATGCGGCGACTAGTCTAGGTATTCCAGAAATTCAGATTTTGTTTACTGACCACCATTGGTGAATCACATTTTCATGGAGCAACTCCACAAAAAACTGATAGGATATAAGTGTGATACACCAAAATGTTCGTATGAATAAGGCCTATTTGTGTCCATAATTAGAAATGCGGCGACTGGGCTAGGTATTCCAGAAATTCAGATTTTGTTTACTGACCACCATTGGTGAATCACATTTTCATGGAGCAACTCCTCAAAAAACTGATAGGATATAAGTGTGATACACCAAAATGTTCGTATGAATAAGGCCTATTTGTGTCCATAATTAGAAATGCGGCGACTAGTCTAGGTATTCCAGAAATTCAGATTTTGTTTACTGACCACGATTGGTGAATCACATTTTCATGGAGCAACTCCACAAAAAACTGATAGGATATAAGTGTGATACACCAAAATGTTCGTATGAATAAGGCCTATTTGCGTCCATAATTAGAAATGCGGCGACTAGTCTAGGTATTCCAGAAATTCAGATTTTGTTTACTGACCACCATTGGTGAATCACATTTTCATGGAGCAACTCCACAAAAAACTGATAGGATATAAGTGTGATACACCAAAATGTTCGTATGAATAAGGCCTATTTGTGTCCATAATTAGAAATGCGGCGACTAGTCTAGGTATTCCAGAAATTCAGATTTTGTTTACTGACCACCATTGGTGAATCACATTTTCATGGAGCAACTCCACAAAAAACTGATAGGATATAAGTGTGATACACCAAAATGTTCGTATGAATAAGGCCTATTTGCGTCCATAATTAGAAATGCGGCGACTAGTCTAGGTATTCCAGAAATTCAGATTTTGTTTACTGACCACCATTGGTGAATCACATTTTCATGGAGCAACTCCACAAAAAACTGATAGGATATAAGTGTGATACACCAAAATGTTCGTATGAATAAGGCCTATTTGTGTCCATAATTAGAAATGCGGCGACTAGTCTAGGTATTCCAGAAATTCAGATTTTGTTTACTGACCACCATTGGTGAATCACATATTCATGGAGCAACTCCACAAAAAACTGATAGGATATAAGTGTGATACACCAAAATGTTCGTATGAATAAGGCCTATTTGTGTCCATAATTAGAAATGCGGCGACTAGTCTAGGTATTCCAGAAATTCAGATTTTGTTTACTGACCACCATTGGTGAATCACATTTTCATGGAGCAACTCCACAAAAAACCGATAGGATATAAGTGTGATACACCAAAATGTTCGTATGAATAAGGCCTATTTGTGTCCATAATTAGAAATGCGGCGACTAGTCTAGGTATTCCAGAAATTCAGATTTTGTTTACTGACCACGATTGGTGAATCACATTTTCATGGAGCAACTCCACAAAAAACTGATAGGATATAAGTGTGATACACCAAAATGTTCGTATGAATAAGGCCTATTTGTGTCCATAATTAGAAATGCGGCGACTAGTCTAGGTATTCCAGAAATTCAGATTTTGTTTACTGACCACCATTGGTGAATCACATTTTCATGGAGCAACTCCACAAAAAACTGATAGGATATAAGTGTGATACACCAAAATGTTCGTATGAATAAGGCCTATTTGTGTCCATAATTAGAAATGCGGCGACTAGTCTAGGTATTCCAGAAATTCAGATTTTGTTTACTGACCACCATTGGTGAATCACATTTTCATGGAGCAACTCCACAAAAAACTGATAGGATATAAGTGTGATACACCAAAATGTTCGTATGAATAAGGCCTATTTGTGTCCATAATTAGAAATGCGGCGACTAGTCTAGGTATTCCAGAAATTCAGATTTTGTTTACTGGCCACCATTGGTGAATCACATTTTCATGGAGCAACTCCACAAAAAACTGATAGGATATAAGTGTGATACACCAAAATGTTCGTATGAATAAGGCCTATTTGTGTCCATAATTAGAAATGCGGCGACTAGTCTAGGTATTCCAGAAATTCAGATTTTGTTTACTGACCACCATTGGTGAATCACATTTTCATGGAGCAACTCCACAAAAAACTGATAGGATATAAGTGTGATACACCAAAATGTTCGTATGAATAAGGCCTATTTGTGTCCATAATTAGAAATGCGGCGACTAGTCTAGGTATTCCAGAAATTCAGATTTTGTTTACTGACCACCATTGGTGAATCACATTTTCATGGAGCAACTCCACAAAAAACCGATAGGATATAAGTGTGATACACCAAAATGTTCGTATGAATAAGGCCTATTTGTGTCCATAATTAGAAATGCGGCGACTAGTCTAGGTATTCCAGAAATTCAGATTTTGTTTACTGACCACCATTGGTGAATCACATTTTCATGGAGCAACTCCACAAAAAACTGATAGGATATAAGTGTGATACACCAAAATGTTCGTATGGATAAAATCTATTAGTGTCCGTATTTAGAAATGCGGCGACTACTCTAGGTATTCCAGAAATTCAGATTTTGTTTACTGACCACCATTGCTGAATCACATTTTCATGGAGCAACTCCACAAAAAATTGATAGGATATAAGTGTGATACACCAAAATGTTCGTATGAATAAGGCCTATTTGTCTCCATAATTAGAAATGCGGCGACTAGTCTAGGTATTCCAGAAATTCAGATTTTGTTTACTGACCACCATTGGTGAATCACATTTTCATGGAGCAACTCCACAAAAAACTGATAGGATATAAGTGTGATACACCAAAATGTTCGTATGAATAAGGCCTATTTGTGTCCATAATTAGAAATGCGGCGGCTAGTCTAGGTATTCCAGAAATTCAGATTTTGTTTACTGACCACCATTGGTGAATCACATTTTCATGGAGCAACTCCACAAAAAACTGATAGGATATAAGTGTGATACACCAAAAAGTTCGTATGAATAAGGCCTATTTGCGTCCATAATTAGAAATGCGGCGGCTAGTCTAGGTATTCCAGAAATTCAGATTTTGTTTACTGACCACCATTGGTGAATCACATTTTCATGGAGCAACTCCACAAAAAACTGATAGGATATAAGTGTGATACACCAAAATGTTCGTATGAATAAGGCCTATTTGTGTCCATAATTAGAAATGCGGGGGCTAGTCTAGGTATTCCAGAAATTCAGATTTTGTTTACTGACCACCATTGGTGAATCACATTTTCATGGAGCAACTCCACAAAAAACTGATAGGATATAAGTGTGATACACCAAAATGTTCGTATGGATAAAATCTATTAGTGTCCGTATTTAGAAATGCGGCGACTACTCTAGGTATTCCAGAAATTCAGATTTTGTTTACTGACCACCATTGCTGAATCACATTTTCATGGAGCAACTCCACAAAAAACTGATAGGATATAAGTGTGATACACCAAAATGTTCGTATGAATAAGGCCTATTTGTCTCCATAATTAGAAATGCGGCGACTAGTCTAGGTATTCCAGAAATTCAGATTTTGTTTACTGACCACCATTGGTGAATCACATTTTCATGGAGCAACTCCACAAAAAACTGATAGGATATAAGTGTGATACACCAAAATGTTCGTATGAATAAGGCCTATTTGTGTCCATAATTAGAAATGCGGCGGCTAGTCGAGGTATTCCAGAAATTCAGATTTTGTTTACTGACCACCATTGGTGAATCACATTTTCATGGAGCAACTCCACAAAAAACTGATAGGATATAAGTGTGATACACCAAAATGTTCGTATGAATAAGGCCTATTTGCGTCCATAATTAGAAATGCGGCGACTAGTCTAGGTATTCCAGAAATTCAGATTTTGTTTACTGACCACCATTGGTGAATCACATTTTCATGGAGCAACTCCACAAAAAACTGATAGGATATAAGTGTGATACACCAAAATGTTCGTATGAATAAGGTCTATTTGTGTCCATAATTAGAAATGCGGCTGCTTGTCTAGGTATTCCAGAAATTCAGATTTTGTTTACTGACCACCATTGGTGAATCACATTTTCATGGAGCAACTCCACAAAAAACCGATAGGATATAAGTGTGATACACCAAAATGTTCGTATGAATAAGGCCTATTTGTGTCCATAATTAGAAATACGGCGACTAGTCTAGGTATTCCAGAAATTCAGATTTTGTTTACTGACCACCATTGGTGAATCACATTTTCATGGAGCAACTCCACAAAAAACTGATAGGATATAAGTGTGATACACCAAAATGTTCGTATGAATAAGGCCTATTTGCGTCCATAATTAGAAATGCGGCGGCTAGTCTAGGTATTCCAGAAATTCAGATTTTGTTTACTGACCACCATTGGTGAATCACATTTTCATGGAGCAACTCCACAAAAAACTGATAGGATATAAGTGTGATACACCAAAATGTTCGTATGAATAAGGCCTATTTGTGTCCATAATTAGAAATGCGGCGGCTAGTCTAGGTATTCCAGAAATTCAGATTTCGTTTACTGACCACCATTGGTGAATCACATTTTCATGGAGCAACTCCACAAAAAACTGATAGGATATAAGTGTGATACACCAAAATGTTCGTATGAATAAGGCCTATTTGCGTCCATAATTAGAAATGCGGCGACTAGTCTAGGTATTCCAGAAATTCAGATTTTGTTTACTGACCACCATTGGTGAATCACATTTTCATGGAGCAACTCCACAAAAAACTGATAGGATATAAGTGTGATACACCAAAATGTTCGTATGAATAAGGCCTATTTGTGTCCATAATTAGAAATGCGGCGGCTTGTCTAGGTATTCCAGAAATTCAGATTTTGTTTACTGACCACCATTGGTGAATCACATTTTCATGGAGCAACTCCACAAAAAACCGATAGGATATAAGTGTGATACACCAAAATGTTCGTATGAATAAGGCCTATTTGTGTCCATAATTAGAAATGCGGCGACTAGTCTAGGTATTCCAGAAATTCAGATTTTGTTTACTGACCACCATTGGTGAATCACATTTTCATGGAGCAACTCCACAAAAAACTGATAGGATATAAGTGTGATACACCAAAATGTTCGTATGGATAAAATCTATTAGTGTCCGTATTTAGAAATGCGGCGACTACTCTAGGTATTCCAGAAATTCAGATTTTGTTTACTGACCACCATTGGTGAATCACATTTTCATGGAGCAACTCCACAAAAAACTGATAGGATATAAGTGTGATACACCAAAATGTTCGTATGAATAAGGCCTATTTGTCTCCATAATTAGAAATGCGGCGACTAGTCTAGGTATTCCAGAAATTCAGATTTTGTTTACTGACCACCATTGGTGAATCACATTTTCATGGAGCAACTCCACAAAAAACTGATAGGATATAAGTGTGATACACCAAAATGTTCGTATGAATAAGGCCTATTTGTGTCCATAATTAGAAGTGCGGCGGCTAGTCTAGGTATTCCAGAAATTCAGATTTTGTTTACTGACCACCATTGGTGAATCACATTTTCATGGAGCAACTCCACAAAAAACTGATAGGATATAAGTGTGATACACCAAAATGTTCGTATAAATAAGGCCTATTTGCGTCCATAATTAGAAATGCGGCGACTAGTCTAGGTATTCCAGAAATTCAGATTTTGTTTACTGACCACCATTGGTGAATCACATTTTCATGGAGCAACTCCACAAAAAACTGATAGGATATAAGTGTGATACACCAAAATGTTCGTATGAATAAGGCCTATTTGCGTCCATAATTAGAAATGCGGCGACTAGTCTAGGTATTCCAGAAATTCAGATTTTGTTTACTGACCACCATTGGTGAATCACATTTTCATGGAGCAACTCCACAAAAAACTGATAGGATATAAGTGTGATACACCAAAATGTTCGTATGAATAAGGCCTATTTGCGTCCATAATTAGAAATGCGGCGACTAGTCTAGGTATTCCAGAAATTCAGATTTTGTTTACTGACCACCGGTGATGAATCACATTTTCATAGAGCAACTCCACAAAAAACTGATAGGATATAAGTGTGATACACCAAAATGTTCGTATGAATAAGGCCTATTTGTGTCCATAATTAGAAATGCGGCGACTAGTCTAGGTATGCCAGAAATTCAGATTTTGTTTACTGACCACCATTGGTGAATCACATTTTCATGGAGCAACTCCACAAAAAACTGATAGGATATAAGTGTGATACACCAAAATGTTCGTATGAATAAGGCCTAATTGTGTCCATAATTAGAAATGCGGCGACTAGTCTAGGTATTCCAGAAATTCAGATTTTGTTTACTGACCACCATTGGTAAATCACATTTTCATGGAGCAACTCCACAAAAAACTGATAGGATATAAGCGTGATACACCAAAATGTTCGTATGGATAAAATCTATTAGTGTCCGTATTTAGAAATGCGGCGACTACTCTAGGTATTCCAGAAATTCAGATTTTATTTACTGACCACCATTGGTGAATCACATTTTCATGGAGCAACTCCACAAAAAACTGATAGGATATAAGTGTGATACACCAAAATGTTCGTATGAATAAGGCCTATTTGTCTCCATAATTAGAAATGCGGCGACTAGTCTAGGTATTCCAGAAATTCAGATTTTGTTTACTGACCACCATTGGTGAATCACATTTTCATGGAGCAACTCCACAAAAAACTGATAGGATATAAGTGTGATACACCAAAATGTTCGTATGAATAAGGCCTATTTGTGTCCATAATTAGAAGTGCGGCGGCTAGTCTAGGTATTCCAGAAATTCAGATTTTGTTTACTGACCACCATTGGTGAATCACATTTTCATGGAGCAACTCCACAAAAAACTGATAGGATATAAGTGTGATACACCAAAATGTTCGTATAAATAAGGCCTATTTGCGTCCATAATTAGAAATGCGGCGACTAGTCTAGGTATTCCAGAAATTCAGATTTTGTTTACTGACCACCATTGGTGAATCACATTTTCATGGAGCAACTCCACAAAAAACTGATAGGATATAAGTGTGATACACCAAAATGTTCGTATGAATAAGGCCTATTTGCGTCCATAATTAGAAATGCGGCGACTAGTCTAGGTATTCCAGAAATTCAGATTTTGTTTACTGACCACCATTGGTGAATCACATTTTCATGGAGCAACTCCACAAAAAACTGATAGGATATAAGTGTGATACACCAAAATGTTCGTATGAATAAGGCCTATTTGCGTCCATAATTAGAAATGCGGCGACTAGTCTAGGTATTCCAGAAATTCAGATTTTGTTTACTGACCACCGGTGATGAATCACATTTTCATGGAGCAACTCCACAAAAAACTGATAGGATATAAGTGTGATACACCAAAATGTTCGTATGAATAAGGCCTATTTGCGTCCATAATTAGAAATGCGGCGACTAGTCTAGGTATTCCAGAAATTCAGATTTTGTTTACTGACCACCATTGGTGAATCACATTTTCATGGAGCAACTCCACAAAAAACTGATAGGATATAAGTGTGATACACCAAAATGTTCGTATGAATAAGGCCTATTTGTGTCCATAATTAGAAATGCGGCGGCTTGTCTAGGTATTCCAGAAATTCAGATTTTGTTAATGACCACCATTGGTGAATCACATTTTCATGGAGCAACTCCACAAAAACTGATAGGATATAAGTGTGATACACCAAAATGTTCGTATGAATAAGGCCTATTTGTGTCCATAATTAGAAATGCGGCGGCTTGTCTAGGTATTCCAGAAATTCAGATTTTGTTTACTGACCACCATTGGTGAATCACATTTTCATGGAGCAACTCCACAAAAAACCGATAGGATATAAGTGTGATACACCAAAATGTTCGTATGAATAAGGCCTATTTGTGTCCATAATTAGAAATGCGGCGACTAGTCTAGGTATTCCAGAAATTCAGATTTTGTTTACTGACCACCATTGGTGAATCACATTTTCATGGAGCAACTCCACAAAAAACTGATAGGATATAAGTGTGATACACCAAAATGTTCGTATGGATAAAATCTATTAGTGTCCGTATTTAGAAATGCGGCGACTACTCTAGGTATTCCAGAAATTCAGATTTTGTTTACTGACCACCATTGGTGAATCACATTTTCATGGAGCAACTCCACAAAAAACTGATAGGATATAAGTGTGATACACCAAAATGTTCGTATGAATAAGGCCTATTTGCGTCCATAATTAGAAATGCGGCGACTAGTCTAGGTATTCCAGAAATTCAGATTTTGTTTACTGACCACCATTGGTGAATCACATTTTCATGGAGCAACTCCACAAAAAACTGATAGGATATAAGTGTGATACACCAAAATGTTCGTATGAATAAGGCCTATTTGCGTCCATAATTAGAAATGCGGCGACTAGTCTAGGTATTCCAGAAATTCAGATTTTGTTTACTGACCACCATTGGTGAATCACATTTTCATGGAGCAACTCCACAAAAAACTGATAGGATATAAGTGTGATACACCAAAATGTTCGTATGAATAAGGCCTATTTGCGTCCATAATTAGAAATGCGGCGACTAGTCTAGGTATTCCAGAAATTCAGATTTTGTTTACTGACCACCATTGGTGAATCACATTTTCATGGAGCAACTCCACAAAAAACTGATAGGATATAAGTGTGATACACCAAAATGTTCGTATGAATAAGGCCTATTTGTGTCCATAATTAGAAGTGCGGCGGCTAGTCTAGGTATTCCAGAAATTCAGATTTTGTTTACTGACCACCATTGGTGAATCACATTTTCATGGAGCAACTCCACAAAAAACTGATAGGATATAAGTGTGATACACCAAAATGTTCGTATGAATAAGGCCTATTTGCGTCCATAATTAGAAATGCGGCGACTAGTCTAGGTATTCCAGAAATTCAGATTTTGTTTACTGACCACCATTGGTGAATCACATTTTCATGGAGCAACTCCACAAAAAACTGATAGGATATAAGTGTGATACACCAAAATGTTCGTATGAATAAGGCCTATTTGCGTCCATAATTAGAAATGCGGCGACTAGTCTAGGTATTCCAGAAATTCAGATTTTGTTTACTGACCACCATTGGTGAATCACATTTTCATGGAGCAACTCCACAAAAAACTGATAGGATATAAGTGTGATACACCAAAATGTTCGTATGAATAAGGCCTATTTGCGTCCATAATTAGAAATGCGGCGACTAGTCTAGGTATTCCAGAAATTCAGATTTTGTTTACTGACCACCATTGGTGAATCACATTTTCATGGAGCAACTCCACAAAAAACTGATAGGATATAAGTGTGATACACCAAAATGTTCGTATGAATAAGGCCTATTTGCGTCCATAATTAGAAATGCGGCGACTAGTCTAGGTATTCCAGAAATTCAGATTTTGTTTACTGACCACCATTGGTGAATCACATTTTCATGGAGCAACTCCACAAAAAACTGATAGGATATAAGTGTGATACACCAAAATGTTCGTATGAATAAGGCCTATTTGTGTCCATAATTAGAAGTGCGGCGGCTAGTCTAGGTATTCCAGAAATTCAGATTTTGTTTACTGACCACCATTGGTGAATCACATTTTCATGGAGCAACTCCACAAAAAACTGATAGGATATAAGTGTGATACACCAAAATGTTCGTATGAATAAGGCCTATTTGTCTCCATAATTAGAAATGCGGCGGCTTGTCTAGGTATTCCAGAAATTCAGATTTTGTTAATGACCACCATTGGTGAATCACATTTTCATGGAGCAACTCCACAAAAACTGATAGGATATAAGTGTGATACACCAAAATGTTCGTATGAATAAGGCCTATTTGTGTCCATAATTAGAAATGCGGCGGCTTGTCTAGGTATTCCAGAAATTCAGATTTTGTTTACTGACCACCATTGGTGAATCACATTTTCATGGAGCAACTCCACAAAAAACCGATAGGATATAAGTGTGATACACCAAAATGTTCGTATGAATAAGGCCTATTTGTGTCCATAATTAGAAATGCGGCGACTAGTCTAGGTATTCCAGAAATTCAGATTTTGTTTACTGACCACCATTGGTGAATCACATTTTCATGGAGCAACTCCACAAAAAACTGATAGGATATAAGTGTGATACACCAAAATGTTCGTATGGATAAAATCTATTAGTGTCCGTATTTAGAAATGCGGCGACTACTCTAGGTATTCCAGAAATTCAGATTTTGTTTACTGACCACCATTGGTGAATCACATTTTCATGGAGCAACTCCACAAAAAACTGATAGGATATAAGTGTGATACACCAAAATGTTCGTATGAATAAGGCCTATTTGCGTCCATAATTAGAAATGCGGCGACTAGTCTAGGTATTCCAGAAATTCAGATTTTGTTTACTGACCACCATTGGTGAATCACATTTTCATGGAGCAACTCCACAAAAAACTGATAGGATATAAGTGTGATACACCAAAATGTTCGTATGAATAAGGCCTATTTGCGTCCATAATTAGAAATGCGGCGACTAGTCTAGGTATTCCAGAAATTCAGATTTTGTTTACTGACCACCATTGGTGAATCACATTTTCATGGAGCAACTCCACAAAAAACTGATAGGATATAAGTGTGATACACCAAAATGTTCGTATGAATAAGGCCTATTTGTGTCCATAATTAGAAGTGCGGCGGCTAGTCTAGGTATTCCAGAAATTCAGATTTTGTTTACTGACCACCATTGGTGAATCACATTTTCATGGAGCAACTCCACAAAAAACTGATAGGATATAAGTGTGATACACCAAAATGTTCGTATGAATAAGGCCTATTTGCGTCCATAATTAGAAATGCGGCGACTAGTCTAGGTATTCCAGAAATTCAGATTTTGTTTACTGACCACCATTGGTGAATCACATTTTCATGGAGCAACTCCACAAAAAACTGATAGGATATAAGTGTGATACACCAAAATGTTCGTATGAATAAGGCCTATTTGCGTCCATAATTAGAAATGCGGCGACTAGTCTAGGTATTCCAGAAATTCAGATTTTGTTTACTGACCACCATTGGTGAATCACATTTTCATGGAGCAACTCCACAAAAAACTGATAGGATATAAGTGTGATACACCAAAATGTTGGTATGAATAAGGCCTATTTGTGTCCATAATTAGAAATGCGGCGACTAGTCTAGGTATTCCAGAAATTCAGATTTTGTTTACTGACCACCATTGGTGAATCACATTTTCATGGAGCAACTCCTCAAAAAACTGATAGGATATAAGTGTGATACACCAAAATGTTCGTATGAATAAGGCCTATTTGTGTCCATAATTAGAATTGCGGCGACTAGTCTAGGTATTCCAGAAATTCAGATTTTGTTTACTGACCACCATTGGTGAATCACATTTTCATGGAGCAACTCCACAAAAAACTGATAGGATATAAGTGTGATACACCAAAATGTTCGTATGAGTAAGGCCTATTTGCGTCCATAATTAGAAATGCGGCGACTAGTCTAGGTATTCCAGAAATTCAGATTTTGTTTACTGACCACCATTGGTGAATCACATTTTCATGGAGCAACTCCACAAAAAACTGATAGGATATAAGTGTGATACACCAAAATGTTCGTATGAATAAGGCCTATTTGTGTCCATAATTAGAAATGCGGCGACTAGTCTAGGTATTCCAGAAATTCAGATTTTGTTTACTGACCACCATTGGTGAATCACATTTTCATGGAGCAACTCCTCAAAAAACTGATAGGATATAAGTGTGATACACCAAAATGTTCGTATGAATAAGGCCTATTTGTGTCCATAATTAGAATTGCGGCGACTAGTCTAGGTATTCCAGAAATTCAGATTTTGTTTACTGACCATTTTGGTGAATCACATTTTCATGGAGCAACTCCTCAAAAAACTGATAGGATATAAGTGTGATACACCAAAATGTTCGTATGGATAAAATCTATTAGTGCCCGTATTTAGAAATGCGGCGACTACTCTAGGTATTCCAGAAATTCAGATTTTGTTTACTGACCACCATTGGTGAATCACATTTTCATGGAGCAACTCCACAAAAAACTGATAGGATATAAGTTTGATACACCAAAATGTTCGTATGAATAAGGCCTATTTGTGTCCATAATTAAAAATGCGGCGACTAGTCTAGGTATTCCAGAAATTCAGATTTTGTTTACTGACCACCATTGGTGAATCACATTTTCATGGAGCAACTCCACAAAAAACTGATAGGATATAAGTGTGATACACCAAAATGTTTGTATGGATAAAATCTATTAGTGTCCGTATTTAGAAATGCGGCGACTAGTCTAGGTATTCCAGAAATTCAGATTTTGTTTACTGACCACCATTGGTGAATCACATTTTCATGGAGCAACTCCACAAAAAACTGATAGGATATAAGTGTGATACACCAAAATGTTCGTATGAATAAGGCCTATTTGTGTCCATAATTAGAAATGCGGCGACTAGTCTAGGTATTCCAGAAATTCAGATTTTGTTTACTGACCACCATTGGTGAATCACATTTTCATGGAGCAACTCCACAAAAAACTGATAGGATATAAGTGTGATACACCAAAATGTTCGTATGAATAAGGCCTATTTGTGCCCATAATTAGAAATGCGGCGACTAGTCTAGGTATTCCAGAAATTCAGATTTTGTTTACTGACCACCATTGGTGAATCACATTTTCATGGAGCAACTCCACAAAAAACTGATAGGATATAAGTGTGATACACCGAAATGTTCGTATGAATAAGGCCTATTTGTGCCCATAATTAGAAATGCGGCGGCTAGTCTAGGTATTCCAGAAATTCAGATTTTGTTTACTGACCACCATTGGTGAATCACATTTTCATGGAGCAACTCCACAAAAAACTGATAGGATATAAGTGTGATACACCAAAATGTTCGTATGAATAAGGCCTATTTGTGCCCATAATTAGAAATGCGGCGACTAGTCTAGGTATTCCAGAAATTCAGATTTTGTTTACTGACCACCATTGGTGAATCACATTTTCATGGAGCAACTCCACAAAAAACTGATAGGATATAAGTGTGATACATCGAAATGTTCGTATGAATAAGGCCTATTTGTGCCCATAATTAGAAATGCGGCGCCTAGTCTAGGTATTCCAGAAATTCAGATTTTGTTTACTGACCACCATTGGTGAATCACATTTTCATGGAGCAACTCCACAAAAAACTGATAGGATATAAGTGTGATACACCAAAATGTTCGTATGAATAAGGCCTATTTGCGTCCATAATTAGAAATGCGGCGACTAGTCTAGGTATTCCAGAAATTCAGATTTTGTTTACTGACCACCGGTGATGAATCACATTTTCATGGAGCAACTCCACAAAAAACTGATAGGATATAAGTGTGATACACCAAAATGTTCGTATGAATAAGGCCTATTTGTGTCCATAATTAGAAATGCGGCGACTAGTCTAGGTATGCCAGAAATTCAGATTTTGTTTACTGACCACCATTGGTGAATCACATTTTCATGGAGCAACTCCACAAAAAACTGATAGGATATAAGTGTGATACACCAAAATGTTCGTATGAATAAGGCCTAATTGTGTCCATAATTAGAAATGCGGCGACTAGTCTAGGTATTCCAGAAATTCAGATTTTGTTTACTGACCACCATTGGTAAATCACATTTTCATGGAGCAACTCCACAAAAAACTGATAGGATATAAGTGTGATACACCAAAATGTTCGTATGAATAAGGCCTATTTGTGTCCATAATTAGAAATGCGGCGACTAGTCTAGGTATTCCAGAAATTCAGATTTTGTTTACTGACCACCATTGGTGAATCACATTTTCATGGAGCAACTCCACAAAAAACTGATAGGATATAAGTGTGATACACCAAAATGTTCGTATGGATAAAATCTATTAGTGTCCGTATTTAGAAATGCGGCGACTACTCTAGGTATTCCAGAAATTCAGATTTTGTTTACTGACCACCATTGGTGAATCACATTTTCATGGAGCAACTCCACAAAAAACTGATAGGATATAAGTGTGATACACCAAAATGTTCGTATGAATAAGGCCTATTTGCGTCCATAATTAGAAATGCGGCGACTAGTCTAGGTATTCCAGAAATTCAGATTTTGTTTACTGACCACCATTGGTGAATCACATTTTCATGGAGCAACTCCACAAAAAACTGATAGGATATAAGTGTGATACACCAAAATGTTCGTATGAATAAGGCCTATTTGTGTCCATAATTAGAAATGCGGCGACTAGTCTAGGTATTCCAGAAATTCAGATTTTGTTTACTGACCACCATTGGTGAATCACATTTTCATGGAGCAACTCCTCAAAAAACTGATAGGATATAAGTGTGATACACCAAAATGTTCGTATGAATAAGGCCTATTTGTGTCCATAATTAGAATTGCGGCGACTAGTCTAGGTATTCCAGAAAATCAGATTTTGTTTACTGACCATTTTGGTGAATCACATTTTCATGGAGCAACTCCTCAAAAAACTGATAGGATATAAGTGTGATACACCAAAATGTTCGTATGGATAAAATCTATTAGTGCCCGTATTTAGAAATGCGGCGACTACTCTAGGTATTCCAGAAATTCAGATTTTGTTTACTGACCACCATTGGTGAATCACATTTTCATGGAGCAACTCCACAAAAAACTGATAGGATATAAGTGTGATACACCAAAATGTTCGTATGAATAAGGCCTATTTGTGTCCATAATTAGAAATGCGGCGACTAGTCTAGGTATTCCAGAAATTCAGATTTTGTTTACTGACCACCATTGGTGAATCACATTTTCATGGAGCAACTCCACAAAAAACTGATAGGATATAAGTGTGATACACCAAAATGTTTGTATGGATAAAATCTATTAGTGTCCGTATTTAGAAATGCGGCGACTACTCTAGGTATTCCAGAAATTCAGATTTTGTTTACTGACCACCATTGGTGAATCACATTTTCATGGAGCAACTCCACAAAAAACTGATAGGATATAAGTGTGATACACCAAAATGTTCGTATGAATAAGGCCTATTTGTGCCCATAATTAGAAATGCGGCGACTAGTCTAGGTATTCCAGAAATTCAGATTTTGTTTACTGACCACCATTGGTGAATCACATTTTCATGGAGCAACTCCACAAAAAACTGATAGGATATAAGTGTGATACACCGAAATGTTCGTATGAATAAGGCCTATTTGTGCCCATAATTAGAAATGCGGCGGCTAGTCTAGGTATTCCAGAAATTCAGATTTTGTTTACTGACCACCATTGGTGAATCACATTTTCATGGAGCAACTCCACAAAAAACTGATAGGATATAAGTGTGATACACCAAAATGTTCGTATGAATAAGGCCTATTTGTGCCCATAATTAGAAATGCGGCGACTAGTCTAGGTATTCCAGAAATTCAGATTTTGTTTACTGACCACCATTGGTGAATCACATTTTCATGGAGCAACTCCACAAAAAACTGATAGGATATAAGTGTGATACACCGAAATGTTCGTATGAATAAGGCCTATTTGTGCCCATAATTAGAAATGCGGCGCCTAGTCTAGGTATTCCAGAAATTCAGATTTTGTTTACTGACCACCATTGGTGAATCACATTTTCATGGAGCAACTCCACAAAAAACTGATAGGATATAAGTGTGATACACCAAAATGTTCGTATGAATAAGGCCTATTTGCGTCCATAATTAGAAATGCGGCGACTAGTCTAGGTATTCCAGAAATTCAGATTTTGTTTACTGACCACCGGTGATGAATCACATTTTCATGGAGCAACTCTACAAAAAACTGATAGGATATAAGTGTGATACACCAAAATGTTCGTATGAATAAGGCCTATTTGTGTCCATAATTAGAAATGCGGCGACTAGTCTAGGTATGCCAGAAATTCAGATTTTGTTTACTGACCACCATTGGTGAATCACATTTTCATGGAGCAACTCCACAAAAAACTGATAGGATATAAGTGTGATACACCAAAATGTTCGTATGAATAAGGCCTAATTGTGTCCATAATTAGAAATGCGGCGACTAGTCTAGGTATTCCAGAAATTCAGATTTTGTTTACTGACCACCATTGGTAAATCACATTTTCATGGAGCAACTCCACAAAAAACTGATAGGATATAAGTGTGATACACCAAAATGTTCGTATGAATAAGGCCTATTTGTGTCCATAATTAGAAATGCGGCGACTAGTCTAGGTATTCCAGAAATTCAGATTTTGTTTACTGACCACCATTGGTGAATCACATTTTCATGGAGCAACTCCACAAAAAACTGATAGGATATAAGTGTGATACACCAAAATGTTCGTATGGATAAAATCTATTAGTGTCCGTATTTAGAAATGCGGCGACTACTCTAGGTATTCCAGAAATTCAGATTTTGTTTACTGACCACCATTGGTGAATCACATTTTCATGGAGCAACTCCACAAAAAACTGATAGGATATAAGTGTGATACACCAAAATGTTCGTATGGATAAAATCTATTAGTGTCCGTATTTAGAAATGCGGCGACTACTCTAGGTATTCCAGAAATTCAGATTTTGTTTACTGACCACCATTGGTGAATCACATTTTCATGGAGCAACTCCACAAAAAACTGATAGGATATAAGTGTGATACACCAAAATGTTCGTATGAATAAGGCCTATTTGTGCCCATAATTAGAAATGCGGCGACTAGTCTAGGTATTCCAGAAATTCAGATTTTGTTTACTGACCACCATTGGTGAATCACATTTTCATGGAGCAACTCCACAAAAAACTGATAGGATATAAGTGTGATACACCGAAATGTTCGTATGAATAAGGCCTATTTGTGCCCATAATTAGAAATGCGGCGGCTAGTCTAGGTATTCCAGAAATTCAGATTTTGTTTACTGACCACCATTGGTGAATCACATTTTCATGGAGCAACTCCACAAAAAACTGATAGGATATAAGTGTGATACACCAAAATGTTCGTATGGATAAAATCTATTAGTGTCCGTATTTAGAAATGCGGCGACTACTCTAGGTATTCCAGAAATTCAGATTTTGTTTACTGACCACCATTGGTGAATCACATTTTCATGGAGCAACTCCACAAAAAACTGATAGGATATAAGTGTGATACACCAAAATGTTCGTATGAATAAGGCCTATTTGCGTCCATAATTAGAAATGCGGCGACTAGTCTAGGTATTCCAGAAATTCAGATTTTGTTTACTGACCACCATTGGTGAATCACATTTTCATGGAGCAACTCCACAAAAAACTGATAGGATATAAGTGTGATACACCAAAATGTTCGTATGAATAAGGCCTATTTGTGTCCATAATTAGAAATGCGGCGACTAGTCTAGGTATTCCAGAAATTCAGATTTTGTTTACTGACCACCATTGGTGAATCACATTTTCATGGAGCAACTCCTCAAAAAACTGATAGGATATAAGTGTGATACACCAAAATGTTCGTATGAATAAGGCCTATTTGTGTCCATAATTAGAATTGCGGCGACTGGTCTAGGTATTCCAGAAATTCAGATTTTGTTTACTGACCATTTTGGTGAATCACATTTTCATGGAGCAACTCCTCAAAAAACTGATAGGATATAAGTGTGATACACCAAAATGTTCGTATGGATAAAATCTATTAGTGTCCGTATTTAGAAATGCGGCGACTACTCTAGGTATTCCAGAAATTCAGATTTTGTTTACTGACCACCATTGGTGAATCACATTTTCATGGAGCAACTCCACAAAAAACTGATAGGATATAAGTGTGATACACCAAAATGTTCGTATGAATAAGGCCTATTTGTGTCCATAATTAGAAATGCGGCGACTAGTCTAGGTATTCCAGAAATTCAGATTTTGTTTACTGACCACCATTGGTGAATCACATTTTCATGGAGCAACTCCACAAAAAACTGATAGGATATAAGTGTGATACACCAAAATGTTCGTATGGATAAAATCTATTAGTGTCCGTATTTAGAAATGCGGCGACTACTCTAGGTATTCCAGAAATTCAGATTTTGTTTACTGACCACCATTGGTGAATCACATTTTCATGGAGCAACTCCACAAAAAACTGATAGGATATAAGTGTGATACACCAAAATGTTCGTATGAATAAGGCCTATTTGTGCCCATAATTAGAAATGCGGCGACTAGTCTAGGTATTCCAGAAATTCAGATTTTGTTTACTGACCACCATTGGTGAATCACATTTTCATGGAGCAACTCCACAAAAAACTGATAGGATATAAGTGTGATACACCGAAATGTTCGTATGAATAAGGCCTATTTGTGCCCATAATTAGAAATGCGGCGGCTAGTCTAGGTATTCCAGAAATTCAGATTTTGTTTACTGACCACCATTGGTGAATCACATTTTCATGGAGCAACTCCACAAAAAACTGATAGGATATAAGTGTGATACACCAAAATGTTCGTATGGATAAAATCTATTAGTGTCCGTATTTAGAAATGCGGCGACTACTCTAGGTATTCCAGAAATTCAGATTTTGTTTACTGACCACCATTGGTGAATCACATTTTCATGGAGCAACTCCACAAAAAACTGATAGGATATAAGTGTGATACACCAAAATGTTCGTATGAATAAGGCCTATTTGCGTCCATAATTAGAAATGCGGCGACTAGTCTAGGTATTCCAGAAATTCAGATTTTGTTTACTGACCACCATTGGTGAATCACATTTTCATGGAGCAACTCCACAAAAAACTGATAGGATATAAGTGTGATACACCAAAATGTTCGTATGAATAAGGCCTATTTGTGTCCATAATTAGAAATGCGGCGACTAGTCTAGGTATTCCAGAAATTCAGATTTTGTTTACTGACCACCATTGGTGAATCACATTTTCATGGAGCAACTCCTCAAAAAACTGATAGGATATAAGTGTGATACACCAAAATGTTCGTATGAATAAGGCCTATTTGTGTCCATAATTAGAATTGCGGCGACTAGTCTAGGTATTCCAGAAATTCAGATTTTGTTTACTGACCATTTTGGTGAATCACATTTTCATGGAGCAACTCCTCAAAAAACTGATAGGATATAAGTGTGATACACCAAAATGTTCGTGTGAATAAGGCCTATTTGTGTCCATAATTAGAAATGCGGCGACTAGTCTAGGTATTCCAGAAATTCAGATTTTGTTTACTGACCACCATTGGTGAATCACATTTTCATGGAGCAACTCCACAAAAAACTGATAGGATATAAGTGTGATACACCAAAATGTTCGTATGGATAAAATCTATTAGTGTCCGTATTTAGAAATGCGGCGACTACTCTAGGTATTCCAGAAATTCAGATTTTGTTTACTGACCACCGGTGATGAATCACATTTTCATGGAGCAACTCCACAAAAACTGATAGGATATAAGTGTGATACACCAAAATGTTCGTATGAATAAGGCCTATTTGCGTCCATAATTAGAAATGCGGCGACTAGTCTAGGTATTCCAGAAATTCAGATTTTGTTTACTGACCACCATTGGTGAATCACATTTTCATGGAGCAACTCCACAAAAAACCGATAGGATATAAGTGTCATACACCAAAATGTTCGTATGAATAAGGCCTATTTGTGTCCATAATTAGAAATGCGGCGACTAGTCTAGGTATTCCAGAAATTCAGATTTTGTTTACTGACCACCATTGGTGAATCACATTTTCATGGAGCAACTCCACAAAAAACTGATAGGATATAAGTGTGATACACCAAAATGTTCGTATGGATAAAATCTATTAGAGTCCGTATTTAGAAATGCGGCGACTACTCTAGGTATTCCAGAAATTCAGATTTTGTTTACTGACCACCATTGGTGAATCACATTTTCATGGAGCAACTCCACAAAAAACTGATAGGATATAAGTGTGATACACCAAAATGTTCGTATGAATAAGGCCTATTTGTGTCCGTAATTAGAATTGCGGCGACTAGTCTAGGTATTCCAGAAATTCAGATTTTGTTTACTGACCACCATTGGTGAATCACATTTTCATGGAGCAACTCCACAAAAAACTGATAGGATATAAGTGTGATACACCAAAATGTTCGTATGAATAAGGCCTATTTGTGTCCATAATTAGAATTGCGGCGACTAGTCTAGGTATTCCAGAAATTCAGATTTTGTTTACTGACCACCATTGGTGAATCACATTTTCATGGAGCAACTCCACAAAAAACTGATAGGATATAAGTGTGATACACCAAAATGTTCGTATGGATAAAATCTATTAGTGTCCGTATTTAGAAATGCGGCGACTACTCTAGGTATTCCAGAAATTCAGATTTTGTTTACTGACCACCGGTGATGAATCACATTTTCATGGAGCAACTCCACAAAAACTGATAGGATATAAGTGTGATACACCAAAATGTTCGTATGAATAAGGCCTATTTGCGTCCATAATTAGAAATGCGGCGACTAGTCTAGGTATTCCAGAAATTCAGATTTTGTTTACTGACCACCATTGGTGAATCACATTTTCATGGAGCAACTCCACAAAAAACTGATAGGATATAAGTGTGATACACCAAAATGTTCGTATGGATAAAATCTATTAGTGTCCGTATTTAGAAATGCGGCGACTACTCTAGGTATTCCAGAAATTCAGATTTTGTTTACTGACCACCGGTGATGAATCACATTTTCATGGAGCAACTCCACAAAAACTGATAGGATATAAGTGTGATACACCAAAATGTTCGTATGAATAAGGCCTATTTGTGTCCATAATTAGAAATGCGGCGACTAGTCTAGGTATTCCAGAAATTCAGATTTTGTTTACTGACCACCATTGGTGAATCACATTTTCATGGAGCAACTCCACAAAAAACCGATAGGATATAAGTGTGATACACCAAAATGTTCGTATGAATAAGGCCTATTTGTGTCCATAATTAGAAATGCGGCGACTGGTCTAGGTATTCCAGAAATTCAGATTTTGTTTACTGACCACCATTGGTGAATCACATTTTCATGGAGCAACTCCACAAAAAACTGATAGGATATAAGTGTGATACACCAAAATGTTCGTATGGATAAAATCTATTAGTGTCCGTATTTAGAAATGCGGCGACTACTCTAGGTATTCCAGAAATTCAGATTTTGTTTACTGACCACCATTGGTGAATCACATTTTCATGGAGCAACTCCACAAAAAACTGATAGGATATAAGTGTGATACACCAAAATGTTCGTATGAATAAGGCCTATTTGCGTCCATAATTAGAAATGCGGCGACTAGTCTAGGTATTCCAGAAATTCAGATTTTGTTTACTGACCACCATTGGTGAATCACATTTTCATGGAGCAACTCCACAAAAAACTGATAGGATATAAGTGTGACACACCGAAATGTTCGTATGAATAAGGCCTATTTGTGCCCATAATTAGAAATGCGGCGGCTAGTCTAGGTATTCCAGAAATTCAGATTTTGTTTACTGACCACCATTGGTGAATCACATTTTCATGGAGCAACTCCACAAAAAACTGATAGCATATAAGTGTGATACACCAAAATGTTCGTATGAATAAGGCCTATTTGCGTCCATAATTAGAAATGCGGCGACTAGTCTAGGTATTCCAGAAATTCAGATTTTGTTTACTGACCACCATTGGTGAATCACATTTTCATGGAGCAACTCCACAAAAAACTGATAGGATATAAGTGTGATACACCAAAATGTTCGTATGAATAAGGCCTATTTGTGTCCATAATTCGAAATGCGGCGACTAGTCTCGGTATTCCAGAAATTCAGATTTTGTTTACTGACCACCATTGGTGAATCACATTTTCATGGAGCAACTCCACAAAAAACCGATAGGATATAAGTGTGATACACCAAAATGTTCGTATGAATAAGGCCTATTTGTGTCCATAATTAGAAATGCAGCGACTAGTCTAGGTATTCCAGAAATTCAGATTTTGTTTACTGACCACCATTGGTGAATCACATTTTCATGGAGCAACTCCACAAAAAACCGATAGGATATAAGTGTGATACACCAAAATGTTCGTATGAATAAGGCCTATTTGTGTCCATAATTAGAAATGCGGCGACTAGTCTAGGTATTCCAGAAATTCAGATTTTGTTTACTGACCACCATTGGTGAATCACATTTTCATGGAGCAACTCCACAAAAAACTGATAGGATATAAGTGTGATACACCAAAATGTTCGTATGGATAAAATCTATTAGTGTCCGTATTTAGAAATGCGGCGACTACTCTAGGTATTCCAGAAATTCAGATTTTGTTTACTGACCACCATTGGTGAATCACATTTTCATGGAGCAACTCCACAAAAAACTGATAGGATATAAGTGTGATACACCAAAATGTTCGTATGAATAAGGCCTATTTGCGTCCATAATTAGAAATGCGGCGACTAGTCTAGGTATTCCAGAAATTCAGATTTTGTTTACTGACCACCATTGGTGAATCACATTTTCATGGAGCAACTCCACAAAAAACTGATAGGATATAAGTGTGATACACCAAAATGTTCGTATGAATAAGGCCTATTTGTGTCCATAATTAGAAATGCGGCGACTAGTCTAGGTATTCCAGAAATTCAGATTTTGTTTACTGACCACCATTGGTGAATCACATTTTCATGGAGCAACTCCTCAAAAAACTGATAGGATATAAGTGTGATACACCAAAATGTTCGTATGAATAAGGCCTATTTGTGTCCATAATTAGAATTGCGGCGACTAGTCTAGGTATTCCAGAAATTCAGATTTTGTTTACTGATCATTTTGGTGAATCACATTTTCATGGAGCAACTCCTCAAAAAACTGATAGGATATAAGTGTGATACACCAAAATGTTCGTATGAATAAGGCCTATTTGTGTCCATAATTAGAAATGCGGCGACTAGTCTAGGTATTCCAGAAATTCAGATTTTGTTTACTGACCACCATTGGTGAATCACATTTTCATGGAGCAACTCCACAAAAAACTGATAGGATATAAGTGTGATACACCAAAATGTTCGTATGGATAAAATCTATTAGTGTCCGTATTTAGAAATGCGGCGACTACTCTAGGTATTCCAGAAATTCAGATTTTGTTTACTGACCACCGGTGATGAATCACATTTTCATGGAGCAACTCCACAAAAACTGATAGGATATAAGTGTGATACACCAAAATGTTCGTATGAATAAGGCCTATTTGCGTCCATAATTAGAAATGCGGCAACTAGTCTAGGTATTCCAGAAATTCAGATTTTGTTTACTGACCACCATTGGTGAATCACATTTTCATGGAGCAACTCCACAAAAAACTGATAGGATATAAGTGTGATACACCAAAATGTTCGTATGGATAAAATCTATTAGTGTCCGTATTTAGAAATGCGGCGACTACTCTAGGTATTCCAGAAATTCAGATTTTGTTTACTGACCACCGGTGATGAATCACATTTTCATGGAGCAACTCCACAAAAACTGATAGGATATAAGTGTGATACACCAAAATGTTCGTATGAATAAGGCCTATTTGTGTCCATAATTAGAAATGCGGCGACTAGTCTAGGTATTCCAGAAATTCAGATTTTGTTTACTGACCACCATTGGTGAATCACATTTTCATGGAGCAACTCCACAAAAAACCGATAGGATATAAGTGTCATACACCAAAATGTTCGTATGAATAAGGCCTATTTGTGTCCATAATTATAAATGCGGCGACTAGTCTAGGTATTCCAGAAATTCAGATTTTGTTTACTGACCACCATTGGTGAATCACATTTTCATGGAGCAACTCCACAAAAAACTGATAGGATATAAGTGTGATACACCAAAATGTTCGTATGAATAAGGCCTATTTGTGTCCATAATTCGAAATGCGGCGACTAGTCTCGGTATTCCAGAAATTCAGATTTTGTTTACTGACCACCATTGGTGAATCACATTTTCATGGAGCAACTCCACAAAAAACCGATAGGATATAAGTGTGATACACCAAAATGTTCGTATGAATAAGGCCTATTTGTGTCTATAATTAGAAATGCGGCGACTAGTCTAGGTATTCCAGAAATTCAGATTTTGTTTACTGACCACCATTGGTGAATCACATTTTCATGGAGCAACTCCACAAAAAACCGATAGGATATAAGTGTGATACACCAAAATGTTCGTATGAATAAGGCCTATTTGCGTCCATAATTAGAAATGCGGCGACTAGTCTAGGTATTCCAGAAATTCAGATTTTGTTTACTGACCACCATTGGTGAATCACATTTTCATGGAGCAACTCCACAAAAAACTGATAGGATATAAGTGTGATACACCAAAATGTTCGTATGGGTAAAATCTATTAGTGTCCGTATTTAGAAATGCGGCGACTACTCTAGGTATTCCAGAAATTCAGATTTTGTTTACTGACCACCATTGGTGAATCACATTTTCATGGAGCAACTCCACAAAAAACTGATAGGATATAAGTGTGATACACCAAAATGTTCGTATGAATAAGGCCTATTTGCGTCCATAATTAGAAATGCGGCGACTAGTCTAGGTATTCCAGAAATTCAGATTTTGTTTACTGACCACCATTGGTGAATCACATTTTCATGGAGCAACTCCACAAAAAACTGATAGGATATAAGTGTGATACACCAAAATGTTCGTATGAATAAGGCCTATTTGTGTCCATAATTAGAAATGCGGCGACTAGTCTAGGTATTCCAGAAATTCAGATTTTGTTTACTGACCACCATTGGTGAATCACATTTTCATGGAGCAACTCCTCAAAAAACTGATAGGATATAAGTGTGATACACCAAAATGTTCGTATGAATAAGGCCTATTTGTGTCCATAATTAGAATTGCGGCGACTAGTCTAGGTATTCCAGAAATTCAGATTTTGTTTACTGATCATTTTGGTGAATCACATTTTCATGGAGCAACTCCTCAAAAAACTGATAGGATATAAGTGTGATACACCAAAATGTTCGTATGAATAAGGCCTATTTGTGTCCATAATTAGAAATGCGGCGACTAGTCTAGGTATTCCAGAAATTCAGATTTTGTTTACTGACCACAATTGGTGAATCACATTTTCATGGAGCAACTCCACAAAAAACTGATAGGATATAAGTGTGATACACCAAAATGTTCGTATGGATAAAATCTATTAGTGTCCGTATTTAGAAATGCGGCGACTACTCTAGGTATTCCAGAAATTCAGATTTTGTTTACTGACCACCGGTGATGAATCACATTTTCATGGAGCAACTCCACAAAAACTGATAGGATATAAGTGTGATACACCAAAATGTTCGTATGAATAAGGCCTATTTGCGTCCATAATTAGAAATGCGGCAACTAGTCTAGGTATTCCAGAAATTCAGATTTTGTTTACTGACCACCATTGGTGAATCACATTTTCATGGAGCAACTCCACAAAAAACTGATAGGATATAAGTGTGATACACCAAAATGTTCGTATGGATAAAATCTATTAGTGTCCGTATTTAGAAATGCGGCGACTACTCTAGGTATTCCAGAAATTCAGATTTTGTTTACTGACCACCGGTGATGAATCACATTTTCATGGAGCAACTCCACAAAAACTGATAGGATATAAGTGTGATACACCAAAATGTTCGTATGAATAAGGCCTATTTGTGTCCATAATTAGAAATGCGGCGACTAGTCTAGGTATTCCAGAAATTCAGATTTTGTTTACTGACCACCATTGGTGAATCACATTTTCATGGAGCAACTCCACAAAAAACCGATAGGATATAAGTGTCATACACCAAAATGTTCGTATGAATAAGGCCTATTTGTGTCCATAATTAGAAATGCGGCGACTAGTCTAGGTATTCCAGAAATTCAGATTTTGTTTACTGACCACCATTGGTGAATCACATTTTCATGGAGCAACTCCACAAAAAACTGATAGGATATAAGTGTGATACACCAAAATGTTCGTATGGATAAAATCTATTAGTGTCCGTATTTAGAAATGCGGCGACTACTCTAGGTATTCCAGAAATTCAGATTTTGTTTACTGACCACCATTGGTGAATCACATTTTCATGGAGCAACTCCACAAAAAACTGATAGGATATAAGTGTGATACACCAAAATGTTCGTATGAATAAGGCCTATTTGCGTCCATAAGTAGAAATGCGGCGACTAGTCTAGGTATTCCAGAAATTTAGATTTTGTTTACTGACCACCATTGGTGAATCACATTTTCATGGAGCAACTCCACACAAAACTGATAGGATATAAGTGTGATACACCAAAATGTTCGTATGAATAAGGCCTATTTGTGTCCATAATTAGAAATGCGGCGACTAGTCTAGGTATTCCAGAAATTCAGATTTTGTTTACTGACCACCATTGGTGAATCACATTTTCATGGAGCAACTCCACAAAAAACTGATAGGATATAAGTGTGATACACCAAAATGTTCGTATGGATAAAATCTATTAGTGTCCGTATTTAGAAATGCGGCGACTACTCTAGGTATTCAAGAAATTCAGATTTTGTTTACTGACCACCGGTGATGAATCACATTTTGATGGAGCAACTCCACAAAAACTGATAGGATATAAGTGTGATACACCAAAATGTTCGTATGAATAAGGCCTATTTGCGTCCATAAGTAGAAATGCGGCGACTAGTCTAGGTATTCCAGAAATTTAGATTTTGTTTACTGACCACCATTGGTGAATCACATTTTCATGGAGCAACTCCACAAAAAACTGATAGGATATAAGTGTGATACACCAAAATGTTCGTATGAATAAGGCCTATTTGGGTCCATAATTAGAATTGCGGCGACTAGTCTAGGTATTCCAGAAATTCAGATTTTGTTTACTGACCACCATTGGTGAATCACATTTTCATGGAGCAACTCCACAAAAAACTGATAGGATATAAGTGTGATACACCAAAATGTTCGTATGGATAAAATCTATTAGTGTCCGTATTTAGAAATGCGGCGACTACTCTAGGTATTCAAGAAATTCAGATTTTGTTTACTGACCACCGGTGATGAATCACATTTTCATGGAGCAACTCCACAAAAACTGATAGGATATAAGTGTGATACACCAAAATGTTCGTATGAATAAGGCCTATTTGTGTCCATAATTAGAAATGCGGCGACTAGTCTAGGTATTCCAGAAATTCAGATTTTGTTTACTGACCACCATTGGTGAATCACATTTTCATGGAGCAACTCCACAAAAAACCGATAGGATATAAGTGTGATACACCAAAATGTTCGTATGAATAAGGCCTATTTGTGTCCATAATTAGAAATGCGGCGACTGGTCTAGGTATTCCAGAAATTCAGATTTTGTTTACTGACCACCATTGGTGAATCACATTTTCATGGAGCAACTCCACAAAAAACTGATAGGATATAAGTGTGATACACCAAAATGTTCGTATGGATAAAATCTATTAGTGTCCGTATTTAGAAATGCGGCGACTACTCTAGGTATTCCAGAAATTCAGATTTTGTTTACTGACCACCATTGGTGAATCACATTTTCATGGAGCAACTCCACAAAAAACTGATAGGATATAAGTGTGATACACCAAAATGTTCGTATGAATAAGGCCTATTTGTGTCCATAATTAGAATTGCGGCGACTAGTCTAGGTATTCCAGAAATTCAGATTTTGTTTACTGACC
Organism: Leucophora obtusa; assembly: GCA_949987735.1. Lineage (NCBI taxonomy): Eukaryota > Metazoa > Arthropoda > Insecta > Diptera > Anthomyiidae > Leucophora > Leucophora obtusa. The sequence continues at coordinate 305,016,797 of OX465295.1, forward strand.
ATTTTGGTGAATCACATTTTCATGGAGCAACTCCTCAAAAAACTGATAGGATATAAGTGTGATACACCAAAATGTTCGTATGAATAAGGCCTATTTGCGTCCGTATTTAGAAATGCGGCGACTACTCTAGGTATTCCAGAAATTCAGATTTTGTTTACTGACCACCGGTGATGAATCACATTTTCATGGAGCAACTCCACAAAAACTGATAGGATATAAGTGTGATACACCAAAATGTTCGTATGAATAAGGCCTATTTGTGTCCATAATTAGAAATGCGGCGACTAGTCTAGGTATTCCAGAAATTCAGATTTTGTTTCCTGACCACCATTGGTGAATCACATTTTCATGGAGCAACTCCACAAAAAACCGATAGGATATAAGTGTGATACACCAAAATGTTCGTATGAATAAGGCCTATTTGTGTCCATAATTAGAAATGCGGCGACTGGTCTAGGTATTCCAGAAATTCAGATTTTGTTTACTGACCACCATTGGTGAATCACATTTTCATGGAGCAACTCCACAAAAAACTGATAGGATATAAGTGTGATACACCAAAATGTTCGTATGGATAAAATCTATTAGTCTCCGTATTTAGAAATGCGGCGACTACTCTAGGTATTCCAGAAATTCAGATTTTGTTTACTGACCACCATTGGTGAATCACATTTTCATGGAGCAACTCCACAAAAAACTGATAGGATATAAGTGTGATACACCAAAATGTTCGTATGAATAAGGCCTATTTGCGTCCATAATTAGAAATGCGGCGACTAGTCTAGGTATTCCAGAAATTCAGATTTTGTTTACTGACCACCATTGGTGAATCACATTTTCATGGAGCAACTCCACAAAAAACTGATAGGATATAAGTGTGATACACCGAAATGTTCGTATGAATAAGGCCTATTTGTGCCCATAATTAGAAATGCGGCGGCTAGTCTAGGTATTCCAGAAATTCAGATTTTGTTTACTGACCACCATTGGTGAATCACATTTTCATGGAGCAACTCCACAAAAAACTGATAGCATATAAGTGTGATACACCAAAATGTTCGTATGAATAAGGCCTATTTGCGTCCATAATTAGAAATGCGGCGACTAGTCTAGGTATTCCAGAAATTCAGATTTTGTTTACTGACCACCATTGGTGAATCACATTTTCATGGAGCAACTCCACAAAAAACTGATAGGATATAAGTGTGATACACCAAAATGTTCGTATGAATAAGGCCTATTTGTGTCCATAATTCGAAATGCGGCGACTAGTCTCGGTATTCCAGAAATTCAGATTTTGTTTACTGACCACCATTGGTGAATCACATTTTCATGGAGCAACTCCACAAAAAACCGATAGGATATAAGTGTGATACACCAAAATGTTCGTATGAATAAGGCCTATTTGTGTCCATAATTAGAAATGCAGCGACTAGTCTAGGTATTCCAGAAATTCAGATTTTGTTTACTGACCACCATTGGTGAATCACATTTTCATGGAGCAACTCCACAAAAACTGATAGGATATAAGTGTGATACACCAAAATGTTCGTATGGATAAAATCTATTAGTGTCCGTATTTAGAAATGCGGCGACTACTCTAGGTATTCCAGAAATTCAGATTTTGTTTACTGACCACCGGTGATGAATCACATTTTCATGGAGCAACTCCACAAAAACTGATAGGATATAAGTGTGATACACCAAAATGTTCGTATGAATAAGGCCTATTTGCGTCCATAATTAGAAATGCGGCGACTAGTCTAGGTATTCCAGAAATTCAGATTTTGTTTACTGACCACCATTGGTGAATCACATTTTCATGGAGCAACTCCACAAAAAACTGATAGGATATAAGTGTGATACACCAAAATGTTCGTATGGATAAAATCTATTAGTGTCCGTATTTAGAAATGCGGCGACTACTCTAGGTATTCCAGAAATTCAGATTTTGTTTACTGACCATTTTGGTGAATCACATTTTCATGGAGCAACTCCTCAAAAAACTGATAGGATATAAGTGTGATACACCAAAATGTTCGTATGAATAAGGCCTATTTGTGTCCATAATTAGAAATGCGGCGACTAGTCTAGGTATTCCAGAAATTCAGATTTTGTTTACTGACCACCATTGGTGAATCACATTTTCATGGAGCAACTCCACAAAAAACTGATAGGATATAAGTGTGATACACCTAAATGTTCGTATGGATAAAATCTATTAGTGTCCGTATTTAGAAATGCGGCGACTACTCTAGGTATTCCAGAAATTCAGATTTTGTTTACTGACCACCATTGGTGAATCACATTTTCATGGAGCAACTCCACAAAAAACTGATAGGATATAAGTGTGATACACCAAAATGTTCGTATGAATAAGGCCTATTTGCGTCCATAAGTAGAAATGCGGCGACTAGTCTAGGTATTCCAGAAATTTAGATTTTGTTTACTGACCACCATTGGTGAATCACATTTTCATGGAGCAACTCCACAAAAAACTGATAGGATATAAGTGTGATACACCAAAATGTTCGTATGAATAAGGCCTATTTGTGTCCATAATTAGAAATGCGGCGGCTAGTCTAGGTATTCCAGAAATTCAGATTTTGTTTACTGACCACCATTGGTGAATCACATTTTCATGGAGCAACTCCACAAAAAACTGATAGGATATAAGTGTGATACACCAAAATGTTCGTATGAATAAGGCCTATTTGTGTCCATAATTAGAATTGCGGCGACTAGTCTAGGTATTCCAGAAATTCAGATTTTGTTTACTGACCACTATTGGTGAATCACATTTTCATGGAGCAACTCCACAAAAAACTGATAGGATATAAGTGTGATACACCAAAATGTTCGTATGGATAAAATCTATTAGTGTCCGTATTTAGAAATGCGGCGACTACTCTAGGTATTCCAGAAATTCAGATTTTGTTTACTGACCACCGGTGATGAATCACATTTTCATGGAGCAACTCCACAAAAACTGATAGGATATAAGTGTGATACACCAAAATGTTCGTATGAATAAGGCCTATTTGCGTCCATAATTAGAAATGCTGCGACTAGTCTAGGTATTCCAGAAATTCAGATTTTGTTTACTGACCACCATTGGTGAATCACATTTTCATGGAGCAACTCCACAAAAAACTGATAGGATATAAGTGTGATACACCAAAATGTTCGTATGAATAAGGCCTATTTGCGTCCATAATTAGAAATGCGGCGACTAGTCTAGGTATTCCAGAAATTCAGATTTTGTTTACTGACCACCATTGGTGAATCACATTTTCATGGAGCAACTCCACAAAAAACTGATAGGATATAAGTGTGATACACCAAAATGTTCGTATGGATAAAATCTATTAGTGTCCGTATTTAGAAATGCGGCGACTACTCTAGGTATTCCAGAAATTCAGATTTTGTTTACTGACCACCGGTGATGAATCACATTTTCATGGAGCAACTCCACAAAAACTGATAGGATATAAGTGTGATACACCAAAATGTTCGTATGAATAAGGCCTATTTGCGTCCATAATTAGAAATGCTGCGACTAGTCTAGGTATTCCAGAAATTCAGATTTTGTTTACTGACCACCATTGGTGAATCACATTTTCATGGAGCAACTCCACAAAAACTGATAGGATATAAGTGTGATACACCAAAATGTTCGTATGAATAAGGCCTATTTGCGTCCATAATTAGAAATGCGGCGACTAGTCTAGGTATTCCAGAAATTCAGATTTTGTTTACTGACCACCATTAGTGAATCACATTTTCATGGAGCAACTCCACAAAAAACTGATAGGATATAAGTGTGATACACCAAAATGTTCGTATGAATAAGGCCTATTTGCGTCCATAATTAGAAATGCGGCGACTAGTCTAGGTATTCCAGAAATTCAGATTTTGTTTACTGACCACCATTGGTGAATCACATTTTCATGGAGCAACTCCACAAAAAACTGATAGGATATAAGTGTGATACACCAAAATGTTCGTATGAATAAGGCCTATTTGCGTCCATAATTAGAAATGCGGCGACCAGTCTAGGTATTCCAGAAATTCAGATTTTGTTTACTGACCACCGGTGATGAATCACATTTTCATGGAGCAACTCCACAAAAAACTGATAGGATATAAGTGTGATACACCAAAATGTTCGTATGAATAAGGCCTATTTGTGTCCATAATTAGAAATGCGGCGACTAGTCTAGGTATGCCAGAAATTCAGATTTTGTTTACTGACCACCATTGGTGAATCACATTTTCATGGAGCAACTCCACAAAAAACTGATAGGATATAAGTGTGATACACCAAAATGTTCGTATGAATAAGGCCTATTTGCGTCCATAAGTAGAAATGCGGCGACTAGTCTAGGTATTCCAGAAATTTAGATTTTGTTTACTGACCACCATTGGTGAATCACATTTTCATGGAGCAACTCCTCAAAAAACTGATAGGATATAAGTGTGATACACCAAAATGTTCGTATGAATAAGGCCTATTTGTGTCCATAATTAGAAATGCGGCGACTAGTCTAGGTATTCCAGAAATTCAGATTTTGTTTACTGACCACCATTGGTGAATCACATTTTCATGGAGCAACTCCACAAAAAACTGATAGGATATAAGTGTGATACACCAAAATGTTCGTATGGATAAAATCTATTAGTGTCCGTATTTAGAAATGCGGCGACTACTCTAGGTATTCCAGAAATTCAGATTTTGTTTACTGACCACCGGTGATGAATCACATTTTCATGGAGCAACTCCACAAAAACTGATAGGATATAAGTGTGATACACCAAAATGTTCGTATGAATAAGGCCTATTTGCGTCCATAATTAGAAATGCGGCGACTAGTCTAGGTATTCCAGAAATTCAGATTTTGTTTACTGACCACCATTGGTGAATCACATTTTCATGGAGCAACTCCACAAAAAACTGATAGGATATAAGTGTGATACACCAAAATGTTCGTATGGATAAAATCTATTAGAGTCCGTATTTAGAAATGCGGCGACTGCTCTAGGTATTCCAGAAATTCAGATTTTGTTTACTGACCACCGGTGATGAATCACATTTTCATGGAGCAACTCCACAAAAACTGATAGGATATAAGTGTGATACACCAAAATGTTCGTATGAATAAGGCCTATTTGTGTCCATAATTAGAAATGCGGCGACTAGTCTAGGTATTCCAGAAATTCAGATTTTGTTTACTGACCACCATTGGTGAATCACATTTTCATGGAGCAACTCCACAAAAAACCGATAGGATATAAGTGTCATACACCAAAATGTTCGTATGAATAAGGCCTATTTGTGTCCATAATTAGAATTGCGGCGACTAGTCTAGGTATTCCAGAAATTCAGATTTTGTTTACTGACCACTATTGGTGAATCACATTTTCATGGAGCAACTCCACAAAAAACTGATAGGATATAAGTGTGATACACCAAAATGTTCGTATGGATAAAATCTATTAGTGTCCGTATTTAGAAATGCGGCGACTACTCTAGGTATTCCAGAAATTCAGATTTTGTTTACTGACCACCGGTGATGAATCACATTTTCATGGAGCAACTCCACAAAAACTGATAGGATATAAGTGTGATACACCAAAATGTTCGTATGAATAAGGCCTATTTGCGTCCATAATTAGAAATGCGGCGACTAGTCTAGGTATTCCAGAAATTCAGATTTTGTTTACTGACCACCATTGGTGAATCACATTTTCATGGAGCAACTCCACAAAAAACTGATAGGATATAAGTGTGATACACCAAAATGTTCGTATGGATAAAATCTATTAGTGTCCGTATTTAGAAATGCGGCGACTACTCTAGGTATTCCAGAAATTCAGATTTTGTTTACTGACCACCGGTGATGAATCACATTTTCATGGAGCAACTCCACAAAAACTGATAGGATATAAGTGTGATACACCAAAATGTTCGTATGAATAAGGCCTATTTGTGTCCATAATTAGAAATGCGGCGACTAGTCTAGGTATTCCAGAAATTCAGATTTTGTTTACTGACCACCATTGGTGAATCACATTTTCATGGAGCAACTCCACAAAAAACTGATAGGATATAAGTGTGATACACCAAAATGTTCGTATGGATAAAATCTATTAGTGTCCGTATTTAGAAATGCGGCGACTACTCTAGGTATTCCAGAAATTCAGATTTTGTTTACTGACCACCATTGGTGAATCACATTTTCATGGAGCAACTCCACAAAAAACTGATAGGATATAAGTGTGATACACCAAAATGTTCGTATGAATAAGGCCTATTTGCGTCCATAAGTAGAAATGCGGCGACTAGTCTAGGTATTCCAGAAATTTAGATTTTGTTTACTGACCACCATTGGTGAATCACATTTTCATGGAGCAACTCCACAAAAAACTGATAGGATATAAGTGTGATACACCAAAATGTTCGTATGAATAAGGCCTATTTGTGTCCATAATTAGAAATGCGGCGGCTAGTCTAGGTATTCCAGAAATTCAGATTTTGTTTACTGACCACCATTGGTGAATCACATTTTCATGGAGCAACTCCACAAAAAACTGATAGGATATAAGTGTGATACACCAAAATGTTCGTATGAATAAGGCCTATTTGTGTCCATAATTAGAATTGCGGCGACTAGTCTAGGTATTCCAGAAATTCAGATTTTGTTTACTGACCACTATTGGTGAATCACATTTTCATGGAGCAACTCCACAAAAAACTGATAGGATATAAGTGTGATACACCAAAATGTTCGTATGGATAAAATCTATTAGTGTCCGTATTTAGAAATGCGGCGACTACTCTAGGTATTCCAGAAATTCAGATTTTGTTTACTGACCACCGGTGATGAATCACATTTTCATGGAGCAACTCCACAAAAACTGATAGGATATAAGTGTGATACACCAAAATGTTCGTATGAATAAGGCCTATTTGCGTCCATAATTAGAAATGCTGCGACTAGTCTAGGTATTCCAGAAATTCAGATTTTGTTTACTGACCACCATTGGTGAATCACATTTTCATGGAGCAACTCCACAAAAAACTGATAGGATATAAGTGTGATACACCAAAATGTTCGTATGAATAAGGCCTATTTGCGTCCATAATTAGAAATGCGGCGACTAGTCTAGGTATTCCAGAAATTCAGATTTTGTTTACTGACCACCATTGGTGAATCACATTTTCATGGAGCAACTCCACAAAAAACTGATAGGATATAAGTGTGATACACCAAAATGTTCGTATGGATAAAATCTATTAGTGTCCGTATTTAGAAATGCGGCGACTACTCTAGGTATTCCAGAAATTCAGATTTTGTTTACTGACCACCGGTGATGAATCACATTTTCATGGAGCAACTCCACAAAAACTGATAGGATATAAGTGTGATACACCAAAATGTTCGTATGAATAAGGCCTATTTGCGTCCATAATTAGAAATGCTGCGACTAGTCTAGGTATTCCAGAAATTCAGATTTTGTTTACTGACCACCATTGGTGAATCACATTTTCATGGAGCAACTCCACAAAAAACTGATAGGATATAAGTGTGATACACCAAAATGTTCGTATGAATAAGGCCTATTTGCGTCCATAATTAGAAATGCGGCGACTAGTCTAGGTATTCCAGAAATTCAGATTTTGTTTACTGACCACCATTGGTGAATCACATTTTCATGGAGCAACTCCACAAAAAACTGATAGGATATAAGTGTGATACACCAAAATGTTCGTATGAATAAGGCCTATTTGTGTCCATAATTAGAAATGCGGCGACTAGTCTAGGTATTCCAGAAATTCAGATTTTGTTTACTGACCACCATTGGTGAATCACATTTTCATGGAGCAACTCCACAAAAAACTGATAGGATATAAGTGTGATACACCAAAATGTTCGTATGAATAAGGCCTATTTGCGTCCATAATTATAAATGCGGCGACTAGTCTAGGTATTCCAGAAATTCAGATTTTGTTTACTGACCACCATTGGTGAATCACATTTTCATGGAGCAACTCCACAAAAAACTGAAAGGATATAAGTGTGATACACCAAAATGTTCGTATGGATAAAATCTATTAGTGTCCGTATTTAGAAATGCGGCGACTACTCTAGGTATTCCAGAAATTCAGATTTTGTTTACTGACCACCGGTGATGAATCACATTTTCATGGAGCAACTCCACAAAAAACTGATAGGATATAAGTGTGATACACCAAAATGTTCGTATGAATAAGGCCTATTTGTGTCCATAATTAGAATTGCGGCGACTAGTCTAGGTATTCCAGAAATTCAGATTTTGTTTACTGACCATTTTGGTGAATCACATTTTCATGGAGCAACTCCTCAAAAAACTGATAGGATATAAGTGTGATACACCAAAATGTTCGTATGAATAAGGCCTATTTGTGTCCATAATTAGAAATGCGGCGACTAGTCTAGGTATTCCAGAAATTCAGATTTTGTTTACTGACCACCATTGGTGAATCACATTTTCATGGAGCAACTCCACAAAAAACTGATAGGATATAAGTGTGATACACCAAAATGTTCGTATGGATAAAATCTATTAGTGTCCGTATTTAGAAATGCGGCGACTACTCTAGGTATTCCAGAAATTCAGATTTTGTTTACTGACCACCATTGGTGAATCACATTTTCATGGAGCAACTCCACAAAAAACTGATAGGATATAAGTGTGATACACCAAAATGTTCGTATGAATAAGGCCTATTTGCGTCCATAAGTAGAAATGCGGCGACTAGTCTAGGTATTCCAGAAATTTAGATTTTGTTTACTGACCACCATTGGTGAATCACATTTTCATGGAGCAACTCCACAAAAAACTGATAGGATATAAGTGTGATACACCAAAATGTTCGTATGAATAAGGCCTATTTGTGTCCATAATTAGAATTGCGGCGACTAGTCTAGGTATTCCAGAAATTCAGATTTTGTTTACTGACCACTATTGGTGAATCACATTTTCATGGAGCAACTCCACAAAAAACTGATAGGATATAAGTGTGATACACCAAAATGTTCGTATGGATAAAATCTATTAGTGTCCGTATTTAGAAATGCGGCGACTACTCTAGGTATTCCAGAAATTCAGATTTTGTTTACTGACCACCGGTGATGAATCACATTTTCATGGAGCAACTCCACAAAAACTGATAGGATATAAGTGTGATACACCAAAATGTTCGTATGAATAAGGCCTATTTGCGTCCATAATTAGAAATGCGGCGACTAGTCTAGGTATTCCAGAAATTCAGATTTTGTTTACTGACCACCATTGGTGAATCACATTTTCATGGAGCAACTCCACAAAAAACTGATAGGATATAAGTGTGATACACCAAAATGTTCGTATGAATAAGGCCTATTTGTGTCCATAATTAGAAATGCGGCGACTAGTCTAGGTATTCCAGAAATTCAGATTTTGTTTACTGACCACCATTGGTGAATCACATTTTCATGGAGCAACTCCACAAAAAACTGATAGGATATAAGTGTGATACACCAAAATGTTCGTATGAATAAGGCCTATTTGCGTCCATAATTATAAATGCGGCGACTAGTCTAGGTATTCCAGAAATTCAGATTTTGTTTACTGACCACCATTGGTGAATCACATTTTCATGGAGCAACTCCACAAAAAACTGAAAGGATATAAGTGTGATACACCAAAATGTTCGTATGGATAAAATCTATTAGTGTCCGTATTTAGAAATGCGGCGACTACTCTAGGTATTCCAGAAATTCAGATTTTGTTTACTGACCACCGGTGATGAATCACATTTTCATGGAGCAACTCCACAAAAAACTGATAGGATATAAGTGTGATACACCAAAATGTTCGTATGAATAAGGCCTATTTGTGTCCATAATTAGAATTGCGGCGACTAGTCTAGGTATTCCAGAAATTCAGATTTTGTTTACTGACCATTTTGGTGAATCACATTTTCATGGAGCAACTCCTCAAAAAACTGATAGGATATAAGTGTGATACACCAAAATGTTCGTATGAATAAGGCCTATTTGTGTCCATAATTAGAAATGCGGCGACTAGTCTAGGTATTCCAGAAATTCAGATTTTGTTTACTGACCACCATTGGTGAATCACATTTTCATGGAGCAACTCCACAAAAAACTGATAGGATATAAGTGTGATACACCAAAATGTTCGTATGGATAAAATCTATTAGTGTCCGTATTTAGAAATGCGGCGACTACTCTAGGTATTCCAGAAATTCAGATTTTGTTTACTGACCACCATTGGTGAATCACATTTTCATGGAGCAACTCCACAAAAAACTGATAGGATATAAGTGTGATACACCAAAATTTTCGTATGAATAAGGCCTATTTGCGTCCATAAGTAGAAATGCGGCGACTAGTCTAGGTATTCCAGAAATTTAGATTTTGTTTACTGACCACCATTGGTGAATCACATTTTAATGGAGCAACTCCACAAAAAACTGATAGGATATAAGTGTGATACACCAAAATGTTCGTATGAATAAGGCCTATTTGTGTCCATAATTAGAATTGCGGCGACTAGTCTAGGTATTCCAGAAATTCAGATTTTGTTTACTGACCACTATTGGTGAATCACATTTTCATGGAGCAACTCCACAAAAAACTGATAGGATATAAGTGTGATACACCAAAATGTTCGTATGGATAAAATCTATTAGTGTCCGTATTTAGAAATGCGGCGACTACTCTAGGTATTCCAGAAATTCAGATTTTGTTTACTGACCACCGGTGATGAATCACATTTTCATGGAGCAACTCCACAAAAACTGATAGGATATAAGTGTGATACACCAAAATGTTCGTATGAATAAGGCCTATTTGCGTCCATAATTAGAAATGCGGCGACTAGTCTAGGTATTCCAGAAATTCAGATTTTGTTTACTGACCACCATTGGTGAATCACATTTTCATGGAGCAACTCCACAAAAAACTGATAGGATATAAGTGTGATACACCAAAATGTTCGTATGGATAAAATCTATTAGTGTCCGTATTTAGAAATGCGGCGACTACTCTAGGTATTCCAGAAATTCAGATTTTGTTTACTGACCACCGGTGATGAATCACATTTTCATGGAGCAACTCCACAAAAACTGATAGGATATAAGTGTGATACACCAAAATGTTCGTATGAATAAGGCCTATTTGCGTCCATAATTAGAAATGCTGCGACTAGTCTAGGTATTCCAGAAATTCAGATTTTGTTTACTGACCACCATTGGTGAATCACATTTTCATGGAGCAACTCCACAAAAAACTGATAGGATATAAGTGTGATACACCAAAATGTTCGTATGAATAAGGCCTATTTGCGTCCATAATTAGAAATGCGGCGACTAGTCTAGGTATTCCAGAAATTCAGATTTTGTTTACTGACCACCGGTGATGAATCACATTTTCATGGAGCAACTCCACAAAAACTGATAGGATATAAGTGTGATACACCAAAATGTTCGTATGAATAAGGCCTATTTGCGTCCATAATTAGAAATGCGGCGACTAGTCTAGGTATTCCAGAAATTCAGATTTTGTTTACTGACCACCATTGGTGAATCACATTTTCATGGAGCAACTCCACAAAAAACTGATAGGATATAAGTGTGATACACCAAAATGTTCGTATGGATAAAATCTATTAGTGTCCGTATTTAGAAATGCGGCGACTACTCTAGGTATTCCAGAAATTCAGATTTTGTTTACTGACCATTTTGGTGAATCACATTTTCATGGAGCAACTCCTCAAAAAACTGATAGGGTATAAGTGTGATACACCAAAATGTTCGTATGAATAAGGCCTATTTGTGTCCATAATTAGAAATGCGGCGACTAGTCTAGGTATTCCAGAAATTCAGATTTTGTTTACTGACCACCATTGGTGAATCACATTTTCATGGAGCAACTCCACAAAAAACTGATAGGATATAAGTGTGATACACCAAAATGTTCGTATGGATAAAATCTATTAGTGTCCGTATTTAGAAATGCGGCGACTACTCTAGGTATTCCAGAAATTCAGATTTTGTTTACTGACCACCATTGGTGAATCACATTTTCATGGAGCAACTCCACAAAAAACTGATAGGATATAAGTGTGATACACCAAAATGTTCGTATGAATAAGGCCTATTTGCGTCCATAAGTAGAAATGCGGCGACTAGTCTAGGTATTCCAGAAATTTAGATTTTGTTTACTGACCACCATTGGTGAATCACATTTTCATGGAGCAACTCCACAAAAAACTGATAGGATATAAGTGTGATACACCAAAATGTTCGTATGAATAAGGCCTATTTGTGTCCATAATTAGAAATGCGGCGACTAGTCTAGGTATTCCAGAAATTCAGATTTTGTTTACTGACCACCATTGGTGAATCACATTTTCATGGAGCAACTCCACAAAAAACTGATAGGATATAAGTGTGATACACCAAAATGTTCGTATGGATAAAATCTATTAGTGTCCGTATTTAGAAATGCGGCGACTACTCTAGGTATTCCAGAAATTCAGATTTTGTTTACTGACCACCGGTGATGAATCACATTTTCATGGAGCAACTCCACAAAAACTGATAGGATATAAGTGTGATACACCAAAATGTTCGTATGAATAAGGCCTATTTGCGTCCATAATTAGAAATGCTGAGACTAGTCTAGGTATTCCAGAAATTCAGATTTTGTTTACTGACCACCATTGGTGAATCACATTTTCATGGAGCAACTCCACAAAAAACTGATAGGATATAAGTGTGATACACCAAAATGTTCGTATGAATAAGGCCTATTTGCGTCCATAATTAGAAATGCGGCGACTAGTCTAGGTATTCCAGAAATTCAGATTTTGTTTACTGACCACCATTGGTGAATCACATTTTCATGGAGCAACTCCACAAAAAACTGATAGGATATAAGTGTGATACACCAAAATGTTCGTATGGATAAAATCTATTAGTGTCCGTATTTAGAAATGCGGCGACTACTCTAGGTATTCCAGAAATTCAGATTTTGTTTACTGACCACCGGTGATGAATCACATTTTCATGGAGCAACTCCACAAAAACTGATAGGATATAAGTGTGATACACCAAAATGTTCGTATGAATAAGGCCTATTTGTGTCCATAATTATAAATGCTGCGACTAGTCTAGGTATTCCAGAAATTCAGATTTTGTTTACTGACCACCATTGGTGAATCACATTTTCATGGAGCAACTCCACAAAAAACTGATAGGATATAAGTGTGATACACCAAAATGTTCGTATGAATAAGGCCTATTTGCGTCCATAAGTAGAAATGCGGCGACTAGTCTAGGTATTCCAGAAATTCAGATTTTGTTTACTGACCACCGGTGATGAATCACATTTTCATGGAGCAACTCCACAAAAACTGATAGGATATAAGTGTGATACACCAAAATGTTCGTATGAATAAGGCCTATTTGCGTCCATAATTAGAAATGCGGCGACTAGTCTAGGTATTCCAGAAATTCAGATTTTGTTTACTGACCACCATTGGTGAATCACATTTTCATGGAGCAACTCCACAAAAAACTGATAGGATATAAGTGTGATACACCAAAATGTTCGTATGGATAAAATCTATTAGTGTCCGTATTTAGAAATGCGGCGACTACTCTAGGTATTCCAGAAATTCAGATTTTGTTTACTGACCATTTTGGTGAATCACATTTTCATGGAGCAACTCCTCAAAAAACTGATAGGGTATAAGTGTGATACACCAAAATGTTCGTATGAATAAGGCCTATTTGTGTCCATAATTAGAAATGCGGCGACTAGTCTAGGTATTCCAGAAATTCAGATTTTGTTTACTGACCACCATTGGTGAATCACATTTTCATGGAGCAACTCCACAAAAAACTGATAGGATATAAGTGTGATACACCAAAATGTTCGTATGGATAAAATCTATTAGTGTCCGTATTTAGAAATGCGGCGACTACTCTAGGTATTCCAGAAATTCAGATTTTGTTTACTGACCACCATTGGTGAATCACATTTTCATGGAGCAACTCCACAAAAAACTGATAGGATATAAGTGTGATACACCAAAATGTTCGTATGAATAAGGCCTATTTGCGTCCATAAGTAGAAATGCGGCGACTAGTCTAGGTATTCCAGAAATTTAGATTTTGTTTACTGACCACCATTGGTGAATCACATTTTCATGGAGCAACTCCACAAAAAACTGATAGGATATAAGTGTGATACACCAAAATGTTCGTATGAATAAGGCCTATTTGTGTCCATAATTAGAAATGCGGCGACTAGTCTAGGTATTCCAGAAATTCAGATTTTGTTTACTGACCACCATTGGTGAATCACATTTTCATGGAGCAACTCCACAAAAAACTGATAGGATATAAGTGTGATACACCAAAATGTTCGTATGAATAAGGCCTATTTGTGTCCATAATTAGAATTGCGGCGACTAGTCTAGGTATTCCAGAAATTCAGATTTTGTTTACTGACCACTATTGGTGAATCACATTTTCATGGAGCAACTCCACAAAAAACTGATAGGATATAAGTGTGATACACCAAAATGTTCGTATGGATAAAATCTATTAGTGTCCGTATTTAGAAATGCGGCGACTACTCTAGGTATTCCAGAAATTCAGATTTTGTTTACTGACCACCGGTGATGAATCACATTTTCATGGAGCAACTCCACAAAAACTGATAGGATATAAGTGTGATACACCAAAATGTTCGTATGAATAAGGCCTATTTGCGTCCATAATTAGAAATGCTGCGACTAGTCTAGGTATTCCAGAAATTCAGATTTTGTTTACTGACCACCATTGGTGAATCACATTTTCATGGAGCAACTCCACAAAAAACTGATAGGATATAAGTGTGATACACCAAAATGTTCGTATGAATAAGGCCTATTTGCGTCCATAATTAGAAATGCGGCGACTAGTCTAGGTATTCCAGAAATTCAGATTTTGTTTACTGACCACCATTGGTGAATCACATTTTCATGGAGCAACTCCACAAAAAACTGATAGGATATAAGTGTGATACACCAAAATGTTCGTATGGATAAAATCTATTAGTGTCCGTATTTAGAAATGCGGCGACTACTCTAGGTATTCCAGAAATTCAGATTTTGTTTACTGACCACCGGTGATGAATCACATTTTCATGGAGCAACTCCACAAAAACTGATAGGATATAAGTGTGATACACCAAAATGTTCGTATGAATAAGGCCTATTTGCGTCCATAATTAGAAATGCTGCGACTAGTCTAGGTATTCCAGAAATTCAGATTTTGTTTACTGACCACCATTGGTGAATCACATTTTCATGGAGCAACTCCACAAAAAACTGATAGGATATAAGTGTGATACACCAAAATGTTCGTATGAATAAGGCCTATTTGCGTCCATAATTAGAAATGCGGCGACTAGTCTAGGTATTCCAGAAATTCAGATTTTGTTTACTGACCACCATTGGTGAATCACATTTTCATGGAGCAACTCCACAAAAAACTGATAGGATATAAGTGTGATACACCAAAATGTTCGTATGAATAAGGCCTATTTGTGTCCATAATTAGAAATGCGGAGACTAGTCTAGGTATTCCAGAAATTCAGATTTTGTTTACTGACCACCATTGGTGAATCACATTTTCATGGAGCAACTCCACAAAAAACTGATAGGATATAAGTGTGATACACCAAAATGTTCGTATGAATAAGGCCTATTTGCGTCCACAATTAGAAATGCGGCGACTAGTCTAGGTATTCCAGAAATTCAGATTTTGTTTACTGACCACCATTGGTGAATCACATTTTCATGGAGCAACTCCACAAAAAACTGATAGGATATAAGTGTGATACACCAAAATGTTCGTATGGATAAAATCTATTAGTGTCCGTATTTAGAAATGCGGCGACTACTCTAGGTATTCCAGAAATTCAGATTTTGTTTACTGACCACCGGTGATGAATCACATTTTCATGGAGCAACTCCACAAAAACTGATAGGATATAAGTGTGATACACCAAAATGTTCGTATGAATAAGGCCTATTTGCGTCCATAATTAGAAATGCTGCGACTAGTCTAGGTATTCCAGAAATTCAGATTTTGTTTACTGACCACCATTGGTGAATCACATTTTCATGGAGCAACTCCACAAAAAACTGATAGGATATAAGTGTGATACACCAAAATGTTCGTATGAATAAGGCCTATTTGCGTCCATAATTAGAAATGCGGCGACTAGTCTAGGTATTCCAGAAATTCAGATTTTGTTTACTGACCACCGGTGATGAATCACATTTTCATGGAGCAACTCCACAAAAACTGATAGGATATAAGTGTGATACACCAAAATGTTCGTATGAATAAGGCCTATTTGCGTCCATAATTAGAAATGCGGCGACTAGTCTAGGTATTCCAGAAATTCAGATTTTGTTTACTGACCACCATTGGTGAATCACATTTTCATGGAGCAACTCCACAAAAAACTGATAGGATATAAGTGTGATACACCAAAATGTTCGTATGGATAAAATCTATTAGTGTCCGTATTTAGAAATGCGGCGACTACTCTAGGTATTCCAGAAATTCAGATTTTGTTTACTGACCATTTTGGTGAATCACATTTTCATGGAGCAACTCCTCAAAAAACTGATAGGGTATAAGTGTGATACACCAAAATGTTCGTATGAATAAGGCCTATTTGTGTCCATAATTAGAAATGCGGCGACTAGTCTAGGTATTCCAGAAATTCAGATTTTGTTTACTGACCACCATTGGTGAATCACATTTTCATGGAGCAACTCCACAAAAATCTGATAGGATATAAGTGTGATACACCAAAATGTTCGTATGGATAAAATCTATTAGTGTCCGTATTTAGAAATGCGGCGACTACTCTAGGTATTCCAGAAATTCAGATTTTGTTTACTGACCACCATTGGTGAATCACATTTTCATGGAGCAACTCCACAAAAAACTGATAGGATATAAGTGTGATACACCAAAATGTTCGTATGAATAAGGCCTATTTGCGTCCATAAGTAGAAATGCGGCGACTAGTCTAGGTATTCCAGAAATTTAGATTTTGTTTACTGACCACCATTGGTGAATCACATTTTCATGGAGCAACTCCACAAAAAACTGATAGGATATAAGTGTGATACACCAAAATGTTCGTATGAATAAGGCCTATTTGTGTCCATAATTAGAAATGCGGCGACTAGTCTAGGTATTCCAGAAATTCAGATTTTGTTTACTGACCACCATTGGTGAATCACATTTTCATGGAGCAACTCCACAAAAAACTGATAGGATATAAGTGTGATACACCAAAATGTTCGTATGGATAAAATCTATTAGTGTCCGTATTTAGAAATGCGGCGACTACTCTAGGTATTCCAGAAATTCAGATTTTGTTTACTGACCACCGGTGATGAATCACATTTTCATGGAGCAACTCCACAAAAACTGATAGGATATAAGTGTGATACACCAAAATGTTCGTATGAATAAGGCCTATTTGCGTCCATAATTAGAAATGCTGCGACTAGTCTAGGTATTCCAGAAATTCAGATTTTGTTTACTGACCACCATTGGTGAATCACATTTTCATGGAGCAACTCCACAAAAAACTGATAGGATATAAGTGTGATACACCAAAATGTTCGTATGAATAAGGCCTATTTGCGTCCATAATTAGAAATGCGGCGACTAGTCTAGGTATTCCAGAAATTCAGATTTTGTTTACTGACCACCATTGGTGAATCACATTTTCATGGAGCAACTCCACAAAAAACTGATAGGATATAAGTGTGATACACCAAAATGTTCGTATGGATAAAATCTATTAGTGTCCGTATTTAGAAATGCGGCGACTACTCTAGGTATTCCAGAAATTCAGATTTTGTTTACTGACCACCGGTGATGAATCACATTTTCATGGAGCAACTCCACAAAAACTGATAGGATATAAGTGTGATACACCAAAATGTTCGTATGAATAAGGCCTATTTGCGTCCATAATTAGAAATGCTGCGACTAGTCTAGGTATTCCAGAAATTCAGATTTTGTTTACTGACCACCATTGGTGAATCACATTTTCATGGAGCAACTCCACAAAAAACTGATAGGATATAAGTGTGATACACCAAAATGTTCGTATGAATAAGGCCTATTTGCGTCCATAATTAGAAATGCGGCGACTAGTCTAGGTATTCCAGAAATTCAGATTTTGTTTACTGACCACCATTGGTGAATCACATTTTCATGGAGCAACTCCACAAAAAACTGATAGGATATAAGTGTGATACACCAAAATGTTCGTATGAATAAGGCCTATTTGTGTCCATAATTAGAAATGCGGCGACTAGTCTAGGTATTCCAGAAATTCAGATTTTGTTTACTGACCACCATTGGTGAATCACATTTTCATGGAGCAACTCCACAAAAAACTGATAGGATATAAGTGTGATACACCAAAATGTTCGTATGAATAAGGCCTATTTGCGTCCATAATTAGAAATGCGGCGACTAGTCTAGGTATTCCAGAAATTCAGATTTTGTTTACTGACCACCATTGGTGAATCACATTTTCATGGAGCAACTCCACAAAAAACTGATAGGATATAAGTGTGATACACCAAAATGTTCGTATGGATAAAATCTATTAGTGTCCGTATTTAGAAATGCGGCGACTACTCTAGGTATTCCAGAAATTCAGATTTTGTTTACTGACCACCGGTGATGAATCACATTTTCATGGAGCAACTCCACAAAAAACTGATAGGATATAAGTGTGATACACCAAAATGTTCGTATGAATAAGGCCTATTTGTGTCCATAATTAGAATTGCGGCGACTAGTCTAGGTATTCCAGAAATTCAGATTTTGTTTACTGACCATTTTGGTGAATCACATTTTCATGGAGCAACTCCTCAAAAAACTGATAGGATATAAGTGTGATACACCAAAATGTTCGTATGAATAAGGCCTATTTGTGTCCATAATTAGAAATGCGGCGACTAGTCTAGGTATTCCAGAAATTCAGATTTTGTTTACTGACCACCATTGGTGAATCACATTTTCATGGAGCAACTCCACAAAAAACTGATAGGATATAAGTGTGATACACCAAAATGTTCGTATGGATAAAATCTATTAGTGCCCGTATTTAGAAATGCGGCGACTACTCTAGGTATTCCAGAAATTCAGATTTTGTTTACTGACCACCGGTGATGAATCACTTTTTCATGCAGCAACTCCACAAAAACTGATAGGATATAAGTGTGATACACCAAAATGTTCGTATGAATAAGGCCTATTTGTGTCCATAATTAGAATTGCGGCGACTAGTCTAGGTATTCCAGAAATTCAGATTTTGTTTACTGACCATTTTGGTGAATCACATTTTCATGGAGCAACTCCTCAAAAAACTGATAGGATATAAGTGTGATACACCAAAATGTTCGTATGGATAAAATCTATTAGTGTCCGTATTAAGAAATGCGGCGACTACTCTAGGTATTCCAGAAATTCAGATTTTGTTTACTGACCACCATTGGTGAATCACATTTTCATGGAGCAACTCCACAAAAAACTGATAGGATATAAGTGTGATACACCAAAATGTTCGTATGAATAAGGCCTATTTGCGTCCATAATTAGAAATGCGGCGACTAGTCTAGGTATTCCAGAAATTCAGATTTTGTTTACTGACCACCATTGGTGAATCACATTTTCATGGAGCAACTCCACAAAAAACTGATAGGATATAAAAGTGATACACCAAAATGTTCGTATGAATAAGGCCTATTTGTGTCCATAATTAGAATTGCGGCGACTAGTCTAGGTATTCCAGAAATTCAGATTTTGTTTACTGACCATTTTGGTGAATCACATTTTCATGGAGCAACTCCTCAAAAAACTGATAGGATATAAGTGTGATACACCAAAATGTTCGTATGAATAAGGCCTATTTGTGTCCATAATTAGAAATGCGGCGACTAGTCTAGGTATTCCAGAAATTCAGATTTTGTTTACTGACCACCATTGGTGAATCACATTTTCATGGAGCAACTCCACAAAAAACTGATAGGATATAAGTGTGATACACCAAAATGTTCGTATGGATAAAATCTATTAGTGTCCGTATTTAGAAATGCGGCGACTACTCTAGGTATTCCAGAAATTCAGATTTTGTTTACTGACCACCGGTGATGAATCACATTTTCATGGAGCAACTCCACAAAAAACTGATAGGATATAAGTGTGATACACCAAAATGTTCGTATGAATAAGGCCTATTTGCGTCCATAATTAGAAATGCGGCGACTAGTCTAGGTATTCCAGAAATTCAGATTTTGTTTACTGACCACCATTGGTGAATCACATTTTCATGGAGCAACTCCACAAAAAACTGATAGGATATAAGTGTGATACACCAAAATGTTCGTATGGATAAAATCTATTAGTGTCCGTATTTAGAAATGCGGCGACTACTCTAGGTATTCCAGAAATTCAGATTTTGTTTACTGACCACCGGTGATGAATCACATTTTCATGGAGCAACTCCACAAAAAACTGATAGGATATAAGTGTGATACACCAAAATGTTCGTATGAATAAGGCCTATTTGTGTCCATAATTAGAATTGCGGCGACTAGTCTAGGTATTCCAGAAATTCAGATTTTGTTTACTGACCATTTTGGTGAATCACATTTTCATGGAGCAACTCCTCAAAAAACTGATGGGATATAAGTGTGATACACCAAAATGTTCGTATGAATAAGGCCTATTTGTGTCCATAATTAGAAATGCGGCGACTAGTCTAGGTATTCCAGAAATTCAGATTTTGTTTACTGACCACCATTGGTGAATCACATTTTCATGGAGCAACTCCACAAAAAACTGATAGGATATAAGTGTGATACACCAAAATGTTCGTATGGATAAAATCTATTAGTGTCCGTATTTAGAAATGCGGCGACTACTCTAGGTATTCCAGAAATTCAGATTTTGTTTACTGACCACCGGTGATGAATCACATTTTCATGGAGCAACTCCACAAAAAACTGATAGGATATAAGTGTGATACACCAAAATGTTCGTATGAATAAGGCCTATTTGTGTCCATAATTAGAATTGCGGCGACTAGTCTAGGTATTCCAGAAATTCAGATTTTGTTTACTGACCACCATTGGTGAATCACATTTTCATGGAGCAACTCCACAAAAAACTGATAGGATATAAGTGTGATACACCAAAATGTTCGTATGGATAAAATCTATTAGTGTCCGTATTTAGAAATGCGGCGACTACTCTAGGTATTCCAGAAATTTAGATTTTGTTTACTGACCACCGGTGATGAATCACATTTTCATGGAGCAACTCCACAAAAAACTGATAGGATATAAGTGTGATACACCAAAATGTTCGTATGAATAAGGCCTATTTGTGTCCATAATTAGAATTGCGGCGACTAGTCTAGGTATTCCAGAAATTCAGATTTTGTTTACTGACCATTTTGGTGAATCACATTTTCATGGAGCAACTCCTCAAAAAACTGATAGGATATAAGTGTGATACACCAAAATGTTCGTATGAATAAGGCCTATTTGCGTCCATAATTAGAAATGCGGCGACTAGTCTAGGTATTCCAGAAATTCAGATTTTGTTTACTGACCACCATTGGTGAATCACATTTTCATGGAGCAACTCCACAAAAAACTGATAGGATATAAGTGTGATACACCAAAATGTTCGTATGGATAAAATCTATTAGTGTCCGTATTTAGAAATGCGGCGACTACTCTAGGTATTCCAGAAATTCAGATTTTGTTTACTGACCACCGGTGATGAATCACATTTTCATGGAGCAACTCCACAAAAAACTGATAGGATATAAGTGTGATACACCAAAATGTTCGTATGAATAAGGCCTATTTGTGTCCATAATTAGAATTGCGGCGACTAGTCTAGGTATTCCAGAAATTCAGATTTTGTTTACTGACCATTTTGGTGAATCACATTTTCATGGAGCAACTCCTCAAAAAACTGATAGGATATAAGTGTGATACACCAAAATGTTCGTATGAATAAGGCCTATTTGTGTCCATAATTAGAAATGCGGCGACTAGTCTAGGTATTCCAGAAATTCAGATTTTGTTTACTGACCACCATTGGTGAATCACATTTTCATGGAGCAACTCCACAAAAAACTGATAGGATATAAGTGTGATACACCAAAATGTTCGTATGGATAAAATCTATTAGTGTCCGTATTTAGAAATGCGGCGGCTACTCTAGGTATTCCAGAAATTCAGATTTTGTTTACTGACCACCGGTGATGAATCACATTTTCATGGAGCAACTCCACAAAAAACTGATAGGATATAAGTGTGATACACCAAAATGTTCGTATGAATAAGGCCTATTTGTGTCCATAATTAGAATTGCGGCGACTAGTCTAGGTATTCCAGAAATTCAGATTTTGTTTACTGACCACCATTGGTGAATCACATTTTCATGGAGCAACTCCACAAAAAACTGATAGGATATAAGTGTGATACACCAAAATGTTCGTATGGATAAAATCTATTAGTGTCCGTATTTAGAAATGCGGCGACTACTCTAGGTATTCCAGAAATTCAGATTTTGTTTACTGACCACCGGTGATGAATCACATTTTCATGGAGCAACTCCACAAAAAACTGATAGGATATAAGTGTGATACACCAAAATGTTCGTATGAATAAGGCCTATTTGTGTCCATAATTAGAATTGCGGCGACTAGTCTAGGTATTCCAGAAATTCAGATTTTGTTTACTGACCATTTTGGTGAATCACATTTTCATGGAGCAACTCCTCAAAAAACTGATAGGATATAAGTGTGATACACCAAAATGTTCGTATGAATAAGGCCTATTTGCGTCCATAATTAGAAATGCGGCGACTAGTCTAGGTATTCCAGAAATTCAGATTTTGTTTACTGACCACCATTGGTGAATCACATTTTCATGGAGCAACTCCACAAAAAACTGATAGGATATAAGTGTGATACACCAAAATGTTCGTATGAATAAGGCCTATTTGTGTCCATAATTAGAAATGCGGCGACTAGTCTAGGTATTCCAGAAATTCAGATTTTGTTTACTGACCACCATTGGTGAATCACATTTTCATGGAGCAACTCCACAAAAAACTGATAGGATATAAGTGTGATACACCAAAATGTTCGTACGGATAAAATCTATTAGTGCCCGTATTTAGAAATGCGGCGACTACTCTAGGTATTCCAGAAATTCAGATTTTGTTTACTGACCACCGGTGATGAATCACATTTTCATGGAGCAACTCCACAAAAAACTGATAGGATATAAGTGTGATACACCAAAATGTTCGTATGAATAAGGCCTATTTGTGTCCATAATTAGAATTGCGGCGACTAGTCTAGGTATTCCAGAAATTCAGATTTTGTTTACTGACCATTTTGGTGAATCACATTTTCATGGAGCAACTCCTCAAAAAACTGATAGGATATAAGTGTGATACACCAAAATGTTCGTATGAATAAGGCCTATTTGTGTCCATAATTAGAAATGCGGCGACTAGTCTAGGTATTCCAGAAATTCAGATTTTGTTTACTGACCACCATTGGTGAATCACATTTTCATGGAGCAACTCCTCAAAAAACTGATAGGATATAAGTGTGATACACCAAAATGTTCGTATGAATAAGGCCTATTTGTGTCCATAATTAGAAATGCGGCGACTAGTCTAGGTATTCCAGAAATTCAGATGTTGTTTACTGACCACCATTGGTGAATCACATTTTCATGGAGCAACTCCACAAAAAACTGATAGGATATAAGTGTGATACACCAAAATGTTCGTATGGATAAAATCTATTAGTGTCCGTATTTAGAAATGCGGGGACTAGTCTAGGTATTCCAGAAATTCAGATTTTGTTTACTGACCACCATTGGTGAATCACATTTTCATGGAGCAACTCCACAAAAAACTGATAGGATATAAGTGTGATACACCAAAATGTTCGTATGGATAAAATCTATTAGTGCCCGTATTTAGAAATGCGGCGACTACTCTAGGTATTCCAGAAATTCAGATTTTGTTTACTGACCACCGGTGATGAATCACTTTTTCATGCAGCAACTCTACAAAAACTGATAGGATATAAGTGTGATACACCAAAATGTTCGTATGAATAAGGCCTATTTGTGTCCATAATTAGAATTGCGGCGACTAGTCTAGGTATTCCAGAAATTCAGATTTTGTTTACTGACCATTTTGGTGAATCACATTTTCATGGAGCAACTCCTCAAAAAACTGATAGGATATAAGTGTGATACACCAAAATGTTCGTATGGATAAAATCTATTAGTGTCCGTATTAAGAAATGCGGCGACTACTCTAGGTATTCCAGAAATTCAGATTTTGTTTACTGACCACCATTGGTGAATCACATTTTCATGGAGCAACTCCACAAAAAACTGATAGGATATAAGTGTGATACACCAAAATGTTCGTATGAATAAGGCCTATTTGCGTCCATAATTAGAAATGCGGCGACTAGTCTAGGTATTCCAGAAATTCAGATTTTGTTTACTGACCACCATTGGTGAATCACATTTTCATGGAGCAACTCCACAAAAAACTGATAGGATATAAGTGTGATACACCAAAATGTTCGTATGAATAAGGCCTATTTGTGTCCATAATTAGAATTGCGGCGACTAGTCTAGGTATTCCAGAAATTCAGATTTTGTTTACTGACCATTTTGGTGAATCACATTTTCATGGAGCAACTCCTCAAAAAACTGATAGGATATAAGTGTGATACACCAAAATGTTCGTATGAATAAGGCCTATTTGTGTCCATAATTAGAAATGCGGCGACTAGTCTAGGTATTCCAGAAATTCAGATTTTGTTTACTGACCACCATTGGTGAATCACATTTTCATGGAGCAACTCCACAAAAAACTGATAGGATATAAGTGTGATACACCAAAATGTTCGTATGGATAAAATCTATTAGTGTCCGTATTTAGAAATGCGGCGACTACTCTAGGTATTCCAGAAATTCAGATTTTGTTTACTGACCACCGGTGATGAATCACATTTTCATGGAGCAACTCCACAAAAAACTGATAGGATATAAGTGTGATACACCAAAATGTTCGTATGAATAAGGCCTATTTGTGTCCATAATTAGAATTGCGGCGACTAGTCTAGGTATTCCAGAAATTCAGATTTTGTTTACTGACCATTTTGGTGAATCACATTTTCATGGAGCAACTCCTCAAAAAACTGATAGGATATAAGTGTGATACACCAAAATGTTCGTATGAATAAGGCCTATTTGTGTCCATAATTAGAAATGCGGCGACTAGTCTAGGTATTCCAGAAATTCAGATTTTGTTTACTGACCACCATTGGTGAATCACATTTTCATGGAGCAACTCCACAAAAAACCGATAGGATATAAGTGTGATACACCAAAATGTTCGTATGAATAAGGCCTATTTGTGTCCATAATTAGAAATGCGGCGACTAGTCTAGGTATTCCAGAAATTCAGATTTTGTTTACTGACCACCATTGGTGAATCACATTTTCATGGAGCAACTCCACAAAAAACTGATAGGATATAAGTGTGATACACCAAAATATTCGTATGAATAAGGCCTATTTGTGTCCATAATTAGAAATGCGGCGACTAGTCTAGGTATTCCAGAAATTCAGATTTTGTTTACTGACCACCATTGGTGAATCACATTTTCATGGAGCAACTCCACAAAAAACTGATAGGATATAAGTGTGATACACCAAAATGTTCGTATGAATAAGGCCTATTTGCGTCCATAATTAGAAATGCGGCGACTAGTCTAGGTATTCCAGAAATTCAGATTTTGTTTACTGACCACCATTGGTGAATCACATTTTCATGGAGCAACTCCACAAAAAACTGATAGGATATAAGTGTGATACACCAAAATGTTCGTATGGATAAAATCTATTAGTGTCCGTATTTAGAAATGCGGCGACTACTCTAGGTATTCCAGAAATTCAGATTTTGTTTACTGACCACCGGTGATGAATCACATTTTCATGGAGCAACTCCACAAAAAACTGATAGGATATAAGTGTGATACACCAAAATGTTCGTATGGATAAAATCTATTAGTGTCCGTATTTAGAAATGCGGGGACTAGTCTAGGTATTCCAGAAATTCAGATTTTGTTTACTGACCACCATTGGTGAATCACATTTTCATGGAGCAACTCCACAAAAAACTGATAGGATATAAGTGTGATACACCAAAATGTTCGTATGGATAAAATCTATTAGTGCCCGTATTTAGAAATGCGGCGACTACTCTAGGTATTCCAGAAATTCAGATTTTGTTTACTGACCACCGGTGATGAATCACTTTTTCATGCAGCAACTCTACAAAAACTGATAGGATATAAGTGTGATACACCAAAATGTTCGTATGAATAAGGCCTATTTGTGTCCATAATTAGAATTGCGGCGACTAGTCTAGGTATTCCAGAAATTCAGATTTTGTTTACTGACCATTTTGGTGAATCACATTTTCATGGAGCAACTCCTCAAAAAACTGATAGGATATAAGTGTGATACACCAAAATGTTCGTATGGATAAAATCTATTAGTGTCCGTATTAAGAAATGCGGCGACTACTCTAGGTATTCCAGAAATTCAGATTTTGTTTACTGACCACCATTGGTGAATCACATTTTCATGGAGCAACTCCACAAAAAACTGATAGGATATAAGTGTGATACACCAAAATGTTCGTATGAATAAGGCCTATTTGCGTCCATAATTAGAAATGCGGCGACTAGTCTAGGTATTCCAGAAATTCAGATTTTGTTTACTGACCACCATTGGTGAATCACATTTTCATGGAGCAACTCCACAAAAAACTGATAGGATATAAGTGTGATACACCAAAATGTTCGTATGAATAAGGCCTATTTGTGTCCATAATTAGAATTGCGGCGACTAGTCTAGGTATTCCAGAAATTCAGATTTTGTTTACTGACCATTTTGGTGAATCACATTTTCATGGAGCAACTCCTCAAAAAACTGATAGGATATAAGTGTGATACACCAAAATGTTCGTATGAATAAGGCCTATTTGTGTCCATAATTAGAAATGCGGCGACTAGTCTAGGTATTCCAGAAATTCAGATTTTGTTTACTGACCACCATTGGTGAATCACATTTTCATGGAGCAACTCCACAAAAAACTGATAGGATATAAGTGTGATACACCAAAATGTTCGTATGGATAAAATCTATTAGTGTCCGTATTTAGAAATGCGGCGACTACTCTAGGTATTCCAGAAATTCAGATTTTGTTTACTGACCACCGGTGATGAATCACATTTTCATGGAGCAACTCCACAAAAAACTGATAGGATATAAGTGTGATACACCAAAATGTTCGTATGAATAAGGCCTATTTGTGTCCATAATTAGAATTGCGGCGACTAGTCTAGGTATTCCAGAAATTCAGATTTTGTTTACTGACCATTTTGGTGAATCACATTTTCATGGAGCAACTCCTCAAAAAACTGATAGGATATAAGTGTGATACACCAAAATGTTCGTATGAATAAGGCCTATTTGTGTCCATAATTAGAAATGCGGCGACTAGTCTAGGTATTTCAGAAATTCAGATTTTGTTTACTGACCACCATTGGTGAATCACATTTTCATGGAGCAACTCCACAAAAAACCGATAGGATATAAGTGTGATACACCAAAATGTTCGTATGAATAAGGCCTATTTGTGTCCATAATTAGAAATGCGGCGACTAGTCTAGGTATTCCAGAAATTCAGATTTTGTTTACTGACCACCATTGGTGAATCACATTTTCATGGAGCAACTCCACAAAAAACTGATAGGATATAAGTGTGATACACCAAAATATTCGTATGAATAAGGCCTATTTGTGTCCATAATTAGAAATGCGGCGACTAGTCTAGGTATTCCAGAAATTCAGATTTTGTTTACTGACCACCATTGGTGAATCACATTTTCATGGAGCAACTCCACAAAAAACTGATAGGATATAAGTGTGATACACCAAAATGTTCGTATGAATAAGGCCTATTTGCGTCCATAATTAGAAATGCGGCGACTAGTCTAGGTATTCCAGAAATTCAGATTTTGTTTACTGACCACCATTGGTGAATCACATTTTCATGGAGCAACTCCACAAAAAACTGATAGGATATAAGTGTGATACACCAAAATGTTCGTATGGATAAAATCTATTAGTGTCCGTATTTAGAAATGCGGCGACTACTCTAGGTATTCCAGAAATTCAGATTTTGTTTACTGACCACCGGTGATGAATCACATTTTCATGGAGCAACTCCACAAAAAACTGATAGGATATAAGTGTGATACACCAAAATGTTCGTATGAATAAGGCCTATTTGTGTCCATAATTAGAATTGCGGCGACTAGTCTAGGTATTCCAGAAATTCAGATTTTGTTTACTGACCATTTTGGTGAATCACATTTTCATGGAGCAACTCCTCAAAAAACTGATAGGATATAAGTGTGATACACCAAAATGTTCGTATGAATAAGGCCTATTTGTGTCCATAATTAGAAATGCGGCGACTAGTCTAGGTATTCCAGAAATTCAGATTTTGTTTACTGACCACCATTGGTGAATCACATTTTCATGGAGCAACTCCACAAAAAACTGATAGGATATAAGTGTGATACACCAAAATGTTCGTATGGATAAAATCTATTAGTGCCCGTATTTAGAAATGCGGCGACTACTCTAGGTATTCCAGAAATTCAGATTTTGTTTACTGACCACCGGTGATGAATCACATTTTCATGGAGCAACTCCACAAAAAACTGATAGAATATAAGTGTGATACACCAAAATGTTCGTATGAATAAGGCCTATTTGTGTCCATAATTAGAATTGCGGCGACTAGTCTAGGTATTCCAGAAATTCAGATTTTGTTTACTGACCATTTTGGTGAATCACATTTTCATGGAGCAACTCCTCAAAAAACTGATAGGATATAAGTGTGATACACCAAAATGTTCGTATGAATAAGGCCTATTTGTGTCCATAATTAGAAATGCGGCCACTAGTCTAGGTATTCCAGAAATTCAGATTTTGTTTACTGACCACCATTGGTGAATCACATTTTCATGGAGCAACTCCTCAAAAAACTGATAGGATATAAGTGTGATACACCAAAATGTTCGTATGAATAAGGCCTATTTGTGTCCATAATTAGAAATGCGGCGACTAGTCTAGGTATTCCAGAAATTCAGATTTTGTTTACTGACCACCATTGGTGAATCACATTTTCATGGAGCAACTCCACAAAAAACTGATAGGATATAAGTGTGATACACCAAAATGTTCGTATGGATAAAATCTATTAGTGTCCGTATTTAGAAATGCGGCGACTACTCTAGGTATTCCAGAAATTCAGATTTTGTTTACTGACCACCGGTGATGAATCACTTTTTCATGCAGCAACTCCACAAAAACTGATAGGATATAAGTGTGATACACCAAAATGTTCGTATGAATAAGGCCTATTTGTGTCCATAATTAGAATTGCGGCGACTAGTCTAGGTATTCCAGAAATTCAGATTTTGTTTACTGACCATTTTGGTGAATCACATTTTCATGGAGCAACTCCTCAAAAAACTGATAGGATATAAGTGTGATACACCGAAATGTTCGTATGGATAAAATCTATTAGTGTCCGTATTAAGAAATGCGGCGACTACTCTAGGTATTCCAGAAATTCAGATTTTGTTTACTGACCACCATTGGTGAATCACATTTTCATGGAGCAACTCCACAAAAAACTGATAGGATATAAGTGTGATACACCAAAATGTTCGTATGAATAAGGCCTATTTGCGTCCATAATTAGAAATGCGGCGACTAGTCTAGGTATTCCAGAAATTCAGATTTTGTTTACTGACCACCATTGGTGAATCACATTTTCATGGAGCAACTCCACAAAAAACTGATAGGATATAAGTGTGATACACCAAAATGTTCGTATGAATAAGGCCTATTTGTGTCCATAATTAGAATTGCGGCGACTAGTCTAGGTATTCCAGAAATTCAGATTTTGTTTACTGACCATTTTGGTGAATCACATTTTCATGGAGCAACTCCTCAAAAAACTGATAGGATATAAGTGTGATACACCAAAATGTTCGTATGAATAAGGCCTATTTGTGTCCATAATTAGAAATGCGGCGACTAGTCTAGGTATTCCAGAAATTCAGATTTTGTTTACTGACCACCATTGGTGAATCACATTTTCATGGAGCAACTCCACAAAAAACTGATAGGATATAAGTGTGATACACCAAAATGTTCGTATGGATAAAATCTATTAGTGTCCGTATTTAGACATGCGGCGACTACTCTAGGTATTCCAGAAATTCAGATTTTGTTTACTGACCACCGGTGATGAATCACATTTTCATGGAGCAACTCCACAAAAAACTGATAGGATATAAGTGTGATACACCAAAATGTTCGTATGAATAAGGCCTATTTATGTCCATAATTAGAATTGCGGCGACTAGTCTAGGTATTCCAGAAATTCAGATTTTGTTTACTGACCATTTTGGTGAATCACATTTTCATGGAGCAACTCCTCAAAAAACTGATAGGATATAAGTGTGATACACCAAAATGTTCGTATGAATAAGGCCTATTTGTGTCCATAATTAGAAATGCGGCGACTAGTCTAGGTATTCCAGAAATTCAGATTTTGTTTACTGACCACCATTGGTGAATCACATTTTCATGGAGCAACTCCACAAAAAACCGATAGGATATAAGTGTGATACACCAAAATGTTCGTATGAATAAGGCCTATTTGTGTCCATAATTAGAAATGCGGCGACTAGTCTAGGTATTCCAGAAATTCAGATTTTGTTTACTGACCACCATTGGTGAATCACATTTTCATGGAGCAACTCCACAAAAAACTGATAGGATATAAGTGTGATACACCAAAATGTTCGTATGAATAAGGCCTATTTGTGTCCATAATTAGAATTGCGGCGACTAGTCTAGGTATTCCAGAAATTCAGATTTTGTTTACTGACCACCGGTGATGAATCACATTTTCATGGAGCAACTCCTCAAAAAACTGATAGGATATAAGTGTGATACACCAAAATGTTCGTATGGATAAAATCTATTAGTGTCCGTATTTAGAAATGCGGGGACTAGTCTAGGTATTCCAGAAATTCAGATTTTGTTTACTGACCACCATTGGTGAATCACATTTTCATGGAGCAACTCCACAAAAAACTGATAGGATATAAGTGTGATACACCAAAATGTTCGTATGGATAAAATCTATTAGTGCCCGTATTTAGAAATGCGGCGACTACTCTAGGTATTCCAGAAATTCAGATTTTGTTTACTGACCACCGGTGATGAATCACTTTTTCATGCAGCAACTCTACAAAAACTGATAGGATATAAGTGTGATACACCAAAATGTTCGTATGAATAAGGCCTATTTGTGTCCATAATTAGAATTGCGGCGACTAGTCTAGGTATTCCAGAAATTCAGATTTTGTTTACTGACCATTTTGGTGAATCACATTTTCATGGAGCAACTCCTCAAAAAACTGATAGGATATAAGTGTGATACACCAAAATGTTCGTATGGATAAAATCTATTAGTGTCCGTATTAAGAAATGCGGCGACTACTCTAGGTATTCCAGAAATTCAGATTTTGTTTACTGACCACCATTGGTGAATCACATTTTCATGGAGCAACTCCACAAAAAACTGATAGGATATAAGTGTGATACACCAAAATGTTCGTATGAATAAGGCCTATTTGCGTCCATAATTAGAAATGCGGCGACTAGTCTAGGTATTCCAGAAATTCAGATTTTGTTTACTGACCACCATTGGTGAATCACATTTTCATGGAGCAACTCCACAAAAAACTGATAGGATATAAGTGTGATACACCAAAATGTTCGTATGAATAAGGCCTATTTGTGTCCATAATTAGAATTGCGGCGACTAGTCTAGGTATTCCAGAAATTCAGATTTTGTTTACTGACCATTTTGGTGAATCACATTTTCATGGAGCAACTCCTCAAAAAACTGATAGGATATAAGTGTGATACACCAAAATGTTCGTATGAATAAGGCCTATTTGTGTCCATAATTAGAAATGCGGCGACTAGTCTAGGTATTCCAGAAATTCAGATTTTGTTTACTGACCACCATTGGTGAATCACATTTTCATGGAGCAACTCCACAAAAAACTGATAGGATATAAGTGTGATACACCAAAATGTTCGTATGGATAAAATCTATTAGTGTCCGTATTTAGAAATGCGGCGACTACTCTAGGTATTCCAGAAATTCAGATTTTGTTTACTGACCACCGGTGATGAATCACATTTTCATGGAGCAACTCCACAAAAAACTGATAGGATATAAGTGTGATACACCAAAATGTTCGTATGAATAAGGCCTATTTGTGTCCATAATTAGAATTGCGGCGACTAGTCTAGGTATTCCAGAAATTCAGATTTTGTTTACTGACCATTTTGGTGAATCACATTTTCATGGAGCAACTCCTCAAAAAACTGATAGGATATAAGTGTGATACACCAAAATGTTCGTATGAATAAGGCCTATTTGTGTCCATAATTAGAAATGCGGCGACTAGTCTAGGTATTCCAGAAATTCAGATTTTGTTTACTGACCACCATTGGTGAATCACATTTTCATGGAGCAACTCCACAAAAAACTGATAGGATATAAGTGTGATACACCAAAATGTTCGTATGAATAAGGCCTATTTGTGTCCATAATTAGAATTGCGGCGACTAGTCTAGGTATTCCAGAAATTCAGATTTTGTTTACTGACCACCGGTGATGAATCACATTTTCATGGAGCAACTCCTCAAAAAACTGATAGGATATAAGTGTGATACACCAAAATGTTCGTATGGATAAAATCTATTAGTGTCCGTATTTAGAAATGCGGGGACTAGTCTAGGTATTCCAGAAATTCAGATTTTGTTTACTGACCACCATTGGTGAATCACATTTTCATGGAGCAACTCCACAAAAAACTGATAGGATATAAGTGTGATACACCAAAATGTTCGTATGGATAAAATCTATTAGTGCCCGTATTTAGAAATGCGGCGACTACTCTAGGTATTCCAGAAATTCAGATTTTGTTTACTGACCACCGGTGATGAATCACTTTTTCATGCAGCAACTCTACAAAAACTGATAGGATATAAGTGTGATACACCAAAATGTTCGTATGAATAAGGCCTATTTGTGTCCATAATTAGAATTGCGGCGACTAGTCTAGGTATTCCAGAAATTCAGATTTTGTTTACTGACCATTTTGGTGAATCACATTTTCATGGAGCAACTCCTCAAAAAACTGATAGGATATAAGTGTGATACACCAAAATGTTCGTATGGATAAAATCTATTAGTGTCCGTATTAAGAAATGCGGCGACTACTCTAGGTATTCCAGAAATTCAGATTTTGTTTACTGACCACCATTGGTGAATCACATTTTCATGGAGCAACTCCACAAAAAACTGATAGGATATAAGTGTGATACACCAAAATGTTCGTATGAATAAGGCCTATTTGCGTCCATAATTAGAAATGCGGCGACTAGTCTAGGTATTCCAGAAATTCAGATTTTGTTTACTGACCACCATTGGTGAATCACATTTTCATGGAGCAACTCCACAAAAAACTGATAGGATATAAGTGTGATACACCAAAATGTTCGTATGAATAAGGCCTATTTGTGTCCATAATTAGAATTGCGGCGACTAGTCTAGGTATTCCAGAAATTCAGATTTTGTTTACTGACCATTTTGGTGAATCACATTTTCATGGAGCAACTCCTCAAAAAACTGATAGGATATAAGTGTGATACACCAAAATGTTCGTATGAATAAGGCCTATTTGTGTCCATAATTAGAAATGCGGCGACTAGTCTAGGTATTCCAGAAATTCAGATTTTGTTTACTGACCACCATTGGTGAATCACATTTTCATGGAGCAACTCCACAAAAAACTGATAGGATATAAGTGTGATACACCAAAATGTTCGTATGGATAAAATCTATTAGTGTCCGTATTTAGAAATGCGGCGACTACTCTAGGTATTCCAGAAATTCAGATTTTGTTTACTGACCACCGGTGATGAATCACATTTTCATGGAGCAACTCCACAAAAAACTGATAGGATATAAGTGTGATACACCAAAATGTTCGTATGAATAAGGCCTATTTGTGTCCATAATTAGAATTGCGGCGACTAGTCTAGGTATTCCAGAAATTCAGATTTTGTTTACTGACCATTTTGGTGAATCACATTTTCATGGAGCAACTCCTCAAAAAACTGATAGGATATAAGTGTGATACACCAAAATGTTCGTATGAATAAGGCCTATTTGTGTCCATAATTAGAAATGCGGCGACTAGTCTAGGTATTCCAGAAATTCAGATTTTGTTTACTGACCACCATTGGTGAATCACATTTTCATGGAGCAACTCCACAAAAAACCGATAGGATATAAGTGTGATACACCAAAATGTTCGTATGAATAAGGCCTATTTGTGTCCATAATTAGAAATGCGGCGACTAGTCTAGGTATTCCAGAAATTCAGATTTTGTTTACTGACCACCATTGGTGAATCACATTTTCATGGAGCAACTCCACGAAAAACTGATAGGATATAAGTGTGATACACCAAAATGTTCGTATGAATAAGGCCTATTTGTGTCCATAATTAGAAATGCGGCGACTACTCTAGGTATTCCAGAAATTCAGATTTTGTTTACTGACCACCGGTGATGAATCACATTTTCATGGAGCAACTCCACAAACAACTGATAGGATATAAGTGTGATACACCAAAATGTTCATATGGATAAAATCTATTAGTGTCCGTATTTAGAAATGTGGCGACTACTCTAGGTATTCCAGAAATTCAGATTTTCTTTACTGACCACCGGTGATGAATCACATTTTCATGGAGCAACTCCACAAACAACTGATAGGATATAAGTGTGATACAGCAAAATGTTCGTATGAATAAGGCCTATTTGTATCCATAATTAGAAATGCGGCGACTAGTCTAGGTATTCCAGAAATTCAGATTTTGTTTACTGACCACCATTGGTGAATCACATTTTCATGGAGCAACTCCACAAAAAACTGATAGGATATAAGTGTGATACACCAAAATGTTCGTATGAATAAGGCCTATTTGTGTCCATAATTAGAAATGCGGCGACTAGGCTAGGTATTCCAGAAATTCAGACTTTGTTTACTGACCATTTTGGTGAATCACATTTTCATGGAGCAACTCCTCAAAAAACTGATAGGATATAAGTGTGATACACCAAAATGTTCGTATGAATAAGGCCTATTTGTGTCCATAATTAGAAATGCGGCGACTAGTCTAGGTATTCCAGAAATTCAGATTTTGTTTACTGACCACCATTGGTGAATCACATTTTCATGGAGCAACTCCACAAAAAACTGATAGGATATAAGTGTGATACACCAAAATGTTCGTATGGATAAAATCTATTAGTGTCCGTATTTAGAAATGCGGCGACTACTCTAGGTATTCCAGAAATTCAGATTTTGTTTACTGACCACCGGTGATGAATCACATTTTCATGGAGCAACTCCACAAAAAACTGATAGGATATAAGTGTGATACACCAAAATGTTCGTATGAATAAGGCCTATTTGTGTCCATAATTAGAATTGCGGCGACTAGTCTAGGTATTCCAGAAATTCAGATTTTGTTTACTGACCATTTTGGTGAATCACATTTTCATGG
This sequence comes from Leucophora obtusa, assembly GCA_949987735.1. NCBI lineage: Eukaryota > Metazoa > Arthropoda > Insecta > Diptera > Anthomyiidae > Leucophora > Leucophora obtusa. The sequence continues at coordinate 305,052,838 of OX465295.1, forward strand.
AGCAACTCCTCAAAAAACTGATAGGATATAAGTGTGATACACCAAAATGTTCGTATGAATAAGGCCTATTTGTGTCCATAATTAGAAATGCGGCGACTAGTCTAGGTATTCCAGAAATTCAGATTTTGTTTACTGACCACCATTGGTGAATCACATTTTCATGGAGCAACTCCACAAAAAACCGATAGGATATAAGTGTGATACACCAAAATGTTCGTATGAATAAGGCCTATTTGTGTCCATAATTAGAAATGCGGCGACTAGTCTAGGTATTCCAGAAATTCAGATTTTGTTTACTGACCATTTTGGTGAATCACATTTTCATGGAGCAACTCCTCAAAAAACTGATAGGATATAAGTGTGATACACCAAAATGTTCGTATGAATAAGGCCTATTTGTGTCCATAATTAGAAATGCGGCGACTAGTCTAGGTATTCCAGAAATTCAGATTTTGTTTACTGACCACCATTGGTGAATCACATTTTCATGGAGCAACTCCACAAAAAACTGATAGGATATAAGTGTGATACACCAAAATGTTCGTATGGATAAAATCTATTAGTGTCCGTATTTAGAAATGCGGCGACTACTCTAGGTATTCCAGAAATTCAGATTTTGTTTACTGACCACCGGTGATGAATCACATTTTCATGGAGCAACTCCACAAAAAACTGATAGGATATAAGTGTGATACACCAAAATGTTCGTATGAATAAGGCCTATTTGTGTCCATAATTAGAATTGCGGCGACTAGTCTAGGTATTCCAGAAATTCAGATTTTGTTTACTGACCATTTTGGTGAATCACATTTTCATGGAGCAACTCCTCAAAAAACTGATAGGATATAAGTGTGATACACCAAAATGTTCGTATGAATAAGGCCTATTTGTGTCCATAATTAGAAATGCGGCGACTAGTCTAGGTATTCCAGAAATTCAGATTTTGTTTACTGACCACCATTGGTGAATCACATTTTCATGGAGCAACTCCACAAAAAACCGATAGGATATAAGTGTGATACACCAAAATGTTCGTATGAATAAGGCCTATTTGTGTCCATAATTAGAAATGCGGCGACTAGTCTAGGTATTCCAGAAATTCAGATTTTGTTTACTGACCATTTTGGTGAATCACATTTTCATGGAGCAACTCCTCAAAAAACTGATAGGATATAAGTGTGATACACCAAAATGTTCGTATGAATAAGGCCTATTTGTGTCCATAATTAGAAATGCGGCGACTAGTCTAGGTATTCCAGAAATTCAGATTTTGTTTACTGACCACCATTGGTGAATCACATTTTCATGGAGCAACTCCACAAAAAACTGATAGGATATAAGTGTGATACACCAAAATGTTCGTATGGATAAAATCTATTAGTGCCCGTATTTAGAAATGCGGCGACTACTCTAGGTATTCCAGAAATTCAGATTTTGTTTACTGACCACCGGTGATGAATCACATTTTCATGGAGCAACTCCACAAAAAACTGATAGAATATAAGTGTGATACACCAAAATGTTCGTATGAATAAGGCCTATTTGTGTCCATAATTAGAATTGCGGCGACTAGTCTAGGTATTCCAGAAATTCAGATTTTGTTTACTGACCATTTTGGTGAATCACATTTTCATGGAGCAACTCCTCAAAAAACTGATAGGATATAAGTGTGATACACCAAAATGTTCGTATGAATAAGGCCTATTTGTGTCCATAATTAGAAATGCGGCGACTAGTCTAGGTATTCCAGAAATTCAGATTTTGTTTACTGACCACCATTGGTGAATCACATTTTCATGGAGCAACTCCTCAAAAAACTGATAGGATATAAGTGTGATACACCAAAATGTTCGTATGAATAAGGCCTATTTGTGTCCATAATTAGAAATGCGGCGACTAGTCTAGGTATTCCAGAAATTCAGATTTTGTTTACTGACCACCATTGGTGAATCACATTTTCATGGAGCAACTCCACAAAAAACTGATAGGATATAAGTGTGATACACCAAAATGTTCGTATGGATAAAATCTATTAGTGTCCGTATTTAGAAATGCGGCGACTACTCTAGGTATTCCAGAAATTCAGATTTTGTTTACTGACCACCGGTGATGAATCACTTTTTCATGCAGCAACTCCACAAAAACTGATAGGATATAAGTGTGATACACCAAAATGTTCGTATGAATAAGGCCTATTTGTGTCCATAATTAGAATTGCGGCGACTAGTCTAGGTATTCCAGAAATTCAGATTTTGTTTACTGACCATTTTGGTGAATCACATTTTCATGGAGCAACTCCTCAAAAAACTGATAGGATATAAGTGTGATACACCAAAATGTTCGTATGGATAAAATCTATTAGTGTCCGTATTAAGAAATGCGGCGACTACTCTAGGTATTCCAGAAATTCAGATTTTGTTTACTGACCACCATTGGTGAATCACATTTTCATGGAGCAACTCCACAAAAAACTGATAGGATATAAGTGTGATACACCAAAATGTTCGTATGAATAAGGCCTATTTGCGTCCATAATTAGAAATGCGGCGACTAGTCTAGGTATTCCAGAAATTCAGATTTTGTTTACTGACCACCATTGGTGAATCACATTTTCATGGAGCAACTCCACAAAAAACTGATAGGATATAAGTGTGATACACCAAAATGTTCGTATGAATAAGGCCTATTTGTGTCCATAATTAGAATTGCGGCGACTAGTCTAGGTATTCCAGAAATTCAGATTTTGTTTACTGACCATTTTGGTGAATCACATTTTCATGGAGCAACTCCTCAAAAAACTGATAGGATATAAGTGTGATACACCAAAATGTTCGTATGAATAAGGCCTATTTGTGTCCATAATTAGAAATGCGGCGACTAGTCTAGGTATTCCAGAAATTCAGATTTTGTTTACTGACCACCATTGGTGAATCACATTTTCATGGAGCAACTCCACAAAAAACTGATAAAAATGTTCGTATGGATAAAATCTATTAGTGTCCGTATTTAGACATGCGGCGACTACTCTAGGTATTCCAGAAATTCAGATTTTGTTTACTGACCACCGGTGATGAATCACATTTTCATGGAGCAACTCCACAAAAAACTGATAGGATATAAGTGTGATACACCAAAATGTTCGTATGAATAAGGCCTATTTATGTCCATAATTAGAATTGCGGCGACTAGTCTAGGTATTCCAGAAATTCAGATTTTGTTTACTGACCATTTTGGTGAATCACATTTTCATGGAGCAACTCCTCAAAAAACTGATAGGATATAAGTGTGATACACCAAAATGTTCGTATGAATAAGGCCTATTTGTGTCCATAATTAGAAATGCGGCGACTAGTCTAGGTATTCCAGAAATTCAGATTTTGTTTACTGACCACCATTGGTGAATCACATTTTCATGGAGCAACTCCACAAAAAACCGATAGGATATAAGTGTGATACACCAAAATGTTCGTATGAATAAGGCCTATTTGTGTCCATAATTAGAAATGCGGCGACTAGTCTAGGTATTCCAGAAATTCAGATTTTGTTTACTGACCACCATTGGTGAATCACATTTTCATGGAGCAACTCCACAAAAAACTGATAGGATATAAGTGTTATACACCAAAATGTTCGTATGGATAAAATCTATTAGTGTCCGTATTTAGAAATGCGGCGACTACTCTAGGTATTCCAGAAATTCAGATTTTGTTTACTGACCACCATTGGTGAATCACATTTTCATGGAGCAACTCCACAAAAAACTGATAGGATATAAGTGTGATACACCAAAATGTTCGTATGAATAAGGCCTATTTGTGTCCATAATTAGAATTGCGGCGACTAGTCTAGGTATTCCAGAAATTCAGATTTTGTTTACTGACCATTTTGGTGAATCACATTTTCATGGAGCAACTCCTCAAAAAACTGATAGGATATAAGTGTGATACACCAAAATGTTCGTATGAATAAGGCCTATTTGTGTCCATAATTAGAAATGCGGCGACTAGTCTAGGTATTCCAGAAATTCAGATTTTGTTTACTGACCACCATTGGTGAATCACATTTTCATGGAGCAACTCCACAAAAAACTGATAGGATATAAGTGTGATACACCAAAATGTTCGTATGGATAAAATCTATTAGTGTCCGTATTTAGAAATGCGGCGACTACTCTAGGTATTCCAGAAATTCAGATTTTGTTTACTGACCACCGGTGATGAATCACATTTTCATGGAGCAACTCCACAAAAACTGATAGGATATAAGTGTGATACACCAAAATGTTCGTATGAATAAGGCCTATTTGCGTCCATAATTAGAAATGCGGCGACTAGTCTAGGTATTCCAGAAATTCAGATTTTGTTTACTGACCACCATTGGTGAATCACATTTTCATGGAGCAACTCCACAAAAAACTGATAGGATATAAGTGTGATACACCAAAATGTTCGTATGGATAAAATCTATTAGTGTCCGTATTTAGAAATGCGGCGACTACTCTAGGTATTCCAGAAATTCAGATTTTGTTTACTGACCACCGGTGATGAATCACATTTTCATGGAGCAACTCCACAAAAACTGATAGGATATAAGTGTGATACACCAAAATGTTCGTATGAATAAGGCCTATTTGCGTCCATAATTAGAAATGCGGCGACTAGTCTAGGTATTCCAGAAATTCAGATTTTGTTTACTGACCACCATTGGTGAATCACATTTTCATGGAGCAACTCCACAAAAAACTGATAGGATATAAGTGTGATACACCAAAATGTTCGTATGAATAAGGCCTATTTGTGTCCATAATTAGAATTGCGGCGACTAGTCTAGGTATTCCAGAAATTCAGATTTTGTTTACTGACCATTTTGGTGAATCACATTTTCATGGAGCAACTCCTCAAAAAACTGATAGGATATAAGTGTGATACACCAAAATGTTCGTATGAATAAGGCCTATTTGTGTCCATAATTAGAATTGCGGCGACTAGTCTAGGTATTCCAGAAATTCAGATTTTGTTTACTGACCATTTTGGTGAATCACATTTTCATGGAGCAACTCCTCAAAAAACTGATAGGATATAAGTGTGATACACCAAAATGTTCGTATGAATAAGGCCTATTTGCGTCCATAATTAAAAATGCGGCGACTAGTCTAGGTATTCCAGAAATTCAGATTTTGTTTACTGACCACCATTGGTGAATCACATTTTCATGGAGCAACTCCACAAAAAACTGATAGGATATAAGTGTGATACACCAAAATGTTCGTATGAATAAGGCCTATTTGTGTCCATAATTAGAATTGCGGCGACTAGTCTAGGTATTCCAGAAATTCAGATTTTGTTTACTGACCATTTTGGTGAATCACATTTTCATGGAGCAACTCCTCAAAAAACTGATAGGATATAAGTGTGATACACCAAAATGTTCGTATGAATAAGGCCTATTTGTGTCCATAATTAGAAATGCGGCGACTAGTCTAGGTATTCCAGAAATTCAGATTTTGTTTACTGACCACCATTGGTGAATCACATTTTCATGGAGCAACTCCACAAAAAACTGATAGGATATAAGTGTGATACACCAAAATGTTCGTATGAATAAGGCCTATTTGCGTCCATAATTAGAAATGCGGCGACTAGTCTAGGTATTCCAGAAATTCAGATTTTGTTTACTGACCACCATTGGTGAATCACATTTTCATGGAGCAACTCCACAAAAAACTGATAGGATATAAGTGTGATACACCAAAATGTTCGTATGGATAAAATCTATTAGTGTCCGTATTTAGAAATGCGGCGACTACTCTAGGTATTCCAGAAATTCAGATTTTGTTTACTGACCACCATTGGTGAATCACATTTTCATGGAGCAACTCCACAAAAAACTGATAGGATATAAGTGTGATACACCAAAATGTTCGTATGAATAAGGCCTATTTGTGTCCATAATTAGAATTGCGGCGACTAGTCTAGGTATTCCAGAAATTCAGATTTTGTTTACTGACCATTTTGGTGAATCACATTTTCATGGAGCAACTCCTCAAAAAACTGATAGGATATAAGTGTGATACACCAAAATGTTCGTATGAATAAGGCCTATTTGCGTCCATAATTAGAAATGCGGCGACTAGTCTAGGTATTCCAGAAATTCAGATTTTGTTTACTGACCACCATTGGTGAATCACATTTTCATGGAGCAACTCCACAAAAAACTGATAGGATATAAGTGTGATACACCAAAATGTTCGTATGGATAAAATCTATTAGTGTCCGTATTTAGAAATGCGGCGACTACTCTAGGTATTCCAGAAATTCAGATTTTGTTTACTGACCACCATTGGTGAATCACATTTTCATGGAGCAACTCCACAAAAAACTGATAGGATATAAGTGTGATACACCAAAATGTTCGTATGAATAAGGCCTATTTGCGTCCATAAGTAGAAATGCGGCGACTAGTCTAGGTATTCCAGAAATTTAGATTTTGTTTACTGACCACGATTGGTGAATCACATTTTCATGGAGCAACTCCACAAAAAACTGATAGGATATAAGTGTGATACACCAAAATGTTCGTATGAATAAGGCCTATTTGTGTCCATAATTAGAAATGCGGCGACTAGTCTAGGTATTCCAGAAATTCAGATTTTGTTTAATGACCACCATTGGTGAATCACATTTTCATGGAGCAACTCCACAAAAAACTGATAGGATATAAGTGTGATACACCAAAATGTTCGTATGAATAAGGCCTATTTGTGTCCATAATTAGAATTGCGGCGACTAGTCTAGGTATTCCAGAAATTCAGATTTTGTTTACTGACCACCATTGGTGAATCACATTTTCATGGAGCAACTCCACAAAAAACTGATAGGATATAAGTGTGATACACCAAAATGTTCGTATGGATAAAATCTATTAGTGTCCGTATTTAGAAATGCGGCGACTACTCTAGGTATTCCAGAAATTCAGATTTTGTTTACTGACCACCGGTGATGAATCACATTTTCATGGAGCAACTCCACAAAAACTGATAGGATATAAGTGTGATACACCAAAATGTTCGTATGAATAAGGCCTATTTGCGTCCATAATTAGAAATGCGGCGACTAGTCTAGGTATTCCAGAAATTCAGATTTTGTTTACTGACCACCATTGGTGAATCACATTTTCATGGAGCAACTCCACAAAAAACTGATAGGATATAAGTGTGATACACCAAAATGTTCGTATGGATAAAATCTATTAGTGTCCGTATTTAGAAATGCGGCGACTACTCTAGGTATTCCAGAAATTCAGATTTTGTTTACTGACCATTTTGGTGAATCACATTTTCATGGAGCAACTCCTCAAAAAACTGATAGGATATAAGTGTGATACACCAAAATGTTCGTATGAATAAGGCCTATTTGTGTCCATAATTAGAAATGCGGCGACTAGTCTAGGTATTCCAGAAATTCAGATTTTGTTTACTGACCACCATTGGTGAATCACATTTTCATGGAGCAACTCCACAAAAAACTGATAGGATATAAGTGTGATACACCAAAATGTTCGTATGAATAAGGCCTATTTGCGTCCATAATTAGAAATGCGGCGACTAGTCTAGGTATTCCAGAAATTCAGATTTTGTTTACTGACCACCATTGGTGAATCACATTTTCATGGAGCAACTCCACAAAAAACTGATAGGATATAAGTGTGATACACCAAAATGTTCGTATGAATAAGGCCTATTTGCGTCCATAATTAGAAATGCGGCGACTAGTCTAGGTATTCCAGAAATTCAGATTTTGTTTACTGACCACCATTGGTGAATCACATTTTCATGGAGCAACTCCACAAAAAACTGATAGGATATAAGTGTGATACACCAAAATGTTCGTATGAATAAGGCCTATTTGTGTCCATAATTAGAATTGCGGCGACTAGTCTAGGTATTCCAGAAATTCAGATTTTGTTTACTGACCACCATTGGTGAATCACATTTTCATGGAGCAACTCCACAAAAAACTGATAGGATATAAGTGTGATACACCAAAATGTTCGTATGAATAAGGCCTATTTGTGTCCATAATTAGAATTGCGGCGACTAGTCTAGGTATTCCAGAAATTCAGATTTTGTTTACTGACCACCATTGGTGAATCACATTTTCATGGAGCAACTCCACAAAAAACTGATAGGATATAAGTGTGATACACCAAAATGTTCGTATGGATAAAATCTATTAGTGTCCGTATTTAGAAATGCGGCGACTACTCTAGGTATTCCAGAAATTCAGATTTTGTTTACTGACCACCGGTGATGAATCACATTTTCATGGAGCAACTCCACAAAAACTGATAGGATATAAGTGTGATACACCAAAATGTTCGTATGAATAAGGCCTATTTGCGTCCATAATTAGAAATGCGGCGACTAGTCTAGGTATTCCAGAAATTCAGATTTTGTTTACTGACCACCATTGGTGAATCACATTTTCATGGAGCAACTCCACAAAAAACTGATAGGATATAAGTGTGATACACCAAAATGTTCGTATGGATAAAATCTATTAGTGTCCGTATTTAGAAATGCGGCGACTACTCTAGGTATTCCAGAAATTCAGATTTTGTTTACTGACCATTTTGGTGAATCACATTTTCATGGAGCAACTCCTCAAAAAACTGATAGGATATAAGTGTGATACACCAAAATGTTCGTATGAATAAGGCCTATTTGTGTCCATAATTAGAAATGCGGCGACTAGTCTAGGTATTCCAGAAATTCAGATTTTGTTTACTGACCACCATTGGTGAATCACATTTTCATGGAGCAACTCCACAAAAAACTGATAGGATATAAGTGTGATACACCAAAATGTTCGTATGGATAAAATCTATTAGTGTCCGTATTTAGAAATGCGGCGACTACTCTAGGTATTCCAGAAATTCAGATTTTGTTTACTGACCACCATTGGTGAATCACATTTTCATGGAGCAACTCCACAAAAAACTGATAGGATATAAGTGTGATACACCAAAATGTTCGTATGAATAAGGCCTATTTGTGTCCATAATTAGAATTGCGGCGACTAGTCTAGGTATTCCAGAAATTCAGATTTTGTTTACTGACCATTTTGGTGAATCACATTTTCATGGAGCAACTCCTCAAAAAACTGATAGGATATAAGTGTGATACACCAAAATGTTCGTATGAATAAGGCCTATTTGCGTCCATAATTAGAAATGCGGCGACTAGTCTAGGTATTCCAGAAATTCAGATTTTGTTTACTGACCACCATTGGTGAATCACATTTTCATGGAGCAACTCCACAAAAAACTGATAGGATATAAGTGTGATACACCAAAATGTTCGTATGAATAAGGCCTATTTGCGTCCATAAGTAGAAATGCGGCGACTAGTCTAGGTATTCCAGAAATTTAGATTTTGTTTACTGACCACCATTGGTGAATCACATTTTCATGGAGCAACTCCACAAAAAACTGATAGGATATAAGTGTGATACACCAAAATGTTCGTATGAATAAGGCCTATTTGTGTCCATAATTAGAAATGCGGCGACTAGTCTAGGTATTCCAGAAATTCAGATTTTGTTTAATGACCACCATTGGTGAATCACATTTTCATGGAGCAACTCCACAAAAAACTGATAGGATATAAGTGTGATACACCAAAATGTTCGTATGAATAAGGCCTATTTGTGTCCATAATTAGAATTGCGGCGACTAGTCTAGGTATTCCAGAAATTCAGATTTTGTTTACTGACCACCATTGGTGAATCACATTTTCATGGAGCAACTCCACAAAAAACTGATAGGATATAAGTGTGATACACCAAAATGTTCGTATGGATAAAATCTATTAGTGTCCGTATTTAGAAATGCGGCGTCTACTCTAGGTATTCCAGAAATTCAGATTTTGTTTACTGACCATTTTGGTGAATCACATTTTCATGGAGCAACTCCTCAAAAAACTGATAGGATATAAGTGTGATACACCAAAATGTTCGTATGAATAAGGCCTATTTGTGTCCATAATTAGAAATGCGGCGACTAGTCTAGGTATTCCAGAAATTCAGATTTTGTTTACTGACCACCATTGGTGAATCACATTTTCATGGAGCAACTCCACAAAAAACTGATAGGATATAAGTGTGATACACCAAAATGTTCGTATGAATAAGGCCTATTTGCGTCCATAATTAGAAATGCGGCGACTAGTCTAGGTATTCCAGAAATTCAGATTTTGTTTACTGACCACCATTGGTGAATCACATTTTCATGGAGCAACTCCACAAAAAACTGATAGGATATAAGTGTGATACACCAAAATGTTCGTATGAATAAGGCCTATTTGCGTCCATAATTAGAAATGCGGCGACTAGTCTAGGTATTCCAGAAATTCAGATTTTGTTTACTGACCACCATTGGTGAATCACATTTTCATGGAGCAACTCCACAAAAAACTGATAGGATATAAGTGTGATACACCAAAATGTTCGTATGAATAAGGCCTATTTGTGTCCATAATTAGAATTGCGGCGACTAGTCTAGGTATTCCAGAAATTCAGATTTTGTTTACTGACCACCATTGGTGAATCACATTTTCATGGAGCAACTCCACAAAAAACTGATAGGATATAAGTGTGATACACCAAAATGTTCGTATGAATAAGGCCTATTTGTGTCCATAATTAGAATTGCGGCGACTAGTCTAGGTATTCCAGAAATTCAGATTTTGTTTACTGACCACCATTGGTGAATCACATTTTCATGGAGCAACTCCACAAAAAACTGATAGGATATAAGTGTGATACACCAAAATGTTCGTATGGATAAAATCTATTAGTGTCCGTATTTAGAAATGCGGCGACTACTCTAGGTATTCCAGAAATTCAGATTTTGTTTACTGACCACCGGTGATGAATCACATTTTCATGGAGCAACTCCACAAAAACTGATAGGATATAAGTGTGATACACCAAAATGTTCGTATGAATAAGGCCTATTTGCGTCCATAATTAGAAATGCGGCGACTAGTCTAGGTATTCCAGAAATTCAGATTTTGTTTACTGACCACCATTGGTGAATCACATTTTCATGGAGCAACTCCACAAAAAACTGATAGGATATAAGTGTGATACACCAAAATGTTCGTATGGATAAAATCTATTAGTGTCCGTATTTAGAAATGCGGCGACTACTCTAGGTATTCCAGAAATTCAGATTTTGTTTACTGACCATTTTGGTGAATCACATTTTCATGGAGCAACTCCTCAAAAAACTGATAGGATATAAGTGTGATACACCAAAATGTTCGTATGAATAAGGCCTATTTGTGTCCATAATTAGAAATGCGGCGACTAGTCTAGGTATTCCAGAAATTCAGATTTTGTTTACTGACCACCATTGGTGAATCACATTTTCATGGAGCAACTCCACAAAAAACTGATAGGATATAAGTGTGATTCACCAAAATGTTCGTATGGATAAAATCTATTAGTGTCCGTATTTAGAAATGCGGCGACTACTCTAGGTATTCCAGAAATTCAGATTTTGTTTACTGACCACCATTGGTGAATCACATTTTCATGGAGCAACTCCACAAAAAACTGATAGGATATAAGTGTGATACACCAAAATGTTCGTATGAATAAGGCCTATTTGTGTCCATAATTAGAATTGCGGCGACTAGTCTAGGTATTCCAGAAATTCAGATTTTGTTTACTGACCATTTTGGTGAATCACATTTTCATGGAGCAACTCCTCAAAAAACTGATAGGATATAAGTGTGATACACCAAAATGTTCGTATGAATAAGGCCTATTTGCGTCCATAATTAGAAATGCGGCGACTAGTCTAGGTATTCCAGAAATTCAGATTTTGTTTACTGACCACCATTGGTGAATCACATTTTCATGGAGCAACTCCACAAAAAACTGATAGGATATAAGTGTGATACACCAAAATGTTCGTATGGATAAAATCTATTAGTGTCCGTATTTAGAAATGCGGCGACTACTCTAGGTATTCCAGAAATTCAGATTTTGTTTACTGACCACCATTGGTGAATCACATTTTCATGGAGCAACTCCACAAAAAACTGATAGGATATAAGTGTGATACACCAAAATGTTCGTATGAATAAGGCCTATTTGCGTCCATAAGTAGAAATGCGGCGACTAGTCTAGGTATTCCAGAAATTTAGATTTTGTTTACTGACCACCATTGGTGAATCACATTTTCATGGAGCAACTCCACAAAAAACTGATAGGATATAAGTGTGATACACCAAAATGTTCGTATGAATAAGGCCTATTTGTGTCCATAATTAGAAATGCGGCGACTAGTCTAGGTATTCCAGAAATTCAGATTTTGTTTAATGACCACCATTGGTGAATCACATTTTCATGGAGCAACTCCACAAAAAACTGATAGGATATAAGTGTGATACACCAAAATGTTCGTATGAATAAGGCCTATTTGTGTCCATAATTAGAATTGCGGCGACTAGTCTAGGTATTCCAGAAATTCAGATTTTGTTTACTGACCACCATTGGTGAATCACATTTTCATGGAGCAACTCCACAAAAAACTGATAGGATATAAGTGTGATACACCAAAATGTTCGTATGGATAAAATCTATTAGTGTCCGTATTTAGAAATGCGGCGACTACTCTAGGTATTCCAGAAATTCAGATTTTGTTTACTGACCACCGGTGATGAATCACATTTTCATGGAGCAACTCCACAAAAACTGATAGGATATAAGTGTGATACACCAAAATGTTCGTATGAATAAGGCCTATTTGCGTCCATAATTAGAAATGCGGCGACTAGTCTAGGTATTCCAGAAATTCAGATTTTGTTTACTGACCACCATTGGTGAATCACATTTTCATGGAGCAACTCCACAAAAAACTGATAGGATATAAGTGTGATACACCAAAATGTTCGTATGGATAAAATCTATTAGTGTCCGTATTTAGAAATGCGGCGACTACTCTAGGTATTCCAGAAATTCAGATTTTGTTTACTGACCATTTTGGTGAATCACATTTTCATGGAGCAACTCCTCAAAAAACTGATAGGATATAAGTGTGATACACCAAAATGTTCGTATGAATAAGGCCTATTTGTGTCCATAATTAGAAATGCGGCGACTAGTCTAGGTATTCCAGAAATTCAGATTTTGTTTACTGACCACCATTGGTGAATCACATTTTCATGGAGCAACTCCACAAAAAACTGATAGGATATAAGTGTGATACACCAAAATGTTCGTATGAATAAGGCCTATTTGCGTCCATAATTAGAAATGCGGCGACTAGTCTAGGTATTCCAGAAATTCAGATTTTGTTTACTGACCACCATTGGTGAATCACATTTTCATGGAGCAACTCCACAAAAAACTGATAGGATATAAGTGTGATACACCAAAATGTTCGTATGAATAAGGCCTATTTGTGTCCATAATTAGAAATGCGGCGACTAGTCTAGGTATTCCAGAAATTCAGATTTTGTTTACTGACCACCATTGGTGAATCACATTTTCATGGAGCAACTCCACAAAAAACTGATAGGATATAAGTGTGATACACCAAAATGTTCGTATGAATAAGGCCTATTTGTGTCCATAATTAGAAATGCGGCGACTAGTCTAGGTATTCCAGAAATTCAGATTTTGTTTACTGACCACCATTGGTGAATCACATTTTCATGGAGCAACTCCACAAAAAACTGATAGGATATAAGTGTGATACACCAAAATGTTCGTATGGATAAAATCTATTAGCGTCCGTATTTAGAAATGCGGCGACTACTCTAGGTATTCCAGAAATTCAGATTTTGTTTACTGACCACCGGTGATGAATCACATTTTCATGGAGCAACTCCACAAAAAACTGATAGGATATAAGTGTGATACACCAAAATGTTCGTATGAATAAGGCCTATTTGTGTCCATAATTAGAATTGCGGCGACTAGTCTAGGTATTCCAGAAATTCAGATTTTGTTTACTGACCATTTTGGTGAATCACATTTTCATGGAGCAACTCCTCAAAAAACTGATAGGATATAAGTGTGATACACCAAAATGTTCGTATGAATAAGGCCTATTTGTGTCCATAATTTGCAATGCGGCGACTAGTCTAGGTATTCCAGAAATTCAGATTTTGTTTACTGACCACCATTGGTGAATCACATTTTCATGGAGCAACTCCACAAAAAACTGATAGGATATAAGTGTGATACACCAAAATGTTCGTATGGATAAAATCTATTAGTGTCCGTATTTAGAAATGCGGCGACTACTCTAGGTATTCCAGAAATTCAGATTTTGTTTACTGACCACCGGTGATGAATCACATTTTCATGGAGCAACTCCACAAAAAACTGATAGGATATAAGTGTGATACACCAAAATGTTCGTATGAATAAGGCCTATTTGTGTCCATAATTAGAATTGCGGCGACTATTCTAGGTATTCCAGAAATTCAGATTTTGTTTACTGACCATTTTGGTGAATCACATTTTCATGGAGCAACTCCTCAAAAAACTGATAGGATATAAGTGTGATACACCAAAATGTTCGTATGAATAAGGCCTATTTGTGTCCATAATTAGAAATGCGGCGACTAGTCTAGGTATTCCAGAAATTCAGATTTTGTTTACTGACCATTTTGGTGAATCACATTTTCATGGAGCAACTCCTCAAAAAACTGATAGGATATAAGTGTGATACACCAAAATGTTCGTATGAATAAGGCCTATTTGCGTCCATAATTAGAAATGCGGCGACTAGTCTAGGTATTCCAGAAATTCAGATTTTGTTTACTGACCACCATTGGTGAATCACATTTTCATGGAGCAACTCCACAAAAAACTGATAGGATATAAGTGTGATACACCAAAATGTTCGTATGAATAAGGCCTATTTGTGTCCATAATTAGAAATGCGGCGACTAGTCTAGGTATTCCAGAAATTCAGATTTTGTTTACTGACCACCATTGGTGAATCACATTTTCATGGAGCAACTCCTCAAAAAACTGATAGGATATAAGTGTGATACACCAAAATGTTCGTATGAATAAGGCCTATTTGTGCCCATAATTAGAATTGCGGCGACTAGTCTAGGTATTCCAGAAATTCAGATTTTGTTTACTGACCATTTTGGTGAATCACATTTTCATGGAGCAACTCCTCAAAAAACTGATAGGATATAAGTGTGATACACCAAAATGTTCGTATGAATAAGGCCTATTTGTGTCCATAATTAGAAATGCGGCGACTAGTCTAGGTATTCCAGAAATTCAGATTTTGTTTACTGACCACCATTGGTGAATCACATTCTCATGGAGCAACTCCACAAAAAACTGATAGGATATAAGTGTGATACACCAAAATGTTCGTATGAATAAGGCCTATTTGTGTCCATAATTAGAAATGCGGCGACTAGTCTAGGTATTCCAGAAATTCAGATTTTGTTTACTGACCACCATTGGTGAATCACATTTTCATGGAGCAACTCCACAAAAAACCGATAGGATATAAGTGTCATACACCAAAATGTTCGTATGAATAAGGCCTATTTGTGTCCATAATTAGAAATGCGGCGACTAGTCTAGGTATTCCAGAAATTCAGATTTTGTTTACTGACCACCATTGGTGAATCACATTTTCATGGAGCAACTCCACAAAAAACTGATAGGATATAAGTGTGATACACCAAAATGTTCGTATGAATAAGGCCTATTTGTGTCCATAATTAATAATTAGAATTGCGGCGACTAGTCTAGGTATTCCAGAAATTCAGATTTTGTTTACTGACCACCATTGGTGAATCACATTTTCATGGAGCAACTCCACAAAAAACTGATAGGATATAAGTGTGATACACCAAAATGTTCGTATGGATAAAATCTATTAGTGTCCGTATTTAGAAATGCGGCGACTACTCTAGGTATTCCAGAAATTCAGATTTTGTTTACTGACCATTTTGGTGAATCACATTTTCATGGAGCAACTCCTCAAAAAACTGATAGGATATAAGTGTGATACACCAAAATGTTCGTATGAATAAGGCCTATTTGTGTCCATAATTAGAAATGCGGCGACTAGTCTAGGTATTCCAGAAATTCAGATTTTGTTTACTGACCACCATTGGTGAATCACATTTTCATGGAGCAACTCCACAAAAAACTGATAGGATATAAATGTGATACACCAAAATGTTCGTATGGATAAAATCTATTAGTGTCCGTATTTAGAAATGCGGCGACTACTCTAGGTATTCCAGAAATTCAGATTTTGTTTACTGACCACCGGTGATGAATCACATTTTCAAGGAGCAACTCCACAAAAACTGATAGGATATAAGTGTGATACACCAAAATGTTCGTATGAATAAGGCCTATTTGCGTCCATAATTAGAAATGCGGCGACTAGTCTAGGTATTCCAGAAATTCAGATTTTGTTTACTGACCACCATTGGTGAATCACATTTTCATGGAGCAACTCCACAAAAAACTGATAGGATATAAGTGTGATACACCAAAATGTTCGTATGGATAAAATCTATTAGTGTCCGTATTTAGAAATGCGGCGACTACTCTAGGTATTCCAGAAATTCAGATTTTGTTTACTGACCACCGGTGATGAATCACATTTTCATGGAGCAACTCCACAAAAAACTGATAGGATATAAGTGTGATACACCAAAATGTTCGTATGAATAAGGCCTATTTGTGTCCATAATTAGAAATGCGGCGACTAGTCTAGGTATTCCAGAAATTCAGATTTTGTTTACTGACCACCATTGGTGAATCACATTTTCATGGAGCAACTCCTCAAAAAACTGATAGGATATAAGTGTGATACACCAAAATGTTCGTATGAATAAGGCCTATTTGTGTCCATAATTAGAATTGCGGCGACTAGTCTAGGTATTCCAGAAATTCAGATTTTGTTTACTGACCATTTTGGTGAATCACATTTTCATGGAGCAACTCCTCAAAAAACTGATAGGATATAAGTGTGATACACCAAAATGTTCGTATGAATAAGGCCTATTTGTGTCCATAATTAGAAATGCGGCGACTAGTCTAGGTATTCCAGAAATTCAGATTTTGTTTACTGACCACCATTGGTGAATCACATTTTCATGGAGCAACTCCACAAAAAACTGATAGGATATAAGTGTGATACACCAAAATGTTCGTATGGATAAAATCTATTAGTGTCCGTATTTAGAAATGCGGCGACTACTCTAGGTATTCCAGAAATTCAGATTTTGTTTACTGACCACCGGTGATGAATCACATTTTCATGGAGCAACTCCACAAAAACTGATAGGATATAAGTGTGATACACCAAAATGTTCGTATGAATAAGGCCTATTTGCGTCCATAATTAGAAATGCTGCGACTGGTCTAGGTATTCCAGAAATTCAGATTTTGTTTACTGACCACCATTGGTGAATCACATTTTCATGGAGCAACTCCACAAAAAACTGATAGGATATAAGTGTGATACACCAAAATGTTCGTATGAATAAGGCCTATTTGTGTCCATAATTAGAAATGCGGCGACTAGTCTAGGTATTCCAGAAATTTAGATTTTGTTTACTGACCACCATTGGTGAATCACATTGTCATGGAGCAACTACACAAAAAACTGATAGTATATAAGTGTGATACACCAAAATGTTCGTATGAATAAGGTCTATTTGCGTCCATAATTAGAAATGCGGCGACTAGTCTAGGTATTCCAGAAATTCAGATTTTGTTTACTGACCACCATTGGTGAATCACATTTTCATAGAGCAACTCCACAAAAAACTGATAGGATATAAGTGTGATACACCAAAATGTTCGTATGAATAAGGCCTATTTGCGTCCATAATTAGAAATGCGGCGACTAGTCTAGGTATTCCAGAAATTCAGATTTTGTTTACTGACCACCATTGGTGAATCACATTTTCATGGAGCAACTCCACAAAAAACTGATAGGATATAAGTGTGATACACCAAAATGTTCGTATGGATAAAATCTATTAGTGTCCGTATTTAGAAATGCGGCGACTACTCTAGGTATTCCAGAAATTCAGATTTTGTTTACTGACCACCGGTGATGAATCACATTTTCATGGAGCAACTCCACAAAAAACTGATAGGATATAAATGTGATACACCAAAATGTTCGTATGAATAAGGCCTATTTGTGTCCATAATTAGAATTGCGGCGACTAGTCTAGGTATTCCAGAAATTCAGATTTTGTTTACTGACCATTTTGGTGAATCACATTTTCATGGAGCAACTCCTCAAAAAACTGATAGGATATAAGTGTGATACACTAAAATGTTCGTATGAATAAGGCCTATTTGCGTCCATAATTAGAAATGCGGCGACTAGTCTAGGTATTCCAGAAATTCAGATTTTGTTTACTGACCACCATTGGTGAATCACATTTTCATGGAGCAACTCCACAAAAAACTGATAGGATATAAGTGTGATACACCAAAATGTTCGTATGGATAAAATCTATTAGTGCCCGTATTTAGAAATGCGGCGACTACTCTAGGTATTCCAGAAATTCAGATTTTGTTTACTGACCACCGGTGATGAATCACATCTTCATGCAGCAACTCCACAAAAACTGATAGGATATAAGTGTGATACACCAAAATGTTCGTATGAATAAGGCCTATTTGTGTCCATAATTAGTTAGAAATGCGGCGACTAGTCTAGGTATTCCAGAAATTCAGATTTTGTTTACTGACCACCATTGGTGAATCACATTTTCATGGAGCAACTCCACAAAAAACCGATAGGATATAAGTGTCATACACCAAAATGTTCGTAAGAATAAGGCCTATTTGTGTTTATAATTAGAAATGCGGCGACTAGTCTAGGTATTCCAGAAATTCAGATTTTGTTTACTGACCACCATTGGTGAATCACATTTTCATGGAGCAACTCCACAAAAAACTGATAGGATATAAGTGTGATACACCAAAATGTTCGTATGGATAAAATCTATTAGTGTCCGTATTTAGAAATGCGGCGACTACTCTAGGTATTCCAGAAATTCAGATTTTGTTTACTGACCACCATTGGTGAATCACATTTTCATGGAGCAACTCCACAAAAAACTGATAGGATATAAGTGTGATACACCAAAATGTTCGTATGGATAAAATCTATTAGTGCCCGTATTTAGAAATGCGGCGACTACTCTAGGTATTCCAGAAATTCAGATTTTGTTTACTGACCACCGGTGATGAATCACATCTTTATGCAGCAACTCCACAAAAACTGATAGGATATAAGTGTGATACACCAAAATGTTCGTATGAATAAGGCCTATTTGCGTCCATAATTAGAAATGCGGCGACTAGTCTAGGTATTCCAGAAATTTAGATTTTGTTTACTGACCACCATTGGTGAATCACATTTTCATGGAGCAACTCCACAAAAAACTGATAGGATATAAGTGTGATACACCAAAATGTTCGTATGAATAAGGCCTATTTGCGTCCATAATTAGAAATGCGGCGACTAGTCTAGGTATTCCAGAAATTCAGATTTTGTTTACTGACCACCATTGGTGAATCACATTTTCATGGAGCAACTCCACACAAAACTGATAGGATATAAGTGTGATACACCAAAATGTTCGTATGAATAAGGCCTATTTGCGTCCATAATTATAAATGCGGCGACTAGTCTAGGTATTCCAGAAATTCAGATTTTGTTTACTGACCACCGGTGATGAATCACATTTTCATGGAGCAACTCCACAAAAAACTGATAGGATATAAGTGTGATACACCAAAATGTTCGTATGAATAAGGCCTATTTGCGTCCATAATTAGAAATGCGGCGACTAGTCTAGGTATTCCAGAAATTCAGATTTTGTTTACTGACCACCATTGGTGAATCACATTTTCATGGAGCAACTCCACAAAAAACTGATAGGATATAAGTGTGATACACCAAAATGTTCGTATGGATAAAATCTATTACTGTCCGTATTTAGAAATGCGGCGACTACTCTAGGTATTCCAGAAATTCAGATTTTGTTTACTGACCACCGGTGATGAATCACATTTTCATGGAGCAACTCCACAAAAAACTGATAGGATATAAGTGTGATACACCAAAATGTTCGTATGAATAAGGCCTATTTGCGTCCATAATTAGAAATGCGGCGACTAGTCTAGGTATTCCAGAAATTCAGATTTTGTTTACTGACCACCATTGGTGAATCACATTTTCATGGAGCAACTCCACAAAAAACTGATAGGATATAAGTGTGATACACCAAAATGTTCGTATGAATAAGGCCTATTTGCGTCCATAATTAGAAATGCGGCGACTAGTCTAGGTATTCCAGAAATTCAGATTTTGTTTACTGACCACCGGTGATGAATCACATTTTCATGGAGCAACTCCACAAAAAACTGATAGGATATAAGTGTGATACACCAAAATGTTCGTATGGATAAAATCTATTAGTGTCCGTATTTAGAAATGCGGCGACTACTCTAGGTATTCCAGAAATTCAGATTTTGTTTACTGACCACCGGTGATGAATCACATTTTCATGGAGCAACTCCACAAAAAACTGATAGGATATAAGTGTGATACACCAAAATGTTCGTATGGATAAAATCTATTAGTGTCCGTATTTAGAAATGCGGCGACTACTCTAGGTATTCCAGAAATTCAGATTTTGTTTACTGACCACCGGTGATGAATCACATTTTCATGGAGCAACTCCACAAAAAACTGATACGATATAAGTGTGATACACCAAAATGTTCGTATGAATAAGGCCTATTTGCGTCCATAATTAGAAATGCGGCGACTAGTCTAGGTATTCCAGAAATTCAGATTTTGTTTACTGACCACCGGTGATGAATCACATTTTCATGGAGCAACTCCACAAAAAACTGATAGGATATAAGTGTGATACACCAAAATGTTCGTATGAATAAGGCCTATTTGCGTCCATAATTAGAAATGCGGCGACTAGTCTAGGTATTCCAGAAATTCAGATTTTGTTTACTGACCACCGGTGATGAATCACATTTTCATGGAGCAACTCCACAAAAAACTAATAGGATATAAGTGTGATACACCAAAATGTTCGTATGGATAAAATCTATTAGTGTCCGTATTTAGAAATGCGGCGACTACTCTAGGTATTCCAGAAATTCAGATTTTGTTTACTGACCACCATTGGTGAATCACATTTTCATGGAGCAACTCCACAAAAAACTGATAGGATATAAGTGTGATACACCAAAATGTTCGTATGAATAAGCCCTATTTGTGTCCATAATTAGAAATGCGGCGGCTTGTCTAGGTATTCCAGAAATTCAGATTTTGTTTACTGACCACCATTGGTGAATCACATTTTCATGGAGCAACTCCACAAAAAACTGATAGGATATAAGTGTGATACACCAAAATGTTCGTATGGATAAAATCTATTAGTGTCCGTATTTAGAAATGCGGCGACTACTCTAGGTATTCCAGAAATTCAGATTTTGTTTACTGACCACCGGTGATGAATCACATTTTCATGGAGCAACTCCACAAAAAACTGATAGGATATAAGTGTGATACACCAAAATGTTCGTATGAATAAGGCCTATTTGTGTCCATAATTAGAAATGCGGCGACTAGTCTACGTATTCCAGAAATTCAGATTTTGTTTACTGACCACCATTGGTGAATCACATTTTCATGGAGCAACTCCACAAAAAACTGATAGGATATAAGTGTGATACACCAAAATGTTCGTATGGATAAAATCTATTAGTGTCCGTATTTAGAAATGCGGCGACTACTCTAGGTATTCCAGAAATTCAGATTTTGTTTACTGACCACCGGTGATGAATCACATTTTCATGGAGCAACTCCACAAAAAACTGATAGGATATAAGTGTGATACACCAAAATGTTCGTATGAATAAGGCCTATTTGTGTCCATAATTAGAATTGCGGCGACTAGTCTAGGTATTCCAGAAATTCAGATTTTGTTTACTGACCATTTTGGTGAATCACATTTTCATGGAGCAACTCCTCAAAAAACTGATAGGATATAAGTGTGATACACCAAAATGTTCGTATGAATAAGGCCTATTTGTGTCCATAATTAGAAATGCGGCGACTAGTCTAGGTATTCCAGAAATTCAGATTTTGTTTACTGACCACCATTGGTGAATCACATTTTCATGGAGCAACTCCACAAAAAACCGATAGGATATAAGTGTCATACACCAAAATGTTCGTATGAATAAGGCCTATTTGTGTCCATAATTAGAAATGCGGCGACTAGTCTAGGTATTCCAGAAATTCAGATTTTGTTTACTGACCACCATTGGTGAATCACATTTTCATTGAGCAACTCCACAAAAAACTGATAGGATATAAGTGTGATACACCAAAATGTTCGTATGGATAAAATCTATTAGCGTCCGTATTTAGAAATGCGGCGACTACTCTAGGTATTCCAGAAATTCAGATTTTGTTTACTGACCACCGGTGATGAATCACATTTTCATGGAGCAACTCCACAAAAAACTGATAGGATATAAGTGTGATACACCAAAATGTTCGTATGAATAAGGCCTATTTGCGTCCATAATTAGAAATGCGGCGACTAGTCTAGGTATTCCAGAAATTCAGATTTTGTTTACTGACCACCATTGGTGAATCACATTTTCATGGAGCAACTCCACAAAAAACTGATAGGATATAAGTGTGATACACCAAAATGTTCGTATGAATAAGGCCTATTTGCGTCCATAATTAGAAATGCGGCGACTAGTCTAGGTATTCCAGAAATTCAGATTTTGTTTACTGACCACCGGTGATGAATCACATTTTCATGGAGCAACTCCACAAAAAACTGATAGGATATAAGTGTGATACACCAAAATGTTCGTATGGATAAAATCTATTAGTGTCCGTATTTAGAAATGCGGCGACTACTCTAGGTATTCCAGAAATTCAGATTTTGTTTACTGACCACCGGTGATGAATCACATTTTCATGGAGCAACTCCACAAAAAACTGATAGGATATAAGTGTGATACACCAAAATGTTCGTATGAATAAGGCCTATTTGCGTCCATAATTAGAAATGCGGCGACTAGTCTAGGTATTCCAGAAATTCAGATTTTGTTTACTGACCACCATTGGTGAATCACATTTTCATGGAGCAACTCCACAAAAAACTGATAGGATATAAGTGTGATACACCAAAATGTTCGTATGAATAAGGCCTATTTGCGTCCATAATTAGAAATGCGGCGACTAGTCTAGGTATTCCAGAAATTCAGATTTTGTTTACTGACCACCGGTGATGAATCACATTTTCATGGAGCAACTCCACAAAAAACTGATAGGATATAAGTGTGATACACCAAAATGTTCGTATGGATAAAATCTATTAGTGTCCGTATTTAGAAATGCGGCGACTACTCTAGGTATTCCAGAAATTCAGATTTTGTTTACTGACCACCGGTGATGAATCACATTTTCATGGAGCAACTCCACAAAAAACTGATAGGATATAAGTGTGATACACCAAAATGTTCGTATGGATAAAATCTATTAGTGTCCGTATTTAGAAATGCGGCGACTACTCTAGGTATTCCAGAAATTCAGATTTTGTTTACTGACCACCGGTGATGAATCACATTTTCATGGAGCAACTCCACAAAAAACTGATAGGATATAAGTGTGATACACCAAAATGTTCGTATGAATAAGGCCTATTTGCGTCCATAATTAGAAATGCGGCGACTAGTCTAGGTATTCCAGAAATTCAGATTTTGTTTACTGACCACCGGTGATGAATCACATTTTCATGGAGCAACTCCACAAAAAACTGATAGGATATGAGTGTGATACACCAAAATGTTCGTATGAATAAGGCCTATTTGCGTCCATAATTAGAAATGCGGCGACTAGTCTAGGTATTCCAGAAATTCAGATTTTGTTTACTGACCACCGGTGATGAATCACATTTTCATGGAGCAACTCCACAAAAAACTGATAGGATATAAGTGTGATACACCAAAATGTTCGTATGGATAAAATCTATTAGTGTCCGTATTTAGAAATGCGGCGACTACTCTAGGTATTCCAGAAATTCAGATTTTGTTTACTGACCACCATTGGTGAATCACATTTTCATGGAGCAACTCCACAAAAAACTGATAGGATATAAGTGTGATACACCAAAATGTTCGTATGAATAAGGCCTATTTGCGTCCATAATTAGAAATGCGGCGACTAGTCTAGGTATTCCAGAAATTCAGATTTTGTTTACTGACCACCATTGGTGAATCACATTTTCATGGAGCAACTCCACAAAAAACTGATAGGATATAAGTGTGATACACCAAAATGTTCGTATGAATAAGGCCTATTTGTGTCCATAATTAGAAATGCGGCGACTAGTCTACGTATTCCAGAAATTCAGATTTTGTTTACTGACCACCATTGGTGAATCACATTTTCATGGAGCAACTCCACAAAAAACTGATAGGATATAAGTGTGATACACCAAAATGTTCGTATGGATAAAATCTATTAGTGTCCGTATTTAGAAATGCGGCGACTACTCTAGGTATTCCAGAAATTCAGATTTTGTTTACTGACCACCGGTGATGAATCACATTTTCATGGAGCAACTCCACAAAAAACTGATAGGATATAAGTGTGATACACCAAAATGTTCGTATGAATAAGGCCTATTTGTGTCCATAATTAGAAATGCGGCGACTAGTCTAGGTATTCCAGAAATTCAGATTTTGTTTACTGACCACCATTGGTGAATCACATTTTCATGGAGCAACTCCACAAAAAACTGATAGGATATAAGTGTGATACACCAAAATGTTCGTATGGATAAAATCTATTAGTGTCCGTATTTAGAAATGCGGCGACTACTCTAGGTATTCCAGAAATTCAGATTTTGTTTACTGACCACCATTGGTGAATCACATTTTCATGGAGCAACTCCACAAAAAACTGATAGGATATAAGTGTGATACACCAAAATGTTCGTATGAATAAGGCCTATTTGCGTCCATAATTAGAAATGCGGCGACTACTCTAGGTATTCCAGAAATTCAGATTTTGTTTACTGACCACCGGTGATGAATCACATTTTCATGGAGCAACTCCACAAAAACTGATAGGATATAAGTGTAATACACCAAAATGTTCGTATGAATAAGGCCTATTTGCGTCCATAATTAGAAATGCGGCGACTAGTCTAGGTATTCCAGAAATTTAGATTTTGTTTACTGACCACCATAGGTGAATCACATTTTCATGGAGCAACTCCACAAAAAACTGATAGGATATAAGTGTGATACACCAAAATGTTCGTATGAATAAGGCCTATTTGCGTCCATAATTAGAAATGTGGCGACTTGTCTAGGTATTCCAGAAATTCAGATTTTGTTTACTGACTACCATTGGTGAATCACATTTTCATGGAGCAACTCCACAAAAAACTGATAGGATATAAGTGTGATACACCAAAATGTTCGTATGAATAAGGCCTATTTGCGTCCATAATTAGAAATGCGGCGACTAGTCTAGGTATTCCAGAAATTCAGGTTTTGTTTACTGACCACCATTGGTGAATCACATTTTCATGGAGCAACTCCACAAAAAACTGACAGGATATAAGTGTGATACACCAAAATGTTCGTATGAATAAGGCCTATTTGTGTCCATAATTAGAAATGCGGCGACTAGTCTAGGTATTCCAGAAATTCAGATTTTGTTTACTGACCACCATTGGTGAATCACATTTTCATGGAGCAACTCCACAAAAAACTGATAGGATATAAGTGTGATACACCAAAATGTTCGTATGAATAAGGCCTATTTGCGTCCATAATTAGAAATGTGGCGACTTGTCTAGGTATTCCAGAAATTCAGATTTTGTTTACTGACCACCATTGGTGAATCACATTTTCATGGAGCAACTCCACAAAAAACTGATAGGATATAAGTGTGATACACCAAAATGTTCGTATGAATAAGGCCTATTTGCGTCCATAGTTAGAAATGCGGCGACTAATCTAGGTATTCCAGAAATTCAGATTTTGTTTACTGACCACCATTGGTGAATCACATTTTCATGGAGCAACTCCACAAAAAACTGATAGGATATAAGTGTGATACACCAAAATGTTCGTATGAATAAGGCCTATTTGTGTCCATAATTAGAAATGCGGCGACTAGTCTAGGTATTCCAGAAATTCAGATTTTGTTTACTGACCACCATTGGTGAATCACATTTTCATGGAGCAACTCCACAAAAAACTGATAGGATATAAGTGTGATACACCAAAATGTTCGTATGAATAAGGCCTATTTGCGTCCATAATTAGAAATGTGGCGACTTGTCTAGGTATTCCAGAAATTCAGATTTTGTTTACTGACCACCATTGGTCAATCACATTTTCATGGAGCAACTCCACAAAAAACTGATAGGATATAAGTGTGATACACCAAAATGTTCGTATGAATAAGGCCTATTTGCGTCCATAATTAGAAATGCGGCGGCTAGTCTAGGTATTCCAGAAATTCAGATTTTGTTTACTGACCACCATTGGTGAATCACATTTTCATGGAGCAACTCCACAAAAAACTGATAGGATATAAGTGTGATACACCAAAATGTTCGTATGGATAAAATCTATTAGTGTCCGTATTTAGAAATGCGGCGACTACTCTAGGTATTCCAGAAATTCAGATTTTGTTTACTGACCACCGGTGATGAATCACATTTTCATGGAGCAACTCCACAAAAAACTGATAGGATATAAGTGTGATACACCAAAATGTTCGTATGAATAAGGCCTATTTGCGTCCATAATTAGAAATGCGGCGACTAGTCTAGGTATTCCAGAAATTCAGATTTTGTTTACTGACCACCATTGGTGAATCACATTTTCATGGAGCAACTCCACAAAAAACTGATAGGATATAAGTGTGATACACCAAAATGTTCGTATGAATAAGGCCTATTTGCGTCCATAATTAGAAATGCGGCGACTAGTCTAGGTATTCCAGAAATTCAGATTTTGTTTACTGACCACCATTGGTGAATCACATTTTCATGGAGCAACTCCACAAAAAACTGATAGGATATAAGTGTGATACACCAAAATGTTCGTATGAATAAGGCCTATTTGTGTCCATAATTAGAAATGCGGCGACTAGTCTACGTATTCCAGAAATTCAGATTTTGTTTACTGACCACCATTGGTGAATGACATTTTCATGGAGCAACTCCACAAAAAACTGATAGGATATAAGTGTGATACACCAAAATGTTCGTATGAATAAGGCCTATTTGTGTCCATAATTAGAAATGCGGCGACTAGTCTAGGTATTCCAGAAATTTAGATTTTGTTTACTGACCACCATTGGTGAATCACATTTTCATGGAGCAACTCCACAAAAAACTGATAGGATATAAGTGTGATACACCAAAATGTTCGTATGAATAAGGCCTATTTGTGTCCATAATTAGTTAGAAATGCGGCGACTAGTCTAGGTATTCCAGAAATTCCGAATTTGTGTTACTGACCACCATTGGTGAATCACATTTTCATGGAGCAACTCCTCAAAAAACTGATAGGATATAAGTGTGATACACCAAAATGTTCGTATGAATAAGGCCTATTTGTGTCCATAATTAGAAATGCGGCGACTGGTCTAGGTATTCCAGAAATTCAGATTTTGTTTACTGACCACCATTGGTGAATCACATTTTCATGGAGCAACTCCACAAAAAACCGATAGGATATAAGTGTCATACACCAAAATGTTCGTATGAATAAGGCCTATTTGCGTCCATAATTAGAAATGCGGCGACTAGTCTAGGTATTCCAGAAATTCAGATTTTGTTTACTGACCACCATTGGTGAATCACATTTTCATGGAGCAACTCCACAAAAAACTGATAGGATATAAGTGTGATACACCAAAATGTTCGTATGGATAAAATCTATTAGTGTCCGTATTTAGAAATGCGGCGACTACTCTAGGTATTCCAGAAATTCAGATTTTGTTTACTGACCACCATTGGTGAATCACATTTTCATGGAGCAACTCCACAAAAAACTGATAGGATATAAGTGTGATACACCAAAATGTTCGTATGAATAAGGCCTATTTGCGTCCATAATTAGAAATGCGGCGACTAGTCTAGGTATTCCAGAAATTTAGATTTTGTTTACTGACCACCATTGGTGAATCACATTTTCATGGAGCAACTCCACAAAAAACTGATAGGATATAAGTGTGATACACCAAAATGTTCGTATGAATAAGGCCTATTTGCGTCCATAATTAGAAATGTGGCGACTTGTCTAGGTATTCCAGAAATTCAGATTTTGTTTACTGACAACCATTGGTGAATCACATTTTCATGGAGCAACTCCACAAAAAACTGATAGGATATAAGTGTGATACACCAAAATGTTCGTATGAATAAGGCCTATTTGCGTCCATAATTAGAAATGCGGCGACTAGTCTAGGTATTCCAGAAATTCAGATTTTGTTTACTGACCACCATTGGTGAATCACATTTTCATGGAGCAACTCCACAAAAAACTGATAGGATATAAGTGTGATACACCAAAATGTTCGTATGAATAAGGCCTATTTGTGTCCATAATTAGAAATGCGGCGACTGGTCTACGTATTCCAGAAATTCAGATTTTGTTTACTGACCACCATTGGTGAATCACATTTTCATGGAGCAACTCCACAAAAAACTGATAGGATATAAGTGTGATACACCAAAATGTTCGTATGGATAAAATCTATTAGTGTCCGTATTTAGAAATGCGGCGACTACTCTAGGTATTCCAGAAATTCAGATTTTGTTTACTGACCACCGGTGATGAATCACATTTTCATGGAGCAACTCCACAAAAAACTGATAGGATATAAGTGTGATACACCAAAATGTTCGTATGAATAAGGCCTATTTGTGTCCATAATTAGAATTGCGGCGACTAGTCTAGGTATTTCAGAAATTCAGATTTTGTTTACTGACCATTTTGGTGAATCACATTTTCATGGAGCAACTCCTCAAAAAACTGATAGGATATAAGTGTGATACACCAAAATGTTCGTATGAATAAGGCCTATTTGTGTCCATAATTAGAAATGCGGCGACTAGTCTAGGTATTCCAGAAATTCAGATTTTGTTTACTGACCACCATTGGTGAATCACATTTTCATGGAGCAACTCCACAAAAAACCGATAGGATATAAGTGTCATACACCAAAATGTTCGTATGAATAAGGCATATTTGTGTCCATAATTAGAAATGCGGCGACTAGTCTAGGTATTCCAGAAATTCAGATTTTGTTTACTGACCACCATTGGTGAATCACATTTTCATGGAGCAACTCCACAAAAAACTGATAGGATATAAGTGTGATACACCAAAATGTTCGTATGGATAAAATCTATTAGTGTCCGTATTTAGAAATGCGGCGACTACTCTAGGTATTCCAGAAATTCAGATTTTGTTTACTGACCACCGGTGATGAATCACATTTTCATGGAGCAACTCCACAAAAACTGATAGGATATAAGTGTGATACACCAAAATGTTCATATGAATAAGGCCTATTTGTGTCCATAATTAGAAATGCGGCGACTAGTCTAGGTATTCCAGAAATTCAGATTTTGTTTACTGACCACCATTGGTGAATCACATTTTCGTGGAGCAACTCCACAAAAAACCGATAGGATATAAGTGTCATACACCAAAATGTTCGTATGAATAAGGCCTATTTGTGTCCATAATTAGAAATGCCGCGACTAGTCTAGGTATTCCAGAAATTCAGATTTTGTTTACTGACCACCGGTGATGAATCACATTTTCATGGAGCAACTCCACAAAAACTGATAGGATATAAGTGTGATACACCAAAATGTTCATATGAATAAGGCCTATTTGTGTCCATAATTAGAAATGCGGCGACTAGTCTAGGTATTCCAGAAATTCAGATTTTGTTTACTGACCACCGGTGATGAATCACATTTTCATGGAGCAACTCCACAAAAAACTGATAGGATATAAGTGTGATACACCAAAATGTTCGTATGAATAAGGCCTATTTGTGTCCATAATTAGAATTGTGGCGACTAGTCTAGGTATTCCAGAAATTCAGATTTTGTTTACTGACCATTTTGGTGAATCACATTTTCATGGAGCAACTCCTCAAAAAACTGATAGGATATAAGTGTGATACACCAAAATGTTCGTATGAATAAGGCCTATTTGTGTCCATAATTAGAAATGCGGCGACTAGTCTAGGTATTCCAGAAATTCAGATTTTGTTTACTGACCACCATTGGTGAATCACATTTTCATGGAGCAACTCCACAAAAAACTGATAGGATATAAGTGTAATACACCAAAATGTTCGTATGAATAAGGCCTATTTGTGTCCATAATTAGAATTGCGGTGACTAGTCTAGGTATTCCAGAAATTCAGATTTTGTTTACTGACCATTTTGGTGAATCACATTTTCATGGAGCAACTCCTCAAAAAACTGATAGGATATAAGTGTGATACACCAAAATGTTCGTATGAATAAGGCCTATTTGTGTCCATAATTAGAAATGCGGCGACTAGTGTAGGTATTCCAGAAATTCAGATTTTGTTTACTGACCATTTTGGTGAATCACATTTTCATGGAGCAACTCCTCAAAAAACTGATAGGATATAAGTGTGATACACCAAAATGTTCGTATGAATAAGGCCTATTTGTGTCCATAATTAGAATTGCGGCGACTAGTCTAGGTATTCCAGAAATTCAGATTTTGTTTACTGACCATCATTGGTGAATCACATTTTCATGGAGCAACTCCACAAAAAACTGATAGGATATAAGTGTGATACACCAAAATGTTCGTATGGATAAAATCTATTAGTGTCCGTATTTAGAAATGCGGCGACTACTCTAGGTATTCCAGAAATTCAGATTTTGTTTACTGACCACCGGTGATGAATCACATTTTCATGGAGCAACTCCACAAAAACTGATAGGATATAAGTGTGATACACCAAAATGTTCATATAAATAAGGCCTATTTGTGTCCATAATTAGAAATGCGGCGACTAGTCTAGGTATTCCAGAAATTCAGATTTTGTTTACTGACCACCATTGGTGAATCACATTTTCATGGAGCAACTCCACAAAAAACCGATAGGATATAAGTGTCATACACCAAAATGTTCGTATGAATAAGGCCTATTTGTGTCCATAATTAGAAATGCGGCGACTAGTCTAGGTATTCCAGAAATTCAGATTTTGTTTACTG
Source organism: Leucophora obtusa (assembly GCA_949987735.1). NCBI lineage: Eukaryota > Metazoa > Arthropoda > Insecta > Diptera > Anthomyiidae > Leucophora > Leucophora obtusa. The sequence goes on from OX465295.1 coordinate 305,084,247, forward strand.
ACCACCATTGGTGAATCACATTTTCATGGAGCAACTCCACAAAAAACTGATAGGATATAAGTGTGATACACCAGAATGTTCGTATGGATAAAATCTATTAGTGTCCGTATTTAGAAATGCGGCGACTACTCTAGGTATTCCAGAAATTCAGATTTTCTTTACTGACCACCGGTGATGAATCACATTTTCATGGAGCAACTCCACAAAAAACTGATAGGATATAAGTGTGATACACCAAAATGTTCGTATGAATAAGGCCTATTTGTGTCCATAATTAGAAATGCGGCGACTAGTCTAGGTATTCCAGAAATTCAGATTTTGTTTACTGACCACCATTGGTGAATCACATTTTCATGGAGCAACTCCTCAAAAAACTGATAGGATATAAGTGTGATACACCAAAATGTTCGTATGAATAAGGCCTATTTGTGTCCATAATTAGAATTGCGGCGACTAGTCTAGGTATTCCAGAAATTCAGATTTTGTTTACTGACCATTTTGGTGAATCACATTTTCATGGAGCAACTCCTCAAAAAACTGATAGGATATAAGTGTGATACACCAAAATGTTCGTATGAATAAGGCCTATTTGTGTCCATAATTAGAAATGCGGCGACTAGTCTAGGTATTCCAGAAATTCAGATTTTGTTTACTGACCACCATTGGTGAATCACATTTTCATGGAGCAACTCCACAAAAAACTGATAGGATATAAGTGTGATACACCAAAATGTTCGTATGGATAAAATCTATTAGTGTCCGTATTTAGAAATGCGGCGACTACTCTAGGTATTCCAGAAATTCAGATTTTGTTTACTGACCACCATTGGTGAATCACATTTTCATGGAGCAACTCCTCAAAAAACTGATAGGATATAAGTGTGATACACCAAAATGTTCGTATGAATAAGGCCTATTTGCGTCCATAATTAGAAATGCTGCGACTGGTCTAGGTATTCCAGAAATTCAGATTTTGTTTACTGACCACCATTGGTGAATCACATTTTCATGGAGCAACTCCACAAAAAACTGATAGGATATAAGTGTGATACACCAAAATGTTCGTATGAATAAGGCCTATTTGCGTCCATAATTAGAAATGCGGCGACTAGTCTAGGTATTCCAGAAATTTAGATTTTGTTTACTGACCACCATTGGTGAATCACATTTTCATGGAGCAACTCCACAAAAAACTGATAGGATATAAGTGTGATACACCAAAATGTTCGTATGAATAAGGCCTATTTGTGTCCATAATTAGAAATGCGGCGACTGGTCTACGTATTCCAGAAATTCAGATTTTGTTTACTGACCACCATTGGTGAATCACATTTTCATGGAGCAACTCCACAAAAAACTGATAGGATATAAGTGTGATACACCAAAATGTTCGTATGGATAAAATCTATTAGTGTCCGTATTTAGAAATGCGGCGACTACTCTAGGTATTCCAGAAATTCAGATTTTGTTTACTGACCACCGGTGATGAATCACATTTTCATGGAGCAACTCCACAAAAACTGATAGGATATACGTGTGATACACCAAAATTTTCGTATGAATAAGGCCTATTTGCGTCCATAATTAGAAATGCTGCGACTGGTCTAGGTATTCAAGAAATTCAGATTTTGTTTACTGACCACCATTGGTGAATCACATTTTCATGGAGCAACTCCACAAAAAACTGATAGGATATAAGTGTGATACACCAAAATATTCGTATGAATAAGGCCTATTTGCGTCCATAATTAGAAATGCGGCGACTAGTCTAGGTATTCCAGAAATTTAGATTTTGTTTACTGACCACCATTGGTGAATCACATTTTCATGGAGCAACTCCACAAAAAACTGATAGGATATAAGTGTGATACACCAAAATGTTCGTATGAATAAGGCCTATTTGTGTCCATAATTAGAAATGCGGCGACTGGTCTACGTATTCCAGAAATTCAGATTTTGTTTACTGACCACCGGTGATGAATCACATTTTCATGGAGCAACTCCACAAAAAACTGATAGGATATAAGTGTGATACACCAAAATGTTCGTATGAATAAGGCCTATTTGTGTCCATAATTAGAAATGCGGCGACTAGTCTAGGTATTCCAGAAATTCAGATTTTGTTTACTGACCACCATTGGTGAATCACATTTTCATGGAGCAACTCCACAAAAAACTGATAGGATATAAGTGTGATACACCAAAATGTTCGTATGAATAAGGCCTATTTGCGTCCATAATTAGAAATGTGGCGACTTGTCTAGGTATTCCAGAAATTCAGATTTTGTTTACTGACCACCATTGGTGAATCACATTTTCATGGAGCAACTCCACAAAAAACTGATAGGATATAAGTGTGATACACCAAAATGTTCGTATGAATAAGGCCTATTTGCGTCCATAATTAGAAATGCGGCGACTAGTCTAGGTATTCCAGAAATTCAGATTTTGTTTACTGACCACCATTGGTGAATCACATTTTCATGGAGCAACTCCACAAAAAACTGATAGGATATAAGTGTGATACACCAAAATGTTCGTACGGATAAAATCTATTAGTGTCCGTATTTAGAAATGCGGCGACTACTCTAGGTATTCCAGAAATTCAGATTTTGTTTACTGACCACCGGTGATGAATCACATTTTCATGGAGCAACTCCACAAAAAACTGATAGGATATAAGTGTGATACACCAAAATGTTCGTATGAATAAGGCCTATTTGCGTCCATAATTAGAAATGCGGCGACTAGTCTAGGTATTCCAGAAATTCAGATTTTGTTTACTGACCACCATTGGTGAATCACATTTTCATGGAGCAACTCCACAAAAAACTGATAGGATATAAGTGTGATACACCAAAATGTTCATATGAATAAGGCCTATTTGCGTCCATAATTAGAAATGTGGCGACTTGTCTAGGTATTCCAGAAATTCAGATTTTGTTTACTGACCACCATTGGTGAATCACATTTTCATGGAGCAACTCCACAAAAAACTGATAGGATATAAGTGTGATACACCAAAATGTTCGTATGAATAAGGCCTATTTGCGTCCATAATTAGAAATGCGGCGACTAGTCTAGGTATTCCAGAAATTCAGATTTTGTTTACTGACCACCATTGGTGAATCACATTTTCATGGAGCAACTCCACAAAAAACTGATAGGATATAAGTGTGATACACCAAAATGTTCGTATGAATAAGGCCTATTTGTGTCCATAATTAGAAATGCGGCGACTAGTCTAGGTATTCCAGAAATTCAGATTTTGTTTACTGACCACCATTGGTGAATCACATTTTCATGGAGCAACTCCACAAAAAACTGATAGGATATAAGTGTGATACACCAAAATGTTCGTATGAATAAGGCCTATTTGCGTCCATAATTAGAAATGCGGCGACTACTCTAGGTATTCCAGAAATTCAGATTTTGTTTACTGACCACCGGTGATGAATCACATTTTCATGGAGCAACTCCACAAAAACTGATAGGATATAAGTGTGATACACCAAAATGTTCGTATGAATAAGGCCTATTTGCGTCCATAATTAGAAATGCGGCGACTAGTCTAGGTATTCCAGAAATTTAGATTTTGTTTACTGACCACCATTGGTGAATCACATTTTCATGGAGCAACTCCACAAAAAACTGATAGGATATAAGTGTGATACACCAAAATGTTCGTATGAATAAGGCCTATTTGCGTCCATAATTAGAAATGTGGCGACTTGTCTAGGTATTCCAGAAATTCAGATTTTGTTTACTGACCACCATTGGTGAATCACATTTTCATGGAGCAACTCCACAAAAAACTGATAGGATATAAGTGTGATACACCAAAATGTTCGTATGAATAAGGCCTATTTGCGTCCATAATTAGAAATGCGGCGACTAGTCTAGGTATTCCAGAAATTCAGATTTTGTTTACTGACCACCATTGGTGAATCACATTTTCATGGAGCAACTCCACAAAAAACTGATAGGATATAAGTGTGATACACCAAAATGTTCGTATGAATAAGGCCTATTTGCGTCCATAATTAGAAATGCGGCGACTACTCTAGGTATTCCAGAAATTCAGATTTTGTTTACTGACCACCGGTGATGAATCACATTTTCATGGAGCAACTCCACAAAAACTGATAGGATATAAGTGTGATACACCAAAATGTTCGTATGAATAAGGCCTATTTGCGTCCATAATTAGAAATGCGGCGACTAGTCTAGGTATTCCAGAAATTTAGATTTTGTTTACTGACCACCATTGGTGAATCACATTTTCATGGAGCAACTCCACAAAAAACTGATAGGATATAAGTGTGATACACCAAAATGTTCGTATGAATAAGGCCTATTTGCGTCCATAATTAGAAATGCGGCGACTAGTCTAGGTATTCCAGAAATTCAGATTTTGTTTACTGACCACCATTGGTGAATCACATTTTCATGGAGCAACTCCACAAAAAACTGATAGGATATAAGTGTGATACACCAAAATGTTCGTATGAATAAGGCCTATTTGCGTCCATAATTAGAAATGCGGCGACTAGTCTAGGTATTCCAGAAATTCAGATTTTGTTTACTGACCACCATTGGTGAATCACATTTTCATGGAGCAACTCCACAAAAAACTGATAGGATATAAGTGTGATACACCAAAATGTTCGTATGAATAAGGCCTATTTGCGTCCATAATTAGAAATGCGGCGACTACTCTAGGTATTCCAGAAATTCAGATTTTGTTTACTGACCACCATTGGTGAATCACATTTTCATGGAGCAACTCCACAAAAAACTGATAGGATATAAGTGTGATACACCAAAATGTTCGTATGAATAAGGCCTATTTGCGTCCATAATTAGAAATGCGGCGACTACTCTAGGTATTCCAGAAATTCAGATTTTGTTTACTGACCACCGGTGATGAATCACATTTTCATGGAGCAACTCCACAAAAACTGATAGGATATAAGTGTGATACACCAAAATGTTCGTATGAATAAGGCCTATTTGCGTCCATAATTAGAAATGCGGCGACTAGTCTAGGTATTCCAGAAATTTAGATTTTGTTTACTGACCACCATTGGTGAATCACATTTTCATGGAGCAACTCCACAAAAAACTGATAGGATATAAGTGTGATACACCAAAATGTTCGTATGAATAAGGCCTATTTGCGTCCATAATTAGAAATGTGGCGACTTGTCTAGGTATTCCAGAAATTCAGATTTTGTTTACTGACCACCATTGGTGAATCACATTTTCATGGAGCAACTCCACAAAAAACTGATAGGATATAAGTGTGATACACCAAAATGTTCGTATGAATAAGGCCTATTTGCGTCCATAATTAGAAATGCGGCGACTAGTCTAGGTATTCCAGAAATTCAGATTTTGTTTACTGACCACCATTGGTGAATCACATTTTCATGGAGCAACTCCACAAAAAACTGATAGGATATAAGTGTGATACACCAAAATGTTCGTATGAATAAGGCCTATTTGCGTCCATAATTAGAAATGCGGCGACTACTCTAGGTATTCCAGAAATTCAGATTTTGTTTACTGACCACCGGTGATGAATCACATTTTCATGGAGCAACTCCACAAAAAACTGATAGGATATAAGTGTGATACACCAAAATGTTCGTATGGATAAAATCTATTAGTGTCCGTATTTAGAAATGCGGCGACTACTCTAGGTATTTCAGAAATTCAGATTTTGTTTACTGACCACCGGTGATGAATCACATTTTCATGGAGCAACTCCACAAAAAACTGATAGGATATAAGTGTGATACACCAAAATGTTCGTATGAATAAGGCCTATTTGCGTCCATAATTAGAAATGCGGCGACTAGTCTAGGTATTCCAGAAATTCAGATTTTGTTTACTGACCACCATTGGTGAATCACATTTTCATGGAGCAACTCCACAAAAAACTGATAGGATATAAGTGTGATACACCAAAATGTTCGTATGAATAAGGCCTATTTGCGTCCATAATTAGAAATGCGGCGACTAGTCTAGGTATTCCAGAAATTCAGATTTTGTTTACTGACCACCATTGGTGAATCACATTTTCATGGAGCAACTCCACAAAAAACTGATAGGATATAAGTGTGATACACCAAAATGTTCGTATGAATAAGGCCTATTTGTGTCCATAATTAGAAATGCGGCGACTAGTCTACGTATTCCAGAAATTCAGATTTTGTTTACTGACCACCATTGGTGAATGACATTTTCATGGAGCAACTCCACAAAAAACTGATAGGATATAAGTGTGATACACCAAAATGTTCGTATGAATAAGGCCTATTTGTGTCCATAATTAGAAATGCGGCGACTAGTCTAGGTATTCCAGAAATTTAGATTTTGTTTACTGACCACCATTGGTGAATCACATTTTCATGGATCAACTCCACAAAAAACTGATAGGATATAAGTGTGATACACCAAAATGTTCGTATGAATAAGGCCTATTTGTGTCCATAATTAGAATTGCGGCGGCTAGTCTAGGTATTCCAGAAATTCAGATTTTGTTTACTGACCATTTTGGTGAATCACATTTTCATGGAGCAACTCCTCAAAAAACTGATAGGATATAAGTGTGATACACCAAAATGTTCGTATGAATAAGGTCTATTTGTGTCCATAATTAGAAATGCGGCGACTAGTCTAGGTATTCCAGAAATTCAGATTTTGTTTACTGACCACCATTGGTGAATCACATTTTCATGGAGCAACTCCACAAAAAACCGATAGGATATAAGTGTCATACACCAAAATGTTCGTATGAATAAGGCCTATTTGTGTCCATAATTAGAAATGCGGCGACTAGTCTAGGTATTCCAGAAATTCAGATTTTGTTTACTGACCACCATTGGTGAATCACATTTTCATGGAGCAACTCCACAAAAAACTGATAGGATATAAGTGTGATACACCAAAATGTTCGTATGGATAAAATCTATTAGTGTCCGTATTTAGAAATGCGGCGACTACTCTAGGTATTCCAGAAATTCAGATTTTGTTTACTGACCACCATTGGTGAATCACATTTTCATGGAGCAACTCCACAAAAAACTGATAGGATATAAGTGTGATACACCAAAATGTTCGTATGAATAAGGCCTATTTGCGTCCATAATTAGAAATGCGGCGACTAGTCTAGGTATTCCAGAAATTTAGATTTTGTTTACTGACCACCATTGGTGAATCACATTTTCATGGAGCAACTCCACAAAAAACTGATAGGATATAAGTGTGATACACCAAAATGTTCGTATGAATAAGGCCTATTTGCGTCCATAATTAGAAATGTGGCGACTTGTCTAGGTATTCCAGAAATTCAGATTTTGTTTACTGACCACCATTGGTGAATCACATTTTCATGGAGCAACTCCACAAAAAACTGATAGGATATAAGTGTGATACACCAAAATGTTCGTATGAATAAGGCCTATTTGCGTCCATAATTAGAAATGCGGCGACTAGTCTAGGTATTCCAGAAATTCAGATTTTGTTTACTGACCACCATTGGTGAATCACATTTTCATGGAGCAACTCCACAAAAAACTGATAGGATATAAGTGTGATACACCAAAATGTTCGTATGAATAAGGCCTATTTGTGTCCATAATTAGAAATGCGGCGACTGGTCTACGTATTCCAGAAATTCAGATTTTGTTTACTGACCACCATTGGTGAATCACATTTTCATGGAGCAACTCCACAAAAAACTGATAGGATATAAGTGTGATACACCAAAATGTTCGTATGAATAAGGCCTATTTGCGTCCATAATTAGAAATGCGGCGACTAGTCTAGGTATTCCAGAAATTTAGATTTTGTTTACTGACCACCATTGGTGAATCACATTTTCATGGAGCAACTCCACAAAAAACTGATAGGATATAAGTGTGATACACCAAAATGTTCGTATGAATAAGGCCTATTTGCGTCCATAATTAGAAATGTGGCGACTTGTCTAGGTATTCCAGAAATTCAGATTTTGTTTACTGACCACCATTGGTGAATCACATTTTCATGGAGCAACTCCACAAAAAACTGATAGGATATAAGTGTGATACACCAAAATGTTCGTATGAATAAGGCCTATTTGCGTCCATAATTAGAAATGCGGCGACTAGTCTAGGTATTCCAGAAATTCAGATTTTGTTTACTGACCACCATTGGTGAATCACATTTTCATGGAGCAACTCCACAAAAAACTGATAGGATATAAGTGTGATACACCAAAATGTTCGTATGAATAAGGCCTATTTGCGTCCATAATTAGAAATGCGGCGACTAGTCTAGGTATTCCAGAAATTCAGATTTTGTTTACTGACCACCATTGGTGAATCACATTTTCATGGAGCAACTCCACAAAAAACTGATAGGATATAAGTGTGATACACCAAAATGTTCGTATGAATAAGGCCTATTTGTGTCCATAATTAGAAATGCGGCGACTAGTCTACGTATTCCAGAAATTCAGATTTTGTTTACTGACCACCATTGGTGAATGACATTTTCATGGAGCAACTCCACAAAAAACTGATAGGATATAAGTGTGATACACCAAAATGTTCGTATGAATAAGGCCTATTTGTGTCCATAATTAGAAATGCGGCGACTAGTCTAGGTATTCCAGAAATTTAGATTTTGTTTACTGACCACCATTGGTGAATCACATTTTCATGGAGCAACTCCACAAAAAACTGATAGGATATAAGTGTGATACACCAAAATGTTCGTATGAATAAGGCCTATTTGTGTCCATAATTAGAATTGCGGCGGCTAGTCTAGGTATTCCAGAAATTCAGATTTTGTTTACTGACCATTTTGGTGAATCACATTTTCATGGAGCAACTCCTCAAAAAACTGATAGGATATAAGTGTGATACACCAAAATGTTCGTATGAATAAGGTCTATTTGTGTCCATAATTAGAAATGCGGCGACTAGTCTAGGTATTCCAGAAATTCAGATTTTGTTTACTGACCACCATTGGTGAATCACATTTTCATGGAGCAACTCCACAAAAAACCGATAGGATATAAGTGTCATACACCAAAATGTTCGTATGAATAAGGCCTATTTGCGTCCATAATTAGAAATGCGGCGACTAGTCTAGGTATTCCAGAAATTCAGATTTTGTTTACTGACCACCATTGGTGAATCACATTTTCATGGAGCAACTCCACAAAAAACTGATAGGATATAAGTGTGATACACCAAAATGTTCGTATGGATAAAATCTATTAGTGTCCGTATTTAGAAATGCGGCGACTACTCTAGGTATTCCAGAAATTCAGATTTTGTTTACTGACCACCATTGGTGAATCACATTTTCATGGAGCAACTCCACAAAAAACTGATAGGATATAAGTGTGATACACCAAAATGTTCGTATGAATAAGGCCTATTTGCGTCCATAATTAGAAATGCGGCGACTAGTCTAGGTATTCCAGAAATTTAGATTTTGTTTACTGACCACCATTGGTGAATCACATTTTCATGGAGCAACTCCACAAAAAACTGATAGGATATAAGTGTGATACACCAAAATGTTCGTATGAATAAGGCCTATTTGCGTCCATAATTAGAAATGTGGCGACTTGTCTAGGTATTCCAGAAATTCAGATTTTGTTTACTGACCACCATTGGTGAATCACATTTTCATGGAGCAACTCCACAAAAAACTGATAGGATATAAGTGTGATACACCAAAATGTTCGTATGAATAAGGCCTATTTGCGTCCATAATTAGAAATGCGGCGACTAGTCTAGGTATTCCAGAAATTCAGATTTTGTTTACTGACCACCATTGGTGAATCACATTTTCATGGAGCAACTCCACAAAAAACTGATAGGATATAAGTGTGATACACCAAAATGTTCGTATGAATAAGGCCTATTTGTGTCCATAATTAGAAATGCGGCGACTGGTCTACGTATTCCAGAAATTCAGATTTTGTTTACTGACCACCATTGGTGAATCACATTTTCATGGAGCAACTCCACAAAAAACTGATAGGATATAAGTGTGATACACCAAAATGTTCGTATGGATAAAATCTATTAGTGTCCGTATTTAGAAATGCGGCGACTACTCTAGGTATTCCAGAAATTCAGATTTTGTTTACTGACCACCGGTGATGAATCACATTTTCATGGAGCAACTCCACAAAAAACTGATAGGATATAAGTGTGATACACCAAAATGTTCGTATGAATAAGGCCTATTTGTGTCCATAATTAGAATTGCGGCGACTAGTCTAGGTATTTCAGAAATTCAGATTTTGTTTACTGACCATTTTGGTGAATCACATTTTCATGGAGCAACTCCTCAAAAAACTGATAGGATATAAGTGTGATACACCAAAATGTTCGTATGAATAAGGCCTATTTGTGTCCATAATTAGAAATGCGGCGACTAGTCTAGGTATTCCAGAAATTCAGATTTTGTTTACTGACCACCATTGGTGAATCACATTTTCATGGAGCAACTCCACAAAAAACCGATAGGATATAAGTGTCATACACCAAAATGTTCGTATGAATAAGGCATATTTGTGTCCATAATTAGAAATGCGGCGACTAGTCTAGGTATTCCAGAAATTCAGATTTTGTTTACTGACCACCATTGGTGAATCACATTTTCATGGAGCAACTCCACAAAAAACTGATAGGATATAAGTGTGATACACCAAAATGTTCGTATGGATAAAATCTATTAGTGTCCGTATTTAGAAATGCGGCGACTACTCTAGGTATTCCAGAAATTCAGATTTTGTTTACTGACCACCGGTGATGAATCACATTTTCATGGAGCAACTCCACAAAAACTGATAGGATATAAGTGTGATACACCAAAATGTTCGTATGAATAAGGCCTATTTGTGTCCATAATTAGAAATGCGGCGACTAGTCTAGGTATTCCAGAAATTCAGATTTTGTTTACTGACCACCATTGGTGAATCACATTTTCATGGAGCAACTCCACAAAAAACCGATAGGATATAAGTGTCATACACCAAAATGTTCGTATGAATAAGGCATATTTGTGTCCATAATTAGAAATGCGGCGACTAGTCTAGGTATTCCAGAAATTCAGATTTTGTTTACTGACCACCATTGGTGAATCACATTTTCATGGAGCAACTCCACAAAAAACTCATAGGATATAAGTGTGATACACCAGAATGTTCGTATGGATAAAATCTATTAGCGTCCGTATTTAGAAATGCGGCGACTACTCTAGGTATTCCAGAAATTCAGATTTTCTTTACTGACCACCGGTGATGAATCACATTTTCATGGAGCAACTCCACAAAAAACTGATAGGATATAAGTGTGATACACCAAAATGTTCGTATGAATAAGGCCTATTTGTGTCCATAATTAGAAATGCGGCGACTAGTCTAGGTATTCCAGAAATTCAGATTTTGTTTACTGACCACCATTGGTGAATCACATTTTCATGGAGCAACTCCTCAAAAAACTGATAGGATATAAGTGTGATACACCAAAATGTTCGTATGAATAAGGCCTATTTGTGTCCATAATTAGAATTGCGGCGACTAGTCTAGGTATTCCAGAAATTCAGATTTTGTTTACTGACCATTTTGGTGAATCACATTTTCATGGAGCAACTCCTCAAAAAACTGATAGGATATAAGTGTGATACACCAAAATGTTCGTATGAATAAGGCCTATTTGTGTCCATAATTAGAAATGCGGCGACTAGTCTAGGTATTCCAGAAATTCAGATTTTGTTTACTGACCACCATTGGTGAATCACATTTTCATGGAGCAACTCCACAAAAAACTGATAGGATATAAGTGTGATACACCAAAATGTTCGTATGGATAAAATCTATTAGTGTCCGTATTTAGAAATGCGGCGACTACTCTAGGTATTCCAGAAATTCAGATTTTGTTTACTGACCACCGGTGATGAATCACATTTTCATGGAGCAACTCCACAAAAACTGATAGGATATAAGTGTGATACACCAAAATGTTCATATAAATAAGGCCTATTTGTGTCCATAATTAGAAATGCGGCGACTAGTCTAGGTATTCCAGAAATTCAGATTTTGTTTACTGACCACCATTGGTGAATCACATTTTCATGGAGCAACTCCACAAAAAACCGATAGGATATAAGTGTCATACACCAAAATGTTCGTATGAATAAGGCCTATTTGTGTCCATAATTAGAAATGCGGCGACTAGTCTAGGTATTCCAGAAATTCAGATTTTGTTTACTGACCACCATTGGTGAATCACATTTTCATGGAGCAACTCCACAAAAAACTCATAGGATATAAGTGTGATACACCAGAATGTTCGTATGGATAAAATCTATTAGTGTCCGTATTTAGAAATGCGGCGACTACTCTAGGTATTCCAGAAATTCAGATTTTCTTTACTGACCACCGGTGATGAATCACATTTTCATGGAGCAACTCCACAAAAAACTGATAGGATATAAGTGTGATACACCAAAATGTTCGTATGAATAAGGCCTATTTGTGTCCATAATTAGAAATGCGGCGACTAGTCTAGGTATTCCAGAAATTCAGATTTTGTTTACTGACCACCATTGGTGAATCACATTTTCATGGAGCAACTCCTCAAAAAACTGATAGGATATAAGTGTGATACACCAAAATGTTCGTATGAATAAGGCCTATTTGTGTCCATAATTAGAATTGCGGCGACTAGTCTAGGTATTCCAGAAATTCAGATTTTGTTTACTGACCATTTTGGTGAATCACATTTTCATGGAGCAACTCCTCAAAAAACTGATAGGATATAAGTGTGATACACCAAAATGTTCGTATGAATAAGGCCTATTTGTGTCCATAATTAGAAATGCGGCGACTAGTCTAGGTATTCCAGAAATTCAGATTTTGTTTACTGACCACCATTGGTGAATCACATTTTCATGGAGCAACTCCACAAAAAACTGATAGGATATAAGTGTGATACACCAAAATGTTCGTATGGATAAAATCTATTAGTGTCCGTATTTAGAAATGCGGCGACTACTCTAGGTATTCCAGAAATTCAGATTTTGTTTACTGACCACCGGTGATGAATCACATTTTCATGGAGCAACTCCACAAAAACTGATAGGATATAAGTGTGATACACCAAAATTTTCGTATGAATAAGGCCTATTTGCGTCCATAATTAGAAATGCTGCGACTGGTCTAGGTATTCCAGAAATTCAGATTTTGTTTACTGACCACCATTGGTGAATCACATTTTCATGGAGCAACTCCACAAAAAACTGATAGGATATAAGTGTGATACACCAAAATGTTCGTATGAATAAGGCCTATTTGCGTCCATAATTAGAAATGCGGCGACTAGTCTAGGTATTCCAGAAATTTAGATTTTGTTTACTGACCACCATTGGTGAATCACATTTTCATAAAGCAACTCCACAAAAAACTGATAGGATATAAGTGTGATACACCAAAATGTTCGTATGAATAAGGCCTATTTGCGTCCATAATTAGAAATGCGGCGACTAGTCTAGGTATTCCAGAAATTCAGATTTTGTTTACTGACCACCATTGGTGAATCACATTTTCATGGAGCAACTCCACAAAAAACTGATAGGATATAAGTGTGATACACCAAAATGTTCGTATGAATAAGGCCTATTTGCGTCCATAATTAGAAATGCGGCGACTAGTGTAGGTATTCCAGAAATTTAGATTTTGTTTACTGACCACCATTGGTGAATCACATTTTCATGGAGCAACTCCACAAAAAACTGATAGGATATAAGTGTGATACACCAAAATGTTCGTATGAATAAGGCCTATTTGCGTCCATAATTAGAAATGCTGCGACTGGTCTAGGTATTCCAGAAATTCAGATTTTGTTTACTGACCACCATTGGTGAATCACATTTTCATGGAGCAACTCCACAAAAAACTGATAGGATATAAGTGTGATACACCAAAATGTTCGTATGAATAAGGCCTATTTGCGTCCATAATTAGAAATGCGGCGACTAGTCTAGGTATTCCAGAAATTTAGATTTTGTTTACTGACAACCATTGGTGAATCACATTTTCATAGAGCAACTCCACAAAAAACTGATAGGATATAAGTGTGATACACCAAAATGTTCGTATGAATAAGGCCTATTTGTGTCCATAATTAGAATTGTGGCGACTAGTCTAGGTATTCCAGAAATTCAGATTTTGTTTACTGACCATTTTGGTGAATCACATTTTCATGGAGCAACTCCTCAAAAAACTGATAGGATATAAGTGTGATACACCAAAATGTTCGTATGAATAAGGCCTATTTGCGTCCATAATTAGAAATGCGGCGACTAGTCTAGGTATTCCAGAAATTCAGATTTTGTTTACTGACCACCATTGGTGAATCACATTTTCATGGAGCAACTCCACAAAAAACTGATAGGATATAAGTGTGATACACCAAAATGTTCGTATGGATAAAATCTATTAGTGCCCGTATTTAGAAATGCGGCGACTACTCTAGGTATTCCAGAAATTCAGATTTTGTTTACTGACCACCGGTGATGAATCACATCTTCATGCAGCAACTCCACAAAAACTGATAGGATATAAGTGTGATACACCAAAATGTTCGTATGAATAAGGCCTATTTGTGTCCATAATTAGTTAGAAATGCGGGGACTAGTCTAGGTATTCCAGAAATTCAGATTTTGTTTACTGACCACCATTGGTGAATCACATTTTCATGGAGCAACTCCACAAAAAACCGATAGGATATAAGTGTCATACACCAAAATGTTCGTAAGAATAAGGCCTATTTGTGTTTATAATTAGAAATGCGGCGACTAGTCTAGGTATTCCAGAAATTCAGATTTTGTTTACTGACCACCATTGGTGAATCACATTTTCATGGAGCAACTCCACAAAAAACTGATAGGATATAAGTGTGATACACCAAAATGTTCGTATGGATAAAATCTATTAGTGTCCGTATTTAGAAATGCGGCGACTAGTCTAGGTATTCCAGAAATTCAGATTTTGTTTACTGACCACCATTGGTGAATCACATTTTCATGGAGCAACTCCACAAAAAACTGATAGGATATAAGTGTGATACACCAAAATGTTCGTATGGATAAAATCTATTAGTGCCCGTATTTAGAAATGCGGCGACTACTCTAGGTATTCCAGAAATTCAGATTTTGTTTACTGACCACCGGTGATGAATCACATCTTCATGCAGCAACTCCACAAAAACTGATAGGATATAAGTGTGATACACCAAAATGTTCGTATGAATAAGGCCTATTTGCGTCCATAATTAGAAATGCGGCGACTAGTCTAGGTATTCCAGAAATTTAGATTTTGTTTACTGACCACCATTGGTGAATCACATTTTCATGGAGCAACTCCACAAAAAACTGATAGGATATAAGTGTGATACACCAAAATGTTCGTATGAATAAGGCCTATTTGCGTCCATAATTAGAAATGCGGCGACTAGTCTAGGTATTCCAGAAATTCAGATTTTGTTTACTGACCACCATTGGTGAATCACATTTTCATGGAGCAACTCCACAAAAAACTGATAGGATATAAGTGTGATACACCAAAATGTTCGTATGGATAAAATCTATTACTGTCCGTATTTAGAAATGCGGCGACTACCCTAGGTATTCCAGAAATTCAGATTTTGTTTACTGACCACCGGTGATGAATCACATTTTCATGGAGCAACTCCACAAAAAACTGATAGGATATAAGTGTGATACACCAAAATGTTCGTATGAATAAGGCCTATTTGCGTCCATAATTAGAAATGCGGCGACTAGTCTAGGTATTCCAGAAATTCAGATTTTGTTTACTGACCACCATTGGTGAATCACATTTTCATGGAGCAACTCCACAAAAAACTGATAGGATATAAGTGTGATACACCAAAATGTTCGTATGAATAAGGCCTATTTGCGTCCATAATTAGAAATGCGGCGACTAGTCTAGGTATTCCAGAAATTCAGATTTTGTTTACTGACCACCGGTGATGAATCACATTTTCATGGAGCAACTCCACAAAAAACTGATAGGATATAAGTGTGATACACCAAAATGTTCGTATGAATAAGGCCTATTTGCGTCCATAATTAGAAATGCGGCGACTAGTCTAGGTATTCCAGAAATTCAGATTTTGTTTACTGACCACCATTGGTGAATCACATTTTCATGGAGCAACTCCACAAAAAACTGATAGGATATAAGTGTGATACACCAAAATGTTCGTATGAATAAGGCCTATTTGCGTCCATAATTAGAAATGCGGCGACTAGTCTAGGTATTCCAGAAATTCAGATTTTGTTTACTGACCACCGGTGATGAATCACATTTTCATGGAGCAACTCCACAAAAAACTGATAGGATATAAGTGTGATACACCAAAATGTTCGTATGGATAAAATCTATTAGTGTCCGTATTTAGAAATGCGGCGACTACTCTAGGTATTCCAGAAATTCAGATTTTGTTTACTGACCACCGGTGATGAATCACATTTTCATGGAGCAACTCCACAAAAAACTGATAGGATATAAGTGTGATACACCAAAATGTTCGTATGGATAAAATCTATTAGTGTCCGTATTTAGAAATGCGGCGACTACTCTAGGTATTCCAGAAATTCAGATTTTGTTTACTGACCACCGGTGATGAATCACATTTTCATGGAGCAACTCCACAAAAAACTGATAGGATATAAGTGTGATACACCAAAATGTTCGTATGAATAAGGCCTATTTGCGTCCATAATTAGAAATGCGGCGACTAGTCTAGGTATTCCAGAAATTCAGATTTTGTTTACTGACCACCGGTGATGAATCACATTTTCATGGAGCAACTCCACAAAAAACTGATAGGATATAAGTGTGATACACCAAAATGTTCGTATGAATAAGGCCTATTTGCGTCCATAATTAGAAATGCGGCGACTAGTCTAGGTATTCCAGAAATTCAGATTTTGTTTACTGACCACCGGTGATGAATCACATTTTCATGGAGCAACTCCACAAAAAACTAATAGGATATAAGTGTGATACACCAAAATGTTCGTATGGATAAAATCTATTAGTGTCCGTATTTAGAAATGCGGCGACTACTCTAGGTATTCCAGAAATTCAGATTTTGTTTACTGACCACCATTGGTGAATCACATTTTCATGGAGCAACTCCACAAAAAACTGATAGGATATAAGTGTGATACACCAAAATGTTCGTATGAATAAGGCCTATTTGCGTCCATAATTAGAAATGCGGCGACTAGTCTAGGTATTCCAGAAATTCAGATTTTGTTTACTGACCACCATTGGTGAATCACATTTTCATGGAGCAACTCCACAAAAAACTGATAGGATATAAGTGTGATACACCAAAATGTTCGTATGGATAAAATCTATTAGTGTCCGTATTTAGAAATGCGGCGACTACTCTAGGTATTCCAGAAATTCAGATTTTGTTTACTGACCACCGGTGATGAATCACATTTTCATGGAGCAACTCCACAAAAAACTGATAGGATATAAGTGTGATACACCAAAATGTTCGTATGAATAAGGCCTATTTGTGTCCATAATTAGAAATGCGGCGACTAGTCTACGTATTCCAGAAATTCAGATTTTGTTTACTGACCACCATTGGTGAATCACATATTCATGGAGCAACTCCACAAAAAACTGATAGGATATAAGTGTGATACACCAAAATGTTCGTATGGATAAAATCTATTAGTGTCCGTATTTAGAAATGCGGCGACTACTCTAGGTATTCCAGAAATTCAGATTTTGTTTACTGACCACCGGTGATGAATCACATTTTCATGGAGCAACTCCACAAAAAACTGATAGGATATAAGTGTGATACACCAAAATGTTCGTATGAATAAGGCCTATTTGTGTCCATAATTAGAATTGCGGCGACTAGTCTAGGTATTCCAGAAATTCAGATTTTGTTTACTGACCATTTTGGTGAATCACATTTTCATGGAGCAACTCCTCAAAAAATTGATAGGATATAAGTGTGATACACCAAAATGTTCGTATGAATAAGGCCTATTTGTGTCCATAATTAGAAATGCGGCGACTAGTCTAGGTATTCCAGAAATTCAGATTTTGTTTACTGACCACCATTGGTGAATCACATTTTCATGGAGCAACTCCACAAAAAACCGATAGGATATAAGTGTCATACACCAAAATGTTCGTATGAATAAGGCCTATTTGCGTCCATAATTAGAAATGTGGCGACTTGTCTAGGTATTCCAGAAATTCAGATTTTGTTTACTGACCACCATTGGTGAATCACATTTTCATGGAGCAACTCCACAAAAAACTGATAGGATATAAGTGTGATACACCAAAATGTTCGTATGAATAAGGCCTATTTGCGTCCATAATTAGAAATGCGGCGACTAGTCTAGGTATTCCAGAAATTCAGATTTTGTTTACTGACCACCATTGGTGAATCACATTTTCATGGAGCAACTCCACAAAAAACTGATAGGATATAAGTGTGATACACCAAAATGTTCGTATGAATAAGGCCTATTTGCGTCCATAATTAGAAATGCGGCGACTAGTCTAGGTATTCCAGAAATTCAGATTTTGTTTACTGACCACCGGTGATGAATCACATTTTCATGGAGCAACTCCACAAAAAACTGATAGGATATAAGTGTGATACACCAAAATGTTCGTATGAATAAGGCCTATTTGCGTCCATAATTAGAAATGCGGCGACTAGTCTAGGTATTCCAGAAATTCAGATTTTGTTTACTGACCACCATTGGTGAATCACATTTTCATGGAGCAACTCCACAAAAAACTGATAGGATATAAGTGTGATACACCAAAATGTTCGTATGGATAAAATCTATTACTGTCCGTATTTAGAAATGCGGCGACTACCCTAGGTATTCCAGAAATTCAGATTTTGTTTACTGACCACCGGTGATGAATCACATTTTCATGGAGCAACTCCACAAAAAACTGATAGGATATAAGTGTGATACACCAAAATGTTCGTATGAATAAGGCCTATTTGCGTCCATAATTAGAAATGCGGCGACTAGTCTAGGTATTCCAGAAATTCAGATTTTGTTTACTGACCACCATTGGTGAATCACATTTTCATGGAGCAACTCCACAAAAAACTGATAGGATATAAGTGTGATACACCAAAATGTTCGTATGAATAAGGCCTATTTGCGTCCATAATTACAAATGCGGCGACTAGTCTAGGTATTCCAGAAATTCAGATTTTGTTTACTGACCACCGGTGATGAATCACATTTTCATGGAGCAACTCCACAAAAAACTGATAGGATATAAGTGTGATACACCAAAATGTTCGTATGAATAAGGCCTATTTGCGTCCATAATTAGAAATGCGGCGACTAGTCTAGGTATTCCAGAAATTCAGATTTTGTTTACTGACCACCATTGGTGAATCACATTTTCATGGAGCAACTCCACAAAAAACTGATAGGATATAAGTGTGATACACCAAAATGTTCGTATGAATAAGGCCTATTTGCGTCCATAATTAGAAATGCGGCGACTAGTCTAGGTATTCCAGAAATTCAGATTTTGTTTACTGACCACCGGTGATGAATCACATTTTCATGGAGCAACTCCATAAAAAACTGATAGGATATAAGTGTGATACACCAAAATGTTCGTATGGATAAAATCTATTAGTGTCCGTATTTAGAAATGCGGCGACTACTCTAGGTATTCCAGAAATTCAGATTTTGTTTACTGACCACCGGTGATGAATCACATTTTCATGGAGCAACTCCACAAAAAACTGATAGGATATAAGTGTGATACACCAAAATGTTCGTATGGATAAAATCTATTAGTGTCCGTATTTAGAAATGCGGCGACTACTCTAGGTATTCCAGAAATTCAGATTTTGTTTACTGACCACCGGTGATGAATCACATTTTCATGGAGCAACTCCACAAAAAACTGATAGGATATAAGTGTGATACACCAAAATGTTCGTATGAATAAGGCCTATTTGCGTCCATAATTAGAAATGCGGCGACTAGTCTAGGTATTCCAGAAATTCAGATTTTGTTTACTGACCACCGGTGATGAATCACATTTTCATGGAGCAACTCCACAAAAAACTAATAGGATATAAGTGTGATACACCAAAATGTTCGTATGGATAAAATCTATTAGTGTCCGTATTTAGAAATGCGGCGACTACTCTAGGTATTCCAGAAATTCAGATTTTGTTTACTGACCACCATTGGTGAATCACATTTTCATGGAGCAACTCCACAAAAAACTGATAGGATATAAGTGTGATACACCAAAATGTTCGTATGAATAAGGCCTATTTGCGTCCATAATTAGAAATGCGGCGACTAGTCCAGGTATTCCAGAAATTCAGATTTTGTTTACTGACCACCGGTGATGAATCACATTTTCATGGAGCAACTCCACAAAAAACTAATAGGATATAAGTGTGATACACCAAAATGTTCGTATGGATAAAATCTATTAGTGTCCGTATTTAGAAATGCGGCGACTACTCTAGGTATTCCAGAAATTCAGATTTTGTTTACTGACCACCATTGGTGAATCACATTTTCATGGAGCAACTCCACAAAAAACTGATAGGATATAAGTGTGATACACCAAAATGTTCGTATGAATAAGGCCTATTTGCGTCCATAATTAGAAATGCGGCGACTAGTCTAGGTATTCCAGAAATTCAGATTTTGTTTACTGACCACCGGTGATGAATCACATTTTCATGGAGCAACTCCACAAAAAACTGATAGGATATAAGTGTGATACACCAAAATGTTCGTATGAATAAGGCCTATTTGCGTCCATAATTAGAAATGCGGCGACTAGTCTAGGTATTCCAGAAATTCAGATTTTGTTTACTGACCACCATTGGTGAATCACATTTTCATGGAGCAACTCCACAAAAAACTGATAGGATATAAGTGTGATACACCAAAATGTTCGTATGAATAAGGCCTATTTGCGTCCATAATTAGAAATGCGGCGACTAGTCTAGGTATTCCAGAAATTCAGATTTTGTTTACTGACCACCGGTGATGAATCACATTTTCATGGAGCAACTCCACAAAAAACTGATAGGATATAAGTGTGATACACCAAAATGTTCGTATGGATAAAATCTATTAGTGTCCGTATTTAGAAATGCGGCGACTACTCTAGGTATTCCAGAAATTCAGATTTTGTTTACTGACCACCGGTGATGAATCACATTTTCATGGAGCAACTCCACAAAAAACTGATAGGATATAAGTGTGATACACCAAAATGTTCGTATGGATAAAATCTATTAGTGTCCGTATTTAGAAATGCGGCGACTACTCTAGGTATTCCAGAAATTCAGATTTTGTTTACTGACCACCGGTGATGAATCACATTTTCATGGAGCAACTCCACAAAAAACTGATAGGATATAAGTGTGATACACCAAAATGTTCGTATGAATAAGGCCTATTTGCGTCCATAATTAGAAATGCGGCGACTAGTCTAGGTATTCCAGAAATTCAGATTTTGTTTACTGACCACCGGTGATGAATCACATTTTCATGGAGCAACTCCACAAAAAACTGATAGGATATAAGTGTGATACACCAAAATGTTCGTATGAATAAGGCCTATTTGCGTCCATAATTAGAAATGCGGCGACTAGTCTAGGTATTCCAGAAATTCAGATTTTGTTTACTGACCACCGGTGATGAATCACATTTTCATGGAGCAACTCCACAAAAAACTAATAGGATATAAGTGTGATACACCAAAATGTTCGTATGGATAAAATCTATTAGTGTCCGTATTTAGAAATGCGGCGACTACTCTAGGTATTCCAGAAATTCAGATTTTGTTTACTGACCACCATTGGTGAATCACATTTTCATGGAGCAACTCCACAAAAAACTGATAGGATATAAGTGTGATACACCAAAATGTTCGTATGAATAAGGCCTATTTGCGTCCATAATTAGAAATGCGGCGACTAGTCTAGGTATTCCAGAAATTCAGATTTTGTTTACTGACCACCATTGGTGAATCACATTTTCATGGAGCAACTCCACAAAAAACTGATAGGATATAAGTGTGATACACCAAAATGTTCGTATGGATAAAATCTATTAGTGTCCGTATTTAGAAATGCGGCGACTACTCTAGGTATTCCAGAAATTCAGATTTTGTTTACTGACCACCGGTGATGAATCACATTTTCATGGAGCAACTCCACAAAAAACTGATAGGATATAAGTGTGATACACCAAAATGTTCGTATGAATAAGGCCTATTTGTGTCCATAATTAGAAATGCGGCGACTAGTCTACGTATTCCAGAAATTCAGATTTTGTTTACTGACCACCATTGGTGAATCACATATTCATGGAGCAACTCCACAAAAAACTGATAGGATATAAGTGTGATACACCAAAATGTTCGTATGGATAAAATCTATTAGTGTCCGTATTTAGAAATGCGGCGACTACTCTAGGTATTTCAGAAATTCAGATTTTGTTTACTGACCACCGGTGATGAATCACATTTTCATGGAGCAACTCCACAAAAAACTGATAGGATATAAGTGTGATACACCAAAATGTTCGTATGAATAAGGCCTATTTGTGTCCATAATTAGAATTGCGGCGACTAGTCTAGGTATTCCAGAAATTCAGATTTTGTTTACTGACCATTTTGGTGAATCACATTTTCATGGAGCAACTCCTCAAAAAATTGATAGGATATAAGTGTGATACACCAAAATGTTCGTATGAATAAGGCCTATTTGTGTCCATAATTAGAAATGCGGCGACTAGTCTAGGTATTCCAGAAATTCAGATTTTGTTTACTGACCACCATTGGTGAATCACATTTTCATGGAGCAACTCCACAAAAAACCGATAGGATATAAGTGTCATACACCAAAATGTTCGTATGAATAAGGCCTATTTGCGTCCATAATTAGAAATGTGGCGACTTGTCTAGGTATTCCAGAAATTCAGATTTTGTTTACTGACCACCATTGGTGAATCACATTTTCATGGAGCAACTCCACAAAAAACTGATAGGATATAAGTGTGATACACCAAAATGTTCGTATGAATAAGGCCTATTTGCGTCCATAATTAGAAATGCGGCGACTAGTCTAGGTATTCCAGAAATTCAGATTTTGTTTACTGACCACCATTGGTGAATCACATTTTCATGGAGCAACTCCACAAAAAACTGATAGGATATAAGTGTGATACACCAAAATGTTCGTATGAATAAGGCCTATTTGTGTCCATAATTAGAAATGCGGCGACTAGTCTAGGTATTCCAGAAATTCAGATTTTGTTTACTGACCACCATTGGTGAATCACATTTTCATGGAGCAACTCCACAAAAAACTGATAGGATATAAGTGTGATACACCAAAATGTTCGTATGAATAAGGCCTATTTGCGTCCATAATTAGAAATGTGGCGACTTGTCTAGGTATTCCAGAAATTCAGATTTTGTTTACTGACCACCATTGGTGAATCACATTTTCATGGAGCAACTCCACAAAAAACTGATAGGATATAAGTGTGATACACCAAAATGTTCGTATGAATAAGGCCTATTTGCGTCCGTATTTAGAAATGCGGCGACTACTCCAGGTATTCCAGAAATTCAGATTTTGTTTACTGACCACCGGTGATGAATCACATTTTCATGGAGCAACTCCACAAAAAACTGATAGGATATAAGTGTGATACACCAAAATGTTCGTATGAATAAGGCCTATTTGTGTCCATAATTAGAAATGCGGCGACTAGTCTAGGTATTCCAGAAATTCAGATTTTGTTTACTGACCACCATTGGTGAATCACATTTTCATGGAGCAACTCCACAAAAAACTGATAGGATATAAGTGTGATACACCAAAATGTTCGTATGGATAAAATCTATTAGTGTCCGTATTTAGAAATGCGGCGACTACTCTAGGTATTCCAGAAATTCAGATTTTGTTTACTGACCACCATTGGTGAATCACATTTTCATGGAGCAACTCCACAAAAAACTGATAGGATATAAGTGTGATACACCAAAATGTTCGTATGAATAAGGCCTATTTGCATCCATAATTAGAAATGCGGCGACTACTCTAGGTATTCCAGAAATTCAGATTTTGTTTACTGACCACCGGTGATGAATCACATTTTCATGGAGCAACTCCACAAAAACTGATAGGATATAAGTGTGATACACCAAAATGTTCGTATGAATAAGGCCTATTTGCGTCCATAATTAGAAATGCGGCGGCTAGTCTAGGTATTCCAGAAATTTAGATTTTGTTTACTGACCACCATTGGTGAATCACATTTTCATGGAGCAACTCCACAAAAAACTGATAGGATATAAGTGTGATACACCAAAATGTTCGTATGAATAAGGCCTATTTGCGTCCATAATTAGAAATGTGGCGACTTGTCTAGGTATTCCAGAAATTCAGATTTTGTTTACTGACCACCATTGGTGAATCACATTTTCATGGAGCAACTCCACAAAAAACTGATAGGATATAAGTGTGATACACCAAAATGTTCGTATGAATAAGGCCTATTTGCGTCCATAATTAGAAATGCGGCGACTAGTCTAGGTATTCCAGAAATTCAGATTTTGTTTACTGACCACCATTGGTGAATCACATTTTCATGGAGCAACTCCACAAAAAACTGATAGGATATAAGTGTGATACACCAAAATGTTCGTATGAATAAGGCCTATTTGTGTCCATAATTAGAAATGCGGCGACTAGTCTAGGTATTCCAGAAATTCAGATTTTGTTTACTGACCACCATTGGTGAATCACATTTTCATGGATCAACTCCACAAAAAACTGATAGGATATAAGTGTGATACACCAAAATGTTCGTATGAATAAGGCCTATTTGCGTCCATAATTAGAAATGTGGCGACTTGTCTAGGTATTCCAGAAATTCAGATTTTGTTTACTGACCACCATTGGTGAATCACATTTTCATGGAGCAACTCCACAAAAAACTGATAGGATATAAGCGTGATACACCAAAATGTTCGTATGAATAAGGCCTATTTGCGTCCATAATTAGAAATGCGGCGACTAGTCTAGGTATTCCAGAAATTCAGATTTTGTTTACTGACCACCATTGGTGAATCACATTTTCATGGAGCAACTCCACAAAAAACTGATAGGATATAAGTGTGATACACCAAAATGTTCGTATGAATAAGGCCTATTTGCGTCCATAATTAGAAATGCGGCGACTAGTCTAGGTATTCCAGAAATTCAGATTTTGTTTACTGACCACCGGTGATGAATCACATTTTCATGGAGCAACTCCACAAAAAACTGATAGGATATAAGTGTGATACACCAAAATGTTCGTATGGATAAAATCTATTAGTGTCCGTATTTAGAAATGCGGCGACTACTCTAGGTATTCCAGAAATTCAGATTTTGTTTACTGACCACCGGTGATGAATCACATTTTCATGGAGCAACTCCACAAAAAACTGATAGGATATAAGTGTGATACACCAAAATGTTCGTATGGATAAAATCTATTAGTGTCCGTATTTAGAAATGCGGCGACTACTCTAGGTATTCCAGAAATTCAGATTTTGTTTACTGACCACCGGTGATGAATCACATTTTCATGGAGCAACTCCACAAAAAACTGATAGGATATAAGTGTGATACACCAAAATGTTCGTATGAATAAGGCCTATTTGCGTCCATAATTAGAAATGCGGCGACTAGTCTAGGTATTCCAGAAATTCAGATTTTGTTTACTGACCACCGGTGATGAATCACATTTTCATGGAGCAACTCCACAAAAAACTGATAGGATATAAGTGTGATACACCAAAATGTTCGTATGAATAAGGCCTATTTGCGTCCATAATTAGAAATGCGGCGACTAGTCTAGGTATTCCAGAAATTCAGATTTTGTTTACTGACCACCGGTGATGAATCACATTTTCATGGAGCAACTCCACAAAAAACTGATAGGATATAAGTGTGATACACCAAAATGTTCGTATGGATAAAATCTATTAGTGTCCGTATTTAGAAATGCGGCGACTACTCTAGGTATTCCAGAAATTCAGATTTTGTTTACTGACCACCATTGGTGAATCACATTTTCATGGAGCAACTCCACAAAAAACTGATAGGATATAAGTGTGATACACCAAAATGTTCGTATGAATAAGGCCTATTTGCGTCCATAATTAGAAATACGGCGACTAGTCTAGGTATTCCAGAAATTCAGATTTTGTTTACTGACCACCATTGGTGAATCACATTTTCATGGAGCAACTCCACAAAAAACTGATAGGATATAAGTGTGATACACCAAAATGTTCGTATGAATAAGGCCTATTTGTGTCCATAATTAGAAATGCGGCGACTAGTCTACGTATTCCAGAAATTCAGATTTTGTTTACTGACCACCATTGGTGAATCACATTTTCATGGAGCAACTCCACAAAAAACTGATAGGATATAAGTGTGATACACCAAAATGTTCGTATGGATAAAATCTATTAGTGTCCGTATTTAGAAATGCGGCGACTACTCCAGGTATTCCAGAAATTCAGATTTTGTTTACTGACCACCGGTGATGAATCACATTTTCATGGAGCAACTCCACAAAAAACTGATAGGATATAAGTGTGATACACCAAAATGTTCGTATGAATAAGGCCTATTTGTGTCCATAATTAGAAATGCGGCGACTAGTCTAGGTATTCCAGAAATTCAGATTTTGTTTACTGACCACCATTGGTGAATCACATTTTCATGGAGCAACTCCACAAAAAACTGATAGGATATAAGTGTGATACACCAAAATGTTCGTATGGATAAAATCTATTAGTGTCCGTATTTAGAAATGCGGCGACTACTCTAGGTATTCCAGAAATTCAGATTTTGTTTACTGACCACCATTGGTGAATCACATTTTCATGGAGCAACTCCACAAAAAACTGATAGGATATAAGTGTGATACACCAAAATGTTCGTATGAATAAGGCCTATTTGCGTCCATAATTAGAAATGCGGCGACTACTCTAGGTATTCCAGAAATTCAGATTTTGTTTACTGACCACCGGTGATGAATCACATTTTCATGGAGCAACTCCACAAAAACTGATAGGATATAAGTGTGATACACCAAAATGTTCGTATGAATAAGGCCTATTTGCGTCCATAATTAGAAATGCGGCGACTAGTCTAGGTATTCCAGAAATTCAGATTTTGTTTACTGACCACCATTGGTGAATCACATTTTCATGGAGCAACTCCACAAAAAACTGATAGGATATAAGTGTGATACACCAAAATGTTCGTATGAATAAGGCCTATTTGCGTCCATAATTAGAAATGTGGCGACTTGTCTAGGTATTCCAGAAATTCAGATTTTGTTTACTGACCACCATTGGTGAATCACATTTTCATGGAGCAACTCCACAAAAAACTGATAGGATATAAGTGTGATACACCAAAATGTTCGTATGAATAAGGCCTATTTGCGTCCATAATTAGAAATGCGGCGACTAGTCTATGTATTTCAGAAATTCAGATTTTGTTTACTGACCACCATTGGTGAATCACATTTTCATGGAGCAACTCCACAAAAAACTGATAGGATATAAGTGTGATACACCAAAATGTTCGTATGAATAAGGCCTATTTGTGACCATAATTAGAAATGCGGCGACTAGTCTAGGTATTCCAGAAATTCAGATTTTGTTTACTGACCACCATTGGTGAATCACATTTTCATGGAGCAACTCCACAAAAAACTGATAGGATATAAGTGTGATACACCAAAATGTTCGTATGAATAAGGCCTATTTGCGTCCATAATTAGAAATGTGGCGACTTGTCTAGGTATTCCAGAAATTCAGATTTTGTTTACTGACCACCATTGGTGAATCACATTTTCATGGAGCAACTCCACAAAAAACTGATAGGATATAAGTGTGATACACCAAAATGTTCGTATGAATAAGGCCTATTTGCGTCCATAATTAGAAATGCGGCGACTAGTCTAGGTATTCCAGAAATTCAGATTTTGTTTACTGACCACCATTGGTGAATCACATTTTCATGGAGCAACTCCACAAAAAACTGATAGGATATAAGTGTGATACACCAAAATGTTCGTATGAATAAGGCCTATTTGCGTCCATAATTAGAAATGCGGCGACTAGTCTAGGTATTCCAGAAATTCAGATTTTGTTTACTGACCACCATTGGTGAATCACATTTTCATGGAGCAACTCCACAAAAAACTGATAGGATATAAGTGTGATACACCAAAATGTTCGTATGAATAAGGCCTATTTGCGTCCATAATTAGAAATGCGGCGACTAGTCTAGGTATTCCAGAAATTCAGATTTTGTTTACTGACCACCGGTGATGAATCACATTTTCATGGAGCAACTCCACAAAAAACTGATAGGATATAAGTGTGATACACCAAAATGTTCGTATGGATAAAATCTATTAGTGTCCGTATTTAGAAATGCGGCGACTACTCTAGGTATTCCAGAAATTCAGATTTTGTTTACTGACCACCGGTGATGAATCACATTTTCATGGAGCAACTCCACAAAAAACTGATAGGATATAAGTGTGATACACCAAAATGTTCGTATGGATAAAATCTATTAGTGTCCGTATTTAGAAATGCGGCGACTACTCTAGGTATTCCAGAAATTCAGATTTTGTTTACTGACCACCGGTGATGAATCACATTTTCATGGAGCAACTCCACAAAAAACTGATAGGATATAAGTGTGATACACCAAAATGTTCGTATGAATAAGGCCTATTTGCGTCCATAATTAGAAATGCGGCGACTAGTCTAGGTATTCCAGAAATTTAGATTTTGTTTACTGACCACCATTGGTGAATCACATTTTCATGGAGCAACTCCACAAAAAACTGATAGGATATAAGTGTGATACACCAAAATGTTCGTATGAATAAGGCCTATTTGCGTCCATAATTAGAAATGTGGCGACTTGTCTAGGTATTCCAGAAATTCAGATTTTGTTTACTGACCACCATTGGTGAATCACATTTTCATGGAGCAACTCCACAAAAAACTGATAGGATATAAGTGTGATACACCAAAATGTTCGTATGAATAAGGCCTATTTGCGTCCATAATTAGAAATGCGGCGACTAGTCTATGTATTCCAGAAATTCAGATTTTGTTTACTGACCACCATTGGTGAATCACATTTTCATGGAGCAACTCCACAAAAAACTGATAGGATATAAGTGTGATACACCAAAATGTTCGTATGAATAAGGCCTATTTGTGACCATAATTAGAAATGCGGCGACTAGTCTAGGTATTCCAGAAATTCAGATTTTGTTTACTGACCACCATTGGTGAATCACATTTTCATGGAGCAACTCCACAAAAAACTGATAGGATATAAGTGTGATACACCAAAATGTTCGTATGAATAAGGCCTATTTGCGTCCATAATTAGAAATGTGGCGACTTGTCTAGGTATTCCAGAAATTCAGATTTTGTTTACTGACCACCATTGGTGAATCACATTTTCATGGAGCAACTCCACAAAAAACTGATAGGATATAAGTGTGATACACCAAAATGTTCGTATGAATAAGGCCTATTTGCGTCCATAATTAGAAATGCGGCGACTAGTCTAGGTATTCCAGAAATTCAGATTTTGTTTACTGACCACCATTGGTGAATCACATTTTCATGGAGCAACTCCACAAAAAACTGATAGGATATAAGTGTGATACACCAAAATGTTCGTATGAATAAGGCCTATTTGCGTCCATAATTAGAAATGCGGCGACTAGTCTAGGTATTCCAGAAATTCAGATTTTGTTTACTGACCACCGGTGATGAATCACATTTTCATGGAGCAACTCCACAAAAAACTGATAGGATATAAGTGTGATACACCAAAATGTTCGTATGGATAAAATCTATTAGTGTCCGTATTTAGAAATGCGGCGACTACTCTAGGTATTCCAGAAATTCAGATTTTGTTTACTGACCACCATTGGTGAATCACATTTTCATGGATCAACTCCACAAAAAACTGATAGGATATAAGTGTGATACACCAAAATGTTCGTATGAATAAGGCCTATTTGCGTCCATAATTAGAAATGTGGCGACTTGTCTAGGTATTCCAGAAATTCAGATTTTGTTTACTGACCACCATTGGTGAATCACATTTTCATGGAGCAACTCCACAAAAAACTGATAGGATATAAGTGTGATACACCAAAATGTTCGTATGAATAAGGCCTATTTGTGTCCATAATTAGAAATGCGGCGACTAGTCTAGGTATTCCAGAAATTCAGATTTTGTTTACTGACCACCATTGGTGAATCACATTTTCATGGATCAACTCCACAAAAAACTGATAGGATATAAGTGTGATACACCAAAATGTTCGTATGAATAAGGCCTATTTGCGTCCATAATTAGAAATGTGGCGACTTGTCTAGGTATTCCAGAAATTCAGATTTTGTTTACTGACCACCATTGGTGAATCACATTTTCATGGAGCAACTCCACAAAAAACTGATAGGATATAAGTGTGATACACCAAAATGTTCGTATGAATAAGGCCTATTTGCGTCCATAATTAGAAATGCGGCGACTAGTCTAGGTATTCCAGAAATTCAGATTTTGTTTACTGACCACCGGTGATGAATCACATTTTCATGGAGCAACTCCACAAAAAACTGATAGGATATAAGTGTGATACACCAAAATGTTCGTATGGATAAAATCTATTAGTGTCCGTATTTAGAAATGCGGCGACTACTCTAGGTATTCCAGAAATTCAGATTTTGTTTACTGACCACCGGTGATGAATCACATTTTCATGGAGCAACTCCACAAAAAACTGATAGGATATAAGTGTGATACACCAAAATGTTCGTATGGATAAAATCTATTAGTGTCCGTATTTAGAAATGCGGCGACTACTCTAGGTATTCCAGAAATTCAGATTTTGTTTACTGACCACCGGTGATGAATCACATTTTCATGGAGCAACTCCACAAAAAACTGATAGGATATAAGTGTGATACACCAAAATGTTCGTATGAATAAGGCCTATTTGCGTCCATAATTAGAAATGCGGCGACTAGTCTAGGTATTCCAGAAATTCAGATTTTGTTTACTGACCACCGGTGATGAATCACATTTTCATGGAGCAACTCCACAAAAAACTGATAGGATATAAGTGTGATACACCAAAATGTTCGTATGAATAAGGCCTATTTGCGTCCATAATTAGAAATGCGGCGACTAGTCTAGGTATTCCAGAAATTCAGATTTTGTTTACTGACCACCGGTGATGAATCACATTTTCATGGAGCAACTCCACAAAAAACTGATAGGATATAAGTGTGATACACCAAAATGTTCGTATGGATAAAATCTATTAGTGTCCGTATTTAGAAATGCGGCGACTACTCTAGGTATTCCAGAAATTCAGATTTTGTTTACTGACCACCATTGGTGAATCACATTTTCATGGAGCAACTCCACAAAAAACTGATAGGATATAAGTGTGATACACCAAAATGTTCGTATGAATAAGGCCTATTTGCGTCCATAATTAGAAATGCGGCGACTAGTCTAGGTATTCCAGAAATTCAGATTTTGTTTACTGACCACCATTGGTGAATCACATTTTCATGGAGCAACTCCACAAAAAACTGATAGGATATAAGTGTGATACACCAAAATGTTCGTATGAATAAGGCCTATTTGTGTCCATAATTAGAAATGCGGCGACTAGTCTACGTATTCCAGAAATTCAGATTTTGTTTACTGACCACCATTGGTGAATCACATTTTCATGGAGCAACTCCACAAAAAACTGATAGGATATAAGTGTGATACACCAAAATGTTCGTATGGATAAAATCTATTAGTGTCCGTATTTAGAAATGCGGCGACTACTCCAGGTATTCCAGAAATTCAGATTTTGTTTACTGACCACCGGTGATGAATCACATTTTCATGGAGCAACTCCACAAAAAACTGATAGGATATAAGTGTGATACACCAAAATGTTCGTATGAATAAGGCCTATTTGTGTCCATAATTAGAAATGCGGCGACTAGTCTAGGTATTCCAGAAATTCAGATTTTGTTTACTGACCACCATTGGTGAATCACATTTTCATGGAGCAACTCCACAAAAAACTGATAGGATATAAGTGTGATACACCAAAATGTTCGTATGGATAAAATCTATTAGTGTCCGTATTTAGAAATGCGGCGACTACTCTAGGTATTCCAGAAATTCAGATTTTGTTTACTGACCACCATTGGTGAATCACATTTTCATGGAGCAACTCCACAAAAAACTGATAGGATATAAGTGTGATACACCAAAATGTTCGTATGAATAAGGCCTATTTGCGTCCATAATTAGAAATGCGGCGACTACTCTAGGTATTCCAGAAATTCAGATTTTGTTTACTGACCACCGGTGATGAATCACATTTTCATGGAGCAACTCCACAAAAACTGATAGGATATAAGTGTGATACACCAAAATGTTCGTATGAATAAGGCCTATTTGCGTCCATAATTAGAAATGCGGCGACTAGTCTAGGTATTCCAGAAATTTAGATTTTGTTTACTGACCACCATTGGTGAATCACATTTTCATGGAGCAACTCCACAAAAAACTGATAGGATATAAGTGTGATACACCAAAATGTTCGTATGAATAAGGCCTATTTGCGTCCATAATTAGAAATGTGGCGACTTGTCTAGGTATTCCAGAAATTCAGATTTTGTTTACTGACCACCATTGGTGAATCACATTTTCATGGAGCAACTCCACAAAAAACTGATAGGATATAAGTGTGATACACCAAAATGTTCGTATGAATAAGGCCTATTTGCGTCCATAATTAGAAATGCGGCGACTAGTCTATGTATTCCAGAAATTCAGATTTTGTTTACTGACCACCATTGGTGAATCACATTTTCATGGAGCAACTCCACAAAAAACTGATAGGATATAAGTGTGATACACCAAAATGTTCGTATGAATAAGGCCTATTTGTGACCATAATTAGAAATGCGGCGACTAGTCTAGGTATTCCAGAAATTCAGAATTTGTTTACTGACCACCATTGGTGAATCACATTTTCATGGAGCAACTCCACAAAAAACTGATAGGATATAAGTGTGATACACCAAAATGTTCGTATGAATAAGGCCTATTTGCGTCCATAATTAGAAATGTGGCGACTTGTCTAGGTATTCCAGAAATTCAGATTTTGTTTACTGACCACCATTGGTGAATCACATTTTCATGGAGCAACTCCACAAAAAACTGATAGGATATAAGTGTGATACACCAAAATGTTCGTATGAATAAGGCCTATTTGCGTCCATAATTAGAAATGCGGCGACTAGTCTAGGTATTCCAGAAATTCAGATTTTGTTTACTGACCACCATTGGTGAATCACATTTTCATGGAGCAACTCCACAAAAAACTGATAGGATATAAGTGTGATACACCAAAATGTTCGTATGAATAAGGCCTATTTGCGTCCATAATTAGAAATGCGGCGACTAGTCTAGGTATTCCAGAAATTCAGATTTTGTTTACTGACCACCGGTGATGAATCACATTTTCATGGAGCAACTCCACAAAAAACTGATAGGATATAAGTGTGATACACCAAAATGTTCGTATGGATAAAATCTATTAGTGTCCGTATTTAGAAATGCGGCGACTACTCTAGGTATTCCAGAAATTCAGATTTTGTTTACTGACCACCGGTGATGAATCACATTTTCATGGAGCAACTCCACAAAAAACTGATAGGATATAAGTGTGATACACCAAAATGTTCGTATGGATAAAATCTATTAGTGTCCGTATTGAGAAATGCGGCGACTACTCTAGGTATTCCAGAAATTCAGATTTTGTTTACTGACCACCGGTGATGAATCACATTTTCATGGAGCAACTCCACAAAAAACTGATAGGATATAAGTGTGATACACCAAAATGTTCGTATGAATAAGGCCTATTTGCGTCCATAATTAGAAATGCGGCGACTAGTCTAGGTATTCCAGAAATTCAGATTTTGTTTACTGACCACCGGTGATGAATCACATTTTCATGGAGCAACTCCACAAAAAACTGATAGGATATAAGTGTGATACACCAAAATGTTCGTATGAATAAGGCCTATTTGCGTCCATAATTAGAAATGCGGCGACTAGTCTAGGTATTCCAGAAATTCAGATTTTGTTTACTGACCACCGGTGATGAATCACATTTTCATGGAGCAACTCCACAAAAAACTGATAGGATATAAGTGTGATACACCAAAATGTTCGTATGGATAAAATCTATTAGTGTCCGTATTTAGAAATGCGGCGACTACTCTAGGTATTCCAGAAATTCAGATTTTGTTTACTGACCACCATTGGTGAATCACATTTTCATGGAGCAACTCCACAAAAAACTGATAGGATATAAGTGTGATACACCAAAATGTTCGTATGAATAAGGCCTATTTGCGTCCATAATTAGAAATGCGGCGACTAGTCTAGGTATTCCAGAAATTCAGATTTTGTTTACTGATCACCATTGGTGAATCACATTTTCATGGAGCAACTCCACAAAAAACTGATAGGATATAAGTGTGATACACCAAAATGTTCGTATGAATAAGGCCTATTTGTGTCCATAATTAGAAATGCGGCGACTAGTCTACGTATTCCAGAAATTCAGATTTTGTTTACTGACCACCATTGGTGAATCACATTTTCATGGAGCAACTCCACAAAAAACTGATAGGATATAAGTGTGATACACCAAAATGTTCGTATGGATAAAATCTATTAGTGTCCGTATTTAGAAATGCGGCGACTACTCCAGGTATTCCAGAAATTCAGATTTTGTTTACTGACCACCGGTGATGAATCACATTTTCATGGAGCAACTCCACAAAAAACTGATAGGATATAAGTGTGATACACCAAAATGTTCGTATGAATAAGGCCTATTTGTGTCCATAATTAGAAATGCGGCGACTAGTCTAGGTATTCCAGAAATTCAGATTTTGTTTACTGACCACCATTGGTGAATCACATTTTCATGGAGCAACTCCACAAAAAACTGATAGGATATAAGTGTGATACACCAAAATGTTCGTATGGATAAAATCTATTAGTGTCCGTATTTAGAAATGCGGCGACTACTCTAGGTATTCCAGAAATTCAGATTTTGTTTACTGACCACCATTGGTGAATCACATTTTCATGGAGCAACTCCACAAAAAACTGATAGGATATAAGTGTGATACACCAAAATGTTCGTATGAATAAGGCCTATTTGCGTCCATAATTAGAAATGCGGCGACTACTCTAGGTATTCCAGAAATTCAGATTTTGTTTACTGACCACCGGTGATGAATCACATTTTCATGGAGCAACTCCACAAAAACTGATAGGATATAAGTGTGATACACCAAAATGTTCGTATGAATAAGGCCTATTTGCGTCCATAATTAGAAATGCGGCGACTAGTCTAGGTATTCCAGAAATTTAGATTTTGTTTACTGACCACCATTGGTGAATCACATTTTCATGGAGCAACTCCACAAAAAACTGATAGGATATAAGTGTGATACACCAAAATGTTCGTATGAATAAGGCCTATTTGCGTCCATAATTAGAAATGTGGCGACTTGTCTACGTATTCCAGAAATTCAGATTTTGTTTACTGACCACCATTGGTGAATCACATTTTCATGGAGCAACTCCACAAAAAACTGATAGGATATAAGTGTGATACACCAAAATGTTCGTATGAATAAGGCCTATTTGCGTCCATAATTAGAAATGCGGCGACTAGTCTAGGTATTCCAGAAATTCAGATTTTGTTTACTGACCACCATTGGTGAATCACATTTTCATGGAGCAACTCCACAAAAAACTGATAGGATATAAGTGTGATACACCAAAATGTTCGTATGAATAAGGCCTATTTGTGTCCATAATTAGAAATGCGGCGACTAGTCTAGGTATTCCAGAAATTCAGATTTTGTTTACTGACCACCATTGGTGAATCACATTTTCATGGAGCAACTCCACAAAAAACTGATAGGATATAAGTGTGATACACCAAAATGTTCGTATGAATAAGGCCTATTTGCGTCCATAATTAGAAATGTGGCGACTTGTCTAGGTATTCCAGAAATTCAGATTTTGTTTACTGACCACCATTGGTGAATCACATTTTCATGGAGCAACTCCACAAAAAACTGATAGGATATAAGTGTGATACACCAAAATGTTCGTATGAATAAGGCCTATTTGCGTCCATAATTAGAAATGCGGCGACTAGTCTAGGTATTCCAGAAATTCAGATTTTGTTTACTGACCACCATTGGTGAATCACATTTTCATGGAGCAACTCCACAAAAAACTGATAGGATATAAGTGTGATACACCAAAATGTTCGTATGAATAAGGCCTATTTGCGTCCATAATTAGAAATGCGGCGACTAGTCTAGGTATTCCAGAAATTCAGATTTTGTTTACTGACCACCGGTGATGAATCACATTTTCATGGAGCAACTCCACAAAAAACTGATAGGATATAAGTGTGATACACCAAAATGTTCGTATGGATAAAATCTATTAGTGTCCGTATTTAGAAATGCGGCGACTACTCTAGGTATTCCAGAAATTCAGATTTTGTTTACTGACCACCGGTGATGAATCACATTTTCATGGAGCAACTCCACAAAAAACTGATAGGATATAAGTGTGATACACCAAAATGTTCGTATGAATAAGGCCTATTTGCGTCCATAATTAGAAATGTGGCGACTAGTCTAGGTATTCCAGAAATTCAGATTTTGTTTACTGACCACCATTGGTGAATCACATTTTCATGGAGCAACTCCACAAAAAACTGATAGGATATAAGTGTGATACACCAAAATGTTCGTATGAATAAGGCCTATTTGCGTCCATAATTAGAAATGCGGCGACTAGTCTAGGTATTCCAGAAATTCAGATTTTGTTTACTGACCACCATTGGTGAATCACATTTTCATGGAGCAACTCCACAAAAAACTGATAGGATATAAGTGTGATACACCAAAATGTTCGTATGAATAAGGCCTATTTGTGTCCATAATTAGAAATGCGGCGACTAGTCTACGTATTCCAGAAATTCAGATTTTGTTTACTGACCACCATTGGTGAATGACATTTTCATGGAGCAACTCCACAAAAAACTGATAGGATATAAGTGTGATACACCAAAATGTTCGTATGAATAAGGCCTATTTGTGTCCATAATTAGAAATGCGGCGACTAGTCTAGGTATTCCAGAAATTTAGATTTTGTTTACTGACCACCATTGGTGAATCACATTTTCATGGAGCAACTCCACAAAAAACTGATAGGATATAAGTGTGATACACCAAAATGTTCGTATGAATAAGGCCTATTTGTGTCCATAATTAGAATTGCGGCGGCTAGTCTAGGTATTCCAGAAATTCAGATTTTGTTTACTGACCATTTTGGTGAATCACATTTTCATGGAGCAACTCCTCAAAAAACTGATAGGATATAAGTGTGATACACCAAAATGTTCGTATGAATAAGGCCTATTTGTGTCCATAATTAGAAATGCGGCGACTAGTCTAGGTATTCCAGAAATTCAGATTTTGTTTACTGACCACCATTGGTGAATCACATTTTCATGGAGCAACTCCACAAAAAACCGATAGGATATAAGTGTCATACACCAAAATGTTCGTATGAATAAGGCCTATTTGTGTCCATAATTAGAAATGCGGCGACTTGTCTAGGTATTCCAGAAATTCAGATTTTGTTTACTGACCACCATTGGTGAATCACATTTTCATGGAGCAACTCCACAAAAAACTGATAGGATATAAGTGTGATACACCAAAATGTTCGTATGGATAAAATCTATTAGTGTCCGTATTTAGAAATGCGGCGACTACTCTAGGTATTCCAGAAATTCAGATTTTGTTTACTGGCCACCATTGGTGAATCACATTTTCATGGAGCAACTCCACAAAAAACTGATAGGATATAAGTGTGATACACCAAAATGTTCGTATGAATAAGGCCTATTTGCGTCCATAATTAGAAATGCGGCGACTACTCTAGGTATTCCAGAAATTCAGATTTTGTTTACTGACCACCGGTGATGAATCACATTTTCATGGAGCAACTCCACAAAAACTGATAGGATATAAGTGTGATACACCAAAATGTTCGTATGAATAAGGCCTATTTGCGTCCATAATTAGAAATGCGGCGACTAGTCTAGGTATTCCAGAAATTTAGATTTTGTTTACTGACCACCATTGGTGAATCACATTTTCATGGAGCAACTCCACAAAAAACTGATAGGATATAAGTGTGATACACCAAAATGTTCGTATGAATAAGGCCTATTTGCGTCCATAATTAGAAATGTGGCGACTTGTCTAGGTATTCCAGAAATTCAGATTTTGTTTACTGACCACCATTGGTGAATCACATTTTCATGGAGCAACTCCACAAAAAACTGATAGGATATAAGTGTGATACACCAAAATGTTCGTATGAATAAGGCCTATTTGCGTCCATAATTAGAAATGCGGCGACTAGTCTAGGTATTCCAGAAATTCAGATTTTGTTTACTGACCACCATTGGTGAATCACATTTTCATGGAGCAACTCCACAAAAAACTGATAGGATATAAGTGTGATACACCAAAATGTTCGTATGAATAAGGCCTATTTGTGTCCATAATTAGAAATGCGGCGACTAGTCTAGGTATTCCAGAAATTCAGATTTTGTTTACTGACCACCATTGGTGAATCACATTTTCATGGAGCAACTCCACAAAAAACTGATAGGATATAAGTGTGATACACCAAAATGTTCGTATGAATAAGGCCTATTTGCGTCCATAATTAGAAATGTGGCGACTTGTCTAGGTATTCCAGAAATTCAGATTTTGTTTACTGACCACCATTGGTGAATCACATTTTCATGGAGCAACTCCACAAAAAACTGATAGGATATAAGTGTGATACACCAAAATGTTCGTATGAATAAGGCCTATTTGCGTCCATAATTAGAAATGCGGCGACTAGTCTAGGTATTCCAGAAATTCAGATTTTGTTTACTGACCACCATTGGTGAATCACATTTTCATGGAGCAACTCCACAAAAAACTGATAGGATATAAGTGTGATACACCAAAATGTTCGTATGAATAAGTCCTATTTGCGTCCATAATTAGAAATGCGGCGACTAGTCTAGGTATTCCAGAAATTCAGATTTTGTTTACTGACCACCGGTGATGAATCACATTTTCATGGAGCAACTCCACAAAAAACTGATAGGATATAAGTGTGATACACCAAAATGTTCGTATGGATAAAATCTATTAGTGTCCGTATTTAGAAATGCGGCGACTACTCTAGGTATTCCAGAAATTCAGATTTTGTTTACTGACCACCGGTGATGAATCACATTTTCATGGAGCAACTCCACAAAAAACTGATAGGATATAAGTGTGATACACCAAAATGTTCGTATGAATAAGGCCTATTTGCGTCCATAATTAGAAATGCGGCGACTAGTCTAGGTATTCCAGAAATTCAGATTTTGTTTACTGACCACCATTGGTGAATCACATTTTCATGGAGCAACTCCACAAAAAACTGATAGGATATAAGTGTGATACACCAAAATGTTCGTATGAATAAGGCCTATTTGCGTCCATAATTAGAAATGCGGCGACTAGTCTAGGTATTCCAGAAATTCAGATTTTGTTTACTGACCACCATTGGTGAATCACATTTTCATGGAGCAACTCCACAAAAAACTGATAGGATATAAGTGTGATACACCAAAATGTTCGTATGAATAAGGCCTATTTGTGTCCATAATTAGAAATGCGGCGACTAGTCTACGTATTCCAGAAATTCAGATTTTGTTTACTGACCACCATTGGTGAATGACATTTTCATGGAGCAACTCCACAAAAAACTGATAGGATATAAGTGTGATACACCAAAATGTTCGTATGAATAAGGCCTATTTGTGTCCATAATTAGAAATGCGGTGACTAGTCTAGGTATTCCAGAAATTTAGATTTTGTTTACTGACCACCATTGGTGAATCACATTTTCATGGAGCAACTCCACAAAAAACTGATAGGATATAAGTGTGATACACCAAAATGTTCGTATGAATAAGGCCTATTTGTGTCCATAATTAGAATTGCGGCGGCTAGTCTAGGTATTCCAGAAATTCAGATTTTGTTTACTGACCATTTTGGTGAATCACATTTTCATGGAGCAACTCCTCAAAAAACTGATAGGATATAAGTGTGATACACCAAAATGTTCGTATGAATAAGGCCTATTTGTGTCCATAATTAGAAATGCGGCGACTAGTCTAGGTATTCCAGAAATTCAGATTTTGTTTACTGACCACCATTGGTGAATCACATTTTCATGGAGCAACTCCACAAAAAACCGATAGGATATAAGTGTCATACACCAAAATGTTCGTATGAATAAGGCCTATTTGTGTCCATAATTAGAAATGCGGCGACTAGTCTAGGTATTCCAGAAATTCAGATTTTGTTTACTGACCACCATTGGTGAATCACATTTTCATGGAGCAACTCCACAAAAAACTGATAGGATATAAGTGTGATACACCAAAATGTTCGTATGGATAAAATCTATTAGCGTCCGTATTTAGAAATGCGGCGACTACTCTAGGTATTCCAGAAATTCAGATTTTGTTTACTGGCCACCATTGGTGAATCACATTTTCATGGAGCAACTCCACAAAAAACTGATAGGATATAAGTGTGATACACCAAAATGTTCGTATGAATAAGGCCTATTTGCGTCCATAATTAGAAATGCGGCGACTAGTCTAGGTATTCCAGAAATTTAGATTTTGTTTACTGACCACCATTGGTGAATCACATTTTCATGGAGCAACTCCACAAAAAACTGATAGGATATAAGTGTGATACACCAAAATGTTCGTATGAATAAGGCCTATTTGTGTCCATAATTAGAATTGCGGCGACTAGTCTAGGTATTCCAGAAATTCAGATTTTGTTTACTGACCATTTTGGTGAATCACATTTTCATGGAGCAACTCCTCCAAAAACTGATAGGATATAAGTGTGATACACCAAAATGTTCGTATGAATAAGGCCTATTTGTGTCCATAATTAGAAATGCGGCGACTAGTCTAGGTATTCCAGAAATTCAGATTTTGTTTACTGACCACCATTGGTGAATCACATTTTCATGGAGCAACTCCACAAAAAACTGATAGGATATAAGTGTGATACACCAAAATGTTCGTATGGATAAAATCTATTAGTGTCCGTATTTAGAAATGCGGCGACTACTCTAGGTATTCCAGAAATTCAGATTTTGTTTACTGACCACCATTGGTGAATCACATTTTCATGGAGCAACTCCACAAAAAACTGATAGGATATAAGTGTGATACACCAAAATGTTCGTATGAATAAGGCCTATTTGCGTCCATAATTAGAAATGCGGCGACTAGTCTAGGTATTCCAGAAATTTAGATTTTGTTTACTGACCACCATTGGTGAATCACATTTTCATGGAGCAACTCCACAAAAAACCGATAGGATATAAGTGTCATACACCAAAATGTTCGTATGAATAAGGCCTATTTGTGTCCATAATTAGAAATGCGGCGACTAGTCTAGGTATTCCAGAAATTCAGATTTTGTTTACTGACCACCATTGGTGAATCACATTTTCATGGAGCAACTCCACAAAAAACCGATAGGATATAAGTGTCATACACCAAAATGTTCGTATGAATAAGGCCTATTTGTGTCCATAATTAGAAATGCGGCGACTAGTCTAGGTATTCCAGAAATTCAGATTTTGTTTACTGACCACCATTGGTGAATCACATTTTCATGGAGCAACTCCACAAAAAACTGATAGGATATAAGTGTGATACACCAAAATGTTCGTATGGATAAAATCTATTAGTGTCCGTATTTAGAAATGCGGCGACTACTCTAGGTATTCCAGAAATTCAGATTTTGTTTACTGACCACCATTGGTGAATCACATTTTCATGGAGCAACTCCACAAAAAACTGATAGGATATAAGTGTGATACACCAAAATGTTCGTATGAATAAGGCCTATTTGCGTCCATAATTAGAAATGCGGCGACTAGTCTAGGTATTCCAGAAATTTAGATTTTGTTTACTGACCACCATTGGTGAATCACATTTTCATGGAGCAACTCCACAAAAAACTGATAGGATATAAGTGTGATACACCAAAATGTTCGTATGAATAAGGCCTATTTGCGTCCATAATTAGAAATGTGGCGACTTGTCTAGGTATTCCAGAAATTCAGATTTTGTTTACTGACCACCATTGGTGAATCACATTTTCATGGAGCAACTCCACAAAAAACTGATAGGATATAAGTGTGATACACCAAAATGTTCGTATGAATAAGGCCTATTTGCGTCCATAATTAGAAATGCGGCGACTAGTCTAGGTATTCCAGAAATTCAGATTTTGTTTACTGACCACCATTGGTGAATCACATTTTCATGGAGCAACTCCACAAAAAACTGATAGGATATAAGTGTGATACACCAAAATGTTCGTATGAATAAGGCCTATTTGTGTCCATAATTAGAAATGCGGCGACTGGTCTACGTATTCCAGAAATTCAGATTTTGTTTACTGACCACCATTGGTGAATCACATTTTCATGGAGCAACTCCACAAAAAACTGATAGGATATAAGTGTGATACACCAAAATGTTCGTATGGATAAAATCTATTAGTGTCCGTATTTAGAAATGCGGCGACTACTCTAGGTATTCCAGAAATTCAGATTTTGTTTACTGACCACCGGTGATGAATCACATTTTCATGGAGCAACTCCACAAAAAACTGATAGGATATAAGTGTGATACACCAAAATGTTCGTATGAATAAGGCCTATTTGTGTCCATAATTAGAATTGCGGCGACTAGTCTAGGTATTTCAGAAATTCAGATTTTGTTTACTGACCATTTTGGTGAATCACATTTTCATGGAGCAACTCCTCAAAAAACTGATAGGATATAAGTGTGATACACCAAAATGTTCGTATGAATAAGGCCTATTTGTGTCCATAATTAGAAATGCGGCGACTAGTCTAGGTATTCCAGAAATTCAGATTTTGTTTACTGACCACCATTGGTGAATCACATTTTCATGGAGCAACTCCACAAAAAACCGATAGGATATAAGTGTCATACACCAAAATGTTCGTATGAATAAGGCCTATTTGTGTCCATAATTAGAAATGCGGCGACTAGTCTAGGTATTCCAGAAATTCAGATTTTGTTTACTGACCACCATTGGTGAATCACATTTTCATGGAGCAACTCCACAAAAAACTGATAGGATATAAGTGTGATACACCAAAATGTTCGTATGGATAAAATCTATTAGTGTCCGTATTTAGAAATGCGGCGACTACTCTAGGTATTCCAGAAATTCAGATTTTGTTTACTGACCACCGGTGATGAATCACATTTTCATGGAGCAACTCCACAAAAACTGATAGGATATAAGTGTGATACACCAAAATGTTCATATGAATAAGGCCTATTTGTGTCCATAATTAGAAATGCGGCGACTAGTCTAGGTATTCCAGAAATTCAGATTTTGTTTACTGACCACCATTGGTGAATCACATTTTCGTGGAGCAACTCCACAAAAAACCGATAGGATATAAGTGTCATACACCAAAATGTTCGTATGAATAAGGCCTATTTGTGTCCATAATTAGAAATGCGGCGACTAGTCTAGGTATTCCAGAAATTCAGATTTTGTTTACT
Source organism: Leucophora obtusa (assembly GCA_949987735.1). Classification (NCBI taxonomy): domain Eukaryota; kingdom Metazoa; phylum Arthropoda; class Insecta; order Diptera; family Anthomyiidae; genus Leucophora; species Leucophora obtusa. The sequence continues at coordinate 305,128,338 of OX465295.1, forward strand.
GACCACCGGTGATGAATCACATTTTCATGGAGCAACTCCACAAAAAACTGATAGGATATAAGTGTGATACACCAAAATGTTCGTATGAATAAGGCCTATTTGTGTCCATAATTAGAATTGTGGCGACTAGTCTAGGTATTCCAGAAATTCAGATTTTGTTTACTGACCATTTTGGTGAATCACATTTTCATGGAGCAACTCCTCAAAAAACTGATAGGATATAAGTGTGATACACCAAAATGTTCGTATGAATAAGGCCTATTTGTGTCCATAATTAGAAATGCGGCGACTAGTCTAGGTATTCCAGAAATTCAGATTTTGTTTACTGACCACCATTGGTGAATCACATTTTCATGGAGCAACTCCACAAAAAACTGATAGGATATAAGTGTAATACACCAAAATGTTCGTATGAATAAGGCCTATTTGTGTCCATAATTAGAATTGCGGTGACTAGTCTAGGTATTCCAGAAATTCAGATTTTGTTTACTGACCATTTTGGTGAATCACATTTTCATGGAGCAACTCCTCAAAAAACTGATAGGATATAAGTGTGATACACCAAAATGTTCGTATGAATAAGGCCTATTTGTGTCCATAATTAGAAATGCGGCGACTAGTGTAGGTATTCCAGAAATTCAGATTTTGTTTACTGACCATTTTGGTGAATCACATTTTCATGGAGCAACTCCTCAAAAAACTGATAGGATATAAGTGTGATACACCAAAATGTTCGTATGAATAAGGCCTATTTGTGTCCATAATTAGAATTGCGGCGACTAGTCTAGGTATTCCAGAAATTCAGATTTTGTTTACTGACCACCATTGGTGAATCACATTTTCATGGAGCAACTCCACAAAAAACTGATAGGATATAAGTGTGATACACCAAAATGTTCGTATGGATAAAATCTATTAGTGTCCGTATTTAGAAATGCGGCGACTACTCTAGGTATTCCAGAAATTCAGATTTTGTTTACTGACCACCGGTGATGAATCACATTTTCATGGAGCAACTCCACAAAAACTGATAGGATATAAGTGTGATACACCAAAATGTTCATATAAATAAGGCCTATTTGTGTCCATAATTAGAAATGCGGCGACTAGTCTAGGTATTCCAGAAATTCAGATTTTGTTGACTGACCACCGGTGATGAATCACATTTTCATGGAGCAACTCCACAAAAAACTGATAGGATATAAGTGTGATACACCAAAATGTTCGTATGAATAAGGCCTATTTGCGTCCATAATTAGAAATGCGGCGACTAGTCTAGGTATTCCAGAAATTCAGATTTTGTTTACTGACCACCATTGGTGAATCACATTTTCATGGAGCAACTCCACAAAAAACTGATAGGATATAAGTGTGATACACCAGAATGTTCGTATGGATAAAATCTATTAGTGTCCGTATTTAGAAATGCGGCGACTACTCTAGGTATTCCAGAAATTCAGATTTTCTTTACTGACCACCATTGGTGAATCACATTTTCATGGAGCAACTCCACAAAAAACTGATAGGATATAAGTGTGATACACCAAAATGTTCGTATGAATAAGGCCTATTTGCGTCCATAATTAGAAATGCGGCGACTAGTCTAGGTATTCCAGAAATTTAGTTTTTGTTTACTGACCACCATTGGTGAATCACATTTTCATGGAGCAACTCCACAAAAAACTGATAGGATATAAGTGTGATACACCAAAATGTTCGTATGAATAAGGCCTATTTGTGTCCATAATTAGAAATGCGGCGACTAGTCTAGGTATTCCAGAAATTCAGATTTTGTTTACTGACCACCATTGGTGAATCACATTTTCATGGAGCAACTCCACAAAAAACTGATAGGATATAAGTGTGATACACCAAAATGTTCGTATGAATAAGGCCTATTTGCGTCCATAATTAGAAATGCGGCGACTAGTCTAGGTATTCCAGAAATTCAGATTTTGTTTACTGACCACCATTGGTGAATCACATTTTCATGGAGCAACTCCACAAAAAACTGATAGGATATAAGTGTGATACACCAAAATGTTCGTATGGATAAAATCTATTAGCGTCCGTATTTAGAAATGCGGCGACTACTCTAGGTATTCCAGAAATTCAGATTTTGTTTACTGACCACCGGTGATGAATCACATTTTCATGGAGCAACTCCACAAAAAACTGATAGGATATAAGTGTGATACACCAAAATGTTCGTATGAATAAGGCCTATTTGCGTCCATAATTAGAAATGCGGCGACTAGGCTAGGTATTCCAGAAATTCAGATTTTGTTTACTGACCACCATTGGTGAATCACATTTTCATGGAGCAACTCCACAAAAAACTGATAGGATATAAGTGTGATACACCAAAATGTTCGTATGGATAAAATCTATTAGTGTCCGTATTTAGAAATGCGGCGACTACTCTAGGTATTCCAGAAATTCAGATTTTGTTTACTGACCACCATTGGTGAATCACATTTTCATGGAGCAACTCCACAAAAAACTGATAGGATATAAGTGTGATACACCAAAATGTTCGTGTGGATAAAATCTATTAGTGTCCGTATTTAGAAATGCGGCGACTACTCTAGGTATTCCAGAAATTCAGATTTTGTTTACTGACCACCGGTGATGAATCACATTTTCATGGAGCAACTCCACAAAAAACTGATAGGATATAAGTGTGATACACCAAAATGTTCGTATGAATAAGGCCTATTTGCGTCCATAATTAGAAATGCGGCGACTAGGCTAGGTATTCCAGAAATTCAGATTTTGTTTACTGACCACCATTGGTGAATCACATTTTCATGGAGCAACTCCACAAAAAACTGACAGGATATAAGTGTGATACACCAAAATGTTCGCATGGATAAAATCTATTAGTGTCCGTATTTAGAAATGTGGCGACTACTCTAGGTATTCCAGAAATTCAGATTTTGTTTACTGACCACCGGTGATGAATCACATTTTCATGGAGCAACTCCACAAAAAACTGATAGGATATAAGTGTGATACACCAAAATGTTCGTATGAATAAGGCCTATTTGCGTCCATAATTAGAAATGCGGCGACTAGGCTAGGTATTCCAGAAATTCAGATTTTGTTTACTGACCACCATTGGTGAATCACATTTTCATGGAGCAACTCCACAAAAAACTGACAGGATATAAGTGTGATACACCAAAATGTTCGCATGGATAAAATCTATTAGTGTCCGTATTTAGAAATGTGGCGACTACTCTAGGTATTCCAGAAATTCAGATTTTCTTTACTGACCACCGGTGATGAATCACATTTTCATGGAGCAACTCCACAAAAAACTGATAGGATATAAGTGTGATACACCAAAATGTTCGTATGAATAAGGCCTATTTGTGTCCATAATTAGAAATGCGGCGACTAGTCTAGGTATTCCAGAAATTCAGATTTTGTTTACTGACCACCATTGGTGAATCACATTTTCATGGAGCAACTCCACAAAAAACTGATAGGATATAAGTGTGATACAGCAAAATGTTCGTATGAATAAGACATATTTGTGTCCATAATTAGAAATGCGGCGACTAGTCTAGGTATTCCAGAAATTCAGAATTTGTTTACTGACCACCGGTGATGAATCACATTTTCATGGAGCAACTCCACAAAAAACTGATAGGATATAAGTGTGACACACCAAAATGTTCGTATGAATAAGGCCTATTTGTGTCCATAATTAGAAATGCGGCGACTAGGCTAGGTATTCCAGAAATTCAGATTTTGTTTACTGACCACCATTGGTGAATCACATTTTCATGGAGCAACTCCACAAAAAACTGATAGGATATAAGTGTGATACACCAAAATGTTCGTATGAATAAGGCCTATTTGTGTCCATAATTAGAAATGCGGCGACTAGTCTAGGTATTCCAGAAATTCAGATTTTGTTTACTGACCACCATTGGTGAATCACATTTTCATGGAGCAACTCCACAAAAAACTGATAGGATATAAGTGTGATACACCAAAATGTTCGTATGGATAAAATCTATTAGTGTCCGTATTAGAAATGCGGCGACTTCTCTAGGTATTCCAGAAATTCAGATTTTGTTTACTGACCACCGGTGATGAATCACATTTTCATGGAGCAACTCCACAAAAAACTAATAGGATATAAGTGTGACACACCAAAATGTTCGTATGAATAAGGCCTATTTGCGTCCATAATTAGAAATGCGGCGACTAGGCTAGGTATTCCAGAAATTCAGATTTTGTTTACTGACCACCATTGGTGAATCACATTTTCATGGAGCAACTCCACAAAAAACTGATAGGATATAAGTGTGATACACCAAAATGTTCGTATGGATAAAATCTATTAGTGTCCGTATTAGAAATGCGGCGACTTCTCTAGGTATTCCAGAAATTCAGATTTTGTTTACTGACCACCATTGGTAAATCACATTTTCATGGAGCAACTCCACAAAAAACTGATAGGATATAAGTGTGATACACCAAAATGTTCGTATGAATAAGGCCTATTTGCGTCCATAATTAGAAATGCGGCGACTAGGCTAGGTATTCCAGAAATTCAGATTTTGTTTACTGACCACCATTGGTGAATCACATTTTCATGGAGCAACTCCACAAAAAACTGATAGGATATAAGTGTGATACACTAAAATGTTCGTGTGGATAAAATCTATTAGTGTCCGTATTAGAAATGCGGCGACTTCTCTAGGTATTCCAGAAATTCAGATTTTGTTTACTGACCACCATTGGTAAATCACATTTTCATGGAGCAACTCCACAAAAAACTGATAGGATATAAGTGTGATACACCAAAATGTTCGTATGAATAAGGCCTATTTGCGTCCATAATTAGAAATGCGGCGACTAGGCTAGGTATTCCAGAAATTCAGATTTTGTTTACTGACCACCATTGGTGAATCACATTTTCATGGAGCAACTCCACAAAAAACTGATAGGATATAAGTGTGATACACCAAAATGTTCGTATGGATAAAATCTATTAGTGTCCGTATTAGAAATGCGGCGACTTCTCTAGGTATTCCAGAAATTCAGATTTTGTTTACTGACCACCATTGGTAAATCACATTTTCATGGAGCAACTCCACAAAAAACTGATAGGATATAAGTGTGATACACCAAAATGTTCGTATAAATAAGTCCTATTTTTGTCCATAATTAGAAATGCGGCGACTAGTCTAGGTATTCCAGAAATTCAGATTTTGTTTACTGACCACCATTGGTGAATCACATTTTCATGGAGCAACTCCACAAAAAACTGATAGGATATAAGTGTGATACACCAAAATGTTCGTATGGATAAAATCTATTAGTGTCCGTATTTAGAAATGTGGCGACTGCTCTAGGTATTCCAGAAATTCAGATTTTCTTTACTGACCACCGGTGATGAATCACATTTTCATGGAGCAACTCCACAAACAACTGATAGGATATAAGTGTGATACACCAAAATGTTCGTATGAATAAGGCCTATTTGTGTCCATAATTAGAAATGCGGCGACTAGTCTAGGTATTCCAGAAATTCAGATTTTGTTTACTGACCACCATTGGTAAATCACATTTTCATGGAGCAACTCCACAAAAAACTGATAGGATATAAGTGTGATACACCAAAATGTTCGTATGGATAAAATCTATTAGTGTCCGTATTAGAAATGCGGCGACTTCTCTAGGTATTCCAGAAATTCAGATTTTGTTTACTGACCACCATTGGTAAATCACATTTTCATGGAGCAACTCCACAAAAAACTGATAGGATATAAGTGTGATACACCAAAATGTTCGTATGAATAAGGCCTATTTGCGTCCATAATTAGAAATGCGGCGACTAGGCTAGGTATTCCAGAAATTCAGATTTTGTTTACTGACCACCATTGGTGAATCACATTTTCATGGAGCAACTCCACAAAAAACTGATAGGATATAAGTGTGATACACTAAAATGTTCGTGTGGATAAAATCTATTAGTGTCCGTATTTAGAAATGCGGCGACTACTCTAGGTATTCCAGAAATTCAGATTTTGTTTACTGACCACCATTGGTGAATCACATTTTCATGGAGCAACTCTACAAAAAACTGATAGGATATAAGTGTGATACACCAAAATATTCGTATGGATAAAATCTATAATCGTCCGTATTTAGAAATGCGGCGACTACTCTAGGTATTCCAGAAATTCAGATTTTGTTTACTGACCACCATTGGTAAATCACATTTTCATGGAGCAACTCCACAAAAAACTGATAGGATATAAGTGTGATACACCAAAATGTTCGTATAAATAAGTCCTATTTTTGTCCATAATTAGAAATGCGGCGACTAGTCTAGGTATTCCAGAAATTCAGATTTTGTTTACTGACCACCATTGGTGAATCACATTTTCATGGAGCAACTCCACAAAAAACTGATAGGATATAAGTGTGATACACCAAAATGTTCGTATGGATAAAATCTATTAGTGTCCGTATTTAGAAATGTGGCGACTGCTCTAGGTATTCCAGAAATTCAGATTTTCTTTACTGACCACCGGTGATGAATCACATTTTCATGGAGCAACTCCACAAACAACTGATAGGATATAAGTGTGATACACCAAAATGTTCGTATGAATAAGGCCTATTTGTGTCCATAATTAGAAATGCGGCGACTAGTCTAGGTATTCCAGAAATTCAGATTTTGTTTACTGACCACCATTGGTAAATCACATTTTCATGGAGCAACTCCACAAAAAACTGATAGGATATAAGTGTGATACACCAAAATGTTCGTATGAATAAGGCCTATTTGCGTCCATAATTAGAAATGCGGCGACTAGTCTAGGTATTCCAGAAATTCAGATTTTGTTTACTGACCACCATTGGTAAATCACATTTTCATGGAGCAACTCCACAAAAAACTGATAGGATATAAGTGTGATACACCAAAATGTTCGTATGAATAAGGCCTATTTGTGTCCATAATTAGAAATGCGGCGACTAGTCTAGGTATTCCAGAAATTCAGATTTTGTTTACTGACCACCATTGGTGAATCACATTTTCATGGAGCAACTCCACAAAAAACTGATAGGATATAAGTGTGATACACCAAAATGTTCGTATGGATAAAATCTATTAGTGTCCGTATTAGAAATGCGGCGACTTCTCTAGGTATTCCAGAAATTCAGATTTTGTTTACTGACCACCGGTGATGAATCACATTTTCATGGAGCAACTCCACAAAAAACTAATAGGATATAAGTGTGACACACCAAAATGTTCGTATGAATAAGGCCTATTTGCGTCCATAATTAGAAATGCGGCGACTAGGCTAGGTATTCCAGAAATTCAGATTTTGTTTACTGACCACCATTGGTGAATCACATTTTCATGGAGCAACTCTACAAAAAACTGATGGGATATAAGTGTGATACACCAAAATGTTCGTATGGATAAAATCTATTAGCGTCCGTATTTAGAAATGCGGCGACTACTCTAGGTATTCCAGAAATTCAGATTTTGTTTACTGACCACCATTGGTAAATCACATTTTCATGGAGCAACTCCACAAAAAACTGATAGGATATAAGTGTGATACACCAAAATGTTCGTATGAATAAGGCCTATTTGCGTCCATAATTAGAAATGCGGCGACTAGGCTAGGTATTCCAGAAATTCAGATTTTGTTTACTGACCACCATTGGTGAATCACATTTTCATGGAGCAACTCTACAAAAAACTGATAGGATATAAGTGTGATACACCAAAATGTTCGTATGAATAAGGCCTATTTGTGTCCATAATTAGAAATGCGGCGACTAGTCTAGGTATTCCAGAAATTCAGATTTTGTTTACTGACCACCATTGGTGAATCACATTTTCATGGAGCAACTCCACAAAAAACTGATAGGATATAAGTGTGATACACCAAAATGTTCGTATGGATAAAATCTATTAGTGTCCGTATTAGAAATGCGGCGACTTCTCTAGGTATTCCAGAAATTCAGATTTTGTTTACTGACCACCGGTGATGAATCACATTTTCATGGAGCAACTCCACAAAAAACTAATAGGATATAAGTGTGACACACCAAAATGTTCGTATGAATAAGGCCTATTTGTGTCCATAATTAGAAATGCGGCGACTAGTCTAGGTATTCCAGAAATTCAGATTTTGTTTACTGACCACCATTGGTGAATCACATTTTCATGGAGCAACTCCACAAAAAACTGATAGGATATAAGTGTGATACACCAAAATGTTCGTATGAATAAGGCCTATTTGTGTCCATAATTAGAAATGCGGCGACTAGTCTAGGTATTCCAGAAATTCAGATTTTGTTTACTGACCACCATTGGTGAATCACATTTTCATGGAGCAACTCCACAAAAAACTGATAGGATATAAGTGTGATACACCAAAATGTTCGTATGAATAAGGCCTATTTGCGTCCATAATTAGAAATGCGGCGACTAGGCTAGGTATTCCAGAAATTCAGATTTTGTTTACTGACCACCATTGGTGAATCACATTTTCATGGAGCAACTCTACAAAAAACTGATAGGATATAAGTGTGATACACCAAAATGTTCGTATGAATAAGGCCTATTTGTGTCCATAATTAGAAATGCGGCGACTAGTCTAGGTATTCCAGAAATTCAGATTTTGTTTACTGACCACCATTGGTGAATCACATTTTCATGGAGCAACTCCACAAAAAACTGATAGGATATAAGTGTGATACACCAAAATGTTCGTATGGATAAAATCTATTAGTGTCCGTATTAGAAATGCGGCGACTTCTCTAGGTATTCCAGAAATTCAGATTTTGTTTACTGACCACCGGTGATGAATCACATTTTCATGGAGCAACTCCACAAAAAACTAATAGGATATAAGTGTGACACACCAAAATGTTCGTATGGATAAAATCTATTAGTGTCCGTATTTAGAAATGCGGCGACTACTCTAAGTATTCCAGAAATTCAGATTTTGTTTACTGACCACCATTGGTAAATCACATTTTCATGGAGCAACTCCACAAAAAACTGATAGGATATAAGTGTGATACACCAAAATGTTCGTATGAATAAGGCCTATTTGTGTCCATAATTAGAAATGCGGCGACTAGTCTAGGTATTCCAGAAATTCAGATTTTGTTTACTGACCACCATTGGTGAATCACATTTTCATGGAGCAACTCCACAAAAAACTGATAGGATATAAGTGTGATACACCAAAATGTTCGTATGGATAAAATCTATTAGTGTCCGTATTAGAAATGCGGCGACTTCTCTAGGTATTCCAGAAATTCAGATTTTGTTTACTGACCACCGGTGATGAATCACATTTTCATGGAGCAACTCCACAAAAAACTAATAGGATATAAGTGTGACACACCAAAATGTTCGTATGAATAAGGCCTATTTGCGTCCATAATTAGAAATGCGGCGACTAGGCTAGGTATTCCAGAAATTCAGATTTTGTTTACTGACCACCATTGGTGAATCACATTTTCATGGAGCAACTCTACAAAAAACTGATGGGATATAAGTGTGATACACCAAAATGTTCGTATGGATAAAATCTATTAGTGTCCGTATTTAGAAATGCGGCGACTACTCTAGGTATTCCAGAAATTCAGATTTTGTTTACTGACCACCATTGGTAAATCACATTTTCATGGAGCAACTCCACAAAAAACTGATAGGATATAAGTGTGATACACCAAAATGTTCGTATGAATAAGGCCTATTTGCGTCCATAATTAGAAATGCGGCGACTAGGCTAGGTATTCCAGAAATTCAGATTTTGTTTACTGACCACCATTGGTGAATCACATTTTCATGGAGCAACTCTACAAAAAACTGATAGGATATAAGTGTGATACACCAAAATGTTCGTATGGATAAAATCTATAATTGTCCGTATTTAGAAATGCGGCGACTACTCTAGGTATTCCAGAAATTCAGATTTTGTTTACTGACCACCATTGGTAAATCACATTTTCATGGAGCAACTCCACAAAAAACTGATAGGATATAAGTGTGATACACCAAAATGTTCGTATGAATAAGGCCTATTTGTGTCCATAATTAGAAATGCGGCGACTAGTCTAGGTATTCCAGAAATTCAGATTTTGTTTACTGACCACCATTGGTGAATCACATTTTCATGGAGCAACTCCACAAAAAACTGATAGGATATAAGTGTGATACACCAAAATGTTCGTATGGATAAAATCTATTAGTGTCCGTATTAGAAATGCGGCGACTTCTCTAGGTATTCCAGAAATTCAGATTTTGTTTACTGACCACCGGTGATGAATCACATTTTCATAGAGCAACTCCACAAAAAACTGATAGGATATAAGTGTGATACACCAAAATGTTCGTATGAATAAGGCCTATTTCTGTCCATAATTAGAAATGCGGCGACTAGGCTAGCTATTCCAGAAATTTAGATTTTGTTTACTGACCACCATTGGTGAATCACATTTTCATGGAGCAACTCCACAAAAAACTGATAGGATATAAGTGTGATACAGCAAAATGTTCGTATGAATAAGGCCTATTTGTATCCATAATTAGAAATGCGGCGACTAGTCTAGGTATTCCAGAAATTCAGATTTTGTTTACTGACCACCATTGGTGAATCACATTTTCATGGAGCAACTCCACAAAAAACTGATAGGATATAAGTGTGATACACCAAAATGTTCGTATGAATAAGGCCTATTTGTGTCCATAATTAGAAATGCGGCGACTAGGCTAGGTATTCCAGAAATTCAGATTTTGTTTACTGACCACCATTGGTGAATCACATTTTCATGGAGCAACTCCACAAAAAACTGATAGGATATAAGTGTGATACACCAAAATGTTCGTATGGATAAAATCTATTAGTGTCCGTATTTAGAAATGTGGCGACTACTCTAGGTATTCCAGAAATTCAGATTTTCTTTACTGACCACCGGTGATGAATCACATTTTCATGGAGCAACTCCACAAACAACTGATAGGATATAAGTGTGATACAGCAAAATGTTCGTATGAATAAGGCCTATTTGTATCCATAATTAGAAATGCGGCGACTAGTCTAGGTATTCCAGAAATTCAGATTTTGTTTACTGACCACCATTGGTGAATCACATTTTCATGGAGCAACTCCACAAAAAACTGATAGGATATAAGTGTGATACACCAAAATGTTCGTATGAATAAGGCCTATTTGTGTCCATAATTAGAAATGCGGCGACTAGGCTAGGTATTCCAGAAATTCAGATTTTGTTTACTGACCACCATTGGTGAATCACATTTTCATGGAGCAACTCCACAAAAAACTGATAGGATATAAGTGTGATACACCAAAATGTTCGTATGGATAAAATCTATTAGTGTCCGTATTAGAAATGCGGCGACTTCTCTAGGTATTCCAGAAATTCAGATTTTGTTTACTGACCACCGGTGATGAATCACATTTTTATGGAGCAACTCCACAAAAAACTGATAGGATATAAGTGTGATACACCAAAATGTTCGTATGGATAAAATCTATTAGTGTCCGTATTTAGAAATGCGGCGACTACTCTAGGTATTCCAGAAATTCAGATTTTGTTTACTGACCACCGGTGATGAATCACATTTTCATGGAGCAACTCCACAAAAAACTGATAGGATATAAGTGTGATACACCAAAATGTTCGTATGAATAAGGCCTATTTGTGTCCATAATTAGAAATGCGGCGACTACTCTAGGTATTCCAGAAATTCAGATTTTGTTTACTGACCACCATTGGTGAATCACATTTTCATGGAGCAACTCCACAAAAAACTGATAGGATATAAGTGTGATACACCAAAATGTTCGTATGGATAAAATCTATTAGTGTCCGTATTAGAAATGCGGCGACTTCTCTAGGTATTCCAGAAATTCAGATTTTGTTTACTGACCACCATTGGTGAATCACATTTTCATGGAGCAACTCCACAAAAAACTGATAGGATATAAGTGTGATACACCAAAATGTTCGTATGAATAAGGCCTATTTGCGTCCATAATTAGAAATGCGGCGAATAGTCTAGGTATTCCAGAAATTTAGATTTTGTTTACTGACCACCATTGGTGAATCACATTTTCATGGAGCAACTCCACAAAAAACTGATAGGATATAAGTGTGATACACCAAAATGTTCGCATGAATAAGGCCTATTTGCGCCCATAATTAGAAATGCGGCGACTAGTCTAGGTATTCCAGAAATTCAGATTTTGTTTACTGACCACCATTGGTGAATCACATTTTCATGGAGCAACTCCACAAAAAACTGATAGGATATAAGTGTGATACACCAAAATGTTCGTATGGATAAAATCTATTAGCGTCCGTATTTAGAAATGCGGCGACTACTCTAGGTATTCCAGAAATTCAGATTTTGTTTACTGACCACCGGTGATGAATCACATTTTCATGGAGCAACTCCACAAAAAACTGATAGGATATAAGTGTGATACACCAAAATGTTCGTATGAATAAGGCCTATTTGCGTCCATAATTAGAAATGCGGCGACTAGGCTAGGTATTCCAGAAATTCAGATTTTGTTTACTGACCACCATTGGTGAATCACATTTTCATGGAGCAACTCCACAAAAAACTGATAGGATATAAGTGTGATACACCAAAATGTTCGTATGGATAAAATCTATTAGTGTCCGTATTTAGAAATGCGGCGACTACTCTAGGTATTCCAGAAATTCAGATTTTGTTTACTGACCACCATTGGTGAATCACATTTTCATGGAGCAACTCCACAAAAAACTGATAGGATATAAGTGTGATACACCAAAATGTTCGTGTGGATAAAATCTATTAGTGTCCGTATTAGAAATGCGGCGACTTCTCTAGGTATTCCAGAAATTCAGATTTTGTTTACTGACCACCATTGGTGAATCACATTTTCATGGAGCAACTCCACAAAAAACTGATAGGATATAAGTGTGATACACCAAAATGTTCGTATGAATAAGGCCTATTTGCGTCCATAATTAGAAATGCGGCGAATAGTCTAGGTATTCCAGAAATTTAGATTTTGTTTACTGACCACCATTGGTGAATCACATTTTCATGGAGCAACTCCACAAAAAACTGATAGGATATAAGTGTGATACACCAAAATGTTCGCATGAATAAGGCCTATTTGCGCCCATAATTAGAAATGTGGCGACTTTTCTAGGTATTCCAGAAATTCAGATTTTGTTTACTGACCACCATTGGTGAATCACATTTTCATGGAGCAACTCCACAAAAAACTGATAGGATATAAGTGTGATACACCAAAATATTCGTATGAATAAGGCCTATTTGCGTCCATAATTAGAAATGCGGCGACTAGTCTAGGTATTCCAGAAATTCAGATTTTGTTTACTGACCACCATTGGTGAATCACATTTTCATGGAGCAACTCCACAAAAAACTGATAGGATATAAGTGTGATACACCAAAATGTTCGTATGGATAAAATCTATTAGTGTCCGTATTTAGAAATGCGGCGACTACTCTAGGTATTCCAGAAATTCAGATTTTGTTTACTGACCACCGGTGATGAATCACATTTTCATGGAGCAACTCCACAAAAAACTGATAGGATATAAGTGTGATACACCAAAATGTTCGTATGAATAAGGCCTATTTGTGTCCATAATTAGAATTGCGGCGACTAGTCTAGGTATTTCAGAAATTCAGATTTTGTTTACTGACCATTTTGGTGAATCACATTTTCATGGAGCAACTCCTCAAAAAACTGATAGGATATAAGTGTGATACACCAAAATGTTCGTATGAATAAGGCCTATTTGTGTCCATAATTAGAAATGCGGCGACTAGTCTAGGTATTCCAGAAATTCAGATTTTGTTTACTGACCACCATTGGTGAATCACATTTTCATGGCGCAACTCCACAAAAAACCGACAGGATATAAGTGTCATACACCAAAATGTTCGTATGAATAAGGCCTATTTGTGTCCATAATTAGAAATGCGGCGACTAGTCTAGGTATTCCAGAAATTCAGATTTTGTTTACTGACCACCATTGGTGAATCACATTTTCATGGAGCAACTCCACAAAAAACTGATAGGATATAAGTGTGATACACCAAAATGTTCGTATGGATAAAATCTATTAGTGTCCGTATTTAGAAATGCGGCGACTACTCTAGGTATTCCAGAAATTCAGATTTTGTTTACTGACCACCGGTGATGAATCACATTTTCATGGAGCAACTCCACAAAAACTGATAGGATATAAGTGTGATACACCAAAATGTTCATATGAATAAGGCCTATTTGTGTCCATAATTAGAAATGCGGCGACTAGTCTAGGTATTCCAGAAATTCAGATTTTGTTTACTGACCATTTTGGTGAATCACATTTTCATGGAGCAACTCCTCAAAAAACTGATAGGATATAAGTGTGATACACCAAAATGTTCGTATGAATAAGGCCTATTTGTGTCCATAATTAGAAATGCGGCGACTAGTCTAGGTATTCCAGAAATTCAGATTTTGTTTACTGACCATTTTGGTGAATCACATTTTCATGGAGCAACTCCTCAAAAAACTGATAGGATATAAGTGTGATACACCAAAATGTTCGTATGAATAAGGCCTATTTGTGTCCATAATTAGAAATGCGGCGACTAGTCTAGGTATTCCAGAAATTCAGATTTTGTTTACTGACCACCATTGGTGAATCACATTTTCATGGAGCAACTCCACAAAAAACTGATAGGATATAAGTGTAATACACCAAAATGTTCGTATGAATAAGGCCTATTTGTGTCCATAATTAGAATTGCGGTGACTAGTCTAGGTATTCCAGAAATTCAGATTTTGTTTACTGACCATTTTGGTGAATCACATTTTCATGGAGCAACTCCTCAAAAAACTGATAGGATATAAGTGTGATACACCAAAATGTTCGTATGAATAAGGGCTATTTGTGTCCATAATTAGAAATGCGGCGACTAGTGTAGGTATTCCAGAAATTCAGATTTTGTTTACTGACCATTTTGGTGAATCACATTTTCATGGAGCAACTCCTCAAAAAACTGATAGGATATAAGTGTGATACACCAAAATGTTCGTATGAATAAGGCCTATTTGTGTCCATAATTAGAATTGCGGCGACTAGTCTAGGTATTCCAGAAATTCAGATTTTGTTTACTGACCACCATTGGTGAATCACATTTTCATGGAGCAACTCCACAAAAAACTGATAGGATATAAGTGTGATACACCAAAATGTTCGTATGGATAAAATCTATTAGTGTCCGTATTTAGAAATGCGGCGACTACTCTAGGTATTCCAGAAATTCAGATTTTGTTTACTGACCACCGGTGATGAATCACATTTTCATGGAGCAACTCCACAAAAAACCGATAGGATATAAGTGTCATACACCAAAATGTTCGTATGAATAAGGCCTATTTGTGTCCATAATTAGAAATGCGGCGACTAGTCTAGGTATTCCAGAAATTCAGATTTTGTTTACTGACCACCATTGGTGAATCACATTTTCATGGAGCAACTCCACAAAAAACTGATAGGATATAAGTGTGATACACCAGAATGTTCGTATGGATAAAATCTATTAGTTTCCGTATTTAGAAATGCGGCGACTACTCTAGGTATTCCAGAAATTCAGATTTTCTTTACTGACCACCATTGGTGAATCACATTTTCATGGAGCAACTCCACAAAAAACTGATAGGATATAAGTGTGATACACCAAAATGTTCGTATGAATAAGGCCTATTTGCGTCCATAATTAGAAATGCGGCGACTAGTCTAGGTATTCCAGAAATTTAGTTTTTGTTTACTGACCACCATTGGTGAATCACATTTTCATGGAGCAACTCCACAAAAAACTGATAGGATATAAGTGTGATACACCAAAATGTTCGTATGAATAAGGCCTATTTGTGTCCATAATTAGAAATGCGGCGACTAGTCTAGGTATTCCAGAAATTCAGATTTTGTTTACTGACCACCATTGGTGAATCACATTTTCATGGAGCAACTCCACAAAAAACTGATAGGATATAAGTGTGATACACCAAAATGTTCGTATGAATAAGGCCTATTTGCGTCCATAATTAGAAATGCGGCGACTAGTCTAGGTATTCCAGAAATTCAGATTTTGTTTACTGACCACCATTGGTGAATCACATTTTCATGGAGGAACTCCACAAAAAACTTATAGGATATAAGTGTGATACACCAAAATGTTCGTATGGATAAAATCTATTAGCGTCCGTATTTAGAAATGCGGCGACTACTCTAGGTATTCCAGAAATTCAGATTTTGTTTACTGACCACCGGTGATGAATCACATTTTCATGGAGCAACTCCACAAAAAACTGATAGGATATAAGTGTGATACACCAAAATGTTCGTATGAATAAGGCCTATTTGCGTCCATAATTAGAAATGCGGCGACTAGGCTAGGTATTCCAGAAATTCAGATTTTGTTTACTGACCACCATTGGTGAATCACATTTTCATGGAGCAACTCCACAAAAAACTGATAGGATATAAGTGTGATACACCAAAATGTTCGTATGGATAAAATCTATTAGTGTCCGTATTTAGAAATGCGGCGACTACTCTAGGTATTCCAGAAATTCAGATTTTGTTTACTGACCACCATTGGTGAATCACATTTTCATGGAGCAACTCCACAAAAAACTGATAGGATATAAGTGTGATACACCAAAATGTTCGTGTGGATAAAATCTATTAGTGTCCGTATTTAGAAATGCGGCGACTACTCTAGGTATTCCAGAAATTCAGATTTTGTTTACTGACCACCGGTGATGAATCACATTTTCATGGAGCAACTCCACAAAAAACTGATAGGATATAAGTGTGATACACCAAAATGTTCGTATGAATAAGGCCTATTTGCGTCCATAATTAGAAATGCGGCGACTAGGCTAGGTATTCCAGAAATTCAGATTTTGTTTACTGACCACCATTGGTGAATCACATTTTCATGGAGCAACTCCACAAAAAACTGACAGGATATAAGTGTGATACACCAAAATGTTCGCATGGATAAAATCTATTAGTGTCCGTATTTAGAAATGTGGCGACTACTCTAGGTATTCCAGAAATTCAGATTTTGTTTACTGACCACCGGTGATGAATCACATTTTCATGGAGCAACTCCACAAAAAACTGATAGGATATAAGTGTGATACACCAAAATGTTCGTATGAATAAGGCCTATTTGCGTCCATAATTAGAAATGCGGCGACTAGGCTAGGTATTCCAGAAATTCAGATTTTGTTTACTGACCACCATTGGTGAATCACATTTTCATGGAGCAACTCCACAAAAAACTGACAGGATATAAGTGTGATACACCAAAATGTTCGCATGGATAAAATCTATTAGCGTCCGTATTTAGAAATGTGGCGACTACTCTAGGTATTCCAGAAATTCAGATTTTCTTTACTGACCACCGGTGATGAATCACATTTTCATGGAGCAACTCCACAACAAACTGATAGGATATAAGTGTGATACACCAAAATGTTCGTATGAATAAGGCCTATTTGTGTCCATAATTAGAAATGCGGCGACTAGTCTAGGTATTCCAGAAATTCAGATTTTGTTTACTGACCACCATTGGTGAATCACATTTTCATGGAGCAACTCCACAAAAAACTGATAGGATATAAGTGTGATACAGCAAAATGTTCGTATGAATAAGACATATTTGTGTCCATAATTAGAAATGCGGCGACTAGTCTAGGTATTCCAGAAATTCAGATTTTGTTTACTGACCACCGGTGATGAATCACATTTTCATGGAGCAACTCCACAAAAAACTGATAGGATATAAGTGTGATACACCAAAATGTTCGTATGAATAAGGCCTATTTGTGTCCATAATTAGAAATGCGGCGACTAGTCTAGGTATTCCAGAAATTCAGATTTTGTTTACTGACCACCATTGGTGAATCACATTTTCATGGAGCAACTCCACAAAAAACTGATAGGATATAAGTGTGATACAGCAAAATGTTCGTATGAATAAGACATATTTGTGTCCATAATTAGAAATGCGGCGACTGGTCTACGTATTCCAGAAATTCAGATTTTGTTTACTGACCACCATTGGTGAATCACATTTTCATGGAGCAACTCCACAAAAAACTGATAGGATATAAGTGTGATACACCAAAATGTTCGTATGGATAAAATCTATTAGCGTCCGTATTTAGAAATGCGGCGACTACTCTAGGTATTCCAGAAATTCAGATTTTGTTTACTGACCACCGGTGATGAATCACATTTTCATGGAGCAACTCCACAAAAAACTGATAGGATATAAGTGTGATACACCAAAATGTTCGTATGAATAAGGCCTATTTGTGTCCATAATTAGAAATGCGGCGACTAGTCTAGGTATTCCAGAAATTCAGATTTTGTTTACTGACCACCATTGGTGAATCACATTTTCATGGAGCAACTCCACAAAAAACTGATAGGATATAAGTGTGATACAGCAAAATGTTCGTATGAATAAGACATATTTGTGTCCATAATTAGAAATGCGGCGACTAGTCTAGGTATTCCAGAAATTCAGATTTTGTTTACTGACCACCATTGGTGAATCACATTTTCGTGGAGCAACTCCACAAAAAACCGATAGGATATAAGTGTCATACACCAAAATGTTCGTATGAATAAGGCCTATTTGTGTCCATAATTAGAAATGCGGCGACTAGTCTAGGTATTCCAGAAATTCAGATTTTGTTTACTGACCACCGGTGATGAATCACATTTTCATGGAGCAACTCCACAAAAAACTGATAGGATATAAGTGTGATACACCAAAATGTTCGTATGAATAAGGCCTATTTGTGTCCATAATTAGAATTGTGGCGACTAGTCTAGGTATTCCAGAAATTCAGATTTTGTTTACTGACCATTTTGGTGAATCACATTTTCATGGAGCAACTCCTCAAAAAACTGATAGGATATAAGTGTGATACACCAAAATGTTCGTATGAATAAGGCCTATTTGTGTCCATAATTAGAAATGCGGCGACTAGTCTAGGTATTCCAGAAATTCAGATTTTGTTTACTGACCACCATTGGTGAATCACATTTTCATGGAGCAACTCCACAAAAAACTGATAGGATATAAGTGTAATACACCAAAATGTTCGTATGAATAAGGCCTATTTGTGTCCATAATTAGAATTGCGGTGACTAGTCTAGGTATTCCAGAAATTCAGATTTTGTTTACTGACCATTTTGGTGAATCACATTTTCATGGAGCAACTCCTCAAAAAACTGATAGGATATAAGTGTGATACACCAAAATGTTCGTATGAATAAGGCCTATTTGTGTCCATAATTAGAAATGCGGCGACTAGTGTAGGTATTCCAGAAATTCAGATTTTGTTTACTGACCACCGGTGATGAATCACATTTTCATGGAGCAACTCCACAAAAAACTGATAGGATATAAGTGTGATACACCAAAATGTTCGTATGAATAAGGCCTATTTGCGTCCATAATTAGAAATGCGGCGACTAGTCTAGGTATTCCAGAAATTCAGATTTTGTTTACTGACCACCATTGGTGAATCACATTTTCATGGAGCAACTCCACAAAAAACTGATAGGATATAAGTGTGATACACCAGAATGTTCGTATGGATAAAATCTATTAGTGTCCGTATTTAGAAATGCGGCGACTACTCTAGGTATTCCAGAAATTCAGATTTTCTTTACTGACCACCATTGGTGAATCACATTTTCATGGAGCAACTCCACAAAAAACTGATAGGATATAAGTGTGATACACCAAAATGTTCGTATGAATAAGGCCTATTTGCGTCCATAATTAGAAATGCGGCGACTAGTCTAGGTATTCCAGAAATTTAGTTTTTGTTTACTGACCACCATTGGTGAATCACATTTTCATGGAGCAACTCCACAAAAAACTGATAGGATATAAGTGTGATACACCAAAATGTTCGTATGAATAAGGCCTATTTGTGTCCATAATTAGAAATGCGGCGACTAGTCTAGGTATTCCAGAAATTCAGATTTTGTTTACTGACCACCATTGATGAATCACATTTTCATGGAGCAACTCCACAAAAAACTGATAGGATATAAGTGTGATACACCAAAATGTTCGTATGAATAAGGCCTATTTGCGTCCATAATTAGAAATGCGGCGACTAGTCTAGGTATTCCAGAAATTCAGATTTTGTTTACTGACCACCATTGGTGAATCACATTTTCATGGAGCAACTCCACAAAAAACTGATAGGATATAAGTGTGATACACCAAAATGTTCGTATGAATAAAATCTATTAGCGTCCGTATTTAGAAATGCGGCGACTACTCTAGGTATTCCAGAAATTCAGATTTTGTTTACTGACCACCGGTGATGAATCACATTTTCATGGAGCAACTCCACAAAAAACTGATAGGATATAAGTGTGATACACCAAAATGTTCGTATGAATAAGGCCTATTTGCGTCCATAATTAGAAATGCGGCGACTAGGCTAGGTATTCCAGAAATTCAGATTTTGTTTACTGACCACCATTGGTGAATCACATTTTCATGGAGCAACTCCACAAAAAACTGATAGGATATAAGTGTGATACACCAAAATGTTCGTATGGATAAAATCTATTAGTGTCCGTATTTAGAAATGCGGCGACTACTCTAGGTATTCCAGAAATTCAGATTTTGTTTACTGACCACCATTGGTGAATCACATTTTCATGGAGCAACTCCACAAAAAACTGATAGGATATAAGCGTGATACACCAAAATGTTCGTGTGGATAAAATCTATTAGTGTCCGTATTTAGAAATGCGGCGACTACTCTAGGTATTCCAGAAATTCAGATTTTGTTTACTGACCACCGGTGATGAATCACATTTTCATGGAGCAACTCCACAAAAAACTGATAGGATATAAGTGTGATACACCAAAATGTTCGTATGAATAAGGCCTATTTGCGTCCATAATTAGAAATGCGGCGACTAGGCTAGGTATTCCAGAAATTCAGATTTTGTTTACTGACCACCATTGGTGAATCACATTTTCATGGAGCAACTCCACAAAAAACTGACAGGATATAAGTGTGATACACCAAAATGTTCGCATGGATAAAATCTATTAGTGTCCGTATTTAGAAATGTGGCGACTACTCTAGGTATTCCAGAAATTCAGATTTTGTTTACTGACCACCGGTGATGAATCACATTTTCATGGAGCAACTCCACAAAAAACTGATAGGATATAAGTGTGATACACCAAAATGTTCGTATGAATAAGGCCTATTTGCGTCCATAATTAGAAATGCGGCGACTAGGCTAGGTATTCCAGAAATTCAGATTTTGTTTACTGACCACCATTGGTGAATCACATTTTCATGGAGCAACTCCACAAAAAACTGACAGGATATAAGTGTAATACACCAAAATGTTCGCATGGATAAAATCTATTAGTGTCCGTATTTAGAAATGTGGCGACTACTCTAGGTATTCCAGAAATTCAGATTTTCTTTACTGACCACCGGTGATGAATCACATTTTCATGGAGCAACTCCACAAAAAACTGATAGGATATAAGTGTGATACACCAAAATGTTCGTATGAATAAGGCCTATTTGCGTCCATAATTAGAAATGCGGCGACTAGGCTAGGTATTCCAGAAATTCAGATTTTGTTTACTGACCACCATTGGTGAATCACATTTTCGTGGAGCAACTCCACAAAAAACCGATAGGATATAAGTGTCATACACCAAAATGTTCGTATGAATAAGGCCTATTTGTGTCCATAATTAGAAATGCGGCGACTAGTCTAGGTATTCCAGAAATTCAGATTTTGTTTACTGACCACCGGTGATGAATCACATTTTCATGGAGCAACTCCACAAAAAACTGATAGGATATAAGTGTGATACACCAAAATGTTCGTATGAATAAGGCCTATTTGTGTCCATAATTAGAATTGTGGCGACTAGTCTAGGTATTCCAGAAATTCAGATTTTGTTTACTGACCATTTTGGTGAATCACATTTTCATGGAGCAACTCCTCAAAAAACTGATAGGATATAAGTGTGATACACCAAAATGTTCGTATGAATAAGGCCTATTTGTGTCCATAATTAGAAATGCGGCGACTAGTCTAGGTATTCCAGAAATTCAGATTTTGTTTACTGACCACCATTGGTGAATCACATTTTCATGGAGCAACTCCACAAAAAACTGATAGGATATAAGTGTAATACACCAAAATGTTCGTATGAATAAGGCCTATTTGTGTCCATAATTAGAATTGCGGTGACTAGTCTAGGTATTCCAGAAATTCAGATTTTGTTTACTGACCATTTTGGTGAATCACATTTTCATGGAGCAACTCCTCAAAAAACTGATAGGATATAAGTGTGATACACCAAAATGTTCGTATGAATAAGGCCTATTTGTGTCCATAATTAGAAATGCGGCGACTAGTGTAGGTATTCCAGAAATTCAGATTTTGTTTACTGACCATTTTGGTGAATCACATTTTCATGGAGCAACTCCTCAAAAAACTGATAGGATATAAGTGTGATACACCAAAATGTTCGTATGAATAAGGCCTATTTGTGTCCATAATTAGAATTGCGGCGACTAGTCTAGGTATTCCAGAAATTCAGATTTTGTTTACTGACCACCATTGGTGAATCACATTTTCATGGAGCAACTCCACAAAAAACTGATAGGATATAAGTGTGATACACCAAAATGTTCGTATGGATAAAATCTATTAGTGTCCGTATTTAGAAATGCGGCGACTACTCTAGGTATTCCAGAAATTCAGATTTTGTTTACTGACCACCGGTGATGAATCACATTTTCATGGAGCAACTCCACAAAAACTGATAGGATATAAGTGTGATACACCAAAATGTTCATATAAATAAGGCCTATTTGTGTCCATAATTAGAAATGCGGCGACTAGTCTAGGTATTCCAGAAATTCAGATTTTGTTTACTGACCACCGGTGATGAATCACATTTTCATGGAGCAACTCCACAAAAAACTGATAGGATATAAGTGTGATACACCAAAATGTTCGTATGAATAAGGCCTATTTGCGTCCATAATTAGAAATGCGGCGACTAGTCTAGGTATTCCAGAAATTCAGATTTTGTTTACTGACCACCATTGGTGAATCACATTTTCATGGAGCAACTCCACAAAAAACTGATAGGATATAAGTGTGATACACCAGAATGTTCGTATGGATAAAATCTATTAGTGTCCGTATTTAGAAATGCGGCGACTACTCTAGGTATTCCAGAAATTCAGATTTTCTTTACTGACCACCATTGGTGAATCACATTTTCATGGAGCAACTCCACAAAAAACTGATAGGATATAAGTGTGATACACCAAAATGTTCGTATGAATAAGGCCTATTTGCGTCCATAATTAGAAATGCGGCGACTAGTCTAGGTATTCCAGAAATTTAGTTTTTGTTTACTGACCACCATTGGTGAATCACATTTTCATGGAGCAACTCCACAAAAAACTGATAGGATATAAGTGTGATACACCAAAATGTTCGTATGAATAAGGCCTATTTGTGTCCATAATTAGAAATGCGGCGACTAGTCTAGGTATTCCAGAAATTCAGATTTTGTTTACTGACCACCATTGGTGAATCACATTTTCATGGAGCAACTCCACAAAAAACTGATAGGATATAAGTGTGATACACCAAAATGTTCGTATGAATAAGGCCTATTTGCGTCCATAATTAGAAATGCGGCGACTAGTCTAGGTATTCCAGAAATTCAGATTTTGTTTACTGACCACCATTGGTGAATCACATTTTCATGGAGCAACTCCACAAAAAACTGATAGGATATAAGTGTGATACACCAAAATGTTCGTATGGATAAAATCTATTAGCGTCCGTATTTAGAAATGCGGCGACTACTCTAGGTATTCCAGAAATTCAGATTTTGTTTACTGACCACCGGTGATGAATCACATTTTCATGGAGCAACTCCACAAAAAACTGATAGGATATAAGTGTGATACACCAAAATGTTCGTATGAATAAGGCCTATTTGCGTCCATAATTAGAAATGCGGCGACTAGGCTAGGTATTCCAGAAATTCAGATTTTGTTTACTGACCACCATTGGTGAATCACATTTTCATGGAGCAACTCCACAAAAAACTGATAGGATATAAGTGTGATACACCAAAATGTTCGTATGGATAAAATCTATTAGTGTCCGTATTTAGAAATGCGGCGACTACTCTAGGTATTCCAGAAATTCAGATTTTGTTTACTGACCACCATTGGTGAATCACATTTTCATGGAGCAACTCCACAAAAAACTGATAGGATATAAGTGTGATACACCAAAATGTTCGTGTGGATAAAATCTATTAGTGTCCGTATTTAGAAATGCGGCGACTACTCTAGGTATTCCAGAAATTCAGATTTTGTTTACTGACCACCGGTGATGAATCACATTTTCATGGAGCAACTCCACAAAAAACTGATAGGATATAAGTGTGATACACCAAAATGTTCGTATGAATAAGGCCTATTTGCGTCCATAATTAGAAATGCGGCGACTAGGCTAGGTATTCCAGAAATTCAGATTTTGTTTACTGACCACCATTGGTGAATCACATTTTCATGGAGCAACTCCACAAAAAACTGACAGGATATAAGTGTGATACACCAAAATGTTCGCATGGATAAAATCTATTAGTGTCCGTATTTAGAAATGTGGCGACTACTCTAGGTATTCCAGAAATTCAGATTTTGTTTACTGACCACCGGTGATGAATCACATTTTCATGGAGCAACTCCACAAAAAACTGATAGGATATAAGTGTGATACACCAAAATGTTCGTATGAATAAGGCCTATTTGCGTCCATAATTAGAAATGCGGCGACTAGGCTAGGTATTCCAGAAATTCAGATTTTGTTTACTGACCACCATTGGTGAATCACATTTTAATGGAGCAACTCTACAAAAAACTGATAGGATATAAGTGTGATACACCAAAATGTTCGTATGGATAAAATCTATAATTGTCCGTATTTAGAAATGCGGCGACTACTCTAAGTATTCCAGAAATTCAGATTTTGTTTACTGACCACCATTGGTAAATCACATTTTCATGGAGCAACTCCACAAAAAACTGATAGGATATAAGTGTGATACACCAAAATGTTCGTATGAATAAGGCCTATTTGTGTCCATAATTAGAAATGCGGCGACTAGTCTAGGTATTCCAGAAATTCAGATTTTGTTTACTGACCACCATTGGTGAATCACATTTTCATGGAGCAACTCCACAAAAAACTGATAGGATATAAGTGTGATACACCAAAATGTTCGTATGGATAAAATCTATTAGTGTCCGTATTAGAAATGCGGCGACTTCTCTAGGTATTCCAGAAATTCAGATTTTGTTTACTGACCACCGGTGATGAATCACATTTTCATGGAGCAACTCCACAAAAAACTAATAGGATATAAGTGTGACACACCAAAATGTTCGTATGAATAAGGCCTATTTGCGTCCATAATTAGAAATGCGGCGACTAGGCTAGGTATTCCAGAAATTCAGATTTTGTTTACTGACCACCATTGGTGAATCACATTTTCATGGAGCAACTCTACAAAAAACTGATGGGATATAAGTGTGATACACCAAAATGTTCGTATGGATAAAATCTATTAGTGTCCGTATTTAGAAATGCGGCGACTACTCTAGGTATTCCAGAAATTCAGATTTTGTTTACTGACCACCATTGGTAAATCACATTTTCATGGAGCAACTCCACAAAAAACTGATAGGATATAAGTGTGATACACCAAAATGTTCGTATGAATAAGGCCTATTTGCGTCCATAATTAGAAATGCGGCGACTAGGCTAGGTATTCCAGAAATTCAGATTTTGTTTACTGACCACCATTGGTGAATCACATTTTCATGGAGCAACTCTACAAAAAACTGATAGGATATAAGTGTGATACACCAAAATGTTCGTATGGATAAAATCTATAATTGTCCGTATTTAGAAATGCGGCGACTACTCTAGGTATTCCAGAAATTCAGATTTTGTTTACTGACCACCATTGGTAAATCACATTTTCATGGAGCAACTCCACAAAAAACTGATAGGATATAAGTGTGATACACCAAAATGTTCGTATGAATAAGGCCTATTTGTGTCCATAATTAGAAATGCGGCGACTAGTCTAGGTATTCCAGAAATTCAGATTTTGTTTACTGACCACCATTGGTGAATCACATTTTCATGGAGCAACTCCACAAAAAACTGATAGGATATAAGTGTGATACACCAAAATGTTCGTATGGATAAAATCTATTAGTGTCCGTATTAGAAATGCGGCGACTTCTCTAGGTATTCCAGAAATTCAGATTTTGTTTACTGACCACCGGTGATGAATCACATTTTCATAGAGCAACTCCACAAAAAACTGATAGGATATAAGTGTGATACACCAAAATGTTCGTATGAATAAGGCCTATTTCTGTCCATAATTAGAAATGCGGCGACTAGGCTAGCTATTCCAGAAATTTAGATTTTGTTTACTGACCACCATTGGTGAATCACATTTTCATGGAGCAACTCCACAAAAAACTGATAGGATATAAGTGTGATACAGCAAAATGTTCGTATGAATAAGGCCTATTTGTATCCATAATTAGAAATGCGGCGACTAGTCTAGGTATTCCAGAAATTCAGATTTTGTTTACTGACCACCATTGGTGAATCACATTTTCATGGAGCAACTCCACAAAAAACTGATAGGATATAAGTGTGATACACCAAAATGTTCGTATGAATAAGGCCTATTTGTGTCCATAATTAGAAATGCGGCGACTAGGCTAGGTATTCCAGAAATTCAGATTTTGTTTACTGACCACCATTGGTGAATCACATTTTCATGGAGCAACTCCACAAAAAACTGATAGGATATAAGTGTGATACACCAAAATGTTCGTATGGATAAAATCTATTAGTGTCCGTATTTAGAAATGTGGCGACTACTCTAGGTATTCCAGAAATTCAGATTTTCTTTACTGACCACCGGTGATGAATCACATTTTCATGGAGCAACTCCACAAACAACTGATAGGATATAAGTGTGATACAGCAAAATGTTCGTATGAATAAGGCCTATTTGTATCCATAATTAGAAATGCGGCGACTAGTCTAGGTATTCCAGAAATTCAGATTTTGTTTACTGACCACCATTGGTGAATCACATTTTCATGGAGCAACTCCACAAAAAACTGATAGGATATAAGTGTGATACACCAAAATGTTCGTATGAATAAGGCCTATTTGTGTCCATAATTAGAAATGCGGCGACTAGGCTAGGTATTCCAGAAATTCAGATTTTGTTTACTGACCACCATTGGTGAATCACATTTTCATGGAGCAACTCCACAAAAAACTGATAGGATATAAGTGTGATACACCAAAATGTTCGTATGGATAAAATCTATTAGTGTCCGTATTAGAAATGCGGCGACTTCTCTAGGTATTCCAGAAATTCAGATTTTGTTTACTGACCACCGGTGATGAATCACATTTTTATGGAGCAACTCCACAAAAAACTGATAGGATATAAGTGTGATACACCAAAATGTTCGTATGGATAAAATCTATTAGTGTCCGTATTTAGAAATGCGGCGACTACTCTAGGTATTCCAGAAATTCAGATTTTGTTTACTGACCACCGGTGATGAATCACATTTTCATGGAGCAACTCCACAAAAAACTGATAGGATATAAGTGTGATACACTAAAATGTTCGTATGAATAAGGCCTATTTGTGTCCATAATTAGAAATGCGGCGACTACTCTAGGTATTCCAGAAATTCAGATTTTGTTTACTGACCACCATTGGTGAATCACATTTTCATGGAGCAACTCCACAAAAAACTGATAGGATATAAGTGTGATACACCAAAATGTTCGTATGGATAAAATCTATTAGTGTCCGTATTAGAAATGCGGCGACTTCTCTAGGTATTCCAGAAATTCAGATTTTGTTTACTGACCACCGGTGATGAATCACATTTTCATAGAGCAACTCCACAAAAAACTGATAGGATATAAGTGTGATACACCAAAATGTTCGTATGAATAAGGCCTATTTGTGTCCATAATTAGAAATGCGGCGACTAGTCTAGGTATTCCAGAAATTCAGATTTTGTTTACTGACCACCATTGGTGAATCACATTTTCATGGAGCAACTCCACAAAAAACTGATAGGATATAAGTGTGATACACCAAAATCTTCGTATGGATAAAATCTATTAGTGTCCGTATTTAGAAATGCGGCGACTACTCTAGGTATTCCAGAAATTCAGATTTTGTTTACTGACCACCATTGGTGAATCACATTTTCATGGAGCAACTCCACAAAAAACTGATAGGATATAAGTGTGATACACCAAAATGTTCGTATGAATAAGGCCTATTTGCGTCCATAATTAGAAATGCGGCGAATAGTCTAGGTATTCCAGAAATTTAGATTTTGTTTACTGACCACCATTGGTGAATCACATTTTCATGGAGCAACTCCACAAAAAACTGATAGGATATAAGTGTGATACACCAAAATGTTCGCATGAATTAGGTATTCCAGAAATTCAGATTTTGTTTACTGACCACCGGTGATGAATCACATTTTTATGGAGCAACTCCACAAAAAACTGATAGGATATAAGTGTGATACACCAAAATGTTCGTATGGATAAAATCTATTAGTGTCCGTATTAGAAATGCGGCGACTTCTCTAGGTATTCCAGAAATTCAGATTTTGTTTACTGACCACCGGTGATGAATCACATTTTCATAGAGCAACTCCACAAAAAACTGATAGGATATAAGTGTGATACACCAAAATGTTCGTATGAATAAGGCCTATTTGTGTCCATAATTAGAAATGCGGCGACTAGTCTAGGTATTCCAGAAATTCAGATTTTGTTTACTGACCACCATTGGTGAATCACATTTTCATGGAGCAACTCCACAAAAAACTGATAGGATATAAGTGTGATACAGCAAAATGTTCGTATGAATAAGACATATTTGTGTCCATAATTAGAAATGCGGCGACTAGTCTAGGTATTCCAGAAATTCAGATTTTGTTTACTGACCACCGGTGATGAATCACATTTTCATGGAGCAACTCCACAAAAAACTGATAGGATATAAGTGTGACACACCAAAATGTTCGTATGAATAAGGCCTATTTGTGTCCATAATTAGAAATGCGGCGACTAGGCTAGGTATTCCAGAAATTCAGATTTTGTTTACTGACCACCATTGGTGAATCACATTTTAATGGAGCAACTCCACAAAAAACTGATAGGATATAAGTGTGATACACCAAAATGTTCGTATCAATAAGGCCTATTTGTGTCCATAATTAGAAATGCGGCGACTAGTCTAGGTATTCCAGAAATTCAGATTTTGTTTACTGACCACCATTGGTAAATCACATTTTCATGGAGCAACTCCACAAAAAACTGATAGGATATAAGTGTGATACACCAAAATGTTCGTATGAATAAGGCCTATTTGTGTCCATAATTAGAAATGCGGCGACTAGTCTAGGTATTCCAGAAATTCAGATTTTGTTTACTGACCACCATTGGTGAATCACATTTTCATGGAGCAACTCCACAAAAAACTGATAGGATATAAGTGTGATACACCAAAATGTTCGTATGGATAAAATCTATTAGTGTCCGTATTAGAAATGCGGCGACTTCTCTAGGTATTCCAGAAATTCAGATTTTGTTTACTGACCACCGGTGATGAATCACATTTTCATGGAGCAACTCCACAAAAAACTAATAGGATATAAGTGTGACACACCAAAATGTTCGTATGAATAAGGCCTATTTGCGTCCATAATTAGAAATGCGGCGACTAGGCTAGGTATTCCAGAAATTCAGATTTTGTTTACTGACCACCATTGGTGAATCACATTTTCATGGAGCAACTCTACAAAAAACTGATAGGATATAAGTGTGATACACCAAAATGTTCGTATGGATAAAATCTATTAGTGTCCGTATTTAGAAATGCGGCGACTACTCTAGGTATTCCAGAAATTCAGATTTTGTTTACTGACCATCATTGGTAAATCACATTTTCATGGAGCAACTCCACAAAAAACTGATAGGATATAAGTGTGATACACCAAAATGTTCGTATGAATAAGGCCTATTTGCGTCCATAATTAGAAATGCGGCGACTAGGCTAGGTATTCCAGAAATTCAGATTTTGTTTACTGACCACCATTGGTGAATCACATTTTCATGGAGCAACTCTACAAAAAACTGATAGGATATAAGTGTGATACACCAAAATGTTCGTATGGATAAAATCTATAATTGTCCGTATTTAGAAATGCGGCGACTACTCTAGGTATTCCAGAAATTCAGATTTTGTTTACTGACCACCGGTGATGAATCACATTTTCATGGAGCAACTCCACAAAAAACTGATAGGATATAAGTGTGATACACCAAAATGTTCGTATGGATAAAATCTATTTGTGTCCGTATTAGAAATGCGGCGACTTCTCTAGGTATTCCAGAAATTCAGATTTTGTTTACTGACCACCGGTGATGAATCACATTTTTATGGAGCAACTCCACAAAAAACTGATAGGATATAAGTGTGATACACCAAAATGTTCGTATGGATAAAATCTATTAGCGTCCGTATTTAGAAATGCGGCGACTACTCTAGGTATTCCAGAAATTCAGATTTTGTTTACTGACCACCGGTGATGAATCACATTTTCATGGAGCAACTCCACAAAAAACTGATAGGATATAAGTGTGATACACCAAAATGTTCGTATGGATAAAATCTATTAGTGTCCGTATTTAGAAATGCGGCGACTACTCTAGGTATTCCAGAAATTCAGATTTTGTTTTTTGACCACCATTGGTAAATCACATTTTCATGGAGCAACTCCACAAAAAACTGATAGGATATAAGTGTGATACACCAAAATGTTCGTATGAATAAGGCCTATTTGTGTCCATAATTAGAAATGCGGCGACTAGTCTAGGTATTCCAGAAATTCAGATTTTGTTTACTGACCACCATTGGTGAATCACATTTTCATGGAGCAACTCCACAAAAAACTGATAGGATATAAGTGTGATACACCAAAATGTTCGTATGAATAAGGCCTATTTGCGTCCATAATTAGAAATGCGGCGACTAGTCTAGGTATTCCAGAAATTCAGATTTTGTTTACTGACCACCATTGGTGAATCACATTTTCATGGAGCAACTCCACAAAAAACTGATAGGATATAAGTGTGATACACCAAAATGTTCGTATGGATAAAATCTATTAGCGTCCGTATTTAGAAATGCGGCGACTACTCTAGGTATTCCAGAAATTCAGATTTTGTTTACTGACCACCGGTGATGAATCACATTTTCATGGAGCAACTCCACAAAAAACTGATAGGATATAAGTGTGATACACCAAAATGTTCGTATGGATAAAATCTATTAGTGTCCGTATTAGAAATGCGGCGACTTCTCTAGGTATTCCAGAAATTCAGATTTTGTTTACTGACCACCGGTGATGAATCACATTTTCATAGAGCAACTCCACAAAAAACTGATAGGATATAAGTGTGATACACCAAAATGTTCGTATGAATAAGGCCTATTTCTGTCCATAATTAGAAATGCGGCGACTAGGCTAGCTATTCCAGAAATTTAGATTTTGTTTACTGACCACCATTGGTGAATCACATTTTCATGGAGCAACTCCACAAAAAACTGATAGGATATAAGTGTGATACAGCAAAATGTTCGTATGAATAAGGCCTATTTGTATCCATAATTAGAAATGCGGCGACTAGTCTAGGTATTCCAGAAATTCAGATTTTGTTTACTGACCACCATTGGTGAATCACATTTTCATGGAGCAACTCCACAAAAAACTGATAGGATATAAGTGTGATACACCAAAATGTTCGTATGAATAAGGCCTATTTGTGTCCATAATTAGAAATGCGGCGACTAGGCTAGGTATTCCAGAAATTCAGATTTTGTTTACTGACCACCATTTGTGAATCACATTTTCATGGAGCAACTCCACAAAAAACTGATAGGATATAAGTGTGATACACCAAAATGTTCGTATGGATAAAATCTATTAGTGTCCGTATTTAGAAATGTGGCGACTACTCTAGGTATTCCAGAAATTCAGATTTTCTTTACTGACCACCGGTGATGAATCACATTTTCATGGAGCAACTCCACAAACAACTGATAGGATATAAGTGTGATACAGCAAAATGTTCGTATGAATAAGGCCTATTTGTATCCATAATTAGAAATGCGGCGACTAGTCTAGGTATTCCAGAAATTCAGATTTTGTTTACTGACCACCATTGGTGAATCACATTTTCATGGAGCAACTCCACAAAAAACTGATAGGATATAAGTGTGATACACCAAAATGTTCGTATGAATAAGGCCTATTTGTGTCCATAATTAGAAATGCGGCGACTAGGCTAGGTATTCCAGAAATTCAGATTTTGTTTACTGACCACCATTGGTGAATCACATTTTCATGGAGCAACTCCACAAAAAACTGATAGGATATAAGTGTGATACACCAAAATGTTCGTATGGATAAAATCTATTAGTGTCCGTATTTAGAAATGTGGCGACTACTCTAGGTATTCCAGAAATTCAGATTTTCTTTACTGACCACCGGTGATGAATCACATTTTCATGGAGCAACTCCACAAAAAACTGATAGGATATAAGTGTGATACAGCAAAATGTTCGTATGAATAAGGCCTATTTGCGTCCATGATTAGAAATGCGGCGACTAGGCTAGGTATTCCAGAAATTCAGATTTTGTTTACTGACCACCATTGGTGAATCACATTTTCATGGAGCAACTCCACAAAAAACTGATAGGATATAAGTGTGATACACCAAAATGTTCGTATGGATAAAATCTATTAGTGTCCGTATTAGAAATGCGGCGACTTCTCTAGGTATTCCAGAAATTCAGATTTTGTTTACTGACCACCGGTGATGAATCACATTTTTATGGAGCAACTCCACAAAAAACTGATAGGATATAAGTGTGATACACCAAAATGTTCGTATGGATAAAATCTATTAGTGTCCGTATTTAGAAATGCGGCGACTACTCTAGGTATTCCAGAAATTCAGATTTTGTTTACTGACCACCGGTGATGAATCACATTTTCATGAAACAACTCCACAAAAAACTGATAGGATATAAGTGTGATACACCAAAATGTTCGTATGAATAAGGCCTATTTGTGTCCATAATTAGAAATGCGGCGACTACTCTAGGTATTCCAGAAATTCAGATTTTGTTTACTGACCACCATTGGTGAATCACATTTTCATGGAGCAACTCCACAAAAAACTGATAGGATATAAGTGTGATACACCAAAATGTTCGTATGGATAAAATCTATTAGTGTCCGTATTAGAAATGCGGCGACTTCTCTAGGTATTCCAGAAATTCAGATTTTGTTTACTGACCACCGGTGATGAATCACATTTTCATAGAGCAACTCCACAAAAAACTGATAGGATATAAGTGTGATACACCAAAATGTTCGTATGAATAAGGCCTATTTGTGTCCATAATTAGAAATGCGGCGACTAGTCTAGGTATTCCAGAAATTCAGATTTTGTTTACTGACCACCGGTGATGAATCACATTTTCATGGAGCAACTCCACAAAAAACTGATAGGATATAAGTGTGACACACCAAAATGTTCGTATGAATAAGGCCTATTTGTGTCCATAATTAGAAATGCGGCGACTAGGCTAGGTATTCCAGAAATTCAGATTTTGTTTACTGACCACCATTGGTGAATCACATTTTAATGGAGCAACTCCACAAAAAACTGATAGGATATAAGTGTGATACACCAAAATGTTCGTATCAATAAGGCCTATTTGTGTCCATAATTAGAAATGCGGCGACTAGTCTAGGTATTCCAGAAATTCAGATTTTGTTTACTGACCACCATTGGTAAATCACATTTTCATGGAGCAACTCCACAAAAAACTGATAGGATATAAGTGTGATACACCAAAATGTTCGTATGAATAAGGCCTATTTGTGTCCATAATTAGAAATGCGGCGACTAGTCTAGGTATTCCAGAAATTCAGATTTTGTTTACTGACCACCATTGGTGAATCACATTTTCATGGAGCAACTCCACAAAAAACTGATAGGATATAAGTGTGATACACCAAAATGTTCGTATGGATAAAATCTATTAGTGTCCGTATTAGAAATGCGGCGACTTCTCTAGGTATTCCAGAAATTCAGATTTTGTTTACTGACCACCGGTGATGAATCACATTTTCATGGAGCAACTCCACAAAAAACTAATAGGATATAAGTGTGACACACCAAAATGTTCGTATGAATAAGGCCTATTTGCGTCCATAATTAGAAATGCGGCGACTAGGCTAGGTATTCCAGAAATTCAGATTTTGTTTACTGACCACCATTGGTGAATCAAATTTTCATGGAGCAACTCTACAAAAAACTGATAGGATATAAGTGTGATACACCAAAATGTTCGTATGGATAAAATCTATTAGTGTCCGTATTTAGAAATGCGGCGACTACTCTAGGTATTCCAGAAATTCAGATTTTGTTTACTGACCACCATTGGTAAATCACATTTTCATGGAGCAACTCCACAAAAAACTGATAGGATATAAGTGTGATACACCAAAATGTTCGTATGAATAAGGCCTATTTGCGTCCATAATTAGAAATGCGGCGACTAGGCTAGGTATTCCAGAAATTCAGATTTTGTTTACTGACCACCATTGGTGAATCACATTTTCATGGAGCAACTCTACAAAAAACTGATAGGATATAAGTGTGATACACCAAAATGTTCGTATGGATAAAATCTATAATTGTCCGTATTTAGAAATGCGGCGACTACTCTAGGTATTCCAGAAATTCAGATTTTGTTTACTGACCACCATTGGTAAATCACATTTTCATGGAGCAACTCCACAAAAAACTGATAGGATATAAGTGTGATACACCAAAATGTTCGTATGAATAAGGCCTATTTGTGTCCATAATTAGAAATGCGGCGACTAGTCTAGGTATTCCAGAAATTCAGATTTTGTTTACTGACCACCATTGGTGAATCACATTTTCATGGAGCAACTCCACAAAAAACTGATAGGATATAAGTGTGATACACCAAAATGTTCGTATGAATAAGGCCTATTTGCGTCCATAATTAGAAATGCGGCGACTAGTCTAGGTATTCCAGAAATTCAGATTTTGTTTACTGACCACCATTGGTGAATCACATTTTCATGGAGCAACTCCACAAAAAACTGATAGGATATAAGTGTGATACACCAAAATGTTCGTATGGATAAAATCTATTAGCGTCCGTATTTAGAAATGCGGCGACTACTCTAGGTATTCCAGAAATTCAGATTTTGTTTACTGACCACCGGTGATGAATCACATTTTCATGGAGCAACTCCACAAAAAACTGATAGGATATAAGTGTGATACACCAAAATGTTCGTATGGATAAAATCTATTAGTGTCCGTATTAGAAATGCGGCGACTTCTCTAGGTATTCCAGAAATTCAGATTTTGTTTACTGACCACCATTGGTGAATCACATTTTCATGGAGCAACTCCACAAAAAACTGATAGGATATAAGTGTGATACACCAAAATGTTCGTATGGATAAAATCTATTAGCGTCTGTATTTAGAAATGCGGCGACTACTCTAGGTATTCCAGAAATTCAGATTTTGTTTACTGACCACCGGTGATGAATCACATTTTCATAGAGCAACTCCACAAAAAACTGATAGGATATAAGTGTGATACACCAAAATGTTCGTATGAATAAGGCCTATTTCTGTCCATAATTAGAAATGCGGCGACTTGGCTAGCTATTCCAGAAATTTAGATTTTGTTTACTGACCACCATTGGTGAATCACATTTTCATGGAGCAACTCCACAAAAAACTGATAGGATATAAGTGTGATACAGCAAAATGTTCGTATGAATAAGGCCTATTTGTATCCATAATTAGAAATGCGGCGACTAGTCTAGGTATTCCAGAAATTCAGATTTTGTTTACTGACCACCATTGGTGAATCACATTTTCATGGAGCAACTCCACAAAAAACTGATAGGATATAAGTGTGATACACCAAAATGTTCGTATGGATAAAATCTATTAGTGTCCGTATTAGAAATGCGGCGACTTCTCTAGGTATTCCAGAAATTCAGATTTTGTTTACTGACCACCATTGGTGAATCACATTTTCATGGAGCAACTCCACAAAAAACTGATAGGATATAAGTGTGATACACCAAAATGTTCGTATGGATAAAATCTATTAGCGTCTGTATTTAGAAATGCGGCGACTACTCTAGGTATTCCAGAAATTCAGATTTTGTTTACTGACCACCGGTGATGAATCACATTTTCATAGAGCAACTCCACAAAAAACTGATAGGATATAAGTGTGATACACCAAAATGTTCGTATGAATAAGGCCTATTTCTGTCCATAATTAGAAATGCGGCGACTAGGCTAGCTATTCCAGAAATTTAGATTTTGTTTACTGACCACCATTGGTGAATCACATTTTCATGGAGCAACTCCACAAAAAACTGATAGGATATAAGTGTGATACAGCAAAATGTTCGTATGAATAAGGCCTATTTGTATCCATAATTAGAAATGCGGCGACTAGTCTAGGTATTCCAGAAATTCAGATTTTGTTTACTGACCACCATTGGTGAATCACATTTTCATGGAGCAACTCCACAAAAAACTGATAGGATATAAGTGTGATACACCAAAATGTTCGTATGAATAAGGCCTATTTGTGTCCATAATTAGAAATGCGGCGACTAGTCTAGGTATTCCAGAAATTCAGATTTTGTTTACTGACCACCATTGGTGAATCACATTTTCATGGAGCAACTCCACAAAAAACTGATAGGATATAAGTGTGATACACCAAAATGTTCGTATGAATAAGGCCTATTTGCGTCCATAATTAGAAATGCGGCGACTAGTCTAGGTATTCCAGAAATTCAGATTTTGTTTACTGACCACCATTGGTGAATCACATTTTCATGGAGCAACTCCACAAAAAACTGATAGGATATAAGTGTGATACACCAAAATGTTCGTATGGATAAAATCTATTAGCGTCCGTATTTAGAAATGCGGCGACTACTCTAGGTATTCCAGAAATTCAGATTTTGTTTACTGACCACCGGTGATGAATCACATTTTCATGGAGCAACTCCACAAAAAACTGATAGGATATAAGTGTGATACACCAAAATGTTCGTATGGATAAAATCTATTAGTGTCCGTATTAGAAATGCGGCGACTTCTCTAGGTATTCCAGAAATTCAGATTTTGTTTACTGACCACCGGTGATGAATCACATTTTCATAGAGCAACTCCACAAAAAACTGATAGGATATAAGTGTGATACACCAAAATGTTCGTATGAATAAGGCCTATTTCTGTCCATAATTAGAAATGCGACGACTAGGCTAGCTATTCCAGAAATTTAGATTTTGTTTACTGACCACCATTGGTGAATCACATTTTCATGGAGCAACTCCACAAAAAACTGATAGGATATAAGTGTGATACAGCAAAATGTTCGTATGAATAAGGCCTATTTGTATCCATAATTAGAAATGCGGCGACTAGTCTAGGTATTCCAGAAATTCAGATTTTGTTTACTGACCACCATTGGTGAATCACATTTTCATGGAGCAACTCCACAAAAAACTGATAGGATATAAGTGTGATACACCAAAATGTTCGTATGAATAAGGCCTATTTGTGTCCATAATTAGAAATGCGGCGACTAGGCTAGGTATTCCAGAAATTCAGATTTTGTTTACTGACCACCATTTGTGAATCACATTTTCATGGAGCAACTCCACAAAAAACTGATAGGATATAAGTGTGATACACCAAAATGTTCGTATGGATAAAATCTATTAGTGTCCGTATTTAGAAATGTGGCGACTAATCCAGGTATTCCAGAAATTCAGATTTTCTTTACTGACCACCGGTGATGAATCACATTTTCATGGAGCAACTCCACAAACAACTGATAGGATATAAGTGTGATACAGCAAAATGTTCGTATGAATAAGGCCTATTTGTATCCATAATTAGAAATGCGGCGACTAGTCTAGGTATTCCAGAAATTCAGATTTTGTTTACTGACCACCATTGGTGAATCACATTTTCATGGAGCAACTCCACAAAAAACTGATAGGATATAAGTGTGATACACCAAAATGTTCGTATGAATAAGGCCTATTTGTGTCCATAATTAGAAATGCGGCGACTAGGCTAGGTATTCCAGAAATTCAGATTTTGTTTACTGACCACCATTGGTGAATCACATTTTCATGGAGCAACTCCACAAAAAACTGATAGGATATAAGTGTGATACACCAAAATGTTCGTATGGATAAAATCTATTAGTGTCCGTATTTAGAAATGTGGCGACTACTCTAGGTATTCCAGAAATTCAGATTTTCTTTACTGATCACCGGTGATGAATCACATTTTCATGGAGCAACTCCACAAAAAACTGATAGGATATAAGTGTGATACAGCAAAATGTTCGTATGAATAAGGCCTATTTGCGTCCATGATTAGAAATGCGGCGACTAGGCTAGGTATTCCAGAAATTCAGATTTTGTTTACTGACCACCATTGGTGAATCACATTTTCATGGAGCAACTCCACAAAAAACTGATAGGATATAAGTGTGATACACCAAAATGTTCGTATGGATAAAATCTATTAGTGTCCGTATTAGAAATGCGGCGACTTCTCTAGGTATTCCAGAAATTCAGATTTTGTTTACTGACCACCGGTGATGAATCACATTTTTATGGAGCAACTCCACAAAAAACTGATAGGATATAAGTGTGATACACCAAAATGTTCGTATGGATAAAATCTATTAGTGTCCGTATTTAGAAATGCGGCGACTACTCTAGGTATTCCAGAAATTCAGATTTTGTTTACTGACCACCGGTGATGAATCACATTTTCATGGAACAACTCCACAAAAAACTGATAGGATATAAGTGTGATACACCAAAATGTTCGTATGAATAAGGCCTATTTGTGTCCATAATTAGAAATGCGGCGACTACTCTAGGTATTCCAGAAATTCAGATTTTGTTTACTGACCACCATTGGTGAATCACATTTTCATGGAGCAACTCCACAAAAAACTGATAGGATATAAGTGTGATACACCAAAATGTTCGTATGGATAAAATCTATTAGTGTCCGTATTAGAAATGCGGCGACTTCTCTAGGTATTCCAGAAATTCAGATTTTGTTTACTGACCACCGGTGATGAATCACATTTTCATAGAGCAACTCCACAAAAAACTGATAGGATATAAGTGTGATACACCAAAATGTTCGTATGAATAAGGCCTATTTGTGTCCATAATTAGAAATGCGGCGACTAGTCTAGGTATTCCAGAAATTCAGATTTTGTTTACTGACCACCATTGGTGAATCACATTTTCATGGAGCAACTCCACAAAAAACTGATAGGATATAAGTGTGATACAGCAAAATGTTCGTATGAATAAGGCCTATTTGTATCCATAATTAGAAATGCGGCGAC
This sequence comes from Leucophora obtusa, assembly GCA_949987735.1. Classification (NCBI taxonomy): domain Eukaryota; kingdom Metazoa; phylum Arthropoda; class Insecta; order Diptera; family Anthomyiidae; genus Leucophora; species Leucophora obtusa. The sequence continues at coordinate 305,168,230 of OX465295.1, forward strand.
TAGTCTAGGTATTCCAGAAATTCAGATTTTGTTTACTGACCACCATTGGTGAATCACATTTTCATGGAGCAACTCCACAAAAAACTGATAGGATATAAGTGTGATACACCAAAATGTTCGTATGGATAAAATCTATTAGTGTCCGTATTAGAAATGCGGCGACTTCTCTAGGTATTCCAGAAATTCAGATTTTGTTTACTGACCACCGGTGATGAATCACATTTTTATGGAGCAACTCCACAAAAAACTGATAGGATATAAGTGTGATACACCAAAATGTTCGTATGGATAAAATCTATTAGTGTCCGTATTTAGAAATGCGGCGACTACTCTAGGTATTCCAAAAATTCAGATTTTGTTTACTGACCACCGGTGATGAATCACATTTTCATGGAGCAACTCCACAAAAAACTGATAGGATATAAGTGTGATACACCAAAATGTTCGTATGAATAAGGCCTATTTGTGTCCATAATTAGAAATGCGGCGACTACTCTAGGTATTCCAGAAATTCAGATTTTGTTTACTGACCACCATTGGTGAATCACATTTTCATGGAGCAACTCCACAAAAAACTGATAGGATATAAGTGTGATACACCAAAATGTTCGTATGGATAAAATCTATTAGTGTCCGTATTAGAAATGCGGCGACTTCTCTAGGTATTCCAGAAATTCAGATTTTGTTTACTGACCACCGGTGATGAATCACATTTTCATAGAGCAACTCCACAAAAAACTGATAGGATATAAGTGTGATACACCAAAATGTTCGTATGAATAAGGCCTATTTGTGTCCATAATTAGAAATGCGGCGACTAGTCTAGGTATTCCAGAAATTCAGATTTTGTTTACTGACCACCATTGGTGAATCACATTTTCATGGAGCAACTCCACAAAAAACTGATAGGATATAAGTGTGATACAGCAAAATGTTCGTATGAATAAGACATATTTGTGTCCATAATTAGAAATGCGGCGACTAGTCTAGGTATTCCAGAAATTCAGATTTTGTTTACTGACCACCGGTGATGAATCACATTTTCATGGAGCAACTCCACAAAAAACTGATAGGATATAAGTGTGACACACCAAAATGTTCGTATGAATAAGGCCTATTTGTGTCCATAATTAGAAATGCGGCGACTAGGCTAGGTATTCCAGAAATTCAGATTTTGTTTACTGACCACCATTGGTGAATCACATTTTAATGGAGCAACTCCACAAAAAACTGATAGGATATAAGTGTGATACACCAAAATGTTCGTATCAATATGGCCTATTTGTGTCCATAATTAGAAATGCGGCGACTAGTCTAGGTATTCCAGAAATTCAGATTTTGTTTACTGACCACCATTGGTAAATCACATTTTCATGGAGCAACTCCACAAAAAACTGATAGGATATAAGTGTGATACACCAAAATGTTCGTATGAATAAGGCCTATTTGTGTCCATAATTAGAAATGCGGCGACTAGTCTAGGTATTCCAGAAATTCAGATTTTGTTTACTGACCACCATTGGTGAATCACATTTTCATGGAGCAACTCCACAAAAAACTGATAGGATATAAGTGTGATACACCAAAATGTTCGTATGGATAAAATCTATTAGTGTCCGTATTAGAAATGCGGCGACTTCTCTAGGTATTCCAGAAATTCAGATTTTGTTTACTGACCACCGGTGATGAATCACATTTTCATGGAGCAACTCCACAAAAAACTAATAGGATATAAGTGTGACACACCAAAATGTTCGTATGAATAAGGCCTATTTGCGTCCATAATTAGAAATGCGGCGACTAGGCTAGGTATTCCAGAAATTCAGATTTTGTTTACTGACCACCATTGGTGAATCACATTTTCATGGAGCAACTCTACAAAAAACTGATAGGATATAAGTGTGATACACCAAAATGTTCGTATGGATAAAATCTATTAGTGTCCGTATTTAGAAATGCGGCGACTACTCTAGGTATTCCAGAAATTCAGATTTTGTTTACTGACCACCATTGGTAAATCACATTTTCATGGAGCAACTCCACAAAAAACTGATAGGATATAAGTGTGATACACCAAAATGTTCGTATGAATAAGGCCTATTTGCGTCCATAATTAGAAATGCGGCGACTAGGCTAGGTATTCCAGAAATTCAGATTTTGTTTACTGACCACCATTGGTGAATCACATTTTCATGGAGCAACTCTACAAAAAACTGATAGGATATAAGTGTGATACACCAAAATGTTCGTATGGATAAAATCTATAATTGTCCGTATTTAGAAATGCGGCGACTACTCTAGGTATTCCAGAAATTCAGATTTTGTTTACTGACCACCATTGGTAAATCACATTTTCATGGAGCAACTCCACAAAAAACTGATAGGATATAAGTGTGATACACCAAAATGTTCGTATGAATAAGGCCTATTTGTGTCCATAATTAGAAATGCGGCGACTAGTCTAGGTATTCCAGAAATTCAGATTTTGTTTACTGACCACCATTGGTGAATCACATTTTCATGGAGCAACTCCACAAAAAACTGATAGGATATAAGTGTGATACACCAAAATGTTCGTATGAATAAGGCCTATTTGCGTCCATAATTAGAAATGCGGCGACTAGTCTAGGTATTCCAGAAATTCAGATTTTGTTTACTGACCACCATTGGTGAATCACATTTTCATGGAGCAACTCCACAAAAAACTGATAGGATATAAGTGTGATACACCAAAATGTTCGTATGGATAAAATCTATTAGCGTCCGTATTTAGAAATGCGGCGACTACTCTAGGTATTCCAGAAATTCAGATTTTGTTTACTGACCACCGGTGATGAATCACATTTTCATGGAGCAACTCCACAAAAAACTGATAGGATATAAGTGTGATACACCAAAATGTTCGTATGGATAAAATCTATTAGTGTCCGTATTAGAAATGCGGCGACTTCTCTAGGTATTCCAGAAATTCAGATTTTGTTTACTGACCACCATTGGTGAATCACATTTTCATGGAGCAACTCCACAAAAAACTGATAGGATATAAGTGTGATACACCAAAATGTTCGTATGGATAAAATCTATTAGCGTCCGTATTTAGAAATGCGGCGACTACTCTAGGTATTCCAGAAATTCAGATTTTGTTTACTGACCACCGGTGATGAATCACATTTTCATAGAGCAACTCCACAAAAAACTGATAGGATATAAGTGTGATACACCAAAATGTTCGTATGAATAAGGCCTATTTCTGTCCATAATTAGAAATGCGGCGACTAGGCTAGCTATTCCAGAAATTTAGATTTTGTTTACTGACCACCATTGGTGAATCACATTTTCATGGAGCAACTCCACAAAAAACTGATAGGATATAAGTGTGATACAGCAAAATGTTCGTATGAATAAGGCCTATTTGTATCCATAATTAGAAATGCGGCGACTAGTCTAGGTATTCCAGAAATTCAGATTTTGTTTACTGACCACCATTGGTGAATCACATTTTCATGGAGCAACTCCACAAAAAACTGATAGGATATAAGTGTGATACACCAAAATGTTCGTATGAATAAGGCCTATTTGTGTCCATAATTAGAAATGCGGCGACTAGTCTAGGTATTCCAGAAATTCAGATTTTGTTTACTGACCACCATTGGTGAATCACATTTTCATGGAGCAACTCCACAAAAAACTGATAGGATATAAGTGTGATACACCAAAATGTTCGTATGAATAAGGCCTATTTGCGTCCATAATTAGAAATGCGGCGACTAGTCTAGGTATTCCAGAAATTCAGATTTTGTTTACTGACCACCATTGGTGAATCACATTTTCATGGAGCAACTCCACAAAAAACTGATAGGATATAAGTGTGATACACCAAAATGTTCGTATGGATAAAATCTATTAGCGTCCGTATTTAGAAATGCGGCGACTACTCTAGGTATTCCAGAAATTCAGATTTTGTTTACTGACCACCGGTGATGAATCACATTTTCATGGAGCAACTCCACAAAAAACTGATAGGATATAAGTGTGATACACCAAAATGTTCGTATGGATAAAATCTATTAGTGTCCGTATTAGAAATGCGGCGACTTCTCTAGGTATTCCAGAAATTCAGATTTTGTTTACTGACCACCGGTGATGAATCACATTTTCATAGAGCAACTCCATAAAAAACTGATAGGATATAAGTGTGATACACCAAAATGTTCGTATGAATAAGGCCTATTTCTGTCCATAATTAGAAATGCGGCGACTAGGCTAGCTATTCCAGAAATTTAGATTTTGTTTACTGACCACCATTGGTGAATCACATTTTCATGGAGCAACTCCACAAAAAACTGATAGGATATAAGTGTGATACAGCAAAATGTTCGTATGAATAAGGCCTATTTGTATCCATAATTAGAAATGCGGCGACTAGTCTAGGTATTCCAGAAATTCAGATTTTGTTTACTGACCACCATTGGTGAATCACATTTTCATGGAGCAACTCCACAAAAAACTGATAGGATATAAGTGTGATACACCAAAATGTTCGTATGAATAAGGCCTATTTGTGTCCATAATTAGAAATGCGGCGACTAGGCTAGGTATTCCAGAAATTCAGATTTTGTTTACTGACCACCATTTGTGAATCACATTTTCATGGAGCAACTCCACAAAAAACTGATAGGATATAAGTGTGATACACCAAAATGTTCGTATGGATAAAATCTATTAGTGTCCGTATTTAGAAATGTGGCGACTACTCTAGGTATTCCAGAAATTCAGATTTTCTTTACTGACCACCGGTGATGAATCACATTTTCATGGAGCAACTCCACAAACAACTGATAGGATATAAGTGTGATACAGCAAAATGTTCGTATGAATAAGGCCTATTTGTATCCATAATTAGAAATGCGGCGACTAGTCTAGGTATTCCAGAAATTCAGATTTTGTTTACTGACCACCATTGGTGAATCACATTTTCATGGAGCAACTCCACAAAAAACTGATAGGATATAAGTGTGATACACCAAAATGTTCGTATGAATAAGGCCTATTTGTGTCCATAATTAGAAATGCGGCGACTAGGCTAGGTATTCCAGAAATTCAGATTTTGTTTACTGACCACCATTGGTGAATCACATTTTCATGGAGCAACTCCACAAAAAACTGATAGGATATAAGTGTGATACACCAAAATGTTCGTATGGATAAAATCTATTAGTGTCCGTATTTAGAAATGTGGCGACTACTCTAGGTATTCCAGAAATTCAGATTTTCTTTACTGACCACCGGTGATGAATCACATTTTCATGGAGCAACTCCACAAAAAACTGATAGGATATAAGTGTGATACACCAAAATGTTCGTATGAATAAGGCCTATTTGCGTCCATGATTAGAAATGCGGCGACTAGGCTAGGTATTCCAGAAATTCAGATTTTGTTTACTGACCACCATTGGTGAATCACATTTTCATGGAGCAACTCCACAAAAAACTGATAGGATATAAGTGTGATACACCAAAATGTTCGTATGGATAAAATCTATTAGTGTCCGTATTAGAAATGCGGCGACTTCTCTAGGTATTCCAGAAATTCAGATTTTGTTTACTGACCACCGGTGATGAATCACATTTTTATGGAGCAACTCCACAAAAAACTGATAGGATATAAGTGTGATACACCAAAATGTTCGTATGGATAAAATCTATTAGTGTCCGTATTTAGAAATGCGGCGACTACTCTAGGTATTCCAGAAATTCAGATTTTGTTTACTGACCACCGGTGATGAATCACATTTTCATGGAGCAACTCCACAAAAAACTGATAGGATATAAGTGTGATACACCAAAATGTTCGTATGAATAAGGCCTATTTGTGTCCATAATTAGAAATGCGGCGACTACTCTAGGTATTCCAGAAATTCAGATTTTGTTTACTGACCACCATTGGTGAATCACATTTTCATGGAGCAACTCCACAAAAAACTGATAGGATATAAGTGTGATACACCAAAATGTTCGTATGGATAAAATCTATTAGTGTCCGTATTAGAAATGCGGCGACTTCTCTAGGTATTCCAGAAATTCAGATTTTGTTTACTGACCACCGGTGATGAATCACATTTTCATAGAGCAACTCCACAAAAAACTGATAGGATATAAGTGTGATACACCAAAATGTTCGTATGAATAAGGCCTATTTGTGTCCATAATTAGAAATGCGGCGACTAGTCTAGGTATTCCAGAAATTCAGATTTTGTTTACTGACCACCATTGGTGAATCACATTTTCATGGAGCAACTCCACAAAAAACTGATAGGATATAAGTGTGATACAGCAAAATGTTCGTATGAATAAGACATATTTGTGTCCATAATTAGAAATATGGCGACTAGTCTAGGTATTCCAGAAATTCAGATTTTGTTTACTGACCACCGGTGATGAATCACATTTTCATGGAGCAACTCCACAAAAAACTGATAGGATATAAGTGTGACACACCAAAATGTTCGTATGAATAAGGCCTATTTGTGTCCATAATTAGAAATGCGGCGACTAGGCTAGGTATTCCAGAAATTCAGATTTTGTTTACTGACCACCATTGGTGAATCACATTTTAATGGAGCAACTCCACAAAAAACTGATAGGATATAAGTGTGATACACCAAAATGTTCGTATCAATAAGGCCTATTTGTGTCCATAATTAGAAATGCGGCGACTAGTCTAGGTATTCCAGAAATTCAGATTTTGTTTACTGACCACCATTGGTAAATCACATTTTCATGGAGCAACTCCACAAAAAACTGATAGGATATAAGTGTGATACACCAAAATGTTCGTATGAATAAGGCCTATTTGTGTCCATAATTAGAAATGCGGCGACTAGTCTAGGTATTCCAGAAATTCAGATTTTGTTTACTGACCACCATTGGTGAATCACATTTTCATGGAGCAACTCCACAAAAAACTGATAGGATATAAGTGTGATACACCAAAATGTTCGTATGGATAAAATCTATTAGTGTCCGTATTAGAAATGCGGCGACTTCTCTAGGTATTCCAGAAATTCAGATTTTGTTTACTGACCACCGGTGATGAATCACATTTTCATGGAGCAACTCCACAAAAAACTAATAGGATATAAGTGTGACACACCAAAATGTTCGTATGAATAAGGCCTATTTGCGTCCATAATTAGAAATGCGGCGACTAGGCTAAGTATTCCAGAAATTCAGATTTTGTTTACTGACCACCATTGGTGAATCACATTTTCATGGAGCAACTCTACAAAAAACTGATAGGATATAAGTGTGATACACCAAAATGTTCGTATGGATAAAATCTATTAGTGTCCGTATTTAGAAATGCGGCGACTACTCTAGGTATTCCAGAAATTCAGATTTTGTTTACTGACCACCATTGGTAAATCACATTTTCATGGAGCAACTCCACAAAAAACTGATAGGATATAAGTGTGATACACCAAAATGTTCGTATGAATAAGGCCTATTTGCGTCCATAATTAGAAATGCGGCGACTAGGCTAGGTATTCCAGAAATTCAGATTTTGTTTACTGACCACCATTGGTGAATCACATTTTCATGGAGCAACTCTACAAAAAACTGATAGGATATAAGTGTGATACACCAAAATGTTCGTATGGATAAAATCTATAATTGTCCGTATTTAGAAATGCGGCGACTACTCTAGGTATTCCAGAAATTCAGATTTTGTTTACTGACCACCGGTGATGAATCACATTTTCATGGAGCAACTCCACAAAAAACTGATAGGATATAAGTGTGATACACCAAAATGTTCGTATGGATAAAATCTATTAGTGTCCGTATTAGAAATGCGGCGACTTCTCTAGGTATTCCAGAAATTCAGATTTTGTTTACTGACCACCGGTGATGAATCACATTTTTATGGAGCAACTCCACAAAAAACTGATAGGATATAAGTGTGATACACCAAAATGTTCGTATGGATAAAATCTATTAGCGTCCGTATTTAGAAATGCGGCGACTACTCTAGGTATTCCAGAAATTCAGATTTTGTTTACTGACCACCGGTGATGAATCACATTTTCATGGAGCAACTCCACAAAAAACTGATAGGATATAAGTGTGATACACCAAAATGTTCGTATGGATAAAATCTATTAGTGTCCGTATTTAGAAATGCGGCGACTACTCTAGGTATTCCAGAAATTCAGATTTTGTTTACTGACCACCATTGGTAAATCACATTTTCATGGAGCAACTCCACAAAAAACTGATAGGATATAAGTGTGATACACCAAAATGTTCGTATGAATAAGGCCTATTTGTGTCCATAATTAGAAATGCGGCGACTAGTCTAGGTATTCCAGAAATTCAGATTTTGTTTACTGACCACCATTGGTGAATCACATTTTCATGGAGCAACTCCACAAAAAACTGATAGGATATAAGTGTGATACACCAAAATGTTCGTATGAATAAGGCCTATTTGCGTCCATAATTAGAAATGCGGCGACTAGTCTAGGTATTCCAGAAATTCAGATTTTGTTTACTGACCACCATTGGTGAATCACATTTTCATGGAGCAACTCCACAAAAAACTGATAGGATATAAGTGTGATACACCAAAATGTTCGTATGGATAAAATCTATTAGCGTCCGTATTTAGAAATGCGGCGACTACTCTAGGTATTCCAGAAATTCAGATTTTGTTTACTGACCACCATTGGTGAATCACATTTTCATGGAGCAACTCCACAAAAAACTGATAGGATATAAGTGTGATACACCAAAATGTTCGTATGAATAAGGCCTATTTCTGTCCATAATTAGAAATGCGGCGACCAGGCTAGCTATTCCAGAAATTTAGATTTTGTTTACTGACCACCATTGGTGAATCACATTTTCATGGAGCAACTCCACAAAAAACTGATAGGATATAAGTGTGATACACCAAAATGTTCGTATGAATAAGGCCTATTTGTGTCCATAATTAGAAATGCGGCGACTAGTCTAGGTATTCCAGAAATTCAGATTTTGTTTACTGACCACCATTGGTGAATCACATTTTCATGGAGCAACTCCACAAAAAACTGATAGGATATAAGTGTGATACACCAAAATGTTCGTATGAATAAGGCCTATTTGTGTCCATAATTAGAAATGCGGCGACTAGGCTAGGTATTCCAGAAATTCAGATTTTGTTTACGGACCACCATTGGTGAATCACATTTTCATGGAGCAACTCCACAAAAAACTGATAGGATATAAGTGTGATACACCAAAATGTTCGTATGGATAAAAGCTATTAGTGTCCGTATTTAGAAATGTGGCGACTACTCTAGGTATTCCAGAAATTCAGATTTTCTTTACTGACCACCGGTGATGAATCACATTTTCATGGAGCAACTCCACAAACAACTGATAGGATATAAGTGTGATACAGCAAAATGTTCGTATGAATAAGGCCTATTTGTATCCATAATTAGAAATGCGGCGACTAGTCTAGGTATTCCAGAAATTCAGATTTTGTTTACTGACCACCATTGGTGAATCACATTTTCATGGAGCAACTCCACAAAAAACTGATAGGATATAAGTGTGATACACCAAAATGTTCGTATGAATAAGGCCTATTTGTGTCCATGATTAGAAATGCGGCGACTAGGCTAGGTATTCCAGAAATTCAGATTTTGTTTACTGACCACCATTGGTGAATCACATTTTCATGGAGCAACTCCACAAAAAACTGATAGGATATAAGTGTGATACACCAAAATGTTCGTATGGATAAAATCTATAAGTGTCCGTATTTAGAACTGCGGCTACTACTCTAGGTATTCCAGAAATTCAGATTTTGTTTACTGACCACCGGTGATGAATCACATTTTCATGGAGCAACTCCACAAAAAACTGACAGGATATAAGTGTGATACACCAGAATGTTCGTATGAATAAGGCCTATTTGTGTCCATAATTAGAAATGCGGCGACTAGTCTAGGTATTCCAGAAATTCAGATTTTGTTTACTGACCACCATTGGTGAATCACATTTTCATGGAGCAACTCCACAAAAAACTGATAGGATATAAGTGTGATACACCAAAATGTTCGTATGAATAAGGCGTATTTGCGTCCATAATTAGAAATGCGGCGACTAGTCTAGGTATTCCAGAAATTCAGATTTTGTTTACTGACCACCATTGGTGAATCACATTTTCATGGAGCAACTCCACAAAAAACTGATAGGATATAAGTGTGATACACCAAAATGTTCGTATGGATAAAATCTATAATTGTCCGTATTTAGAAATGCGGCGACTAGTCTAGGTATTCCAGAAATTCAGATTTTGTTTACTGACCACCATTGGTAAATCACATTTTCATGGAGCAACTCCACAAAAAACTGATAGGATATAAGTGTGATACACCAAAATGTTCGTATGAATAAGGCCTATTTGTGTCCATAATTAGAAATGCGGCGACTAGTCTAGGTATTCCAGAAATTCAGATTTTGTTTACTGACCACCATTGGTGAATCACATTTTCATGGAGCAACTCCACGAAAAACTGATAGGATATAAGTGTGATACACCAAAATGTTCGTATGAATAAGGCCTATTTGTGTCCATAATTAGAAATGCGGCGACTACTCTAGGTATTCCAGAAATTCAGATTTTGTTTACTGACCACCGGTGATGAATCACATTTTCATGGAGCAACTCCACAAACAACTGATAGGATATAAGTGTGATACACCAAAATGTTCGTATGTATAGGGCCTATTTGTGTCCATAATTAGAAATGCGGCGCCTACTCTAGGTATTCCAGAAATTCAGATTTTGTTTACTGACCACCATTGGTGAATCACATTTTCATGGAGCAACTCCACAAAAAACTGATAGGATATAAGTGTGATACACCAAAATGTTCGTATGGATAAAATCTATTAGTGTCCGTATTAGAAATGCGGCGACTTCTCTAGGTATTCCAGAAATTCAGATTTTGTTTACTGACCACCGGTGATGAATCACATTTTCATAGAGCAACTCCACAAAAAACTGATAGGATATAAGTGTGATACACCAAAATGTTCGTATGAATAAGGCCTATTTGTGTCCATAATTGGAAATGCGGCGACTAGTCTAGGTATTCCAGAAATTCAGATTTTGTTTACTGACCACCATTGGTGAATCACATTTTCATGGAGCAACTCCACGAAAAACTGATAGGATATAAGTGTGATACACCAAAATGTTCGTATGAATAAGGCCTATTTGTGTCCATAATTAGAAATGCGGCGACTACTCTAGGTATTCCAGAAATTCAGATTTTGTTTACTGACCACCGGTGATGAATCACATTTTCATGGAGCAACTCCACAAACAACTGATAGGATATAAGTGTGATACACCAAAATGTTCGTATGTATAGGGCCTATTTGTGTCCATAATTAGAAATGCGGCGCCTACTCTAGGTATTCCAGAAATTCAGATTTTGTTTACTGACCACCATTGGTGAATCACATTTTCATGGAGCAACTCCACAAAAAACTGATAGGATATAAGTGTGATACACCAAAATGTTCGTATGGATAAAATCTATTAGTGTCCGTATTAGAAATGCGGCGACTTCTCTAGGTATTCCAGAAATTCAGATTTTGTTTACTGACCACCGGTGATGAATCACATTTTCATAGAGCAACTCCACAAAAAACTGATAGGATATAAGTGTGATACACCAAAATGTTCGTATGAATAAGGCCTATTTCTGTCCATAATTAGAAATGCGGCGACTAGGCTAGCTATTCCAGAAATTTAGATTTTGTTTACTGACCACCATTGGTGAATCACATTTTCATGGAGCAACTCCACAAAAAACTGATAGGATATAAGTGTGATACACCAAAATGTTCGTATGGATAAAATCTATTAGTGTCCGTATAAGAAATGCGGCGACTTCTCTAGGTATTCCAGAAATTCAGATTTTGTTTACTGACCACCGGTGATGAATCACATTTTCATGGAGCAACTCCACAAAAAACTAATAGGATATAAGTGTGACACACCAAAATGTTCGTATGAATAAGGCCTATTTGCGTCCATAATTAGAAATGCGGCGACTAGGCTAGGTATTCCAGAAATTCAGATTTTGTTTACTGACCACCATTGGTGAATCACATTTTCATGGAGCAACTCTACAAAAAACTGATAGGATATAAGTGTGATACACCAAAATGTTCGTATGGATAAAATCTATTAGTGTCCGTATTTAGAAATGCGGCGACTACTCTAGGTATTCCAGAAATTCAGATTTTGGTTACTGACCACCATTGGTAAATCACATTTTCATGGAGCAACTCCACAAAAAACTGATAGGATATAAGTGTGATACACCAAAATGTTCGTATGAATAAGGCCTATTTGCGTCCATAATTAGAAATGCGGCGACTAGGCTAGGTATTCCAGAAATTCAGATTTTGTTTACTGACCACCATTGGTGAATCACATTTTCATGGAGCAACTCTACAAAAAACTGATAGGATATAAGTGTGATACACCAAAATGTTCGTATGGATAAAATCTATAATTGTCCGTATTTAGAAGTGCGGCGACTACTCTAGGTATTCCAGAAATTCAGATTTTGTTTACTGACCACCATTGGTAAATCACATTTTCATGGAGCAACTCCACAAAAAACTGATAGGATATAAGTGTGATACACCAAAATGTTCGTATGAATAAGGCCTATTTGTGTCCATAATTAGAAATGCGGCGACTAGTCTAGGTATTCCAGAAATTCAGATTTTGTTTACTGACCACCATTGGTGAATCACATTTTCATGGAGCAACTCCACAAAAAACTGATAGGATATAAGTGTGATACACCAAAATGTTCGTATGAATAAGGCCTATTTGCGTCCATAATTAGAAATGCGGCGACTAGTCTAGGTATTCCAGAAATTCAGATTTTGTTTACTGACCACCATTGGTGAATCACATTTTCATGGAGCAACTCCACAAAAAACTGATAGGATATAAGTGTGATACACCAAAATGTTCGTATGGATAAAATCTATTAGCGTCCGTATTTAGAAATGCGGCGACTACTCTAGGTATTCCAGAAATTCAGATTTTGTTTACTGACCACCGGTGATGAATCACATTTTCATGGAGCAACTCCACAAAAAACTGATAGGATATAAGTGTGATACACCAAAATGTTCGTATGGATAAAATCTATTAGTGTCCGTATTAGAAATGCGGCGACTTCTCTAGGTATTCCAGAAATTCAGATTTTGTTTACTGACCACCGGTGATGAATCACATTTTCATAGAGCAACTCCACAAAAAACTGATAGGATATAAGTGTGATACACCAAAATGTTCGTATGAATAAGGCCTATTTCTGTCCATAATTAGAAATGCGGCGACTAGGCTAGCTATTCCAGAAATTTAGATTTTGTTTACTGACCACCATTGGTGAATCACATTTTCATGGAGCAACTCCACAAAAAACTGATAGGATATAAGTGTGATACACCAAAATGTTCGTATGGATAAAATCTATTAGTGTCCGTATAAGAAATGCGGCGACTTCTCTAGGTATTCCAGAAATTCAGATTTTGTTTACTGACCACCGGTGATGAATCACATTTTCATGGAGCAACTCCACAAAAAACTAATAGGATATAAGTGTGACACACCAAAATGTTCGTATGAATAAAGCCTATTTGCGTCCATAATTAGAAATGCGGCGACTAGGCTAGGTATTCCAGAAATTCAGATTTTGTTTACTGACCACCATTGGTGAATCACATTTTCATGGAGCAACTCTACAAAAAACTGATAGGATATAAGTGTGATACACCAAAATGTTCGTATGGATAAAATCTATTAGTGTCCGTATTTAGAAATGCGGCGACTACTCTAGGTATTCCAGAAATTCAGATTTTGGTTACTGACCACCATTGGTAAATCACATTTTCATGGAGCAACTCCACAAAAAACTGATAGGATATAAGTGTGATACACCAAAATGTTCGTATGAATAAGGCCTATTTGCGTCCATAATTAGAAATGCGGCGACTAGGCTAGGTATTCCAGAAATTCAGATTTTGTTTACTGACCACCATTGGTGAATCACATTTTCATGGAGCAACTCTACAAAAAACTGATAGGATATAAGTGTGATACACCAAAATGTTCGTATGGATAAAATCTATAATTGTCCGTATTTAGAAGTGCGGCGACTACTCTAGGTATTCCAGAAATTCAGATTTTGTTTACTGACCACCATTGGTAAATCACATTTTCATGGAGCAACTCCACAAAAAACTGATAGGATATAAGTGTGATACACCAAAATGTTCGTATGAATAAGGCCTATTTGTGTCCATAATTAGAAATGCGGCGACTAGTCTAGGTATTCCAGAAATTCAGATTTTGTTTACTGACCACCATTGGTGAATCACATTTTCATGGAGCAACTCCACAAAAAACTGATAGGATATAAGTGTGATACACCAAAATGTTCGTATGAATAAGGCCTATTTGCGTCCATAATTAGAAATGCGGCGACTAGTCTAGGTATTCCAGAAATTCAGATTTTGTTTACTGACCACCATTGGTGAATCACATTTTCATGGAGCAACTCCACAAAAAACTGATAGGATATAAGTGTGATACACCAAAATGTTCGTATGGATAAAATCTATTAGCGTCCGTATTTAGAAATGCGGCGACTACTCTAGGTATTCCAGAAATTCAGATTTTGTTTACTGACCACCGGTGATGAATCACATTTTCATGGAGCAACTCCACAAAAAACTGATAGGATATAAGTGTGATACACCAAAATGTTCGTATGGATAAAATCTATTAGTGTCCGTATTAGAAATGCGGCGACTTCTCTAGGTATTCCAGAAATTCAGATTTTGTTTACTGACCACCGGTGATGAATCACATTTTCATAGAGCAACTCCACAAAAAACTGATAGGATATAAGTGTGATACACCAAAATGTTCGTATGAATAAGGCCTATTTCTGTCCATAATTAGAAATGCGGCGACTAGGCTAGCTATTCCAGAAATTTAGATTTTGTTTACTGACCACCATTGGTGAATCACATTTTCATGGAGCAACTCCACAAAAAACTGATAGGATATAAGTGTGATACAGCAAAATGTTCGTATGAATAAGGCCTATTTGTATCCATAATTAGAAATGCGGCGACTAGTCTAGGTATTCCAGAAATTCAGATTTTGTTTACTGACCACCATTGGTGAATCACATTTTCATGGAGCAACTCCACAAAAAACTGATAGGATATAAGTGTGATACACCAAAATGTTCGTATGAATAAGGCCTATTTGTGTCCATAATTAGAAATGCGGCGACTAGGCTAGGTATTCCAGAAATTCAGATTTTGTTTACTGACCACCATTGGTGAATCACATTTTCATGGAGCAACTCCACAAAAAACTGATAGGATATAAGTGTGATACACCAAAATGTTCGTATGGATAAAATCTATTAGTGTCCGTATTTAGAAATGTGGCGACTACTCTAGGTATTCCAGAAATTCAGATTTTCTTTACTGACCACCGGTGATGAATCACATTTTCATGGAGCAACTCCACAAACAACTGATAGGATATAAGTGTGATACAGCAAAATGTTCGTATGAATAAGGCCTATTTGTATCCATAATTAGAAATGCGGCGACTAGTCTAGGTATTCCAGAAATTCAGATTTTGTTTACTGACCACCATTGGTGAATCACATTTTCATGGAGCAACTCCACAAAAAACTGATAGGATATAAGTGTGATACACCAAAATGTTCGTATGAATAAGGCCTATTTGTGTCCATAATTAGAAATGCGGCGACTAGGCTAGGTATTCCAGAAATTCAGACTTTGTTTACTGACCACCATTGGTGAATCACATTTTCATGGAGCAACTCCACAAAAAACTGATAGGATATAAGTGTGATACACCAAAATGTTCGTATGGATAAAATCTATTAGTGTCCGTATTTAGAAATGTGGCGACTACTCTAGGTATTCCAGAAATTCAGATTTTCTTTACTGACCACCGGTGATGAATCACATTTTCATGGAGCAACTCCACAAACAACTGATAGGATATAAGTGTGATACAGCAAAATGTTCGTATGAATAAGGCCTATTTGTATCCATAATTAGAAATGCGGCGACTAGTCTAGGTATTCCAGAAATTCAGATTTTGTTTACTGACCACCATTGGTGAATCACATTTTCATGGAGCAACTCCACAAAAAACTGATAGGATATAAGTGTGATACACCAAAATGTTCGTATGAATAAGGCCTATTTGTGTCCATAATTAGAAATGCGGCGACTAGGCTAGGTATTCCAGAAATTCAGATTTTGTTTACTGACCACCATTGGTGAATCACATTTTCATGGAGCAACTCCACAAAAAACTGATAGGATATAAGTGTGAAACACCAAAATGTTCGTATGGATAAAATCTATTAGTGTCCGTATTTAGAAATGTGGCGACTACTCTAGGTATTCCAGAAATTCAGATTTTGTTTACTGACCACCGGTGATGAATCACATTTTTATGGAGCAACTCCACAAAAAACTGATAGGATATAAGTGTGATACACCAAAATGTTCGTATGGATAAAATCTATTAGTGTCCGTATTTAGAAATGCGGCGACTACTCTAGGTATTCCAGAAATTCAGATTTTGTTTACTGACCACCGGTGATGAATCACATTTTCATGGAGCAACTCCACAAAAAACTGATAGGATATAAGTGTGATACACCAAAATGTTCGTATGAATAAGGCCTATTTGTGTCCATAATTAGAAATGCGGCGACTACTCTAGGTATTCCAGAAATTCAGATTTTGTTTACTGACCACCATTGGTGAATCACATTTTCATGGAGCAACTCCACAAAAAACTGATAGGATATAAGTGTGATACACCAAAATGTTCGTATGGATAAAATCTATTAGTGTCCGTATTAGAAATGCGGCGACTTCTCTAGGTATTCCAGAAATTCAGATTTTGTTTACTGACCACCGGTGATGAATCACATTTTCATAGAGCAACTCCACAAAAAACTGATAGGATATAAGTGTGATACACCAAAATGTTCGTATGAATAAGGCCTATTTCCGTCCATAATTAGAAATGCGGCGACCAGGCTAGCTATTCCAGAAATTTAGATTTTGTTTACTGACCACCATTGGTGAATCACATTTTCATGGAGCAACTCCACAAAAAACTGATAGGATATAAGTGTGATACACCAAAATGTTCGTATGAATAAGGCCTATTTGCGTCCATAATTAGAAATGCGGCGACTAGTCTAGGTATTCCAGAAATTCAGATTTTGTTTACTGACCACCATTGGTGAATCACATTTTCATGGAGCAACTCCACAAAAAACTGATAGGATATAAGTGTGAAACACCAAAATGTTCGTATGGATAAAATCTATTAGTGTCCGTATTTAGAAATGTGGCGACTACTCTAGGTATTCCAGAAATTCAGATTTTGTTTACTGACCACCGGTGATGAATCACATTTTTATGGAGCAACTCCACAAAAAACTGATAGGATATAAGTGTGATACACCAAAATGTTCGTATGGATAAAATCTATTAGTGTCCGTATTTAGAAATGCGGCGACTACTCTAGGTATTCCAGAAATTCAGATTTTCTTTACTGACCACCGGTGATGAATCACATTTTCATGGAGCAACTCCACAAACAACTGATAGGATATAAGTGTGATACAGCAAAATGTTCGTATGAATAAGGCCTATTTGTATCCATAATTAGAAATGCGGCGACTAGTCTAGGTATTCCAGAAATTCAGATTTTGTTTACTGACCACCATTGGTGAATCACATTTTCATGGAGCAACTCCACAAAAAACTGATAGGATATAAGTGTGATACACCAAAATGTTCGTATGAATAAGGCCTATTTGTGTCCATGATTAGAAATGCGGCGACTAGGCTAGGTATTCCAGAAATTCAGATTTTGTTTACTGACCACCATTGGTGAATCACATTTTCATGGAGCAACTCCACAAAAAACTGATAGGATATAAGTGTGATACACCAAAATGTTCGTATGGATAAAATCTATAAGTGTCCGTATTTAGAACTGCGGCTACTACTCTAGGTATTCCAGAAATTCAGATTTTGTTTACTGACCACCGGTGATGAATCACATTTTCATGGAGCAACTCCACAAAAAACTGACAGGATATAAGTGTGATACACCAGAATGTTCGTATGAATAAGGCCTATTTGTGTCCATAATTAGAAATGCGGCGACTAGTCTAGGTATTCCAGAAATTCAGATTTTGTTTACTGACCACCATTGGTGAATCACATTTTCATGGAGCAACTCCACAAAAAACTGATAGGATATAAGTGTGATACACCAAAATGTTCGTATGAATAAGGCCTATTTGTGTCCATAATTAGAAATGCGGCGACTAGTCTAGGTATTCCAGAAATTCAGATTTTGTTTACTGACCACCATTGGTGAATCACATTTTCATGGAGCAACTCCACGAAAAACTGATAGGATATAAGTGTGATACACCAAAATGTTCGTATGAATAAGGCCTATTTGTGTCCATAATTAGAAATGCGGCGACTACTCTAGGTATTCCAGAAATTCAGATTTTGTTTACTGACCACCGGTGATGAATCACATTTTCATGGAGCAACTCCACAAACAACTGATAGGATATAAGTGTGATACACCAAAATGTTCATATGGATAAAATCTATTAGTGTCCGTATTTAGAAATGTGGCGACTACTCTAGGTATTCCAGAAATTCAGATTTTCTTTACTGACCACCGGTGATGAATCACATTTTCATGGAGCAACTCCACAAAAAACTGATAGGATATAAGTGTGATACACCAAAATGTTCGTATGAATAAGGCCTATTTGTATCCATAATTAGAAATGCGGCGACTAGTCTAGGTATTCCAGAAATTCAGATTTTGTTTACTGACCACCATTGGTGAATCACATTTTCATGGAGCAACTCCACAAAAAACTGATAGGATATAAGTGTGATACACCAAAATGTTCGTATGAATAAGGCCTATTTGTGTCCATAATTAGAAATGCGGCGACTAGGCTAGGTATTCCAGAAATTCAGACTTTGTTTACTGACCACCATTGGTGAATCACATTTTCATGGAGCAACTCCACAAAAAACTGATAGGATATAAGTGTGATACACCAAAATGTTCGTATGGATAAAATCTATTAGCGTCCGTATTTAGAAATGTGGCGACTACTCTAGGTATTCCAGAAATTCAGATTTTCTTTACTGACCACCGGTGATGAATCACATTTTTATGGAGCAACTCCACAAAAAACTGATAGGATATAAGTGTGATACACCAAAATGTTCGTATGGATAAAATCTATTAGTGTCCGTATTTAGAAATGCGGCGACTACTCTAGGTATTCCAGAAATTCAGATTTTGTTTACTGACCACCGGTGATGAATCACATTTTCATGGAGCAACTCCACAAAAAACTGATAGGATATAAGTGTGATACACCAAAATGTTCGTATGAATAAGGCCTATTTGTGTCCATAATTAGAAATGCGGCGACTACTCTAGGTATTCCAGAAATTCAGATTTTGTTTACTGACCACCATTGGTGAATCACATTTTCATGGAGCAACTCCACAAAAAACTGATAGGATATAAGTGTGATACACCAAAATGTTCGTATGGATAAAATCTATTAGTGTCCGTATTAGAAATGCGGCGACTTCTCTAGGTATTCCAGAAATTCAGATTTTGTTTACTGACCACCGGTGATGAATCACATTTTCATAGAGCAACTCCACAAAAAACTGATAGGATATAAGTGTGATACACCAAAATGTTCGTATGAATAAGGCCTATTTCCGTCCATAATTAGAAATGCGGCGACCAGGCTAGCTATTCCAGAAATTTAGATTTTGTTTACTGACCACCATTGGTGAATCACATTTTCATGGAGCAACTCCACAAAAAACTGATAGGATATAAGTGTGATACACCAAAATGTTCGTATGAATAAGGCCTATTTGTATCCATAATTAGAAATGCGGCGACTAGTCTAGGTATTCCAGAAATTCAGATTTTGTTTACTGACCACCATTGGTGAATCACATTTTCATGGAGCAACTCCACAAAAAACTGATAGGATATAAGTGTGATACACCAAAATGTTCGTATGAATAAGGCCTATTTGTGTCCATGATTAGAAATGCGGCGACTAGGCTAGGTATTCCAGAAATTCAGATTTTGTTTACTGACCACCATTGGTGAATCACATTTTCATGGAGCAACTCCACAAAAAACTGATAGGATATAAGTGTGATACACCAAAATGTTCGTATGGATAAAATCTATAAGTGTCCGTATTTAGAACTGCGGCTACTACTCTAGGTATTCCAGAAATTCAGATTTTGTTTACTGACCACCGGTGATGAATCACATTTTCATGGAGCAACTCCACAAAAAACTGACAGGATATAAGTGTGATACACCAGAATGTTCGTATGAATAAGGCCTATTTGTGTCCATAATTAGAAATGCGGCGACTAGTCTAGGTATTCCAGAAATTCAGATTTTGTTTACTGACCACCATTGGTGAATCACATTTTCATGGAGCAACTCCACAAAAAACTGATAGGATATAAGTGTGATACACCAAAATGTTCGTATGAATAAGGCCTATTTGTGTCCATAATTAGAAATGCGGCGACTAGTCTAGGTATTCCAGAAATTCAGATTTTGTTTACTGACCACCATTGGTGAATCACATTTTCATGGAGCAACTCCACAAAAAACTGATAGGATATAAGTGTGATACACCAAAATGTTCGTATGAATAAGGCGTATTTGCGTCCATAATTAGAAATGCGGCGACTAGTCTAGGTATTCCAGAAATTCAGATTTTGTTTACTGACCACCATTGGTGAATCACATTTTCATGGAGCAACTCCACAAAAAACTGATAGGATATAAGTGTGATACACCAAAATGTTCGTATGGATAAAATCTATAATTGTCCGTATTTAGAAATGCGGCGACTAGTCTAGGTATTCCAGAAATTCAGATTTTGTTTACTGACCACCATTGGTAAATCACATTTTCATGGAGCAACTCCACAAAAAACTGATAGGATATAAGTGTGATACACCAAAATGTTCGTATGAATAAGGCCTATTTGTGTCCATAATTAGAAATGCGGCGACTAGTCTAGGTATTCCAGAAATTCAGATTTTGTTTACTGACCACCATTGGTGAATCACATTTTCATGGAGCAACTCCACGAAAAACTGATAGGATATAAGTGTGATACACCAAAATGTTCGTATGAATAAGGCCTATTTGTGTCCATAATTAGAAATGCGGCGACTACTCTAGGTATTCCAGAAATTCAGATTTTGTTTACTGACCACCGGTGATGAATCACATTTTCATGGAGCAACTCCACAAACAACTGATAGGATATAAGTGTGATACACCAAAATGTTCGTATGTATAGGGCCTATTTGTGTCCATAATTAGAAATGCGGCGCCTACTCTAGGTATTCCAGAAATTCAGATTTTGTTTACTGACCACCATTGGTGAATCACATTTTCATGGAGCAACTCCACAAAAAACTGATAGGATATAAGTGTGATACACCAAAATGTTCGTATGGATAAAATCTATTAGTGTCCGTATTAGAAATGCGGCGACTTCTCTAGGTATTCCAGAAATTCAGATTTTGTTTACTGACCACCGGTGATGAATCACATTTTCATAGAGCAACTCCACAAAAAACTGATAGGATATAAGTGTGATACACCAAAATGTTCGTATGAATAAGGCCTATTTCTGTCCATAATTAGAAATGCGGCGACTAGGCTAGCTATTCCAGAAATTTAGATTTTGTTTACTGACCACCATTGGTGAATCACATTTTCATGGAGCAACTCCACAAAAAACTGATAGGATATAAGTGTGATACACCAAAATGTTCGTATGAATAAGGCCTATTTGTGTCCATAATTAGAAATGCAGCGACTAGGCTAGGTATTCCAGAAATTCAGATTTTGTTTACTGACCACCATTGGTGAATCACATTTTCATGGAGCAACTCCACAAAAAACTGATAGGATATAAGTGTGATACACCAAAATGTTCGTATGAATAAGGCCTATTTGTATCCATAATTAGAAATGCGGCGACTAGGCTAGGTATTCCAGAAATTCAGATTTTGTTTACTGACCACCATTGGTGAATCACATTTTCATGGAGCAACTCCACAAAAAACTGATAGGATATAAGTGTGATACACCAATATGTTCGTATGAATAAGGCCTATTTTTATCCATAATTAGAAATGCGGCGACTAGTCTAGGTATTCCAGAAATTCAGATTTTGTTTACTGACCACCGGTGATGAATCACATTTTTATGGAGCAACTCCACAAAAAACTGATAGGATATAAGTGTGATACACCAAAATGTTCGTATGAATAAGGCCTATTTGCGTCCATAATTAGAAATGCGGCGACTAGGCTAGGTATTCCAGAAATTCAGATTTTGTTTACTGACCACCATTGGTGAATCACATTTTCATGGAGCAACTCCACAAAAAACTGATAGGATATAAGTGTGATACACCAAAATGTTCGTATGGATAAAATCTATTAGTGTCCGTATTTAGAAATGTGGCGACTACTCTAGGTATTCCAGAAATTCAGATTTTCTTTACTGACCACCGGTGATGAATCACATTTTCATGGAGCAACTCCACAAAAAACTGATAGGATATAAGTGTGATACAGCAAAATGTTCGTATGAATAAGGCCTATTTGTGTCCATGATTAGAAATGCTGCGACTAGGCTAGGTATTCCAGAAATTCAGATTTTGTTTACTGACCACCATTGGTGAATCACATTTTCATGGAGCAACTCCACAAAAAACTGATAGGATATAAGTGTGATACACCAAAATGTTCGTATGAATAAGGCCTATTTGTGTCCATAATTAGAAATGTGGCGACTACTCTAGGTATTCCAGAAATTCAGATTTTCTTTACTGACCACCGGTGATGAATCACATTTTCATGGAGCAACTCCACAAAAAACTGACAGGATAAGTGTGATACAGCAAAATGTTCGTATGAATAAGACCTATTTGTGTCCATAATTAGAAATGCGGCGACTAGTCTAGGTATTCCAGAAATTCAGATTTTGTTTACTGACCACCGGTGATGAATCACATTTTCATGGAGCAACTCCACAAAAAACTGATAGGATATAAGTGTGATACACCAAAATGTTCGTATGAATAAGGCCTATTTGTGTCCATAATTAGAAATGCGGCGACTAGTCTAGGTATTCCAGAAATTCAGATTTTGTTTACTGACCACCATTGGTGAATCACATTTTCATGGAGCAACTCCACAAAAAACTGATAGGATATAAGTGTGATACACCAAAATGTTCGTATGAATAAGGCCTATTTGTGTCCATAGTTAGAAATGCGGTGACTAGTCTAGGTATTCCAGAAATTCAGATTTTGTTTACTGACCACCATTGGTGAATCACATTTTCATGGAGCAACTCCACGAAAAACTGATAGGATATAAGTGTGATACACCAAAATGTTCGTATGAATAAGGCCTATTTGTGTCCATAATTAGAAATGCGGCGACTAGTCTAGGTATTCCAGAAATTCAGATTTTGTTTACTGACCACCATTGGTGAATCACATTTTCATGGAGCAACTCCACAAAAAACTGATAGGATATAAGTGTGATACACCAAAATGTTCGTATGAATAAGGCGTATTTGCGTCCATAATTAGAAATGCGGCGACTAGTCTAGGTATTCCAGAAATTCAGATTTTGTTTACTGACCACCATTGGTGAATCACATTTTCATGGAGCAACTCCACAAAAAACTGATAGGATATAAGTGTGATACACCAAAATTTTCGTATGGATAAAATCTATAAGTGTCCGTATTTAGAAATGCGGCGACTACTCTAGGTATTCCAGAAATTCAGATTTTGTTTACTGACCACCGGTGATGAATCACATTTTCATGGAGCAACTCCACAAACAACTGATAGGATATAAGTGTGATACACCAAAATGTTCGTATGAATAGGGCCTATTTGTGTCCATAATTAGAAATGCGGCGACTACTCTAGGTATTCCAGAAATTCAGATTTTGTTTACTGACCACCATTGGTGAATCACATTTTCATGGAGCAACTCCACAAAAAACTGATAGGATATAAGTGTGACACACCAAAATGTTCGTATGAATAAGGCCTATTTGTGTCCATAATTAGAAATGCGGCGACTAGGCTAGGTATTCCAGAAATTCAGATTTTGTTTACTGACCACCATTGGTGAATCACATTTTCATGGAGCAACTCTACAAAAAACTGATAGGATATAAGTGTGATACACCAAAATGTTCGTATGGATAAAATCTATAATTGTCCGTATTTAGAAATGCGGCGACTACTCTAGGTATTCCAGAAATTCAGATTTTGTTTACTGACCACCATTGGTAAATCACATTTTCATGGAGCAACTCCACAAAAAACTGATAGGATATAAGTGTGATACACCAAAATGTTCGTATGAATAAGGCCTATTTGCGTCCATAATTAGAAATGCGGCGACTAGGCTAGGTATTCCAGAAATTCAGATTTTGTTTACTGACCACCATTGGTGAATCACATTTTCATGGAGCAACTCTACAAAAAACTGATAGGATATAAGTGTGATACACCAAAATATTCGTATGGATAAAATCTATAATTGTCCGTATTTAGAAATGCGGCGACTACTCTAGGTATTCCAGAAATTCAGATTTTGTTTACTGACCACCATTGGTAAATCACATTTTCATGGAGCAACTCCACAAAAAACTGATAGGATATAAGCGTGATACACCAAAATGTTCGTATAAATAAGTCCTATTTTTGTCCATAATTAGAAATGCGGCGACTAGTCTAGGTATTCCAGAAATTCAGATTTTGTTTACTGACCACCATTGGTGAATCACATTTTCATGGAGCAACTCCACAAAAAACTGATAGGATATAAGTGTGATACACCAAAATGTTCGTATGGATAAAATCTATTAGTGTCCGTATTTAGAAATGTGGCGACTGCTCTAGGTATTCCAGAAATTCAGATTTTCTTTACTGACCACCGGTGATGAATCACATTTTCATGGAGCAACTCCACAAACAACTGATAGGATATAAGTGTGATACACCAAAATGTTCGTATGAATAAGGCCTATTTGTGTCCATAATTAGAAATGCGGCGACTAGTCTAGGTATTCCAGAAATTCAGATTTTGTTTACTGACCACCATTGGTAAATCACATTTTCATGGAGCAACTCCACAAAAAACTGATAGGATATAAGTGTGATACAACAAAATGTTCGTATGAATAAGGCCTATTTGCGTCCATAATTAGAAATGCGGCGACTAGTCTAGGTATTCCAGAAATTCAGATTTTGTTTACTGACCACCATTGGTGAATCACATTTTCATGGAGCAACTCCACAAAAAACTGATAGGATATAAGTGTGATACACCAAAATGTTCGTATGGATAAAATCTATTAGTGTCCGTATTTAGAAATGTGGCGACTACTCTAGGTATTCCAGAAATTCAGATTTTCTTTACTGACCACCGGTGATGAATCACATTTTCATGGAGCAACTCCACAAACAACTGATAGGATATAAGTGTGATACAGCAAAATGTTCGTATGAATAAGGCCTATATGTATCCATAATTAGAAATGCGGCGACTAGTCTAGGTATTCCAGAAATTCAGATTTTGTTTATTGACCACCATTGGTGAATCACATTTTCATGGAGCAACTCCACAAAAAACTGATAGGATATAAGTGTGATACACCAAAATGTTCGTATGAATAAGGCCTATTTGTGTCCATAATTAGAAATGCGGCGACTAGGCTAGGTATTCCAGAAATTCAGATTTTGTTTACTGACCACCATTGGTGAATCACATTTTCATGGAGCAACTCCACAAAAAACTGATAGGATATAAGTGTGATACACCAAAATGTTCGTGTGGATAAAATCTATTAGTGTCCGTATTTAGAAATGCGGCGACTACTCTAGGTATTCCAGAAATTCAGATTTTGTTTACTGACCACCATTGGTGAATCACATTTTCATGGAGCAACTCCACAAAAAACTGATAGGATATAAGTGTGATACACCAAAATGTTCGTATGAATAAGGCCTATTTGTGTCCATAATTAGAAATGCGGCGACTAGGCTAGGTATTCCAGAAATTCAGATTTTGTTTACTGACCACCATTGGTGAATCACATTTTCATGGAGCAACTCCACAAAAAACTGATAGGATATAAGTGTGATACACCAAAATGTTCGTGTGGATAAAATCTATTAGTGTCCGTATTTAGAAATGCGGCGACTACTCTAGGTATTCCAGAAATTCAGATTTTGTTTACTGACCACCATTGGTGAATCACATTTTCATGGAGCAACTCCACAAAAAACTGATAGGATATAAGTGTGATACACCAAAATGTTCGTATGAATAAGGCCTATTTGTGTCCATAATTAGAAATGCGGCGACTAGTCTAGGTATTGCAGAAATTCAGATTTTGTTTACTGACCACCGGTGATGAATCACATTTTCATGGAGCAACTCCACAAAAAACTGATAGGATATAAGTGTGACACACCAAAATGTTCGTATGAATAAGGCCTATTTGTGTCCATAATTATAAATGCGGCGACTAGGCTAGGTATTCCAGAAATTCAGATTTTGTTTACTGACCACCATTGGTGAATCACATTTTCATGGAGCAACTCCACAAAAAACTGATAGGATATAAGTGTGATACACCAAAATGTTCGTGTGGATAAAATCTATTAGTGTCCGTATTTAGAAATGCGGCGACTACTCTAGGTATTCCAGAAATTCAGATTTTGTTTACTGACCACCATTGGTAAATCACATTTTCATGGAGCAACTCCACAAAAAACTGATAGGATATAAGTGTGATACACCAAAATGTTCGTATGAATAAGGCCTATTTGCGTCCATAATTAGAAATGCGGCGACTAGGCTAGGTATTCCAGAAATTCAGATTTTGTTTACTGACCACCATTGGTGAATCACATTTTCATGGAGCAACTCCACAAAAAACTGATAGGATATAAGTGTGATACACCAAAATGTTCGTGTGGATAAAATCTATTAGTGTCCGTATTTAGAAATGCGGCGACTACTCTAGGTATTCCAGAAATTCAGATTTTGTTTACTGACCACCATTGGTGAATCACATTTTCATGGAGCAACTCTACAAAAAACTGATAGGATATAAGTGTGATACACCAAAATATTCGTATGGATAAAATCTATAATCGTCCGTATTTAGAAATGCGGCGACTACTCTAGGTATTCCAGAAATTCAGATTTTGTTTACTGACCACCATTGGTAAATCACATTTTCATGGAGCAACTCCACAAAAAACTGATAGGATATAAGTGTGATACACCAAAATGTTCGTATAAATAAGTCCTATTTTTGTCCATAATTAGAAATGCGGCGACTAGTCTAGGTATTCCAGAAATTCAGATTTTGTTTACTGACCACCATTGGTGAATCACATTTTCATGGAGCAACTCCACAAAAAACTGATAGGATATAAGTGTGATACACCAAAATGTTCGTATGGATAAAATCTATTAGTGTCCGTATTTAGAAATGTGGCGACTGCTCTAGGTATTCCAGAAATTCAGATTTTCTTTACTGACCACCGGTGATGAATCACATTTTCATGGAGCAACTCCACAAACAACTGATAGGATATAAGTGTGATACACCAAAATGTTCGTATGAATAAGGCCTATTTGTGTCCATAATTAGAAATGCGGCGACTAGTCTAGGTATTCCAGAAATTCAGATTTTGTTTACTGACCACCATTGGTAAATCACATTTTCATGGAGCAACTCCACAAAAAACTGATAGGATATAAGTGTGATACACCAAAATGTTCGTATGAATAAGGCCTATTTGCGTCCATAATTAGAAATGCGGCGACTAGTCTAGGTATTCCAGAAATTCAGATTTTGTTTACTGACCACCATTGGTGAATCACATTTTCATGGAGCAACTCCACAAAAAACTGATAGGATATAAGTGTGATACACCAAAATGTTCGTATGGATAAAATCTATTAGTGTCCGTATTTAGAAATGTGGCGACTACTCTAGGTATTCCAGAAATTCAGATTTTCTTTACTGACCACCGGTGATGAATCACATTTTCATGGAGCAACTCCACAAACAACTGATAGGATATAAGTGTGATACAGCAAAATGTTCGTATGAATAAGGCCTATTTGTATCCATAATTAGAAATGCGGCGACTAGTCTAGGTATTCCAGAAATTCAGATTTTGTTTATTGACCACCATTGGTGAATCACATTTTCATGGAGCAACTCCACAAAAAACTGATAGGATATAAGTGTGATACAGCAAAATGTTCGTATGAATAAGGCCTATTTGTATCCATAATTAGAAATGCGGCGACTAGTCTAGGTATTCCAGAAATTCAGATTTTGTTTACTGACCACCGGTGATGAATCACATTTTTATGGAGCAACTCCACAAAAAACTGATAGGATATAAGTGTGATACACCAAAATGTTCGTATGAATAAGGCCTATTTGCGTCCATAATTAGAAATGCGGCGACTAGGCTAGGTATTCCAGAAATTCAGATTTTGTTTACTGACCACCATTGGTGAATCACATTTTCATGGAGCAACTCCACAAAAAACTGATAGGATATAAGTGTGATACACCAAAATGTTCGTATGGATAAAATCTATTAGTGTCCGTATTTAGAAATGTGGCGACTACTCTAGGTATTCCAGAAATTCAGATTTTCTTTACTGACCACCGGTGATGAATCACATTTTCATGGAGCAACTCCACAAAAAACTGATAGGATATAAGTGTGATACAGCAAAATGTTCGTATGAATAAGGCCTATTTGTGTCCATGATTAGAAATGCGGCGACTAGGCTAGGTATTCCAGAAATTCAGATTTTGTTTACTGACCACCATTGGTGAATCACATTTTCATGGAGCAACTCCACAAAAAACTGATAGGATATAAGTGTGATACACCAAAATGTTCGTATGAATAAGGCCTATTTGTGTCCATAATTAGAAATGTGGCGACTACTCTAGGTATTCCAGAAATTCAGATTTTCTTTACTGACCACCGGTGATGAATCACATTTTCATGGAGCAACTCCACAAAAAACTGATAGGATATAAGTGTGACACAGCAAAATGTTCGTATGAATAAGACCTATTTGTGTCCATAATTAGAAATGCGGCGACTAGTCTAGGTATTCCAGAAATTCAGATTTTGTTTACTGACCACCGGTGATGAATCACATTTTCATGGAGCAACTCCACAAAAAACTGATAGGATATAAGTGTGATACACCAAAATGTTCGTATGAATAAGGCCTATTTGTGTCCATAATTAGAAATGCGGCGACTAGTCTAGGTATTCCAGAAATTCAGATTTTGTTTACTGACCACCATTGGTGAATCACATTTTCATGGAGCAACTCCACAAAAAACTGATAGGATATAAGTGTGATACACCAAAATGTTCGTATGCATAAAATCTATTAGTGTCCGTATTTAGAAATGTGGCGACTGCTCTAGGTATTCCAGAAATTCAGATTTTCTTTACTGACCACCGGTGATGAATCACATTTTCATGGAGCAACTCCACAACCAACTGATAGGATATAAGTGTGATACACCAAAATGTTCGTATGAATAAGGCCTATTTGTGTCCATAATTAGAAATGCGGCGACTAGTCTAGGTATTCCAGAAATTCAGATTTTGTTTACTGACCACCATTGGTAAATCACATTTTCATGGAGCAACTCCACAAAAAACTGATAGGATATAAGTGTGATACACCAAAATGTTCGTATGAATAAGGCCTATTTGCGTCCATAATTAGAAATGCGGCGACTAGTCTAGGTATTCCAGAAATTCAGATTTTGTTTACTGACCACCATTGGTGAATCACATTTTCATGGAGCAACTCCACAAAAAACTGATAGGATATAAGTGTGATACACCAAAATGTTCGTATGGATAAAATCTATTAGTGTCCGTATTTAGAAATGTGGCGACTACTCTAGGTATTCCAGAAATTCAGATTTTCTTTACTGACCACTGGTGATGAATCACATTTTCATGGAGCAACTCCACAAACAACTGATAGGATATAAGTGTGATACAGCAAAATGTTCGTATGAATAAGGCCTATTTGTATCCATAATTAGAAATGCGGCGACTAGTCTAGGTATTCCAGAAATTCAGATTTTGTTTATTGACCACCATTGGTGAATCACATTTTCATGGAGCAACTCCACAAAAAACTGATAGGATATAAGTGTGATACAGCAAAATGTTCGTATGAATAAGGCCTATTTGTATCCATAATTAGAAATGCGGCGCCTAGTCTAGGTATTCCAGAAATTCAGATTTTGTTTACTGACCACCGGTGATGAATCACATTTTTATGGAGCAACTCCACAAAAAACTGATAGGATATAAGTGTGATACACCAAAATGTTCGTATGAATAAGGCCTATTTGCGTCCATAATTAGAAATGCGGCGACTAGGCTAGGTATTCCAGAAATTCAGATTTTGTTTACTGACCACCATTGGTGAATCACATTTTCATGGAGCAACTCCACAGAAAACTGATAGGATATAAGTGTGATACACCAAAATGTTCGTATGGATAAAATCTATTAGTGTCCGTATTTAGAAATGTGGCGACTACTCTAGGTATTCCAGAAATTCAGATTTTCTTTACTGACCACCGGTGATGAATCACATTTTCATGGAGCAACTCCACAAAAAACTGATAGGATATAAGTGTGATACAGCAAAATGTTCGTATGAATAAGGCCTATTTGTGTCCATGATTAGAAATGCGGCGACTAGGCTAGGTATTCCAGAAATTCAGATTTTGTTTACTGACCACCATTGGTGAATCACATTTTCATGGAGCAACTCCACAAAAAACTGATAGGATATAAGTGTGATACACCAAAATGTTCGTATGAATAAGGCCTATTTGTGTCCATAATTAGAAATGTGGCGACTACTCTAGGTATTCCAGAAATTCAGATTTTCTTTACTGACCACCGGTGATGAATCACATTTTCATGGAGCAACTCCACAAAAAACTGATAGGATATAAGTGTGACACAGCAAAATGTTCGTATGAATAAGACCTATTTGTGTCCATAATTAGAAATGCGGCGACTAGTCTAGGTATTCCAGAAATTCAGATTTTGTTTACTGACCACCGGTGATGAATCACATTTTCATGGAGCAACTCCACAAAAAACTGATAGGATATAAGTGTGATACACCAAAATGTTCGTTTGGATAAAATCTATTAGTGTCCGTATTAGAAATGCGGCGACTTCTCTAGGTATTCCAGAAATTCAGATTTTGTTTACTGACCACCGGTGATGAATCACATTTTCATGGAGGAACTCCACAAAAAACTGATAGGATATAAGTGTGATACACCAAAATGTTCGTATGGATAAAATCTATTAGCGTCCGTATTTAGAAATGCGGCGACTACTCTAGGTATTCCAGAAATTCAGATTTTGTTTACTGACCACCGGTGATGAATCACATTTTCATGGAGCAACTCCACAAAAAACTGATAGGATATAAGTGTGATACACCAAAATGTTCGTATGAATAAGGCCTATTTGTGTCCATAATTAGAAATGCGGCGACTAGTCTAGGTATTCCAGAAATTCAGATTTTGTTTACTGACCACCATTGGTGAATCACATTTTCATGGAGCAACTCCACAAAAAACTGATAGGATATAAGTGTGATACACCAAAATGTTCGTATGGATAAAATCTATTAGCGTCCGTATTTAGAAATGTGGCGACTACTCTAGGTATTCCAGAAATTCAGATTTTCTTTACTGACCACCGGTGATGAATCACATTTTCATGGAGCAACTCCACAAACAACTGATAGGATTTAAGTGTGATACAGCAAAATGTTCGTATGAATAAGGCCTATTTGTATCCATAATTAGAAATGCGGCGACTAGTCTAGGTATTCCAGAAATTCAGATTTTGTTTACTGACCACCATTGGTGAATCACATTTTCATGGAGCAACTCCACAAAAAACTGATAGGATATAAGTGTGATACAGCAAAATGTTCGTATGAATAAGGCCTATTTGTATCCATAATTAGAAATGCGGCGACTAGTCTAGGTATTCCAGAAATTCAGATTTTGTTTACTGACCACCATTGGTGAATCACATTTTCATGGAGCAACTCCACAAAAAACTGATAGGATATAAGTGTGATACACCAAAATGTTCGTTTGGATAAAATCTATTAGTGTCCGTATTAGAAATGCGGCGACTTCTCTAGGTATTCCAGAAATTCAGATTTTGTTTACTGACCACCGGTGATGAATCACATTTTTATGGAGCAACTCCACAAAAAACTGATAGGATATAAGTGTGATACACCAAAATGTTCGTATGAATAAGGCCTATTTGCGTCCATAATTAGAAATGCGGCGACTAGGCTAGGTATTCCAGAAATTCAGATTTTGTTTACTGACCACCATTGGTGAATCACATTTTCATGGAGCAACTCCACAAAAAACTGATAGGATATAAGTGTGATACACCAAAATGTTCGTATGAATAAGGCCTATTTGTGTCCATAATTAGAAATGCGGCGACTAGGCTAGGTATTCCAGAAATTCAGATTTTGTGTACTGACCACCATTGGTGAGTCACATTTTCATGGAGCAACTCCACAAAAAACTGATAGGATATAAGTGTGATACACCAAAATGTTCGCATGGATAAAATCTATTAGTGTCCGTATTAGAAATGCGGCGACTTCTCTAGGTATTCCAGAAATTCAGATTTTGTTTACTGACCACCGGTGATGAATCACATTTTTATGGAGCAACTCCACAAAAAACTGATAGGATATAAGTGTGATACACCAAAATGTTCGTATGAATAAGACCTATTTGCGTCCATAATTAGAAATGCGGCGACTAGGCTAGGTATTCCAGAAATTCAGATTTTGTTTACTGACCACCATTGGTGAATCACATTTTCATGGAGCAACTCCACAAAAAACTGATAGGATATAAGTGTGATACACCAAAATGTTCGTATGGATAAAATCTATTAGTGTCCGTATTAGAAATGCGGCGACTTCTCTAGGTATTCCAGAAATTCAGATTTTGTTTACTGACCACCGGTGATGAATCACATTTTTATGGAGCAACTCCACAAAAAACTGATAGGATATAAGTGTGATACACCAAAATGTTCGTATGAATAAGGCCTATTTGCGTCCATAATTAGAAATGCGGCGACTAGGCTAGGTATTCCAGAAATTCAGATTTTGTTTACTGACCACCATTGGTGAATCACATTTTCATGGAGCAACTCCACAAAAAACTGATAGGATATAAGTGTGATACACCAAAATGTTCGTATGAATTAGGCCTATTTGTGTCCATAATTAGAAATGCGGCGACTGGTCTAGGTATTCCAGAAATTCAGATTTTGTTTACTGACCACCATTGGTGAATCACATTTTCATGGAGCAACTCCACAAAAAACTGATAGGATATAAGTGTGATACACCAAAATGTTCGTATGGATAAAATCTATTAGTGTCCGTATTTAGAAATGCGGCGACTACTCTAGGTATTCCAGAAATTCAGATTTTGTTTACTGACCACCGGTGATGAATCACATTTTCATGGAGCAACTCCACAAAAAACTGATAGGATATAAGTGTGATACAGCAAAATGTTCGTATGAATAAGGCCTATTTGTGTCCATAATTAGAAATGCGGCGACTACTCTAGGTATTCCAGAAATTCAGATTTTGTTTACTGACCACCATTGGTGAATCACATTTTCATGGAGCAACTCCACAAAAAACTGATAGGATATAAGTGTGATACACCAAAATGTTCGTATGGATAAAATCTATTAGTGTCCGTATTTAGAAATGTGGCGACTACTCTAGGTATTCCAGAAATTCAGATTTTCTTTACTGACCACCATTGGTGAATCACATTTTCATGGAGCAACTCCACAAAAAACTGATAGGATATAAGTGTGATACACCAAAATGTTCGTATGAATTAGGCCTATTTGTGTCCATAATTAGAAATGCGGCGACTGGTCTAGGTATTCCAGAAATTCAGATTTTGTTTACTGACCACCATTGGTGAATCACATTTTCATGGAGCAACTCCACAAAAAACTGATAGGATATAAGTGTGATACACCAAAATGTTCGTATGGATAAAATCTATTAGTGTCCGTATTAGAAATGCGGCGACTTCTCTAGGTATTCCAGAAATTCAGATTTTGTTTACTGACCACCGGTGATGAATCACATTTTTATGGAGCAACTCCACAAAAAACTGATAGGATATAAGTGTGATACACCAAAATGTTCGTATGAATAAGGCCTATTTGCGTCCATAATTAGAAATGCGGCGACTAGGCTAGGTATTCCAGAAATTCAGATTTTGTTTACTGACCACCATTGGTGAATCACATTTCCATGGAGCAACTCCACAAAAAACTGATAGGATATAAGTGTGATACACCAAAATGTTCGTATGGATAAAATCTATTAGTGTCCGTATTTAGAAATGTGGCGACTACTCTAGGTATTCCAGAAATTCAGATTTTCTTTACTGACCACCATTGGTGAATCACATTTTCATGGAGCAACTCTACAAAAAACTGATAGGATATAAGTGTGATACACCAAAATGTTCGTATGAATAAGGCCTATTTGTGTCCATAATTAGAAATGCGGCGACTAGGCTAGGTATTCCAGAAATTCAGATTTTGTTTACTGACCACCATTGGTGAATCACATTTTCATGGAGCAACTCCACAAAAAACTGATAGGATATAAGTGTGATACACCAAAATGTTCGTATGGATAAAATCTATTAGTGTCCGTATTAGAAATGCGGCGACTTCTCTAGGTATTCCAGAAATTCAGATTTTGTTTACTGACCACCGGTGATGAATCACATTTTTATGGAGCAACTCCACAAAAAACTGATAGGATATAAGTGTGATACACCAAAATGTTCGTATGAATAAGGCCTATTTGCGTCCATAATTAGAAATGCGGCGACTAGGCTAGGTATTCCAGAAATTCAGATTTTGTTTACTGACCACCATTGGTGAATCACATTTCCATGGAGCAACTCCACAAAAAACTGACAGGATATAAGTGTGATACACCAAAATGTTCGTATGGATAAAATCTATTAGTGTCCGTATTTAGAAATGTGGCGGCTACTCTAGGTATTCCAGAAATTCAGATTTTCTTTACTGACCACCATTGGTGAATCACATTTTCATGGAGCAACTCCACAAAAAACTGATAGGATATAAGTGTGATACACCAAAATGTTCGTATGAATTAGGCCTATTTGTGTCCATAATTAGAAATGCGGCGACTGGTCTAGGTATTCCAGAAATTCAGATTTTGTTTACTGACCACCATTGGTGAATCACATTTTCATGGAGCAACTCCACAAAAAACTGATAGGATATAAGTGTGATACAGCAAAATATTCGTATGAATAAGGCCTATTTGTGTCCATGATTAGAAATGCGGCGACTAGGCTAGGTATTCCAGAAATTCAGATTTTGTTTACTGACCACCGGTGATGAATCACATTTTCATGGAGCAACTCCACAAAAAACTGATAGGATATAAGTGTGATACACCAAAATGTTCGTATGAATAAGGCCTATTTGTGTCCATAGTTAGAAATGCGCCGACTAGTCTAGGTATTCCAGAAATTCAGATTTTGTTTACTGACCACCATTGGTGAATAACATTTTCATGGAGCAACTCCACAAAAAACTGATAGGATATAAGTGTGATACACCAAAATGTTCGTATGAATAAGGCCTATTTGTGTCCATAATTAGAAATGCGGCGACTAGGCTAGGTATTCCAGAAA
This sequence comes from Leucophora obtusa, assembly GCA_949987735.1. Taxonomy (NCBI): domain Eukaryota; kingdom Metazoa; phylum Arthropoda; class Insecta; order Diptera; family Anthomyiidae; genus Leucophora; species Leucophora obtusa. The sequence continues at coordinate 305,204,468 of OX465295.1, forward strand.
TTCAGATTTTGTTTACTGACCACCATTGGTGAATCACATTTTCATGAAACAACTCCACAAAAAACTGATAGGATATAAGTGTGATACACTAAAATGTTCGTATGAATAAGGCCTATTTGTGTCCATAATTAGAAATGCGGCGACTAGTCTAGGTATTCCAGAAATTCAGATTTTGTTTACTGACCACCATTGGTGAATCACATTTTCATGAAACAACTCCACAAAAAACTGATAGGATATAAGTGTGATACACTAAAATGTTCGTATGAATAAGGTTTATTTGTGTCCATAATTAGAAATGCGGCGACTAGTCTAGGTATTCCAGAAATTCAGATTTTGTTTACTGACCACCATTGGTGAATAACATTTTCATGGAGCAACTCCACAAAAAACTGATAGGATATAAGTGTGATACAGCAAAATGTTCGTATGAATAAGGCCTATTTGTGTCCATAATTAGAAATGCGGCGACTAGTCTAGGTATTCCAGAAATTCAGATTTTGTTTACTGACCACCATTGGTGAATCACATTTTCATGGAGCAACTCCACAAAAAACTGATAGGATATAAGTGTGATACACCAAAATGTTCGTATGAATAAGGCCTATTTGTGTCCATGATTAGAAATGCGGCGACTAGGCTAGGTATTCCAGAAATTCAGATTTTGTTTACTGACCACCATTGGTGAATCACATTTTCATGGAGCAACTCCACAAAAAACTGATAGGATATAAGTGTGATACACCAAAATGTTCGTATGGATAAAATCTATAAGTGTCCGTATTTAGAACTGCGGCTACTACTCTAGGTATTCCAGAAATTCAGATTTTGTTTACTGACCACCGGTGATGAATCACATTTTCATGGAGCAACTCCACAAAAAACTGACAGGATATAAGTGTGATACACCAAAATGTTCGTATGAATAAGGCCTATTTGTGTCCATAATTAGAAATGCGGTGACTAGTCTAGGTATTCCAGAAATTCAGATTTTGTTTACTGACCACCATTGGTGAATCACATTTTCATGGAGCAACTCCACAAAAAACTGATAGGATATAAGTGTGATACAGCGAAATGTTCGTATGAATAAGGCCTATTTGTGTCCATAATTAGAAATGCGGCGACTAGTCTAGGTATTCCAGAAATTCAGATTTTGTTTACTGACCACCATTGGTGAATCACATTTTCATGGAGCAACTCCACAAAAAACTGATAGGATATAAGTGTGATACAGCAAAATGTTCGTATGAATAAGGCCTATTTGTGTCCATAATTAGAAATGCGGCGACTAGTCTAGGTATTCCAGAAATTCAGATTTTGTTTACTGACCACCATTGGTGAATCACATTTTCATGGAGCAACTCCACAAAAATCTGATAGGATATAAGTGTGATACACCAAAATATTAACAATTTTTTGACGTGAAATACGAACAACTTACGGTGTTTACTATCAAACAGTATTTTACTTTTAAAGTCGACTTTATATTAAAACGGCTTTGTTCATTTTGTGTATGAAAATTCTAAAGAAATATTTACATTTTCAAATATTTTAATTGGTTGAAAATAAATTAACCAATTAGAATGCTCCAAAAATAAACTAGGTCAAAGCATGCTGCCACCCAAAATTTTAACTAAAGTCAACAAAAATATACATTTGGAAAATTTAAATAGTAAGGGCGTTTATTTTTATTTAAAAAATTTTCAATTAAAATTGGAATTTTTCATAAAAAAATGCGAAGTTTTAAAATGAAATTCCTTTTTGTCATTTGAAATTAGAAAAATTTTAAACGCAATTGATCGACATACAATTTTAAAAATCTAATTTGAAATTTAGATCTTTTAACTACATTTCTCCACAAACTTTAATTTTTTTATAATCAAAATGATCAGTTTTTTAATGAATTTGTTAAAATATCTATTGAGATTTTTTAAATGACGACTAGTTAAATGAAAATAAGGAAAAAGTTGTATGTTATTATTCATAACAAATTTGTATTTCTTTCACTTTATCCTTTTTTCTCATCTTTTTTCTGTCCTTTTTCCCTCTTTTTCCTTTTTCTCTTCTTTTTCTCTCCTTTTTCTCTCCTTTTTCCCTCTTTTTCCTTTTTTCCTTTTTTCCCTTTTATTTTCTTTTTCGATTTCGCTGATGGGGGGGAATAGGGAAAGTCCCCCCCCCTGGAGCCGCGCATGGACTTATTTCTCTACATACAATCCCGAAAAAATTACGGTTTGGTGCGGTTTATGGGCCGGCGGTGTCATTGGGCCGTACATCTTCCGTGTTGATCAAGACCGGCACGTTACTGTGAATGGGAATCGCTACCGTTCAATGATAACCGAATATTTTTGGCCCCACTTGGATGATATGGACTTGGAGGACATGTGGTTCCAACAGGACCGCGCCACAAGCCACACAGCGAGTGTCACAATCAATTTATTGCAAACCAAGTTTGGAGAACGTGTTATCTCAGGAAATGGTCCAGTCGATTGGCCGCCTCGGTCGTGCGATTTGACGCCGTTGGACTATTTCTTGTGGGGCTACGTCAAATCTATGGTCTATGCCAACAAGCCAGCGACGATTGATGAACTTTGTACGAATATTGGCCGATTTATGCTTGAAAACCGTCGAAAATTGGGTTCAGCGTCTGGACTTCTGCAAGCGTGCCCGTGGTGGCCATGCAAAAGAGATCGAGTTCCATACATAATGGCATCGAATGTACTTTCACAGGAATAAAGAACTTCATTGATATCCAAAACCGTTTTTGTTTTATTTAAAAAAACCTTTTGTAGCGCTCTTATTGAAGAACCCTTTATAAAGGAAGAATCCATTGAAAAAAAAATTTAAAAAGGCGACCCCTACGTTCGGCAACCAATATATAAAAAAAATTTCTATTGGGTTTATCGAAAAACTTCCTTGGCAAAACTTTAATGATTTTTGCGAGCTTTAATTTTCTGACATTAGGGATACTTCAGGTCAATGGCTCTTAGAGCAAAACACTGGTATCCTCGAGAGAAAACATCGATGTATCATACTTTAAGATCCAGGAGGAATTGCGAGGGATATATTTTTATAAAGGAGCCAATGTACTAACCTTAACACCTCCTTTTATGTGTAAGCAAATGTTTTTTTTTTTTTGCTTAATTAAAGATACACCGAAAAAATTCCTCATTTGCTGGCTACTAAATTTTCAACTGAGCCTCGGGTGAAATACCCCTTACTGAATATCAGTTACGAAAATTAATTGTAAATAACTAAATTGTCAGTTGAAAATTGTATCAGCAAATGTAGCTATGAAGTTAGTTAAAAAGAACGTATTTTTGGTTAATATTTAAAAAAAATTCCACATAGTAATTGGGTACCAAGAAATTAAAGAGAAACACTGAAATTTGTAGAAATTTTTGTAATAATATTTGTTTGGCATAATTTGTTATAACTTTTATTATTTTTTAATGAAAATGTGATGACAACATAAAGCATTCTTTAATAAAGATTTATTCCTTTTGTCTGTAAAAATTTAAACAATAAAAACTTATCTTTAAATATTTTCTTCCAACTTGACTCTTTTTAGAAACAATGTGTTAGAAATTCAATGGAATTTCAATTAACAGTTACCCTTTAGTTAAATGCGTTTCTGTTACCAAAATCAGGAAAAAAGTTCAAATTTGTTTTAATTTTTTTTTTTGTAATTTGTATTTACAGGGTAACCGAAAAACTGTTGAAATATTAGTTAATAATGATTACTTCAGTTAATTCAGAAATTTTCGATTCTAACTGAGAAATTATTTAACTGAGCAACTGAGAAATTTTATCGGTGTAGTTTTTATAGTATTCATTAGCATAATGAAATATCAATGCCAATGAAAGAAATCCAAAGTCTGTAGATTTTAAGGAAAATATATTGTGAGTGTAGAAATACAAAATGTGAAGTACGCCACACTAATTTTGGGTTTGTTCTTAAACAATTCTGTTCTTTAGTCTTTTCTGCGTATCCCGCATAGTATTCGCAAAAATTAAAATTTTTAAAAATTCCGTACAGATTTTCGCAAAAAGTATTTAATCGATAAGTTTGATTTCTATCGCAAAATTGTTCCGAAACATTTCAAATACCTACTCAGGAAAAACATTTAGAGTGCGCGCACTTTTGGATTAGAGTTTGCCCCACGAAGCTTGGCCTACTTAATTTCAAATTATTCGTAAAACGTAAGTTACACTGTGAGACAAATGGTAGGGGTCAGTAAGCGGGAAGGGTTCAAACTACCGGGGAAAGTTATATCGGTAAAAAAGAAGTTATACGTGTCCCGGCGTTTCGCTGGGTCACCACTAGGAATCGAGATATATCGATTTGACCTTTGGTGGTCTTTTTTTGACATAACTCGAGAACCACTAGTCCGATTTTGCTCAAACAATTTTAAAAAAATTAAAAATTACGATTCCTTTAATCTGTTCATATAACGTTTTTCTATATACTCAACAGTTTTGCCGGTAAAAATAAATGTATGAAGAAAAAAATATTTTTTGCCTAAAATATTAAAAAAAAGTAATAAACAAAAAGTTATTGATTTTTATGGTAGCGGTAACAAATATTTTGTATATCCGTAAAATATGCTACAATTTTATTACGCCTTTTAACTTCCCAGTGTAGAAAATCATTACCAGATATGTGGTTATGTAACTACATACTTGGTAATGGTAACTAGTTACTTTTGTTATTACATTTCTTATTACCTTTATATGGCGATGTCGCGAAAAATAATGAGTTATGGTTACACACCAGCATACGAAAAATCAAAAAATATATCGTTACCTATGTGCTTACCAGTATTGACAAAAATTATGAGTCTAAAAATAGTTTTTCTGTTGAGTCTATTAACTCCCTTTCCACTGATGAGGATGAGTAAAAAAACTCCGAAGGTTTTTTAATAAAAGCTTCTTGCTTTATTGAAGGCAATTCTTAGACTAACTTAACTTTATTATTTACAAAAAGTATTTACAAAAAAAAAGGCGCTATTCAAGTAGCGGATTAAATTCAGTTCAAGGAGAACGTAAATGAGTATTAAGATCAATAAGTGAGATAAAAAACAAATACTGGTTTTTTAAGAGAAAAAATATAAATATATATATATACAAAACCATAAGGTTGAACACGGTTCAACATTTTCAAAAAAATAAATTATATAAAAAAAAATATTTTTTATTGTATTTTTTTTTTTAATAAAATGGTGCTGGTTCGGGAATCGAACCTGGGTCTACATATTGCCAGTCAATAGCTCTACCATCTGAGCTATATCGACATGTAATGTTTGATAGATAAAAACATAATTGACCTGCTGCACACAAGTAAGCTTACTCGCCAACATACAAAAAATCATAAAATATGTGGTTACATATATCCTTACCAGTGTTTAAAAAATATTGAGTCTAAAAATAGATTTCAAAAAATTAAAAAAAAATCTAGAAAATTATTTTCTATTTGAAATAATGATAAAAATAAGTCATTATCAGTAACTCATTATTATGTATTTTAAAATAATGCAGAAGGTAAGTGGGTGTCATTACTGGTAGTCCAAAAAATAATGATATGTCATTACCGTTTCTACACTGGGTTGCTAAGTACTTTTTATTTATCCACTCCAGCTTAGCAACGACAACAACCAACTATAATAAATAATGGTAACTGAAATTGCTTCATAGATTTTATGAAGCTCTTCATTGGCTGAATGATTTATTCATTGGCTGAATGATTTATTCATTGAATGAGTGGCCTATTAATTTAATGAAGAGTTTCATTAATTTTATGAAAAGTTTCATTAATTTTATGAACTTTTCATAAACATTGATTTTAATGAAACCTTTTTCATAGATTCTATGAAAAGTTTCAATGAACGAGTTCCAGTGACAATTTTCATTGAAACTATGAAGAAATTCATTACGGAAGTGATAAAAATTCTCTTAATATAGACATTGATATAAATTTCGGAAAAAAGCAAACCTACTATAAAAATAGTTTATTTAACTATGATTTTTTTTTTCTCTGTGTATTATTGTTAAAAGCCCTAAATATATGGCAAAAGCTAATATATTACCAATAAAACGTAATTACCGTAGAATAAAACAAATTGTTAAATTGAGGATATTCAAAAAATGATTTGGGTTTGGCAAATAGTTTAAATTACAATCAGTGTCTTGTTATAGTATAGTGACAATTGTATTTTGATTTCATTTAATTTCTTGATTTAATGGTACCCCAAGCTAACATTTAAAATACATAGAATTCAATGAACAAAAGAAAAAATAAATAAAAATAGCAACTATAAAAACATAAAAATAATTGGACATTTTCCCTATAAAAGAGTGTGTAGCAAATGGCATGTATTTTTAGTCGTAAGCCGTCTGATAATTTATCTCAAAACAACTAAAATTTATTATAAAATTAGTTCTGCACATACTATTGCTGAATATATAAATTGCCAACCTTGAACATAAAACCAATTTATTAATAAATAGTGTTTAGTGGAGGCTCTGTCGTATGTTAAGCTATACAAAATCAGTTTGACCATTAACTTAACACATAACGAGTAAAAAGGTTAAAGTCGGGCATGCCGACTATACAATACCCTACACCAGTCTGGTTAAAAGCCAACTAATGTTTGGATCCGAAATTCGAATGGGTTAAAATGAGGCTTGTGTCAAAATTTTCTATAATTTGAGTCAGCGCAACAAATTTCATTAAAATATCTTAATATTTGCGACCTGCAGTTTGTAACCAAGCCAATTTTGGGGGGACCCTAATATGGGCACTAGTTCTAAACATGGACCGATGTTCACCAAAATCAATAGGCCTCGTCCTTGGGCCAACATAGGTCTGTGTACCAAATTTCATCAAAATAACTTAATATTTGCGACCTGCAGCGTATAAAGAGTATAATTTTGGTAGGACCCTTATATGGGCACTAGGTCTAAACATGGACCGATGTTCACCAAAGTCAATAGGCTGCGTTATTGGGCCAATATAGGTCTGTGTACCAAATTTCATCAAAATATCTTAATATTTACGACCTGCAGCGTATAAACAGTATAATTTTGGTAGGACCCTTATATGGGCACTAGGTCTAAACATGGACCGATGTTCACCAAAATCAATAGGCTGCGTTATTGGGCTAACATAGGTCTGTGTACCAAATCTCGTCAAAATATCTTAATATTTACGACCTGCAGCGTATAAACAATATAATTTTGGTAGGACCCTTATATGGGCACTAGGTCTAAACATGGACCGATGTTCACCAAAATCAATAGGCTGCGTTATTGGGCCAACATAGGTCTGCGTACCAAATTTCATCAAAATATCTTAATATTTGCGAGCTGTAGAGTGCGCACAAGATTGCATGGACAGACAGACAGACGGACGGACGGACAGACGGACATCGTTAAATCGAAATAAAAAAAAATTCTGAACCGATCGGTATACTATAAGGTGGGCCTACGACCACTATTTTTTGGTGTTACAAACATCAGCACAAACTTATAATACCCTGACCACATAGTGGTGTAGGGTATAATGATAATTAAATTCCAACGACGATCGTACTCGAGAAAAACATGAAATCATAAACTTCTAGTATTCCTATTAGATTCAAAAACCGAAAGTCCTAGACAGAGAAGAAAACTTGAAAATTTTCCCCAATTTACGACATACGACATATACTTGGTGGCTGACAATGTTGTGGCTGACACACTTTTCAGACATTTTGAGATTAATACTTTGCAGAATGTCGATATTAGTATGAAATTATTTTATGAGGAGTACTTCAGGAAATTTTGGAAGACAAAGGCAAAAATTTTAATTTGAAAGTAATCCAAATTTCGCTGTTTAATATTGAATTGTGGTGCGAGATTTCTCATTATACTTCTAGACCCTCTGTACCTGAAATTTTACGTAGAGTCGTGTTCGAAAAACTACATTTCATTTCGCATCCTGGGGTCAGGGCTACCTGTCGATTAATTATTTTCTCATCGTTATTATTGGCCAGATTTGAACAAAAAAAACTCAATATGGGGTCCAAAATGTGTATTATTTATCAGCGACGTAAGATTAATAGACATACGAAATCCCCAATTGCTCGAATAGATATTCCAAAGGGCAGATTTGAATATATCCATATGGATATTGTAGGTACCTTGCAACAATGAAATCCGGATAGGGACATGCCTAGAACGGATTATTTTTCACAAATTGTTAAATACGTTTGGGATTTTAGCATATCTAATTCATTTCATTCCATTCCTTTCCTTAATATACATATATCCCGATAACATAAATTTGAGAAAACTAATATGCAAGAGCTTGTGCAAATTTAAATGTTACTGTCACTTTAGAAAACATTGTTTTCTATTGTTGTTTCTACATGAATGGATGTACCTACATTGCTAGATCTGTCAAAACAACAGAGTAGTACATTGGAAGATGACAAAGCAAATTGTGAAAAAAAAATTGTTGTTGTTGTTTTTGTTTTTTCTTTGATATTTTAAATGTTTAATAACGCTCCTAGACGAGAACAAGAAATTCTCATTGAGTTTGTAATTTAACTTAACAAATATTTCCAGAAATACTAAAAACGTCGTCCCCTGACGATTTCCTTAGGCAAGAATGAAATCCGGATAGGGACATGCCTACAACGGATTATTTTTCACAATTTGTTAAATGCGTTCGGTATTTTAGCATATTTAATTCCTTTAAAACAAAAAATATACACCCTTACTATCTAAATTTTTCAAATGTATATTTTAGTTAAAGTCGACTTTACTTAAAGTATTGGGTGGCAGTATTTTTGGAGCATTCTGAGTAATTAATTTTCTGGTTAATTTATTTTCAACCAATCAAAATGTTTGAAAATACAAATAATTTTGTAGGGTTTTCACACACAAAATGAACTAAACCGTATGATTAAAAATAAAGTCGACTTTAAATTTAAAATACTCTTTTATATTAAGGGACATAATTTTTAAATTTTTGAGCCATTCTGGAAAAAAAAAATATTTGAATATATAAATTTAATTGTCTTTCTTAAAGCTATAATTCAAAATTTATTAGAATACAATTGCAGGTAGGATAACATTTCCTGGCAATTTTTCATGAAATATTACTTTTTTGCCTTTTGTTTAATAACTTTTAAGATACTGGTCAAATTTTTTAATTTAGAATTTTATTAAAAACTTGACTTCACATATATAAAGGCTTTTGAGAGAATATTGCCCAGTTGCATAATACTTGAAGCTAAACTGGAAAAAATTTTAGGAGAAAAATATTTGAAATTTAGACTTTGTATTCGTAATTATTGGCAAAATATTTAATAGATCTGACGTATCGCGTTCAATCGTAGGAAATTTGATTTTTTTTATATTTGAAAATTTTACATTTTTGTTCACCTATAGCCGTAATTTTATCGCCATTTAGGGACCTTAAGGTGAAAATTTAAAAAATTCTTTTTTTTATTGCATATACCTTTAAAAGGTAGTAACATTGATAAGGCCTTGAGTAGCTGTCGAATGCGAACTTCTTGCAATTTGAAACACACCACTACACAAATTTACAGTTTTTACTTTGGCTGAAAATTGAAAAAAGAAAATGGGTATGTCACATTACCAGCACCTCATCGCAAAAAACTAATTTTTTAAACTTATTTTAAAGTCTATATGATTTTTTTACAAGCAGCAATTTTTGAGTGGTTTTTAATTTATCTTTTATATTATTTTAGTTAACCAAATGAATTGAAGGCATAATTATAGATTTCTGATTTTCAATTTAATTGTAAAAAGTTGATAAAATACTTTTTTTTTAACAAGTTGCTCCATTATTTTATAAAAAAAATTTTAGCATATTTTTTCTAGCATATTTTTTTACTTTTTAGCATTTTTTCATAAAAATCTAGCATTTTTCCTTAAATAGGTTTTGAAAACATTGCCTGAAAGTTCATTTTCAATATAAAATACGTATTTTTGATTTTTAACCATTTGGTCACATTAATCTGTGGAAGATGTTCATCATGTTATAATTTTGTTGAAGTTGGCTTCACTGCTCAGAAAAAAAAAATAATAAAATTTGTATTGTTTAACTACGCGTATGAGTAATATTAACATAAGTTTTATATCGCTCATACGCCATCATTCATTCTATCTTATTGTTAGTCGCTTAAAATTTAAAAAAAATATAATTATTTTTACTTTAAAATTGAGATGGGTATGTGAGCAGAATTTTTAGTTATTTACGTGAATCACGCGTGAGTGAGTGGGAAAAATTTCGTGAGCGACTGTGCGACTGCCAAATTTTTGCGTGATGGAGAGTGTATCGAATTTTACCAAATTTTTTCAGCTTTTAACAAATGTTTCCTAATTTTTTATTTTTTTTGCTGATTTTATATTTTTGAATTGCATATTAAATGGAAAAATTGCATATTTATAGCAATTTAGTAGAATCTTTTCCGGTGAGATTTTATTCGAGTGGCAAAAATGTTCGTGAGTGATTGTTCGTTATTAGGAATTTTTTCTCGTCAACGTGAGTGACGCTCAAGTAAGAATCTCTAGTTTTAAATAGCTATTATTTAATTGTGGTTATATTTCAGATAACGTATGCGCCCTAAATATCATAAAAAGTCATTGCAGTGCCATGACATTCATATATTTCCACAACATTTTTAAGTTTATCTGAATGTATTGTATCCGAGCATGTCAACAAACCATATTGCTTAGAGTGGGATGAATATAAAAATATAGAAATGTGGAAATGTATGGCCCTTACTATAAAAAAGTATTTTAAATTTAAAGTCGACTTTATTTTTAAACATACGGTTTTGTTCATTTTGTGTATGGAACCCCTACAAAAATATTCATATTCTCAAACATTTTGATTGGTTGAAGATAAATTAACCAATCAGAATTCCCCAAAAATAAAGCAAGTCAAGGCATACTGCTATCCAATATTTTAACTAAAGTCGACTTTAACTAAAACATACATTTGAAAAATTTAGATAGTAAGGTCGTATTTATTTTAAAACTTTAAATTTTTCTAATATTTTAGGAAATCGCATGGGATATATGAAATCAGAAAGTATAATTAGGGAGCTTCAGCAAAAAGTTTTTTTTGAAAATTTTCAGATATTTGAATGGAGTACGGGGTCACGCTTTTGTGCTTTGTGTTGACAAAACTGGATACTAAAAAAAAATAGTGGTACATATTTTTAAGTTAACGGTAACTTAAACCAAATTCAGGATATCCCAAACCTCAGTAATTCGAGATAGATAATGTAGAGGCAGGAAATTGAATCCGTTGGATAGGTCTTCGAAACACTTTTCGATTATCATGAAGTTTGCATATATTTGCGCAAATTTTATATGAAATGAAAAAGAAAATTATTTTTTTCCGCTTTAAGAGTTGGAAAACTCAAAAATACCTTTTTCGATAAAACGTCCTAGTATGCATAGTATTATCTCCGAAGTCCTTCAATCATTTGTTAGCATTTCTAACTATAATCGCGGTCAATGAAAAAATGTTCAAGATCCTTTTAAGAAAGAAGTAAACGACGTTTTCAACTCTGTCTTCTCGTTCGTTATTAATATATCACAGAAGATGCTCAGGGAAGCTGATTCGAAATATTGAGTAGAATAAAAAAATAAGGGCCTGTTTATGTACTACGAAAATGGTCTAAACGATAGAAATTGACAACTACTTTCGTTAAAAATACATGGGAAACAAAAACAAATTTTTGTTACTTTGCTTTCGTTGGGACGATTTTAGTAATACTTACACATAAACTAGGGCTAAATTAAAAATAAAATCAAACATTTAATTTAGAATTTCATACATTTTTAAACATATGAAATACAACTGATAACACGCGAGTGTGGGATAAACCTTAATTAAGTGAGTGAGTGTTAATAAAATTTTTGAGTGTGTGAGTGAGTTGAATTTTCCAAATTTGTTTTTTGGCTTTTAATAAATATTTCCCTCAATTGTTTTGTCGGTTTTCAAAATAAGTAACAGAATTGCATTTTTAAAGCAATTTTTAGTTTAAAATTCATAATTTTGTATTTTATTTTTTTCGGTAAGATTTTATTTTGTGAATTTTTGTGTCTCACGTAAACTAATAAACGCGAGATTGTGAGTGAGTTTAAGTAGAAAAAAATGTTCGTGAGTGATAATGAAATTTAAGGCCCGATTACTAGATGCTAGTAATGTTAATTAATTAACATTTTTCCAATAGTTAAATTCACATTTTACATGGAAAACAACAACAAGTGCGGTGTGTAAAAATGAGGATAAGGCAGGCAAAATTATTGCATAATTTCGAAAAAAGGTTTTAAAAACTTCCCAGAAAAGAATAGTATTGAAAGTTTTCATATTTGTACTTTATTTAAATTTTACTCACTTTGGCATATATGGGCACTATTTATCTATATTCGAACTACCCTAAAGTTAATACCCAGTCAAGCATAACTGCAAGAGTATCTAGAAGCTGACTTTTACCATGAATTTGTAAAAAAGTAGTGACATTGTCAGTAGTGATAAATTACGATGAAAATATTTGTAACAATTGAAAACGATAAGCATTGTCTAGTATGTATACGAATAAGTAAGCAGAAAGTAGATGCTTGAAATATTTAAAAATTAACAAACTTATTTGAGTACATGTATGTGGCTTTCCATACCAACTTCCGCGCTATAGGAAAATGTACATACATATGTCGTAACAAATCAAACCTACAGTGTTTATTGTTGTGTGTGAGCTTCTATGAGCAACTCGGAAATAAATTTTTAATTCAGAACAGTTTACGAATTTTAAGTGCAACAAATAAATAAATTTGTCTATATATCTGCCAATTTGCTTTTATTTTTAATTATTAAAAAAAAAACTGATGGTTTTATATCGACCCATAAAGTTCTTGCATATTAATGGGCTTCGTTATGGTGAAAATATTTGTGTAACATTCAACATCGCAAAACTTCAATAAGAATTCAAATATGCTGAGATTTTGGATATCAGTACGTATAATATATATGATAAACACGATACTAAATATATCATCCGATGTCCCAACTAATTATAAAACAATATTTGATTTTCTATTGAATATTTTATGTAGACAACCTAGACACGGGAAAACTTTCTGAGTCGATAGAAAAAAATCTTAAGTTTTTCTGAAAAATGAAAACCACCAAAAACTCAGAATTAATTCTGAGTTTAAAAAAATACCCTATTTATATAGTAAAATTTTTATCACTTTCCAAATTCCATTATATTATTGTAAATAATATTCTAAAAATGAGTCCAAAATTGTTCAATAGTTGCTTCATAAATGTTTTGAGAAAGTTTTAAAATTTTTTCTTAATTTAAGTAGTATGTATCATAGAAGAAAATAAATAATGTAAGTTTGACGGTGAAACGAAATACTTTTCTTAGCTGGACAGTTGGTATGTAGATCCTCATATGCAGAATATTAAGAATAAATAAATACAATATAATCGCTTGTTTTAAAATTTGCTTACATTTTATATTAATTTTGGACCAAAATTTTAATTAAAAATATTGTTATAAACATGATGATATCATTATTACAAAATATTAAAGTGGAAATTATGTAGTAACATAATCAAGTTTAGATATTGCGTGGTTGCAAAAAGGTTGCCAGAAGTCCACATTTGGGGTGGTCCTACTAATACCCAGCAAAATCTCAGTAATGGGTGATCATTACTAATATGTAAATAATAAGCAGTAGAATTAGGGTCTACTGATTATAATTCGGTGTCAAAACTCATTATTTTTGTTTGACAAGGTCGTTTTTGTAAGTAGTTGTCCATATTCGCTGCATGAAAAAACGCACAAAATTTATGCACCCGCTTACCCGCTGCATTACAAAAGTATATAAAATAAGTAGTTACCAAAATAAGTAGTTATTCGTGTGCTTATAAGAAGTTAAAAAATAAGTGGTTACAAGTTGTTAAATAATACGACTGTCATATATACTTACTTGTGGTTAAAAAATGAGTAGTTACCAAATTCATATTATCTTTATAAATAAATAAGTAGTCGTGCGTAGACTGCTTATAAAAGCGGCTTTGCCTAACAATGGCGCCGAATTATAAGTAGTAAAAAATTTTAATTGCATTATATAACCACTTATTTGATAATGAAAGATTTTGCTGGGTAACTCCAAGTGGTAAGAAAAGTGGTAACAACACTTTCAAATATTGACATTTTTTCATTTTAATAAATTAGATAAATTTAACCAAATTTTCTAGAATATTCTTTAAATAAACGGTTGCTTGTACTCCACAAAATTTTTAAACAAATTTTATTTTTAAAATTGACTGAAAATACCAATAATTTAATAATAGGATTGCTGTTTAATTCCTCTTTGAATCATAACAATTCGCAATACAAAATGTTTGCTTTAATAAGCGCTTATAAATAATTTAAAATAAAATTACGTCATAGGAAATATATTTTAATAGTCTGATATAATTCCAACTTTTTTGTGAGCAATAAAAATAATCTATAGCCTTAAAAAAAATTTAAATATATAAATTTTTAAAATATTTAACCTTTAACTAAATAACACTAACTGCAACATATTACCATAGATGAAGATAAAAGTAAAATAAAGTAATAATTTTCGAAAAATAAATTCATTCACAATAAATGAAAAAATATATATATTTATGTATAAATTCACAAATGCTTTATAAAGTTATAGCGGGCTTACAAAACAAAATTTTTGATACAAAATTTGTTTCATAAGCCTCCTATAACTTCATAAACGCATTTATGAATTTACACATTATAATTTAGTTTATATATTTATATGGGAAAACCGTCCGATTCCATGTAACCAAAGAGTATACATAATAAAGAGATTGGGGGACTCTCTATCACTGAGAAAGCATTTGTTCTATTACGTGCCTTGGAACAGGAATATACTCAAACCAATATCACCCACCAAACATGGCAATACGAAGAAGATTCTCCGAACATATCGCCAGGAAGAAAACATTTATTGCCGGCAATATCAATTTCGTATTCCAGAAGTTACCTCCGTCGGAAACAACTGTTGCACTAAAACAATACTTCCAGGCAATATGAAAGCAATAACTCATATGGAAGATAAAAGGGATATCGCTAAATAAACTCCCAGTACAATAAAAAAAACGATTTAATTTTTTCATTATTAAATTTAAGCCTGAAAAATAATATCTGCATACATAATCCATTGACCAACTTATAAATTATTTTGATTTCATCTTAGCTGATTTTTCCCGCGCAATTAATCTTAACTTTTCACGAGTTTATTTCCTATATATCTTTTGATTGTTTTTGTACAAATTTAGTTTTAATTTTTTCCAAATTGATAAAAGATTTCAAACAAATTTGCTTTATCTTCCAAATGATACAAAGATGATATTGCCGAAATATTGTCATAAAAAGTTAAAATTTTTGAATAATTTTTTTCCAAATATCGCCGAATTATCTTCCAAGTGATAAAAGGAAGACAATTTCAAAGTAAATACTACTTGATTATTTTCATTCAAATGACAAATAAAAGATATCGCTTTAATATCTTCTTGGAAGGTATCTTTTAAATGTTTGCAGGGTCATTATGTGCGCTCTTTGTATGACTGAAAACATCGATTTTAACCAGGGATGGAAAATAATAATTTAGTTATAAAAATCAAGAATGGAACTATACTATGGAGTTATACTATTCCAACAGTATTATAGCCCTAGAGTATCAATTTTAAAAAACCATACGTAAAAAATTGCAAAATAATATTGGAATGCGAAAAAAGGCTTTGGGGTGCAAAAAATTAATTAAAAGATTTACAGTCTGCAAACGATGCCAAAATTTTCTTTTTTTTGCAACTAACCACCAAACTTTGTTTTATGAAATGGGCATTATACCCGGTAGATTTTAAATTTAAAAAACTGCACTTAAAAAATTGCAAAATAATAGAGGAACGCGAAAAAAGACCTTGTGGTAGAAAAAAATAATTAAAAAATTCAATCAGCGATTAACAATCTGCAAATGAATACAATGACGCAAAAATTTTCGTTTTTGCAAATATTTTTTTCGCGATTTTTTTTTTTTTTTTTTGCAAACTAAGCACTAAACTTTTGTGTATAAAATTGGTACTATAGACCCTAGATTATAAATTTAAAAAAACCACACTTAAAAAATTGCAAAATAATCGCGGAAAGCGAAAAAAGGCGTTATGGTACAAAAAATTAATTAAAAAACTTAATCAGCGATTTACATTCTGCAAACAAATATATTGATGAAAAAATTTATCTTTTTTGCAAATTTTATTTTTCGCGATTTTTTTTTGCAACTAGCCACCAAACTTTGTTGTATGAAATGTGTATTATAGTCCCTAGATTATAAATTAAAAAGAAACGTACTTAAAAAATTGCAAAATAAAAGCGGAACGCGAAAAAAGACTTTGTGGTACAAAAAATTAATTAGGAAACGTAATCAGCGATTTAGATTCTGCCCACAAATATATTGATGTAAAAATTTTCCTTTTTGGAAATTTTATTTTTTGCGATTTTTTTTTGCAACTAGCCACCAAACTTTGTTGTCCGAAATGTGTATTATAGCCCCGAGATTATAAATTAAAAAAAAACGCACGTAAAGAATTGCAAAATAATAGCGGAATTTGAAAAAAGACTTTATGGTACAAAAATTTAATCCCTAGGTTATATATTTAAAAAAACCGCACTTAGAAATTGCAAGATAACGGCGGAATTCGAAAAAGGCTTTATGGTACAGAAAATGAATTAAAAGAGGTAATCAGCGATCGACATTCTGCAAGCGAATATATTGTTGCAAAAATTTCGCTTTTTGCAAATGTTTTTTTTTTTTCCAATTTGTGCTAATACTTGCTAATATCTAAATATTTAATTTTTATGTTTTTTAACGAGCCAAAGAGGAAGCTATTTTTTATTTACTTACATTTTTAAATATGTAAGAGCGATCTAACATTTTTTGGTATAAGAGCCCGATTAAGTGAGCCTTTTCAATCCCTGATTAACCAGTCGGAGTTCATTCCTGTTCCAAGCCGCCTAATATTTTTTTAAATAAAAAATATTGAGAGAGTTGCAAGGCCATTGATGTAACTCAGGATTTAAACAATTTAAGGAACAATACATAATAATTTTATGGTATCGGTATTTTCGAGGCAACGAAGTGAATAAGGCGAACATCTTAAATTTTAATATTTATACTGTTAATGTGCTCTACTCAATTAAAAACTACCCTAATTTTGCTTGTAACTTTCAAAAGTTTTTCAACTCTTTTGGGTATATTTTTTGGTGTCACAAACATCAGCACTAACTTGTTATACCCTATTCACGTAGTGGTGTAGGATATAAAAAGCATTCAAAATACACTAACTGAATAAATGGTTCTAATTTATTTTTCTGGGTCATTTCTCTTATTTCCAAAACTTCAGAAATAAGACTAATCTAAAGTTAGTTTCAACGAATTTTGAAAATAATAGAAATTTCCCATATGTATTTTTCTTGGTACTTGGCAACCCTATTTTGTATTGTACTTTAGCTTTAGGATACAGTACATTTTAAATTACAAAAATTTTAGTGTCTATTCAATTTTCAGTTAATTGTTATTTTGCTAATACATAATTACACGTACAATTTTTTTTAATATGCTAAAGGAAATATTTTCTGACTTTTCCTTCTTTATTTTTTACAATTATTTATTATGATCTTAAAAATGTAATTTCAATTTAACTAAATATTTAAGCACAAATCGTTGGGAAAATTATTAAAAATATATTTTATTAAAAACAAACTTTTAAAAGAAATATCAAACTATAAGTTTCACCATTTTAAAATAAAATTGTTAAAGTGGAAAAGTAGTTTTATTATGTGAATTTTTAATAACTCTTAACTACCCAGTGTAAAAAATAATAAGCAGATATATGGTTATATAACTACATAGAGAGAATTTTTCTGGACGAGTTTTAATGAAATTTTTCAGTAAACTAATGAAGTTTTCTTCACAAAGTAAGTGAAAAATTTATTTAAATTGATATAAAAGCTTCATATAATTTATGAATCTAGTTTTAGTGATACTTTTTCATAGAGTGTATGATTCTTTTAATAAATAGAATGAAAATTTTCACAATATTTTATGAAAAATTCCATTAATTCAATGAAAAGTTTCAATGGACGAGTTCCAGTGCAACTTCTTTGGTTTCATGCAAAAATTCATTAATATCATGCAGATAATTGTCTCGGTGTATATATCTGGTAATGGTAACTACCTACTTTTTTTACATTTGTTATTATTTGTTAAGTGACGTAAAATAATTAGTTATCCTTACACACCAGCAGACAAAAAACAATACATCTTCAGCTTTATATTTACCAGTATTGACAAAACTAATGAGTTACAAATTGATTTGAAAGAAAAAAAAAATATAAAAAAATCTTTCTTTGTTGACAAATATTTTCAATAAAATTTGCTCGTGCCTGGAATAGAACCTGCGACTCCGGATAGCTCATTGACAGCTCAACCATCTAAGCCATATCAACATGTTATATTTGATAGATAAGAACATAACTGACAAGCTGCATATAAATAAGCTTACGCACATGCATACTAAAAATCTAAAATATATGGTTATGTATGTCCTTATGTCCTTAGATTTTCAAAAGAATTTACAACAAAACCTACCCAGGAAAATTTTTTACAATCGGTAGCCAACCACACCCATTCTAAAACTGGTTCCACTGCAGCCGATTCCAAGGAACTGGTTCCGAAACCAGTTTCTGGGATCCTATATGGAAGGTGTGGGTGACGTAGCAACCGGTTCCACTTTGGAGCTATAGAAGAGGTTGCTTTTGGGACAATTTCAAACAAAAAGAATCGGTGTTAGCATCGACACTAGAAGGGGTTGTGAATGAAAAGTAGCTATTCTACAACCGATTCTTTGGAACAGAAAATTTTCTTGGGTCATTATTATATACTCTGAAACAATGCATAAAGTAAGTCAGTGTCATTAATGGTAGTCTAAAAAATAATGATATATCATTACCATTTATACACTGGGTATACAAATTATTAAAGTAGCTGAATAATTTCTCACAAGGTTGTTGTAACACATGCATTCTTTTTCACTATGTCAAGTAACTGTCATACGAATATATGTGATGTCATAAACATCACGTCACAATTTCTTTTGAATATAAACACAGCACAGTTGTAAATGTCATATTGTATATTAAATTTTTAATGTGTTCGCCAAAAAAAGTAAATAAATAAACATGAAAAGTATCAGATTAAAACGGCATATGTTAAGGAAATAAGTATGAAGATTAAAAAATAATACATACTCTACAACATAATTATTATTAGTAGTATTTTTTTTAAGTTTCGTATAACGCAGTTTGCCTATAAACATTTCTATTATAATGAGAATTTCTTCTTCAAAATGCATAGTTTTGATAAAAAGACGGTATTTTCCTAACGATATATTTCGAAAAGCAATATATGTTTGCAGAATAAAAAAAAAAACCCTGTTGTACGAGGGATGTGTGTGGATCATTGAAATATTAAGAATTTTATCACATTTAGAATTATAATTTAATAGGTTTTAAGGCATATATTGCGGCATCAGAAAATAGTCTTTTTTTGTATAATGCTGCTGTAAGCGAAAACATTCATTCCCTAGGGAATGAATTCCCTGGTAATTCATTCAAGTTTGAACTTAATTCCTTGAAGGAGTTAACCTTTTCGTTTAATTCACCAAATGATTTAATTTTTCATTTACTTTCCTGAAGTAATTAACTTTCCGTGAAGGAATTAACTTTTTTGTTAATTCCATGAATGTAAGTTTTTCACTTAATGCAAAGAAGAATATAACTTATTACCTATACTAATAGAAAAAACTCTGTAAAAAATTTAGTTAAGATTACTAAGATAGGAACAGCAAAAATACAACTTAATTAAATATACAGAATTTTAGTTATATCTAGGTTAAATTTTTGTTAATAGAAGACAACAAATTAACCTGCTAAAATCAGCAAAAAATTTTGCTAAATAATTAATAGCCTAGAAATTAAAAAAAAATTAATTTTCAAAGTTTTTTTTCCAATTTTTTTTTTTTAATTCAAATTAAAATCGAGCCTTTTGAAAACAGCAGTTTACAATTTTTTAGCAAATATTACTATTAATTTAACAGGATAGACTGCTGCTTTTATTCAACTAAATTTAGCTTAAAATAACAAAAAATTTGATTTGTTTGATTTGCTATGTTTGGTTTGCTAAAATTTTGCAAAATTTTCTGCAGATTTTACAGCGCAATTTGTTATTTTCAACTAACTAAAAGTTAACTTAAATATAACTAAAATTCTGTAAATTTGACAGTATTATTTTTGCTACTAGTATGTGTTTAGAACAAAAATCTGCTAATTCAACAGTTTTTCTGCAGAATTATTTTTAACTAATTTTTAGTTGTTTTTTCTGCTATTTTTACAGATTTATTTTTATGAGTGTAAGAATATAAAAATATTATTAAAATAAAATACATTAATATTTTATAAATAATATTTTGTTTTTAATTTTATATTCGTAATTGAAAAGTTAAATTCTTCTGCGCATGAAATGAAAAACTTAATTCCTTAAGGTTATTAAAGGAAAAGTTAAGTCCTTCGGAAAATTAAACAAAAAAGTTAAGTCCTTCTGGAAATTAAACTAAAAAATTAACTCTTTCAGGGAATTGAACGAAAATATTAATTTCTTGAGGAATTAAATGAAAAAGTTACTTCTTTCAGGGAATTTTCAAAGTAATATGCATCATTGCTAAAAAATAATTGCACACGCATGTAGCGACTTTGAAAACAAAACGAACCAGTTAAGAGGTTAAACAACTTGTTTAACTGAATGTGCAGTAGACCGTACGGCCAAAAAAGTTAACCGTACACCCTGCAATATGAAGTATTTTTGCAAGACAATTAAAAAAAAAATTTTTTATTTGCCGAACGTAGGGGTCGTCTTTTTCAATTTTTCGTTATAGCTTTTTCATTTAAAGTTGGATTTTAAGGTGTGATATATCGAATTTTTGCCTCGAGGAGATCAGTGTTATGCTATAAAGGAAAAATCCAATGAAAAAAAATTTAAAAAGGCGACCCCTACGTTCGCCAACCAATATATAAAAAAATTTCAACTGGGTTTATCAAAAAACTTCCTTATCAAAAGTTTAATGATTTTTTGCGAGCTTTAATTTTCTGTCATTAGGGTCGTACATCAGGGTGGTAGCAACTGAGATCTGGTAGGGAACTACTAGAACGGGATGCTTGATGGCCCTTAGAACAAAGCACTGGTCTCCTCGAGAGAAAAACATCGATGTATCATACTTTAAGATCCGACTGTAAATGCCAAAGATATAACGAGAAATGTAAAATGTCAAATTTTTTTGAAACCAC
The DNA here is from genome assembly GCA_949987735.1 of Leucophora obtusa. Lineage (NCBI taxonomy): Eukaryota > Metazoa > Arthropoda > Insecta > Diptera > Anthomyiidae > Leucophora > Leucophora obtusa. Next base: position 305,225,968 of record OX465295.1, read on the forward strand.
CTTGCAAAAATACTTTATATTGGAGGGTGTACGGCGCACTTGTTTTTTGCCTGTAAGGGTGGTACGCTCTAATGTGCAGTTTGCATTGTATTTATCTTCAGATACAATAAAAATTACAGACAACACATCAAATTTCACGGTATATTTTATTGTACTAAGAGATACTGAACTAGAGCACATGTTAACGCACAATTTTTAAGTCCCAACGATATCGTGTTCAGTTTATCTGGAATTTAAAAAAATGAGAAAACAATAGGACAATAAATAAATTAATTTCCTCTGACACTATTCCGAATTGTAGTAAATACTTTCTTACAAAAATTTCGAAAGATTACCAATATTATGAATGTAAATGTGGATGTTTATTATTTTCATACGTATTACCAATATAGTAATTTATAGGGCAAGGAATTCCATGCAAATGCATGTTTTTTTCTCGATAGTCCAAAATTAATATGAACTAAATATTTAACCGAATCATTAAATTTAGAACAAAATGGCATCGATTTGTAGTAGCATGTTTTTGCATATTTTAACTTTAAATTCATATTGGTGCCTTTTTAATGCATATTTTGTGCTTTTCAATGCATATTTATGCATATTTTTCATTTTTAGAAGCATTTTTTATTTTGTTAAAAAATATAAAAAATTTATGCGTTTTCATATTTTGGTTCAATCAAAATAAACATTCTTAAAAACCAAATTGACCTATGAGAAATCTTCGAGTTAAGTGTTTGTTTGCAAAATAACTAACTTATATAAAATTTTAAGTTTTAAAATTATTATTAATCATTATTATTATTTTTGCAAAACTATTAGTTTTTAGTGCATATTTCTTATATTTTTAATGCATATTTTCCTTTTTTTGCCAAAAATTTGAGGCCCATATTTTCCATTTTTAATTGCATGAAATTCCTTGCCCTAGTAATTTATATATGACAAATGTGTAGAATTCTCTGAGAATAATTTTGTATGTCAATAAAATGCACACATGAATATAAAAATATGAGCATTATAGTAAACTAGTTAGAGTTTATATGAATTACACTATGTAACACTTCTAAAGAGACACGAGCACAGACCATTGGTTCTATACAATGGAGCTATGCTAACTTCGATGATGCAATCTACTTTTCATCCCATAGTACTATTTCCATGCAAAATCCTATACTCAAAATAATAAGTCTGTTGGCTGAACAGAAAAATTTGTTACTTTAACAAAATTTATTCTTGTTTTTTAGCTTAAAATAAAATTTGTTGATTTTAAATTATTTTTTGTTAAATTTAACAAATCTAAATTTAAGTAAGAAATTAGTAAAACTACAGGGTTCTTAAAAATCAATAATAAATAGCTTTGGCCAAACAATCAATCGTTTTCACAGTTTTCGACTTTAGTGGTAAATTTTGTTACATAGTGTTGTTACCAAATGATTACGAATGATGTGTGGCTATGTAATTGTTGTTAATAGCTGTTAGTTGTGTTTGTACAGACAATTGATAAAAAAGTATGCGGAAAAGTAAGAGAACAATATTTGAGTACAAATTTAAAGATATTTTTTAAGATACTTGTAAATTAATGAATTTAGTTCGGCAGAATAAGGCTTTAACATATTTCCCTGAGAATAAAAACAAACTAAAAACGAGTTTTAAATAGGGAATTGATTATACTAAATAAGATTTTAATTGATTTTGCACCTATCACTCAAATTTTGCTATTAAATTAGTAACAATATCAATTGAAACAATAATTGAAAATGCAAAAAAAAAATTATATTGGCAACAGTCACCGTTTAAATATTTGAGGTACTGCATATGTTTGTGAACTGCAAAGCACTTGGTTGCTTAAGAGAAAAAAAAAGATATGGGAATTATGTCACCTACAATTACCCAACAAAAAAAGAGAAGCCGAAGCAGTAGAAAAAGCATTACAATTGATGATCTAGATGTACTTCTTTTTTAACATAAACACTAATGATTTTAGCATTGACTTGTCATAGGAGAGGAGTACTCCCACTTCAACATTTTTTCAGTAATTTTCGAACGAGTGCAAAGGAAACTCTTTTTCAGCAATTAGAAGTTAAAAAAAATTCTTCGTAAAAAAAAGTATACTTTCTTTATTTTACAAAAGTTTTTTTATTACAGCCACCGTGTATCGAACTTGCGACCTCACGATTGCTAGTCTAGCGCTCTACCGCTGAGCTATCCTTTGACTGGCCACTTTGTTACTGCGAGATGTTGTTCCTTAATCTCTTCAATAAAAGTACTTATTAAACAAGTGTAAAAGGTGCACTCCAATTCAATATTATTTTCAGTATTATTTTTACAGGTGCATAAATCTCATAATTTTTTTTTATATATACATATTTTTAAAAATATAAAAATTAAAAAAAAATTAATTATAAATATTAAAAAAATTAATAAAATATAAAAAAAATATTGGTCCTGCCGGGAATCGAACCCGCTACCCTTTGTTTGCAAATTCCAAATGATACCAAAGTCACTTTTTACGATCACTTTTAGAGCAATTATTCTTTAGAAGCAATACTTAAGTGATTTTTTGGATGTTGTTCAGAAGTAATTCTACAAAAGCTGTAAAAATACACTAACGAATATTTTGGAAGCAATGAAAGAAGTAATTTTTTGAAGTCGTGCAGAATAACTTCTAAAAAAGCAGTAAAAATACTCTAACAGATACTTGTGAAGCAGTGAAAGAAGTAGTTCGTAAAGTAGTACTTCCATTTTTTTGCTGGGTATGTAACAAATATTTATTGAAATATTTAAAAGTCAATTGAAATATTAATTGATTCAATTATTTGTTAAAACAATTTTTATTATTTAATATATGTCTAATTATATATTTAAGATTAATAGTTTTTCTGTGTATTATATCTTACTCATTTTCCATTTCATTGCATAAATCTACTCTATATTTGTGCATAGTATTATTAGAAGTATAATAGAGGGATATAGACAAAACTTACACTTTACCACATCTATCCAGTTTCTCGAATTGCCAATGCTCTTGTTGATTTGTAAACAAGTAAGTAACATTTTGATAGACATTTCATTAGGTATTTTTAATAAAAGAAATTGTTGATACGTGTTTGGAATTGAAGTACACTCGTACCATATAAAAAATTAAATAAATTAATTAACAAATATATTTCTGTAGTAGGGAATAATTATAAAATTGAAAACCATTTCTTTGATTTAGTTTTTAGTCTTTTGTAATACATAATAATTAAAGCTCTATTACGTAATACATTAATAATAACAATACAAAAAATATAATAATTTTATTGCAAGCAATTTGCAATTTAATCACTTATGTATTTTGTGCTATAATCTGCATAATTATAAAATGGATTGCATGATAATTAGTTTAATTACATATTACGTTTTGTGACCTGCATACTTATATAAAAAAAACAATCAGAGCTCACAAGGGAACTATCCCGAATGAGAATTCAGAGATAGGTAATATTTGGATATTTGATAGAGATAGATAACGGACCCATAATAATTTTAAGTTTATGAGATAAAAATAAGGGGTAACCAAATTTTTGAAGACTTTTAATGTTTCTTTTAAAACAAAAATTGATCAGAAGAGTCTCAAGTGGAAGATATTTTCCGCTTACATGTTTATATGTTTTTAAATCTCTAAATTGTATAGATTCCTTTATAACTTACGTGGTTAACTATCTTTAGACTTTTCATCTTTTTGCAATTTTTTTCTTATGTTTCAAAAGTTTGATATTTTTAATATATTCTGAAAAAATTTGCATGAAAAATTCGCTGAAGGAAAAAATTACATTAAACATATCGGCTGCAAAGTCCACAGGATGATACATAGGTGGCGCCACTAATGAAAAGTCCATATCATTTTTTGGAACTACCGATCTTCAGATGCTACCTGTCAAAATTGAATGACAATCCGTTCATTAGTGAACAAGTTACAGTAGTTTTAGTGACGCTACTTTTGCGATTTTGAAAACAATGGATTCAACTCAATTTCGTGTGTTTATTTATCATTGCTTTTTAATGGGAAAACACGCTTCAAGGCCAAGCTTGGCTTGATAATCGTTATACGGACTGTGCTCCTCGACACAAATGGTAGAAAAGTGGTTTGCTGACTTTAAATGTGGTCGTACAAACACCGATGGCACTGAATGCTGTGGTCGCCCAAAAGATGGTTGATACCGGAAAACACCAAAAAAGTTCACAAAATCGTTTTGGCAGACCTAATTGTCGTATACCTTGGAACTCGTAAAAAATTAAGGGAATTTCTTAAAAAAAAACTGCCCCTTAATTAAATTTATTGTATTATTTGCAGTAGAGTTTATATCTAGTGGAAATGAGGCAATGCGAATTAATAGTTGCATAAAAATTCGTTTTTAAGAAATAGCGAAAATTTTAAATCAAAGACTATTTCGTAGCGAATTAAATTCAGAAAGCACAATTAGCCTATGTAGCTTCAATTACTCATTTATAGAAATTTATTGAAAGTTTAAAAAATTTTATTTTCTGGAAAAGATAGTTTTTTTATTATTTGTATAATATCCCAGCAAAAAAAATTGCAAGTAATGCTTTACAAACTACTTCTTTCAATGCTTTACAAGTATCCGTTAGTGTATTTTTATTGCTTTTTTGGAAGTTATTTTTAACAACTTCAAAAACTCACTTCTTTCATTGCTTCCCAAGTATCCGTTATTACATTTTTACAGCTTTTTTTAGCATTACTTCTGAACCACATCCAAAAAATCACATAAGTGTTGCTTCTAGAGAGTAATTGCTCTAAAAGTGATCTTAAATAGTGATTTTAGTATCATTTGGCATTTCCAAACAGAGGGTCCCGGGTTCGATTCCCGGCGTGACCAATATTTTTTTTATTTTTTTTAATTTTTTTTATTCTATTAATTTTTTTTTAATGTTTATAATTAATTTGTTTAAATTCAATATTTTTTTAATTTTAAAATTTTTAAAAATATGCATATATAAAAAAATGGTGAGAAATTGATTTTTATGTACCTGTAAAAATAGTACTGAAACCAATATTGAATTGGAGTGTACCTTTTACACTTGTTTAATAAGTACTTTTATTGAAGAGAATAAGAAATAATATCTCGCATTAACAAATGGTGTTTTTATGCCAGTCAACTTTCATATCAAAGAATAGCCCAGCGGTAGTGCGCTAGACCAGCAATCGTGAGGTCGCAAGTTCGATCCCCCGTGGCGGCAATAAAAAATAGTTTTGTAAAATAAAAAACAAATATAATTTTTTTTGTAAAGAATTTTTTCAACTTTTAATTGGTGAAAAAGAGCTTCCTTTGCACTCGTTCAAAAAGTACTGAAAAAATGTTAAAGTGGGAGTACTCCTCTCCTATAACAACTCAATGTTAAAATCATTAGTGTTTATGTTAAAAAAGAAGAACATTTAGATCATTAGTTGTAGTGCTTTTTCTACTGCTTCGGCATCTCTTTTTTTGCTGGGATAGTTCCAAAATTTACTGGTTACTGCATTTAGAAAAGGACAAACTTTAAATTGATTTAAGATTGTAACTTGAAATGTCTTAATTATTTCTAAAAAATTGGTTTCAATTTTTTTTTTTTTTTTTAATTTACTTTTGTGGTTCCAACGCACCCAATGCACTCACGCTATCCAAGGTAAGCGGCATTCCCCTAATTATGTTTTCTATCGAGTTATGATTACTGGTTTAATAAAAAAATGTTATTTAGCTAGAAACCATTTCAGATCTTAAAATTGCATTTTGGCGGCCTTGGGCATTAGAGGGTTAAATATAAATTTGTCATTCCTTATCCCTGAAATAAGATAATTTAAATTTTGAGTTAAAGGTAAAATATATGTAGGTTCGATATTATTGAACAATCTTTTTTAAAAAATCATCTAATCATAAAAAAGAATGTAAACTAGGAATTCTATAAATTGCACCTGTTTTAAATGTCACCTTCTAAAAGCACCGAAAAATGAAACCCAAAGCCACAATTAATTTTTATTAATTCTTACAAAAAAAGGCTAAAAATTGATATTCCAAAATATTGGAAATGCCCTGAAATCTTATATATTTTTTCTTTTTGAAGAAATTGATTCCTGAAGGTGACATTTGTAGAATGCTCAGTACACACTAGAAAATAAAATTTTCTTATTTGTTAAGCTTAATCAATACAGAGCATTGAAGAATTAATTCCTTAATTCAGTTTTTCAATTCTGAATTAAAAATTCGATGAATTAATACACAAAGCATCATATATTGAATGGAGTTAATTCATATTTGTTTTCGTTTGATTTATTTTGTTACGAATGAATTCAACTACTATAGTTCTTAAATCGAATGAATTAATTCATTGATCAATTTTATAAATCGAAAGGAAAAAAGTGAATTAATTCCTTACTGAATTAATCCACCACTGAATTCGTTCAATTTCATTTTCCTTCAGTGAATTAAAGAAATAAAATTACGTTCAGTAAATTAAAAAGAAATATGTTCACTGAATTACGTTCACTGAATTGAGAAACAAAAATTACATTTTTTGTTTGGTGAACGCTTTCAGTTGAACGAATTCAATGAATTACTTAAGAAAAGGAATTCATTAAATTCTAGAGAAAATATAATACGATTGTTAGTGAATTTATTCAAAAAGGAATTAATTCTTCAAAACTCTGAATCAATCACAGTGAAGGTATATTCTTGCTCTAAATGCAAGAATTCACTTTCATTATTGTTGATAAATTTTTTTGAAATCAAACAACCAGAAAAAAACTGTACAAAAACGAGCAAAAAAGTTCAAGTCTGACATTCCGACCATATGATACTCTTCACCGGTGTCTATTCGGGTGGGTTTGAATGGACATATTTTGTCTAAGAAATTATAAAGAAATTGTAAAAAGTGTAAGCAATTTTGATTTTACCTAATATTGAACAGAAAATCTGAAAAAAAATCCATATGGGCGAAAGGTCCAAATAAGTACGATTCGTTCTAAAATCTAAAAACAGTTTTTGTTCTTAGTAACATGTGAGGCAGTGTACAAAATTTAATTAAAAAATTTTCGTATTTGCGGGTTGTAGTTTACGAAAAAGTGAATTCTGGGGGAACTTTGTAAGGGCACTAGGTCTAGCCATGGATCAAGTTCAATCATAATCAATAGGTTTCATCCTTCGCCGATGTGAGTCGGTTTACCAAATTTAATCACAATATCTTAATACTTGCGACCTGTAGCTGGCGAAAATGCTCATTTTTGGGATGACCTTTATATGGGCGCTAAATCTAAACATAGATCAATTCTAAACAAAATCAATAGGATTTGTTCATGGGCTCATGTTAATCAGTCTAGCAAATTTCCTTAACATAAATATGCATATTTTTATTTGGGACTTGTAGCCTGCGAACAAGTCAATTTTTGGAGACATTTATATGGTCACTACACTTAAAATAATACGTCAATAGAAAAACCTGTCAAACGGATTTCAAATCGATTTGAGTAATTTTTAACAAATTTTTAGTTGAAACACTGATTTATACAATGATTTTAGTTATCTTCATTTAACACAAAACTAAAAATCCTCAGTACTTTAACTAATTTTAATATTTTCATGCTACTGTTATTACCCGGTAGATGGCGCCACCAATGTATCCGAAGATTTTAATATGGTGCTATTTCGTTCTCTCTCGATTTTTTAAATTGATGCAAATTTCGACCACCCCTAACCGTATAATACCCCAGCGAGAGTGGGTATCTCTATCCAAAAATGGACCTTGGACCCTTGAAAATTTTTAATAAAAAATTTCCACTTCATAAAATGACCCATATCTCGAAGTCTAAGAGAGATAGAGCAAAACGGACAAACTTTTTGCTCCACCGGAGTGCCCTTATATGCCCCCGCATGATATGGACTAGGCCCGGGGAGGGTCCCGAGACCCTAAATTTGGATAAATTCGACGACTCAGTATAATTACCGATTAAACTGTAGTTTTGCAAATTTTTTACTTAAATTTAGATTTGTTAAATTTAACAAAAAAAAGTGTTAAAATCAACAAATTTTATTTTAAACCAAAACACAGGAATAAATTTTGTTAAAATAACAAATTTTTCTGTCTAGCCAACAGACGTGTTACCTTGAGTGCATAAACCAATTTAAATGAACCAAATCTGTAGTTAACATAAACCTTTTTTTTTTTTAAATATAAATTAAATAAATTAACAAATATCTTCTAAGGTCACATTTGACTCAATTTATTGTAAGTTTTCCCGCAAATCTTAATTACAAAAGATAAAACTTTAATCGCTTTTCCGTTCTGCTTTTTTTCTTTTCTAAATAAGAAGAAAGTTGTTAATGACATTTCTTTGTTTCTGCGGTTTAAGTTCTAATTAGTTTTTGTTATTTGTAAATAGTTTAAAAATAATGAGAAATAAGTATTTATATACGTGTACACTGCAGTGTCATCTTGGCCTTACTGCCCAGTATAGAAATGGTAATGACATATTATTATTTTTTGGACCAACAATAATGACATCTTCTCATTTTCTATATTATTTTAGAACATATAATAATGAGGTGCTAGTTACTTTTTCTATTATTTCAAAACAAAAAATAAAGCGTTACCAATAATGACTTATTTTTATCAGTATTTCAAATATAAAGTAATATTCTAGATTTTTTGAAAATCTATTTTAAGACTCAATATTTTTTCAACACTGGTAAGCATATATGTAACAACATATTTTTGATTTCTTGTATATTTTTATCTATCAAATATCTCGACAGCTCTGCTGACAATCTGGAGTTATGGAGTTATGTTTAAGCATAACTCATTATTTTGAGCGACATCACAATACAAAAATAATTAGAAATGAAAAAAGAAGTGACTAGTTACGATTACCAGATACATATGTATATTAGCTATATAACCACATAACTAGTAATGATTTTCTACACTGGGGAATTGAGTTAAAATCATTAAAGTTTTAAAGCATAAAGAAATGAGCAAATTATGTATTTGTTTACAGGGTACCGGATAGTTTTAATCAGCTTGTGCATTTCGGTTTTAACCGTAACCGAATCCGCGGTTAACCGCATTTATTATCATATATTTAAAACCAGATTTTTGTAAAGAGTTTAATTTTAAGAGTTTAACCGTACTCTATAAATACACGCATTTTTCTCTTTAAATTTCAAAGGTTTTATAAAACTTGTCTAAAGAACTACAAAACTTATTACTTTTTTTTAGTTTTTGGTTTTACGTGCCTATTCCTACGAAAAGTCTGTGACTCTTACTTGTGACTATATTCTACACGTATCTGTTATTGCGAGGTCACAATAAATTATATTTATTAAAATTTTTGTTTTAAAACTTAAAAAAAATTAAAATCTGGTATCGACACAATCATAACATTGACAAATAAAAAAAAGTTAAGACTCTCAGTCTTAAAAATAGATTTATGTTGGTCACAATGAGTCTCAACCAGGAGGGTTTTGTAGAAGAAAATTATAAAATTAAAACCTGGTATATACACATTCACTATATTGAAAAGTAAGTAAAATTAATTTTTTTAAATTTATTTGTTGTTTTGTATGCAAAATTATTTAATTCAGTCTAAATAAAACTTGTGATAGTCACAACTTATCACATGTAAAAGTTCCAGGGTATTCAATTTTTTTTTCTTCCTGAATTTTACCTCTATTTTTCAGTTTCTTTTTGCGTTTACTTTAGATTTTAATAATTTTTAATGATTTTGCCTTTGTTAGGGTTAAAATTATTGGGTGTATAACTTAAAAATACGGGATTCATAACAGATGGCGTATATTTTATACATAGTTTGTGTCTTTAATAAATTATATGGCATTTGTGAGGGTAAACATCTGTAATTTTTTTTTTTACTTAATCATTGAACGAAGTAGTGTAAAGAACAAAGATTGTTTTTGTTTCGAAGATGTCGAATTTTGTACCGACAAGGCTTCATTCACTGGAAGTTTTGCATTACTTCTTCAATTTGAAAAAAGTTCAGCTGAAGCACATCGATTGCTCCTGAATATGTTCCATCGATTTTACCATGCGAGAGATGGTTTGTGCGGTTAAGAAGTGGTGATTTTGACACGTAAGACAACGCCCGCTCAGGTCAGCCAAAAAGTTCGAAGATGAAGAATTGAAAGTATTTCTCGATAAAGATTGTTATCAAACTTAAGAAGAACTTGCAAAATCATCCAATTGCTGCAACAGCAATTTCAAAATGAGCATTTGCCGAAATATGTCCGGAATATTCTACCAGGCATTAAGCCGTAATATTCCATGATGACAACGCTAGGCTACATATTGCAAGACCGGTTAAAAGCTATTTAGAAAATATTGGTTGGGAAGTTTTGCCTCACCCGCCTTATAGTCCAGACCTTGCCCCGTCGATCGATGCAGAACGCTGTCACTGGAATAAGTTTGCTTCACTACATAACAGGGTATCAAAAAATTGTCTTGATTCGTTCTCGTCCTCAGAAAATGGCAGTTGTTTCGGCACGGAATCCTTATGTTGCCAGAAAGATAGAAAAAGGCATAGTTAATAATGGCCAATACTTTGTATAAATTTATATTGTAACAATATTTCACAATAAACGCCCAAAATTTGCAAAGAAAATCCCACATTTTTAAGTTATAAATCCAATATATGGGATGAGTTTCAGTAAATATATGTACATAACTTTGTGAACAACAAATTTTTTCCCCATTTTGTCTTAATTCATATATTTTAGCAGTGAAAGTCTGCATACTAAATTTGGTAACAATAGCTTGTCCGGAAATATTTTTTACCGCGACTCTGTTGTTTTCGGCCATAGTGCTTCGGCAAATTTTTCATAAATTTTAAGGCTGTGTTTAAATAATTCTAAATTTCGTAAATCTTTAGGTTTTAGTCCGACTCTTTGACCATTAAACCAGAGATTAGACCGCTAACAAAAATTTTTCTCTAATTTTTTTTCTCTTCTGCCACATATCCAAATTTCATTAAATTGATAGAGAATCCATTTAGAAAGAACTCGAAATCGACGTATTGTGTGTTTTAAGCATTCAATCAATTAGAACGATTGAAAAAAAACTATTTTTTTGTAGGGTTTCTGTACAAAACTGATCAAAAGCATTGCCGCTTGTTTTGGTATTTAGAAGACAAAAAAATATATTTAGTTTTCTTGTTAAATTAAAAAAAAAAAAAATTTCCAACTGATATTAAGTTTTCCGCCCAAAAGAAATTGGGAATAAAACTATACTACTGATATTTATTAAAATTTCTGAACCTTTTAATTTTAAATCATCGTGCCAGTACGGAAAATATTTTATTAAATAAAATTAAATTGCGGCCAAAACCAAGCGTAGATTTTACGTTTAAAAAATAAAATAAATTATCCATTTGGTTTGGTTGTGGCCCTAGGCAATGATCCTCTTATTAATGGTGAGTGTATTCAATTAAGCAGTCCGTCTCCAATATACACAAATTGCCTGCACTTTTATGTAAAAGCAATATGTCAGTGTGGCAAAATTTACGAAAAGGTGACACGGCGGAAATAAGAATAGAAACAAAAAAAATCTAAAGTAGAATGTTTGTATATGTCTGTTTGATCACTCCTAAAAGTATTCATATAGAGACAATCTGACAATAAAAATATAAACAATAATACAATTTAATGGAATATCACTAATGAAGCATGTCCATAGAAAAAGGCAGAAACTGGATCTAGTCTGATTTGCAAATTTAATGTGTTTATAACTTTTGAAGAAAATCTTTATTCTTCTTCTTAACCTCAAACCTACTAAATTAGATTTTTATTAATTTCCTCATTGAAACAAACTAATTTAGGCATTTGTTTTGCTGTATTGCTTTTATTTATAATTAGCGAGTCAAATTGAAACAATATTCATAAATTTATATAAATCATTTTTCACTTTATTCAGTATTTATTATTATCCAAGTAATTCATCTAAAGCGACTACAAACTATGCACTAATTCATAAAAATTAATAATGTAAATTTATTCAAAAAATAATTATCTTTTTCAAGGTCTGATCATAATATTACCATTTTTTAATTTCGAATAAAATTTTCCACAATTTAATTTTTCAATGGCATAAATTTTGCATAAAATGATATTTTATTAACCCTATCTCAATAATAAATTTAAATATTTTATTCACTCATATTAATTCCTCCCTTTACACCAGTTTGAGACCATAACATATCTATTGATATCAATAATAAATTTGCATTTCTAATGTGTGTAGGTATATCATAAAAAAAGGATGGAAAATACCCAGGTAGAAAAATACAAACGGCAAAACGTTGGCAAATCACTGTATATGGTGGTACAAGTGCTGTCAGAGCGTCCGCTTTTCGAAAATTAAAGTACTGGGTCAACCTTGAAATGATAACGTCGATCTTCGGTTGGCCGTTTATCTTTCCGAACGTTGGCAAAGCGTTGGTAACAATAGTAAGAGAAGTGCTCTGCCAATCGGTATTTTAGATCCAACTGTTTTTTATTCAATTCTTCATGAAAAAATCTGTAAAATCCCAATCCCGAAAAAAAGAGAAACGTAAATTTTAGTATAGAAGCACTGTATCTAATAAGCGAATACACCTCTGTTTAAAACAACAAATTCAATAGATTTTCACACAAATTTTACCATAAGAACAATTCTCCAGTATTATCAATAGATTTGAAAACTGGTACTTAAATAGGGTGAACATTAAGTGATCAGTTTATGTATTTTTTACATACAGTCATAAGTTTCGTAAAACAAGTACTTGCAAAATCCTTATTGCAAATGTTGGCAAAGCGCTGCAATCCAATGTTTTGCCAGTAGTATTTTTTCATGTACAGTCGTAAATTTTGTGAAACAAAAACTGGCAAAGTTCTTTTAGCAAACGTTGGCAAATCGTTTTAAGCCGATGTTTTGCCAGAGGTATTTTTTATATACGGTTGTAAATTTTGTAAAACAGGCACTGGCAAAGTCCTATTACCTAACGTTGGCAAATCGTTTTGAACCGATATTTTTCCGGTGTTTTTTTTTCATAAACAGTGGTAAACTTTGTAAAACAAGTATTGGGAAAGCACTCTTTCCAAAGGTTGTTAAAGCATTCTAAATTATTGCTTTTGCAATGCTGTTTTTTTGTACCATTCTAAAGCAACGCTTTGCCAGGGCTTTGTTTTTTGCACCGTCGGCAGTTTCTTCCTGGGTATATGCATAAATATCAACGATATTTTGTAAAAATAAAGCGGTTGAATATACAAGTATATTTCAGTCCTTGTTTTATTTTCCTGGAAAATCAGCATATTTGCGTTTGTCAATATGCAGATGGCTTCATGTAAATATGGATGAACTTATTTATAAACGAATGAATAGATACAAAAACACACAAACCCATAAATACTTCTATTAATAGTTTACTGTGGAATGTTATGTAGGAAGGCAATATGAGGCATTCCACATAATCTTTCATGTTTTTTAAAAGTCACATATGAGACTTTCCATACCAAATTCCCACAGTTGTAGATTTTGGAAAAATTGTGGATATAAATCTATCATTTCTTATTTACAGGACTGCTTGTAATGAAGTTTAATGTAGTTAGAGCTGAGATATACTCGAACTTAAGTTTTAACTTCGTACCCCATTAACCTGCTGGTAACAGCCCTATGAGCCAATAAAATCAGAAACCTCATATATAAAAATAATGCAAATATTCACCATTTGTTTATTTTTGATCATATGTCTATGCTCCATACATTTCTGTAATCTAATAGCAAAGGCCTTCAAAAACAAAAAAAAGTTTGTCTTTCTTTGCCTTGCTCTAATCTATGTTTTTACACATAGCGGAATATTTTGAATATTTTTGTTTATATTTTCAAAAGCATACCAAATTAAATAAAAAAAATTCAATGCAAAATTTTATTTCAGTCAAAAATGGAGCCGCTCAAAAATTTAAATTAAATAAAAAAACATTTAATGATTTTTTTATTTTAGTAAATAGGTTTAAGGTTAAGAAGAAGAGTAAACCTTTTTCTCTAAAAATTATAAACACATTAATATGCAAATCAGACTAGATCCTAGTTTCTGTTTTTTTTTTGCTATGGACAGGCTTCATCAGTGATTTTCCATTAAATTGTTTTATTGTTTATATTTTATTGCCAGATGGTCTCTATATGATAATTTTTCAACAACTCGCCGGCTGTATGAATCGAACCTGTGGCTATTCCTACATTACAAACGTAACTATACTAAGGTACGAAAGATCAGCCATCTCACCCAAGCAAGGCCCTAAATGCAGTGTAACTTATTCAAGGTTTTCTTTCCTATTCAGCTTTCTGTTATTGTTTTTTGCTCAGAAGTGATCAAGCATAGACACATACAAACATTCTACTTTTAGATTTTTGTTTATCTTCTAATCTCCTCCGTGTCTCATTTTTCGCAAATGTTGCCAAACTGACTTATGGTTTCTACGTTCAAGATCAGGCAGCTTGCGTATATATTGGAGGCGGGTTCCACAAATTTCATAATGAGCTTTAGTACAGTGTTATTTTAATATTATAGAGACAATTTCAACTAATATTGTAATTAATATTAATTTTATCAATTTTAATTTAGTAGGTTTGAGGTTAAGAAGAAGAATAAACCTTTTTCTCTAAAAATTATAAACACATTAAATTGCAAATCGGACTATATCTAGTTTTTGCCTTTTTCTATGGACAAGCTTCATCAGTGATTTTCCATTAAATTATATTATTGTTTATATTTTTTTCTAAAATTGTCTCTATATGTGACCTTCTCCGAGAAAAGGGAAAAAAACACGAACTTGGGAAAATCGATAAAAATGAGAAAAACATTTGTTCCGGTTTTTTGACACACTAGGTCCCTTTTCTTGGAGAAGGTCACATATGATAATTTTTTAACAATCCGTCGGTTGTAGGAATCAAACCTTTGCCTATTCCTACATTATAAACATAACTTTATTTTGTGTTTTTCGCGAAATCCTAAAACTGCGAATATTTCCAAAATGGTTAACAATTTAGAAAATTTTATTTCATATTCCCAAAGTATATAAAATTATGATTCAAAATTTATGGAAAATTCTTAAAGGACATAATCTTAAGTGATAACACTATATTGCTAGATCTGTCAAAACAACAGAGTAGTACATTGGAAGATGACAAAGCAAATTGTGGAAAATTTTCTGTTGTTGTTTTTGGTTTTTCTTTGATATTTTAAATGTTTAATAACGCTCCTAGACGACAACAAAAAATTCTCATTGAGTTTGTAATTTAACTTAACAAATATTTCCAGAAATTCTAAAGACTTCGTCCCCTGACGATTTCCTTAGGCAAGAATGAAATCCGGATAGGGACATGCCTGCAGCGGATTATTTTTCACAATTTGTTAAATACGTTTGGGATTTTTAGCATATTTAATTCCTTTGATGCAATTAATGTATATCCCGATAAAATGAAATTAAAAAAATTGATTTAAACTTTCTGGTTTATTTATATGTAAATTTCCCTACAAAAGTTTAGAAAACCTGCGATTTTTAGGGACCTCCAAACATGATCCATTTTCTCTCAAATTTGGTATTTGGTTAGTTGCCGTAGTCTATTTAGCCCGATCCGGTCTTAAGGGGCAAAAATCGGACTACTTCTAATTTCCCCATACGATTTTTAAGAACCCTAATACACAGTCTTAGTGCAACTTAGCAGCACAAATGCTTAGAGTACAACTTCACTCCACAAATGTTAATGCGCAACTTCCTCTTCTTTGGTTAAGTGTGGTGCTTAGCGCCGTGGTGGAGAATATACCAGAAAATTTCAGTGGTTCCAAAATTAAATCACTTTTGTTTGTTATTCATAACAGAGTGCCCAACTACTCAACATTGTACCTACTGATTATACTTAAATGTAGTGCTGCCAGTTCGAAAGGTATAGTGAATCCCGCCTCTCGGGATTCCGAAATTCCAGAATTTTTTATACTTGACTAATCCAATTTCGTAACAACCCAGTGTAGAAACGGTAATGACATATCATTATTTTTTGGACTACCAGTAATGACACCCACTTACCTTCTGAATTATTTGAAAACATATAATAATGAGTTACTGATAATTACTTATTTTTATCATTATTTCAAATAGAAAATAATTTTATAGATTTTTTGAAAGTTTTTTGAAATCTATTTTTAGACTCAATATTTTTCAACACTGGTAAGGATATATGTAACACATATTTTTTGATTTTTTGTATGTTGGCGAGTAAGCTGACTTAAGTGCAGCAGGTCAATTATGTTTTTATCTACCGAACATTACATGTCGATATAGCTCAAATGGTATAACTATTGACTGGCAATCTGGAGTCCCAGGTTCGATTCCCGCACTAGCAAATTTTATTTAAAAAAAATTTTACAACAAAAAAATATTTTTTTTATAAACCCAAGTAAAAAAAAATGATATGGAGCCATATAAAGTTATATTTAATTATATATAATCTTCTATGTAATTAGATATAATTATATCCGAAAAATGAGAACGTCTTATTGTATCATATTGTATCGAATTGTATACAATTGTATACAATTTGGTACAATTTGATACAATTCGATACAATATGATACAATTGCATCCGAATTTTGTCCCCATCCAATTACATAAAATTATATCTTTTTGTATAAAATTATATAAAATGTTATAAAAGTGGACACAGTTTGATACAATTATACCTAAATATTAACCCTATATTTTTACCATAATATATATGACCATATCTAACAATATACAAAATTATATTTTTAAATAAAAAAAGATATACAATATCTGGAGATCATACCAGAGGGATTTCAATTACAATTACTTGTAATTGAAATTACAAGCAATTGTAATTGAAAATTTTCAATTACAAATTACTAGTAATTGTAATTGAAAGTGATTTCAATTACATTTAGAATTAAAAAGTATTTTTTGTTAAAATTTTGTATAAAAATCTGACTGGGATAGGTTGCATAGGCATGGATGCGTATAAAAAGAATACGTCATGTTGGGATTACCCCTAACTTGTGCTTTTTGTCATTATTTATTTTCCCAAAAAATGTAATTGACATTTTTCAAATTACAAATTACTTGTAATTGTTCTTTTTTGAATTACAATTACAAATAATTTGTAATTGTAATTGAGTTTTTTTGAATTACGAATTTTGAATTACAATTACAAATAATTTGTAATTGTAATTGAGTTTTTTTCAATTACAATTACATGTAATTGTGTAAATGAATGTGTAATTAATTACAAAATGTAATGATTAACCCCCAGGTCTACTGGATATCCTATAATTTCGATAAATGTTCCATTACTTTTATCCAGATTTACCATGACAGTGCATTAAACATGAAAAAATTTTTCTTTGTTTTTAGTAATTTTAAAATAAGGTTAACAACACTGAAATTTTTAACTTAATAGGATTGTGATATACAACCAAGATTTAAGAGATCAGTCAAGTGTGCGTTATAGTATAGAGAATTCCATATTAAAGCTTCAGTATTGTTAATTTTATGGGCGCGTTAGCCATTTTAACTCACGCTCCTAAACAAAAACAAATTACTCAAGCACGAGCATTTCGTGTCTTACTCACGCAGACATGAGTATATTAAAAACTTACTCACAATCAGAAAATTCTTACGCAAAACAGTAAAAATTACTAAAAAACATATGATGCAAAAAATAAACTCACACACGAATCATGCACGGGTTATATATTCTTACTCACGCTCACGTACGAATTATATATTCTAACTCTAACGGGCGAATTACTTTGGTATAGTAATTATTACTCACGATCACTTGTGAATAACTTCACTCACGATCGTGTCATGCGCCAATCCCTAGTAATTACAAAATCTAAAACTAGTTCAAAATCATTTTTAATATGGAACCACATTTAATACAATACGGTTTTAAAAGGACCTTATACATATATTTTTATATAAAATCACTTTGAAAAAATTGCTAATGTGGGATAATATATAACACTATGCGACAGTCAAAATCGGGATGGGATGAAACCAACGGGAAATGTTATATCGGTCAAAAACAAGTTATACGTGTCCCGGCGTTTCGCTGGGTCACCCCTAGGACTCGAGATATATCTTTTTTTTGACATAACTCGAGAACCACTAGTCCGATTTTGCTCAAACAATTTTAAAAAAATTAAAAATTACAATTCCTTTAATCTGTTCATATAACGTTTTTCTATATACTCAACAGTTTTGCCGGTAAAAATAAATGTTTGTTACCGCTACCATAAAAATCAATAACCATTTGTTTATTACTTTTTTTTAATATTTTAGGCAAAAAATATTTTTTTCTTCATACATTTATTTTTACCGGCAAAACTGTTGAGTATATAGAAAAACGTTATATGAACAGATTAAAGGAATTGTAATTTTTAATTTTTTTTAAATTGTTTGAGCAAAATCGGACTAGTAGTTCTCGAGTTATGTAAAAAAAAAGACCACCAAAGGTCAAATCGATATATCTCGATTCCTAGAGGTGACCCAGCGAAACGCAGGGACACGTATAACTTCTTTTTTACCGATATAACTTTCCCCGGTAGTTTGAACCCTTCCCGATCACTGACCCCTACCATTTGTCTCACAATGTAATTATAGATGATTTTATAAAGAATGTTATATCGTTATATATAAAAGAAATCATGAAATATTGTAGATATGAAACCATACTAAGTTATATATGGGTTCATATGCGTCAATATATAATCATATATAACACCTATTATATAATATTTCTTAAATGGCTCCATATATAGTTTTATATTATTATGTATAGTGTCATACTAAATTATATATAAACGTATATGTAATTATATCTTTTATATATTACTTTGTGTACTTATATATAGCACATACACTTATATGCAGGCCAGTATGTAATAATATAAAATCACATATGTCTCAATATTAAAATCTTTGAGGCAAAAATATTTAGTATATGACTATATAAAAGTCTATATGCTTCAATTTAAAAGCATATGTGGCCATATCTTACTATAAGTTACTATATGTAATTACATAAAATAATATATGATTATATCAAACCTTTTTTACTCGGGAAACTTATTTTTTTGAAAATCTTTTAGGTTCATTCTTTTTGTCAGTACTGGTAAGCATATAGGTAATGACATATTTTTAGATTTTTCGTATGCTGGTGTGTAAGCATAACTCATTATTTTTCCCGACATCGCCATACAAAGGTAATAAGAAATGTAATAATAAAAGTAACTTGTTAACATTTTCTACACTGGGAATGTTATATTTTAATAACAAATAGTTGTAAATAATTTTAAAAATTAACACTCAAAATTTGTTAAAGTACTGACAATTTTTAATATTACATTAAAAGACGAAATCTCAAATCTTTATTTTAAAATAACTGTTTCAACTAAAAACTTGTTAAATGTAGTCAAATCTATTTGAAATCCATTTGACAGATCTTTTTACTGACATTTTATTTTAAGTGTATTAAATTTTCTCTATTTGTATTGAATATACTTATTTCGGGGAGGAAGTGTGGCAATTTTCCTCCCCTTAGAATTTCGGTACACCCTAAGAATATAGATGTTAATAACTGAAATGTGTTGCTGATACAATTTGTTGTTCATTTAACTTCATATCACTAATTTGAATCTATTGCCATGTTGTTTTGCTAAATAAAAGTTGGTTACAATTTTTCTTTTCTTATTAAAGTTGCCTGTTTGATTTGGTCACCCATGGTTTTAAGTATAAACGCACTAAGTGATATCGGATAATTAGGAATATCCCAGATAAAAATTTACAAACAGTTGCATTGATACTTAAGTTTTTCTTGAAGTATTCTCTAAGCGCTAATGAAATGTTACCAACTAGCCCAGAAAAATGTTTTACATTTACAGTGGCCTACCACAATAATTCGGCAACTGGTTTCACTAGCACAGATTCCATGAAACTACTTCTATAACTCGTTCCACGGATCTTATAGGTAAGCTATAACTGACGGAGAATTAGTTATAGACCCTGTTGCAGAACTGATTATAGAGCAACTGGTTCCTTTTTGGTTCTACAGAAGCGGTTGCTTTTGCGACAATTCCAAAAAAAAATCATCGGTGTTAGGATTGACAAAGAAAAGTAACTATTCTAGAACTAATGGTTTGGAACAGAAAATTTTCCTGCGGACAAATGAACTTTTCAGAAAACGAAATCAAGGAGAAATGTGTAGTAAAACGAGAACAGTTAAAGTCGGTCATGCCGACTATTTGATATTCTACACCAGTCTAGTTGGGAATTTGAATGAGTTGAAATGGTATCAAACTTTGTCTATAAAATGGTAAAAAATTAGAAAATCAGTAAGAAGTAAAATGTTGGTCTAGGTCCAATAGTTTTTGGTGTTACAAATATCAGCCCAAACTTATTATACCTCGCCCACGTAGTGATGTAAGGTATAGAGAATCAATAAGGCCATGAAATTGCTCAATGCTAAAGCAGAATGGGATATTAGCAAACAGCTTCAGTGAGGTGTCTTAAACAAAGTCATGTGCCAAATACACTCACAATATATTTACAGTGAAAGTTCAGTAGTTATTTAAAAAGTAAATCAATAAAAAATACATGACCTTCAAAGGCCAACTTAGATAATTTCTAAAACAAATATTTAAATTGTAAGTCAGTAAAGCTGGTTTAAAATTTTCTTTAAAAAAAAAAACAATTCTTTTATGTATTGTAGTTAGTACATTGAATATTGATATATAGGAAAAATCTATTGCTTTACTGATTTTATTAGTGAATTAGTTAAGAATTAAAAACAAACAACAAAACACAATTATTTTAGTGCCCCTAATTTTCAATATTTTAATATGCATCTTCAGTGGATTTTAAGCAAAAAATATTGTGAGTGTAACTGCTTCCAAGCACTCGAATTTTATTTGTTGGTTTCTCTACTGGTATGGTTTAAAGTGCACAATTTCCAATTGTTTTCATGTTCACATATATTGCATGTTGCTACGACACAACAGTTTACTATAACAACATAAAATAGTAGGTAGTTGAAACACTAAACTGTAAGTAGACACTTTATCTCTGGGGTCTATGTGTCTGCATATGAATTTCTGTGTCCATCTATTTCTTGTTTTATTATTTTGTTCGAGTGGAATTTAGTTAAAACTTTAAAACAATAAAAAGTAAAACAATATTTTCTGCTCTTTTTCATGGAACATTTTTTTCACGTTGTGTTGGTCACGTATTAACTTTGTAATTTATTTTGATTAAAGTATAGATACCAATTTAAGAAATTACATTTTAAAGCTGATTTTTATATAAATTTATATCGTTAATTTTTTAAATCTTCTTACTAAGTGTGGATTAGGAGGGGAGTGTAAGAAAAATTTAAAAATATTATGGTATCATCAAATTTAATTCATTTAAGGCTATGGACATTGTAATAACAATTTTTTACTTTTATTATTTAAGCCCTACACTCATAAAAAAGCCAGTACAGATAATTCAAAATTCTGCCAAGATAACTGAAAATGTTAATTATATTTGCACCTGCTGAATTTTCAATGAAGTTAAGAATCATGGTCTGCTAAATTTAGGTAAGCAAAATTTTGTATGCTGCTAAATATACTTAACCCTCCAATGCCCAAGGCCGCCTTTTGGCGGTCTCCAGATTTTAAACAATTTTTGGCTAAGTAACAATATTTTATTAAATAATTTATATAATATCCATAGAAAACTTAACTGCCTACTTTTTCTGCCTTCAAACTTTTTTTGTATAAGGAACGGTTTTCAAGCGAGAGGCATGTAAAGTGGAACTAACTCGAAAACTAGCCAACAAATATTCTTGAAATTAAACTTATTAAACACATTATATACTTAGAGGTAGTAGTAAGCAGCCCAGAAAAATATTAGTAATGACACCTCATTACCATCTGTATTACCAAAAATGATACATCATTACCTTTTGCATTATTTTGTAATATAAAATAATAACTTCCTAATAACGACCTATTATATTCATTGCTTTTAAATATAAAATAATGACTTACTCGTAATAGTTTAAATAAGTACTTTTTACATAGTTAAATTTTTTACATTTTTATTTATTATATGTAAATATGTTTTATGTTTAAATTTTTATGACGAGTCCTAAAATTACACACTAGAAAAAACTTAAATTTTTCTGAATGTATTTCCTTCAGCTAATAGTATTTATGTAACTCCTTATTTTTAAAAATCAAGTAAGCACTCGGATAACCACTTATAATTCAACTTTTTGTAAGCATGTGTGTAACCACTTATAATTCAGAAGAAAGAGCATTAGATGGTTAAATTAGTTAAGAAATTTTATTTTAATTCAACATAAATTTTACCTGATGTAACAACAAAGTTTTATTAAAATGTCGCTTAAGATTTAGGGTTTTCTACTCTCTGCTTCTGAGCCGCGATAGGGTCATATTTGAATTCTTCACTTGCCAAATCGATTAACTCCATAAAGAAAATGAGTCTCAATGAGAAAATGGGAAAATAGTAAATATTGTTTTTTTATTTTTTGTTAAATTATAAATTCTGTCTTTTAGTAGGTTTGAGGTTAAGAAGAAAAATAAACATTTTTTTAAAAGTTATAAACACACTATAATTTGCAAATCAGACTAGATCCAGTTTCTGCCTTTTTTTCTATGGACAGTAGACCGTACCTCAAAAAAAAGTTCGCCGTACACCCTCCAATATGAAGAATTTTTGCAAGGCAATTTCAAAATAATTTTTTTTTATTTTTGCCAAACGTAGGGGTCGCCTTTTTCAATTTTTCGTTATAGCTTCGGCACTTAAAGTCGGATTTTAAAGTGTGATATATCGATTTTTTTGCTTCGAGGAGACCAGTGTGTTGTTATAAAGGAAAATCCAAAAAAAATTTAAAAAGGCGACCCCTACGTTCGGCAACTAATATATAAAAAAAATTTCTACTGGGTTTATCGAAAAACTTCCTTAGCAAAAGTTAAATGATTTTTTGCGTGCTTTAATTTTCTGACATTGGGGTTGTACATTAGGGTGGTAACAACTGAGATCTGGTGGGTAACTACTAGTACGGGATACTTAAGCTCAATGGCCTTTAGAGCAAAATACTGGTCTCCTCGAGAGAAAAACATCGATGTATCATACTTTAAGATCCGACAAAGATATAACGAAAAATGTAAAATGGCGATCCCTACCTTCTGCAAAAGAAAAAAAAAATTTTTTTTTTAAAACCTCCCTGCAAAAATTCTTCATATTGGAGGGTGTACGGCGCACGTTTTTTTTTTTTTGTCTTTAAGGTGGTACGCTCTAATGGACAGGCTTCATCAGTGATTTTCCATTAAATTGCATTATTGTTTATATTTTATTGTCAAAATGTCTCTATGTGATAATTTTTCAACAACCCGTCGGCTATAGGAATCGAAACATGCACTCCGGCATTACAAATGTAAATATGCTAAAGTTCGACAGCTTAGCCATCTAAGCCATGTACGGCCTAGATAGTAGTGCAGCTAATTCATAGTTTTCTTTGCTGTTCAGCTTTCTGTTATTATTTTTACTCTCAGAAGTGATCAAACAGACACACGCAAACATTCTACTTTAGATTTTTTGTTTATCTTATCTCCTCCGTGTCACCTTTTCTCACAAATGTTGCCACACTGACGAATGGTTTTTACGTTCAAGTGCAGGCAATTTGTGTATATTGGAGATGGACTGCCAACAGGACATTTTTATTTTTTTAGTACAGTGTTGTGTTTTCAAATGCATCATATAGACCAACTGCAGTTAATATTGTAATTAATATGCATTTTGATTAATTCTAATTTAGTAGTTTTGAGATTAAGAAAAAGAATAAATATTTTTTCAAAAGTTATAAACACATTATTATTTGTCGTTTAGTAGTATTAATATTTATTATCAGAGAAACTTGTTTTGACTATTTTACGGTAAGGAGTCAATAAATTATTTTGAAATTAAAGTTTTATAAAATTCTGAAGGTGGAGTTAATCGATTTGGAAAGTGAAGAATTCATTTATAGTTGGAAGTATATGAGTTTTAAAAGGATTATCTAATAAGTAGATACCCAGCAAAAAATTTTTAGTATTTTGGATGCAGTAAAAATACGAAGCGCTTAAAAACGCGCTACAAATTCTACTTTACAGAGTTGCGCCACATTATGCGTATACAATACACAAAAAATTTTGCAATTTCATTGTATACCCTGCAAAACTGCCTTAAACGAAGAAAATCGTAAGCAAGTTATTTAAAAAATTATAGTGCTACGCTATTCCCTTACGACGAAGCAGGTTGTAAGGGAGTAAAATAAAATGTTAGTTATCCAAAGATTAATGCGCACGAAATCTGAGTCATCTCAATCGTGTTTTACCCTTCTTTAGTAGAGTTTAATGTATAGACGCCACATAAACATGAGTCAGTCTGCATTTTGAAATCGGCAAATGAATGCATTTATTTTCATAAGAACTCGCGTTTAAATGCCCTCATGAATTTACTGCATCTTTTCAGCAGGAAAAAAGCACTTTTTCCAAAAAAGTGCATGAATTTATTTGCGGTTAAATGCACTTACGAAAAACATGAATTTACTGCAATTTTTCAGTAGCGCCTAATGCGCTTTTTCTCACAAAACAACGTGCTTCCAAGCGGGCCCTTTGCATTAAAAAATCATGCCTTCCGTAAGCAGCTTTGTAAGGGATTAATTTTATTTATTCCCTTACAAAGCTGCACCCAGCGAAGCAGGGTTTTTGCTGGGTATTCAAAAATTTTTGTCCATTTTGCTCTATCTCGCTTAGTTTCCAAGATATGTCATTTTATGATTACGCAATGAATATTATGGAAATATAGCGCCATATCTATATGATATTGATAGCAGGGATATAAAAATATAATGATTTGAAAATAATCATGGTTTAAATTAGCTGCATATAATTGAAGATGCCGTATCAGGTACGGATCCAGGATTTGCTCAAGGGATAGATAGTCCTATCTATAGATATTTTATGAACTAGATGCAAGAAGGGTATACGACTAGGAGTCCCATTCGCTATCGGATCGCACATCGAACCGGACATTGGACAAAAAAATTGAGTCAATGACTATAATCTTTTTTCTTAATTGTAACATTTTTTAAAATTTTTATAATTGCTATAAAAAGTACCAAAACGGGGTTTGGGAGAATCTGCTCAACCGCATTTCAAAATTTTTTAATGTTTAGTTAGATTTTTTTAAGTAAAAATCTACTTCATTAGTGCGGTCTTCGTTACCGATTTTTATCAATATAGCTAACTTAAGACAACTGTAAACCTTTTTCTGTAATTTTTTGTAAGAAGCACCACCAAAATTAATTTGAGTTTTAGTTGTTTTAAAAATTTACGAGTTAACCAAAAGATTTTTAACATAAACTTATAAAAATTTTCTATTGTAAATTTTGTCATCAAAAAATTAAAAGATCGCAGCACAAAATCCGAACACTTTATAAGAGAAAATATTTCCAAATTCGCAAACTTTTCTACTGAAATAATCACAAGATTTTAATGTTCTGTTTTCTAAAAATTATTTAAAAATTAAATAATATTTACATAGACAACATAATGGAGATTCTGATATGAAAAAATTTCTCAGAATATGATAATAGGAATGTGCCTTAAATTGTAAAATTTTTTGCAGTGTCTGTGATAGTTTTATAAGAAAAATTACGCCAAGTCTTACAACTTTCGTATCAAACAGAGAATATAAAAAATTTTTCGGTGTCAAAGAGTTTTTCGAACACAACAATGTTTCATAATATAATAGGTTTAATATAGAAGGTCAGAACTAGAATCTTTGAAAATTTCTTATTTAAGAAATATTTAGGAAAAAATCAATTTGAGAATAAAATATATAAGAAAAAACCATTCTTTGTTCTGACTATAAAACTGGCCCAATTAAATAAAAAACAATAATTTGACAAGAAGAATGTCTAAAGTTTGAAAGGTTTTCAGTACAAACATCTTGAAACAATATTTAAAGTTTTAGTAAGTTGTTTATAACCAGGAAACTATCCCGATGGGTTCCTTCTGATCCTAATGAAATTCGGATATTTTGTATGTAGTACAGGTCTGCGGCAAAAGTCGCCATAAATCCCAACAAAACCTTCTACTATTACCCGGTAATAAGTTTTGTAACAAGAAGTAAGGATAGATAACCTTTTATATTTATATTATAAAATAAATTATTTTAGCAAGGGCATGTCAATCGTGATAACTTCCTAAAAAATACTCATTACCTCTACACAGAGAGAATTTTGCTCAACGAATTTTAATAAGATTTTTCATTCTTAACAAAATAAATTAAAAATTTCTTAGAGTTAATGAAAAAGCTTCATATATTTTAAGAAACTTTTTCATTGAGTGTACGATACTTTTAATAAATAAAATGAAATTTTTTACATTTTATGAAAAATTCTATTAATTCAAAGAAAAGTTTCAGTGGACCAATTCCAGTGAAACTTCATTAGTTTTATGCAAAAACTCATTAATATCCTGCAGATAATTCTCGCAGTGTAGGTTATAAGTAATGAGTTTTTTTTTTTTCAATTTACCATAAATAATTTTTTATTTGTGTATTAAATTAAGTTAACATATTTTTAATACTACATTTACAGTAGACCAAACAATAGTGGTTTTTAAAAACTACTTGTATTTAAATACTTATTAAATTCAATAAAAAATTTTAATGAGAAACTAAAAGTTTTTTTCAAATAAAAAAAAAACTTATAAAACACTATAAAATGCATATTTGGAGTGATATTCAATTTGTCTTCTTTGAAATAATACGAAAAAGCCCTAAAAATATTTTAAATGGCGTAATTTTTGTTTAGAAGTGTGATTTTTTTTATAAATATGTCTTATAATAATTAATTATGTTTTAGAATTAACAAATGTCTTAGAATTAACAAATTTTTTTAAATGTAAAATTTTTCTATGGTAAAAATTCAAAAAATATGAGGCGGTTTTTCGGAAAAATTTTAAAATATGTAAGGTTTTCATATCAAAAAATCTTAAGTGAAATTTTTCCGAGATTTTAAGGTGATTCTGAGCATTATTTACGGTTGAAATGGTGATCCTAAGGCCATGAAACTTAAAAAATTAATTAAGAAGTTAACTTAAGAGATTTTAATAGTAGTGCACTTATATTTCAAAACAAAAAAAAAAAAAAAAATTGTTCTAACTTTAGTTCTAAAGTCAAACCTAAGCACGATTGTTTTCTTATATATTTTTTAAGTAATTTCGTTTTGAGATCGATCTTTGTTCTGATAATAAAACTGGCCCTAAGTATTAATTTCTTAGTAAAATGCCTCACCAAATTTGTTCAGTTGTAAAAAAATCGTTCATAGTTTCATAATAATTCTACACCCAGGAAAAAGATTGGTTGGCTTTCGATCAAAACCATTAAAATGAATTTGCCAGGACTTTATTTTATTTGGAATTACCTATAATTAAATACTACATCAAAAATATTTGACTAGGTATTAAAAATAGGGAAAATGAACTAAAAAACAATCCTTTTAACAAATTATTGGTATCTCCAATCAATTTTAAAATTAGTATCAGTTTAGTAATTCAATGCAGTAGAAGCAGCCATTTATTTAGTGAATATACAAGAAAATTGGTGTTACCTATAACCTTTTTTAAAAAAATTTCAATATTCGAAAGTGGTAACTACAAATACGGGTATCCTAATCAAATATGACCTTAAATTCAAGTTTCTGTAGAACCAACCGAATTGTGGATTGTATTGATAACACACACAACTATTAATTGGTATTGATAAACGAATTTTATACTGTATTAATAAAACACATAAATTCAAAATTAGTCATTAAAATTATTAAGTGTTTGTGGTGTAGTCGGTAGAGAGTTGGCCTAGCACGCCGGATTTCCGAGTTCAAATCCCGGACAAGACAAAAATTTATGTTTTTTTTTAATTAAAATAAAATATTAATATGTATAAACAGTAAATATGGCTAAGAAAATTAAAAGTAGTTGTGGTGCAGTGGGTAAGAGTGTGAACTATTAACCTGAATGGCCGGGTTCAATACCAGAAATTTCAAAAAAAGTTTTTTAATTTCAATAAAATTTTGTGGAACATAATAATATTTATGTGGAACATAATATTGAATTAGACAACCGAATATTGGCTTTCACGACGAAAAATATAATTTAATATAAAGATAGTTGTCGTAACCGCACGAATTCGATTGGCAACAAATTCGGTGGCCACAACTGAGACTGTTTTCTGTGTGTATAAAAACAAGCTCATCGTAAAAAATTTTTCAAGAATTACATCTTGAAAAAATGTACAATCTGTCAGGTTTCCTGAACAAAACAAATTCTTTCTTCTAAAACAAAAAAAAAAAGCCAAAAATCTACACAAAATCTCATAATTAAAAATATCTTTTGAATGTGAAATTCTAAAATGTCTGATTAAAAATTTAATTTTTTGTCCCTTTTAGCATTATTTGGAAAAAAAATAATTTTTTGGTCTTCAAGAGGGGTGGATTTAGCCCCCATATCCCCCTTGTATCCGCGCCTGTGTAGTATACAAGGGGGGCAGATATGTGACAGCGCATAGAGAAAGGGACCTAAGGGTAAAAAAATCAATTTTTTTTTTTTGTGGACAACATCTGCGCATCGAATGAGACCGATCCCATGCTCTCCTGACCTTAGGTCCCTTTCTATCCTTAGGTCCCTTTCTATTTTTCGCGTCACATATGTATCCAACTAGGCGAATTATTTTGCTTCTACCCCACTTATAAATAATAGTTATGCATAATTTTAGACAAATGTTGTTGCATGTTGTAAATGGGTTTAATACAAAATACTTCATGTGCATTGGCCGCAAAATAACGCTGTCTAGTGAAATGATAAATGAGCGCATTAAATTTGGTATGCACATTAAATATTACATGACTCTTGTAAACAGAGATCAAATTATTTACCAAGCAAATAAAAATATTTAAATACCATAAAAATATTCATTACATAAGTATTCCAAAGAAATTAAAAGGCTTACAATATAAGCTGTATTTTCGCTCATATCTATCAACGTTAAGCGTTTAAAGCAAATACACGTTTAGTCGCTTAAAGTATAAAAAAAATATTAAACATTCGCGGTATAATCGAAAGTATTCGAGCAAAACTTTTTAGAAATCTATAAAAGTTGAAATTTCAACGTTGATAATTATCCGCGTTGAAAGTTAACATGCAAAGGAAAAGTTAGTTTTTGTCTCAAACACGTTTCTGTGAAAAGAAATCCCTTAATGTGGGGATTGATTCCGATTTTCTAGGTAAATATAGGGTTTTTCAATAAGAGCGCTACAAAAGTAAAAAAGTTTAAATAAAACAAAAACGGTTTCGGATATCAATGAAATTTTTTATTCCTGTGAAAGTACGTTCGATGCCATTATATATGGAAATCGATCTCTTTTGCATGGCCACCACGGTAACGCTTGCAGTAGTCCAGACGCTGAACCCAATTTTCGACGGTTTTCAAGCATAAATCGGCCGATACTGCTGCAATTTCACGTTCGATATTCGTACGAAGTTTATCAATCGTCGCTGGCTTGTTGGCATAGACCATAGATTTGACGTAGCCCAACGCTCAATTGGTGATCTGCTAGGACGATTATGACGACCATAAATTGGACGTAGCGCTCTTAACGTTGAGGCCACTGACTCCGAATTTCGGTAGTAAATTTTAATAATTTCGACTCGTTGTTGGCTCGTATATCTTTCCATCATGAAATGGCAAACCTTACTGAAAAGAAATGTCAAAATAGCGGCAAGAAATATGGCGTCGTTTGCTGTCCCTGTCTTTCTACTTTTGTAGCGTCCCTGTTGAACAACCCTTTAGTTGTTAAAGTAGGCAATAATAAAAAAACTGAAAGTGGATTCTAACACTTCCGATTGGACTAATTTTTTCATATCCTCGATGTGCTCTACTTTGGAGTCCAGTAGCGTAGCTATCGGTTGGTTATTGGGATCGGCTCCACTTTAGCTCAAAATTAAGTTTGCTATGGGCGTGCGAAGCTTCATCTGAATATACCCAGCCAATAAGAAGTGGCTGAATTATTTCCAAAATATTTCGAAAACACGCCATTGTGCAGTGTTGTAATGATAAGCGAATTCTGAAATCATTTTGACGAAAAAAATTATTTCTACTTAAGCTCTTACATTTCACTAAAAATTAAAATTTCCCTTTTCTAAAACGACTCAAGTTGAAATTAGTTATGAAAACACAAAAAATTGCTTCTAAGCGATTTTTAAATTTTCTTTAGGCAGGAAAATTTTTTTATTGGAGATAATTTTTCCAGAGACTCAAAAATAAAATTAGCATTTTTTTATAACAGAAGCCTTTGGAATTTGTAAAAAAAATTTATACAGAAACATTTTAGGAGCAATAAAATTTGTTTTGATTTAGTTAAATTATTCTATTTTCAAAATCAGCAGATATGAATTATCTTCCAGATAAAAAAGTAACTAAAAATTTTAATACTACATTTATACCAGAGTAAAAACTACCTGGTTATTGGCTCTTGTTGTTTTTAACTTGTCAAAAATCATAAAAAAAACAACCAAAACTAGTTTTGTACAAAAACTATGTGGTTTTTGCTCAAACCACAGTTTTCATGAGATTGAGGCCTGTCGAACACCCATACTCTCAGGTAATTATTTCTGCAAATACTTAGGATTTCAGTGAAATTTGTAGTCCAAAAAACGGGTAGATTAATAATAGAGTGTCCCTTAAAAATAGATTTTTCATTACACCCCGCAGTTCTATTGGAAATGGTCCAAAATGGAAGATATCAATTTTTTTTTTTTTTTTGGAAAACGTTAACCCGTGCCGAAAGTTGGACGAAAATGGCCTATTTTTGAAAAAAGGTGTATTATTATTAAAAATTCCCAAAATTCTAAATCTCGAAAAAAAATATTTTTTATTTCGTTTATTCATTTAATATAGCCGAAATGATTCAGATATGGAATTTTGAGTTCATCGAGTATCACTAACCCACTTTAGCCTGGAATCCAAAATGACACACAAATTTGATAAAAATCCAAAAATGTGTTTTTTTTAAATTAATTTTAAAGATTTTTTAAAATGCCCAATTTGCAGATATCGATTGCTATATGAAGCACATAATAGTTGATATTAAAGAAGAAAAAAATAAATTGGAAAAATAATAATTCGAGTTTTTGGCCAAAAATATAAAAATTAACCCCAATGGATCGCGTTACATAAAATAATTATTTTTATCTAGTTGAGATTTTTTTTAATCAATTTTATGGCTTTACAATCTCGTAGTCATAATTAATATTAAGTTTCATGGGTCTTTTCTGACCCCAGGCCACTAAGGGTTAAAGATTTTTTAAACAAATATAAAGATAATTATAGTCTAACCAAATTTAAGTGATGTTTTTCCGAAAACTGTAAAATTTGATGAAAACATTAAAATTTTGTTAAATTTTGAGCAATTTTTATAAAATGTCCTGGAAAGCAGTCGCTCCAAACACAAACTCGAATTATCATTTTTCCAACTTATTTTTTTTTTTTTTTAATACCAACTATTGCATGGTATAAATATCAATCGACATCTCCAAATTGGGCATTTTAAAAAATTTTTAAAATTAATTTTAAAAAAATACGTTTTTGCATTTTTATTAAATTCGTGGGTCATTTTTGATTCCAGGCAAAAGTAGGTTAATGGCATCCGATGAAGTCAAAATTCCATATCTGAATAATCTTGACCATATTAAATGAATAACTGAAAAAAAAAATTAAATTTTTTAAAATTTAGAAATTTGGGAATTTTAATAATATACTTTTTTCAAAATGGGCAATTTTCGTCCAACATTCGGCACGGGTTAACGTTAAAAAAAAAATCGGTTTGTTCCATTTGGGAACATTTCCAATAAAACTGGGGGATGTAATGAACGGAAAAGGACTAATCGCTATTTTAAGGGACAGTCTAATCAATATATGCTTTTTTATATATTTGTATTAGTTCAGTTATTATTTTATACCACTATATAAAATATGATCAAATTCTATTCCGCCACTATTCGAACTGCATCTGCTATTATCCAATTCTCGGATAAAATTGTATAAAGACCCATGTTAAATTACATGTGACTGTAAAAAGCCCCATATCAATTTTTTTAATCGGGAATGTATATAATTTCATTACAATTAATGTTAGTTGAATGGTGATTAGGCCGCTAGTCAATGTGTCATGTCTGCAAAATATACATGTATGGTATCATATAGTCTATATTGCCATATAATTATTTTTTAATATTTTCAATACTACTGTACTTTTTGTGCTATCGCATTTTTCTCCGCTATTTCTAAAATGAAAGAATTTATATCGTATCGTAATTATATGAGTATTAGACAGGCAGTTATTACCAAAGCTCATAATTGTTCTTCACTATACGACGCGTATTGAACCAACATCAGAACGGATATAAACACCTCAAAAACTAATATTTTGCTAAATAGCTGCCACCCTTAAAAGCATCTAATGTGAGTTTGTATATATGTACGTTGGGGAATAATATTTTTCGCTTTTTTTCTCCATTCAACATGCTTGTTATTTTTATATTTAATGATTACAGTAGATATGTATGTCATTCAACTGTTATCTACAGTGATAATATTTAGGTGTTGAATACATTTATTCATGTCTTTATATAAAAATGTAAGAAATACTATCTGTAATAGTGAGTCATTAAGGAAAAATAAATATTTTCACAGTATTTTAAATTAAGATAAAAAATTTCTTTTGAAAATAAAAAAGTAAACTTAATTTCCTGACAATTTTTCTTGTGCTTATAACAATTTAAAATCCCAGCAACTAAAGCAAGAATTTAATTTAGCTTTAATTTCCTCAAGCTGGATTCGTTGCTAACAAAGATTCAACTTTTTAAAGATATAAAATAAATAAATTAAATTTTGGTTTATATCGATAGAAAATTAACCAAGCAAAAGACTAATACGGTGGATCTCATGCTATAGGGTTAACTTGAACTTAACTATTAAACAAAAGAAAATGTCAAAAAATGTTATACAAATCTTATACAAAACAACAACAAATTTTTGGTTTAACCCTTAAACCTTCAGTATGAGACCTACCGTAATAGTTTAGCTATTATAACAAAAGCATTTTGCAAATACTAATATGTGTTTCTTAAGCATTTATATTTAAAGCAAACAATATTCAAATTAATTATCAAATAACTGAAAATACAAGTAAATGTTGAAACATTGAACTGAATGTGAAATTCTTAAATTCTTTTTACATACAGTAAAACCAGTTAATAACGGGCAGACGATTAAAATAAAATCTTCTTTTATCGAAAGGTTTCACTGTACATGAAAAGCAATATCAATAAAGTGCATAAGACTTCATCAATATGTCGACTGCAGCTTAACTCTGTCCAACGGGTGGTATGAGTAATTAAATTGTATATAAAATATTACTCATACGTCACGGATGTTTATTATAAGTTTTAATATTATACAAAATAGGTGGGTTCATTGTGCGCTACATGTTTTTTATACCCTACACCACTAAGTGGTCAGGGTATTATAAGTTTGTGCTGATGTTTGTAACACCAAAAAATATTGGTCCTAGACCCACCTTATAGTATACCGATCGGCTTAGAATTCTTTTTTATTTCGATTTAACGATGTCCGTCCGTCCGTCTGTCTGTCCATGCATTCTTGTGCGCACTCTACAGGTCGCAAATATTAAGATATTTTGATGAAACTTGGTACACCAACTTATGTCGGCCCAAGGACGACGCCTATTGATTTTAGTTAAAATCGGTCGATGTTTAGACCTAGTGCCCATATAAGGGTCCTACCAAAATTATATTGTTTATACGCTGCAGGTCGTAAATATTACGATATTTTGATGAAATTTGGTACACATACCTATATTGGCCCAATAACGCAGCCTATTGGTTTTGGTGAACATCGGTCCATGTTTAGACCTAGTGCCCATATAAGGGTCCTACCAAAATTATACTCTTTATACGCTGCAGGTCGCAAATATTAAGATATTTTGATGAAATTTGGTACACCGACCTATGTCAGCCCAAGGATGAAGCCTATTGATTTTGCTTAACACCGGTCCATGTTTAGACCTAGTGCCCATATAAGGGTCCTCCCAAAATTGGCTTGGTGACAAACTGCAGATCGCAAATATTAATATATTTTAATGAAATTTGGTGCGCTGACCCACATTATAGAAAATTTTGACACAAGCCCCTTTTAACCCATTCGAATTTCGGATCCAAACATTAGTTGGCTTTTACCCAGACTGGTGTAGGGTATTGTATAGTCGGCATGCCCGACTTTATTCAAATATACATTCAATAAAACAACATGTTGAAAAATTAGAATTATGCTCTTGCTTTCCTAGCTAAGACATTTCTATTAATACACTCAACATAATATTTCAAAAAAAAAAAATTGATAAACTACAATTAACATAACTGACTTCAATTTATTTAAAGTTCCTAATTAGATTGTTAACAAGGTATGTACTAAAGTAATCTTTTACTAATGTTTAAAATATTTGTTAATTTAGAAATATTTTTTACGGACTCCTGTTCGCCTCTATTATATTAGAAATTTTGATTTCATCTTTTTTAAAAATAATTCAAAATTTAAATAACTCAATATTGGAGATTGACAACAATCACGTTCCAATTAAAAGTAGGATAATTAGAAAGAAGGCAAAGCCGTGGTTCACTGATGAAACTAAAATGTTAATAGAATATCGAGAGAGGATGTACGATATGTGGTGACCAGAGACGTGCGGTGAGGCTTTTGACTGAATGTTCACTAGGGATCTTCAAAAATGTTTAAAAAGTTTTCAACTTTAGGTCCCTAAATTTCGATAAAATTACGGCTATAGGTGAACAAAAATTAAAATATTCAAATAAAAAAATTATCCAATTTAATATAATGGAATGCGATACATCACATCTCTTAAATATTTTGTCGACAATTACGAATATGAACACAGAGGAACGCTTTGCACGATATCGCTGATTAAAAATTTTCCAATGGAAATATTTTTTTTCCAAAAATTTTATAGAATTTATAGAATTATTACACAGAGAAATTTTTATTCTCCCAAAAACCATTATCTACGCGAAGTTCAGTCTTCAATAAATTAAAAAATTTGAACATCATTTCAAAAGTTAGTAAACAAAATGCAAAAAAGTCATATTTTATGAAAAATTACAAGGATAACGTTATTTTTTCTGCAATGGTGTACTAATTAATATTGAATATAGCTTTAAGGCAATTAAATTTATATATTTAAATATATTTTTTTCGTGTAGACTGACTCAAAAAAATTAAAAATTATAATCCTTTTTTGTTTTTTTTTAAGTTAGCAAAATAATTTTTGATGTCGTGCAAATATTTCCTATAATTTGAGTACCATTTTAGCATAGAACAAAATCTCATCGTTTTTGCCCCCCACCCTTTTAAGGGGCTTGAATGGCTCTAGTTAGGCTATGTTTTATGGATAAAAAAAAATAGCATTTTTGGAATCGTGAGACAATTTCCTCTAATTTGAGTAGCCACACTTGCATATTATTATGCTAGATTTTAAAAGAGAAATCACTTTGTATTAATATTTAAAAATAAAAAACGGCAAGTTAAAAAAAAGTTATGTACCTAACAAAAAAGTTGCTAGAAACAGCTAGGAAGAAAAATAATTTGGTAAATCTTCCGGCTAGATGCCTTATAGCTACAGGCAAAAAAAAAACGCTAGATCTAGCCGGGAAATAGCTTAAATGGCAACCTTGGCATTATCTAATGTGCAATTTTTTTGTCGCACCCAGGCTTGGCAGATACTTTTTTTCGTTGTCCCCAAACAAATCTTAAGATATCCTCCAAAAAATCTCCAACTAGAAAAACTGTTGAAAAAGATATTAGAGCTTATTTAATTTTCCTAAAATTAACATTATCCGCATAAAAACTACAATTAAATATAAAAAATGGCACTAAATAATTGTTTTTAAAAACTCTTGGGTTGTTTTTGCATAAATGTCTAGAAAAATTTTCAGATTTTTGGGACTTTTAAAAAGAAACCCTTAAATTTTTATTACCTTTCCAGAGCAGAAACTGTAATTAAATATCATTATTTTTTGGGACTACCAGTAATGACACCCAATTATCTTCTGCATTATTTTAAAACATATAATAATGAGTTACTGATAATGACTCTTTTTCTATCATTATTTTAAATAGAAAGTAATTTTCTAGATTTTTTTGAAAATTTTTTGAAATCTATTTTTAGACTCAATATTTTCTTAACACTGGTAAGAATATATGTAAACACATATTTTTTGCTTTTTTGTATGTTGGCGAGTAAGCTTACTTGTGTGCAGCAGGTCAATTGTGTTTTTATCTATTAAATATTACATGTCGATATAGCTCAGATGGTAGAGCTGTTGACTGGCAATATGTAGACCCAGGTTCGATTCCCGCACCAGCTAATTTTATTTAAAAAAAAAATATAATAAAAAAATATTTTTTTTTATATAATTTATTTTTTAGAAAATCTATTTTTAGACTCATTATTTTTGTCAGTACTGGTAACAACATAGGTAACGATATATTTTTTAATTTTTCGTATGCTGGTGTGTAACTCATTATTTTTCGCGACATCGCCATATAAAGGTAATAAGAAATGTAATAACAAAGGTAACTAGTTACCATTACCAAGTATGTAGTTACATAGCTACATATCTGGTAATGATTTTCTACACTGGGACCTCGAGTCCGAAGTTCGATTCCCGCACTAGAAAATTTTATTTAAAAAAAATTTTATAATAAAAAAATTTTTTTTTATAAAACTTTTTTTTTTGAAAATCTATCCCAGTGTAGAAACGGTAATGACATATCATTATTTTTTGGAGTACCAGTAATGACACCCACTTACCTTCTGCATTATTTTAAAACATATAATAATGAGTTACTGATAATGACTTATTTTTATCATTATTTCAAATAGAAAATAATTTTTTAGATTTTTTTGAAAATTTTTTGAAATCTATTTTTAGACTCAATATTTTTTAAACACTGGTAAGGATATATGTAACCACATAATTTTTGATTTTTTGTATGTTGGCGAGTAAGCTTACTTGTGTGCAGCAGGTCAATTATGTTTTTATCTATTAAATATTACATGTCGATATACACTTTTGCTCACGAAATTAAGTCAATTCAATTTTTTTTTTAATTTTATTGTTGTTGCCTTTATTTTTAAAGATCAAAATAGTGGCTAAATTCGCCACGAAAGGCAAGGAGATGGTTCAGAAAATTGTACAGAATTTTAACGTAATGTTTGTTTTTTCATTTTGTCACTTGTTTTAAGTGAGCATGGCTTTTAACGAAAAATTAGCGATATCAACCTTTTATCAAATTACATAGTAAAATTTAGGCAGTACAGATCGGTTCTGTACAAGCTGTACATTTTTGGAAATCATATAAAATTTCCTTAGGTCTTGCGTTATCTTTATCTACAAATAGTCACCAGACTTAAAATTGCAGCACTTTAAACATGACCAAATTTTTCTTTGTTTTTAGCGATTTTAAAAGAAAGTTAACAACACTGAAATTGTGAATCGGTGAAGAAAAACACCCTCGTATATCTATGATTTCAGAAGGTCTAAGGGCTCTTTCATGAGTCTTTTCGGACTCCAATTGTACACTGGGTACCTTAAAAGTTAAAATAACTAAATAATTATTTAGTTAATCTTTAAATAAACAAAAGTCGTATTTAATTCTATTGAAGAAATTTGTTAAAACAAAATGTGTGTTTTTTTCAGCTGGACTTAGCATGTGGTTTTCGATGTTTTGTTTGTTTTTTTGGACTTGACAGAATTGCTTACCACTGCATAACAACAAGAAAAAACAACATAGTGGCATTTTTTTTTGTAAATGATGTGTTTTGAGTTACAATAGCATACTACATCAAAAACTCAATTTGCGTAAAAATTGGACTTGACAGGTTTGCCGACTAAGCCAACGATATACAATAAGGGTTTTCACAAGGGGTGTACTATTTGTTGTATCGTTGTATCGTCCTAACAAAAAACAGAGTTGTTAAAAATTAAATTGAAAAAATACAACATTTGAGAATAGCACGATACAACATTTTTACGTATGTTTAGTGTCCTATGTTTGAGTGTGCTAACCGATAGAAAACTGAATAGAAAATCGTTGTTAAACACAAATAAAAATTTTAACAACTCTGTTTTTTGTTAGGACGATACAACGATACAACAGATAGCACACCCCTTATGAACAACCTAAATATTTTGGATTCTGGGACATTAAATAAACTCTCAGGCAAAAAGGATTTATTTGTGTTAAAAAGCTTTAAGTTAATACAGGAAATCTATAAAAGGGTAAATTTGTTACTTCTTTACTTTCATTTTAAAGCCAGTGGTTACTTCTTCAATTTAAAACTTTTAAGTGGTAGATATATCGCTTATCAGAATTACTTTTTCCTACTTGTCTAAACTTATTTTAGACTCGCTTTACTTAACGGCAATTTTGGATCACTTCCACTTGGAGTTTTAACACATTTATATATCCACACAAAGCCTCAAAAAATAACTAAAATATATGGTTACTTTATCTTTATTTACACTTAAATTTTATTTAATTACTAAGTTGCCATAGGTTTTTCTTCTAAATATATTTTGATACTTAAAACTACCGGTAGCAAAGTAGCGGGCATTAAGCCTTCTTTACATTTGCATTAGTTTTAATTTTTTTTTACTATTAATCGATATTGACCTATTAGCTTATCTCAAAATAAACTGAGTTTAGTGTTTAACCATAGTTATGAATTATATGGAAATATCTGCGGTTAATGTTTAACCATGGTTGTATTGGAAATAAGTTACTCGCCCATAATTATTATATCTTATTAACAAGTACAGTAAAAATTCTTTATGTTAAACCAATAATCACAATTTAATTTTATGTTATTAGCCAGTTATTTCATTTAAAATAATCTGCTTGAATTTTTATCGTATTATAGTATTTAAATTATACTTTTTTCGTAATTATATATGGAGCTTTCCATGCCAATTGCTAAGCTATATGATAAACTACACGAGGATATATGCTTTGAATAGCTGATAAACACAAAGTAACCGACGGAGTTTGTTCAAATTTGGAAAGTATTCTGTCAACAGATAATAATGAATGAAGTGGTGCTAATTTTAAACTAACTACAAGGGAAGTTAAAAAAGTAACGGAATTATTGATCTGCTTTCATATTATGCATTATAATTAGGGTTTGGGGTTCGGGAATTCCCGGGAAATCCCGGGAAAAGTTTGCCGGGAATTCCCGGGAAAATAATATATTTTTCCCGGGAAAACGGGAAATTTTAAAAATATTAAATTTTTTAAATTGTTTTTGTTTCGAATAGGATTTTTTAATTTTAGTCATAAAAAACATTTTAAATACCAAAACAAAAATGTCATTGTTAAAATCTTTTAAAAGGGAATACATTTATTTGACACAGAAATAATATCTTTGCCAAGTAATTAGGAGCATTTCAACTAATAAAGATTTTTCGCATAACTTATTCAAAATTTAAGTAGTAAAACCTAAAAACTTGGTAAAATGTTTAAAAGAAATATGAAAAAATAGCTTTGTTTCTTACAAATAATCACCCTTAGTATCTAAATTTTTCAAATGTATAATTTAGGTAAAGTCGACTTTAGTTAAAATATTGGGTGGCAGTATACCTTGACTTGGTTTATTTTTGGAGCATTCTGATTGGTTAATTTATTTTTAACCAATCAAAATATTTGAAAATATAAATATTTTTGTAAGGTTTTCATACACAAAATGAACAAAACCGTTTGATTAAAACTAAAGTCGACTTTAAATTTAAAATACTCCTTTATATTAAGGGTCAATAATTTTATAAGTAACGTTTTCATTAATAAATATGAAAAGAAAAGACTAATGGTTAACGGTGGTATCTAAATTTGGTTATCCGACATCTAAATTTGGTTGACAAAAAAAAAAAAAAAATTGATGGTCATGCAACTTCTCTTGAAGAAAACAACAACAAGAACAACGTTTCAGCTAAAATTAGCAAAGTACCCGAAGAAAAAAGTGTAAGCTGAATAGGCATTAAAGGTTTTATGGTAGGGCAAACATTTCCTGAAATGGTTCCAAATTAGCCGCAGTCAATCCGCACCATAACTAGATCTTCGTTTATTCGAGAAAGTTTTTATAATAAAAACCTGGCATTGCAAAAAAATGAAACCGATATAAAGAACATTATATTAAATTACTACAATCATGTAAAAGATATCATGATAAAAGAAATATCGAGCAATATTTCTAACAATGGGAGATTTACTATATTTTTAGATGAATGGACAAGAATATCACAAAAGAGAACATATGTTGGTTTATATATCAGGAAGATGTAATGCTGATGAAATAAGAAGAATTGTAGACATAAGACTAGAAGAGTTTTATTTGTCTATGGAAAATAACATTGTGGCCACCATATCTAATGGGCCAAGTGTGATGAAACGGTTTGTTTCCGACAGTCCAGTAGTAGGTGCTTTCTGCTGGAATCATGCAATTCATTTGGCAGTGCTTAGAGTAATTTATGTGAAATCAAATGTTCAACATTCTGATATTTTTACTTTGAGTTCTCACTACACAGACTGAATTTGTACTGAAATAGTGTTTTTTTTTAACAAAAATTACTTATATAGGTGGTTTTCATTAACAATTTTGTTCAAAAATATTTCCCGGGATTCCCGGGAATCCCGGGAATTAAATTTTTTCATTCCCGTTTCCCGGGA
This sequence comes from Leucophora obtusa, assembly GCA_949987735.1. Lineage (NCBI taxonomy): Eukaryota > Metazoa > Arthropoda > Insecta > Diptera > Anthomyiidae > Leucophora > Leucophora obtusa. The sequence goes on from OX465295.1 coordinate 305,266,986, forward strand.
AATAAAAAAGTCCGGGAAATCCCAAACCCTTATTATAATTTAAATTTGGGAATTTCTTTAAATTTGACAAGGCCAATAGAATTTTATATGGCAATTTATAAAAAACTATAAAGTTTTGAAGAAATTCAGTACTGGTGCTGAATTTTTAGTATAATAAGAGTCGAACAATTTTATTTCATTTTTCTCTTTTTAAAGTTTACATATTTTTCTTGGAAAGTTATATATAGCATTTTACTAGGCCTCGTTTGGGAGAAAATATGTCATTGTTACATTTTTACCTTTTAAAAACGTTGAATCATTTTCTTTAAATAGACCGGGTTCTTTTATATTTATATAACCAATTCCACTGCTGACACCAATTGCTAAGTTTTGTTTTCAAAAACTTACGTTTATCTCCTTTAGATAAACCGGGTTGGTGCTCTTTGCAATTAAAATAACACACACTTTGTTGTTTGATTTTGAGGTTATACACTTATTTATTTAACATTTTATTACTTTATAACTGTATAATACACAAGTTTACCAACTAAAGCCCGACTGAATTACAGAATCGCTAATAACACTTTGAGACAAATGGTAGGGGTCAGTGATCGGGAAGGGTTCAAACTACCGGGGAAAGTTATATCGGTAAAAAAGAAGTTATACGTGTCCCGGCGTTTCGCTGGGTCACCGCTAGGAATCGAGATATATCGATTTGACCTTTAGTGGTCTTTTTTTAACATAACTCGAGAACCACTAGTCCGATTTTGCTCAAACAATGTTAAAAAAATAAAAAATTACAATTCCTTGAATATGTTCATATAACGTTTTTCTATATACTCAACAGTTTTGCCGGTAAAAATAAATGTATGAAGAAAAAAATATTTTTTGCCTAAAATATTAAAAAAAAGTAATAAACAAAAGGTTATTGATTTTTATGGTAGCGGTAACAAACATTTATTTTTACCGGCAAAACTATTGAGTATATAGAAAAACGTTATATGAACAGATTAAAGGAATTGTAATTTAATTTTTTTGAAATTGTTTGAGCAAAATCGGACTAGTGGTTCTCGAGTTATGTCAAAAAAAAGATATATCTCGATTCCTAGGGGTGACCCAGCGAAACGTATAACTTGTTTTTGACCGATATAACATTTCCCGTTGGTTTCATCACATCCCGATTTTGACTGTCGCATAGTGTAATCAAGTGACTAAATAAGTGTGAAAGACATTCTTATATGGTGTAACGACTATGGGTTTAGAACATGCTGGAAATTCCAGTGGTACTCAAACCCTTAACATCATACTTAAATATAGTATTTCCAAATTTACAGGTTTAGTAAATGCCGTTTCTCTGTATATTTTTCTTCTAAAATTCCAGAATTTTCTATACTAGATCAATCCAATTTGATAACAATATGTGAGACACCCAAATGTACTAAATACGAATATTTATTTAATGTTTGAAATAAGGTATATTTAAATAATATATTCACCAAAAACGAAGCAGAGTAACATGGTAGAACTATCTATATCGAAAGAAAAACATCTAGGATTTAAAAACATTTCCCGATTTAAAAAAAAAATTATTGAGTTATCTACTTAACTAAAAATTACAATAAAAAATTTTTAAAAAATTTTTAAATTTGTTTTAATTGTTTGCATTATATAGGACAACAAATACTTTTTGTTTGCCATTGACATTTATTATCTGTATTGGGGCAGTTGATATGGAAAGCGTCATATATGCATATTAAGCAGCACACAACAACAACTATAACCATAACATTTATAATTATTTTTTGTCTTAATTTTATTATGCTGCTTTTTATCTTTTAAGCGAAATGTCTCCCTTAGTGGGCATTAAGCAAATTCATTGAATGTTATGCGTTCAAAAGAGAAAGCAAAATAACCGACATTAAATGTATTTATTTGTAACAAAAGTAAATTAAAAGAAATTTACTGAAAGCTATAGAGCTATATAAAACGAAAGTTTGGTAATGATAATTTAAACCACGCGTTATTTAAGTCAAGTGTTTATAAATTTTGTTTAAAATGATGAAAGATCATAACGCCCGCGAACATTATTACACTTTCATTTTGTTGACTACGACCACATTTATTCGAATATAATCCCCAAACTGAAATTGGTATATAAGTATGACCGTTTACAAAACGATCATAAATCTTATATAAGCTATAACCCATTGTTGGACGAGTTACACCAACAATTTTCCCGGCCGTGGGAATTTTTTTTATTTTATTTACGATTATCGCCACCATGGAAATAATTTTCTTTTAAAAAAGGATTTTAAAGCCCATGACCAAATTGATATTACTCATAGTCCCTATATATTTTGGGGGTTATGATCGCAAAATTTTCGTTCAAAATCCCCAAAATGGAAATGAGGATAATTGCCATGGGGTTGTTATATTTCACCATAAAATTATTAAGATAAGAATGTTCATATATTTTCAATGATGCTTTGTATTTAATATTTCTCTGGTTTAGTATATATGTATGTATTTATTTTACTATTATTATATAACTTCATATAAACAACAGAAAAAATTAAAGTCGGCATGTTAATTATACGAAACCTTACACCCCGGCATAATTTGGGTCATATACCGGAAGCGGATCAAATTATGGGAGAGCAATTTCAATTAACGGCGCAACCTTGCAGGCGAACAAAAGTGGGTGTAACTCAACTATTTTTGGTAGTAACAAACATCAGCACAAAGTCCTTATACCATATACCAAATAGTGTATTCTCTAATATAGTGGAGCGAGGTTAAACAAATTTGGAATTCGGCTCGGGTATATTTGTGAGATCAGTTGCAGTAGGTATTAAAAAGACATATGTAATTTTTTGACAAATCTAACTTCACGTTCCGGTTCCACAGGGGCTTTAAAAATCTAACTTTTTGTAAAAAAAAGCCATGTTGAAGAAGCAATCCAAAGTTTTAAATTTAACAACACTAAAATTTAACAACCTTTAAATTTATATTGAAATAAAAAACTTAAATTTGCAAATATTGTAAATTTTATTAATATTATAGTGAAATTAAATTATTCTTTTCCATTTTTGCATAAAGTGATTACCAGAGATAAAAACAAGATTAAAATAAAAACGAGTAAAAAGGTTAAAGTCGGGCATGCCGAGTATACAATACCCTACACCAGTCTGATTAAAAGCCAACTAATGTTTGGATCCGAAATTCGAATGGCTTAAAATGAGGCTTGTGTCAAAATTTTCTATAATGTGAGTCAGCGCACCAAATTTCCAACATAGGTCTATGTACCAAATTTCATCAAAATATCTTAATATTTACGATCTGCAGCGTATAAACAGTATAATTTTGGTAGGACCCTTATATGGGCACTAGGTCTAAACATGGACCGATGTTCACCAAAATCAATAGGCTGCGTTATTGGGCCAATATAGGTCTGTGTACCAAATTTCGTCAAAATATCTTAATATTTACGACCTGCAGCGTATAAACAATATAATTTTGGTAGGACCCTTGTATGGGCACTAGGTCTAAACATGGACGGATGTTCACCGAAATCAAACTTGTTCGTCCTTGGGCCAACATAGGTCTGCGTACCAAATTTCATCAAAATATCTTAATATTTGCGACCTGTAGAGTGCGCACAAGATTGCATGGACAGACAGACAGACAGACAGACAGACAGACAGACAGACAGACAGACAGACAGACAGACAGACAGACGGACGGACGGACGGACGGACGGACGGACAGACGGACATCGTTAAATCGAAATAAAAAAAAAAATTCTGAACCGATCGGTATACTATAAGGTGGGTCTACGGCCAATATTGTTTGGTGTTACAAACATCAGCACAAACTTATAATACCCTGACCACATAGTGGTGTAGGGTATAATTATCCAGTTTTGTATGCGATAAGTAGACTCAAAATAATACGTCTGTTGGCTGGACAGAAAAATGTGTTACTTTAACAAAATTTATTCCTATTTTTTGGCTTAAAATAAAATTTGTTGATTTTATCACTTTTTTTGTTAAATTCAACAAATCTAAATTTAAGTAAAAAATTTGTAAAGCTAGAATTTTATTTGTAATTATACTGAGTCGTAAATTTTGTTCAAATTAAGGGTCTCGGGTCACTTCGAGGGAAAAAACATTTTGTCCGTTTTGCTCTATCTCGCTTAGTTTTCGAGATATGGGCCATTATATAAAGTGGAAAATTTTTATTAAAAAAAAGCAAGCACTGGCATACCACTGGGTAACTACGGTGTTAAAAATAAGTGACTGGCAGAACACTCATTTGGGACGCTTTGCCAGCGATTGCAAAAAGCGTTTTGCCAGTATTTGTTTTGCAAAAATTTCGGTGGTTTATAAAAAAAACCACTGGCAAAGAATCGGCTTAGAGTGATATGCCAGGGTTTGCAACCAGTGGTTATCCAGTGCTACCTAGCCAATGCTACCAGGGGTACACAAATCAATTCGCTGGTAGATCAGTGATTTTATAAAAATGCTGACGCTTCGTTAAAAAAAGTTTGTAGTCAGAAGGTTCCGAGTTCAAATCCGGTTACAAGGTAAAATTTTTTTAGATTTTTTTTTTAATTTAAAATTTTTTTTGTTTTATAAAATCAATTTTTTTGTTTGTGGAAAAGCTCCCTCAAGACCAACTTTTTTTTTTGCTCTCCCAACGCTGGCATATTAGTTCCAAAAAACTGTTTGCCGGTGCTAGCTTTTTACTACAGCCATTAGTTGTCCAGCGATTATCACTGATTTATGTGTTTAGCCATCAAATATTATATGTCACGTTAGCTCAGAGGGTAGAGCAATCCTCTGCCAATCTGACGGCCTGGGTCAAATCACGGCAGGACCAAAAGAAATACATATGAACTTTTTTTAAATTTTATTTTGGAAAATATATTTCCAGACCACCTAATTATTGGTTTTGCCAGCGTTTTGCCAACGTTAAAAAATTTTGTTCCTCCAGTGCTTTTCCGGTGCTTTTTGAACAGTCGGTTCTTTTGTCTAATGATGTTATCATTTTGGGAATGGGAAAGCACTTTTTACCAGTACTTGTACCACCTGTTAAAGTGCTTTGCCACCGCTTTCCCGTTTGTATTTTTCTGACTGGGTAGTTTTAAACAATTTTGAAAATTAACACTCAAAATTAGTTAAAGTACTGAGGATTTTTAGTATTGCGTTAAATGAGGATAACAAAAATCTTTGCTTAAATCAGAGTTTCAACTAAAAATTTGTTAAAAATAAGTCAAATCGATTTGAAACCGGTTTGTCGGATTATTTTACTGACATCTTATTTTAAGTGTACTTAAACAACTTAAAAATTCTGAATACAGAAGTTTCCTGAGAATAAGATATGACAGTTAATTATAGCTGTATTTTCGATCATATCTATCAACGTTAAGTATTTAAAGCAAATCTACGTTTAACCGCTTAAAGTATAAAAAAATTATAAACAGCTTATGTGTGTAATAGTTGCGGTATAACCGAACGTATGCCAGCAAAACTTTTTAGGAAGTAACGCGAAAAAGTTAAGTTATATGCGAAAATCTGTAAGCGCTAGGTTTTCAACGTTGATAATTATCCACGTTGCAAGTTAACGTGCATACGAAAAGTTATGTGTTAGTTTTCGTCTTAAACACGTTTTCGTGTACTTTGAGTTTTTTTCTGCGTCAACGGATATAGTTATGTCGAAAACACAGCTTATTTCTTCGAAAAATATAACTCAATTGACTTCCTTACCTTAAGTAGAAAAAAGAAATAAAAAAAAGTCTGTTACGAGTTATCAACTTATGACTATCAATTTACATACATATATAATTTTATCGAGCATTTTGAAAAAGAGTACTGTCAGTACTAATATATTTCTTTTGCTTCTATTTAGTATATTGATATTATTACTTAACAATAAGTTATTCCCTATAACATCTTTTTACTGACCCCTATAAAAAATATACATATGCTGACGTCAATAATATTTAGATAAAACGAAATATTAGTAAAAAAAAATTCTAAAAAATACTCAATTTTTATTGAGTAATATATAATGATATGAAAAAGAAAATCAATTGTCTGTAAATTTCTGTAAGATAAACAAAAATGTAAATGTATATTTAGTAAAGGTTTTATTTATTTAGAACTTCTAAGAAATGTTAAGCTATGCGTTAAATTAAATTCTCGTAATCCTTCTTGGTCAGCTACTAAATAAGTTTATTATCGATTGAATTATGTTACAGTATTGCTTCAATGACTACACAGAGAAAATATATTCGCTGTAAATAAAATTTTCTTTGTCAACCGAATTATTTGAATGAAGCATCCGAATTACTTTAACACAATAAATACGTGTTATCTATGTAACTTGTAACTAAATGGATACATTGTAAGTAAGTCGCCTTAGGAAATAATTAAACGCTTTAAAATGATGCCATACTTATTGAATATAATGTCGCCAAAATAACATTAAAATTAAATTAATTTGTTTTGTTTTCTTTTGAACTTTTTAATTTTAGGAATCTAAATATTTTACTGTTACAATAGCAAGAGAAGGTCAAATGTAACATACATTTTTTAATTTAACCCGTTGTTGTAAACTCGATATATGGACTAAAATTTGTTCAAACGTTCTTTGTGCTATAACTCTTAAAGTGAAGGTTTTACAGAAAAATCCTAAATGGGCATATCTACAGGCAATAAAGTGGCTAGCATTTTTCTCATATATAATTTTAATATATCAATGATTACGATAATATTTAAACTATATATTTGGCGTTGAAAATCTACTATGGAACAAATATTAAAATTTTAATTTATCGCTTTATTTAGGCGATATAGCACAACAAAGGTTGAAGACGTACCTAGAAATCCAGAAGTCAAATAATTTCGGTTTTTGCTATAAATAACACTATCAGTAAAATAAAATAATGTTCCGAAAACTGTTGATCAATTGTTGTTATTTCAGAAGTTATGGCGATTTTCGCTTTTTGCAAATTACGAAATTTAGCGAATTTGGTACTAAACATGAATAAATTAGTTCTCAGTATATAATCTGAGTTTAATTTTAAAAAAATCTGTTAGCTAGTTTCTGAGCTAAAGAGATATTCGTAAGACATATCCTGGCGTTATCCTGTGAGTCCTGGAGAAAATTTTTTAACTGATTTTACAATTATATATATATATATTTAATCCTTTAATTCCCAGTGGAACATAGGGCCGCAACAAATGTTCTCCATTGTATTCTATCAGTAGACATCATTTTCATCTCACTCCAGGACACACCATGCTCATGCAACTCGTTCTCTATTTGGCGTCTTCAAGTGTTCACAGGTCTACCAGGTCTCCTGGATCCTTGGGGGTTATATTCAACGGACTGTCGAGTTACAATTACGATTGTACAATTAGAGACTCTAAACTAGCTTTGTTATTATCGATAATCTATACCAGATCGTAAATGTATTTTTGAACATTTTTCAAATATTTTTTCTGTTTTAAAAAGTTAATGTTTTCAAATTTACTAAATTTTTACTTTACAGGCTTCTCACTTGAAAATCGTTCCTTAAACAAAAAAAGTTTAAAGGCAGAAAAGTGAGTAGTTAAGTTTTCTATGGATATAACACAACTTGTTTAATTAAATATTAGCTGTATTTTCGACTTAACTATATCCGTTATCTCAGAAAATAACTCAGAGTACGCGAAAACGTGTTTGAGTCGAAAACTAATATATTACTTTTCGTATGCACGTTAATTTGCAGCGCGGATTATTATCAACGTTGAAAACTCAACTTTTATAGATTTTCGCATCTAACATAACTTATTCGCATTACTTCCTAAAAAGTTTTGCTGGGATACGTTCGACTATACCAAAATAAAATTAAAAAAAAGTTCATATGCATTTTTTTTGGTCCTGCCGTGATTTGAACCCAGGCCGTCAGATTGGCAGACGATTGCTCTACCCACTGAGCTAACAAGACATATAATATTTAATGGCTAAACACATAAATGAGTGATAATAGCTGGACAAATTCTGGCTGTGCCAAAATGCTAGTACTGGCAAACAATTTTTTGTAACTAGTATGCCAGTGTTTGGAGGGCAAAAAAAAGTTGGTCTTGAAGGAGCTTTCCCACAAACAAAAAAATTGATTTTATAAAACAAAAAAAATTTTAAATTAAAAAAAATCCCAAAAAAAATTTTTTGCTTGCAACCGGATTTGAACTCGGAACCTTCCGACTACAATCATTTTTTAACGAAGCGTCAGCATTTTTATAAAATCAATGGTTTTCCAGTGAATTGATTTTTGTACGCCTGGTAGCATTGGCTAGGTAGCACTGGATAACCACTGGTTGCAAACCTTGGCATATCACTCTAAGCCAATTCTTTGCCAGTGGTTTTTTTTATAAACCACCGAAATTTTTGTAAAACAAATACTGGTAAAACGCTTTTCGCAAACGCTGGCAAAGCGTCCCAAATGAGTGTTCTGCCAGTCATTTATTTTTAATACCGTGGTTACCCAGTGGTATGCCAGTGCTTGATTTTTTGTACCACTGGCGATTTCTGACTGGGTAGTTTCATAAATGTATGAGTTTTTCGGAATTCAGTTCCCTTAGAAAAAATGTTCCCAAAATTAAACAAAACTTTGTTTCAGTATTGTCTGAGCAATATTTACTCAAATCAATTAAATGTATGGAGGGACGTAAAATTAGAGGCCAAATGTATTCTCTTCAGAATTTTAGGCTTTTCATGTGTTCAATGCATATAAAAGAGATAAAAAGCAAAATATGAAATGTTCTAATCTCATTTAACGCATTAAATGAATTACAAAGCGCTATATTTACATCTGGCTAAAAGTAGAATTAGTTTGTACGTAACGCTCCGTAACGAATCAGCTGATGTATTTTATGCGAAAGCGTTAGAGTCGTTAATTTGTCTGTTAAGTACAACGAGCAACTGTCTGGTGCTGATTTTTAACAGGCGCCGTGATTGGGCCTTAATTTTTTGAATATGACTCCGAAATTGCAGTGACTGTGAACGGAATTCGTTACAGGTACATGATAACGGAGTTCTTGTGGCCTCAACTGGATGGCATGGATCTGGACGACATGTGGTTATAGCAAGACGGCAACGCCTGCCACACCTTGCAAGATACAAACGATTTATTGCAGCAATGATTTCCAGAACAAATTATCTCAAGAAATTCTGATGTCAACTGGCCACCAAAATCATGCGATTTAACGCCGTGCGATTTCTTTCTTTGTGGTTTTGTGAAATCTCGGGTTTATGCGAATAAACCAGAAACAATTCCTGAACACAAATCCGAGATCCAACGCGTTATCGGTGAGACACAGCCACATCTCTGTGGGTAATGGCCTGTCATCAGAGAAGTTACCAAAATTTACCCAAAAGCGTTCCCGTACTCGAAAATTGGAAAAATCAGACCACACATGAGAATGTATTTGTATTTATCTTTTTACAAAAATTTACCCAGACTTTTTCTTCTGGTAAACTTTGGTAACAGCTGTTGCAAAGATAAACAAAAAAAAAAACAATAGTGAAAATAATGCTAAATTTGAATTAAATAAAGTAATATGCAAAAAAAAAATTTATTTTTTAATAAGAATTAATTGAATAAAATCAAAAAGAAAATTTAAATGCTATTAAACATGTGTATTTGTGCAAACTAAAATTATACGCATTTTCACATTAATCTTTAAAAAAAAATTTTTGGGCTAGCAAAATTGTTTTTTGCGTTCCCGTGCTATTGGATAATTTAGCCATTTGATGAGAGGATTTTGTGCTTACTCTCATTTTACCGAACTTTACCCAAAAAGTAAAGGAACATACTCATTACTGGCATATAACTATAGCAACAATACTAAATTTTAAACTTGGTTTGAAATCTTTATGGATATGCTGAAAGTAACAAAGTCAATGTTCTTTATGTCGCGGAATAAAAATTTTCTTTTTATTGAATTAAATTTACGTTTCTGTATTTTGTGAAGCATGTTTCAAAGGTCTACTTTTTTCAAATAAAAGTGTTTAACTATAAAGGCAAAAGTAAACTTTTTACTCTAAGGATCTTTTGAATTATTGCTTAATAGATTCAAGTCTTTGTAAAGCATATATTAATGTGTAAAAAAGTTTACTTTTAAAAAAGTTTTATATAATATATAGACACTAACTAAAAACATGTAAAAATATTAAGCAATTTAAATTTAAAAAAAGTTGATGCTCATTAATTGACAGCTACTAACTCTCAAAATCTAACAACTTGAAATAAGAATGCCACATGATTTCTGCATATCATATTGGAAAAAACTTCACTGCACTGTAATTATAACAATACAAGAAATTGGCATTTATGAAAATTGTTATCGATATATATCACACTATTAAAGGTTTGGAAAATTCAGTACTTTAGCACTTTTTCCACTTGTAAATTAATCGAAGTACCTTGACGATGGAGGGAGATTCTGTGGTTATTTTACAATTAAAAAAAAAGAAGCTTAAGAAAATATTTTAAATTCCAACTTAATACTGAACATAACTGGCTATATTTCCACGGAAAAGATTGGTTGGAGTTCGATAAAAACACAGTTTTGTGGAATGTTATAATAATTAAGTGCAATATGATAATAAGGAAGAAAAATAAATATTGTCTTTTAAGCCTAACAATATATCGTAATTTAATAGGAAGATAAAAAAACAAATTCCGTTTTCACAACTGAAATTCTTGTCTAGGTTTATGAAAAAGGTTTCGAAGTCCAAATGCGAACATATGTAAATCACAGACTGTTAAGAAAATCGTAAAAAACTAAGTGTCTGTGGAGTTTAAGATTCTATAGGATTCTTCTCCAATTTTTATAAATTTAATATCTGTTAACCAAAATAACCAGCGCTTACTGCTTACACTCAAAATAATAAGTCTGTTGGCTGAACAGAAAAAATTGTTACTTTAACAAAATGTATTCCTGTTTTTTGGCTTAAAATAAAAACTGTTGATTTTAAAACATTTTTTGGTAAATTCAACAAATCTAAATTTAAGTAAAAATTGAGTAAAACTCCAGTTTCATCTGTAATTATACCAAGTCGTAAAATTTGTTATAATCTAAGGTCTCGGAACCCTCCTCGGGCCTATCCCATATTATTTGACGGCATGTAAGGACACTCTGAAATGGAGAATTTTTATTAAAAATTTCCGAGGGTCCAAGGTCCATTTTTGGATAGAGATAACCTTTTCACGGGGGTGTTACCCGGTTAGCGGTAGTCAAAATGTTCATTAATTTTGCTCTATCTCTCTTAGTTTTCGAGATACGGGCCATTTAAGAAAATCGTGAGGGAAAGAAATAGCTGCATCTTTAAAACTTCACCCAGAAAACAGATTCGGTGCTGACAACCCCATTTGTTGCCAATCGAATGGTTCAGTTGCATCAAATGAATTTTTCGGTTGTGGTTACCGAATTATTCTTGATACAACTGAAATTCTGTTGCCGTAGTCAAATTAGTCCTGTATCAATTGGTTTTCTGTTGCCACAACTGAAAAATTCGGCTACCACAACCGGACCATGCGATTGGCTACAAATGCGGTTATCAGAACTGAATCTGTTTTCTGGGTGTTCGGATACATAGGGTGGTGCCATCTACGGGGTAATAACAAAAACATGAAAATATTATATTTCAACAATAAATTGTGTTATATTTAACCAATGGTTTCTTAAGAATTTGCTATAAATAATTTTGAAAATTAACAGTCAAAATTAGTTAAAGTACTGAGGATTTTTAGATGAAGATAACTAAAATCTTTGTTTAAATATGTCAAATCCATTTGAAACCGGTTTGATAGATTTTTTCTGCTGACATGTTATTTTAAGTGTAAGAATATGGTTAACAATTGTTAGTGCTAACTAAGATTTTAAGTACGAAATTCAAGCTAATCAATCGGATTTCTTTATTTTAATATTTTTTCTTTGTTAGAAAAAGGATTTAATTTTAAAAATTTTGTTATAAAATGATAATAGGAAAAAATTGCTTTTTTTATGAAAAGTGATGGAAATTAAAAGGGTCCGAATGATAAAACTCTTAACCCAAATTAAAAAAAAAAATTTATTAAAGAAACACATACAATGTGGCAGAATTTTTTTTTTGGTTAAATAAGCCCATCATTTTGGAATTTCGTTTTGCAATTTTAGTATGCTTTTTTCGTGGAAACGATTTATGCCTAATTATAGTTTTCTGCTAACTTATCTTAAAATAAACTGCGTTTAGTGCTTAACCATAATTATGAATCTAAAATTTTTATAGAAATATCCGTGGTAAACCTTGTTTATGTTGGAAATAAGTTACTCGCCCTAAGTCAAACAAAAAATATTTCATGACCCCTGTTATCTTAAAGCTGTTTTGTGCAAAATTATATTAAAAAAGTTGTTTAAAATCAAATAAGCCAATAAGCAGTGCCTGCATCGTATTTCTATATCTGTCCAGCAAAAAGAAAGACATGCCAAAACTGCAAATGCCACAGCAGCACTACTCAGAAAGAATTTACAAAATTCTAATTAAATTTTTAAAGACCTTTCTCATACCGAATTTGTAAATACCAAAAAAAAAAAAACTTTTAAAAAAACAAAGAAATTTGTAAATCCAAAAAACTTTTTTTTTTTTGTAACTTTGAATTTTTATTTTTAAACAATTTTTGTATGTTAAGGCAAACATACACTTTCAATATTATTGATCAATGTTTTTGAAGTCAACCAATCAGAATAAAGTATTTAAAAATAAAATGTTTTGATTGGTTGATTTTTGAAAAACTGATGAATAATATTGAACATGTATGCCGTACTTAAGATAACAATTTACAAACGACTTACAAATATTTCAAACAAAAAAATTGTTGGGAATAAAATTTCAATTTAAAAGAAAATGTGATTGCTTTTACAAATTCCATTGTTGGTGCCTACTGTTTTTTCTGTGTATAGTTAATTTTCTACACCATTTTCAGTTTTATTTCAAAAAAATTCCAAAAATATTTCAAAATTGTCTAAAAATGCTTTAAAATTATCCAAAAATGTTTTAAAATTTACCAAAAATGGGGGAATATTTATTTGATCTCTTATTTTTAAGTAAATGAATGTTCTTTTAGTTTGACTCTAGATCATAAATAAATATCACTTTCTGTTTTAAATTATTTTCAAATCAAAGAAAGATGATACAATTTTTACAAGTAAATTACAAAGAATAAAAATATATTTGAAAGAATTCGATAAGACCAGCAATACAGAATACCTATTTTCGGCTTTCGCTACAAAGCCATCATCAGTGTATTTTGTCTTGTGTGGGCTAATATTTTAATGTTTGTCTACTTATGTGACCGCTGAAAGAAAATCGAATTTCGTATCAACAACTCAACTTAGACTAACATCAACGAAATTTATCAATGCTATTTTTATCCTTTGTTATTATTACTCTATTTTGCTTTGAACCTTAATTCTTAAGATATCTCAGCTGATTCTATTCAACTCTGTGTATGATATTTACTTGTAAAAATTGTATCATCTTTCTTTGATTTGAAGATAATTTAAACAGAAAGTGATATTAATTTATGATCTAGAGTCAAACTAAGAAGAACATTCATTTACTTAAAAATAAGAGATCAACTAAATATTCCCCCATTCATTAACCACTAACCATTAGCACTCACCCTGTATAAAGTAGGGTGACCATACCTTCATCGATGCGCAAATTTCTCGCATTGGATACAGAAACGGGGCTGGTATCGACACAATCATGACATTGACAAATAAAATGTTCATAGTTTGAATTTTATTATTGTTTTGTATGGAAACCAGTGTTTACAATTTGGTTAATCCATTAACCGATTCCTCGATTAATCGCTTCTATTTCGGTTAATGTCGAAACAAATATTTTGAAACTCAAACATTTGTTCGACCCAAATAATCGGTTAAAATAGGTCGATTAATAGGTTACATTTTTAATATGTCGCCTTTTTTATTTTTTCGTTAAAGCTTCGGCATTTAAAGTCAGATTTTAAATTGTGATATATCAATTTTTAGCCTCGAGGAGACCAGTGTTTTGTTATAAGGGTAAAATCCAATGAAAAAAATTTAAAAAGGTGACCCCTACGTTCAGCAACCAAAAAAAAATAAAAAAAATTTCTACTGGGTTTATCGAAAAATTTTCTTAGCAAAAGTTTAATGATTTTTTGCGAGCTTTAATTTTCTGACATTAGGGTGTATATTAGGGTGGTTGCAACTGAAATCTGGTGGGTAACTACTAGAACGGGATATTTGAGGTCAATCGTCCTTAGAGCAAAATACTGATCTCTTCGAGAGAAAGACATCGATGTATCACACTTTAAGATCGGACTGGAAATGCCAAAGATATAACGAAAAAAGTAAAATGGCGACCAACGTAGGGGTCGCCATTTTACAAAGGCAAAAAAAAATTTGTGTAAAAATCATGAATTTAGGCATTTCAAAAAATCCATTTTTTTAGATTGTGTTAAAAAATAGTAACTAATTTTTTAATGATCTATTACCCAGTGCAGAGTAAGCTTACTTGTGTGCAGCAGGTCAATTATGTTTCTATCTATTAAATATTATATGTCGATATAGCTCAGATGGTAGAGCTATTGACTGGCAATCTCTAGACCCAGGTTCGATTCCCGCACCAGCAAATTTTATTTAAAAAAAAAATACAATAAAAAATATTTTTTTTTATATAATTTATTTTTTTGAAAATCTATTTTTAGACTCATTATTTTTGTCAGTACTGGTCAGCACATAGGTAACGATATATTTTTTGATTTTTCGTATGTTGGTGAGTAACCATAACTCATTATTTTTCGCGACATCGCCATATAAAGGTAATAAGAATGTAATAACAAAAGTAACTAGTTACCATTACCAAGTATGTAGTTACATAACCACATATCTGGTAATGATTTTCTACACTGGGTATGTAACAGTATAAACTTACAAAACAAGGAAGAACAAAACATCTAATTTTATATAATTTTTTTTATACTCCATCAAACTTAAGAAATTTTTGGATTTTCAACAATCCAAAAATTCGGAGCAATAAAATATAATTGTTTTGTGAACAACTATTTGTAGTTAAACTAAAATCCATATTTTAATTTAACTACAAATATATTGAACTAATTAAAAAACAAATCTTCGAATAAGTTTTTAAAAGAATGTATTTTTGAGAATTATTTTCGTGAAACAATTCCATTTTTCCGTTAAGTCATTTTTGCATAAAATTCTCTGAGTTTAGCGCCCTCTCTTGGCGGCAAAAGCGAGCACACCAAATATTTTTTTCCACATTTGTTTGAGTTATTGTCTTATCTTTAAAAAAATCCTTCTTTAATCACAATTTGAGACAATTTTTTTTTTGATTTTTGTCCATGGGACGAAGCATAGTGCGACTGGTTATCATATCGAGACAATCTGACAATAAAAACATATAAATAATTAAATACAATTTAATGGAAAATCAATGATAAAGCTTGTCGATACAAAAAAAAAGCAGAAACTAGATCTAATCTTATTTGAAAATTATAATGGGTTTCATTAAAACTCGTCCTATTAAATTTTCTCTGCCTAAATAGCTCAATTTTTGGTTTTTTTTCTTTTAATGGTCCTTAAAACCCCCAAAAGGCTGAGGATTTAACAATTATTCATGATATTCTCAGACTATTAATATTCAGCAAAATTTTTTCTTGATTTATGCAGAGTAGATTGATATTTTCAAATAGAGCTTAACATTTTTTATATTGACAAGTCAATGTAAAAGCCTCTTCTAGTTTTTAATATTAAAAAAAGTCAGCTCTTTGTGTTTTTGTTGATAAAAAATTAAGAAAATACATTAATTTTGCATTAAACGTTAAGTCGATTAATCGCAAATTTTCTCGATTAACCGATCCGAGTAACCGGTTAATTAATTTTAGTGATTTTTCGAATAATGCATTAACGGATTAACCGCCTATGTCGAATAATTGTAAACACTAATGGAAACTTGTGATTTTCAATCTTAAAACTATTCTTATGACAGTCACTAGTCATTACAGGTAGGAATAGGCACTGTTGTCACTCTGTGATTAATATATAATTATACCCTACACCACTATGTGGTCAGGGTATTATAAGTTTGTGCTGATGTTTGTAACACCAAAAAATATTGGTCGTAGACCCACCTTATAGTATACCGATCGGTTCAGAATTTTTTTTTATTTCGATTTAACGATGTCCGTCTGTCCGTCCGTCCGTCCGTCCGTCTGTCTGTCTGTCTGTCCATGCAATCTTGTGCGCACTCTACAGGTCGCAACTATTAAGATATTTTGATGAAATTTGGTACGCAGACCTATGTTGGCCCAAGGACGAACAAGTTTGATTTTTTTGAACATCGGTCCATGTTTAGACCTAGTGCCCATATAAGGGTCCTACCAAAATTATAATGTTTATACGCTGCAGGTCGCAAATATTAAGATATTTTGATGAAATTTGATACACAGACCTATATTGGCCCAATAACGCATCCTATTGATTTTGGTGAACATCGGTCCATGTTTAGAACTAGTGCCCATATAAGGGTCCCCCCAAAATTATATTGTTTATACGCTGCAGGTCGCAAATATTAAGCTATTTTAATGAAATTTGGTACATAGACCTATGTTGGCCCAAGGACGAAGCCTATTGATTTTGGTGAACATCGGTCCATGTTTAGAACTAGTGCCCATATAAGGGTCCCCCCAAAATTGGCTTGGTTACAAACTGCAGGTCGCAAATATTAAGATATTTTAATGAAATTTGGTGCGCTGACTCACATTATAGAAAATTTTGACATAAGCCCCATTTTAACCCATTCGAATTTCGGATCCAAACAATACACCAGACTGGTGTAGGGTATTGTATAGTCGGCATGCCCGACTTTAACCTTTTTACTCGTTTTTTATTAAATTTTTTTTAAGGTAGATATTTTGAATATATTTTAAATTCATATTTTAAGACAAATTAACAGTTGCAAAAAACACGTATGTACTTTATAAAATATACGGGGTTTTTTTTATAACATTACAATTTAAATAAAATCTACTGGTTTCACCAGTTTTTTGGCTTATTTTCAAAACTGAAATGAAAAAATATATAATAAGACCAAAAAGAAAAAAACAAATATCTAAGTGTCACTTAAACTTAAGAGAAAAAAAAAGAAAAATACTACAGACATGTTGGAAAATAAAATTTTTACAATTTCTTTATTCCACTAACATTTTGTCTATAACGATATGAGTATGAACGTGCCAAATTCATGTCAACACAAGTTTTGCCACTTTTATGGTTGAATAAGTAGTTTTATTTTGTAGAATTTTTCTAGCACAGACAGTTCGGTAATTCTTGTTCAGTTTTGAACATAGAATATGTCTATATCTTTTGCATTTGTCATTGCGTTTATAATGCATGCACTCATAAAAAAGGCCGTAAAAAGTCTGCTAAGATAACAGGAAATAGTATCTATATTTGCACCTTCAGAATTTTCAATGAAATTGAGAATCATGGTCTGTTAAATTTAGGTACACTACTATGCTCCTTGCAGGAGTAAAAGGAACAAATATATATATAAATGATACACTGTGCTAAATATACAGAAAATTTCAGTTGAATCAGTTAATTCATTTGAAGTAAATTCAACAGAAGCTTTACTAATTTAACTGAAAAATTCTGCTAAAATGTAGCTTAGAGTCTCGGTTTTTAGACTCTCCGGATCTTTCTAGAGACAGACCCGTATTTATCATTGGGAGTATAGGTGGTTTATAAGGATTAAGTATTACATAGTAACTATGGGGTGTTCATTTTTATCTATCTTGCTAAGTTTCCGAGATATAAGCCACTTTGTGACTATACAATAAAAAAATATAAAAATATGGCGCCATCTCTGTGTGATATTGATAGCAGAATTACAAAACTATAATCATCTGGAAACAATTGTGGTTGAAATTAACAAAAAAATTTAAAATTAAGAAACACGAATTACTCAATCCTAAATTGTAAGACAAAATAGCAAAAAATTAAGTTCAATTGAATTAAAAGGCGTTAAAGAGGCTTTTATATTTACTTTTTTATTGCATCAACATCTTTGTCTGCGAGGAATAACTAAAACTACACTAGTCCTTAATTTATATTATTACGGGGTTCTTGAATAGCCCTGTATAATTTACCACATGATTACATATAAATCGAAGTTAATTTTATGCAGAATTCAAATCCTTAAAAAATAAAATATTATAAAGTAATTCTCTTCAATATTTTTCGATAAAAGATGTCCTTTTGGGTAAGGGGTAATCGAAGAAAATTATATTATTTGTTAAAACGATTCAATGGTAATTTTTTGATTTCATATTCTTATTTTGAGGATTCCAAAATACTAAAACCAAGTTTTGTAAGGAGTCTCTGCAAAACCTTGTCAGCTAGGGTTTAAAAATTATCAAACAGCCATTCGATTTGCTTTTGCAGACAACTACCTACCTACTTGTAATGTAACTACTATTTGTACAAGTTAGAAGTTTTAAGTAGTAGAAGAAGATTTCTGGTTTTTTTCCCAGTTCTAAGGGTCACATGGCAATTGGTATATAAAGACATCAATGAGATAAGATAAATACTTAAGAAAATGTCTATATAAATGTACGAGTTTATCTATAGTTGTTGGATTTTCAAAAAATTATGATTTAAAAATAAGAAGCTAACAAATACATATATCTTTTATAAAAAAAAACTAAAGTCTTTAAAACCTCAATCATATTTCTAACTCTTTTGTTTTCCTGTTCGTTTTTTTTTCATTTCTGGTTTCTTTTTTCAAAGAAAGCTACTTATTATATTAAGGATGATAAATGTCATTTGATATTTTATTTTTTCTAACCATTGATTTATAACATTTTGTAATGTTTTCATAGCTGTTACGTTTGTGGTACTGTTTGTTGCAACCATTCAACTGTATATAATACTCACTGAACCATAGTAGTGGCAGGAACACGTATATGTTTACAATCGAATTCAAACAGAAAAATAGATAAAATGAATGAAAGAAAAAAAAGGAAATAAAGAAAAAACAAGTCGAAAAATTCAACATGTATTATAACAAATTGACATGTAATTTATTTAATTTTTAAAGGCATTTTGGTTTATTTGTTTTATTACAATTTTATTTTTTAGAAACTTTTATGAAACACTTATCTGTGCCTTTTTCATATGGAATAAAACTCTCAAATAACGAACGAATTCAGTAGTACA
The DNA here is from genome assembly GCA_949987735.1 of Leucophora obtusa. Lineage (NCBI taxonomy): Eukaryota > Metazoa > Arthropoda > Insecta > Diptera > Anthomyiidae > Leucophora > Leucophora obtusa. Next base: position 305,286,284 of record OX465295.1, read on the forward strand.
ACGTGTTGTATGAGTGTTGTGTATACTCTGATATCACTCATACGTACTGGTGGATATCATAAATGAATGGCATGGATTTTTCAAAACTTTTAAAATTGTAAAAACCTCTAAAGAATAAACTTTAATATAAATAAAAAATTTAACATTGACTAACATTTCTAATCTTAAATATGTTATAAATATTTATGAGCTTATATATTTTAATAAAAAAAATTTTTAAATCATAACTAACAATTTACAAAAAATCTTCAACATTGGTCCAACGGTTCAAAAGTTACGGGCATTTTTGTCCAAATTTTGGAGCATTTTTCCATAAGGGACATAAGAAATAACTTTTTCCTATAACACTGTTTCTATAATGATGTAACCAGCACCATCTAGACACTTCTGGCAACACTACTTAATTGTGTTTACTTTAATAAATTTTGTGTTTAAATAAAGTTAAAGTAAATCAATTTCAAGGACTTATTAAATCAAGGACTTATTATTTTAACAATATTTTAACAGCGATTATAAAAGGATAATCGTAACAATATTTAATTCTTTTAGTGACGGTTTAAAAAATGGATTCAGAGCCTGGTTCATCGCAAAATCCAACAGATACCCAACGCAGTAGTTTTCAACATTTGGTCTCTCATGATGTTTTTTCTTTTGGCGTGGCCTGTGAATTACCTGATATTAATCTGTCAACTAAACGAGATATATTGAAGTTCTATTTTTTCTTGGCCGAACGTTCAAAAGCCCAAAGCAAAATGTTTTCGTATAAAAGATTTACTCCCCAAGTAGCAGACAGATTGTTAGAAATTTGGAATCAACTTAATATTGAACTTATACTCAAAGGTAGCATCATTAGAAAATTGAATAATATGCTTGACGCATATAGTAATGCAGATAAACAACGAGTAAAACGCGCAACAGAATTCAAAAAATTCGTAGAATCAACAAACCAATTATTCAACATTGGAAAATGTAAATGCAACTTGAAAAAAAACGACTGCTCATGTGGATCTATCCCAGAAAACTTAAAAGATTTCATGCGCGATCAATATAATGACAGAATACAAACGATACCGGAACACGATAATGGAAGTGAAGAGACGATACCAACGGCTATACCAACAATCTCAGTGAGCAACGATCCTACATACGAACCACATTATGACGAAATGGAAGTTGATGTGAGAGGAGGTTCAGAATTAGTTCTACCACCACAAACATACACTCCCAGATACAATACTAAAAACTATGCAATGATGTGTGACAGATTTGGTGAGCATGATAGGATGGGATCAGCATTGGCAACAGCTCTGATGGAAGACCTGGGCGTAAAAGATGGTCATGATGGATAAAAGTAAACTTCGTAGAGAAAGAGAAAAATGGAGACAAGACGCACTTCGTAAGCGGTATGATGGCTCGAATTTGATATCATTTTCATTCGACGGCAGGAAAAATGATGCTCTAACTGTAGAAAAAATTGATGAGAAATTGCATCCAAGGATGGTTAAAGAACCTCATCTAGTTGTTTTGAGGGAACCAAAATCTCAATTGATAGGCTACACAAAACTAGAAAGTGAAACTGCGGCAAGCAAAGTCAACAAATTGATCGAATTCTTCCAAGAAAAACAATTGTCTCTAGATTCATTAATTGCCATATGCGCTGATAGTGAACCAACAAATACTGGCGTACACGGTGGAATTTTGCGACTATTCGAAAAACAGTTAAAGAGACCACTGCACTGGTTTGTGTGTTTTCTGCACTTTAACGAGCTGCCGTTTAGACATTTGTTTGACACTTTAGACAAATCAACCACCACTGGACCACGATCAACTACCGGAAAGTTGAGCTCAAAAATTGCTGATTGTGAAAATCTTCCGGTATGTAATTTTTATAGCTGATTCTTTACCATTTTTCATTCTATTTTTTAGCTTTTATGTTTTTTTTTCAGGTGGTAACCGATTTTGAGGAAATCGCTTTGGAAAATATGCCTCCTGGTGATTTAAATCCAGAAGAATTATCTACTGATTCGAGGTACTTGATGTTAATGGCCAATGCAATTTCTAATGGTGTGGTTCCTGCGGATTTGTCTCACATAAAACCAGGGCCAATTGCACATTCTCGTTGGCTCACCAAAGCCAATAGATTATTACGGTTGTATGTGACAACTAATAATCCAACTGAAAATTTAAAAATTCTGGCTAACTATATAATAAAAGTATACACGCCAATGTATTTCAATGTTAAGTATTATAGCTCTGCCGCATACGGTAGTACATTACTTTTTAAATTTATTACTTGGACACGATTTTTACCACCGAATTTACTTGGAGTTGTAAATACAGTAATTCAAGATAATCCATATTTTGCACACTCAGAAAATATCTTGCTATCTATGTTATTTGATGATAGAATGGAAAAACGAAACATTGCTATAAAGAAGATTTTACATTACCGAAGAGATATTGTCGACCCAACGGAACTTAGAGTTTATAAAAAATCTCTTATAAACTTTAATTGTACGGAATATACAAATATGATTGATTTAAATGACGATACCATTTTATTCGAACCACCGTTTACGCAAAGTTATTCGTATGAACATTTGGAGGGATATTTAAATTACGAAGTGCCACCGTTCGATGATCCACAAATTCCTTTACACATTCAAGGAACGGAAAGACATGTCCAATTGCTGGCTGCCACTGCTAAACGAGTTGCAGGAAAGAATGTAGAAGGCGCTATGGCGACGACATTAGAGAGCCGTACGAAAACACCCAGACTTGAAAGCAAACAAGACTTTCAGAAAAAATAATGGTTTTTTTCACATTTTGTCTTTTACTACACTCAAACTGAATATTTTTTTTGATAATAGGTTGATAGATACTTTATTATCTCTTAATTTGAATTTTTGTACAAAAAAAAAATAAAAAGGGAAAAAAAACAAAAATTTGGTTTTATGTGTTATTTTGTTTTAGCAATATCGCATGAATTAATCAACCGAATTCGATAAGTTTGGGCTTAAACTCTTCGCTTTGAATTGTAGATTGAATAAAATAATGGATTGAGCCAAAAAAATGGCCATGAAAGTAATATTCTTGGACAAAATCATGAAAAAAATGGAAAAATGCTCCAAAATTTGGACAAAAATGCCCGTAACTTTTGAACCGTTGGACCAATGTTGGAGATTTTTTTTGTAAATTGATCAAAATGAGCTCACCTTTCCAACGCGCCTACTGGCGATTAAACCCGAGTTTTTGAGTTATGGATGTGAACGTGTAGGTAATATTTCATACGAACGTCAATTTGGGAAAAAATCTACCAACAAAAAGTAGGGGACTCGATTTTAACGATAGAGGTATGGTTCCTTTGGCAAATTTTCATGGAATAACCCATAGAATACGGAAATCGTAGGGAAATTTTTTCACTCCCTACAAATTGACCCGCTTTAATATACATATATATTTTCTTAAAGGCTTTAAGAAAATATAATTTTTTTATAAAACTTTATAAAAATTTAAATTAAAAAATGTTAGTTTTATTTTTTATTACTATCCTTAATATGCATATTTACATTAAATGTTCTTCCTATTTCGACGTAATGTGCTCGTCTACATTTTTATTTTATTTCTGTTCACTATGATTATATTTGTGCATAATTTAATAATGGCAACCACTCTGTTACCGAAGTAAGAGCATTACTTTATTGATTTACGCATTTGCACCCAAGCACTTATGCTAAATTATGCATAAGTCGGTAACGATTATAAATGTGAGAACATTAGCAGATGCAATTGAAAAATGAACAAGAAAAATCTCTTACAATGAAAAAAATATATATAAATAAAATAGAGCATATTATTAGTTAAGGGTAAAAAGGGACTAAGTTCAAACTTAAAAAGTTTTCAAGAAGGACTAAAATGATTTCTTTAAAATATTGGTTTTTCGTTTGGACAATTTTTCAACTACAAAAGACAAGAATCTAAAAAAAAGTAAAAAAATACAAAATAAAGTATTCCGACTATATGAAACCCTACACTTATAGATAAATCTGTAAAAATAGCAGCAAAACTAATTAAAAAAATTTTATCAATGATGTTGCAGAAGAAACTGTTAAATTATCAGATTTTTTTGTTTCTAAATACTAAAATAAAAATAGCAAACTAAAACTCTTAAATTTACTGAAAATTATTTATATTTAAGTTAACTTTTAGTTAATTGAAAATAGTGAAAAATAGTTTGAAAAATAAAAGAAATGGAAAAATCCGCGTTTTCGACAAACTGTCGGACTGCTATAAAACACTGTGGACACTGTTTGGGTTTCAGTTTTAAGATTTTTATATACGAACATTTTTTGAGAACCTTAATAAAAATGTTTAATAATCCTTAATAAAAATGTTTGTTTTAAATAGCAAACTAAAACTCTTAAATTTACTGAAAATTATTTATATTTAAGTTGACTTTTAGTTAATTGAAAATAGTGAAAAATAGTTTGAAAAATAAAAGAAATGGAAAAATCCGCGTTTTCGACAAACTGTCGGACTGCTATAAAACACTGTGGACACTGTTTGGGTTTCAGTTTTAAGATTTTTATATACGAACATTTTTTGAGAACCTTAATAAAAATGTTTAACGTTTTTCAAGTCTGCATAAATTGTTCTTTTCTATAAAAAAAAAAATGGCGGCCCCGTTCGTGTAATTTATTTGAACAGTTTTTTTTTTTTTTGGTTTAAAACTTGGTAATTAATGGTATGACACAATTATGATATTGTAACTAAAACTATGTGTAATTATAGTTAATTAAAATTAAATTAACGTCTTCAACGAACACATTAAGAGAGAAAATTATGAGATTTTATTGATTCAGTTAAAAATGCTGTTAAAATTAAATATAAATTAAATGTTCAAATACGGGTTTCATTTAAATTGAATAAAATAATTTTTGGCACTCCAATTTCCAAGTATAAAATTCAAGTTGGAATTCCAGGCAAATCAAGTATATTAAGGGTTCCAACTTCCTATAAAATTTTAAAAAGTTTTCAAAAAGTGTTCAAAGAAATTTAAAACCCTTTTGCCAATTTGTATTTAGTTTAGAATTTATTTAGCCACCTCGCACAGGGCCTAAAAGCTCAATTAAATATTTCATATGGATCAATCACACAATTAATATTATTTTGTGTTTTTGTTTGGCCACTAAACTTACTTTGAATTTCAATATTTACGTATTGTTTTGTTTTCGCTTTTTTAATTGGTAAATTATGTGCAGTATTAGGTTATATACTTTAAGTGCTAAAAAGGAGCCGAGATAAGGCATTTTTAAATGTTGAGCTGTATGTGAGGTGCCACGTCCCTTCATTACCTTCAACCCACATTTAGGGATATTGTTATTAAACGTGGTGGCAACATTTATGCGAATATGCTCAACAGAAGCCGAGCCAAAAGAGTTAATAATTTTAGATTGCATGGAAGGCATCACGCCTATACTAAAATATTTAACACAGTCTTCAAAGATGTGTTATAAAATAGTGTGCCGAATTTTAGTTGAATCATTGTTAAATTTTTGCTTATGTGGGTGGTGTCAGATTCCTTCATCCTGCCCCGCTCATTCCTTCATCCTGTTCCAAATTTTGTTCGAACAGTACCATTATCAAAAAAAATAGGTAGTACAAAAGTTTATTAGACGCGTTCTAATTAAATTGAACTAATTCTTTTGTTATTATCTCTAAAAACGTCCGTACAAATAGGTCAAAATTCTGCTAAAATAACAGGAAATTGTACATGTCTTTGCGCCAGCACAATTTTGACGGACTTTTTTTTATGTGTGTAGGAGCCGCATCAAAGCATTTTAAAATATTGGGTTTCGTAGGAGGTTTCACGCCCATTCATTCTATCGCGCTCGTATTTAACGTAGTGAATAAAAGCGTAACGGGCCATACTCCAAATAATGCTTAAAAGACCGAATACGTTTGATATTTATTTTTACGAATTGCAATTACTTAAATATTTTCCAACCCATTTTGGATTTGTATGCCCTGTTAGAAAGGTAATACAGTCTAGCTTACGATTCTATTGATATTTTCCAGCCAGTATTTAAAAAAAAGCCAAAAAAGTAATTTTCCCCTTGTAAATCGTATTTCATTCTATTGAGCTGAAATTTTTTCTATAATAACCTCACAACATAAGCCACGGGGAGCGGTACTCGGAGCAACTTCTCAAATAAGAGCCAGTCTAATTTTCAAAAAAAAAAACATACCTACGACAATATTTTTGGATATAACTCAGACACGAATCGAGATACCACCCTGAATATTTGGAATAGAGATACTGTTAATTCTTTAAAAAATTATTATTCTAACGATTTTGATTAATCGCAAAATACCTTCCTTATGCAGCCTGGTAGCAGTGGAGTCAGTGATAGCTTAGGAATCAGCATGGAAGAATTCAGAATTCGTTACAGTGGTTTAAGTTCCGGCTCAGTGAAGCAGATAGTACTAATAGTGGAGCTAATGGTTCACAATATTTCAAAAAATTCCCTGCGATCAGCATTCAGTGATGGCGAATGGACTGAAATTGCAGATAGTTATAATAGGAATGGAAGAAAATGAAAATTTCAGAAGTTTGGTGGTAGTTATAATTTGTATACACATTTTTATGTTCAAGGACACTTAAAAAAATCTTGCAAGGGACGGTCCCAAGAAAGAAACTTTTTAAGAACCCTTTTTTCTTAGACCTGTAGACTTTGGCTATTCTCTGTTATCAATTTCAGCCCATTCGATATCTGTCTTTCTTGGTAGCATACATTTTGTTTGAAATAGTTAATATAGTGCGTATTTAGCGCAATTTGTATAAACCAACTATTTTTATAGAACTTAAGGCAGAATCCATAATAAAGTTGAATTAGTTCCTTTGTTTTAGGTTGTCTGTACGCATGGATTGAAAGATATAGCTCCAACTCCTTCTAAATTGCAAGCTTCTATGGGACATCCTATTAAACAGGCCTTATTTATATCCCATTGGTAGAAAACCGGTAGACTGTCAATAATGCCGATATTCTCAAAAATACACTATTATTTTCATTGGTTATAAATATATATGTATGTTGATAATTATATTGCTGAATTTCTTTGTAATTAAAAATCTTGTAAATGCATTCTTTTAAAGTATTTTAATTTAATAACACTGTAAAACAAAATACTTTACAGGTAAAAATCCGAATTAACATCTTAATTTCAAGCATTGAGGTATACATTTTCAAGCATTTTATTCTAGTTTACACACTATGTGTGTATGAATTTACGCACAACGTGCTTATAATTTTAGATTTAGACACATAGAGTAATTTTGCAGATATAATAGTAGGTAAAAAGTTACCTACTATAAATAGGGTAAATTTAAACGAAAATTTATTAGAGTGTACTTAAGGTAAATATTTACCACATTTTAAGATTTTTTTTTATTTATTTACTTTTTTTTTTTGTTTTTTGCTATCTAATTTAAATAAAATTGCACAACGATGCATACTAATGAGCTGTATATTGAAACACGTACAATTCAATTTTATACATTTTACTTAAAATTTAATAAATGTAAATTAAAGATTATATATCAGAAGTCATAAGTTAATACAACGGAACTATTCAAAACTAAACATATAATTGATATTAAACCTAGTATGAAATCAGTTAAGGTTAAATGTTTTTAGTCAAGAATTTGTAAATCTGAAAAAAATTTTACTTATTTATATTATAATTAATTAATTTTATATTTACCTATTTCAAAAGCAAAAATTATTGCCAAATAAATTTTAATTAGACGTATTGCTTTAAGTGCGAAAACTAATAAATTACAGCTTCGAGATAACAATTTACAACCATCTGTGGAAAAGTACTGTGGATATTTAAATAAGGGAACTTAAAGTATCGCTAAGTTAGTTTTTGTATTTTGGGGGCCATTTTGATTGGTTTCTTATCTATTCAGAAAATGTACTTCCTTTCCTAATTACTATCCAAATTTAGCAAATGCATGACACGAATTTCCGAATTTCATTTACACACTGCAGGTCGCAAATACGAAGATTTTTGAATGAAATTTGGTACACAGACCTACGTCGCCCCAAGGACTACGGCTATTGCTTTTGGTTCAAATCCATCCATGTTTAGACCTAGTGCCCATATAAGGGTACCCCCCAAAAATTGGCTTGGTTACACGCTGCATGTCGCAAATACGAAGATATTTCAATGAAATTTGGTTCGTTGACTCACATGGTCCCAAGGAAAAAGCATATTGATTCTAAATAGGATCGGTCCATATTTTGACACAATTCCGTTTTAACCCATTCAAATTTCGGATCCAAACATTAGTTGGCTTTAAATCAAACTGGTGTAGGGTATTTTATATTCGGCATGCCCGACTTTAACTTTTTTACTCGTTTTGTTTTAAATTACTGAGTGGGACCATGCAAACAAAAATCATGCCATATACCCGCAATAAAGGAAACTTCTCCCAAAAAATGCAGTAAAAATTAACACTTCCGTTATTGCGAGTAAATGACATAATTTTTGTTCGCCATATCCCAATTAGAACCAATAAATTACAACAAAAATACAACAATATCAAAAACTCTGCCTTCTATTAGTGCATTTTTGGCAGGGAGAGAAGAGTGTAGTGCTAAAATATGCCTTTCTGTTTTGCATTGCTTCTAAAATCGTGTCCGTTTTTTTCTGGGTAGTTAATTTGAATATGAAAACCCACAGTAAGTGAAAATTAGCCTCCTGAAAATGCAAAACACGGTCCCATTTAATTAAGTACTTCATATTTTACAATAGTAATTCAGAAAATATCAATTGAAATTCAGATATTCCATTTGAAATTCAGAAAATATCAATTAAAATTCAGAAAATATCAATTGAAATACATTTCGAATCTGCACCCAGTTTGTTTAAAGTGGCTCTTGGCTTTGCACAATTCGCGATTTAATTTTTTTTTAGTTTTCAGCCGATTTTTTCAATAAAAAATTTATAATTTAGTAACTATAGCTTCGAAAAGAAAACAATTTACACAGTTTAAGCTTAATATCGTGTCCTATTTTTAAAACTTAAGTGTGTATCAATATCTCAATAACTTTTCTAAATATAGTCGCCAAATTCAAAATTTGTTAAGGTTTCTTAACAAAAAAAAATAAAATCTAAGACGAAGTAAGATTTTAAATGTAAAAAACAATATTATATGGAATTTAAAAAAATAATAAAAATCCATTTGCAAGCATTTGTGGAATTACTTAATCACACCATTTATGTTAATACGTATTCACTGCACTAAAAGTTGTCAGCTTATTTAGATGATTTTTGTTTTTAATACAATGTCATCGCGTGAAGACTTTTGTGTCCTGCACAGTTTGTTCTCTATTGTGCCTTTTTATACCCTACACCACTATGCGGTCAGGGTATTATAAGTTTGTGCTGAAGTTTGTAACACCAAAAAATATTGGTCCTAGACCCACCTTATAGTATACCGATCGGCTCAGATTTTTTTTTATATCGATTTAACGATGTCCGTCTGTCCGTCCGTCCGTCTGTCTGTCTGTCCGACCGTCTGTCTGTCTGTCCATGCATTCTTGTGCGCACTCTACAGGTCGCAAATATTAAGATATGTTGATGAAACTTGGTACACCGACTTATGGCGGCCCAAGGACGAAGCCTATTGATTTTGGTTAAAATCGGTCCATGATTAGACCTAGTGCCCATATAAGGGTCCTCCCAAAATTATATTGTTTATACGCTGCAGGTCGCAAATATTAAGATATTTTGATGAAATTTGGTACACCGACCTATGTCAGCCCTAGGAAGAAGCCTATTGATTTTGGTTAACACAGGTCGCAAATATTAAGATATTTCGATGAAATTTGGTACACCAACTTATATCAGCCCAAGGACGAAGCCTATTGATTTTAGTTAACAGCGGTCCATATTTAGACCTAGTGCCCATATAAGGGTCCCCCCAAAATTATATTGTTTATACCCAGCAGGTCGCAAATATTAAGATATTTTGATGAAATTTGGTACACAGACCTATGTTGGCCCAAGGACGAAGCCTATTGATTTTGGTGAACATCGGTCCATGTTTAGACCTAGTGCCCATATAAGGGTCCCCTCAAAATTATATTATTGTTTATACGCTGCAGGTCGCAAATATTAAGATATTTTGATGAAATTTGGCACACCGACCTATATCAGCCCAAAGACGAAGCCTATTGATTTTGGTTAACACCGGTCCATTTTTAGACCTCCCCAATCAGATATCGCCAGTGGTACAAAAAATCAAGCACTAGCATACCACTGGGTTACCATGGTATTGAAAATAAATGACTGGAGAACACTCATTTGGGAGGCTTTGCCAGCATTTGCAAAAAGTGTTTTTTCAGTATTTTGTTTTACAAAAATTTCGGTGGTTTATAAAAAAAACCACTGGTCTTAGAGTGATATGCCAAGGTTTGTAACCAGTGGTTATCCAGTGCTACCTAGCCAATGCTACCAGTGATACAAAAACCAATTCACTCCTACACCAATGATTTTATAAAAATGCTGACGCTTCGTTAAAAAAGGTTTGTAGTCAGAAGGTTCCGAGTTCAAATCCGGTTGCACGGTTTTTTTATTTTTTTTTAATTTAAAAATTTTTTTGTTCTATAAAATCAATTTTTTTGTTTCTGGACAAGCTCCTTTGAGACCAACTTTTATTTGCTCTCCGAACGCTGGCATATTAGTTCCAAAAAACTGTTTACCAGTGCTAGCATTTTAGCACAGCCAGTAGTTGTCCAGCCATTATCACTCATTTATGTGTTTAGCCACCAAGTATTATATGTCTCGTTAGCTCAGTGGGTAGAGCAATCGTTTGCCAACCTAACGGCCTGGGTTGAAATCACTGTACGAAAAAAAAATAAATATGCACTTTTTTTAAATTTTATTTTGGAAAATATATTTCCAGACCACCTATTTATTGGTTTTGCCAGCGTTTTGCCAACGTTCAAAAATGTTGTTTCTACAGTGCTTTTGCGTCTCATTTTGAACAGCCGCACAGTCAAAAAATAAAAATTTGTGTCCCCGATTTCGACTAAAATATTTTTTTTGTATATATACTAAAATTCCTTAATATTGTAAATATTATCCTTTCTGGTATAACTCATTCTGTCTACACTAGAGGTCACTAAAATCGCTAAAATTTTAATACCGAATGTAATGAAAAAATATGAATTTTTTGGATCTTACAAAAAAATTGCTAAAAATTCATTTTAGAGGTATCTTTTTTTTAAATATTTGAATATATTCCAATCAGTTTTTTTCCAAGTGTCAAAAAAAGTATTTTTGTAATTTCATTCTTTACGGGTTACGAAAAAGTTTCCAACTTTCTTAGATTTTAATAAAATGTTATAATTTTTTTTTTTTTTTTGTAAAAATTGAGTTAATATAATTTTTTTAAAAAATGTAAAAAATTTGGCAAAAACACATCATCTATTTCATTAATAAATCCTTAAATATTTACACCTAATTTTTGGTTGAAATCCTAAAAATTACCAAAGTTTGATAATATATTAAAAAAAATTATATATTAATTAATTTTCATATTATTATTTTTTTTTTTTGTTAGGAACATACCTTTAGTTATTCTATTTAAAAGAAATATCTACCAATTTTTTTATAGAAATGAAAAAAATAATTTTTGTTTTAAGGTCTTTTTTTATATCTCATTCACGTAATAAAAGCTACATATATTAATTTTTTAATTAAATTACCAGCTGATAAAAAAAAGAAAATCTATTTTTGAACTTTGGGAGCAAATTCACTAAATTATTACCGCTAAAAACAATACCAGGAACATTTTTATGTAACATTCTAACCCTCTAACTCTTCAATGAAAAGGAATTTGTTGGCCCCTTTTTAAAAAGGGACAAAAACGACCCGTAAGTTGAAGACTTCGAGTGTTAAAATGTTCCACAAAAATGTTCCCCATAGTGGTTTATAAAAGTTCGCTGAACACATACTATTCCTAAAATGGAAGATTCCTATAGTTTCTCCCTAAAATCCAGGTTTGTGGGACATTTTGGCGCCAATTCTGAATAAGAACAAAATTAACCCTTAAACACATTTTAAGTTTTTACTTATTACTGGCACTGAAGTTAAATTTTCAATGGTGATGTCTTAAAAGACTTATATTAGAATTTCATGACAAATATTTTTGCGGAACATTTTAACCCTCTAACTCTCCAACTTACGGGTCGTTTTTGTCCGTTTTTAAAAGGGGGCCAAAAAGTCTCATTAATTGAAGATTTAGAAGATTAATATGTTCCACAAAAATTTTCTTCGTAGTGTTTTACATAAGTTCTCTGAACATACCCTATATCTAAAATGGAGGATTCATATGGTTTCCTTTTTTAATCCTATTTAATTTTTTTTTTTGTTTTAGAAAAATTATTTTAAGCGTTTAATACGCATTTTTTATGAATCGATTTTACTCAAATTTGGCACTTGACCTTATATCAATTCACTTGCTAAATTTCATGACAATCGGATAATTTTTGCAGATTTTATAAAGATTTTAAAATAAAGGATATATGGCAGGACTAAGAGTCATTGCTTCGATTTTGATAAAAATTGACACAAACGTTTCCAGTTTTATTGTTATCTCAATGGATACTTTTTGTAATTTTACGTCCATTTATGTAGCTAATATAATATTTTTAAATTTCAGGACCTATGGGAGGTGGGCGTGTCCTTGGCCCGATATTATCAAAAATTTTAATTTCTCTTAACTAGGGGGTTCTATGGCAGTGTACGAAATTTCAAAACTCTGTTTCCACTCCTTCTATTTTTTTCCAATCGTTATATGGGATCAAAGCACTGTGAGCCGGTCCTTTTGTCTAATGATGTTATCATTTTGGGAATGGGAAAGCACTTTTTGCCAGTACTTGTACCACCTGTTAAAGTGCTTTGCCATCGCTTTCTCGTTTGTATTTTTCTGACTGGGTCTTTTCAATAAACTGAAAGCAATTTAAAATGTTTTTACTTATATTTATCATTTTATAATGACATGTACCCACGATCAGTTATTTATAATAAATAAATTTGTTCTGATGTTTGTAACACCAAAAAATATTGAACATAGGCCCACTTTTTGGTATACCAACCGGCTCAGAATTACTTTCCGTTTCTAATAAAAGTTTGTCTGTCTGTCCGTCCGTCTACATGTCACGCTAAAGGTCGCAAATATAAGGATATTTTTTTACTTCTTTATTCCAGAAAGGATCGGTCCATATTTCGACCTATCGCCCATATTGACTATATTTCCAATTTTAAAAATTTCTTACCGTTATTATATCATTTTATTGACTTTTAACACAAGTCCACTTCAGCCTATTCCAAGCATTAGCCGGCTTTTAACCAGACCGATGTAGGGTATCATATAGTCGGCATACACGACTTTTTTACTTGTTATTTTTATTTTAGTTTTTTTTTTTTAATTTTCTCTTCTTTTTCTTCACAATTTAACTTCATGACTTGTAAAAAATTCCTAGGATCTACTTGATTTTCAATTATTTTTTTTATGTAATTGCAAATAAATGAAAATATTCATGATTAGTAATTAGTAAAACTACTCATATATCTTATGAACTAAAATTCATATTATTTATTAAGAAATTTGGTTCTGTGTATTTAAACATTTTTTACAATTATTATTATTTTTTTTTGAACAGTATTTCAATTCCCAGAAATACATTTTTGAAAGAAATTTTTGTATATTTAAAAAACCAAAAATAACCTGTATATCAAACTATTGATTTTGTTGTTGATCATAAAATACCATAAGTTGATGCCTCGTAAATGATATATTTTTATTACATTTCGAGAAAAGCACACAAAATAATTTCGCTATTATACAGAAGTAAGTTGTTATCTGCCAAAACTAATACAAATTGTAATTTCAGAAGTTTAAACATATAACCGTCGCCTTTTTATTTATTTTTATATCCTACACCACTGTCGTCCATGCATTTTTGTGCGCACTCTACAGGTCGCAAATATTAAGATATTTTGATGAAACTTGGTACACCGACTTATGTCGGCCCAAGGACAGAGCCTATTGATTTTGCTTAACATCAGTCCATGTTTAGACCTAGTGCCCATATAAGGGTCCCCGCAAAATTATATTGTTTATACGCTGCAGGTCGCAAATATTAAGATATTTCGATAAAATTTGTACACAGACCTATGTTGGCTCAAGGACGAAGCCTATTGATTTTGGTGAAAATCAGTCCATGTTCAGACCTTGTGCCCATATAAGGGTCCTACTAAAATTATATTGTTTATACGCTGCAGGTCGCAAATATTAAGATATTTTGATGAAATTTTGTACACAGACCTATATTGGCCCAATAACGCAGCCTATTGATTTTGGTGAACATCGGTCCATGTTTAGACCTAGTGCCCATATAAGGGTCCCCCCAAAATGGCTTGGTTACAAACTGCAGGTCGCAAATATTAAGATATTTTAATGAAATTTGGTTCGCTGACTCACATTATAGAAAATTTTTCCACAAGTCCGATTTTAACCCATTCGAATTTCGGATCCAAAAATTAGTTGGCTTTTAACCAGACTGGTGTAGGGTATTGTATAGTCGGCATGCCCGACTTTAACCTTTTTATTCGTTTAACATACAGAATTGCAATAACACAAATTTGTTTTACTTACCATTATTTTTCTTTTTTAAATAAAAATACCCAGTTGTTTGTTTCATATATTGTTTAAATGCATTTTTTTATATATATTATACTATAGTTTTTTTTATTTATTTTATATGTCTATCAATTACATTTATTGTTTGTAGTTTTAAAATTTATGAAAAATATATTCAGAATATTCAGGGGGGTCTTACTTCACTTTTGTTTTTTTCTAGCAATTACTTAGTATGTCTCATATGTCATATATCATATGCCATATAGAATTTTAATTTATTGTTGCCTCACACAATGTTTAACATTTAATTACTATAATCATCGATAAATGTATCGATTATATAACGTTTAACTTCATTTATTGAAGTACGTTTATCGGAGCACTGGAATCGTTCTTGATGTTCGGGTAGTATAAGAAGTTGCTGCAATTCACCCTGCAAATGAATAGAAAATGGTTTATTTAAAATTTTTATGAAAAATTAATTCAAAAGTTAATAATTAAGGAATACTACATTTAAGAAATGTTGAAGATTACATGGAATGGAGATAAAATGCGCAATATAATAAAACTTTTAATGGAGGATCCTTCCGAAATTTTAGTAAACTATTTTTAAAAAAATGCATTATCAATTTATAAAAAAATGTCAAAAATTAAATTTTATAATTCAGGCAGTCCCCATAATGGTAATTTTAAATATTTTTTTCCGAATTTCGATCTAAAAGAAAACTTGTTAAATCTTCAACTTTTTAGTTCATAATTAGTAAATCAAAAAGTATTCATAGAACTTTAACTGGTCTGTAGAATTATTAATTCTGAAAAAAATCCTTTTAAAAGAAAACATTTTAATGTTTGCGATATTTCCCCATTTTAAAAATTCAATTATATTAATATTTTATTTATATTAACTGTATCATGTTCTTTTATTATATAAAAATACAACTAACTTACTATTGTTTACTTACATTAAAACCTCGACCAATTTCCACATCCGCTTCAACGGGCAATGAAAATAACCGTTTCGAAACAACGAAACTATTTGTCCAGGAACAATCAACATAGATTGATATAAAATCACCATTTTGTATGCTATGAAAAGGAAATGAGAAAAATTGTTAAAAAAAAAATATTTTCAAACAAATAACATAAGCTTTTTTAAAGAAAGCAATTATTAAAATACATAAAAGTTTATAATAAAAGAAGATGAAAAAAAAACTAATAAAAATGTAAATTTAAGTGGTTTTAAAATGCAAACATACGAACTATCCGTTTAAATAATAAAATATACACAAGCAGTCACAACTTCAGAAAAATAAATCAAACTAAATTTTTAAAGTTACTATAAAAATGAATGTGTATTAGGGCTATACTTTTACTAGCTATGGCCATTCTTGTCTTAGACCCTGAACCAGAAAAAAAATGTTTTTTGATTTTTTTTTTAATGAAAAATCTTTAATTTCCACAGTAATATGAATTCAATATAAAATTACCTTTTACTGGAGTATACACGGGCAAAACTTTATCATTTTACAACTAAAATTTGGTGTGGTACAACTGGATGTTCGTTTTCATATTTAATAAGGTGTATCTATTACAATAGAATTTTAGTTGTGCCAACCAAAACACTCTAAAATATTATCCGATATTGGTTTTTAAACGAATATTTGGTTATATCAACCAAAATATAAATTAAAATTTGGTTAGCACTTTATTTTTCTATATAAAGTGCACTCAAGAAGTGCACTACCAGTAGGTACACTAATAGAAAGAAATCCATAAAAAATTTAGTTAAAACTACTAAAAATTATTATTAGATTATTTTTGATATATATTAGTAATATACACTCACAAAATAATTACAGTCTCTTTTTGTTAGTTGTTTCTGAAGTTTTTCCGTTGAGTTGTTTTTAAAAATAATAACAGTTGTTCGTAGAAGAAAAATAATTTTTAACTTTTTCCACAACTTATTTAAAAATTTAACTAAATAAAAATTCGGATGTTTTGTAACAGTCAAATTTTCAAGTCAATTTTTATTGATTTAAAAAAAAAACTAAAAAAATGAATCAAAAAAAGGTATTTTGTAGTAAAAGTTGTTTGAAATAAAAAAACAACAATACAGTTATCCAATTTGTTTTGTTTTTAGTTTTTTAGTAAAATCAAATATAAATTTAGTTCTTCGCACCATTTTGCTTGTTATTTTTATAGTAAAAATAAATTAACTTTAAGTTGATTTTACAGTTTCTGAAAGTCAATTATTGATGGTCAAAAACAAATAAAAAAATTGTTAAATTAAATGAAAATGTGAGTAGACCGGTTTTTAACTGAATTTTATTCGTCTTAAATTGTATTTTTAGTTAATTTTACCTTCAAAATCATTTGTGTGTAGGAACAGCAAAAATAAAACTGTTAAATATACTGAATTTTAGTTATATTTGAGCTAAATTTTTGTAAATGGAGAATAGCAAATTAACCTGTTAAAATCGGCAAAAAATTTTGCTAAATAATTACTAGCCTAAAAAATCACCAAAAAATTTAAAATTTTCAAAGCTTTTTTTTAGATTTTTTTAATGCAAATAAAAATCGAGCCTTTTGAAAACAGAAGTTTACAATTTTTTAGCAAATATTTCTGCTGATTTGAGCAGAATAGACTGCTATTTGCATTCAACTAAATTTTGTTTAAAAATAGCAAAAATTATAACAGTTTATTTTTGCTATTTTTTTAATCCAAAAATATTTAGCAAAATTTTCTGCAGATTTTACAGTACAATTTGCTATTTTCAATTAACTAAAAGTTAGCCTAAATATAACAAAAATTCTGTAAATTTAACAGTTTTAATTTTGTTGTTCTCATTTTACTAGTATTTAGTAAAAAAATCTGCTAATTTTAGCAGTTTTTTCTGCATCATCGTTTTTAACTAATTTTTAATAACTTTTTCTGCTATTTTTACAGATTTATTTCTATGAGTGTAGTCTTTTCTGCAAATTTATGACGGTTTGGAAAATTTATTTAAATTAGCAATTTTATTCAATTTAGCTTATTTATTTTACAATGGAATCCCGGTTTAACGAATATTGGGTTTAATAAACTCCCGCACTCAAAATAATACGTCTGTTGGCTGGACAGAAAAATTTGTTACTTTAACAAAATTTATTGCTGGTTTTTGGCTTAGAATAAAATTTGTTGATTTTAACAAATTCTTTTGTTAAATTTAACAAATCTAATTTTAAGTAAAAAATTTGTAAAACTGCAATTTTATCTGTAATTATAATTATAATTATTATCTGTCGTAGAATTTATCCAAATTTATGGTCTCAGGACTCTCCCCGGGCCTAGTCCATATCATGTGAAAGCATATAAGGGCACTCTCACGGAGCAAACATTTCTTCCGTTTTGCTCTATCTCGCTTAGTTTTCGAGATATGGGCCATTTTATGAAGTGGAAAATTTTTATTAAAAATTTCCGAGGGTCCAAGGTGCGCCAAGGTCCATTTTTGGATAGAGATACCCGCTTTCGCTGTTGTATTATACGGTTAAGGGTAGTCGAAATGTTCGTCAATTTTGCTCTATCACTCTTAGTTTTCGAGATATGGGCAATTTTAAAAAATCGGGAGGGAACGGAATAGCGCCATCTTTAAAACTTCGGACACATTGGTGGTGCCATCTAGCGGGTAATAACAGTAACATGAAAATATTATATTTTTACAATAAATTTTGTGAAATTTAACGAATGGGTTCTTAAAAATTAGTTTTATATAATTTTGAAAACTAACACTCAAAATTAGTTAAATTACTGAGGATTTTTAACACAATACTGTGAAATGAAGATAACTAAAATCTTTATCAGAATCTTAAATCAGTGTTTCAACTAAAAATTTGTTAAAAATTAGTCAAATCGATTTGAAACCGGTTTGACAGAATTTTCTACTGATGTATTATTTAAGTGTAGTATTTTTTATTAGTGTAGGTAATTTTGATTTCTAGGTAGTGTCCGACCGAACTCACTTATTTAGGGCTGAAACGAAGCCGAACTTTGGCAAAAATTACAAAGTTTATAAACTTTAATATTTGAGTAGAAAGCCAAATTTTAATTGTTTTTAAAATTTTGCCAATTGGAACGAAAATTTTACAATTTGATTTAATATAAGTATATAAATCCAATGATATTGAAACATATTTTCAAATATTTGAAAATTGCAAAACCTTAAAAATATGACAATTTGCTAGCAAAATATTGATTTTTATAAATATTTGGTGTTCGGCCAAAATTTTGATGAATACCGAATGTGGCCGAACGCCGAAGGCAAAGCAAAATACTTGGTCGAACACTATTTTTTGGCATTTATCGTTTTAAATTGCCTTATATTTTACTGAAATAAGTGCTACCCAATTTTAGAACAATACACATATAAACATACTCACCTTATAGCCACTTGATGCCAATGGTAATCATATAAATTAAATTTAATGGGTAACATTTCGGTGGTTTTATCTCGTTCTAAGTATAAACGTAAACCATCTTTATACGATTCCAAATAGAGATTGTGTGTAGAGTTGCGTATGGAAAATATTGTCGCTGTTGTATAACTATCATTCTATTTTTGGTAAAACGATAAGAGCCAAAAGCAACAACAGATTATACACCAAAAGGAATGCAAGGTAATAAAATAAAGAATTATTAAATGAGAAACGAAATGATAAAGGATTATTTAAAAGGTTTAGTGCCTGTAGTTAAAGAATGTTCCACAATATAGTTTGTAATAAATTCGGTACTTACCTTAACTCTTATAGTTAACATTATAGTAAAATTTAATGAATTGTGCCAGTTTTGTATGTAGCCCATGTTACTGGGTGTTGTAAATGAATTGGTATTTTGATTGTTTGTATCTGTTGGGGTTGTAAAAGTACTACTGCCACCACCCAATTCACTAGTCATTGTGGAAGATGTTACACTAGCTGTAGCGCTATTTATTGATGATGATGATGATGATGATGAGAAAGCACCATTTGAATCCATCATCATGGCTTGTGTGGAGGCAGTATTTGTTTCTTCATTTGTGGGATATTTTCGATAAAATTTTAGTAAGTCATTAATATCATCTGGAAAAGTAAAAAATTAAATGAATTTTAAATTAGTTCAAGTCATTGTGGTACTTAAATAAAAAAAAAATAAACAAAATACACAGCAGAGCTGTAAATGAATTATTCTTTTTGGAATTGATACGCGAATTAGCAAAATTTTGAATTAATTCTTTTCACAAAAATCACGAATTGAATGAAATTTGAATCAATTCACATGAATTTGGCAAAACGAATTGCAATTGATTTCCAATTCATTTGAATTGAATTGATTTTGAATTAATTCAAATTGATTAGAAAAATTAAAAATGAATTGCAATGAAATTATTAATTGCTTTTTGAATATTAAATATGATTTTGTAGTTCAGCGTTGACATACTAAACACCATGTTTTCTTTGATTGATTGCAATTCCTTTTTGATTTCAATAATATGAATAGCAATTAATTTTTAATTCATTTGAATTAATTCAAAATCATTTCATTTGAATTGGCAATAAATTGCAATTCATTTTCACGAATTGATTTGAATCGATTTAAATTTTATTCAATTTTTTTCCCTGGTGAAAAGAATTAATTCAAAATTTAGCTAATTCGAAATGAATTGAAATCAAAACGAGTAAAAAGGTTAAAGTCGGGCATGCCGACTATACAATAACCTACACCAGTCTGGGTAAAAGCCAACTAATGTTTGGATCCGAAATTCGAATGGGTTAAAATGGGGCTTGTTTCAAAATTTTCTATAATGTAAGTCAGCGCACCAAATTTCATTAAAATATCTTAATATTTGGGATCTGCAGTTTGTAACCAAGCCAATTTTGGGGGGGACCCTTATATGGGTACTAGGTCTAAACATGGACCGATGTTCACCAAAATCAATAGGCTTCGTCCTTGAGCCAAAATAGGTCTGTGTACCAAATTTCATCAAAATATTAAACGTTGCTATAGTTGTGCCACTAGAGACGAGGTAGTTCTCTAGGTAAAACCTGCAGCCTATAAACCATAAAATTTTAGTAGGACCCTTATATGGGCACTAGGTCTAAACATGGACCGATGTTCACCAAAATAAATAGGCTTCGTCCTTGGGCCGACATAAGTCGGTGTACCATATTTCATCAAAATATCTTAATATTTGCACCTGCAGCGTATAAACAATATAATTTTTGTAGGACCCTTATATGGGCACTAGGTCTAAACATAGATCGATGTTCACCAAAATCAATAGGCGTCGTCCTTGGGCCGACGGTGTACCAAGTTTCATCATTTGCGACCTGTAGAGTGCGCACAAGAATGCATGGACAGACAGACAGACGAACGGACGGACGGTCAGACGGACATCGTTAAATCGAAATAAAAAAAATTCTAAGCCGATCGGTATACTATAAGGTGGGTCTAGGACTAATATTTTTTGGTGTTACAAACATCAGCACAAACTTATAATACCCTGACCACATAGTGGTGTAGGGTATAAAGAATGATTTATTTGCAGCTCTGATATATAGGAATATAATTAAATTTTACTTTTAAACAAACAAAGAAGTTTGCTCAATTTTATAAATATTTACAGAGAGATTTATGAATCCCTTTTTAGTGTATTCAAACCCGAAAACTAGTTAACCGGGTTCAAATAAACTTAAAACTAGCTAAATAAAAAAAAAAAAAAACTTATAAATGGCCCAGTTAAAATCGATGCGCATAAATGTTTCAATCATATTTTATATTATATATATTAATATTATTACAATATTGGATTAGCCTAGTATGCAAGGTTCTGGAATTTTGAAAGAAAAATATCCCAAGAGACGGGATTTACTAAACAGTTCAAACTGGCAGCACTGCATTTAAGTATAATCAGTTTAATATTAAGTAGTTGGGCGTTCTGTTATAATAACATAAGTATTATAATTGTAAAAGCACTGGAATTCTCCACTATCCCAACAAAAACATGATAATGAGAGGTCATTACCATACGGATTACCAAGTAATGATAGGGCATTACCATTTACATTACTTTTAAATACAAAATAATGACTTACTGATAATAAGTTACAGAAGTACTTATATACTCGTGCAAAGTAATCACTTACTGGTAATTGATTAAATAAGTACTGATTTAATTAATATTTTATTTATTAAATTGTTTCGAACATTTTTCCAACTGAATAGAAAATTTTCTGAGGTAAAAATTTACATTTCCAATATGACCAACTATTTCACAATGTAGGGTAACAACTTATTTCCAAACTTCTGAGAATGCACTTAATCTATCTTTGTGAGTAACTACTTATTCTTTCACTATGGGTAACTCATTATTTGCACTTTTTTTGTAAGCGAGAGGGTAATGACCACCCATGAATTTTTGGACATCGCGAACAAAAGTAATGTTACGAGTAAATAGCCTGATAAGTAGTGAAACCCTTGTGAGCTACTTACTTGCTTAATTACTCGGTAATGTCTGTTTTTGTGGGATGTTCTACAATTACGAACGTCAAATTATAAAAAACTGAATGTTACGCTATGTTAGTTGCAGGGTTGGCAGGCAATACTGCTAAAATACCGTTTCAACTGACTACCGTTTCCCGTAAAATACCGTTACCGAAATAACCAAAATACCGTTATCTTTAAAATACCGTTACCGAAATAATTTAAATACCGTTACCCTTAAAATACCATTACCGAAATAAATGAAATACCGTTACCCCTAAAATACCGTTACCGAAATAAATGAAATACCGTTACCCCTAAAATACCGTTACCGTTATTTTTCATTTTCTGATTTTGGCAATTGCAAGTAGTTATTGAGTACTTTCCCTACTCTAAGTTGGTAAGTTGGTTCTGTTTTTCATCTCATTTGTTTTTTGTAAAAAAAAATTGCGGGATAAATCGAAATAACTGACTACCGTTATCCTTAAAATACCGTTACCGAAATAACAAAAAAACCGTTATCCTTAAAATACCGTTACCGCAATAATCTGAAATAGCGTTACCCTTACCGATAACCGCATCGTTTCTGTTACCATCAATGCTTAAATTTAATCTTTTGAAATTATTTTATGCAATCGCTAAACTTTTGATTTGCTTTCAACGGTCACATAAGTAGACGATTATCAAATATTAACCCACTCAAGGCTTGTCTTATCGAATTCTTTCAGGAATTTTTATTCTTTGTAATTTACTTGTAAAAATTGTATCATCTTTCATTGATTTGATATTAATTTATGATCTAGAGTCAAACTAAAATAACATTCATTTACTTAAATAAGAGATCAACTAAACATTTCCCCCATTAAAATTTTTTTTTTGAAAATGTAATTGAATTCGGTTAAATTTGAAGTAATTACAATTACTTGTAATATGTAATTGAGCATTTTCAATTACAATTACTTGTAATGTGTAATGAAATTTTTTAAATTACATTTACATCTAATTGTAATTACAATTACATTTTTTGTAATTGTAATTGGGGATACCTCAATTACACATTATATGTGATAGTAATTGTAATTGAAATGTAATGATTAACCCCAGGTCTGTATCATAGGTACACATTTTTTTAATTTTTCTAATATTAAAATCTTAATGTTGTACATATTAAGTAATTTAGTCATTTATAATACGCCGACAGGCAGCCGTGGATACAAGGGGAAAGCCATGGGGGTTATAATGACCCAGCAAAACCTTATATTACCAGGTAAAGGGAAATGTAATAAGAAACCAAAAATTGTAATTACTTACACTTTGGTCGCATAACACATTATTTTAACATGGGGGTGTCATTGGGGGTAAATGGTTACCTAAATCGTACCGGTATAGGCTAATATAAGTGATTACGAAGGAACTACTGAAATAAGTTGTTACTTGTAATATTAAATTCACTAGTTAGCTAAAATAAGTACATACTTTTATAGAGTGAAGTAAGCCATTACACATTAATACATATTTCATTGGTTACATATAGGGAATAAAATAAGACGTTACCAGTAATGACTTTGTTTAAAAGTACACCAATCCGAGCAATGTAATTAGATTATAAATTTTTATTAAATCGTACTTTCGCATAATAAGTAGGTATATAATGCAATACTAATAACTAGGGCAAGGAATTTCATGCACTTAAAAAACGAAAATATGCGCCTATAAAATGCAGCTAAAAAACAAAAATATGCATTAAAAACATATGAAATATGCACTAAAAATACTTATTTTTGCAAAAATGAAGCATCTTAAAATATAAAAGGTATATAATTCAGTTATTTTTCAAATGAACACCGAGTTTATTGCTTTTTTTTGGGTCAACGTGATTTTCAAGAAAGCTGTTTTTTTTTTAAATAACAAAAACAAATCTTTTTGTTTGAATTAAAATATGAAAATCTAAAAATTTTTTTTAACAAATTTAAAAAATGTTACTAAAAAATTAAAAAATATGCACAAATATGCATTAAAAAGCTTAAAATATGCATTAAAAAGGCATGAAATATGCATTTCAAGTCAATATATGCAAAAACATGCATTTATGACAAAATATGCAAAAATATGCAACTACAAATCGATGCCACTTTGTTCTAAATTTGATAATTCGGATAAATATTTAATCCATATTATTTTTGGACTATCGAGAACAAATATGCATTTGCATGAAATTCCTTGCCCTACTAATAACTTATTATTTTTACCCTTATTAATAAGTTATTATAAAAACCAATATCGGTAATATATTATTTTAAAGCCTCCAAAATATGTAGTGATATATCTCAATATCGGTAACTCATTATTTCATACCTCCCACATAAGTACTGATGTATCACAATATTAGTAACGTATTACTTTAGGTTTCTAAGTAAAACCAAGGGTAAAGGGGTAGCCATTGCTAGGCAATGAGTGAAAAAGGTCAAACCCATTACCAAGGTTTTGCTGGGGAACAACATGATTAATTTTTCAAACAGATATTTTACTATTTTGCATTAAACAAACGTTTTCAATTCGACATTTTGTGTAGATTCTTATGTTCAAGAATTTGTTTTGTTCAGGAAACTTGACAGCTTCCACATTTCTTCAAGAGATGATTTTCAAAATAACAATTATAAGGCGCTTTTTTTTATAGAATTAATATGAAACCACAAACCATTTTTTGCGGTTAAGCAATTGTTTTGAGGCACTTTACTGAAGAGTTAATGGGAGTTTTTGTTATCACTGGATTTTTGGGTTAATTTTATTTTTATTTTTGTTAAAAAATCCACATTTAATTTCTTAATTTTCAAAATTTAATATTTTTATCAAAATCGAGTGCTTATTCGCTAATATAATGTGCAAGAATATCAATAAATTCTATAAAAATGTGAACACAGAAATTGAATTTAGCTAAATCCAAAATGGATTTATAAAATAAATAAATGCGTTTTGGATTTAGCTTAATTTATTTTCAGAAATTTATTTTTCGAAAAATCTAAATTTTATCTTTCACATTATATTAGCGAATAAGTGTTAGATTTGGACAAAAATATTGAATTTTGAAAATTTAAAAACAAAATGTGAATTTTTTAATAAAATATAATAAATCCAAAATAAATCCAATAATTAAAAAAAAAATACTAATTCATAATAAGGAATTTTTAGTCGCTTATGAAATTTTTACTAAATTCAAAATTTTTCTATGAAAGTGGTTCATGAAACAGCCCTCTTCTTCAACTCGAAAATTACTCAGAAAAAAGATTTTGAAATTGAAAATTCAAAAATTAATCCGTATTTGCGGTGAAATGAAGGAGTTGCTTTTGTTTTTTAAGAAAATACCTACTGAATAAGTTCTGAAAAAACATTTTCTTAATAAAATAACTTGAACACAAATGTTGGTGCTTTTTTATTTTTGTCCTTAGAATGACAAAAAACAAAATTTAAATCTCGATAAAAAGTTTTGTTTGAGACGCTTTTTACTAAAATAAAATTAGAAAGCTTCAAAATTTGGTAGCTGATTTTTATCTTATTCAGGAAAATGATTATTATTTTTATAATTATTATTTTTTTTTAAGATCTAAAAGTTGTCTTTGCACTCCAACAAGGTGTTTCAAACTGATTGATCATAAGAACAAAATTTTGATGGAAAACGTTTTTTTCTGAGCCATTTCTAGATTGGTATCTTTTATAGGAAAAATAAAAAAATATTTAGGTTTTTGGATGCTTTCTGAAAGCCAGAAATAGCTTTGCTCGTTGGGACATTTAAAAGTTTTTATTGTTGAAATATAAGCCTAAGCCAGATAAACTCAGTGTCGATCGCAGTGCCACGTTTTGTCGGTAAAGCAATTTTTTGTATCTTCTCTATTTGTCACTGCCGAGAAATTAGAAAATTTTCTAAATAAATAAGAGCTGTTTTTAAACAAAACGCAATAAGAAGTTTTTAAAAATATTAAATCATTTTCGTGAAATTAAAGAAAAAAATTTGACAGCACTGCCACTGTCCACTGGGACTTTTACTATATGGTTTGGGCTATAATTCTAAAACTTTTTCTTTTTCAATTCAACTATTCGGAAAAATCGAAAATCAGGTTTCAAAGAATGGATAATATCTTATTTAGTGCACTAATAAAAAAAAATCCCGTACAAATAGGTCAAAATTGGGCTGCTGCAAAAACATGTACTACTTCCTGTTATTTTAGCATAATTTTTTCCTATTTGTACGGGCTTTTTAAGAGAAAATAACAGAAAAATTGGTTTAATTTAATCAGAACGCGTTTAACAGACTTTTGTGCTAACTTTTTTTATGAGTGTACCTTTTAAAACTACGTATTTGATGATGTTCTAGGTACAGCTTTGAAGCCAAACGATTAGAAGAATTTTTGATACTATTGCAAATCTGCCATTAAAAACACTCAGTTGGATAATATGCTGATGACTTTAAATATCAAAGATTGGATTATATTTGTTACTATTGAAGTCCATGATTGGATAATGATACAAAATATTTAAGAGTCACTTTAAAACTAAAGATAAACAAGTAAAAAGGTTAAAGTCGGGCATGCCAACTATACAATACCCTACACCAGTCTGGGTAAAAGCCAACTAATGTTTAGATCCGAAATCCGAATGGGTTAAAATGGGGCTTGTGTCAAAATTTTCTATAATGTGAGTCAGCGCACCAAATTTCATTAAAATATCTTAATATTTGCGACCAGCAGCGTATAAACAATATGATTTTGGGGGGACCATTATATGGGCACTAGGCACCAAAATCAATAGGCGTCGTCCTTGGGCCGACATAAGTCGGTGTACCAAGTTTCATCAAAATATCTTAATATTTGCGACCTGTAGAGTGCGCACAAGAATGCATGGACAGACAGACAGACAGACAGACAGACAGATAGACGGACGGACGGACGGACAGACGGACATCGTTAAATCGAAATAAAAAAAAATTCTGAGCCGATCGGTATACTATAAGGTGGGTCTAGGACCAATATTTTTTGGTGTTACAAACATCAGCACAAACTTATAATACCCTGACCACATAGTGGTGTAGGGTATAAAAATAATTCACTATACTTCACGCTGAAATTCTGAGGATAGCATAGTGCAGGAAACATATTAAAGCCCCAAGCAAACTAAATAAAATTACTTATTATATGATAGCAAAAACTTCCGCGGGATTTGGCTCTATCTTATCAAAATTCTTTTTTAAAGCCAAAGAAAAATTTTAAAATCTGCTGTATTTTTTAAGCATTTAGATTAATTGATTATATTTTTTTTTTGTTTGCGTTAGGTTATGTAGGTTATCATGTAGATGTTTTGACCAATTTCAATTTTGTTTTCATTATTTTCATGCAGATAATTGAAAAAATTTATAAGCATCTAAATAATTTTGCATTACGTAAAATAAATTTTAACACAATATGTCAGATATAGTTCATAGAAAGCTTTGATGTATTAAACAATTTAATGTGTCAGCAAAATATAAAAAATATGTTCATATTTAACTTACCACTACATTCGAAACTATTGCAATTCCTCTGCTCGATGTTGTAACCCTCACAAAACATGGTTGAATATAATTTTGCTGATTTATGTTTTCTGGATTTCTTTTTTTGTTTTCTGGATTTTTTAATATCCTTTTTGTCTTTTAATGATGATGTTGACATAGATGACGATGGAACTGAGGAATATGTATTAAATGATTTTTCATTGTTAGCTGACAACGTTGTTGCTGTTCTTTTACTAAACGTATCATTGAAATGACCCTCAAATATGCGCATAACTTCAGGCTCTTCTGTTGTAGAATTTTCTAGATTAATCTCTGGTTTTGCTGTTGTCACAAAATGCAACATGTTGCCTGTTATTAACGTATCCGATTCTACCAACACATTGTCATTGCTAGAACGATGATAATTAACATCCGTTAGAGTTGTTGAAGTTGTTGTTATATTTTTTGCCAGTTGGTATTTACTATCCACAACTTCCGTTTTTTCTACACTTTCATTTACAATGCCACCAACACTATCATCATCATCATTTGCATTATTCACATTATCATCATCATCGTCGTCGTCAGGGACATCATCAATTGTATTGTGTTGTTCACTTAGTTCATCATCAACAATCATAGTGTCATTATCATCATCCACTTCTATCTCAGCATCGACTTCATCGTCCACATCATTGAAATTCATGTTCAAATTAACCATTGGATTATCCAATAGGCAACGTCGAAATCGCTGTTGTACACCTTTACCACATGCCACACTGCACACTGTAAAATCACTCCAATCATCCCAACCTGAAAGTGGTTAAATATACAGACAAAGGGAGATACAGAACAAAATGAATTAAAAAGGTAGTTAATTTATATTCAATGAGATTTTATTGTAAAATAATGTAGTAATTTCATTAATTACACGAAAAACTCATTAAAGAGTTTTGCAACAATATAAAACTAAGTGGTTTAAAATAACTAGGAATTTATCTAAATGATTATAATTTAAGCAATAAATAATGATTTCGGCTAAAGCACCTAAACATCCTTTAGCCATAGGGTTATTAAGTCTAACAAGTATAATAAAATAACTGCAAGCTTACAATGTAAATACTATAAAAAGGTAAGTAAGTACCTACGAGTATTGAGTTCTAAAACACGTGTACAAGAATTTCAGTAATGACATAATTTGATTAATTTTCTTTTCAACATATAACATTTTATTAATACAGAAAAACACAATTTTATTGTTTATTACTTAATACAATTTTTCAATTACTACACCGCGGTGGGAGGACTGTTGTCTCTGGGGTCTACAATCATACTCAAATAAACAAATAAAGTTTAAAGCGAACAAGAAATAAGGAAAACAGTATATGTAACTGTTTTCCTATAGCTATAACAGTGCAATCAAAATCATACATTACAAATCCGAAACATGAAATAATGTATAAGTAATTTGGAAAGGGAAAGTTGTTTGAACAAAAATATTTGGTACATTGAAAGTTTATTTTGTCAATGAAGTAAAAAGCAGCGACAAATACTACGTTTTCAGTCACGATCGGCCAGAAGATCTTTTGTGAACACTAGACCGTACCGCAAAAGAAAAGTTCGCCGTACCCCCTCCAATATGAAGTATTTTTGCAAGGCAATTTAGAAAAAAAAATTTTTTTTTGCCGAACGTAGGGGTCGCTTTTTTAATTTTTCGCTATAGCTTCGGCATTTAAAGTCAGATTTTAAAGTATGAGATATAAATTTTTTTGCCTCGAGGAGACCAGAGTTCTGCTATAAAGGTAAAATCCAATAAAAAAAAAATTTAAAAGGCGACCCCTACGTTCGGCAACCAAAAAAATAAAAAAAATTCTACTGGGTTTATCGAAAACCTTCCTTAGCAAAAGTTTAATGATTTTTTGCGAGCTTTAATTTTCTGACATTATTGTGGTAGCAACTGAGATCTGGTGGGTTACTTATAGAACGGGATACTTGAGGTCAATGGCCCTTAGAGCAAAACACTGGTCTCCTCGAGAGAAAAACATCGATGTATCATACTTTAAGATCCGACTGTAAATATAATGAAAAGTGTAAAATGGCGACCCCTAAGTTCGGCAAAAAAATTTTTTTTTTAAATTGCCTTGCAAAAATACTTCATATTGGAGGGTGTACGGCGCAATTTTTTTTGCCTGTAAGGTGGTCGCAGGGTTGGCAGGCAATACCCATAAAATACCGTTATCGGTTCAAAACCCTTTCAATTGACTACCAATACCCATAAAATACCATTACCGAAATAACTGAAGTACCGTTATCCTTAAAATACCGTTACCGAAATAACTGAAACACCATTGTCCTTAAAATACCGTTACCGAAATAAATTAAATATCGTTACCCCTAAAATACCGTTACCCTTATTTTTAATTTTCTGCTTTTGGTAATTGTGCTTGGTTATTGAGAATTTTTCGTACATTAAGTTGATAAATTAGTCTGTTTATTATTTTCACAAACAAACATATGCATACGACAGACAAATTCATTAGCCATGATGTGGGAGTTGATTTCAGCCGATCATGACAGAATAAAGCATTTGTCGGTTCTTTTTCATTTTGTGATGATGGGGAACTGGAAAATACCCGAAAGACGTTTTAAGGTACTAAAATGTCTTTAGTACGATACTAACCTTAGTAAAAAATGCCATAACTTTTGCAAATGGAAACTGTTTTGCTTGAAATTTTGCAACAACAGTTTTTAGAGGTGACCCCATATTATAGTAAAACTTGGACTTTGGGGACATCTTGGAAAGCTATGCTGCTATACAAAATTTTGGAAAAATCGCGATTTTAACGTATAGGCCGCTATAGAAGAATACATTTTTTTTGCTGAAATATTTTCCTTTTAATTGCTTCTGTACTAAGCCATATCATTTATTAATGCCGATTTTGCTTTCAGCTATTCAATTGGCTAAAACCCTAAAAACCATAATGCTTCAAATTTTAAGCCTAAATATGAATACAGGTCCTGTGCCTACATTTTGCCACAAGAAATTTGTTTTGATTGTACACACAAAGAACAGATTCGTTGTGCCAACCGAATTTGTTGCCAACCGAATTTTGGTAGTTGCATGTACTATCGCATTATTCGGTTGGAGCTGCAGATACATTTAGTTATACCAACTATATTTTCGAATATAAAAACGTTGGACCAACCGAATTTACTTTGTATTCCGTAGATTCTACTGAACTTAATAGGTAATTCTAAATGAAATAAAACACCGTTTCAAATTATTTTTAACTATTTTTATTAAAGATTTTAAAATATTTCACAAGTAAAATAATATCATAAATAATATAAAATTACCGTATTCTAAGGTCTTTTTCTAAGAAAAACCTTCAGATTCTGAGAAATTTTTCTATAAAAAATACTCAAATTCCGAAAAATTTTTCTCTACAAAACTCTTCAAATTCAGAGGATTTTTTCCCAAAGAAACCTCCTCAGATGCTAAGGGTTTTTGGCAATAGAAAACAACTCAGGCGCTGACGAAAACCTTAGAATTATGGAGACCTTTTTCTTTAAAAATAATTACAAAAACAAAAATCTACGGTTTTACCTTCACTGATTATTTAGCAAATACTGTCTTTAAGTATTAGCACCGCCCACGATCTTTATAACAAGTACCTTTTGGAAATATAAATTTCCTGCTGTCGTCAATATTCTCCTGAAATTTATAATTTTTTTTTAATGCTTTTATATTTTTGGTTATTTCTTGTTATATGCGAATGACTTTTGGTTATTACTGCCGAATTTATTCGAAATAGATAGTTATAAGTGCCGAATTAAAAAAATTTGAGGTATTTATATTTGAATTTATTTTGTACTACTGAGTTATAGTTGTTACAACCGAAATATTGGGAATTATGTATATTGAATTGTTTTAAAAAAAAATAGTAATTGTAATTGGTTATGAACACCGATTTTAATTTTACAGAGCACTTCCGTCAGTTGTGAATATAGAAAATGTTTTTTCAACACAAAATATTAATTATATCGGTAAATTTACGACAAATGCAAATAATATTAGGTGTTATTAAACGAGTCTTGGTTGTTTTGATAGTTTCCTAACTCTAAATCGTTCTCTGTGTGTATTTAAAAATTTTTGTATATAAAAAACTATATGGAAAATCGCCAAACTTTAAAGACATTTAGCGAACAATCTGTACCATTGATTGACAAATAAAGTACGCCATTGTAATCAGCATGTCCGAAATAAATAGAATTGATGGTGAGAGCTCTATTAATTTTTAAAAGTCAAGATTTTGTCATGCAGTGTAATTGACCTTGAACAAGAATAAATAATTTTTCATTAAAATAAATTTTTTTTTACGTTAACTAAAAGATTTTGAGAAATTGTCCCGTATACTAGAACTTATCGCCCTTACTATCTAAATTTTCCAAATGTTTTTTTTTTTTTTGTTAAAGTCGCCTTTAGTTAAAATTTTGGGTGGCAGTTTGCTTTGACTTGGTTTATTCTTGGAGCATTGTGATTGGCCCTATGCTCCTTGCAGGAGTAAAAGGAACAAATATATATTGTGATTGGTTAATTTATTTTCAACCATTTCCAATTTTTGAAAATATAAATAATTTTTTAGCGTTTTCATACACAAGATGAACAAAATAGTATTGCTACGTTTTTAACTTTTAAAAACATTGGTTTATTTCCTTTAAATAAACGCTGACACTAATTATTACGTTTTGTATTATAAAACGTTCGTTTATCTCCCTTAGATAAGCTGGCCTGGTGCTCTCTCAGCAATAATAACAACCAATTAGAATAACCAAACACAAATATACTTAAGTTTGACATAGCTTAAACACATGTATTTCAACTCTACTAATGTTAATGCGCGCCTTATATAGTAACAGGCATGTTTCAACAAATGCATGCTATAATTATAACACTTATCTTTCTTAACTCTACATTACTCTTAAATATAACATTCACGCAAACTCTAATAAACAACCAACTATGCAATTCTAATACGTAATTAACATTCACTGGTATACAACTTAATATTATTTATGGCATTTAACCTTAGCATATGCTCAGGTGTATAATTAAATATAGTGTTTCATTGCCAGATTGACGTATTTTGTACATCCCGTCTCTTGGGCTATTTTCTTCCAGAAAATTACAGAGTTTTCGACACTAGACTAATCCAATGTCGTAACGGTATGTTTAAAAATAAAGTCGACTTTAAGTTTGAAATACTCTTTTATAGTAAGGGACTATACTTTTCGAATTTTAATATATTTTTCTTTAAAATGCATTTTAGATTGTGAGTTTAAGGTTTTTAATAAAAAAAATTGCATTCCCTTATATTTTATGCTTCTCAGAAATTTTTCTCCTACCCAGCAAAAATGTGGAAGCAGTTAAAACGTTTACTGCTTCCTTACTGCTACTTTTACGGCTTCTAAAAATGTATAGCTTCGTAAACAGCACTAATGAAAGGCCTAAGTTGATTAATTGTTTACATCGCTTTTTGCTGTGTTTTTTAAGAAGGCATGAAATGAGCAATACACTTTGATTGCTTAAATATTTTTGCGGTTCTTATATCAAAATTTTTTAAAATGCGGAAAAAAGTTATTTTAATAAGAAGAAGAGGTATAACTGAAAATAAAAGGCATTTTCTCTTCACGGAAAAATATGCAGGGATATTGTGCTTTTGAGAAGGCATGATTTAAAATAGTTGAAAAGCATTCTAATATGCGCTTCCGAGAAGGCATGAATTATCGACATTTTAAAAGAAAAACAGGAGCACTAATTAAAAGTGGTAAATTCATGCCTTTTCGGATCTCGAAACAAGTGCTTTCACGCGAGCTATCTGGAACAAAAATCAGGCATGATATCATCAATAATGCAATCGCTTCACTGCTCAACTTTTCCTGACAAAACTGCTTCCAAGCAAGCAGTAATTTCTCCTGGGTATTTTGTAAAAGATTTGGGCACTGTGCTTGAGAGATTTGAGTGCTCCAAATTGCAAGCCATACGAGTTTTCCAGCTCGTCAAGGCCCCATTAATGTAACTAGCTCTTTGAAGTTTACGCAATCTACAAAAAGTTAAAAAGTTTTTATTTTAAGTTCCCCTAGATAAGTAAAAATGTACAATTTTCAACAGAAAAAACAATTAATTTTTTTACCATAAAACGCGAGGCATCAATCCTATTAAATATTATGGCGAAAATTATGAAAATGAAGTACAAATTTCAAATAAGTAGAGTAAAGTAGGGCATATTCGTTCAATATTATTAATCAATTTTTCAAAAATCAACCAGTCAGAACATTTTATTTTTAAATACTTTGTTCTGATTGGTTGATTTTAAAACAATTGATAAATAATATTGAACGTGTATGTTTCTCGATAATGTGGATTGAAAATTGACCAATGAAAATATTTGTTTTTTTTTTTGAAAATTTTTTAACTTCAAATATTATGGAACTATTTCACTAGGGACTTTTTATGTTCAAAGGAGAGGTATTTTAAAAAATTTTTTAGAGTTGTTAAGAAAATGGTAAAATAAATCCTATTTCTAAAAAATAGTTAGGATAACGTTATCCTTTGTGCAATGGTTTAATAATTAATTTTAAATTATAGCTTCAGAAAAGACAGGTCCTTAAAATTAAAAATTGCACGAAATTTCTTTTTTCAAAATCATAAAAACCGCGAATGTGTCGAAAACAGTAAATTTTTGGGTGTATAATTTAAAAATGCGGGATTTTTAAAAAATTCTGAACATTTATTATAAAACATTGCCACAACATAAATTTATTCAAAATATTGGACATCATTAGCAATGACCTTTTCCCATATTTCTGGCAACATGTGGATTTAGCGCCAAAAGAACTGCAAATTTTATGAGGACAAGAACAAATTAAGCCAATTTCGGAGACCCTGTTTTGAAGTGAAGAGTATTCCAGTGAGAGCGTTCTGCAAAGACACACCCAAATAGTAGTCTATAGGGGCAAGGTCTGGACTATAAGGCAGGTGAGGCAAAACTTCCCAACTACTATTTTCTAAATAGCTTTTAACCGGTCTTGCAACATGTGGCCGAGCGTTGTCATGATGGAATATTACGGCTTCATATCTGCTCAATGCTCGCTTCAAACTAATCAATTGTATTCCGTACAGGTCTCATGTGTAGCTCAGTAGCTCGTAATAGATGTGACCCTTCTGGTCCACCTTGACGCCTGGATATTCGGCTTTGGCGTTGATTTGCCTAATTAAGGGGCTTCACATACGATTCCCTGTGCTTCGGGTTGCCGTAGTGGATTCATTTTTCATGGCCAGTAATGATTCGATTAAAAAAAATAATTTTTTTTATGGCATTCAAGCAGTATTTCGGACATGCAAAATCGTTTTTCAACGCAAAAAAAACTTTGTTGTTTACACTATTTGGTTCAAATTTTAAATGAATAAATAAATGAATTAAAAAAAAATTACTAAGTGAGAATAAATGAGAGATAAAAGTTATTAAAGACACAACACGCATTTTTAAGTCATACATTAATAAATTTTATTCCATATTCGTGAAGAAAAAATTATTATTCAGGATTACGCAGAAATCCTAAAGGACATTATTTTAAACTATAACAAATTTGATTTAAACTTTTTTTTATTTGTATATAAATTTTAATAAAAAAGGTTAAAAAAACTGAAATTTTTAAGGACCTCTAAACGGCATTTAATTTCGCTGTAATTTCGCACAGAGGTTGCAGTATTCTATGCACAACGTTTCAGCATTGAGGAGACAAATCGGACTACGTCCTGTTTTTTCATACGATTTTAAAGAACCTTAAATACACTTTGTTTTTTAACACACGATTTGTTAATATTAACCTTCATTAGATATGATAGAGTATAACGGAATCAAAAAATATAAAATAAATATGTAAATTTACTGTAACATGAATAAAGAATACAGTCAATTGTATTTTAAAGCAGGATTCAAAATGCTGGAGTACAAACATATTTTTTAAATCAGTAAAAATAAAAGTATGGGTAATAGGGTTATGACTCATTTTTAGCAAAAATTTTACCTAACACCACGTGATAGGCAATACTAAATTCATAATAAAAATCGTGTTTGCGGGTCATTTCGGAAAAAAAACCTTCCGCACCAAATGCAATTTATAAAACTAATTTTTATTTTATTTTATTACTAATTTTTATTTATTATTATTACAAAAAATATTGTGAACGACAAAAAATGTATCCAAAAGTCCCTCCAAAAAGGTTTCCTAATTTTTACCGTCAATAGCTTTTAATAAGCATCGTTTGAGTCTCATTTGTTTAAAACTTCAGAGAAATATTTTAACTAAACTAAAACCATATAGACTGAATTTCAACCCTTTGGGTGAGGGAACTTCTTTGACAGCAGCGAAAAAGTAAAATTGCGTTTCTTTATATTTTTTATGGCCTTTTTGGCTAGGTCATGTAAAAATGTATATATGCAAAAAAAATCAAAAAAACATAACCCTAATGGGTAAGAACTGTAGAAAAACAAAGTCAACAAAAGAAACAAAATAAAACTGATTTAAAATGAAATGTAAAGATATATTAATGAACATGAAACCCCCAGGGTTTAGTTAGAAAAAAGGTAAACTAAAATAATACTATTTATTCAAATCTAGTTGAGTAAAAATGATCATGCATAATTCCATTCATTGAGATTAAATAAAATTTAAATATACACTTATCCCCCGCAAGTTTGTTTCCAATGAGAACATGTTAGTTGGAATATGAAATTGGTGATATAAAAAATTATGTAATTGGTAAAAATTTACAACTCGTAAATTCCTTGTAGACCTTGTATTAATACAAGCCAAATTTTTTTATGTATGGAATTAAACTCACAAACATCCCAGGTTTACAACGTTTACGGGTAGAATATGAGTTTATATGAAAACCCGTAATATGTATTTGGCATGAATATATTTAAAATAAATGTAAACAAATTAAACCTTTAAGAAATTTTAAAAGCACATACAGTGTAATTGACTTCGAGATCAACAATTTATATGTACTTACGATATAGAATAATTGTGTCTAACCATTGTATATGAAAAAGAAAAATCATTAATTTCTTAATTTTCGTTCATAAAATAACACAGTACAACAAAATAAGAAAATCTTAATACATAGGGATTGCGACACATCATTAATAATACACCCAGAAAATAGATTCGGTGCTGACAACACCATTTGTTGCCAATCGATTGTTTCAGTTACATCAAATGAATTTTTCGGTTGCGGATACCGAATTATTTTTGATAGAACTGAAAGTCCGTTGCCATTGTCAAATTAGTCCAGTCTCAATTGGTTTTCTGTTGCCACAACTGAAAAATTCCGCTACCACAACCGAACGATGCGATTGGCTACAAATGCGGTTATCAGAACTGAATCTGTTTTCTGGGTGTAGACTTTAGGATGCATAAATATTTGCAAAAATGTTTTTGTAGGAAAATTACATTTTTTAATAAACTTTTTTTAAAAAAAATTGAAAGTAGTAACGCTATTTTTTCCAACATTTTAAAATTAATTAGATTTAGACAAAAAATATTTTTTTAAGTTTAATTTTCATTACAAAAGACTTTAAAAGTACATATAGTTTGTTTATACCCAGCAAAATATTGGTAATGACCTCATTGCTGTCTGCATTACCAATAATGATATATCATTACCTTTTGCATTATTTTGTAATATAAAATAATGACTTCCTAATAACGGCCTATTGTAGTCATTGCTTTTAAATATAAAATAATTACTTACTCACAATAGTTTAAATAAGTACTTTTTACAAGGTTAAATTTTATACATTTATATTTATTACTTGTAAATATGTTTTATGTTTAAATTTTTATGTCGAGTCCTAAAATTACACACTAGAAAAAACTTAAATTTTTCTGAATATATTTCCTTAGGCTAATAGTATTTGCCTAACTCCTTATTTTAAAGAATCAAGTAAGCAGTCGGATAACCACTTACAATTCAACTTTATGTAAGCATGTTTGTAACCACTTATTATTCAGAATCTCATAACCACTTACTTCTCATTTTTTCGTAAGCGAGCGGGTAAGCGTGACTACTTGTAAAAACGACCACGCCAAACAAAAATAATGAGTTTAGACGCCTAAAAATAAGTTGTGTGGAGCTATGAGTTTCTATTATATAACCGCTTATTTGGTAATGAAAGATTTTGCTGGGTACTACACTCATAGAAAAAAGTTTGTACAAAAGTTAGTAAAATGGTTAGTACTTCAACTTAACAAACTTTTAACTAATTTTTAGTTAAACTTTAATTTTTAGTTCATTTTTTTGCTACCTCCACATTACTAACCTACAAACTTTTTTGCTATTTATTTTTGCTGAATTTAGTTACTAATTTTTAGCAATAAATTTGCTAACTTTACAGTATTTTGCTGAATTTTAGTTACTTTTTTTTAACAGAAGATTTGCTAATTTTACAAATATTTTGTAAACTAAACCCCCAATTTTGGAGCGCTTATAAACAGAATGTTAAATGACTCGTAAAAATTACTGCATATTTTTAACTCGACAAAAATAATGCAAAAAGTTTTTAAATAAAGCTAAATTGAAATGGTTGAAAATTTGTCCTACTCATAAAATATCTAAATTATTAAAATTTATGAGAAAAGTTTCTATTTATCGTAATATATTAATTTTCAAAGATCAAAGTTTATTTTGGACGAACCATTTTAATATGAAAATTGTGATTAAAAGTATCTTTGGGGAGCAAGTGGAGTTTACGGGGATGACCCTCATTTTTTTCCCCCAATATTGTACTTTCTAAGCTTATTTAAAGTATACAATATTTTTAATCGGCCACACTGTGTTTCCTGTGGGTGGAGCTTTAGAGGTGAAAATGGAAACTCAAATAAATTCGGAAGTACATATCCGATCAGTAAACACTGAAAATCAAAAGAAGGGTCTCTGAAATACATTTTTTTATGGTTAACATCATGATACAACCATACTAGGTAGATGCATTAGGGAGAGTTTGACAGTTCAGGGATTTTTTCGTATGCTTTCGCTATGTATCAAAAGTAGCCGATTACATTTTTTGTTGTTGTTTGTTGTGTTTGTTGTTCTAATGCATCTACCTAGTATGGTTGTATCATGGGTTAACATATTATTGTCTATAAATATTACCACTTTTACAAAAAATCATTCTTGGGAAATTTTCATTGGCATTGAAATATAATTGGCATTACTTTATCTCAATGTCAATGCCAAAAAATTTCATCACCATTCAATGCCAATGAAATTTTTTTCAATTTGCAATGATGAAACAATGGTAATGAAATGTACACATAATTGAAGAAAAAGCATTGAAATATAAAAAAAAATATAAGAAATACGCGAATTTTTAATTTTTTCTTAATTTATCCTTTTATTAAAACATGTAAACAAATACTTCTTTAATCAATT
Organism: Leucophora obtusa; assembly: GCA_949987735.1. Classification (NCBI taxonomy): domain Eukaryota; kingdom Metazoa; phylum Arthropoda; class Insecta; order Diptera; family Anthomyiidae; genus Leucophora; species Leucophora obtusa. The sequence continues at coordinate 305,325,522 of OX465295.1, forward strand.
ATAAATGGGCATTTAGGCATTGAACAATGCCAATTGAAAAAATTTTCAATTAATTGACACATTCAATAAACTGGTCCCAAGTATGTTTTTAAATACACATTTATTTTTTATTTATTAATTTTCATTTCATTTGCTCCTTTTTTACCTCTTTCCAGTCCACTAGTAATCTGCAAAAGTTTTGTTGATTTCAGAAAATTTTAGCAAAAATTTTGTAGATTTAACAGTTTTTTTTCTATTTTCAATTTATTATTATTTAGCAATTGTTTTGCTGATTTCAGCAAGTTAAATTGTTATTTGCAATTAACAACAATTTAGCTCAAATATTACTAAAATTCTGTAAATTTAACAGTTTTTTTTTGCTGTTTTCATTTTATTAATATTTAGCAAACTGATTCTGCTAATATTAGCAGTTTTTTCTGCAGCATCATTTTTAACTAATTTTTAGTAACTTTTTCTGCTATTATTACGGACTTATTTGTATGAGTGTATATGACATATACCCAGCAAAAAAAAAAAAAAAAAAAGATGCCGAAGCATAGAAAAAGCACTACAATCGATGATCTAGATGTATTTCTTTTTTAACATTAACATTAATGATTATACCCTACACCACTATGTAGTCAGGGTATTATTTTAACATTGAGTTGTCATAGGAGAGGAGTACTCCCACTTCAACATTTGTTCAGTACTTTTTGAACGAGTGCAAATGAAGCTTTTGAAAAATTGTTTATTCTTCTTCTTAACGACAAACCTACTAAATTAGAATTAATAAAAATGCATATTAATTACAATATTAATTGCAGTTGGTCTATATGACGTGTTTAAAAAAACAACAACCCTGCAAAAAGAGAACATCCACTTTTTAATGCATGACTTTTTTCTCTACATTCAAAATAAGATAATGCAAAAATAAAATAAAACAAATACAACAACACATAGCGACATGACGTACAAGCATAGTTTTCTACTGCAAAATTGTTAAATTTACAGCAGTATCGGATCTTTACTATGACACGCACGTGTTAAATTCATTGATGGAAATGCCAAGTTTCGAACTACACCCAGAAAACGGATTCGTTGTGATAACCAAATTTGTTGCCAATAGAATTGTGGCGGTTACGACGAGTACCATCCAATTTATTGTTGTATTCGGTCAGCATAATAGAATAATTCGGTTATGAATTTGAATATTTTCGGTTGTAATTACTATTTTCTACTGAATATATTTCAGTACCTACAATTGAATTAAAAAATATTCTACACCGTTTGCAAATAATATTTTATGTCATATTTTTATATTTTGATTTATTTACAAATAACTATATAATCACACTTAATAAAACAAATACAAATTACGATAAAAAAAACATAAAATAGAAGCAGGAAAACATTTCTTTCAATGAGGATTCTAGGAGTGAGTATTAGAGTGAGGCGATTTGTATGCACAAAATTTTTTTGATATTGTGCCATCGATTTTTCGATAGCTTTTGGCATGAGGAAAAAAAATCCACTACGACATATCAAAAAAATCATTTTCGAGGTTCCCGAATTTAAATTTTTTGCAATTTCCTAATAAATGCTAGATTAGCGCCATCTTGCGGTGGCTTTTTGAAACAACTAATCAAGTTGTAAACAATATAACATTCCAGAAAGGTACACTCAAAATAGTTTGTAGTTTAAATTAACTGAAAATATAATTTAAAATAAATGAAAAATCACTTGAAAACCGGTCTACTGACTTTTCATTTAAATCAAAAGAACTTTTTATTTATTTTTAAATGTTAATAAATAAACTACAAAATTCTTAAAAAATAATGATTTTTCATTTATTTGGTTTTTTTAAATTTCAAAAAATTAACTACAAAATCCGTGAGAATAAATGATATTTAGTTTATTTCGTTTTTTTAACTGACCTAGAAATTGAAAGGGAATTATTTTTTAAACAAAACATTTTAAATGAAAATATTAACTGTAACAGAAAATCCGTATTTATGTGTAATTTATTTTTTAAATAAACGACAAAAAGAGTTAAAAAATATATTTCTTTGTATTTTAACTGTATAATCATTTAAAAATAAATGTACGGATAACTTTTTAAATAAACTACAGTCAGTTACTGTAATAATATTTTCAATGTATTTATTACTTATGAAAATCGGATAAAAAATGTGGCAACTAGAGGTAAAAGTTATGTGACAGCGCATAGAAAAAGGGACCTAAGGGTAAAAAAATCAATTTTTTTTGTTGTGGACAACATCTGAGCATCGAATGAGACCGATCCCATGCTCTCCTGACCTTAGGTACCTTATAAACTTTTACCTCTAGTTGCCACATTTTTTAACCGATTTTCATAAGTAATACCTCTCTGGAAAGGTTGTAATGTTATATTGTTTACAACTTCATTAGTTGTTTCCAAAAGCCACCGCAAGATGGCTCTAATCTAGCATTTATTAGAAAATTGCAAAAAATTGAAATTCGGGAACCTCGAAAATGTTTTTTTTGATATGTCGTAGTGGACTTTTTTGCTCAGTACAATCCCAAGAATCAGAAACGCGAAGCGCCCATTAAAATGTTCAAATCGCCCCACCCTAAGAAGAAGAGTTAACTTAACTATTAAACAAAATAAAATATCAAATAATTATGTACAAAACAACAACAAATTGTTGGGCAAAATGCAAGTGGACACACAAACCGTTATTATGAAACCCAGCGTACACTAATAAAAAAAAGTTATTTCAAAAGTCTGTTAAACGGGTTCTGAATAAATTGAACTAATTTTTCTGTTATTTTCTTTTAAAAAACCTGTACAAATAGGTCAAAATTGTGCTGAGATAACAGGAAATAGTACATTTATTTGCACCAGCACAATTTTGACCTATTTGTACAGGCTTTTTTTATGAGTGTAAGAGTTTTTCTATAGAAAATATTTCTCGAACATGTTTGTAAGGAAATATCTATAGATTTTTTCTACCATACCCATTGAAGAAAATCATTACCAGATATGTGGTTATGTAACTACATACTTGGTAATGGTAACTAGTTACTTTTGTTATTACATTTCTTATTACCTTTATATGGCGATGTCGCGAAAAATAATGAGTTATGGTTACACACCAGCATACGAAAAATCAAAAAATATATCGTTACCCATGTGCTTACCAGTACTGACAAAAATATTGAGTCTAAAAAGAGATTTTCAAAAAAATTAATTATATTAAAAAAAATATGTTTTATTGTATTTTTTTTTTTTATAAAATTTGCTGGTGCGGGAATCGAACCTGGGTCTACAGATTGCCAGTCAATAGCTCTACCATCTGAGCTATATCGACATGTAATATTTAATAGATAAAAACATAATTGACCTGCTGCACACAAGTAAGCTTACTCGCCAACATACAAAAAATCAAAAAATATGTGGTTACATAAATCCTTACCAGTGTTTAAAAAATATTAAGTCTAAAAACAGATTTCAAAAAATTTTCAAAAAAATCAAGAAAATTATTTTCTATTTGAAATATTGATAAAAATAAGTCATTATCAGTAACTCATTATTATATGTTTTAAAATAATGCAGAAGGTAAGTGGGTGTCATTACTGGTAGTCCAAAAAATAATGATATGTCATTACCGTTTCTACACTGGGTAGAATAAGGAGGGTTTTTTAGAAAAAAATCGTTTATTTACTATCGCTATTTCTTTAGTAAAAGTAATCATCTGTTGAAGAAAAATTCACTGAATTCGAAGACTATCACCAAACCCCAAGAAAAAGTTTTACTAACTAGGAAAGGAAAATCGAGCCTTTATCTCAGAATAAGCTTTGAACAAGTTATTGAACTCTCCTAAAAACACAGTTCAGTGACATGTCCACGATATGTCACAGAACTTTTTATGACATTTCAACGAACTGCTTAAAAATACACTTCTTGACACATCTCTATTACGCAAGCTCTGCGACATGTGATAAAATGGCAGTTTCTTCTCCGATTAGTGGTAGTATAGAAATAAATTACATTTTTTACTTAACCCTTCTGCACTCCTTGGGTCAATTTGACCCAATTTTGGTTTTAAAATGCAAAATTTTTCCCTTTAATTATAAGATGTGAACGTGAAACTTTAATTTATCCATTACAGGGACGAAAATTATGATTTTAAAAGAAAATAATAAAATTTAAATTTTTCCTCCCCCCTCCACATTTCAAAACACGATTTTCACACATTTAATATCCTATGGGTCAATATGACCCAACAAGCGATATTGCAAGTTTAATTCCACTTTACCATTTTTTTTTCCTATTGAATATAATTGAATTGAGTTCATCCTCATTCAGAATCATCGATCAATAATTTTTTCAGTCAAATAATCAATACAATCGCTTTCATTGCATATTTTTTCATTCAAAATTTTATTATTCTCAAACTGTGGGTGGGATTTAGAGAATCCCGCAAAGGTATCTCTTGAAATTTGTTTTATGATGGTATGGTAACGCATTGACACTTGAACTTTGTACGCAAAAGAGTTCATTCAAATTGCAATTCGGTGATTTCCCGTTTTGTATATGAAAAAAGAAAATATTTCGCTATGTTGATGCTAGAACTTTTGTCTCATTAGAATATTTTCTTTCAATGAGTTCAGTATAATTTTTGGTGATCAGCGTGCATACATATATTTTTTTTTGTAATTCATCATAATTGAGTATTTTTACATAATGGCACAAAGAAGAAAAGTAAGTATTGTAAAATAAAATTTCTAATATATAATTGTTCCATAATAAAATTGCTTCAGATTCTTAGTGATCTTCAGTTGCAACAAATAATGAATGACAAAGATGATGACATTTTTGATGATAGTGATGAAGACGAAATTTTTTCACCAGACAGCGATGCACAAGACGAATCATATTCATCATCAAATAATAGCGTTGAAAGCGTGCAGGTGGAAGATGCAGAAGAAATATATCACAGCACTTCATGTACATATTTATCTAAGGACAAAAGTGTAGTTTGGAAAGAACAGCCACCACTTCAAACAGCCAGGTTACCAAAAAATCAAATTTTATTGAATAAGCCTGGACCTACCAAAAGAGCAACATCTCTGGTTACAGATATAAAGTCTTCGTTCGATTTGTTTATATCACCAAATATAAAAAATATTGTGATTCAAATGACAAATCAAAAAGGTGTAGAATTATATGGAAATAATTGGCAAAACATTGATATGATTGAACTTGATGCATATCTTGGATTACAGATAATGGCAGGAGTTTATAAATCTCATGGAGAAAATCTCACTAGCTTGTGGAATGAAAAAAACGGAAGACCTATTTTTCGAGCAACAATGAGTCTCAAGCGATTTGCGAGCATATCAAAGTGCCTACGGTTTGACAGCTCTGAAGATAGAGAAGAAAGAAAACTTCGTGACAAACTAGCACCGATAAGAAACGTTTGGGACAAGTGGAGTAATCAGCTCAAAGTTTTTTACAATCCACATGAAAATGTTACTGTAGATGAACAATTGGTTCCATTTCGAGGTCGGTGCAGTTTTAGGCAATATATACCATCAAAGCCCGCCAGATATGGCATAAAAATTTGGGCACTTTGCGATTCCACAACTAAATATGCCTGGAATATGGAAGTGTACACAGGCAAAGCAAGAAATACACAGCCAGAAAAAAATCAAGGTGAGACTTTTGTACTTCGTATTACATTTGTTATATTTCCATATTTTTAATTTAGGTGAGAGAGTGGTGCTAACATTATCAGACCCTCTCCCAAAGGGATTCACAATTACATGTGATAATTTTTTTACTACATACAATCTTGACATTCAACTACTTTGTCGGAATATTACATTAGTTGGCACTGTCCGTAAAAATAAAACTTTTTTGCCATCAAAAATTCTGGATATGAAAAAAAAGCCCGTATTTCACTCTGATTTTTTGTTTTCAAATGATATAACTATAGCATCCTATGTTCCAAAAAAAAAATAAATACGTTCTCCTCTTAAGTTCTCTTCATCATTCAGCCGATATAAGAGACGACGAAAAAAAAAACCTGAAATAATACATCATTACAACCAAACGAAAGCTGGAGTTGATGCGCTTGACCAACTAGTTGCTAATTACACATGTAAGCGCATGACTAAGCGATGGCCTGTTGCATTATTTTCAAATATGATAGATGTCTCAGCATATAACTCCTACGTCATATGTACTGATATGAATCCTGCCTGGAATTTCAATAAAAATTTCAGACACAGGCTTTATCTAGTAGAATTTGCAGATCAGCTACTAAATGAGCATATTTTGCGAAGAAAGGTTTTGCCACATGGACCATCAGCGAGAAATCTTGTTAAAAATATTCAAGAACAAAATGATCTCACAGATGTCTCGCAATCTTCTAAACAAAATAGTACAAATACACCATTATCCAGTAATTTACCAAATAAACGACAGCGGTGTTTCTTTTGTCAACATGGAAGGAATTCAAATAAGTATTCCACTAAATGTGATTCTTGTAAAAAATTTATTTGCAAAGAGCACATGGTCACATTGTGTATAAATTGTGACACAAATTCTTAAATTTTTGTATATTAGTATTAAAAATATTATTATTATTTTTCAAAAAAAAAAGGCTGAATTTCAAATTTAATTTTATGTTATATATATATTTTTTAATAATTGCTCAGAAGGGGCTTATTTATTTTAGTTCTCATTATTTTTTATTATACTAAATAAAAAAACAACAAAACAAATAAATTTCCCATATTAAGTATGAAAATTTGTTTACATTTTAATGTTGGGTCATATTGACCCAAAGGATCATAGGAAGGGCACATATCCAAGGGATGCAGAAGGGTTAAACGAATTACATCATACGTAACAGGATGCTTCCATTACGGACTCAAAGTGAAACTCATGGCATTACTTCTACACTACTTACATTTGCCAACTATCCTAATCAGCGAGTGTATCTTCTTATTAATTTTATTAACAATTCACAGCAATAATTTTATTAAACTAAGTAAGAATTTTGAAAAATATGTCTGCAAAACACAATCTATTAAAATCATATTCGCGGTCTTTGAAACTCACTACTTACTCTTAAATAACATTTTCCTTGATACTTGTATTTTGCAGATGTTTATTTTAATTTAACATTAAATAATTTAGTTATACTATACAAAATTTTTATTTTAAAATGAATACTATAAAGAAATATATTTGACAGAAATGGAAAGCAAACTAATATTCGGTCGTAAAAATTTTGAAAGTGTTACTGCAACCAAATAATAGGGTTTGTGATTTCTTCATGTTATATTAAACAGTTGCATCAACTAAAAGTTGTCCTAGCCATATTTTTATTTTAAAATTAGTTCAGATACCGAATTGATTGTTGCCAAAAAGTCAAATGGTTGTAAGAGAATATATTAATTAGCTCAAGGAACAAATATTGTTTCGGATAACTTAAACTATACGTACACAACTGAAAGAGTTATTTAATAATGAAAATACCGCATCTATAACCGATATCTAACTGATCTTTTTTCTGTGTGTACTAACAGCTCCAGAAAAAACACAACTCAAAAATAAAAGAAGTTAAAATTTGGCATTTCCATCAATGAATTTAACACGTGCGTGTCATAGGAAAGATCCGATACTGCTGTAAATTTAACAATTTTGCAGTAGAAAACTATGCTTGTGCGTCATGACGCTATGTGTTGTTGTATTTGTCTTATTTTATTTTTGTATATTATTTTATGGCATGTAGATAAAATAGTCATCCTTTTTGAAGTACTCCTTAATATTTTTGCTGGGAATTTACTAAAGAAAAAATGTATTGTTATTATGAGTATAGTGCTGACGATTATTTTATTTGCTGATCTTTCATTTTATTCAGAGTTTCTCTGTCATTTTCCAGCATCATAATAGATATATTTTTATTTAATCAATCAAAGTTTTAATAATAATATATATTACTTCTTGAAATGACAGTAGCATTGAACTTTACTGAAAAGTTTTAAAAATAAGTAAAATTCAAATTGCGTAATATTTTTGGTCAAAATCAAATTAAATTCAATGAGATTTTTAAATAGCACATAAAAATGTGCTAGTGAAAAAGATAATTGTGTAAATAGATAATAGGTGTGTTTTAAATCAATTTTATTTCTTATGAAATGGTCATGAACAATTCCTATTTAACAAATCAAAGAATATCACAATATTTTCAATAAGGGAATCCTGTGCTTTTCTGCCCTAAATCTTTCTGCCAATCTAAATACCTTTGATCGTTTAAACTTACCCAAATGTTTCCATATGTAATTTTCAAATTGCGATGACCAGCGATGTAAACCATTTATACTAATTTTTAATATATCCTTCGCCGGTTGTTGCTGGTGATGTTGCGAAGAAGATGATGATGATATATAGCCGTGTTGTGCCATTGTTAAATCATCTTGCTGTTGTTGTTCCTGCTCTTGTATTGTTGTTAATTTACCAAATATTATTAAATCGCTTGGTAACATTTTTAATAAATTTTCATCAAAACATGATAGCGGTTGAACGGTTGCATTTAATTGGCTGTAAGTAGAGAATTGAAGATTAGTTAAAACAATAACACTATTTTCCAAAAAAAAAGTATTTTTAAAAAGGTTCCTGAAAATTTAGCAATTTTGTAAAAACATTCCTACTTCCAAATTTTTATTGTTTTCATATGGGTGATATCAAAAAATGTGATAAAAACCGTGTAACCCCCGAATTTCTAATGCATGGATTACATTTGAGTTACATATTTCGATATATATCAGCGCATTGTCACCTGTTTTACAAAATTTATAACAATCTGACCAATTTTTGGTTAATACATAAAATTTGTGACCAATTTTATAGGCCAAATGTAAACTCGTAACAAGTAACTCATAAGGTTTTTTAACTTTAATAGCTTATATTTTAATAACCAATAAAGCTAAACACTAACTGTAAGAATTTTTATGAAGAGGAAAAGTGCCGTTTTTAATAAAAATTAATACATTTTACAAACTTTTTCGTATATCTTAGCTATCACGACTTCAACTCTGTAACGATTTTTCGTCATAATTTTTGATAAAAATGCATATACCAGAATTTTGGAGTTATCTATTATTTATATTGCGAAAAGTATAATGTTATTTATACTCAAATGATCGTTGGACTATAAGTAATCATCCAGCATAACAGACTTGAAGCTTTTCTGCAGCATGTAACATTCTCGAGATGAAAAAGGATGTCTTTAATAAGATTTGAAAAAATGTTGTAAACTCCGTTCCTAATTTTTACACCAAACTATTTAACGAGTAAGAAAAACAATGTCATATCTGGATTCACCTTGTAGGCATCATGCGATTTTGTTTCGGAAAAAATTTTGTAAAAGCGTTTCTGAAAGAAAACGAAAAAAGTAACCAAATGTAAACTCCGTAACCACAATTGTTTGCATCAGGTTTCATTCAAATAAATGTAGATAAATGTTTAAAATATTTTAAAATAACCATAAACAGAGGTGATTCAAATAATATTTATGCGTCAAAAGACGATTCAACTAATAATTTTGCCTCAAATCAAAAAAAGTTATCAGTTTTTTACCCTAAGCTGCTGGAGCGAAAAACGATTGATTTTGCATTTCATTTGTTTTGAATCGAAAAGTATTTAAAAGGATCAAAAATACAAAACTAAAAAAAAAAAAAATTTTTTTTCGCGGAATGAATTGTATTTTTATTCACGAAACCGCCAATCTGATAAACACAAATTATATATCATTGGAAAGCAAGTTGAAAACCCAAATACGAAAAACTAATAAATTGAAGAAAATTCGTACGCAATTTTTTTTGTTATATCTTTTTCTTGCAGAAATGTAAACTCCGTTACAACAAAAAAATTTAAATTGTGCAAAAAAAGTTATTGCGACAACTTGTAGAAGAGAATTTTCGGAATTAGGTTTATAATGACTAAACTTACTGATTCCATTAAGAAGAAACCGAAATAAAGGGTTCTTCAATAAGAGCGCTACAAAAGTTTTTTTAAATATAACAAAAACGGTTTTGGATATCAATGAAATTCTTTATTCCTGTGAAAGTACGTTCGATGCCATTATGTATGGAAATCGAGCTCTTTTGCATGGCCACCACGGGCACGCTTGCAGAAGTCCAGACGCTGAACCCAATTTTCGACGGTTTTCAAGCATAAATCGGCCGATATTCGTCCGAAGTTCATCAATCGTCGCTGGCTTGTTGGCATAGACTATAGATTTGACTTAGCCCCACAGGAAATAGTCCAAAGGCGTCAAATCGCACGACCGAGGCGGCCAATCGACTGGACCATTTCGTGAGATAACACGTTCTCCAAACTTGGTTTGCAATAAACTGATTGTGACATTCACTGTGTGGCTTGTGGCGCCGTCCTGTTGGAACCACATGTCCTCCAAGTCCATATCATCCAATTGGGGCCAAAAATATTCGGTTATCATTGAACGGTAGCGATTCCCATCCACGGCCCAATGACGCCGCCGGCTCATAAACCGCACCAAACCCTAATTTTTTCGGGATGCAATGATGACTCATGGAGTACGTGTGGATTGCTGTCTGACCAATAACGCATATTTTGTTTATTGACGAAGCAATTCATTATGACGACCATAAATTGGACGTAGCGCTCTTAACGTTGAGGCCACTGACTCCGAAATTCGGTAGTAAATTTTAATAATTTTGACTCGTTGTTGGCTCGTATATCTTTCCATCATGAAATGGCAAACCTTACTGAAGAGAAATGTCAAAAGAGCGGCAAGAAATATGGCGTCGTTTGCTGTCCCTGTCTTTCTACTTTTGTAGCGTCCCTGTTGAAGAACCCTTTATTAACACTTTTTGCTTCTCACAAATTTGGCCCAAAAATTTATCACATTTTTTGATTTCACCCATATATGTATCTAAATAATATTACCTTTCGTTTTAGCACAGTTATGTTGGGAAATATGCTTAAACTGATTGTTAAATTACGGGGCACTGTCCCTACATGAGGAAACCTATATTTTGTAATGTCAAAAGTTTGTTTGGATAAAAATAATATATTTTTTAAATTTTATGGATAACCGAGATGATAACACTATTAAACAAATTCCAAATTTTTGCAAAACCACTCTTTGTAATACAGCTTTTCTAATAATCTCTGGGACGCTGATAAAAGAAAATGACAAAAAAAAACGTTAAAGTCGGGCCTGCTGACTCGGCATTGCCCAATATATAATTCCTTGTCTGGTTAAAAGCCAACTAATATGGCAATACTAGTCATTACAATAATAGAAAACAGTCTGTAAAAAATTTTGCTAAAACTACTAAAAATTAGTTAAAATTGATGTTGCAGAAAAAACTGCTAAAATTATTAATTTTGCTATATATAAGTACGATAGGAGCAGCAAAAATAAAACTGTTAAATATACAGAATTTTAGTTACATTTGGGTAAAAATTTTGTTGATAGAAAATAGCACATTAACCTGCTAAAATCAGCAAAAAATTTTGCTAAAAAACACAGGATGAGAAAATCTTAACTTTTAAAAACTAATAGAGTTCTAATCATTAATTCTATATATTTTGGACATGCTGATCACAATGGCGTACTTTATTTCTCGATCGAAAGAACAGATTCTCCGCGAAATGTCTTGAAAATCGTGCTTTTTTCTCTATGTTATGTACTCTGAAAAATAATATCTATTTCTAACTGAAATTCGGTTATAGTGAAAAGATATCGATTGGTGTAGCTGCTTGCTGTTTTATCAAAAGAATTCAGTTAATACAACAAAATTTCAGTTATAATATCCAAAATATTCCTATGTATCACTAACCGAACCCCACTTTTTTAAACCCTAACATATTTAAACAATATTCCTTTCTTTATTTTATTTCTCCCTATCGAATAAAAGTCCAAAATATAAAAGCATGAACCACAAATTTATTCTTATTTACACTTATTGATTTTCCTGAAATCTTGCAATTTCACTTTTATTTATTTTATTCACCACACAAACCCTGAATCTTTAACAAAAGAAAAACACATATTTCAAAAGGAATAAATTTATAGCTGCAGCTTAAACCTCACAATAATTTAATCTTAGCGAAAAAAAAAATAAATGAATAATTTCAATTTTATTTTTCATTCATTTTCACTTACCCTTCATATAAATACGAAGCTTCTGATAGATTAATACTGGCACTGTTGCCACCATTGGCACTATTACCATTATAACTGCCAATCGTACTGCCACTTGTGCTGCTGCTGCTGCTGGTGGAACCACTACTACTGCCACTACTGGTGTCTGTTGTTTGTATATTATGTTGTGATGTATGCTCAGCTGCATTGGGCGTCATTTTTAGCAACGATGCTCCTTTGTATATTGTTTCCGGTGTTAATGTTATTAAAATGGCATCAGCATTTATAGACGCCAGCAAGGCAGCTCTATTAGTTGCAGCATCACTAAATGTCTGTTGTTGTTGTTGTTGCTCCAGATGATGTTGCTGTTTTGTTTGTTCAGCATTTTTGGTTGACGATGATGATGTTGATATTTTTTGTAATTTTTGTGTTTTTTTTAACGATGTCAGAACTTTATTTTGTTCATTTTGCCACTTTAACAATAACGCATCGTTACTATTGTGTAAAATACGTAAATCGTCATCATCATCGTGATTAAAAATGTGGGCACCCAAGGCCTTAAGTATAATTGGACTTGTTTTGATGAGTTCACTAAGACTTTTGTGTTCACATGGTGAAATACCTCCATTACCAGCAACCCTACCATTGATTCTACTTCTCAAAGGTTTCTCATGAATTCTTAACTTTCTTGTTGTTGTTGATGTTGTTGAAGATGATGATGATGCTGTTGATGTTTTTGTTGATGTCGTTATAATGGGTGTTGCTTGTATAGTCTGCCATTCTAATACAAGTACCAGACTACTAAATAAAAGGCAGGTTATAACATGCAGACACTTTGGCTGCTGATATTTTCGTTGTTTACTCAACATTTTTCTTTTTTCTAAGTTTGCTCTTAAAAATACTGTATAAAAATTGTTTATATGTATTTTTTTTTCTTTTTATGCTACGAAATATTTTGTGCAATTAATTTTCGTTGTGGAAAAAAACTTGTTAATCTTTACATGTTTGCTTTTTTCTAGATGCTCTTTTTGAATCTTAAAAGAAATCTTAAATTCTTCCTGCAACTTATTTTAGACATTTTATTTTTGTGTTTTTCTTTGAAACATTTTAAAATTTCATAGTTCGCAGTCACGTTATAAAATTGTGTTGCATTTTAATTACATTTGATAACAATTTATAGTTGAAGTTTTAGGAAACACCATGTTGGTTTAATAAGTAGAAAAATAAAAATTTATTGAAAGTATCTGCAAAAAGAACAAGAAATTATATAAAGTTGTTAATTATGTCACCAAGTTTAAAAGTAATCAAAATTGCATAATATTTTGTATATTTTTAAAAGTTACTCCCATATTAAAATAGACCCTCTACTTAACCGCATAAATGGATATGGGGTATATGACCGAAAGTTTTTCTTGAAAAAATAAAATTGCGTTTGGTATATGAACGATTTTTTTTATTTTGTTTAAAAGGCGTATCGATAACACTGTTAGTGGATTGACATTGTTCAAATGGCCGCTAGGTGATGTGCATCCGAAAGGTCTAAATTTCGATGACTCTGACGCAAAGTTCAGGCTAAATTTGAAAAAGATTTTGTTGACTTTGAGGGCACCGGTTGTTTGACATATACCTACAATTTAAGCAAACCATACAAGAAGAAGTCTAGCGGAGTTAAATCTCACGATTTGGTCCCATATATTTTCGAAAATCTATTTATTTTACAGAAAACAATGAACGCAATATAAAATATACAACCATACGTATGAGTTTTCTATAAAAAAATGCGATTTAAGGGATTTCTTTCTGACAAACTTACTTAAAAAAAACCGCATTTTCCGAGAAAATCTTTTTTTTTTATAAAAACGAATTTTTTGAAGACTTTTTAGGAAACTTCATTAAAGTATACTTAGGCAGAATATTTTATACTCAGCGGAATCAGATTCAGATTATTCTAAATAAGATTCTCAATTTTTTTCTTCTGAAGAAGCGTTAGGGCCGATATTACGCGATTTTTTTCCAGATTTTGTGAAATTCTTACAAATTTTCTCAATAAATTATCCGAGTGGAATTACTCCCTTAGGAAGGGGTTTTAAACTACATATAAAGCTGCAATAAATATATGCTAGTCAGAAGTTCTTTTTCATGACTGATAAGAAGTTAATATTTTGTATGGGGGTTACATGGGAACCCATTGTAGAAAATCATTACCAGATATGTTGTGAAGATTCAATAAATAAAATTATGAAAAAAAAAAAAAAAGATATGTGGTTATGTAACTACATACTTGGTACTGGTAACTAGTTACTTTTGTTATTACATTTCTTATTACATTTATATGGCGATGTCGCGAAAAATAATGAGTTATGGTTACACATCAGCATACGAAAAATCAAAAAATGTATCGTTACTTATGTGCTTACCAGTACTGACAAAAATAATGAGTCTAAAAATAGATTTTCAAAAAAATTAATTATACAAAAAAAATATTTTTTATTGTATTTTTTTTAAAATAAAATTTCGAACCTGGGTCTACAGATTGACAGTCAATAGCTCTACCATCTGAGCTATATCGACATGTAATATTTAATAGATAAAAACATAATTGACCTGCTGCTCACAAGTAAGCTTACTCGCCAACGTACAAAAAATCAAAAAATATGTGGTTACATGCATCCTTACCAGTGTTTAAAAAATATTGAGTCTAAAAATAGATTTCAAAAATTTAAAAAAAAATCTATAAAATTATTTTCTATTTGAAATAATGATAAAAATAAGTCATTATCAGTAACTCATTACTATATATTTTAAAATAATGCAGAAGGTATGTGGGTGTCATTACTGGTAGTGCAAAAAATAATGGTATATCATTACCATTTCTACACTGGGAACCTGCTGGTACAGAAATCAGAGGGTTGCAGGTCGAAAATAATTTTGAATTTTAATAATTTTTTTTACACAATTATTAACTTTTTGTTATTCTTACTGTACATTATTTTTTTATTTTGTCCACTCAATTAATTTTTGAAACGATTTAGATTTTTTTTTTAATTTCCCATTCATTTATATCAAATTTTACGAAAATATCAAAATATCAAATAAAAATTTAATTTTTCAAATATTTGTTTGTTAAAATACATAATAATGGTAAATATTAATATTTTGTTTCTGAATGAGGGGTATGTATAGTTGATCTTTTATTTGGTAAATGAATGTTTTTTTTTTATTTATTAATATCTCTTTCTGTTTAAATTATTTTTTGAATTAAAGAAAGAAACAATTTTTACAAGTAAATTACAAAGAATAAAATTTTTTAAAGAATTCTGTAAGAACAGCAGGGCAGAATACGTATTTTCGGCTTTCGCTACAAAGTGTCAGTGTCGTTTGCCCCGATGGGTTAATCATTCATAATTGTCTACTTATGCTCAAGTTGAAAACAAATATAATATGTTAACAACTCAACTAGACTAACATCAACGAAATCTAACAATGCTATTTTTATTCTTTGTTATTACTGTTTTTGCTTTGAACCTTAAAGTATCGCAGCTGGTTCTATTCAACTCTTTGTATAATAACACCGATTTATGAACAACAACGAACAGTTAAATTTAAATTAGAATATAGTTTATTTATTTGTGTGTAAAAAATTGTAATTTAAAAAGTCCATTTTGATAAAATTCTTACTAAATATATTTATTATTACACAAATAGAAAAAGAAAAAATCTTTAAACATTTTAGTCAGAACTACTTAAATTTTCCTAAAAATTACATCGCAGAAAAAAACTCTTTTTTCTCTACTAATATGCTGTAGAATTTTTGGCAGATTTTAAGCAAGTACTCTTAATTAACTAAAAGTTAACTCAAATGTAATTAAAATTTTGTAAATTTAACCGTCTTATTTTCCTGTTCTTATCTTAGTATTTATAAAAAAAAAAATAAAAAAAATCTGCTAATATCAGCAGTTTTTTCCATTCCTAATCAATTTCAAGTAGCTGTTTCTGGAATTTTTACAGATTTACTTCTAAATGTGAATTAATATTTTTTTTATAAAAAATAACACTTTAAAAAACAACGATATATATTTTTTCAATACTTTATATATTTTTGTGATTTTTGTTAATAAAAAATAAAAGAAATGAAGATAACAACACTTTACTGAAAAAGACTGCTAAACGTCAGATATTATGTATAGCAAGCGATAACATAGGGGCTAGTGCATCAGCTTCAAATGACAACAAGTCTAGGTTCAAACGCCACACGCGGCATGATGATTTTTTTTTCATTAAGATAAAAAGAATTGAAAAAAAACTTCGTTATCATTGGTTCAAATAGACATCATTTATTTTTAAAAAGAACGACTTCCTACATATGACAAACCAATGTTAAATTCATCAGTGAAAACCCCGAAAAAGAACAACTTCCCATTTAACAGTTGCTGGTTGGTCTTTATTGAACATAAAAAAATCTTTTAATTTGAAGATAATAAGTTTTTCATAAATGAGAAATAACAACATTTTAGGAGTTATAAATGTTCCCAATTAAATAAATAATGCTATCTACTGAAAGCCTTACTAGTCCTATTTTAAATTAAAATTTGAGTAGGCTAACTAATGTAATAGTACGCCGAAAGACCATTAGTTGTGCCAACCATATAATAAATTTTTAATTACGTTGTATAGCAATTTATTTGTTACAGAAATAGTAAATTCATTATTATGATTTTAAATTTTGTGCAAATCATTGCTTAATTTATGTATATATATAAACCTAAAATAAGTATTGAATAACTAAATAAAATAACCTAATTTCGACAGAATTCCAACTGGTTTTCCCTCTGTGTACAAAACACTAGAACTACAACACGACAAAACTCATTAATTGTTAAGTTGTATTTTTACTGGCAATCTTATTGAAATCTTTTTTCTACAACATCACTGTACTTTATTAAACTCACAAAGATTTATGCTAATTTTTTTAAGTTTATCTTTAATTGTTTTTCATGTCCTTCATTTATAGACCTTCACTTATCTTGAAGTTTTAAAAGGTCAAATAAAATTTTTGTCTTCCAAAGTCATTATTTTAATTATACATTTTTATTTTATTGCTACCCTGCCTTTTTTTTAACTTCTAAATTGTTTTTATAGTTAAAAATTTCTTATTGCAAAGTATTAAAAAAAATATAATAAAACTGCTATAACAAATTTCAAAACAACTGACAGGGGAGGTCTCCGGGGGCAAATTTAGATATGTTGTAAAGAAAAGAAAAACCATCTAGGAAATTATATAGTTCTGTTACTCACAGATCTTGATGAAACTCAGATTTGTTGTAGAGGTCAAAAACTACATATTTATAGGTGACTAGGGGTTAAAAACTGAGTTCAAAATTGACAACGACTTTCTTTTATTAAAGCATATCTAAAATTCATCAAATTAAAAATTATTTTTACAGATATTTAAATACACGTGAAAAAAAAAAAGATTTTTGATACCCATATTATTTATAGCTTGGCTCCAGAGTTGCCACTTATTTAAACTATTTACAATAAAAGAAAATCTGAAAAAGTCTTCTACAAGCCGATGGGTTGTGAATATCGTTTAAATTAAATTGTGAAATTTAAATTTCAAATAAAATCAGCAACAATTTCCTATATCTATTTTCTACTCGAAAAATATTTGTTTAATACCGAAATAAGTATAATATAATTGGATATTAGAGTATCGGGATAAAAAAATTGTTAAAATATTACCACTAAATTGAGACGGAAGTAAGGGCGCTACAGGTGTAAAAAAAGTAAAAAAATTTAGAACGCGATTTATCAGTTCTGTTCAAAGTATCCCCCTACACAGATTTCTTTCTCGCGTAAAGAAATCATAAGGGGATGACTTTTTTAGGATTTCTGAATATATTTGTTAGGTTCAATTACAAACTCAATGAGAATTTATTATTTTTGTCCAAAAGCGTTATACAGCCAGTGTAAGCGTTATAAATTTACCAGAATTTCTTTTGTCATCTTCCAAAATACTGCTCTCTTGTTTTGACAGATCTAGCAACGTAACGAAATCTAAAGGGTGTTTGTATAAGCCCGATAGAAATTTAAATTGTAAAAAATAAAATAACATAAAAAATTTAATTTTAATCCAAACAAAATTTTTTTTTCCAAAAATCAATACATGGCATTAATATTTGAAATTGATTTCGGGCATATCACCTTGACGAGCGGGTTCTGGACGTCCAATTTTGGGCCACTTTTTCAAGTATTGCTGGCCGTGTGTGACGAATAATACGAACAATGTTGGCCTCCAAGGCAGCAATTTTTGCTGGTTTATCAGCATAAACCACAAGAAATAATCGAGAATTGTCAAATCGCACTAACTTGGAGGCCAAATGACAGGTCCATTTCTTGAAATCAACTTATCGCTAAATTTTGATTTCAATAAGTCGATGTTTGCGGTCGCCGTTGAAACCATATCTAGCTCGGATCAATGTCATCCAAATTTTCTAACAAAAAGTGACTGATCATGGTCTGAAGATGCTCGTCATGCGACCTCTGGCTTAATTTTTGAAGGAATAAGGTCCAATGATGCCACTAGCTTGTAAACCGCACTAAACGGTACACTTAAAATAAAACAATGCGTCAGTAGAAAAATCTGTCAAACCGATTTCAAATCGACTTGACTAATGTTTAACAAATTTTTAGTTAAAACACTGATTTAAACAAAGATTTTAGTTATCTTTATTTAACACTTTACTAAAAATCCTCAGTACTTTAACTAGTTTTGAGTGTTAATTTTCAAAACCATTTATATCAAATTTTTAAGAACCCATTCGTTCAATTTTACAAAATTTATTGTTAAAATATAATATTTTCATGTTACTGTTATTACCCGGTAGATAGCGCCACCAATGTATCCGAAATTTTAAATATGGCGCTATTTCTTTCCCTCCCGATTTTTTAAAATGGGCCATATCTCGAAAACTAAGAGAGATAGAGCAAAATTGATGAAAATTTCGACTACCCCTAACCATACGATACCCGAGCAAAAGGGGTTATCTCTATCCAAAAATGGACCTTGCGGGGACCTTGGACCCTCGGAAATTTTTATTAAAAATTTTCCACTTCATAAAATGACCCATATCTCGAAAACTAAGCGAGATAGAGCAAAACTGACAAAATCTTTGCTCCATTGGAGTGCCCTTATATGACGATATGTATGACATAAAAGGCGTATACCTTATTTTTTATTACTAAAGAACAATTAACACTCATACGTTCAGGTGTATTTGGTTAAAAATTGCTGCTAGTTTTAAGGCCATTAATTTTAGTGTTTTATATTCTACTTTGTTGCTTTAATGACCCTTGTAAACATCTTTGACTTGTATAGAATCTTAAATAGTCATTAATTGTCGCAAAGTAAAAACAACTTCTAGTTACACTCAAAATAAAGCGTCTGTAAATATCGGCTATTCTAATAGAAAATTTGAAATTTTAATAAATTCATTTGGATTTACTTAACTAAACCAACCACTAAATTTAAATAGGAAATAGAAAAATTTAATATACAATGAAAAATTTTTTTTTATTCTTGTTCGAGGCCAATTATTGAACAATGTTTTCATCAAACTAATAATGTTTTCATCAACATCATCATTTCATCATCATTATCAACATTTCATAATCAAGCAGAAAATAATTTTACTTATAGACTTTTACCTCTAGTTGTCACATTTTTTCTCCGATTTTCATAAGTAATACCTTTCTGGAAAGGCTGTAATATTATATTGTTTACAATTTCATTGGTTATTTTAAAAAGCCACCGCAAGATGGCGCTAATCTAGCATTTATTAAAAAATTGAAGTTTCGACCACCTGATATAGGGAAATATGTTTGTTCTTTGCGCTCTTTTCAACACAAACAAAGTTTTAAAAGCACCATAAATATTGTTAATGTTGAATTTGTTGAAAAAAATTATTATTTCATAAAGCTCGCCTGACGGTTAAAGGTTTAAATTAAACTGAAATAACAAACAAAATGTTTTAATAAAAATGCGCCTTAGTAGAAGTTCTAAAATAAACAAGTAACACTATAAAATGCATAATACTACCTGCACGTGCTATACGTCCATCATTTCTTATTCATTTTAGCATGGGAAACATAAATCTGGTTTCAGCAACTGATATTGTATTTTAGCAACTCAGTGTAATCAGATTCAGTTACATGGAAAATTAATATATACCAAGAAAAATGTTTTATTGTAAGTAAAAGTGAAAGAATTATGTTGGGAATAACTTTTTTAACCTAAAACACATACAATCTACATTAGGAATTAGAACGGAAAAGTGTTAAGGGCTAAAACCTATGTAAAAAACTAGAGATGACACCGGTTTTTGGTTGTTTTAAATTTTTCGCATTGCGCTAACAAAAAATGGTCAGCAAAACAATTAAGGAGTTCTACAAAAACTACGACTAAGTATTTTATATTCATCAAAAAAAAGCAAACACAACAACATATAGAATTTTGAAGCAAAGTTTTGTACTGAATATTTCTTAAACTTGCAGCGCTATCGGTTCTCGTATATGACATTCACATGCTGAATTCATTGATGGAAATGCCAATTTGAACTTCTTTTAAATTTTAGTTGTTTTTTTTTTGAACTGGTTGTAGTTGAAATTTGGCATTTCCATCAATGAATTTAAAATGTGCGTATCATAGGAAAGAACCGATACCGTTGTAAATTTAACAAATTCTTAATAGAAAACTATGCTTGTAACATACGTCAAGTTTACGGTAATTTATGCTTAATTGCCACCCGATTAAATAAATTTCCCATTTAAATGCACAAAAAGTACTGGCAAACAAATGCTGAATTTTTATAGGCGCATTTATTATAAAATCGATTAATCGATTAATTTTTATTCGATTAATCAGTTTAGAATATCATTATAAATAGTTTTTTTTTTAACACAATTTAGTAAATTCTCAAAAAAAAAAAGAGTTTTTATACTTTTTACCACATGCAATATGTTCTGTATAAATAATTTGTTGTTAATATAATTCAGTAAACAAAAATATATGAAAAACAGTAGTATTCCTTACTTGTTTGCATAGTTCTAACCCCTTAAGCAAATTTATCCTTCAAAATTATTCAGTTTACACATGAGAGTTATTTATAAAAAAATTTAATATGTCAAACAAAAAACTCATGTCCAAATTCACCGAAAAAACACATCCATAGTATAATATTTTAAATCCGAACTGCAACCATAAAACAAACAGTAAAGCAGTATTTATTTGTATAACGAACTATAACACACTGACTTGTTGAATCAGCCATCCCCTCGCCAAATTTCACAAATATTTTACCATTTAACACGCATAACATTCAATTAATAATACAAAAATACGCCTTTATTGCTGCTAGCGAATAAAATCGAAATATTTAATTAAGTTTCAATAACAATTTATTAAATTCTTCGCAAAATATCAAATCAGAATTAATAATGGTTGCCACATACATTTTCACTGATTCCCAAATAAATAAAAAAAAAAACTCCCAATAAAAAAGGAGATTGTTTTTTAACGTGTTTATTAGACCACCCATAAAATGTATTAGATTTTCATAACTGCTTTTTTGTTCGCTCCACCGGCAGTTTCCGATTGATTGGGCATAAAAAATAATATGTGTACAAAAATTCGATCTCTCGGGGGCATACAGGCCAGTCAGTTTGAACTTTGGACCCTAAAAATTACCTAAAAACACTTCAAAGCTTTTTTGCGCCATAACTTTTAAATATGACGTTTTTTGAAAATATACCTACTATATAGGCATTTTTATGTAGAATAAGAGGATAAACACTTCATTTATACTATACTTCTACCTAAGTATGATGTATAGTGAAGTTTTAAAGAGACAAAGTCCAAATTTGTGTGAAGACTTCATTTTAAAAGTAATTAGATTTGGAACATATATCGGTTATTCCATGACAAATTGACCAAAATTTGACTTTGAAGTACCGATTTATTATACATACTAGAACCCCTAATTTTATGAGGTTTGAAAAAAATGCATAAGGAGGTGGAGTGGGGACAAATGGCTCCTCATCGGGGTCAAAGGTGGTGGTGAAGAGTTAAAAATCCACAAAAAGCCTCACAACTTCCCCGGAGTCGCCCCTAAAGCGGTGAAATGTAAGACCCACCCCTATTGATTTGTCTTTTTCAGCATTTTTTTCGAACATGCCTATCCCCTATCTCCACTCTGTAAGAGGGCTCCCATACAAATGACATTTTTATAAAATTTACTCTCACCGCTGTAACTGTCCTAAGGGTGCCCCTAGAGAAGTCAAATGTATGACTGACCCCCAATATTTTTTTTAGTTTCAACATTTTCTGGGAACATATCTACCCTCTTTCTTTAACCCTTAAGGCGATCCCCATATAGTGTAGAGGAGGGATCCTTCGCCACTTTTTTTCAAAGCACTGTCATTTCCTAACCCCTAATTATTTTTCAAAAATTACTTTCAAATTAAAGATCTACATATCTTGGCTTTAATTTCTATGATTTTTATTCTAATTATTTGCATATTTGCTATTAATTTTTTTATGATTTCCAAAGTAACCCAAATCGGAGTAACTGCCCCAAACCTGGGGGATATTCGCCAAAAGAGCTAGATACAATTTCAACAAAAAAATTTTGTTAATACGGCAAAGTCAATATTTTAATAACTGAAATAAATAATTTAGAATAAGTTCTTTAAGGTATATGATTCTTTTTTGAAACTATAATATAATGATTCTTCAAAATTTCAAAAAACTGAATAATGAATATAAATTTAAGAATGAACATGATTGTACTAATTTACTTTTGAACATATTTTAAACATATAGAGAAGTCTTATAGAGCATTTTAGGCAGGGAAGCACCAACTGTACGTAGCTCCAGGGGCCATCTGGTGATTGTTGCCCAGAGGCAGGCACTAACATAAAATTAATATTTTTTACACTTTTTAAGCATTTATTAAAATTAAATTATTATTTTATGAAAGCTTAAGGTCATAGGTCTAACATAATGAAGAACTATTTTTTTATCACACGATTTGAGGAAGTTATTGCAAAATGTAGTTGCTTTCAATTATTTTTTTGGCACCCCAAAAAACACAAAAACACGTCTATCTGCGACCACATGTGATATAAATTCGTCAAAGTGGATGTCAAGGAAAGGCAATTGAAAAATTCACAAAATATATTTTTTCCAATTTTTTATCTCCTTAACATCGGAGAAAAATGGGATTAGTGTATGTGCCCCACTGGCGAAGGATCCCCCCTCTACCCTAATTCTTTTATTTTTTAAAATTTTTTTTTGTGAAATCAGCTCTTACCGGTCCCATGGTGCCTCCTAGAGGAGGCATCGACCCCCCATTAATTTTTCCCCTCAAAAATTTTTTACAAACAAACATAGCTATCTCTAATCCGTAAGAGAACTCCCATACAAATATGACATTTTTATAAAATTTCCTCCCACCGCTCTAACTGTCCCAAGGGTGACCCTAGAGGAGTCAAATGTATGACTGACCCCCAAAATTTTTTGAACCACAATATTTTCTCGGAATATATCTACCCTCTATCTTCAACCCTTAAAGCGGCCTCCATACAAATTTTTTATTTTTTTATAATTTTTTTTTTATGAAATCAGCTCTTACCGCCCCATGCAGCCTCCTAGAGGGGTGGTATGTAAGACCGATCTCCATGAATTTTCCCTCCCAATATTGTTCCCAAACATACCTATTCTCTGTCTCCACTCCCTAAGCGCGCTCCCATACAAAGATTACGTTTTTTAAAATTTGCTCCCACCGCTATAACTGTCCCAAGGGTGCCCCTAGAGGAGTCAAATGTATAACTGACCTCCAATATTTTTTCAACCTTAACATGTTTTCGGAACATATCTTCCCTTTATTTTCAAGCCTTAAGGTGGTCCCCATACAAATTTTTTAGTTTTTATAAAATTTTTTATGAAATCGAGGAGAGATTTTTTTGCCAGGACTTGTTAAAGTGCCACAACAGCGCTTTTCCATTTGAGGGTATATCCTCAAATTTCGGATCCGAAGATATATGGAAATATATGAGATAATGTATTGTCATACATTGAACTATGCATTGACGTATATGATCATGTATGCCTATGCATGATCATATATTAGTCAATGTATGATCATGTATGTTCATATATATTTCGATTTTCACATGGGAAGTTTAAAAAAAAAATATTTCATTTTTTTAAGATTTTCATAATTTATCCCATTTTAACAATTTTAAATATCTTTCAACCTATTTTGGATTTTTATGCCTTGTTGAAATGATAATTCAGTCCAAGTGTTATATGTGTAATTTTTAGTTGGATTATTTTCTGAGGTCTAGATAAAAATAACTCATGCGTTGACCCTCGTTGTTGAACAAAATTTAAAAATAAGAAATCAAAACTAGAGTTTTGAAAATTTACAAAAAAAATACCATTTTGGGTCATACCTGGGAGATGAATAGTATAATCCAAGAGAGACAAAAATTTATATCTAAATATTTATAGATGTTGGAAATGAAACTAGAATATAGAATCATAAGTTACTGACAAAACTATTTAATTTTTTTCATGTTTTTCATAATTTATTTTATTTTAATTCTACAATGGTTTGGGTGAATTGCAATTACTTAAATACTTTCCCGACAGATTTTTATGCCTTGCTGGAAAGGTAGTTTAGTCTAGATTGCGATTCTGTTAACATTTTCCAGAAATACAATTATTTAACCCTCTGCGACCCAGCACACACGATTGTGAGATGTGTTGTTTTCTCTTAAAGTTGCAAATATTTTCAATACTAATAGGTTTACTTAAATAAAAAATTGCAATTATACATTTACCTAAATTATACATATTTCGTAAAATATGAATTAACATCAGCAAATTTTAAAAAATTAAAATATAATAAAATAAAAAGAAATAGTATAAAATAAATAAAATAAAAGAAAATACAAAATATTAAAATAAAATCTAACATGATGCAATACAATCAGAAAAATGTATTTATATAATCATACAAAATTTGATGTGGCATAAATATAATCAAAAACTAATTTTACTAATTTTTTTAATTTTAATTTTAATTTTTTACTTTTGTCTAATGGTATCAAATAAAATGTAATTTTATTGTATTAAATGTAATTTTATTTAGGGCGAGTAACATATTTCCATAACCAAGATATTTCCATATAAATTTGACATTTATAACTACACTCACGATAACTTTACCATAAACGTTCAACAGTTGTTTAAAAAGTAAATCAGTAAAGTTGTTTCAATTGCTTAAGTAGCTATATTGCAAAGAAATATATTTTTTAACTTTTTCTATTAGTCATTCAATAAACAAAATACGAACATTCGGTAGAAGTTAAAATATTCAATAAAAATTTTCTGTTAAAAAAAAATCAGCTGTTATAATACGATTAGTTTTAAAATAAACGAGAAATCTATTATTTTTACCGACTTTGCAAGTTAATTAATTAACAATTAAAAATTAACGACAAAATGCAATTGTTTTGAACGATAATTGGATAGTCCGTTTTTTAACTTATTTTCAATTGTTTTGATGTACATATTCGGCTGATTTGTATGGTTGAGTGTATGGTTAAGCACTAAACTCAGTTTATTTACAGATAAGTACACTCATAATAATCCATGCTTAAAAATACGAAAATATTTTTCGTAAATATTTTTTCGTACAATATACAAACCTTTGGTTTATATCACAAATATTTTGTATACAACAAATTTCATAAATTTACAAATTTCGTAAATAATACAAACACGATTTTGTAAATTATTTTTAGTATAAAGTACAAAAAAATTGTAATACTACAAAATTTTTGTACTAAGTTGATGGTAAAAAATTGATTAAATTTAAGAATTTCGTAAATTAAACAAATAAAGTTTAATGAAAAAATGTTTGTATAATGTATAAAAATATCGTAATACCAAATACCATTTTGTAAACATACAAAATTTTTTTTATTTAACGATTTCGTTTGTATATTTTACAAATATTTTAGATTTATTCATTAATATTTTTTGTAGAATAAAGAAAAATATTTTGAATTTTTACAAAATATTTATATATTTACAAAACTTTTTTGCACGTTTACAACATTTCGTTAAATATAGTAAACATTTGTCATTAATTCTCATTTGGTCATTGAACGAAATAGTGTAAACAACAAAGATTTCTTTGCTTAAAAAATCTCGAATTTTGTGCCAAAAAAGCATTATTTGCGAAAAGTTTTACTTTACTTCTTCAATTGAATATGTTCCATTGATTTCAACGTGCTAAGGATGGTTTGTGCGGTTCAGAAGTTGTGATTTTGACACGGAAGACAAAGACCGCACTGGTCAGCCAAAAAAGTTGGAAGAGATGAATTGGAGGCATTTCTCGATGAAGATTGTTGTTAAACTCAAAAAGAACTTGCAAAATCATTCGGAGTTTCTCAAGCAGCAATTTCAAATCGTTTGCAAGCAGCAGGAAATGGGTACCACAAGCAAGAAAATGGGTACCACACGATTTGAAGCCGAGAGATGTTGAAAGACGATTTGCATGTCCGAAATGCTGCTTGAACGCCATAAAAAGAAGTCATTTTTGCATCGAATCATTACTGACGATGAAAAATGGATCCATTACGACAACCCGAAACGTAAGAAATAGTATGTGAAGCATGGCAGAAGGGTCTCATCTATTATGAGCTACTTAAATCGGGCCAGGCGATCACAGGGGACCTGTACCATCTGGCCTGGGTATCCGAAATTGGCTTGATTAGTTCTTGGCCTCAAAAAATGAGCAGTTGTTTTGGCGCGGAATAAATATGTGTCTAGAAAGTTGGGAAAAGATCATAGATAACAAATGCCAATGTTTCACAGTAACATAAACGCCAAAATTTTGCCAAATATATCGTATTTTTAGGTTATACATCCAATTTTCTACTAGATACAAAATTATTTTGTATTTAAACAAAATATTTATATCTTTACCAATCTTTTTTTTGTACTTTTATAAAATTTCGTATAATATACAAATAAAAATTCGATACTAGAAAACAAAATATCCTACTAGATACAACATTAAGGGTTTTCACAAGGGGTGTACTATTTGTTGTATCGTTGTATCGTCCTAACAAAAAACAGAGTTGTTAAAAATTAAATTGAAAAAATACAACATTTGAGAATAGCACGATACAACATTTTTGAGTATGTTTAGTGTGCTATGTTTGAGTGTACTAACATATAGAAAACTGAATAGAAAATCGTTGTTAAACACAAATAAAAATTTTAACAACTCTGTTTTTTGTTAGGACGATACAACAGATAGCACACCCCTTATGAACAACCTAATTATTTTGTATTTAAACCAAATATTTGTATCTTTACCAATCTTTTTTTTTTTGTACTTTTATAAAATTTCGTAAAATATACAAATAAAAATTCCATACTAGAAACGAAATATCATTTGTACATATTACAAAAATATTCGTAATGTCAAAATAACCAAAACTTTCGTAAAATTAACCACATTTTTCGTTTATTTTACCTATGGATTATTATGAGTGTACGTCATAATTAGATAAAACCACATCGGATCGTATTTGATCATATTAAATTCAATATGGATCTAAATTAATACAGTACGATCCACCATTTTTCGAATCAAATTGTATTTTAGGCTATATTAAAAAAGATATATGTGTATTTTATAACATCTAACTTTTTTACTCAGGTAGTCCCTTATCAAATATTTAGTTACATAACCATATATCTAGTAATGATTTACTAGACTGGGATTGCCTACCTCAGATATTCAGTAAATATTGGGATACTTATTCCATAGCCAGCTAGAACATCATACGTACATATAATCGATATTAAAAATCCAATATTCTTCATAAGCACTGATGTCCTAACTGAGTAAAGAATAATTCAAGGCCATATAGCATCTTTCCAAAGCTACTAGGTCGAAACGTGGACAGATTTTAACCATTTATGTTCAGAATTGTGAACTGTAGTTTAATTATAAGAGTCGTTCATTTAACATGTACAGAAGAGCGGACATTATTCAATCTACTCAGCAAGTGGAACTGAGTCGATGTGAGCCTACGCACATTATTTTTGTTAGTTACAAACATCAGCACAAACTTAATGTCACCAGATCCATAGAGTGCTGAAGGGTGCAATGAGCTCCAAATTACCCAATATTTATCTACTTCTAATTTCCCCTCTTTTTGGAAGAGTAAAAAGAGAAGTGTTTTCCGGTTCTTTCAATTATTTGTCAAAAAAACATAATTATGTATTTTACCTCTAATCAATGAAAAGTCCACAAATTTTAATATAATCTGGTAACCCTGGCAATAACAACAAATACAGCATGAGCATAATATTGTAGTAGATTAAAAGCACAATGCCGGAGGTGGTATTTACAATCAAGTTTGTTTGAATAGAAAACACAAAATGAACAAGAAATGTTCATTGTATGGGGGATTCGTATTGTTAGCTACAGTAATTGTAAAGAATAAATTGAAAAAAGTGATATATGTTGAAGTTTAAAAAACAAAAATAATTTGGGGAGAAAATGTAACTTAAATGTATTAAAATAGTGGAAACTATACAATTTTTGGTAATGTTTCACTTCTTAGAAAATAGCATAATATAGAAGAAATCAATTTTCGGTTGCACCAGTATTTTTCATGTGAAATTTAGTTTTTCTTTTAGATTAAGCGAAAAAATTCCAAAATCTATGATCACCTAAAATCATAACATATTTAAAGAATGTGACATTAATATGAACAATTTCAATCCTTATCCTTTAATCTTAAATTCTTATGACTTGAAACTTCTATTGTTCATGCAAAAACAAATTTGAAAACAACTTTGTTGGTATAATATAACTAAACAATATAATCATAGTACGTACGAGTACTATAGTAGTATACTCGTATGATTGTTTATAAACTAAATTCTGAAAGTAAAAGGTTTTCATGGGTAATAACAATTACGGATTAAGGGCATAAACTACTCTAATGTTAAATGAAAATATTTTACAAAAGCAATGGCTTGTAAATAATTCCCATTTAGCTAAGCTTTTTTACCTATTTGTTCAAAATAGAAAACATAATAAGCAAAAAAATAATAGCAAGCAGTGAAATGTTAAAAGGAAATTCATGTAAGACATGCTATTGATGAAATTAAATCTTTTTAAAACTTATTAAATTACTTTTTTTGTAAGTAAAATAAGGGGATTACTTTCTTTGGATTTTTTTTAAATTTTTTTCTTTCATATTTGAATAGTTAGAACTTTTTTTAAAAAAATATTCGTTAAAATAAAAAAGTTGCATCACATTAACAAACTACTAATTCGATAGCTAATTATATTGTGTTCCAAGGTATATGGAAAATATATATATAAAACAATGTTACTAATAAATGTGTAATAAAAGTGTCCAGTAAAAATTTCTATTACCCGATAGTGAGTTTTGTAAAAAATCTTTGGCAGAACTTCCACTACTCGCTGCTACCTTAATAGTAAAGTTTGAACGGTTTCACTATCTTGTTTTTGTGAGAATTGCCTCATCTAAAAAAATGTATTAAAGCTCCAAAAAACTTTGGATATTATGACATCATATTTGGGAAATATGATATTTTTCTGTTTCTGCTTTTGGGAAATTTGCTAGCAGTTGGGGCGATATAGCATTTTTGTTTTTATTCTTTATGGTTTCGGACGTTATTACCTAACGCCTTTGCTACTGTCCGAGGTATATCAAGTTAATGTCAGGTCAAAATCGCTTAAGTATTGCTTCTAAAGAGTAATTGCTCTAAAACTGATCATAAGAAGTGATTTCGGTATCACTTGGCATTTCCAAACAGAGGGTCATGGGTTCGATTCCCGGCGGGACCAATATTTTATTTATTTTTTTTTACTTTTTTTTTATTCTATTAATTTTTTTTTAATATTTATAATTAATGTGCTTAAATTCAATATTTTTTTACTTTTTAAAAATATGTATAGTATATAAAAAAATGGTGAGAAATTGCTTTTTATGCACTTGTAAAAATAGTACTGAAAATAATATTGAATTGGAGTGCACCTTTTATACTTGTTCAATAAGTACTTTTATTGTAGAGAATAAGGAACAATATCTGCGCACATAATAATCCATGCATAAAAATACGAAAAAATGTCAAAATAACAAAAAATTTTGTAAAATATACGAAAAATGGTTTATTTTACGAAAGTTTTTGTTGTTTTGAATTTATTTAGTATGTTTATGCATGGATTATTATGTGTGTGGCATAAACAAAGTGGTGTTTTTATGCCAGTCAACTTTCATATCAAAGAATAGCTCAGCGGTAGAGCACTAGACTAGCAATCGTGAGGTCGCAAGTTCGATACACGGTGCCGACAATAAAAAAACTTTTGTAAGATAAAAAAAAATATAATTTTTTTTTGTAAAGAATTGGTTAAAAAGAGCTTCCTTTGCACTCGTTTAAAAAGTACTGAAAAAATGTTGAAGTTGGAGTACTCCTCTCCTATAACAACTCAATGTTAAAATCATTAGTGTTTATGTTAAAAAAGAAGTACATCTAGATCATCAATTGTAGTGCTTTTTCTACTGCTTCGGCATCTCTTTTTTTGCTGGGAACTTTTATAGAATTACTAAAAATTTTCTGAAACTATGTGTTCTCACGATTTTAAAAAATCCATAAAAAGCTTTACAAAGTTTCATCTGATTTAATATGACCTCATATATGATGATATAAAATTTCATCTAAAAAATTCCCCGATTAAATTGTATCATATCACATCTAATTGCATCATATTAGATTTATTTTGCTACAATTAGATACGATTTGATAAAATATAATCCGGATTTTGTCCTCATCTTATTTTATCTAATTATACCTTATATTATATTATTATATCTGATTTAATATAATGGGATCTAAAATTGTATTTACATAACCACATATCTGGTAATGATTTTCTAGACTGGGCGGAAGCAAAGTGATCACCAACGAGTTAAGGCTCCATTAGTCTCTGCGTTCCGTAACGTTTCTGTAACTTGCCGTGCCGGATGGCTCTTTTGTGTAGTTAGTCTTTTCCGCAACAACGTATCAGCTGTTTAATGATGTTTGTTTACTTGTTTTGAAGAGGAATTTTAGCAGAAATCTGCGCCGACCATATCAATCGGCTGAGGTCGCTGAGTAAAAAAATTGCAGCGGCGGCTTAAAGCTTGCTGTGAGCCAAAAGCTGATCGGCTAGTCAACTTTTAGTTGACACAAACAAAACATCGGCTTAACAGTAAAAAAAAAGATAATTAAAAAAAAAATTAAAGGAATTAGCTATGCTAAAATCCCAAACGTATTTTACAATTTGTGAAAAATGATTTGTTGAAGTCATATCCCTATCCGGATTTCATTCTTGCCTAGGGAAATCGTCAGGGGACGATAGTTTTAGATTTTCTATAAATATTTGTTAAGTCAAATTACAAACCCAATGAGAATTTTTTGTTCTCGTCTAGGAGCGTTATTAAACATTTAAAATATCAAAGAAAAAATAAAAACAACAACAAAAAATTTTACCACGTTTTTGCTTTGTCATCTTCCAATATACTCTGTTATTTTGACAGATCTAGGGTTGCCATTTCCATTTTGAGAAAAAGATGACGTCAACCTCAAAAAAGGAGGACATTTGTCTTCAAAAAGAGGAAAATTTTTTTTAATAAATTAATTTTAGAGAAATCAAGAGCGCGATAAAATATAGAAATAAAAAATTCACAAGTAGTGGTACATAATAAACAAAAAACAACATAATTAACCATTTTCAGGAATGTACATTTCTATAATTCCTTGATACGAATTGTAAAGAGTTTCATGAATGTTTTTCAATGCTTCCAATTTAAATTAGTCTAAAAAAACTCATGAAAATTCATATAAAAATTTTATTTGACTCTAATAATATCAGAAATAGAACTAGAAATAGTTTCTGGAACAACTTTTTTCTGGCGTCCACTGCGCCTTGATTAAAAAAACTTCACAAAAAAGATAAAAATCATTCTGAATTTAAAATTAGTAGTACCTGAATAAACAAAAAAAAACGATTTACAAAATTTATTGTATACATTTTCGGGAATGTACATTTCTATAATTTCTTGATACGAATTATCAAGAATTTCATGAATATTTTTCAACGCTTCCAATTTGAATCAATATATTACTGTCGCATTTCTTCAAATATTCATAAAACTCTTGACAATTCATATAAAAATTTTATTTGACTCTTATAATATCAGAAATAGTTTCTCGATTCAATTTATTTCTTTTTGGGGTCCACTGGGCTTTGATTCAAAAATATACGTTCTACGTTGATCGTATATGCTGGTAATAAAAATTGAAACTCAACAAGTTTTTTCATTTCATAGCAAACATCATTTTTAATAAAAAAATCGCACCATTCATTAAATAAATTTTCATCATTAAAAGCAATTTTAATTTTTTTTTTAATTCAACAGTTGGCTCATTGTTGATAAGCTTCACATTTTGGCAATCAAAGTGATGCCAAGTCAATTGAACTAACAGCAACAAAAAAGCGATGCCAACAATTCAAAAGTTTAGAAGCAATAAAAAAAGTTATGGAGAAAAGTGCAAAAAGTAGGACAACCCCGGGCACTTACTGAAAAAGAAGTAAGACTGCTCCGGACGCCCTAAAAAAGAGGACGGTGTCCGGAGAAAAGAGGACGGATGGCAACCCTAGACCGATCTAGCAATGTAGTGACACCCATTCATGTATAAACACCAATAGAAAACAATGTTTTCTAAAGTGTCAGTAACATTTAAATTTGCACAAGCACTGGGTATTAGTTCTAAATGTTTATGGTGTAAAAAAAATTATCGACTGCGGCGGTTACAAAAATTGGACGGCGGCTCGGCTCAGCCGGTTTAAGCCATTCGGCGCAGATCTCAGAATCTCAGCTGTCACCTCGCTGTCACTTAAGCCTGATATTATGTTCGTACTTTGGTGAAAAAAGCTGTCAAACTCCCTATAAAAAAATGATTTTTCACTTGCGTGGAATTGTAGCGAAATAGCGGTGGATTTTTTTTCGCATCAATTTAATAGACAGGACCATTTTAAAATGTAGCGAAAAAGTGACTTTGTGCATTTTAATGTTTTTATTATAGTTTTTGAGCTCCAACCATAGAGCGAAATTTTTTGCTCTTTTAATCAAAATACTGGGCTTTAACGGAGAACAAAAATTCTGTGTTCATCCGGCAGGAAACGTTACGTTACAAACAAACTAACTACTCAAATGCTTTTTCGCAAACAAAAACAGCAGGTTCGTCACGGAACGTTACGTACAAACTAATTCTACCTTTAAGACTGTCTTTAAGCGTTACGATTACACTGTGAGACAAATGGTAGGGGTCAGTGATCGGGAAGGGTTCAAACTACCGGGGAAAGTTATATCGGTAAAAAAGAAGTTATACGTATCCCGGCGTTTCGCAGGGTCACCCCTAGAAATCGAGATATATCGATTTGACCTTTGGTGGTCTTTGTTTTGCCGGTAAAAATAAATGTATGAAGAAAAAAATATTTTTTGCCTAAAATATTAAAAAAAAAGTAATAAACAAAAGGTTCTTGATTTTTATGGTAGCGGTAACAAAAACTTATATTTTTACCGGCGAAACTGTTGAGTATATAGAAAAACGTTATATGAACAGATTAAAGGAATTGTAATTTTTAATTTTTTTAAAATTGTTTGAGCAAAATCGGACTAGCGGTTCTCGAGTTATGTCAAAAAAAAGATATATCTCGATTCCTAGGGGTGACCCAGCGAAACGCCGGGACACGTATAACTTGTTTTTGACCGATATAACATTTCCCGTTGGTTTCATCCCATCCCGATTTTGACTGTCGCATAGTGTTATTAATCTGTCGTAAAAGATAATTAGATATGATTTTTTTTGCAATACAGTGCTACGCTCATTTAAAATGTTGATGTCGTCCCTTGCTTTACATTTACACATCGCAGATGGACTTCATTTAGAAAAAAACTTCAAAATATGGCACTTCTTTGAACGTATTTGGTTTTGAATACAGTGTGCATTCAATTCAGTCAAAATTTATTTTAAAAAAAAATCATACAAAGCATTTTGTAACTTTAATATTGATTATCTTAAAGTTAAAGAGCATATTTTAAAATTGTCGTACTTGTACGATCAGAACACTGTAAGTAAATCTGAATCTAAATCTTTTCTTAATTTTATCCACCTAAATTTAGATTTTGAATCACAGTGATACGTACTGCTTTTACTTACTTATGTCTATGGTTATGTGTGTACAAAGCGACATTGATGTGCCATCAAATAAGCCTGTAATTTTTCTTAACCCCAAACAAAATAAAAATTCTGAGAATTCTACATCTGTATACGAAATGCAATATCTTTAATTTTCAATTGCAAATATGCTGTAACAACAACTAGAAAAGAAATTTCTTTTTAATTTATTTCATTGTAGCTTTCACTTTGAGTATGTTTTTAATTGACATAACATTTATTTTACCATGTCACAGAAATAGCATCATACTTCAATTATCAAACAAAATAATAGACTACAGTTTTACAATTAAAAATTCTTAATTCAACAAGTTTTGTTGTTTTGTGATGTTGTGTTTCTGCCAAATCTCAAAGTTAAAACAAACATCATATTAAAAGGAGTAGAACCCACTTGAACAAAAAAAAAAGACTTTTTTACAAAGCTTTTTTCGAAACCAATACTCACAGAACACTGTGCTACAAAATTAAACCTTTTTCGTAGCACATACGGCAAAAATTCAAAAAATCTTCAACCTATTATCAAACTCCCATCAATCCGATGGGAATTTTTTGGTCAAATTTAGTAGAAAAATGTATTGGTTGAATTTTTATCACACCACTAGTGGTGGTATACTTAATTAAAGTTAGAATGTTCATGCTTTAGATGTAAACTACCCTACCGCAAAAAAAAAGAATTGCGCCCTACACTTTCAAATTTAAGTATTTTAGCAAGGCAATTTAAAAAAAAAAGTTTTTTTTTGGCATTTACAGTCGGATCTTAAAATATGATAATCTATGTTTTGTCTCGAGGAGAGCAATATTTTGCTCCAAAAAATATTTTTTTCGAAACTGCCGTGCAGAAATAATATAGATTCCAAGGTATACCGCGAACATTTTTTTTGTGGTACGGCCTAATGTACACTCTAAAAAAAATGTTTGTAAATTTAATAAAAATTTTTTGTAAATTTACTACTATTAAAAGAGTAAATTTTGTTTAAATTGAAATAAGAATGGAGTTGACTAATTAATTATTATATTATTATAATAATTATTAATTATTTTCAGTTGGTACGGCTCGAGGTCAGTTTTATTTAATGACCTCGAGTCTAAACAACTGAAAACAATTAAAAATAAATTCTTTCGTAATTATTTTTTATAAAAAAAAAGTTTACTAATTTACTAATTATCAGCAATGCCAACTTAGTTAGCGCTTTTGTACTACTCGCATTATTTTCCGTTAGCGCGTTTTATAAAAAGGCGCAAGGGTGTATCTTTTCAGTTTTTTATTCAGCGCTTTTAGCGCCTAACTACTTTCAACGTTTTTCCGATAAAGTTTTCTCATAGAGTGTTCGAAAAATTTCAAAAATTAAAATTTTTGCAAATTCGAAAAAAGTTTTTTAAAAACGGCTTGATGGAGAATTTTGATTTTTAGAGCAATATTGTTTTCAGACATCCCAAACTCATAATGGAAAAAAAAATTCTGGTGATCGCACTTTTCAACTAAAGTTCATTCGACCAGGTGTGTCAGAGTTTAAATTGAAGTATCTGCATTTAAAATGGCATTAAAAATAATATATGGCCAAAAGAACGGATTTTCGTTAGTAATTTTTCTCTTCTCTTTAAATCGTTTGAATTTTCTGATACCAGTATGCAAAAAATAATGTAGCATGGTGTAATTGTTGTCAGTCGTCACTTTTTCTTTTGGAAATCATGAAAATATCCCAGCAAAATTTTGTGTTTTTTAAAGAGGTTGATCCACTCCTTTTGGTTTACAAGCTAACATATTATTGGTTTTATCACCGATAACTTTCTATCAAGTTGTTCCACAAGTTATCGATACTTTTACTTCAAACAAATTATTATACATCTGTTATTGCACTACGTATAATACTAGTACAGAGAATGCCGGAACTAATTCCACTGTATCACTTCTAGTGGAACATATTCTAGAATAAATGGGGTTGAAAACTGGTCCCTAAAATTTTCTTGGGTTGTTTTAAAAATGCAATTCAATTATCCTTATGTTTTCAAAGGAATCATTGAAATGACTGGCTTTTAGCAATGGCTCAATTGTTCTTAAATATTATTCTTTTTGTTTGATTGTTGTAGCTTTCCTTTATTAAAATCCTATTTTCTTTTTAATTAAGTCATGTTCATATTTTGGCAATGGAAATAATAAAATAAATCTCTTTGTATTAATTTCTTTTTTTTTTGTTATTTTATTTCAAAGAAGGTATAAATTAACTGGTGAAAGAAGTTCCATTGAGTAGAACAACTTATTGTAGAAAAGCATTAACAAATTTAGTAGGTTAGGAATAAGAATAAACATTTTTTCTAAAGTTATAAACACATTAATTTGGAAATCAGACTAGATCTAGTGTCTGCCTATTTTCTATGGACAGTCTTCATCAGTGATTTTCCATTAAATTCTATTATTTTTTATATTTTATTGTCAGATTGTCTCTATATGATAATTTTTTCAACAACCCGTCGCACTAAGCTTCGTCCCATGGCCAAAATAAAAAAGAAAAATTTGTCTCAAATTGTGGCTAAAGTAGGATTTTTTAAAGATAAGAAAGTAACTCAAACAAATGTGAAAAATTATCTGGTTTGATTGCTTTTACCGCCAAGAGAGGGCGCTAAACTCAGAGAATTTTATGCAAAAATTATTTAACAGAAAAATGGGTTTTAATTGTTCCACGAAAATAATTCTCAAAAATACATTTTTTTAAAAACTTGTTCGAAGATTTGTTTTTTAATTACTTCAATATATTTGTAGTTAAATTAGAATATGGATTTTGGTATATGTTTACAAAACAATTATTTTTTATTGCTCCTAAAAACACATTTTTTTTTTGTTGAAAATCCAAAAATTACTTAAGTTTGATGGACTATAAAATAAAATTATATAAAATTAGATATTTTTTTTTTGCTTTCTTTGTAAGTTTATACTATAATATAATAGATCATTAAAAAATTAGTTACTATTTTTACCACAAATTAAAAAAAATTGATTTTTTTTAATCCCGGTTGAAAAATGTTCATATACGCTCAAACATGTTCATATATGGTTTATGTATGGATACATATGAACAAATATGGATTTTTTGTGAACATATATGGATTTTATATGAACATATATGGAAGTATATGTGATTCCATATATGGAAAAAATTTCATATACAGACATATATGGAGGCATCTGTTATTTCATATATGGAAACGGCACTCATATATGGACAAATATGAAAGTATATGTTATTCAATTTATGCAAAAGGGACTTGTATATGAACATATTTCGAAAAATACATTTTTCCATATATGTAAAAGGAACTCATATTTCGATAAATATGGAATTATATTTAATGCCATGAATAAAAAAAGGAACATATGTAGCGCCTAATTTGAATGTCATACATAAATTTATATCTATCGTACAACCTTATAATAAAGGACAGCAACGTTCGCATGTATTCGCATATATTTAATAAATGTATATGAACATATACTTAGGTGTTACCTCATTTTTCGGATCCATACATATATGGTTGAACCATAAATGTTCATATATGGAGATTTTTCACCGGGATGCCTAAATTTATGATTTTTACACAAATATCACGCATTTAAGAGTGTGAACCTTCCATTTTAGGTATAGAATGTGTTGAGCGGGCTTTTGTAAAACACTACGAGAAACATTTTTGTGGAACTTTCTAATCCTCTAACTCTTCAATGAAAGGGAATTTTTTGGCCCCTTTTTAAAAAGGGACAAAAAAGACCCGTAAGTCGAAGGGTTAGAGGGTTAAAATGTTCCACAAAAATGTTCCTCGTAGTGTTTTACATAAGTTCGCTGAACACATCCTATATCTAAAATGGAAGATTCTCATGGTTTCTCCCTAAAATTCAGGTTTGTGGGACATTTGAGAGCCAATTCTGAATAAGTACGAAATTAACCCTTAAACACATTTTATGTTTTTACTTAAGTTAAATTTTCAATCCTGATGTCTTAAAAGACTTATAGTAGAATTGCATGACAAATATTTTTGCGGAATATTTTAACCCTCTAACTCTTCAACTTACGGGTCGTTTTTGTCCGTTTTAAAAAGGGCCAAAAAAGTCCCTTTAATTGAAGAGTTAGAAGGTTAAAATGTTCCACAAAAATATTCCTCGCAGTGTTTTACATAACTTCGCTGAACATACCCTATGCCTAAAATGGAGGACTCACATCGTTTCCTATTTTAATCATATTTAATTATACCCTACACCACTACGTGGAGAGGGTATTATAAGTTTCTGCTGATGTTAGTAACACCAAAAAATATTGGTCCTAGACCCACCTTATAGTATACCGATCGGCTCAGATTTTTTTTATTTCGATTTAACGATGTCCGTCTGTCCGTCCGTCCCTCCGTCTGTCTGTCCATTAGACCACCCATGAAATGTATGGGATTTTCAAAAGTATTTTTTTTGTTTGCTCCACCGGCCGTTTCCGGTAGGTTGAGTGCAAAAAATAACATATGTGTAAAAACTGGATTTCTTCGTGGCATACAGGCCAGTCAGTTTGAATTTTTGACCCTAAAAGTTACCTCAAAACACTTCAAAGATTTTTTGCACCATAACTTCTAAAATTGACGTTATTTGCAAAAATACTATATGAGTATTGTTATGCACAATAAAAGGACGAACACTTTCTTCATACTAATTTTTGGCCCAAGTGTTACTTATCGTGGTGTTATAAGCGGATAAAGTAAAAATTTGTGTTAAGAATTCATTTTAAACGGCCCTCGCTAAAATTTGGACAGAGCCAGTTAGGATCGGTTTTAATTTTTTTGTAGAGCAAGATATGTTCTTTGTATAAACACGCTGAAAAAAATCGCCCTGCAGGAAACATATTTGCTGGTGATATATATATGTTTGGAAGAACTGTCAAAATATATTTGCCGTGTTTTTAATATAATATGTTTGCCAGCAAATATAATATGTTTGCCAGCAAATATAATATTTTTGCCTGTAAACATATGTATGTTTGAATCATATGAAATACATCTACTCGCAAATATATAAATGTTTGCAGGCAAATATATATATTTTTATCATTATTATATTTGCACTCCACAAATATAATAATGATAAAATAAAAATGCAAATATATTTTTGTTTAAGTGGGAAAATATGACTAACATTCAAACATTACAGTGTTTGCCTGGAGACATATATATTATAACGATAAAAATAAAATAATTGGAAACACACCTCAAACATAAGTATAGTAGTTTATAAACATATATATAATTGCCTGTAAATATATCCAACAATCTCTTTTTTCTGCGTGAACTAATTACATTTGGAACATATATCTGTTACTCCACGAAAGAAAGACCAAAATCGGGAAGTTGAAATTTCAAAAGTGAAATTGAATTTTCACGATTTCGTTAATAACACTATGCGACAGTCAAAATCGGGATGGGATGAAACCAACGGGAAATGTTATATCGGTCAAAAACAAGTTATACGTGCCCCGGCGTTTCGCTGGGTCACCCCTAGGAATCGAAATATATTTTTTTTTGACATAACTCGAGAACCACTAGTCCGATTTTGCTCAAACAATTTTAAAAAAATTAAAAATTACAATTCCTTTAATCTGTTCATATAACGTTTTTCTATATACTCAACAGTTTTGCCGGTAAAAATAAATGTATGAAGAAAAAAATATTTTTTGCCTAAAATATTAAAAAAAAGTAATAAACAAAAGGTTATTGATTTTTATGGTAGCGGTAACAAACATTTATTTTTACCGGCAAAACTGTTGAGTACATAGAAAAACGTTATATGAACAGATTAAAGGAATTGTAATTTTTAATTTTTTTAAAATTGTTTGAGCAAAATCGGACTAGTGGTTCTCGAGTTATGTCAAAAAAAAGACCACCAAAGGTCAAATCGATATATCTCGATTCCTACACTCAAAAAAATAAGTTAGTAGACAAATTAGTAAAACGTCTTGTATATCAAGTGTACTAGTTTTCAGCAATTTTTTTGCTGAAATTCCGTTTTCAGCAAAAATTTTAGTTATATTTTTTTAGCACTAAACTAATTTTGAACTAATGTTTTACTAATTTATTTTGCTACAAAAATTGTGCTGATAACCGCATGCATAGCGTGGACGACAACCAGATAGACAAGATGTAGATGTCGCAGCTTGTCTGGAAACGGAAATGACAAAAAATGAAAAACAACTCTACACATATTCTATATTTAAATTTTCAGCAAATAAATTAACTAAAGTAAAATTTCGCTACAAGTTTTTTGAGTTTTTTTCAGTCTACTAATATTCAGCAAAAAGTTTAGTGATTTTAGCAAGGATTTTTTTCATTTGCAGTCGACTAAATGTTAGCAAAACTTTTGCTGAAGATTACTATTTTTTTGGTAAAAATCAGCTCGCTGATTTTCAGCAAACCTTTTGCTGAAATTACCAACTTTTTTGCAAGCACGCTCCTGACTAAAAATTTGCTGACACAGCAACATTTTTTGCTGACTTTACTGACTATTTTTTTTTTTTGAGTGTAGGCTTGACCCAGCGAAACGCCGGGACACGTATAACTTCTTTTTTACAGATATAACTTTCCCCGGTAGTTTGAACCCTTCCCGACCTCTACCATTTGTCTCACAGTGTAATTAATCTGCGATGAAAGTAATATCCATTTTTTTAATTTATACATCTCATGTTACTTAATTTATCAAAAAAATTTCGCACTTTGTATTCTAATTTTAAGTAAAAATTGGCTAAGCCGAAAAAGATTGATTTTTTTAGTACCTAAAAATTAAGGAGTCTGTGACGAATATGAAATTAAAAAACTCAGATAAAAGCATTGAAATATGTAACACACATATTTTCTTATCAATTTCAATAAATTTTTGGATAATTTAATTGCAAATTCCTAAAAAATAACGATTTTAAAATATGCATGTTCAAAAAATCATTTGATCTTTTCAAATTTAGTCCATTTTATTGTTAAACATACGGTTTTGTTCATTTTGTGTATGAAAACCCTACAAAAATATTTATATTTTCAAACATTTTGATTGGTTGAAAATAAATTAACCAATCAGAATGCTCCAAAAATAAACCAAGTCAAAGCATACTGCCACCCAAAATTTTAAATGAAATCGACTTTAACAAAAATACACATTTTTGTAAATTGGCCATACAATTTGTGTTTCAGATAGAATTTTCGGAAAATGTTGATGCAAAAGTTGTGATTTTTTTTTTGGCAAAAAGAATTTAGTGGAATATGAATTTACGTCATGTGTTAAGAGTTTGCAAATCCGATTAAGGGATTTTACTTTATTTGCATAGGAAAGTAAGGAAAGTTTTCATTTGAATTGCAATTATATCCTAGATCCTTTATCTAACAAAAATAAGTTGGTATGGTTGTAAAAGCCCAAAGTCTATACTTTTAAACCATATTAAAAATTATCCGTAGTTTAGTCAGGTATATGAATAAATAAAAAATTTTAACGAAAAAACTGACTTTTTGGTAAAAGCTAAATTTGCGAATATTTCGAAAACTAGAGCTAATTTTTAAATTTGGTGTTCACATTCGTGATACTCATCCTAAAGTCTATCAGAATTGATATGTCACATGCCCGATAAATTTTTAGTGTTGTACTATGTAATTGAATATCGTATGTTTTAAGGAATTCAGTAAGTAGGTTTGTATCACAACTGGTGATTCAAAAAAATAATGATACACACAGAAAACAGTCTCAGTTGTGGCCACCGAATTTGTTGCCAATCAAATTCGTGCGGTTATGACAACTATCTTCACAATAAGGAGTTGCATCAATTGTTTGTTATATAGAAACTTTAATTAATTTATTTTTAGTTAACTATTTTAATCTAATTTATAGTATTATTTAATGTAGTATTTTTTAACCATATATGGCCCACTGGGCTCGGTTATGTCAATAAAGAATTGAATTGAAAAAAATACAAAAATTATATTTTTCGTCGTGAAATCAAATATTCGGTTGCCTAATTCAATATTATGTTCCACATAAATATTATTATTATTATGTTCCACAAAATTTTATTGAAATTAAAAAACTTTTTTTGAATTTTCTGGTATTGAATCCGACCATTCAGGTTAATAGTTCACACTTTCACCCACTGCACCACAACTACTTTTAATTTTTTTTTAGCCTTATTTACTGTTTATACACATGAATATTTTATTTTAATTAAAAAAAATATCTTAATTTTTATCTTTTCCGGGATTCGAACCATGAAATCGGGCATATGAGGCCAACTCCTCACCCACTACACCATTATTAATTTTAATGTCTAATTTTGAATTTATTTGTTTTATTTGAAAAACAAATACGGTATAAAATTCGCTTACCAATACTAATTAATACCCTACGGGGAATGGGACCGGTCCCAGATGACACGCAGGATAGGTCCCAAGGGGGCGGAGACCGGTCGTTGATCGGTCTTTTTGTTTGAAAGAGACATATCACTTTAACATGGCGTTGTCATTGGAAATGACCAATTGCCACATTTTAGACACCTTGTGCCAGTAAGTTGGTGTGTCTAAAAATAGCTTTTCAAATAAACTAATAAAAAATTAAGAATTAAAAATAATCTACTTGGCGTCGAAGTAGGGCTCGATAACACAACCCCCTGCTTGTAAGGCAAACGCTCTACCGTCTGAGCTAATGTTGCTTGTGCGTGATGTCTGGCTGATGGTAAAGTTATATATTTTTCGTTTCTGTTCAAATAAAAAAGAAAAAGAAAAAACAAACACTACAAGCAAATAAAAAAAATGGAAAAG
This sequence comes from Leucophora obtusa, assembly GCA_949987735.1. Classification (NCBI taxonomy): domain Eukaryota; kingdom Metazoa; phylum Arthropoda; class Insecta; order Diptera; family Anthomyiidae; genus Leucophora; species Leucophora obtusa. Next base: position 305,368,908 of record OX465295.1, read on the forward strand.
AAAAAATAGAAAAGAAAACAACACTAACACACACACAAATATAGTGGAAGTGCCTTCAGTATGCCCCCGATTGACCAGTCACGGGATAGGTCCTTTAATGGCAGTTGACTCGTTTTTTGCGTTGGCCATAATTAAATTAAAAAATCAATTAATAATTAGAAAATTACCTCAAAAACTCTGATAATATAAATAAAAATTTAAAAAATTGCCCTTAAATTAAAAAGAAAATTAAATGAAATACCAATTGTTAAAACTAAAACAGCTTTAACATTAAAAAACGTTGAAAATTCAAAACTTAAAATTTTTTAGCAAAAAATTATAAAAATTTAAAATAAGAGCTAAAATAAGCAAATCGTAAAAAAATAAAGTTCAAAATAAATAAAAGAGTAAAATAATTAAAAAAATATTTTAAAAAATATGCCGCGAATTTTAATTTTTATTTCGGTATCGGTCAAGTTTTTTAAAAGCAACAGTGAAAGTAACGAATCAGAAAATACTTAGGAAATTAATTCATTCTCTTTGGTTAATATTTGTACTAATTTAGTAATATGCCTTCGGTTGACCGGTCACGGGATAGGTCCTTGGAGGGCAATTGACTCCTCATTCCCCGTAGGGTAGTTGTATGTGTTATCAATACAATCCACAATTCAATTAGTTCTACAGAAACTCGACTTTAAGGTTATATTTGATTAGGATACCCGTATTTGTTGTTACCACTTTCGAATATTGAAATTTTTTTAATAAAGTTTATATATAACACCAATTTTCTTATAAGTATATTCACTAAATAAACGGCTGCTTCTACTGCACAGAATTACTAAATTGATATTAATTTTAAAATTGATTGGAGATACTAATAATTTGTTAAAAGGATTGCTTTTTAGTTCATTTTCCCTATTTTTAATACGTAGTAAAATATTTTTGGTGTAGTATTCATTTATAGGTAACTCGAAATAAAATAACGTCTTGGCAAATTCATTTTAATGGTTTTGATCGAAATCCAACCAATCTTTTTACTGGGTGTACCCATTTAAGGTTTACTGGGAAGTGTCGTTCATTTTATACACTCATAATAATCCAGGCTTAAAAATACGAAAATATTTTTCGTAAATATTTTTTCGTACAATATACAAACCTTTGCTTTATATCACAAATATTTTGTATACAACAAATTTTATAAATTTACGAATTTCGTAAATAATACAAACACGATTTTGTAAATTATTTTTAGTATAAAGTACAAAAAAATTGTAATACTACAAAATGTTTGTACTAAGTTGATGGTAAAAAAATCGATTAAATTTAAGAATTTCGTAAATTATACAAATAAAGTTTCATGAAAAAATGTTTGTATAATGTATAAAAATATCATAATATTACCAAATACCATTTAGTAAACATACAAAATTTTTTTTATTTAACGATTTCGTTTGTATATTTTACAAATATTTTAGATTTATTCATTAATATTTTTTATAGAATAAACAAAATTATTTTGAATTTTTACAAAATATTTATATATTTACAAAACTTTTTTGCACGTTTACAACATTTCGTTAAATATAGTAAACATTTGTCATTAATTCTCATTTGGTCATTGAACGAAATAGTGTAAACAACAAAGTTTTTCTTTGCTTAAAAAATCTCGAATTTTGTGCCAAAAAACAAAATACAAAGACGGAAGACAAAGACCGCACAGGTCAGCCAAAAAAGTAGGAAGAGATAAATTGGAGGCATTTATCGATGAAGATTGTTGTTAAACTCAAAAAGAACTTGCAAAATCATTCGGGGTTTCTCAAGCAAGAAAATGGGTACCACACGATTTGAAGCCGAGAGATGTTAAAAGACGATTTGCATGTCCGAAATGCTGCTTGAATGCCATAAAAAGAAGTCATTTTTGCATCGAATCATTACTGACGATGAAAAATGGATCCATTACGACAACCCGAAACGTAAGAAATTGTATGTGAAGCATGGCAGAAGGGTCTCATCTATTATGAGCTACTGAAATCGGGGCCAGGCGATCACAGGGAACCTGTACCATCTGGCCCGGGTATCCGAAATTGGCTTGATTAGTTCTTGGTCTCAAAAAATGAGCAGTTGTTTTGGCGCGGAATAAATATGTGTCTAGAAAGTTGGGAAAAGATCATAGATAATGATGGCCAATGTTTCACAGTAACATAAACGCCAAAAATTTGCCAATTATATCGTAATTATAGGTTATACACCCAATTTTCTACTAGATACAAAATTATTTTGTATTTAAGCCAAATATTTATATCTTTACCAATCTTTTTTTTGTACTTTTATAAAATTTCGTAAAATATACAAATAAAAATTCGATACTAGAAAGGAAATATCATTTGTACATATTACAAAAATATTCGTAATGTCAAAATAACCAAAACTTTCGTAAAATGAACCACATTTTTCGTTTATTTTACCTATGGATTATTATGAATGTATGGACAGACAGGCGGACTCTGTACCGCATAGTGATGTTAGTTACAATAAATATTTCCAACGGTGTTCACTTTTTAACAAAAAATAACTTTTTTTGTGGTGAAAATTAAATGAATACCACAGTTTCTATTACTTGTTATGTTAGAAGTATTTTCCTCGCTTTTAGATTTAACAGTTTTTTTATTACATTTCTTAAAAAAAAAAAAATAATAAAAAAAGGAATAAAAAATAAATCCTTTACTAAGATCCATCCCCTAAAAAAATATATAACATCAGCATTAATACAAATATCTGTTCTTGTACTAATTGAAAGACGTAATTATGTATGTGTTTTTTTCAACGTTGGTTACCGTTATCGTTATAATACCGTTATCGCTAAAATACCATTTCAAATTGATTACCGTTACCATTACCAATACCTTTAAAACAATTTTCCAATACCGTTATCGTTACCGATACCGTTATTTTTATGGGTAGTTACCGGTATTTTACCGGTATTTATTAATTTATATAAAAATTCCAATTTTTTAACTTTTTTGTTTTATAATCCTGAGTTATTTTTACAAAAAAATTATAGATGATAATTTTAATTATTAAAACTACCAGCATTGAATTTGTAGGTTGTAATCTGTATTTTTAAGACTTAAAAATGAGAATATGCAACGTTTTTACTCGTTTTTATATGTTTTTAACGTAATTTTTAATACCGGTACGTACCGGTATTGCAGTCTCAAATACCGTTACCTTTACCGTTACCGAAACAAACAAAATTCGACACCGTTACCCTTACCGTTATTCGTTTCGGTAACCATCCTTGGTTTTTTTTTTTTTTTAATTATTTACCAGAAATATAAATGCAATTTATATCGTAGTATCCTTTATTATCCACTTATAATATAATTATACGTTATTATATTGTTGGTTTTACACTTATACATTTAATAGATTTGTGTATTTTTTCCCTCGTTTGTATGCCTATTCATTTAATACATGAACGATTTACAATTTATTTCAACAATTATTTGCATAATTTGTGTGTTATTAATTAACATAAATGCCATACATAATGAATGAGTAATTTTTGCAAATTAATATTACTCATACTCACACTTCACCATTCAATTATACAAACACGATTTTATAATTTATTCAATATAATTGGAATATCTTGGTTAATTTCAATCACATTATTATTTTTGCTCTGTTAATTTTAATTTTCACTATTACTTTTTTTTAATTATTTTAAGTATCAATTTTTTATGTAAATCCTTTTTAGGGTTTAATAAATTTCTCTTTAACTTTAATATCTTTGTTGTTTTATTGTATCCTTTAAAACATTTATAATTTTAAAATATTTCCAATGCTTTTTAATCGCGCGCCAATGACCAACTAACTGGTTATACAAAATTTGCACTGCTTTTATAGTGTTTGTGGCAGTTTCTGTAAAAGCTTTCTTTTTATCCTTAAACTTTGAAAAGCTTTTGAGAGACTTATCTTTTAGAGAACGGATAAATGTGTAAGAAAATAGATATACCGGTTAATTTTTGTTTACATTAAATAAGCACGTGCTTAACAAAAAGGCAAATTGTTGATATTGATTTAGACGTAAACGGAGAAACAATAACAAAACAAATTGGAAAGAAAATTAATATAGCACGTGCTTAAGAAAAAGAAAACAAAAAAACAATATGTGACAGTTTTAATACAATACAACTATATGTATGCATGTAAACTTATAAGTGTGTGTTGTACTTTTTGTCTACATTAGTGTGTACTGCTTATACATACAAAGTTTATATTAAGTTAAAGTGTGTTAAGATACATTAAAATTAAATTACTTTTTATATGTTGCAACATATGTGTCAAATTCTTTTTGTATATACACAGAGAAAACATATTCGTTGTGACAGCCGAATTTTTTACCAACCAATTGGTTTAGTTGGAACCACCAATATATTTATTGTACCAACGGAAATTCGGTACAGATAACAGAATTTCGGTTGGAACAATATATATTAGTTTTGTCGGTAATCCATTTGATTCGGACAACCAAAAAATTCGGTTGCTATAACAAAACTATTCAGTTAGCAAGAAATTCGGTTGTCGTAATTAATCTTTTTTCTCTGTGTAAGTATTGCCTTTAGTTGTAAGTATATTCGTGAGCCCTTTGTATTTGTGCAACATAAAATTTGTTTCCCTTTCCTGTTTGTTTTATGATGCATTTACACTTACGTAAGTCCAATTTACTATACACAACAACCGAAAATGTGTAGCTTTTAAAGAAATTTTGGTTAAGTGTACTACTACTTTTTCGTTGTAGTAGAAATTGGTATTAAGTTTCAAATATATTGCAAACAAATAAAATTCAGATTTAAAAGTAATAAATTATTAAATGTTAAAATATGTAGTTTAATTTAAAACGGAATTATGCACCCAAAACAATTCACATAAGAGATTAATCAGAACTGGGTCGACAACGACAACGAGAGTTGCTTTTTCATATATTTTGTATGGGAAGCAAAATGTCGTCATGTCGTCCGGCGATTTGTCGTCGGAATAGAATCTATTCTATTTTCGTGACGACACACTAATACACACTTAAAATATTTGTCAAATTGTTGCCATATTTTTAACTAATGAAAGATTGCCATTAGAACAGAGTTGTTAGAAATTCGTATTAGAGCTGCAAAAATTCGTACTTTGTTTACAAAAAATTTATTTTTTTGACAGAAGAAATATAATTGAAATTTAAAATACATAATTTACGGCAAAAAAGCAAAATTAAATACAATAAAATATAAAACAACAAGAATTAGTGAAAGACCAATTGAATTGGTGAAGAATAGTGGTGAAACAAACACAACAATATTTTTGTTTTGCTTTCCTTTTTTCTAAACGTCAACAAATGTCGACGGTCGATTGTCGCTGAATTTAAATTAATCGTGACGACTTTTGCTGTCGTCGGTCGACAACCGACCCAGTTGTGATTAACCTCTAAATCAAGAGTATATGTCAGGAGCAGGCACGGATTTGTCACTGAGGGCCATATTGTGGTTTTTCATAAATTATAAAGATTCATTAAAATTTCGGAACGAATTTTAGTGAATTTTTCATTAAACTAATGAAGTTTTCTTCACAAAGTAAGTGAAAAAATTCTGAAATTTAATGAAAAAGCTTCATAAATTTTATGAATCTTGTTTTAATGAAACTTTTTCATTAAGTGTTTGAAAATTTAATAAATAAAATGAAATGTTTAATAAATAAAATGAAATGTTTCACAACATTTTATGAAAAATTCCATTAATTCAACGAAATGTTTCAATGGACATGTCCCACTGAAACTTCATTAATTTTAGGTAAACATTCATTATTACCATGCAGATAATTCTCTTAGTGAATATATATAAAAAAAATAAAACTACATGTTTTTAACTAAAACGAGTAAAAAGGTTAAAGTCGGGCATGCTGACTATACAATACCCTACACCAGTCTGGTTAAAAGCCAACTAATGTTTGGATCCGAAATTCGAATGGGTTAAAATGGGACTTGATATTTTCTATAATGTGAGTCAGCGAACCAAATTTCATTAAAATATCTCAATATTTGCGACCTGCATTTTGTAACCAAGCCAATTTTGGGGGGACCTTATATGGACACTAGGTCTAAACATGGACCGGTGTTAACCAAAATCAATAGGCTTCGTCCTTGGGCCGACATAGGTCGGTATACCAAATTTCATCAAAATATCTTAATATTTGCGACCTGCAGTTTGTAACCAAGCCAATTTTGGGGGGACCCTTATATGGGCACTAGGTCTAAACATGGACCGGTGTTAACCAAAATCAATAGGCTTCGTCCTTGGGCTGACATAGGTCGGTATACCAAATTTCATCAAAATATCTTAATATTTGCGACCTGCAGTTTGTAACCAAGCTAATTTTGGGGGGACCCTTATATGGGCACTAGATCTAAACATGGACCGGTGTTAACCAAAATCAATAGACTTCGTCCTTGGGCCGACATAAGTCGGTGTACCAAATTTCATCAATATATCGTAATATTTGCGATATTTGCGGTTTATACGCTGCAAAACCATATAATTTTAGTAGAACCCTTATATGGGCACTAGGTCTAAACATGGACCGATGTTCACCAAAATCAATAGGCGTCGTCCTTGGGCCGACATAAGTCGGTGTACCAAGATTCATCAAAATATCTTAATATTTGCGACCTGTAGAGCGCGCACAAGAATGCATGGACAGACAGACAGACGGACATCGTTAAATCGAAATAAAAAAAATTCTGAGCCGATCGGTGTACTATAAGGTGGGTCTAGGACCAATATTTTTTGGTGTTACAAACATCAGCACAAACTTATAATACCCTGACCACGTAGTGGTGTAGGGTATAATGACAATCGACGTAACTAATTTTTTTTCTTTTTTTTTAAGAAAAAAATCGGTTCTCAACTCAATCTGTTCCCGAACTAGTTCTGCAGAAACCGATTGCAAATTCACTTTTTGCAATTTCTGTTTTTGTATTTCTAAGGGCTGGTATCTTATCTCCAATGCTTAGTTTACTTTAATCATTGATTTAGAAGTCATTGATTGGCCCTTAAACTTACTTAAAATAATATCGGTAACTTATAAAAATTTAATCAATGATTTGTTAATTTTAGATATTTTCATTTGACAATACGAATAAGAAATAAAAGAATATAAAAAAAGTTTGGAAACTCGCGAAATAAGAGTTTTTTATTGAATTTTTCGCATGATACGGGATCATAAAATTGTAAAATATATGACCAAATTGTTTTTTTTTAAATCATCAATCGCAAAATGCCTCAAATAGGAAGTGTCTTTTTGCATGCTACATGCAAATTTAATTTTTTTCATTGGGTAAGTGCGTATAAATTTAGATTTGTTTTTAGTCCAGGAAGGTGTTATTAAGAAATATTTATGAAGGACAAGATTATTATTGATGGTTTTGATACATTCAATACAAATTTTGAAGTCATAATTTATTAGAAAACTAGGTTCAAGGGAAAAGTAAAATAACTATGCCTCTATATTATTTTTTATTCGTTTAGGTAAATATATCTGGTTAAAATTTAATATACACATACAGTGACATCTCCCAAAGCAGTTACAAACCGCGAAACTTAAACGCTTAATTTTCTTGATTTTATTTTTAAGATATCTTCCAACAATTTTGTGTACAAAGCAAAAATCTTCTGAAGAGTCATATCTCTGAAATTTTGTGTTAATTGAAAAAATTAGAAGTTTCGAATTTTGTGGAAACTAAAAGATATGAATCCAAAAATATTCCTCAAAAGAAAAAATATATGGAGTACTTAAAAATTGTACTGCAGGAAATATTTAAGTATGCCTATAACTGGTCTAAACAACTACCATAGAATCTAAGCAGTATGCATAAATCTTAACCTCTGTTAACTGACTCTGTCCGACATTTCAATAATTTTTAATAGAATGTGGTAGATTAAGTTTTATGGTTAAATTTTATTAAATAGTAAATATTGTTTAAATAAATAAGCAAAATAAGAAAAAATTTAATAAATAAATTTAATATACTCATTAACTGCAATTAAAGATCTTGCAAGAGCACGTGAAGTATGTCTTATATCTTTATATATCTCATATTTTTCCAGAAAATTAGAAAATTTAAATTATTTGTAATTAAAATCGGCAGAATTAAAAAAATTATTTTGAGAAACCTTAAACACATTTTTGGTCAAATTTTCCTTAAACGAATCATGGTTTATTTGTGCTAAATAAAGATCAAAAATTATGACCGATTCTAACAAACTATTAGTACAGAATCTAATATTATGTCATATTATTAAAATTTTCCCCAAATATTTCCTTAATTCCAATTGGTATTTTTAGAGAAGATATATGTGCAAGTTACTAAAGATGTTCATTATTTAGATGGCACATAAAGATGTTGTACTGTGTTTATTTACAAATTAATGGGTCTACGTAAAACTTTTTAAAAAGTTACCAACATTAGAAAAAAAAATGTTAATACTAACATGATTTGTAGGGTGGAAAATCTATGTTTAAGGTCTTAATCACAGAAATTTCTGTAATTAAATTTAAGTAATGTTTAGAGTAAAATCAGAGATTAAAATTTGATGAGTTACTGTAATTAAGTGCTAAGCAATGATTTTCTTCTTAATCATTGTCTAATATCACATAAGATACCGGGCCTAAATCACATAAGTTGACCTAAACCTTTTTGAAACATTTTTGTTATATTTTTTGCTTTAATCCGCGGTGTTGCGGATTCGGCCAATCGAAAATTAAGACATGGAAAATTATTCCTATAATAAAAACAGCTTTAAGGAATTATAAATTTCTTCATTAAAATTTTATTTAATAATTTTATTGCACAGAGAAAAGAAATGTTAATTTAAACAATGATTACAAATTTTAAGATTTTGTCATTAAATAATTTGAGTACTCTTTGTTGAATTAAAACGCCAACATTTTAACACAGTTATAAATTCAAAGTCCATGTAGGCCATGTGGTATTATAGCCCACACTGAGTAAGAATTTTCACTAAAACTTTACTTAAGAAAGTAATCTGCAAAAAATAAATTTTACACACGAAAATTTTGAGTATAAAATTATGTTTAGTGCTGACTATAAAACTGGTCCCATAAATGGGCAGTTTAAATTAAAGTTTTAGTATAAAATTGTGCTTAGTTCTGACTATAAGATAGGCCCCATTGATGCTATTTTATTTGAAATTTAATTTATTTTGTAAAGAAGTAAGTATCAGTTTTATAGTCAGAACTAAGGTCGTTTATTTTCTTAAATATTTCTTAACCCTAAAATGCTCAACAACGCCGATTTGGATAGAAATATTTTTTTCTAATGCGAAATGATAACTAAATTAATAAAAACTTCTTAACCTCAAACCTACTAAATTAGAATTAATGAAAATACATATTAATGACAATATTAATTGTATTTGGTCTATACGACGCGTTTGAAAAAACAACACTTTACTATAGATAATAAAAACTGTATTCCACGTTTTCTGAAAAAAAATAGATTTTTTACAAGAAAGAAAATGAAATAAGGCCAAAATTTTAGACTAAAAATACACAAAACTTTAGAATCTATGGTTCTAAAATTATTTTTAGTAGAAGGCTTATAAATATTTGTCCCCAAAAAAAAGTTATACTCCATATAAAAAAAAATGATTTTTCACGATAAAGAGTTTCACGTGAAAATTGTGTAGAGTTTGTTTTAAGGCAAATTTAATGTACAAGACTATTATTTTTCTTGGAAAAAAGTGAAAAAGTGTCTTTAAAGTTCGAGTGAAATTTTTCCAAGGGAAAAACAACTTACGGTGCTTTAATTTGAAAATGTATGTATCTGAACTTCAGTTTTTATGATTCTTAATGTAATTATTTTCATGTTGTCTGTATTTTTTTTTTAATAATTTTCAAATTGGCGATATTCGCCAAAATTACTAGATAAATTTTCACCAAAAAATTACTAAATTTAATCATAAAAGTATTGACTTATTGAAATAAATAATTTGGAATAAGTGCTTCATGATATGTGATTCTTTTTAATCAATAAATTTTCACTATATTTTACTAAACTTAAACATATTTTATGTATAGGGCATTTTATTAGGACAGTGATGCACAAACTCTTAGTAGTTCCAGGATGAATGTGCCCCAGAGCCAACCAATAACATAAAATAAATTTTTTTCGTACTTTTTGAGAATTTATTAAAATTAAAATATTAATTTTTATTTTTCCAAAAATTAATTAATTATAGCAAAAGGACCGGCTGTTCAAAAAGCGCCGAAAAAGCACTGTAGGTACAAAATTTTTTAACGTTGGAAAAACGCTGGCAAAACCAATAAATAGGTGGTCTGGAAGTATATTTTCCAAAACAAAATTTAAAAAAAGTTCATTTGTATTTTTTGGTCCTGCCGTGATTTGAATCCAGGCCGTCAGATTGTCAGACGATTGCTCTGACGACACATATAATAAATACTTAATGGTTAAACACATAAATGATAACAACTGGACAACTACTGGCTGTGCTAAAATGCTAGTACTGGCAAACAGTTTTTTGGAACTAATATGCCAGCGTTGGGAGAGCAAAAATAAGTTGTTCTTAAAATTAGCTTTCCCACAAACAAAAATATAGTTTTATAAAACAAAACAAAATTTTAATTAAAAAAAATCAAACAAAATTTTTTAACTAAGCGTCTGCATTTTTATAAAATCATTGGTTGTATCGCTGTCAATTTCTGACTAGGTAGCACTGGATAACCTTGGCATAGCACCCTAAGCCCGTTCTTTGACAGTGGTTTTTTTTTATAAACCACCGAAATTTTTGTAAAACAAATACTGGTAAATGCTTTTCTAACTGGGTAGGCTCATACGTCTAACATAATGAAAAATTATTTTTGTATTACACGATTTGAAGAAGTCATTGCAAAATGTAGTTGCTTCCTATTATGTTTTGCCACACCAAAAAATACGTCTGTCTGCGAACATACGTAAGGTAAATTCGTCAAAGTGTGTGTCAATGAAAGGTTATTGAAAAATACACAAAATACATATTTACCAATTTGTTTATCTCCCTTAACATCACAGAAAAATGGAATTGGAGAATGGATTATACCTCAGTGGCGATTTGGTTTAGTTATTGCAGCACTGTGAAAAAATGGGCAAATGCGCCCCACTATACCCTAAGTTTTTAAAGTACTCGTATATACCTGCAGTCTATCTTATAGTTTGTACGTGTACAAGTACGATTAAAAAAATTTACGTTGTAAGGCATAATTTTTATTTCCTTCCTTTTGTTTATGGGGTTCTTCTTTATTCATTTTATTAAACATCTTAGGAAGATGTATCTCTCAAACACCTGTTGTTTCTTTTGCTTTATGTACAAACACTTTATAGATATTTATATGAGATTTTTATGACCTACAAAAATACTCAGTGTAATTAGTTATGGGTGATATTTGTGACCTTTAGAAAAAAAATCACTAATATGCAGTTCCCAAAAAACTCAACAGAAGATCTAAACATTTTTGGAAAAAATTTTAAAAATAATTTCATAAATTACACTTTGTTAATTGAAAAATTCGAAAATATGGGCACACGGTAGGAAACCAAGGTAGTGTCCGAAAACGATTGCATCTCCTACTCTTATATACTTTTTGGAAAAACCGAATTCGAGTGCCCTGAGTGTATTTATTACAACTTATTCACTTTTTGTTAATTTCAGGAATCATTTTTTATTAACTGAATTAGAACTTGATTTAGATGCTTTTTTTGCTGTTTTCATTTTGCTTATAACATTTTTCTGAAATCGGAGACACTTTTTCCGACAACCTAATTCGAATACGCTGACTGCAGTGGTATTAGCGATTCTTCTTAAAAAAATCATATTTGGGTTTGAAAATTATGGTTCCAAAGACCCTAAAAATAATTCGGCTACCACAACGGAATTGTTTTGAGATTTTAATATGACGTTCACTAAGTTGAGCTAGTAGGCGTTTTATAGTTGTATTTGACCAACTTTTCTTATTCATGTTTCCTTTTATGTTGTATCTTTTTATTTCCACCATCTAAAGATAAAAGAAAAAATGTTTCTATGTATATTTTTTGTTTTATGGAAAACAAGTTTTATTAAACCCTCTGGGTCTGTTTGTTATAACTGCCATAGTCTTCTATTTAATAGAGAAATTCAATGCTTCCAGGTATAAACATATTTTGAAAACTTAGTATTTGTATTTAAGTGTTTTGGTTTTAAATATAACCAGCAGCTGTTCAGAGTATTTAATTTTGATTTATTGTTTGCATAAATGAAGTATGTACGAATAGATGTAGCTAAGGTAACTAAATGAATTACAATATATACCAGAAATTAATAATAGCATGAGTGGAATGAGTTGAAGTATTCTCTAAACTAAATTATTTTTAACCAGCGCAGCTCCAAAATACCACTAACTTCAAAGAGCTGTAAGCTTTTGAGTGATATAAAATTAGCCATAATTTTGGAAAAGTTGCGGTTATCAAAAGTATTAAAACTAACTTTACTGCAATTTCAAAAATATGATTACGTTTAAAATAACAAAAATATACACGATTTTGGATATGAGCAACCAAAAAAAGTTTTAAAGGAAATTTGGAGCGCTCAATTCAAACATTAATAAAAAAATGTTTGTATTGAAATACAAAATTTAGTTAATTTTTTAATATTTTTTCCAGTTTTCGAAAATTTTACTGTTTTTTGCTGCTATTGGCAATTTTATTCATCTTTCTATATATAAAAGAGTAACGTGAGTGACTGACTGACTGACTGACTCAACATCGCCCAGCCCAAACCGCTGGAGCTAGGAAGTTGAAATTTGGTATGTAGGTTCCTCTTTCGGCGTAGACGTCCGCTAAGACGGGATTTTTGGAAATTCCTACCGGAACGGGCAAAAAGGGGAAAGTCTCCCCCTTGGCGGCCTGCCAAAACCCCTTTGGCTAGAAGGCTGAAATTTAAGATATGTGTTCCTTGGAGTATGGGCTAACTTTTCTGGAAAGTACTCTCTGGAATTTTGGACAGGGACGTTGTAAAAATGGGGGTTAAAAAGGGGAAAAAGGCCCCCCTTGACGGCCTGCCCAAACCGCTGGAGGTAGGAAGTTAAAATTTGGTATAAAGGTTCCTCCACTATCGTAGACATCCACCAAGACGGGAGTTTTGGAAATTTTTACAGGGACGGGCAAAAAGGGGAAAAAGTCTCCCCCTTGACGGCCTGCTCAAACTGCTGGAGCTATGAAGTTGAAATTTGGTATGTAGGTTCCTCGACCGGTGTAGACGTCCGTTGAGACGGCATTTTTGGAAATTCTTATCGGGAGGGGCAAAAAGGGGACAAAAAAAGTACCTTTTTCCAAAAAAGTACCTTTTCCCAAAAAAAGTACCTTTTCCCAAAAAAGCACCTTTTTCCCAAAAAAGTACCGTTTTCCAAAAAAAGTACCTTTTTCCAAAAAAAAAAATACCTTTTTCCAAAAAAAGTACCTTTTTCCAAAAAAAGTACCTTTTTCCAAAAAAAGTACCTTTTTCCAAAAAAAGTACCTTTTTCCAAAAAAAGTACCTTTTTCCAAAAAAAGTACTTTTTTACAAAAAAAATTCCTTTTTCCAAAAAAAGTACCTTTTTCCAAAAAAAAGTACCTTTTTCCAAAAAAGTACCTTTTTCCAAAAAAAGTACCTTTTTCCAAAAAAATTACCTTTTTCCAAAAAAAGTACCTTTTTCCAAAAAAAGTACCTTTTCCCGAAAAAAGTACCTTTTTCCAAAAAAGTACTTTTTTCCAAAAAAGTACCTTTTTCCAAAAAACATACATTTTTCCAAAAAAAAAACACCTTTTTAAAAAAAAATACCTTTTCCAAAAAAAGTACAAATAAAGTACTTTGTAAAAACAAAGTATCTTTTTCCAAAAAATTTCTTTTTTCCAAAAAGTACCATTTAAAATAATATATAATTTCAAAAAAACTACTTTTTTCCTCCCCCCACAGATATCTCCACTAAAACAAGGTTTCTTGATATTCGGCATAGACGTGCGCTAAGACGGGATTTTTGGAAATTCCTACCGAAACGGGCAAAAGGGGGAAAAGTCTCCCCATAAACAGTCTCACAAATTGGAAAAGTGCCTGCCCAAACCACTGGAGGTAAGAAGTTGAAATTTGGTATAAAGGTTCCTCCACTGTAGTAGACATCGACTAAGTTTGTATTTTTGGAATTCCCTATAGGATATCCCAAAAGGAAACTCGGTATGTGAGTTCCTCCTTCTGTGTAGGCGTCCGCTTAGACGGAATTTTTGAAATTCCTATCGGGAGGGGAAATAAGGTAAAAGTCCCCTCCTGACGGCTTGCCCAATCCCTTTTGGCCAACATAAAATTTTACATATGTATTCCTTGGCGTAGGACTAACTCACCGGCAACGTAGTTTTTCTATTTTGGAACAGGAACATAGTAAAAATTGTGGTTGAAAGGGAAAAATGTCCCCACTAACGGCCTGCCCAAACCGCTTAGGCAATGCAGTTGAAATTTGGTATGAATGTTCCTCATCCATTGCAGATAGCCGCGAAGATGGAATTTTTGTAAATTCCTAAAGGGAGGGGCAAAAAGAAAAAAAGCCTCACCTTGAGGGCCGGTAAAAACCCCTTCGGCTAGAAACCTGAAGCTTAAAATGTGGGTCCCTGGAGTAAGGGCTAACTTATTAGAAAGACACTTTTTTGAATTTTGGACAGGGTCGTTATAAAATGGGGGCTCAAAAAGGGAAAGTTGCCCCTTAACGACCTGTCCAAACTGCTAGAACTAGGACTTTGAAATTCGGTACTTAGGTTCCTCTTCGAGCCTAATTTCAACCGGGAGGGACAAAAAAAGAAAAAGTGTCCCCCTTGACAGCCTGCTCAAACTGCTGGAACTAGGAAGCTGAAATTCCCTGTCGATGGATTTTCGGAAATTCCTACCGATAGGGGCACAAGTATGGGCTCACTTACCGGGAAGGTGCTTTTTGGACAGGGACATTGCAAAAATGGGGATTAATGAAGCGAAAAGTGCCGCTTAAAGGCCTGCCAAAACCGCTGGAGGTAGGAAGTTGAAATTTGGTATTAAAGTTCCTCCTCTATTGTAGACATCCGCTAAAATCAGATTTTTGGAAATTTCTACAGGTAGGGTCAAAAACAGGAAAAGTCTCCCCCTTAACGGCCTGGCCAAACTGCTGGAACAAGGGATCTTAAATTCGGTATTTCGGTTCCTTATCCAACGTTGACGTCCTCTAAGATGGTATTTTTGGAAATTCATACCGGGAGGGGTAAAAAGGGAAAAAATTTCCCCCTTGACGGCCTATCCAAACTGCTGGATATAGAGACCTAAAATTATGTATGTAGTAGGTTCCTCCTCCAACGCAGATGTCCTCTAAGACGGAATTTTTGGAAATTCCTACCGGGAGGGGTAAAAACGGAATAATTCTCCCCCTTGATGGCATAACCGAACCCTTCGGCTAGAAACCTGTAATATATAATATGTTTTCCTTGGAGTATGGGCTAACTTATCGACAAGGCATTTCTAGGACTTTGGACACGAACGTGGTAAAAATGGTGGTTCAAAAGGGGAAAATTGCCCCCCCTCCCATAACGTCTGCGTCTTTAGCTAGAAACCTAAAACTTAAAGAACAAGTGTATATGAAACACTAAAATTAAGAAACTAAATAGGAAACGAGTGGAATTGAAACAATACACAAGTGGAATGAAATGGATATAAACGTTGAACGAGTGGAATTGAAATTATAGACAATGCAAATGGATTGGAAGAGGGAATTACTGTTCAAACACTATCCACGGAATATGAAACTTATGTAGCATTGAAATATACTCTCCAAAAAGTTAAACAAATTTTCTAAAAGAGAAAAAACCTTAGAAAAGGAATGGAACTTATATATTCCGATATTTAAACTTAATGTAACGAAGCACCGGTGGAAGAAACCGACGCAGTAAATTTTCCAACTGAATTTGTGAATTTACTTGAATTGCCAGGTCTACCTTTACATAAACTGGAATTAAAAAAAAAAACTTTAAGACACGCCAACAACGTAGGGGGCTTTGCCCGCTATTTTTAATATTATAAAATGCTTTCCAACCCTGCTTTACGTTATTTATTTTCATTCAAAACACAAATGAACAAAACTACTTACGGGTCTATCTACCTAAGTTCGCACTTTACCAAATTATCTTAACATACACACGTATATTGCAATTTATTATGGATTCATTACTAACAATCCACTTTCATGAGAAAAAGTGATCAAATATTTATTTATTTTAAACCCATTGTTGTGCAGAATTATTTATTTGTGGTGGCTGGGTGAAGGCTTTTATTATAAAAACTGTACTTTAAATAAAAAGCGAATTTAAAAAAAATGTAACTGTTTAAGGCACGCTAACAACGTAGTCAATCCATAAAAGAAATAAAAATAATTAAAAAGTCTATTAAAACAATCTTCAATTTTTTAACTGACAAAAAGTTATAAAAAAGGATTTTGTGGTTTATTTTTTCATATTTGAAAGTTTTTTTGTTTTGTTTGAATTTTCAAAACACTTCACACACAATACACACGATTATATTTTTATTGGCTATGTTTGTGTGTATGAGTAAATAATTTCTTGTAATTTGAATTGAAATAATTTTGTATATAAACACACTATTTTAACAAAAAAGAAAACGAAAAATATTTAAATTTTTTGTTTTAAAACCGAAAACAACGAAATTATTTAAATTATTTTTTCTAAAATTAGAACTTTTGACTGAAAATATCAACTACAATATCAGACGATACGTATTTTTTGTAGTTTTTTTTTATTGACTGAAAAGAAAAGTTAAACAATAAATTTACTTATTACTTTTCAAATAAACCTCAATCGGTTATAGAAAATATATTGTGAGTGTATTTTTTACTAGAAAGACACAAACACAAAATATCATTTTGTCACAGGAAAAATAACAGTCTTATGTATTAAATTTGCATGAAAACGAAGTCTACACAATTTTCCCGTAAAACTGATTATCGTGAAAAATCTTTTTATTTTATCGAGAGTAACAGTTTTTTCACATGAAATTGAAACAATTTGCTGTGCTTAAAAATTAAACTGTTTTTGGGAATTATTGTTGACGCATATGGTATTCTAAACCATTCTTCAAAATTGCTTTGACAGAAATAAACATTTTATTTAATATAATTTTCATTTTTTCCTTTTAATTTCTTAGATTTTTCGATTAATTGCAATGTTTTTATTTAAAATCATTCTTATTTAATTTATTTGAGTATATAACTCATATTTGTGGTAAATTTACGTATTTTTTGTGGGATTTTCACTCATCTTTTGTGGATTTTTAAGCAATTTGTGATTACATTTACATATAAAGCGAGCTTTTTTACGCACAAATGTTATAAATTAACACACTATTTTCAAAATTTCATTTCATTTTTGTGCGTATTTTTTTTAATTACACATGTAGAGTAAACTTGAAATTTACCCAACTTATAGTAGGAAACTGTACTTCTACTATAAGTTAGGTAAATTTCAACAAAATTTTGTTAGATTTTAGCGTCACCATATGACGGCAAGAAACGATAGTTTCAGAACGGTATTCGATATAAAGCTTAGTAAAAAGCATAAGATAGTGTGAAAATTGGGCTATAACCACCAATAAAAAAAATTATAGTATCATTACAGAGTTGCCTCATACTGATTTCAAATATTTACGGCCTGTTTTTTTAAAAAGGAACGAAAGCTACACTCTAATTAATTTTTGTTTAAATTTACCCAACTTATAGTAGGAAACTGGACTCCTACTATAGATATGGTAAATTTACTCTCAGTGCGTAAGTGAAATAAATTATACACACTATGCGTAAGTTAATTACACACAAATTTGGTAAATTTACATTGAAAATGCGTAAAAAAAATATTTGAAAAAGATAAGTAATTTTACCACTTTGTGCGTAAATTTACCAAATAAAATACGTAATACCGCCCAAAAATAAAAGAATAAAATTATCTTTAAAATGTTTTATTAACTATAAATGTTATAATATGATTTAAGCCTAATACAAGCCTTAGATTCTAATTAGATTTCTCTCTCGACACACATTAGATTCTGAGCATTTTTTTTTCATTGAAAAAGCCTCTGACTACTTTTCCTATAGGAAAAGCCTCAGATGATGTGTTCTTTTTCCTACAGGAAAATCATTAGATTCATAAGATTTTCTTATAAAAACCACAGATTTTGAGGACTTTCTTCTATGGAAATATCTCAGATTCAGCAAACGTTTTGCGATAGGAAAAATTCTTAAGAAAGTGAGGGATATTCTGTAAGACCTCCTCAGAATTAGAGTGTATGTGGAAGAAAAATTTCTTCAGGGTCCTTAGAATCCGGTAAAAGTGCTCAGAGTTGTAGTGGTTTTCTTTCAGAGTCATCTGAGGCTTTTTTGAAAAAGTTGTGAGGGTTTTTCTGTGGGAAAAACTCCTTAGAATCTAGGAATTTTTCTATAATAAAAAGTCCGCAGAATCTGACGGTTTTAGAAGAAAACTTAATCACAATATAAGGCTTTGTTTTTATAAAAGCACTACCAATGAACCTTCTTAATTCGCCGGAGTCAAATTCCACAAGCCTGGAAAGAAATAATAATATTAATCGAAATCTTGGAAAGACAGACAAAATTTATCATTAACTCTCAATTGCAGATATACAACAATTACTAATCCAACTGAAGTCACCGCAGATAAAATTAGCACATGTTTAAATAAAAATTTATAACAAAACAATTTATTTTGGAACATTTTAATTTATATTTTAATATTTCTTGAATTTTTATAAACGTCAATCTTTATGTATTTTCATTACTATTACAAGTTAGTAAATTTATAAAATTTGTGCGTAAAATTTGAATTATCAACAAAATAAAAAAAATGTACGCACAACATGTTTAATTATAAACATATAATGCCTATAATTACCTTATATGTGTGTTATTGTATATAAAAGTGCGTACAAAATAATTTTGCGCATTTTTTGTTTATATTTACTCACTTTGCGTTATAATAAACAAAAATTTACTCATTTTATAGTAGTGAATTTACAAGCATTTTTTAGAGTGTAGTAACAGCAAAAGTAAAACTATAAAATATACAAAATGTTCGTTATATTTGAGTTTAATTTTTGTTAATAGAAAATAACAACTTAGCCTTCTAAAATCAGCAAACAAATTTGCTTAAAAAATCTAGATAATTTTTTAGATTTTTTGTTTTTTAATGCAAATAATTTTGAAAAGAGCAGTTTACAATTTTTTAGCAAATATTTCTGCTGATTTTAGCAGGATAGACTGCTATTTTCATTCAACAACATTTAGCTTAAAAATAAAAAAGTTTTTATAGATATATATAACAGCTTGTGGTTGCTATTTTCAGTCTACTAATAGTCACCAAAGTTTTCCGCAGATTTTACAGTATAATTTGTTATTTTCAATTAACTAAAAGTTAGCTTAAATATAACTAAAATTCTTTTAATATTATTTAGCTAAAAAAAATCTGCTAATTTCAGCAGTTTTTTCTGCAAGGTAATTATACCCTACACCACTATGTTGAGAGGGAATTATAAGTTTGTGCTGACGTTTGTAACACCAAAAAATATTAGTCCTATACCCACTTTATAGTATACCGATTGGCTCAGAATTTTTTTTATTTCGATTTAACGATGTCCGTCTGTCTGTCCGTCTGCCCGTCTGTCCATGCATTCTTGTGCACACTCTACAGGTCGCAAATATTAAGATATTTTGACGAAATTTAGTACACCGACTTACGTCGGCCCAAGGACGACGCCTATTGATTTTGGTTGAAATCTGTCCATGTTTAGATCTAGTGCCCATATAAGGGTACCCCCCAAAATGTTCTTTTTTACACTGTGCAGGTCGCAAGTAAGAAGATATTTCAATGAAATTTGGTACACAGACCTATGTCGGCCCACGAACGGAGCTTATTGATTTTGTTTGAAATCGGTCCATTTTTAGACCTAGTGCCCATATAAGGGTACCCCCCAAAATTGTCTTTTTTACACGCTGCAGGTCGCAAATATGAACATATTTCAATGAAATTTGGTTCGCTGACTTACATGCGCCCAAGGAAAAAGCCTATTGATTCTAGATAGGATCGGTCCATATTTGGACCTATCGCCCATATAGGCTTTATTTTCCATTTTCTCTTCTTTTATGATTTTATAGAAAATTTTGACACAAGTCCGTTTAAACCCATTCAAATTTCGGATCCAAACATTAGTTGGCTTTAAGTCAGACTGGTGTAGGGTATTATATAGTCGGCATGCCCGACTTTAACCTTTTTACTCGTTTTTAACTGATTTTAGTAGCTTTTTCTGCTATTTTTACAGATTTATTTCTGTGAGTATAGAAATCTAAAAAATATGTTTCCTTTTGATCGTATCTAATCTACAATATATTCAAGTTAACAGAGATTCAAGGTTCGCATTGGAATACCTTCCTTTTTCAACCCCATTTAGACTGTTTGATCAAATACTAAACAAGTCGATTAAAACATATTTTAATCTTTTTGATTAACAGTTAATCCAACTTTTAATCTGATTACTCTTTCTAAACGACTCTGTATTCATACACTCATAAAAAAAGTTAGTACAAAAATCTGTTAAACGCGTTCTGATGAAATTGAACTAATTTTTCTGTTATTTTCTCTAAAAAAGTCCGTACAAATAGGTCAAAATTCTGCTAAAATAACAGGAAATAGTACATGTATTTGCGCCAGCACAATTTTGACCTATTTGTACGGACTTTGTTTTATTAGTGTATTACTAATTGTATCCAGCGCTATTTTTTGTATAATAGCGGTTGGCAACACTAAAAAATACACACACACAAAGTTAGATAAAAATCAACGTTAAAACAAATATGGTGCTAACGTTATCGACAAATATGGTGCTAACGATAACATCTTGCATGTTCATCATATGCTGTATAGCTATCGGTGCCACAAGTATGAGAGACCCACCGTAAGGGATAGAGTTAAACCTTGAACTGTCGAGTTAATCTTTTAACTGTCAAAATATTCATGTCTAAAGGATTATGATTAAAAAATTTAATTAACTTTTATCAAGTAGATTAATCTCGCTGTCTAAACGGTCTATTAGGCTATTTTCTGGGTGAAAGTTTAAACGTCATTCTTACATTATAGTGTATGTTTAAAAACAAATAATAAAGGGTGGTCCAACCATAATGCACGATGTTAATTGTGAATCACACATTAATGCCAAGTTTTTTGCCCAACTTAATTTAATATTTCTTTGTTTCAGTGTTTGACAAATTCAGCCATGGAGAGGTATACAATTAAGCAGCGCGTTAAGATTTTTTAAGCCTTTTACGAAAATGGGCGATCAAATCAAAATGCATTTCGTGCACTTCGTGATTTCTTTGGTCAGCATAATCGACCAAATGTGTCCCCAATCGCGAGAATTGTGCGCAAATTTCAGCAAACCGGGTCTGTAGGAAACGTGAAAACACCTGTGCATGCTCACCCAGTTCGTTTTGCGGAAAATATTGCTGTTGTTGTACTTCTACGAAAATGAGGTCGGCCAAACATTTACCGTGAATGGTGTTTGCTATCGCGAGATAATAACGGACTTCTTGTGGCCCGAAATTGAGGATATGGACCTGGACGATATGTGCTTCCCACAGCATGGTGCCACTTGCTACACAGCCAACGAAACAATGGCTCTTTTGCACGAGAAATTTAATGGCCGTGTTATCTCACGTAGTGTCGATGTTAATTGGCCGCCACGATCATGTGATTTGACAGCATTGGACTTCTTTCTTTGGGGATATTTAAAAGAAAAAGTGTAATAAGCCAAGAATAATTCAAGAGCTAAACGATGAGATAATTCGACACATTAACGACATTGAACCTCAAATTTGTCTCAGAGTCATTGAAAATATGGGCCATCGGATAGAGGTATGCCAACGAACCCGTGGCGAGAAGTTGGCCGATATTTTGTTTCACACATAATTGTCGTAGATCCTTGTATCACAATAAAAAATATTAAGATAATTCTCTGAAAACTTTTTGTTTTATTTACAATTAACATCGTGCATTTTTGTTAGACCACCCTTTATTAAACAAAACACTAAACTTTTGCAAGTCCCTTAAAAAAATCTTTAAGCAATAGCTTTATTCTTCAGTATAGGGTGGTGATTGTTCCTCCATCGTTAATCTTCTTTCTTTTGTTAATTCTTATCATTTTCCTAACATTCCGTAATACTTGTACGTATTTTCCATTTCGTGTTAATACTGTCATCACATGTCACCCTGGTATTAATTCCTTTATTCTGCTGTTATTTAACAAATTAAAATGATGTCTTTGTTTTCTCAATAGCACAAGATTGTTATCAATATAAACTCTGCCATTTGAGCCGTTTTTTCCTAAACATTCTTAAACTTAAAGCAATGGGTGAAAGAATGTTTTTAACATGTTGAAGTCTGCAAAACAAATTCTGTTCCGAAATGACATTTAAAATTCAATTGTAGAGAATACGTCAATTGAGTTTTAATTCTAAAAATAAATTATCTAATTGAATGGGACATAAATTTTTGTTCAATAAAAGATGTTTGAATTCATACATTCTTGGAGAAAGAAGTTTACATTATAAGTTTAAAGTTCGTGATACCAAACTATAAACTTTTATTTTTTTTTTTTTCGTAAATAAGTAAATATGAATACCTTATATTTATATTTATTTATTTTATTTTCCATTTCCTGTACAACAAGATTTAATCTTATATTTAAAGTACAGGAATGCAATATCCAAAAAATTACATTCAAATTAACATTAAAATTAACATATTTATATTAGAACAATTATTCAAGAACATAAATTATATTTAACCAAAAAAACTTAAATAAAAACTGTTTAAAACTATCTGATTTTTTGCAGTAAAGCAAAAAATTACACAGCTGTAGATCAAAAATTATCCAAAACAGTATTAAATTACACAAAAAATATATTTTTCATATTATTTCAAAATAAACTCTACTGGGCACAGTGGAGAAGAATAGAAAAAATTTGGGAAGAATTTCGCCATTTCTTACCGACTGATATGAAATTTCACATTGTAAGTTTTGGATGGCCGAAACTGCAAGAGCTATGCCATTCGACTCCAAAGTTTTGCCATTTTTCTATTTACAAACCGATTTTTAAAGACGTAACATTTCTTATCTACAAAGTGCAAAGGTATTTGCATTTTATAACTAAAATTTAGCATTTTTGCTATAACCTGTTCCGTCTTTTTGCCTTCTGCAAAAGCATATCCAGGCCAATTTTCAGAAAATATTATAACAAATTATTCGATTAACTAAAGGTAATTTCAATGCAATATCTTTTTCAGAATTAAAATCGCGTGCTTTTAAATTTGAATACTACAAAAATGGTATTTTATCCGTATTAAAAGTTTCTTTCAGAACAAAGTATTCATGTTTTTCAGAAAGGCTACTTCATTCAGATGCACTGCATGCAAAAATATTACTTACTTGCTAATTATTCTCTCCCATATTCCTCAAAATTTAACGGTTTATATTTAAATTATACCAATTTTTTTCTGAGTTCAAAGCTGGAATTTCAAAAAAAGCTGGAGAAGATCCTCCATGATGTCCGTAATGTGATGGCATAAGCCCTGTTCAACCCTAGCTTTAATTGTAATTTTATTTGTAAAATTTTTAAATTTTATTGCAGTATGTGTATCAACAAATTTTCTTTTAAAAAATAAAAATATTACATTTTTTCAAAAATTTCATACGATTCTGCTCTACCTCGCTGCGTTAGCAAAATTTTTCTCTGGTCAAAGTCCAGCATCATGATAACTACAGCAAAAAATTTTCAGACATTAGAAAGTCACAATCATAACAAACACAAACTTTCCCACTCTTTCGCTGAATTTTTAAATGTTCTTGCAAACCAAGAGAACTTTTAAAAAAAGCTTGACAATTATTTTCGGAAAAATTAAACAAAAGGCGGTGCTTTAAACAAAACAAAAAAATACATAACACTATTTCTGATTTCTTCTAAATTGGGTTTAGTGTTGAAAAAATCCACAAAAGTAATTCACCAGAAAATGGAGATTTGTGTTAAATGTTTCACTGACAAACTCGTTTCGTCTTAATATCGACTAATTTTTATTAATTTATTAAAACGCTCCGGGACTTTTAAAAATTTACGGAAAGTTCTATAAAAAGTGAAATTACACAAAAACTACACAAAAATGTCATTATTCAAAAATTATCCAACGAATGTGTAAACAGTCCCGTTTTTGAATAATTATTCAAAAAGTGGCAACACTGCTCTATTTGTGTTCCAAAATTTTCCAAATGTGTTTGATAAAATTCTAATTACATTTCAAATTTTTCCAAATGTATTTCCGAAATTTCTATTTTGAAAGCATTTTTTCAAACATACATTTTCTCTCTTTTCAAATTTTCATTATGAAAGAGAAAATATGTATGTTTGTAAAATGCTTTTAAAATAAAAATAGAAATCTCTGAAACACTTTTTGAAAAATTTGAAATGCCATTACACAGTACAACACTAAAAATACATCGGGCATGTGACATATCAATTCTGATAGATTTTAGGAAGAGTATCACGAATGTGAACACCAAATTTAAAAATTAGCTCTAGTTTTTGAAATATTCGTAAATTTAATTGCTAAAAATTCAGTTTTTTCGTTAAAATTTCTTATTTATTCATATACCTGACTAAACTACGGATAACACTGTGAGACAAATGGTAGGGTTCAGTGATCGGGAAGGGTTCAAACTACCGGGGAAAGTTATATCGGTAAAAAAGAAGTTATACGTGTCCCGGCGTTTCGCTGGGTCACCCCTAGGAATCGAGATATATCGATTTGACCTTTGGTGGTCTTTTTTTTTACATAACCCGAGAACCACTAGTCCGATTTTGCTCAAACAATTTTAAAAAAATTAAAAATTACAATTCCTTTAATCTGTTCATATAACGTTTTTCTATATACTTAACAGTTTTGCCGGTAAAAATAAATGTATGAAGAAAAAAATATTTTTTGCCTAAAATATTAAAAAAAAGTAATAAACAAAAGGTTATTGATTTTTATGGTAGCGGTAACAAACATTTATTTTTACCGGCAAAACTGTTGAGTATATAGAAAAACGTTATATGAACAGATTAAAGGAATTGTAATTTTTAATTTTTTTTAAATTGTTTGAGCAAAATCGGACTAGTGGTTCTCGAGTTATGTCAAAAAAAGATATATCTCGATTCCTAGTGGTGACCCAGCGAAACGCCGGGACACGTATAACTTGTTTTTGACCGATATAATATTTCCCGTTGGTTTCATCCCATCCCGATTTTGACTGTCGCATAGTGTAATTTTTAATATGGTTTAAAAGTATAGACTTTGGGCTTTTATAACCATACCAACTTATTTTTGTTAGATAAAGGATCTAGGATATTATTGCAATTCAAGTGAAAACTTAACTTACTTTCCTATTTTGCAAATAAAGTAAAATCCCTTAATCGGATTTGCAAAGTCTTAACACATGATGTAAACTCATATTCCACTAAATTCTTTTTGTCAAAAAATCTCAACTTTTGCATCAACATTTTCCGAAAATTCAATCTGAAACACAAATTTTACCGCCAATTTACAAAAATGTATATTTTTGTTAAAGTCGATTTCATTTAAAATTTTGGGTGGCCGTATGCTTTGACTTGGTTTATTTTTGGATCATTCTGATTGGTTAATTTATTTTCAACCAATCAAAATATTTTATAATATAATTATTTTTGTAGGGTTTTCATACACGAAATGAACAAAACCGTATGTTTAACAATAAAACGGACTAAATTTGAAATGCTCTTTTATAGTACTTTTTTGAACATGCATATTTTAAAATCGTTATTTTTCAGGAATTTGCACTTAAATTATCCAAAACTTTGTTGAAATTGATTAGCAAATATGTGTGTTATATATTTAAATGGTTTTATATGAGTTTTTTAATTTGAGATTCATCACAGACTCCTTAATTTTTAGGTATTAAAAAAATCTATCTTTTTCAGCTTTAGTCAATTTTTACTTAAAATTAAAACACAAAGTGTGAAAGTTTTTTGATAAATTAAGTAACATGAGATGTTTAGTAATGTTATAAATTAAAAAAATGGATATTCCTTTCATCGCAGATTTATTATTGACGAAATCGTGAAAAAAGAGAAATTTCAACATCAAATGCATATATAGAGAATATTATCGCAGCTGTCGCAACGTGCGATATATCAAATTAAAGGGCATGTTTCATCCTGTTAAAATTTTGTAAAGAATAGCGTTCGTACTTTAAATTTTCTATTGAATTTCATTTATTACAAAATTGAATTTTTCTGCAAATACGGTTTTGCAAATATTTCTTATACTATAGCTAACTTTAAAATTCTAGTGCCATATTCGTGATCTGCGTCCCAAAGTTTATTATAAATGATATGTCGTAATCCCGATGCATCAAATTTTTCTTATTTTGTTGTATTGTGTTATTGTTAAAGTAATTTTTAAAGCAATAATTCTTTATTGTTGTCCAGTCTGGGGGAATTGCGCCCAAAGTCACTTAAAGCGCCTCCAAATCGCGCAAAAAAAATTTTTTAAAAATGGTTCTAAAGTTACCCTGGCATTTTTCAACCACAAAGCTTAATAGCACCAGTGATACGAACACTATTTCTCAAAGTATTGAGCAAGTCACAACATGTTTTATTTTTAATTGCAATTTATCTGAAAATATATTGATCTCAAATCTTTATCTCTAGCAGACGTTCTTATTATATATAAATTTTATATTTATAAGTATTTATTTTTGCATTCTTATAAATATTAGTTTATATATTAATTTATTTTACGCCAATATTTTTGGTATTCCTTGTTTACACACAGAAAAAACATTAGCAACCGAATTGCTAAGCCTATTTTGGTTGCTACAACCAATAAATTCGGGTCGTGGAATGTGACTCCTAAATATTTTGGGTATTGCAACTCAAATTCAGTTGTACGAACCGAATTTTGTTGTGATAACCAATATTCAGTTGCACCAACCTGTTTTAGCAGATGTAGCCGAATTTCAGTTGGAAAATGGCATATTTTTTCTCTGTGTGTACCCATGCAAAAAAAGTATTTTGTGACTTATCATATTATGCATGATTTTATGCGAAAAATGAGAACATCTTACTTAAGTTAAATTACAATCTCAATGAGCGTCTAGGAGCGTTAATAAACATTTAAAATATCAAAGAAAAAACAAAAACAACAGCAGAAAAATTACCACAATTTGCTTTGTCATCTTCCAATATACTACTCTGTTGTTTTGATAGATCTAGCAATGTAGTGACATCCATTCATGTATAAACACCAAGGGAAAATAATGTTTTCTAAAGTGTCATTAAAATTTTAATTTGCACAAGCACTTGCATATTAGTTTTTTATACCCTACACCACTATGTGGTCAGGGTATTATAAGTTTGTGCTGATGTTCGTAACACCAAAAAATATTGGTCGTAGACCCACCTTATAGTATACCGGTCGGCTCAGAATTTTTTTTTATTTCGATTTAACGATGTCCGTCTGTCCGTCCGTCTGTCTGTCTGTCCATGCAATCTTGTGCGCACTCTACAGGTCGCAAATATTAAGATATTTTGATGAAATTTCGTACGCAGACCTACGTTGGCCCAAGGACGAACAAGTTTGATTTTGGTGAGCATCGGTCCATGTTTAGACCTAGTGCCCATATAAGGGTCCTATCAAAATTATATTGTTTATACGCTGCAGGTCGTAAATATTAAGATATTTTGACGAAATTTGGTACACAGACCTATGTTAGCCCAGTAACGTAGCCTATTGATTTTGGTGAGTATCGGTCCATGTTTAGACCTAGTGCCCATATAAGGGTCCTACCAAAATTATACTGTTTATACGCTGCAGGTCGTAAATATTAAGATATTTGGATGAAATTTGGTACACGGACCTATATTGGCCCAATAACGCAGCCTATTGATTTTGGTGAACATCGGTCCATGTTTAGACCTAGTGCCCATATAAGGGTCCTACCAAAATTATACTGTTTATACGCTGCAGGTCGCAAATATTAAGATATTTTGATGAAATTTGGTACACAGACCTATGTTGGCCCAATAACGCAGCTTATTGATTTTGGTGAATATCGGTCCATGTTTAGACCTAGTGCCCATATAAGGGTCCCACCAAAATTATATTGTTTATACGCTGCAGGTCGCAAATATTAAGATATTTTGATGAAATTTGGTACATAGACCTATGTTGGCCCAAGGGCGAAGCCTATTGATTTTGGTGAACATCGGTCCATGTTTAGAACTAGTGCCCATATAAGGGTCCCCCCAAAATTGGCTTGGTTACAAACTGCAGGTCGCAAATATTAAGATATTTTAATGAAATTTGGTGCGCTGACTCACATTATAGAACATTTTGACACAAGCCCCATTTTAACCCATTCGAATTTCGGATCCAAACAATACACCAGACTGGTGTAGGGTATTGTATAGTCGGCATGCCCGACTTTAACCTTTTTACTCGTTTTAATTTATTGTTATCGGGATATACATTAATTGCATTAAAGGAATTAAATGTGCTAAAATCCCAAACGTATTTAACAAATTGTGAAAAATAATCCGTTGTAGACATGTCCCTATCCGGATTTCATTCTTGCCTAAGGAAAAATTATATTTTCTGAATTTCAAATGATGTTTTCTGAATTTCAAATGGAAATTCTGAATTTCAGTTGATATTTTCTGAATTAGATTGCAAAAGTTGTGGTAGTAAATTATATTTCTGTAAAGACAACAAAAATCATTTAAAAAAGCAGGCAAATTATTACAATTTCCCACGGCAACTGATTTGTAGCAGACCACAATTCGACTCAAGAAATGCGAGTCAAAATTTTTAAATTCATTGATATAATGTACTACAAAATCATATTTGTATTTGAAATTAATACCAAGATATCAAGATAATTCGGATAAAATTAATTGCAAATTGGTCGGAACTTTAAAACACTCTTTACAAATCAGAAGTTTAGAAATTTTTTTAAGAATTTTGAAAAAATCTACGATTACGATACGACTAAGGTATTATTAAGGACATGTTATAGATCAAAGATTCCAAAAATTGTATGAATTCCTTTTTCTGTGTAGCTACCGGAACGATTTCATTTCAAACCTCTAAATTAGGGCAGAATGGAATCCAATATATAGCACCTGTATAAGGTCAAATAGCACCTGTATAAGGTCAAATGTAGTGATGAAACTTCCTGATATTATTTTTATAGGTCTAAAAATAGTGTTATTAATTTAATTTAAAAAAAATGAGTCCTTAAGTGCTGTTGGGGTCGATATGCCCCACTCAGTAAATATTAGTTAATTTTCATGATAGAGTCAGGTATATCTAATAAAATTGCAAGGCTAGGATCCACCTTACAGTTTCCTGTACAAAGGTTAGGGGTACTAGCACATTACTTTTGTAGGAGCTGAATGGATGAGAAGGAGGAGAGTATGGTGCACTTTTCTTGCTCGTATGTGCCGCTGTCGGTGCCTAGTATACATTCACTGATGTCAGAGGACTTTCGCGTTTTCACATTTCGGACCTCCTTTGCTCCGTAGGAAGTTCGAACTGGTTAAACGATGGGGTCTGATCAGTGGTGATACGATTTCAGAGTATACGAAAGACTAAGAAAAAATCTCTTATTAGGCCAGTTTTTATAAATATTTAATAAAACAAAAATAGAAATGAAAAAATTTAACTTATCTTACAATATTCCATTTAAAGTTTTTTTTAAAGCTTCATAAAAATCGAGACAAAAAACCACAAAAATAAAGGAGAAGGATCGAAAAAATCCACTCCCAACACAACAATGAATCCGGTTTGTCATTCTTTGTGGATTTCGGCCAAAGCTCAAAACTATGGAAATGTTAAATGAATGTCAAAATGTACAATATATGGAGCGAATCCGGGCTATGGCTTCACCAAAAGAAAAATAAGTAATAATGTAATCGTTGTTCCTAGGTGGCACTTTGTTCTGTAAACCGACTTTTCCTTTTTTATTTAATTTAAATAAAAACAAACAAAAAAAAAAGCGAAATCATACGAGGGCAGTTCGAAATGTTCTTAGTCTAATAATGAAAAATAAGAGTTAGATTTTTAAAATTATTTTATTTTGGTAAATGAATGTTATTTTAGTTTGATTCAAGATCATAAATTAATATCACTTTTTGTTTAAATTATTTTCAAATCTAAGAAAGATGATACAATTTTTACAAGTAAATTACAAAGAATAAAAATTTCGATAAGACCATTCTGCCTTGCTGGCAGAATGCGCATTTTCGGCTTTCGCTACAAAGCCATCATCAGTGCATTTCGCCTTTGAGTGGGTTAATATTTTCAGAATCGTCTACTTATGTGATTGTTGAAAGCAAATCGAGTTTGTTATCAACAACTCAACTTAGACTAACATCAACGAAATTTTAACAATGCTATTTTTATTCTTTTGTTATTATTACTCTTTTTTGCTTTGAACCTTAATTCTTAAGATATCTCAGCTGATTCTATTCAACTCTGTGTATGATAAACACAGATTTTTGAATTACAGCGAACCGTTAAATTTAAATTTTTTTTTATTTTTTCAATATAATCTCCCGAAACTTCAATACACTTAGTCCAACATTTTTCTAGCAATTCTATCCCTTGATTAAAATAATTTTCCTGAAGCTCCTCAAAATAATCGTTTACAGCTGACATTGCATCTTCATTGGAGGTAAAACGTTTGCCAGCAAGGATTTTTTTTAGATTTGGGAAGAGGTAGAAATCAGAGTGAGCGAAATAAGGGGATTAAGGTGGGTGGTCAAATAATTCGTACTTCAATTCGTTGAATTTTGAAATTTTCATTCGAATAGCTTTTTGGTCAACTGTTAGCAAATGCGCCAGAAAGCTTTTTCATCTGTAATTCTTGATGCAAAATAAAATGTACTCGATCATTTGAGATGGCATTAAATATTTCACGCACTTTTCTCTTCTTTACGATTTTTCATATTATTTCCAAAGCCACTAAAGCTAAAAGGCTGTCAAATACAAGGTATTTGGAATATCAATCTCTAAGTGTACAAAGCATTCACCAACAAATTTTATTTTGAATGCTTTAATTAAGTGCAAATTAAAAACACGTATTCTTTTGAGGGTTTTGTATGGGGATGTCTATGAACGCAGCCACCAAATTTATATATTTTATTCGTCATTCGATTTAAGCGAGTGGCCATCTCTGCTTTTTTCTACATTTGCAATATTTAAAGTTTAACAGACTTTTTTCAAAGCCCTTTTTCATCTTTCGTTCAATAATTTCAAAAAGGTAGATTCTGGATTCAAAACAAAGGCAATATGGGTATCAGAATTATTTTTCTATGAGCACTTTAAGGCAAGAAAAAATTATTTAGAATTTGGTTAATTTCAAGCTTGCTCCCATACAAAAATTTTTACAATTTTTTGCCTCCTAAATATAAGATTTGTATGATTAAAAAATACGAGTTCATTAATTTTATTTCCTCTACCGACCTTTATTTTAAACGTTTTTTAAACTAGGTTTTCTTTATTTCCTTAATATTTATGGCATTTTCTGTAAATGTGTCAAAATTTTTAAGCTTTAACAATAGTTTTTGAATTTATGCTAACGAGGATATATTTGGGACCACAGTACAATGCTTGCATTAATAAAAATCAATTTAAGACTGAACAAATGAGTAAAGGTATGAAGAAGCAAAACATGTGACCGATGTTTGTTAGTGCTACTGATACAAATTAATATAAAAATGCTGATAATGCAAAATGTCATGCAACATTAAAATTAATTGAGAAGGAAATTCCCAGCATTATTTTTAATAAAATATTCTAAAGTTTTTAAGTGTAGCAGTTTACTAATTTTAAATTGCATTTTAAGTTGTTTTTACCTATGTACATAATAGTTGGAGTGAACTTCGGCCAGTTATACCAACGAGCATAGAATATCAAGAGTACACCCAGAAAACAGATTCGGTGCTGACAACCCCATTTGTTGTCAATCGAATGGTTCAGTTGCATCAAAGGAATTTTTCGGTTGTGGCTACCCAATTATTCTTGATACAACTGAAATTCCGTTGTCACAGTCAAATTAGTCCTGTCTCAATTCGTTTTCTGTTGCCACAACTGAAAAATTCGGCTACCACAACCGAACCATGCGATTGGCTACAAATGCGGTTATAATAACTGAATCTGTTTTCTAGGTGTATGCATTACAGGAGTGCAAAAAATTTAAAGTGAATTTTAAAACTTCCTATTAGGCTTATTTTTTAGCTGATATGAAATTTGGTGGACATCGGATTAGGAAAAGTCGAGCCGGAAAGCCATTGAAAATTTGATTAGTGCAAGGTGCAAAAACTACTTTTTTACATTTTAAAATAAAATTTTTTTATTATATTCTTTTACACCAAATAAATAATTTCAAAAAGATAAAAGAATTAAAAATCGGTTGAAAAATGTTCATGTTATTACAAATTCCCCAGTCAATTAATGCTTCAAAAACCACTTGACTGTGAAATTCAAGGACAACATAAACATGGGCGGTTTCAAGGGGGGATGGGAATTCTCCAAACCGAAATCGAAGATAAAAAAGGGGGGGAAAATGAAAAGGAAAAAGAAAAGAAAAAAGGGAAAGGAAAAAAGGGGGAAAAATTAAAACAGGAAGCAATATAGAAACAAAAGTTCAAAACTGTTCTCAAAACTGTTCTCAAAACTGTTCTCAAACTCAAATATTTCAGATCTTGAAAAAAAATCACAAAATATTTAATCAAATACGATAAAAAGAATACACAAATCGCCAAGTACTTAAGTAAATTTTTAATACGTTTATGTAAATTTTCCTAAAGAAAGTTTAGGATATTATTCGTTTGAGAACTTTTTTTATGAAAAGTTTCTCAAACTGTAAAAAAAAGAATTTTTTTAAGAATTAAATTTAATTAAAAATCAGTTGTGATACGGTTTTTCGTAAGAAAATTTTTTTGTATAAAATTTAGGGGTCTCCTATGGTCCTGATGAATGGCAATACCGGTTTTTTATGCAACAGATGGCGCTGACTGCTGTTTTGTTTTTTCTGGCAATACTGTTTCATTTTGTTGGGCAGTGTTACCCGAAAAGTTTTAGCTCATTCCCATTTTTAATGTTTAAATCCCCAATGTTATACCCAATTCATTTTAATTTAAACAAAAACTCACACGCAGAAAAAAAAACAGGTGGAACTTTATCAAAGTGCTATATAATTATACAACTACATAAGTTCAAAGTAAGTTTTACAATTTTCTAACAAAATATATGTAATTTTTCGGATATTTTCCGCTACACATGTATATATTTTGCAAGGATTGTATATATTTTACAAAAAATTATTTGCAAATTTAATGTGTTTATAACTTTTGAGAAAGGTTTATTCTTCTTCTTAACCTCAAACCTACTAAATTTGCATATTTTACTAGAACTTTGTAAATCTAACTTGAATATTATGTATTTGTATAATTACATAGCTCTTAGGCAATATTCCCCCTGTTTTATTCTGCAATTTAAAAGAAAAAAATAGGAGCTATGTTAGCATCGCTCTTGAGTCCAGAAAATTATTAAGAAATGAGTCACCAAAGTAAATAAAATTGAATATTTTACGAAGAAATATTTACTTTTTCACTTGAGTTTTTAAGGCAAATCTTTCTTAAAAATGTGCAATAAACATTTTATTATACGAAAGACAAATCACAATTAAGCTAAAATGTCACTGTTTCAAAATAAAAGTCGTACATTAAATTTTCGAGAGAATAAATTCTACACAATTTTCACACGAAACTCATTATGGTGAAAAAAAATTTTTTTCTAAAGTTTGTATGGAATTTGACTAGTAACTACGAGTAGTTTTTGGTTAAGTGTAAGTCTAGTAGGTGTAAGTTCTAGGGCTTGTAAACTATTTACAACATTAAGTTTGCAAAAGTCGAGTTCACACGATTCAGAAGGTACATAAGAGGTTATATGAAAACCCCTGGTACTTTTTGAGCTTACACAAAATTTATTTTTTCTGGGTCCTTTACATGTAACAATTGCAGTATTTGGAAAATAGAAAATTTTTTGATTAATTATTGAGCTTGGTTGCTTTTCGTTATAATATAATAATTATTTGCAATAATGCAAATATTTTGTAGAAATTTTGGATTTCATTAACACACCTAATTTGATCGACTTTAATTTGAAATAACACGTATATAATTGAAACCAAAATTCTTCTTATTTTTGGCCTAAAACAAAATCTTTTAAAATTTATAAATTTTTTAATCTGTCCCCAAAACAAAATCCAAATCCCTAATTTGGGCCCAAATCACCTTACCTAACAACTCTGTAAAACCTCATTTGACATAAAAAATCCTCCCTTGACAAAATTTCCCAAAATAAAATCCTCCTTTGACAAAATTTCCTACATGCTAGCGACATCTACAGTTTGTTTAATAAATTATCGATGTTGCATCTCTATATTATATGTCTCTGATAAAATTTATAATTGTAAAAATCAAGGATTCGATATTTACACTACATTTATACTTGAGCAAAAACAATTAGTTTTTGTACAAAACTAGTTTTTGCTTGCTTTTTTTGTATGCGTTTTGACAAGTTAAAAATTACAAGACCCAAAAACCAGGTAGTTTTTGCTCAGGTATATATCGTCACCTAAAATGCAAAAGGGCGTAACAACACTTTTTATTTTTTTACGCTAGAACCGTAAAAAACCTTGTAGAATTAAAGATATTCTATATTTTCTTCTCTTGTTTAAAACACGACTATAGACTTATTTCGACATATAAGTTTAAAATTTTGTACGGAAATGTAATTTAGTCTAGTGCATCATAATCAGAAAATCGGCTTAAATTTTTTTGTTGTTACGCCCTTTTGCATTTTAGGTGACGATATGTAGTATTAGAAATTTGTTCCCCTTTATAAAAATTGACTCAAACTTGAACTTTAAAGGAATCAAATGGTTATTTAAATTGTGAATGAAATCATTTTGTCTTGTAAAATGTTATTTTTTCAAACGCGTCATGTAGACCAAATGCAATTAATATTGTAATTAAAATGCATTTTTATTAATTTTAATTAATTAAGTTTGAGGTTAAGAAGAAGAATAAATATTTTTTCAAAGTTATAACAACATTATTAATTTGCAAATCAGACAAGATCTAGTTTCTGTCTCTATATGATAATTTACTCTCAGAAGTGATCAAACAGACATACAAACATTCTACTTTAGATTTTTTTGTTTATCTTATTATCTCCTCTTTGCCACCTTTTTCACAAATGTTGCCACACTGACGTATGGTGCAGGCAATATCGTACAAGTGCAGGCAATATCGGAGACGGAGTGCCAGCAGGGCATTTTTATTTTTCTAGTAAAGTGTTGTTTTGTCAAACGCATCATATAGACGAAATGCAATTAATATTGTAATTAATATGCATTTTTATTAATTTTAATTAAGTAGGTTTGAGGTTAAGAAGAAGAATAAACATTTTTTCAAAGTTATAACAACATTATTAATTTGCAAATCAGACTAGATCTAAATCTGGATTTGTATTTTATAATATAGGTGTTATTATAACTAACATAAAACGTCAGTTTTTCATCAAGTAAATAATATTAAATTTGCTGAAAAGCAAATGATACACAATTTTCAAAAGGAACACTTATCGTGAAAAACATTTTGTTTATATCGTCATATGAAATCAAAAAAGCCGTAAGTTACATTAAAAAAAATTTTACAGGAGAAGCAAAGTAATTTTTAAAATTGTTTGCGTTCATATGACGGTATGAAAAATCGAAACAACTTACTGAGCTAGAAACAAGAAATTTTGAAAAATAAATTTTTTAATAAGTATTTGATACAGATCTGAGGATTTTCTACACCTAAGATATTTAAATAAACTATATTTTCGTTAAAATAAACTCAATGACGAAGAATTTAACTATAAAATTTTAAAAATTATTTATGGTCTTAAAATCTACGGAAGTTAAGTTTTCATTTGAGTATAATAATATATTTTTATGTACGAAGATAATATAATTGTAATTTTTAGTTCAGTCATCATTTTTACAACTTTAAATTTTACAAAACGAGATACTACAATGAACAATATTTTGTATGAAAATTGTAAAATCATTAGAAATTCAAAAAAATTGCTCGAATTCGGAAATTTTAAAACTCTTGTAAAAAGGTATACGTTTTCAACATTTCTCTCATTAAAAGCTGTTTTTTGTTACTTAATTTTCAATGCGAAAATTCTGTTCGAAAGCATTTCCTTTTCGAATTGAATTACATAATAACTCCCTGATTTTTATTTTTTTTTCAGTTGTATAACTGGGATATTTTGTCAAGTATTTCAGCCTGTTTAGGTTTTATACGTAATAAATCTGAAAGGTAGAGTCATGCATGCATTCATGTACAAAAACAATGCATATTGAAGTGTTTTATTTTAGTACAACAACATCTTGGAATGATGCAAGCAACAAAACAATTTAAATTGCACGTAATCCTCATTTATGCTTCATGTATTTATTATGTAAGTAGAACGTTTGGTCATATTAACCATAAGCGAAGCTAACAGGAAGTATAATGGATGTACGTACCTACGTAGCTTCGTAAATTAGAAATGTTAATTAAATTTTAAGCCTGAAATGGGTCAATATGTTGTTTACATAAACAATTGTTTTCATGTTGCTTATATGAATCTATGTAATGTTTATTAAAGATTATGTGATATCTTAAAAGGGATTTTCGTTAATATTTAAATTTAAGTGATTTCAAGTTGTATAATTCCTACTTTGCTTTCTTAATACATGTAACTTATTCAATGAATTTGGTATATGATTATTTTTAAGCTTACTATTTATATATTAGTTGCTAAAATTGGAAAAACATCAGTGTTGCCAGAAAAGCTTAAGCTCTTGTCCACATTTTGCAATTCAAAATTAACAGAAATTACATTAAAAATTTTAAGTCCTCAATACAGTTTTTAATCCAATCTAACCAAATCTCTTGGTAACCTATTTTTAAGGAAAAAATAGGTTACCAAGAGAGTAAAATTATCATTCATAAATAATCTATTATAAGTAGTCTGAAATCCAAAACAATTAAAATTAAAAAAAAACAAAAATTAACTTTCAAACTGTAATCTTAGCGTTAGAGAAAATGAGAATTTTAATGTGGTATTTTATTTATTTTAGTTTTATATTTATTTTTAATTAATTATTCTGTGTTTTTGTGTCACATAAAACCACTGTGATATTATTTAAAAGTAATGTAATAATTTTAATAAAAATCAATTTTGGACGATGCCGGATAATCTCCAGCGAAATGTCGGATTCTAATAAAAATTAAAATAAATATTATATTTTTTTAATTTCAAAGCTAATGACCTTGGAAGCCTGTATTTAGGAATATTTAAATAAAATGTAGACAAATTTTAATGGGAAAAGGTCGAATACACTCACAAAATAAATACAGTCACTTTTTGTTAGTTGTTTCTGAAGTTTTTCCGTTGAGTTGTTTTTAAAAATAATAACAGTTGTTCGTAGAAGAAAAATAATTTTTAACTTTTTTCACAACTTATTTAAAAATATAACTAAATAAAAATACGGATGTTTTGTAACAGTCAAATTTTCTAGTCAATTTTTATTGTTTTAAAATAAAACTAAAAAAATGAACCAAAAAAAGGTATTTCGTAGTAAAAGTTGTTTGAAATAAAAAACAACAATACCCCAGCAAAAAAAGAGGTGCCGAGGCAGTAGAAAAAGCACTACAGTTGATGATCTAGATGTACTTCTTTTTTAACATAAACTCTAATGATTTTAACATTGAGTTGTCATAGGACAGGAGTACTCCAACTTTAACATTTTTTCGGTACTTTTTGAACGAGTGCAAGGAAGCTCTTTTTCACCAATTAAAAGTAAAAAAAAATTCTTCACAAAAAAAATTATATTTTTTTATTTTACAAAAGTTTTTTTATTGCCGCCACCGGGTATCGAACTTGCGGCCTCACGATTGCTAGTCGCTGAGCTCTACCGCTGAGCTATTCTTTGATATGAAATTTGACTGGCATAAAAACGCCACTTTGTTAATGCGAGATATTGTTCCTTATTTTCTTCAATAAAAGTACTTATTAAAAAAGTGTAAAAGGTGCACTCCAATTCAATATTGGTTTCAGTACTATTTTTACAGGTACATAAAAATCAATTTCTCACCATTTTTTTATATATATTTTTAAAAATTAAAAAAAAATATTTAATTTAAACAAATTAATTATAAATTAAAAAAAAAATTAATAGAATAAAAAAAATTAAAAAAAAAAATAAAAAATATTGGTCCCGCCGGGAATCGAACCCTCTGTTTGGAAATGCCAAATGATACCAAAATCACTTTAACATACTTAAGTGATTTTTTGGATGTTGTTCAGAAGCAATTCTAAAAAAGCTCTAAAAATATACTAACGGATACTTTGGAAGCAATGAAAGAAGTGATTTTTTTAAAGTTGTTCAGAATAACTTCTAAAAAAGCAGTAAAAATACACTAACGGATACTTGTGAAGCATTGAAAGAAGTAGTTTGTAAAGCACTACTTGCAATTTTTTTGCTGGGACAGTTATTCAATTTGTTTTTTTTTAGTTATTTTAGTAAAATCAAATATAAATTTAGTTCTTCGCACCATTTTGCTTGTTATTTTTATAGTAAAAATAAATTAACTTTAAGTTGATATTACAGTTTCTGATAGTCAATTACACCATGCGACAGTCAAAATCGGGATCGGATGAAACCAACGGGAAATGTTATATCGGTCAAAAACAAGTTATACGTGTCCCGGCGTTTCGCTGGGTCACCCGTAGGAATCGAGATATATATTTTTTTATATATAACTCGAAAACCACTAGTCCAATTTTGCTCAAACAATTTTAAAAAATTAAAAATTACAATTCCTTTAATCTGTTCATATAACGTTTTTCTATATACTCAACAGTTTTGCCGGTAAAAATAAATGTTTGTTACCGCTACCATAAAAATCAATAACCCAGTGTAGAAACGGTAATGACGGTAATTATTTTTTGGAGTACCAGTAATGACACCCACTTACCTTCTGCATTATTTTAAAACATATAATAATGAGTTACTGATAATGACTTATTTTTATCATTATTTTATTTATTTATTTTATTTATTTATTTGGAAGTTCCATACACAAGACTAAAAGTCTTATTTTGCAGTATGGAACTGAATATTTGCCAAATTTAAAAACATCAAATTATAGAATAAAAAATGATAAGTAACTTAATAACTAATTACAAAATTATGAAAATTATTATAAAAAAGTATAAGAAAAAGGTATAAAAATTTGTTGTAAAAATAATGTCATAAAGAATTAGTCAGCAAATTAAGCACAAGGAATTTAAAAAAATAAAAATTAAAAGAAAAATAAATTATTGAAAAAAGAAAAAAAAAAGGTTTTTTTCAAATAGTTTTTAGCAACCGACTAGAGTGAGAAAAGTTTAATAATGTTTTCTTTAAATAGACGTGCGTTACTTAAAAGTTGCACATTATAAGAAATGGAGTTCCACAGAGATATAGCGAAAATATAGAAATGCCATTTAGATATCAAACTCTTGTATCCAAAAGATTTTATTCTTTTGCCCCTGAGATCCGAAAAACAAAGTTTGTTGTAAAGATAGTCAGGCTGCTGGGTATATATTATTTTGTGAAGGAAAATCAAAACTCTTATGTTGAGTAAATTATCAAAAGAAATGCCATATAACTTTTTTGAAAACATTGATACTCTTGAACGTCTATGCAGACCATATACATAACGTATGATATTATTAAATGCAACATTCAATTTTCCTTTACTTTTTGTATCACATTTGGCAAACATCTCACATCCGTATAGTAAAACAGGTATTAAATAAGTTTTGGCAAGTATAATTCTTATTTTGATGGGTGTGCAATGCTGAGTTTGCCAAAGTGTTCGTATCATTGAAAAAATACGACCAGAAGCATGGTTGATGTGATCTGACCACGTCAGGGTGTTGTTGAAAACGATACCAAGATTTTTTGCTGATTTTACTATTTCAATGGGCTGATTATCTATGAATATATTCGGTAGAATATTAAATTTATTTAGACGTTTTTGAATTACAATACATTTGGATTTTTTAGGATTGATCCCAAGACCATTAGCCGATGCCCAGGTGTAAATACAATGGAGTTGCTGATTTAGGGAGATGATGCACTGGTCAATCAAATCATTACTGCAACTAGTGTAAAGTTGAACGTCGTCTGCATACATTCTAACATTACAGTTAGTTATTATGCTTGGGAGATCGTTAGAATACATTGAAAACAAGAGTGGCCCAAGTATAGATCCCTGAGGAACCCCTCTTGTTACAGGCAGTGTTTTCGATCTTCTAATCTGGGTTTCAACATACTGACACCTGTTACATAGATATGTCGATATTAATCGAGTAGCAGTCGAAGAAAAATTAAACATATTATCAAGTTTGTAACAAAGAATGTTATGATCCACGGTATCAAACGCTTTAGAATGATCCAAAAGCACCAAAAGAGTAGTCTTACCGTTATCGAGCTCTTTTCTAATCTCCTCAGTCACATCGACTAGGGCTGTTATACAACTGTGTTTTTTTCTGAATCCGGATTGACGATCTGTAAGCAATTTGTTGTTATCCAGGAAGACAGAAATTTGGTTATGCATAATTCTTTCGAAAACTTTAGAGAGAAATGGTAGAATGGCTATTGGTCTATAATCAGAACCGGTTTTATGTATTGGTATGATTTTAGCAATTTTCCATTTGGAAGGAAAGCAACTTGAGGTAAGTATTTTGTTGAAGAAATACGTTATTAAAGGAAGCAATTGAGGTAAAAGAATTTTAAGAAACTTTGGATGAATCCCATCCACTCCTACCGAGTTAGATTTTATCGATAATAGACTTGATAAAACGTCACATTGGTCTACAGCAGCGAAAGAAAAAACAAATTCAGAGTTGTTGCTAAGATGATTGTAGTTATAATAACTCCGATCAGCTGCAACCATTGGAATATTCAAAAACTTTTCATTGATAACATCGGCATCAATTAAGCAGGGTTCTTTATTAACGGAATTGCCAACACCGATTTCACGTATTGTTTGCCACGTTTTTTTTGAGCCAATTGCGGAAGAGAACTTCTCAGCATAGAATACAGATTTGGCCTTTTTTATAAGTTTATTTGTTTTCCGTTTAGCAGTTCGATAATCTTCATGTAATTGTGTCGTTTTAAATCTCTTCCATCGTGCATACGCAAAATCTCTTTGATAAATGGCTTCTTTTATATCCGATGAGATCCAGGGTTTTTGTCTTTGGCCAATAACTTTTGTTATCAAGGGAACCGTCAGATTAAAAAGATGATTCAGATTGTCCTCTAGAAATGAGAGCTGATCATCAACAGAACTTAAATAATATAAGAGATTCCAATCAATTTTACAGAACTCATCCTCAAGAAATCTGTAATCGATGTTCTTAAAATCGCGAAAAGTAATTTTCTGGACTGGCACAATTAATTGAAAATTGTAGGTCATGAAAATTAAATCATGTTTAGAGAAACATGGCGCAGATAGTTGGTCATACAGAAGTGTTTTAGATTCATTACTAACTAGAAACAAATCCAAAAGTGTATTATTCGTCGCTGTGAAATGTGTAGCAGTTGTGGTGTTTGGTGACGTTAAACCAAGTGAGGCGCACTCGTCAGATAGACTACAATCTACTAGAAAGTTTGAGTTGAAGTCACCAGCTATTATAACATCATCATACATTGCTGTTTCCGTCTCCAGAGTTTGGATAAACCGTCTGATACTAACGTTTTTATTGGGTCTATAAACACTGCCCACTAGTAATTTTCTTCCCTCATTATTAACCTCTATAAATAGATACTCAACCAAGTTTACGGGATCCTCATTAGCAACATCTTCAAAATCGCCACTTTCTTTAGATGTGCATTTGATGCTAAAAGTTATACCATTCCTAATGTATATAGCCACACCACCGTATCCGTCTTTTCTATCAACTCTACGTATATTATATCCGCTTAATGAAATAGAGAAGTCTGTTATGTCAGAATCAAACCAGGTTTCCGATACACATATAAAATCAATACTGGAGTTTTCAAAAATAAATCTAAATTCATCAATCTTACTTTTTAAGCTTTGAGCATTTATATGACATATTTTGATACCTTCCTTTTGTTTAGCAAGAACTTTGACCATATTCGCAACACTATCTCTGGAACGAACTCTATTGCCATTGTCCATTAAATAATTGAAAAAATAATGCATGAGTAACGCACGAAACATAAAATCTCACTAAACTGTTATTATATATAAACATAATTTTAAACTGAATTATTAATAGAAAAAATATAGGAAATAAATATGTATTAAATATCGAAATTAAAATGGCATAAAATGACATACATATAATGACTAAAGTACATATAATGACTAAAATAAAATATAAAAATTTAATTAAACATGGATTACATAAATTCATACACTGCGTGATTTTCATTGGCTGAATAATCATCAAACCCGTCAGCATCAAGCGGAGGTTCGGGCCCTCGAAATAACTCGTACAGATGTTCAATCTCATCAATGCGTATTATGTTGCTATTGGCAGTCTTTTTTATATAAACTAAACCACGCATACTAAAGGCACTATAAATACGATTTTCCTTTTTAAGTTTAATCGCGGCACGTAGAATGTTGAAGTTAGTGGACGTAAGGTTTTCATTAACAAAAAATTTATTGTCGGAAGATTCTCCAATATGTTTTAAACAAAAATGAAAGCCTCTATTCATTTTCCGATAGTTCGCGTATGATTTTAGGAAAAAGTTTTTATCATACGGAGACCACATCTTAACAATTATCACCGCATCTTTCGAATTATTTTTGTTTTTGTTATTGAGGTTTTGCAAGCGATAGATAGTTTTTACAGCAGGAACAGATACATTAATGGTATTGCATATTTTCTCAAATATCAAAAATAAATTTTCATTGTCTCTGTACGGAATTTCATTTAGACGCAATTCACATGCTACGTTTTTATTTTCTTGCTGCTTAATTTTTGTTTTTAAGGAATTAATTTCATCTTGCATTGTTTTTATTTTAACCGGGATTGTTTCTAGTTGCTGAACTCTCTCTGTGACATCAAGCAGTTCTTTTTTAATTATATTGAAACTCTTATCAAACACACTTAAGAGTTCTGTTTTACACTCGGTAAATTTGTTGCTAATCATTATTTCTATTTCTTTAGAGAGTTTATCGAAACGTTTATCTAATAAGGTTATAGTTTTGAACGGGGAGTCTGTATTTGACAACCGCGGTGTTTTATTTGTGTTACCGATAAGAGAATTTTCAAGATTATCTCTTAAACGCCTTTGCGTGGGATTATTTATCATTGGAGTTTTTGTTGTAGGGTCTATATCATATATGTTAATCCCTTGTGAGTTGCTTTCATCTTGCGATGCATTAATCTCCTGTGTTGAGTTCATGTCTTGAGTGTTATTATTTCTATTTCAAATAGAAAATAATTTTTTAGATTTTTTTTTAAATTTTTTGAAATCTATTTTTAGACTCAATATTTTTTAAACACTGGTAAGGATATATGTAACCACATATTTTTTGATTTTTTGTATGTTGGCGAGTAAGCTTACTTGTGTGCAGCAGGTCAATTATGTTTCTATC
Organism: Leucophora obtusa; assembly: GCA_949987735.1. Classification (NCBI taxonomy): domain Eukaryota; kingdom Metazoa; phylum Arthropoda; class Insecta; order Diptera; family Anthomyiidae; genus Leucophora; species Leucophora obtusa. The sequence goes on from OX465295.1 coordinate 305,412,906, forward strand.
TATTAAATATTACATGTCGATATAGCTCAGATGGTAGAGCTGTTGACTGGCAATCTGTAGACCCAGGTTCGATTCCCGCACCAGAAAATTTTATTTAAAAAAAAAAATACAATAAAAAATATTTTTTTTTATATAATTTATTTTTTTGAAAATCTATTTTTAGACTCATTATTTTTATCAGTACTGGTAAGCACATAGGTAACGATATATTTTTTGGTTTTTCGTATGCTGGTGTGTAACGACAACTCATTATTTTTCGCGACATCGCCATATAAAGGTAATAAGAAATGTAATAACAAAAGTAAGTAGTTACCATTACCAAGTATGTAGTTACATAACCACATATCTGGTAATGATTTTCTACACTGGGAACCTTTTGTTTATTACTTTTTTTTTAATATTTTAGGCAAAAAATATTTTTTTCTTCATACATTTATTTTTACCGGCAAAACTGTTGAGTATATAGAAAAACGTTATATGAACAGATTAAAGGAATTGTAATTTTTAATTTTTTTAAAATTGTTTGAGCACTAGTGGTTCTCGAGTTGAGGACTAGTGGTTCTCGAGTTATGTCAAAAAAAAAGACCACCAAAGGTCAAATCGATATATCTCGATTCCTAGGGTTGACCCAGCGAAACGCCGGGACACGTATAACTTCTTTTTTACCGATATAACTTTCCCCGGTAGTTTGAACCCTTCCCGATCACTGACCCCTACCATTTGTCTCACAGTGTTATTAATGGTCAAAAACAAATAAAACGAGTAAAAAGGTTAAACTCGGGCATGCCGACTATACAATACCCTACACCAGTCTGGCTAAAAGCCAACTAATGTTTGGATCCGAAATTCGAATGGGTTAAAATGGGGCTTGTGTCAAAATTTTCTATAATGTAAGTCAGCGTACCAAATTTCATTAAAATATCTTAATATTTGCGATCTGCAGTTTGTAACCAAGTCAATTTTGGGGGGACCCTTATATATGACCGATGTTCACCAAAATCAATAGGCTTTGTCCTTGGGCCAACATTAGTCTGTGTACCAAATTTCATCAAAATATCTTAATATTTGCGACCTGCAGCGTATAAACAATATAATTATGAGGGGACCCTTATATGGGCACTAGGTCTAAACATGGACCGGTGTTAAGCAAAATCAATAGGCTTCATCCTTGGGCTGACATAGGTCGGTGTACCAAATTTCATCAAAATATCTTAATATTTGCGACCTGCAGCGTATAAACAGTATAATTTTGGTAGGACCCTTATATGGGCACTAGGTCTAAACATGGACCGATGTTCACCAAAATCAATAGGCTGCGTTATTGGGACAATATAGGTCTGTGTACCAAATTTCATCAAAATATCTTAATATTTGCGACCTGCAGCGTATAAACAGTATAATTTTGGTAGGACCCTTATATGGGCACTAGGTCTAAACATGGACCGATGTTCACCAAAATCAATAGGCGTCGTCCTTGGGCCGACATAAGTCGGTGTACCAAGTTTCATAAAAATATTTAAATATTTGCGACCTGTAGAGTGCGCACAAGAATGCATGGACAGACAGACAGACGGACGGACGGACAGACGGACATCGTTAAATCGAAATAAAAAAAATTCTGAGCCGATCGGTATACTATAAGGTGGGTCTAGGACCAATATTTTTTGGTGTTACAAACATCAGCACAAACTTATAATACCCTGACCACATAGTGGTGTAGGGTATAAAAAAAAAGGATCGTGAAGGCACTAGTGCTAGTAAAAATATGAGTAGTGGGTGAGGCCATGTGGTGAGCATTGTGGACGTATTAAGGATAAAAATTGCAAAATTTTTTTAAGCGTTTTTAAAATTTGAGGTGGTGATGACAACTTACTGACCCATGATGGAAATGTCACGACGACTTTCTGTAGATATGTCATCATTTATTCATCACAGGGACCTCCTGATGACTTGTGTTGATGACAGTTTTACAAATGTCAGCAGGTATCTATATGTTAGGTATTTTGTATGGGAGCGGATCAGCAAGCCACCAATGACAGCGACATGTCGCTAAGCCGTCATCAAAACATCTTCACGAAATTTCCAACTGGGGCGGTTTAGGTGAACGGGTAAGGCTGTGCGCTGACAAACAGAAGGCTTCTGGTTCGAGGCTTGGTGAGTGTGATATCAAATGAAAAACTTTGAAATTTTTAATAGAAGAAAATTAACTACAAGGAAAAAGAAGGATAAGAAAGAGTGAGCATGTGGAAGTTTAATAAAAAAAAACGGAAAAAAAATGTTTAAGCTGTTTTTAACAGTTTAGGTGGTGGTAACAATTTACTGACACGTGCATGAAATTTGTTAAATACGTTTGAGATTTTAAAACATTGTTTTCTATTGTTATTTATACATGAATGGACGTTGGAAGATGACAAAGCAAATTGTGCTAAACATTTTTGTTGTTGTTTTTTGATATTTTAAATGTGCAATAACGCTCCTAGACGAGAGCAAGAAATTCTCTTCTCATTGAGTTTGTAATTTAACTTGACAAATATTTCCAGAAATTCTAAAAATGTCGTACCCTGACGATTTCCTTATGCAAGAATGAAATCCAGATAGGGACATGCCTACAACGAATTATTTTTCACAATTTGTTAAATACGTTTGGCACATTTAATTCCTTTAATGCAATTAATGTATATCCCGATAAAAATAAATTTTAAAAAAGCAGTATGGATGTTCGCCGCAATGACGGAGAAAATGGAAGTAAACTATAGAAAAATGATACATGAAATGGAAGAAAACTTCCATTAATGAGAAAATTTTAAATGAAGTACTAGAAAATCTTAGAGGCACAAATAAGAAACATCTAGATAAGGTTCGAGAAACTTCTAAAGTTATAAATGAGAAACATCTAGATGACGTTCGGGTAACTTTTAGAGATACAAATGACAAATTTCTAGATGTAAATCGAACCGGAATGCCGGTGAGCTGCAGTTATGGCAACATTATGGCTGCACTACAGCCAGCAAGTGTGGTGGCGATGTAAAAAAACACTGAGCTGCAAACGCTGAGGGATTTAATAAGGGCCACTTGGCTCTACTTTTCAACCTTCAATGAAAGAAAGGATTGTCACATAAACCACAAACTCATTGGGACGGCCCCTATTAAACAGTCAATGGGTTAAATGACGCGGTTGATCTGAAAGATCTAAAATGAAGTTTGAACATCTGGAGAGACTAGTCAACTACATATGGAAAGGGAATATCTGTGCCTTTTCGGGCTTATGTGCTCAGCGGTGTTACGAAATTGGATTATTCTACACTCAGGGAATGATGTAGGTAAAATCAACTGCAAATGACAGTTAATGCCATATTTTAAGCCCTTCATCTTTCACCACTTTTCACTTCTCTATCCCCTTTCCAAAGGAAGCAACACGTTAATTTATAGGAAGAATTTCCTAAGTGTTGCTTCTTTAAAAAAAAAAAAAAAAAAAAAATTATTCAATTTACTCAAAATTAAAGGGAAAAGTGACATTTGGTGGCAGGCATCACCAAAAAATAAGTTATAAAAACATCGTTATCACTAGATAGACCTTGTTCAAAAAATTTACAATTTTCTTTTTTTTATTTAAATTTAAATAATAACAAACAAAAAAGAAAAAAAAAACGGGTATATCAAATTTTATTATTGGAATATATTCCGAGCTTGTTTTTTCGTTATTTTGAGCAGTTTTCAGCAATTTTTAATTTTTAAATATACACTCACAAAAGTTTGTCGGTAGAATCTACTGAAAATGGCAGTTAAAACAAAGGTATATTCAGTTAAAAAGGCGACAAAGGTATTTACCTTTAAAATAACTAAAACTTTTGATGTTTTTAACTGTTGAAAAATTACTAATAAATGCATTAAAAATAACTACCAATGTCGTAAAATTAACTGATAAATTTTTACTACAAAAATTTCAAAACAATTGACAAAATCGGTAAAAACTACTGTTTTTTACAGTCAGTTCTTTTTGTTTAGAAAAGTAAGTATATTTTAATAAAAAAAAAATAATTTTTTTACTCTCGATTACAAAAATATGTGTTATTTCTTCAGTCTATTTAAAATTCGAAGTAAAAATTTCAAACCGTTCTCCAGTTATTATGCTTTTAAGCATTGGAGATACAATACAAGTCTCTGATTTCTATTTGCAAACTAGAAATATATCAATAGTAATAAATATAAACTAAACAAGAAATTTTGAAATTAAAAAAAATTCAACGAAATGTTTCATTTTTCAAATAACTAACAAAAACTGCTGTTTACTGTAAAAATACTGTTTTGGTAGTTGTTTATTATGATATTAAAAATAACTGTTTTAAACAACTGTTACGTTATTACAGTACTTTTCGCTAGTTGTTTTCTTAAATAACCGACATAAAAGTTATTTTGCTTTTTTCTATAGAAAAACAACTGTAATTACTGTTGAAAACAACAACTACACCCAATAAAAATCATAGTTGCTGATCACTATATTTTCGACTATGTCATAGGTGAAATAACCCTCACTATGACGTAGTTGATATGATATAGTGAAAGGTAACTATGTTTACTGTTATCATCAAATTAACTATGTGGGAAGTTATTGGCAATGATTTTGTAGTTGAAATTAAAAAAAAATTAAAAATAGTATATATTAACGACGCCTCATTGGAAAAATATTAACCTTACTTGAAACTAACTGAAAAAATAAATAACTCATCCTTTTTAAGAACTTTATTAACATGAATACATGTAGACTTTAAATACTTTCCCTTTAGAAAAACGTGTAAGGCCACACAATCTAATCGATTTGGTGTACTTCATTTTGTGCGTACTTACGATATGGGATACCTGTGTATAACAATTGTATATGAAACACAAAATATTTGAAAATTTTCAAAAATTTTGTCTAACTTACATGCCACTATACTTGTGTGTACTTACGAAGTATATTGGCTTGTGGGCCATTACAATGCGGCCATACCCTGGGTAAAGTAAGCCAGCTTGTGTGTAGAGTTTGAAAGTACTCGGAGATACTTGTGTGTACTTACTAGACAAAATTTTTGAAAATTTTCAAATATTTTGTGTTTCATATACAATTGTTATACACAGGTATCCCATATCATAAGTACGCACAAAATGAAGTACACCAAATCGATTACATTGTGTGGCCTTGCACGTTTTTCTAAAGGGTTATTATGTTTTTACTTGCTCTCCCTCCGGAACCAATAATTTTAATTTTCCAAGTCTGCACTTCATGTTTCTTGGAAATTTTTCTTGATAGTTTTTTCTTGATTTATATGCCAATTCGTTATCTGCAAAAAATTGTTTTAAATTATTAAAATGACATGAGATGATGAAATCATTTTGACAACTGCTTGCTAGTGCATGTAAAGACACTAGGTTAAATCTACATTTTATAAACGGTACATTTTATAAAGCGCACTTTTTATCAACGCTACTTCTTAGAATCGGTACATTTTAATACACTGGACGTTTTTGTATGATTTGCTTGATCGTGTGTTTGAACGTTTTGGTACCGTAAAGGGCGGATTATGGGACCGTAAATGTGATTTATAGAGTTGTAAAAGTATTGAGTATTCCGGTACTGAGTACTCAATACTGGCTGTTTTTTTGAGTACTCAATACTAAAACGGTGCTACTCAATACTTTTAAAGATGCAATTTTCCGTAGAAATGTGTATTTTTCGTATGAAAATACAACTTTAAAAATAGTACTCTAAAAATACAACTCTATTTCTGAAGCAAAGAAATTTGTAACAAATTTTTGGGAATAATTTTTTAATTAATTTATTTAAAATGTTTTAAATTAATTAAAATGTAAGTAACAATAGTTATTTAACACGTGTATTTGAATTGTTATTATTTTTCCTAATAAATACGAATTCATAACATTTTTATTTTTAAATTCAAAAAAACCGTTTAAAGTATTCCATTAAAAAATTCCATAGAAAAACCGTGATCACGATCACAGTTTAAAAGAACAACGATTTGTAAATCACATTCACTGAGAACAATGTTACTGAAAAAGCGCCAGATCGCCCATCTCTATTACAAACCCGTGATCACGGTCACTGTTTAAAAGAACGGTGATTTGAAAATCACGATCACTGGTAGCAACGTTATTCAAAAATCACCGGATCGCTCATCTCTACCGTTAACGTTATTACAGGCTTCTATTTCATGTGGTTTTATATTTTATTCTAAATTTTTTCATTTATTTGTTAATTTTTATTCCTTATTTGTTGTTTGAATCAATTTTCTTTATTCATTTTATATTTTTTCCGACTAAAATCATTCAGCTGTTTCGATGCCGGATAGCAAATTCTGATTTCAACAGAATGATCCAGCGAGTACATTTACATTTACGTGTAAGTAACCATTCGTATACATTTCTTCTTGTGGTTTCGAAACAGCTGATTCGTTACAGATACGTTTACGGTTGGGTAAAGGGCGGATTATGGGACCGTAAACGTATATGTGATGTAACTGTAGCGTGCGGTAGCTAAAAAGTACACTTATAGATTATCGTAAACGACAATACTATTTAGCATCTATTTCATGTGGTTTTATATTTTATTCTAAATTTTTCCATTTATTTGTTAATTTTTATTCCTTATTTGTTGTTTGAATCATTTTTCTTTATTCATTTCATATTTTTTCCGACTAAAATCAGTCAGCTGTTTCGATGCCGGATAGAAAATTCTGATTTCAACAGAATGATCCGGCAAGTTCGTTTACATTTACGTGTTAGTAACCATTCGTATACATTTCTTCTTGTGGTATCGAAACAGCTGATTCGTTACAGATACGTTTACGGTTGGGTAACTCAGCCTTGACTCAGCCTTAAATGTGATGTAACTGTACTGTGCCGTAGCTACAAAGTACACTTATAGAATACCGTAAACGCCATTACTATCTTATGCCATTACTATCTTACGCCATTACTATAGATGCCATTAGCATCTATTTCATATGGTTTTATATTTTATTCTATATTTTTCCATTTATTTGTTAATTTTTATTTGCTGTTTGAATCTATTTTCTTCATTCATTTTATATTTTTCCGACTAAAATCATTCAGCTATTTCGCTGACGGATAGAAAATTCTGATTTCAACAGAATGATCCGGCAAGTAAACTCATAAAAAAAAAGTTAGTACAAAAGTCTGTTAAACGCGTTCTGATTAAATTGAACTAATTTTTGTATTATTTTCTCTTAAAAAGTCTGTACGAGTAGGTCAAAATTTTGCTAAAATAACAGGAAATAGTACATGTATTTGCGTCAGCACAATTTTGACCTATTTGTACGGACTTTTTTTGGGGATGGTTGGGGATTTCAGCTTACAAAATTGGGAGATCAGCTAAAATTTTTCTGGTAACACAAACAGAATGGCCTATTTTTCACAATTCACCACAAATAGCTTGTAATCGCCCTGTGTTAATATTAGCTGTGTTTTAAGCATAGACCACCACCATGAGAGATTTAACCAATTTCACTACCAGCGTTGCCAGAAAAGTTTGTTCTCATATCCCAATTTCAGAAGTTGAAATCGCCAAAAACCACAAAAAAATTTCGAAATCCCCAAATATTTACCCAATATTGTTTTTAATGCGAATTTGAAATAAAAACCCATTTTTATTGAAAATTAAATGTTATTTGTTAATAGCTGTATTTTATCTCATGCCTATCAACGTTAACTATTTAAAGCAAAACTACGTTAAACTGATTGTAGTATAAAAAAATTTTAAAAAAGTTATGTTTATAATTGTTCCGCTATAATCGAACGTACGTCAGCATAAGTTTTTAGGAGGTAAGGCGAATAAGTTACGTTAGGTGTGCAAATGTATAAACGTTGAGTTTTCAACGCTGATAATTATCCGTGTTGAAAGTTAACGTGCATACGAAAAGTAATGTGTTAGTTTTCGTCATAAACGCGTTTTTATCCACTTTGAGTTTTTTATGAGTTAACGGATATAGTTAAGTCGAAAACACAGCTAATATTAGAGATAATGATTTTCAATCAATCAATTCAAGAAAGTATTAATATAGTCTTAAATCTAATATAAAAACATTAAAATGAACACATTCAGTCAGATTAAGTATGCATTATTTTAGTTAATTTAGAAAAAACATCAAATTTATTTTTACTATGAAAAAATATATATCGACCATTCCACGACAAAATCTGACCTTTGGATTTCTGTTTTAATTACATTTTTTACCCATGCGCAGAATTTAGAAAATCTTTTTGTTACAAAGCCAGTGCTGACAGATGATTTTATTAAAAAATCGTCAATTTGACGGCATTTTTTTTTTGAAATCGTCAATCAGTGTTGCCATAATAGTTTCAGTTCATCTCCCCATTTTGTAAGTTGAAATCCCCGAAATTGGTCAAACGAACTTGCCCACAAGGCACAATAAGCAGCCGAAACTAATCGCAATGGTGACCTATATAAAACCATAAAAAGCTGGTTAGTCACACGACCGCAACAGGCAAGATGATAGAGTAAATCTAAGAGATGATAGGGGTAGTCTAATTACATCAATAGATGAACAGTTTTAGCTATGGGCTGACTATTATTCGGACCTGTTATCGCTAGATAACCCCATGTCAAATACTTTGTGTGAATGCCAATCACACACTGAGAGAGGGGATATTCCTACTGATTTTCCATCACTATGCGATATAATTGACTCTATCAAAGCGCTGAAGAACAACAAAGTGCATGGCTTTGACGGTAAACTGAAAGCTGACCCTAACATAAGTGCACAACTCATTATGCCTCTAATAAGAACATTTTGGTCGAGTGAAATGCTGCTTGATAAAATTAAAGACGGAATTATTATTAAGATACCAAAGAAGGGTTTAAACTTTAGTTGATAGTTTACCCAAAAATTTGTTTTTGTTTTGTGTACATTTTTTTGATATTTTCTTTTGTTTTTAGTTAAGTTAAACCTATACTATGAGACCCACCGTAAAAAGTTTTACAAAAACTCAAGATTATTTTTTTTTTTAATTAAAACTTCGTCATTTCGTGACTTAAAATCGTCAAAGGCAAATTTTTTAAGAAAAATCGTCAGTGACGTTAAATCGTTAAATATGGCAGCTACGTACATCACCCTAATATACTGGCAAAATACAACAACCAATCAAAATACAGAAAACTGTTACCAATTGGAATACAAATATGGCGTCTTTAATACATATTCATATTCCATACCAAAGGGTAGTTAAATTCCAACAAGGATATTTTAGCTACAAAGTAGAAAAGGATATAAAAATAAAGACTAACAAAAGACCAACTAACATTCAAACAATAACTTCCAAGTAGAAAAGACTGAATATAGAAAAATAGTGAATTCTTATCAGACAATAATAGTTTTAGTGCAATCAAATATTATTTGTAATCATTATAATGCAACATCATACAGAATCTGGCTATATGACAGATGTGTCATATCAACCATTATGGGCGCAAGATGCACCGCCTCCACCACCCATACCGTATCAAGAATTAATTGCTGGATTTCCCTGTACAGATTTAAGTAAGTTACAAATATAATAGAATTAATTAATTGATGTAAAATAATTTTTTTTTTTTTTTTATTTTAGCTCTCTGGCAGCGATCTCAAGTTAGCAGTTTAGTTAATCCTCGTTCCAACAGTAGTAGTCGTACCAATGGGTCATCTTCAACAAATGGTAATCCTACTAAGAAAACTCGCCGTCGTACTGCTTCCATGGCACAACGTCGGGCAGCCAACATACGTGAACGCCGTCGCATGTTTAATTTAAATGAAGCTTTCGATAAATTGCGACGCAAAGTTCCAACATTTGCCTACGAGAAACGTTTGTCTAGGATCGAAACTTTACGATTGGCCATTACATATATTGGATTTATGACAGAATTACTTGGTGGTACACCAATGAATTCTATTAAGACGCGTACATCTGATATTTATGCTGGCATGAATGGTCATCATCATCCCGGTGCTATGACACATCATCTACATCCGTCGGCTTTTCAAAGAGATTTTGTTTCACCCTATGGCCATAGTTTGGCTTAAAAAATAATTCTATTATTTTATTTTTTAATTGATTTGTTGATTATTGAGTAAATTTTATTTTATAAGATTTAAAATAGGCATTAAAAAAATAAATTATTTATAAATTTTAATACTAAAACATATCCAATGATATCTATGGCCTTTTGACCATACTTGGGATTTTTTCATTGGCATTGAAATTTAATTTGCATTACTTGTAATCAATGGTAATGCCAAAATATTCATTAGAATTCAATGCCAACGAATTTTTTTTAATAGAGTTGACCAAACCAATTGTATTGAAATGCCACCAATACCTAAAAAACCAATTGTAATTGAGCATGGATGATAACCGCAACGATGCGGTTATCAAAGCTATGAAGAATTAATTCTTTTTTGAATGAATTCACTACCAATCGAATTCAATTTTCTCTAGAATTGAATTGTAATTCACAAAATTCGTTCAACTAAACGCGTTCATCAAACAACAAATTCAAAGAATTAATTCAATTGCAATAGTTCTTTTTATTAAATCAAATGAATTAATTCACTGGTGAACACGTTAAATTTTATAAATCGAACGGAAAAAAAGTGAATTAATTCCTTACTAAATTAATTCACCACTGAATTCGTTCAATTTAATTTTCGTTCAGTGAATTAAAAAAAAAAATAAAATTACGTTCAGTGAATTAAAAAAAATACGTTGAAAAATAAAAATTACGTTCACTGAACCCAAATGAGAAGCAACAACATATTTTAATAGCTTGTAGAGTTCTCAGTATTGTAAAAACTTACATATGAAATAGGTCATAGTCAAGCATATACAGTCAAGCATATAGTCAAGTCATATATACAAGTATACATTTTACGAGGAAGCATAATTTTGAAAAATTAATAGTTATATTTATTCCAAATTCATCTATATTTTTTATTTTTAATAGTAAAATTCTTTATTTTTTTTAATCATGTAGGTTGATAAAGTGCATCGGGTTTCTCTAACACTTAATATACTCGTATATGTAATTTGTTTATTTTTACTAGCAAACGCTGTAAAATTGCTTAGTTACAAATTTTATTTGTAAATAAATGTTTTCTTATACTGAACGGCAGAAAATATGCTTTGAGTTCAGTGAACGTATTTTGTTTTTTAATTCACTGAACGTAATTTTACTTTTTTTAATTCACTGAACGTATTTTTTTTTAATTCTATTTTTTTTAATTCACTCAACGAAAATGAAATTGAACGAATTCAGTGGGGAATTAATTCAGTAAGGAATTAATTCACTTTTTTTCCGTTCGATTTATAAAATTGAACGCGTTCACCAGTGAATTAATTCATTTCATTTAACAAAAGGAATTATAGCAATTGAATTAATTCCTAACAAAATAAATCGAACGAAGACAAATATGAATTAATTGCGTTCAATATATGGTGCTTTGTGAATTAGTTCATCGAATTTTTAATTCAGAATTGAAAAATTGAATTAAGGAATTAATTCTTCAAAGCTCTGGCGGTTATCAATATGTGTAACTCTACTTTAGATTATTTTGGTAACGGTATTTTAAAGTTAACGGTATTTCCATTATTTCGGTATCGGTATTTTAAAGATAACGGTATTTCAGTTTTTATTTAGTTGCATACTAAAATTTTGTTTGCAAAAAACAAACTAAAATAAAAACGAAACAAATTTATTAACCAAAATGACAGTAACTAAAATTAGCGGTAAAGGTATTTTACGGATAACGATGTTTATTTTATTTCGGTAACGGTATTTTAAGGGTACCGACATTTCATAGATATTGGTATTTTAAGGACATGCGCGGGTCCAGTGAGGGCCCTCAGCAAAATCGAAAAAGAAAAAAAGGAAAAAGAGGGGAAAAGGAGAGAAATAAGAAGAGAAGAAAACATAAAGTGAAAAAATAAAAATTTGTTATGCATTATTAGATGAAATATAATTTTTTTTTTTTATTTTTATTTACGCAGTCGTCATTTAAAAAAACTTCAATAGACATTTTAAAAAATTCGTTTATATAACCGGTCATATTAATAATAAAACAATTAATTTTTGTGGAGAAATGCAGTTAAAAGATCTAAATTTCAAATTAGATTTTCAAAATTTTATATAGAACAATTTCATTTGAAATGTCTCTAATTTCAAATGACAACAAGAAATTTTATTTTAAAATTTCGAATTTTCTAATACAAAATTCCGATTTTAATTGTTGAAAATTTTTTAAATAAAAATAAACGGCCTTACTTTTTAAATTTTGTATAAATTTGTTAAAGTTGACTTTAGTTACAATTTTAGGTGTGACTAAAACCGTATGTTTAAAAATAATGTCGACTTTAAAAGTAAAATACTTTTTGATAGTAAGGGTCAAAAAGTTTAAATTTTATTTTGAATTTCTAATGGAATTTTCTAAATTTGGAATGGAAAATTATTTTTAAGAATTTTCTTATTTCGAAATCAAAATTTGAAATTTCTCTTAAAATTTTCTCAATTTTGTAAGAAACGGAATTAATAAGTGTTTTATTTTTGTTCAGTCCAAATAGAATTTACAATTAATTTAACTTAAAATTTCATTCGTAAATATATAGTGGAGTTCTTTTTTAGTTTTCTCCAAAGGATCGTATTGAAGTTATTCCAGTCAGTATTTTGGAAATCCTGTTCCTAAAATAATCTCTTTGGAAATACTATTCAATTTCTGATTGCATATGAGTAATTGACTAGCGTTATATTCTCTACTTAAAAACATTGTGTAGTTAAAAGATAATTTCTGATTTAAATCCTGGTAATCATCTCAATCAAATTTTGAGGACTTTTCAGACCCCGGCGACGTTTTTCGTAAAATTTAATAAACATTGTTGTTTTGATTGCTTTTATAGGAAAAAGGTCTAAGTGAGTGGTGTTCTATATATTTAAAACCAACCAAACTAATCCCAATTTTGTCCAACCCAAATTGTCTATATCTTTTGAAAGGCTTAAGTCACATAGCGTTATTTATGTACTTTAAGTAATAAAATTTTTACAATTTTCAAAGTTTAATTTAATGAAATCCGCGATTTAAATCGCCATATATTGAAAAATGGAGTCTTTAGTATTTCTGAAAAAAATATATGTTGTTCTTCAATACTTTATTTTTGTCTTTGCCAAATCTTACAATGGTAATTATTGACTACCCAGTTTTTCATACAAATGCTGAAAAATCGAATTGTTTTTTTGTACACTCACAATATATTTTCCATAACCGATTGAGGTTTATTTAAAAGTAATAGGTAAAGTTTGTTTTCAATTGAAGAATTAATTAAAATACATGGAAACACATTGTTTAACTTTTTTTATAAGTCAATAAAAAACAAACTACACAAAAAAACGTATTGTCTGTAGGAGTTGATATTTTTAGTCAAATGTTCTATTTTTACTTTTCTATTTTAAGAAAAAATAATTTAAATAATTTAGTTGATTTCTACTTATTTTAAAACAAAAAATTCAAATATTTTCAGTTTTCTTTTTTGTTAAAATTAGAGATGGCCACGTGAGTGAATTTTTGCTCACAATCACTCACGCTCACGAGAAAAAATTCTAATCACGCACAATCACTCACGATAAAAAAAAATTACTACTCACACTCACTCACGCTCAAGTGAGTAAATTGAACTTTCAGTCACACTCACACGTAATCACGCGTGATTCACGTGAATCACGCAAATTCAAGAAACAAAAGCTTCCTAGAAAAAAATAATCAAAAACTAAGAAAAATTAAACTTGAAATTGCGCCCGGTACAGGCGGTATTTACCGAACAAAGTTTGATGGGAATCCCGGGCAATTCCGGAAAAACGGGAAATTGTTAAAGTGTTTAATTTTTTTTTAGTAATTTTAGTCCACCAAATTGCTTTGAAATTTTATATTTTTTAATTCCTTCTTTTTAAAGTTGTAAATGCAAATAAATACTAGCTACACATAGCAAAATCACAATAATGGGTGCTCATTAATAACAACTAAATTATAAAGTAATTAAGCGAGTAAGTAGCACACAAAGGGTTTCACTAGTTACCAGGCTATTTACTCACTGAATTACTTTTGTTCGCGGTGTCCCAAAATTTATGTGTAGTCATTACCCTTTCGCTGACAAAAAAGTTAGAATATTGACTTACCAGCATGGCTACTAAGAGACTAAGTGGTTACGCACAAAAATAGAATAAGCGGTAACCCAGACGTTAGGAAATAAATGGTTACCCTTAAAGTTATTAAAAAAAATTAATAAATATAAAAATATTAAATCGGAACTTATTTAGCAATTACCAGTAAGTGATTACTTTGAAAGAATATGTAAATACTTCTGTGACCTATTATCAGTAAGTATTTTTTTTTGTATTTTGAAGTAATGCAAAAGGTAATGGCCTATCATTACTCGGTAATCTACATATATAATTTGTAATTAGTTAACTAATATTTAGCAAAATTTTCTGTAGATTTTACAATACAATTTGTCATTTTCAATTAACTAAAACTTAACTTAAATGTAACTAAAATTCTGCAAATTTAACAGCTTTATGTTTGCTGTTCTTATTTTACTAGTATTTAGGAAAAAACAGTACTTTCTGGATCATCATTTTTGACCAATTTTTAGTTGCTTTTTCTGCTATTTTTACAGATTTATTTCTAGGAGTGTAATATTAACTAATTAAAAACTTTTAAAAACTATTAAATCCAATAAATTTTTCTCTTACCAAGTAGTAATTACAATGAAAAAACTAAATTTTTCGTGCTGTTACTTAAGAGGATGTAGCGATTTTCGTTTTACGAAAAATGCGAAATTGAGCGAAAATGTACTAAAATTTCTATATATATCATTCAAACTTATAAGCTTTGATGCTTAACCAAATATATTTTTCCTACCATTTTCCTTCAGAAAAATCCATCTGTGTGTCCTTGGACCAAAGTAAAGAATTTTTTGAATACCTTAAGCTTCAATCTTGCTTAGTGGTCATTATCATGTGTTTTAGTCAATTAAACAATGTTTTTAAAACTTTTGAAAATTTTGGTTGCTTTAAAATATTTATGTTTCGAAATTTTACGAAATTTTATTTTTGACACTTTATTGCTTCCAAACCGTGCACTTAAACAAAAAAATTCTTCACATAAAGTTTAAAAAATTTTGTTTTCTATTGAAGAAGCTTAACTTCTTATTATAAAATACTCATTTTTCGTATTTGTGATCAATTTAATATACAAGCCTGTTAGAGGGTTAAGTAAGAATTTTTAAACAACAGTTTTTATTTAATAAATATTCAAGGCAAAAATCGATATTAGTTCTGGCTATAAAACTGACCCTTAGCTTCCAACAAATTATCTTCCTAGGAAACTAGAAGACATTTTCCCAATCAAAAACACATGATTATCTGATATTAAAAAAAAGTAATCATAGAACAAGAATTATAGCCAGATTTTTTTTTAAATTGTGGGGTGGGCAAAAAGCAGTCTATTTTTTCAATATGAATAGGCCCGTTATGAATAAACTTTTCAGGCCCATTTTGGCAAAAAGGTCAAAATTTGCATTTGCGAAAAAATTCAGAACCGTCTTTAAGTCAAAATAGATTATAATCGGCATTTTCAAACAGAAAATTTTTTCTCTTTAAGAAAATGTATTCCTGTTTTTGGTTTAAAATAAAATTTGTTGATTTAAACATATTTTTGTTAAATTTAACACATCCAAATTTGAGTAAAAAATAAGTAAAACTACAGTTTTATTTGTAATTATACTGAACCCAAAATTTTTTCAAATTATAGGGTCCCGAGACCCTCCTTAGATGATATGGAGGCTCTCGGACCCTTCATATCATCTAAGGATATATAAGGATACTCCGAAGGAGCAAAAGTTTTGTCCTATCTCACCTAGTTTTCGAGATATGGGCCATTTTATGAAATGGAAAATTTTTATTAAAAATTTCGGAGGTCCGAAGGCCCTACCAAGGTACATTTTTGGAATATTTAACGAAAAGGTTCTTAAAAATTAGTTTCAAATAATTTTGAAAATTAACACTCAAAATTAGTTAAACTACTAAGGATTTTTAGTATTGTGTTAAATGCTAATAACTTAAATCCTTGTTTAATTCAGTGTTTCAACAAAAAAAAATTGTTAAAAAGTAGTCAAATTTTTGCCAAACCCGTTTGACAGATTTTTCTACTGACGTATTAAGGAAAGATGGGCGGAAATCATTATCATTAATTTATGAAATGGTAACCGATATTTTTTCTTCCATTTAATTTTCATATTGAAAAATGTGATTGAAAAGCACTTATGGGGCATTCAACAAACATCTTCAGACCCCAAAATTTTAGCTTATTTTCTATTTTGGCTTGAAGCGAGTAGTAAATTATGTCTTCTATTGACATAATTGATTTTATACAAATTGTTGTTTAGCCAGAAATTTCTTTAGATCTAAAGACCGCTTTTTAGGGGCCTTGGGCATTAGAAGTTTAATTTAGAAGTATCAATGGAGCAAATGACATTTGTAAGCGATAAATTGGGTATGTTTTAAATATGCTTATTAATATTTTCGTGCATATTCAAAGTTGTGACTATAATTGCAACATTATTAAAGTCAAAAAACCTTGACATTCGAAAAGAAACAACTTGATTTAATAAAAATAACTTGACAAGCTACAAATTGTGAAAAAAATTTAATTATTTATTTTGGCTTTGAATGCGCAAGCATTCAAATATGGTTCCAATAAGGGTTTTAAAATGAAAATTGAAAGGAAATATTCCAAACATTTGAAACGCTTTAAGTTTAAGTTGGATACAAAGAGCAAAAATATGGATTTTGACAGAAAGCGATTGTCATGGCGATTTCTTAAAATTGATAGAAGTATTTTTAACTTGGAAAATTATACTTTAGCTTGAAACTTATCAAGACCTAAAATAACTTGGCGGGAGGTATATCATAGATTTTTTTTACTTGATAAGAGGGCTAAATGTCTTACAAAAAGTAGACATTTAAACCAAAATTCATTAATTTAAGTATTTTCATTTTTTCATCCTTAAAATTGACGTTCTTCAGTGTTTCTAATTCGGTTAATCGATTAACCGATTCCCCGATTAATCGCCTCTATTTAATGTCGAAACAAATAATTTAAAACTCAAATAATTATTCGATCCGAATAATTGGTTAAAACAGGTCGATTAACCGGTTACAATTTTAATATGGAATTTTTCCCTTATTTTTTTCCCAAAACTTCATAATTTTCTTAACTTTGGCTAAAAAATTACAAGAAAAGCATAGGCTTTAATCAATACAGTAGGCGATTTTTGATTCTATTCTTTTAAAAATTAAAACTATAGAATTTACACTATTGCCATGTCCTTCAAGGCAAGGTTGCATTTTTTCAAATATTTGTCCCACAACTGTCAACTGACATCTTAATTCTGTAGAAATTCTACCTTTTCTCACATCTCCAAAGAAAGTGTGTATAACACTGTGAGACAAATGGTAGGGGTCAGTGATCGGGAAGGGTTCAAGCTACCGGGGAAAGTTATATCGGTAAAAAAGAAGTTATACGTGTCCCGGCGTTTCGCTGGGTCACCCCTAGGAATAGAGATATATCGATTTGACCTTTGGTGGTCTTTTTTTTACATAACTCGAGAACCACTAGTCCGATTTTGCTCAAACAGTTTTAAAAAAATTAAAAATTACAATTCCTTTAATCTGTTCATATAACGTTTTTCTATATACTCAACAGTTTTGCCGGTAAAAATAAATGTATGAAGAAAAAATATTTTTTGCCTAAAATATTAAAAAAAAAGTAATAAACAAAAGGTTATTGATTTTTATGGTAGCGGTAACAAACATTTATTTTTACCGGCAAAACTGTTGAGTATATAGAAAAACGTTATATGAACAGATTAAAGGAATTGTAATTTTTAATTTTTTTAAAATTGTTTGAGCAAAATCGGACTAGTGGTTCTCGAGTTATGTCAAAAAAAAGATATATCACGATTCCTAGAGGTGACCCAGCGAAACGCCGGGACACGTATAACTTGTTTTTGACCGATATAACATTTCCCGTTGGTTTCATCCCATCCCGATTTTGACTGTCGCATAGTGTAATCGATTCAAAACCACATCAATTCTACAACATCTCCAACTACACCATTTTCAGTTTTAAAATTATCCAAATATATTTTAAGATTGTCTAAAGAGGTTTCAAAATTGTCTAAAATGTTTCAAAATTATCCATAAATTTTTTTTAATTCATCCAAAAATGTTTTAAAATTGTCAAAAAATCACTTAAACTTGTTCAAAAATGTTTTAGAATTATCCAAAAATCTTCCAAAATTGTCCAAATATTGTTTATTGTTTAATTGTCTAAAAAACTTTGATATTTGTCCAATTGCATTTCAAAATTGTCCAAAATGTATTTTAAAATTTTCAAAATGTATTTCAAAATTACAAATATATTTTAATATATTTTATTTGTATTTAAGAAAATTATATTTGTATTTTAAAATTGTTCAAAAACATTTCAAAATTATTCACTTGCATTTAAAAATTTTAAATCTGTATTTCAGAATTGTAAAATTGCATTCAAAATAATTCCATTTGTATTTCAAAATTCTTCAAATGTATTTCAGAAATTTCCAAATGTATTTAAAAAGACTCTATTTGTATTCCAAAATTTTACAAATGTATTTAATAAAATTCCAATTGCATTTCAAATTTTTACAAATATATTTCAGAAATTTCTACTTTTATTTTAAAAGCATTTTTACAAACATACATGTTTTCTCTTTCATAATGAAAAATTATAGGAATTATGAGACTTAGAAGAAAGAGAAAGCATGTATGTTTGAAAAAATGCTTTTAAAATAAAAATAGAAATTTCTGAAATACATTTGGAAAAATTTAGAATTTTATTAAATACATAAATACAGAAGGGAATGTTAGCTCAAACTTTGGATAATTTTGTTTATTGTCAATGGCCCTTAAAAACGAAAAAAAGACTGAGAAATTAAACAATTGTTTATGATATTCCCAGTAAAGAAACGGTAATGACATATCATTATTTTATGGAGTACCAGTAATGACACCCACTTACCTTCTGCATTATTTTAAAACATATAATAATGAGTTACTGATAATGACTTATTTTTATCATTATTTCAAATAGAAAATAATTTTTTAGATTTTTTTGAAAATTTTTTTAAATCTATTTTCAGACTCAATATTTTTTAAACACTGGTAAGGATATATGTAACCACATATTTTTTGATTTTTTGTATGTTGGCGAGTAAGCTTGCTTGTGTGCAGCAGGTCAATTATATTTTTAACTATTAAATATTACATGTCGATATAGCTCAGATGGTAGAGCTGTTGACTGGCAATCTGTAGACCCATGTTCGATTCCCGCACCGGCAAATTTTATTAAAAAAAAAAGTACAATAAAATATATTTTTTTTTATATAATTAATTTTTTTGAAAATCTAAGATTAGATTCATTAATTTTGTCAGTACTGGTAAGCACATAGGTAACGATATATTTTTTGATTTTTCGTATGCTGGTGTGTAACGAAAACTCATTATTTTTCGGGACATCGCCATATAAAGGTAATAAGAAATGTAATAACAAAAGTAAGTAGTTACCATTACCAAGTATGTAGTTACATAACCACATATCTGGTAATGACTTTCTACACTGGGATCTTTAGTCTACTAACTCTACTATTCATAAATTTTTTTTTGCAAATTTTTGTAGAGTAAATTGGTATTTTCATTTAACTAATATTTTACTCAAATGGAACTAAATTTTTTTTATTTCTTCAGGGGAGGAGGAAGAACTTTGGATAATAATTTTTTTAAATGCAATATTCTATTTATTGTTGTATTGATTAAATTTGCATTCAAAGAAATTTTGTATCCAAAGTTTTACAGATTAAAAAAAAAATCGTAAGAAGTAAAAAATCTACCTTGAGTTATGCTATTTTTAACTTACTAATATTTAGAAAAAAATCTCCTAGTTTCAGCAGTTTTTTTTGCCATCTTAACTAATTTCAGCTATATTATACATAAATTTTTCTATTAGTATAAGAAATGTTTCAATTTAGATAATCTCAGATTCCAAAACTTTTCAACCTTTAGGTACATTTACACGCGAGAGAACACTGCTAGAGATGGAGCAAAAACACTCCAAAATAGCTAAACTCATTCAAAATAGAACTAATTAGAGGTGATTTTTGTTTTATCTCTAGCATTTTCCCTCTAGTGTAGATGTGCTTTATTAATTTGAAAAAGTTTTTTAAATACACCGTGTTCATGTCTCATGTTGATATTTAATAAAAACTGGAAGCTGTTAGTGTTTTTGTTGGTAAAAGTTAAGGAAATACATTAATTTTGTTTTAAACGATTAATCGGTTAATCGCCAATTTTTTCGAATAACCGACCCGAATAACCGGTTAATCAGTTTTAGTGATTTTTCGAATAATGCAATAACCGGTTAACCGCCTATGTCGAATAATTGGAAACAGTATAAAAAACCCAAAAAAGGGTGAGTCTGCTCACGTGCCCATCTCTAGTTAAAATAGTTTGTTTATACACAAAAATATTTCAATTCAAATTACAAGAAATTCTTTACTCATACACACATACACATGTGTTGTGTGCGTAGAGTTTTGAAAATTCGAACAAAAAAAACTTTCAAATATGAAAAAACAAACCATAAAATCGTTTTTTTTTCTAACTTTTTGTCAGTTAAAAATTGAAGATTGGTTTAACAGACTTTTCGATTGTTTTTATTTCTTTTATAGATTATTTAAACAATGTTTGAAAATAGATAGCAAAATGGTTTGAATATAATGAAAATTCAGTAGTCCTTTTTTTAATTATGTTTTCGATTAATTTAGTATGTATTTTATGTTGTTTTTAACGATAAAATATTGTGAGTGTACAAAAAAATTCGATATGTCAGAGAAAAATCGAAATGCTTGGTTTAGCTGGGCTCAAGCCCATTTAAATTGGACTCAACAGCAATGGAAAAATATTTTATGGTCAGATGAGTCAAAATTTAATCTCCGGGGATCAGATAAAAGAGCCAATGTTCGAGAACCTTAAGGCGAAAAGTTTTATAGAGGCCTTCCTAGCTCAGTTATGCTACCGTATGCTGAATAGGAAATGCCTCTTTCATGGACATTCCAGCACGACAAAGATCACAAATACACGGCAAAAAAACTTTAGTCAGAGGCAAATCAACTTAATACCATGTCATGGCCACCCTAATCTCCCGATCTCAATCCGATTGAGAACATGTGGATGATTGAAAAATGCATTATCTGCAATAAAGTATTCCGAAATGGTGATAAACTTTTTATCGAATTGGAAACGATTATATCGATATGCTCATAGCCTCAGCGCCTAAGAAATGTTTAATAAAAAGTCATGGATATGCAACAGAATATTTAACATTTGAAACTTTTTAATCTCGTTGAGAGATGCAAATTTTTTTGACACTTGAATTTCGCCAAGTTTTATCTAAAGTTATTTTTTTATCGATGTAAGTTAAGGAATGTTTTTTTGCTTTTGTAAGACAATATGCAGTAACTGAATTTAATGAAACAAAATAAAAAACTTATTCTGGATGTCTTTTGATGATAAAATCTTATTATTAGGTAACATGCGATTTCGGTTGCAAATGTTTTAACCACCACTGTAATTACATATGTGTGTTGTTTTTTTTTTTTTTTTTTTGTTGCTGGAACAATAAACTTTTATTCAGGAGGATGCTAGCAGGAAAATTGCAACTGTCAGCATAAATGATCTATTTATATGTACTTCTTTTTAACAGAAACACGTGCTAGTCTAGCTCACTGCAGCTGAGCTATTCTTTGATATGAAGGTTGACTGATATAAAAATATCGCTTTGCGAGATATTGTGCCTTATTCTTTTCAATAAAAAAAAAAAAAACAACGCAAAAAGGTGCACTGCAATTCAGTAGTTTTTCCAGTACTATTTTCATAGGTGCATAAAAAACTATTTTCCATCATTTTTATTTTATTAATTTTTGAAACAACAAATAAAAATCTAATATGACAATATCATATTAGAATTTGGACTTGAGGTGGTTCTAACTAAATATATGAAAATTTTTAAAAATTTTCAAATTAAAATATTGAAAAACAAATTAATTATCAATGTTAAAAAAAAAGAATATAAAATAAATTAGAAGAGCATTGGCCCCACCGGAAATCGAACCTGCGATCATCTGTTTGCAAATAAACTTTATCAAAATCATTTTTGGATCACTTTTAGAACAATTATGCTTTAGAAGCAATACATAAATGATATTTTGCTTGTTGTTCAGAATTACTTCTACAAAAGCTGCAAAAATATACTAACGAAAATTTTGTAAGCAATAAAAGAAATGACTTTTTTGAAGTTGTTCAGAATTACTTCTAAAAAGGCAGTAAAAATACACTAACGGATACTTGTGGAGCAATGAAAGAATTGACTTGTTAAACAAGACTTCCAATTTTGTTTTATGGGAACTTATATGCCAAAAATAATGGCATCGGTTATAAATGTTTTAGATCATTCGCAAAAAGAAATAAAGAAAAACGAAATAGCGAAAGGAAACACAAAAACACTTCCCAATTTTTGTAGCAAAATAAATTAATAAAACATGAGTTCAAAATTAGTTTAGTGCTAAAGAAATATAACTAAAGCTTTTGCTGAAAACACAATTTCAGCAAAAAAAGAAATACTGAAAACTTAATACACAACACGTTTTTCTAAAACTTATTTTTTTTTTTAAGTGTAAACTGGGCACTGTACCCTTTTCGTTGTTTAATTCGTGGAATAGACAACGATATTTTCTTATAATCTTTATGGGAATTTTGACTTGATAGTATTTAGTTTCTCACTTTCCTAACTTATTCGCATTTCTTCAACATGTACATAAATATTTTCATGTGTATCCTCGTAGGGGGTCTTATAATATCTTTAAAATGTTGACATCGACTAATCAAAATTTATTTAATAATTTTTTAATAATCTACAAATAAAGTCATGTTTTATTATAAAGTGCTAATAGCAAGCACGTGAAACCTCTTAAATAATCACAACAATACAACAAAAACAATCATATCCATGTCGATCAAAATACCACCCTTAAATAAAACGTTTACAACGCTTAGGCTATAGCTATTTTCGCATGAAGTATTACTAATGACACTAGTTTACAGTCTTTTTCCGAACTGAATGCAAATATGTTATTTATGTACTCGTACTCTAGCTGTTAAATACAAAAATCGAATTATGCTTAAAAATTTCAGTTTTTTATCAAAGGAAGTGTGACTATTTCGACAATATCTCGGTTTAGGATCAATCAATCTATTGTTAGGTAGTGCCAATATAACGACAATTAAAAATCAAACGAACTTTGTAATTACTGTTAATCGACACAAACTTAGCACTCATACTGACTATTTAATGCTAGATCCCAACATTAATGCACCTTATTCTCATCAATATAAAGTCTTATTGAACATAATTGGCCATAACTTCGGAAATTGTCCATGGATTTTCTTAACATAATACCTTGTTTTCCTTATTGGCCAATGTGTTCTATTAGAACAAAAAAATTATTTTTGTATGACGTTTACAATTTTTTTTTAAATTATCGTAAGTTGTTTGAGTTTCACGTGAAAAAACCTACTCCATATAAAAAAAAATAATTTTTCACAACAATGAGTTTCACGTGAAAAATATGTAGACTTTGTTTTTACGCAAATTTAATATACAAGACCATTATTTTTCTTGTGAAAAAGTGACATTTTGTGTTTATTGTGATTGTCGCTTTCTAACAACATAAGAAACATTTTCATTTTAAATTACTTTTTAAGGCCTTCAAAGTTTGAGTGAAAATTTTCCACGTTACGGTGCTTGAACCTTAAAACTTGACTTTTAGTGAAATTAGGTTTATACTTTAAAATTCGACAAAAATCTCAACAAAAAAAAAATCAAAATATGATTATCGAGTTTATTTGGAATAAAATACATAATAAAAAGATAGTTGCACTTATTGCGAACAAAAATTTAATTATTTTGTGAACTAGTGTAATCTTTCCGTAGTATAAAAACATATTGTATGCCAAGTGTTGCATCTTTCAAAAGATTGTAACATTTTTTATTACTAACAAGAGGGTTGAATTAGAATGGTTAAATCTTATTACATATTGACTTCTAGTCCTGATTTGTGTGTTCCTTTTGTATAAAGAGTATAAGTGTTTGTGCAATATTTGGGATTAACATTCGTTTGTTATTGAAAACAGAAGGGAGTGTTATCGTTTCGTTATAATTTGTTTGGAATTTATGACAGCAAGGACGTTTGTAATGAGGCTTACGAAAATTCTTTGTGGTGGTTAGGGTGAAATCAAAACAATGCAGTTGTCCGAATTTAGTGATGTATTAGATTATATGATCTATTTTCAAGGTGGTTACTTTGACAATAGGTGAGTATTCGGGAAAAAAGGAAACATTGTTGGCGATTGTTGTCATAAATAATTCGGATTAAAATTTTCGTTATATTCGACCAGCAAAATTATAGTGCACCATGCTACTAGCCTATTTACTCGCTTAATTACACTCTAAAAAATTATTGTATATTTACTACCATAAAGTGAGTAAATTTTTATTAAATATAACGCATTTTGAGTAAATACACTCACAACATATTTTCCATAACCGATTGAGGTTTATTTAAAAAGTAATAGGTAAAGTTTGTTTTCAATTGAAGAATCAATTAAAATACATTGAAACATATTGTTTAACTTTTTTATTAATCAATAAAAAACAAACTAGAAAAAAATATGTATCGTCTGTAGGAGTTGTTATTTTCAGTCAAATATTCTATTTATAGATTTCTGTTTTTAGAAAAAAATAATTTAAATAATTTCGTTGTTTTCTGTTTTAAAACATTTTTGTTTTCAAATATTTTCGGGTTTCTTTTTTGTTAAAATAGTTTGTTTATATACAAAATTATTTCAATTCAAATTACAAGAAATTCTTTACTCATACACACAAACATAGCCAATTAAAATATGAAAGTGTGTGTTTGTGTATAGTGTGGTGTTTTAAAAATTAAACAAAAAAAAAAAACTTTCAAATATGAAAAAACAAACCACAAAATCGTTTTTTTGCGTTTTGTCAGTCAAAAATTGATGGTTGTTTTAATAGACTTTTCAATTATTTTTATTTCTTTTATGGATTGTTTAAACAATGTTTGAAAATAAATAGCAAACTGGTTTGAATATAATGAAAAATCAGTAGTCCTTTGTGTTTTCAATTAATTTAATATGTTTTTGATGTTGTTTTTAACGATAAAATATTATGAGTGTATAAAAATAAAATGGTTTAAATTATTTTGTACAAACTGTCATATACAATAATTGACATATAATATAATAATAGGAATTATTTTTTATAACTAAACATGTTGTGAGTATATTTTTTATTTTGTTAACAAATTTAAATTTAACGCACAAATTTTGTAAATTTACTAACTTGTAGTAGTAATGAAAATATATACAGATTTACATTTGAAAATATGCAAGAAATTTTTATAAAAACATATACTAATGTTATCAGGAAATTCTTCCTATTAATTACCGTGTTGCCTGCTTTGGAAAGGGTATAGAGAAGAAGTGAAAAGTGGTGAAAGATAAAGGGATTCAAATATGGCAACACTGTAATTGCGCTAGACGTTGAATCTTAGAAAAGTTATTGCACGCCACCTGATGAAGAGTTGGCGAACTTTGTTGAAGCTTTTTAGTTCATAGCCCTGCTCAGTGACGCCAACTTGGTGCTTTAAGTAATATTTATGGTGCTTTTTGATGGCCCAAAACGCCAAAATTTTGCTCATGGTACCAAAACAAAAAAAAAAAAGCACTAAAATAGTTTTTTTTATATTTTGGTTAGTGCTGTTTTTAACAATTTTTCATATTAGTGTTTTTTTTTTAAGTGGAACATTTTATATGGCAACTTTTTTAGGTTTTAAGGTCACTGTAGGCAGTGGTGCTAGACCAAATGTAAAAATAAATCATCAAAATCGTCAGCCATTTTGTGAGAAATCGTCAGAAAATCGTCATCAGTTAAATATCATAAAAATACTAGTTTTAAATATTTCTTTTATTAGAAATTTAATTCAACTGCGTGACTATATCACTGCTCTTAAGATCACTGAAAATATTATTACAGTAACTGACTGTAGTTTATTTAAAAAGTTATCCGTACATTTAGTTTTAAATGATTATTCAGTTAAAATACAAAGAAATATTTTTTTCAACTGTTTTTGTCGTTTACTTAAAAAATAAATTACATATAAATACGTATTTTCTGTTACAGTTAATATTTTCATTTAAAATGTTTTGTTAAAAAAAAGAATTCCTTTTCGATTTCTAGGTCAGTTAAAAAAATTAAATAAACTTAATATCATTTATTCTTACGGATTTTGTAGTTAATTTTTTGAAATTTAAAAAAACGAAATAAATGAAAAATCATTAGTTTTTAAGGATTTTGTAGTTTATTTATTAACATTTAAAAATAAATGAAATGTTCTTTTGATTTAAATGAAAAGTCAGTAGACCGGTTTTCAAGTGATTTTTCATTTATTTTAAATTACATTTTCAGTTATTTTAAACTACAAACTATTTTGAGTGATAATTCACAGCTTTTAAAAATTCGAATTATATATAACTGGACATTATTTATTACTTCACCTATAAAAAAGTGGTATTTATGCTACGATTAGTTACAGAAAAAACACCTCATCATGCGTTATGCGGTTTAAGTTCTCATAAATAATTAATAAAGACTTTAAGTTGGTGATTCCTAACTCTGTTTTTAAAACTTTTAGTCACGTCATAATTGTTCTATAATTTACAAATAAGCCAAACACAGAGTATTTCGTAATTTTTAACCGCGATTTTCTAAAAAATGTGACATGATTGAGACATTTTAAAAACATCAGCTTGTCTAAATCTATAAAAATGTTGTACCAAAGTTTAAATCCCTGCAAAAAATTCATTTCGTAAAGCTGTGTAAATTAAAAATTAACCCAGTTCCAACTTTTGTTTGTTAATTGTTATCAACCATGAACATATTTTTCCACTCAGATCTGAGAAGTATTGCGAATCACAAAAACGCGATTCGGAAAGAACAATCTGCACGCAGGTTTAAAAAATAAATTTTTTTTGCCGAACGTAGGGGTTGCCATTTTACATTTTTCGTTATATCTTTGGCTTTTACAGTCGGATCTTAAAGAATGATACATCGATGATTTCTCTCGAGGAGACCAGTGTTTTGCTCTAAGGGCCATTGACCTCAAGTATCCCGTTCTAGTAGTTACCTACCAGATCTCAGTTGCTACAGCCCTAATGTCAGAAAATTAAAGCTCGCAAAAAATCATTAAACTTTTGCTAAGGAAGTTTTTCGATAAACCCATTAGAATTTTTATTTCATTTTTTTGGTTGCCGAATGTAGGGGTCGCCTTTTTAAATTTTTTTCATTGGATTTTTCCTTTATAGCAAAACACTGGTCTCCTCGAGGCAAAAAATCGATGTAACACACTTTAAAATCCGAATTTAAATGCCGAAGCTATAACGAAAAATTGAAAAAGGCGACGTCTACGTTCGGCAAAAATTTTTTTTTTTGAATTTGCCTTTCAAAAATACTTCATATTGCAGGGTGTACGGCGAACTTTTTTTTGCGGTACGGTCTAATGTACATTACTTTTTTACTTTGTATAATTATATTTGATTTTTTTATTAAAAAAGGCATAGTGCTTTTTTGTGCTTTTTTAAGTGAAAAAACAACGTTTTTTAAGCTTTTTTGAAAAACATTTGTGCTTTTCACATTCCAAAATTGCCAACACTGGCCTGCTGTATTATTTTACTTCGGTGGAGTTAAGTGCTATGGGAACACCGAAGGAAGATGCTGCGATATGTATGAGGGATAGAAAAACTTATGCATATTATTATTTTTCATAAATTGATGTTGCCTTGGCTGGGGATCGAACCCGCAACCTTATGTATAACAGTCCAATGCGCTAACCATTACACCACAGCGCCCCATAATTACAATTACTCACGAAAATTTATATTACAATCATTCACGTTCACGTGAGTAGATTTAGATTTTACTCACGTGAACCACCCAAATTCACAAAAAAATCTTACCGGAGTAAATAAAATTAAAAAATTAAGGTAAATTGTTAATGTTAAATTGCTATAAATAAGTAATTTTGCAATTTATTTTGTATTTTGAACACCCAAAAATATAAAATCGACAAAAAATATAATTTCAGTAAAATTCGATTCACGCACACTAACTCAAGCAAAAATTTTACTTACGCACATCCACTTGCGAACAAATTTTTTCTACTTTCACGCGAGTATATTAAGGTTTCGCTAACACTCACGCGTGAATCACGAAAAATTCTGCTCACGTGCCCATCTCTAGTCTAAACCGGATTTCAACAAAATTTATATTAAAAATTTTCAAACTGAGTGAACACAAATTTTACTAATATTTTTTACACATTTAGGTTGTTCATAAGGGTGTGCTATCTGTTGTATCGTTGTATCGTCCTAACAAAAAACAGAGTTGTTAAAATTTTTATTTGTGTTTAACAACGATTTTCTATTCAGTTTTCTATCTGTTAGCACACTCAAACATAGGACACTAAACATACGTAAAAATATTGTATCGTGCTATTCTCAAATGTTGTATTTTTTCAATTTAATTTTTAACAACTCTGTTTTTTGTTAGGACGATACAACGATACAACAAATAGTACACCCCTTGTGAAAACCCTTATTATTTTCAGAGCAATACAATAATTATTGCGGTGACTTTTTAACTTGTCTATTTTCTAAATAACTATAATTAAAATAACCATTATTCGTTACTCATTAGCTTTACATCACTTCAAATTCTGCCCATGTCATTATACAAGCGCGTTAAACCATGAAATTATATCTTTTATGCGCAATGATATTCCATTCATTTAAATCACTTTACTCAAGATAAAATTACCAAAAAATATGTTTGCTAACTTACTGCTGCTGACTTTGAACACTTGTTTAACATAATATTGTCAATAGGCGAAACAAGCCCTTCTATACACTTAAAATAATATGTCAGTAAAAAATCTGTCGAACTGGTTTCAAATCGTTTTGAACAATTTTTAATAAATTTTTTGTTGAAACTTTATTTTAAACAAATGTTTTAAGTAGTTATCTTTGTTTAATACAATATTAAAAGTCATCAGTAATTTAATTAATTTTGAGTAATAATTTTAAAAATTATATATAATTAATTTTTGAGAACCCATTCGTTGTAATCTTTTTATATTTCTGATATTACCCGGTAGATGGGGCCACTAATATATCCGAAGTTTTGCAGATGTCGATATTGCTTTCCCTCCCGATTTTTTAAAAATTCGGGCCACTATATAAGATCCCCGTAAAAATATTATCTCTATGTAAATTTGGATCTTAATAAAAAAATCCATTTCATAAAATAGCCCATATTTTGAAAAACGATATAGAGTAGAAGGGACAAATCGTTTGCTGCTTTGGAGTAGCAATACATGTCCTTAGATGATATGGACCAGTTCCCATAATTTGAACAAATTTTATGGCTTAGTGTAATTACTAGGGCAAGGAATTTTATGCACTTAAAAATAGAAAATATGCGCCTAAAATATGCGGTTAAAAAAGAAAAATATGCATTAAAAATATAAGAAATATGCACTAAAAACTATTAATTTTGCAAAAATAATGCACTCTAAAACTTAAAAAATGTATTTTAGTTAGTTATTTTGCAAACAGACACAGAACTCGAAGATTTCCCATAGTTCAATAAGGTTTTAAGAATGTTTATTTTGATTGAATCAAAATATGAAAACGTAACAATTTTTTATATTTTTTTACAAAATAAAAAATGCTCCTAAAAATGAAAAATATGCACAAATATGCATTAAAAAGCACAAAATATGCATTAAAAAAGGCACCAAATATGGATTTAAAGTCAAAATATGCAAAAACATGCATTTATGACAAAACATGCAAAATATGCAACTACAAATCGATGCCATTTTATTCTAAATTTGACGATTCGGATAAATATTTAGTCCATATTAGTTTTGGACTATCGAGAAAAAACATGCATTTGCATGAAATTCCTTGCCCTAGTAATTACAAATAAAACTGCAGTTTAATTAATTTTTTACTTAAATTTACATTGGTTAAATTTAACAACAAAAGTGTTAAAATCAATTAATTTTATTTTGAGGCAAAAAACAGGAATACATTTTTTATGGGTAATCAACGGATTTTAAGATGTGTAATATCAGAGGCGAGAATTTTGTTAAATTAAAAAAATTTTTCTGTTTATCCAACATACATATTATTTTGAGTGTATGGTATATGCACATCCCTTCTCTACTTCATTCTCGATTAGTTTAAAATTCCGTAGTTATTACCACACAGAAAAATTAATTATAATTTTACGCTTTGTTAGTATTGTCAGTGATTTTTCTACTCTTAGTTTTTTATAAACTGAGGGATGTTTGGTGGAAAACAGGTGAAGAAATTCCCATTGTAATATTATTTGGTTACATCCAATTAAGTTTTTTGTTTGTGGTTTTAGAAACAGATTTGTTTTGCTAAAAAAATGGGCATAACAAGTGTTTAGATATAAAATTAAAAAACAGGGGATTATCAGGTGGATTTTGGGTAATTTTTCGGTAATTATAGAGATTAGAGATACAAAATAAGTGTTATAAAATAGTTTACATATTAGTAGAATCGAATGAACCAGTGTTGATGTTAATTTCATAAAGAATCACAACGACACAATTTCTAGATTTAAATTTTCTGCAAATAATGTGTATTTATCAGGCATGTCACAGACCTCTATTTCACTTGAAAGTGAAATTGAAAACTCAAATTGCTGCTCCAGAAGTAAATGGTATTTTCAGGCGGTATTCGTCGCTCCCTTTCGAAGATTGACAATTTGTATCGAAAATGTTAGCCTTTGCAGACGTGTGTAATTCCTATGGCTGAATTTTCGATATAAATTAAGAAGAGAGTGATTTAACAGAGGTAGGGAGAGTGGGATAGTCTTTTAATTATATAGTCGTTGGTATTTTTGCATATTTAGACCAAATACAATAGATAAACATAAATAATTATAAGTTAAGAATTCTGTTTTTAGTAATTTCACTCCAAAAAAATTTTGTTATTGAGCATATAAAAAAATATAAGTTCCCATTTATAGTTAAAAAAAGAAGATGGCCGATCAGAATTTAAAATTTTAATACGTTTTGTTAATCTACCAGAAAATTATTGAGTTTACCAACAAAAAGCGTTTTAAACGTAAATTTTTTTAAATGAAATAGTTAAAGCAACGAGCATAGAAACTCAAGAGGATGCATGTGTCTCTTTCAATGTTAACTGGCTCTGGCCGACATTTGAAGAAATTTTATTAGAAGGTGATAGATTAAGTTTAATTGTCAAATTTTAATAAATATTAAAAATTGTTTCAATAAATATGCATAACATGGAAAAATGCAATAAAAAAACTAAACCCGTTAGCTGCAATTTAACTTATTGAAATCTCAGCCAGAGCCAGTGAGAGAGCGGTTAACAGTACGTGAGCATCTTGCATAGAGCCTGGTTAAAGACACTTTAGGAAATATATACGAAGCACTATTGAAAAGCTTTTCTGAGTTTAAACTGCTCCAAATATCAATTCCATTTTGGTTTTTGAAAGTGGAATGAAAACGATTTTTTTTTCGTTTTGCGTTTTATAGGGAAGCTTTTTACGTTTTAAGGGGGGAATCGACTCTAGGAAGAATTTTGTTTTCGAATTTTTTTTATATTTTATTTGCATAGAGCATACTTTTCAGTATATGCTCAGAAAATATTAATAAAAAATTCAAAGAAATATGTTTTCACATGTTGTTTTGTAAAATATGTTTTAGTCACAAAGTAATATTCTATGCATTAAATTTGTACACAAAATTTTACGGGAACGTTTTTTATCATTACCCGTTTTTCTAATCACTTGGATTTAATAAATCCAAAAAGCATTTCTAAAAGTGCTCAACAGATGGGGTTAGATTCTCCCTATTTTAAAAACATTTTTCTGTCCGACACTTCTTTCACCCTAATTTTTAATACCGAATTCGATGATGAAGGATTTTACTTTTACTTTTAATTTTAATTTGTAATTATATTTTATATAAAACAGCGATAAACATTCTGCCTTTTCAGTTTTATCACTTTAATTTATATTTTTACACAATTGAAAAATTCCATCGCAATATTTAATATTCACTAGTTACTTACTGTAGAGTGAAAAATTGACATTTCTATTTCAGCTATTTCTCCATATCCAAGATGAAAAATATGTATTTGGTGAGGTGTAGTTTTTTTTTATAAACATATTTCATAAAAAAAATTTAATTAAAATCTTTTATTTATTAGTTTTTAATTTTTTTTGTTTCTCTTTTAATTTTTATTCGTATATTTTACTGACATTAAATTAATAGTCTGTTTCATATATTTGTGCTTTTATTGTGGATTTATTAAATCCAGTTTTTTTTTGGATTTAATAAATCCCCTTTTTGTATGAAAAATTCTAAATCCAGGTGATTAAAAAAAACGCTAATTGTGTTTATTATTAATCTTATTTCGCATAATATAGCAGAACAGAAAGGAAAAAACTACATCCAAAGATGCAAAAATTGCACGCAGTCTTTAAAGAAAAGCCAATGACGATTCCTCGATGGTGGGCGAAGGCACGTTATATGAGGCAGATACTGATGGCTTTTTATAAGCCATAAAAGTAATCAATGTGCAGGAAATGTGCCATAAAATAGAGCCAGAGTTCGGGTCGAAATCCTGTGTATAACAAAATCCTGTTTTCATAATCCTGTTTTCAAAATCCTGCTTTTCGTAATACTGTTTTACAAAATACTGTATAACACAATACTGTTTTACAAAATTCTGTTTTACTGGGCGGCGAAAATTTTTGTAAAAATAAAGCAAATAAGCGCGCGCTTTTTGCTTTATTTTTACAAAAATTTTAATATGAAGATGAAGATTTGCTTAAACTGTGCGAGTGGTTTGAAAAACTACATCAAGGGCTCATATCACCCAAAGTATCCTGGAACCTTTTTTTCGGTTTACGATGACAGTAAGAAATCCTACCCAATAACTCAAAATAGTGTGGAAGCTTGGCATAGAAGACTGAAAGCTGTTGTTGGGCGTAGAAAGTCAGGATTATACCACCTTATCAGGCAGTTGGGTAATGAGGTCGTGGTAGCTGTAAATACCATTTCAGAACGCGCGAATGGAGAAAGACGTTACAAAAATTTAAAGAAAAGAAAGGCGTACACAAACATTAAAAGAGTTATAAGAAAAAGGTATGAATTAAGCCATACAGGCTACCTAAAGCGAATTGCAAAAAATCTTGTACTAATTTAAGTTTATAAAATGCATTGAAATTAATTTTTTGTTAATTTTTGAAAATTATATACTTTGTTGAAGTTATTTTTAATAAAATAAATTTTGTAAACCAGCATTTTTACTTCACAGAATTTTGCAAAACAGTATTGTGAAATCCAGTATTTTGCAAAACAGTATTATGAAAAGCAGGATTTTTAAAATTTTTTTGACCAGTATTTTGTCTAAACAGTGTTTTACATAACAGTATTATATACGTATCCCATAGAGCCATTCAAGTTTTTTTCTAATTTTATTCTCGTTGCATTTATTTTGAAAGATCAAAATAGTGGATAAATTCGCCCAAAGATGCGAGGAGATAGTTTAGAAAATTACGTAGAATTTTAACGTGACGTCTGTTTTTTTTATTTTATTTCTTGTTTTAAGTAGGCGTGGATTTTAATGAAAAATAAGCGATATCGACCTTCTATCAAATTACATAGTAAAATTTTGCGAATACTGATCAGTTCTGAAAAAGCTGTATATTTTTGGAATTCCTATAAAATTTCGTTAAGTCTTGCATTATTTTTTTCTACAAATGGCCGCCAGACTTAAAATCACAGTGCCTTAAACATGACTAAATTTTTCTTTGTTTTTAGCGATTTTAAAATAAAGTTAACAAGACTGAAATTTAAACACGGAATGCTTTATACTATAACGTAAAAAAAGTGAATAAGCCCATTCACTTTAAAGTTTCAGTGTTGTTAACTTTATTTTAAAATCGCTAAAAACAAAGAAAAATCTGGTCATTTTTAATGCAGTGTCATTTTAAGTCTGGAGACCATTTGTAGATAAAGATAATGCAGGATTTAAGGAAATTTTATAGAATTTCCAAAAATATGCAGTTTGTATAGATTCGATCAGTGCTCGCTAAATTTTACTATGTAATTTGATAGAAGTTCGATATCGCTTATTTTTCAATAAAAGCCACGCCTACTTAAAAAGAGTAACAAAATAAAAAAACAGACATCACGTTCAAATTCTACATAATTTTCTGAACTATCTCCTCGCATTTTTGGGCGAATTTATCCACTATTTTGATCTTTAAAAATAAAGGCAACGAGAATAAAATTAGAAAAAAACTTGAATGGCTCTATTTTATGGCACATCACTGTATATAAAAAATAAAAAACAAATACAAAACAAATTAAAACATGTACGAAACAACAGATTTTGACCGAAATGAAATGTTTAATAAATTCGCTACCATCGTTTTTAAGAACATTTGGGTTAATATATAAAACACTCTTTATCCGATTCTTCTCAAATTTGGTGCACATGTAGAAAACCGCGAGATATAAATTTTGTAAAATTAATTTTAAACTTTTAACGCGTTTTCCCACAACCCTGAGTTCAAAATCGGCTGCCACTGTACAACCAAGGCGGGTAGACCGATTTCGATCCGGTTTTTTTTCTTTCATAGGCAACAAACAACTCTAGTCCATATCGTGGCCCTTTTTTTGAATTTTGGTCAAATAAAATTTATATCCCCAAGCAAATGTGTTTTTTCTTCCTTTTTTGGAATTTTTAAGTTTATGTGGCAATAGCTATCACAACAAGAATAAATCTTATAAATTACAGTGATAGCAAATCAAATTTTCATATTAATATTAGTCATTCAATAGCATTTATAATTAAATTAAAATTTAAAAGTAAACATAGTTAAATATAAATTCAAAATAAACATAAAACATAATAAAATAAATATATTTAATTAATTTTAAACAAATTTAAAAGTTCCTTTTTAAAACATAATGTGTTGCTAAGCAATTGAACATATGAGGGTAAATCATTCCAAAGACCGATTGTATAATTGAAAAATTGTCTTGTAGACAAAAGATATTTATATTTTTGGGAAATCAGGTTTCTTCCACGTGGAGATTTGGCAAAAGTAAGTTTTCTGTAGAGAAATTCAGATTCCTTTATATAAATTAACTTATGCATCATCATGAGACTTTTATATTTTAACAAATCTTTGAAACACATATTATTTAACTGATACGAAAATGATGAAATACTATCCCTTCTACCACGATTAAATACATATCTGGCTATGTTGTTGTAAGTGACCTCAAGTCGATAATAGTCAATACAGTCACAATTGGCAAATATTTCACACCCATATAGTAGAACAGGTATTAAATATGTTTTAGCCAGAAGCATCCGTATTTCAAAGGGCGTCGAGGCTTTAACAGCCCACAGGTTTCTCAACATTCCATGAACTTTCCCAGCCGAAATGTTAATATGATTTTTCCAAGAAAGTTCAGTATTAAACGTTATTCCCAGATTTTTTGATGATGGAACAAGTTCGATTTTATTGTCATTTATCATCAACAGATCATCATTTGCAAGTCTTTTCCTATTATTTTTTGATAAGAATATACATTTTGATTTTGTTGGGTTTATACACAAACCATTTGCAGTCGCCCAATTATGAATTTTATTCAAATCATAGTTAATGCATTCAATGCAATGACGCAAATCTTCCATTTTGGTGCTTAAGTACAGCTGTACATCATCCGCATACATTTGAATGTCACAGTGATTCAGAGCATTAGGAAGATCATTAATGTATATACAGAAAAGGAGTGGACCAAGAATAGAGCCCTGTGTGACCCCTCTAACAACATCAACAGCATTGGAAGTTAAGCCATTCAAGGATACAACTTGTTTGCGGTTTAAAAGATATGATAAAATAAGTTTAATTGCAGAATTAGAAAAATGGAAAAGCTTTTGCAGTTTTGTTAGAAGTATTGAGTGATCAACTGTATCGAAAGCTTTGCTGTGATCCAGTAGTACAAGAAAAGATACCATATCATTATCTAATTTGGATCTTAGTTCCTCAACTACTTCGATTAGCACTGTAATGCAGCTTCGTCCCTTTCTAAAACCAGACTGTTTTGCGGTTAGAAGATTACGCTCTTTTAAAAACTCATTAATTTGATGCTGCATAAGATTTTCCATGACTTTGGACAAAAATGGTAGTATGGCAATTTTTTGTTAAAAAAAAATTTTAAAATTAAAAATCGGCCCACGATAAGGACTAGAGTATTTATCTGGGATTAAGAATCACTTTACATTTTTATTTTTCGATAATTAATGAAGACTGCACAGTGGCAGCCGATTTTGCCTTTTTTAAAAAAGGCCAGTAATGAAGTGGCAATTCTGGCGATTTTGGCCCGGGAAATATAAAACTGATATTTTTTGAAAATACTAAAATAACATGATTTTTAAATAAAAAAATAAAATATTAAAAATATTGTTAATTGAATTTTTGACAACCCTTCAAATATGCCCTTTAAAATGCTGTTGTTACAGTATTTACCCCCCTTAAATACCACTATAAAGCCAGCCGCAAACTCGATACTTTCCAAAACTTTTTATTTTCAATACATAATTAACCGTAGCAACCTAAACTGCAAATTAAGAAGGAAAAAGATTGTATTGGATCATTTTAGGAAAAAAATTGCGAAAGTGAAATTGCGAAATCAAACCAATTCCGAAAAAACCTGTGACATGCCTGTATATTATAATTTCTCTATAAATTTTTTTAATTTTTTTCAGCCTACTAATGTCTAGCAAAAATTCTTTTTGTAAGCACATCTTTTGCTGAATTTACTCATTTGATGGTAAAAGTTAGGTCGTTGATTTTCAGCAAAACAATTTTGCTTCCTTTTGACTTTACCGACTTTTTAAGTGTACCTTAAAGTCTATTTTTGCTGGAAGAAATCAAATATGTATAGTAGGGCGGGTCGATTTAAAAATCGCCCAAGTGAGAAGGAAAATCGTATTCTAGGGATCAAAATAAAAAATGTTGCCCATACCTCTAAAACGAATTCTGTATCCCCGACTTTTGACCCGTAGGGTCAAATTTTGAAAAATCCCACTTTGACCCATTTAGAGTGCCCCAATCTAGTCCAAATGTATGACCGACCCCCACTAACTTTGGAGGGTCGACCCACCCATGCCAGTGTCACACTCCCTGGAACTATAATAGAAAAGAAATATAATTATTGCTTTATAATTATTAAGAGAAATGCATGAAGATAATTTTGTATGAAGTGTCCATAGCTGTATGTATACGATTAAGTGGTTAAAAATTCAGTTTTATCCCATCCAGCGTTTTTAAATTTGTTTTAAATCAATTATAATTTACAATTTTTTGTTTTAAATTAAATGTAAATCACATTTAAACAAATTATGCTTTTCCAGCAACAAGTAGAAAAAAGGACCGCCTGTTTAAAAAAGCACCGGGAAAGCACTGGGGAAACAAAATTTTAAACGTTGACAAAACGCTGGAAAAACCAATAATAGGTCTGGAAATATATTTTCCAAAATAAAATTTTAAAAAAGTTCATATATGTTTTTTTGTTTTCCTTCCGTGATTTGAGCTCTGGCCGTCAGATTGGCAGCCGACAGCTGTAACCACTGAGCTCATGAGGCATGTAATACTTAGTGGCTTAAAATATAAATGAATGATAATAGCTGGAAAACTACAAAAACAAATTGGTCATAAAGGAGCTTTTCCATAAACAAAGAGATTTATTTTATAAAACAAAAAAAAATTTTTGTAAATTAAAAAAAATCAAAAAAAAGACATTTTTTGCCAGCAAACGATATTGATCTCGGAAGCTTCTGACTAGAAACCTTTTTTACGAAGCGTGATAATTTTTTTGCAAACACTGACAATGGCAGTGGTATGTCAGTGTTTGATTTTTTGTACCACTGGCAATTTCAGATTGGGTAATTTTGCATCTATACCCAGCAAAAAAAATTGGAAGTCATGCTTAACAAACAACATCTTTCACTACTTCAAAGGTATCCTTTAGTGTATTTTTACTGTTTTTATAGAAGAAATTCATAACAACTTCAAACAAATGATTTCTTTCATTGCTTTCAAAATATCCGTTACTATATTTGTGATGCAGTTTTGTCTGAGGCCGGGGTAAAACTCAGTTTGTCCAGGTTCATCAAAGGTCTGCCTCCTTTGAAATAAAACAGCATTCGTTTCTTTTGTTCAATTCAATTGTACGATCCTGTATCGCACACAGTTTTATTTACCAAGATCTTAAACTACTTATTTAATCTAATGACTGTTATTCTTTAAACGTTGTCGATGATTCGGTGCACAGGATGATCTTCGGCAACTCTGGCAGTGGTTGCAGTTCCTCCAAACGTCGATGGCTCTGTTACTGGTTCGATATGATTTAGTATTGAACTACGACCCATAAATCTTTATAAGTATCTCACGAAAATAGTAAGCAGGTGAGTCGGGTTATTCCGGGGAAACGAGGAGATGTTGTAACTACGATTAGTAAATATGTCTAAGCGACTCACGAGAGTAGTAAGCAGGTGAGTCGAGTTATTTCGGGGAAATGAGGAAAAGGTTGTAAATACGATTAGTAAATATTTCTATGTAACTCACGAGAATAGTAAGCAGGTGAGTCGGGTTATTTCGGGGAGATGAGGAAATACGATTAGTAAATATCTCTAAGTAACTCATGAGAATAGTAAGCAGGTGAGTCGGGTTATTTCGGGGAAACGAGGGAATATGGCAAATACGATTAGTAAATATTTCTAAATAACTCACGAGAATAGTAAGCAGGTGAGTCGGGTTATTTCGGGGAAACGAGGGAATAGGGTATATACGATTAGTAAATATTTCTAAGTAACTCACGAGAATAGTAAGCAGGTGAGTCGGGTTAATTCGGGGAAACGAGGGAATATGGTAAATAGGATTAATAAATATTTCTAAGTAACTCACGAGAATAGTAAGCAGGTGAGTCGGGTTATTTCGGGGAAACGAGGGAATATGTCAAATACGATTAGTAAATATTTCTAAATAACTCATGAGAATAGTAAGCAGGTTAGTCGGGTTATTTCGGGGAAACGAGGGAATAGGGTATATACGATTAGTAAATATTTCTAAGTAACTCACGAGCATAGTAAGCAGGTGAGTCGGGTTATCTCGGGGAAACGAGGGAATATGGTAACTACGATTAGTAAATAGTTCTAAGTAACTCACGAGAATAATAAGCAGGTGAGTCGGGTTAATTCGGGGAAACGAGGGAATATTGCAAATACGATTAGTAAATATTTCTAAATAACTCACGAGAATAGTAAGCAGGTGAGTCGGGTTATTTCGGGGAAACGAGGGAATAGGGTATATACGATTAGTAAATATTTCTAAGTAACTCACGAGAATAGTAAGCAGGTGAGTCGGGTTAATTCGGGGAAACGAGGGAATATGGTAAATAGGATTAATAAATATTTCTAAGTAACTCACGAGAATAGTAAGCAGGTGAGTCGGGTTATTTCGGGGAAACGAGGGAATATGTCAAATACGATTAGTAAATATTTCTAAATAACTCACGAGAATAGTAAGCAGGTGAGTCGGGTTATTTCGGGGAAACGAGGGAATAGGGTAAATACGATTAGTAAATATTTCTAAGTAACTCACGAGAATAGTAAGCAGGTGAGTCGGGTTAATTCGGGGAAACGAGGGAATATGTAAATACGATTAGTAAATATTTCTAAAACCATGAGTGTTTCTATTAAAATTGAAGTACATCTAAATCATTAATTGTAGTGCTTTTTCTTTTTTTTTTTGACGGAAGTATCAAATTTTAAAGTTTTTCCCACATTCGTGACGTCATATTTTGGAAAACGAGTGCTTCATTGAGTTCTTTTAATGCCACTTTATTTTGTTGAGTTGATATGGTTTTTCCCTTCATATTATGTTAGATTTTTTTTGGCAAAAACCTAACATTTTTTAATATAATTTGTAACATTTGTTACATATTAAAAATATTCGCATATCGAATTAATTTTTTTTCTAATATACCGATGATTTATCATATTATACAACATTTTAACGCCCTAAATTTGTATAAATACCAAGAAAAAATCAAATATTGCACCCTCTTTATGTCAAATCAAATACAATATATGTAACTTAATTGAGTAACTACCCCTTTTTCCTTAGACCTTAGAATAGTTTCATCTTAACTAATCTTGTCACCTAATATGACAAACTAATTAAAATATTTGTGCAAAAACTACAAAAATTTGTCAAAAAAATAACATACATTTTTATAAGTTTTTTCTTGATATTTTTTTGTTTAGTCTGTGTTGCATTCGCCCAGATGTTTTGTAATGTAATTATTTGTCGTCTCCAATAGCATGCAAGGATGGAAAACTTAAAGCGGTTGTATTTTTTGATACACAGAAAAAAAAAGAAATGATTAACCATAAATATATAATTTAACATATGTTACGAACGAAAATTGTTTTCAAACAAATGTTTAATTAAATTAGGTCGGGTAACTTATCTAAAATAATGCTTATTTTAACACCATTTAGAGTTACCTTGAGGAAAATTTTACTCTTGGTTAAGGTAGTGAAGTTGGTCTTTAACCTTAACCACGAATAAAATTTGCAGTAAAATGACTCTGAATAGTCTTAAATTGAGCGTGCTTTTAGATAAGTTAGCCGACCTTAATAATTTGAATATTTCAGTAAATATTTGTTAGATAATTATAATTCCCATATTTTTTCTTAAACTGAATGCATAAATTAAATAGAAAATTTTTAGTTAAACAACCATATATTTTGCAGTTGGCAAACAAAAGAATTAAGATAGAGGGGGTATCCTTCGCCAGTGGGGCACATACACTAATTCCATTTTGCTCCGGTATTAAGAGAGATAAAAAATTGGAAAAAATCTATTTTGTGAATTTTTAATTACCTTTCCTTGACATCCACTTTGACGAATTTACATCACATGTGGTCGCAGACAGACGTGTTTTTGTGTTCTTTGGGGTGCCAAAAAAATAATTGAAAGCAACTACATTTTGGAATAACTTCCTCAAATCGTGTGATAAAAAAACAATTTTTAATTATGTTAGATCTTTGACCCTAATCTTTTGAATTATAATAATTTGATTTTAACAAATTCTTAAAAAGTGTAAAAAATATTATTTTATGTTAGTGGTTGGCTCTGGGGCACAAACACCAGATGGCCACTGGAGCTACAAAGAGTTGGTGCATCACGTATAATCGTATTCATTTTTAAATTCGGTTTCGGTTTTGAGGCTTGATAAACCGCAGTTTCGGTTTCAACTAAACCGCTAAATTTTGTTATAAGATATGGGTAGTACAGAATGCCGCATAGTCCCTGGATTAAAATTATTTAAAAAAAGCGCTTAAAAAACTTCAAAATTCGAAAAAACACTTTATGATGCAAAAGATTTAAAAAAACTTAATCGGTGTGTTTGATTATGGCTATAAATAAATAGGGAGTGAGATCATAAAAATGTTAACACACATTTTTGCCTATAATTTTGGTTTAAAGCTTCT
Source organism: Leucophora obtusa (assembly GCA_949987735.1). NCBI lineage: Eukaryota > Metazoa > Arthropoda > Insecta > Diptera > Anthomyiidae > Leucophora > Leucophora obtusa. The sequence continues at coordinate 305,454,904 of OX465295.1, forward strand.
CATATTTTTTTCCGGCAGTTTACATTTTAAAAATATGTCAGTTAATAAATTAATTTACATCATGAGTTTTAGTTTGCAATTTTTTACAGAATGGACGATGAAAGAAAAGTGAGTTCAAAAATAATTAAATATTTTCAACAAAACCAAACATGGACATACAAAAAAATTGCCAAAGAAACTAATGTATGCCGCCAAACAGTTTCAAAAGTGGTAAAAAGGTATCTGGAACACCTAACAATTGAAAGGAAGCCGGGAGCAGGAGCAACCATTGGTTATCATAACATTGGTAAGGCATATAAAGTTAAAAGCATCCTTAAGAGAGCTCCTAACACATCTGGCAGAAAAACAGCTCGGTTAGCCCAATGCTCGGACTTTTTTATACGTAAAGTGAAACGTAAGGTAGGACTAAAGTCCCACAAAGTTAAAAAAATTCCCGATAGAATCGCTTTTAAAAATTTGGAAGCCAAAATCAGATCTCGAAAATTGAAATCAAATTTTATACAAAAATACAACTTTTGTGTAATGCACGACCAAACTTATGTCCTGGCTGAATTTTCGCAGCTCTCTGGTCAAGAATTTTATAATTCCGATGTTCGAGGAAATGTTGCGGAAAAATTTAGGTCGAAAAAGCAAACGAAATTCCCTAAAAGTTCCTAGTATGGCAAGCCATATGTAGCTGCGGCCAAAGAAGCCAGTCATTTGTGACATCTGGCTCTATAAATAGCGAAATTTGAAATTAAAGTTCAAATATTAACATGCTGCCGGCCCCGAGCGGGTTAAAATTTTTTTTAAATTTTAATTTTATATTTTTTCTATTACTAATCTCTACATAAAATCCTTTGAGTTTTTGAATTTGATTCATCACCCAATTTTTGAGACTAAAATTTAGCCTTTCTTTTAACTTCTAACTTCCAACACATTCTCTGCAGCGTTGACGATCACAAGACAAAACGCACTCTACTGATCTCATGTTATTTTGAAATTTCACAGCCTGCATACAATTTTAATAATAACAAAATAACGAACCGATAACAGTAAATGAATAGCGCTTTGGTTAAAATTCAAATCAATGACGAGTTGATAAAGTCGACGTACATTATAATGTACGCCACTCGCCAAAGGGTTAATAAAAATTTGGTTTGAAGTCTTAAAATTCAGTGGTTTGTTTTTTATATAACTTTATGTGTGTTAACATTTTTATGATCTCACTCCTTAGACAAAAATATTTGTTGTTTTGGCGAAAGAAATTCTTTTTTGCAAAAATTTGAAAATTTCTAATATTTTTTTGCAAATAAAAAATAACAGAGGATCCTTTATATGCATTCCAATAATAAAAAAATATTGGATAAAGAAAATCTTTTTTTAAAAATATTTGAAAGAAAATTTACCAATCATGACAAGGCTATCTACAAATTTTTATATCAAAATATAACAATTAGGGCATCTACAAGAAAATCGCGAAAAATACGAAACTTTTAAATGTATTTGTAAGTATTAGTAGACATTTTTTATAACTAATTTGAAAGGTTAATTAAGAAAATTGTTCAAAATACGTGAATTAAACGGCTTTTTAGCTTTCCTTAACAATTCAGTTTTTGCAGATAGCCCTTTATATAGATTATATAATAGTGCTGGTAAATATATGAGTAGTGGGTATCGAGTATTTGTCTTTTTTTTGGGTACTCGATACTTAAAATAACTACTCGAAATTTTCAGAGTTGCATTTTGGACAGACAAAATATATAAAAATGTGACTCCGCTAAAATATTTACCACAAAAATGTGACTCTGCTAAAATATTTGTCACAAAATTACAACTCTGCTAAAAGAAAAAATCAGAAATAAAATATTTAAAAAACTATGAAAAACGCAATGAATAGGTGGTGAAAAAGTTAAAAATATGTTTAAAAATTTAAATATTAAAGTACCATAAACATTTTCAAAGAATTTTACCAAAAAATTTTTAAATTTAAAAACCGTTAGAAGTATTGAGTAGTATATAGTATCCAAATCAAAAATATAGAGTAGTATCGAGTACTGAAAAGTAACCGAATTTACCAGCACTATTATATAAGCCCTCGATGTGTTTAATTATTTATTTAAGTTTATTAATTTGTTTTGTGCCCATAATTATTTTTGCATATAAGTTGAACACTTGCCAGATAATTTTTTTTTGTTCTCCCAAAAACATTTCCTAATAGAAGAAAATGTTGAATAAATTTTATTTAATTTAGTCAAATTAACAGTACCCGCATAATAACTGTACAATTAAATATAAAAAAGAACTGATTTTAATAATACTTAGATTACTTTCGTAAAAAAGCCTACACAAATCCTCCGAATTTAGGGACTTTTACGCAGAAAACCAATCGAGCCCTTTTGAAAATTTCAAAACTTTAAGATATTTTTTTAAAAGAAATTTTAGATTCGAATTTTTCCAAATAAACATAACTGATATTTCGTTTGAAAAAATTAAACTCATGTTCCTCCGCCTGCAGCCAGCATTAAGTACAATTGACTATTATCCACAATCGACATGACTTCTTTTTTTTGGATTCTTGACATTAATCATATAAAAATCTCATAAAAAGGTAAGTAAAATTTTACCTTTTTTTGAAATTATGTGTACAATGTTTTCTGATTGATGTTTTCTGAAAACCATACATTATTTATATAATCTTCACAATTTATGAGTTTTAAATAACCCCAAAACTCATTTTAAATCTCCCAAAAGTTCTCCCCATCCCCAAATTGAAATATTGACACCAATATTTGTTTCTAAGTCTAGCCAGCCTGGTAAGTTGTGTCTTTGATAAAAACTCACCATCATACAATCTGTTCGAACTCACCATCATACAATCTTTTAAAAGCTGAACAAAAAAGCTTAGTGACCAGGGGTGGAAAATGAGCTTTTAGATTTTGGTCCAACCAGACAAACAAATTGTACTTTTTTGACCATCACGGTAGAGTTGTGAAATTTCGGTATTTTTTGAGTACTCAATACTACTCAATACTTTTCAATTGAGTACTCGATACTACTCAATACTTTTAACGGTTTTTTTTAATTTAAAAATAAAAATGTTATGAATTCGTATTTATTAGGAAAAATTATAACAATTCACATACACGTTTTAAATAACTATTGTTATTTACATTTTAATTAATTTAAAACATTTTAAATAAATTAATTAAATAATTTTTCACAAAAATTCGTTACAAATTTCTTTGCTTCACAAATAGAGTTGTATTTTCAGAGCTGTATTTTTAGAGTTGTATTTTTATACGAAAAATACACATTTCTACGGAAAATTGCACACCCAGGAAAAAGATTGGTTGGAATTCGATCAGAACTATTCAAATTAATTTGCCAAGACGTTATTTTTTTTGGAGTTACCTATAATTGAATACTAGACCAAAAATATTTTACTAGGTATTAAAAATAGGGAAAGCAAACTAAAAAACAATCCTTTTAACAAATTATTGGTATCTCCAATCAATTTTAAAATTAGTATCAGTTTAGTAATTCTACGCAGTAGAAGCAGCCATTTATTTATTGCATATACAAGAAAATTGGTGTTACCTATAACCTTTATTAAAAAAATTTCAATATTCGAAAGTGGTAACTACAAATACGGTTATCCTAATCAAATATGACCATAAAGTCGAGTTTCTGTAGAACCAACCGAATTGTGGATTGTATTGATAACACACTCAACTATTAATTGGTATTGGTAAACGAAGTTTATGCTATATTTGTTTTCCAAACTGAACATATAAATTCAAAATTAGACATTAAAATTAATAAGTGTTTGTGGTTTAGTGGGTGAGGAGTTAGCCTAGTACGCCAGATTTCCGGGTTCGACTCCCGGAAAAGACAAAAATTTAGATGTTGTTTTTTAATAAAAATAAAATATTCTTAAGTATAAAAAGTAAATATGGCTAAAAAAATTAAATGTAGTTGTGGTGCAATGGGATAAGAGTGTGGATTATTAATCGGAATGACCGGGTTCAATACCGGAGAATTGAAAAAAAGTTTTTTAATTTCAAAAATTTTGTGGAACATAATAATATTTATGTGGAATATAATATTGAATTAGACAACCGAATATTGGCTTTCACGACGAGAAATACAATTTAATATAAAGATAGTTCTCGTAACCGTACGAATTCGATTGGCAACAAATTCGGTGGCCACAACTGAGACTGTTTTCTGGGTGCATCTTTAAAAGTATTGAGTAGTACCGTTTTAGTATTGAGTACTCAAAAAAATAGTCAGTATTGAGTACTCAGTACCGGAATACTCAATACTTTTACAACTCTACATCACGGTACTAAAAAAAAATTATCTAAAAAAAAATTTAACATATCGATACCATAGATTCAATACTCTATATCTGCAAAAATAGAATTGTTCAGGAGAGCAATAAAACTAATTCATTTGCTTATAAGATTTTTTTGAATTAATCTGTCTTCTAGAATATTATTTAAAAATGGCAACTTATTCCCATATGAACTTGTTTTGAAATTATTTGCGTTATTTAAGCCGCTATTGCAGATATAGAGTTCTGAAATTAAATTTTTATATAATTTTATGATAATACTAGCAGATATGTAGTTTTGATAAATATAAAAAATATGCATTATTAGGAACAAATGACCATGTAAATCTCTCTATACTTTTTGTTGAAAACAATATTATGTGCCTCCAAACATCAACGAACACAGAATTGTTAATCAGGGATGGAAAAGTCCTCGTTTTATTGAAATTAATAATCCAAGAACTATTATATCCATATCTTATTCCAAAAATAAAAGGTTAGTTAGGAAAAAAAAAATTGCGAAAACAAATTTTCCAAAAACGAAAAAGTTTGCATTATTATATTCGTTTGTTAATCGCTGATTAAGTTTCTTAATTAATTTTCTGCAATATAAACCCTTTTATTCACAATCCGCCATTATTTGGATTTTTTTTCAATGCTGTGTATTTTAACCAAGGTTGGTTACCGAAACGAATAACGGTAAGGGTAACGGTGTCAGATTTCGTTTGTTTAGGTAACGGTAAAGGTAACGGTATTTAAGACTGTTTCGGTAACGGTATACCGTTTTCGAAACAGCAATACCGGTACGTACCGGTATTAAAAATTATGTTAAAAACATATAAAAACAAGTAAAAACATGGCATATTTTTAATTTTAAGTACTGAAAATACAGATTTTAAGCTATAAATTCAATACTGGTGTTTTAATAAGTAAAATTATTATCTATAAATTTTTTGTAAAAAAAAACACTCAAGATTATAAAATAAAAAATAAAAAAATTGTAATTTTTATATAAAATAATAAATACCGCTAAAATACCGGTAACTACCCATAAAAATAACGGTATCGGTAACGATAACGGTATTTATAAATTTTTTTAGAGGTATCGATAACGGTAACGGTATTCAATTTGAAACGGTATTTTAGCGATAACGGTATTGTAACGATAACGGTAACCAACCTTGATTTTAACCCATAATGCAAGACTATTGCACTCATATCTTGCCCAAAGTTTGGTGGTTAGTTTGCAAAAAAAAATCGAAAAAAATTTGCGAAAAGCTAAATTTTTGCAGCAATATATTTGTTTGCAGAATGTAAATCGCTGATTAATTTTTTTAATTCATTTTTTGTACCATAAAGCCTTTTTCGCCCTTTTCCGCGATTATTTTGCAATTTTTTAAGTGGGGTTTTTTAAATCTTTAATCTTGGGAATATAATACCATTTTCCACCCCAAAGTTTGGTTCTTAGTTTGCACAAAAGAAATCCCGAAAATATTTTGCAAAAAGGAAAATTGCATCATTATATTCGTTTGCAGAATATTAATCGCCGATTGAGCTTTTAAATTATTTTTTTCTACCACAAAAGCTATTCCAGCGTTCCGATATTATTTTGCAATTTTTTAAGTGCGGTTTGTTTTAAATTTATAATCTAGGGACTATAGTGCACATCTCCTAAAATAAAGTTTGGTGGTTAGTTGCAAAAAAAAAAATTCCGAAAAAAGATATTCTCAAAAAGCTTTTATATGTACCTTATAGAATTCAAATAATTTAAATTTATATGCAGATATAGACTTCTGTATTTGAAAATAAATTTGTTTGTAGAAATGGGAAAATGTAAAATGTTCAAAAAAGTGGCAAAGAATGGGTATTCCGCTTCCAAATTGATATCATAGATGGATATACTATCAACAATGATTTTGCCATCAAAAACTCATTTTGGCCAAAATTGCAGATATAGAGTATTGAATATAGTGTCTCGATATTAGGTTTGTTTTTTTTCGAATTTTGTAATAATATTCCATACAAATTTAAGCATTTATAAAATTTTTAAGTAGCCCAGCCAGCAAATTCGGAGCGCTCATAAATAAGATTTTTAAATGGCTCATAGAAATGATTATTGTTTTTTTTGAAAACACTCTTTTTTTGGTAGAGAAAATGAACCCTCAGAAAACAATCCAAAAAGTTGTCTCTACAATCTAAAAAGCTGTCTCAAAACGAGGGTTCATTTTTCGGACTCAAAGAAGATTCAAAAATTATTTAAATTTATGAAGGAATTTTCGATTTTATACGTTCTTTTTTCTGAGTACACAGGGGGCTCTTTTGGACGGACCACTTTCATAGGAAAAAGTGGAAAAATGTTTATGTTTTTGGAGCTCATTTCTGAGTCATTAATGATCATCTTTGTTTGCTGGGAGGTATAAATTTAGCTTCTTAAAAATTAAGTAGTTATAAAAATGCTACCAAGTCTTAAAAGTTCTTGTCTTTTCTCTTTCTAATGAAAACAAAAATATTTGTCATTAAAATATTTGAAATTTTAGTATTTTTTATTTCATAAAATATGGCAAACAACAAATCTATCAAATGAATTATGCGTTTGTTAGCAAAGGTAGTGCACACAAGATAATTGCTCCATTTCGAGTCTTTGTACGAAAACAGCTTTTGTACAAAGGCGACCCCAATTATTTAGTTTTATTTATTTACAAAAATATAAGAAAATTCAGGTAAAAAACCAACCTATTATTAATTTTTCAAAATATATATGAAAGTAGATACTAACAAGGCGGATTTAAACATGACTTTTTTGAATAATACTCCCTATATGTATGTTAGGGCGGGTCGATTTAATAATCGCCCATGCCTCAGTGAAAATCGTATTCTAGGGATCAAAATAAGAAACTTTGCCGAAGGAACCATACCTCTAAAACGAATTCTACTACCCCCAACTGTTGACTTTTGTCCCGTAGGGTCAAGTTTTGAAAAATCCCACTTTGACCCATTTAGAGTGCCCCAATCGAGTCCAAATGTATGACCGACCCCCACTAACTTTGGAGGGCCGATCCACCCATGCCAGTGGCACACCCCCTGGAACTCCCCTGGGGGGTTCCCCATACAAACATTTTAAAAAATCACCATTTTTGGCACTTTATTTTATTATTTTTTATTTATTTTATTTATTTTTATTATTTTATTTATTTTTTCTCTTTAGAAATTTATTTAGTCAGAACATATGTAAATGAAAAAATTAATTTAACTTAGTAATAGAAAAGAAAAAATGCCCAGACTTGAAAGCAAAAAAGACTTCAAACAGTAATTTTTTTTATTTTCTTTTCTATTACTAAGTTAAATTAATTTTTTCATTTACATATGTTCTGACTAAATAAATTTCTAAAGAGAAAAAATAAATAAAATAATAAAAATAAATAAAATAAATAAAAAATAATAAAATAAAGTGCCAAAAATGGTGATTTTTTAAAATGTTTGTATGGGGAACCCCCCAGGGGAGTTCCAGGGGGTGTACCACTGGCATGGGTGGATCGGCCCTCCAAAGTTAGTGGGGGTCGGTCATACATTTGGACTCGATTGGGGCACTCTAAATGGGTCAAAGTGGGATTTTTCAAAACTTGACCCTACGGGACAAAAGTCAACAGTTGGGGGTAGTAGAATTCGTTTTAGAGGTATGGTTCCTTCGGCAAAGTTTCTTATTTTGATCCCTAGAATACGATTTTCCCTGAGCCATGGGCGATTTTTTTGCCTCCCCACAAATCGACCCAGCCTAATGTATGTATATCTGAAAATGCTCGAGTTTCATGTAGTACTAACAGCACTGAAACTATGTATACACTCCGTTTCATAACTATAGCCTCACTATAAAACAGCTGATATGTGAGGTTCTGAATAATTTAGACATATAAAAGACCTTATAGCTAAAACTTACATCTAAAATATATATGTTTCAAACCTGATATGTTGCCAGGTTGAAAAATCAGTTTTTACAAACGTTTTTTTTCCTAAACACTGCAAAAATTTCTCTTCCAGGATTTAGGCATACTTCAGTGATCTCATCCGTGTACCAGGTAACACCAAATCAACCATACCCTCACAACAAAAAAGTAGTTCTTTCACAACGAAGTAAATAAAATTAAAAATTGTGGAGTTTCTTCCATTCATCGCTTAAACGCTGTCAAAATCGATTGAAATAATTAAAATCTGAAAAGCATAGATGATATTAATAACAATTGGATCCATCTGAAGAAGAAATTTTGGCATTTCTAAACATTTATTTCGGGGTTATTTGTTAGTGGTTCGGGGAATATTTCATTGTAACAGGAAAGTTTGCTTTGTTGTTTTGGTGTGTCACGGATGAGATCATTGGAGTATGCTTTAATCTTGGAAGAGAAAATCGTATATTTTTTTGAGAAAAAATGTTCACAAAAATTGATTTTTCAACCTGGTAACGCATTAGGTCTTAAAATCCCACTCACTCATGGATGCTTTCAAACTAGTGCTGGTAAAAATATGAGTAGTGGATATCGAGTATCGAGTATTTGTATTTTTTTTTTTTGAGTACTCGATACTCAAAATAACAACTCGATATTTTCAGAGTTGCATTTTGGACAGACAAAATATAAAATATTTACCACAGAAATGTGACTCTGCTAAAATATTTGTCACAAAATTACAACTCTGCTAAAAAAAAATCAGAAATAAAATATTTAAAATAATATGTTAAAAAACTTTAAAAAAAGTTAAAATAAACATATTTTTTAACTTTTTTAAACATTTTCAAAGAATTTTACCAAAAAATTTTAAATTTAAAAACCGTTAAAAGTATTGAGTAATATCGAGTATCCAAATCAAAAATATCGAGTATTATCGAGTAGTGAAAAGTAACCGAATTTACCAGCACTATTTCAAACTGAAAATACTATAGCTATGGAATGACCCATATATTTCCGGGATAAGAGATGAATCTAGAATACCTACGGAATTTCATTATGTAATTTTTTCCATAAAATCGATAGTATCAAACAGTTTTTGATCTTAAAAGAGCAGAAACTAGTGTTTGAAGACCAATGAATGAACTAAATTGGTGGACAGTGTACAATGGCGGATGCCAAATGGAATTTTTGGTATTAATTAAAATCAGGTCGAATTTACTTCATATTAAATTATTTTATTTAATTTTTACTCAAATGTTTTTAACTTCCAAATCCATTTTTCTGAAAGAGCGGCTATAATTATGAAACACTAGTAAAATAGAAAAGGCGATTTAAATTAATCTATATTAAAACAAATTTTTTTTGGAAATATATGTATTTTGGATGTAACTTTTAGTTATATTGTCTTTTGTATATCTCAATTATTCAGAACCTCACATATCAGCTGTTTTATATTGCGGCTATAGTTATGAAAAGGAGTGTATTGGAGTATATTTGTGGAAGGCTACAATTTTGGAATTGGTTGAAAAAAGTTTCGTTTCAATTATTTTGCAGCTTTGGGCCAAAAGTTGTTATTTAAAGCCAATATAAGAAAATATTTACAAGTTTTGGTAGAATGATTTTTGTCTAGGTCGGCAATTCGAATATTTGTTCCAAGCTTTAAAGAACATCAAATACAAGAATTTTAAATTTGGAATATTCTGAAGGTTAGAATTAGAGATGAGCGATCCGGTGATTTTTGAATAACGTTGCTACCAGTGATCGTGATTTTCAAATCACCGTTCTTTTAAACGTCCACGGGTTTTGTAATAAAGATGGGCGATCCAGCGATTTTTCAGTAACATTGTTCTCAGTGAATGTGATTTGCAAATCGTTGTACTTTTAAACTGTGATCGTAATCACAGTTTTTCTATGGAAAATACTGCGATTTTCTGATAAATAAATGAAATAATATTTATGGTGAGTTTTTAAGATGTCAGTTAAACATGGTTTAGTTAAACCAAAAAGGAATTTTGTCAGCCATTTCAAAGTTTATTAACAAAAATTTGCCGGAAAAACTTTTTCTTGAGTATAATTTATTTCTTTATGGAAATAAAACAAAATAAACCACATTTTAAAAGCAGTATTCCAGTTACAAACTGCGTTAAACTAAGTTTGAAGATAATCCACTTCCTAAAAACTGGGCCTTAAAAGAAGAATAGTTGCGACCTAACAAAGACATGATAGAAGGAGACATTTTATTCAGAAGAGTGTGAAAGCAAGTCACTGTTATTGAAAAAAACATGTATTAATGTGCACAATGAAATTTGTAAGAAAGAATAGTACAAAAATATTTAAAGAACGACATTCCGAGTACCTGCGACTTGAAATATTTGATCACTGCCGTTACCAGTGATTTATCAATAACTGTGATTAAATCACCGGTATGAAAATATCGCTCATCTCTAGTTAGAATATTCCAAAAAAAAGTACAATTGTACCATCTTTTCCATCGTTGTTAGTGACCATACAATCTGTTCGAACTCACCATCATACAGTCTTTAAAAAACGACACAACAAAAAAGCTTTAGTATAAATGTCTATTAGATTTATATGGTGGTGTGTTTGGTGGAAAGCTTTCTGCATAAAAGTTGATAAAAGTATTTTATTCTACACTAATGTTGTATCTTTAAATTATTCATGATTAAACATTGACACACTTACAACTGCCTCCGTGGCGCAATTGGCTAGCGCGTTCGGCTGTTAACCGAAAGGTTGGTGGTTCGAGCCCACCCGGGGGCGGCGAAATTTTTTTTAGTTTTTTTCTTTTGTTTTATATTATTAAATTTTTTTTATAAAATGCGACCAAATATTCTATGCATAATAATTAATAATACATTCAATTTTAATATATCAATAAATATATTTCATCTCACGTCATATTTCTGAACTATATTTTTTGTTTTTTTTTTATTAGACAATTTCTCATGTTAACTTTTTGTTAAACACTTTTATTTTGGTTTCTTATATTACTATCCCTACGGGGAATGAGGAGTCAATTGCCCTCCAAGGACCTATCCCGTGACCGGTCAACCGAAGGCATATTACTAAATTAGTACAAATATGAACAAAAGAAAATTAATTAATTTTCTAAGTATTTTCTGATCCGTTATTTTCACTGTTGCTTTTAAAAAAACTTGACCGATACCGAAATAAAAAACAAAATTCGCGGCATATTTTTAAAAATATATTTTATTTATTTTACTCTTTTATTTATTTTTAACTTTGTTTTTTCACGATTTGCTTATTTTAGCTCTTATTTTAAATTTCTATAATGTTTTGCTAAGAAATTTTAAGTTTTGTATTTTCAACGTTTTTTTAATGTTAAAGCTGTTTTAGTTTTAACAATTGGTATTTCATTTAACTTTTCTTTTTAACTTAAGGGGAATTTTTAAAATTTTTATTTATATTATCAGAGGTTTTGAGGTAATTTTCTAATTTTTAATTGATTTTTTAATTTAATTATGGCCAACTCAAAAAACAAGTCAACTGCCATTAAGGGACCTATCCCATGACCGGTCAATCGGGGGCATATTCAGGGCACTTCCACCATATTTGTGTGTGTGTTAATGTTGTTTTCTTTTCTATTTTTTTCTTTATCATGTTTTTTTTATTTGCTGTGTGTGTGTTTGCTTTTTCTCTCTCTTTTTTATTTAACAGAAACGAAAAACATAACTTAACCATCAGCCAGCCATCACGCATAAGCAACGTTAGCTCAGACGGTAGAGCGTTTGCCTTACAAGCAGAAGGTTGTGTTATCGAGCCCTACTTCAACGCCAAGTAGATTATTTTTAATTCTTAATTTTTTATTAGTTTATTTGAAAAGCTATTTTTAGACACACCACCTTACTGCCACAATGTGTCTAAAATGTGGCAATTGGTCATTTCCAATGACAACGCCATGTTAAAGTGATATGTCTGTTTCAAACAAAAAGACCGATCAGCGACCGGTCTCCGCCCCCTTGGGACCTATCCTGCGTGTCATCTGGGACCGGTCCCTTTCCCCGTAGGGTACTTATTACTACTTATTTTTTGCAGATTTTAGCAGTCTAAGTTCCCAGCCAGCAAAAGGGCTCCAAAATAAATTAAAAATGGGCTCAAGAAATATTACTAAAATTTGAAATTTTTCTATGGAAGTGGTTCATCCAAAAGAGTCTTCTTTTTTTGGGACGCAAAAATGACTTGGAAAATGAGACTGCCAAGGAAAATGTCCCTCATAATTAGTGGGGAAATTGTGCTGATAACTGCATTTATAGCGTGCACGACAACCAAATAGGCAAGATGTAGATGTCGCAGCTTGTCTGGATCGCAGCAAAATCTTTCAATACCAAATAAGTGGTTATATTATAGAAATTCATAGCTCCGTACAACTTATTTTTTGGCGTGGTCGTTTTTATAAGTAGTCACGCTAATCCGATTGCTTACTTGATTCTTAAAAATAAGGAGTTAGCTGTGTTGCCACCTTACGGGAAATTTTAACAAACTGTCACCGAACTGACCCCTTTATATGAAATAGACTGGTCACTTTTACATGGCGTTGTCATAGAAGGGGGAAATTGACCCCTTGTGATATGTCACAAGACAAATCCCAGGACACGTCCCTGAACTTTGTTTTTTATGAGAGTTCAGTAACCTGTCCTAGGATTTGTCTTGTGACATGTCACAAGGGATCAATCTCCCCCTTCTATGACAACGCCATGTAAAAGTGCGCCAGTTCATATAAAGGGGCCAGTTCGGTGACAGTTTGTTAAAATTTCCCGTAGGGCACTTTTTGAATAATTATTCAAAAACGGGACTGTTTACACATTCGTTGGATAATTTTTGAATAATGACATATTTGTGTAGTCTTTGTGTAATTTCACTTTTTACAGATCATTTGCGAATGTAGCGAAAGATTGAAATTTGGGTTTGTTACGATTATGACTTTCGAATGATTGAATAGAAACCCGTCATTTTCAAAGTCCTCTTCTAAAGTAAATTTAGCGAAATTTTTTTTTTCTGTAGCTAACATGATAGGGTTTTGGCAGGCACTATCCACGGCTCTCATCTGAAAAACTGAACGGGTTTTAAGAGAGTTTCAATGTAAAATAACAAAAAACGTGAAAAAGTGGTATTTTTAATTAATTATTTTTATTGTTTTACAGCAATTTTAATTAAATTATAAAGTGCACTTGTGTTGTTTGATATGTTCTCTGCATTAGTTTTGTATAATTAGCACAAAATTTTGCTTATTAATATTAAAAAATACGCGTTAAAAAAACACTAAAAACTGTTTCTCTTAAAACCAGTTTGCATATAAAATTAAAGAGACTTTTTAACAGCAGTTGAGGCTGGTGGTTTGTCTTTAGTCTATATAGTCGTTGGTTTTCGTCAGACAAAAATTTTGTAAATATAGAACAGTGTAGCAGAATGAAAATATATTGGAATAATTCAGCAATTCAGACATTTAAGCTATAATTCAATGCATTATAGTTAATTTTAATATGTCTTTTGTTTTATTATTATTAATTTATAAATTCAAAAACATTTTACATATGATTAAAAAAACCTTTAATTCCTAATTATAAACATTTTATGTTTTTGAAATCGGTCCATAAATAAAAATGGAAAGCTTTTAAATTTTCCACATGCCAGTGTTGTCCTACTTTGGAGTCGAACGCCACAGTTTCCGCTAATCTATGGAATCGACCGTTAGAAATTATGCTCGAAATTACTTTAGCTCCGACAGAGTGAAATGTCATAGTAATCCAACCAGATGGTAAGAAATGAAAATTCAGTGAAGCATCTAGCTTTAGACAAGTTTAGAAAAGTTCCATCTCTATTAATTTGGTTTTTTTCAATCGAAACTCATCGTACCCAACTTAATCGATTTAAAAACACTTTAAGCAAAGAAAATAAATTTCAAAATAACAATAAACCAATTAAAAAAATATACAATAAATTTGCAAATCTGGCGAAAATTTCCAAATTTAAGTACCCAGTGTAGAAAATCATTACCAGATATGTGGTTATGTAACTACATACTTGGTAATGGTAACTAGTTACTTTTGTTATTACATTTCTTATTACCTTTATATGGCGATGCCGCGAAAAATCAAAAAATATATCGTTACCTATGTGCTTACCAGTACTGACAAAAATAATGAGTCTAAAAATAGATTTTCAAAAAAATAAATTGTATTAAAAAAATATTTTTTTTGTATTTTTTTTTTTTAATAAAATTTGCTGGTGCGGGAATCGAACCTGCGTCTACAGATGGCCAGTCAATAGCTCTACCATCTGATCTATATCGACATGTAATATTTAATAGATAAAAACATAATTGACCTGCTGCACACAAGTAAGCTTACTCGCCAACATACAAAAAATCAAAAAATATGTGGTTACATATATCCTTACAAGTGTTTAAAAAATATTGAGTCTAAAAATAGATTTAAAAAAAATCTAGAAAATTATTTTCTATTTGAAATTATGATAAAAATAAGTCATTATCAGTAACTCATTATTATATGTTTTAAAATAATGCAGAAGGTAAGTGGGTATCATTACTGGTAGTCCAAAAAATAATGATATGTCATTACCGTTTCTACACTGGGTAGGTCAAATATGGGAGCTCTTTAATTTGGTAAAAAATAAAGCAAAATTTCGAACAAACTTAAAAACCTGTAAAGACCCAACTATATTTAGCGAATCTGAATTAAGTGAAAGAGCGATAACGGCAAAATACATTAAAGCACCCATATTTAGCTTAAGTCAACTTCTGAAATTTATCATCTCTATTATTTTGGTTAATTTTCAATCGAAACTCATCGTATCCATCTGAGTCAAATTAAAAACATTTCAAACAAACAAAATAAATTATTGTAAAAAATTACAATGAAAAAATTAAACACACAAAAAGCATAAAATAACTTCAAAACTAGCGAAAACTTAAAAATTTCGGTAGGCCAAATATGGGCGCTTTTTCATTTGAGTAAAAATTCAGCCAAATTTCGAGCAAACTTAACAATTGTGATATCAGCTTAAGTCAATTGTAGTTACATCTTTATTTTGAAATAATATTAAAAAATTATAGTTTTTTTTGTGTAATTTCATACGGTTTTAGATAATTTTTTACCTTCAGCTGTGTAATTTTTGGTTTTACTGGTGGCAACACTGGGAGTTAGGCAAATACTATTAGTCTAAGGAAATGCATTTAGAAAAATTTAAGTTTTCTCTAGTGTGTAATTTTAGGACTCGTCATAAATATTTAAACATAAAACATATTTACATATAATAAAAAAATTTAACTGTGTAAAAAGTACTCATTTAAACTAATACGAGTAAGTCATTATTTTATTTTTAGAAACAATGAATATAAAAGGCCGTTATTAGGAAGTCATTATTTTATATTATAAAATAATGCAAAAGGTAATGATATATCATTTTTGGTAATGCAGATAGTAATGAGGTGTCATTACCAATATTTTGCTGGGATGTAGTACAGATAACGGAAAAGATAATTAGAAAAAAACAACTATACACAATTTCTAAATTTAAATTTTCAGCAAATAAATTATTTAAAGTAAAATTTTTCTACAGATTTTTTGAGTTTTTTTCAGTCTACTAATATTCAGCAGAAAGTTTAGTGAATTTAGCAAGGATTTTTTTTTTTCATTTGCAGTTGACTAAGTGTTAGCAAAACTTTTGCAGAGAATACTATTTTTTGGAAAAAATCAGATCGCTGATTTTCAGCAAACACCTTTTGCTGAAATTACCAACTTTTTTGCATGGTAAATGTGGTGACAATTTGTGAACAAAAATAATGCTGTGTTATTTGATAAAAGGTCGATATCGCTAATTTTTCATTAAGAGCCACGCCCTCTTTAAACAAGTGACAATATTAAAAAAACGAGCATTAAATTAAAAATCTGTGCAATTTTCAAAAATTATTGAAAATTATTTCGGGGCGAATTTAACCATTATATTATTCTTTAAAAATAAAGGCAACGAGAACAATTAGAAAAAAATCTTAATCGATTCTATTGTATTGTCCTTCACTGTATATGCTTTCCATCAGGGTCAAGAATTTTTCTATTAAACAATCTTCTTAAAACCTAAAAGCAAACTTTAAATTAGCGATACAAAATAATGAAACAATTGTTACAACGCAAACTCAGAAAAAAATTGGACACACATAAGAGAATTATTCTCAACTCGGGTACGACTCACGTGATTAATATAAACTCACTTCTCTCTAAACGAAAGCTATGTTATTTTTGTTATAGCAGTACGATAACAAATCAAAAAGCAATTAATAACTACAAATTTTTCGGTGATTAGCTAAACGAAAATTTCGAAAAAAAATTAGTTCTTTTGTGAAAATGGTGATCGACAGACAAGCATCTACAATTGATATTCATACACCCGTATGGGTAAATGAAGAACTTTTTGAAGATTTACTCAAAAAAAAAATAGAAGATTTTGAAAAAATATGGAAGTTTTCAACAAAACGTTTTAAAACAATTAAGGAGAATTATTTAAGCATTAATGTTGGTATCGAAAGTAAAGGTAATTCATTATTGTCCCTCTTTAAACTGTTCAATTACTTTACTAATTTAAAATTCTTTGTTAGGTGGCAAAAAACGTATATTGGCATTTGTATTAAAAACTTCAACATTTAGTAAAGAGGAAAAAATATTGCCTTATTTAAATAATGGAGATCTAAATAAAGAAAATTTTATGAACTTCCAAGTTATTCCTTTGCTGGAAAAATTATTTGACACTGAAAATAGTACAAATGGAAAACTAGCACCAGCTGCCTTTAAGTTTACAAAATCCATGCCTGAGGAATATGTGCTCTATGAAGATTTAACATTTAAAGGTTATAAACGAGTTCAATCAGAAGCGCAGGGTTTAAATTTGACACAAATGCAAATAGTTTTGGAAAAATTAGCAGCATTTCATGCAGCCAGTTTAGTGACTACAAAATTCAATAATTTATCCAAAACTACAACAACTGCTATAAAAGAGTTGAAAATTTTAGCCAATCGTATATTCCACGAGAATCTACGTTCTTATAATTTAAAAAATTATGAAGACAAAATTGTAAATATTGAGTTACTACTACACTCATAGAAATAAATCTGTAAAAATAGCAGAAAAAGTTACTTAAAATTAGTTAAAAATTATGCTGCAGCAAAAACTGCTAAAATTAGCAGATTTGTTTTTTGCTAAAAACTAGTAAAATAAGAACACCAAAATTAAAACTGCTGAATTTACAGAATTTTAGTTATATTTAAGCTAACTGTTAGTTAATTGAAAATAACAAATTATACTGTAAAATGTGCAAAAAATTTGCTAAATATTAGTAGATTAAAAATAAACTGTCATATCTACAAAATTTTTGCTATTTTTAAACTAAATTTAGTTGGATGCAAATAGCAGTCTATACTGCTAAAATCAGCGGAAATATTTGCTAAAAAATTGTTAACTACTGTTTCCAAAAAACTCGATTTTTATTTCCATTTAAAAAAATGTCGAAAATTTTAATTTCTTTTTTGATTTTTTAGGCTACTAATTATTTTGCAAAATTTTTTCTTGAATTTAGCAGTTTAATTTGTTATTTTCCATTTACAAAAATTTAAGTCAAATATAACTAAAATTCTGTACATTTAATAGTTTTATTTTTGCTGTTCCCATATTACTAATATATAGCAAATATAATCTGCTAATTTAGTAGTTTTTTTCTGCAGCATAATTTTTAACTAATTTTTAGTAGTTTTAACTAAATTTTTTACGCACTTTTTTCTTTTAGTGTATGCATTTAAGTCTTGGTTACTACTTTACATATAACTTTAATTTTTTTCAGAAATCCCTTCAATACTATTTTCTTAACCGCTCATTGAAAGGTCCTCAAGATTTCAACGTTTTACTTTTGAACAATTGTTGTTTGGACAACATGCTGTTTCAATATGATGCTTTTGGCAATATAAAGGATTTGATTTTCACTAATTTTGATATGTGCTCTTATGGTAGCCCCTCTAAGGATTTACTATACCTTTTGTTGTCTTCTAACAATGTAGCTGATAAATTGGAGAAATTTGAATTTTATGTTAAATATTATTATGATCAACTATTAGATCATTTAAAGTTGTTGAAATTTAATCATCCAGTGCCAAAATTAACTGATTTACATTATGATTTCATTAAAAATAATCATTGGGGTAAGTTAATATGATTTTATATTATTTTAGATATTTTTCATTATATCCCGTTTAAACAAAAAAGCTTATCTCGTTAAAGTGGGGTTAACTGCTAAATCAAACACTAAACAAGTCGGTTAAAGCATGTTTTAATCTTATTGATTAACAGTTAATCCAAGGCAGTTAATCTGGATTCAAACCCGAGTATCAACAGGATTCAAACCAGAATATCAACAGTTAATCTGAATTCAATCCAGAGTATCGAAGACATAGTTTATTACTTTTTTTAAATTCTGAGCTGAAATTCAACATATTAAAACCAAAATTAGCAATCATTGTTCATAGTTGGCTCTGTCTGATTTCCTTTCAAAAGATTTAGGTGGTGTTTCTAGATAACGTTTTGCTTCACACGAACGAAAATACAATAACAAAATACATGCAATACAAAAACAAAATACTCATTCGTGTGACAACGAACGTCTTCTAGAAACCCCATGTTAATTAAATTTTAACAGTTCGCTTTATGAAATGAAATGCATTGATTTATTTCGCTCAATCTCTCAGTGATCTAAGAAGAAAACAATTTTTTTACCTAAATATCAGCTAAATAAGTTCATTTTTTGTTTATCTCTTATGCATTACTTGGAACAAACAAAAACGGTCCGAATAGAATTTGATTGTGGACATCCTAGACAAATTTAAGCTCAGAATATCTTTTATACTGGCTTTTGTACATTCACCTGTCATATGATTCAGCGACGTCTATAGATAGTGTTGCGCAGTGTAATCAATGCAGTTCACAATTTGGTTAGTTTACCGAAACCATAATTTAAGACTGGTTTACACTATAAGATTTTCGGAAAGAAACATGTCAATTCAACACAAAAAATGGCATTTTCGGATTGACCATCTCCGATTTCAATAAAATTTACCACAACTATCGTACATGATAACAGCTCATTAAAGCATACATTTTAGAGCCAAGACTCTTTTGGTTTCCGAAATATGACGTCACGAAAATTGGAAAAACGGTAAAATTTGACTAAAGTATGAATAAAATATCTTTAAAACTGTTTAAGTCATAAAATTAATTTAGGTTTTTTTATTAAGTAAGAAAGTGCCCTTTAAAATGATATGAATATTGATTTATTTCATGAAAGGGTCTAAGGTAATTTTTTGGGGTCTTGAGTTCAAATTCCTAATGCTCGAAATGCGCATTTTTTAAAATTCTTAAAAAAACAAATATAATTATTGTTAAACTCCCTTCTACATTTCTGTGAATAATTTAAGGTGGTATTTCGATTCGTCACTGAGTTATTTCCAAAAACATTGTGACAGGTATAGATTTTTGTGAATTAATAGTATGTACCACATTTTTCGGTATTATTATAAATTAAAATGAGTAAAAAAGTTAAAGTCGGGCATGCCGACTCTATAATAACCTATACCAGTCTGGTTAAAAGGCAACTAATGTTTGGATCGGAAATTCGATTGGGTTAATATGGACTTGTTTCAAAATTCTATATAAAATGATAAAAGAAGAGAAAATCGGAAATATAGCTCATATGGGCGATATGACCAAATATGGACCGATCCTATTTTGAATCAATAGTCTTTGTCCTTGGGACCATGTGAGTAAGCGAACCAAATTTCATTGAAATATTTCAAGGTTGGTTACCGAAACGAATAACGGTAAGGGTAACGGTAACGGTATCAGATTTCGTTTGTTTAGGTAACGGTAAAGGTAACGGTATTTAAGACTGTTTTGGTAACGGTATACCGTTATCGAAACAGCAATACCGGTACGTACCGGTATTAAAAATTATGTTAAAAACATATAAAAACAAGTAAAAACATGGCGCATTTTTAATTTTAAGTACTGAAAATACAGATTTTAAGCTATAAATTCAATACTGGTAGTTTTAATAAGTAAAATTTTTATCTATAAATTTTTTGTAAAAAAAACACTCAAGGTTATAAAATAAAAAATAACTACCCATAAAAATAACGGTTCGGTAACGATAACGGTATTTAGAAATTTTTTTAGAGGTATCGATAACGGTAACGGTATTCAATTTGAAACGATATTTTAGCGATAACGGTATTTAACGATAACGGAAACCAACCTTGAAATATTTTGAAATTGAATATTTGAATTGAATTTTTGCTTCTAAAGCATTATTTCTTTAAAATTGATCTTAAAAAGTGATATTTGGCGGCACCAATATATATATGTGACATCTCATAGAGAAAGGGACCTAAGGGTAAAAAATCAATTTTTTTTTTTGTGGACAACATGTGAGCATCTAATGAGACCGATCCCATGCTCTCCTGACCTTAGGTCCCTTTCTATTTTTCGCGTCACATATATATATATATTTTTCTAATATTAAAAATTTATTTGTTACACTCTAATTAAATTCTGTTTAAATTTACCCAACTTATAGTAGGAAACTGTACTCCTACTATAAATTGGGTAAATTTACTCTATGTGTGTAATTGAAAAAAAAAATACGCACATTGTGTTCAAGTTGGTGCTCAAATAATGTGTAACTTTACATTGAAAGTGCGTAAAAATTAAATGAAATTTTGAAATTATTGTGTTAATTTACTAAATTTGTGCGTAAAAAAGCACGTTTAACCTGTAAATACACGCAAAAATGCGTAAAAATCCACAAAAAATGCGCAAAAATCCATAGAAAGTGCGTAAAAATTTCACAAAAATGCGTATATTTACTACAGTTGTGCTTAAAGTAAAAACACCAAAAAACATTTTTTTTAATAAAACAACATATTCACATATTTATTTAATTTTTTACTATTAACATAACATATGTTTTTATTTACGAAATTTAGAAATTATAAGAATTGATGTGTTTTTCAATATTCTAACATTCTTTGAACATGTGCTTCCGAACTTTGTTGACAGTTTATAATTGCATTAGGTATACTGTTGTTGTTGAGCCAATTAGTGCAAAATCACATCTTGCTACTGTGGTTGTGAGTGAGGCCAGCAAACACCTCAATTGTCGAAACGAAAGAATTGCTGGATCCATTGCAGTCCAATCATTCCCAGTGTAGCCTTTTTGTTTCCATCATTTTGCAACGGATTAAATAGATTTAACTTGGCGAACTTGCCGAGCATTAATTTGTTGTTCAAACTTTCCTAAATGTGTACTCCATGCATTGTCTGGATTTTTACCGTTGCTGTTGAATAGGCTGATAGTTTGAACCACTATAATTACGAGATAAATTCATCAACGACATAATTATACTATTGTTTTGTAGTCTGGGAGTGACGCCATAACCCTCGAAATTACTTAAATGGTTAAATTCTGGTGGAGGTACGCGTGCACGTTGCATGTAATTCATCATTTGTAGTTGATGCAGCTGCTGCTGATTATTTCCTTGTTTGTGTGGTATACGTTTCGAAGGAATGCCTGTGCTAACATTTTGCTGCTTCTCTTCGCTTTCAATTAGTTCAGCTAACGCCTTTTAAATTTCGATAAACGGATGAAATCCTAGATCATCGTCAGAGTTCAATATATTTTGTTCCATTGACTGAGAAAATTCAGACGGTTTCTAATGTCACCATATGTAAATTTTTGTTAACAGCACCATTAAAGCTTCACCCATTTTGTATACAATACTGTTGCAGCTTTTGTTGCTGATTTCCTTGAAAATCGAAAAGTAATATCTTTTAGTTTTTTTTTATTACTTAAAATTTTTTTTTTAATTTTTTACAATTTGAAATGTCAGAGTATTTATTACTATTACAAGTTAGTATATTTACCAACTTTGTGCGTAAAAATTTTATTTAACAAAAATATAGTAATTTTAGGCATAATGTATTTGTTTGTGAACACATAATGTCTAAAAATACTTTGTGTGTGTATTATTGTGTATGGAAGTGTGTACAAAAAAAAATTACGCATTTTTTGTTTATATTTACCGAATTTTCGTAAAATTAAACAAAACTTTACCCATTTTATAGTAGTAAATTTACAAACATTTTTTAGAGTGTAGAATTAATTTTTTTTTTTAATTTTTAAAACAAATAAATTAAAAATTATGAAAAATAGTTTCTTATGTTCTTGTGAAAAAAGTACCGAAAAAAATATTGAATTGCAGTTAACCTTTTGCACTCGTTTAATAATTACTTTTATTATAGAGAACAAGACAAAATATCTCGTCATGACAAAGTGACTTTTTTATGCCAGTCAACATCCATATCAAAGAATAAAAAAATGGGAGTACTCCACTGACAATTAATATTAAACACATTAATATTTCTGTTAAAAAATAAGTCCATCTAGATCATAATTGTAGTGCTTTTTCTTCGGCTTCTTCATTTCTTTTTTTGCTGGGATATTCTCTAAATAAATGGTTGCTTTTACCAAAGAATACATATTCTAGAGCGAAACCATGTTGCTCTTAAATCTTTCGAAAAAAATACAAAGTTGGTCAAACTCGATAAACAACATTTCCTCTTAAATATGAGTTTGGTTGCAACATTGTGTTACAGAATGGGTGATGGAAGAATGCTATATTTAAAAAAAAGTGGAAAGTATTAATTTTCCGGTTTTTGGTGAAATTATGTCCGTTTTGGTTTAAATTATGATTACTCCTTATTTCACGCCCAATTTTTATATAAATTTTTGGAATTTGAATGCCTGCCATAATACTATTATTAGATGTAAATTGTAAAGAAGCAGATGTAAATTGTAAAAAAATTTTTGTTTACTCGTTTTACAAATTTTACTTAAATTTGACAAAAAATTAGTACTATTCTTATAATCATTTTTAAAATTAAACCCAAATAATAAAAAAAAAAACAATTTACCAGGTTTTTTGGCCTTTTTTTTTTTTGCTGATTTTTCGCTTTTGGGCATTTTGAACACCAAAAATTAGCCAAATTCTAATAGCAGCAAAGTTTCTGCACATTAAACCCATTTCTCTGCTTTCAAAATAAAGAGTACCAGTTGAGTATGAAAGAGTTGCATGGAATGCCTTAGCCAATACAATACCCAATAAGCACATGCATAGGTTTTAAAAATTCAAATGCTTTAAATTTAGCATGAAGTAGAGTAGATTTCAAACTGAAGCATTTGTATATTTAACAAAAATATTTCAAACTTGAATTTTTGTTTCCCTTTTGCTCGAGTATGCTATTGAAATAAAATGTAATAAAAGTTGTATTCAAGTCTTAAAACCAAGGTTGGCAACCGATACCGTTATAATACCGTTATCCGTTTCAAAACCCTTTCAAATTGACAACCGATACCGATACCAATACCGAAATTCTTGATTTCAAAAAATACCGGTATTCAAAAACCTTTTCCCTTACTACCGGTGTCGTACCGGTATGGAATCGGTTTTAAAAAAATTGTTTTTTTTCACGTTTTTAGCAAAAATACAAATTTTTTTAATATAAAATTTACAAAATTGTTAAACAATTAAACTTTATTATTCATTGTTAATAGAAAATCGTGTAATAAATTCAAAGTGCGGTTATCAGCCTTTAATTTGCATTGGCAACATTGTTTTTAATTTATTTAACTTCAAAAATATTCTCTAACTTGTAACAAATTTAGTAAATATAATTTAATATATAAACTGGTTTCTTAAACCTTTAATTGAATTTACAGTTTCTTTTAGAGAATCCTTTTATTAATTTTATAAACTTTTTTTTTTATTTTATTATATGATCTCAATACAAATATAAAATATTTGTAGTGAATCAACTTGTGTTCCTAATATATTTAAAAAAATGTTTGTGTTTAAAAAATAAAACACGGTGGGTCTCATACTTCAGGTTTAAACTTTATTTAATAGTTAACCCAAAAATTTGTTGTTGTTTCGTGTATATTTTTTGACATTTTCTTTTGTTTATAGTTAAGTTAAAGTTAAACCTACAGTATGAGACCCACCGTTACAATTAGAAATTTTTAATAACTTACGGTGGGTCTCATACTGTAGGTTTAACTTTAACTTAACTAAAAACAAAATAAAATGTCAAAAAAATGTGCACAAAACAACAAATTTTTAGGTTTACTATTAACCTAAGTTTAAACCTGCAGTATGAGACCCACCGTTATTGTTTTTTTGTTCATATTATAAAAACATTTCCATAAAATATACTTATCCTTTATACAAATTTAATAAAATTGAGTTTTTTTTATAATTAAGAACGTTTTTTTTATATTTTTGTAAATTTTTTCAATAATACCGGTATATACCGGTATTAATGTTTCGGTATCGGTTATACCGATACCGAAATGATTAAAATACCGTTACCGATACCGATACCGAAACAAATAAAAAATCGATACCAATACCGATACCTATACCGTTATTCGTTTCGGTTGCCAACCTTGCTTAAAACTGGAAAACAGGGCTGGAATTGAACTTCATTTTAATTCGAATTGCAGTGAAATTGTTTATAGGGATATGTTTGCTATATTTTTAGATTATAGGTAATTCCAAATAAACTTACATCATAAAGTCACATCTACACGGGAGGGAAATCTCGTAGAGTTTACGCTAAATTTGTCATCTCTAATATAGTTGGCACTAATTTTTATCGTAAAAGTATCATCTCTAGTAGTCAAGTATTTGTTTTTATTAAAATTGTTTTATTTTAAAAAATAATTTTTTCTATAAAATACCAAAAGGTAGATTTAATAAACTGAAGTGTTCAATAATGTTACAAGACATCTTAAAAATTGTTACTAACTATAGAAATAATATATGACATCAATTTTCAATGGCCTAGAGATTACATTTCGTAGACTTATACAGAGATGCACTTTCATAAAGTCTAGCCAGTTTTCTATCCCGTGTAGATGTGCCTTAAGAGATACATTTTAATGGTTTTGATCGAGTCTTTTAATCGGATGCATTATATTGGTGAACTCAGAATCGCATTCTGAGTTGATTTAGCCATGTCCGTCCGTCTGTTTGCCCATATATCCTTTGTAATTTGACAAAATTTAGCCGAAAATGGTTGAAATTGCTCCATGTTTTGCAAAGTTCTCATCTGAGCTGAATGAATTATCAAACCAAGTGATTTTAAGCAATTTCTTTCACGGGACATTGGTCTCCTCGAGCCAAAAAAATCGATATATCACAATTTAAGATCCGACTGTAAATGCCGAAGGTATAACGGAAAATTAAAAAAGGCATAGGGGTCGGCAAAAAAAGGAGTAGCGCTCACTTTTTTGCCTGTAAGGTGGTACAGTATAATCCAGGGCTGGCAAAACTATGACACGCGTGTCAGCAGTGGCACACGAGAGGATTTTAGGTGGTACGCGACGTTTTGTTGGATATTTTTAAAAAATTTAAACTATTAGAAGACCAGCACAAAATTCAGTTAAATGTTTAATTTCGCTACAAAAATGTGTGATTTAACTCCGTAATGGTGAAATTTTTCATAGAGCTTGTAAATCATCTTTTAAAATAATTAAAAGTCTGTATTGAAATCAATTTTTTGTTTACCCGTGTAAAAAAGATTAGATCTGATCAGATCTTTTTGGATCTAAATAGATATGGTTGAATATAATAAGATCCTGTACCAGATCTCATCAAATATGATCAGATATGGCATATGTGATAATACCTTATGGCAAGATCTGATCAACTCTAGTGCCAAATCTTTTCAAATCTAAAGTGATCTGGACAATTGCGCCAGATATGCCTAAATCTGATCAGATCTAATTAGATCTCAAATTTGTCCCCAATTTTGAGATCTAATTAGATCTGATCTTTTTTACACGGGTACAGAAATATGGTAAATACAGAACACGCAAATTCGATTATCTTATCAGAAAATTCTGGGAAAAATTATAAAATTCTAGATTGAAAGAAGTTTAAATGTTTCGATGAGAAAATGCCTCATAATCGGAGAGAAAAAAGTACCAGAAAATTGCATACAAATAGAAAACAACTTGTAATAAAATGGGATCTAAAAAATTAACTTTTTTAGGGGGGAATAGGCGCTACGAAATAACCCTCAGTAAAATAAAGACTGCAAATAAGTTTCATAATGAAATAACTCCCTTTTTTTGGAATTTGAATTATCTGAAATATAAATTTCTCTGTTGAAATCCATAAAGTTCGCTATAACTAAAAATTGCGCGATTTATTTTAACTAAATCAAATTTTTTCCTGAGGTACATTTTTCAGCTGGTTTCTTATGTACCTAAATAATTAATGGCGCCCAAAATTTGACTTTTCTTAACAAAATTAAATAACCACCAAAAAATGGAATAACCCCAAAAAAAATTAAAAGGCAATAACCCAGCAAAATATTGGTAATGACACCCCTTTGCTGTCTGTATTGCCAATAATGATATATCATTACCTTTTGCATTATTTTGTAATATAAAATAATGACTTCCTAATAACGGCCTATTGTAGTCATTGCTTTTAAATATAAAAAAATGACTTACTCGCAATAGTTTAAATAAGTACTTTTTACAAAGTTAAATTTTATACATTTATATTTATTACATGTAAATATGTTTTGTGTTAAAATTTTTATGACGGGTACTAAAATTACACACTAGCAAAAACTTTAATTTCTCTGATTGTATTTCCTGAATCTAATAGTATTTGTGTAAATCCTTATTTTTAAGAATCAAGTAAGCAGTCGGATAACCACTTATAATTCAACTTTTTGTAAGCATGTTTGTAACCACTTATTATTCAGAATCTCATAACTACTTACTTCTCATTTTTTCGTAAGCGAGCGGGTAAGCGTGACTACTTATAAAAACGACCACGCCAACAAAAATAATGAGTTTAAACGCCAAAAAATAAGTTGTGCGGAGCTATGAATTTCTATTATATAACCACTTATTTGGTAATGAAAGATTTTGCTGGGAATGTCCAAACTATTTTAATTTTATTTCATTGGGGATTTTTTCATAATGAAATAATCTCAATTAAACCCAAAAAAATTAAATAACCCTCAAATAATTTTACGTAATTTCTTGGAAGTTATTTAATTTTTACCTATGGGAGTTATTTCATGGGGGTTATCCGTAGCGTTGATATATATTTACATCGGTGATGATATTTTTAAGAGAAATTTTTCAAGTTTTAAAAATTTTCGAAAAGGACTTAAAAGACAACTAAAATTAAGGTGGCACGCGGAAAACTTTTACAAAAAAATTTGTCTGTTTCTGACACGCAGCGAAAGAAGTCTTGCCACCCCTGGTATAATCTATATATTTGTTCCTGTTGTTCCTATAAGGAGCATAGGACAATATTAGGACTTAAAATTATTGTTAACTTAAAACATTTTGAAAATTTTGATTGACAGCACGAATTTGTTTTTAAGTGGACTTTATCAAATTACAAACATTTTGAATTTTGTGATATTTAAACTATTAAGATAAAGATATAACTTACAATATGTTTTATAATTTTCTCTCTATTTTAGCATTTGAAGCAGTGACGCAAGTACTACCACTCGTACTCTGGGATACAAGTGAAATTAACAATTCCAATTATACGGAAGACGGTCAATCAATCGATAAATTGTTAAAAGTCATGTATTCACAACCTAATTACAAACAACAAATAGGAAAATTATTGCCATGGTTAGAAAATAAGGCATTATTGGAAGAATAGAATATTGTTAATAGATAAACCCCGGCAAATGCAGCATGCAAATTTATGTAATAATATATTTTTATACAATTTTGATTAGATAAAAAACAAAATAAATTGCTAAGGCACAATAATTGTTATCATAATTAACATTGCAATTTTTTGATAAGATTTACAATTTTAAGGTATGTGAGTTACAAGGCGAGGAGAATAGGAGAATCAAACGATAAAGACAATTTGATTGCTCTGTTATATGTCATAATTTCAATATATAAAATAGCCAATTTATTAAATTTGATTTTAGTTTATTTATACACATTTAGTTTAACGGTTATAAACGAAATATTAGAACAGCTACTCCAATCAATAATGACTGCCTCAGTGCCCAGTTGGTTAACTGCCGACCTCTTTATTAGTGTTTTACAGAAAAATGTTGAACATTTTTTGGAAATTAATAATTTCTCAGCTAAACCTGCTTTTGCTGCTGGAGAAAATTATTTATCTATCTTATGGTCAATAGAAATTGAAGCATCCTTGAAAGGTAAGTTGTCTTCGAAAATTACTTAAAAAAAAAATTAGAAAATAAATACTTTTATTTATAGTACAAAAGATTAAAATATTGCGTTAGTAAAAAATATACTAACAAAAGTTAACAACAGTTTAACTTTATTATTCTTTTTTTTATTGATTTAGATTTAGGAATAATTACACTATGCGACAGTCAAAATCGGGATGGGATGAAACCAACGGGAAATGTTATATCGATCAAAAACAAGTTATACGTGTCCCGGCGTTTCGCTGGGTCAACCCTAGGAATCGAGATATATCTTTTTTTGACATAACTCGAGAACCACTAGTCCGATTTTGCTCAAACAATTTTAAAAAAATTAAAAATTACAATTCCTTTAATCTGTTCATATAACGTTTTTCTATATACTCAACAGTTTTGCCGGTAAAAATAAATGTTTGTTACCGCTACCATAAAAATCAATAACCTTTTGTTTATTACTTTTTTTTAATATTTTAGGCAAAAAATATTTTTTTCTTCATACATTTATTTTTACCGGCAAAACTGTTGAGTATATAGAAAAACGTTATATGAACAGATTAAAGGAATTGTAATTTTTAATTTTTTTAAAATTGTTTGAGCAAAATCGGACTAGTGGTTCTCGAGTTATGTCAAAAAAAGATATATCTCGATTCCTAGGGTTGACCCAGCGAAACGCCGGGACACGTATAACTTGTTTTTGATCGATATAACATTTCCCGTTGGTTTCATCCCATCCCGATTTTGACTGTCGCATAGTGTAATTATTCCTAAATCTAAATCAATAAAAAAAAGAATAATAAAGTTAAACTGTTGTTAACTTTTGTTAGTATATTTTTTACTAACGCAATATTTTAATCTTTTGTACTATAAATAAAAGTATTTATTTTCTAATTTTTTTTTTAAGTAATTTTCGAAGACAACTTACCTTTCAAGGATGCTTCAATTTCTATTGACCATAAGATAGATAAATAATTTTCTCCAGCAGCAAAAGCAGGTTTAGCTGAGAAATTATTAATTTCCAAAAAATGTTCAACATTTTTCTGTAAAACACTAATAAAGAGGTCGGCAGTTAACCAACTGGGCACTGAGGCAGTCATTATTGATTGGAGTAGCTGTTCTAATATTTCGTTTATAACCGTTAAACTAAATGTGTATAATTTGGAGGTCTGAAGCTATAAAATGCCCCATATGTGCTTCTCAACCACAATATTTTATATGAAAATTGATAACTTTGCGAATATAGCAAAAATCAAACCTGTTTCTCTTTTAGTAAAGTAGTGATATTTTTAGTTCATTATAATTAGTGAATTGTTTGTTTTTCATTGCATTAGAAAAAAATAATAGTAATTAAAATCAAATTCATTTACCATTATTTAAATTAATGATGATGAATAGTATAACTGGTAATGATTTTGGCCCATCTCTTGCTGGTTTCTGTACGGTTTAATTTAGACAATATAGCTCAGTAAAGATTTAAGATAAATAATTTCCAACTAAAATTTCGGAATAACCAGCTAAAATTCAGATCTTTCATTTAAAACTCATAGAATATCAGTTGGAATGCAAAATTTGCATTTAAAATTCAGAAAAAATAATTTTAATTTAAAAATTTCCTTTGGAAATTCAAAAAATTTCACTTAAAATTCAGAAAACTGCAACCTTAATGCAGAAAATTGTATACATCGATCAATTGATATGTTTAGTATTTTAATTGAAAATGGCTACCCGAGTAAAAAAATTTATATATAATCATATGTGGCATATATTACAATATATAATTAGACATGTGGCTATGTATATCCATATATAATTATATATGACGTTTTTCCCGAAAAATTTTCCTTATATTATGCCATATATAATTTCATCTAATTAGATATCGGCCTTCATAATATTAGATATGGCATATATAATTATATATTACATAACATGGTTGATCTTATTGCATATATAGTTATATATAGAACTATATCTTAATATATATGGTGGCATTTTAGCAATATATAATTATATATGGTATCATTTAAACAATATATAATTATATATGGTGACAGTTAAACTAGATATTATCATATATGGTGCCATTTAAACAATATATGGTCATATATGGTACCTCATTAACAAAATCTTTAATTCAGTTCCAGATATGATAATATATGGTACTATATATAGTGCGATATATATTTATATATGGTGCTATTTAAGCAATATATTATCATATATGGTGCCATTCAAACCATATATTATCATATATGGTACCATTCAAACCATATATTATCATATATGGTACCATTTAAACCATATATTATTATATATGGTGCCATTTAAACAATATATGGCCATATATGGTACCTCATGATCAAAATTTTTAATACAGTTCCAGATATGATAATATATGATACTATATATAATGCCATATATATTTATATATGGTGCTATTTAAGTAATATATTACTATATATGGTGCCATTTAAACCATATATTATCATATATGGTGCCATTTCAACAATATATGCTCATATATGGTAACTCAACTACAATATTAACTGTATTTCAGAAGCTATTAATTGCATTTCAGAAATTTTAAATGTATTTCAGAAATTATGGAATGTATTTCAGAAATTATTAATTGTATTTCAGAAATAATCAAATCTATTTCAAAACTTGTTGATTGTTTATCATAGTTAATAGAGAAAAATATCTAAATTACATTTCATAGTTTCTGAAATACAATTGATAATTTCTGAAATACAGTTTTATAATTTCTGAAATACACTTGTGAATTTCGGAAATACAATTAATAATTTCTGAAACACAATTGATAAAACTGAACTTCAATTGACTAGTTCTAAAATACAATTCATAAATCTGAAAAATAATTGATAAGTTCTGAAATACAATTGATAAAACTGAAATTCGATTAATTATTTCGGAAATACAATTAATGAATCTTGAAAACAATTAATACAATTGGAAA
The DNA here is from genome assembly GCA_949987735.1 of Leucophora obtusa. Classification (NCBI taxonomy): domain Eukaryota; kingdom Metazoa; phylum Arthropoda; class Insecta; order Diptera; family Anthomyiidae; genus Leucophora; species Leucophora obtusa. Next base: position 305,486,525 of record OX465295.1, read on the forward strand.
TGGTGTAGAGCGTTAAAAAGATGTAAATAAAATTATTTTATTGAAAAATTTCAATTTAATAAAAAAATAAATATATAATTTTATAAAAAAATTTATAGAAAAAAAATTTTAATTTTATAAAAAGAAATTCATTTTGTAAAAAAAATGCATATCGAACTCGAGACCTTCTGAGTTTAAACCTTATTTTAACAAAATATTGTAATTTTTATAAAATCAGTGCTCTGCCAGTGTATTTTTTTTGTACAGTTGGCATCTTGGATCTTATTTAATCGCAAATAAATGGAGCTCTTACGTAGTACCCAAATATAATGCGGCATCTAATTTTATCTGTCATTTTTATGGATAGTTTTAGATGTCAATCCCCAAATATATTGCTGTTTCTAATTCTATCTGCCATTTTAATACCTAAATAAATTGCTGGATCTATTTCGATCTGCAATTTATGGGAAAAATTAAGATCTTACCAAATCACTAAATATATCACTGGATTCAATTCGATCTGCAACTTATTGAAAAAGTTAAGATCTTACGCAATCCCGAAATATATTACTAGATCTAATTTCATCTGTTATTTTTTTCATAAATTTAGATCTTACGTAATCCCCAAATATAATCCTCGATCTAATTCGATCTGCCGTTTTCCAGATAAAGTTAGATACAACTTAATCCTAAAATATATATGTGACCTTCTCCGAGAAAAGGGACCTAGTGTATGAAAATTAAGTTTTGAGAAGAACGCATTTAAAGTTTCATAACGCATTATCACTTTGAACACACCTTCAGTTGGGAGATGCGATTTGGTATGGTTAGTTATGATTGGGTGCTTCAACTCATTTCATCTTATTCTACACCCTTTTAGGTACCAGAATCCACTCTCAAGTCCAAACCCGTTTTTTGACACACTAGGTCCCTTTTCTCGGAGAAGGTCACATATATCTAGATCTAGTTTTTCGTATAAATTTAGATCCAAGTTTATCCCCAAATATATTGCTGGATCTAATTCGATCTGCCATTTTCCGGTTAAATTTAGATCCAAGTTTATCCCCATATATATTGCTGGATCTAATACGATCTGCCATTTTTCTGATAAAGTTAGATCCAAGTTTATCCCCAGATATATTGCTGGATCTAATTGGATCTGCCATTTTTCGGATAAATTTAGATCTAAGTTTATCCCCAAATATATTGCTAGATCTAATTCGATCTGCCACTTTTTCGGATCAAATTAGATCTAAGTTTATCCACAAATATATTGCTGGATCTAATTCGATCTGCCAAAATTGAGATCAAATTAGATCTAAGTTTATCCACAAATATACAGCTGGATCTAATAGGATCCGCCATTTTTCGGATCAAATTAGATCTAAAAATATCCCCAAATATATAGCTGGATCCGCCAATTTTCGGATCAAAAAAGATCTAGGTTTATCCCCAAAGATATCATTGGACCTCCCAATTTTGAGATATAACTTGATCTTAGTTTATCCCCATATATATAATGGGATCTAATACGATATGATTGGATACACCCAATTTTGAGATCTAATTGGATCAGCTAGATATTACAGCAGATCTTAAACAATATCAAATTGGATATGATTAGATATTGTGCGAGATCAATTTTTTTTACTCGGGTAGTTACTAGAAAGTAGAAAAATACAAACGGCGCAATGTCGGGCCGGTATTGGAGACGGTATTACATGTTGTCGAAATGATAACACCAATAAACGTTGGCGCAGGCTTGGGAATTTGTTTTGGTATTATCCCAGTACCAGAGGGCGGCGGCTTTGAGTCGGCTAACAGCCGCCGCCGACTAATTCTTGGTTGTATGAGCCGCCGCCGAAGTTTGCAGCTTATATCGGCTAAAATTCTATTTTGAATAACTTTTATAAATTTCAGCTTTTTCTGTAGGTTTGGAATTGCTTAAACTCGAAAATCATTCAAATTTATGTATGACTTAACTGTGAATTCAATGTTTTCTTTTTTATTTTACTCTTGTACTTGAAAGTAATCTGCAATTGTACTGTTCAAATAATAAAATCGTATGTTATTTCCAAGCTGCTCAATCAAATGATACAAAATCGAATGGTCGACTGAATTGCCAATCGAATGAGTAAGAATTTGAATGAATTCTTAACGATTAAATTCAATGATTGACAAAATAGAATAGGTAAACTGATTTAACTCCTTAAAAGTAAATTCGATCGAATGAATTCCAAAGTCTCTGCTAATGGTTAAAATTAATTCAATCGATTTAGGAAATCCAATGTTATTTTTAGAGTCACATCTACACGAGAGACAAAACTGCTAGAGATAGAGCAAAAACACCTCTAATTAGCCCACTGTGAATGATTTAAGCTATTTAGATGTGTTTTTTTCTCTATCCCTAGCAGTTTTCTCTCTCGTGTAGATATGCCTTAAGGACTTCATTCAAAATATGAAAGTGGTAGAACCATTTTTATCAAAATAGACAAAATCTTACTAATTTAATTAAAATGTAGCAATAAATTAGTTTTTGTCAATCTCTTTTTTTTAAATGAATTTAAATTATTTTTAATTTCTTAAGGCACATCTACACAGGATAGAAAACTCGCTAGACTTTTTGAAAATGCAGCTCGGTACAGGTCTACGAAATGTAATCTCTAGTGCATTGACAATTGCTGTCATACATAATTTCTTTAATTAGTAACAATTTTTAAGATGTTTTGTAACATTATCGAACATTTCAGTTTATTAAATGCACCTTTTGGTATTTGGAAAAAAATTATTCTTTAAAATACAATAATTTTAATAAAATCAAATACTTGACAACTAGAGATGATACTTTTATGATAAAAACTAGTGCTATATTATAGCACTATATTAGAGCTGACAAATTAGGCGTAAACTCTACGAGATTTCTATCCCGTGTAGATGTGCCTTTAAAAATAGTCGGCTCTAAGCCGACTTTTAGCCGCCGCCGAGTTATTTTTGCTGAGCCACCGCCGACCGAAATTTTACATCGGCTTCGCCCTCTGCACAGTACATTGAAAAATAAGTAGTTATAAGATTTTGAATAATAAGTGGTTACACACATGCTTACAAAAAGTTGAATTATAAGTGGTCATCCGATTGCTTACTTGATTCTTAAAAATAAGGAGTTAAGCAAATACTATTAGCTTAAGGAAATACATTCAGAAAAATTTAAGTTTTCTCTAGTGTGTAATTTTGGGACTCGTCATAAAAATATACCCCTAAATTCATAAATTATAGGAGGTTTATTGAACAAATTTTGTATGAAAATGACGTTTTGTAAACTTGCTATGACTTTACAAAGCATTTATGAATTGAGGGGTTAAACATAAAACATATTTACATATAATAAATAAAAATGTATAAAATTTAATTGTGTAAAAAGTACTTATTTAAACTATTACGAGTAAGTCATTATTTTATATTTAGAAACAATGAATACAATAGGCCGTTATTAGGAAGTCATTATTTTATATTATAAAATAATGCAAAAGGTAATGATATATCATTTTTGGTAATGCAGATAGTAATGAGGTGTCATTACCAATATTTTGCTGGGTTATATCGTTATTTTAGGTTTAACGATATTTTAAGTTATTTCGTTATGGTATTTTAAAGTTAACGGTATTTTAAATAATTTTTTTAGGGTATTTTAAGGTTATCGGTATTTACATTTATTATTTATTATTATTTTTGCCCTTATTAATAAGTTATTATATAACACAATATCAGTAATATATTATTTTAAAGCTTCCAAATAAATAATGATATATCTCTATTTCGGTAACTCATTATTTCATACCTCCCACATAAGTATTGATGTATTACAATATTAGTAACGTATTCCTTCAGGTTTCTAAATAAAACCAAGGTAAAGCGGTACCTATTGCCAGGCAATACATGATAAAGGTCTAACCCATTACCAAGGTTTTGCTGGGTGGTTTTGTGCTTACCCGGTATTATAAGCATTTTTACAATTTTTTGAAATAATTATTTGTTTACTCTCATTTTACCAGACATTGCCAAAAATTACGTCGAACAAACTTAATATCCCAGCAAGCATGTCAATACGAATATTGCCAGGAAGAAAACAATTATTGCCGGCAATATCAATTTCGTATTGCGGAAGTTTCCTCCGTCGGGAACAACTGTTACCCGAAAGCAATACTTTCCGGCAATGCGAAAGCAATACCCCAGGAAGATAAACCGGCAATATCGCTAATTTATCACCTGGAAGATAAAAAGGTGATATCGTCAAATAAACTCCCCGTATCAAAATAAACGATTTATTTTTGTCATTATTAAATTTAAGCCTGAAAAAAAATATCTGCATACATAATCCATTGACCATCACATTAATAGTCTTAATTTCATCTCAGCCGATTTTTTCCGCGCATTAACTCTTGATTTTTTCGAGAAATTTGTTTCCTATGTATCTATTGGTTGTTTTTATATAAATTTTCTATTAATTTTTTCCAAAATAACAAAAAAATTTTAAACAAATTTTTTTTATCTTCTGGATGATAAAAAGGTAATATTGCCGCAATATTATCAAAAAAAAAATTATGACAAAATATTCAATTTTTGAATTATTTTTTCCAAATATCACCGATTTATCTTCCAAATGATAAAAGGAAGACAATTTCAAAATACTACTTGATTATTTACATCCATAGAAATAGAAGATATCGCTTTAATATCTTCTTGGAAGATATCTTCCAAATGCTTACAGGGATTACGACCGTACTTATAGTTAACAATACCATTTGTAATTAATCAAAACAAACTCATACAATTTTTTTTAATTAAGGTGCCTATTCCTACTTGTGACTCAGTGTTACCATCTTAAGACTATTTTTAAGACTGAGAGTCATAACTTTTTATACAAAACAACAATAAAATTAAAAAAATTCAAATTTTATTTGTCAATGTTATGATTGTATCGATACCAGGTCTTAATTTTTTTGAAGTTTTCAAACAAAAATTTTAATAAATATAATTTCTTATGACTTTGCAACAACAAACACAAGGGAAATACAGTCATAACTGAGAGTCACAGACTTTTCGTAGGAATAGGCATGTAAATTTATATGTTTTTTAAAGAAAAAAAAAAAAAACTAACGTAATTCTATTTCGTTAGGGTATTTTAGGGTTAACGGTATTTTAAGTTATATCGTTAGGGTATTTTAAGGTTAGCCGGTAATTTAAGTTATTTCGGGTTAAAAATAGTTAAAAATAGGGTTAAAAATAGTTCGTTGAAATGATTTTGAATCGTTAACGGTATTTTACGGGTGGTGTTTTCCAACCATGATTTCCTTTCATTTTAACTGTACCTATAATCATTTAAAAATAAATTTACGGATAACTTTTTAATTAAACTACAGTCAGTTACTGTAATAATATTTTCAGTGTAGTAATGAGCACCCATTATTGAGATTTTGCTGGGTACCAGAGAACTGCAAAATCAACTTTTTTCTTGAATTAATCATTCTTATTCACATTTAATTTCTCAACAATATTCAATGTTGAATAGAATCACTATCATGCATCTGAGCGCGTAGTTCGGAATAGTTTGAGTCGTCTGTCGAACATGTTTTCTTCACATTTAATCGCTCAAAAAAACTCACTGTTGAATAAAATCAGACTGTTGAATAAAATCAGACTGTTGAATAAAATCAAACTGATCGAACATTTGAACTCACATGAATAAATCAAAGTATTAGTTCTTTTATAAAATAAAAAAAAAAAATAAAATCTCATTGTTCTATAATGGGAATGTACACTGTACCATTTATTAAAAGTGTTTCTGATACTGTAAACCCCCTCTTTATTGTTATGAAATTATTTTTCTTTTATTTGGTTGCAATCATGAATAAACTCATACGCGTTCATTTTAGTTTTTTCTGATTTATTCTACATCAAAATAATGATCGTTTATCCAAACGAATATGAATGAAATGAATGGTATGAAAACGACCAATGATTAAATCAATGATGCAACAAAAATCACTTGGTTTGTTTGATTGATTTAAAATCAGCAACGAATATGTGTATTTGAGTATATGCGGCGCTTGAACGCAAACGAATGTTTATTCGGGTGTTGATTACGTATGATGGTTTTGCAATCAGCAGTTGCAGTTCTCTGATATGTACCGACATTTGTAACTACCAAAAATTATGGCAGTAAAACCAACTCAGTACTGAGAATCACTATCTGATGATTTGCAAAAAAAAAATCCTTGCTTAAGAAATATTTAAGAAAAAAATTGATTTTAGTTCTGAATATAAAACTGGCCCTTAAACACTTTTTCTTAAGCAAACTTATTAGATTAGGAAACATTGTTGTGTTTGAAAAACTCTTTTACACTGGAACAATTTATAAATTTATAGATTTAGAGCCAGTTTTGTTGTCAGAATTAACAAGGAATGCATCCCAAGTGGTACACGGCGATTCGAATAAAACTCGAATATATGATAGAGAATAAAAATCTAAGGTTGACATATTTTTTTTATGTTCAACCGTGAAGGTTTAGGGGTTAAAAAGTGGGGTAAAAAATGATACAATTTTTGTTTTTCGGTTTATTACTTATTTATTATAAAGTAACTATAGGAAAATTTGATGTCAAACGAAAGGTATTGTTTTTAGTAAAGTGTTGTTTTTTCAAACGCGTCATATAGACCATATGCAATTAATATTGTAATTAATATGGATTTTTTATTAATAGGTTTGAGGTTAAGAAGTATAATAAACATTTTTTCAAAAGTTATAAACACATTAAATTTGCAAATCTAACTAGATCCAGTTTATGACTTTTTCTATGGACAGGCTTCATCAGTGATTTTCCATTAAATTGTATTATTGTTTATATTTTTATCTCTCTATATGATAATTTTTTTAACAACCCGTCGGCTGTAGGAATCGATCCCATGCACTTCTACATTACAAACGCAACTATACTAGAGTTCGACAGCTTAGCCATCGAACCCACGTACGGCCTTGCATATAGTGCAGCTAATTCATAGTTTCTTTTCCTATTCTGTTATTGTTTTTTACTTTCAGAAGTGATCAAACAGACACATACAAACATTCTACAAACATTCTTCTCACAAATAGAAAAAGGCAGAAACTGGATCTAGTTTGATTTGCAAATTTAATGTGTTTATAACTTTTGAAAAAATGTTTATTCTTCTTCTTAACCTCAAACCTATTAAATTAGAATTAATTAAAATGCATATTAATGACGATATTAATTGCATGTGATCTATATGACGCGTTTGAAAAAACAACACTTTACTAAAAAAATAAAAATTCCCTGTTGGCAGTCCGTCTCCAGTATACGCAAATTGCCTGCACTGGAACGTAAAAACAATGTGTGAACACATTTTATCAAATGGGCCACTTGGGGTACATTCCTTGTAAGAACGAATTATATATAAAATTTTACTTAAGTAAGAACTTTTCGAATAAAATATCCTACTTAAGTAATATCTAAGACAATAATCGTATTGGTGCTGACTACAAAACTGGCCTTTAGAGTCACTTTTTTATTAGAGGACTTTTTTTAAATTCAAGTTATATCCCTACCCTAAAAAAAGTCTGTAAAAGTTTTAGTCAAAACTACTAAAAAAAGTTAAAAATATTGAAATTAGCAGATTATTTTTAATAAATATTAGTAAGATAGAAACAGCAAAAATAAAACCGTTGAAAACACAGAATTTCAGCTATATTAGAGTTAATAGAAATAATAACTTAAGCTGCTAAAATCAGCAAAATATTTGCTAAAAAAGTCACAAAAATTTTTAATTTTTAGAGTTTTTTTTCGATTTTTTAATGCATATATAAATCTACACTTAAAATAATACGTCAGTAGAAAAATCTGTCAACCATGTTTCAAATAAATTTGACTAATTTTTAAAAAATTTTTATTCAAAACACTGCTTTAAGCAAAGATTTTGGTTATCTTCATTTAACACTATACTAAAAATCCTCAGTACTTTTACTAATTTGGAGTGTTAATTTTCAAAACTATTTAAAACTAATTTTTAAGAACCCATTCGTTAAATTTTACAAAATTTATTGTTAAAATATAATACTTTCACGTTACTGTTATTACCCGGTAGATGGCGCCACCAATGTATCCGAAGTTTTAAAGATGGCGCTATTTCATTACCTCCCGATTTTTTAAAATGGCCCATATCTCGAAAACTAAGATAGATAGAGCAAAATTTATGAAAATTTTGACTACCCCTAATCGTATAATACCCCAGCGAAAGGGGTTATCACTATCCAACCTTTCCGGGGCCTTGGACTCTCGGAAATTTTTAATAAAAATTTTCCAATTCATAAAATGGTCCATATCTTGAAAACTAAGCGAGATAGAGCGAGACGGACAAAATGTTTGCTCCATTGGAGTGCCCTTATATGCCCTCACACGAGACCCTAAATTTGAGTAAATTCTACGACTTAGTATAATTACAGATAGTTTTACAAATTTTTTACTTAAATTTAGATTTGTTAAATTTAACAAAAACAGTGTTAAAATCAACGAATTTTATTTTAAGCCAAAAAACAGGAATAAATTTTGTTAAATTAACAAATTTTTCTGTTCAGCCAACAGACTTATTATTTTGAGTGTAGCCTTCTGAAATTACCAGTTTACTAAAAAATATTTCTGTTAATTTTAGCAGACAACCGAAAATTCGGTTGTCACAATAAATCTATTCGCTTAGCAACAAATTCGTTTGTCATTATCGTATTATTCTAAAATTTTTAAGTAAAAATTTGTTATCTCTATTTTCTCAACAGATGGGTCTACGAAAACACTAAAATACATGTTAAAAGTACCACCAGAATCTCGTCAGGCTTTAGCTGTCGTTAATATGTTGAGCTCCTTTAAACGCGAAAGGATTGCATATTATGATCTCCTACCGGCGTTTGAAGAAATGTATAAAAAAGTTGGAAAACATATACAATTTGGACCAAAAGCCTATACATTTGATAAAGACTTAGGCATGGATGTTATTCTTATGGAAGATATACGTGTTGATGGTTACAAAACTATGAATCGTTTAGAGGGTCTAGATATGGAACACACAAAAGGGGCATTGAAAAAATTAGCACAATTTCATGCAGCATCAGCTTGTTATATAACCGAAAAAGGAGGACTTCCTGAGTTACTTATGAAACCTATGTTAAATGAACAAATGATATTGACACTAGTCCATTCACAAAAATCACAAGAGGAAAAATTAATAAAAAATTTAGCATTATACAAGGCAGAACATATGAAAGATAAAATTGTAATGTTTGAGATGTTATAAAAATTTAGGGAATAATTATTCAAAAATTTTTCTTTTCAGATAAACTATCAATCTCTTTATATAGACCAAGTTCGGAAGATTGATATTCTTCCTATTCAAAAGCCTGAAGGTTTTTATATTTTCAGCCACGGTGATTGTTGGTCAAATAACATTATGTTCCAACATGATGATGGGGGTCATATTAAAAATACTCTATTTGTGGACTTTCAAGCTGGTCGATATACTACACCCGCTTTAGATTTACAATATCATTTATTAGGATGTCCTTGTTTGGAGAATAAAATTAAGTATTTTGATTATTTTGTACAATACTATCATCAGCAGCTGGTGGAGCATTTAAAATGTTTAAATTATCCTAATGTCAAACCATCGTTGCGAGATGTTCACAAATGGTTATTCCAAACAAGTTTTATGGGTAATTTTGATAAATTATAAACTTTTTATGAAACATTATCACGACTCATGATGACAATCGAATTCGTTTTCAATCGAATCTGTTCCTACACGCATCTAGAGTGATTTGCAAATTTAATGTGTTTATAACTTCCCATGTGAAAATCGAAATATATATGAACATACATGATCATACATTGGCTCGAATGCAATGTATGATCATGTATGTATGCATGGGCATACATAGCTATGAAGCCGCGAACAAAACCTGGAACCAGGTTAAAAGTATTGCCAATGATCGAAGAAGATGGAGAGAATTCGTAATCGCCCTATGTTCATATTGAACTTTTATTTTTTTTTATATGTCATTTTATCTTGTACATACCCTACGGGAAATTTTAACAAACTGTCACCGAACTGGCCCCTTTATATAAAATAGACTGGTCACTTTTACATGGCGTTGTCATAGGAGGGGGAAATTGACCCCTTGTGACATGTCACAAGACAAATCCCAGGACAGGTCCCTGAACTTTGTTTTTTATGAGAGTTCAGTAACCTGTCCTAGCATTTGTCTTGTATCTTGTGACAAGGGGTCAATTTCCCCCTCCTATGACAACGCCATGTAAAAGTGACCAGTCTATTCCATATAAAGGGGCCAGTTCGGTGACAGTTTGTTAAAATTTCCCGTAGGGTAGGGTATATTGAAATAATAAATAAAGGATATATATATATATATATACATAGCTATATACGTCCATGCATAATTCAATGCATGACCATACATGATCTCATATATTTCCATATACCTTTGGATCCGAAATTTGAGGGTATATGGAAGTATATGCCCATATATGAGCATATGTATGCATAGCGCATGGTACGGGGACATTTTTTCGATCAAGTGTTTAGTATGGAGACATTTGGTTAGTTTGGGGACTGTCCTCAAACTCTTCATAGGTCCTGCGCATAGTATCAAGACATTTCTTACTCATATACAGCATAGTTTGGGCACATTTTTGGCTATGTCTCCGAACTATGCGCACCACATACATATATATGTGAGTCGTATATGAGCATATATGGTCATATATGAAGATGTACAGTCATATACCCTCAAAGTTCGGATCCGAAGCTATATGGAAATATATAAGATCATGTATGGTCATACATCGAACTGGACTTGGACGTATATGACTATGTATGCCCATGCATGATCATATACAAGTGTGGGCGCTGTGGTGTAATGGTTAGCGCGTTGGACTGTTATACGTGAGGTTGCGGGTTCGAGCCCCAACCAAGGAAACATCAATTTATGAAAAATAGTAATATGTATGAGTTTTTTCTATCCCTCATACATATCGCAGCGTCCTCCTTCGGTGTTCCCATAGCACTTAACCCCACCGAAGTAAAATAATATAACAGGGCTATGAACTAAAAAGCTTCAACAAAGTTCGCCAACTCACCGACAGATGGCGCGCAATAACTGTTCTAAAAAATTCAATATCTCGCGCAATTATAGTGTTGCCATATTTGAAGCCCTTCATCTTTCACCACCTTTAACTTCTTCTCTATCCCTTCCAAAGGAAGCAACACGTTAATTAATAGGAAGAATTTCCTGAGTGTTGCTTCTCTTAAAAAAAAAAAAACAAAAAAAAATGTATGATCATGTGTGTTCATATATATTTCGATTTTCACATGGAGTTTGAAGAAAATGTTTTTTCTTCTTCTTAACCTCAAACCTACTAAATTACAATCTATTGAACATAAATTGCATAGATATTTTAGTCTTCTTATTCCCCTTTTAACACAAACACATATCTTCACACATATTCAAATGTTTTTGTGTAGGTCTAGGATATACGCAGTGCTGCCAACCCATTTTGTTGGAAAATCGTCATTTTTGGTGAATAAAATCGTCAAAATCGTCATTTATTAAATGATAAATCGTCAAAAAATCTTCATTAAAAAAACTCCTTATATTTCAATTAAAAAAGGAAGCGTTCTCTTAAAAAGCCTATTACGTAGTTTATTTGTTACAATTTCACATTTTTATGTAAAAATGTGTCCCAATAATTAGTTCTTCATTACTGGCTTCCAGACCTTTAAAGACATAACTCCTTAATTCCATTTATAAATCTGATTAAATTTTGTAAGAACCGATTCGCAAAACTCATTTAAATTGATTGTATTTGCCAACTTTATTTAATCAATATATAATTCCAAGAATCAATTTGATTTTTGTTGAATCTTTTCACAGAATCAAATGAATTGATTCATTTCAACTAAAAATGATTCAGACCTTTAAAAAAATAATTTAATTATCATTAATACAAATTATTTTTGATTCGCGAATTATATGTATGTTGATTTTTTTGATTCGCGTAAATTACAATTTTTTTTTATTCCTGATATAAAATTGTTTTTTTTATGATTTCCGAATTAACTTTAGTCAATAATGTGTCTGTAAGAAATAAAGTTTCACTAATTTCATTGATTTAATCATAACTTTAAATACAAAATTAAATTTTTTCTTAATAAATCAATGTTTTGAATTGAAATAGAGTCCTACAAACGAATGAAAATATTGACAGTAATTCGCGAATAAAAAAATATAAAAATAATTCGTGAGAAATATCTTTAAATTTTTTTGTTTTCGAATTTATAAATCAGCTTTTCTTAATGAAAATAATTATTTTTGAATCAATTCTTCAAAGCTCTGATTTGATTTGTATTTCGCGAATTATCTCTTAAAACAAATTATTCAATCGAATCAAAATTGAATCAATAAAAATTAGACCAAATCATTATACTACTTCATTCAATATCATTGATTTAAAATTATTATAAATTATTCACTGATTCATTAAATGAATACATTTTTATGCGAATTTATTCAAAATTAATAACCTTTTTTAAGCCCTGCTGGCTGCTCTTAGTAGGGTAAAGTGGAAAACTGATCCTGCTTCAAAATGTACTAAGAATATTTGCTTGGCTTATTTTGAGGGTCCTGGACTCTCTATTGTAACAGAATACAATTAACTTAAATTTTTGATGGATTTTTCGAAATTGTTGGAAGTTCCACATTTCACTATGCTCTCCTATTAATTATTCGGAAATTTAACAATAATTTATATGACGGCTTTTTTTTATTTACGTTTTATTCAGTCTAAAGCAGTGTTGCCAAAACTTATTTAAGAAAAAATGCTAGATTTTTTGCATAAAAATGCTAAAAAATGCTAAAAACTAAAAAAATATGCTAGAAAAAATATGCTAAAAAAATTTTATAAAAAAATGTTTCAATTTGTTTAAAAAAATAATATTTTAGTGACTTTTTACAATTAGACTGAAAATAAGTCATCTCTAATTATAAATTCAGTTCATTTGATTAACTAAAAGAAAAATTAAAAACAACTCAAAAGTTAATTCTTGTAAAAAGTTCAAAAATCCTTTAACCCTTAAATGCATGATCTCTTCGATTTTAACAATTTTTTCATATATGATTTCTAAACGCGTGTACATTTCAAGAAAAATACCAAAAAAAAAATATTTTTAAAAAAATGTGATTTTTATTGAGAAATATGATTTTTTGCCAAATTTCTAAATTGTGATTATTTTAACGTGTATGAAAAAAAAAACAAAAAAAAATCTATAAACTGTAATTTATACATTTATTGTCAACAAACTGAATTTTATTGCGAGAATACCACTTTAAATATTTAAAAAAATATATTTGAAAATTACACTTTTTGTAAAAAAACGCGTGTTTTAGATTTTTCACAAATATACAGAGCAAAACCAAGATTTTTACTCTAACTGTTTAAAAATTCTGCGCTAAAATATAGGAGCACTATGTATCAATAAAAATTGCAAAGATTAAAAACGAACCTTATCAACATTTTGCAATTCTATTAATTCTATTTTAAACTCTATTCTTTAAATTATTATTATTTTTTTACCAAAAATTGCAGTATTTTGTGCAAAATCACTCCTTCACCATAACAACAACAAAAAGTAAAACGAGTAAAAAGTTAAAGCCGATTTAAAATTTTAATATTAAAGTACCATAAAGCAATATTTTTTATACTTTTGGGATCATTTTTGAATTTCAATCAATCCAACCCTGTTAAAAAATACAATTTTTCGCTATTTTTTCCCCAAAAACATTTTTTTCCCCGATTTTTGTTTTTTTTTCGAAAGAATTTTTTTTTCTTAACTCTATTAAATATTTTTCTAAACCCTATTGAATATACACAAAATAACATAACACATCCTTTTTATTTGCAGAAAAAAATGTTTTTGCGAAATTTTTGCGAAAAAAAAAATCTATAAAAAAATTTAGTGAAAAAAATGACAGCTTCCTTAATGTTTTACATATTTAATCAAATTTGATAAATTTATAATTAAAAATGATCCCAGAAATATAAAAATAAAATTTTTTTAGTACCCGTCAAAATTTTTAATCGCGAATACGAGTGCTAAATTTGAAAAACTGCTATCACCATTGAATTCAGCGTACTCGAATTAGCTTTACCAGTACGGTTTAAAACTTGTTAAAATTTGCGACTGCACAGTGTAATTAACGTGTACGTATAAAAATAGTTCCTAGTACTTACTCTAAAAGTAAAAAAAAATATTTCTTTTTCATATTACATTTAAATTCAAATTAATGTAGAATATTTAAAAAAAAAACATAAAATAAAACTGTAAAAAATGCTAAAAATATGCTAAATTTTGTTGGAAAAATGCTGAAAAAAATGCCGTATGCTAGATGCATTTTTTTCATGCTAAATGAATTTAAAAAATGCTAAATCTAGCATTAAATATGCTAAATTGGCAACACTGGTCTAAAGTCACATCTACACGAGAGAGAAAATTGCTAGAGATAGAGCAAAAAACACCTCTAAATAGATTAAATCATTAACAATAGAGCTAATTAGAGGAGTTTTTTGCACTATATCTAGAAGTTTTCTCTCTCGTGTAGATGTGCCTTAAAATATGTTAATATGTTCAAAAGAAATATTGATTTAGTAAAATTCAAAATTATCAACGATTCTCATGGAACCCTGGAATTCTCCTCCAAAATATAATTTGAAATCCTATTAATGCTTCTTGTTTTTTTTTTAATAAAATAACATTTTTTAAAATAAACTATAAAAATTAATTCATTTTTAAAAAATCGTCATATTTCATACATGAAGTTTTGCAAAATCGTAAATCGTCATTTCATCAAATTTCAGTTTAAAAATCGTCAAAATGGAGACAAATCGTCAAAGTTGGCAGCGCTGGATATACGTCCAACAAAGAGTAAGCGATCTATGTGTGTTATCTAGTGGAAAGCAAATCTTTATATTCATGAGTTTTTGGTAGCATCATATAAACAATTCAATATATTTTTCTTTTAAGGTTATGCTTCGATTTTGAAAGCTCTTCCTGTTTTTCTCTTGGATCCAAACTCTACCAAAGATATTTCTATGGACAATATGATGGGTGATAAATCAAGCGGCAGTCATATGCAACACGCAATGTATACAAATGAACGTTATATTGACCATATGAAAATAATTTTACCATGGATGGAAAATCGTGGTTATTTTGACTAAATTTTATTTCAAATAAAATATATATATAAATAAATTAAAATTTAAGTGGGCTTTATTTAACAATATATTATCAAAACTGATAATGCGGCAAAAGACAGTTACATTGATATTTTATCAATGTAATGACTAGGGCAAGGGATTTCATGCACTTAAAAAACGAAAATATGCTCAAAAAAATTAAAAAATTAGTTTTTACTTAAGTTCCCAGTGTAGAAAATCATTACCAGATATGTGGTTATGTAATTACATACTTGGTAATGGTAACTAGTTACTTTTGTTATTACATTTCTTATTACCTTTATATGGCGATGTCGCGAAAAATAATGAGTTGTCGTTACACACCAGCATACGAAAAATCAAAAAATATATCGTTACCTATGTGCTTACCAGTACTGACAAAAATAATGAGTCTAAAAATAGATTTTCTAAAAAATAAATTATATAAAAAAAAATATTTTTTATTGTATTTTTTTTTTTAAATAAAATTTGCTGGTGCGGGAATCGAACCTGGGTCTACAGATTGCCTGTCAACAGCTCTACCATCTGAGCTATATCGACATGTAATATTTAATAAATAAAAACACAATTGACCTGCTGCACACAAGTAAGCTTACTCGCCAACATACAAAAAATCAAAAAATATGTGGTTACATATATCCTTACCAGTGTTTAAAAAATATTGAGTCTAAAAATAGATTTCAAAAAATTAAAAAAAAATCTAAAAAATTATTTTCTATTTGAAATAATGATAAAAATAAGTAATTATCAGCAACTCATTATTATATGTTTTAAAATAATACAAAAGGTAAGTGGGTGTCCTTACTGGTAGTCCAAAATTAATGATATGTCATTACCGTTTCTACACTGGGTTATTATTAGAAAAAGGGATTTTATGCAAATACATATTTGCAATAAAATGGCATCGAATTGGTAATATGTATTTAGCTAGAAGTGCATATTTTTGCATATTTTGCTATAAGTGCATATTTTAATATATAGCTTAGCATGTTTTATTACATACTATGCCAATAAATGCATATTTTTGCATATTTTGCTAAATATAGATGTTACAAATCGCACTTTTGATTCTATCAAAATCTTACTTTTTTTTTTGCAAAATTTACCTTTAAAATAATTTTTTTCCTTAAATTTATAAACATTTTTTGGATCTTTTAATTCACGGAGACAAAAGTGTTCGATAAATATAGTTACTAACTTTTTGACAATGATATTTAAACTACTTTCAAGATAATAATACTATAGCCAGCCTACTTAACAAAAATAATATTGAAAATGCTGAAATAAATAATAAATTCATGTTTGAAAACTTTTAATAAAAACTTTCCGATATTTAATATATACTTTATGTATGTATATAAAACACGATTTTTACAACAATTCTTGCCTTGGTATTTACTGACGATCTACTTTCCTAAGAACGTTGAGTCAGAAATGGGTAAGAATTTTTATTTCAAGTAAAAATGAAATGTTAAAAAGATCTGGGGGGGCTAAACTATTTCTGGGGGGTGCTTAGCCCCCCCAGACCGGCCTATCTACGCCTATGAGTACACGAAAACGTATTTGAGATATAACCAAACACATTAGTATCCGTATGCACGTTAACTTGCAACGTTAACTTTGCATATAATATAACTTCTTTGCGTTACTTCCTAAAAGGTTTTGCTGGTAAACGTGCGATTATACCGCAGCTATTATAGACATAAACTGTTTATAATTTTGTTATACTTTAATCGGTTAAACGTAGATTTACTTTAAATACTTAAAATTGATAGATATGAGCGAAAATACAGCTACACTCATAAAAAAAAGCCCGTACAAATAGTTGAAAATTCTGCTAAAATAATAGGAAATAGTACCTGAATTTGCGCCAGCAGAAATTTCAATGATGTTGAGAATCATGGTCTGCTAAATTTAGGTGACCTAAATTTTAGGTAAAAAAGTTAGTTCAAATACAATAATTTATAAGAAATGTTGTTTAATGGAAATGAAAATTACTCAGCTGAAATCAGCACATGTTTCCTGCTAAATTTTAGTTGGTTATAAATGGGTAAAAAATTTAGTTAACATTAAAAAATTTAGAAGAATTTTCGTTAAATAGAAATGAAAGTGGGTCAGTTGAAATCTGCAAAACATGCTGCTAAAATTACAATCACTTTTTGTTATTAATTGAATAAAAACAAATTGTTGTAAATATTGTTAATTTTATTTTCAAATAAATTACACAATCCAAAAACACTATTTGCACTTTTATTTTCTTACCAATATGTTAAACTTCCGCTGGAGTTGTACTATTTGGTTCCTTTTTTTCGTCTACCTGCGGGTCGAATTTAGATGAAAATGTTAAAGGGCTGAAATAGAAGAAAAAAAAATAACATATTTAATAGTATTCCCTTAAATATAGTTTATATTATAAAACAAACCTCTATTATTTTATTTTTTAAATACAATTTTAACTGCGAAATGTTAATGTCCAGTATTTCGGATTTTTCGGATTTTTTTTCTTTAAAGCTCTGCAAATTAATGAATACGTTCACAGACAACAACCTTTTCTCTGCAGAGGGGCACACCGCCCCCGTTTTCTTTTGCGTTCCTTTGCTGACTAACAGAAACAAAAGAAAACATGCTCTTATCATATTATTTTATTTACTAGAACTTTCTAAACAAGCGCATATTATTTTTATTTGCATTGATAAGCGTCATTATTGATGACTCATTACTAGGGTTTGGGATTTCCCGGACTTTTTTATTTCCCGGGAAACGGGAATGAAAAAATTTGATTCCCGGGAATCCCGGGAAAGGTTTTTGAACAAAATTGTTAATGAAAACCACCTATATAAATAATTTTTGTTAAAAAAAAACACTATTTCAGTACAAATGCAGTCTGTGTAGTGAGAATTCAAAGTAAAAAATAGCAGAATGTTGAACATTTGATTTCACATAAATTAATCGCAGCACTGCCTAATGAATTGCATGATTCCAGCAGAAAGCACCTACTACTGGACTGTCGGAAACAAACCGTTTCATCACACTTGGCCCATTAGATATGGTGGCCACAATGTTATTTTCCAAAGACAATTAAAACTCTTCTAGTCTTATTTCTACAATTCTTCTTATTTCATCAGCATTACATCTTCCTGATATATAAACCAACCCCAGGTTACAAAATGAATTATTTACGTTTATACTTATGTTCAAATGTCTCTTTTGTGATATTCTTGTCCATTCATCTAATGTTCTAATTTTCTTTACATCGGTTTCTTTTTTGCAATGCCAGGTTTTTATTATAAAATCTTTCTCGAATAAACGAAGATCTAGTTATGGTGCGGATTGACTGCGGCTAATTTGGATACCATTTTAGGAAATGTTTGCCCTACCATAAAACCTTTAATGCCTATTCAGCTTACACTTTTTTCTTCGGGTACTTTGCTAATTTTAGCTTGTTGTTGTTTTCTTCAAGAGAAGTTGCATGACCATCAATTTTTTTTTTTTTTTTTTGTGAACCAAATTTAGATGTCAGTTAACCAAATTTAGATACCACCGTTAACCATTAGTCTTTTCTTTTCACATTTATTAATGAAAACGTTACTTATAAAATTATTGACCCTTAATATAAAGGAGTATTTTAAATTTAAAGTCGACTTTATTTTTAATCAAACGGTTTTGTTCATTTTGTGTATGAAAACCTTACAAAAATATTTATATTTTCAAATATTTTGATTGGTTGAAAATAAATTAACCAATCAGAATGCTCCAAAAATAAACCAAGTCAAGGTATACTGCCACCCAATATTTTAACTAAAGTCGACTTTACCTAAATTATACATTTGAAAAATTTAGATAGTAAGGGCGATTATTTGTAAAAAACAAAGCTTTTTTTTCATATTTCTTTTAAACATTTTACCAAGTTTTTAGGCTTTACTACTTAAAATTTGAATAAGTTATGCGAAAAATCTTTATTAGTTGAAATGCTCTTAATTACTTGGCAAAGATTTTATTTGTGTGTCAAATAAATGTATTCCCTTTTAAAAGATTTTAACAATGAAATTTTTGTTTTGGTATTTAAAATGTTTTTTATGAATAAAATTAAAAAATCCTATTCGAAACAAAAACAATTTAAAAAATTTAATATTTTTAAAATTTCCCGTTTTCCCGGGAAAAATATATTATTTTCCCGGGAATTCCCGGCAAACTTTTCCCGGGATTTCCCGGGAATTCCCGCCCGGGATTTCCCGAACCCCAAACCCTACTCATTACACACATTAAAATACACTTACTAGAAATTTTCTAATTTGTATTGGTCGGCAAACTCACCAATACACACTTCACCATCAAGCGCCATCAAGCACCATCAATCACTATACACTAGCGCCCCTATCGTTTTCTTTTGAAAACACAAATATTAAAAAGTTGCCAATAAATTTATCTATATTAGCTGATAACATTGTCAAAATCATTTATAAAAAATAACTAAATATCAGGAGGAAAAATTAGTTCAAGTACAGCAGAAATATGTTTTTGTGGTGAAATTTGATAACTAAAAATTTTAGCTAAACAACGGATTTAAACGAAAACAACAGGAAAAATTAGTTCAATTGAATTAGAACGCGTTTAACAGACTTCTGTACTAACTTTTTTTTATGAGTGTACTACAGCTTTTATTACACCTATTATTACGAATAGGTGTAGTAAAAGGTTGATCAAGGTAATTTATTTATGGCTGTAACAAACAGCAAACAAATTCATTATACCCTATGCCATAGGGTAAAATTCTAAAAAAACGCGTCTGAAATGTTCAAATCTCGATTTCTTCGATATTGGAATGGACCGGGATTCTGGACTATATGCTGTCTGGTAGGTCAATTATTCTAATTTCCGCTTCGTAAATATCGGCACTACTATTTTCCAGATTTTAATATTGTTTGTCCTATGTATCTTCAGTATTGCGACCTTTTCTTTCATTACAAGATTACAAGAACAGACAGACATTGTCAAATATAGATACTCAGCAATTCTGAGTCGATCGATATACCATTATTTTAAGTTGTTACAAGCATAGATGGGCATCAAGTACATGGTAAGTAAACTTGGAAACTTTTAAGTACAAGTACCAAGTTTAAAATGAACTCTTTAATCAGTACCAATTACTAAGGAAGTAATTGATACTTAAGTACCAATACCTAAGTACTATGGTTACTAGCTAAGTTATATTGTACTTGCTAAGTACCTATAGTTTTTAACAAGTACCATATCACTTAGAAAGTACCAAAAGTACTTAGCAAGTACCTATAGCACGTGAGAAGTAACGTAGAAACGACTGAAAAAATAAAGCTAAATACAATTCAGATTATTTTTTAGTTTTCCTCCGTATTTCCAAAGATGGCGTCATAATCGGTCTTGTTTTAAAACCCAGGCCGCGAATTCTATAAGACGATTATAAATATATTTTGGGGTATCATTGGTGATGGCGATTTATTACGCCAATCACAATTAGACACAGCTGTGGATAGAGCAATAGGAAATAATATAGGAAATATATTTTTTATTTGTATTAAATTTTCATGTATTGTATTTTATATTACATGTCATAGTAACTTCGACATTTGTGTTATTTAGTTTATACGTATTTTACATTTTATATGGACACAAATATGCATTTGAATGCGAAATATGGAAATGTGCAAGCCAGATATAAATAGCTTTTACTATTGCCGTGGTAAATATGAACCAAAACATGAAAAAAGGGAAACTTCAGTGCAGGTTATGTTCAAACAAGATGTTATATTGAACAAAAATCTGTTGCCAAATATAGTGTAATGGATTGTTACAATCGTCTAATGGATTGGAAAAATAGAACTAACTTGGACTAATCCTGGCGACGGTCACAATCCATTGAATTGCTACACATGTGCGAATAAGGTAGCCGCATTAAGAAAAATGGAAATAAAATCGTATAATTACGTTGGTGTTCCAAGTGCCCAAATACCATTGCCTCATACGGACTACATTCTTGTGCCAAAATCTTCAGGCCCAGATGTTTAATCTTCTGTGACTGCTCAGATTTTTGCACCAACAAATGATTCAAGAGATGCTACTCCATATAATCCCGAACCATCTGTATCCAATCAGCCAATTTTAACAAATCAAAATCAGCCAGCATAAATCATAAGAGCTCGATTCGCTTTGAAATCAACCAATCTTTTGGCACTCGGTACAAAGTCACAGCTTATCGAACTCATTAGGCAACACCACAAAGTTTATTTGTTGTGAATGATGAAATAACTTCTGCATATTATCCGGATGTGGGAAAAATGATGGACGCAATTGAAATAAAATATGAAGCAGATAACTGGAGATTATTTATTTACAGTTCAAAATTCAGCTTGTAAGCGGTTTTACTGCGGTTTACTGCATATAGTACAGAAATAAAAAAACATATGATGCAAAAGAATATGTTTTTAAAATGTGTAACTGCGCTAAATATATGCGGCGCATATGCTGCGATTTAAAAATTCATAGCAATGCTTTGCGGTATTCGAAGCGGATACAATATATGTGCTTTTTGTGCGATTGGGACACACCATTTACCGGAGATGAATATGCATGCTGCGAATGGAAACACAGAGAGTTTAGTAGGTTAGAAAGGGCCAATATTAGCTCTGTTCCACGTATGTTACCGCGGGTACCCGCGGGAACCCAATCTTACCAAAAAGCGTTTCTATTGTTAAAAATTGGGTAAATGAGAGCGTTGATGAGAGAATAATTTGTTTCTCTTTTTACCAGAAGTTACCCGTACCTTTTTTGCGGGTAAAATGGTAAAACTGTCAAATCACAAGTTGTTTAAAAATCAGCTGTTTTAAATTTGTAAAAATAATTAAAATATTAACAAAAGTTGTAAACGATAATTAATATCGTTAACAAATACCACTTTATAACATTTTTTCTTTATTACCTTCGATATTTTATTCTTAAAAATAACTTTTGTTTATATGAATTACTTTGACGTTAATTTTTGGGCTTGAAATGTGGTTTTGTGCGTTCCAGGTATTGTGAGCAATTTTACCATTTTTTGAGATAATTTTTTGTTTACTCTCATTTTACCAGACTTTACCCAGCATTACGTGGAACAAACCTATTATTAGTGAACTTCTGGTGCCGAAAAAGAAGACATTAAACTTTATATTGTTAAGAATGTTATCAAAACTAACGACAAAAGAGATACAGTTTCCTTGTGTTTGAAATTAATTTACACGAGACTCAGCGAAAGTAAAATTAAAGAAGGCTGAAAAACTAAGCAAACGAACATCAAGATAAGGAAAAAATATAAAAGGTCAAAAAAAAGAGTTTTGGCCTCCAGGACTCACAGCATATCTCACTAACTCAAAATCTAGCTTACAGATTTTCATAAAATTAAGCACAGGTTATATAATTGTGGCTTTTAAACGATGTTCTTGGGTTTTTACATCTTTTATATTAAAAAATTAAAAAATCTAAGGGGTAGTTTAGAGTCAGCACTAAGAAAGATTTTTGTGTTAAATAAGTCTTAAGTTAGAAACCAATGTAAAATTTTAAAAATATTCGCTCTTAGTTGTGACTAAAAAACTGGCCCTAAGCATTTCGCATAAAAAATTGAAAGCCAGTTTCAATTTTGAAATTGATATCAATTATATTTTAATTGATTTTGCACCTATTATGCAAACGATACTATTAATTACTTAAAATAATATACGATTAATTGAAACTATTGAAATATTCAGCTGATTCAATTAAATATTTAATTAAATCAGTTTAAAAACAAATTTTATTTTAAATAATCTTTAATAAGACAATTTAAGCAAATCATTTTTTTGTGTGTTATATTAAAAGTAGGTACCCCCATTAAAGAAAAAGATAATTTACGTCTTTTTATCAGTGTCAGAAATACAAAATTTAAATATCAGATAGTATCGCTTGAGACTTTAAAGTGTAAAGACACAATTAAATAAAGCTGAAAAAAATGATGAATAATAACGATACTATTGGTGAAACAATTGAAAATACCGGTTTCAAGGATATACCGGAATGGTTAAATGAGAAACTATTTCAACAATTTTTACAAAATGATTTTGCAAAATTCCATAAAATTACAAAATTTATAGTTAAACCTGCTGTTCAGACAGGTGAAAATTATATGACCATCATGCTTAGAGTAACAATCGAAATACAATTGAAGGATTCAACAAAAACATCTACATCGTATATGATTAAAATTAAACCAACACCAGAAAAATTGAGAAAAATTATTAAAGAATCAAAAATATTTCTTAAAGAATACACTATGTACACCAAGTATATACCAGCTTTTGAACAGTATTATCAAAAAGCCGGTCGTCATATAAAATTAGCGCCCCTCTTATTGGAGCCGACTAAAACAAATATTGACGATGATCTTATTATACTAGAAGATTTAGGGTCTAAAGGCTTTAAAAATTACGATAGACATTTGGGCTTGGATTTGATACATACCAAGGCGGTGTTACAAAAATTGGCCCAATTTCATGCAGCTTCGGTCCGTTATTTTAATGAACATGGTCCATATCCAACAATGTATGAACAAAGTTTGACAACTGGGAAAGACTCTTTTGATGGACATCGCATGAAAATTAATAAAATTTTTAGAGATAATTTAAAATTATATGGAGATTTTAAATACTTGGACGAAAAATTGGTAAATATAATGCTAAATTAAGTGATTATGCATAATCATTTCAAAACCTTAAAGCACTTTTATAAAATTAATTTTGTATGAAAAATTTGTTTTATAAGCTATTTATAAATTTAAATAGTGATTATGCATATAACCCTTAGTATTTAAGTCGAGGCCCCTGAAATATTGTTTACTATAAAAACCTTAGTACGTCTTCTAAACAAATCCTTCTAAACTTCTAACATAAAAAAAAATATACTCGAAGTAATTTTGCTACCATAAAACACTGAAATCAAAAAAAAATATTACAGAATATCGCTTGAATAAAACTACGAATATCAAATCAAATTTAAAGAGAAAACATGTGTTGAACAACCTTAGAGTCAAAAAGAAAAGTTTGTAAAAGTTACAGAAAGTCTGTAATTGTTTAGTTAACTTTAGCAAATCTTGTCTGTATATGGGTGATATCAAAAAATGTGATAAAAACCGTGTAACCACCTAATTTCTAATGCATGGATTACATTTGAGTTATATATTTCGATATATATCAGCGCATTGTCACCTGTTTTACAAAATTTATAACAATCTGACCAATTTTTGGTTAATACATAAAATTTGTGACCAATTTTATAGGCCAAATGTAAACTCCGTAACAAGTAACTCATAAGGTTTTTTAACTTTAATAGCTTATATTTTAATAACCAATAAAGCTAAACACTAACTGTAAGAATTTTTATGAAGAAGAAAAGTGCCGTTTTTAATAAAAATTAAAACATTTTACAAACTTTTTCGTATATCTTAGCTATCACGACTTCAACTCTGTAACGATTTTTCGTCATAATTTTTGATAAAAATGCATATACCAGAATTTTGGTATATGCATTTTTGGTCGAATGATCGTTGGACTGTAAGTAATCATACAGTATAACAGACTTGAAGCTTTTCTGCAGCATGTAACATTCTCGAGATGAAAAAGGATGTCTTTAATAAGATTTGAAAAAATGTTGTAAACTCCGTTCCTAATTTTTACACCAAACTATTTAACGAGTAAGAAAAACAATGTCATATTTGGATTCACCTTGTAGGCATCATGCGATTTTGTTTCGGAAAAAAAATTCTGACAAAGCGTTTCTGAAAGAAAACGAAAAAAGTAACCAAATGTAAACTCCGTAACCACAATTGTTTGCATAAGATTTCATTCAAATAAATGTAGATAAATGTTTAAAATATTTTAAAATAACCATAAACAGAGGTGATTCAACTAATATTTATGCGTCAAAAGACGATTCAACTAATAATTTTGCGTCAAATCAAAAAAAGTTATCAGTTTTTTACCCTAAGCTACTGGAGCGAAAAACTATTGATTTTGCATTTCATTGGTTTTGAATCGATATTTCGAGTCATTTCTGACATTAGTTTGACAAATTAAATTTGTTTCACACAATTTAAGTATTTTTTGATCGCGAAATGTTATGTTTTTAATATATTATTTTGTAACTGCGCAACCGCTGTTTGGATTTTAAAAAATTTTATATTTTTGAAAAGCATTTAAAAGGACCAAAAATACAAAATTAAAAAAAAAAATTTTTTTTTTTCGCGGAATGAATTGTATTTTTATTCGTATTTTATTAATTTGATAAACACAAATTATATATCATTGAAAGGCAAGTTGAAAACCCAAATACGAAAAACTAATAAATTGAAGAAAATTCGTACGCATTTTTTTTTTGTTATATCTTTTGCTTTCAGAAATGTAAACTCCGTTACCACAAAAAAATTCAAATTGTGCAAAAAAAGTTATTGCGACAACTTTTGGAAGAGATTTTTCGCAATTAGATTTATAATGACTAAACTTACAGATTCCATTAAGAAAAAACCGAAATATTAACACTTTTTGCTTCTCACAAATTTGGCCCAAAAATTTATCACATTTTTTGATTTCACCCATATATATGAAAATAAAGAAATATTTAGTAATTGACAATAAAATTTGGTAAACTATAAATGGAAATCGACTTGCTAAAATTAGCCAATTTTTTTTACTACTTAATTAACGTTATAAAATATTAAAAGCTGGATAACTACTGGCTGCGCTAAAATGCTGGTACTGACAAAAAGTTTTTTGGAACTTATACATAATTAGTATATCAGCATTAGAAATACAAAAAAATTTTGGTCTCAAAGAGCTTTTCCATAAACCAAAAAAGTGATTTTAAAAAACAAAAAGATTTAAAAAAAAATTTTTTTGCCTGCAACCGGAACTTTCTGACTACCAACCTTTTTTAACGAAGCGTCATCATTATTCTAAAATCTCTGCTCTACTAGTGAATTGATTTTTGTACCGCTAGCTATTTTGGACTAGGTAGTACTCGATAACCACTGGTTGAAAACGTTGGAATATCCCTCTAAGCCTATTCTTTGCCAGTGCTTTTTGTATATACCACCTAATTTTTCGTTAAACAAATACTGGCAAAACGCTTTCGCCAAAGGATCCCAAATGAATATTGTGCCAGGCATTTATTTTTAACATCGCGCTTATCCAGTGGTATGCCAGTGCTTTATTTGTTGAACCGTTGACAATTTTTGACTGGGAAGTTTATTTGTTTTCAGCAATTTGTTTGATGAAACTTTGTTTTCAGCAAAATTTTTAGTTATATTTTTTCCGCACTAATCTAATTTTGAACTAATGTTTTAATAATTTATTTTGTTACCAAAATTGTGCTGATAAACAAATTGCGAAATTTTTTTGTGTTCCCTTTCCCTTTTTAAAGAAAAAGGGTTTTAGTGATAAAAAAAATTGAGATACAATTTTATTTTTATTTTATTTAAAATTATATTTATATATTTTTAGATTTTTAATTAAATGGCATCTACAATATGGAAGTCTATTAATATTTAGCAAAAAATTTTGTTGATTTTAGCAAGGATTTTTTCATTTGCAATCGACTAAGTACAACTTTAGCCAAATTTACAAATTTTTTGCTAAAAATCAGTTCACTAATTTTCTTTTCCCTAAAAACTTTTGCCAAATTTACAAATTTTTTGCTAAAAATCAGTTCACTAATTTTCTTTTCCCTAAAAAAAATTCACTTAAGCACAAAAAAAAAAAGATCCCTATCTAGGGTAAGAAACTCTAAATTAGCAACACTCTTTCATCTAACCATTTAATCATTTTAGCGTAGACCCTTCAACAAATTTCTTCCGACCCGAACTATAAAACTTTTATTTGTTTTTATTTCAGAGAATCTATGCCGAAAGTCAGCCCAAACTAAATACGACTTTAAATTTGAATGACTTTAATGTTCTTAATCATGGTGATTGTTGGACCAATAATATAATGTTTCAATATGATCAAAATAACAAATTGAAGGAAACCTATTTGATTGACTTACAGATGTGTCGTTTTGGTTCACCAGCACAAGATCTACTGTACTTTTTATTATCTTCCACAAATTTAGAAGTGAAAATAAAACATTTTGATTATTTCATTTCTTATTATCATCAACAATTAACGGAACACTTAAAATTATTGAGATATGAAGGAAAAGTACCGAAATTAAGGGACATTCACAGGGATTTATTAAAATATGATTACTGGGGTAAGTATTGCAATTAGCATTGAGGGAGAGCTATTTAAGACGTAAGTAACCATGAGATATGGTAGTTAAACTTTTCGATGACTTTAAGTGTTGCTATATTATCATTTTTTCTGCTAGGTTTAGAAGATTGAGTTAGGAATTTGCTTTTTTTTTAAAACATTATGCTAACTAGTCTTAATCCAGAGTTGGAAACAGATTCATAAGCTTAATAATGGATTATGTTATTTCAAAAATATTTCGATACCCTGTTAAAAATTCATTATATATGAAAATATATGATTCATAGAGCATGGAAAATATAAAGAATTACGATTTTAATTTTTCACGGTCATTGAAAAAGTTTACGCAAAAATAAAAATATTTTTTTTTCGCGGAATGAATTGTATTTTTATTCGCGAAACCGCCAATTTGATAAACACAAATTGTATATTATTGAAAAGCATGTTGAAAACCCAAATACGAAAAACTAATAAATTGAAGAAAAATCGTACGCAATTTTGTTTGTTATACCTTTTGCTTGTGGAAATGAAAACTCCGTTACCACAAAAAAATTAAAATTGTGCAAAAAAAGTTATTGCGACAACTTGTAGAAGAGATTTTTTGCAAAGACTAAACTTACTGATTCAATTAAGAAAAAACCGAAATATTAACACTTTTTGCTTCTCACAAATTTGGCCCAAAAACTTATCACATTTTTTGATTTCACCAATATATTTTTTTGTCAACAATAATTTTATTATTTGGTTTAAATTAAAAAAAAAAAATTAATAATTTTTACTCAGCATTTTTGAGTGTTGCTTTGCCAACACTTCTTGAATTTTTTGCTTTTCAGAAATAGCATATTTTTATCCGTTTCATTATTTTGCAAACTTTAGCATATTTTGAAAGCAAATTCCTGGCAACACTGATTACTTACATACACATTTATAACTAAATTCATAAATGTTTTATAAAGTCAAAATAGGTTTACAAAATAAATTTTTCATACAAAATTCGCTCCATAAACCTTCTGTAACTCTGTAAAACATTTATGAATTTCAACATTAATATATTAATTGCAGTTGTACCTTAAATTTTAATATTTAATACCTTAATTTTATTTAATACCAGAAAAACTTCACAATTATTAACACTGTATCCTTTATAGCATATCGAACCGTTAGCATGATAATGCCAATTATACTCTGTGAATCTCGTGATGATGCTAATGCCGATACTCTCATAAATGACAGGAGTGATGATTTGAAAAGAGCAATGTATTCTAATGATCTATATGTTAAGAATATGCAAATTTTATTACCTTGGTTAAATAACCGAGGAACTTTTGAGGTATAAAATTTATTGTGATTTATTTGTGAATAAATTTATTCTTCATATGTTGTTTTTCACTTATAAAAAAATACAACTTTTTATATGGAAAACTTTCCAAGAAATTATGTGATTCTTAAACTTTTTAAGTAAAAATGACTCGAAATTTCATTAAGAAACGTTACGCTTTAGTAGTTAAATTGACAAACTACTAATCTTTAAAGCGGTAACCACAATTGGCTTACCTTTTGTTAATTCAGTGCTGAAAGTCAACAAAATTTAGCTAAAGTTCAATTTAAACTACAATGTGCCTACAAATACTGGCAAAAAGAGATTCCCTTTCCAAAATGATAAAATCATTAGACAAAGGGATCGGCTGTTCAAAAAGAAAGCACTGCTGAAACAAAATTTGCAACTTTGGCAAAACGCTGGCAAAACCAGCTGACTTCAAAACCCAATTGTTTTATGATCAATTCGGTATACACTGCCGAATTAATTGCAAATTCTGTTATTGTAACCAAATTCACAAATTCAAATTCTGTAAGTAGCATTCTTTTATGTATTCAACGAAAATTTCCATTCTTTCATGTCATACTTGGTGTTTTAAATATACCTACTCATAATGTAGATAAGATTATTTTGATTGCACCAATATACTACGCTTATAATATATGAATAAAGTTGTAAATCAATTTAATAAATTTGAATGCATTTATTTTATAAAGACAATTAAGAAGATAATGATGACGGTTGAAAGTATAACAAACTTTTTCTCTGTTATTTATAATCAAGAATGACAATTTAACTTTTATAATCCCAAGCAAAAAAAATTGATATGGAGCCATATGAAGTTATATTTAATTATATATAATCCTTTATGTAATTAGATATAATTATATCCGAAAAATGAGAACGTCTTATTGTATCATATTGTATCGAATTGTATACAATTGTATACAATTTGGTACAATTTGATACAATTTTATGCAATTCGATACAATTGTATCCGAATTTTGTCCTCATCCAATTACATCAAATTATATCTTTTTGTATAAAATTATATAAAATGTTATATAAGTGGACATAGTTTGATACAATTATATCTAAATATTAACCTTATACTTTTTATCATATTATATAGGACCATATCTAACAATATACATACAAAAATAATTTTTTTAAATAAAAAAAAATTTTCAATTACTTGTAATTGTAATTGTTCTTTTTTGAATTCCAATTACAAATAATCGGCCTGATTACGAGTGTCGAATTTGTAGTCGAAATTTTCGACTCCATATAAAATGATTTTGTTTATAATGGAAATTATAAAGAAATGAAACTCGGATGCTGGATTTTTTTAAATCTGAGTGCTATATATGGTAAATCCAATTGAAAAATTGTTCAAAAGTTGCGTTTTTAGTGAATTTTCAGCAAATTCGACTTAGTTTCGACTATGACTACGACACTCGTAATAAGGCCGAGTATGTAATTATAGATGAGTTTTTTTTTTTAATTACAATTACATGTAATTGTGTATTTGCATGTGTAATTAATTACAAAATGTAATGATTAACCCCAGGCCTGCTGGAGCTCTTATAATTTTGATAAATCTTCCATTACTTTTATTAAGATTTATCATGACAGTGCAATAAACATGAAAAAAAATTTATTTTAATTTAGTAATTTTAAAATAAAGTTAACAACACTGATATACAACCAAGATATAAGAAATCAGTCAAGTGTACGTTATAGTATAGAGAATTTCGTATTAAAGCTGCAGTGTTGTTAATGTTATGGGTGCGGTGCGTAAGCCATTTTTGACTCATGCTCAAAAAAAAAAAAAAACAAATTACTCACGCACGAGCATTTCGTTTTTTACTCAGCACACATGATTATATTAACTTACTTATTAAACTTACAATCAGAAAATTCTCACGCAAAACAGTAAAAATTACTAAAAACATATGATGCAAAAAATAAACTCACACACGAATCAATCACGGGTTATTCTTACTCACGCTCACGCACGAATCACTTAAGTATAGTAATTATTACTCACGATCACGTGTGAATAACGTGACTCACGAACATTTCGTGTCACGCGCCAATCCCTAGTAATTACTAAATCTAAAACTAGTTCAAAATCATTGATAACATGGAACCAAATATAATACAATACGGTTTTATATGGACCTTATATATTTTTATACAAAATCACTTTGAAAAAATTGCCTATGTGGGATGATATATAATTATAGATGATTTTATAAAGAACGTTATAAGTTATATATGGGTTCATATTCGTCAATATATAATCATAACTAACACAAATTATAAAAGATTTCTTATATGGATCCACATAGTTTTATATTATTATGTATAGTGTCATACTAAATTATATATAAACGTACATGTAATTATGTCTTTTATATGTTACTTTATGTACTTATATATAGCACATACATATATATGTAGGCCAATATGTAATAATATAAAATCACATATGTCTCCATATTAAAACCTTAAGGAAACAATATCTAACATATGACTATATAAAAGTATATCTGCTTGAATTTAAAAGCATATGTGGCCATATGTTACTATATGCAATTACATAAAATAATATATGATTATATCAAAACTTTTTTACTCGGGATACTATAAATTTTATTTTTAAGACTGTAAATATAAAATGAAGACAACTAAAATCTTCGCTTAAAGCAGTGTTTCGAAATGAAAAATTGTGAAAAATTATTTAAATCGATTTGTAAACAGTTTGACCGATTTTCACTGGTGTATTGTATTATTTTAAGTGTACACTCAGATAAAAAAGTTAGTAAGAAAATTTGTAAACAGATTCCAATCGCACTTTACTATTTTTAAACTGATTTTTAGTACAATTTTTTTAGTAATCATTTTTGTTATTCTCTTATTACAAGTTAAGGATTTTTCTACTAATTTTCGCTGCTGATTTCAGCAAAATATTTTACTAATTTTTCAAAACCGAGTGCTAAACTTAGCAGAAAAATATACTAATTTCACAAAATTTAATTTACTGATTTTTTACAATTCTTGTTTAGTTTATATTTGTTACTATTGATATATTCTTAGTTTGGAAATGACACTCAGAAAATTTTATTGTATCTCCAATGCATAAAAAGGAGAACCGTTTCCAATATGGACTTCAAATTTCAAGTACGAAGGAGTAATTATACACTTACAATATTTTATCCTTAAAACCAACCTAAAATACATATTAAATTAATTGAAAACGCAATTAAAAACGGACTACTGATTTTTCATTCTATTCAAACCATTTTGCTATTTATTTTCAAACATTGTTTAAACAATCCATCCCAGTGTAGAAAATCATTACCAGATATGTGGTTATGTAACTACATACTTGGTAATGGTAACTAGTTACTTTTGTTATTACATTTCTTATTACCTTTATATGGCGATGTCGCGAAAAATAATGAGTTGTCGTTACACACCAGCATACGAAAAATCAAAAAATATATCGTTACCTATTTTCTTACCAGTACTGACAAAAATAATGAGTCTAAAAATAGATTTTCAAAAAAATAAATTATATAAAAAAAAATATTTTTTATTGTATTTTTTTTTTTTTAAATAAAATTTGCTGGTGCGGGAATCGAACCTGGGTCTACAGATTGCCAGTCAACTGCTCTACCATCTGAGCTATATCGACATGTAATATTTAAAAGATAAAAACATAATTGACCTGCTGCACACAAGTAAGCTTACTCGCCAACATACAAAAAATCAAAAAATATGTGGTTATATATATCCTTACCAATGTTTAAAAAATATTGAGTCTAAAAATAGATTTCAAAAAATTTTCAAAAAAATCTAAAAAATTATTTTCTATTTGAAATAATGATAAAAATAAGTCATTATCAGTAACTCATTATTATATGTTTTAAAATAATGCAGAAGGTAAGTGGGTGTCATTACTGGTACTCCAAAAAATAATGATATGTCATTACCGTTTCAACACTGGGATAAAAGAAATATAAATAATTGAAAAGTCTATTAAAACAATCATTAATTTTTAACTGACAAAACGTAAAAAAAAAACGATTTTGTGGTTTGTTTTTCATATTTGAAAGTGTTTTTTTGTTTAATTTTCAAAACACTACACCATACACAACACACACATCCATATTTTTATTGGCTATGTTTGTGTGTATGAGTAAAGAATTTCGTGTAATTTGAATTGTAATAATTTTGTATATAAGCAAACTATTTTAACAAAACATAATACCGAAAATATTTGAATTTTTTGTTTTAAAACAGAAAACAACGAAATTATTAAAATTATTTTTTCTAAAAATAGAATATTTGAGTGAAAATAACAACTCCTACAGACGATACATTTTTTTCTAGTTTGTTTTTTATTGATTGATAAAAGAAGTTAAACAATATGTTTCAATGTATTTTAATTGATTCTTCAATTGAAAACAAACTTTACCTATTACTTTTTAAATAAACCTCAATCGGTTATGAAAAATATATTGTGAGTGTACACTTGTTACAATTAAATTTTATAATTTGTTTATTTTTTAGTACACTTTTTTGCTAATTTCAGCAGATTGATTTTAATTTTTTCTACTAATTTTGTTGTACTACAGATCAGCAGACATGTGTTGCTAAAATTAGCAAAAAAATACCGCTGGGCTCAAAACAGTTAAATTTCCCGTAATAAAAGCAACATTTTCAGTAGCCATTACAGACTTTTTTGGTTGACTGTAGAAGTTGGTATTTTCAGTTAAATGTGTAATAACTACATAGTTACTTTTCTTACTACATTTCTTATTACTTTTGTAAGGCGTAGTTGTGCAAAATAATGAGATGTTTACACATTGGCATAGCACTGATTTTGTTAAAATAAGGTTAACATTTTTTATATCGCAATTTTTTTACTAAGTGTCAATGTAATGACAGGTCATTACTATAAGGATTACCAAGTAATGATAGGTCATTACCTTTTGCATTACTTTAAAATACCAAATAATAACCTACTGATAATAAGTTATACACTCATAAAAAAAGCCCGTACAAATAGTTAAAAATTCTGCTAAAATAACAGGAAATAGTACCTGTATTTGCGCCAGCAGAAATTTCAATGATGTTGAGAATCATGGTCTGCTAAACTTAGGTGACCTAAATTTTAGGTAAAAAAGTTAGTTCAAATATAATAATTTATAAGAAATGTTGTTTAATGGAAATGCAAATTACTCAGCTGAAATCAGCACATGTTTTCTGCTAAATTTTAGTTGGTTATAAACAGCTAAAAAATTCAGTTAACATTCAAAAATTTAAAAGAATTTTCGTTTAATAGAAATGAAAGTGGGA
This sequence comes from Leucophora obtusa, assembly GCA_949987735.1. Lineage (NCBI taxonomy): Eukaryota > Metazoa > Arthropoda > Insecta > Diptera > Anthomyiidae > Leucophora > Leucophora obtusa. The sequence goes on from OX465295.1 coordinate 305,520,841, forward strand.
CAGTTGAAATCTGCAAAAGATGCTGCTAAAATTACAATCACATTTTGTTATTAATTGAATAAAAACAAATTAATGTAAATATTGTTAATTTTATTTTCGAATAAATTACACAATTCAAAAACACTATTTGCACTAAATATCATTTTTATTTTCTTGCCAATATGTGTGCCAGCGGAAGTTGTATTATTTAGTTCCTTTTTTTCGTCTACCTGCGGATCGAATTTAGATGAAAATGTTAAAGAGCTGAAATAAAAGAAAAAAAATAACATATTTAATAGTATTTTCTTAAATAAATATAGTTTATATTATAAAACAAACCTCTATTATTTTATTTTTTAAATACAATTTTAACTGCGAAATGTTAATGCCCAGTATACCTCCGTTTTCTTTTGTGTTCCTTTGCTGACTAACAGAAACAAGAGAAAACATGCTCTTATCATATTATTTTATTTACTAGAACTTTCTTAACAAGCGCCCTATTAATTTTATTTGTATTGGTAAGCGTCATCAGTGATGACTCATCACACACATTAAAATACACTTACTAGATATTTTCAAATTTGTATTGGTCGGCAAACTCACAAATACATTCTTCACCTTCAAGCAGCGTCAATCACTACACTAGATACTATACTAGCGCCCCTATCGAAAAACACAAATATTAAAAAAGTTGCCAATAAATTTATCTATATTAGCTGATACATTGTCAAAATCATTTATAAAAAAATTGCTAAATATCAGGAGGAAAAATTAGTTCAAGTACAGCAGAAATATGTTTTTGTGGTGAAATTGGATAACCAACAACTTTAGCAAAACAACGGATTTAAACGAAAACGAGTAAAAAGGTTAAAGTCGGGCATGCCGACTATATAATATCCTACACCAGTCTGATTTAAAGCCAACTAATGTTTGGATCCGAAATTTGAATGGGTTAAAACGGACTTGTGTCAAAATTTTATATAAAATCATAAAAGAAGAGAAAATCGAAAATATAGCCCATATGGGCGATAGGTCCAAATATGGACCGATCCTGTCTAGAATAAATGGGATTTTTCCTTTGGACTATGTAAGTCAGCGAACCAAATTTTATTGAAATATCTTCGTATTTGCGACCTGCAGCGTGTAACCAAGCCAATTTTGGGGGACCCTTATATGAGCACTAGGTCTAAACATGGACCGATTTTAACCAAGGCTTCGTCCTTGGGCTGACATAGGTCTGTGTACCAAATTTCATTGAAATACCTTCGTATTTGCGACCTGCAGCGTGTAAAAAAGAAAATTTTGTGGGGTACCCTTATATGGGCACTAGGTCTAAACATGGACCTATTTCAACCAAAATCAATAGGCGTCGTCATTGGGCCGACGTAAGTCGGTGTACCAAATTTCGTCAAAATATCTTAATATTTGCGACCTGTAGAGTGCGCACAAGAATGCATGGGCAGACAGACAGACGGACGGACATCGTTAAATCGAAATAAAAAAAAATTCTGAGCCGGTCGGTATACTATAAGGTGGGTCTAGGACCAATATTTTTTGGTGTTACAAACATCAGCAAAAACTTATAATACCCTCTCCACGTAGTGGTGTAGGGTATAACAACAGGAAAAATTAGTTCAACTGAATTAGAACGCGATTAACAGACTTTTGTACTAACTTTTTTTATGAGTATAGAAGTACTTATATATTCTTGCAAATTAATCACTTGCTGGTAATTGATCAAATAAGTACCAATTTAGTCTTTATTATATTAATATTTTATTTATTAATTTGTTTTGAACCAAATAGGAAATTTTCCAAGGTAAAAAGTGGGGTAACCACTTATATCCTAACTTCTGAGTAACCACTTATTCTATCTTTGTGAGTAACTACTTATTCTTTCACTATGGGTAACCATGCTGGCAACTCATTATTCTCACTTTTTTGCAAGCGCAACGGTAATGACCACCCATGAATTTTTGAACATCGCTAACAAAAGTAATACTCGTATTGCGATTAAATAACCTGGTAACCAGTGAAACCCTTTGCGTGCTACTTACTGGCTTAATTACTTGGTAATGTCTGTTTTTGCTGGGAAGTTAGCTCCAACTGCTGTTATCATTGATTTAAGTTTTTATCTATCACTTATTGCAAGTCCCATTAGTTAGTGTGTCGAGGTCTCGGCTGGCAATATCGGCTGTCAATGCGACAAATCCTAGGGTATGTTCATATTGACTAAAAGGTAACATTTTTCGTACTGACACAAATGTTAACCAAATATTATCTTTAAGATTTTGAAAACTCCTTGTATTTACTTAGCAAATTCCGTACAAATTTTGAATCAAAAACCAAGAATTTTTAAACACTACTAATTTTTTTTAGTAGTGTAAATTGGGTTTTAGACTTACGTGTATTCCATCGGAAATGTAGTGTTATACAATAAAATAATATGCAAGTCATGCTTTTTTCAAATGCAAGTAGTTTATCTAAAGTATAGATAAATATAATTTTAATTATACGAATATTAAAATACACCCTTTCCTCGTACAACACAGTTAATTACTTCAGAAAATCATTGCATTATAGCTATACACCTGGGTTATATCATGACCATTTCCAAATGCTAAATCAAAACATAATGTTTTATTAAAAAGGTCCCGCGCCAAAAGAGGACAGGTGTATACTTGTTAACCTCGTTTGAATGCAACCGATATGTATTAAATCGCTTTAAAAGGAATAGGTGTATATAATTATACCCTACACCACTATGTGGACATTGTATAATAAGTTTGTGCTGATGTTTGTAACACCGAAAAATATAGGACGTAGACCAAACTTCTAATATATTGATTGACGAATAATCACCTTTTGCTGCAATTTAACGATATCCGTCTGCCCGCCCGTTCGTCTGTCTGTGTATCCATGCATATTTGTCAGACCTGGTAGATTTCAATTACAATTACATCTATTTTGTAATTGTAAATTTTCAATTATAATTACAAATAAATGCAATTGAAATTTGAAATTACAATTACATTTACATGTAATTGTAATTTAAAATTTTGCTGATTTGGTTCACCCATTTATATTGGCCCAAGAATGAACACCTATTGCCCATATAAAGTCCCCCCTGATTCACATGTACTCGCGGACAAAGTCTACCGATTTTATTTCAAATCTGCTCATATTTGGTCATAGGGCCCATATAAAGGTCCCCAAAAATTGGCTTTTTCGCACTTTAGAGGTTGCAATTACTAAGATAATTTATTGAAATTTGAAACACTTAAAATAACACGTCAGGCAAAAAAATTTGTCCAACGACTTTCAAATGGACTTGATAATTTTTTACCAAATTTTTATTTAAATCACTGATTTAAACAAAGATTTCAGATATCTTCACTTAACACGATACTAAAAATCCTCAGTACTTTAACTAATTTTGTGTGTTAATTATCAAAATTATTTATAACTGGTTTTTAACAACAGATTTGTAAAATTTTACACAACTTATTGTTCAAATATAAATATATATATATATATATATATATATATATATATACCTGGTAATAGCGGAAATATGATATATATACATATATATATATATATATTTATATTTGAACAATAAGTTGTGTAAAATTTTACAAATCTGTTGTTAAAAACCAGTTATAAATAATTTTGATAATTAACACACAACACAGCATATATATATATATATATATATATATATATATATATATATATATATATCATATTTCCGCTATTACCAGGTAGATGGCGCCATTTCGACTTTTTAAAATTGTCCATATTCCCAAAACTGAAAGAGATAGGGCAAAATTTACGAAAATTTCGACTACGCATAACAATATAATTATTATCAATATGCCCTCGTGAAAAGGTTATCTCTATCCAAAAATGGACCTTGGACCCTCGAAAATTTCTTATAAAAAAATTCCATTTCATAAAAAATTTAAAGACTCAAAATAATTACAAATAAAACTGTAATTTTACTGATTTTTATACCCTTCACCACTACGTGGAGGAGGTATTATAAGTTTGTGGGTCTAGGACCAAAAAGTATTGGTCCTAGACCCACCTTATAGTATACCGATCGGCTCAGAATTTTTTTTATTTCGATTTAACGATGTCCGTCCGTCCCTCCGTCCGTCCGTCTGTCTGTCTGTCTGTCTGTCTGTCTGTCTGTCTGTCTGTCTGTCTGTCTATCTGTCTGTCTGTCCATGCGTTCTTGTGCGCCTATTGATTCTAGATAGGATCGGTCCATATTTGGACCTATCGCCAATATGGGCTATATTTTTGATTTTCTCTTCTTTTATGATTTTATAGAAAATTTTGACACAAGTCCGTTTTAACCCATTCAAATTTCGGATCCAAACATTAGTTGGCTTTAAGTCAGACTGGTATAGGGTATTTTATAGACGGAATGCCCGACTTTAACCTTTTTACTCGTTTTACTTAAATTTAGATTTGGTAAATTTACCCAGCAAATTTTTTTTTAACTGGTTGCCTTTGAATTCGTTCCAGAATAGGTGCTTTTACCACCGGTTCCGTGGAACAGGTTCTAGAACTGATTCCTGAAAGTCAAAATGGAAGGCTTCACTGTCGCAGAACCAGTTCTATAACTGGTTCTAGAACCGGTTCCAAAGCAACCTGTTGTAATTTGGAGGAACAGAGCCTGTTGCTTTTGGGACAAACTCAAACAAAAACTAGTGAAAAGGTTAAAGTCGGCCATGCCGACTATACAATACCCTACACCAGTCTGGGTAAAAGCCAATTAATGTTTGGATCCGAAATTCGAATGGTTTAAAATGGGACTTGTGTCAAAATGTTCTATAATGTGAGTCAGCGAACCAAATTTCATTAAAATATCTTAATATTTGCGATCTTCAGTTTGTAACCAAGCCAATTTTGTGGGGACCCTTATATTGGTCTAAACATGGACCGGTGTTAACCAAGATCAATAGGCTTCGTCCTTTGGCTGGTATAGGTCGGTTTACCAAATTTCATCAAAATATCTTAATATTTGCGACCTGCAGCGTATAAACAATATAATTTTGCGGGGACTCTTATATGGGCACTAGGTCTAAACATGGACCGGTGTTAACCAAAATCAATAGGCTTCGCCCTAGGCCAACGTAGGTCTGTGTACCAAATTTTATCCAAATATCTTAATATTTGCGACCTGCAGCGTATAAAAAATATAATTTTGGGGTGACCCTTATATGGGCACATGTACCGATTTTAACCAAAATAAATATGCTTCGTCCTTGGGCCGACACAAGTCGGTGTACCAAGTTTCATCAAAATATCTTAATATTTGCGACCTGTAGAGTGCGCACAAGAATGCATGGACAGACAGACAGACAGACGGACGGAGGGACGGACGGACAGACGGACATCGTTAAATCGAAATAAAAAAAAATTCTGAGCCAATCGGTATACTATACGGTGGGTCTAGGACCAATATTTTTTGATTAGGACCAATATTTTTTGATTATACCCTACACCACGTAGTGGTGTAGGGTATAATCACCGATGATAGAACATAAATTAGAACGGGTTGCATGCAAGAACAAGTTGTTCAACAACCAGTTCTTTTTATCCGACAATTTTGCTGGGTAACAAAAAATGTTTTGAAATCAACAAATTTGATTTTAAGCCAAAAACAGGATTAACTTTTGTTAAAGTAACATTTTGAGTGTATGCTGACATGCATTTGCCCAAGAACCAAGCCTATTGATTCTAGATAAGATTGGTCCATATTTGGACCTATCGCCCATATAGACTATAATTTAACTCTCCAATATACCTAACAGTAGGAAAAATCATAATTTCTTACAGTTTTCTATTTCTTCATCATTTTATAGACAATTTTTGACACAAGTCCATTTCAACTCATTTAAATTTCGGATCCAAATATTAGTTGGCTTTAACCAGAGTGGTGTAGGGTATCATATAGTCGGCTTGTCCTACTTTAATTTTTTTACTCGTTTTCATTAATTCGTATACCACTTGAGAATTTTTTTACATTTGTTGTACTTGAACTCAGGGGTATGGCATCACCAAAAAAATAAGTTATAAAAATATGGTTGTCACTAGATGGCACTTTGTTCAAAAAAGTGACAATTTTCTTTTTTTTATTTAAATTTAAATAATAACGAACAACAAAGCAAAAAACAAACGGATATCTCAAATTTTATTATTTGAACATATTCCGCGCTTGGTTTTTCCTTATTTTGAGAAGTTTTCAGCAGTTTTTGAGTTTTTAAATATAGGCCCAGCTGATACTAAACTGATGCTAAATAGTTCCTCAGGTAATACTAAATTTCAACGCCCTCTACCGGTGAGTAGTGTAAGTTTTGATTTCCTATCTCTATAATTAATAGTCTCTGCTTGAACTAAGTCAAAAACGTATGAAGACCTTTTGAAATATTTATTCATAAAGGCACATTTACACGGGATAGAAATCTCGTAGAGTTTGCGCTAAATTTGTCATCTCTAATAAAGTTGGCACTAATTTTTTATCGTAAAAGTAACATCTCTAGTTGTCAAGTATTTGTTTTTATTAAAATTGTTGTATTTTAAAGAATATTTTTTTTCAAAATACCAAAAGGTGCAATTAATAAACTGAAATGTTCAATAAAGTTACAAGACATCTTAAAAATTGTTACTAATTAAAGAAATTGTGAATGACAGCAATTGTCAAAGGCCTAGAGATTACATTACGTAGACTTATACAGAGCTGCATTTTCATAAAGTCTAGCAAGTTTTCTATCCCGTGTAGATGTGCCTTAAGGGCGTGTATTTTTAACACGTAAATTTTTAATTTTTACTTATTTTTAACATTATTTATATTACCGGTACGTACCGGTATTGCTGTTTCTATAACGGTATACCGTTACCGAAACAGTATTAAATACCGTTACCGAAACAAACAAAATTTGATACCGTTACCCTTACAATTACCGTTATTCGTTTCGGTAACCAACCTTGGAAAAAATACTTTTTGAATACACGAAAGCATTTGTATGCATATTTCTAAATATCTTAAATGTTCTTAGACACCTTTAGAGGTTCAACAAAATTTTAATGTTGCTAAACTCTTTTGATACAATAAAAAATGTACTTTTAACCACAATGTGTCTAATTTTTGCCTAATTTCTAGTAGGTAATAAATTACCTCCTTCTAATATGTGGAGTAGATTTCAATAAAAAAATTTATTAGAGTGCATTCCAAAGCACATTTAATATAATTGTATAGCCTTTTCTATCCTTTGCTTATATCTCCATTTAGAATATTTACTAATTCACTATAATTAAGATAATTTTTCCTAAATGTCTGATTCGGAATTCCCTGATTATCGGACATTTTGCCATAAAATGCATTAGGTTTTCATCTTCTCTCAAATTACATAAACTACAGTTTTTCTTTCATGGTCATCAAACCCTTTTGCATTTAATGGTAGCATATCGCACCTAGCTTTAAAAATTGTTGTTATTTGTTTTAGATTTATTCCATTTTCTATGTAGTTGGTACCTTTACTTAAGTTTAGCTATTTGTAGAATCAATTTCTGCTTCTCAAAGCTATTTCATTTATTATAGTAGACTTTGCTGATTTAAGTTGTTGTTACACAGCTGTTCCTAGGCAGCGCCAATCATCTGCTGACGTATCATTTTCGAACATGATGTTGAATTCTCTTCCTAACTCATTTATTTTATGTGTCCAAAAAATATGATTTCTTAATATCATTATCGATAATTTCTGAGGAAGTCTATTCTGGTTATATTGAAAAAGGGGTTTGAGTACATGTATAATTCGTGATTAAATTCAATGTATAAAAGTAGCTAGCCTTTGCATTTGTTTCCAACGAAAGCGTATAGTTGGTGTAGATTCCGGCAATCTTAAAGTTCTTTTTATAAAGTAACGTTGAAAAAAATATCAAAGTCAAATATGGACCGATTTTAACGTTCTTGGGCCGACATAGGTCTGTGTACCAAATTTCATTGAAATATCTTGGTATTTGCGACCTGCAGCGTGTAAACAAACGAATTTTGGGGGGACCCTTATATGGGCACTAGATCTAAACATGGACGGATTTTAACCAAAATCAATAGACTTCGTCCCTGGCTGACATAGCTCTGTTTACCAAATTTCATTGAAATTTCTTCGTATTTGCGACCTGCTAACTAGGTCTAAACATGGGTCAATTTTAACCAAAATTAATAGGCCTCTTCCTTGGGGCCACGTAAGTCGGTGTACTTTCATTAAAATATCTTAATATTTGCGACCTGTAGAGTGCGCACAAGAATGCATGGAAAGACAGATATATAGACGGACGGACATCGTTAAATCGCAATAAAAAGTGATTCTGAGTCGATGGGTATACTATAAGGTGGGTCTAGGTCCAATATTTTTTGGTGTTACAAATGTCAGCACATACTTATTATACCCTATCCACGTAGTGGTGTAGGGTATAACAAACGGACATTTACACCTTCTAACATTAAACCATCTCCTTAGTTGTCATGAAGTTTATTCAAATACAGTGTAAATAAAAGAGGGGATAACAAGCGACCCTGCTTAACTCCGGTATACGTTTTAATGGGAACTCATAATTCGTCACCAGTCCAGACTGATGATTTTGTGTAGCTGGAAATACTCTGTAGCAAATATATAACTTTTGTGGAAATACCTACAGTTTGTACATAAGTAAACTTCTTGAAACCCCATCAAAAGTTGTATTGAAGTCCACAAAATAGACATAGGTGTTTTTATTTTCTTTAAACTTCATATTTACTATGGCCGCTAAATTGCAAATATTATCCACAGTGGAATATTGTGGTCTAAATCCAGCTTGAAATTAATTTAATACGCTATTATTTTCAATCCAAATAGTCAATCTTGTTTGTAAAACTCGCATCAATACTTTTGTCACACAGTTCAAAAATAAAATTCCTATATAATTTCCTGGAATATTCATATCTCCCTTTTTGTATATAGGGAACATAATACTTTCTATAAAACTTTCCTCTACTCTGCCGGTTTCAAAAATTATGTTGTACGTTTTTGCTAATTCGTTCAGAAATTCCCCAGAGGCATACTTAAATATATCATATGGAACTCTGTCGACAGCTGGTGCTTTATTAAGTTTAGTTAATTGCAGCATTTTTCCAATTTCTTCTACAGTTATTTCTCTGTCCCATTCTTCATCTTTGTACCACAATGGAGCATAAAAAATCTCATTTGTTATTTGTTGTGGATTTAGTAGGTTTTGAAAATCAATCAATAGTATGTAACTTAACAGAAAAAATAACTATAATATCTTTAACTGAAATCGAAATAATCAGTTTTTAGTGTTTCCTGAACACTTTGCTTTTCCGACATACATATGTCCTTTTCAAAATTTACAAATGAATTAATAGGCCTTTTTATATTTATTATTTATTTACGGGATTTATTTTTAAGTTTTTTTGTTATTTGATTAAAAAATCAACATTTTGTTTTTAATTTACTTACTTATGAAAATCGGATAAAAAATGTGGAAACTTCCCAGTGTAGAAAATCATTATCAGATATGTGGTTATGTAACCACATACATACTTGGTAATGGTAACTAGTTCCTTTTGTTATTACAGTTCTTATTACCTTTATATGGCGATGTCGCGAAAAATAATGAGTTATGGTTATACACCAGCATACGAAAAATCAAAAAATATATCGTTACCTATGTGCTTACCAGTATTGACAAAAATAATGAGTCTAAAAATAGATTTTCAAAAAAATAAAATATATAAAAAAAATATTTTTTATTGTATTTTTTTTTTAAATAAATGGTGCGGGAATCGAACCTGGGTCTACAGATTGCCAGTCAATAGCTCTACCATCTGAGCTATATCGACATGTAATAGTTAATAGATAAAAACATAAGTAACCTGCTGAACATAAGTAAGCTTACTCGCCAACATACAAAAAATCAAAAAATATGTGGTTACATACATCCTTACCAGTGTTTAAAAAATATTGAGTCTAAAAATAGATTTCAAAAAATTAAAAAAAAAATCTAGAAAATTATTTTCTATTTGAAATAATGATAAAAATAAGTCATTATCAGTAACTCATTATTATATATTTTAAAATAATGCAGAAGGTAAGTGGGTGTCATTACTGGTAGTCCAAAGAATAATGATATGTCACTACCGTTTCTACACGGGGTAGAGGTAAAAGTATATAAGTAAAATTATTTTCTGCTTATGATGAAATGATGATGATGTTGATGAAAACAAGCAGAAAATAATTTTACTTATATACTTTTACCTCTAGTTGCCACATTTTTTATCCGATTTTCATAAGGTATACCTTTCTGGAAAGGCTGTAATGTTATATTGTTTACAACTTTATTAGTTGTTTCGAAAAGCTACCGCAAAATGGCACTAATCTAGCATTTATTAGAAAATTTGGACGCCTCGAGAATGATTTTTTTGATATGTCGTAGTGGAACTTTTTTTCCCAATAATATCAAAAAAAATTTTCTCCATACAAATCGGCCCACTCTATTGAATACCATAAAATACGGAAACGCATAAGTTTTTTATATTTTTCAACAAATTATAAAATGCTCCTAAAACCTAAAAGTATGCACAAATATGCATTCAAAAACACAAAATATGCGTTAAAAAGGCACCAAATATGCATTTAAAGTCAAAATATGCAAAAACATGCAACTACAAATTGATGCCATTTTGTTTTAAATTTGATAATTCGGATAAATATTTAGCCTATATTTGTTTTTGACTATCAAAAAAAAAAAACATGCATTTGCAGGGTACTCCTTTCCCTACTAATAACGTTACAATGCTAATCCAAAAATCCCAAGAACGACACAAATTGCTTTACAATCAACTAAAAAAAACTCACATTTGATTTTGTAACAATTAATAAGCCTAATTACTAACAAACAATGACCTTACTATGGCAAGCTCCTAAAATTCTGTAACCGATAATTATTATGAATTTGAAATATTCTTAATTAAATAATTTAAAATCGTTAACAGTGAGTAGGTATAGCTTTTATTTAATTGTTAGCATGTTTGATGTGCTATCGCAGTAGTTTATATTGTTACACGATTTTTTTTTTCTTTTTAGATATTTGTTCTATACACCAAAAATATTTAATAAAAACTTCTAGAATTTAAAAAAATGCAATTAAGAAAGTTCTAAAATAAATATGTACATTGGGAAATTTCAGATGTACTATTCTGTTGCAAAATACACTTACTAACAGTGTAGATAAGCTTTTGATTTTGATAATTTTTTGTTTTAGTTATATTTTACAAAAAAATAAAGCATTAGTATCTGTCTAGACATTTAAACGTAAAGTAGTTTTAACGCAAACGAATAAGAATTTCGATCTGGAAAATGGTGAACAATAACGACAGTATAGAAGAAAAAATTGAAAATACCGGTTTCAAAGATGTGCCCGAGTGGTTAAATGAAAATTTGTTTAAAGAATTTTTAGAAAATGATTTTTCTAATTTTCATAAAATTACAAAATTTATTGCTAAGCCCGCTGTTCAGACCGGTGAAAATTACATGACAGTAATGCTCAGAGTAACAATTGAAATAGAACTAAAAGATTCTACTACAAAATCAACATCATATATGATTAAAATTAAGCCAACGCCTGAAAAGATGCAAGAAATGATTACAGAATGGAAAGTGTTTATGAAAGAACACACCACCTATACAAAGTATATACCAGCTTTTGAAGAATATTATCGAAAGGCAGGTCGTAAGATTGGCATAGCACCGCGCATTTTGGAACCAACTGAATTAAAGATCAATGATGATCTTATAATATTAGAAGATCTACGTCCTAAGGGTTTTAAAAACTTTGATAGACATTTAGGTTTGGATGTGTTGCATACAAAGGCAGTATTACAAAAGTTGGCTCAATTCCATGCTGCTTCGGCGCATTATTTCATCGAACATGGTCCATATCCGCCAATGTATGAACAATGTTTATCAACTGAAGTAGATTTATTTGAGCCACATCGTTTAAAAATTAGTGAGATATTAAGAGAGCATTTAAATTTATATGGAAATTATAAATATTTAGAAGAAAAATTGGTGAGTATTGGTTTTCGACTGATAAGGAAGGTATAACATAGTGTTTAGTAGACCGTACCAACTTACATGCAAAAAAAAGTTGATTTTTTTTTTAATTCGCTTAGACTTAGAAGTTGTGATACAACAATCCGAACAAAATATGGAGGTTTCAAGAAGAAAATTTCTCCTGACCAAAAAATGCAGCTCCAATGTGGATTTATAACTATTGCCGGGCTTTATATAGCGCTCCAAAAAAAGAGAGGCAAAACTAAACACTAGACCGTATTTTTGCAAGGAGTTTTCGAAAAAAAAAATTTTTGCCGAACGTAGGGGTCACCTTTTTTAATTTTTCGTTATAATTTCGGCACTTACAGTCGGATCTTAAAGTGTGATATATCGATTTTTTTTTTGCTTCGAGAAGAATAATATTTTGCTATAAATAAAAAATCCAATGAAAAAGACTTAATAAGTGCTTGAAAATTCCAAATTATAGGGGAATGTCGTGTATCTTGGATCGCGTGTACCTTGGAACTTCTATGAAGTTTTCAAAAATAAAGCCTTTTACTATTGAAAATAAAAACTTTACAGATATAGATAAATATGGAAAAAATATAACTATTAATTTTTCAAACTAGTTATATAGTTATATTTTTTCCAAATTTATCTATATCTGTAAAGTTTTTACTTTCAATAGTAAAAGGCTTTATTTTTGAAAACTTCATAGAAGTTCCAAGGTACACGCGATCCAAGATACACGACATTCCCCTATAATTTGGAATTTTCAAGCACTTATTAAGTCTTTAAGATTACCAGTTAATTTTGGTTTTTAAATTGAAATTAATATGAAATTTTACAAATTTTCAACCAAGGATAATGTGGTGTAAACTTCAGTTGTAAAGGCCAACCAAAACCAATTATTTGAAAGTCCAAAACTTTCAAGTGAAAATTCTGGTATACGATTTTAAGCGATTAAAGTAAAATATATGTATAATGCATAAATAATGCTCGCTATTACATCTCGCTCTAAGAGAAAGTTGTCAAAATCAGACACCTTAATACACACTGAGGTATATTTTGATGTTGTTCAAAATTTTAAAATGTTAAAGAAGAATGAGAAAGAAAACCTCTTTAAAATTAAAAACTTTGTGCTTTTCTAAGTCTAATTTATAATTCTATTCTTCAATTTTAGAAAATCTATTCCGAAACCCAGCCTGATCCATTTCAATTAAAGTCAGATTGGAAATCTAACGACTTCAATGTTCTCAACCATGGTGATTGTTGGACCAACAATATAATGTTTCAATATGACCAAAATGGCAAATTGATGGAAACTTACTTAATTGATTTTCAAATGAGTCGTTTTGGTTCACCAGCTCATGATTTAATCTACTTTCTATTATCATCCACCAATATAGAAGTGAAATTAAAACATTTCGATTATTTCATCTATTATTATCATCAGCAATTAATCCAACACTTGGAGTTGTTAAGATATGAAGGTAAAATGCCGAAATTAAGAGATATTCACATGGATCTATTGAAACATGATTACTGGGGTATGTAGCCAGCTTTTAAAAACAGTTGTTTGTTTGTAAGTAATATATCATATATATATGTATAATTAATTTATTTACAGCTTATACAACTATTGGTACATTAATGCCAATTATACTCTGTGAATCCCGTGATGATGCTAACATTGATAATTTACTTAATGCGGACAATGACGACTTTAAAAGATCAATGTATCGTAATAGTTTATATGCTAAGCATATGAATATTGTATTGCCTTGGCTAAATAATCGCGGAACATTTGATATATAGGTTTTATTTATTTAGATGCTTATTTTTGTACTTAAAAGTATTTGTAGTATTGAAATTACACGGGTTTGGCTATGTTCGAGTAACCGAGTAACTCAATTTTGGGGTTTGGAACTTACTCGATTAATAGTGTAGGGTTTTAAAATTACTCGAGTAAATCGAACAAGTTTAACAATTTCATTTTATTTCTTTTTCTGAAAAATTACACATTGTTTTTGTAGGTTTTATAGTTTATTAGGAATAAAACAAAAAAAAAAAAAAAAAAACAATTTAAATGAATTTACAAGTTGAAGTTAAAAAAACAAAAAAAAAAACAGATGTTGAGCAGTGATTTATGCAAAGGTTGAATTAAGGGGAGGTCTGTTAATCTACTCGTTTTAAAATAATTCCTAATTCAGTTTTCTAAAAAACAAACAATTTGTTGATGGCTTAATTAAGAATTAAAAACTTAGATGTAAAGAAATTTTAGAATCAAAGCTATTCCTTTTTATTTTATGGGCTTTTAACATTTTATAATGGATTTTGAAGTCTTAAACGGCATTCACACCTAAATCTTATACACGTGTTTAGCTAAAACGAGTGTAATAGAATAAAGAACTGTTGTAGTAGAATAAAGAGCTGAAATACGTGTTTTAGCTAAACACGTGTTTAAGAATTAGGTGTGAATGCAGCCTTATATTTCATCAATAACACTGCTCTACAAAAAAAATGTGAATGATATTGCAGTGGATTTAGGTCTGGGGGGTGCTGATTTCGAATCTGCAACCAGTTTTTCAAATTGGCTCTAATATTTGCACAATTCGCGGTTTTACTTTTTTCTATTTTTCAACCGTTTTTAAAAAAAAATTTTAATTTAGAAACTATAGCTCCAGAAAGAAAATGCTTTACCCAGATTAATCTTAATTCCGTGCCCTATTTTTCAAACTTAATTGTGTATCAAAATCTCAATAACAATTGTAGATGTAGTCTTAAAGTTTAAAAAAAATTAAATATAAGACGAAGTCCGATTTTAAATATCAAAGCGAATTTGAAAAGAAAAAGATCCAATATTGTATATGGGTCATTCCATCTCAAATCGACCAATGGTTGAAATCGACACCTTTCGATTTAGATGAATTTTGGTCAAAACTTTTCTTTCATCATATAACGAAGTTTTGCAAAAGGAAAAAAATTAAAACATTTATTTTCGAAAGTTACTCGATTAATTAAAATAATCTGCTAAAAAGTTAAAAATATCGATTGGGTTATTTGAATTCCGATTCCCATTTATCATCGATGAATGAATTCCAGAATTTCCTCGCTTTGATCTAATAAATGTCAAAAATGATTTTGTTTATTTTTATATCATTTTCTATTTTTATTAAATATTGTTTATATAAGAACTTATTTAAACAATTTAATTCCCTCTTACATATAATATATTTCTGCTCTTTCTCAGCAGATCCAGTATTAATAAAACGTTTATGCAATTTATTTCTCTTATTTTTCAAATTTTTCAAACTCAGGGTTCATTGGATTTCTTATTAGCCTTCTTTAAACGAATATTTCGATAGCACACATTCAAAACAGTATATAAAAACACTCATATGATTCATTCGTATCTTTACCAGAAAACAAGGTTACCCAGTCAATATTAGTTAAACTTGAATTTAATACATTAAAGTTACAGTATTTGAAATCAAACTGTTGAGTATCTAAATTATCAAAACATTTTTTAAAATTATAAAATTTAAGTTCTAAAATTATAGCAGAATGATGAAGATTTGTAGGAGAAAACGGTTGTAGACATTTACATTTATATTAAACATTTCGAATCCATTGATCCAAAATTTTATTTAAACCATTAAAAATATTATTCACTTGATGTAATTCCATATTCAGAAAAGCAGAAATTAATTCATAATTTTTAGAGTTTGACCAAATTAAATCAGTCAAATTGAAATCGCCGAATATGACATATTTATTTAACTATATTATCTACATGAGCAGAGTATAAATTAAAAGTACTATTAGGTCAAATATACGACGCAACAAAATATCAATCGAAACTTTGAAACAAATATAAGATTTATGCTACTTTTTAGTGCAATTAAAAGTCCTCCTTTTTTTCAATACTTCTGTCCTTGCGGTACACATCATAAAGATTTAAATTAAAAAATTCAGCATCACAAAAATCCACATTAAGCATAGGCACTCTGCGATGAAAAGTCGTGTAAGATTTTACTTTTTGAACGCATACCAGATACATTCTGATAATAAATTTTTAAACTGGAAATATTTTTTTTTAATTTTTTAAGATTGTTCTGTCTGGTCCGACGGAATTGGCAGATCTGTCGGCTTCCTAGGTAAAAAAAAAAACAAAAGATCGAATTCTGATATCTGTTGGCCATAGAGAATCTTTAATGATATCTTTATAAAAACAGGATGATATACCCAATTTAAAGTTGAAATGCTTAAGAGTATTGACATCAACACCTATGTTGTTTCCCTATTTCTGTGTTCTTTTCTGTGTAATCCATAATTTTTTCGGCTGTTACTGTCGGTTTGAAAGAAGAAATGCTGAAGATACATATTTTTTCTTTGCAACCTCATCTAAATCATTTGTTTGATTTTCACCCACAGCAATTAAACAATTTCTTCGTTTGCGCCTTTGTACAGTAGTAAAAGCACTCTCTTAATCATCAGCTTCATACATGTTTGGTGTAACATGAGAAGCAGTAGTAATAGAAGAACAGGCATCTTCATCAAATTGATTATTAACTCCAACAACAATATCATTATATTGCGCACGTTGATTAGCATTAGCAGTATGATGAGGTTTAGGCAAATATTTTTTGTTTTGATTTTTTCTTTCTCAGGGTTCTTTACAAGTTCATTGAACTCCTGCTTTAACTCTTTAACATCTTTACTTATTGTTGTCATAACAGGTTCTTTAATTTCTCTTACATCAGCTGACAAGGTGATCAAATTAGAAGACACATTTAGACAGTCATTGCAATTAAACACAATGTTTTTATTATTAATAAAGATTTCAATAAATTTTTCATCAATTGTAGCACACAAAAAGTGATACTTTGCTCTACATATGTGGCAAGTACTTACAGGCTTCAACTGTGTAGAACGAAAACACTTCGCGCACAAACTATTAGGCAGAGGATTCATATTAACGCGTCTTTACACTTTAACTATCAGTTGAAGACTTGTTTATACAGTTCCTGTTGCTCATTTTTGAGAAAGATTGTTTTATATACATACATATATACTGCATTTAGGTATAGATGGTTATTTTGTTCGGCCACAAAAATGTCAAAATAAAAAATAAAAACGATAATATGAAATGTTTGAATGCAGCTTATCATAGTGGGGAGGTAGTCAATATATGTGTATTGATTATAAAATATGTAAGTATAAATATATAAAATATAGCTGGTAGTCACCCAGTCAGAAAAATACAATCGGCAAAGCGTCAATAGCATAAAAACTACAGTATTTTAAAAATGGAAAATGCAGTATTTTGCCACTATTATAAAAAACTTAATTTCTCTTTAGTACTCAAAATCAGAAAATCATTACATTTTAAAATGTCAGTATCAAAGGGTATATATTATAGAGGGATATTATGCTACTCTTAAATCTCTCGAAAAAAGGCGAATTCGGTCAAATTCGATAAACAAAAATTTTCTCTTAAAAATGAATTGAGTTGCAACATTTTGTCAATTTTGTTACAACATGTGTGATGATAAGTGATAAATTCGCGGTTTTTTGGTGATATTATGCCAGTTTTGGGTTAAATTATAATCAATCCCCGTTTTACGTCCACTTTTTACATACTACTTCTTCTTTCGTTGCCTATCCACAAATTGGATGTTAGCGGTCATGTGATCCTCGACACGATCCTCTCGAAACCGGATCGGTCCGCAGTTAGACCCATGAGTTGGCCCAAATTTTGTATACCGGTCCATGATCTAATATTTCGGAGCCAAGACATTTGTTTTCGTCCGATTCCTCTTCTTCCTTCTATTTTCCTTGTACTATTAGCTGTAGAAGTTCGTATTTTGGTCCTCTCATAATATCGCCAAAATATGATGTTTTTCTCTTCTTAATAGATTGTAATAGCTCTCTTTGATGATCAGTTCTTCTCAGAACCTCGTTGTTGTTTACGCGGTCAGTCCATGATATCTTAAGCATTCTTCTATATGTCCACATTTCAAAAATTTCTATTCTATTCATTTGGTCGACTTTTAAAGTCCAGGATTCGACCACGTATAGAAGAACAGACCATACATATCACTTATGGTACCTTAATCGGAGAGGAAGATTAATTTCTCGATTGCATAGAACCTTTTTGAACTTAATAAACATATTTCTAGCCATTTCTATTCTGCACATACATTTGTGGAATTTGTATACATACAAATTTGACAAAAAATTTGTACAAAAAACCAAATAAAAAAAAATCGCTATAAATAGAATTAAAAGCTTGAATGTCAAAAAGTATAATAAATTGCTTTGCCATTGAAGGAGCTTAAATCAAAGGAACAAACAATAACATAGAGAAAAATAATAACTTTGTTAAAAAGATGTGATTTTCGTTGTAAATATGAAATAGGTAAGTAAAAATGTTTGAGTTTACTCCTCCATCCATTTTTCACTTTGAAGTAGCATATATGTATATAAAAACTAAAATCTACATTATAACCTAGAGTGAACCCATAAAGAAAATCCGATGAAAGTGTTAGTTACACTAGAAAATGCATTAATTGCCAACCATTGGTTCTAAGAGAGTATTTTCGCAAGTTTTTTTCTCTATTTGTTGTAAAATAAATTGTAAATTCTATTTGGAATTTTTCATATTTGATCTTAAAGCCGAACAAAAATAACACTCATTGTAACAATCTTCAGATCAACTAAAATCTACAATAAAAAAAAAATATTTTTGGGCTTTTTTTGAAATTTTTCGTTTCCAGTCCATTCTGAATGCTTCAACCCCAATTATGTGCCTTTAAACTCAATTTCTGTGCTTTCAAAGCAATTTCTGTGCTTTCAAACCAAATTTCTGCAACTTTAACAGAAAATTCTTTTAAATAAGGCAATATTTACTCTTTTGCTGTTATTCGAGTTGGGAAGCTGTCCCCGAACAAAAATAAAGAGTACCAGTTGAGCACGTAAGAGTAGAATGGAATGACTATGATTTTTAGTACTCTTAAAATAAATCAAAAAGTTTTGGATGAAATGATTGCAATAACTCATATTTAAAAAATTTTTTTTTAAGATTTTTTTATATTTTTTTATATAGGACATACTCTCCCCTATATGCTCTGAAAATTTCAGTAAAAAATTCGGAGAAATACAACTTACACATGTTTTTTGGTAAAATATGTTTTAGTCTCAAATAATATTATAAGCATTTAACTTGTGTAGGTATGGCATTTTTTGCATTTTTATTTAATTATTTTTTATTATTATTATTTTATTTTTATTTAATTATTTTATTTATTAAAAAGATACAAACTACCTCCAAAAATTCTACAATTGCACACAGTCTTTAAAGAAAAGACAATGACAATTCCTCGATGGTGGGCGAAGGCACATCATATGGGGTAGGTACTGATGATGGCTTTATAAAAGCAATCAATGTATATAAAAACGAGTAAAAAGGTTAAAGTCCGGCATGCCGACTATACAATACCCTACACCAGTCTGGTGTATTGTTTGGATCCGAAATTCGAATAGGTTAAAATGGGGCTTGTGTCAAAACTTTCTATAATGTGAGTCAGCGCACCAAATTTCATTAAAATATATTAATATTTGCGATCTGCAGTTTGTAACCAAGCCAATTATGGGGGGACCCTTATATGGGCACTAGTTCTAAACATGGACCGATGTTCCCCAAAATCAATAGGCTTCGTCCTTGGGCCAACATAGGTCTACGTACCAAATTTCATCAAAATATCTTAATATTTGCGACCTGCAGTGTATAAACAGTATAATTTTGGTAGGACCCTTATATGGGCACTAGGTCTAAACATGGACCGGTGTTCACCAAAATCAATAGGCTGCGTTATTGGGCCAATATAGGTCTGTGTACCAAATTTCATCAAAATATCTTAATATTTACGACCTGCAGCGTATAAACAGTATAATTTTGGTAGGACCCTTATATGGGCACTAGGTCTAAACATGGACCGATGTTCACCAAAATCAAACTTGTTCGTCCTTGGGCCAACATAGGTCTGCGTACCAAATTTCATCAAAATATCTTACGGACGGACGGACGGACAGACGGACATCGTTAAATCGAAATAAAAAAAAATTCTGAACCGATCGGTATACTATAAGGTGGGTCTACGACCAATATTTTTTGGTGTTACAAACATCAGCACAAACTTATAATACCCTGACCACATAGTGGTGTAGGGTATAATAAGAAACAAATACAAAGGTTAGGTTAGGTTGAATGGGAGCCCGCCAGAACGGCGAGTTCACCCGGAGGCCATAATGCCCATTGCGATTCCCTTAAATCTCCCCCTCATCCACGTGGTAAGAAATACCACGACCCGAAGAAATCTAAAACCATCCCGATCCCCTCAAAATTCCGCAAGACTAGACAGGGAAATATCGCGTAGACTGTCCAGGTCGTCGAACAACCTGCACCCCAGATATCTGAGACGCCGCTCCTTCAGTCCCGGACATTCACAAAGCAGATGGTGCACTGTCTCCTCCTCCTCCTCGTCCCCACAGCCCTTGCAGTAGTCCGCCTGGGTGTAACCCCAACGCACAGCCATTCGGCCCATAGCGCAGTGTCCCGTTAGGACTCCTACCAGCATCCCGATGGTCCGCTCGCCAAAACCAAGAAGAATCTTTGTCCTCCCCGGATCAGGCAGTGGCCATAGGGTCCGAGATATCCTACAATTCGTCAAGGTTGTCCACCTTGCCCTCGTCTCCCTATCCGATATATCCTCTAATACACCGAATAGCCCCACCAGAGGAACCAGGACCTCAGTCTGTATAGGGTCCTCAACCGCCTCGGAGCCATTCCTCGCACACTCGTCAGCCAGCTCGTTGCCCGCGATCCCAGCGTGTCCTGGGACCCACGCCAGCCTGACCGAGTGCCGACGAATACGGTTGAGTGATTCAATACAGTGCCGCACACACCCCGATCTGACAGTATCGGATTCCAGGGCTTTCAAAGCAGCAAGACTTTCCGCAAAGATGCTAATGGATGATGGATCCAGATTCCGTTCCATTATCCTCCTTGCGGCCACGTCAATAGCATACACTTCCGCCTGGAACATGCTACAATCGCCCGGGAGTCGTATGGAGATTCGAAGGTCTAGTTCCCCGGAATAAACTCCCGACCCTGTCCCCATGTCCATCTTCGAACCGTCCGTGTACACTGAGATATTACTACTCCGAATAACGGAGTCGGCTGCCCAGTCTTCCCTGGTCGGTACAATCACCTCAAAAGTCCTATGGAAATTCGTGACCGGTAAGATATAGTCCGTCTTACGATCCAGTAGCGCACCACCAATCCCATGCAGAATGGTACTGTGCCCCAAGTGCGTTGCCTCAGCTCTTGTATCTTCCTGAGTCTGAGAGTTGCCTTTGCGCCGTGCCCCTGATATAAATATCCAGTGGTGGGATGCCAAGCATCATCTCCAAACTTGCCTGGGGTGTAGAACGGGCCGCCCCAGTAATACCCATACAAGCCAGTCGTTGCACCTTTGCGAGAGTGAAGAGATATGACCCCGTGTCCATCGCCCTCCACCACACCAGTGCCCCGTAGGTCAAGATTGGTCTGATAATCGCCGCATACATCCAGTTGATGATATACGGCTGTAGACCCCACCTCTTCCTCTTACAGGTATAAAAAGCACATAAGGCTTTTCTCATTGTCTCCTCGGTATTCCTCTTCCAGGAAAGTTTAGAGTCCAGAATGACACCCAGGTACCTCGCCTCCCCCTGAGAGTTGAAGGGTAACTCCCTCCAGTCTTCGGAGATTAAACCTCTCCGGTTTGTACCTCCTTGTAAACAAAACGAGTTCGGTTTTAGATGGATTCACCCCCAGACCGTTCTCCTTTGCCCACATTGACAGCATCGTTAGCGCCGACTCCATGAGATCACTGACCGTCTGGAGAAATTTTCCCCTGATCAGTAGCACAACGTCGTCGGCGTATGCCACCACCTTCGTCCCCGTTCTCCCCAACGTGTCAAGGATTCCATTGATCACAAGATTCCATAGAAGAGGAGAAATAACCCCCCCCCCCTTGTGGAGTACCCCTTGTGACTACCTTCCGTGCCTCATCATCACCTATGTTCGAGTTTATAGCCCTGCTCCTGAGCATATTGCCCGTCTACAGGGTAATCTGCGGGTCAGTGCCAATACTCTCCAAGGCACTAATGATCGATGGTATACTCACGTTGTTGAAAGCTCCTTCCACATACAGAAAGGTCGCCAACACATACTCACGGTCGTAAAGAGCATCCTCAATTGTGCCGACAACCTCATTCAGAGCCGTTTCCACCGACCTCCCTTTAAGGTATGCGTGTTGGGCTCTGCTGAAATTGTCTGCAGAGAGGATTCTCCTCACATGAAAATCTACCAGCCTCTCCAGCGTCTTTAATAAAAACGACGAGAGACTAATAGGCCTGTAGTCCCTGGCGGTGCTGTGGTTTATCCTCCCCGCTTTCGGGATGAAGACCACCCTGACCTCTCTCCACTCAGAGTGTATATACCCCGATGCCAGACTGCCAGTAAAAATACGCAGCAGCCATGGCATGATAATGTCCAGGGACTCCCGCAAAAGTGCCGGGAAAACACCATCCGGCCCTGCTGATTTGTAGGGCTTAAAAGACCGTATCGCCCAAAAAATTTTGTGTTCATCTACCATGTGCTCACCTATCTTAATTGCAGTCAATGAGAGTGCGTCCAAAGGGACATTGCACAACACTTCATCACTGCAACCCGGAAAGTGAGTCTCCATTAGGAGCTCAATGGTTTCCCTATTACTTTCCGTGAAAGTACCATCAGGCCTCATAAGGGATCCTGGTGCACTGGGTGCCTTAGAAAGAACCTTATGAAGCCTTGCTGCCTCCGTAGTGTCCTCTACTTCCCCACAGAACTTAGACCACGATTCCCTTTTTGCCCTTAACAAATACAAAACAAATTAAAAAATCTACGTAATAAAAGCATTTTGATCGAAATCAAAAGTCTAATAAATTCTCTACCATCGTTTTTAAGAATATTTGGGTTAATATATAAAATACTCTTTAACCGATTCGTCCAAAATTTGCTATGCATGTAGAAAACTGCGATTTCTAAATTTTGTTCATACACGGTTTTTGAAATTTTCTGCTTTCTTAGCGTAAAATTAATTTTAGACTTTAGCGCTTTTTCCCACAACCCTGAGTTCAAAATCGACTGGCACTGTATAGCCAAGGGATCAAAATAGGGTTAACCTATTTCGATGCGGTTTTTTTCTTTCGTAGCTCATGTTTTTTGAATTTTGGTCAAATAAATTTTATATCACCGAGTAAATGTGTTTTTTTCTTGCCTTTTTTGGAATTTTTAAGTTTGTGTGACAACTTTGTTAAAAAAAAAATTTTTTTTAAATAAAAATTGGCCCGATAAGGACTAGAGAATTTATCTGGTATTAAGAATCACTTTACATTTGTATTTTGCGATGCCTTTTTTTTAAAAGGCCAATAATGAAGTGGCAATCCTGTAAATTTTGGAATTTAAAACTAATAATTCTTAAAAATGCTGCAAAAGCATATATTTTAAATAGAAAAATAAAATTGTAAAAATATTGTTATTTAAATTTTTGACAACCGTTCAAATATTCTCTTTAAAATACTGCTATTACAGTATTTACCCCCCTTAAAACCTTAAGAATGTATTCGAAAATTAACACTTTGATTCTAATAATATGTTGTAGAAAATAAAAATCTAAGAACGACATGTGTCGGATTTTTTTATCATCTATATCAGGGCTGGCAAAACTATGACACGCGTGTCAGTAGTGGCACGCGAGTGAATTTTAGGTGGCACGCGACGTTTTTTTTGGATATTTTCAAAAAATTTAAACTATTAAACTATATTAAATGTTAAATTTCGCTACAAAAATGTGTGATTTAACTACATAATGGTGAATTTTTTCATAGATTTTCATATCAGAAAATTCGGCGAAAATTTCTAAAATCCTAGATTGAAAGAAGTTTAAATATTTCGATGAGAAAATGCCTCATAATTGGATAAATAAAAAGTACCAGAAAATTGCACAAAAATTGAAAACAACTTGCATTAAAATTGGATCTAAAAATTCATTTTTTATATTCGCTTCTTATTCATTATTATAATTATAAAAAACGCGCGATTTATTTTAACAAAATCAAATTTTTTCGCGAAGCATATTTTTCAAACATTTTTCTTACGCACTTAAATAATTGATGGCGCCCAATAATTTAACTTTTTTTAACAAAATGAAATAACCACCAAAAATAACCTCCTAAAAAATGCTATAATGTTTAAACTGTTTTAATTTTATTTAATTGGGGATTATTTCATAATGAAATAATCTCAGTATTTAAAGATTAAATAAACCCTCAAAAATTAAATAACCGTCAAAAATTTTTAAGTCATTTCTTGGATGTTATTTAATTTTTCCCTTTGGGAAATTTTCGAAATTTTAAAAACTGACTTTTAAAAGACAACTAAAATTAAGGTGGCACGCGAGAAATGTTTACAAAAACAATTTGTCCGTTTCTGGCACGCAGCGAAAAAAGTCTAACGTAGAAGTTAATATTTTTTCAATATTGATTAGAAAAGCCAATATTTTGGATAATGTGACAGTGTTTTGGTTTATCTTGTATATTTTGCGTTTAGAATTAAATTTAATTTTTCTGATGATAAATTTTAAGTAATTGCAATTAAAATTATTGAATAACGAAAATATTTCGTTGGTTCTGATAGAATTCCAACCAATTTATTTTCCTTGTTCAAAGGGATTTTTGATACCTTATTGTGGTAATTTGGTTCTTGTTTGGGTTTTATATTTAACTTGTGGTCTACTAGGAGTTCCATATTCACATATGTACTTGTATAAGTTATTTTCTAATTTTTCTATATTCATGCTAGGAGAAGTGTGGATTTTACTTCATTGGTTTTATGCAAATATTAATTAATATCATGCATATAACTCCCTACAGCACTAAAATGTGCCGTAAATACAATTATCAATAACGAATTTGTTTAACATGTAAAATAATTCCAATACAAAAACGTTTTTAAATATTTTAGGCCCGTTGATAATAGAGCAATCTGTATTGCAGAGTTGATTTTGCTCGATTTTCCATCTCCATCTCTATTTACATTATACTCTGGAGTACTACCCACTCTTAAAATGTTCTTTCAAAAATGCGCGTAAAATATTTACAAATAAAAAAAATAACAGTTTGTGATTTTGTAAAAACAGTACTGGTAAAGCACTATTTTAAGTATTATTGGGAAAACACTGTTTTTAAAAAAAATTCGTGCTTTGTCTGTACTATATTTTTTGAATCATCTGCGATTTCTGGCTGGGCAGTACCATTATTATCAATAGTTCCTTAGGTACTTGTGAAGTACCTCGATACTTATCAATTACTTCGTACTTAGCTTGCACAAATTTCAGTGCTATCAAACTCCGAGGTACAATTGTACTTGATTGTAGGTGTAACATGCTCTGCTCGCATTGTATATGAAGTTTTATGTGTTAAAAATTTACGATTTTCTATCGATTGACACACCAAAGTACAAAAAAAAAAAAATCAAGTACCATGTACAACTATGTGGCTTATCTAAACGAAATCGTTGTTGTTTTTATTTATAATAAATATTTAAACAATTAATACATTAAAATGCATAAAAAGCGAAAAACAAAAATTAGTTGTTAACTATTTTGAATTTAGTAGATAAGTTTTAGCGAACCGTGAAGGTTAATTTGAGGCAAATCGATAAAAACAATATTCACGGTCTTTTACTAAATAAATACTGATATAAAAAAAAGAATACTCATGGGTCTACGTAATTCAAAAAATAAAAAAAGCTATGACATAGCGCCAATAGTATCAAATAAAGAAATTGGTTATAAAAAGACACCAAAGTCCTTACCACATGTAGATTTACCCACCGTCATTGTAACTTCAGAAAAAAATGCCGAACAATCGGAAAATGGAAACATACCAAAGATTGAAGATACAACGACAACTAATGGCACGGAACTAGTCGTGGATGATCAACACATACAAACTACCTCAATATTAGTGGAACCATTAGAAACCAAAGAATATGAACCAGTTGTTAAAGTTCAAAAAATACAAACAAATTCCTTGCCAATAACCGAAGAACCTCAAGATCCCCGTATACCATCATGGGTTAATGAATCAAATTTCCAAAAATTGCTGGCACAAACTAATCCTGATATTAAGAAAATAGTCAACTTTAAAGCTTATCCTGCCATGGCAGCTGGTGAAAATTTTGCCACTTTAGTGTTAAGAGTTAAAATTTCGGTTAAACTTCAAGATGATACTTTGAAAGATTTCTCTTTTATGTTAAAAGTTGCCCACGATAATAAGGAAATGAAAGAAATGATGCGAGTTATGAATTTCTTTATAACAGAAAATTCTGTCTACACAGACGTTATACCCGCTTTGGAAGATATGTATCAACAAGCTGGTGTTGATGTTAAATTTGCTGCTAAATCTCATCAACTGCCTACAGAGGAATCTAATATTCATTATGTCCTGTTGGACGATTTAAGTTTAGATGGCTTCAAAAATGTCAACCGTGTAGAATGTTTAAATATGGAACATACTTTATTGGTTCTGCGTAAATTGGCACAATTTCATGCTGCTTCAGCTTGTCAAGCTGCTACGAAGGGTCCTTATTCTGAGATATATTCCCCCGATATGGATAACGAAATTGTTCGCACTATGATGAATCAAATGTTTATGGGTTTTAAGAAGCCATTTTTGGATAATATAAAAACCTATGATAATGGTGATAAATATTATGACGCAATGGTGAGTAAAAAGAAAATCAATTAATGTATCTCATAAAGTTTAATGCTTTTTATACCCGGTTATTTTCCCAACTCGAATTTGCTGAACTGAATTTATCATAAATAAGAATTCGATCGTATAAAATACATTATCAGATATAATTTTCTTTATAATTTCCAATCTAAAGAAAACCATTTTGCATGGAGTCGAAAATTTCGACTACAAATTCGAAAACCATAATCAGGCCAAATATCTTAAAAAAATCAAAAAAATTCAAACAACCTAAATTTCTGGTCTGCATTCGTGTACTGTACCACACGGTTTTTGACCTCTTGGAGATTCCATCACAAGTCGGTGATGCGATGTTGTATTACCGGTAACACTATGCGACATTCAAAATCGGGATGGGATGAAACCAACGGGAAATGTTATATCGGTCAAAAACAAATTCCTAGGGGGTCACCCCTAGGAATCGAGATATATATTTTTTTTGACATAACTCGAGAACGACTAGTCCGATTTTGCTCAAACAATTTTAAAAAAATTAAAAATTACAATTCCTTTAATCTGTTCATATAACGTTTTTCTATATACTCAACAGTTTTGCCGCTAAAAATAAATGTTTCTTACCGCTACCATAAAAATCAATAACCTTTTGTTTATTACTTTTTTTAATATTTTAGGCAAAAAATATTTTTTTCTTCATACATTTATTTTTACCGGCAAAACTGTTGAATATATGGAAAAACGTTATATGAACAGATTAAAGGAATTATAATTTTTAATTTTTTTAAAATTGTTTGAGCAAAATCGGACTAGTGGTTCTCGAGTTATGTCAAAAAAAAACCACCAAAGGTCAAATCGATATATCTCGATTCCTAGGGTTGACCCAGCGAAACGCCGGGACACGTATAACTTCTTTTTTACCGATATAACTTTCCCCGGTAGTTTGAACCCTTCCCGATCACAGACCCCTACCATTTGTCTCACAGTGTAATTCATCTAAGATCTTCTGGTTATTGGTTTTTCGTTTGCCAAAAACCCATTCATCAGTTGCATTCCAGAGAGTGACAACAATTACTCAGAAAAAAGTTACTTAAGTAACGAAAAAAAAAATGGCGACTTCCGACATCTCACCCCCTCCCTACAGATGTGCCTTTGGATATAAAAATACACCATGCAAAAAATTAAGGGAACACGTACCGACCCTGAAGTTTTAAGTACGATTTACAAGGCAAAAAAATCAGTTTTTTGCATTTTTTGAAAATAATCCAGACTGAATTACATTTCTGACAACACAGTACAACAAAATAAGAAAAATTTGATGCATCGGGGTTAGGACACATCATTTCTAAGACTTTGGGACGCAGATCACGAATATGGCTATAAAATTTTAAAGTTTGCTATAGTTTAAGAAATATTTGCAAAAACGATTTTCTAGGAAAATTAAATTTTTTAATAAAGTTTTTGCAAAAAAATACAACATTTAAAGTAATAACGCTATTTTTAGCAACATTTTAAAATGATGCAATATTCCTTTTAATTTGATATATTTCACATTGTGACTGCTGCGATAGTATTCCCTATACGCGTATTTAAAGTTGAAATTTCCCTTTTTTTCACGATTTCGTTAATAAATAATCTGCGATGAAAGAAATATCCAATATTTGAATTTTTATCCTTAGTACACACTTCCACAAAAAAATTCCGCATTTTCTGTTATAATTATACCCTACACCACTACGTGGTCAGGGTATTATAAGTTTGTGCTGATGTTTGTAACACCAAAAAATATTGGTCCTAGACCCACCTTATAGTGTACCGATCGCCTCAGAATTTTTTTTTATTTCGATTTAACGATGTCCGTCTGTCCGTCCGTCTGTCTGTCTGTCTGTTTGTCTGTCCATGCATTCTTGTGCGCACTCTACAGGTCGCAAATATTAAGATATTTTTATGAAACTTGGTAGACCGACTTATGTCGGCCCAAGGACGACGCCTACTGATTTTGGTTAAAATCGGTCCATGGTTAGACCTAGTGCCCATATAAGGGTCCTACCAAAATTATATTGTTTATACGCTGCAGGTCGTAAATATTAGGATATTTTGATGAAATTTGGTACACAGACCTATATTAACCCAGTAACGCAGGCTATTGATTTTGGTGAAC
Organism: Leucophora obtusa; assembly: GCA_949987735.1. Lineage (NCBI taxonomy): Eukaryota > Metazoa > Arthropoda > Insecta > Diptera > Anthomyiidae > Leucophora > Leucophora obtusa. The sequence continues at coordinate 305,549,968 of OX465295.1, forward strand.
ATCGGTCCATGTTTAGACCTAGTGCCCATATAAGGGTCCTACCAAAATTATACTGTTTATACGCTCCAGGTCGCAAATATTAAGACATTTTGATGAAATTTGGTACACAGACCTATGTTGGCCCAAGAACGAAGCCTATTGATTTTGGTTAACACCGGTCCATGTTAAGACCTAGTGCCCATATAAGGGTACCCCCAAAATTAGCTTGGTTACACACTGCAGGTCGCAAATATGAAGATATTTTAATGAAATTTGGTTCGCTGACTCACATTATAGAAAATTTTGACACAAGTCCCATTTTAACCCATTCGGATTTCGGATCCAAATATTAGTTGACTTTTAACCAGACTGCCTACTTTTTTTACCTTCAAACTTTTTTTGAATAAGGAACGGTTTTCAAGCGACAAGCATGTAAAGTTAAAATTTATAAAATTTTAAAAAAGTTAACTTTATAAAATAGAAAAAAATATTTGAAAAATTGCCAAAAATTCATTTACGATCTAGCGTATATTACCGATAATAACAAAGCTAGTTTAGAATCTCTAATTCAGTTAAAAATTGTTCTCCTGGACTCATAGGATAACGCCAGAATAGGTTTTACAAATATCTCTAACTCAAAAACTAGCCAACAGATTTTCTGGAAATTAAACACAGATTATATACTCAGAGGTAGTAGTAAGCAGAACTAATTTCGTCAATTTATTGATGCTTAGTGCCAAATTCGCCAAATTTTGTAATTTTCAAAAAGCGAAAATCGCCATAACTTTTGAAATAACAACAATTGATCAACAATTTTTGGTCCGTAATTTTATTATTTGACTACTGGGTTTCAAGATGCGTCTTTAACCTTTGTTGTGGTAGGTATATCGCCTAAATAAAGCGATAAATTAAAATTTTAATATTTGTTCCATAGGAGATTTTCAACGCCAAATATATGGTTTAACTGTTATTATAATCAGAAGAAAGAGCATTAGAGGGTTAGTACCTAAAAATTAAGGGGTCTGTGATAAATCTTAAATTATAAAACTCAGATATAACTATTCAGAAATGTAAAACATATATTTTCTAATCAATTTCAATGTATTTTTAGATAACTGAGGTGCAAATTCCTAAAAAATAACCCTTTTAAAAGATGCATATTAAGGAATCTACTTTTTTTCTTTTGCCATAGTATGTAAATTTTTTTTTTTTTTTTTTTTTTTTTTTAATTCATTTTATTTACAATCTATTTTATACAATATTTAGTAAATTTGATAAATCACAGGCTACTTAACATATGTTATTAAACTTCAGCAAGCTTAATAAACTTATCTTACATATTTTTATTTACATTTATATTTACATTTTGTTTTAAAAGATATATGTACATTATTTACATTTTTAAAACCTAGGTTTATTTTCTGTACGGGAGATCTAACACATGAAACCTTTTCAGTCGTCTTATTTCGTCCGTTTCATCTAACAACGTAATGGCTAAAATATTACTATGGTTGCTAATTCGATCTATATATCTAGAACTGAATCGTTTTATTTCATCTTTTATAAAAGGAATTCTAAGATCTTGATGAATTTGTTTGTTGGTTACAAACCATGGAGCATTGGCTATACATCTTAAAGTTTTAGACTGAAACCTTTGCAAAATCTCGACGTTGGAATTACTTGTTGTTCCCCAAAGTTGGATACCATATGTCCACACTGGTTTTAAAATAGACTTGTATAACTTTACTTTATTTTCCAGACTAAGCTGAGACTTATGGCCTAACAGCCAGTACATCTTTTTAGTTTTGATATTTAGATGTTCTCTCTTTGCTTTAACGTGCTGCTTCCATGTAAGTCGTTTATCAAGATGCATTCCTAGATATTTTACAGAATCTGTTTTTGGTATTTCAGAACCGTTAATTTGTAATGAGGGACAATCTCCTCTTCTTAATGCAAATGTGACGTGGTTCGATTTTTCCGTATTAATACTGATCTTCCATTTTGTTAGCCACAGTTGTAGATGATTTAATTCTCTTTGTACCAAATAAGATGCTTCGACTGCTGATTCACTTGAAGCAATTATTGCAGTATCATCAGCATAGGTGGCTATCGTAACATTATCACTTATAGGCATGTCTGAGGTGTATATAGTATACAACACTGGGCCTAACACACTACCTTGTGGTACACCTGCTTTGATATCACATATATGAGACGTTTCATCAACAACTTTTACATAAAATGTTCGTTCAGCCAAGTACGATTTTAAAAATAGATAGTATGGAGTTGGTAAAAGCGACTTAAGTTTGTACAATAGACCTTTATGCCACACCCTGTCAAAAGCCTGTTTCACATCTAAAAAAACTCCAGAGCAATACATTTTTCTTTCAAGAGAGTCTGTGATAACTTTTACAATTCTGTGACACTGTTCCGGGGTTCCATATTTATGGCGAAAACCAAATTGATGATCTGGAATAATATTTCGTGTTTCTAAAATAGGTAACAATCTACTTGAAAATAATCTTTCAAAAATTTTTGAAAAAGTTGGCAACAAACTTATTGGCCTATACGACGAAAGTAAATTTTCTGGCTTATTTGGTTTAGGAATCATTATAATCTCAGCGCATTTCCATTGAGATGGAAAGTAGGACAGTCTTAAAACAGAGTTATAAATTAGGGTTAAAAATATCACACTTTTCTTTGATAAAGATTTGGCAACTATTGTATCTATTTTATCGTAACCAGGAGACTTTGTGTTATTTAGTTTGGAGATTTCAGTTTGTACCTCCCTTGGTGAGAACGATTTTATCGGTAAATCCATTTGGCATGGGGATTCTAAAAATTGCAGTACGTTACATTCGTCGGTAGAATTTGTTGTTGGAAATAATTCAAACGTTTTCTCCAGATGTTCAGAAAATGAGTGGGCTTTATTTGTATTATTTCTGCACCAATTTCCATTTGGGCCTTTTATTGGAACATTTCTTTTCATTTGCCTATTTAAGTACTTTGTGGCCTTCCATAAACTGTACTCACTATTATTTGTAGTGTCCAGATTTCTTAAAAAATTTGACAATTCGTCATTCTTCAATTCAGCTATTCGTTTTTTGAGGTAGTTTGAAGCATTATTAAAATTAGTTTTATCTCTTGGATTTCTACTGGATTGCCATATTCTTCTTAATCTTCTTTTATGTTGTATTAAATCTCTTATTTCAGCGGATATTAAGACTTTACTACCATTTTGTGGTGATAACTGAGGAGTGCGGCCCATGGATAAGATTTGTAAATTTTTCAACTGCTAAATCAATATCATCACCAGATTTAATTGGAATGTTTAGTTCTAAATTTTTATCCATCCAGTATTGAAACGAATTAATATCAGTTTTATGAGAAATTAATTTGCAGTTTTTTGATACAGTTTGTAGAACAGTACTGTAGTTTAAAATTATGGGTGTATGATCTGAGCTAAGGTCATTACAATCTATTATATCAAGTAGATGGTTTGATATGCCGGAACAAACAAAAAAGTCTAATAAATCTGGTATTTTATTAGGGTCACTTGGCCAATATGTAGGTCTACCTGTAGACAGAGTCTTATAATTATGTTTAACAATACATTTATACAGTTCTCTTCCTTTTGGAGAAGAACATCTTTATCCCCACCAAGGGTGTTTAGCATTGTAATCTCCACCAACAATAAATCTAGGTCCAAGTATTTTAAAAAAAATTTCATAGTTTTCAAGAGTTAAATTATGTCGGGGTGGGAAATAAACCGAATAAATTGATATATCGATGTTATCACATTTGATTTTAATGCCACTAGCTTGAATTGACGGTATAGTTATGGGGTTCAAAATTTCAAATTTTAGACTTGATTTAATCAAAACGGCAGAGCCAGCGTGTGCTTTACCGTCTGGGTGATTCGCAGTAATAAGATCATAACCTCTAATATTAAAATGAGTTTTATCAGTAAAATGTGTTTCTGAAATTAATAATATATCCAAATAATTAGATTTAAGGAAAATTTCTATTTCCTTGGTATGATTGGAAGCACCGTTGGCATTCCATGCTGCAATCCTCAGATTTATTTTCATAATTTTACCATTATTTGTGTCATCATATCAAAAAGTTTATCCATCATCCTTTCTAATCTCTCCATAAACCTGTTTTCGGAAATATTTGTGTTGCCAGTGACTATTTGTGAGTATGAAGGCCTTTCACCATTGTTAATATTGTTGTTGTTGTTTTGTGGATTTGCAAACTGTGGAAACTGCTGAGAATTTAGTGGCATTTGTTGACTTCTTGACGTATTCTGAATTCTACCATTCGCTGCTCTTTTTTGATGTAACAGTTTTTGGTAGATATCACATCCCTTGTAATTAGCTGTGTGAGACTGTAAACAGTGCACACATTTTGGGGGAGTAGTTATATTTTTAGTACATTCGGCTGTTGGATGTTCTAAACCACATTTAACACACCTAAATGGCTTTTTGCAGTATGATTTGGTATGCCCAAATTGCTGGCAACGATAACATTGAACCAAATCATCAGTTTTCTTTGGAACTTCAATTGAAACGATGGCATTATTTATGTGCCTTATATTAAAAATATCCTTATTATTAGGATTTCGGTCAAGATCTACGAAAAACATTGATAAAGGCAATTTTGTAGCACGGCTTCTGACATTAACTACATCTCTAACTTCATGGCCTAACATTAATAATTCTGCCTTAATATCACTTGCTGGTGTTGTATGATGTATACCCTTAATTACAACTCTATAAGATCGCTCCTGTTTTAACTGATATGTGTGATAACTTATACCTTTGGATTCAAAATATTTAACAATTTTTCTATAACAGTCTACATTTTTGACCATTAATCTAATTTGACTGTCTCTCAGAGATTTGTAATTGAAGTTGTTATTAGAAATTTCTTTACCAATAGCTTTAATCATCATAGATATGTTTGAAACATTTGGTATATAAATTGGTGGCGGTTTTGGGGATGTATCTTCTTCATTGTCCTCATCAGTTTTTCCTTCTTCCTTGTCATTTTCACCTTGGCTTCCTTTCGTTTCAGCAAGTAACTGGAACCGATTTCCTTTTGATGTTGTTGGTTCTACGGATGCATTAAACTTTTTATGTTGATGCATATTTGGTGATCTATTTAACCGTCGCTTGTTACAATTAGTTTCAGGTACTTTTTGCCAAGTACCATCACTATCTTCACTATCATCTTCACTTAAGTTTGTCATACTGACAAACTATTGTTCTTTTTAACGGTAATGTTTTTTGTTGTTTTTTTTTGTTTGTGTTTTGTTTATTCTACTATTGGATTATTAATCCCTTTGTTTTTAGTCTTTAACAACTTTGTTGTTATTTAAAAAGGTTTATGGTTTTTGCTAATAACACACACTATACGTCTACTCACAACCGCGGTTTAATAGAGACTGTATGTAAATTAGGGTGGGTCAATTTGTATGGAGGCAAAAAAAAAATTAAAATCGTAGGGGGTGAAATGATTCTACGAAGAATTCTAAGCAACTTTGCCCTAGAAACCATAGGTCTAAAATGGATTTCGAGCTTGCGGAAATTCAAAAATATGTTGTGTGTAGTGCTTCACTGCAATGTTTGTGTAAAATTTGCGTTAACATGTAAGCATTGTTAACCAGGAATAGTTCTGGACTTTTTAGATAGGAGTCTTCATCGTCTTTCCTTATTCTAAGAAAAAAAATCTCAAAATTTTTTTATTTTTTACTAAACTGCTAAGCTAATGACATAAATCAGCCTAAAAATGAGCGCACGGTACAGGTTGGTATGTTAAGATATAGCATATTAATTTTGGTTGAAATCGGTCCACGTTTGGACTTAGTGCCCATATAAAGTACTCCCAAAATTGCTTTTTCGCACGCACAGGTTACAAATACGAAGTTAATGAAATTCGGTTCATCGAATTATATCTGCCCAAGGTCGAAGTCTGTTGATTACGGTTAATATCTGTCCATGTTTAGACCTAGTGCCCATATAAAGGTTCCTCCCAAAAATGTTTTTTGCATACTACAGGTCTCAAATACGAATATATTTTAATGAAATTAGGTACTCTAATTCACATGGGCATAAGGACAAAGCCAATTGATTTTTTTACAATTGGTAAATTTTTAGGCTTAGTGCATGCCGACTATACGATACCCTACACTAGTCTGTGTACCAAATTTCATCAAAGTATCTTAATAGTTGCGACCTTTAGAGAGCGAATATGCCCATTTTTGGGGGACCTTTATACGGGCACTAGGTCTAAACATGGACGGATTCCATATAAAATCAATAGCCTTTATTCATGAGCCCATATGAATCCGTGTATAAAATTTCATTAAAATATCTTCGTATTTGCGACCTGTAGTGTGCAAACAATATAATTTTGGGGGAACCTTTATATAGGCACTAGGTCTAACCATGGACCGATTTGAACAAAAAGGCTTTGTCCTTGGGCCGAAATTAGTCGGTATACCAAATTTTGTAGAAATATCTTAATATTTGCGACATCTACCATGCGCACAAAAATATGTGGATATTCTGGGTCAATCGGTATACTTAAAGGTGGTTAGTTTCAATATTTTTTGGAATTATAAACATCAGCACAAACTCATTATACCCTGTACATGTACTGGTGTAGGGTATAATTAATAAAACTCATTATTCAAACTCAAAAAGCACCACTTACAATATATTTCGGAATTTCCGCAAGCCGAAATCCACTTTAGACCTATAGTTTCTAGGGCAAAGTTGCTTAGAATTCTTCGTAGAATCATTTCTCCCCCTACGATTTTTTGTACCAGAAATTGACCCGCCCTAATGTAAATACATATAAAATTAATTTGCAATAAAAAATATATGAAATTTGTATTTCAGATTGAATTTTCTGTAAATATTGATTCAAAAGTTGTGATTCTTTTGATAAAATGAATTTAGTGGAATCTGAATTTATGTTGTATGTTAAGATTTTGCAAATCCGATTAAGGGATTTTACAAAATCTGCAAAATAGGAAAATAAGTAAAATTTTAATTTTAATTGCAATTGGGTCCTTGACCCCTTATCTAATCGAAACAAGTTGATATGTTTCTAAAAGCACAAAGTCCATATTCTTAAACCATATTAAATATTATCCGTGGTTTAGTCAGGTATATGAATAAATAAAACAAAATGTCTTTTTCCTAAACTTAAATTTTCGATATTTCAAAAAGAAAAGCTAATATTAAAATTTGGTGTTCACATTCGTGGTATTCATTATAAAATCTATCAGAATTCATATGTCCATGCCCGATGCATTTTTAGTGTTGCACTGTGTAATTCATAAAAATCCAAAATCGTTTTAAAAATATTTTAGTAATTGCAATTTCCTCAGACCATTGTAGGGTTAAAATGAGATCAATTTTGAAAATCGTAAAAAATAAAATATTTCATTGAAAAATTTACAATGTTATACTATAGTTTCATTTCTAAGATCCACAAATATTCAGACAAAAATTTTTATCTCTCTTTGTTTATGACAACTTAGTCCCAGGCATGGCCAAAAATGGGATTTTTTTTTATAAATTTGCAAAACTCTAGTTTTGAGTTTTTTAAAATTTTGTTCAACAAAATACAAAAAAAAAAGTGGACAACGCATAGAGGTTTATTAAATACACCTTAGATAATAATTCTACTGAAAATTACACATATCCCTCTTTTAACTTAACAGTGACGGAGTTTTAAATTTGAAAATTTTAGAGAAGTGTGAATTTGGCCAATAATTTAGATAATAGTATTAATTTTTGTCTTTTTCGCCAGCCGTAACAAAATCAATTCCGATTTCTTTTAATTCTGATACAGGAGATTGTTTTCCGAAAATTTTGTAAAACTCCGACAACTTTAACCCTTTCTTTACCAAAGTCAAAGGTGAAATTTTTGAAATTTTTCGATTTTTTCTGGAAGTATATAAAAACAATGTGTTGTTTCTTGCGGAATTTGATTAAAGATGTCCGCATAACTCTGTTAACGCAAAATTTTATACATAGTAATAAATAATTTGAAATTAAACCTTATGAGCACATGGGGTCAAAATGGTCCCAAATTTTTGAAATCTAAAAAAGTGCCATTGACATAAAAACCGATATAAAACCTTTAATTAAGCATTTTCTAGAAAAAAAATCTAAATTAACATATTTGAGAGCATGGTGTCAAAACCCATTTTTTATGTTAAACAACGCTGGTTGGCTGAAAAATGTAGAAGCCATAAAAAAATTTAAATAACTCCTTTTTTCACATTTTTTAAACAACAATTTATGGTTTCCATAAAAATTTTTCAGCCAACCAGCGTTATTTAACATAAAAAAATCTGTCATTTTGACACCATGCTCTCAAGTAGGTTAACTTTGATTTTTTTCCTAGAAAATGCTTACTTAAAGGTTTTTATATCGGTTTTCATATCAAATGGTACTTTTTTACATTTCACAATTTTGGGGTCATTTTGACCCCATGTGCATTGTAAATCGTATTTCAAACTTCAGGGCCGATGCGGCACGTGTTCCCGTTATACGATAATATTTACACAAGAAAATTCTCGTCTAGGAGAAGAAGAAATTGTCATTGAGTTTGTAATTTAACATAATAAATATTTCTAGAAATTCTAAAAACGTCGTCCTCTGACGATTTCCTTAGGCAGGAATGAAATCCGGATAGGGGCATGCCTTCAACAGATAATTTTTCACAGTTGGTCAAATAAGTTTGGGGATTTTAGCAAAATTAATTCTTTTAATATTTAATAGTATTCACGCAAATAAATAGTTTATATTATAAAACAAACCTCATTATTTTATTTCTTTAATACAAATTTTGACTGCGAAATATATATGTACGAGTATACGTCCTTTTCCTGTTATGTTCCTTTGATGACTAAAGAAACAAGAGAAAACATTTTCTTATCATATTATTTTCTTTACTAGGAATTTCTTAACAAGCGCCATAATGTTTTCATTTGTATTGATCGACAAACACAACAATACACACTTAAAATAAACAAGCGACATCAATCACTCACTATACACTAACGCCCCTATCGTTTTCTTTTGAAAACACAAACATTAAAAAAGTTGCCAACAAATTTATCTAGATTAGCGGATACAACGGACTTTTAACGAAATTCGAAAATGAGATGAGTAATTTATTTTTGTTGCATCTGACTTCTTCTCGATAAGTACTGAAGTAAAGCTGATACAGAATTCATTGAATACACTAATAATAACAGAAGAAAAATTAATAAATCATAATTGTTAATCACAACTGTCACAGCCATAGGCTGTGTTTTTGTTTTTCTATCAGTTTGTCTAGTGGTTTGAGCTAACACATGTCGCAAAATTTGAGTAGAGTGTCTATATTGACTGGAAAATTAAAAAAAAATTAAAAAACAAAACAATAAATGCAACTATTAATATAAAATATAAATGATAATCAAATATTAATTGCAAAATGTATTTATATTTAAAATTTTATTTAATTTTGTTACATATATACTGATAAACAAATAGAATGAAAAAAGCAAATGAAAACATGTTGATAATTTTATTAAGAGAGCATTTTGAGAAACATTTCTTCGTTTTTTTCTTTTGAAAAAAAAACTTGTTTAATCAGTGTTGTCAAGTTTGGTTTTCCATTTTGAGCGTTTTTTTTAATAATTTTTGTTAATATTATTTTAAAATTTTTTAAATAATTTATTTTGTTATACAAATAATTCAACTTTCCTTGACAATTTTATAAATAACCTATTTTATTATACAAATAATATATAATTCAACTTTTCCCATTCTTGTTAATTTAAATTTATATTGTTTTTGTTAGCTTATTTAAAAATAAAACTATTATAACTATCAATATTAGTTTAAAAACCCCAAAATTGATACCATTGACAAATGTATATTAACATGGGAACTTTTTGCATGTTGTGGCAACATGGGAATCTCTTAGATTCTCTTAAAAATCTTCAAAAAACACTCTATTCCTCTTCACGTTTTTACATAGAAAAATCTGAAAAAGAAAACACTCAACCTCACTTTTTACAATGTTTATCAATATGTTTTCATTTGCTTTGCCCGACTTCACGAACAAAAATAAAGAACAAAGTCTGAGCGAGGAAGAGAAGTGTAGAAGACCACTGCTTCGACACACAAAAACAAAAAACGGTGAGCACGGCAGTCTCTCTAGTAAATACATACTTTTTGGTCCTGTATCAGTTTTGTACTTATCGAGAAGAAGTCAGATGGGGAAAAAAAATAAATGACTCATCTCTGCATCATTTTTGAGTTACTTTAGAAGTCAGTTGCAAATCAGTTAGCTAAAAGTCAACTTGATTTTGAATTATCTAATAAAAGACAGGGCATCGACCTACACTTGTAGTTATTTAAGTTGCGCTTGGTATTAATACGTTGTGTATGGTGTGTGGTTTGATATTTAACATCACTCACTCATACATGTTTGGCCACTAATACTTTAAAAGTACCCAAATGATAATTTTGACATTCTCTGTTGCATTCAGCTGTAGCTTAGCCAAGCCGGTCTTATATTTCAGCCGAATATTAACAGGTAATATCGTCAACATTGTCTCGAATGCTCTCGAGAACAAATGTTCTGGTGACACCGCTGATGCCTAAGCAACATGTGCGCTATATATGCTGAATAGTGCTTCCAAAAAACTGACTTTTTTAGAAACCAGTTTGTCGCTTAACCGAAAATGGATCATTTCAAAAAACTGGATTTCGATTAACCGACAAAAAAAAAAAAAAACGTAAAAAAACACCAAAAAATGGAAATTAAATAAAAAAAGTGACAAATATTCTTTAGAAAACGGTAACAGTGACAATTATATTCTCAGAGTTTTTCAGGAGAACAAATTTATCAAAACCTGAGTTTTTCTGGAGCACAAATTGAAGATTATCGGATAAACAACTTTTCAACGTATGGGACGTTTTATATTGAATATATTAAAAGCTAACCGTTATTCTTCAGGATCAATATTTTATATTTTAAGAGCTTCATCAGAATTTCGGTAGATTTCGGTGAAATTTCTATATATGATTGGGAAGACAAAATTATGAAACTTTCGGTACTAATTTCGGCCGAAGTTGATATTTAAGAAGTAAAAAAAAGTTTTTATTTGAAAAAATTTTTAAAAAACGAAAAAAGATGTAATTTTTAGTACTCCTTTTAACCATTTAAAGTGAGAACGGGCCGAAAAAACATACGTTTTCTTATTTTCATATCAAAATTTCATTTAAATGGAGTGAATCACACATCAGATCTTCTTTGTAGGAAAAGGCCAAGAAATCTAAAAATTTGTTTCTTCTGAATTTTTGATCAAGAATATTTAAATAAATATTTTGGGTATTAAACACAAATTTTTTAATATTAATTTTTGACATCCGCAAGATTTTGGGTTTGAATTTGTATAAACGAACATTTTTCAGCAATTCGCCACTTACGTTTCTTAATTTTTGAAGGGATTTTAAGTTAAAAATAATAAAATAAAAAACCGGTTAACCGAAATTCTTAAATCTCGGTTAACTGAAAACCGGTTTATTTTCAACGGTTAACCGGTTTTTTATGAAAACCGAAATATGAACAAAAACCCGGTTTTTCGGTTAACCGGCTTGGAAACACTAATGCTGAAGAGCCTTAATATTGCAACCTTTTCCATTGAAGTCTACCACACTAAATTCCGCATATGACAGGATGCTACGCTCGATGGGCCTTTGCGCTCTCAACATGTTATATAGCTAAGAATGTGATTCCGAGTTCATTGGTATAATATTAGCTGGATGTAGATTTCCCCTCCACAACGTGGTGAAGGGTTTAAAAAAATTAACAAAAATTGTAAATGGTGATCTAGGCTTGCAAAATATTTTAGTTTAGGCCATTCGTAAGTTTGTGATGCAGTTTTGTCTGAGGCCGGGGTAAAACTCAGTTTGTCCAAGTTCGTCAAAGGTCTGCCTCCTTTGAAATAAAACAGCAATCGTTTCTTTTGTTTAATTCACTTGTACGATCCTGTATCGCACACAGTTTTATTTACCAAGATCTTAAACTACTTATTTAATCTAATGACTGTTATTCTTTAAACGTTGTCGATGATTCGGTGCACAGGATGATCTTCGGCAACTCTGGCAGTGGTTGCAGTACCTCCAAACGTCGATAGCTCTGTCACTGGTTCGATATGATTAGGTATTGAACTACGACCCGTAAATCTTTATAAGTATCTCACGAAAATAGTAAGCAGGTGAGTCGGGTTATTCCGGGGAAACGAGGAGATGTTGTAAATAGGATTAGTAAATATGTCTAAGCGACTCATGAGAATAGTAAGCAGGTGAGTCGGGTTATTTCGGGGAAACGAGGGAATATGGTAACTACGATTAGTAAATAGTTCTAAGTAACTCACGAGAATAGTAAGCAGGTGAGTCGGGTTAATTCGGGGAAACGAGGGAATATGGTAAATACGATTAGTAAATATTTCTAAGTAACTCACGAGAATAGTAAGCAGGTGAGTCGGGTTATTTCGGTAACTCCGACCTTGTTGGCTTATTCGTGTATACTTCGCAGAAGTACGAAGTATAGTAAAACTCAAACTGGGTTCGGGTTACCTCGGGAACACGAGGAGATGTAAATACGATTAGTAAATATTTCTAAGTAACTCACGAGAATAGTAAGCAGGTGAGTCGGGTTAATTTGGGGAAACGAGGGAATATGGTAAATACGATTAGTGACTCACGAGAATAGTAAGCAGGTGAGTCGGGTTAATTTGGGAACTTTAATCGGGCTGGCTTATTCGCCACGGGACGAAGTATAATAAAACTCCAACTGGATTCAAGCTCTCCCATAGGCCATACAACTTTTTCATTATAAGTAATACGTTTTATTAACCTAATAAGAATTACAAGAATATTTGCCCTTTCAAGTGAAAATATATTATTGGTTAGGGGTATCAGCATTTCCATTAGGTATATGAATAAGTAGGTTATTTGTAACGGCACGTTACAAGTTCTCCAATATTCTATTTTGTGCATAGGAAACAGTGGGGCTGAAAGAGTAAAAGCTTTCCCCGTAAAGTAGTTTTCTTGTAGATTTCATAAGTAAACAAAAAAAAAAAAACATATGAAAAATTATGAAATACTCGTATCAAATTCTAAAGTTAATATACTTTATTCACAACCTCATATTTTTTTTTCTTTCAGGATAAATTTTTCGATAACATTATTGAAGAATTCATTTCTACTCGTAAGCCACGTCCCGATTATTTTAATGTTCTCAATCACGGTGATGCGTGGTCAAACAATATTCTTTTCAAATACGCCGATGATGGCAAATTGGAAGAAGCCCTTTTTGTGGATTTTCAAAATACAAATTGGGGTACCCCTGCACAGGACTTATTCTATTTCATTATATCTTCAGTACAAATTAATATTAAACTGTCACAATTTGACTATTTCATACGCTACTATCATCAACATTTAACAGAAAATTTGAATTTATTAGAATATCCCAAGGAAATACCAAGTCTTAAGGATTTTCATGTGCAAATGATAGATTTCGGGTCATGGGCTACAGTGACCGCATTCTTAACATTGGGTATTGTGCTACTAGATCCAACAGATAATGCGAAATTTGAACATTTTATTGGTGAAGCCAAGGAGAGTGTTGATTTTAAAAATTCCTTGTATTCAAATGAACGTTATCGTAAATATATTAAAGAAATATTACCTTGGTTGTACAATCGTGGTTTTATGGATATCAGCAATATGTAAGTATGACTTATGCACAAAAACATGTTGGCCAAGATATTGGTAAAATAGGCTCTAGCTAAAGGAAAAATACCGGAGTTTGTACTTAGTTTTTTTTTAGATAAAAACTCATAAATTTATTCCGGATTTTTCAGTGTGTAAACAATACTGGGTGGTTCTTTTGTCAGTAACTGGGAAAACATGTTTTTGCTTATAACAAAAAAAAAAAAAGTATGGCCCTTACTATATGGCCCTTATATTTAAAGTCGACTTTATTTTTAATCATACGGTTTTGTTCATTTTGTGTATGAAAACCTTACATTTTTGATTGGTTTGATTGGTTGAAAATAAATTAACCAATCAGAATGCTCCAAAAATTAACCAAGTCATGGCATACCGACACCCAATATTTTAACTAAAGTCGACTTTAACTAAAATATACATTTGAAAAATTTAGATAGTAAAGCACCGTAAGTTGTTTTTCATGTGAAAAAATTTTTTAAATTGCAATTTAAGTTATAAAAATTAACAACTTTTAATTTTATAACAAAGCCACAATCAAAATAAACACAAAATGTCACTTTTTCACCAGAAAAATAACAGTCTGGTACATTAAATTTGCGTGAAAACAAACATGAGGTTTCTAGAAGACGTTCGTCTTCACACGAATGAGTGACTAGATGTATTTGGTTTTTGCATTGCATGTATTTTGTTATTGTATTTTCGTTCGTGTAAAGCAAAACGTCATCTAGAAACACCAACAAAGTCTACACAATTTTCACCTGAAACTCATTGTGGTGAAAAATTATTTTTTTATATGGAGTAAAACAGTTTTTTCACGTGAAATCGAAACAACTTACGGTACCTAACTAAAAAAAAGCATAATTTTAACATTTAAAATTAATAATAAAATAAAATATTTTTATTTACCAAAACCTAATGCAGTAATTTAGATAATACATCCATGTCTACTGATAAGTTAGCACAACCTGCAACTACTACTGTTGAGGAAAAATCTGAACAATCATCTACCACTTACCCTGAATGGGTTAACGAGTCGCTATTTATCGATGTGATACGTACTGATTTTGAAAATTATCAAAAAATTCTGAAGTTTGCCGTAAGCCCCGCAACAAGTGCTGGTGATAATTATTCATCGATAATGTTGAAAATTGATATCGACATTGAACTAACAGGTAAATATTTTTAATCATCCATATCAATTTATGATTATTATAAATAAATTATTATGACTGGCATATTTATAATCTACACTATTTTGTAAATTAGGATATGTTAAGTTTGTAAATCACCTTATAGTATACCGATTGACTAAGAATCACTTTTTCAGTCGATTTATCCATCTGTCCATGTATATTTGTAATCAAACTATAGACCGTAGTTTTGAAAATAATTTGACGAAGTATGAACCCCATTAAAAATGGTTAAAACCGGTTCAGGTTTTGGCCTAGTTACCATAGTAAGATCCTACCTGAGCCTAAATGTATTATACTTAAATAGTATTAATACTAAACCAAAGCTATATATTGCATGGGGCCTTTACAATTTTATTCACGAACCAGATAGCAAAAAACAAGGCTTAAAGTTGGCTTAGTTCCTCTCGGGTTTTTATAGCTTTTTGGAAGCCGAAAAATTTCAAAAACTGTATTACCCTTTTTTTTTTTATTAATTTTTATTTGGTATTATTTGGTATAAAAGTGTTACATGAATTGTATTAATTAGGAAAGTATAACACGTCGACTAACTGACAAATTAATCCTTGGAGCCTGACCTGGCTATAAAGCCAAGAATTTGACGTGGAAAATTTCGAAATCCAAAAAGGAAAATTCGAAAAATTTAAATTCCATTAAATTAACGATCGTCATTGTGGTTTTTGTCGAAAACTGTTGAGTCGATATTTACGCAACGTTCCCTTAATTGAAATTCACTTCCCGGAGTATGTTTCATAAAGTCGGCATGGCCGACTTTATAAAATATGTGAATATAAATATTTGAATTCGGAAGTTATTGCAGTACTTATACTTCTCCGTATAAAGTCCCAAAAATTAATATTTTTGGTTTACAACAATAAAAATTCAGAAAAGCTAAATACTACTAACAAAGGAAACAATGAAAAGCTTTCAATAATCGCTTTTCAACAATACCACATTTACATATGGTTCCTTTGGATATAATACCATAAAAAGCAAAAATTTGAAAAAAAGACCTATTTTCAACCACGTTTTGACATTTTTTGAGTATTTTGTTAGTTTCTTTAGTACAAATTTGCAGTTATTTATCTTTCTTAACGATTTTATCAATATCGTTAACATAAATAATTGCTAGATTAAATTAGATAAGAAGGCACTGCGCACCGCGACCAATATAGATATTTCGTGCTGTCTAGAGTTCACTAGAGATTCAGGCTACCTATAAAGCCAATAATCATATTATGAGAATTTTCCCAAATGTCAGAAGATGACAAGAAACGGTCACCCAGAAACCTGAGTTTCCTGTCACACAGGTTTCGATATTAGCAGAGAATATGCTCCGATGACTCACTTTCCAGCTCACAAAACCTGCAAACATCATTATTCGATCGACCCTGTTTGTGAAGCTGGTAACTGAGCCCACAGTGTCCAGTTAAGTATCCCGTAAGGATCCTTAGGTTTACCCTGTCGAGTTACAATAGTTACTTTAGTACTCCGCCGGACAAAGAAATAAATCTCTTGACCTGCCTCGTGCTCCCCAGCCAAGGAAGGCACTTCAGCCCAGATCGCAACCAATTCTCCCAAGATAAAGAAGAAATTATGGGTTGTTCCTCACAAGGATGTCCGATCTAGGCCGACTATGTTTGAAATCGTAAATCAACCTACCATGGTTCGCATTTAGCCCCTTGATGGCTCCATTGTGCACCCACGGCTCCTGAATGAACACTACATCCAGGGCGTCGACGATGAACCTCCTATTGGCAGCATCAGATACCGCTTTGGCATGGTGAAGGTGCTTCGGTGTTCTGCCCTTTGTGACAGCCATCATTTACGAGCATGCTTGGCAGCACGTTTTGCCACCTTTCTGCCCCGATTAGTGTTCAGCAATGCAGCTTCCTTTGCCGAGTTTCTTTCCCACTTTTTGCGCCTGCTGGGAGCCATAAGCTTGGCCGAATTTTTGGCACTGGGCTCAGAAAATAAATTTGGCAAGGTTCCTAGAGCAGCCCGGTTTCTCATCGGAAGTTGAGTTATTAGAAACTCTTGTGTTGGATTTAGCCGCAGTTGCTGAGGTGCCTGTTTTTACCTGGTTGGTTATGTCGCGCCCGAGCTCTTGTTGTTGTCTTGTAGGTCTTACTAGCGCTTTTCCATACCCAAAGATCCTTTCGCGTGAGTAAGTCAGCTGAGATCGAGTCAATAGATAGGGTTAGCTCCACTATACCACCCTTAATGACCCTGCTCAACACCTTCCAGTACTCAACCGAAAGTTCGCAGTTCTGGCGCTCAACGAGTCTAAGAATTAGATCATTGGATGTGTCATATTTTCAGAAAAATATCCCGCGAACACTTGGGCCTTCGGCATTTCGTCTTCCGCGACCACCTTCAACACAGCGTCACTCCATGGCTTTAAAGTGGGGACATGAGCCTCCAGCAACTGCGCTGTGTCTTCGTCACGGCATACAAAACTAAGCCATCCCGGCTTAAAGGAGCAGCTCGAGAAGCAGGGCTTGATGGTCCCCTTTCTCAGCTCCGCTATTTTGTAGAGGGCAGCTCTTTGGATGGAATGCAGTTTTTCGTCTGTCCATCTAGTTGCCGGGAAATCAGGTGGAATGATACCGATCTTCGTCGTTGCAACCGCTTCTTTATAAGATGGCACCGCTCTTTTTAGCTGTTTTATCGGAGCTGCCAAAGCTGCCTTTGGTAATGTCCCACCAGCAACCTTTACAGGTGTACCATCTGTAGCCATCTCAGCGGCCCTTTTTGCAGGATGTCCGGAATCAGGTAGTGTTGAGCCATCTGATAACACCTTTTTGCAACACGCTTGCCTCTAGGTCAATTCCTTCATCCAGCTACATCCTCAGGCGTTTACGAGCAGCCCTTATTCTCTCAGTCGTAGGTTTCGACTTTTCGCCTGGAACTTCTTCTGTTACAGCATATTTGGGCTGAGAACTTAAAAGTTCGTCTTGCTCATCCATTGATATGTTAGTATTGGTGCCTATAGTTGGACCCGAGAGGTCCTCTGTTGCGATCCCAACATCCAATGGTTCAGCAACGTTCAGCAACTAGAAGCGTCTGCTGTTGTCACAACCATGGTTATATTGTTCTCAGCATTCTTTGTGCATAAAGCCTCTTCGCCTAATAAGAATAGATCAATCGAATAGACGCATCGAGCCTTTCTTGCCTATTTTCAATTATATTTTGTTTATTAAATCCATCTGAAAAATGATAAAACAGGGATTAAAACAGTACGCTTAGTAGCAGGGCCCTGTACTACCAGCGGGCTAATACAACCAGGGTTCGCCACGTCCTGGAGGCCACCGTTCAAAAATATACTGACGTAGTGCTATTCATCCCATATGCACGGTTGGATTACACCGGGGATTACGGGTTTTTATCGAGTGTCCGCTCTAGATCCGCCATGTTTTACGAAAAGCAGGGACACCTCTAGCCGGATGTGGCTCTTCACCACGCATGGTCGGTCTTTGGATTCCTTGAAAGGCTAAAGCATTATCAACAGATTAGCTAATACACTTCACGATCCCTGCAGTACTCGCTGCTTCGTCCCCTTAACAATTGTTAAGTTAAACTTTAGAGTTTTTTTTTTGGTTAACCGGTTATTTTAAAAATATCTTTAAGTTAATCGTTTGAAAATCTATATTTCGAAGCTTTTCGCGCTATGTTAAGCACTTTTGTACTGTTCGGTTACTTTTGAGACATCGCGAACAAAAGTAATGAAATAGATAAGTAGGCTGGTAAGTAATTGAGTCCATGTTTTTGCTGGAAGAATCGGTTGCTTTTGGGATAATTTTGAACAAAAATAATTTGTATTGGAATCAGCTGTAGAAGGGGTTACAAAGGAAAATAAACTACAACCGATTTTTTAGAACACAAAAATTTTGTAGGTATTTACATTTATTTTAACATGGGGTGTCATTGGAGGCACCCATTCTAGTAATAGATAATATAAGGCGGAGGGTATAGGGTACCGATTACTGGTAATAAATTAAATAAGGCGAACATAATACCCCAAGTAAGGGTTTGGCCAAATTTTTCTGTCATTTCCACTACTGATTACGAGTTTGAAAGGATTATTTTAAAGCTCTTTCCTTTCCTTTTTCCACCTACATATCTTTCCAGACCACAACACCCAAAATATTTCTTACATGTTAAAAATTCCACCACTTGGTGAACAATCCAAGGCCATTATTAAAATGTTGAAATCATTTGAGAAAGAAATTACCGCCTATTATGAAATCATACCACAATTGGAAAAAATCTTTCAGGAACAAGCTGGACTTAGAGTCGTTTTTGGACCAAAAAGTTATAAACTTACCAAAGAAACAGATTGTGAAACTATAATTTTAGAAAATCTACGTACTAAAGGATTTAGAAATTGTGATCGTTTAGAGGGCTTAGACATGCAGCATACAAAAGCAGTTTTGAAAAAATTAGCTGAATTTCATGCTGCATCAGCATATTTATTTGCAGTCAAGGGAAAATTTCCCGTGGTCTTTGAGTATTCAATGTTTAATGAAGAAACACGACAAGAACATGAAAAATGGGGTGCGTCTTTCACTAAAATATACATGGAATGTCTGGAACAATATGAGGGCAATGACGAATATATCGAGAATGTGGTAAATAATGTAGCAGATTTCTAATATGTTTTTTAATCCATACTAAATTGCACTTTAATGTTGTTTTAATTTTTAGTCAGATTTTTTTAAAAACTCTACAACTTGCTTGATTAAGGCAAATCAAATAGACTGGAATAAATTCAATGTTTTAAATCATGGTGATTGTTGGACCAATAATGTCATGTTCCAATATGATGATAAAGGCGATATAGCCAATACCTACTTTGTTGATTTTCAATTGACCCAATATGGTTCACCTGCATACGATTTATACTACTTGTTGTTATCTTCCCCAAAATTGGAATTTAAAATCGATCAATTTGATTATTTCGTTAGATATTATCATGAAAATTTAAAAGCCAATTTAGAATCTTTGAAATATCCCAATGAAATCCCAACTCTTAAGGAATTACATATGGATTTATTGGAAAAGGGACCGTTGGGTAAATTTTATTTTATTTAATTTTTTTCTTTAAATGACTAACATCAATTGGGTTTTATTTTTCAGCTATGAATGTAGTTACCGGGGCTATGTCTGCTGTACTTTTGGATCCCACCGATGCTGCCAATTTAGAAACAATGATGAGTAATGAATCCGATGGCGTTGCTTTGAAAAAACAAATGTATTTGAATAAACGTTATCGTGCTCATGCTGAAACTTTATATCCTTGGTTAAGTAGACGCGGTCTTTTGGATTGCAAGTAAGATGAGGTTTATTTGTTTGTTGGTAGATAATAAAAATGTAGAAACTATAAAATATTAACCCCTAAATTCATAAACACTTTGTAAAATTATAGGAGGTTTAATGAACAAATTTTGTATGAAAATGACGTTTTGTAAACCTGCTATAACTTTACAAAGCATTTATGAATTGAGGGGTAAAAATATAAACACAAATTTACTCTTCATTTGTAGTTTAGAGATCTGGTCACACTAGGCGAAAAGTTTATTCTAGGCATTGTGTACTAAAAAGTGTTAGTAGTAGATTCTATACAATATATGCAAAAATTAGCAGCATGTCCTGGACCTTCGCGCCGCTTTAGTCATATAAACATACATACATATATTTTAAGGGGCCATAAAATTAAAATCTGAGCCACGTTTCACAATTGAGGCTGTCACCATTGACTCTGAAATGCAAAATATTTTCCAATACACACACAGAACGGATTCGTTGTGACTACCGAATTTGTTGCCAACCGAATTTTGGTAGTAACATGCCCTATCACATTATTCGGTACCATAGCAGTAAAATGTAAAAAATTGTTCCAACCGAATAACTATGATATAGGATGGCATTCAGAAGATGCGGCCAAATTTTTTTAGGAGTTATAACTGAAATAAGTAAAACATTGTTGTTTTTAGTTTTTGTTTTATAATATAATAGGGAAATCTTACCAAAATATACACAAATACAAAAATTATAAAATAAATCTAAATTTATTAAAAAAATACAAAGATTCTGAAATACTTTTTGTTAACACATCCCAAATTCCAAGAAATTTTGTGTGAAAAAACAGATTAAGAGAATTTCAGTCATAACCAAATTTTCTATTGTTGTTTATAAGTTTACATATACGGTTACACTACATTGCTAGATCTGTCAAAACAACAGACTAGTATGTTTTGGAAGATGGCAAAGCAAATTGTGG
The DNA here is from genome assembly GCA_949987735.1 of Leucophora obtusa. Classification (NCBI taxonomy): domain Eukaryota; kingdom Metazoa; phylum Arthropoda; class Insecta; order Diptera; family Anthomyiidae; genus Leucophora; species Leucophora obtusa. Next base: position 305,571,243 of record OX465295.1, read on the forward strand.
TAAATTTTTTTTGTTGTTTTTGTTTTTGTTTAATATTTTAAATGTTTAATGATGCTCCTAGGCGAAAACAAGAAATTCTCATTGAGTTTGTAATTTAACTTAAAATATTTCTAGAAATTCTAAAAACGTCGGCCTCTGACGACTTCCTTAAGCAAGAATGAAATTCGGATAGGTACATGCCTTCAACAGATTATTGTTCACAATTTATTAAATAAGTTTTGGGATTTTAGCACTTCTAAATCATTTAATGCAAATAGTTTTTCGTTAAAAAAAATCGTCAGAATCTGAGTGTAAATCCATAGGAAAGGGTCGTTAGAATCCACAGGATTTTCTATAGGAAAAATTCCTTATAACCGTAGAACCTAAGGGATTTCTATAGAAATAATTTATAATTTTAAGCGATTTTAAAAATATAAAAAATACTGGAATCTGAATGTTTTTATTTGCTTTATTGCAGGATGTCTTATGGTCAGAAGATTTTTATAGAAAAATTTCTTAGCTAAGATTCGGAGGGCTTTGGCCAACAGAAAATCCTTCAGATTGTGAGGAGGTTTTGCTCACAACCTATGAACTTCTTTGAGTTCTGTGTAACCTATCATTTGAGTATGATCACGTCGGGAAACGTTGTGGGATAATTTAAATTCCCGCAAGGATCTCGAATATTGATTTTTTTTAATTTTTCTATAAGATTTAAATTTTCCGAAAAATTTGGACATAATATAGGGCTTTCCAATAAGGACTTTTTTTTAAATAACGTACGTCGCGTCAAATGGTCCATCGGCTACAACTATTGATTCAGCTGGATCTTGTATGGGTGTAAACCAAGATCTGTACGCAAAATTCGCCATAAAGTGGTCTTGGCGATGCCCAGTTCTTGAGAACGCCGCGGAATCGACTGATTTGGATCGTTTGCTACGGACGCCTGAACGGCAGCGATATTTTCGTCACTTCGACCAACCCGTTGTCTCACTGGCACGGCAGCATCACAAAATGAATATGTAGACTCAAATTTTTGGACTAAACATGTTACTGCTTGTCTACTAGGGCGAGAATAACGACGGAAAATTGGAGTTAACGCTCTTAAAGTTGCGGTCACCGACTCCGAATTTCGGTAGTAATTTTTGCATACGTTGTTCGTTCATGTACTTTACCATAATGAAAATGTTGAGTTTACGGAAAGAAAGGAAAGTAACAGTTAGATGATCAGTGAAATAGTACGTTCACAAATTAAATTCAAAGTTGTCAAGTACCTATTGGAAAGCCCTTTATATATATAAATCGTGGGGGAAATTTGGTTATTATTCAATTATCCAGATATACTGAAGGATATGAGCAGACTCATAATAAATTTTTCAAAGTATTTTGACGTCAATAAGAATTGGAAGTAAAAAAAGCTTTTTCGAATTATGTACAAATTCATAAATGCTTTATAAAGTAATAGGAGGCTTACGAAACAAATTTTGTTTTCTAAAGTTCTTATAACTTTATAAATCATTTACGAATTTACACGTTAATCTTCCAAAGTATATAGTTTTCGTTACTTAATAGAGATCATTTTAAAGTTTTTTTTTTACCAATTTTTGAAGTATGTACTCTTTTTTTTTAATTTATGCAATGGATTTTGATCCCTAATTTTATTTATTGAAATGTGTAATACGAATGACTTGATGAAAGGTATTTTGATATAAACATGAAGAGTAAAAGACTTTCGTGAATATATTTACAGGCAATTATTACGATAAATATTTATATTTTAAGTATGCTTCCAATAATTTTATATTTATCATTATTATACCCATGTTTCCAGGCAAATACTGTAATATTTATATGTGAGTCATATTTTTCCCACCTAAATAAGGATATATTTGCAATTTTATTTTTGGAATTTTATTTTATCAATCATAATAATGATCCAAACATATATATTTACAAGCGAATATATTATATTTGTAAGCAAATATATTTTGTTAAAGACATGGCAAATATATTATTACAGTTTTTCCAAACATATATACAGTGGTGGCCACGAATTTAAGGACATTCAAGTTTTTTTTTTAAATTTTATTGTTGTTGCCTTTATTTTTAAAGATCAAAAAAGTGGCTAAATTTGCCATGAAAGGCAAGGAGATGGTTCAGAAAATTGCACAGAATCTTAACGTAATGTTTGTTTTTTCATTTTGTCACTTGTTTTAAGTGGGCGTGGCTTTTAACGAAAAATTAGCGATATCAACCTTTTATCAAATTTCATAGTAAAATTTAGGCAGTACTGATCGGTTCAGTACAAACTGTATATTTTTGGAAATCCCATAAAATTTCCTTAAGTCTTACATCATCTTTATCTACAAATAGTCGCCAGACTTAAAATTGCAGCACTTTAAACATGACCAAATTTTTCTTTGTTTTTAGCGATTTTTAATAAAGTTAACAGCTTAGTTAACAAGTTTTAAAGTGAATAGTTTTATGCTTTTCTTACCACAATATAACAAATCAGTCAAGTTTTTTTTTTACGTTATAGTAAAAAGCATTTCATGTTAAAATTTCAGTGTTGTTAACTTTCTTTTAAAATCGCTAAAAACAAAGAAAAATTTGGTCATGTTTGAAGTGCTGCAATTTTAAGTCTGTCGGCTATTTGTAGATAAAAGTAATGCAACATTTAAGGACATTTTATGGGATTTCGAAAAATATACAGTTTGTACAGAACCGATCAGTACTGCCTAAATTTTACAATGAAATTTGATAAAATGTTGATATCGCTAATATTTCGTTAAAAGCCACGCCCACTTTAAACAAGTGACAAAATGAAAAAACAAACATTACGTTAAAATTCTGTACAATTTTCTGAACCATGTTCTTGCCTTTCGTGGTGAATTTAGCCACTATTTTGATCTTTAAAAATAAAGGCAACAACAATAAAATTAAAAAAAAAACTTGAATGTCCTTAAATTCGTGGCCACCACTGTATATTACCAGCAATAATGTTTTCAGCAGGCTGTTTTTTTCAGCGTATAATAATTGTAAATGAAATTTAAGGAATCTATTGAAGGAATCTGGCCTGTTGTTATCCGAAAGGACCAATTATTGCGAAAGTATTATATTTAATACCCAAAAATGAGCGTGTGGCGGAAAAAAATACTTTTGCCCATTCGATATATGCACTTCATGGATGCTCTAATGTACATGGGCTGTCCAATTTAATATAGACATATTAAATGTGTCGAAAACAAATAATTTTTATAAAAATTGCAAACATTTTTGGGGTGAATAACTCCTTAATGCTGCTAAAGGCTTGGTAGCAAAAAATATCAAAATCGGTTCATGAGCTACTGGATAATTTTTAAAAGTTAATATATGCCATTTTGTACCAAGCATGGCCCTATGCTCCTTATAGGATTGACAGGAATATATATATATATATATATATGGATTCCGTGGGAATTTTTTTTGACAAAACTTGGTAGAAGGATAGCATATTTGGTAACTTTTATGGCTATTTTGATAATACAAATTTCTTTGAAAAATTGCAAGAAACTTAAGTTACTTCTTTTGCAATATTTTTAAGAACTTTTTAAAAGAATGGTATTTTTCGAAGTTTTTTAAAAATTGTTATGTGGCAACACTAGTTCTATATACTTAAAATTTTACAAATACGAATAAACCTTGATCAGTCAATTTTTTTTAAAGTGCAAACTGAACTGGGAATTTTTACTTCCCTTAAATATTTTTTTACATGTTGAAATCTCGAAATCAACACATCGCTTTTATTACGCCGCTCTTTATATTTTTAAATATTTTTTGAAAAAAGTGCTTTGAAGAAGTCGGAAATAGTTTTTTTAAATCATTATATGGCAACCCTGAAAGTAAAATTTATGTAATTTTTTGAATATCGTTTATAGTCAAGTCCTCAAAGTATCACATAAATACTTTCTACGCCATCGTAATATCGCTTTCCTATCAATCCTTTCGCACTTACATATTTTTTGTATTATGCCATCTCTATTTTAGTACACTCCACTCTGCAGAGGGAAGTACTCCATCATTTTAATGTTGCTTAAATCAAAATTTGAAAAATTAAGTCATTTTAAAAGTAGTTTAAGATTTTTTATTATAATATGATTAAGTAAGCCTACACCAGGCTTACTGAAAGTCTTTTAGTGTTTTGATCCGAAATTTGAACGGGCTGAAATAGATTAGTGTCAAAATTCGTTTTAAAATGGTACAAAATTAGAAAATCAGTACACAGAGGAAACTGGTTTGTGCCGGTAATCGAATTACTTAGTTGTGACAACTGAAAAACAATTGAGACAATAGTAATTTGAGTATAACAATGAAATTCCGATCACCTTAGCAATAATTTAATAGTCAGATCTGAAAAATCCGGTAACCACAACCGAATCATTCGATTGGTAATAAATTCGCTGCTTGTCAGAATGAATCTGTTTTCTGGTTGTAAGAAATTTGAATTTTTCCCAATAATGAGCGAATTGTAAGGATGATCTATAAGAGCGATAGATCCAAAAATTGATCGATTCCATCTAAAATCAGTACATTAAAAAAGTTAGTAGAAAAATTAATAAAACGTCTTCTATATCAAGTGTACTAGTTTTCAGCAATTTTTTTTGCTGAAATTCCGTTTTCAGCAAACATTTTAGTTATATTTTTTTAGCACTAAACTAATTTTGAACTAATGTTTTACTAATTTATTTTGCTACAGAAATTATGCTGATAACCGCAGTTTTAGCGTAGACGACAACCAGATAGACAAGGGGTAGATGTCGCAGCTTGTCTGGATGTAGTACCGACAACGGCAATGATAATTAAAAAAAAAACAACTACACAATTTCTATATTTAAATTTTCAGCAAATAAATTAACTAAAGTAAAATTTCTCTAAAAATTATCTGAATTACCAACTTTTTTGCAAGCAGGCTCCTGACTAAAAATTTGCTGATACAGCAAATTTTTTTGCTGACTTTACTCTTTTTTTTTTTTGAGCGTAGACTTTGTCATTGGGCTCATGATGGTCAGCGTACCAAATTTCATTAAAATATTTTTATAATTGCAAACTGTATTGGGTAATAGGGCTAAAAATGCACCAATTGTAACCAATATTAATAGGCTTTTTCCCTGAGTTCATGCGAATAGGTCTAAATATGGATTGATTTTACCAAAATCAGCAGGCTTCGTCCTCGGGCCTATACACTGATAATAATCCATGCATAAAATTACGAAAAAATGTCAAAATAATATAATAATAATAAAAGAATACGTAGGTAGATAGATAGGGGGAGAGACAAACTTCGCTTAATATAATCAAAAAGTTATTCTGAGTCAATCGGTATACTAAAAGGCGGATCTAACCTAATCTGCCTCTACCAGGTTAGGGGTATAGTATTTCGGTACCATATTGCAAATATAAATAAAACTTATATCAACAGTTATTTATTTATTTATTTTTATCTGCACTTTGAAAACGCGAGTTCTTAACAATTTCGAATGCCCAAGACTCCTGTAATCTGGTCCCTCCCAGATATTTTTTAAACTATTTCCTTAATTTACTATTAATTTTTAGATCAGTTGGTTTGTACAAAAAACTGAAAAAATTTTGCTGCTCAAGCCGCCGCTCCAATTTTATGTCGACCTAATTTCAGCTTTTAACTTAGAATAGTTTGTTTCTCGTGAATCGTACATCTGCACCTACTCCGCATACAAACCCATAAATAAAACTACCTACAAAAACCACATATTTTTAATTTGTTTTTAAATTGTATAGACCGATGAAGTACATTCGGTAAAAGAAAAGGTAGTGAGATAATAGCGACAAAAGATAACGAAACTTTTTTGAATACAGATTATACATTAAACAAAACATAATAAATATACAATACAGTAAAACCTACTACTAACTGCCAGCAATTCACTGAAAAAATTATTTTATTTCAAAATACTATCATGTTTTCTATTTACAGGCATATTTAAACTGCTTCAATAAAGATTAGGGATTTATACGATTTTTAGAACTATTATAAGAAGTTGTACGCTAATAAAAGGGAACCATTCTAGAAAGACCATACAATGGTTTATTTAGATGTTCACATCCACTTAGATAGAAGCCGCCGTTGGAAATAAATTTCTGTTAGTAACTGCCTATTTGGGAATGTCCGCTACTAGGAGTATCCCCTATAGGATGGCTTCACTGAATATCATAGACGGATCTACTACATTAAGTTGGAAAATTACTTTTTTAGTTTTATTAGACTTGGTCTTGATGATAAAAAAGTTTATTTTTATTACCATTTCAATGCAGAATTATTTTAAATAAATTTTTTTTCATAACCAATGGAATTTATTGCAAATATTTTTGAATGAACCTAATTTCTAGTGGAATGTAATTTTGATTTTAGTTAATAGTAGTGTATCTAAAAAAAAAAATCGGAAATATAGTCCACATAGGTCAAAAGAAAAATTTCATCAAAATACCTTAATATTTGCAACCCACAGCGTATGAACATGCCCATTTTTGGGGGACTTTTATACGGGTACCGAGTCTTAACATGAACCTATTCAAAATAAAATCAATAGACTTTGTCTATATGCATTTTTTCCGACTTGTAGCACGCGAACAAGCCAATTTTGGGAGGACCTTTATATGGGAACTATGTCTATACATGAACCGATTTTAACCAAAATCAGTAGGCTTGGGCCGACATAAGTGGGTGTACCAAATTAATCAAAATATCTTAATATGGACAGACATACAGACGGTCGGACAGACAGACGGACATCAGTAAATCAAAACAAAAATTGATTCTGCATCCACCCGTATGGCTAAAGGTTACAAACAACAGCACAGACTGATTGTACCCTGTCCACGTAGTGGTGTATAGTAATTAAAACTTTTTATCTAGAAATTCTCGCCTGTTCTCTATATGGACCAAAATGGATTAATATGTTAAGGCTTTTGTTATGAAAAAGCTTTCTTACACTTACGTTAGTAGAAAATAATGCTAATTGTAAATTCCCATTGATGCAGTACGTACATACTTTAAAATGCATAGAATTAAAATAAACATTTTTTGTTAACTTTTCTGATTTCAGTAAGGAACTTAAAGTGAAACGTGAAAGTTTTTTTTTGGAGCTTATCGATTTAAAAAATACTGAAATTTGTTTTTTCCGTATTTAATACCTATTTAAATAAATAATCATGGGTCTGCTTAATTCTAAAAATAAAAAGAGCTATGACATAGCACCAGTTGTATCAGATAAAGAAATTGGTTATAAAAAGACACCAAGGCCACTACCTCATGTAGAATTACCGGAAGGTGATGCAAAATCAAAGGAAATTGAAGACAAATCAAAAGATTTAACAAACTCAGGAACTATAAACTATTCAGCAGTAGATGGCCAAAAAATACAAGCTAATTCAGTTACAGTAGAATCTTCGGAAACTAATGAAACTAGACAAGAAATCAAACTTCAAGTAGATGAGGCTAGAGAAGAAGTCACAGTTCAACAAGTGGCAACTACCTCGCCAGTAGTGGAATTATCGGAAACGATAGATGCAAAACTAGAAATTCCACAAGTGCCAATTACCTCCTTTGCTGTAGAATCATCGGAAAAAATTGAGAAGAAACAAGAAGTTCAACAAGTACAAACTAGCTCACTTGTAGAGGTATCATCCGAAACTAATGAAACTAAAAAGGATCTTGAAGTTCAACAAGTACCAACTGGGTCACTTTTAGTTAAATCAACAGTAAATAATGAAGAGAAAGATAACGTTGAAGTTGAACAATTTCCGAATATCTCACTTGTTGAAAAATATACCTCTCTTGTATTAGAATCATCGGTAGATAATGAAGTTCAACAAGTACCATCTACCTCATTTGTAGTGGAGTCATCGGAAATAAATGAAGCGAACCAAGAAATTCAACAAGTACAAGCTGGCTCACTTGTAATGGAATCAATGGAAATTAGTGAACCGAAACAAGAAGCTGAAGTTCAAAAAGTACCGACTACTTCAGCCGTTGTGGAATCATTGGGAACTAATGAAGCTATACGAGAAATCGAAGTTCAACAAATAGCAACTACCTCACTTGAAGTGAAATCATCTGAAGCTAATGAAACTACAGAAAATGTTGAAATATCAACAGGGTCACTTGCCAGAGAATCCACAGTAGGTGATGAAATTGAAGTCCAACAAGTTCCATATACAACACTTGTTGTGAAGTCATCGAAAACTAATGAAACAACGAAACAGGAAGCTGAAGTCCAACATGTACTGAAGACCTCACTTCTTGTAGAATCATCGCAAACTAATGAATCTATGCGAGAAGTTGAAGTTCAACAAGTATTAACTGGGTCACTTGTAGAGCAATCAACAGTAGATGATGAAGGTAAACATGAAATTGAAGTTCAACAAGTACCATCTACCCTAGAATCATGGGTAGATAATGAAGTTCAACAAGTACCATCTGCCTCATTTGTAGTGGAATCATCGGAAATAAATGAAGCGAACCAAGAAATTCAACAAGTACAAGCTGGCTCACTTGTAATGGAATCAATGGAAATTAATGAATCGAAACAAGAAGCTGAAGTTCAAAAAGTATCGACTACCTTAGCCGTTGTGGAATTATTGGGAACTAAGGAAGCTATACTAGAAATCGAAGTTCAACAAATAGCAACTACCTCACTTGGAGTGAAATCATCTGAAGCTAATGAAACTACAGAAAATGTTGAAATATCTACAGGGTTACTTGTCAGAGAATCCACAGTAGGCGATGTAATTGAAGTCCAACAAGTTCCCTATACAACACTTGTTGTGAAGTCATCGGAAACTAATGAAACAACGAAACAAGAAGCTGAAGTCCAACATGTACCGAATACATCACTTCTTAAAGAATCATCGCAAACTAATGAATCTATACCAGAACTTGAAAATCAACAAGTATCAACTGGGTCACTCGTAGAGCAATCCACAGTAGATGATGAAGGTAAACATGAAGTTGAAATTCAACAAGTACCAAATACTTCATTTGTAGTGGAATCATCGGAAATAAATGAAGCGAATCAAGAAATTCCTCAAGTACAATCTGACTTATTAGTAATGGAACCAATGGAAATTAATGAAACGAAACAAGAAGCTGAAATTCAAAAAATACCGACTACCTCAGCTGTTGTGGAAACATTGGGAACTAATGAAGCTGTACGAGAAATCGAAGTTCAACAAATAGCAACTACCTCACTTGGAGTGAAATCATCTGGAGCTAATGAAACTACAGAAAATGTTGAAATATCAACAGAAAATGTTGAAATATCAACAGGGTCACTTGCCAGAGAATCAACAGTAGGTGATGAAATTGAAGTCCAACAAGTTCCCTATACAACACTTGTTGTGAAATCATTGGAAACGAATGAAACGGAAGAAGAAGATGAAGTCCAACATAAACCGATTACCTCACTTCTTGTAGAATCTTCGCAAACAAATGAATCTATACAAGAAGTTGAAAAGCTACAAGTATCAATTGGGTCACTTGTAGAGAAATCAACAGTAGATGATGAAAGTAAACCTGAAGTTGAAATTCAACAAGTACCGAATACCTCACTTGTTACGAAATCATCGGAAATTAATGAAGCGGAAATAGGAATCCAACATGAACCAAACACCTCAATTGGGTTAGAATCATCGGTAGATAATGCAGCCATACAAGTAGTTGAAGTTCAACAAATACCAACTACCACATTTGAAATTATATCAACTGAAACTAATAAAATTGAAAAAAATGCTGAAGTTCAAAAACAACATTCTGCTTCACTGAAAGAATGATCATTAGCAATACTAAGACCAAACACATTATTGAAATAAAACAAGGACAAACTACGTCGCTTAGAAAGGACCTAACAGGGTGAGCAATACTATGCCTAGAATGGGTTGAGGCGCCATTTAAAATCTTATAAAGTTTAACTAAAAATTATTGTACCAATAAAAAAAAAGTTTTTGAATTTATACTATTTTATTTCCAAACATTATAAAATTAAAAAAAAAAAAAATAAAATAAAAAATCAGAATCCTGATAACAACCAAATTTTTCGTCAATCAATTTATTCGGTAACAGTTAATGATTTTTTTATTGTAACACCTTACTGATGTTAAAAAATTTGGTCAAATTTGCATATCTGCACGTATATATTTTCTCTATGTGTAACTAAGAGTCTAGGTATTATGTTATTATATATACAATAGGGTGGTCCAAAAAAATTTATTTGGGTGTAAAACAACGTCTCCCAAAAAAATTAGGATAATCGGATATCGGGAAGGCGTGCCGCACCGGCCCTGAAGTTTGGAACACGGATTAAAAGGGGGGAAATATGACTTTTTTTGCATTTTTTCGAAAACTTTTATATTTTGAAACTAATTCGAAATAAAAACATTAAAGAATCGTTTTCCCTAAGCAAATTATTGTCGCAGACCACTTAGTCAATAAATTCGGGTACAAATTTTAAAATTTATTGAAATAATCTACTACAGAAACATTTTTTTATTCTATAAATTTTTCTTGTTGTATTTTGCTAACTCGTTTTAAATTAGTGCCAAAGAGGTCAGAATTCTTAATATACAATTTTAAATTTTTTTTTAAAGAAATTTCAAAAATTTTTTGAGGTATTATTAGAACATATTAGAGATTAAAAACTACAAAAAATTGTAGAAATTCCTTTTTTCGTTTGGCTGGGGCAGAGATTTTATTTTAGAGGATTTCGAGCAGCAGCGATTTTTGGCATTTATTTAGACAAATTTTTCTATTTTCTTCTTTTAATTCCAAATAATCTTGGACGGAATATAACAACACAAGATTAAATACTTTAGTCCTGAAAATTGGGGTAAAATATAAATACATTAAATTGCCCCTGTGTAATGTCAGAGTTCAAATTTTAGAAGATTTTAATGTTTTTTAAACATATTAATATAACGGATATTCCTGAGCGGATATTAATGAAAGTTCTTGGTGTTATCTTTCTAGGTCTCAAAATAATATTCTTAATTTAATTTTAGAAAATTAACCCTTAAGTGTTCTTGACCTTATGATGAAAATATACTATAATATAATTTTCTGAAATTGAGTTAAGAATATTATTTTTAGATCAAGAAAAATAACACCAAGAAGTTCCATCAATATTTCGTTCAGGAATATCTGTTATATTATTATGTTAAAAAAAAATTAAAATCTCCTAAAATTTGACTTCTGACCTTACACAGGGGCAATTTAATGTATTTATATTTTGCCCTAATTTTCAGGGTTGAAGTATTTAATATTGTGTTGTTATATTCCGGTCAAAGTTATGTGAAATTAAGAGAAAAAAAAGAAAAACTTGCCTAAAAGCTAAATAAATGCCAAAAATTGTTGCTCGAAATCTGCTGATATAAAATCTCTGCCACAGCCAAATGAAAAAGGAATTCGTACAATTTTTAAGCTCTAAAATGTTCCTAATAAAACCTTAAACTCCAATCGTTCATTTTTTGAAATTACTTTACAAAAATTTAAAATTGTAGTTTTGAAAACAGTGGTTAAGAATTCTGACCTTTTTGGCACTAATTTAAAACGAGTTAGCAAAACACAATAGAAAAAAGTACTTCTTATCTGAGTTTCTTGGAACTTATAGAATAAAAAATTGTTTCTGTAGTAGATTATTTCAATAAATTTTAAAATTCGCACCCGAATTACTTGATTAAGTGGTCTGCGACTCATCAGTTGCCTGGGGAAATTGTAATACTCGGCTGTTTTTTAACTGATGTAAGTTTTTGTTGCTTCATTGAAAAGATAATTCACTCCAAATCACGATTCTTTAATGTTTTTAATTCGAATTAGTTTTAAAATATCAATGTTTCCGGGAAAATGCATAAAAAGTCATATTTTCCCCTTGTTATCCGTGTTCCAAGCTTCAGGGCCGTTTTCCCGATATCCGATTATCTTAATTTTTTGGTGTAACGTAGTTGTGCACCCAAATAAATATTTTCCAGGGGGTAGCCCCGTTTAAAACTCAAAATATATTTTCCTCCATACAAAGCTTGGGGAGCCCTAATGTTGAGCCATAAAGTATTTTTCCCAGGCTTAAGGTTTAAATAATAAAGAAACAATTTTTCACTTAATATTCGTATGTATTTAGGAGGCGAAAATACTTTAAAAAGTTTTAGAGGAAGTCTGTGCAAAAAAGTTAATATTTTTTTTTTTTTTTTATTTATTTATTTATTGAGTCTACTGATAATTATCTTACAGACTATTATAATTAACAAATTTGTTTCTTTAATAAATTAGTTCAATTAAAAAGAACAAATAAATTTAATTTAAACTTAGATTTATTGACATTAAAATTTATTAATGGAGAGAAACTGTTACAAAGCTTTAAACATCTAGTAATTGGTTCATTACAACCATAACTGGTTCTATGAAATTCCTCATAATTTGTGGGTCGATGTAATTTTTTTGAGCTCCGTTGGGTGTTTTTTTTTTGCGATCGCTGTTTTCTATGTTATGTATATTTTTAAGTTTTGATTTTAAATTAAATTTTTTTAATTTTGTTTGAAATAAAAAAAAAATTTTTTTTTGATTGTTTTAAAATGAATGAAGGGCAGCATAAAATTTATTGATGGGCCGCATTTGCCCATGTATGTTATAGACGTTTGTAGAAAATATATTTATTAGAGCTAACTATGTTTGTTTCATTTAAAATTGAACATATATTAACTTTTCTTCATTCTTCAACCTTATTCAAAATTGAACATCTATATGCTTTCCTTTATTGTTTTTTCGGAGTGGTGAGTATCGAAATCTCCGGATTTCGATGCAAATGCAACTTAAGAGCTAAAATATTTTTTTAATGGTTAAATAATTGTATTATAGGGTAAAACAAATTTAATATTTCTAAAATAAAAATTTTCAAATGATTAGGTAAATTAAAAAATTTTTATTAACCCTTTCTTGCACAAATTTTAATGGCTGGGAATTTTCCGACTAAACTAGTTGGAAATGTAGTTCTATGTTATGTTATGGCCACACCATGACATACACATCGTGAAAACACCTTTCGAATTACTTAAATATTTACCATCTAATAAATGACGGTACCTTATACACTCAAACTCAATAAATTTTGTAATTCTAACAAATTATAAAAAAGAACAAATAAATTTAAATAACAGCATAAAAAAATGTGAGCCAAATTTTTTCGTTTTAAATATTTCAGAATCAAAATTTTCCGATTCATCAGCTTCATACATTTTGTTGCGTATGGTACTCTATAAAAAAGTTTTAATATTTCAGCAGATGGATTGAATTTTTGACAATTGAATAACATGTCAAGTATATATTTAATTTAAGAAGAGCTTCTTATAACTCATATTACATCCGAATAACCTTAAATATTTTGGAACCAAAAGAAATTCAAATTTTTACCAAAAGGAATTAAGGTTTGGACGCACATTAACTTTCCAGACACAAATTTGTGTAGCCTGAAATCATGCACTATTATCATCATACTTTAAAGAAATATATAAATATTTAGAATTATCAGGGTTAAATTCATAAAAATATAAAAATGCAATAATATGTTATCCCCAAAAAATCCCCTAAAATTTCGTGTCTTCCCCAATAAATCCCCAGATCCCCAAACGGAAATTTTTAACCCCATTGACGAAAAAAAATCCCCAATTTGGGGATAAATCCCCAAAACTGAAAACACTGGAAAGGGTTAATAAAAAATGTTTTGTAATTGTAGATTTTTTCGAAATATTTTTAGATTTGTTTTGGATAACAAAAACGTGTGTCTGGCATGTCTGATAAATAATATATTTCATTAGTCGGCGCGCTACTGCATAAATCTATAAAAGCTTCATAAAAAAAGCTTCGTACAAAAAACTTTTTAACTTTCCAAAATGTTCAAAACGTTGTAGTGAAATTATACAAACTCAATTGAAACATACTCATAATAAGGGCCAGTTTTATAGTCACAACTAAGAACGAATGTTATCTAAAATTTTTACTTAACCGAGTGTCTTGACATGCAGTACAATTATAGCAAACAATTGTCAAGTGAAGACGCTTAATTTCAATGTTGTTGCAATATCATGATACCGTTGGCATGGAAGCGCCTCTTGTGTTGATTTCTGCCATAAAATGTCGCTTTTAGTTTTCATTTTAATTCTTATTGCTGAAACCACCATAAATTTAAATAAACAAAAACGGAGAAAAGTTTAATTATACAGTACAATAAAATAATAAAACTCTGATGCATCGGGGTTGCGAAACATGATTTATAATAGATTTTGGTGCGTAAATCACGAATATGGCCTTAGAATTTCAAAGTTATCTATAGTTTAAGAAATATTTTCAGTTTTTTTGTGAGAAAGATAAACTTTTTGGTAAACTTTATTATATTGCGAAAAGTATAATGTTATTTATACTCAAATGATCGTTGGACTGTAAATAATCATCTAGTATAATAGACTTGAAGTTTTTCTGCAGCATGTAACATTCTCGAGATGAAAAAGGTGGTCTTTAATAAGAATTGAAAAAATTTTGTAAACTCCGTTCCTAACTTTTACTCCAAACTATTTAACGAGTAAGAAAAACAATGTCATATTTGGATTCACCTTGTAGGCATCATACGATTTTGTTTCGGGAAGAAAATTCTGACAAAGCGTTTCTGAAAGAAAACGAAAAAGGTAACCAAATGTAAACTCCGTAACCAAAATTGTTTGCATCAGATTGCATTCAAAAAAATGTAGGTAAATGTTTAAAATATTTTAAAACAACCATAAACAGAGGTGATTCAACTAATATTTATGCGTCAAAAGATGATTCAACTAATAATTTTTTCGTCAAATCAAAAAAAGTTATCAGTTTTTTACCCTAAACTGCTGGAGCGAAAAACGATTGATTTTGCATTTCATTGGTTTAGAATCGGAAATTTCGAGCCATTACTGACATTAGTTTGACAAATTAAATTTGTTTCACACAATTTAGGAATTTTTTGACCGCAAAATGTTATGTTTTTAATATATTATATTGTAACTTGGCAACCGATGATTGAATTTTAAAATATTTTATAATTTTGAAAACCATTTAAAAGGACCAAAAATACAAAATTAAAAAAAAAATAAAAATTTTTTCGCGGAATGAATTGTATTTTTATTTACGAAACCGCCAATTTGATAGACGCAAATTATATGTCATTGGAAAGCATGTTGAAAACCCAAATTTAATAAAAAAAAAAAAAAATCATTATGCATCGTGTAGGGTTTGAACCAACACTCGTTGGAATTTCAAGCAGACCCTTTACCCACTATGCCATCGCTTGTTATAACTGATAGCTGACTTTTAGCAGTCTTGTTCAGTAAATTGATTTTATCTTCATTTCTTTAATTTTTTATTAACAAAAATATATAAAGCGGCGAATACGAATACGAAATATATAGCATATTGGAAAATATAAAAAGTTGTTTTTTTAAAGTGTTTTTTTTATAAAATTAATACACTCATAGAAAGAAATAAAGCTGTAAAAATAGGAGAAAAGCTACTAAAGATTATGTATTTAAAAATGACCTTGCAAAAAAACTGCTGATATTAGCAGATTGTTTTTTGCTAAATACTAGTAAGATAAGAAGGAAAAATAAAACTATTAAATTTACAAAATTTTGGTTATATTTAAGTTAACTTTTAATACGAATTACCTTGATAAAATCCGGAAAAAATTTTGCAGCATATTAGTAGATAAAAAATAGTTTTTCTGCAAGGTAATTTTTAACTTATTTTTACTAGTTCTAACTAAAATGTTTACAGGATTTTCCTTTTTCTGTTATATTTAGTTTCTAAATATATTTAGTAAAAATTTTATCAAAATGGATTTTTTAAATTACAATTTTTTAAATACCCAGCAAATAAAGATGATCATTAATGACTCAGAAATGAGCTCCAAAAACAAAAACATTTTTCCACTTTTTCCTATAAAAGTGGTCCGTCCAAAAGAGCCCCCTGTGTACTCAGAAATGACTCGGAAAAAAGAACATATAAAATTTAAATTTTCCTCATAAATTTAAATAATTTTGGAATCTTCTTTGAGTCCGAAAAATGAACACTCATTTTGAGACAGCTTTTTAAATTGTAGAGACAACTTTTTGGATTGCTTTCTGAGTGTTCATATTTTCTACCAAAAAAAGAGTGTTTTCAAAAAAACAATAATCATTTCTATGAGCTATTTAAAAATCATATTTATGAGTGCTCCGGAATTGCTGGCTGGGTACAAACAAAATTGTAATATTTACCTTATTCGTATTTTAACAAAAAATATTTGAAAAATTACATACATATTTATTTAGAACTTTTATATTTCCATAAAATTTCATTAAAAATTAATAGAAAATTAAAAAAAAATTTAAATCGTTTCAAAAATTAATTTTTGAGTGTACAAAAATAAAAAAAAAAATAAAAATTTTACAGTGAAAACTATAAAAAATTATTAATTTTGTAAAAAAAGTTACAAAATTTTTTTTTCGACCTTCCACCTTCGAACCCGCAACCCTCTAATTTCTGTGCCAGCATGTTCCTATGCAACCCCCATACAAAATATTAACTTCTTATCACCCATGAAAAAGAACTTCTGACTAGCATATATTTATTGCAGAATTAGATGTTGTTTAAAACCCATTCCTAAGGGAGTAATTCTGTGTGGTGTAATGAAGGAAGTGATTCATTTAGAAGTCATTCCATTTATTTTTGCTGCGTAATTACTAAAAATTTGTATACGATTAATTGAAACAATTAAAATATTAAATGATTCAATTAAATACTTGATTAAAAAGTGTTTTTATTTTTATCATATGTTTAGTTCGATATTTTAGGTTAATAATTTTTTCTGTGTAGAATAGATTTTTTGCAATTAGGTTTATAATGACTAAACTTACTGATTCCATTAAGAAAAAACCGAAATATTAACACTTTTTGCTTCTCAAAAATTTTGCCCCAAAACTTATCACATTTTTTTATTTCACCCATATATTAGCTGTGTTTGTGCGGCAAGCTATCAACGTTGGCTTATGTCATTCCCAAACGAATTTGACATTAGAAACTTTGAGAGTTAACACTAAACGTTGACTAATGTCAAATTTATATGGGAATGACATAAGCCAACATTGATAGCTTGCCGCACAAACACAGCCATTTATAGTATAAATACAATAGGTTTGTTTTTTTCGAATTTTGTATAAATATTCCATACAAATTTATGCATTTGTAAAACTTTTAAGTAGGTATAAATTTAGCTTCTTAATAATTAAGTAGTTATAAAAATGCTACCAAGTCTTAAAAATTCTTGGCTTTTCTCTTTCAAATGTAAACAAAAATATTTGTCATAAAAATATTTGAAATTTTAGAATTTTTTATTTCATAAAATATCTGAAACAACAAAAGCTAACAAATGAATTATGCGTTTGTTGGTAAAGGTACAGCAGGGCACACAAGATTATTGCTCCATTTCGAGTTCCGGCGAAGTCTTTGTACGAAAACAACTTTTGTACAAAGGCGACCCCAAATGTTTAAATTTTGTTTGTTTACAAAAAACAATAGAAAATCAGGTAAGTACGGATAGTCGTTTTTTACAAGTCGTTAGAGATATAGGTATAAAATTCGAAAAAAACAAACCTAATATTATCGTTATCAGAAGAAAGAGCAATAGAGGGTTAAGTTGTACAAAATTTTAAGACTGCACAATTTGGGGTCTGTGTTTTCATGTTTTTTTACTAATTAATTTTATTTAAAACAAAGGAGTTAACAAAAACACTTTAAATCTGTTTTCTCATTAATATCTATGAGTCTGTGAAAACTTAGTTTGAATGACTGAAAGATTATATTTTGAAGGTGGTTTGAACAGCTTTTAAATATATAGGGTAATATGCATAATCACTTTTAAAATTTATAAATGGCTTATAAAACAAAATTTTCATACGAAATACATTTCATGGAGGCATTATAAAAGTTTTAAATTATTATGCATAAGCACTTAGAAAAATAGGTAATAAATTATGCTTCAGAGTGATTTCTATGTTAGGTATTAAGTTAATATCCAAATCACTACATTAAGAAGATGTACGCATGAATACCTTTGGAAGTTCCCTAGAATAACTTTCAAAAGAGCAGTAAAGAATACTAACTGAAACCTGGGAGGCATTGAAGGAAGTGATAATCAAAGAATGATTGCAATTTACTTTTACTAATTATTTTTCGACAAAACTTAGAAAAACATTTAACGGTATGTATTTTTGAGATCTAAAGAACGAAGATTTTAAATTATATTTTAGATTGAGACTGGAAAACTTAAAGGTGTGTATCAGATAAAACTATCATCAACACCCTAATAAATATTCGTTTGCGTTCAACCGAGAATATACTCAAATACACATATTCGTTGCTGATTTTAGATCAATCAAACCAAGTGATTTTTGATTCATCTTTGATTTAATCATCGGTCGTTTTCATACCACACACTTCATTCATATTGGTTCGGATCAACGGCGATTGAACGCGTATGAGTTTATTCATGACTGCAACCAAATAAAAGAAAAATAATTTCCCATTCTCCCAACTCTCCCTACCTCTGTTAAGTCAATCTTCCCTACGGGAAATTTTAACAAACTGTCACCGAACTCGCCCCTTTATAAGAAATAGAGTGGTCACTTTTACATGGCGTTATCATAGGAGGGGGAAATTGACCACTTGTGACATGTCACAAGACAAATCCCGGGACAGGTCCCTGAACTTTGTTTTTTTATGAGAGTTCAGTAACCTGTCCTAGGGTTTGTCTTGTGACATGTCACAAGGGGTCAATTTCGCCCTCTTATAACAACGTTATGTAAAAGTGACCACTCTATTTTATATAAAGGGGCCAGTTCGGTGACAGTTTGTTAAAATTTCCCGTAGGGTTCTTATTAGGTATCGATAAATGTTGCCATAAGAATTACACACGTCTGCAAAGGTTAACATTTTTCGATACAAGCTGTTAATGTTCGAAAGAGGCGATGAAATCGGTGAGATTTTTTGATTGATTAAATGTGAATAAAATATGTTCGATAGACGAGTCAAACTGATCCGAACTACGCGTTCTATTAATCCATTAATTTTTTTTTTTAATATTTATAATTAATTTGTTTAAATTCAGTATTTTTTAATTTTTAAAAATATGTTTATATATCAAAAAAAAAAAAAAATGGGAGAAATTGCTTCTTATGCACCTGTAAAAATAGTTCTGCAAACAATATTGAATTGGAGTGAATCTTTTACACTTGTTTAAAAAGTATTTTATTGAAGCGAATAAGGAACAATATCTCGCAGTAATAAATTGGTATTTTTATGCCACTCAACTTCCATATCAAGGAATAGCTTAGCGGCAATAATAAAACTTTTGTAAAATACAAAAAATTTTATTTTTTTGGCGAAGAATTTTTTTAAACTTTTTATTGGTGAAAAGGAGCTTCCTTTGCACTCGTTCAAAAAGTACTGAAAAAATGTTGAAAAACTCCTCTCCTATAAAAACTCCTCTCCTATGACAACTGAATGTTAAAATCATTAGTGTTTTTGTTAAAAAAGAAGTACATCTAGATCATCAATAGTAATGCTTTTTCTACTGCTTCGGCATACCTTTTTTTGCTGGGTTGTTGAGAAATTAATTGTGAGTAAGAATTTTAGTGTATGATTAAATCAAGAAAAAAGTTGGTTTTGCAGTTCTCTGGTGTGTATATATCACCCATTTTTTTTTTGCCAAACCTGATTAAAAAAAAATTTTTTTTTTAAATACGTTTAGATTTATTTGAATAAGAACTGTTTTTAAAACAAAATATTTTTAAATCAAGTATGATAATATTTGATTTAACTATGATTTTTTTTCTCTAAATAATAACTGGTATAAATCAGGATGGTAGTTTTGGTTTTCAGTTTTAGGCCGATAGATTTCAAACGATGTTTTTTGCAATCCAAATATTTTCTTGATTTCAGAACACATCGTTAAAAATTAATATTCTCAAATTTACGGGACAGGCGACCCGATTTACGCCTATGTCAAAGCAAACGCAAATGGGTGAAAACACATCAACTCAACACGCCATTCGGATTTACCATATCCGATTTGAATGAAATTCGCCATGTTGTGTGGTACACTACAAGAGATCAACGATGCATAAATTTTTGTGTCCGGACCTTTTCGGTTTCCGAAATATGACGTCACTGCCAATTTCAAAAAACGGCAAATTTGACTAAAGTTGAATTCCAAAATCGACAATAACTTAAAAACTATTCAAGGTATAAAATTCGTTTTGGTATTATTTATTAAAATGCTGTGCATACCAATTTTCTTCATGGAAGGGTAAAATCCCAAGTAAAAAAAATTATATGGAGCCATATGAAGTTATATTTAATTATATATAATCTTTTATGTAATTAGATATAATTATATCCGAAAAATGAGAACATCTTATTTTATCTTATTGTATCGAATTGTATACAATTGTATACAATTTGGTACAATTTTATGCAATTCGATACAATTGTATCCGAATTTTGTCCTCATCCAATTACATCAAATTATATCTTTTTGTATAAAATTATATAAAATGTTATAAAAGTGGACATAGTTGGATACAATTATATCTAAATATTGACCTTATACTTTTGATCATATTATATATGACCACATCTAACAATATACAAAAATTATTTTTTTAAATGCAATTATTTTTTTTTATGCAATATCTGGAGATCAGACCTGGGGGATTTCAATTACAGTTGCAAATAAATATAATTGATATTAAAAAAAAACTCAATTACATTTCATGTAACTGTAATTGAAAATTTTCAATTACAAGTAATTGTAATTGAAAGTGATTTCAAAGCGGGAAAGCGGGAAATTTATATTGAATTCCCGGGATCCCGCAAGGGAAATAAATTAAAAAATATTTTATAATAATTTAAAAATTTTTATAAATAAAATATCTTAAAGATCTTAAATTTTCATGATTGTGAAACAGCTCAGGTGGTTTTTCTTGGAATTTTCGTAGTGAGAAAGAATTAATTTTATATTAGAAATTATAAAAGTCTAATTATATATTTTTAAAAATTGAATAAACTAAAAATAATTTTTAGACTAAAAAGCTTGCCCGTCAAAAAAAATAAATATAGAAAATAATTTTAGAAAATTGGAAAAAATTTTAAAAATTATGGGAATAAATTTTAATTTACTTGAACATTTTTAAAAATCAATGGACAAATTTGTCTTTAATTCTGTACAGAATAAGTGCGATTCAAAATTTTTTATACAAACACTATTTGACTGGTTTTAAGAGGGACTGAAAGGAACTTAAAAAGTTTGGTCAAGTACACAAATTAATCAATGTGTTCGTTAACTCGAAAATCTTACTACTTTTACTCAATCATTGTTTTGGTTACTCTTTGAATTTTTCCAGTTGTGGTAAAAGTAACAAATTGTAGTAAGTAAACGAGCAAGCCTAATGTAAAATGTTTACTATTTTCAAAAGGTTGGAAAATTTTGCATAAGAAAATTTAAAATAATTAACTTGATTATTTTAAATTGCATTTTTTGAAATCCCGGGATTCCCGGTCCAAATTCCCGGGAATGCGGGAACTGAAAAATGATTAATTTCCTGGGAATCCCGGGACGGGTAATCCCGGGATGCATTCCCTATATGTAATGTATAATTGAAAATTTTCAATTACAAATTACTTGTATTGTTTTTTTTTTGAATTACGATTACAAATAATATGTAATTGAAATTGAATTTTTTCAATTACAATTACATGTAATTGCGTAATTGCATAAGTAATTAATTTCCAAATATAATGATTAACCCAAAGATCTGCTGGAGATCCTATAATTTCGATAAATCTTCCATTACTTTTATCCAGATTTACCATGACAGTGCATTAAACATGAACAAAATTTTCTTTATTTTTAGTAATTTTAAAATAAAGTTAACAAGACTGAAATTTTAAAGTTAATAGGATTATGTTATACAACCAAGATATAAGAAAAATAGTAAAAAAAATAGTAAAATATTACAAAATAGTAAAAATTACTAAAAATATATGATGCAAAAAATAAACTCACACACGAATCATGCACGGGTTATATATTCTTATTCACGCTCACGCACGAATCAAGTATGAATTATATATTCTCAGACTCACGCACGTATCACTTGAGTATAGTAATTATTACTCACGATCACGAGTGAATAACGTGACTAACGAACATTTCTAGTCACGCGCCAATCCCTAGTAATTATTAAATCTAAAACTAGTTCAAAATCATTGTTAACATAGAACCACATATAATATAATACGGTTTTATATGGACCTTATATATTTTTATATCAAATCACTTCGAAATAATTGCTTATGTGGGATGATATATAATTATAGATGATTTTATAAAGAACGTTGTATTGTTATATATTAAAGAAATCATGAAATATTGCAGATATATTTGTCAATATATAATCATATGTAACACAAATTATGAAATATTTCTTATATGGCTCCACATATATTTTTATATTATTATGTATAGTGTCATACTAAATTATATAGAAACGTATATGTAATTATATCTGTAATATGTTAATTTATGTACTTATATATAGCATATGCAATTATATGTAGGCCAGTATGTAATAATATAAAATCACGTATGTCTCCATATTAAAACCTTTGAGGAAAAAATATCTAACATATGACTATATAAAAGTATATCTGCTTGAATTTAAAAGCATATGTGGCCATATGTAACTATAAGTTACTATAAGCAATTACATAAAATAATATATGATTATATCAAAACTTTTTTACTCGGGATGTCATTTATTGGGGTCTTGAGTACAAATTCCCATTGCTCGAAATGCGCATTTTATAAAATTCTTAAAAAAATATTTGATTAAAAAAATATTTGATTATTGTTAAACTCTCTTATACATTTGTGTGAAACATTTAAGGTGGTATCTCGATTCATATACCATTAAAGGGTACATTCTTACCTAATAAATAAAACCAAAACGAATTTTATACCTTGAATCGTTTTTAAGTTATTTTCGATTTTGTAATCATACTTTAGTCAAATTTTATCTTTTTTTCCAATTTTCGTGACGTCATATTTCGGAAACCAAGAGAGTCTGGGCTGTTATCATGTACGATAGTTGTGTAAATTTCATTGAAATCGAAGATGGTGAATCCGAAAATATGTTGTGTTGAGATGTTTTCACCCAAATTTGTCTTCCTCAGTAAGTGGTTAATTTGTTCTTTATTAAATAAGTGTTTGGTTAAATTTCAAAAGCACCTCTACGATGTAACCATGGCAAAACTAGTTCCAAATGTTTTACAATACGATCATTAGAAAATAAAACTGTCTTAAATTGAGTACCCTCTTGAGACTCTGATATAAAATTTTCCAGACTAGCCACCTCGGCAGGTTCGCATAAAGCACCAATTAAAGTAGTTGTTGCTGTTAAAACTCCTTTAAATTATACAAATGAAAATCATTACAATAGACAATACAATAGTTTGTAGGTTTACGTACCCCATATATCATATTTAAATAAATGAACATGCATATCCTTTAGAGATGGCACTGGTTTGGAATATTTCAATATTGTTAAATGTTCAATCAAGTTATCGTGATAATATTTAATCATATAATCAAATGCATCTAATTTTATATCCAATTTTGTAGATGATAATATAAAATATAATAAATCCTGAGCTGGTGTACAATAGCCTGGCGCTTGGAAATCTACGAAATAAGTTTCTTTGACTTTACCCTCTTTGTCGTATTGGAACATAATATTATTTGACCAAAAATCACCATGATTTAAGACATTAAATTCATTTAAATTTAAGGCATTTCTTTCGAAAAGAACATCTGTTAATTTAGTACTCAATTTCTGTAAGAGTTCATAATATTCATCATGTCCTTTTAATTTTCTAACAACGGGCAAAACATTTTTTAACGTATTATCAAACATACTCTTACAAATATCTCTAGCATCTTCATGCGTTAAGCCTTTAAGATATTTTTCATCATAAAGACCTTTTTGTTCAACTCTAACTGCTGATGCCGCATGCCATTGGGCTAGTTTTTTCAAAACAGCCTTACTGTGTTCCATATCTAAACAATCTTGTCGTTTGACATTTTTAAAACCGCTCCTGGAGAGATCTTCTAATAAAATATATTCTTCTTGTGTGGGCAATTCATAAGATTTAGCAACAAATTGTGCTTTCAAGCCGGCATCAGCATAAAGTTTTTCAAATTCTGGTATTATATCACGATACATACCCGTTTCAATACCAAACATATCAAATTTGGACAACTGTTCTTTAATAAATTCCGATTCGAAAGCAATTTTTAACATAAAACTTTGACTCTGTATAGAATCATCGTTGAGTAATACTTCAATTTGTACTCGTAATACAGTGGTGGCATAATTTTCACCTGGTGCTAAAGCCGAAAATGTTTTAAAATTAAGTATTTTCTTATAATTTGTTACGGTTTCTCGTAATATATTTTCAAATAGTTTGGCTTCAATCCAGACTGGTATATTAGTATTGTGTGTCATTGTTATTATTGGAAGCTGAGTTTTGTGTGTATGAAATAAATGAACGTATTTTTGTAGAATAAACTTGGAATGGTATGCTTTCTGTGCGATGTGTTTGTCACAACTAATGACTAGAATTTCAATAATTTTTGTTATGAGATGTAAAATTTTCAACTACCCAGTGTAGAAACGGTAATGATATATCGTTATTTTTTGACCTACCAGTAATGACAGTGACTTATTTTCTACATTATTTTGAAACATGTAATAATGAGTTACTAATAATTGGTTACTTTTTTCATTATTTCAAAACAAAAAATAATACCTTACCAATAATGACTTATTTTTATCATTATTTCATAATAAAGAAATAATTGACCC
This sequence comes from Leucophora obtusa, assembly GCA_949987735.1. Lineage (NCBI taxonomy): Eukaryota > Metazoa > Arthropoda > Insecta > Diptera > Anthomyiidae > Leucophora > Leucophora obtusa. The sequence continues at coordinate 305,596,257 of OX465295.1, forward strand.
CAAACGGGAAAATGTAAATTTTATATTTTTTTTTAAATCTATTTTTAGAATCATTATTTTTGTAAATACTAGTAAGCATATAGGCAACGATATTGTTTTGATTTTTCTTGTGCTGAACTGTAAGCATAACTCGTTATTTTGCTCGACATCGCCATACAAACGTAAAACAAATGTAATAAAAAAGTAACTATTATAGTTACCATTACCAGGAATGTAGTTATATAACCACATACTTGGTAATGATTTTCTACATTGGGTAGTTAAGTAGCTTAACTATTAATTCATTCGTTTTGTTTTGATAACAAATATCGTAGCTTTAACTAGTAAATCAGAAAATTAAAAAGCTAGTTTTTAAGTAAACAAACTAGAAAACAAGAATGTTACACTCAGAATTATACATCAGTTAAAAATATACATATGTCAAAAAATCGATTAATAATACATTTCTAGTATATGTGTTATATTCGTGAGAAAAATATTTGGGAAAGTAGCCTAATTTAATAGAAAACTATTATTTTTCAGTTAAAAATATAATTATTGGAAATCTTGTTTCATTAATACATATTTAACTTACAAGGATTTTATCTCCGTGGCCAGCTCTCCAGGGGTAAAAATAAATATTTATTTGTGTGCAAACATGTCTGAAATTTGCAAGAAAAATAAAACAATTTGCTAGCATATTAACTATGGCTTGGATTCAAAGCTGCCAACCATTGGACATTTGAAAAAGACGCTTAAAATAAATCGGCTTAAAGTTGAACTAGCAGGAATTTGGAAACACACTCTATTAAATTTTTTGACATCAAATATATACGCAATTGGCGGCTTAACTCAAAATTTCTCCATGCCACTACCATAAAAATTCAGCTAAAATGAATGTGCTCTTAAAAATACTGCATCACAAACTATTTGATATATTTAAAATAGTACATCAGTAAAAAATCTGTCAAACGTGCTTCAACGGGATATAAATAATTTTACAGATGTTTAAAACTCACCTGATTTTTTAATATGGCCCATAACTCGAAAACTAAACGAAACAGTGCAAAATGGACGAAATTTTTGACTAACCTTTCTCTTTAACCACTGTTAAAGATTTATCTCTATACAAAAATGGATCCTCGGAAATTTCTAATAAAAAATTTAATTTCATAAAATGGCCGATATCTCTGGAACTAAGCGAGATAGAGTAAAACGGATTTAGACCAGGTTCAGGAAAGGTCCAGAGGCCTTCAGATCTCAATAAACTGAAAAAAATTTAATCAGTATTTAACAGTATAAATGGTGGTGTGCTTTGACTAATTTTGTTTTTAAATTTAAATTTGTTAAATTTAACAAAAACGTTGTTAAAATTAACAAATCCATTCTAAACCAAAAAACTGGAATACATTTATATTATTTATACTAATATATTATTTTGAGTGTGTGATTTTTCATCATTGCAAAGGCCTGTCAAATATGCACCTTGAAAATACCTTTCTATAGAAATCTTATTTGCCTGTAGTAGTTATTTTTGGAGAATATGTCATAAAAATTAAAAAACAAAAACGATAAATGAGGTAATTTTTGACCAAACTTTTTAATCCTTAAACCTTAGAGTTTGCACCTAAGAAAAAAGCATGTCGGCGCGTATCCCTTAAGGTAGTTCTCTTGTGAGTCCAGTAGTGCTAGCAATTTTTCATGGTTAGCTCTTACAAAAGCAATTTGAATGTGATTCCAAGGACCTATAAAAATTCAAATTTTCAAAATTTTCTACCACTTTTTTTTATATAGGTTATTTTTTGTTCCCCCACGCAGCTTTGGGTTAAAAAATATCAATTAAAATTTACATTAATACTAATCAAATTAGCCCACTCAATTAATATGCGCCATGTATGATGTATAATGTAATAAGGCCATAAATTAGTTTTTAATAGATATTTTTTTAATTTTTCATTTAATTAAGTAACAATTGTCCACATATCTGCACATTTAAATAATAAATTTAAACTGCAATAACCTTTATCTTCTGCATTCACATATGTGGAAATATGTCAATACAGCTTATGTACATATATAACATAATTTTTAAGTTATGAAAGTCAGATCATAATTAAATAATTTAGTAACATTACCCATATCTTTTGTTTCTAACTGACAATAATTGTTGATGCAACCGAAATTCTGTTATGGCACTAAAATAATTGTTTTATCCAAAGACGTATTTAAAACAATTCCTATTCATTTTTAATTTTTATTTTTTGGAAATTTTATACTATTAGGATCCTGAGTATTCTTTGACCAAAGTAAGGAATTCTTTTAAAACTAATGCTTCAATCTTACTTTTCATTCATTATCAATAGTTTTCAGTCAATTAAATAGGTTTTTCCTTTTTTCAAAATAATTATTTCCCAATATGATACGAAATTTTAACTTGCAATTAAGATATCGCATGTGATAATCCCCCATATCGATTAAATTCGGATATGTTGTAGAAAAAATAATTCTAAGACTGCGGCGTCTAAGATTGTCGGCCATCTCGGAGATAAGGGATTGAAAATAGTATTAAAAATTACCCCTTTTTCTGTCTTTTCCAGTTGCTTGTCATTTCTTTTAAAGGAACTATGTATATACAAATGTTATATATTTGATGATGATGATTTTCAAGTGACTATCATCGATACACTAAAAAAAAAATTCAATAAAGTCAGCAAAAAATGTTGCTGTGCTAGCAAATTTTTAGTCAGGAGTGTGCTTGCAAAAAAGCTGATAATTTCAGCAAAAGGTGTTTGCTGAAAATCAGCGAGCTGATTTTTACCTAAAAAATAGTAATCTCAGCAAAAGTTTTGCTAACAATTAGTCGAATGCAAATGAAAAAAATCCTTGCTAAAATCAACAAAACTTTTTGATGAATATTGGTAAATTGAAAAAAACTAAAGAAATTGTAGAGAAAACAATTATTTTTAATTTTTGCATTAAAAAATACAAAAATTGTTTTTTCGGACTTTATATATTTTCATATATGTATTTAATTAGAATATTTTTCTACCTCAAGTCCAAACTCTAATATGATATTGTCCTATTAGATTTTATTTGTTGTTTCAAAAAAGTAGAGTTGTGTCGTTCATGAACGAACTAGTTCATTTGAACGGTTCAGTTCATCGAACGATATGACATCGTTCACCATTATTCGTTCTTTTCGTTCAATCGTTCATTTCGTTCTTTTTTTAGTCATAAAAAATTTGTATCCCTTTCTTATTAATTTTATTACAGAAATAAATGTTTTTCTTAATAATTTCAAATTTATAATAAAATTGTAATTTTCTGACACTATTAGTATATGTACAATATAATTAATATCAACATATAATATGTAGTGCGCCAATAAATTGCCGAACGAACGACACCGTTCATGAATTACTGTTCAGACACAGCTCATGACAAAAAAGAACGATAACAAAAAAAGAACGATTGAACGATTTGAAAGAACTAGTTCAATGAATTTTATTGAACGAAATGACCGAGTCACCAAAAAGAACGATTAAGCCCAACTCTACAAAAAAGGTTGATCATTTTCATTTTAGACAATACAACAGTTGTTTCGTGGGCACCACCCCAACTCTTCAGTTGTCCACAATAAGAAAATGATAGCTTTAGTACACAAACCGAGACATTACATAAGGTACAAAAATTCAACGGGACGAGAATTTTGTACTTTCGTATATGATTGTTGCTTTCGAAAAGGAGTTGATTTATAGCTGGTTTTACGAAATCAGACAGTTCATATACGAAAGTACAACATTCTCGTCCCGTTGAATTTTTGTCATAAGGTACAAAAATTCAAAATGTCTCACTTTCTGTATTAAAGCTATAATTTTCTTATTGTGGACAACTGGCGTGATGCCCACGAAACAACTGTTGTATTGTCTATCATGAAAATGAACAACCTTTTTTTAAACAACAAATAAAATCTAATATGACAATATCATATAAGCATTTGGACTTGTGGAGAAATTTTACTTTAGTTAATTTATTTGCTGAAAATTTAATTATGGAAATTGTTTAAAGTTGTTATCAGCACAATTTTTGTATGAAATTAAATTAGTAAAACATTAGTTCAATATAGCTTTAGTGTTAAAAAAAAATATAACTAAAACTTTCGTTGAAAACGGAATTTCAGGAAAAGAAAATTGCTGAAAACTAGTACACTTGAATTACAATAGGTTTTACTAATTTCTCTACTAACCTATTTTTTTGAGTGTACCTTCTTTGGTAATTATTTTATTTCAGTAAGATGTTGTTGTAAAATATGTATTTATTTTAGGGTGCAACACATGTCTGCTGATTTATAGTACAACAAAATTAGTGGAAAAGATTTGTAGTAAAATTGTTGTAATTCAAAATGGATTTGCTAAAATCAGTTATTGTAAAAAATTTACTAAATATCAATAACTTTAGTACAATAAAATTAGTATAAATAATTAGTAGACGCTACTAAATTTCAGTAAATTGTTGTAAACTGCAATTTAAAATCAATCTGCTGAAATTTACAAAAAGTGTACTAAAAATAAACAACCCAGCAAAAACATGGTAATGACAGGTCATTACCTTACGGATTACCAAGTAATGATAGGGCATTACTTTTTGCATTACTTTAAAATACAAAATAATGACTTACTGATAATAGGTTATAGAAGTACTTATATGTTCTTGCAAAGTAAATAAGTACTGATTTAGTCTTTTTTTATTTTATTAATATTTTATTTATTAATTTGTTTTGAACTAAATAGGAAATTTTCAAAAGTAAAAAGTTATTTTGCCAGTATGACCAACTAGTTATGTATTTCACAATGTAGAGTAATTATTTATATCCTACCTTCTGAGTAACCACTTATTCTATCTTTGTTAGTAACTACTTATTCTTTTACTATGGGTAACTCATTATTCTCACTTTTTTTGTAAGCGAGACGGTAATGACCACCCATGAATTTTTGGACATCGCGAATAAAAGTAATGTTGCGAGTAAATAGCCTGGTAACCAGTGAAACCCTTTACGTGCTACTTACTCGCTTAATTACTTGCTAATGTCTGTTTTTGCTGGGAACCTGTAAAATCTAAAAAAATTAAAAAAAATTAAATCAAATTTATTAAAAAAAAATCCTTTTTTTTTCTTTCAATTGTGAAAAATGTATAATTACTTCATCACACTTGAAATTTGCAGTAAAAATTCCAAACGGTTCTCCAGTTATTATCTTTGTATATATTGGAGATACAATAAAATTTTCTGAGTTTTATTTCCAAACCAAGAATATATCAATAATAACAAATATAAGCTAAACAAAAATTCTAAAAAATCAACGAATTCCTGTAAATAAAATTTCTTTAAAATATCCATTTTTTTGTTAAATTAGTATATTTTTGCTAAATTTAGTACTCAATTTTGAAAAATTAGTAAGATGTTTTGTTGAAATTAACAACGAAAATTGGTAAAAAATTCGTAATTTGTAATAAGAGAATAGCAAAAATTATAACTAAAAAAAATTGTACTAAAAATCAGTAAAAAAAATTGTAAAGTTCGATTGATAACTGATTACACATTTTTTTACTAACTTTTTTACTAACTTTGAGCGGGCACGTGTTTCTTCCTTTTTCGATATTCGTTGCTACTTTGGATCTAATTTTTCCCAAATAAATATCACATATCCGAATTTAATAGAAATCGGGGATACCTTCCTTATTAGAAAATTTCTTGTTTGTAAATCGTGCTCTGTATATGAACAGTTTCCTTACAATAAATTTAATATATTTAGTTGTCTATCGGAATAGCTTTACTTCTAATTATAAAATACCCATTTGATGCATTCGTAGACAATTTTAATAATCCCGCCTGCGGGTGATCTCCTCGGTTAGTTGGTTAAAATAGTTTTTATTATGCTTCAAAAGCACCTCTATGACATAACCAAGGTAGAATAACTTCCAGGTGTTGCAATACACGATCATTACAAAATAACATCTCCTTAAATTCCCCACCTTCTTCAGAGTCGCCAATAAAATTTTCCAGATTTGCCATATCAGTGGGATCACATAAAACACCAACCAAAGTTGTAATTGCTGATAAGACACCTTAAAAAATAAAAGGTAATATTTTAGTAATTCCGGAAATGTAAATCGATGGTCATAAGGTGGAACTTTGTAAGGTTATAAAGTCTTTTGGCATGGTTAACTTAATTTAAAAATCAAGTGGCAGTTAGGCGAAGTGAACTCATGACCATCGAAATCCTCTTACCCCATATATTATATTTCAGTAAATATGATTGTAAGTCCTTGAGAGATGGTACAGATTTAGCATATTTTAATGCAGTTAAATATTCGATTAAATTATCATGATAATATTTAATCATATAATCAAATTTATCAATTTTAATATCCAACTGTGCTGACGATATTATAAAAAATAATAAATCTTGAGCTGGTGTACCATAACGTGGCACTTGTAAATCTAATAAATAAGTTTCTTGTAATTTGCCTTCTTGATCATATTTAAACATCATATTAGTTAGCCAACAGTCACCATGATTTAAGACATTAAATTCATTTGAATCCAAGATATTTCGTTTATAAAATACATCTGTAAAGTGCCGACTTAAGTATTCTAATTGCTGGTAATATTCTTGATGACCATTTAGTTTTTGTATTGTGGGTAATAAATTTTTAAATGATTTATCAAACATAGTCTTGCAAAAATCTTTAGCATCTTCACTGATATAACCTTTAAGATATAGAGATTTAAACATGCCACTTTGTTCAACTTTCACTGCTGAGGCAGCATGCCATTGGGCTAGTTTCTTCAAAACGCCCTTACAATGTTCCATATCTAACCCGTTTTGCCTTTTAACACTTTTAAAACCAATTGTCGAAAGATCTTCCAATAAAATGTAGTCGTCTTTTATGGGTAGCTCATATCCATTTGCACAAAACTTTATTGTCAAACCAGCATCTAAATATAGTTGTTCAAGGGCTGGTACTATTTCAAGAAACATACCAGATTCTTTACGGAATAAATCCAATTTATTAACTAGTTCCCGTTGAAATGCATTATTTACTGGTACTTTCAACATAAAAGTTTGGATATGCGTAGCATCCTTTTGTAACCGCACTTCTATTTCTACTTTTAAGATAATTGTCGCATAATTTTCACCTGGCGCTATAGCTGGATATACTTTAAAATCAATTATTTCTTTAAAATTGCTAACAGTTTTCCGTAAAACATTATCAAATAGTTTTGCCTCAATCCAGTCTGGAACATTATTTGTGCAGCTCATTTCTAAGCTTATTTAAAAGTTTTTTTTGCAATAAATTAAAAAAATATTTTCTGTGAGCGCGTGCAATCGTTCTTTCAAACTTTTTAAACAATACTAAACTCAAGTATTTTTTTGATGATCAGATATTTGCAAATTTCATCAACAATTCTCTTGGCATATTAATAGGTATCTCTTTTTATTCTTTTAAAAATTTACAGACACATTGAAATAATTTTTGTATGGGTATAGGATGTAGGTTTATCCCATACATTCTATGAGTTACGTCCACTGATAATAAATGTCATAGAGTACGAGATCTATGCTAGGGTTAATTCATATGAATATTTTTATCGAGCGAGAAAAATTTGGTATAACACATTGTAAAATTGCAAAATTATTTACGGAAATGATTCATTCCAACAAGGCTTAATCATGTTTAATTTTTGATAAGAATTATATTATCTTTAAACCTGATTCACACGCTACCCCCCTTTCCTCCCTTATGAATTCGTATTACCAATACTGGGTAGACACAGACAGGCTTGTCAGATACTTTTTTTGTTATCCCCAAAAAATCTTACAATATCCCCAAAAAATCCACAAATGGAAATAATGTTAAAAAAAGTAGGTTTATTTAATTTGCTCAAATTTTTAAGACTTTGAACTAATTTTTTAAAGAATTCGTAAGTTCGAATTTTGTTTGTGTCTACAATCAGGCCTTTTAAAATATAATTCTTTAATGTGAATTTTAAATCTGAATCAAGTTTTAACAAATCGATTCGCATTGTTGATTCTTTTCATAGAATCAAGCTAATTGATTCAATTTTAACAAATCAATTTAACCGAAAATGTTTGCCTTCATTTATAGAATCATATCATACAACGAAAAATTTAATCGAATCAAAATTGATTTAATCCAAATTTGAATACCCCAAAAAATTCCAAAAACATTTTTTAAGACCATCAAAATATCCCCTAATTTGGGAACAAAACCCCAAGTCTGGCCAGCCTGGACACAAAGAAATATTTGTTAAATTAATTTTTAATCTATGGAGACTAATTCTTGGGTTCTTCTCAGAGGGAAAATTGCCTCTCTCAAGAAAGTGTTTCCTTAAAATTAATTTTGTATATGAATTAATTGCGACTAGTAGTAAGCTTTCCCAAGCTCTTACTATTTATGACTAATTATAATCAGACATATTTTGGATGAGTAAATTTTAGTTTTTGAGTTCTCAAAAATTCTAGTAATAATACAGTACTACAGAACTTTTATTGATGTTTGAACTATTGAAATATAAATTTTTTAAAGAATTGCAAACATAAAAACATAATTATTATCAAATTTATTTGAATACCTCTCCAAAAGGCACATAAACTATTGAAATAGTAAAGAAAAAAGTGTAGGCAATACCGACATCGGTATCGTCATAAAATCGGTTTTTCGAAAATGGCTCGAATTTCGACAATTTCGGTATTAGAAAGCCTAATCTATGTTATCTATGAGTAACCTGACCAATAGGGAGTCCCTTATAAAGTGTTTGGTCGATTTTCGACACGCATATCTCCCAATTTTTTTACAAATGGTCCCAAATTAACAAAATCGAATTTCTTTTTTTTTTTGGAAAACATTAACCCGTGCCGAGTTGCGGACGAAAATGGCACATTTTGGAAAAAAAGTGTAAAAATTCCCAAAATTCTAAATTTTGAAAAATTTAGTATATTGTTTCTTTTTTTTATTGATTATGCTCAAAATGATTCAGGCATGCAATTTTGACTTCATCAGATATTATTAACCGACTTTAGTCTGGAATCCAAAATGACCCACGAATTTGATAAAAATGCAAAAATGTGTTTTTTTTTTAAATTACTTTTTTAAAATGCCTAATTTGAAGATGCTGATTGCTATTTGTACCACATAATAGTTGATATTAAAGAAAAAAATAAATTGGAAATATGATAATTCGAGTTTGTGTTTGGAGCGACTGCTTTCCAGGACATTTTACAAAAATTGCCCATTTTGTAAAAAATTACACAAAATTTTAATGTGTTCATCAAATTTTACACAGTTTTCGGAAAAACATCACTTATATTTGGTTAGACTATAATTATCTTTACATTTGTTTAAAAAATCTTTAAACCTTAGTGGCCTGGGGTCTGAAAAGACCCATGAAACTTAATATTAATTATGACTACAAGATTGTAAAGCCATTAAATCGATAGTTTTAAGTTGATTTTTTCAGTAAATTTGTGAAAAATACATGATGTTCAAATGATTACATCTTTTGAACGCGTTATCCGATTGTTATAAAATTTTCACCTAGTAATGCTACTTTCAAAATAAATTGCAAAAATAAAATGGGTAATGCAAAAAGGAATACAATTTGAAAAATATCCTTAATTTGCAAATATATATGGAAACTGTTTTGCTTGAAATTTTGCAAGAACAGTTTTTGAGGTCAGCCCATATTATACTAAAAGTTGGACTTTGGGGACAACTTGGGAAGTTATGCTGCTTTTTGAAAAGTCGCTATTTTAACTTATAGGTGGCTATAGATGAATACATTTTATTTGTTGAAATATTTCCTCTTAATTGCTTCTTTACTCAGCCATATGATTTATTAAGGCCTAAATATGAATACAGGTCCTGTGCCTACATTTGATCACAAAAAATTTATTATGATTGCATTTGAAAATTTTTGTATATAAAAAACTAAATGGAAAACCGCTAAATTTTAAAGGCATTTCACGGAAAATATGTAGCTTATATCGAAAAATAAAGTACGCCATTGTAATCAGCATATCCAAAATATATAGAATTGATAGTCACAGCTCTATTAACTTTTAAAAGTCAAGATTTTGTAATGCAGTGTTATGTTTATTTGTGAAAATTCAAAAAACTTTGTTAAATATTAACACAAATTATAAAGGGCCACAACATACATTTAAAAAAAGTAAAACTACTAAACTCAAGGGAACTACTGCTTTACTTTTTTGAGAAAAATTCGGTTCTCAACCCCATCTGTTCCCAAACTGGTTCCACAAAAACCGATTGTAAATTAAATTTTTTGCAACCCTACACCACAACTTGTTATTATATAGTGGACAGGGTAAAAATGTGTGCTGATGTTTGTAACACCAAAAAATATTGGACCCAGACCCACCTTTTGAATACCGATCGACTTAGAATCACTTTTTGTTTCAATTGTCTACCCATGTATTCTTATGCGTGCACTCCAGGTCGCAAATATTAAGATATCTTAATGAAATTTGGTACACCTACTTATATCAGCCCATGGGCGAAGACTGTTTGGTTTAATTTGAATCGGTTCATGGTTGGACATAGTGCCCATATTAAGGTCCCCCAGAATTAGATTTCCCCACGCTGCAGGTTACAAATAGGAATATATTTTAATGGAATTTGGTTCGCTGACTGACATGTGCTCAATGACAAAGCCTACTGATTCTAGATAAGATCGGTCCATATTTGAACCTATCGCCCATATGGACTATATTCCTGATATTAAATGCACCTAAAATTAGGAAAAACCAAAATTTCTTACCGTTACCCTATTCTTTTTTTTTTATCATTTTATAGACAAATTTTGGCACAAGTCCATTTCAACCCATTCGAATTTCGAATTCAAACATTCAACCATATTTATAGCTATACCATACCATAGCTTTCAACCATACTGGAGTAGGGTATCATATTTTTCGTTTTAAATTATGTAAGTTTTTAATTTTAGGAATATTTTTTTTTCTTCTTTGATCCCCAGAATCTGCCAATCGATAATTTAAAACTCAATGAGTTATAAGAGAATGAATAAGAAATAGCCTCCTTGATTTAATTTTTATTTAATAATTTTATTGCGCAGAGCAAAAGAAGTTGCAGTTTTTAAAGGGGCACCATTAACTATGGGTCTAATTTAAATGGTGATTACAAACTTACCCCCAAATTCATAAACGCTTTGTAAAATTATAGGAGGTTTATTGAACAAATTTTGTATGAAAATGACGTTTTGTAAACCTGCTATAACTTTACAAAGCATTTATGTATTCAGGGGTTAAAATGTTCGTGGTCTTTATGAAATTCGCACCGGAATTGGATTGGAAACGTATTCGATTCTGTAAACGAATTTATAAAAATTAACGGCAATGGCATTATAATGACGTCATAAAACTTTTAATATATTTAAGTTTTAAAACAATAAATAAAAACATATAATAAATATATAACGCTTATAATTTTTTATTAAAATTAGTTAATTTAATGAAAACAATTTTAATTGGATTGGAAATTTCCTCATCAAATCCGTAGACAGGATTTATAGAACCCAATGTCGAAAATTTTCGTTTAAAATTTTCCGTACAAGAAGAAAAATTAGAAAATTTTCTACATTTTTCTTACGGAAATTTTCGATTGTTGAATTCTATAAATCAACTCTAGGGATTTAATGAGGAAATTTCAGATCTGACTAAAAATTTTTTTCTTAAAATAACATATTTGGCCAGCCAATTTTTAGTTATTTATTTGTTACACATATTCATCAAATTTTATGAAATATAAATACTTATAAAGTTCTATGACGTCATTGTAATGCCATTTCCGTTAATTTTTATAAACCCGTTTACAAAATCCATTCCATTTCCAATCCGTTTCTAATCAAATTCCTGTACGTATTTCATAAATACCACGTTGGTCAGTACTTTAAGTGCTTTTGATGAATTAAAACGCTAACTTTTCACACAGTTTTAATTTACTACAAATATTATTATAGTCGGAACTAATTACGAATTTTTTGATAAAACTCAAATAAACAATTTTCAAACAAAATTCCTACTTAAGTAAAATTTGAGTATAAAGTCTTAAGTGCTTAATTCTGACTATTAAATTGGGTGATATTTTAACTTTAAATTTAATTTGAATTTATTTTGTAAATAATTAAGAGTCACTTTAGTAGTCAGAACTAACATCAATTTTATTCTTGAATATTTCTTAAGTGAGAAATTTTCAAATCAAAATCTTACTTCTGGCTATAAAACTGGCCCTAAAATTTTAAATATAAAAAATTTTAATGAAAATTGTAAAAAAAATACTTTAAAAAAATAGAAATTTGAATTTCAGCAAGGGCCGCACTAAAATCAACAAAGGGCCGCATTGCCCACCGTTGTTATATATCATTGGATGCAGAAATGTGTCCATATGAATGTTGTTTTAAGAATTTTTACAAAATTTATATGTAATTGTAATCAGAAAAAACTAAAAAAAACGTTTAATTTTGTTTTTTCCTCAATACAAAATAAAACGTTTTTTTTGTTTATTCCTCAATACAAAAATAAAAATAATTCTCAACTTTCCTGAAAATATCAGTACGGATATTTTTTAAATTTTGTTTTCGAAAAGAAAACAAAAAATAAAAAGATTGATGAAAACAGAGGTCTCCCATGGTCCTGATGAATGGCAACACCGGTTTTTAATGCAACAGATGGCGCTGACTGCTGTTTTGTTTTTCTGGCACTACTGTTTCCAGGGGTATGGCATCACCAAAAACAAAAGTTATAACGACATCGTTATCACTAGATGGCACTTTGTTCAAAAAATTGACAATTTTCTGTTTTTATTTAAATTGAAATAATAACAAACAAAAAAGCAAAGAAAAAAAGGTATTCTCGAATTTTATTATTTAAATATATTTTGCGCTTGATTTTTCCTTATTTTGCGCAGTTTACAGCAATTTTTGAGTTTTTAAATATAGGCTCAGCTGATACTAAAGTGATACTAAATAGCTGCTGAAGTGATACTAAATTTTAGCGCCCCCTACTGGTGAGAAGTGTAAGTTTTGATTTCCTATCTCTATAATTAATAGTCTCTGCCTGTTTCATTTTATTTGGGGAGCAGTGTTGCACAAAAACTTTTAGCTTATACCCATTTAAAATGTTTAAATCCCCAATGTTATACCCAATTCATTTCAATTTAAACAAAAATCAAAAAAGCAGCTAAGCATCGCTCTTAAGTTATCAATAACATTGGGACTCTGACGTCCCAGTGGCGTAAAATATTGGCAACGCTCTAAAGGTGTAAATGCCAGACTAGAGTCGGTAGAGTGAGGGGTTCACCAATAAATTACCCACAAGTTACTGGAGCAAAAAAAATTAAAACTGAATTGATAAAAAATAAAATTTCATAAACGGTGGTGAGGATAGTAACTATAAAAAGAAAAAAAAATCCTATTGCTGTTCTATTTCATTTATGCTCGTGTTTGTCTTCTTTTACATTCTGGTATTTTTCAAACATGGCGTTCACTTTGTCTGGCAGCCATGATGTTATTTGCTGCCTGACCTGAGGGAGGCTCTTCCATGGCATTCCGCGGTCAAGACTATAGAATGCCCTTAAAACCGTCCACTACAGCCTTTCGAACTCACTTACCTTTTGTACAACTTATTCCATGCTTATGAAAGCATAATATTTAAATAAAAAGATGGCCGAATTTCATTTTATAATTTTACAATATTTGGGTTTTTATTTACAAGGCCTGTTCAACTTGGATAGAGAAAATACAATGGCAAAAGGAAACAATTATAATTTTTGTTCTTTAAAAAAACTTGATAAAAATTTATGTATTTAATAATTTGTTTGTAGATTTGAAATGTTGATTTTCTATTCGAATTTAACTTTTAAATTAAATTTGATTTCTAATTTACTTTAATCTTGAATTTTCTTTCTTTATTTTGAACTTAATTTTTCTTTGTATTCTATTTTTCTTTTGATTTAAAATTAATCTTTAATTTCAATTTAGTTTTCACTTTGTAATTAATGTTTAATTCGAATTCAATTATTTACTTTAAGTTAAATCTTTAATTTCCATTTACTTTAAAAACTGAATTACTTTTCATCTGGGTTTTTCCTTAATTGAAATTAATTTTTAATTTGCCTGTAGGTTCTCCCTTAGAACTCCTTCCGGTTCAAAGGACACACAAAATGGACGCAGACTTTACTGGTACTACTAATTACCGAGGGAGCTTCTTTATAACTGGTAAGTAAACAATTTCAACTCTATTTCAGGCTGTACATGAACTCAGGAGCAGTGTTGGAATATTATCGCCTGCCCTGCAGGTACTATTGGGGTGTGGGATGCCCGACTGGAACTAGGCCCTCCAGCAAGGTTTGTCAGTCCGTTCTTTTGTCCGAGGGTAAGTTTTTCGGTAATTATTTAGCAATAACTTACGTTTTGCATTCTTCCAATATATATTCTTTTTTTCTTAGTTTTCCTTGATCTTTATCTTGTTCATGGGTAGCTGAAATATTTGGTCGTTCTATTGGGCAACCTGTCCCTAAATCACACAAAACCTAGGGTTGAGCTCAATCCTACACGCGCCCCTTTTCTTCAAATATCACTTAAAAGGGTGTAAATACAAACCGAAAGGAAAGTCGCGCAAATGTTTAAAATTATCAAGATTCCAAAACAAAAAAAGAATAAAAATATATATTTTCTTCTCCTTTCAGAGAATTTAGTCCAGTTCATCTAGTCGTCCGAGTATACCGGTAAAACCAGTCCTTAACCTTCCGGATTGATACCTAAGCACCCCAAGATTGGCAGTGCTGATGCTGGATCTTCCCACGTTGGGTGCAGACAGAGGTGGCTAGATGTGCTGTTGTTGCGGTTGTTGTTTGAACCAAATTCATCAATAATTTCACTCTTTATTGTAACGTTTCACAAAATGAACTTTTAATAAAACCAAATAAAATTAGCACAATTTTGTTGTTGTTCTTTTTTTTTTGCTTTTATTTTTTTAATAAGTACTTTTTCGCCGAGCCACTTAACTGACCTCATCCATCACCAAATCCAAAAAGGAAAGACTTTTTACCTACATTTTTCCTCCATCTTTTCTTCCACCTTTTTCTCCTGAGTGGCTGCCTGCCAAAAACTATTCCAGCAGTTTTCTAAGGTTGCATTCTAATGCAATTCTATGTTTTTACATTCCCTCTAATGTTTCACAGTTGAAGCAACCTTAACCCTTTTTGTGGGAGCACACGACAAAGTTCAGAAAATTATTAAGAAATATGTGAGCAAATAAAATAAAATTGAATATCTTACAAAGAAATATTTACGTTTTCACTCGAACTTTAAAGGCCTCAAATCTGTGTTAAAATTGTGAAACTAAAAAAATTTTATTATACGAAAGATAAATCACAATTAAGCTGAAATGTCACCGTTTCAAAATAAAAGTCGTATATTAAATTTTCTGGAGAAAAAATTCTACACAATTTTCACACGAACTTCATTATGGTGAAGTCTTTTTTTCTAAAATTTGTAAATCTAGTAAGGTGTAAGTTCTAGGGCTCGTTGGAAAATAGAACATTTGTTAATTATTGAGCTTGGTTTCTTTTCATTATTTCAGGATTTATAAATATTTGGAGAACTTTCCTTCAATAATTTAAATATTTTGTAGAAATTTTGAAATTCTTTAACAGACCTAATTTGAAATAATACGCATATAATTTATACCAAAATTCTTCTTATTTTGGGCCTAAAACAAAATCTATTAAAATTTACAAATTTTTTAATCTGTCCCCAAAATGAGTCGAAATCCCTAATTTGGGTCCAAATCCACTTACCTAACAACTCTGTAAAAGCTCATTTGACATAAAAAAATCCTCCCTTGACAAAATTTCCCAAAATAAAATCCTCCTTTGACAAAATTTCCCACATGCTAGCGACATCTACAGTTTGTTTAAAAAATTATCCATGTTATATCTCTATATTATATGTCTCTGGATGAAAACAAAATATCCATCAAGAAAAATAAATTCATTTGTACACAAGTGATTTTTTTTATTGAGGAAAAAACAAGATAAAACGTTTTAAAAGTATTAATATCGGGTGCCTGCCCTACCGGCAACTCAGCTAACTTTTAATGCACTTAAATCTAACTATTGCGGTATATTGGTTGATACTTGGATTATTTTTAATGGAGCCAACTGACTATTTTAACATTACGATGTCCTAGGCGGTAGTCAATTGTCCGACTCTGCATGACTTTTCAACTGACTTAAAGTTAGTTGAATAGAAGTTAGCTAAAAGTTGGCTATAAACTGACTTTATAAAAAAAACCCAAAAGAAAGATAAATGTAAAAATACAACAAAATTATAAACAAAGCTTTTTATTTCTTCTTCATTGGAATTATTAAAATTAAATTATTAAAATTATTACAGATTTCATATTTTCTGTTTATTTATTTTCACATTAGGTGTGTTTCTTTACTTTTCGGGTAAAGTTCGGTAAAATGAGAGTTAACAAGAAATACTCTCAAGAAGTGACAAAAATGCCCAAAAGTAAACGAACGCGAAAAACCATATTTGAAGCCCGAAAAACAAACGTCAATAGATTTGTGCATTATAGTTCGTTTTAGTGGGCGCTCTTTCTAGTTCTTGTTCAATTTGTTGTAAAATTCTAGATAGATTTTCTAGTTAAACCCCTTTTTAAATCAAAAATTTTAATAAAAATTTTCTTCTCAGGCATTTTTATATACAAAAAGGAATACGTACTTTATTAAATTTGGTAAAGATTTTAATATTAAACAAAAGCTTCGATTTATCTACATATTTATCTCTTTAACACATTTGAACAAGCGTCTTCAAAAAATTGTCGGTAATTTTATGGAGTTGTAATATAACCGATAAACTTTTGCAACTTTTATACTAATTTTTGTAAATGATAAACATATTTTCTGAATGAATTAAATGAGCGATTGGACTAAAAGAGCTATTAGTTTTGAACTAGGTCTTTGGTTCAAATTAGTGCATAGTTCAATTGAACTAGTTGAATCCAACTGATGATATAACAGCTGATAAAAACAATTTACCCAAATTTACACCAAAAAAAAAGTCTGGAAGAAGAACAAGAATATTACTCTATCATGACAGCTCTCATTTACCCAATTGTGCAGTAAGAAAACGCTTTTTGGTAAAATTGGGATCCCGCGGGATCCCAATATTGAGTACCCGAACAGACTCATTAACTGTACACACGAGCGCTGATTTTGACAATGAGCAAAAGAAAATGAAAAATATGTAAAACAAATCTAAAATAAAGAGATAGTAAGATGTAAAAACAAGTGAAAATGTCAGCAAATGTCACTGCATACAATATCCAAGCTTCGATTTTGGGGAAATTCAGCATTACATTGTAGTTAGCTTATAGTTAGCTCATAAAAGTTAACTAAAAGTGTGATTTTTACGTAGTCGACTACCGAATTGCTTATAGGGTGGTTTTAACCGTACTATACAAAATATTTAAAATAGAACTTTTAAAATAATGCCAAACATATACATTCAAATCAAAGTGATTTATATGGTTAAACACAAATTTTGACTTAAACACTTAAATCACCATGACGCATCATCGATACGTTAAAAATGTGTATGAGAAAAATGCTAGCCACATTATTCCCTGTAGATATGCTTATTTAGTATTTTTCTGTAAAACCTTTACTTTAAGAGTTATAGCGCAAAGAAGCTTTGAATCAATTTTAGTCCATTTTTAGGGCTATAAGCCGCGGGTGACTGGCCTGTTTTAATATCTAAATCATAAAAAACAAAATTACTTGTTTTTTGATATCTTTTATAAATTTCTCTAAACTTTATAAAATTTTAGGTTTTCCGAAAAAAAAGTGTTAAGTTTACTTAAAATTTTTTTTAAAAGTTTCTTGAATTTTTTTTTATTTTTACAGCACATAAAAACAAAGCTTGTGTTTTAATTTTCAAGTTCTTTTTTTTAAAGTTATTATTTTAATTTTTGGTGGAACCTTAAAATTTAGCTCTTTCTAACTTTGTTAAAACTCAGTTAAAAGGGTTTGGAAATGTACACTCACAATATATTTTCCATAACCGATTGAGATTTATTTAAAAAGTAATAGGTAAAGTTTGTTTTCAATTGAAGAATCCATTAAAATACATTGAAACACATTGTTTAACTTTTTTTGTCAACCAATAAAAAACAAACCATAAAAAAATATGTATCGTCTGTAGGAGTTGTTATTTTCAGTCAAATATTCTATTTTTAGATTTCTATTTTTTGAAAAAATTATTTAAATAATTTCGTTGTTTTCTGTTTTAAAACAAAAAATTAAAATATTTTCGGTTTTCTTTTTTGTTGAAATAGTTTGTTTATATACAAAATTATTTCAATTCAAATTACAACCCAACAAACATTTACTATTGAAAGCGAATATACATAGATTTGATAACAAACTTAATTCTCAAACGTTACCTTTGAGAATAGGGTTGAGAATTTTTATTCTCAATTCGAGAATCATGCCGTTCTACATAAAAACGGCAGTTAGAGGTCTAGCATCAAATCATTGTAGAGTCGAAAATTATGCTTTATAATAACACAAAATCCAAATGTTTTTCAAATCAACCTCTAACTTAATTTTTTATTTTTATTAATATTATTTCTATAATAGAGAAATACTGTATATAAAAACTTGAGAATTATATAATATATCAAATCGTCCTCCAATATAAAAAATAAAATTCTTTTTTTACATTTTTTTTTATTTTTACACTTAAAAAAATTTACATTTTTATAGAATGACATTAAGAAAAAAATATTAACAAAATTAAACAACACAAAATTTCATATAAACTTAATAATCCCGGATGTTGAAATGGTTGTCGGCCATGTTAAGATACCTTAAAATAAAAGAATGATTTATTGTAATTAAGATATTTTTTTTTAATATTATGTATTCAGGGGTATTCTGAAAATCGAATAAAATTATTCGTTTTTGTGCAACAACAATACATATTTTTTTGGGAAAACGAATAATTTTATATTTTTTCGTTTTTCGGAAGAAATCCTTTACTTACTATTTTCCGTAGATCGTTTGGCATGGAATGGTGATATGACCAAATAACTTGTAGTGACAGGTTTCTTCCAATTTTATCCTAAAAAATAAAGTAACGGGAATTATTAATGAGTTGAACCTAGCAAGTATTTTATGATAAAGTGGTTATACGCAGACAGAAAGTAAAAGATAAAATTAAGCATTTCAAGAGAAATGTCTTTTTTAATGGATTGACCACCCACCACATCTCTCTCATTTTTTTGGAGAGAATGAAAAAAGTATCGCTTAAAAATGCTCAGTTTAAATCATATCTTACCTGAACAATTCAAAGCACAATCTTGACGAACTTTGAAGTTGCCGCTATTTGATTAATTCACTGTAAGAATTGAGATCAGTAAAATTTTGATGAAATAAGTTGATTTTTTATGTTCACTGTTATCATATAATATTACTTACCTTCTTAGTTCCTTTTGAATATTAACATATATAAAACGCGTTGCCTCTTCTGTAAACTTAGTTATTTCTAAGCGTATTTACGCGTTATTCTCAAAATTTTCCAATCTATATTTTCTTTAATGACATTTTTTTGTCATTTGAGATACATTATATAAACAAATTTTTCTCAAATCATTATCGAATATAGAAAAATACTCCACAAATATTTGAAATATATATAATTTCCTATTGTGAAAATAATTTTTATAAAAATTTAAAGAACTTGTTTTCAATTTGAAAATGATTTGATATAAATGATAAATCTCAAACCTATGATTTTAAATAGAAAAACACTAGAGAAAAATACAGAAGTTTATATAGAAATTTCAAAGCTTTTACAAGTGTATTTCTCAAATCGTTTTCAAATATTAATCAATATAAAATTATGGACTCAATTTTATTTATTGAGACAGATTTCAAATATACGCTTGATATACAATGTAAATCTCAAAATTTCTCTAAGGCTTGAACTGGAGTTTGTTGGGTATGAACGTGTCTGTTGTGTATGGTGTAGTGTTTTGCAAATTGAAACAAAAAAAAAACTTTCAAATATGAAAAAACAAACCACAAAATCGTTTTTTTTACGTTTTGTCAGTTAAAAAGTTGATGATTGTTTTAATAGACTTTTCAATTATTTTTATTTCTTTTCTGGATTGTTTAAACAATGTTTGAAAATAAATAGCAAAATGGTTTGAATATAATGAAAAATCAGTATTCCTTTTTTTAATAGTGTTTTCAATTAATTTAATATGTATTTTAGGTTGTTTTTAAGGATAAAATATTGTGAGTGTATAAAATTTTTAAATTTGCGGTTAAAAAATACAATTTTTTTTTCAAATTCTATTAAAGAGCTTCAAGGTGACCTAAAATCATAAATAAAAAAACATGTAGGTTTGAGGTTAAGAAGCAAAATGAACCTTTTCCTCAAAAGTTATAAACACATTAAATTTGAAAGTCAGACTAGATCTAGTTTCTGCCTTTTTATGGACAGGCTTCATCAGTGATTTTCCATTAAATTGTATTATTGTTTATATTTTTATTGTCAGATTGTCTCTAAATGAATAATTTCAGAAGTGATCAAACAGACATATACAAACATTCTACTTCAGATTTTTTGTTTATCTGCATGGGATTTCCAGTCAAAATATGTCTAAAGTTTTCGATGCCACCATATATTATTCTATAAAAAATTTTCATTTAAAATAATTTTCGCTTATTGCGAATATAGTAAATAACAAAACCACCGTGTTTCAAAGAATAATCTTTAAAAATTAATTTTTACCAATTTCTTTTGTAAAGCATTTAAAATTTGATTTTCGTTTAACTACACTCACAATATATTTTCCATAACCGATTGAGGTTTATTTAAAAAGTAATAGGTAAAGTTTGTTTTCAATTGAAGAATCAATTAAAATACATTGAAACATATTGTTTAACTTTTTTTGTCAACCAATAAAAAACAAACCAGAAAAAATATGTATCGTCTGTAGGAGTTGTTATTTTCAGTCAAATATTCTATTTTTAGATTTCTGTTTTTATAAAAAATTATTTAAATAATTTCGTTGTTTTCTGTTTTAAAACAAAAAATTCGAATATTTTCGGTTTTCTTTTTTGTTAAAATAGTTTGTTTATATACAAAATTATTTCAATTCAAATTACAAGAAATTCTTTACTCATACACACAAACATAGGCAATTAAAATATGAACGTGTGTGTTTATGTATAGTGTGGTGTTTTGAAAATTAAACAAAAAAAAAAACTTTCAAATATGAAAAAACAAACCACAAAATCGTTTTTTTTACGTTTTGTCAGTTAAAAAATTGATGATTGTTTTAATAGACTTTTCAATTATTTTTATTTATTTTCTGGATTGTTTAAACAATGTTTGAAAATAAATAGCAAAATGGTTTGAATATAATGAAAAATCAGTAGTCCTTTTTTTAATAGTGTTTTCAATTAATTTAATATGTGTTTTAGGTTGTTTTTAAGGATAAAATATTGTGAGTGTATTTTAGCTTAAAATTTTTTTGACTTTAGCGGCCTCTGTTGTTAACAAAAAGAGAATGTATTTAATTCCTCTTTCATATTTATTTATGGTATTATGTCACCTCTTCAAAAATGTATAAATCACTAATGTTCCGCACACATTTTTTTTTTAATTTTGCCTATGGAACAAAGCACTGTGCGACGTAGAAAAATTGAAAAACTAAAGATAAAAATTATAAAGATTGAATAATTTAACAGTTTCTGATAAAAGTAATAATATTAGTCACTGAGTCAAAAGCATTTTTTGTTTTGACCAAAAATCGTAAAATTATCTATTATTGAAAATGTATAAAACCCACCCGGGTCGGTTTCAGGAGTGCGAAGGTTAAAAAAACTTTGTTAAATTTAAGTAAAAAAATAGTAAAACCACAATTTCATTTCTAATTGTACTGACCGTAAAATATTTTAAAATTTAGGGTCTCGGGACCCTCCCTGTGCCTAGTCGATATCATCTTAGGGAATGTAAGGACACTCCAAAGGAGCAAACATATTGACGGTTTTGATCTATCTCTTATAAAGTTGAATATTTTTATTAAAAATTTTCGAGGGTCCAAGTCCCCACTAAGGTCCATTTTTGGATAGAGACAACCTTTTCACGAGGATATTACATGGTTTGGGTAGTCGAAATTTTCGTGCTATCTTAGAAAATCGGTAGGAAAGAAATGGCGCCATCTTTAAAACTTATACATATTAGCGCCATCTAGCAAGTAATGACAGAAACATGAAAATATTATATATAAAAAACAATTGTGTAAAATTTAACTAATGGATTCTTAAGAATTAGTTATAAATAGTTTTGAAAATTAACACTCAAAATTAGTAAAAGTACTGAGGATTTTTAGTATAGTGTTAAAGGAAGATAACTAACATTTTTGTTTAAATCAGTATTTCATCTAAAAGTTTGTTAAAACTTTAACAAATCGATTTCAAACCCGTGTGTCAGATTTTTCTAGTGATGTATTAAGTGCGTTCCCGTACGTTCCCAATGTTACCGAAATTTACCCAAAGTTACCGAAATTTACCCAAATGCGTTCCCGTACTTGAAAATTGGGTAAATGGGAGCGCTAATGAGAGTGTATTAGTGTGTCTCTTTTTACCAAAATTTACCCAGACTTTTTCTTCGGGTTAACTTTGGTAAAACAGCTGATGTAAATATAAACAAAAAACAATTGTGAAAATAGATTTAAAATTTTAATTAAATTTAAATAAATGAGAGAATTTTGTGCTTACTCTCATTTTACCGAACTTTACCCAAAAAGTAAAGAAACACACCTATTATTTTAAGTGTATATGTATCACAATTAGTTCACTACTCTCACCATGCCTAATTTTTCAGTAAGTCAGATAAACTAATTTTGTTTCATATATGCCTTTAAGAAATGGGTTTTTCGCTCCACTCTTAATAGTGCGTAAAAAATGCATAAATTGTGTTTTTCAATTAGCATTGAACTTGTATAATGACAGTGAAAATTTCTTAAGTATAGTTTAGTCTATTTTGAATACTTAAAACTTATAAAAAGCTTTTTTGTTTTATGAATTTTTGCGAGTATCTTTATCAACATAAAACAAACAGAAAAATAACGTTTCACTGAGGGGTTCTAGGGTTGTATAATTGCGACTTATATAGGCAATTGAACAATATTGCTCTCATCCACCTTACACGAATTAAACGTTCAATACATAAATATATTTTTCAAATGCCATTTAGCTCTTTAAAATATCCTTGTGTGCCTTCGCCCACAATCTGGGAATAGTGATTGGCTTTTCTTTAAAGACTGCATGCAATTCTTGCATCTTTGGATGTAGTTTTTTGCTTTTTGTTCTGCTGTATTATGCGAAATAAGATTTCTAATACAAATTTAATGCACGAAATATCTCTTTGTGACTTAAATATATTTTACAAAAAAAATGTGGAAATTTTATTTCATTTGATTTTTTATTGATATTTTCTGAGCATATGTATATAATTTTTTCTAGAGTCGATACCCCCTTCATGTAATTTGCTACGCTGACACACATGTGCCCAAAGAAAAAGTCTATTGATTCTAGATAGGATCGGTCTCTATTTGGATTTATAGCCCATACTGACTATACTTATTTGCGGTTTTCTCTTAAATATACCTGACATTATATAAAATGCAAATTTCTGGTGTTGGGTACCAGTAACTCACTTACTTTTTTTTCGTCGTGCTCAAGCGTTTTGTGCTTTTTATTGTATTAAAAAACACTTTACAAAAAATCTCTTCTCCAACAAACTTTAAGGTGTGCTTGAGAGAAGCTTACGAAATTGGATTAGTCTAGTACCGAAAATTCTGGAATTTTAGAAGAAAAAAATCCCGAGAAATCGGCTTTACTAAACCTGAAAATCTGGTGGCAACACATTAACGTATAATGTTAACCCTTAAATGCATGATCTCTTCAATTTTAACCATTTTTTATATATATGATTTCTAAAGGCGTGTACATTTCAAGAAAAAATACAAAAAAAAATTTATTTAAAAAAAATTTTTATTTTTATTGAAAAATATGTTTTTTTTCCAAATAGCTGAATTGTGATTATTTTAACCTGTATGAAAAAAAAACAACAAAAAAATATAAAGGGTGGTCCAAGCAAAACGCACGATGTTAAATGTAAACAAAACAAAAAGTTTTCAGCGAATTAATTTAATATTTTTTATTATGATAGAAGGATTTATGACAATTATATCTGAAACAAAATATCGGCCACGGCTTCTGTGGCATACCTTTAATGGTCCATATTTTCAATGAATCTGAGACATAATTGAGGTTCAATGTCGTTAATGTGCCGAATTATCTCATCCTTTAGCTCTTGAATTGTTCTTGACTTATTGACGTACACTTTTTCTTTTAAATATCCCCAAAGAAAGAAGTCCAACGGTGTCAAATCATGTGATCGTGGCGGCCATGACGTGAGATAACACGGCCATTGAATTTCTCGCGCAATAGATCAATTGTTTCATTGGGTGTGTGGCAAGTGGCACCATCCTGTTGGAAGCACATATCGTCCAGGTCCATATCCTCAATTTCTGGCCAAAATAAGTCAGATATCATCTCGCGATAGCGAACATCATTCAGGGTAACTGCTTGGCCGACCTCATTTTCGAAGAAGTACGGCCGGGTGACGTCGCCAGCCCATAAACCGCCCCAAACAGTCACTCTTTGTGGATGCATCGGCTTTTTAACAATCACTCGTGCATTCTCATTTGCCCAAATGCGGCAATTCTGCTTGTTAACAAATCCACTGAGTTGAAAGTGTACCTCATCGCTGAAGATGATTTGCACGAAATGCATTTTGATTTGAACGCCCATTTTCGTAAAAGGCTTCAACAATCTTAACGCGCTGCTCAATTATGTACCTCTCCATGGTTAATTATATATAAACTATGAATTATACATTTATTGTTGGCAAAATTAAATACTTAAACAAACATTTTTGAATATTACACTTTAAATAAAACGCGTGTTTTAGATTTTTCACAAATATACAAAGCAAAACCAAGATTTTTCCTATAACTGTTTAAAATATCTGAGCTAAACTATAAGAACACTTCGTACAGAAGGGGCCCCAATGCGCAAAAAATGCAGTTTTGTGCATCAAGTGGGTTTTTTGTTAAAAACCTGGTATGCTGACAAATGGCTACACCATGCATTTAAGGGTTAAGTTGTTTTAGTACCACTGGAGTTTTTTTACCACGTTCTACCACCACGGAAGCAAAACTATAAAAAGGTTATCTGAGGAGTAGAGTTAGTTGAATATTAAAAAAAAATTGTAAAATTAATCACGCCTTAGCATTTGTGTAGTCAATATTAGCTTTGTATAGTGAGTTGCGCACTAGCGTTTGTATAGTTGTGAGTGTTTCATGTAAAGTAGTAAAGTGTTAATTAAATAAGATAAATGAAAACAAAAGAGTGTATGGTTGTTTTGATTTCAGTAGAAAATAATCCGTTTTTTTTTTAAAGAAGTAAAGCAACATTTTGAAAAAAGGAAAAACGTAACAAAATATACACCCAAAAAACATTCTCAGTTGAGCAATTCCATTTTATTTCAACGAACATTTTTTCGGTAGTGTCCGATTTTGATAAAACTTGGTGAATGTGTGTAGTAGTGTATGTATGTTCACAAAACGATTTTTAATTTTTTTGTTTTCGAAAACTGTGGCAACCCTGCAGCTTTGAAATACTGAAAATTGCAGGGTAGGCACTACACTTAAAATTTCATAACTTTTGTTGTGAGCAAGATATTAAAAAAATTCTTTTTGCGTGGGATTAGTGAAGTTTTTAGGTTTAAGAAATTTATTATTATTTTTTGTTTTTTTAATTTTTAAAATTTAAAAAAAAAAAAAAAATTAAAATTTATTTTTTGAAAAAAAACCCATTTTTTAAAATTTTTATATTTTTTGCACAAAATGCCACATATGTGTTCTAAACATCCTAAAAATTTCAGAGTGGAATGCCTCCTACTTTTTGATATATATTAAAAAATGTACTGGTATGTTTAAAAGAAATACTCTCTTTTACTAGTTTCTACGTGCCACTGAGTTAATAAGTTAAGTTTGCTTGTATGCAATTCTTTGGAAGCATTGTTTGTATTCATTGAAAATTCAATTTCAATTTCAAAATCTTCGAAATTGTTTTCGTTTTTCTTTTTCTTTATCAATGACTTCGCTTGATCTAATAGAGCCATTCTACATGAAGCACAGATATATTGACCATGCAAATATTGTGGAAAACGCTCCCTAAGACTTTGCGAAACTTTACGAACACATTTTATTTTGTTTGTTTTATGCTTGAGTTTTCGGAAAGGATTACAACAAACTTTTCCAAAAGGCATTTTAAGCAAATTAAAAATCTGTGAACAAATGTGTACTGCTTGAAATAAAATAGTTTTTGAAAATTATTATCAGAGAATAAAACTACTACGATGTTGACTTGTCAAAAATCTATAAACAATTAAAAAGCTACTCAACAACGCAAAGACATTAAAGAAATCTAAATCGTTTTCATCGTTTTGTTTTTGAAATAACGGAACTTCTTAAGCATCAGCAAAAACAATTTTCAATGAATACAAACAATGCTTCCAATGAATTGCATACAAGCAAACTTAACTTATTAACTCAGTGGCACGTAGCAACTAGTAAAAGAGAGTATTTCTTATAAACATACCAGTACATTTTTTAATATATCTCAAAAAGTAGGAGGCATTCCACTCTGAAATTTTTAGGATGTTTAGAACACATATGTGGCATTTTGTGCAAAAAATATAAAAATTTTAAAAAATGGGTTTTTTTCAAAAAATAAATTTTAATTTTTTTTTTTAAAAAAAATTTTAAAAATTAAAAAAAAAAAAAAAATAATAATAAATTTCTTAAACCTAAAAACTTCACTAATCCCACGCAAAAAGAATTTTTTCAATATCTTGCTCACAACAAAAGTTATGAAATTTTAAGTGTAGTGCCTACCCTGCAATTTTCAGTATTTCAAAGCTGCAGGGTTGCCACAGTTTTCGAAAACAAAAAAATTAAAAATCGTTTTGTGAACATACATACACTACTTCACACAATTACCAAGTTTTATCAAAATCGGACACTACCGAAAAAATGTTCGTTGAAATAAAATGGAATTGCTCAGTTGTGGCCACCGAATTTGTTGCCAATCGAATTCGTGCGGTTACGACAACTATCTTTATATTAAATTATATTTTTCGTCGTAAAAGCCAATATTCGGTTGTCTAATTCAATATTATGTTCCACATAAATATTATTATGTTCCACAAAATTTTATTGAAATTAAAAAACTTTTTTTTAATTTTCCGGTATTTAACCCGGCCATTCAGGTTAATAGCTCACACTCTTACCCACTGCACCACGATTTTTTTTAATTTTCTTAGCCATATTTACTGTTTATACATATTAAAATTTTATTTTAATTAAAAAAAAACATATAAATTTTTGTCTTTTCCGGGATATGAACTCGGAAATCCGGCGTACTAGGCCAACTCTCTACCCACTACACCACAAACACTTATTGATTTTGAAGTCTAATTTAGAATTTATATGTTTTGCTTGGAAAACAAATATAGTAAAAAATTCGTTTACCAATAAAAATCAATAGTTGTGTGTGTTACCAATACAATCCACAATTCGGTTTGTTCCACAGAAACTCGACTTTAAGGTCATATTTGATTAGGATACCCGTATTT
The DNA here is from genome assembly GCA_949987735.1 of Leucophora obtusa. Lineage (NCBI taxonomy): Eukaryota > Metazoa > Arthropoda > Insecta > Diptera > Anthomyiidae > Leucophora > Leucophora obtusa. The sequence continues at coordinate 305,624,149 of OX465295.1, forward strand.
GTAGTTACCACTTTCGAATATTGAAATTTTTTTAATAAAAGTTATAGATAACACCAATTTTCTTGTATATTCACTAAATAAATGGCTGCTTCTACTGCATAGAATTACTAAACTGATACTAATTTTAAAATTGACTGGAGATACCAATAATTTGTTAAAAGGATTAAGTAAGTAAAATATTTTTGGTGTAGTATTCAATTATAGGTAACTGCAAATACAATAACGCCCTGGCAAATTCATCTTAATGGTTTTGATCGTATTCCAACCAATCTTTTTCCTGGGTGTATGTATTTACAAACTACCACATCCAGTTACGGGAAAAACAATAGGGTTACCGTCAAGTGACCCAACTGTTTTGCCTGTAACAAATTTTGGCCCGATTATTAAATGTTCAGTTAAAATTTAGCCAACAATTAAATTCAAATTTTATATGGGAAACAACAAAAATGCATCAGTTAAAGTTCCAATTATTACCAAACTATACATTGTGAAAATAAAGCTTAAAATTATAAAATGCACAAAAATCTTAGGAGGAAATTAGGAATATTATTTTTAGATTATAGTGCAAGACCAACCCTTCATTTTATGAAACAATGCAAGCTTTTTTCCTGTAGCTTGGAAAAACGACGACAAAATATATATGTGACGCGCAAAATAGAAAGGGACCTAAGGGTAAAAAAGGGTAAAAAAAGGGCATGGGATCGGTCTCATTCGATGCTCAGATGTTGTCCACATCAAAAAAAAAAGATTTTTTTACCCTTAGGTCCCTTTCTCTATGCGCTGTCACATATATACATATTTATATCTAAAAGACAAAAAATAGGGTCAGTATACAAATCGAGTGATATATTTAATAATCCTTGCATTTTATGTTGCAAATATTATAGTGGTCATTGTATTTAACACATATATCAATTTTTGTACCTTTATTATTCCGAGTTTGGAACCAAGAGTGAACAAAGTCTTTGATCGGGAAAATCGCTAAATTGCCTTATAACACGAATTTTTAATATTTCCTTGCACAAACTTACTTTATTGGTATTAATTTTCAATTCTAAGACAAACAAAAGAAGAATGAACCAAATTGTTATCCTGTGGAAGCTGCCTTACTTTTAAAATTTTTTGAAGGGCATCCCTAATCAGGTGTTCCCTTCAATATAGCGATTATTTTTGATTGTGCCTATAAGTGCACAAGTTGTGGTAGAATTATTAATTATATCGTGCGAATTGAGTAGGTACTAACGCTATTTTATTTGGCTTTGTTTTTTGTTATTTTTTTTTAATGTACAACAATAAAGCTTGGATTGTTTCAAATAAATTTTGTAAATTCGAAGGAGATTTTTGAAAAAACGGATCGATTGAAGATTTAAGTTTTTATCGCAATATTTAGCGTGTTTTTAATCACCTGGATTTAGAATTTTTCATACAAAAAATGGATTTATTAAATCCAAATAAAAAGCTGGATTTAATAAATCCACAATAAAAGCACAAACAATATATGAAACAGCCTATTAATTTAATGTCAGAAAAAAATACGAATGAAAATTAAAACAGAAACAAAAAAATTTAAAAACTAAAAAATAAAAGGTTTTTATTAAATTTTTTTTTTATGAAATATGTTTAGAAAAAAAACTACACCTCACCAAATACATATTTTTCATCTTGAACACCGAGAAATAGCTTAAATAGAAATGGCAATTTTTCACTCTACAGTAAGTAATTTAATTAAATCCAATTAGTGAATATTAAATATTGCAATGGAATTTTTCAATTGTGTAAAAATATAAATTGAAGTGATAAAACTGAAAAGGCAGACTGTTTATCGCTGTTTTATTTAAAATATAATTATAAATTAAAAGTTAAAGGAAAATCCTTCGTCATCGAATTCGGTATTAAAAATTAGGGTGAAAGAAGTGTCGGACAGAACATTTTTATAAAATTGGAAGAATCTTACCCCATTTGTTGAGCACTTTTAGAAATACTTTTTGGATTTATTAAATCCAAGTTATTACAAAAAACGGCTATTGTTTTTAGTTATCCCAAATTCATAATCAAAAAAAAAAAAAAATATTTCTGGTGATCGCACCTTACAGTTAAAGTCCATTCCGAGAAGGCGTGTTATTTATCAAGGTTGGTTACCTTTATCGGTAAAATACCCTTATCGTTAAAATACCGTTTCATATTGAATACCGTTACCGGTACCAATTCTTTTAAAAAAATTTCAAATACCGTTATCGTTACCGATCGCGTTATTTTTATGTGAAATTACCGGTATTTATTAATTTATATAAAAATGGCAATTTTTAACCCTTTTTAATATTCCTGAGCTTTTTTTACAATCAAATGTATGGATAAAAATTTTAGTTATTACATTAAAGGAATTAAATATGCTAAAATCCCAAACGTATTTAACAAATTGTGAAAAATAATCCGTTGTAGGCATGTCCCTATCAGGATTTCATTCTTGCCTAAGTAAATCGTCAGGGGACGAAATTTTCAGAATTTCTGGAAATATTTGTTAAGTTCAATTACAAACTCAATGAGAATTTCTTGTTCTCGTCTAGGAGCATTATTAAACATTTAAAATATCAAAGAAAAAACAAAAACAACAACAGAAAATTTTCCACAATTTGCTTTTAGTTATTAAAACTACCAACATTGAATTCAAAGCTTATAATCTGTATTTTTAACACTAAAGGAGGGTATCGACTACACAAAAAAAGTTTTACGATTTTTTTTAAGTTTTATTTGAATGGAGAATACGTTTTACTATATGCTCCGAAAATTCCAATAAAAAAACGAAGAAATAAAATTTACACGTGTTTTTTTTTTAAATATGTTTTAGTTTCAAAGTAATATTCATTAAATTTTTGAATAAAATTTTTTGGTTGCATTTTAATTTAATTGTTTTTATTAGAGATCTTTTATCGCATAACACGGCAGGACAAAAAATATAAACTACATTGAAATATGCAATAATTGCACCCAGTTTTTAAAGAAAAGCCAACGACGATTCATCGATGGTGGTCGAAAGCACATCTGACTTACGAATGTGGTTAAATTTTACCAGGGGTATCGCATCACCAAAAAAATTATTTATAAAAACATTGTTATCACTAGATGGCATTTTGTTCAAAAAATTGACAATTTTCTTTTTTATTTAAATTTAAATAATAACAAACAACAAAGCAAAAAAACAAACGGATATTACAAATTTTATTATTTGAATATATTCCGCGCTTTTTTTTCCTTATTTTGAGCAGATTTTAACAGTTTTTTAGTTTTTAAATATAGACTCATCTTATAATTAACTGATACTAAATAGTTGCTCAGGTAATACTAAATTTCAGCGACCTCTATCGGTGAGCAGTGTAAGTTTTGATTTCCTATCTCTAGAATTAATAGTCTCTGAATTTTACATTTCTTCTACAAATGAATGCTATTTTCATTTAAAGTAACGAAACTGAAAGACTACTTGAATAACTAACAAATTATGACTGCAGAAGTTCCCTGAGTTTATCTCTGGCATCGTTTTTAAGATTATTACGGTTAATAGATCAAATATGCTTTAACCGAAACTAGGAGATCTAAATTCTATTAGGACAAGGTTTTTTGCAATTTTGCTGTTTTCTTAGCGTAAAATTAACTTTAGAGGCGTTTTCCCGCAACCATGAGTTCAAAATCGGCTACTACTGTACATTCGGGGTAGAACTTTTTTAGGGTGGAAGATCCCATAGCAAAATCTAATAGATAATATTGTCTTGGTAATAAACACAGTTTTTTTTAAATAAATTTGGCGAAAAAACCTCCCGCACCAAAAGCGATTTCTAAAATGCTTAAATTTTTTTTTTATTTTTGTTGAAATTTTTTTTTTATTTTATTACCACGTTTAGAAACGGTAATGACATATCATTATTTTTTGGACTACCAGTAATGACATCCACTTATCTTCTGCATTATTTTAAAACATATAATAATGAGTTACTGATAATGACTTATTTTTATCATTATTTCAAATAGAAAATAATTTCCTAGATTTATTTTAAAATTTTTTGAAATCTATTTGTAGACTCAATATTTTTTAAACACTGGTAAGGATATATGTAACCACATATTTTATGATTTTTTTTATGTTGGCGAGTAAGTTTACTTGTGTGCAGCAGGTCAATTATGTTTTCCCAGCAAAATCTTTCATTACAAAATAAGTGGTTATATAATAGAAATTCATAGCTCCGCACAACTTATTTTTTGGCGTCTAAACTCATTATTTTTGTTTGGCGTGGTCGTTTTTATAAGTAGTCACGCTTACCCGCTCGCTTACGAAAAAATGAGAAATAAGTAGTTATGAGATTTTAAATAATTAGTAGTTACACACATGCTTACAAAAAGTTTAATTATAAGTGGTTATCCGATTGCTTACTTGATTCTTAAAAATAAGGAGTTAAGCAAATACTATTAGCTTAAGAAAATACATTCAGAAAAATTTAAGGTTTTTCTAGTGTGTAATTTTAGGACTCGTCATAAAAATTTAAACATAAAACATATTTACATATAATAAATAAAAATGTATAAAATTTAACTGTGTAAAAAGTACTTATTTAAAATATTACAAGTAAGTCATTATTTTATATTTAGAAACAATGAATACAATAGGCCGTAATTAGGAAGTCATTATTTTATATTATAAAATAATGCAAAAGGTAATGATATATTATTTTTGGTAATGCAGATAGTACTGAGGTGTCATTACCAATATTTTGCTGGGTTTATCTATTAAATATTACATGTCGATATAGGTCAGATGTTACAGCTATTGACTGGCAATCTGTAGACCCAGGTTCGATTCCCCCACCAGCAAATTTTATTTAAAAAAATACAATAAAAAATTAATTATAAATTTATTAATTCATAATAACAATAATTTTTTTTATATAAATTATTTTTTTTTAAATCTATAATGAGTCTAAAATCATTATTTTTGTCAGTACTGGTAAGCACATAATATATATTTTTTCATTTTTCGTATGCTGGTGGTGGTTTTCGCTACATCGCCATATAAAGGTAATAAGAAATGTACCAAGTATATAGTTACATAACCACATATCTGGTAATGATTTTCTAAACTGGGTAAAGAAGAATAATTTTTATAAAACTTTAATGCGTTTAGTGCAGGAACTCTTTTAACGATCGCGTAGAGGAAAAATCTTAGTTCTTAATATTTTTCCATGCTATCTTCGATTTTACCTTGGGATAAAATGATATCTGCATAAATTGGAAATAGTTCTATCCCTACTGTACATTAGACCGTACCTCAAAAAAAAAAAGTTCGCCGTACACCCTCCAATATGATGTATTTTTGGAAGGCGATTTCAAAAAAAAAAAATTTTTTTTTGCCGACCGTAGGGGTCGCCTTTTTTAATTTTTTGTTATAGCTTTGGCATTTAAAATCGGATTTTAAAGTGTGATATATCGATTTTTTTGCCTCGAGGAGATCAGTGTTTTGCTATATAGTAAAAATCCAATTAAAAAAAATTTAAAAAGGCGACCCCTACGTTCGGCAACCAGTATATAAAAAAAATTTCTGCTGGGTTTACCAAAAAACTTCCTTAGCAAAAGTTTAATGATTTTTTGCGAGCTTTAATTTTCTGACATTAGGGTGGTAGCAACGGAGATCTGGTGGGTAACTACTAGAACGGGATACTTGAGGTCAAAATTTCCTTAGAGCAAAACACTGGTCTCCTCGAGAGAAAAGCATTCGATACCAAAGATATAACGAAAAATGTAAAATGGCGGCCCCTACGTTCGGCAAAAAAAATAAAAAAAATATTTTTAAAACCTCCTTGCAAAAATACTTCATATTGGAGGGTGTACGGCGCACTTTTTTTTTTTGCCTGTAAGGTGGTACGCTCTACTGTACATCCAAGGCGGGTTAACCAAGTTCCCGGTTTGTATCTTTCGTAGGCAACAAACAACTGTAGTCCTTATAGTGGCCCTTTTTAAAATTTTAGTCAAATACAATTTGCTTTTTTGCCATTTTTGGAATTTTTAACAAATAAAAATCGTGCCACGATAAGGACTAGAGAATTTGCCTGGCATGAAGAATCACTTTAAATCTTTATTATCCGATAACACTATGCGACAGTCAAAATCGGGATGGGATGAAACCAACGGGAAATGTTATATCGGTCAAAAACAAGTTATACGTGTCCCGGCGTTTCGCTGGGTCAACCCTAGGAATCGAGATATATCTTTTTTTGACATAACTCGAGAACCACTAGTCCGATTTTGCTCAAACAATTTTAAAAAAATTAAAAATTACAAATCCTTTAATCTGTTCATATAACGTTTTTCTATGTATTCAACAGTTTTGCCGGTAAAAATAAATGTTTGTTACCGCTACCATAAAAATCAAAACCTTTTGTTTATTACTTTTTTTTTAATATTTTAGGCAAAAAATATTTTTTCTTCATACATTTATTTTTACCGGCAAAACTGTTGAGTATATAGAAAAACGTTATATGAACAGATTAAAGGAATTGTAATTTTTAATTTTTTTAAAATTGTTTGAGCAAAATCGGACTAGTGGTTCTCGAGTTATGTCAAAAAAAAGACCACCAAAGGTCAAATCGATATATCTCGATTCCTAGGGTTGACCCAGCGAAACGCCGGGACACGTATAACTTCTTTTTTACCGATATAACTTTCCCCGGTAGTTTGAACCCTTCCCGATCACTGACCCCTACCATTTGTCTCACAGTGTAATTAATGAAGGCTGCACAATGGCAGACGATTTTGCCTTAAAAAAATGCCAATATTAAAGTTGTTTGGCGAAATTTAAAACTAATAGTTTTTGAAAACACTGCTGTAACATGTCATTTAAAAAAAATAAATTATAGAATTGTCGTTATTTGAGTTTTTGACAACCGCTCAAATATGCTCTTTAAAATGCTGCTATTATATTAACCCCCCTAAAATTAAATATTTGCAAAGTTTTTACTAGTTTTTATATGTTTTCAACTTAATTTATAATACCGGTACGTACCGGTATTGCTATTTCAGTAACGGTATACCGTTACCGAAACCATCTTAAACACCGTTAACTTTACCGTTACCGAAACAGATGAAATTCGATACCTTTACCCTTACCGTAATTCGTTTCGGTAACCAACCTTGTTATACAAAATATTTGTGTTTTGATTTAAAAGCAATTTGTATTTCTTAAGCGCTGGTGAAGCTGTATATATTTATTTTCTAAATTTCATATAAATTATTCATTAACACTCAAAAGCTCCTCTATAACACAGCCAGGGTAACACAACTTCCAGATGCTTAACAAAACGGTCATTGGAATATAAAATCTCTTTAAACTTTTGTCCATCCTCCGAATCACCGACAAAATTATCAATATTTGCTGTATTGGTTGGATCACATAAAACAGCAGCCATTACAGTAGCAATCGTTTGTACAGCTATAAAAAAAAAAACATGACAAATAGATAAGAAAAATGATAAATATAAAGGTTAATTAATTCCACAATTTGTGAAGTAGCCGGATTTTTTTAAATTTATGCTTAATTTACTTGTTGTTTATGTAAAACGTTAAAAAAGGTGTATGAAAAACACTAATTTGAAAACCTCTATGTTCCAAAATTTGTGCACAAATTTGATATTACATCTACTCGAATGTAGAACAGATGCGCTTAAAAAAACTTTAAAAAAAAGGTTTTAAAATTTGTGTTTTTACACAAATATTTTAACGAATTCGCCAGACAAGCAGTTAATTTTTATTTTCAAGAATAAAATTTGGGTCACACATTTTTTGTTCGACTGTAAACTAGTTTGAAAAAGAATTCTTACCCCATATTCCATATTTTATCAAAGCTTCATGTATATCACGAAGTTTAGGTAAAGGTTTTTTATAATTCAATAATGTCAAATGTTCAATTAAATTATCATAATAATGTTTAATCATATAATCAAATTTGTTAACTTTTATATCCAAATGAGCCGATGATATTATAAAGTATAATAAATCTTGGGCTGGTGTACCATAACGTGGCAGTTGTAAGTCCACTAAATAAGTTTCCAATAATTTTCCTTCATTATCATATTTAAACATAATATTATTAGACCAACAATCGCCATGATTAAGAACATTAAATTCATTTAAATCCAATGCTGCTTGCGTGAAAAGTAGATTTGTTAAGTTGGTGCCTACACTTTCCAGTTGTTGATAATATTCTTGATGATTTTTTAATGTTTTTACAGTTTTCATTAGATGGGGCATTGCACCATCAAAAACTGTTATACACAAATCTTTGGCGTCTTCGTTTAACATACCAGTTTGAAAAGATTTTTCAAATATTCCTTTTTGTTCTACCCATACGGCTGAAGCAGCATGGAACTGGGCAATTTTTTTCAAAACACCTTTACAATGTTCCATATCTAAACAATTTTGTCTTTTTGCATTTTTGAAACCTTTTTTAGAAAGATCTTCTAATAATACATATTCCTTATCCTGAACTGGTAACTTATAAGCATTAGCACCAAATAGTACTTTTAAACCGGCATTGGCATATAATTTTTCAAATTCTGGCTTAATTGTATTATACATTCCCGATTCTGTGGTAAACATATTCCATTTATACAATTCATTACGATATAATTCACTATCGTGGGCAACTTTTAACATAAAACTTTCAGCTTGGGTTGTTTGATTTTTGAGTAATACTACTATTTTTACTTTTAACATAACTGTGGCATAATTTTCACCCGGCGCTAATGCAGGAAATACTTTAAAATCTTGTATTTTTTGAAAATCTTTAATAGTTTTATGTAATACATTTTCAAATAATTTTGGTTTAATCCATGTTGGTATATTATTATTTGCCATTTTATATGGTTTTTTTTTAGTTTAGAGCAAAACAAATCTAATCGATGGGAATCTTTTTAATGTTTTCGTTCAAGTTTTCTATTAACAACTGAAAACAAGTATTTGATAAACTACAGGTTTCAAGCAAAAAGTGTTCTAGAATTTCAATTAGTTGCCTTTGCAGTTATAATCAAATGCTTTATTTATTTAGTTTTTATAGAACTATTCAAATAATTTAAATGAAAAAGCTGTTTTATCGCTGAACAACTATTTTATTATCATTGATATTAGTCGTAGAACAAATACTTTTGCACAAAGCTTTTCACCATTACGCCTAAGAATATAGCTATGTCCAGAAAGAAAATTATATGAGGAGACCAACAAAACTGCTTTAAAATATTTCAGCCTTTTGCGATATATTTTTGAAATGATTTTTTTATATATCTTTATAAAAAAAATTCCAAACCTTCCACTTATAAAAAAAATGTTTTTAAAAATAATAGCTGAATCGCAAAATACAGACGTTCCCAGAAAAACCTTCCATTACAAGGTAAAGGGAAATTGAATAAAAACCAAAAATTGTAAGTAATTACACTTTGGTCAAGCCGAGCACAAAAAATTGATCTCGTGCAATATCTATTCATATCCAATTTGATATTCTTTAAGTTCTGATGTAATATCTAGCTGATCCAATTAGACCTCAAAATTGGGTGTACCTAATGATATCGTATTAGACCCCATTGTATATATGGAGATAAACTAAGATCAACTTATATCTCAAAATTGGGAGTTCCAATGATATCCTTGGGGACAAACCTTGATCTAATTTGATCCGAAAAAATGAGAGATCGAATTAGATGCAACAATATATTTGGGAATAAACTTGGATCCAAATTTTTATGAAAAATGAGATTATATATATGTGTTCCTTTTACTCCTGCAAGGAGCATAGGGCCGCCGAAAAATGGGATTAACTTAGATCTAATTTGATCCGAAAAACGGCAGATCGAATTAGATCCAACAATATATTTGGGGATTAACTTTATCCGAAAAATGGCAGATCGAATAAGATCCCGCAATATATTTTTTGGAGATACCTATACAAAGTTTTACAATTGCATCTGTTTTTCAGTTTTTAACTGTTAATAAATTCACTGACAAAATCGATAAAAAACAATACATTTTTTGTTTGTTTTTATTATTTATTCAATTAAATACAACTTTACTGTAAATATAGTGTAGGTGAACGTTTTACTGAATTGGGCTCAACGGGCTGCAAGTGAAATGTAGTTTTGAAGTACAAATATACAGTGAGGAGCAAAAGTGTAACAGGGTAGACATTGTTCAGTTATTCTGCTTTATATTTTTAACTACGAAACCAAATCAAATAATTTTTTTTAAATTTATTTGTTTATTAACCTGTTCTAATTAGAAATCAATAACAATATTTAAAGTATTTTAATTAACGAAGAAGATGAAGACATTTTTCTATATTATGACAAATGTTACACTTTTACACCCTGATAAGTTTTAATAAATTTCTTAAGAAATGTTTAATATTAACTTAAAAAATAATACAAATTTTGCGGCTTTTATATGTAATTGGGAAAATATTCCATTTATCTGTTGAAAAAGTGAGTATTAAGTAATATTTTTCTATTATTCAGATCGCAAGCCCTTTTTAAAGGGCTGTCTATGTTTATCATGCTGAAAATTTTCTTAAATTCAAAAGTATTCAATTTATTTTATGTCGGGCAATATCACGGACTATTTTTCATTGAGAAATGTGCTGGTTGGGTTGCTTTTCTACTAAAAATTGTTTAGATGACTTTTGAATTTTTGAATTTGGGCAAAGTTCTACACTTTTCGCAAAAAATGCGATAGTTTGCTATGATAGCTACACACATAATAATCCATGCATAAAAATACGAAATTAATGTCAAAACAACAAAAACTTTCGCAAAATAAACCATTTTTCGTATATTTTACGAAATTTTTTGTTATTTTGACCTTTTTCGTAATTTTATGCATGGATTATTATCAGTGTAGTAAGTTCGGTTATTAAATTTTGTGGCAGTCATTTTCCTTTTATATACCGTCAATATAGAACATCCATTTTACTAGGTAGGCCCATATCCTGAAGTAGATTACTACAAGTTTCGATGTTTGAAGCCCTCTTTTTGGGAGAAACGTCGTAAGATCGATAAACGCATTAAAAGCATATTATTTTTATATATTTTATTTAAAAATGTGACAATAAATAATTTTGTACACAAAACTGGTTCATATTACTAGTTTAATAACACAGTACAACACTAAAAATGCATCGGGCATGCGACATATCAATTCTGATAGATCCTAGAACATCACGATTGTGAACACCAAATTTCAAAATTAGCTCTAGTTTTTGAAATATTTGCAAATTTAACTTTTAGCAAAAAGACAGTTTTTTTGTTAAAATTTCTTATTTACTCATACACCTGACTGAACCATGGATAATTTTTAATATGATTTAAAAATATAGACTTTGGGCTTTTGGAAATATATCAATTTATTTTGATTAGATAAAGGATCTAGGATATAACTGCAATTAAAGTGAAAACTTCACTTATTTTCCTATTTTGCAAATCTAGTAAAATCCCTTAATCGGATTTGCAAAATTTTTACATATGACATAAATTCGTATTCCACTAAATTCTTTTTATCAAAAGAATCACAACTTCTGCATCAACATTTGCAGAAAATTCAATCTGAAATACACATTTTACATCTGTTTTATTTCAAATAAATTTTATATGAATTTACTATGGCAAAAGGAAATAAAATACATTTTTGAACATGCATATTTTAAAATCGTTATTTTTCCAAAATTTGCACTTCAATTATCTAAAACTTTGATGAAATTGATTGGAAAACATATGTTTAATATTTCTGAATGGTTTTATCTGGGTTTTATGTTTTAAAATTTGTTACAGACTCCTTAATTTTTAGGTATTAAAAAAGTCAGTCTTTTTCAGGTTAAGTCAATATTAACTATAAATTGAAACAGAAAATGCGACAGTTTTTTGATAAATTAGGTAACACGAGATGTTTACTAAAGGTACAAATTCAAATATTAGATATTGCTTTCATCGCAGATTATTTATTAATGAAATCGTGAAAAAAGAGAAATTTCAATTTTAAATGCATATATAGGGAATATTATCGCAACTGTCAAAACGTGCAATATATCAAATTAAAGGTAATATTGCATCATTTTAAAATGTTATTACTTTCAATTTTATATTTTTTTGCAAAAAGTTTCTTAAAAAATTTTCGTACAAAAACGTTTTTGTAAATATTTCTTAAACTATAGCTAACTTTAAAATTCTAGTGCCATATTCATGATCTGCATCCCAAAGTGTATTAGATATGATATGTCACAATCCCGATGCATCAAATTTTTCTTATTTTGTTTATAACACTACCATATACGGAGCCCCAAACCATGAAAGCTGTTGACATGATATTTACAATTTTAGGCTCCCTAATGAAAATAGGTTTCATCCGATGTTTTAAATTGAAAAATTAATGGCTTAAAATTAGAGGATGGAATTTACTAGCTACCATAGAAAAATAAGGCAATTTTTGGCAAAAATTTGGAATTTCGGCCAAATTTGCAATATACATAGTCTTCAATTTAAATACCAAATAGTCCATTCTATTGTCCCGTTAAATATTTTTGGATTTACTAAAAGAATCATTATGGTTAATATTGTCATACCCCAAGATGGGCTTGTGTCGTGAACAATAAAGAAAATTTTATTTGACACCTAATTTTTGAAGAGATAAATGCAATATTTTGCAACAATTTCATTTATCTCATTTAGTTTTCGAGACATTTAAAATAAAAGCTCTTTTCTAACTCCGATGCTTAGCCTTCGGAATAAATGCAATCTAAAAACCTAGCCACTTGTTGGTGAAAATTTGTAACCGGTATCGGGATATTGGTGATGGGTTTTGACCTGTGATGCTAAACTTGTTTCTCTAATTCCTTTAGTTTTCGAGATATAAACATATGACTTATTATGATATCTGTGGGTCAAAACCATTGTCCGTTTTCATTTATCTCATTTAGTTTTTGAGATAGGCGCAATATTTCAAATAAAACCCCTTTTCTCTCTGCGATCTAAAAATTAGGTTGAAATTTTAAAGCAATATTGTAGTATCTTGGGTTTCGAAATTGATACGAAATAGGATTCCTGTGGCAAAATTAGTTCACTACCCCATCACGCCTAATTTAATTTTTCGGTAAGTGGGATTAAATAATTTTGTCTCATATATACTTTTTTTAAAGAAATGTGTTTTTGTTCCTCTTTTAATAGTGCGACAAATGCTAATAAATTGTGTTTTTTCATTAGCATTGAACTTGTATAATGACAATGAAAATTTTTCAAGTATAGTTTAATCTGTTTTGAATACTTAAAACTTATAAAAAGCTTTTTTGTTTATTAATTTTTACGAGTATCTTTATCAAAATAAAACAAACAGAAAAATAACCTATGTGTGAGGGGTTCTCGGGTTGTATAATTGCGACTTGTATAGGGATTTGAACAATATTGCTCTCATTCACCACTTTACACGAATTAGACATTCAATGCATAAATCGAATTTTCAAACGTCATTTAGCTCTTTAAATTCAGAGGTATGGCATCACCTAAAAAGTAAGTAAGTAAGTTATAAAAAATCGTTATCACTAGATGGCACTTTGTAATAAAAATTGACAATTTTCTTTTTTTTATTTAAATTTAAATAATAACAAACAACAAAGGAAAAAATACAAACAAATATGTAAAATTTTATTATTTGAATCTCCGCGTTGGTTTTGTCCTTATTTTGAGTAGTTTTCAGCAGTTTTTGAGTTTTTAAATATAGGCTCAGCTGATACTAAACTGATACTAAATAGTTGCTCAGGTAATACTAAATATCAGCGCCCTCTATCGGTGAGTAGATTAAGTTTTGATTTCCTATCTCTATAATTAATAGTCTCTGTTTAAATTAACCAGTTACAATAAAATATTGGTTTCAGAATTTAATTAGAAGTTGTAAAAGAATATAGAAAAGGATTTTAGTAATATTTAAATAAAATCAAAGAGGTGTGAACTTTGTTCATAAATTCCCAATAAAATTCTCTTCTTTTTTTTTGAATATTTGTAAACATTTCTGTTGCGAAATTTGTCGAAAATATGCCACTGATTAATGCTACCCTTTACCCTGGTATCTATCAATCTCTTTATGAAACTGATAAAAAAAAACTACTAAAGTAGTTTAAAACAATCGAGCCGATACTTATATTTAGTTGTCGTTAGAAAACTAAATGGAAAACGTTCATTGAAACTAATAAGCTGTAAATTTACCATAGTTATTCATTAAATCATAATGGCGAATAATAATGTACCAACTTGGATTGAATCTAAACTATTTGAACATGTATTACGTAAAACCGTGGTCGATTTTCAGGAAATTTGTGAATTTAAAGTTTTTCCTGCTTTAGCACCGGGTGAAAATTATGCCACAGTTATGTTAAAAATACAAGCAGAAGTTCTACTTAAAAACGGTTCAATTAAATCACAAAGCTTTATGTTGAAAGTTGCTCATGATAGTGAAATGTATCGTAATGAAATGTCTAAATGGGATATGTTCACCACGGAATCGGGAATGTATCGTCATATTGTACCAGAATTTGAAAAACTTTACGCCGATGTTGGTTTAAATATACAATTTGGTGCTAAATCATATGAACTTCCAGTGAACAAGGAATATATTCTTTTGGAGGATCTATCGAAAAAAGGTTTTAAAAATTCACCAAGACAAAATTGTTTAGACATGGATCACTGTAAAAATGTGTTGAAAAAACTAGCTCAGTGGCATGCCGCTTCTGTTGTTAGAATGGAAAAGTTAGGACCATATGAAAAACAGTATACAAGGGGTGTACTTATTGAAGGTGGCCAAAATCTCTTGAGGCCTATGTTAGAAAGTGCTTTAAAACATTTGCTAAATTCTATTAAAAAATTAAGTAATCACCAAGAATATTATACGCAACTTGAGATTTTAAAAGGCAAATTAACAGATTTTTTTTATGAACGCTGCACTTTAGATGTTAATGAATTTAATGTTTTAAATCATGGTGATTGTTGGTCTAATAACATAATGTTTCAATATGATAAAGAAGGAAAATTGCTGGAGACCTATTTGGTGGATTTACAAATGCCAAATTATGGTAATCCTGGTCAAGATTTATTATATTTTATTATATCGTCTGCACAGTTGGATATTAAAATTGATAAATTTGATTATATGATTAACTATTACTACAAACATTTAATTGATCACTTAACTATATTGAAATATTCAAAATCTTTACCGAAACTTAAGGATATACAAAGAGGTATAATTAAATCGGGTGTTTGGGGTAAGAACTATTTTTTTAAGTTCATTTTTAGAAAACTTTTCAAGACCTTTTCAATTATTGTTTTCAAGGTTTATTTTCCGCTTGTTTAACTATGCCTGCTGTCTTGTGTGATTCCACCGATAAAGCCACATCTGATAATTTCATAGGTGACTCAGAGGAGGGCGATAAGTTTAAAGAAATGATGTACTCCAATGATCGTATTGCTAAACATTTGGAAATAGTTTTACCATGGTTGTGTTACAGAGGTGTATTTGAACATTAAAAGTAATTGTAATAATACACCTGAAAAAACATTATTTGACAATTTCAGTAAATGATTTAAATAGAGAACATATTTTTGAAAGGTTATAATTTGTTTCTTGTTACAATTAAAAGAATAAAGAGAATATAGTATACACAGAAGTTTTATCAAAGAAAATGTACCCGTATATTGCCATTTAAATCCGTTTTAAAGTATAGTTTTGACAAATTGCTAATATGTAAAACGCCAATTACTCTGATCCATTTTAAGCATAAAACACTAAATTTTTTGTTTTTAATGACAACAAATGGGGAAAGTTTATTTAAAATTTTGGAAAATAAACTAAATAGATATTTTCAAGAATTTCTACTAGAACAACAAATTTGTGTTTTTTTACTGTATTTAAAAAGAAAATATGCAAATAAAAAGAATACCTTAAACTACACATATTTTAATTATAATTCAGAAAATATATATTGAAATGCAGAATTTATAAATTGAAATTCTGAATTTCAATTTTAAATTCAGAAAACATTAATTGCAATTCAGAATTTAGATTTGAAATTCAGAAAATTAGAAATTATTATTTGAAATCATACATGGGAATTTTTCATTACCATTGAAATTTCATTACCATTAGTTCATACTAATGACAATGAAAAAAATTTCATTACCATTTAATGGTAATGAAATATTTTTCATTAGAAAAATCATTACTAATGGTAATGAAATCACACTAATGTAAAAAAAAACTAATTACAATTGATTAAAAAACCATTTGTTTACAAAAATCTTAATATATAACATAAGCTACAATCAGGGATGGAAAAGCCCTCAAGCGAGCCAAAAATATATTTATAAAAGCTAAAAAGCGGAACGCACATGCACATGTGCGCGCACATGGATGCAAAAAATTGCTGAAATTAAAAAAAGTTTCAAATACCAGAAAAAATTTCAAAAAAAATGCAAAAATTAGAAAAAATGCCAAAATTTGGAAAAATGCCAAAATTGAAAAATTTTGTAAAAATCGTTATAACTTGAAAAAATCGTCAATATTTGAAAAAATTGCCCAAATAGTCAAAATTTAAAAAAAAATCGCAAAAATTGCAAAATATCGTAAATATTTTGTAAAACTCGTCTTGAAAAAATTTTCAATATTTGAAAAAATTACCAAAATCGTCAAAATTTCAAAAAGCCGTCAAAAATTGGAAAAAATCTGAAAAATGCCAAAATTGAAAAATTTTGTAAAAATTTTGAAAAAAATCGTCATAACTTGAAAAAATCGTCAAATCGTATTTGAAAAAATTGCCCAAATAGTCAAAATTAAAAAAAAAAATCGTCAAAAATTAGACTGCCAAACTTGCGAAATATCGTAAAAATTTTGAAAAAATTTTCAACATTTGAAAAAAATTACCAAAATCGTCAAAATTTCAAAAAGTCGTCAAAAATTGGAAAAAATTGCCAGAATTGAGAAAGTTGTAAAAATTTGTGAAAATCGATAAAAATTAGAAAAAATCGCCAAAATTAATCCGTTTTCATCTAACTCATTTAGTTTTCGAGATACGGGGAATATTCCAAATAAAAGCCGTTTTCTCTCTACGAGGCTTAGTTTTCGAGAAAAACGCGATTTTAAAATCTAGCAATGCAAGTTTTTCCTCTAGCTCTTCTAGTTTTCGAGATATGAATGATTAAAATTTTATTTAAGCGATTTTCGCACTTATTTTTTCACAAATGACTCACTATGACTTCCCTGTACCGAAACCGTTGTCCGTTTTCATTTAACTCAGATATGGGGGACATTCCAAATAAAAGCCCTTTTCTCTCTACGAGGTTTAGTTTTCAAGAAAATCGCGATTTTAAAATCTAGCAACGCAAGTCAAAATTTAGTTTCGGTATCGGGGTATTGGTGGTGGGTTTTGACCTTTGGTGCAATAATTTTTCCTCTAGCTCTTCTAGTTTTCGAGATGTGGAGAATTAAAATTTTATTTAAGCGATTTTCGCATTTATTTTTACCCAGGTGACTCACTATGACTTCCTTGTTCCAAAACCGTTGTCCGTTTTCATTTAACTCATTTGGTTTTCGAGATATGAGGGACATTCCAAATAAAAGCCCTTTTCTCTTTACGAGGCTTAGTTTTCGAGAAAAACGCGATTTTAAAATCTAGCAACGAAAGTCAAAATTTAGTTTCGGTATCGGGGTATTGGTGGTGGGTTTTGACCTTTGCTGTAGTCATTTTTCCTCTAGCTCTTCTAGTTTGGGAAATATTGAGGATTAAAATTTTATTAAGCGATTTTCGCACTAATTTTTCCACAGATGACTCACAATGACCTCCCTTTTCCAAAACCGTTGTTGTTGAATTAGAAACGATGAAAAATTATATGGTGAAAATTTGAAAAAAAATCTTCAAAAATTAAAAAAAAATCGCAAAATTCATTTTCGCATTTATTTTTTCACAGATGACTTGCAATGACTTCCCTGTTCCAAAACCGTAGTCCGTTTTCATCTAACTCATTTAGTTTTCGAGATACGGGAGAAAAACGCGATTTTAAAATCTAGCAATGCAAGTCAAAATCTAGTTCCGCTATGGGGGTATTGGTGGCAAGTGTTGAACTTTGGTGCACTCAGTTTTCCTCTAGCTCTTCTAGTTTTCGAGATATGGACGATTTAAATTTTATATAAGCGATTTTCGCACTTATTTTTCCACATATGACTCACTATGACTTCCGTGTTCCAAAACCGTTGTCCGTTTTCATCTAACTCATTTAGTTTTCGAGATACGGGAGATATTCCAAATAAAAGCCCTTTTCTCTCTACGAAGCTTAGTTTTCGAGAAAAACGCGATTTTAAAATCTAGCAATGCAAGTCAAAATCTAGTTCCGCTATCGGGGTATTGGTGGTGAGTTTTGAACTTTGGTGCAGTCATTTTTCCTCTAGCTCTTCTAGTTTTCGAGATATGGACGATTAAAATTTTATTAAAGCGATTTTCGCATTTTTGCGAGAAATGAATTTTGGCGATTTTTTCAATTTTGTAAAACCGAAATTTTGGGGATTTTTTCTAATTTTTGACGATTTTTCAAACTTTGACGATTTTTAAAATTTTGACGATTTTTTCCAATTTTTATGATTTTTTTCAATTTTGGAAATTTTTTCAAATTTTGACAATTTTTTCAATTTTGGCGATTTTTAAAATTTTTAACGATTTTTTGAAATTTTTGACGATTTTTCAAATTTTGACGATTTTTTGCAATTTTGGCGATTTTTTAGAATTTTTGACGATTTTTCAAATTTTTGACGATTTTTACAATATTTTCCAATTTTTGTGATTTTTTTCAATTTTGGAAATTTTTTCAAATTTTGACAATTTCCAACCCTGATTTCAGTGAATTTTCTGCATTTTTGCGTTCCTCGGAAAGCTTATCTGTCAATGGTAATTATTTTTTTTAATTGATACATTATCAATGGTAATGAAATGAAATTAAATTCCAAAATCATTAACATTAATTTGAAACAATGGTAACGAAAATAATTTCATTACCATTTATATCAATCAATGTTAATGAAATCGTCAATTAATTAGTCCACCTAATTCATTAGTCCCATGTATGTTTGAAATACAGAAAACATCAATTGAGATTCAGAAGATTGCAATTAAAATTCATAAAATATCAATTGTAAATTAGAAAATGTCCACTAATATTCACAAACACATCAATTCAAATTTAGAAAATATCAGAAAAAATTCATAAAATATTAACTGATATTCAGAAATCATAACACCAAATGAAATTCAGAAAACCTTATTAGAAAAAATTTTAACATGTCAAATTTTATTTGAAATTCATTAAACATCAATTGAAATTTAGAATAGATCAATTGAAATTCGGAAAATATTAATTGAAATTAAAAATAAATATACTGATATTCAGAAAACATTAATTGGTATTCAGAATACATCAGTTGATATTCAGAAAACATCACTTGAAATTTAGAAAGAATCTCTCTAACAGTCATTCGCATTTTTCTGAATTTATATTTATATTGATGTATTCTAAATTTAAATATTTTTTGACCATGAGTTGATATTTTGTGAATTTCAAATAATATTTTCTAAATTTAAATTGACCTTTTCCGAATGTTTTCTGAATATCATATCGATTATTTTTGAATTTCAATTAATGTTTTTGAATATAAATTGATGTATTCAGGATATCAATTTAAGTTTTCTTAATATCAATTGATACGTTCTAAGTTTTAATTGATATTTTCTGAATTTCAGTTGATATTAAAATCATTCTTTCTAAATTTCAATTAATCTTGATCTGTTCTGAATTTAAATTATTTTTTTCTGAATTACAATTGATATATACTGCATTTCAATTGATTTTTTATTAATTACATATATTCTGAATTTGAATTAATGTTTTCTGAATTTAAAATAATATTTTATATTATATCGAAACAAAACTGGGGTTCCGAAATATATGCTGTCTGTCAGGTCAAATATTATAGTTTTCAAATTGGTACGTTGCGTAAATTTTGGGGAGACAGTTTACGTGATAAATTTTAAAATGGCAATAATGAATTTTATGGAATTTTCGGTATGTTTGGGGGTTAGTTTTATGTTTTAACTTATTTCTGGCGATAAGGTTAAATTTTTAACTCTGAGATTTATAGCAGAATTTTATGACAGATATTTTTGCGGAACATTTTAACCCTCTAACACTTCAACTTATGGGTGTTTTTAGTCCCTATTTAAAATGGGACCGAAAAAGTGCCTTTAATTGAAGAGTGAGTTACAGGGTTAAAATGTTCCAAAAAATGTTGTGAAGTGTTTTACATAAATTCACTGAACACACTCTATACCTAGAATGGAAGATTTGTAGGGTTTCCTATGCCGATACACAATAAGCCATCATTATCATCTGTATACATGGGTGGTATCAATATTAAGGAATCAGAAGCTCTTGATGTTCTGGGCATGAGAATCCAGTATGATGTCCGTTGAAAGATCACGTCATTCAAGTGTCGAAAGAGGCATTCAAGTGTCTTGGCTTTCTTAACCGGTGTAAGAACTACTTCACTTCTTCTGATCTCCTTTCTATTTATACCACCTATATCCGGCCGAAGATGGAATACAACTCCCATATATGGGCAGGGGCTTCAAAGTCTATTTTGGAGCTTTTGGACCGTGTACAAAGGAGGGCGTCGGCGCTCATTAATGACAGTAGGGTATCCAGCTCTATTGACTCGTTGGAGCATCGTCGGAATGTGGCTTGTGTAACACTGTTCTATCGTTACTACCATGGGAGGTGTTCTGCTGAGATAAGTGCACTTATCCCGATGCCCCGTGTTTTTGGCCGTAACACGCGCTTGTACAGTAGATCTCATCCGTTTGTGGTTGATTGTCCAGTTAGTCGCACAACGCATTATAGAGAGAATTCGTTCATTAGTCGAACCGCCCGTATGTGGAATAAACTCCCCGCAGATGTCTTTCCTGATACTTACAATTTAGGGAAATTCAAGTCAAACGTTCACAAACACTACTCCCTCTTTCTTCCTTCCCATAACCTATTTTCCTGATATCAACACAATGCATTGCATTAGTATGGGGCATCCCCTGAGTGTTGGTCTATAGTAAAAAAAAAAAAAAAATGTACGCCAGACGTACATTTTGTTTGTCCTCTATACCAGAATCAGTTATCAGAACCTTTTTATTTGTTTGTGTTGTACAATGTAATAAAATATAGGTGCCTCTTCTAGTAGAACTTCGAATTAATGCTGGTAAAAATATGTGTAGTGGGTATCGAGTATTTGTCTTTTTTTTGGGTACTCGATACTTAAAACTACTACTCGATATTTTTAGAGTTGCATTTTTGACGGAAAAAATATATAAAAATGTGACTCCACTACAATATTTACCACAAAAATGTGACTCCGCTAAAATATTTATCACAAAACTACAACTCTGCTAAAAGAAAAAATCAAAAGTAAAATATTTAAAAGTATATTTTAGAAAACTATAAAAAACATAACGAATAGTTTCTATAAAAGTTTAAAAATATGTTTATAAATTTAAATATTGAATCATGAAAATTTTAAAAAATTTCAAATTTAAAAACCGTTAAAAGTATCGAGTAGTATCGAGTATTCAAATTAAAAATATCGAGTAGTATCGAGTATTGCAAAGTAATCGAATTTACCAGCACTACTTCGAATTTAAAGCGAAATTTTATTAGAAGCACCCTTAAATGTTCAATTACTTTGTTTCGGGATTTGGAGTAAAATTAAAGTATTTTTAATTTTTAATGTTTAGTAAATGCTGGGGAAAAAGTACAATTTGTTTTTGTAACTAAACTATAATTTTAAAACAAAAAACGAACAAATTTTATATCAACGATAAAAAAGATTTGTTTGATTAAGTATTGTTAAACAAAATAAATATTTTCGACCCTTTAGTGAACAGAAACATATATACAAAATGATTGCATAAAAATAATTTTCCTGAATGAAACTCTGAGAAACAAAATTGTATTATGCAAGCATTATGTAATTTAAATTGTTCCCCTTCCAAAAGCATCCCTTGTGCACTCAGCAATGACTCTGATTGTGAAAAATTAACACACTATTGGAGACAGCTTTTTAGATTGTAGAAATAAAGTTTGGAGTTGTTTTCTGAGGGTTCATATTTTGTACCAAAAAAAAAACTGTGTTTTCAAAAAAACAATAATCATTTTTATGAGTCATTTAAAAACTTTATTTATGAGAGCTCCAAAATTACTTCCCAGCCAAATTTTTATGAACTAGTTGCCTTTGAATCTGTTCTAGAATAGGTGTTTTTACCACCGGTTCCGTGGAACAGGTTCTAGAACTGATTCCTGGAAGTCAAAACGGAAGGCCTCTCTATCTCAGAACCGGTTCCAAAGCAACCTGTTCTAGTTTGGAGGAACATAACATGTTGCTTTTGGGACAAACTCAAACAAAAATCACCGATGATAGAACATAAATTAGAACAGGTTGCATGCAAGAACAAGTTGTTCTACAACCGGTTCTTTGCATCCGACAATTTTGCTGGGTTGCTGGGAAGTTATTTTTATTTTTATCGATGTTATTATTTGTCGATAAATTTATGCGAAATAAAACAAACAAATATTTTGGTGGTCCAACCAAACAACTCGGCTGACGAAAAATTTTGTTTTCACAATGAAACAGTTTTTTCTTTGATGCAATAAATAGCAAATCCATGAAAGACCCAGTGTAGAAAATCATTACCAGATATGTGGTTATTTAACTTCATACTTGGTAATTGAACCTAGTTACTTTTGTTATTACATTTCTTATTACCTTTATATGGCGTTATCGCGAAAAATTTATCGTTACCTTATGTGCTTACCAGTATTGACAAAAATAATGAGTCTAAAAATAGATTTTCAGAAAAATAAATTATATAAAAGAAATATTTTTTATTATATATTTCTTTTAAATAAAATTTGCTGGTGCGAGAATCGAACCTGGGTCTACAGATTGCCAGTTGCCTCACCAACATACCAAAAATCAAAAAATATGTGGTTACATATATCCTTACCAGTGTTTAAAAAATATTGAGTCTAAAAATAGATTTCAAAAAATTTTCAAAAAATTCTAGAAAATTTTTTTCTATTTTAAATAATGATAAAAATAAGTCATTATCAGTAACTCATTATTATATGTTTTAAAATAATGCAGAAGGTTAGTGGGTGTCATTACTGGTAGTCCAAAAAATAATGATATGTCATTACCGTTTCTACACTGGGGAGCAGTAACATTTGTCGTAATTTTTCTAATTTTTTTTTCTATTAAAACGGTATAAAATAGAATCGGGAGAAGCTGAACAAAAGTTGGACATGGATTTTTTTTTCGAAAACTGTGTGTTGAATTAAACTAGGTTCTATTCTAGAAATCGCTTAAAATCGCTTTGGTGTAGAAAATCATTACCAGATATGTGGTTATATAACTACATACTTGGTAATGGTAACTAGTTACTTTTCTTAATACATTTCTTATTACCTTTATATGGCGATGTCGCGAAAAATAATGAGTTATGGTTACACACCAGCATACGAAAAATCAAAAAATATATCGTTACCTATGTGTTTACCAGTACTGACAAAAATATTAGTCTAAAAATAGGTTTTCAAAAAAATAAATTTTATAAAAAAAATATTTTTTATTGTATTTTTTTTTAAATAAAATTTGCTATGCGGTGATCGAACCTGGGTCTACAGATTGCCAGTCAATAGCTTTACCATCTGAGCTATATCGACATGTAATATTTAATAGATAAAAACATAGCTGAGTTGCTGTGCACAAGTAAGCTTACTCGCCAACATACAAAAAATCAAAAAATATGTGGTTACATATATCCTTACCAGTGTTTAAAAAATATTGAGTCTAAAAATAGATTTCAAAAAATTTTCAAAAAAATCTGGAAAGTTATTTTCTATTTGAAATAATGATAAAAATAAGTCATTATCAATAACTCATTATTATATGTTTTAAAATAATGCAGAAGGTAAGTGGGTGTCATTACTGGTAGTCCAAAAAATAATGACATGTCGTTACCGTTTCTACACTGGGTACTGGGCATCGCCAAGACCACTTTATGGCGAATTTTGCGTAAAGATCTTGGTTTACACCAAGGTTGGTTACCGTTATCGTTATAATAAAGTTATCGCTAAAATACCGTTTCAAATTGAATACAGTTACCGTTATCGATACCTCTAAAAAAATTTCTAAATACCGTTATCGTTACCGATACCGTTATTTTTATGGGTAGTTACCGGTATTTTACCGGTATTTATTATTTTATATAAAAATTACAATTTTTTTATTTTTTATTTTATAATCTTGAGTGTTTTTTTTTACAAAAAATTTATAGATAATAATTTTACTTATTAAAACTACCAGTATTGAATTCATAGCTTAAGATCTGTATTTTCAGTACTTAAAATTAAAAATATGCCAGGTTTTTACTTGTTTTTATATGTTTTAACATAATTTTTAATACCGGTACGTACCGGTATTGCTGTTTTAAATACCGTACCGGTATTGCAGTTTTAAATACCGTTACTTTTACCGTTACCTAAACAAACGAAATCTGATACCGTTACCGTTACCCTTACCGTTATTCGTTTCGGTGACCAACCGTGGTTTACACCCATACAATATCAAGCTGACTCAAGAATTGAAGCCGATGGACCATTTGACGTGATGCGATTTATTTAAAAAATAAAAGTTGTCAAATCCTTATTGGAAAACCCTATATATATGTATATATTAGGGGGTCCCTTATAAAGTGTTTGGTCGATTTTCGACACGCATACCCCCCAATTTTTTTACAGATGTTCCCAAATTAACAAAATCGATTTTTTTTTGGAAAACGTTAACCCGTGATGAGTTGCGGCCGAAAATGACCCATTTTTGGAAAAAGTGTATTATTATTAAAAATTCCCAAAATTCGAAATTATGAAAAATTTAGTATTTTGTTTCATTTATTCATTTAATATAGTCAAAATGATTCAGACATGGAATTTAACCTTCATATGATATCATTAACCCACTTTAGCCTGGAATCCAAAATGACCCACGAATTTGATAAAAATGCAAAAACGTTTTTTTTTTTAATTAATTTTAAAGATTTTTTAAAAAGCCTAATTTGGACATGTCGATTTCTAGTTGCACCACATAATAGTTGATAGTAAGGAAAAAAAATAAATTGGAAAAATGATAATTCAAGTTTGTGTGTTTAAATGTCATCAAATTTTACGTAGTTTTGGGGAAAATATCACTAAAATTTGGTTAGATAATTATCTTTACATTTGAAAAAAAAATATTTAACCCTTAGTGGCCTGGGGTCAGAAAAGACCCATGAAACTTAATATTAATTATGACTACGATATTTTAAAGCCATTAAATTGACAAAAAAAAATCTCAACTGGATAAAAATAATTATTTAATATAAAATGATCCGTATGGGGTTAATTTTTATACCTTTGGCCAAAAAAGACCCACTAGCAAATTTACAGAATAACACCTTTCATAATTTTCCTAAAATTGCCACTTGACAAAAATTATTATTTTGTGTAACTTGATCTATATAGGGTTAATGTTTTCACTCTTCACCAAAAAATACCCACTAGGAAATTTACAGAATAATTTTTATCAGATTTCTATTAAATTGGGATATGCGATAAAAAAATTTTCAGTTGATAAAAATAATTATTTTATGTAACATGATCCATATAGGGTTAATTTTTACACTTTTGCCAAAACCAACCTACTAGGAAATTTACAGAATAACACCTTTCATAATTTTCGCGAAAATATCACTCCAAATGTATCAAAAAAATCTTTTTTCCACTTGATAAAAATTATTATTTTGTGTAACTTGATCCATATAGGGTAAATTTTTTTTCTTTTCGACAAAAAAAAAATGCAATTGCAAATTTTCAGAATAACGTCTTTCCAAATAGAGAGCAATAAATGCATAATAAACAAAAGCTTTTAATTATAATCTACTACGATTACAAAATAAAATTGATATTAGTATACGGGCACTTTTGACCCCACCTTTTTAACCCTTAAAAATAAGATTGGGGCTATAGAGAATTGCGCTTTTTCGTTAGTTTTGTACCCTCTATCGAATATCCCAATTTAATAAAAATCTGATAAATGTTATTCTGTAAATTTCCTAGTGGGTCTTTTTTTTGTGAAAAGTGAGAACATTAAACCTATATAGATCAAGTTACTGAAAATAATAATTATTATCAAGTATAAAAAATTTTTTTGTTATTCATTTAAAATGATATTTTTCCGAAAATTATTAAAGATGTTATTCTGTAAATTTCCTAGTGGGGCGTTTTAGGCCAAAAGTATAAAATTAACCCCATATGGATCATGTAACATAAAATAATTATGAATGGGGGAAAAGTTTTTAGTTGATCTGTTATTTTAAGTAAATGAATGTTATTTTAGTTTGACTCACGATCATAAATTAATATCACTTTCTGTTTAAATTATTTTCAAATCGAAGAAAGATGATACAATTTTTACAAGTAAATTACAAAGAATAAAAATTATTGAAAAAATTCGATAAGACCAGCAAGGCAGAATGCGCATTTTCGGCTTTCGCTACAAAGCCATCATCAGTGCCTTTCGCCTTTGAGTGGGTTAATATTTGATAATCGTCTACTTATATGAATGTTGAAAGCAAATCGAGTTTGTTATCAACAACTCAACTTAGACTAACATCAACGAAATTTAATAATAATAATTTTTATAAGTTTGAATTACAACGAACCGTTAAATTTAAATTTAAATGTATGTTATTAAATTACAATCAGCTGAGATATCTTAAGAATTAAGGTTCAAAGCAAAAAAGAGTAATAATAACAAAAGGATAAAAATAGCATTGTTAAATTTCGTTGATGTTAGTCTAAGTTGAGTTGTTGATAACAAACTCGATTTGCTTTCAACATTCATATAAGTAGACGATTATCAAATATTAACCCACTCAAAGGCGAAAGGCACTGATGATGGCTTTGTAGCGAAAGCCGAAAATGCGCATTCTGCCTTGCTGGTCTTATCGAATTTTTTCAATAATTTTTATTCTTTGTAATTTACTTGTAAAAATTGTATCATCTTTCTTCGATTTGAAAATAATTTAAACAGAAAGTGATATTAATTTATGATCTTGAGTCAAACTAAAATAACATTCATTTACATAAAATAATTATTTTTATCCAGTTAAGATTTTTTTTTTATCAATTTAATGGCTTTACAATCTCGTAGTCATAATTAATATTAAGTTTCATGGGTCTTTTCAAATATAAGTGATGTTTTTCCGAAAATGCTTAAAATTTGATGAACACATTCACCTTTTGTTTAATTTTTGACAAAATGAGCAATTTTTGTAAAATGTCCTGGAAAGCAGTCGCTCCAAACGCAAACTCGAATTATCATTTTTCCAATTTATTTTTTTTTAATATCTTTAAAATTAATTTAAAAAAACCCATTTTTGCATTTTTATCAAATTCGTGGATCGTTTTGGATTCCAGGCTAAAGTGCGTTAATGATATCCGATGAAGTCAAAATTCCATGTCTGAATTATTTTGACTATATTAAATGAATAATGAAACAAAATACTAAATTTTTCAAAATTTCGAATTTTGGCCATTTTCGACCGCAACTCGGCACGGGTTAACGTTTAAAAAAAAAATCGATTTTGTTAATTTGGGACCATTTGTAAAAAAATGGGGTGTATGCGTTTCGAAATCGACCAAACACTTTATAAGGGACACCCTAATGTATGCATATCTTTATTTAAAATTATAAAGTTTTACAAATTATAAAATTTTATAAAGAAATAATAGTTAATAACAACAATTATAATGACATATTGTTGAGGGTACCTTAAAGTTTAATTTAGTAGGCAGAAATCAAATATGTATAGGACAAAGTATTAGAAAAAAGTTTTTCCACTACTCATTTTTATAAGTAGTGGAAATATTACAATTCTTTCATAGAAAGTAAATGTTAAAAACACTGTTGAATTATCAGTTATGTTTTTGTTAATAAAAATTAGTTCTTGTTATTAAGATCTAAGTAAAAAATGGGTTAAATATTCCCAGAAGTTCGTAAATGTTGAGAATTTGGAAGCCCTATAAATAATACATATTTATTCCTGCCGAATTACAGCCCTTTATATCATATTTTACACGATTTTGGTGAAATTGAGTCTAACAGATTTTCGCCGATTTATTATTATCTGGGTTGGCCGATTTGTAAGAACAAAAATTTGTCGATATTGTGCCATCGATTTTTCGATAGCTTTTGGCAAGGGGAAAAAAATGTCTACTACGACGTATCATAAAAATCATTTTCGAGGCGCCGTTTTTCGACAATAACTCATCTAAAAACCCAAAAAAACATTTTTTTTATAAAAAATGATATCGCCATCGTTTTAAGCGTAGAATTTTACCTTAGATAGGATATATTTAAAATATTTTTAATCAGCGATTTTTTTAGCATACATACTAAGAAACCCTTAAAAATTAACGCGTAAAAATATCGATTTTTCGACAAAAACTCGTCCAAAACCTCAAAAAAAACATTTTTTTTTGGAAAAACTGCTATCGCCATCGTTTTTAGCGTACAATTTCACCTAGGCAAGGTAATATTTAAAAAAAAATGAAATCAGTCGAATTTTTTTATTACCTACTAAAAAAATCGTAAAAATAAAAGTTGAAAAAAAGTAAAAAAATTGAAATTTGGGCGCCTAGCAAATGATTTTTTTGATATGCCGTAGTGAAACTTTTTTCCTCATGCCAAAAGCTATCGAAAAATCGATGGCACAATATCGACCCACCCTAATATACATACATATCTGCTCATCTTAAAAGTAATAAAATTCAGTGTTGCCAACTCTCGAAAGCAGGAAAGCACCGTGAGCATTGTGAAAACGGGTAAAAAGGGTAAAAATTTACCAAAAACGGGGTAAAAAAGCACGATATTAATTTTTTGAAAAATTTAAATCAAGAATTTAAAAACACATTTTAGCTTTGTAAAATTGTGTAAAAAGGGTTCAAAAAATAACCAAAAAGGGGTAAAAAAGCACCAAATTAATATTTCAAAATTTTCAAGTTTAAATATAACGAAGTTGCTATTTACAATTGTACTACAAACATTGTGAAAAATGTATTTTTTGTATAGTTCGTATAATTTTTTCAACTTTGACAGAAAATTGAATAAAAATTGAAAAAACGAGAACAAATACCAAAAATATAAACTGTACAAAAAGCACTAAAAGCACTGCCAGAAATCTGAAAAAGCACTGTAAATACCCGCATTTTTTAAACGGGTATATGTAAAAAATCACCGAGTATGGGAAGGAAAAAAGCACCAAAAAATACCCGAAAAGCACTGAAATGGCAACACTGATAAAATTATATGTCATGGATTGCTCAGATGTGTGTTGTCACAGAGAATTTGCAAATATTGTTTTGAAAAGAGACTGAGTAAATCTCTCAGGGCAAGAATAAAGCAACTCTATCAAAAAGTTAAAGTTAAAAAGCTTTTAAATAGAGATGATAAATAATAAATGTACCATACATTTTAAAATTTTGTACTTTTTTCTATCCAAAAATTCTTAATATATATTATGTTAAAAAAGAAACTCTTTTATATGCCAGTCTCTTAGTGTTAGTCACTTATTTTCAAAAATAACTGAGAAAATATTAACTTGTACTTACGAAATAATTTAGGTACCAAAGTACTTAAATGACATATTTGGGGAAATACAATTGTACCAAGTTTATTGTCTCTACTTTAATGTACATAACTAAAAATTTCTCATAACAACAAAATAACTTTTTATATCCTACACCACTTCATGGTCGGTCTATAATGGGTTTGTGCTGATGTTTGTAAAAACCATAAATATCGGCAATAGGACAAGTTTAAAGTCTGACCGTCTGTTCATGCATTGTTGTTCGTATAGAAATATAAAGATAAATTTTCTTTACTCAGTCATATTAAACCAGGGATAAGCCTTATTAATTTTATTTAATATCACTCCATATTTGGAGCATGTAACAGATTTTCTCATAAATACGCACTCACACAGAATTTTGCTTAATGAAATTTTCCAGTAAAGTACTAAAGTTTTCTTCACAACTTAAATGAAAAATTTCTTATAATTCATGAATCTAGCTTTAGTGAAAGTTTTCATTGATTATATTAAAATTTTAATAAATGTAATTAAATATTTTACAACATTAAATAATTAATAAATTCCATTAATTCAATGAAAATTTTTGATGGATGACTTCCCGTGAAATTTCGTTTTATACAAACATTCATTAATATCATGCTGATAATTTTTTCAGTATAGAATCAAGAAAAATTAAAAAATTGTAAGGAAGTTACATTTTTTTTATAATTATTGAGAGAGAAGTCCATTTTGGCCCATTAAAATTGCTAACCCAAACTTTTGGGTATTTTATTTAGGGCCAGTTTTAAAGTTAGAACCAAAAAATATCTTGGTCTTAAATATCTTGAAAATTTCTGACTTAAGTAAAATTTTACAAAAAATTAGCTCTTACGTCTGACTATAAAACTGGCCCCTACACTGTATAGCGTATCACATAATCGGACTTGCTTTATTTGTTTATATGTATAAGCTTGTCACTAACAAACAAAAAAAAATCTTTGCTAAAAATGATCGAAAATAAAAAGTTTGAACTTCAAAATGAAATGAATGATGAGTGTTTAGTTTTTTTTAGTTTGGCTATGCTCGTTATAACGTTTCGTTAACAGTGGTTAACCATTTATCAAAGAACAAAAATAAACGTGATTTCATACTAATTATATTATAACTTCTTCTTAATAATTATGGCCAGTGAACAGAGTACCTCATCACCAACACCCATTATACCATCATGGATTCAGGCACCTTTATTTGAACCAATTCTTAAAGAAATTGTTGATGGATATAAACAAATTAAAGATTTTAAAGCATCTCCAGCTTTAAATGCTGGTGAAAATTTTGCCACTGTAATGCTAAGAGTAGAAGCTGATGTAGAATTATGTGGTAAATATGAATTTGTTATTAAAATGCATTTTATTTTTTAATGTACAGGGAAACAAGTAGCGGCTTTTATACAAAGAGAGAATTGTGCTGGACAAGTTTTAATGACATTTTTCAGTAAACTAATGGAGTTTTCTTCAAAAATGAAATGAAAACTTTGTAAAATTTGGTTCATAATTTTTATAAATCTTTTTCGTTAAGTACATGAAGCTTTTAATAAATAAAATGAAATATTGCACAACGTTTTATGAAAAGTTGCGTTAATTCAATGAAAAGTTTCAATGAACGGGTCCAATGAAACTTCATTGGTTTTATGCAAAAGCTCATTTATATCATGCAGATAATTCTATCAGTGTATATAAAAAGCTTATTTTAAAAGTGTCCTTGGTGCATTTTTTAGCTGTATGTTAGATCTTTCTTTTTCTTAACTACGTGTTGAAGGGGTATATGTGTGTTTCCGGAACTAATAAAGATGTATTTTAAACTAAGCCAATTACCAAAATTGTAAGGTGTTTGCATGTCTTAAAAATGCAAGTAAAAGCTGAGTTACCCAACCGTAAACGTATCTGTAACGAATCAGCTGTTTCGAAACCACAAGAAGAAATGTATACGAATGGTTACTAACACGTAAATGTAAACGTACTTGCCGGATCATTCTGTTGAAATCAGAATTTTCTATCCGGCATCGAAACAGCTGAGCGATTTTACTCGGAAAAAATATGAAATGAATAAAGAAAATTGATTCAAACAACAAATAAGGAATAAGAAATAACAAATAAATGGAAAAATTTAGAATAAAATATAAAACCACATGAAATGGATGCTAAAATAGTAATGGCGTTTACGGTGTTCTATAAGTGTACTTTTTAGCTACGGCACGGTACAGTTACATCACATTTACACTTACGGTCCCATAATCCGCCCTTAAACCTTTTAATCAATTAAAAATGTACGGGCTGCTACCTACAAGTGAAATTTTTTTTGTGACGACCTCATCTCCAAATTCTAATTTTTTTACGTTGTAAATTAACTCAGTTTTTTAATTACAACTAAAAGGACATACGCATAGGCGCGGATGAAATACAAATCATTCATAAAGTTATTATTCGCAGGAAAAAGAAAACAATTTTATTAAAAAATAAAAAACAGACAGAAATTTTGTAACACCCGAAGACCCATCAGTGGTTCGTTTATGTGTCAATTGATCAGAGTATTTTAAAATGTCTCTGTATGAATTTGTTCTACAAAGTGTAAGCAATGACCACTACTTGATAATTTTAGTACATTTTTAGGGCTAAAAGCCGCGGTTGACCGGCATATTTTAATCCGAGAGGACCAATTCTTGTGGGGATTTTTATATTATTTTTTACGCCCAGTATACCTGAAAATAAGTGGGGAGGTGAAAAAATAATACTTTTGCACAACCCATATACTTTATGGGTGCTGTAGTACATACTCTCAGAAAAAAAAACAGGTGTATCTTTTAAAAAGGCTGCTATGTAAAATTTGCATAGTATTGAATTAATACAAAAATACAAGCCCCAAATTCCTGGTAATTAATTTTTGCTAAATTACGAATGCTTTTTTTTGTTAAATTGGCTAAGTACGTGCTTTTTTAAATTTACATTGGTGAAATTTATTTAAAAGCGTACTATGTAAAATTTGCATTGATCAAATTTTGAAAATAAAATAAGCAATGAGTATGTTTTTCTAATAAGACAGGTAAATGTCAAAAAGCGCTTAGAATTCCCTTTGACATATGCAAATCAATATCGTGGATGTACATCTCTAATATAAAAGAATAATGATGGTGGATTTTCTCAAGTTTTTATCTCATAATATTATTATTGCAAACAAAAATAAAAAATATTAATGCAAATAAAAACAAAAATAAAAAATATTAATGCAAATAAAAACAAAAATAATATATTTTTAGTATAATTTTCATGTCAAAATTGCTTACTTGTTGAAAAAATACAAGCCTAAAATTATTGAGTAATTACTTTTCAGCATTGGGTACCCTAAAAAAAAAGACGGAAATGAGTACTCGGTACTCAACACTTTTACAGACATAGTAATTTTTTATTTAGTCAATTTTTTTTTGCAAAATGTGTCTTATAATTCGCATTTGTTTTTTAGGCAAATAGTTTTTATATATACATCCACATTATTATACCTACAGTTATTGAACGGAAATGACGAATAGAGCAATGAAGGGTTGGTAAACACAATTACAGTTCGGCAGCAGAGGAATTGAGGACAACGAACAATATTAAAGAATATAAATAAAATTAATTAATTAAAATTAAAATAAACAAACTAAAATAAAAATACAGAATTTGCAATTTTTTTTTTATTTATTTTAAAAAATAAACCAGGTTTTTTTTACTAAAAGAAAAAAGTTAATTTTCCTTTGCGTGTTGCTATATTATACAAAGGCTTCGATTTAATTACATACATATATCTCTCTTTGAAAATTTACCTAAGCGTGTTGACAAATTGACAAGGAACTTTGTAAACTTTTACCATAATTTTTGTATATCTTACACTTTTTTTCTGCGTGTATGATAGATATATTATTATTTTTTTTTTTATCGGATGTTTAATTAAAAATATTGACTATAAAAACATGTTTTACATTTCTCTTAGATGGTTCTTCCAAATCAATTTCTTTAATGCTAAAGACCGCTCATGATAATGAAGTGTTTCGTGAAATGATGAAAAATCATAATGTCTTTGAGGCAGAGGCTATTATGTATCGAGAAGTAGTACCAGAATTAGAACAACTATATAGAGATGCTGGCGTTGAAGTAAAATTTGGTGCAAAATCTTATGAACTAACCACCGATAAACCCTACATATTATTACAAGATTTAAGACCACTGGGATTTAAAAATGAAAATCGTTTAGAAGGTTTGGATATGGATCATACCAAGGCAGTATTAACGAAACTAGCACAGTGGCATGCCGCTTCAGCTGTACGAGTTGCCACTAAAGGTGCCTACGCACCTATAATTTGTGAAAGTTACTTTAACGAAGAAGCTCGGGATATGATGCATAGCATGTTTAATGGTTTAATTGACATTTTTCTGAAATGTGCCCAATCATATGATGGAAGCGATTTATACTATGAGCGATTATGTGAAATGAAAGACAAAAGAGTAGATGAAATATTCGAAACCGCTAAAGTGGACTTAGATGAGTTCAATGTTTTAAATCATGGTGATTGTTGGTCCAACAATGTTATGTTTCGTCACGATGCTATTGGTGAAATTAAAGAAACTTATTTAGTTGACTACCAAGTACCTCGATATGGTTCTCCAGCTCAGGATTTATATTATTTTTTAATGACTGCAACAAAGTATGAACTGAAAATTAAACAATTCGACTATTTCATTCAATATTATCACGACCAATTAATAGCTCATTTAAAATTCTTAAATTATTCTAAAATGATGCCTACATTGAAATATATTCATATTATGCTACACAGGCATAATCCCTGGGGTAAGTTACGATAGAGATTTTGAGAATTTCTCTTCATAGTTTTCCATTTGTTTCAGCTTTATTCACTTGTACTGGTGTTATGGCTGCTATGCTTTTGGATCCCAATGACAACGCTAGTTTAGACAACTTTTTAAATGACAGTGATGCTGGCACTAATCTCAAAATGCAGATGTATTCAAATCAACGTTATCGCAAACATATGGAAATGATGTTACCATGGCTGTATAATCGTGGCGCATTATAGATATATATTTATTGCTTTTAAACTTGAGATTTCGAAGAAAATTAAATAAAATATTGCTACATAGAAGATAATCGACAGGAAGTTTAGTGGTATCTTCTTATTTCTTTTTTTATTGTAAACAACATTTTAATCTTTAGGATCTCTGAAGCTGCATTATTGCAGCCGTATGATGAATATTTGTGTACTTTAAAAAATATAACTCATACGCAGTGTTGCCAGGTTTCTTAGGCACAAAATCGTCGAAAAATATCATCAAAATCATCATAGCGTTTTGAAAAATCGTCAAAAAGCCGTTTAAAATCGTCAAAATAAATAAGTACCCTGAAAACTTAATAAATAATTTAAAAATTATCCTTTTTTAATAATTTCGCCCTTGTTCGATTAAACATATTTAATATAACGAAACTTGACATATTCTGAAATAGTTGCTCTAAAAAAAAGAAATACCACCAAATTTCAGGCTTTAAAATACCCCACATTAAAAATTGAGATTCGTTACAGTATTAGGACAGCAGTTTTATACAAAAATGATCAGATTTAATAATAAAATAAAAGCTTTGTACATTTTAAATAGAGATAAAGCAAAATTGGCATTTTTGCAATAAATAAAAAATTATGACGCACTTGATCGGATTTTTGTAAATATAATTTTAACTAGACTTCCAATATCAATACTTTTTACCTCAAATTCTGAAATATTTTTCGAAAATCGAACAGAAGAATAAAAATTTCTGATTTTGCAGCAGTTTTTGTTAAGGTTTTTTTTTTGCGATTGTGCGTAATTTGAAAAGCTAAAAACTTGACTTACACTGAATCAATGAAGAGTTTCATTTTCTATATAATTTTTAATTAACATTATGAAATTTTTCATAACTTTTCTTTCATAAAATTTTATAATTTCATTAAAAAAATTCATTGAATTTCATAAATTAGATCTTCATAAATTTAATGAAAATGGTCTTTATATATACGAAATTGTTCAATAGTATTTACTTTTTTTAATTTTTTTTATAAAATATCGTCATTCCATTAATTTTTAAAAATTTTCATATAATTAGAATTTTATGTTAAACATTTAAGTAATTCTCAGATACAATAGTTTTATATAAACATAAGGTCGAGTTTTAGTGATGTGCATTAATTTTCATACTGAGAGAATTATATTATAATTATACCCTACACCACTATGTGGTCAGGGTATTATAAGTTTGTGTTTTTTTAATTACAATAAATATTCATATGTTTCAAAAGCAAATATGACAAAGAAAATTAAAAGTAATTGTGATGTAATGGAGTGTGAACTATGAATCCGAAAGTCAGGGTTCAATACCAGAAAATTCAAAAAATGTTTTTTTATTTCAATCAAATTCTGTGGAACATAACTTTATTTAGGTGGAATATAATATCGGATTAAACAACTGAATATTGGCATTCACGACCAAAAATATAATTTAATGAAGGGTGGTTCAACCAAAACGCACGATGTTAATTGTAAATAAAACAAAAAGTTTTCAGAGAATTATCTTAATACTTTGTATTATGATAGAAGGATCTATGACAATTATGCGTGAAGCAAAATATCGGCCAAATGCTCGCCACGGCTTCAGTGGCATACCTCTATCCGATGGTCTATATTTTCAATGACTCTGAGATATAATTGAGGGTAAATGTCGTTAATGTGCCGAATTAACTCATCCTTTAGCTCTAGAATTGTTCTTGGCTTATTGACGTACACTTTTCTTTTAAATATCCGCAGAGAAAGAAGTCCAACCGTTAAAATCACATGATCGTGGCGGCCTATTAACATCGCCACGACGTGACGACGACGAGTCGAGGTTGACGGCTCTTCTGCCACACTATCGCGAACAACAGCAGTGGCTCGTATGAATAAAAAATAGATATTACTAATAAGGGGAAATATTGGGTTTTTTAAGCAATTACTTCACAATTCTAGTCTGCTTGCGAGTATAATAAAAATTTAATTTCTTGATTTTCGTCTACATTTCATGCTATTATACAAGTCTATGGATAAATTTGGTGTTAAAAGTCATTCCTAGCCAAAAGTAATTACTTCTAAGTAATTGCTAAGTTTTATTCATATGACCCAATGTTTTCTGCAGAACGAACTGGGCGAGCATGCACAGGTGTTTTCAAATTTCCTACAGAGCCGGTTTGCTGAAATTTGTGCACAATCCCACCGATTGTGGAGACATTTGGTCGATTATGCTGCCCAAAGAAGTACACGAAATCTATTTTGATTTGAAGGCCCATTTTCGTAGAAGCTTCAACAATCTTAACGCGCTTCTCAATAATGTACCTCTCCATGGTTGAATTTATTAAACATTAAAACAAAGAAATGTCAAATTTAGTTTGGCAAAAAACTTGACGTTAAGGTGTGACTCACAATAAACATCGTGCATTATGTTTGAGCGACAGAATTTTAGTTGTATTTAAGCTAAATTTTAGTTAATTGAAATAAAAATTTACTATACTAGAATCAGCAACAAATTTTGCTGAAAATTAGTATAATAGAAAAACACCAAAAATTTTAAATTGTTTTAAGAGAATAATAACCTATTTTTGTGAAATCAGATGTCTCTTGTTTTTCATCATACATTATTTTATTTAACAGTTTATTTTTGCTCTTCTAATCTTAAAAATATTTATCAAAAATCGGCAAAAAATTTCCTGCAAAGTCAATGTTAAATAATAAACCTGTAAAAATAGCAGAAAAAGCTACTAATTGTTTTGCTTTTTATTTCTATGAGTGTATGAATAAAATTTTATTGTGTCTAACTGTTTTACTAAATTTAAGTGCTTCAAGGACAATTCCCAAAAGTAGATTTTACAGATCGTTACGGAGTCCCCAGAACAGCCTTAAACATTTAATAAAATGAAAGGTGATTTTTTTAATTCAAACCCATAAAAAATAGAGACAGCCATAAAGTATTTTCCCAGGCTTAAGGTTTAAAAAGTTTTAGAGGAAGTCTGTGCAAAAAAGTCGATATTTTTGATCGGTGTAATTTTTTTGAGGCTCCATTGGATGTTTATTTTTCTATCGCTGTTTTCTATATTACACTCAAAAAAAAAAGTCAGTAAAGTCAGCAAAAAATGTTGCTGTGTTAGCAAATTTTTAGTCAGGAGCGTGCTTGCTAAAATCATTAAACTTTTTGCTGAATATTAGTAGACTGAAAAAAACTCAAAAAACTTGTAGCGAAATTTTACTTTAGTTAATTTATTTGCTGAAAATTTAATTATAAAATATGTGTAGAGTGGTTTTTCTTTTTTTGTCATTTCCGTTTCCAGAGAAGCTGCGACATCTTGTCTATCTGGTTGTCGTCCACGCTATGAATGCGGTTATCAGCACAATTTTTGTAGCAAAATAAATAAGTAAAACATTAGTTCAAAATTAGTTTAGTGCTAAAAAAATATAACTAAAATTTTTGCTGAAAACGGTATTTCAGCAAAAAAATTGCTGATATACAAGACGTTTAACTAATTTTTCTACTAACTTATTTTTTTGAGTGTATGCATATTTTTAAATTCTGATTTTAATTTTTTTTTTAATTTTTGTTTAACTTTGTATAAAATTAAAAATTTTTTTTTCTTTTAAAATTAATGAAGGGCCGCACGAAATTGGTTAACGGGCCGCATTTGCCCATGTATGTTATATGGCACGGATTGCTCAGATATGTGTTGTCACACAGAATTTGCAAATATTGTTTTGAAAAGAGACTGACTAAATCTCTCAAAGCAAGAATAAAGCTGTTTTCTCAAAAAGTTGAAGTTAAAAAGCTTTTAAATAGAGGTGATAAATAATAGTTTTATAATGTACCAAACATTTTACAATTTTTTTCTTTTTTATATAAAAAAAAAATTGTTAAAATATTAAAAAATTTTTTTTTTATATGCCATTCTCTGCGTGTTAGTCACTTGTTAAAAAAAATAACTGAGAAAATATTAACTTGTACTTACGAAATCATTTAGGTACCAAAGTACTTTAATGACATATTTGGTACAATACAATTGTACCAAGTTTATTGTCGCTACTTTAATGTACAAAACTAAAAATTTCTCATAACAACAAAATAACTTTTTATATCCTACACCACTACATGGTCGGTCTATAATGGGTTTGTGTTGATGTTTGTAAAAACCATAAATATCGGCAATAGGACAAGTTTAAAGTCTGTCCGTCTGTCCATGCATTGTTGTTCGTACAGAAATATAAATGACGAAATTTTCTATACTCAGTCATATTAGACCAAGGACAATCCTTATTAATTTTATTTCATATCAGTTCATATTTGGAGCATGTAACAGATTTTCTCATAAATACACACACACACACACAATTTTGCTTAATGAAATTTTTCTGTAAATTAATAAAGTTTTCTTCACAACTTAAATGAAAAATTTCTTACAATTCTATGAATCTAGTTTTAGTGAAAGTTTTTCATTGATTCACGCACAATATATTTTCCATAACCGATTGAGATTTATTTAAAAAGTAATAGGTAAAGTTTTTTTTTCAATTGAAGAATCTATTAAAATACATTGAAACATATTTATTAGCTTTTTTTTTGTCTGTCAATAAAAAACAAACTACTAAAAAATATGTATCATCTGTCAAATATTCTATTTTTAGATTTCTATTTTTAGAAAATTAATTTAAATAATTTCGTTGTTTTCTGTTTTATATACAAATATAGCCAATAAAAATATGAACGTATATGCTGTGTATGGTGTAGTGTTTTGAAAATTAAACAAAAAAAAAACTTTGAAATATGAAAAACAAACCACAAAATGGGTTTTTTTACGTTTTGTCAGTTAAAAATTGATAATTGTTTTAATAGACTTTGCAATTATTTTTATTTCTTTTATGGATTGTTTAGACAATGTTTGAAAATAAATAACAAAATGGTTTGCATATAATGAAAAATCAGTAGTCCTTTTTTAATTGTGTTTTCAATTAATTTAATATGTATTTTAGGTTATTTTTAAGGATAAAATATTGTGAGTGTTGTATTAAGCTTTTTATAAATATAATGAAATATTTCACAACATTAAATAATTAATAAATTCCATTAATTCAATGAAAATTTTCGATGGATGAGTTCCAGTGAAATTTCGTTTCATACAATAATTCATTAATATCATGCTGATAATTTTTACAGTGTAGAATCAAGAAAAATTAAAAAATTGTAAGTTATATTTGTCTAATTATTGAAGCAGAAGTCCATTTTGACCCATTAAAATTGCTAATCCAAACTTTTGGGTATTTTATTTAGGGCGAGGTTTTAAAGTTAGAACTAAAAAATATTTTGATCTTAAATATTTCTTAAGTTAGAAATTTTGCTTGAAAATTTCTGACTTAAGTAAAATTTTAGAAAAAATTAGCTCTTAGTTCTGAAAATAAAACTGGCCCTTACACTGTGTAGAGTATCACATAATCGTTATTGTTTTTTTTTTAGATGTATAAGCTTTTCACTAACAAAAAAAAAAAAAAAAAACAGTCTGCAAAAAATGATCAAAAATAAAAACTTTGAACTTCAAAATGAAATGAATGATGAGTGTGTATTTTTTTAGTTTCGCTATGCTCGTTATCGTTAACAGTGGTTAACCATCTATCAAAGAACAAAAATCAACGTGATTTCATATTAATTATATATATTATAAACTCTTGTTAATAATTATGACCAGTAAACAGAGTACCTCATCGCCAACACCCACTATACCATCATGGATTCAGGCACCTTTATTTGAACCAGTTCTTAAAGAAATTGTTGATGGATATAAACAAACTAAAGATTTTAAAGCATCTCCAGCTTTAAATGCTGGTGAAAATTATGCCACAGTAATGCTGAGAGTAGAAGCTGATGTAGAATTATGTGGTAAATATGAATTTGTTATTAAAACGTATTTTATATTTTAATCTAAAGGTAAAAAAGTAGCGGCTTTTATAAAGAGACAGAATTTTACTGGACAAGTTTTAATGAATTTGTTCAGTAAACTAATGGAGTTTTCTTAACAAAGCAAATGAAACATTTCTTAAATTTTGTGGTAAAGCTTCATAATTTTTGTGAAATTTATTCATTAAGTGTATGAAACTTTTAATAACTAGTTTTTGCGTTGTCCAAAGTTCTTGTTGAGTAAAAATGCAATATATTCGCATTTATTAATGTTTGCATCTTTAAAATGTAAAATTTGTGAAGAATTGCAAACACAAAAACTGAATTATTGTCAAATTTGATAACATTTTTATAAAAAGACATAAAATATTAAAATAACAAACAAAACAAATTATATGCAATACCGAAATCGGTATTGTTCTAAAATCGATATTTCGAATTTGCTAAAATGGCTCGAATTTCGACAATTTCGGTATTACCGAAATCGGTACTGGAAAGCCAAGCGTAGATGAAATAAAAATGATTAAAATCAACAATTCATAAAGTTATTATTAGCAGGGAAAAGAAAACATTTTTATTAAAAAATCTAACAGACAGAAGTTTTGTTCCATCCGAAGACTCATCAGTGGTTAGTTAATGTGTAAATTGATCAGACTATTTTAATTGTTAAACTGTATCCCCGGGTAAAAAATCTTAATACGGTGTCATATATAATTATATCTTATTTGATAAGTCCCCATATACAACGACATACAACTTGATCCGAAAAATGGGTCATCTACTTGTGTCTAATTATATCAAATTAGATATAATTTGATACAGTTTTATCCGAAATTTGTCCATATCCAGGACATCAAATTGCATCTAATTCGATATAAAAATATCTGATTTTATATAATTTTGTCTAATAGTAGGTATACTTTTTATGCATACCGGCTTTAAATTGATATTGAAATTTCTATAGCTTGAACAATTTTAAAGGCCCAAATTTTATAACATAAAATAAAAATCTAATCTAAATCGTTTGCATTATTTTTTAATTTAATTTAATTTAAAATGCAAAAAAATCACGTGAAAATTATTTGGCTGTGGAGAAATTAACTCTTAATTTATATTAATTTGTACGAGATCATATAGAAATATATTTTGATTAGCTTTTTATGGCTTATATAGTTATATATGGCTTATATAGTTATATATGGAAAAAATAATATCAGATGTTTTTGTATATACAGTAGACGCTCGCAAATTAGAGCTTTCAGTAATTCGAACGTCCAGAAATTAGAATCAATGTTTGCAATACATTAAACGCTCTGAAATTCGAATTTAAAATTCTAATTTCTGAGCGTTTTTTTTTTTTGGTTATTTGAATACACAGGAAATCCCCAATTTATTTTTATTCTGTTTGAATAAAGTAAAACTAAAAAGGGAAATCACCAAATTATATATGTTTTTCCCTATTTGTTTTTTTTTTGTCGCATTTATGTACATTTTTGGCTAGTTTATTTGTGAAATTTGATACGCGTGTACATATTATTTGGCAGTCTCTATTAAATAGTGAAAGTGTATCATTTAAAATGTTAAATAAACGTAAAAAAAAACACTTTATCATTGGAAACTAAAGTCAAAATATTAGAAAAGCTTGACAAAGGCGTTCAAGGGAACCGGTTAGCCCTATATTTTAATGTGACAACATCTTCAATCAGCTACATCAAATCACATACACTCTAAAAAATGTTTGTAAATTTACTACTATAAAATGGGTAAAATTTTGTTTAATTTTACGAAAATTCGGTAAATATAAACAAAAAATGCGTAAACTTTTTTTGTACACACTTTCATACGCAATAATATACACACAAAGTATTTTTAGACATTATGTGCTTATAAATAAACACATTGTGCCTAAAATTACTATTGTTTTGTTAAATAAAATTTTTACGCACAAAGTTGGTAAATGTACTATCCAATAAAAGTAATAAATACTCTGACATTTCAAATTGGAAAAAATTTAAAAAAAATTATAAATAATAAAAAGAAAAAGCGAAAACGGATTATTTTTTGTGAATTACAACATTTCCACAAACACATTAGAGTCTCGAAATAGCAACATAAGCATGAAATTGTTTTTGGTAATTATTATTAACGCATGTGGTAGTCTAAACCTCATTTTAAAATTGAAAACGCCGTAAGAGAGACACGGCCTACGCAGGAACTAATGGGTGCAATAACTCCTGCTCAACAAAATGCCTTCTTTGCAAGGGAGGCAGTCAACCAACAACCGTCAACAATAACGGGAGAAAATGCCGTAAGAGAGATACGGCCTAGGTAAAACAACTGGGTGCGATGACTCCTGCTCAACAAAATGCCTTCTTTGAAAGGGAGGCAGTAACCATCAACAATAACGGGAGAAAACGCCTTAAGAGAGATATGGCCTACGCAGGAACAACTGAGTGCAATGACTCCTGCTCAACAAAATGCTTTCTTTGCAAGTTAGGCCGTACTCAATGAATACTGACTTTGTTGAGTAGGAGTCATTGCACTCAGTTGTTCCTGCGTAGGCGATATCTCTCTTAAGGCGCTTTCTCCCATTATTGTTGACGGTTACTGCCCCCCTTTCAAAGAAGGCATTTTGTTGAGCAGGAGTCATCGCACCCATTCAATAGTTATAACAAATTTTTATATGAATTTTATACAAATGCCTTAAGATCCCAAAACGACTAATTTGGACATAAACGATTATGAGAGAATGACTCGGATATTATTATTAATAAAATACGTACTAAAAATTAATTTGTTATTTTATTTAAAAAAATTTTTGGGTGGTGCTTAAAGTTAGCACACCTGTTGTAAATGTACGCATTATATTTTATTTTTACGCACTTTCCGTGGATTTTTGCGCACTTTTTGTGGATTTTTACGCATTTTATGCGTACATTTACACGTGAAACGTGCTTTTTTACACACAAATTTAGTAAATTAACAAACTAATTTCAAAATTTCATTTAATTTTTACGCACTTTCAATGTAAAATTACAAATCATTTGTGCACCAACTTAAACACAATGTGCGTATTTTTTTTTCAATTACGCACATAGAGTAAATTTACCCAATTTATAGTAGGAGTTGAGTTTCCTACTATAAGTTGGGTAAATTTCAACAGAATTTAATTAGAGTGTAGAACAGCAATATTAAATGCTGTTTCAAACACATATCAGGAGGCAAACAATAAATCTTTGCACAGCGCTGAATATCCAAAAATGGAAAGTCGTCTGTATGAGTGGTTTTTAAATCAACGAGAAAAAAAGTGTACATTGACTGGGCCAATATTAAAAGAGAAAGCTAAACAAATATTTAGAGAGGAATATCCCGATAAAGATGAAAATGCATTCCGGGCAAGTGATGGATGGTTTACCAAATTTAAGAAGCGACACGGTATCCGTTTTTTAAAAATTTGTGGCGAGATTCTTTCCAGTGATGTTGCTTCAGTCACTCCTTTTATTCATCGATATCGTGCAAAGATCGCTGAGATGGGTTTAATGGAGTCACAAATATATAATGTCGACGAAACCGGATTATTTTTTCGTTGCCTACCAGACAGAACCTATGTCTCTGCTTTTGAAAAAAACGCCCCTGGACATAAAATTCAAAAAGACAGAATTTCAGTCCTACTTGGTGCAAACTCTGATGGATCACACAAATTAGTTCCATTGGTAATTGGAAAAGCAAAAAAACCCAGGTGTTTTAAAAATTTCAATAATCCTCTGCATTACAACTTTTCAAAAAATGCTTGGATGACTTCTCGGATTTTTCACGAATGGTTTCACGGAATATTTATTAAAGAGGTAAACAAAAATATTGATTTCAGGTTCAGTACATA
This sequence comes from Leucophora obtusa, assembly GCA_949987735.1. Classification (NCBI taxonomy): domain Eukaryota; kingdom Metazoa; phylum Arthropoda; class Insecta; order Diptera; family Anthomyiidae; genus Leucophora; species Leucophora obtusa. The sequence goes on from OX465295.1 coordinate 305,668,878, forward strand.
ATTTTAAAATTTTTTTCAATTCACAGGTGATCCGCTTTTCTCAGGAAAATAATTTGCCTCCGAAAGCCATTTTGCTTATAGATAATTGCTCCGCTCATACACCCATTGAGAAACTTAAAAGTGACGATGGAAACATAGTTGCATTATTTTTTACACCAAATGTGACAGCAGCTTTACAACCAATGGATCAAAACCCTATTAAGTTAACAAAGCTCAATTACAGAAGTATGTTTCTTTCTCAGTTAATTGCTGAAGGTGGTGAACTGAAGAATCATTTGAAATCCCATTCGATCCGGAATGCTATATTATTACTGAAACAAGCTTGGGATGCGGTACCACAAAGTGTTATGAAGAAATCTTGGTCAAAGTTGTCCAATTGGGACTCTAACCAATACGACAGCGACGATGACGTGCCAATAGCACAATTGTTGCAAATAAATCAGGACTGCAACGAAGTTATTCAGATAACTCAAGCTCTTTTAAAAGAAATAGCTCCCAACGATTGCATCGGTATAGAAGACATCGACAGATGGAATGAAGATATGTTTGATGACGGATCTGTTTATGTTCTCAGTAGCGATGGTGAGTCTTCAGATAGCAGCGAAGACGACGTTGTTGCAGTATCATTAGTTGTCTCTAATACTACAGCCATTGAAAGCGTAAATAATTTAATAAAATGGTGCAATAACAGTGAATTGTTTTCAACTAAGCACATACATAAGTAATCTTTTGGCTCTCTGTAATGATATTTCGGATTTAAAGAAACCAAAAAAACAAACAAATATAACTGATTATATGTCAAACAAAGATTAGTTGTTAACTTGGCCATTGTTTAATTTTAATTGTTTAATTTTTTTTAAATACAGTTTTTTAGTTTTTAATTAAAAAAATACATGTGATGTAATTGGACTGCATTGCTATGTTTTGTTGCCATTCGTTTTTTTTTTATATTCATATTTTTAATTAAAAAAAAATACATTTGATGTATTGGACTGAATTGTTGTGTTTTGTTTTCTTGTTTTTATCAAATAAAATTGAATTAAAAAATATTAAAAAGAGTTTTATTTAAGTTTTTGGAAGTAAATTTACTCAATTTTTTTTTTCGAAAAAAAAACGTACAGAAATTAGAATAATTCAGAAATTAGAATTGCCTCAAAAACAAAGCGGTTCTAATTTGCGAGCGTCTACTGTTATGATATGTGTCTTAATGTGAATCCATTCACCGTCAGATATAACCCAATCACATTATATATAACAATATATAACTATTTTTACCCGGGTCTTTATAAATTTGTTCTACAAAGTGTAAGCAATGACCACTACTTGAACCGGCAACACTCCAATGTGCACACAGAGAAAAAATATGCCTTTTTCCAACTGAAATTCAGTTACATCTACTAAAATAGGTTGGTTCAATTGAATATTGGTTATCACAACAAAATTCTGTTTATACAACTGAATTTTAGTTGCACTACCCAATATATTTAGGAATCACATTCCAATATGGTTTCACCAACCGAATTTATTGGTTGGCGATTTTTTTTCCTGTGTGTATGCATAGCATGTCTCCAGTTTAGTATGGAGACATTTGGTAAGTTTGGGGAATGTCCTCAAATTCTTCCTAGGTCTGACGCATAGTATGAACACATTTTTTAGCATGGATGGTAACCGAAACGATGCGGTTATCGGTAACGGTAACGCAATTTCTGATTATTTCGGTAACGGTATATTAAGGGGTTTTTATTTTAAGGGTAAATTATTTCGGTTCATGTCGCAATTTTTTTTACAAAAAACAAACGAGATTAAAAACAGAACCAATTTACCAAATTAATGGACGAAAAAGCTGAATAACCACTTGCAATTACCAAAAGCAGAAAATTAAAAATATCGGTAACGGTATTTAAGGTGTAACGGTATTTCATTTATTTCGGCAACGGTATTTTAAGGGTATCGATATTTCATTTATTTCGGTATCGGATTTTAAAGATAACGGTATTTCAGTTATTTCGGTAACGGTATTTTAATGATAACGGTATTTCAGTTATTTCGGTAACGGTAGTCAGGTGAAAGGGTTTTGAATCGATAACGGTATTTTAGTGGTATTGCCTGCCTACCCTGTTTTTGACTAATATACCGCATAGTTTGGCCAGTTTTTTACATACATATATAAATTTATATAATTATATACAACGCAATAACACGAACCATGCCGTTTCATAAAGTCAGTCATTTTCTACAGCAGTTTGTGAATAAGTAAGTTAAGTGACGGACTGCAATTCTACACTAATAGAAAAAAGTCTATAAAAAATTTAGTTAAAACTATTAAGAATAAGGTAAAAATGGTGCTGCAAAAATAAACTGCAAAATTAACAGATTAGCTTCGCTATATATTAGTAAGATAGGATCAGCAAAAATAAAACTGTTAAATATTTACCCCTAAATTCATAAACGCTTTGTAAAATTATAGGAGGTTTATTGAACAAATTTTGTATGAAAATGACGTTTTGTAAACCTGCTATAACTTTACAAAGTATTTATGAATTTAGGGGTTAGAATTTAAATTACATTGGAGTTAAAATTTTTGTTAATAGAAAATAACAAATTAACCTGCTAAAATCAGAAAAAAAATTTTCTAAATAAACAGTAGCCCAAAAAATCACGAACATTTCTTTCGGTTTTTTCTAAATGCAAAGAAAAATCGAGCCTTTTAAAGACAGAAGTTTACACTTTTTTTAGCAAATATTTCTGTTAATTTAACAGGATAGACTTCTATTTGCATTCAATTAAAGTTAGCTTATAAATAACAAAAATGTTCTATATATAACTGTTTGGTTTTGCTATTTTTAGGCCCGATTACTGAATGTTCAGTCAAAACTTAGCCAACAGTTAAATTCAAATTTGTATGGAAAACAACAACAAATGTGTCACTTAAAGTCCCAGTTAGTAGCTAATTGAACATTCAGTAATCGGGGCTTAGTCTACTAATACTTAGCAAAATTTTTTTTTACAGTACAATTTGTCATTTTCAATTAACTAAAAGTTAACTTAAATATTACTAAAATTCTGTAAACTTAATAGTTTTATTTTTGCTGTTGTTATTTTACTAGTATTAAGCAAAAAATTCTGTTAATTTAACAGTTTTTTCTGCAGAATCATTTTTAACTAATTTTTAGTTGATTTTTTGCTATTTTCACAGATTTATTTCTATAAGTGTAGCAATCTGGGTTCGAATCCTGCCGATGGGTTTTTTTTTTAATAAATAACCACTTTTTAATTAATAAATATTTGTTTAAATCTTTTTGAGTAATTTTGCTTTAATTTTTATTAAAAATTAAATAAATCAAAATATATCATACCGTCATATAAAATCAAAAAAGCCCTAAGTTACAAAAAATTCAAAATGGACTTTTTGATCGATTATGATGCACCGTTTCAAAATATTCCTGCAAAATTTTACACTCCTGCGACCAAACCCGGCGATTCTAAAAAGCCCCTAGTGTAAGCGCAAACAATTTTAAAAAGTTTTTTGCTTCTCCTGTAAAATTGTTTAAATATAACTTACGGTTTTTTGTTTTCATATGACGATACACTCTATTTAGTTTTTGTTTAAATTTACCCAACTTATAGTAGGGAACTGGGCTCCTCCTATAAATATGGCAAATTTATTCCCAGTGCTTAAATAAAACAATTTGCGCACATGTAAGTGAATTACACACAAAATTTGCAAATTTACATTGAAAATGCGTAAAATTTTTTAAAAAATTTGTAATTTTACTACTTTTGGGCATAAATTTCCCAAAGAAAATACGTAATACCACCTAAAAATAAAAGCAAAAAATAATTTAAAAAATTTTAGCCTAATACAAGCTCCAGATTCTGAGTAGATTTTTTCTTGATACACATTCGATTTTGAGCACATTTTCCATTGAAGGAACTCAGATTCTGAGTACTTTTTCCTGTAGAAAAGTCGTAGATTGTGGTCACTTTTCCTAAAAAATATCTTATTACGACATCTTTTTACTTAGGAAAAATCTAAGATTCTATGTTATTTTTTCCACAGGATTTCTATAGATAATATTTTCCTACAAAAAACCTCAGATTTTGAGGACTTTCTTCTATGGAAATGCCTCGGATTCAGCGAACGTTTTTCCAAAGGAAAAATATTCTTAGAAAGCGAGGAACATTCTGTGAGTCTTTCTAAAATTAGAGAATTTTTCTTGAATAAAAATTTTTCGGAAAAAGTGCTCAGAATCGTAGCGGTTTTCTTGCAGGGTCAGCTGAGACTTTTTTGGAAAAGTTGTCACGGTTTTCTGCACGAAAAAATCTTTAGAATCTAAGAATTTTTCTGTAAGAAAGAGTGTTCGGCATCTGACGGTTTCTTACTTATAAGAAAACTTTCTTAGACTCTGAGGCTTTGTTTGGAAAGAAGACATAATGTGAATCGAAATCTTTTAAAGACAAACAAAATTTATCATTACCTCTCAATTACTGATCCAGCTGAGGCCACTGAATATTAGCACATGTTTAAGTAAAAATTTATTAAAAAAACAACTTTTTATTGGAATACTTTATTTTATATTTTAAAATTTCTTAAATTTTTTTAAATGTTAATCTTAATGTCTTTTCGTTACTGTTACAAATTAGTAAATTTACAAAATTTGTGTGTAAAATTTAAATTTACAACAAAATAAAAAAATGTAGGCACAACATCCCAGTCAGAAATAGCCAGTGGTACAAAAAATTAAGCACTGGCATACCACTGGGTAACCACGGTGTTAAAAATAAATGACTGAGAAAACACTCATTTGGTACGCTTTGCCACCGTTTGCAGAAAGTGTTTCGACAGTATTTGTTTTACAAAAATTTCGGTGGTTTATAAAAAAAACACTGGCAAAGAATGAGCTTAGAGTGCTATGCCAACGTTTGCAACCAGTGGTTATCCAGTGCTACCTAGTAAGAAATTGCAGCTGTACAAAAAGCAATTCACTGGTAGAGCAATGATTTTTAAAAATGATAATGCTTCGTTACAAAAGGTTTGTAGTCAGGAGGTTCCAAGTTCAAATCCGGTTACAGGGAAAAAAATTTTTTTTTTTTTAATTTAAAATTTTTTTTATTATAAAATCAATTTTTTTGTTTGTGGGAAAGCTCCTTTAAGACCAACTTTTTTTTGCTCTCCCTAAGCTGGCATATTAGTTCCAAAAAATTGTTTGCCAGTACTATCACTTTAGCACAGCCAGTAGTAGTAGTAGCAGTCCAGCTGTTATCACTCATTTATGTATTTAGCCACCAAGTATTATATGTCTCATTTGCTCAGTGGGTAGAGCAATCGTCTGTCAATCTGGCGGCCTGGGTTCAAATCACGGCAGGACAAAAAAAATACATACTTTTCTGATTGGGATGTTTAATTATAAATATATAATGCTTATAATTACATTATGTTTGTATTATTGTATATGAAAGTGTGTACAAAATAATTTTATGCATTTTGGGTTTTATTTACTCACTATGCATAATATTAAACAAAAATTTACCCATTTTATAGCAGTGAATTTGCAAACATTTAATTGGATTTCCCAAATTTTGATATAATTTAATCCTGCAACATATTTGAAGGATCTAATTGGATATTACTGGATACACAAATTTTGAGATGAACTTGGTTATGATTAAATGTCGATCTATATCAAATGGGATATAACTACATACTAGAGCACCCATATGTGCAAAATATTATTTATTCAGCTCGCCGCACATTTTCGGATAGGTTGAGAGTAAAAAAAAAGATCTGTGTGCAAAAATTAGTTTTCTGCTGTGCAAACCGGCCAGGCCTTTTACATTTATATTCTCAAAATTACCCTAGAAAAGGTTCATGGATGTATCCATTCCATGACAGGAAGGCCAGAAACTGATTCTGAGTTATAGATTTATTACATATGTGCACTAAGAAAACAATGTGAATATTTCATTTTAGGTATATTTAGGATGTGTTCAGCAAACTTATGTAAATCACTATGGCCCGTTAACTTATCTCAATTTATACCCTGGTTAAGACCTCTACTAGCCTTAACCACTGGTAAACATATTTTTTGAATAACTTATCTAAATTTTAACCAAGCATTTCTTCTTACCAATGCTAAAATTTAACCATAGAAATTTCTGTGATTAAGAAACTTAACCAAGGCTATTTTAGAACAGTTCACCCTACATAAGATATTTTAATACATTAGACTTGTAATGATGATTATTAAACAAATTTAAAGCGCAGCTTTAACCAAACTTTGACTAAGAATCGTTTATGACACATGTAAGTATTTTCGATGTGCATTTCCCCCACTTTACCAAAACTTATACAAATTGCATCAGTACTTAAAATCGTGCACAAATTTTTGCTATTTAGGTTTCTGTGATAGCTTACAAAAATTGGCCTCATATAAGGAAATAGGAAAAATTTATTTTTTTATTGGTTCAGGCAGCCAAAATCTGTCTTGAATAATTTAAACTAAAAATGGTGACCAATATTACAACAATTTGACACGAATTATACAAAATGAAAAGTCGCTGTTGGTAGAAGCTTGATACATACTTTTAGTATTTTACTTGCAGATTCCAAATCTCTATTCCGAATTCTCTATCACCTCTCAGTTTTGAGAAAATCATGATTAAAAACGTGAAAAATAGCTTTCTACGAATTTTAAAATACTATACAAAACGCGTTCAAATAGCTTAAGACTTTTTGTTACGATGGTAGTAAAGAATGAATTTTGTTCTCTAAAATACATAGGACAACATTTTCTTAATTTGTGTACCGTTATAGGAAAAAATTCTTTTGAAAACCACTCTCAGAAAAACCACTGTTCCATCAATTTTGGGTAACTTACATTTAAGAATTTGAAATCAGCGTATCAAATTCAAAATGAATCATGAATCAAAGCTCAAGACTACTGAATGAAGTACAAGGCTACTGAATTTAATGCTTAAGTATAAAAAAAGCGCATAGAAATCACTCTCGAATTTATGAAATGTGAACCAATCATGTTTCAAATATATTAAAAGTATGTGAGGAACCCCTGGACAACCCACAGTTTTGACTCGCAATTACAAAAAGTTACAAAATCATGCACAGCGATTAGTTTTCTACTCACTTTGATGTGCTAATCACATAAATTGCCTTAATTTAATAATCACAAAATTTTTACTATTTTTTTTTTAATTTTATGCGCGAATCTTTCCGCGGTTGTCTCGATTAGCACGAAATACTTATTAATAGTTCCAATAATCCACTTTTATTTTATAGACTTACCAAATGGATTTAATTAAATCACCTCTCGTAGTATGCAAAAAGACGCAATCATTTTATAGCATTTAGCGACCGCGAATCTTAAAAAAAACGACGTGGTGAAGTGTATTATTTTTTTTACGACCAGAAACACACAAAAATTCGCGAGAAAAACTTTTAATTTTCCCGAATTAAAAAAAAATTTTTTTGTTATTAATTTTTGTTTTTCTTTTTGTTTTATTCTTACATTTCATACTAAGGTGAACTACCCAGAGTTAAAATATTGATAAGTTATTATGGTTAAATTTTCATAGGGATAAATATTTAGTATTGGTTAGTTACCCATGGTTAAGGTAAAGTTAACTTCTCGAGAAAAGTTAATGGGCCTATGAGGTACATTTTTGTGGAACTATTTAACCCTTTAACTCTTCAACTAAAGGGATATTTTTGGCCCCCTTTCACCGCATATACCTAAAATTGAAGCTTCACATAGTTTCCTCCTAAAATCCAGGTTTGTGGGATATTTGAGCGCCAACTCTGGATAAGTACGAAATTAACCCTTAATAACTTTTTTAATTTTGACTTATTTCTGGCATTGAAATTAAATTTCCAACTTTCATGTCTTCAGAGACTTATAGAAGAGTTTTATAACAAATATGTTTGTGGAACATTTTATCTCCCTAGCTCTTCAACTAAAGGGACTTTTTTGTCCCTTTTTAAATTGGGGCTTAAACGACTTTTAAGTTGAAGACTAAGAGGGTTAAAATGTTCAGCAAAAATATTTGTCATGAAATTCTACTATAAGCTTCTGAAGATATCAAAGTCCAAAGTTTAGGTTCAGTGCCAGAAATAAGTCAAAACTTAAAATGTGTTTAAGAGCTAATTTCGTGCTTATTAAGAGTTGGCCGTCAATAGTTCACGCATATGTTCAAAAGTGATATTTTTCACCTCCCCACGTACTTTCTGGTAGATAGGGAGTAAAAAGTGATATATCCGCGAAACTTGATCCTCTCGGATAGAAACAGGCCAGTCACCAGCGGCTTTTAGCTCTAAAATTGTTTAAAATTAGCTCAAGCCTACTCTGCGCTATAACTCTTAAAGTAAAAGTTTTACAGAAGAATACTACAGGCAATAATGTGGCTAGCACTTTTGTGCTATGACGCGTCATTGACTCGTCAAAAGTGTGTATGAGAAAAATGCTAGCCACGTCATTGCCTGTAGATATGCCCATTTAGTATTTTTCCGTAAAACCTTTACTTTAAAAGTTATAGCACAAATAAACTTTGAACTAATTTCAATACATTTTTAGGGCTAAAGGCCGCGGGACTGGCCTATTTTAATCCGAGAGGATCAATTTTTGCGGTGGGGAGGTGAAAAGATAACACTTTTGCACATCCCGTATAATTCATAATGCTCTACTACATATATTATTAAAGGTATATTATTATTACTGTTATTATTATTATCTTTTTTTTAATCAGGTATTTAATTAAAAATATTAACTACAAAAACATGTTTTATATTTCTCTTAGATGGTTCTTCCAAATCAATTTCTTTAATGTTGAAGACCGCTCATGATAATGAAGTGTTTCGTGAAATGATGAAAAATCATAATGTATTTGAGGTGGAAGCTATCATGTATCGAGAAGTAGTACCAGAATTAGAACAACTTTATAGTGATGCTGGCGTTGAAGTGAAATTTGGTGCAAAATCTTATGAACTAACCACCGATAAACCCTACATATTATTAGAAGATTTAAAACCACTGGGATTTGAAAATGAAAATCGTTTAGAAGGTTTGGATATGGATCATACCAAGGCAGTATTAACGAAACTAGCACAATGGCATGCCGCTTCAGCTGTTCGAGTTGCCAATAAAGGTGCCTACAAACCTATAATTAGTGAAAGTTTCTTTAAGGAACAAGCTCGAGATATGATGCATAGCATGTTTAATGGTTTAGTTAACATTTTTTTGAAATGTGCCCAGTCATACCATGGAAGCGATTTATTCTATGAACGATTATGTGAAATGAAGGATAAAAGAGTAGATGAAATATTCGAAACCGCTAAAGTGGATTTAGATGAGTTCAACGTTTTAAATCATGGTGATTGTTGGTCCAACAATATTATGTTTCGTCACGATGCTATCGGTGAAATTAAAGAAACTTATTTAGTTGACTATCAAGTACCTCGATATGGTTCTCCAGCTCAGGATTTATATTATTTTTTAATGTCTTCAACAAAGTATGAATTGAAAACTAAACAATTCGACTATTTCATTAAATATTATCACAATCAATTAATAGCGCATTTAAAATTGTTAAATTATCCTAAAATGGTGCCCACTCTGAAATATATTCATATTATGCTACACAAATATAATCCCTGGGGTAAGTTACGATAGAGATTTATAAATTTTGAGAATTTCTCCATAATTTTCCATTTGCTTCAGCTTTGTTCACTAGTACTGGTGTTATGGCTGGTGTACTTTTAGATCCCAATGATAACGCTAGTTTAGACAACTTTTTAAATGACAGTGATGCTGGCACTAATCTCAAAATGCAGATGTATTCAAATAAACGTTATCGCAAACATATGGAAATGATGTTACCATGGCTGTATAATCGTGGCGCATTATAGATATATTTTTTTTAACCTTGGGATTTTGAAGAAAATTAAATAAAATATTGATACATAGAAGATTGTCGACAAGAAGTTTAGTGGTAACTTCTGTTTTCTTTTCCTTTTTATTATTGTAAACAACATTTTAATCTTTAGGTTTACTGAAGCTGCATTATTGAAGCCGTATGATGAATATTTGTGCTCTTTAATAAATATAACGCATACGTCTCCGATAATGTATATTCCAGCAAAAAAGATTAAAGTCATGATTTACAAACTACAAGTATGAGTTAGTATATTTTTTAAGCTTTTTTAGAAGTAATTCTGAATAATATACAAAAATCACTTAATTATTGCTTTTAAAGCATTATTGCTTTAAAAGTGATCCTAGAAGTGATTTTGATACAGCTTATTTTTATACAGACGATCGCGAGTTCCAATTCTTATGAGTCGAATGGTTTTGCTTATTTTTTTTATTAAGAGAAATTGTATGTCCATAGCTTTTAAATTTTATTAAGTTCTTTCCCCTCTAAATAAATAAAAACTCAAGTTAGGGCCTTTCTTCATTAAGCCATCAACAAGTTTTTAGCTTTTTAGAAAACTATACTTCAAGTTATTTTGAAACGAGTTTATAAATAGATCCCTCTTAAATTTCTTTTGTGTTTTATTACTAATTAAGGCCCATTAACTTTTCTCGAGAAGTTAACTTTACCTTAACCATGGGTAACTAACCAATACAAAATATTTATCCATATGAAAATTTAACCATAATAACTTATCAATATTTTAACTTTGGTTAGTTAACCTTAGTATGAAATGTCAGAATAAAAACAAAAAGAAAAACAAAAATTAATAACAAAAATTAATAACAAAAAAATTTTTTTTCAATACGGGAAAATTAAAAGTTTTTCTCGCGGTTTTTTGTGTGTTTCTGGTCGTAAAAAAAAATAATACACTTGACCACGTCGTTTTTTTTAAGATTCGCGGTCGCTAAATGCTATCAAATGATTGTGTCTTTTTGCATACTACGAGAGGTGATTTAATTAAATCCAATTGGTAAGTCTATAAAATAAAAGTGGATTTTTGGAACTATTAATAAGTATTTCGTGCTAATCTAGACAACCGCGGAAAGATTCGCGCATAAAATTATAAAAAAAATAGTGGAAATTTTGTGATAGATTATTAAATTAAGTCAATTTATGTGATCAGCACATCAAAGTGAGTAGAAAAATAACCGATGTGCACGATTTTGTATCTTTTTGTAATTGCGAGTTAAAACTGTGGGTTGTCCAGGGGTTCCTCATATACTTTTAAAATATTTAAAACATGATTGGTTCACATTTCATAAATTCGAGAGTGATTTCTATGCGCTTTTTTTATACTTAAGCATTAAATTCAGTAGCCTTGTACTTCATTCAGTAGTCTTGAGCTTTGATACATGATTCATTTTGAATTTGATACGCTGATTTCAAATTCTTAAATGTAAGTTACCCAAAATTAATGGAACAATTGCTATTCTGAGAGTGGTTTTCAAAAGAATTTTTTCCTATAACGGTACACAAATTAAGAAAATGTTGTCCTATGTATTTTAGAGAACAAAATTCATTCTTTACTACCATCGTAACAAAAAGTCTTAAGCTATTTGAACGCGTTTTGTATAGTATTTTAAAATTCGTAGAAAGCTATTTTTCGCATTTTTAATCACGATTTTCTCAAAATTGAGAGGTGATAGAGAATTCGGAATAGAATTAGGAATCAGCAAGTAAAATACTAAAAGTATGTATCAAGATTCTACCAACAGTGACTTTTCATTTTGTAGAGGTGTATAATTCGTGTCAAATTGTTGTAATATTGGTCGCCATTTTTGGTTTTAATTACTCAAGACAGATTTTGGCTGCCTGAACCAATAAAAAAATAAAATTTTCATATTTCCTTATATGAGGCCAATTTCTGTAAGCTATCACAGAAACCTAAATCCTAAATAGCAAAAATTTGTGCACGATTTTAAATACTGATTTGGGAATGCAAAATCCCGCACTTTTTCATTTCCCGGGAAAGCGGGAAATTTATTTTGAATACCCGGGATCCAGGGATCCCGCAAGGGAAATAAATTAGAAAATATTTTATAATTTAACAATTTTTATAAAGAAAATGTCTTAAAGGCCTCAAATTTTCATGATCATGAAAAAGCTCAGGTGGTGTTTCTTATAATTTTCGTAGTGGGAAAGAATTAATTTTATATTAGAAGTTATTGTACATAATACTGAATTTAGACTGAGCAAAAACCAACTGGTTTTTGTACAAAACTAAATTGCAAAAGCCAAGTCATTTACACTGGTTATTTAGTTTTTCTTCGTCACAACACTTTTATATTACACACTTTTCTTTATTTTTTCATTGTTAAATTAATGTAAAGAAAATATTAATACATTTAAAAAAGAATAACAGAAGACATTCGTAAAAAAGAGAAAAAAAATGAAGAAAATAATTTTAAAAAATTGCAAAAATTTTAGAAAATTGGAAAACTTTTAGAAAATTGGAAAAAAATTTAAAATTATGGGAAATTTCACTTATACTGAATTTAGACTGAGCAAAAACTACCTAGTTTTCGTACAAAACGTGTTTTTTTTTTTATATATGCATTTTGACAAATAAAAGCTAGCAGGAGCCAGAAACCACGTAGTTTTTCCTCGGTCTAAATGCAGTATTACTTGAAAGTTTTTAAAAATTAATGGACAAATTTGTCTCTAATTCTGTACAGAATAAGTGCGATTAAAAATTTGTTGTACAAACACTGTCTAATTGAGTGGTTTTCTTAAAAAATATATTTTTTAACAGACTCTAAAAGGAACTTAAAGAGTTCGATCAAGTACACAAATTAATCGGTGTGTTCGTTTACTCGAAAATCTTACTACATTTACTACAATTGTTGTGTTGTTTACTTTTTGAATTTTTCCAGTTGCGGTAAAATTAGCAAATTGAAGTAAGTAAACGAACAAGCCTAATGTAAAATTTTTACTATTTTCAAAACATTGGAAAATTTTACATAAAAAAATTTGAAATAATTAACTTTATTATTTTAACTGCATTTTTTGACATACCGGGATTCCCGGTCCAAATTCCCGGGAATGCGGGAAATGAAATATGCTCAATTTCCCGGGAATCCCGGGACGGGAAATCCCGGGATGCATTCCCTAGTACTGATGCAATTTTTATAAGTTTTGGTAAAGTGGGGTAAATGCACATCGAAAATACTTACATGTGTCATAAACGATTCCTAGTCAAAGTTTGGTTAAAGCTGCGCTTTACATTTTTTTAATAATCATCATTACAAGTCTAATGTATTAAAATATCTTATGTAGGGTGAATTGTTCTAAAATAGCCTTGGTTAAGTTTCTTAACCACAGAAATTTCTATGGTTAAATTTTAGCATTGGTTAGAAGAAATGCTTGCTTAAAATTTAGATAAGTTATTAAAAAAAAATGTTTACCAGTGGTTAAGGCTAGTAGAGGTCTTAACCAGGGTATAAATTGAGATAAGTTAACGGGCCTAAATATTAGAAACTACATGAACTGTGCAATTTTTAAGTAAAACTAATGAGTAGCTCGAATAATGCTATTTCAAAACGTCAAAATCGCATTACTCGATTACTCCAACAAAGCCCAAACCGAATAATTTGAATACCCTTGTAGGTTGCATACATGTTTTTACTTTTCACTTATAAAACAGGTGTATCTTTTAAAAAGCCTGCTGTGTAGCTTTAAACTAATACAAAATTACATGGGCAAATTCTTCGATTGTTTGTTGATCTGCATTTTTGCTAAATTACACAAGCTTTGTTAAGTGTGCCAAGTGCTTGCTTTGTAAAATTTTCATTGTTAAAAATTCTCAAAAAACCTGCTATATGAAATTCATATTGATGAAATTTGGAAAATAAATTTAGTAATAACCGAGGCAAAAATCGTCACATATGGATCAATATAGGTTAAATGTATGTCCGCGGGTGTTCATAAGCATGCATCCATGGATCCATAAATTTTCATGCACTTGTAGAAATAAATCTGTAAAGCTGCGTTTACATCTACACCGAAATCTCGAGATTTCGATATTTATCACTCTGAAAAAGCAATTAAGGAAAGCTTATAGATGTTCAATTTTGAATGAAGAACACATATTGAGTTCTAATAAATGCATTTCAGTCAGTGCAGATGTAAACGCAGCTTAAGAATAGGTGAAAAAGCAAATAAAAATCTGTTAAAAATAATGCTGCAGAATAAACTGTTAAATTAGCAGATTTTTTTTTTTTTTTTTTTGCTAAATAAGAGTAAAATAAAAATGTTAAATTTACAGAGTTCTAGTTTGGGTGGTAGGTGCTGATTTCGAATCTGCAAACAATTTGTTCACGTTGGCTCTAGAGTTTGCACAATTCGCGATTTTAGTTTTTTCAATTTTTCAACAGATTTTTTCATAAATAAATTTTTAATTTAGTAACTGCAGCTTCAGAACGAAAACCCTTTAGACAGTTTAAGTCTAATTCCGTGCCGTATTTTTCAAATTTCAGTTTGTGTCAATATCTCAATAACTTTTGTAAATAAAATTAAAAAAATTTTAATTTTTAAAGTTTTTCGAAAAAAAATTTAAATATAAGACGAAGTCCGATTTAAATGTCAAAGCCAATTTGGAAAGAAAAAGTCCAAAATTTCTATATATGTCATATTACATAAACAAATTTTATGCCCTTTTAGAGCTTTTTGTAATTACATTCAGATAAAAAAAAATTCTACTGTACTGCAAATCTACTGTGCTATTACTGAATTCTTTTTTTTTAATATCAGCTTTCACTATTGATTTTTTTTGCGAAATCATTGTGATTTTCAAAGTTAATATTTGTTAATTAATTAACTAATTTCACAATATTTTCGTACACATTCAAAAGGAGTTTGTCGAGAAAGAGTGATACACTCACAAAGGTTTGTCGGTTGAATCTACTGAAAATTACAGTTAAAACGAGTAAAAAGGTTAAAGTCGGGCATGCCGACTATACAATACCCTACACCAGTCTGGTGTATTGTTTGGATCCGAAATTCGAATGGGTTAAAATGGGGCTTGTGTCAAAATTTTCTATAATGTGAGTCAGCGCACCAAATTTCATTAAAATATCTTAATATTTGCGACCTGCAGTTTGTAACCAAGCCAATTTTGGGGGGACCCTTATATGGGCACTAGTTCTAAACATGGACCGATGTTCACCAAAATCAATAGGCTACGTTATTGGGCCAATATAGGTCTGTGTACAAAATTTCATCAAAATATCTTAATATTTGCGACCTTCAGCGTATAAACAGTATAATTTTGGTAGGACCCTTATATGGGCACTAGGTCTAACCATGGACCGATGTTCACCAAAATCAATAGGCTGCGTTATTGGGCCAATGTAGGTCTGTGTACCAAATTTCACCAAAATATCTTAATATTTACGACCTGCAGCGTGTAAACAGTATAATTTTGGTAGGACCCTTATATGGGCACTAGGTCTAAACATAGACCGATGCTCACCAAAATCAAACTTGTTCGTCCTTGGGCCAACATAGGTCTGCGTACTAAATTTCATCAAAATATCTTAATATTTGCGACCTGTAGAGTGCGCACAAAATTGTATGGACAGACAGACAGACGGACGGACGGACAGACGGACATCGTTAAATCGAAATAGAAAAAAATTCTGAACCGATCGGTATACTATAAGGTGGGTCTACGACCAATATTTTTTGGTGTTACAAACATCAGCACAAACTTATAATACCCTGACCACATAGTGGTGTAGGGTATAAAAAGGTATATGCAGTTAGAAAGGCGACAAAGGTATTTGCCTTTAAAATAACTAAAACTTTTGTTATTTTTAACTGTTGAAAAATAACTAACAAATGCATTAAAAATAACTGCCAATGTCGTAAAATTACAACTGACAAAATCGGTAAGAACTACTGTTTTTTACAGTCAATTCTCTTTGTTTATAAAAGTATATTTGAATAAAAAAAATTTTTTTTCTTTCAATTACAAAAATATGCGTTATTGCATCAGCCTATTTAAAATTTTAAGTAAAAATTCCAAACCCTTCTGCTGTTATTATGCTTTTATGCATTGGAGGTACAATACAAGTTTCTAATTTCTATTTGCAAACTAGAAATATATCAATAATAACTAATACAAATATAAACTAAACAAGAATGTTTAAAATTAAAAAAAATTCAACGAAATTTTTTATTTTTTAAATAACTACCAAAAATAACTGTTTACTGTAAAATTACCGTTTTGGTAGTTGTTTATTATGATATTAAAAATAACTGATTTAAACAACTATCACGAAATTACAGTACTTTTCGTTAGTTATTTTCTTAATAACCGTCATAAAAGTTGTGTTGCATTTTTCTATATAAAAACAACTGTAATTACTGTTAAAAACAACAACTACAGAATACTACACAAACAAATGTCATGTAGTAACTGTCAAACTTTTATGAGTGTAGCAACAGTCCGAATCCATGGTTTAAATATAAACTTTGAAAATCGCAATAATTTCGAAACAATATCAATAACCAGGAAAATTTTTTACAATCGGAAGCCAACTACACCTATTCTACTGCAACCGATTCCATGGAACTGTTTCGGAACCAGTTCCTGGGATCCTATATGGAAGGTATGACTGACATAGAATCAGTTCTAGAACTAGTTCCAGAACTGATTTTAGGGCAACCGGTTCCACTTTGGAGCTATAGAAGTGGTTATTTTTGTAACAATTTCAAACAAAAATAATCGGTGTTAGAATCGACAGTAGAAGGGGCTGTGAATGAAAAGCAGCTATTCTACAACCGATTCTTTGGAATAGAAAATTTTCCTGGGTAGTTAATGAAATGTGATATTTTTCAAAAAAAAAAAAAAATCAGTATTAATACAGCAGATTTTTAGTGCAGTAAAATATTTTTTTAAAATCTACATTTAATTACAAAATGCTCTAAAAGTGCATATAATTTGTTTATATAAAATGACATGTATACAAATTTTGTACTCTTTTCTTTTCAAATTGGCTTTGATATATAAAATCGGACTTTGTCTAATATCACTGTGAGACAAATGGTAGGGGTAAGTGATCGGGAAGGGTTCAAACTACCGGGGAAAGTTATATCGGTAAAAAAGAAGTTATACGTGTCCCGGCGTTTCGCTGGGTCACCCTTAGGAATCGAGATATATCGATTTGACCTTTGGTGGTCTTTTTTTTGACATAACTCGAGAACCACTAGTCCGATTTTGCTCAAACAATTTAAAAAAAAATTAATAATTACAATTCCCTTAATCTGTTCATATAACGTTTTTCTATGTACTCAACAGTTTTGCCGGTAAAAATAATAATAATAATGTATAAAGAAAAAAAAATTTTTTGCCTAAAATAATTAAAAAAAAATAATAAACAAAAGGTTATTGATTTTTATGGTAGCGGTAACAAACATTTATTTTTACCGGCAAAACTGTTGAGTCATTTTTAATTTTTTTAAAATTGTTTGAGCAAAATCGGACTTGTGGTTCTCGAGTTATGTCAAAAAAAAGATATATCTCGATTCTTAGGGGTGACCCTGCGAAACGCCGGGACACGTATAATTTGTTTTTGACCGATATAACATTTCCCGTTGGTTTCATCCCATCCCGATTTTGACTGTCGCATAGTGTATTTAAAAAAAATTTTTTTGTTTTTTTTTTTGCGAAATTATTGCGATTTTTTCTAAAACTTTGCAAATCGCAATAATATCGCAAAAAAAATAATAGTGAATGAAATCTGATGTTTTTAGAAAAAAAATTTGTAATAGTACAGGAGATTTTTAGTACAGTAAAATATTTTTTTGTTCATTTTAAGTCTAATTTTAATTACAAAACTTGGTTAATGCAACCCAGCATTTATTACATTTCCCTTTACCTGGTAATAAGAAACCAAAAATTGTGACTACTTACACTTTGGTCGCATAACACATTATTTTAACATGAGGGTGTCATTGGGGGTAAATGGTTGCCTAAATCTTGCCGGTATAGGCTAAAATAAGTGATTACGAAGGAAGTACTGAAATACGTTGTTACTTGTAATATTAAATTCACTAGTTAGCTAAAATAAGTATGGAGGGAAATAAGTCGTTACACATTTGTACAAATTTCATTGGTTACAAATAGGGAATAAAATAAGACGTTACCACTAATGACTTTGTTTAAAAGTACACCGGTCTGAGAATTGTAATTAGATTATACATTTTTATTAAATCATACTTTTGCATAATTTTATGAAATACTAATAATTTATTATTTTTACCCTTATTAATAAGTCATTATATAACACAATATCAGCAATATCTTATTTTAAAGCCTCCAAATAAGTAGTGATATATCTCTATATCGGTAACTCATTATTTCATACCTCCCACATAAGTATTGATGTATCACAATATTAGTAACGTATTACTTTAAGTTTCTAAGTAAAACCATGGATAAAGGGGCACCCATTGCCAGGCAATGCGTGAAAAAGTCAAACCCGTTATCAAGCTTTTGCTGGGAATATTACACATATATAAATTTCGGACCTTTTTCTTTCCAAATTTTCTTTGATATTTAAAATAGGACTTCGTCTTATACTTAAATTTTATTTAAAAAAAAACCTTAAAAATTTTAAAATTTTGTCTTTCAACGACTATATTTAGAAAAGTTATTGAGATATTGATACACACTTAAGTTTGAAAAATAGGGCTTGGAATTAAGCTTAAACTGTGTGAAGCGTTTTCTTTCCGAATCTATAGTTACTAAATATTTTATTGACAAAATCAACTGAAAAATTGAAAAAATTTAAATCGCGAATTGCGCGAAACCTAGAGCCAATTTGAACAAACTGGTTGCAGACTGGAAATCAGCACCCGATAGTTATACTAAAACCACTGCAATAACATTCATCTTTTTTTTGTAGAGCAGTGTAATTGGTTTCAAGAAATATTTATTAATAAAGTAAGATCATTAAATTAATTGACAGTTAATTCAATTCTGGCCCCGGCCTTGCTCAGTCTGGGGCTGGTCCTTTTCCCTTGAAGACATGTAAAGGATCGAAAACATAAACAAAAAAAAGTAAGAGAGCTCAAAAAAAATTAAGTGGACAGAAGAGAAAAGGGAAGAAAAGGAAATTGTGTTGATTTAAATCGACTACAGATGTAACTAGCCGAAGTCAAATATGGCTATATGGCCCTCCATTCTTCATAATGCGTACTCGAGAAGAAGATTTAAATACCAAAACCATGAAAATAAAATTTTATGTTATTATATGTGTGTGGTAATTATGTCTAGAATAACTAGCATTGGCTAGTATTCACAAAAATGTTTTGAATTTTATTACAGTTTAATAAAACAAATTAACATGCAAAACAACAACAAAAATCATTCAATTAGCCTCTAATAAGACAAAAAGTTTTTTGTGAATAACCGTGAAAATATTTAACAGAATTTTAACAATAGCTGTATTTTGTCTCATGTGTATCAACGTTAAGTATTTAAAGCAAATCTACGCTAAACCGATTGTAGTATAAAAAATTTTTAAACAGCATAAGTTTTTAGTAAGTAACGCGAATAAGTTACGTTAGATGTGAAAATGTATAAACGTTGAGTTGTCAACGTTGATAATTATCCGTGTTGAAAGTTAACGTGCATACGAAAAGTAATGTGTTAGTTTCATGGATGGTAACCGAAACGAATGCGGCTATCGTTAGGGTAACGATATTTTAGGTTATTTCGGTAACGGTATTTTAAGGGTAACGCAATTTCATTGATTTCGGTATCGGTATTTAAGGATAACGGTATTTGAGTTATTTCGGTAACGTTTTGTTAAAGATAACGATGTTTAGGTTATTTCGGTAACGGTATTTTAAGATTAACGGTATTTGAGTTATATCGGTAGCGGTATTTTAAGGGTAACGGTAGTCAGTTATTTCGTTGCATACCCCATTTTTTTTGTTGCAAAAACCAAACTAAAGTAAAAACAAAACGAATTAATTGACTAAATTTTTATGAAATACTCAAAAATCACGAGCAATGACCAAGAGCAGAGAATTAAAAATGACGGTAACGGTATTTTAAGTATAACGTTATTTCATGTATTTCGGTAACGGTATTTTAAGGTTATCGATATTTCATTTATTTCGGTATCGGTATTTTAGGGATAACGGTATTTCAGTTATTTCGGTAACGGTATTTTAAGGATAACGGTATTCCGGGTACTTCGGTAACGATATTTTAGGGGTAACGGTAGTCAGTTGAAAGGGTTTTGAATCGAAAACGGTATTTTAGCGGTATTGCCTGCCAACCCTGGTTAGTTTTCTTCTTAAACGCGTTTTTATACTCTTTGCGTTTTTTTATGAGTTAACGGATATAGTTAAGTCGAAAACACAGCTAATAAAAATAAAAAGAGAAATACACAAAAACTATACATCTACAATAATTATATATGTGAAGCGCAAAATAGAAAGGGACCTAAGGGTAAAAACCGGTTTTGTTCAGGAGAGCCATTTTAAAGATTTAAATACGTGTATCTTTGGTGTACCATCACTGAGCATGTTGGTATTGGTCTCATTTGAAAGCGACACATCTCATGACGTCAGGAACATGTTGGTCAACCTTGAAAACGCGCGTAGGTCGTCCCTACCTCTTGTTTTGTGAAGTTAGTTTTTACTGTTTTCTACCTAGCGCGCTGTTTCGATGAGTTTGATATCAATTTTGCTCGCGGTTTTTCGAATCCAGCTTTATTTTCTGAAATTATTAATTGTGAATTATAATAAAGACTCATTTATAATTCTTTTAAATCGTGAATATCACTCTGTTAGTACGAAAATTTTTTCACATAATCTTATTATGTTATTCGCGAAAATAATTTAAAACTGATAACATTCTTACTGTTTGTTTTAGGATGAAATGGTGGACGAATTCGAAGAAGTAGATTTACTTTATCGCTTCCCTGATGACGAGGATGATGACGATCACTTCTCAGAATTATCGGATAGTGACTCTGAAGATGATACCGATAATATGTACCTTGATAAATCTGATCTTGATTTACGCGAAGAAAAGGTAGTTGCTCGACTGTATGGTTCAAAAATACCTCCGTGTTGTTCAAATCAATGCAATAAAGTGATCCCTAAGAAGAAGGCTGTGGATTTTAGTACGTCTTTCATGAATTTAGATAAGGAATCCCAAGATTTAATTATTCTCGGACATCTGGCAGCTCACCGTGACGATGCAATGCTCAGGTCAAAAGTCGGTGATCGATCGCGAGCTATGAAGAACGGTACAAACAGATATATTATTTTCGAAGTTTGCCGATATGCCGTGATATGTGCTACAAAAATCTAATCGAACATTACGACAAAAATGGTGTTTATCCACGCGAACATGGCATGACGAATAAAATTAATCGTACAGATGCTTTAACTACTTTGGAAAAAAAAGAAATTGTTTCATTTATCTGCAGTTTTGCTGAAACTGTTGCTATCACTTTACCTGGACGTCAACCAAATCATCGTGATTATCGTTTATTGAAACTTCCAACTACTGAAAGTAAGACTTCTGTTTACACAAGATACACCAACAGCATCGAACCGGGTGGTAAAATCGTAAAACTTCGCACTTTCCAAACGCTGTGGAAGAAATATTGTCCCCACATCGTCACTATGAAGCCGGCATACGATTTGTGCGAATTGTGTCGAAATCTTGCAAAAGATGCTGTTAATACAGTAAACGTTACTGAAGTCGGAAAAGAAGCAGCATTGAAGGTGTATTCTGATCATTTGCAATCTGGCAGCACTCAGCGAGAGTACTATAACGACTTTAGAACATTAGTCAAGCCTGATCCAAATGCCATGTATCCAGGTATTCCAGAGGAATGTATCTAGTAATATCTATGGATTATGCTCAAAATATTAGCTTTCCGTCGTGTCCACAGCAAATAGGAACTGCATACTTTAAATCAGGTCGCAAAACAGCAATTTTCGGAATTACAAACGAACGTCAAAATGTTCAACACATCTTCTGTATTGACGAAAGCGATTCCATTGGAAAATGCCCGAATTCAGTAATATCAATGCTTGATTACTACCTACGAGAAGTGCATTCAACTAAAAAATTAGTGATATTCGCTGATAACTGTGTTTCACAAAATAAAAACAATGCGATTATACGATATTTACAACACCTTGTCGATACTTCCAGATGTGAGTCAGTTGAATTGAACTTTTTGTTAACCGGACATACAAAGTTTTCACCTGATCGTTTATTCGGAGTTTTCAAATCAAAATATGCCCAAACTAATGTCGACTGCTTCATGGATGTAGTTGATTGTATTAGAAAATCATCTCGTAATGGATTTAATGTTCCTGTACCTATTCGAATTCCAAACTCAAGTGAGCCTGTTGTTGAGTGGAGAAAATGGGACGAATACTTCTCCACTAAATATAAAACTTTAATTGGAATATCGAAGTATCATCACATTGTATTTATTACTCAGTCACCAGTGCAATGTAAACTGTTTGCGAATTCAGACAGCATAAATGAAAACATACATCTGAGTAACAATACCAGTTTCGATGACAAACCAATTATAATTCCGTCACCAGGGTTGTCGATGAAGCGTCAATGGTACTTGTATAAAGAGATCCGGGGTTTATGTTTTGACGATTCAAAAAAAGATTCGATTGCTCCTCTTCCTTTGGTCTCTGGAAATGGAAACGAAGAGGAAGATTCGGAGGAAGTGGACAATCCTCAAGAAGTGGAGGCAGCAGACGTTAAGAAGAAATCGAAAAAAAATAAAGGACCGGTACCGTCAAGTTCTAAGGAACCAATTCGCAAGAACCATCGACTAAAATGATTTTTCTATTTTTTTAAACTGTTCATAAGGAAAAAAATAAATTTTTTGTAATTTCGTAAAATCAAGTTATTTTGTTAATTTAGTAGGGGAAAATATGAAAATAAATAACCGTTAGGTCCCTTTCTATTTGCGCTTAGAATCGTCGACTTCACTTTCATAAAACACGCATATCTCTGGGAGGGAACACTTTTGGGGGATGTTGTCCACATCAAAAAAAAAAAAAAAAATTTGATTTTTTTACCCTTAGGTCCCTTTCTCTATGCGCTGTCACATATAACAAAAATACCGTTGTCTGGTTTTTAAAGTTGATTAAAGTTGTCATAAAAATTTTGCTATTGTTTTCCTTATGTTGTTCTTGTCGTTATGTTATTTCCTTCCAACACATCAGCATATTAGATGAGCAAGGTCAACTATAAACTTGAATTTGGGATCAGTGATATATTTATGTATATCAAAGACGCTAGCGTTTAATTAAATACACTGAAATTCTCTTCGCCAGGATATTTGCAATTGATATGTTGATGTTGCCTTTAAAATTGTCCCAATACTTGCCACAGCTGCTGCTTCCGCTTCTGTTTTCTATGTATGTCACCACACAACAATTCCTAACGGATTTTTAAAACCGAAGTTGCGTTTTACTCGTAAATAAATATATTTTTTTAATAAATTAATAAATAGTACGGTTCCTATATAAAATACTCAGGGTATTCACGATGGTACATGTGCTAATTTGCTATGAAAATTGTAACATATCGTGAACGATTCCTATATAAAATACTCAGGGTATTCACGATGGTACATGTGCTAATTTGCTATGAAAATTGTAACATATCGTGAACATATCGTTATAAGATCAATTGCATATTTGCTTTATGAGCTATTTTGTTCACTGTTGCCAACTTTTTCCGTAAAAATATCGCTAAATCAAATTAAAAATTCACTAGAAAATAGCTGAATATGGTTGAAATATCGCTAGATTTGATGAAAAAATAGCTAAATTGGCAACAGTGATTTTGTTTACGTCAAAAGTAAAATTAAATAGTATTTATTTATAATTTTAACATAATAAAAAATTGTATGTTAATAAAAAATCACAAGTATTTTTGTTATTACATTTTCTTATTTTATAAATAATAATATGGCGGCTTATATGTCAAAACAGGTTTTTTGTTTTATTTGCAACTTAGCATATATGTATACAAAGTGATTTGTGCTATATATATATTTGTTCCTTTTACTCCTGCAAGGAGCATAGGGCCGCAACAAGATTATCCCAATACGTTCGATCTGATGCACGGTGTTTGATTTCATTCCAACGAAGGTGTAACTTGGATATTTCGGTTTCAATTTGCCGTTTCCAGGTGTGTGCTGGTCTTCCTATACGTCGACTGCCTTGCGGGTTCCAGTCTATAGCTTGTTTAGCAATATCATTGGGTTGTCTACGTAATGTATGTCCAATCCAATTCCATTTGCGTTTGCGGATTTCAATTTGGATAGGTTGTTGACCAATTTCTGACCAGAGTCGGCAATTTGAAATTGTTCAGGCCAGAATATGTGTAGAATCTTCCTTAAGCATTTATTCACAAAAACTTGTATGGAATATAAGTCGCGAGGTGCTGCATTCCACGTCTCGCATCCATACAACAGTGTGGATTTTATATTGGAATTGAATATCCTTAGCTTCGTCCTTCTTGATATATGTGAAGAGTTCCACACTGACTTGAGTTGGCCGAAAGCTTGCCGGGCTTTGTTTATACGGTTAGATATATCGGCTTTGGATCCGCCACTTTTGTCCAATATGCTTCCCAGGTAACAGAATGATTCTACTTCATCAAGCGATTGATTCTGAACGGTTAATGTTTGCTCGTTATTTACATTTACTCGCATTATTTTTGTTTTGCCGATATTTATTCTTAAGCCAACATGTGATGCAGTTTCCTGGACTAGTGGTAACTTAGATTGCATGTCTGAAAAGGTGTGGGTAAGTAGACAAATGTCATCAGCATAGTCAAGGTCCTCCAGTCTGCCTTGGAGACCCCAAGTAATTCCTCTTCTATGGGATGTTGCCTTATTCATTACTACGTCAAGCACACAGTTAAAAAGCAATGGTGATAATACACACCCTTGACGTACACCGGAGTTAATGTTTATTTTATTGCTTAGTTGTCCTTCGTGAAGAATTCGACAGGTAGCGTTTTCATATAGACCTTTAATAAGTCTTATTAGCTTGGTAGGTATACCTTTACATTCCAACGCGTCCCATATGGCTGCGTGATTTAGGGTGTCAAAAGCCTTCTCGAAGTCTATAAACGTTAGGTACAAAGGTGATCTCCATTCTACAGATTGCTCTATGATCACTCTTAAGCTGTTAATATGATCGACACAGGATTTATGAGCACGGAAACCGGCTTGTTCCTTTCTAAGCTCAGGAAGAAGAGAGCTTGACAGTCTTTTATTCAATATATGTGCGATCACCTTGTTGATCATACTCAAAAGAGTAATGCTTCTCCAATTTTTACGAGCTGTTAGGTCCCCTTTTTTTGGTAAATTTACAATAACACCTTCAGAAAGCTCCTCTGGGAGGAGCTCCGTACACCAGAACTGGTTAATAATAGGCGTGAGTAAATGGGCACTCGTTGTTGCGTCAATTTTCAACAACTCTGGGGATATATTGTCTACACCAGGCGATTTGTTGTGCTTTAATGCTCTTATTGCTGCGCAAATTTCAATAATATTGGGGCAATCGGTGGAGATATTTGTGTTTATAGTGTGTGATTCACAGTTGCATATTGTCTGCTTAGTTGGTAGAGACGGCGATAGCATAGTCGCATAGAACTCTTCCCAAAGTTTCAGTTGATTTGTGCTAAAGGGTTTTTTATTGCAAATGAAGAAAAATAAAGCAAATTGCAAATACACACATTTTGTTGTTGTGTTGATGCAATCGATATTTTTTTGCAATCATTTGCAACGTTTGCATCGTTTGTAATACCCATCGTGAATACCCTTAATATGTAAAAACATCTCCAAAGTTAGAAAATGGCGAAAAAATTGGAAAAAAAATGTGTTTTCTGGAGAAATACACACAAATTTCTCAAGCTGACTTACATAACTTATATATCATTCCAAGGGCCTTAGTTTCATCTTTCTAAATCCGCTCAGAAACTTAAAATCGGTTGATATTCAACTAATTTATTGGCTTATAAGTGCATAAAGGTACGAAAAACCGGGTTTTTACCCGTAACTTAAGATTTTGGAGGTGTTTGGCAAATTTCAAAAACAGATTCTTGTTGTACTCGATAGCACCTACCAGAAAAATAGTATCACTTCCCAGATATTTTTTTCTGTCACACAGTGTAATTTAAAGAAAATTAAAGATGGGTTTTTTGAGATATTTGCAAATTAAGGATATTTTTCAAATTGTATTATCCTTTTTGCATTCAACAATTTATTTTTGCAATTTATTTTGAAAGTAGATTATATAAGCATTACTAGTTGAAAATTTTATAACAATCGAATAACTTGTTCAAAAGTTGTAATCTTTTGAACATCATGTATTTTTAATAAATTTACTGAAAAAAGTCAACTAAAATTAGCGATAGAACGCGTACCAAAATGAATTTGGAAAAAAGTTTTTACATTTAACATTATAACAATTAGTAGAATGTATGTATCAAGTTTTGTAAAAATCGAAAGGGGTCATGTCCAAAAACTTCTCCTTCTTTTTTCTTTTGGACAATTGAATAGAGCAGACATATTGGTGAAATAATAAATAAAAATGAACTGTACAATATTACTTACTAACATAGTAGGAAAATAAACTCTAACGATAGGGCTGCGTACCGCACATCGCGAACACAGTACACAAGCTACGGGTGTGAATATGTGTTGAAAGTATTCATCAGACAATCGTAGTGTACCGCATTCGGTTTGCGTACAATCACACAACCGTTAAAACGATAGATACGGTATGTGTTCCATAGCCGTGCCCTACCTTACATGTTGTGTACAGTTTATTTTCCTACTCTGCTTACTAATAGCGGGTGCCTTTATTTTATTTTTTCTGTAAGATTATTTTAAATTTAAAATTACCAAATTCGTAATCACCAATCTTTTAGCCCTCCGTAACGATATGGTTTTGTTGGATTTAAAGAAACCAACAAAAAAAACAAACGTATGTATGTATATTACTGATTAATATATATTGGACAAAGATTATTTGTGAACTCGGTAATTCACAAGAATTTTATATTAATTTCTTAAACTTTAACTTTATTGCATTCAGCGACTTTAAATAAAATTAAAATAAAAGCAATCAAACCCAGTTTTAATGTAGTTTTTACACTTTGGTTCAAAATCTTATTTGTTTATTATAAAAATTTATTATAAAATTACGCAAATTCGGATTACATCGAAAACAAAGTGGTTCGAATTTGTGAGCTTCTACTGTATATAAATTTTAACCTCAATAATAGTTTTTTCGCTATAGGATAAAATTCTTACAAAAATTTCTTAACAAAGCGTAAGTCTAAAGGGCGGATTATGGGACCGTAAACGTAAATGTGATGTAACTGTACCGTGCCGCAGCTAAAAACTACACTTATAGAATACCGTAAACGACATTACTATTTAGTATCTATTTCATGTGATTTTATATTTTATTCTTAATCTTTCCATTGATTTGTTAATTTTTATTTCTTATTTGTTGTTTAAATCTATTTTCTTTATTCATTTTATATATTTTTCCAACTAAAATCACTCAGCTGTTTCGATGACGGTTAGGAAATTCTGATTTCAACAGAATGATCCGGCAAGTACGTCTACATTTACGTGTGCGTAACCACTTTTATAATCTTCTTCTTGTGGTTTCGAAACAACTGATTCGTTACAGTTACGTTTACGGTTGGGTAAGTCAGCCTTAAAGGCTTCATTAGTCTAATCGGAAAGTAAGAAAACGTATCTGTAAACAATTCAATGTGTTAAAGTAATATAGAAAATATTTTGTCTTTCTTCTATGCATTAAAACCGTTGTCAAGTAAAATCATAAATTCAAAGTCTGTTCAAAATATAAATTTTTACTTTATTACTTGAGATTTATCTCTACACACAAGAAAAAGAAAAAAAAAAGAAACTTAATTTTTTATACTCTTTTTATTCATTGCAAGAGTGCTACGTTATTTACTTATGATATTTCCAAACTAATTTCCGCATAAACTGTAATAAAGCTATTTTTCCTATTCTCCGGCATATCTATGAGTTGGCCAACATAACCCGTAAAGCTTTCTTTAAAATTTATAACTTAACCAATAAAGAAAGTTTAATTACTGAGTGTGAAACCGTGTCCTAAAAGCTAAAAATAAAAACTTTCATTTGAAATTGCCAAAACAATACAACAATACAATATTCGTAAATTACAAATATAATGAAATAAAAATGGTATTTTATGTATATGGCCAAGCAAAATTTTATGTACCCTACAAATTTTCTTTTAATAATTGTGGTTTTTGCTAAAAAAAATTTAATTGAAGTGGAAAATTGAGAATAATTGTTTTAGTTAATAAATAAAATAATTATGTAACAATTTTTAATTTTGGAAATTAACAACGCTAGGAAAGTATATATGATGCAAGCTTTATTTAAATTATGTAAAAAATATCACCCTCAATAAATTATATCTTTGCACTACAATACTCTTATCAAACTTAGGTATATGACAAGATTGCCTTAGAAATTCATTTTATTACAATGTGTTGCAAATTATAAAGGAAATTTATGTTACCGCCCATACTAGTTATAGTGTAATAAATCTAAAAAAAGCTAGAAATTCCTATAATATGACTACTTTTAAGTTTCAAAAAGAACTACGATCATTCAGTTCTAGTTGAACTAAGTGTGCGAACGTTTCATTAAAATTTATAAATTATTTTGAAAATAACACGTTTACAAAACTTTTCGTGATTTAAACAGTCAATTTTATTAATAGTTTTTTTTTAATTATGACCGGTGAACAGAGTGCCCCACCAATAGCTCCTATTATTCCATCATGGATTGAGGCAGCACTATTTGAAGAAGTACTTAAGGAAATTGTGGATGGATATAAACAGATTAAGAATTTTAAAGCCAGTCCAGCGTTAAATGCTGGTGAAAATTATGCCACTGTAATGCTGCGTATAGAGTTGGAAGTGGAATTGAATGGTACGTAGGTGTGATTCGAAATTATACACACAAAAAAAACTAAAGGTAATATTGCCTAAAATTGTAGGGTGATATCACCTATTTTCTTAGGCAACATAGAGTTTGCTTTGTTTTACGGCAATATTTCTATAAAAAATAGGTAATTTCAATGTTCGAAAAATCAACTATAATTTTATGTAAATTATATTTGCCTTTTCGGTGATTTACCGATTTTAAAAAAGGTAATTTATACTTCATTTTTGGAAATATTTAACATATTAGGTAAAAATGCAACCCATGAAAAATTAAAAAAGAATATTCTGAAAAATTTTTTATTATTTTTTTTTATTTATTTATTTGCTTATATAGATTGTGTATACATTAAAAATTGCAAATACAATATTTAACCAGCGAAAAATATACTTCACATTGTTTTCAAACCATGACTCTTCTTGGACGAACAAAAATTTGGATAAAATGGATTCATTCTCTCAGATTTTTGTTTGTCTGAGGCAAATACGGTAATATATGTGGCTACGCGTTGTAGTCTAACAGGGGAAAGTATATTTAAATATAAAGAGTCAACATCGAGGAAAAAATTATGTAATAGGGGCTAACAGAAACAAAATTTGTTCGCTACTTTTTTGAAAACTCTTCCTTAATAAACGGCATCTGAAAATTTTGCAAATAAAAAACATCAAAGAATTAAGGATAACATATAATAAAGATAACATCCATATATTTACCTCGTTAAAGAATTTTCCTCGTTGTAATGGTTTTATTTAAAATTTTTAAATAAAAACAAATCAGTATGTATGTATATCTGTTAAAAATTTGTTTGGATAATTTTTTAAGGTTTGACATTAAAAGTTTCAAAAATTATTTTTCGAAGAGTTACCTATTTCGGATTGTTAAATTTACATTTCATATAGACAAAAAAATTGCCTAGTAACATAGGTAATAAAACAATGTTTTTAAATTTTATATAAAAAGGTACTACCTATGCCAGCCAAGGCAATTTACCCTCTCATATTTTTGTGTGTGTATGATTGTGTATTATATTATTTCAATTTGTTATCGGTACTGTAATTAAAAATATATATCACAGTGGTGTAGATTAAAAATAATGCAGCAACTTCTTACTGGTTGGCCGCATTTCCGGGAAAATTCACCAAGTCACAGTCCTAGTAATTTCAAGCTTAACTTTTGACTATGTACCCCTCAAGCTTACTGGTAGAAAGAGAGCAAATCAAGCATGGACAAAATCTAAAATCCCACTTAGATTTTTGCAAACCTTATCCAATATTTTGCCAGTGACAACGTCAAACCGAAACATATGTATATTTTTGAAAAGTATCACCGTTAAATCATTTATTTTGAATGTACTTATGGCGTTTTCTTTTCTGAAAAAAATGTTGCCTTTTTTCTGCCCTTTTTTTACAAAATGCCTTTTTGTGTATAGTAATAAAAGGTAAACATAGACAAATTTGGTATCAAATTAAAGGTATTTCAGATATCAATCTAACCGCGTATAAAATATGTCTAATTATTCCCTAATTTTCGTGCAATTTCACAAAATGTCACATTTTTCTATATTTTGGTGTTTCGTTAAATAAGTTGAATATTGTTGGATATTTTTGAAGCATAGTTAAATAGGTCTTTAAAATACCTTTAATTTTATACCTAATATGCCTATATTTACTTATTATTTCTATGCACAAAAATTTTTAAACACTGGTAAGGATATATGTTACCACATATTTTTTGATTTTTTGTATGTTGGCGGTTTAGCTTACTTGTGTGCAGCTGGTGAATTATGTTTTTATCTATTATTAAATATTACATGTCGATATAGCTCAGATGGTAAAGCTATTGATTGGCAATCTGAAGACCCAGGTTCGATTCCCGCACCAGCAAATTATATTAAAAAAAAAAAATACAGTAAAAAATAATTTTTTTAATTTAATTTATTTTTTTGAAAATCTATTTTTAGACTTATTATTTTTGTCAGTACTGGTAAGCATATAGGTAATGACATATTTTTAGATTTTTCGTATGCTAGTGTGTAAGCAGAACTCATTATTTTTCGCGACCTCGCCATATAAAAGTAATAACAAATGTAATAACAAAAGCAACTAGTTACCATTACCAAATATTTAGTTATATAACCACATATCTGGTAATGATTCTCTACACTGGGTTGTTTTTAAAATGAGATATAAAAAGTTTTACATACAGTGTTTTGATTTTTTCCAGCTGTAGTAAAAGTAGTAACTTGTAGTAAGTAAACGAACAAGCTTATTCATTATCAGGGAACTTTGTTTTGAATATAATACAGTTAGAAGTCAATAAAGTGTTTTGAAATTAAATCGAAATTTCTGTAAAACACATCTGTGCACATGTCATTAGCGGAATTTAAAACTATTTATTTATTTATGATAAATTACATATTTGCTGCGCAAATGTATGTTTTTTAAGTATTCAGTGGAGCCACACGACTTTTAAAAATAAAAGCTTTTCAAAAAATTCATATAAATATTTACATAAAACACAAACTGTTTATTATTGTGTCCCGATAATTCGCAAATTTGCGAATCGCGTTAATTCAAACTATGCGTAATTTTCAGCTGATTTCGAGAAAAATAACCAAACAAAATTTTTGAGTGCACTTATACGAGCGTTTGAGTGCTAATAGTTAACGCAATTCACAATTCGGGAAACACTTCTGTTCAATATTGACAATTTCTGGAAAAATTCGAAAAGCAGATTTCGAATCTGCATGTGGAAAGTTTTCACTTTAACTATATCCGTTAACTGATAAAAAATTAAACTTTAAAATAAAAATGATTTGTGTCCTTGAAATCTACGGAGGTTAAGTTTTTATTTTTTTGAGTATACTTTTTATATTCGAGGATCTTTTTAGGATTCAAAAATTCTCATTCTTCATATTTACAATTTTACATTTTACAAAACTAGACACTATAATAAAAAATATTTGTTATAAAAATTGCAAATCCATTGGAAATGCCCAGAAATAAAAAAAAATCTTGTATCCCGATAAAATTAAATTAAAAAAACTAATATGCAAGTGCTTGTGCAAATTTAAATGTTACTGACCCTTTAGAAAACATTGTTTTCTATTGATGTTTCTACATGAACGGATGTAACTACATTGCTAGATCTGTCAAAACAACAGAGTAGTACATTGGAAGATGAAAAAACAAATTGTGGAAAATTTTCTGCTGTTGTTTTTGTGTTTTCTTTGATATTTTAAATGTTTAATAACGCTCCTAGACAAGAACAAGAAATTCTCATTGAGTTTGTAATTTAACTTAACAAATATTTCCAGAAATTCTAAAAACGTCGTCCCTTACGATTTCCTCAGGCAAGAATGAAATCCGGATAGGGACATGCTTACAGCAGATTATTTTTCACAATTTGTTAAATACGTTTGGGATTTTAGCATATTTAATTCCTTTCTTGCATATTATCATTAAAAATATTTTTAATTTGTTTTTCGAATATTTTAAGACATCCAATATTTGTACAATTTTGATAAAAAAAAATATTGTTCATTGAAGTAATAGTTCTTCTCGAAGTTGTTAAATGTTGTCTCAAAAAATTCTATATTAGATCTCTCAAAAGCGGAAATAGCAACCTTGGCGAGCTGATTACAAAAATTACCTTGGCTTCAGAGCTGCCAACTTATTTTTAGTGATTTTTGCTAAAAATATTGACGCAACGCGTAACTGAAAAGAGCTTAAAATTGGTGCTTTTTCAAAAGTTTTTGTGTTTTGCACTTTGTATTTTGTTTTTACAGCAATATCAAGAAATCTAGCAACATTTGTGTGCATTTCAATAACAATATTTTAAATTATCAAGGAAATGTTGTAATTTTTTGATATATTTTCTTTGATTATAAAAAACGGGGAAGCCAAATATTTAGTGCTTTTCGTGCTAAATGTAGAGCTTTTGTTTGATCTGCCAAAAACTAAAAAATTTTGAATTTTGCATGTAGCGCATTTTAGACGAATTTAACAAATATTTATTTGTAGCAAAATTTATAAATTTTTTAAAAAATTTTAATGTATTTCGGAAAATATAGGGAAAATTATCAGATTTATTTTACAAATTCATTTTAATTTTGTATTAATATTTTTTATATTTTTTTTTTATTATCAAAATATGTTAAACACGATTCATTTTTTTTAAAGTTCTTTAAAACTTAAAATAATAATAAAATTCTTTTTATTAAAAATTTATAAAAAAAATTATTTCCGAAAAAAAGTTAATCCGCCAAAAAAACGCGTCATGGATTTTTTTCTGTTAAGTTGCATTTTTATCTGACTCAACTACATACTGAATTCAAATGCAAATTGCAGTAAATCAAAAATTTAAAAAAAAATTTGGTCCAGAGCATCGTGCAAAATGTATAAAATCTCCAAAATTCCAAACTATATCCACTTAGCAATGATTTACTTATCAAAATAAAAGTTTTGGTATCCATATTACCCTATTTAGAACATATTGTTTCCACCATATTGAATTTCTGATAAAATCGCGAATTTCAAAAAAAACTGAAACACGTGTTCACTGAAGTCAGCTATAGATTATGATATGTAAGCTTGACATTTCAATCACAAACATCTCCGTACAAAATAGTAAAAAATTTGTTTTTTTATAGAATATCCTTGAAAATAGGACATGTCAGGATATGTTTGAACATATACCGCTGGATGCGCCTCTAAAAAACATTTCATATGATACCCATATTGAGTATGTTGTCTTAAGCTAAAATGCAAATTTTTTACAAAAACTAAAAAGAAGACCTTTTTTAAAAATGATCCAGTTCGTGAGATCTCATTCCTAGACCCGAAATATTTTGGGAATCATCATAAAACAAACCAAGGTTTATTTTGAGGGGGGCACTTTTTTTTACTTTTTTTCTGCCGTATAAGATAAGTCGATCAAATAATTACACAGTACAACACTAAAAATGCATCGGGCATGCGACATATCAATTCTAATAGATTTTAGGATGAGTATCACAAATGTGAACACCAAATTTTAAAATTAGCTCTAGTTTTTGAAATATTCGCAAATTTAACTTTTAGCAAAAAGTCAGTTTTTGCGTTAAAATTTCTTATTAATTCATATACCTGACTAAACCACAGACAATTTTTAATATGGTTTAAAAGTATAGACTTTAGGCATTTAGAACCATATCAACTTATTTTGATTATATATATATTCCTCTAACTCCCATTGGAGCATAGGGCGCTAATAACAGCAGATCGCCATCTGACCCGATTTTGAGCGATAGATCTTAATTCGTTCCAAGATACACCTAGTTCGTTCATTTCGGATTCTGTTGAACGTCTCCATGTTGTACGTGGCCTACCACTTGCTCTTCCATCTTGATGAAATGGATTCCATCTAAGAGCTTGTTTTGAGACATTATCATCATTGCGACGTAATGTGTGTCCAATCCACTGCCACTTTCGTTTACATATCTCCGTTGCTACAGGCATCTGGTTGTTTTAGCTAGCAACTCGATATTCGATATTGTTCGGGGCCAAAAGATACGCAATATTCTTCTTAGGTAGCGATTTATAAAAGTTTGAAGGCGTTTTGTTATGTTTTTCGTAAATTTCCAAGTTGTACATCCATATAAGAGCACTGATTTTACATTTGACTCGAAAATATTAAGTTTGGTTGTTTGGCTTATTTTGTTATTTTGTCAGATTGGGGCTAGTATGCCAAAAGATGTCCTAGCCTTGTTTATTCGTGAGTCGACATCAACTTCGGTTCCACCATCTGCTGCAATCTCGCATCCAAGATAACAAAATTGATCTGTAGCATCCAACGTATGATTACCGATGGTTATTGGTTCTGTTGTTGAACCAATACTTAGCGTTTTTATTTTGCCAGCGTTTATTTTGAGTTCCGTATATTGCAGCTTTTCCTGGAGTTTTTTGGTTGTTTACCTTAGATCACTAAGCTTGTATGAAAGCAAACAAATATCGTCAGCATACGCAAGGTAGTTCAAATAGTGGTTGTTGATTTTCCATTGTATCCCTTGTTTTTTATTCTCAATGTTATTGAGGACATCTTCCATAACGATAAGAAACAAGAGTGGCGATAATATACAACCCTGACGAACTCCACTTTCTATCATAAATGGATCAGAAAGTTTTCCCTTATGTAGTACGAAGTATCTAGCATGATTGTAGCTTTCCTTAATCAGTAATATATATTTTTCTGGTATATATCTCCTTCGCAAGGCTAACCATATACAGTCTCGATTAATGGAATCGAAAGCTTTTTCAAAATCGATAAATAGCATATATAGCCTGGAGTTGAACTCAACGCATTGTTCTATAATAATACGTAATGAGTTGATGTGATCTGCGCACGATGAACCACTTCGAAATCCGGCTTGCCATGAGCTGATGGTTTGCTCCAGATGTTCCTTTATACGATTAAGTATTATTTTGGCCACTATTTTGGCTATGGTTTGCAAAACACATATACCTCGGCAGTTTGTGCAAATTTTCAGGTCTCCCTTTTTCGCAATTTTAACAATAATCCCATCTTTCCATTCTTCAGGAAAAGTTTCAGTTTCCCATGTTTCTGAGATCAGGGGGTGTAAAATTTGTGCTGAAAGTGCAGGATCACACTTATATATCTCAGCAGGTATACCATCTGTACCTGCAGCTTTTCCATTTGGAAGTTGTTTTATAGCAACTATGGTTTCCGCTATACTTGGTTGTGTAATTCTTAACCTTGGGATAATATTCCCTGATGGATTTATAAAAATAGGAGGCTGGAGAGTAGGATCTATAACACAGTTCAAAACAGTGGAAAAATGCTCCCTCCAAGTTGTTCGTGATCAGTGTTGAGTAAATTACCTTAAAGGTCTCTCACAGGGTGTTCTGTATGTAAATTGCGGTCTACGAGTTGTTTTGTGATCTTATAAACTGTTCGGGTATCACCTGCTTGTGCAGCTTTTTCGGCTTCTTCTGCGAGGCAGTCAATTCTTCTTCTTTTATCTCTCCGCACAGATCGTTGTACTGACTTATGCATATTACGATAATTGGTTTCTATGCTAACTTTTGCTTCTGAGTCTTCCACTGCTCCTAGCTGTTCTTTTATCATTCGTCGTTCTGTTATGATATTCCACGTTTCATCAGTCATCCATTCTTGTCTCCCTTTGGGTGTTGGTCCCAAAGTACGGTCGGCACAAGATTTTATTGTGTTCCTAATGTGGTGCCATTTAGAATTGACAGAAGACTGGGATTCACTCTCTGTTGTGGTTATTGCATCCCGTAACTGCGCTATAAAGTTTTCTCTGACAATGGTGTTATTTAGGCGTCCAACGTCGTACCTTTTTGGCCGCAAATTTTCAACTTTTTTCTGGATCGCAGCTGTGCAGAGGCGAATTTTGTCAACAACCAAATAATGGTCTCGGGATTGGCCTATGTCAGCTCCTCTTTTACTACGTACATCTAGTAGGCATTTCCTATATCGATGGCTTATGGCACAGTGGTCAATTTGATTGATCAAATAGCGTGCCTCCAATCACAAGTTTCCTGGAGTTGGAAAAATCTATAAATCGCTCACCGTTGTCGTTGCGGGTTCCAATACCATGCTTGCCCATTACATGTTGTAGTGATTCATTATCAGAACCCACTTTAGCATTCATATCACCCATTACGATAATTATATCACCGCGTGGAACAGAGTCATATGTTGCATTCAGCTGACCATAAAACGAATTTTGATTAGGTAAAGGATCTAGGATATAAGTGCAATTCAAGTGAAAACTTCACTTATTTTCCTATTTTGCAAATTTAGTAAAATCCCTTAATCGGGTTTGTAAAGTCTTAACACATGACATAAATTCATATTCCACTAAATTCATTTTATCTAAAAAATAACAACTTTTGTATCAACATTTTCCGAAAATTCAATCTGAAACACAAGTTTTATCGCCAATTTACAAAAATGTATATTTTTGTTGAAGTCGATTTAATTTAAAATTTTGGGTGGCAGTATGCTTTGACTTGGTTTATTTTTGGAGCATTCTGATTGGTTAATTTATTTTCAACCAATCAAAATATTTGAAAATATTAATATTTTTGTAGGGTTTTCATACACAAAATGAACAAAACCGTATGTTTAAAAATAAAATCGTAGAATTTAAAATGCTCTTTTATAGTACTTTTTTGAACATGCATAGTTTAAAATCGTTATTTTTTAGGAATTTGCAATTCGATTATCTTAAACTTTGTTGAAATTGATTAGAAAATATGTGTGTAACATATTTCAATGGTTTTATCTGAGTTTTTTAATTTCAGATTCGTCACAGACTCCTTCATTTTTAGGTATTAAAAAAATCAATCTTTTTCAGCTTTAGCCAATTTTTACTTAAAATTAAAATAAGAAGTGCGAAATTTTTTTGATAAATTAAGTTACATAAGATGTTTAGTAATGGTATAAATTAAAAAAATTGATATTCCTTTTATCGCGGAATAATTATTAACGAAATCGTGAAAAAAGAGAAATTTCAACTTCAAATGTATATATAGGGAATAATATCGCAGTTGTCAAAACGTGCGATATATCAAATTAAAGGGCGTTCATACTTTAAATTTTGTAATTTTTTGCAAAAAGTTTATTACACGATTTTTTTTTTTTTTTTTTTTTTTTTTAAAGAGAAGCAACACTCAGGAAATTCTTCCTACTAATTAACGTGTTGCTTCCTTTGGAAATGGGATAGAGAAGAAGTGAAAGGTGGTGAAAGATGAAGGGCTTCAAATATGGCAACACTGTAATTGCGCGAGATGTTGAATTTTAGAACAGTTGTTGCGCGCCATCTGATGGTAAGTTGGCGAACTTTGTTGAAGCTTTTAGTTCATAGCCCTGTTATATTATTTTACTTCGGTGGGGTTAAGTGCTATGGGAACACCGAAGGAGGACGCTGCGATATGTATGAGGGATAGAAAAAACTCATACATATTACTATTTTTCATAAATTGATGTTGCCTTGGTTGGGGCTCGAACCCGCAACCTCACGTGTAACAGTCCAACGCGCTAACCATTACACCACAGCGCCCACAGATTGAATTTTTCTGCAAATACGATTTTATAAATATTTTTTAAACTATAGCTAACGTGATCTGCGTCCCGAAGTCTATTAGAAATTATGTGACGCAATCCCGACGCATCAAATTTTTCTTATTTTGTTGTACTATGTTATAGATCTCTGGTTTTCATTTTAATTGTAAAATGTTACTAAAATATTTTATTTTTAACAAATTGAGACATTATTTTATAACATTTTTAGCATATTTTTTTAATTTTTAGCATTTTTTTTTTTTACAAAAATCTAGCATTTTTCCCTTAATAAGATTGGCAACACTGGCTACAAGCAATAAAATTTGTAAAAAAAATTGATTTTTATGCTATTAATTTATTGCAAAACACATTATTTATTTTTATCCTATATAGATGGTTCTTCTAAAACAATCCCACTAATGTTAAAGACAGCTCATGATACTGAAATGTTTCGTGAAATGATGAAAAGTCATAATATCTTTGATGTTGAGACTACCATGTATAGTGAAGTTGTACCAGAATTTGAACAACTGTACAAAGAAGTTGGTACTGAAGTTAAATTTGGTGCAAAATCGTATGAGCTATCTACCGATAAACCCTATATATTATTAGAAGATCTAAAACCAAAAGGTTTTAAAAATGTCAATCGCTTAGAAGGTTTAGATATGGAACATACCCAGGCAGTATTAACAAAACTGGCACAATGGCATGCCGCTTCAGCTGTACGAGTTGCTACTAAAGGTCCCTACAAACCTACAATTTGTGAAGGTTTCTTTAGAGAAGACAGTCGCGAACTGATGAAAAGCTTGTTTGAGGGTTTTGGTGACATTTTCCTAAAGTGTGTAACATCTTACGAAGGACATGAGTTGTACTATGATCGTCTATATGAAAAGAAAGATGATCGATTAAATGAATTGTTTGAGGCAGCTAAAACGGATCCTAATGAATTTTGTGTTTTAAACCATGGTGATTGTTGGTCGAATAATGTTATGTTTAAACATGATTTGTTTGGTAAAATTGAGGAAACTTATTTAGTGGATTACCAACTACCCAAATGGGGCTCTCCAGCAGAAGATTTATATTATTTTCTATTGTCGTCAACAAATTATGAATTAAAATTAAAACAATTTGATTATTTCATTAAATTCTACCATAATCAATTGATAGAAAATTTAAAATTATTAAATTATTCTAAAATGTTGCCAAAATTAAAAGACATTCATATAATGTTGCACAAAAATAATGTTTGGGGTAAGTTACTAAACCTTAAAGTACAGAGAAAAAACAGTAGGCATCAACAATGGGAATTTGTAAAAGCAATCACATTTTCTTTTAAATTGAAATTTTATTTCCAACAATTTTTTTGTTTGAAATATTTGTAACTCGTTTGTAAATTGTTATCTTTCATATAAAAATTGTTTAAAAATAAAAATTCAAAGCTACAAAAAAAATTTTTTTTGTGGAGTTACAAATTTCTTTGTTGGTGCCTTTTTAAAAAGTTTTTTTTTGTATTTACAAATTTGGTATGAAAAAGGTGTTTAAAAATTTAAGTATAATTTTGTAAATTCTTTCTGTGTATATCTCTCTCTATTGACATTATAAAAAAAAATATTTTTTTTTGTTTTTTTAGCATTATCTACTGCAACTGGTGTTATGGCAGCTGTACTTCTGGATCCAAATGATAATGCAAGTTTGGATAACTTTTTAAGTGATTCTGATGCTGGAACTGAATTAAGAATACAAATGTATTCAAATCCACGTTACCGAAAACACATGGAAGCGATTTTACCGTGGTTGTATAATCGAGGCGCTTTATAGATAATTTTGTTTCATGTAGTTTGTTTATTTTAATAAAAATGACTGATAACATAGATGGGCGTCAATTTCTTTAAGTACAAGTAAATGGTAGTTATACTTGAAAATTTTTAAGTACCAGTACCAAGTATAAAATGTAGTTTGTAATCAGTACCAATTACTAGGGGAGTAATTGATAATTTAGAAACCTTAAAATGTAATGGCCTTAATATTTGCTAAGTAATATGGGTACATGCTAAGTTTTATAGGTACTTGCTAAGTTCTATGGTACATGCTAAGTACTTATGGTACTTGCAAAGTACCTACAGTTCTTAACAAGTACCATAGCAAGTACCAAAAGTACTTAGCAGGTACCATTGAACTTAGCAAGTACCATTGAACTTAGCAAGTGCCTATAGTTCTTAGCAAGTTCCATGATAATTGTGCTAAGTAATTGTGTTTAAGTATCAAGTATATTCAAAATACTTGTACTAATTTTTTTAAGTACAAGTACCAAGTACTTGTACACTCATGGAAATAAATCTGTAAAAATATCTGAAAAACAACTAAAAATTTGTTAAAAAGGACGTTGCAGAAAAAAACTGCTGAAATTACAGATTTGTTTGGTAAATACTGGCAAAATAACAAGAGCAAAAATAAAACTGTTAAATTTGCAAAATCTTAGTTAAATTTAAGTTAACTTTTAGTTT
This sequence comes from Leucophora obtusa, assembly GCA_949987735.1. Taxonomy (NCBI): domain Eukaryota; kingdom Metazoa; phylum Arthropoda; class Insecta; order Diptera; family Anthomyiidae; genus Leucophora; species Leucophora obtusa. The sequence continues at coordinate 305,709,502 of OX465295.1, forward strand.
ATTGAAAATGACTTTAAACTCTGCATAAAATATTGCTAAATATTAATAGACTAAAAATAGCCAAAACGAACTGTTATATCTTAAAAATTTTAGTTTTTAAGCTAAATTTAGTTGAATACAAATAGCACTCTATTCTGCTAAAATCATCAGAAATATTTGCTAAAAAAATTGTAAACTGCAGTTTTCAAAAAGCTCGATTTTTATTTGCTTTTAAAAAAATATTAAAACAAAAACTTCTACAATTTAAAAATTTTTTTGTGGTTTTTTTGGCTACCAATTATTTTTGCTGAATTCAGCATTTGTTATTTTCAAATAACAAAAATTTAACTCGAATATAACTAAAATTCTGTATAATTAACAGTTTTATTTTTGTTGTTTCTATCTTAAGTACTAGTATATAGCAAATATGATCTGCTAATTTTAGCAGTTTTTTCTGCAACATAATTTTTAACTAGTTTTTAGTTTTAATTAAATTTTTTACAGACTTTTTTCCATTAGTGTGTATTTTACTAGTACTTGCCCAGAAAACAGTGTCGGTGCTAACAACCCAATTTCTTGTCAATCAAATGGTTTAAATTATTCTTAATACAATTGAAATTCCGTTGTCACAGTCAAATTGGTCTGAAGTTATTTTGTTGCCCCAACTGAAAAACTCCGCTACCATTCGACTAGCTGCAAATACGGTTGTCAGCACTGAATCTGTTTTCTGAGCGCTAAAGTACTGAATACTTCCCGACTATGATGGATATATATTAGTGTAATAACATATTTAGAGTATTCACAGTTTAAGTACTAACGTTCTTTGTAAAATATCATGATTTTTTAAGTTTAACCCATAGAAAAATTCTGTTTAGAAACTTCGGATACACTGGTGGCGCCATCTACCGGGTAACAACAGAAATATGAAAATATTATACTTGACAATAAAATGTGAAAGATTTATCAAATTGGATCTTAAAAATTAGTTATAAATAATTTAGAAATTAACACTCAAAATTAGTTAAAGTACTGAGAATTTTTGGTATTGTGTTAAATAGAGATAACTAAAATTTTTGACACTAAAATCAGTGTTTAAACTAAAAATTAGTCAAATGGATTTGAAACGCGTTTGACAGGTTTTTCTACTGACGTATGTTATTATTTTAAGTATGATATTTATTGTAGTAAATGAGTTTCTATCCGAATATCACTTGCCTTTTCATACCTGGATTACGTCATAGTGGAATAAATAGGTAGAATAAATAAGTTGAAATAAAAAGGACTAAAAAAGGGCTAAATAAAAGGTTAATTATAAACAGAGTAGGAAAATAAACTCTAATTTAGGGTTGCTTACCGCACATCGCGAACACAGTACACAAGCATATTGGTTGCGTAGAAAACACATACGCTATTCTCTCCAACCCGAATTCGGTACGCTTCGGGATGTGAATATGTGTTGAAAGTACAGTACATAATCGTAGCGTTTGCGTTCATCAGACAATCGTAGTGTACAGTATTCGGTTTATGTACAAACACACAATCGCTAAAACGATAGATACGGTATGTGTTCCTTAGCCGTACCCTACCCTACATGTTAGGTACAGTTTATTTTCCTACTCTGATTATAAATACTACAAAATCAAATTTTTTTCCAAAGTAAAAAGGTTCTGACACAGTGTTGTCAGTTTAGGGATTTATCCCCAAATTGGGGATGTTTTCGTCAATGGGGATAAAAATTTACGTTTGGGAATATGGGAATTTATTCACTACCCTTATACACTACAGTATACACATCTTTAAAATAATATATAAAATTTAATAGTGCAAAAAAAACTTTATAGTTTTTACAAATAAGTTTATTGGGATCTTTGATCATTTTATGTATAAGCAGTTCAACGTGGCAATATGGTCGCGATATTTGTTAATGAAGTCAAATTTTTTCAAGATTTCATAATCTCCGTGAAAAGGGGGTTTTGGTCTTTCTCCTAAACTAATGAAGATAGATAATTGAAATTTGGAATATAGCTTTGTTTTATGACGAGAAGAAAACCAACCAAAGGATTTTTGGCTATTCGAATGCTTAAGGGGTAAAACGGAGCTCAGAAGTTTGAAAAAATCGATTTTCGAACGTCATTTTTGGTGGGTAGGAGGGGGAGGAAATATGTTACATATTTTTTTTCTAATTTGAGGACCCTTAACAAGAATCTGAAGTCAAAATAACGATACATCCGCAAACAAAAAGTCGGTAGTGAAAGGGTTAAAAAAGTCTTCTACGGCCAGGTCCAGACAGGTGCAGAAGTATTACAGAGTTAAAGAGAATACTTTCACTTTATCCGAGTTGTTTAGCTTTGTCCATCCCTTTTGAATTTCAAAAGTTCTATCACCTCTAAAATTTAAATTTGACAAAATTATAGTAGTTTAAAAAATATTTCATAACTCCCCAAATATATCGAATAAACAAATACCGTTTTTTAAAGACTGCAATCCTATACACCTAGCAAAAACGATCGCAGCTAAATATCGATGATATTTTACCAGGAATGATAATTTCTTTCTGATCAAATATAAAAATAAAATCACCTTTTTCTTAAATAATAAAGGTATTAATTTAAAGTATTTACGCCTCGTATACTGTGTATATGTTGTAAGTTTACTCGATTAATGTCAAAACTAGTTTACGAGCCCTGGTAAATATACGCTTACATTTTTGTGTATAAAGATGCGTTTATAATGGTGGAGTACTCCAATCTTAATTTATGAAAAGTTTGAAAAAGTGGCTAAATGCAAAATTAAGATGTGAATGGTTTTAAAAACGCACCTTTCAAATAAACTGGTAAAGTTATAAATATACGCGATTACAAAAATACATGGTTTAAGTGGGCATAAATCCAGTTAGATGAATACCACTAATATAAAACATTTGTCATATGTTTGTATAATTTTTATTTTTAAATTTAAAAACAAAAATAATTTTTTTTCGACCTTTAATTCTACAACGAAAAATTCATTTATTCTTATACGAGGCTAATTATTTCCTTATTATGAAATAACATAAGTACTTTTTCCAAAAACTGCCATTTTTCTTCATCAGGATATTCTCCTAACAAATACTTTACAGAGTTTTTGCTTTTAAAATATTCTACACCTTCAGCAATGAAAAGACAATCTGTCTTGAGTTCAAATTCCCATTGCTCGAAATGCGCATTTTTTTAAATTCTTAAAAATTACATAATTATTGTTAAACTCTCTTCTACATTTGTATGAAAAATTTAAGGTGGTATCTCGATTCGTTTCTGAGTTATAGCCAAAAATATTGTCATAGTTATGGATTTTTGTGAATTAATACATGTATATACCACAATAGCATGTACCACATTTTTAGGTATTATTATAAATTAATTAAAAAACGAGTACAAAATTAAAGTCGGGCATGCCGACTATATAATACCCTACAACAGTCTGGGTAAAAGCCAATTAATGTTTGGATCCGAAATTCGAATGGCTTAATATGGACTTGTGCCAAAATTTTCTATAAAATGATAAAAGAAGAAAAAATCGGAAATATAACCCATATGCGCGGTAGGTCCAAATATGGACCGGTCCTATCTAAAATCAACACTCTTGTCCTTGGGACCATGTACTCACATGGAGTGAAGCAAATTTTATTGAAATATCTTCGTATTTGCGACCTGCAGCGTGTAAAGAAGTCAATTTTGGAGGGACCCTTATATGGGCACTAGGTCTAAACATGGACCGATTTTAACCAAAACCAATAGGCTTCGTTCTTAGGCCGACATAGTCGGTATACCAAATTTTATCAATATATCTTAATATTTGCGACCTGTAGAGTGCGCACAAGAAAATGCTTTTATATCGATTTTCATGTTAAATGAAACTTTTTTACATTTCAAAAATTTGGGGTCAATTTGACCACATGTGCCTATAAGGGATAACTTTAAATTTTTTATTACTATGAATAAAATTTTATTTGGACAACTTACACCAAATTCCGCAAGAAACAACACATTGTTTTGAAAAATCGAAAATTTTCACTTTCTCCTGTATCAGGATTAAAAGAAATCGCAAGTGATTTTGTTACAGCTAGCTTAAAACAGAAAAATTATCACACTTTTCTCCAAAATTTTCAAATTTAAAACTCCGTCACTATTAAGTTAAAAGAGGGATATATGAATTTTCCAATAGAATTATTCTCCGAGGGACTAGGTTATCATAACCCAAAAGAGGCGAAAATTTACATCTGAATATTTGTGAATCTTAGAAATGAAACTAGAGTACAACATTGTAAATTTTTTGAAAAGATATTTTATTTTTTACGATTTTCATAATTTATCTCATTTTAACCCTACAATGGTCTGAGGAAATTGCAATTACTAAAATATTTTCCAACCGATTTTGAAATTTTATACACTACCAGAAAGGTAACTGAGTCTAGATTATGATTCCATTTACATTTTCCAAAAATACGGTTACAAAAGAGACAGTATTTTGAAAGAAATTTTTTCACCTTGTAAATCGTATTTCAGACTTCAGGGCTGATGCGGCACGTGTTCTCGTTATCCGGTCACCTTAATTTTTTGCATGGTGCATTTTTATACCCAATGGCACATTTCTACGGGGGTGGACGGCCTTAAATCGCATGTTGAAAAATAAGGCAACAAATGATACGGTTTTGGCTATAACTCAGAGACGAATCGAGATACCACCTTGAATTTCACACAAATGTATAAAAGAGTTTAAAAAAATTCATATATTTTTTAAGAATTTAAAAAAATGCGCATTTCGGGTAATGGGAATTTGAACTCAAGACCCCAAGAAATGACCTTTGACGCTTCCATGAAAAAAATCGATATGCATACCACTTTGAAGGGTATATTCTTATCTAATAAATAATACCAAAACGATATACCTTGAACAGTTTTTAAGTTATTGTAGATTTTGTAATCATACTTTAGTCAAAATTTGTCAATTTTCGTGACGTCATATTTCGGAAATCGAAAAGGTCCGGACCCCAAAATTAATGCATCGTTGATCTCTTGTAGGGTACCACAGTTATATCGGGATTTATCCCCAAATTGGGGATGTTTTCGTCAATGGGGATAAAAATTTACGTTTGGGAATATGGGAATTTATTCACTACCCTTATACACTACAGTATACACATCTTTAAAATAATATATAAAATTTAATAGTGCAAAAAAAACTTTATAGTTTTTACAAATAAGTTTATTGGGATCTTTGATCATTTTATGTATAAGCAGTTCAACGTGGCAATATGGTCGCGATATTTGTTAATGAAGTCAAATTTTTTCAAGATTTCATAATCTCCGTGAAAAGGGGGTTTTGGTCCTTCTCCTAAACTAATGAAGATAGATAATTGAAATTTGGCATATAGCTTTGTTTTATGACGAGAAGAAAACCAACCAAAGGATTTTTGGCTATTCGAATGCTTAAGGGGTAAAACGGAGCTCAGAAGTTTGAAAAAATCGATTTTCGAACGTCATTTTTGGTGGGTAGGAGGGGGAGGAAATATGTTACATATTTTTTTTCTAATTTGAGGACCCTTAACAAGAATCTGAAGTCAAAATAACGATACATCCGCAAACAAAAAGTCGGTAGTGAAAGGGTTAAAAAAGTCTTCTACGGCCAGGTCCAGACAGGTGCAGAAGTATTACAGAGTTAAAGAGAATACTTTCACTTTCTCCGAGTTGTTTAGCTTTGTCCATCCCTTTTGAATTTCAAAAGTTCTATTCCTCTAAAATTTAAATTTGACAAAATTATAGTAGTTTAAAAAATATTTCATAACTCCCCAAATATATCGAATAAACAAATACCGTTTTTTAAAGACTGCAATCCTATACACCTAGCAAAAACGATCGCAGCTAAATATCGATGATATTTTACCAGGAATGATAATTTCTTTCTGATCAAATATAAAAATAAAATCACCTTTTTCTTAAATAATAAAGGTATTAATTTAAAGTATTTACGCCTCGTATACTGTGTATATGTTGTAAGTTTACTCGATTAATGTCAAAACTAGTTTACGAGCCCTGGTAAATATACGCTTACATTTTTGTGTATAAAGATGCGTTTATAATGGTGGAGTACTCCAATCTTAATTTATGAAAAGTTTGAAAAAGTGGCTAAATGCAAAATTAAGATGTGAATGGTTTTAAAAACGCACCTTTCAAATAAACTGGTAAAGTTATAAATATACGCGATTACAAAAATACATGGTTTAAGTGGGCATAAATCCAGTTAGATGAATACCACTAATATAAAACATTTGTCATATGTTTGTATAATTTTTATTTTTAAATTTAAAAACAAAAATAATTTTTTTTCGACCTTTAATTCTACAACGAAAAATTCATTTATTCTTATACGAGGCTAATTATTTCCTTATTATGAAATAACATAAGTACTTTTTCCAAAAACTGCCATTTTTCTTCATCAGGATATTCTCCTAACAAATACTTTACAGAGTTTTTGCTTTTAAAATATTCTACACCTTCAGCAATGAAAAGACAATCTGTCTTGAGTTCAAATTCCCATTGCTCGAAATGCGCATTTTTTTAAATTCTTAAAAATTACATAATTATTGTTAAACTCTCTTCTACATTTGTATGAAAAATTTAAGGTGGTATCTCGATTCGTTTCTGAGTTATAGCCAAAAATATTGTCATAGTTATGGATTTTTGTGAATTAATACATGTATATACCACAATAGCATGTACCACATTTTTAGGTATTATTATAAATTAATTAAAAAACGAGTACAAAATTAAAGTCGGGCATGCCGACTATATAATACCCTACAACAGTCTGGGTAAAAGCCAATTAATGTTTGGATCCGAAATTCGAATGGCTTAATATGGACTTGTGCCAAAATTTTCTATAAAATGATAAAAGAAGAAAAAATCGGAAATATAACCCATATGCGCGGTAGGTCCAAATATGGACCGGTCCTATCTAAAATCAACACTCTTGTCCTTGGGACCATGTACTCACATGGAGTGAAGCAAATTTTATTGAAATATCTTCGTATTTGCGACCTGCAGCGTGTAAAGAAGTCAATTTTGGAGGGACCCTTATATGGGCACTAGGTCTAAACATGGACCGATTTTAACCAAAACCAATAGGCTTCGTTCTTAGGCCGACATAGTCGGTATACCAAATTTTATCAATATATCTTAATATTTGCGACCTGTAGAGTGCGCACAAGAAAATGCTTTTATATCGATTTTCATGTTAAATGAAACTTTTTTACATTTCAAAAATTTGGGGTCAATTTGACCACATGTGCCTATAAGGGATAACTTTAAATTTTTTATTACTATGAATAAAATTTTATTTGGACAACTTACACCAAATTCCGCAAGAAACAACACATTGTTTTGAAAAATCGAAAATTTTCACTTTCTCCTGTATCAGGATTAAAAGAAATCGCAAGTGATTTTGTTACAGCTAGCTTAAAACAGAAAAATTATCACACTTTTCTCCAAAATTTTCAAATTTAAAACTCCGTCACTATTAAGTTAAAAGAGGGATATATGAATTTTCCAATAGAATTATTCTCCGAGGGACTAGGTTATCATAACCCAAAAGAGGCGAAAATTTACATCTGAATATTTGTGAATCTTAGAAATGAAACTAGAGTACAACATTGTAAATTTTTTGAAAAGATATTTTATTTTTTACGATTTTCATAATTTATCTCATTTTAACCCTACAATGGTCTGAGGAAATTGCAATTACTAAAATATTTTCCAACCGATTTTGAAATTTTATACACTACCAGAAAGGTAACTGAGTCTAGATTATGATTCCATTTACATTTTCCAAAAATACGGTTACAAAAGAGACAGTATTTTGAAAGAAATTTTTTCACCTTGTAAATCGTATTTCAGACTTCAGGGCTGATGCGGCACGTGTTCTCGTTATCCGGTCACCTTAATTTTTTGCATGGTGCATTTTTATACCCAATGGCACATTTCTACGGGGGTGGACGGCCTTAAATCGCATGTTGAAAAATAAGGCAACAAATGATACGGTTTTGGCTATAACTCAGAGACGAATCGAGATACCACCTTGAATTTCACACAAATGTATAAAAGAGTTTAAAAAAATTCATATATTTTTTAAGAATTTAAAAAAATGCGCATTTCGGGTAATGGGAATTTGAACTCAAGACCCCAAGAAATGACCTTTGACGCTTCCATGAAAAAAATCGATATGCATACCACTTTAAAGGGTATATTCTTATCTAATAAATAATACCAAAACGATATACCTTGCACAGTTTTTAAGTTATTGTCGATTTTGTAATCATACTTTAGTCAAAATTTGTCAATTTTCGTGACGTCATATTTCGGAAACCGAAAAGGTCCGGACCCCAAAATTAATGCATCGTTGATCTCTTGTAGGGTACCACAGTTATATCGGGGATGGTAAATCCGAATGGTGTGTTGAGTTGATGTGTTTTCACCCATTTATTATATTAATTCAAAATAATGAATAGCTACCCAATAAACCAAACGATATCGTCACGATATCGAAACGATATCAACTAGGTTATATTTGTTATCATATATGATAATCACTTGTGATACTAAAACGATAGATTTTTTGTTCTAAAATGTACCTTTCGTAACGATATCATATTTCTAAGGAATTATGATACCGTTTTCGCTATCGAAATTCCCAGGAATAACGATAGCAAAATCTCCGAAATCTGGTCCAGCGTCGAAACACTATGATTATTCCAGGCGATTACGATATCGAAAATGATATCATATATGATAGCAAAACCGGAATTATTTTAACATGAGTTGAAATGAAGTCATAATGAAAAATTGATAATGAAATCGTCATATTCAGAAGAAAAGTCGAACTCACCTAGATTTTGCAACTATAATTGTCCAATAAAGAAGAGTATAAATAGCCAAACGAAGTAAAAATTGCAAGTTTCTATAAATTTTATAATAAATATCTTGAAGTATACGTATGTATAAGCGCGGCCCTATGTTCCACTGGGAATTAAAGGATTAAATATATATACGTATAAGCATATATGTTTTGCTCTTCAATATATAAGTTTTAACGTCAATAAGAGTTTTCTTCGCTATAGGATAAAACGGTACACTCAACCAAAAAAGTCTGTAATGGCTACTGAAAATGTTGCTCTTATTACGGGAAATTTAACTGTTTTGAGCCCAGCGGTATTTTTTGCTAATTTTAGCAACACATGTCTGCTGATCTGTAGTCCAATAAAATTAGTAGAAAAAATTATTATCCGCTACTAAATTTTAGTAAAATTTATGTAAACTACAATTCAAAATCGATTTGCTAAAATCACTTAAAAAACTTACTAAATATCATAATTTTAGTATAATGAAATTACTATAAATAATTAGTTGCAGCTACTAAATTTCAGTAAACTGTTGTAAACTGTGGTTTAAAATCAATATGCTGAAATTAGCAAAAAATTGTACTAAAAAATAAAAAAAACTGTAAAATCTAAAAAAAAAAAAAATTTCTTGCGATTGTAACAAGCGTATAATTACTTCATTGTTCTTGAAATATGGAGTCAAAATTGCAAACGGTTCTCCAGTTATGGCCTTTTTATGCATTGGAGATACAATGAAATTTTCTGACTGTTATTTCCAAACTAAGAATATATCAATAGTAACAAATATAAACTAAACAAGAATTGTAAAAAATCAAATTAAATTAGTATAATTTTCTGCTAAATTTAGAACTGGGTTTTGAAAAATTAGTAAAATGTTTTGATGAAATCATCAGCGGGAATTAATAAAAAAATCTGTAATTTGTAATAAGAGAATAGCAAAAATGATTACCAAAAAAATTGTACTAAAAATCACTATAAAAATAGTAAAGTTCGATTGGAAACTGTTTACAAATTTTTTTACTAACTTTTTTATCTGAGTGTATATATTTTTGCAAAATTTTTTTAACAAAGCCTAAGTCAAAAGGCTTTATTAAACTCAAAATAATACGTCTGTTGGCTGGACAGAAAAATTTGTTACTTTAACAAAATTTTTTCCTGTTTTTGGCTTGAAATAAAATTTGTTGATTTTAACAAATTATTTTGTTAAATTTAACAAATCTAAATTTAAGTAAGAAATTTGTAAAACTACTTCGCTTAGTTTTCGAGATAGAGCAAACAATTCTCCTGTTTTTTTATGAACAGGTAAATTTTTATTAAAAATTTTTGAGGATCCAAGGCGGCGCCAAGGTTTATTTTTGGATAGAGAAAATCCCTTTCGCTGGAGTATTATACGGTTAGGGGTAGTCGAAATTTTTATAAATTTTTCTCTATCTCTCTTAGTTTTCGAGATTTGGGACATTTCAAAAATTGGGAGGGAAAGAAATAGCGCCATCTTTAAAACTTCGGATACATTGACATGAAAATATCATATTTTAACAATAAATCTAGTTAAATTTAGCGAATGGGTTGTAAAAAATTAGTTACAAATAATTTTGAAAATTAACACTCAAAATTAGTTAAATTACTGAGGATTTTTAGTATTGTGTTAAATGAAGATAACTAATAATCTTTGTTTAAATCAGTGTTTCAACTAAAAATTTGTTAAAAATTAGTTAAATCGATTTGAAACCGGTTTGACAAATTTTTCTACTGACGTATTATTTTAAGTGTAGTCTAATCGCAAAGTAAGAAGACTTATCTGTAAACAATTCAATGTGTTAAAGTAATATAGAACATATTTTTGTCAAGTAAAATCGTAAATTCAAATTCTGTTCAAAATAGAAACTTTTCTTTATTACTTGAAATTTAACTCTACACACAAGAAAAAGATAAAAAACAAAACTTTAAATTTTTTATACTCTTTTTTATTCATTGCAAGAGTGCTACGTTATTTTCGTATGATATTTCCAAACTATTTCCGCATAAACTCTAACAAAGCTATTTTTCCTATTCTCCGGCAGATATATGAGTTAGCTAATATAACCCATAAAGCTTTATAGTTTTACCAATAATGAAACTTTAACTATAGAGTGTGAAACCGGCTCCTAAAAGCTTATTTTTGATTTAAAAATAAAAACTTTCATTTGAAAATGCCAAAGCAAATACAACTTTTACTATTATCATTTGCTATGTATTCGTAAATTACAATTATAATGAAATAAAAGTGATATATTATGTATATGACCTAACAAAATTTTATATACCCTACAACATTTTTTTTTTAAGAAATTGTGGTTTTTGCTAAAAAATTTTATTAAAGTGCAAAATTGAGAATAATTATTTCTATTAATAAATTAAATAACTTTGTAACAATTTTTTTTTTTTTAATTAACAACTCTAGGAAAATATAATGCAAACTTAATTTAAATTATGGAAAAAATTGCCTTCAATAAATTATTACTTGGCACTACAATACTCTTATCTAACTTAGAAATATTTCAAAATTGCCTTAGAAATTCAATTTATTACAATGTGTTGCAAATTATAAAGAAAATTTATGTTACCGCCCATACTAGTTGTAGTGTAATAAATCACAAAAGCTAGAAATTCCTATAATATAACTACTTTTAAGTTTCAAATAGAACTACGATCATTCAGTTCTAGTTCAACTAAGTGCGAGAACGTTTCATTCAAATTTATAAATTATTTTGAAAATAACACATTTAGAAAATACTTCGTAATTTAAACAGTCACTTTAATAGTTTTTTTTTAATTATGGCCAGTGAACAGAGTGCCCCACCATCAGCTTCTGCTATACCATCATGGATTGAGGCATCACTATTTGAAGATGTACTTAGGGATATTGTAGATGGATATAAACAAATTAAGAATTTTAAAGCAAATCCAGCGTTAAATGCTGGTGAAAATTATGCCACTGTAATGCTGCGGATAGAGGCGGAAGTGGAATTGAATGGTATGTGGGAGTTATTTTGAAATTATTTAAATGATCGTGCATTGTATTATTTTAATTTATTGTCGGTACTGTAGTTAATAATGTATACTAACTTTGCACATTGGGATAGAATTCAATTATTCAGTATTTGCAAACTGGCTAGTTGTATTGTTGTGAAAATTTACCAAATTGGAGCCAAAGTAATTTCGAGCTTCTGATTGCGGACCCCAAAAGCATACTAGGTGTTTTGCTTAATTATTTGCAAAAACCTTGTCCAATATTTTGCCAATAACAACGCCAAATCGAGGTGTATATTGGTTAAAAGCATTAGCTTTGAACCATTTAATTTAAAAGTAGTTTGAGTCTAATGAGATGTATAAGGTTTTGCATTTCAATGTTTTTGAAACTATAAATGGCAACTTCTGTAAAACCTTTCTGTACACATTTGATTAGAGGACATTAAATTTATTTATGATAAATTATATATTTATTGCGAAAATTTACGTTTTTCAATATTCAATGAACTCATACGATTTCGAAATAAAAGCTTTTCAAAAAATTTATATAAATATTTATATAAAATACAAACTGTTTCTGTAGGGTGTCCAGTAAAGCGTACCACCTTACAGGCAAAAAAAAAAAAGTTCGCCGTACACCCTCCAATATGAAGTATTTTTGCAAGGAGATTTAAAAACAAAAATTTTTGTTTTTTTTGCCGAACGTAGGGGTCGCCATTTTACATTTTTCGTTATATCTTTGGCATTTACAGTCGAATCTTAAAGTGTGATACATCGATGTTTTTCTCGAGGAGACCAGTATTTTTCTCACGAGGGCCATTGACCTCAAGTATCCTATTCTAGTAGTTAGCCACCAGATCTCAGTTGCTACAACCCTAATGTACCACCCTAATGTCAGAAAATTAAAGCTCGCAAAAAATCATTAAACTTTTGCTAATGAAGTTTTTCGATAAACCTAGTAGAATTTTTTTAGAATACCAGCATTAACTATTTGTTTTTGGATATGGACTTGTACTACTTTCAATACAGATGATTCATATGTTTTTAACAAACTACACGAAAAATTTCTAAAGTGATATTTTACTGGAGCAAGAGGAAGAAAGCAATTTTATTGAAAAATTTAATAGACACAACACTGAAACAAAAGTAGTAAATGAATTTAATATAAAAAATTTTGTTGCTTTTTGATGAAACAATATTTTTTTATTCAAATATCAATTGCAGTTTTCATAAAATGTTGTCACTTAATTAACAAAATTAAATTTGTTAATTCTAAAAAATTTTATTGAAAACGCGGTAAAGTTAGTTTGATAAAATTTTTATTCAATTTAAAATAAAGGTATTAACTGTGTAGAAAAAGAGTTAGTTTGCAAAACACTACGAGAAACATTTTTGTGAGACATTTTAACCCTCTAATCTTTGACTGAAGAGTGTTTTTTGGACCCATTTTAAAATGGGACAAAAAAGACCCGTAAGTTGATGAACTAGAGGGTTAAAATGTTCCACAAAATTATTTGGCATTAAATTTTACTCAAAGTCCCTAAAGATATCAAAGTTGAAAATTTAACTTCAATGCCAGAAATAAGTCAAAATTTAAAATGTGTTTAAGGGTTATTTTCGTACTTATTCAGAATTGGCGTTTAAATATCCCACAAACCTAGATTTTATACGGTCAGTTTTAACTTTTGACTTATACAAGATGTGCTCAAGAACTTATGCAAAACACTACAAGCAAAATTTATGGCAAATTTAATCCGCTAGCTCTTCAACTTACGGTTCTTTTTGTCCCTTTTAAAAAAGTGGGCAAAAAATCCCATTAATTGAAGAGTCAGAGGGTTAAAATGTTCCATAAAAATGGTGCTTGTAGTATTCTAAATAAGTTCGGTGAACACAAGCTATACCTGAAATGGAAGATTCACATGGTTTCCTATAACGATTCACAATAAATATTTGAAAAAGAGGGCAATTTTAACCCGCGTTACACCTTCAAATATAAAGTATTTTTGCATGGCAAATTGAAAAAAAAAATGTTGTCTTTGCCGAACGTAGGGGCCGCCTTTTTTAATTTTTCGTTGTAGCTTCGGTATTTGCAGTCGGATTTTAAAGTGTGATATATTGTTTTTTTTTTGTCTCGAGGAGACCAGTGTTTTGCTATAGAGAAAAAATCCAAAGAAAAAAAATTTAAAAATGTGACCTCTACGTGCGACAAAAAAAATTCTGCTGGAATTATCGAAAAACTTGCTTAGAAGAAGTTTAATGATTTTTTGAGAGCTTTAAATTTCTGATATTAGGGTCGTACATTCGGGTAGTCGGAACTGAGATATATACTAGAACGGGATACTTGCGGTCAATGTTCCTTAGAGCAAAACATTGGCCCCCTCGAGGCAAAAACGTCGGTGTATCATACTTTAAGATCCGACTATAAATGCCGAAGATATAACGAAAATTTTGAAAAAAGTGGTGCTAAAGTACCACAAAAACGATATTACACTTTTGGTATAATTTTTTTACAAAATATATGTTTGCGAAATTTGTTTTGCTTCGAGTTTTAAATTAATTCGAGTACACCAAAATTAATGGTACCTACTAGTCGTCATGCAAATAAGTTTGCTAAAAAGTCAACAGCTGAGTCTTACGAGCATGGAGAGTGATTTCATATAGTAACAGATAGACTAGAATACTGGTACGGTGGCAATAAATTGGATTCGATGTTAGCTGACATTTGCTGAAACTTAAAAGAAGAAATGCTTGCGTTAGAAGAATCATATAAAAATGATTAAAGAAATTGAGACTAGAGCACAAAGTTTCTGTTTCCTCTCGTGTTCCACACAATTTCATAAATTAATATCAAGATAAAAAAAAATAGCAATAAAAAATTACGGTCTTATGGTATTTTGTGTATATTCATCAGAGTTTAGATGATTAAAATTTAGAAATTGTCTAAATAGTATAAAAATTTTTTTTTATTTTGCTTTAAAATAAATCCCGAGTCGCGAATAGGAGCGCTAACTTCGAAATTCGAGCGCCAACCTCGAAAAACAACTAGCACCATTAAATTCAATGTACTCGAATTAGCTTTACCAGCAGGGTGCCCAGCTTATTTAAATTTGCGACTAGCACAGTGTAATTAATAAAAAGTGAGTGACATGTAGTGAATTGTTAATTTAAATAAATTTATATGTTACTATGTAAATTTTAATTACAATTAATTTCTATATTCTGTGTTTAAACTATTTTCTTTTATTGTGAGATAAACTAGTTATTTCGATATAAAACAGCATTTTATTTATTAAATATGTATATTAAATAAATTTATTCGTTTTTATACATTTTATGTTTCATGTGTTTTAAAAACTGAGTCTTAAGTGTGTATATGGGTGATGTCTAAAAAATATGATAAAGACCATGTAACCAGCCAATATTTATCTAATGCACTGATTACATTTTACTTATGTATATTTCTATTTCTATCAATGCAATTTCATCTCTTATACAAAATTTGTAATAATCTAACCACTTTATGAGCAATTTTATAGGCCAAATGTAAACTTAGTAGCCAGTAACTCGTAAGGTTTTTCAAATTTAACAGCTTATATTTTAATAGCGAATGAAATACCAGTAACTGTAAACATTTATATAAACAGGAAAAGTAACGCTTTTAACAAAAATTAATATATTTTACAAACTTTTTCGTATATATTTAATAATAACACTTGCAGTTGTTTAAGTATAATTAGGGGTGCTGATTTCGAATCTGCAACCAGTTTGTTCTAAGTTTCGCGAAATTCGCGATTTAAATTTTTTCAATTTTTCAGTTGATTTTGTCAACAAAAATTTTAAAATTTAGTAACTATAACTTCGGAAAGAAAACTTCAAACTTAAGTGTGTATCAATATCTCAATAACTTTTCTAAACATAGTCGTTGAAAGTCAAAATTTAAAAATCTTTAAGGTTTTTTTTTTAAATAAAATTTAAGTTTAAGACGAAGTCCTATTTTAAATATCAAAGCATATTTGGAAAGAAAAAGGACCGGAATTTATATATGTGTAATATTGCCAGCAAATTCTTGGTAATGGGTTTGGATTTTTCACGCATTGCCTGAAAAATATCACAAAAAAAATAATAGTGAATAAAATCTGATGTTTTTAGAAAAATAATTGTAATAGTACAGGAGAGAGCGTTTTGTAATTAAAATTAGACTTAAAATGAACAAAAAAATATTTTACTGTACTAAAAATCTCATGTACTATTACAATTTTTTTTCTAAAAACATCAGATTTTATTCACTATTATTTTTTTTGCGATATTTTTGCGATTTGCAAAGTTTTACCATATTTTCGTACACAGTCAAAATGAGTTCGTCGGGAAATAATTGTAGAAGGAGTCCGAAGGCATTATTTAAATATAAACTTTGAAAATCGCAATAATTTCGCAAAAAAAAAACAAAAAATTTTTTAAATATTAGACAAAAGTCCGATTTTATATATCAAAGCCAATTTGAAAAGAAAAGAGTACAAAATTTGTATACATGTCATTTTGTATAAACAAATTATATGCACTTTTAGAGGATTTTGTAATTAAATGTATATTTAAAAAAAATATTTTACTGTACTAAAAATCTGCTGTACTATTACTGAATTCTTTTTTTCGAAAAATATCAGATTTCATTAACTACCCAGGAAAATTTTCTATTCCAAAGAATCGGTTGTAGAATAGCTGCTTTTCATTCACAACCCCTTCTACTGGCGATTCTAACACCGATTATTTTTGCTTGAAATTGTCCCAAAAGCAACCACTTCTATAGCTCCAAAGTGGAACTGGTTGCCCTAAAATCAGTTCTGGAACTGATTCTACGTCAGTCATACCTTCCATATAGGATCCCAGGAACTGGTTCCAGAACCAGTTCCATGGAATCGGTTGCAGTATAATAGGTGTAGTTGGCTATCGATTGTAAAAAATTTTCCTGGTTATTGATATTGTTGCGAAATTATTGCGATTTTCAAAGTTTATATTTAAACCATGGATTCGGACTGTTGCTACACTCACAAAAGTTTGACAGTTACTACATGACATTTGTTTGTGTAGTAATCTGTAGTTGTTGTTTTTAACAGTAATTACAGTTGTTTTTATATAGAAAAATGCAACACAACTTTTATGACGGTTATTAAGAAAACAACTAACGAAAAGTACTGTAATTTCGTAATAGTTGTTTAAATCAGTTATTTTTAATATCATAATATACAACTACCAAAACGGTAATTTTACAGTAAACAGTTATTTTTGGTAGTTATTTAAAAATAAAAAATTTCGTTGAATTTTTTTAATTTTAATCATTCTTGTTTAGTTTATATTTGTATTAGTTATTATTGATATATTTCTAGTTTGCAAATAGAAATCAGAAACTTGTATTGTATCTCCAATGCATAAAAGCATAATAACAGCAGAAGGGTTTGGAATTTTTACTTAAAATTTTAAATAGGCTGAAGCAATAACACATATTTTTGTAATCGAAAGAAAAAAAAATTTTTTTTATTCAAATATACTTTTATAAACAAAGAGAATTGACTGTAAAAAACAGTAGTTTTTACCGATTTTGTCAGTTGTTTTGAAATTTATGTAGTAAAAATTTATCAGTTAATTTTACGACATTGGCAGTTATTTTTAATGCATTTGTTAGTTATTTTTCAACAGTTAAAAATAACAAAAGTTTTAGCTATTTTAAAGGTAAATACCTTTGTCGCCTTTTTAACTGCATATACCTTTGTTTTAACTGTAATTTTCAGTAGATTCAACCGACAAACCTTGGTGAGTGTATCATTCTTTCTCGACAAACTCATTTTGAATGTGCACGAAAATATTGTGAAATTAGTTAATTAATTAACAAATATTAACTTTGAAAATCACAATAATTTCGCAAAAAAAAATCAATAGTGAAATCTGATATTAAAAAAAAGAATTCAGTAATAGCACAGTAGATTTGCAGTGCAGTAGAATTTTTTTTTATCTGAATGTAATTACAAAAAGCTCTAAAAGTGCATAAAATTTGTTTATGTAATATGACATATATACAAATTTTGGACTTTTTCTTTCCAAATTGGCTTTGACATTTAAAATCGGACTTCGTCTTATATTTAAATTTTTTTTTCAAAAAACTTTAAAAATTTTAATTTTATTTTTAATTTTTTTAATTTTATTTACAAAAGTTATTGAGATATTGACACAAATTGAAATTTGAAAAATAGGGCACGGAATTAGACTTAAACTGTCTAAAGTGTTTTCTTTCTGAGACTGCAGTTACTAAATTAAAAATTTATTTATGAAAAAATCTGTTGAAAAATTGAAAAAATTAAAATCGCGAATTATGCAAACTCTAGAGCCAACTTGAACAAATTGTTTGCAGATTCGAAATCAGCACCCACCACCCAAACTAGAACTCTGTAAATTTAACATTTTTATTTTATTCGTATTTAGCAAAAAAAACAGAAAATCTGCTAATTTAACAGTTTTTTCTGCAGCATTATTTTTAACAGATTTTTATTTCCTTTTTCACCTATTCTTAAGCTGCGTTTACATCTGCATTGAAATCCCGAGATTTCGATATTCACCACTCTGGAAAAACAGTGAAGATATGCTTCATATACGATTCACACAGTTTAAGCTTAATTTTTTGTCCTGTTTTTCAAACTTAAGTGCGTATCAATATCTCAATAACTTTTCTAAATAAAGTCGCTGAAAGTAAAAATTTCTAAATTTTTTAAGGCTCAAGGCCGAACCGAAGTCGAAGCCCAACCTCGGCCAACATTTCAACGTTCGTCTGAAACTGAGGCCGAGTATTTTAATATTTGAATATAAAGCAAGATTTTCATTGTTTATAATAACAACCCTATAAACAATTTCACTGTAATTCAAGTTGAAAACAAGTTCAATTCCAGGTCTGTTTTCCAGTTTCAAGGCTTGAATAAAATTTTAAATACATTTTAAGCGTGTTCGTTTACTTGCTACAAGTTACTACTTTTACTACAGCTGGAAAAAATCAATACAAAAAGTAAACAAAACTTTCCAATTGTAGTAAAAGTAGTAAGAATTTCGAGTAAACGAACACACTGTTTATTTCAATAGCATACTGCAGCAAAAGGGAAACAAAAATTCAAGTTTGAAATATTTTTGTTAAATTTATAAATGCTGGAATTTGAAATCTATTTTACTTCAAGTAAAATTTAAAGCACTTGAATTTTTATAGCCTATGTGCTTATTGGGCTATTAGCTTAAAGAAATACATTCAGAAAAATTAAAGTGTTTTTCTAGTGTGTAATTTTTGGACTTGTCAAAAAAATTCAAACAAGACACATATTTACATATAATAAATAAAAAATGAATAAAATTTAACTGTGTAAAAAGTACTTATTTAAACTACTACGAGTAAGTCATTATTTTGTATTATAAAACAATGCAAAAAGTAATGATATATAATTATTTGTAATGCAGATAGTAATGAGGTGTCATTACCAATGCTGGCACCACAAAAAATGCAAAATTGAGGAAAACAAATTTTTGAGATAACTTGTAGAAGAGATTTTTTGAAATTAGGGTAATAATGACTAAACATCCCAGTGTAGAAAATGATTACCAGATATGTGGTTATGTAACTACATACTTGGTAATGGTAACTAGTTACTTTTGTTATTACATTTCTTATTACCTTTATATGGCGATGTAGCGAAAAATAATGAGTTGTCGTTACCCACCAGCATACGAAAAATCTAAAAATATATCGTTACCTATGTGCTTACCAGTACTGACAAAAATAATGAGTCTAAAAATAGATTTTCTAAAAAATAAATTATATAAAAAAAAAAATATTTTTTATTGTATTTTTTTTTTAAATAAAATTTGCTGGTGCGGTAATCGAACCTGGGTCTACAGATTGCCAGTCAACAGCTCTACCATCTGAGCTATATCGACATATAATATTTAATAGATAAAAACACAATTGACCTGCTGCACACAAGGGCTTACTCGCCAACATACAAAAAATCAAAAAATATGTGGTTACATATATCCTTACCAGTGTTTAAAAAATATTGAGTCTAAAAATAGATTTCAAAAAATTTTCAAAAAAATATAAAAAATTATTTTCTATTTGAAATAATGATAAAAATAAGTCATTATCAGTAACTCATTATTATATGTTTTAAAATAATACAGAAGGTAAGTGGGTGTCATTACTGGTAGTCCAAAAAATAATGATATGTCATTACCGTTTCTACACTGGGATGCTGATCCGGCAAAAAACAACCGAAATATTAACACTTTTTGGATCCCACAAATTTGACCCAATAACTTATTAAATTCATCAAAAGTGAAGCGCGAAATTACTCTGAATGTTACTGCGTACAATTTCATGACAACCTGATCTGCCAGTAAGGAATGGCTGAGTTATTTGCAAAATATTTTGACTCTGTCCCACTATGTTCAGTAGTCCGATTATTGCTCCTTAAGGCGGGATCATGGGACTACGGCAATATCTGTACCATTTAGAGGTCCCTAAAACTTTAATGTCCTTTAAGGTTTCTCCATAAATTTTGAATCACCATTTACTATACTCAAGACTTCTCCAGAAATTTTGAATCACAACTTTGGGAATATGAAATAAAAACTATTAAATTGTTTTCGAAATATTCGCGTTTTCTGATTTCGCGAAAAACACAAAATATTATTACTGTGTTGTTTAACATCATATAGACAGCTGCAATTAATATTGTAATTAATATGCATTTTAATCAATTTTAATTTGTAAGAATCGAACCTGTGCCTATTCCCACATTACAAACGTAACTATACAAAGGTGCGATAGCTTAGCCATCTCACCCAAGTAAGGCCTTGAATCGAATTAACTAATTCATAATTTTCTTTCTTAGTCAACTTTCTGTTATTGTTTTCTAGTCAGAAGTGATCAAACACAGACACATAGAAACATTCAACTTTTAGATTTTTGTTTATCTTCCAATCTCTCCCGTGTCTCTTTTTTCGCAAATGTTGCCAAACTGGCATATGGTTTTTACAATCAAGATTAGGTAGCTTGCGTATTTTAGTAAAGTGTTGTTTTAACGTCATATAGACAGCTGAAGTTAATATTGTAATTAATACACTCACAATAACTTTACCGTAAAAGTTCAACAGTTGTTTAAAAAGTAAATCAGCAAAGTTGTTTCAATTGTATAAGTAGTTAAATTGCAAAGAAATATATTTTTTAACTTTTTCTCTCAGTTATTCAATAAACAAAATACACAAAATACCGACTTTCGGTAGAAGTTAAAATATTCAATCAAAATTTTCTGTTAAAAACAATCAGTTGTTATAATACGAATAATTCTAAAATAAACGAGAAATCTATTATTTTTATCGACTTTGCCAGTTAATAAATTAACAATTAAAAATAAACGGCAAAATACAATTGTTTTGAATGAAAAGTGGGTAGTCCTTTTTTTAACTTATTTTCAATTGTTTTAATGTACATATTCGGTTGATTTTAAGGAAGAAATATTGTGAGTGTATGAATTTTTATCAATTTTAATTTAGTAGGTTGGAGGTTAAGAAGAAGAATAAACCTTTTTCTCTATAAATTATAAACACATTAATTTACAAATCAGACTAGATCTAGTACATTATAGTTTTTAATTTTTTTAAGCTAGTATGCACGGAAAAAAAATATTTTATTATATAAATATAATTGTCTTGTTTAAAACTATAATTCAAAATTAATTACTTGTATCACCATTGCCGGAAGGTAATGTTATCCTGGCAAGTTTTCCTAAAATATTACTTTTTTTGCCTCTTGTTTAATAACTTCTAAAATAATGGTCAAATTTTTGAATTAAAAATTTTGTTAAAAACTAGAGTGAAAAAGCCAATGAAATAGTTCCATGATACTGGAGGCTAAGCTGAAAAATTTTGGAAAAAAAATTATTTGAAATTTAGACTTCATATTCGTAATTATCGCCAAAATATTTAATAGATTTGATGTGTCACGTTCTATGGTAATAAATTTAATTTTTTTTATAAATATTTGAAAATTTTTTGTTAACCCATGCCGTAACTTTATCGCCATTTAGACACCTTAAAATAAAAGCTTTTTTAACTTTTTTTCATTCTCAATTTAAAGTTTTATTAAATAGTTATTTTAAGTTATTTACTATTGTTCCAGTTGCTAGTCGTCTGTAAGGATAATTATTGTATCCATAGACCAAATAAATAAAAAAAATATAATCTTCAAAAAGGCAGACACATTGATAGGGCCTTGAGGAGGTAGAGAATTCGAACGTCTTGCAATTTGCAGACCCTAGTTTTCAGTTTAATAACATTTATAAACAATAAAGTTTTGTAAAAAATTATTTGTTTTTATTCTATCTAGACGGCTCTTCTAAAACAATTCCATTAATGTTAAAGACAGCTCATGATACTGAAATTTTTCGTGAAATGATGAAAAGTCATAATATCTTTGATGTTGAGGCTACCATGTATAGTGAAGTTGTACCAGAATTTGAACAACTATACAAAGAAGTGGGTACTGAAGTTAAATTTGGTGCAAAATCGTATGAGCTATCTACCGATAAACCCTATATATTATTAGAAGATCTAAGACCAAAAGGTTTTAAAAATGTCAATCGCCTAGAAGGTTTAGATATGGAACATACCCAGGCAGTATTAACAAAACTGGCACAATGGCATGCCGCATCAGCTGTACGAGTTGCTACTAAAGGGCCCTACAAACCTATACTTTGTGAAAGTTTCTTTAGAGAAGAAAGTCGCGAAATGTTGAAAGCCATGTTTGAGGGTTTAGGTAACATTTTCCTAAAGTGTGTAACATCTTACGAAGGACATGAGTTGTACTATGATCGTCTATGTGAAAAGAAGGATGATCGATTAGATGAAATGTTTGAGGCTAATAAATCCGATCCCAATGAATTTTGTGTTTTAAATCATGGTGACTGTTGGTCGAATAATGTAATGTTTAAACATGATGCATTTGGTAAAATTCAGGAAACTTATTTGGTGGATTACCAAATACCCAGATGGGGCTCTCCAGCACAAGATTTATATTATTTTCTATTGTCATCAACAAATTATGAATTAAAATTAAAGCAATTTGATTATTTCATTAAATTCTACCATAATCAATTGATAGAAAATTTAAAACTATTAAATTATTCTAAAAAGATGCCAAAATTAAAGGACATTCACATAATGTTGCACAAAAATAATGCTTGGGGTAAGTTATTAAAACTTTAAATATATCTCTGTCTATTCACATTATTAACAAAATATTTTTTTTTTGTCTTTTTTTTGTCCTTTAGCTTTATCTACTGCAACTGGCGTTATGGCAGCTGTACTTTTGGATCCAAATGATAATGCAAGTTTGGATAACTTTGTAAGTGATTCTGATGCTGGAACTCAATTTAAAATGCAAATGTATTTAAATCCACGTTACCGTAAACATATGGAAGTGATTTTACCTTGGCTGTATAATCGTGGTGCTTTATAGATAATTTTATTTCGTGTAGATTGTTTTTTTTTTATTTTTTATTTTATTAAATAATAGTATAATTGATATTATAAACTAACATATGGTTGAAAAGATTGTTTTTGTTAATAAATATACATACGAGTGCATACCTATTTGATTAAAAACCCAATACATTTTGAGATACTACAATTTGAAATAGTCATTATACTCGTAGTAAGTAGGGCTCGGAAATTCATGCAAATACATGTTTGTTGTCGTTAGCAGGAGAACAACATTGAGAAAATATTTTTGCGAATCAACAGATTTGCCCCAATGTGGCATGGATTTGTTGAAGCATATTTTTCCATATTATACATGTCTTTTATAAAAATAAATAATTTTTCAAATTTTTCTCACGAGACAAAAATATTTTCAAAAAATATTATTAAAAATAATATATAACAAAATTATTAAATTACTAATAGTCTGACGATCAAGAACGATTCATTTCCGAGTCTAAGCAACTAAAATTAAATTAGTAATATTGTAAACTGTAGAAAACTAAATAATAAATTCATATTTTTTGAATTTTAAATGCATGTTTTTAGATTTTTAATACATGATTTAAGTGTATAAAACACGATCATAAATGCATGAACTTCCGAGCCCTACTAATAAGTATGCGGAAGTAGGGATACCAGAATCTAGTTTGAAAGTTCCTTACCTATGTTAGAAAAATTCCCTTTTTTTTCCTACACACATAATAATCCATGCATAAAAATACGAAATAAATTTCAAAACAACAAAAAATTGCGTAAAATAAACCATTTTTCGTATATTTTACAAATTTTTTTGTTATTTTGACATTTTTTCGTATTTTTATGCATGGATTATTATGTGTGTACATAAAGAAAAAGTAACATTTTGTGTTTATTGTGCTTGTGTCCTTCTAATAAAAGTGTTAGTTTTATAAAGGGTGGTCCAACCAAAACGCACGATGTTCATTGTAAATAAAATTAAAAGTTTTCGGGGAATTATCTTCATATTTTTTATTATGATAGAAATATCTATGGCAATTACATGTGAAACAAAATATTGGCCAAATGTTCGCCACGGCTTCGGTGGCTACCTATATCCGATAGTCCATATTATCAATGACTCTGAGACATAATTGAGGTTCAATGTCGTTAATGTGCCGTATTAACTCATCCTTTAGCTATTTAATTGCTCTTGGCTTATTGACGTACACTTTTTCTTTTAAATATCCCCAAAGAAAGAAGTCCAACGGTGTCAAATCACATGATCGTGGCGGCCAATTAAAATCGCCACGACGCACAGTGCTTTGATCCCATATAACAATTGGACAAAAATAGAAGGAGTGGATACAGAGTTTTAAAATTTGGTACACTGACATAGAACCCCCTAGTTAAGAAAAATTTTAATTTTTGAAAAAACCGGGCCAAGGACACGCCCCCTACAATAGGTCCTGAAATTTAAAAATATTATATTAATTACATAAATGAGATACACATAGAATTACGGTAACGGTATTTTAAGGATAACGTTTTTTTTGATTATTTCGGTAACGGTATTTTAAGGTTAACGGTATTTCAGTTATTTCGGTAGCGATATTTTAATGATAACGGTAGTCAGTTATTTCGATGCATCCCGTAATGTATTTTACCAAAAACAAATGAGATTAAAAACAAAACAAATTTACCAACTTAATGTACGAAAAATACTCAATAACCACGTGCAATTACCAAAAACAGAAAATTAAAATTAACGGTAACGGTATTTTAGGGGTAACGGTATTTCATTTATTTCGGTAACGGTATTTTAAGGATATCGATATTTCATTTATTTCGGTATCGGTATTTTAAGGATAACGGTATTTCAGTTATTTCGTAACGGTATTTAAATGATAACGGTATTTCCATTATTTCAGTAACGGTATTTTAGGGGTAACGGTAGTCAGTTGAAAGGGTTTTGAACCGATAATGGTATTTTAGCGGTATTGCCTGCCAACCCTGCATTTTTTCTTATTTTTATAAAAAAAATTGGTAGATATTTCTTTTAAATATAATAAGTAAAGGTCTATTCCTAACTATTAATTGTTAAATCTATTAATCATTTTTTTACATTAATTTAACAATAAAAAAATAAATAAAAAAGTGATGTGACAAAGAAAAACTAAATAACCAGTGTAAATGACTTGGCTTTTGTAATTAATTTGGTACAAAAACCAGGTGGTTTTTGCTCAGTCTAAATTCAGTATTATATAAAATTTTAATTTAAAAATTTTTTAATCAATTAACATATTTTTTTTTAGAGTTCCATTTAACTTTTAATATTTTTAGACTCGCAGCAAAAATATTGTAAAAATTGAAAGATTAATTTAATATGTTAATTGTAGATTTTTTTACAATTTTATTATTTTTTGTTGATTCGAATATATTCAAATTAAAAAAAAAATTTTTTTTAAAGATACCTCTAAAAATGAATTTTTACCAATTTTTTTGTAAGATCCAAAAAATTCATCTTTTGTCATTACATTCATTGTTAAAAATTAAGCGACTTTAGCGACCTCTAGTGTAGACAGAATGAGTTATACCAAAAAGGATAATATTTACAATATTAAGCAATTTTAGTATATATACAAAAAAAAATATTTTCGTCGAAATCGGAGACACAATTTTTTTTTTTTTGTCTATGGGACAAAGCACTGTACGACGTGAGAAAACACGGTCATTGAATTTCTCGCGCAAAAGAGCCATTGTTTCGTTGGTTGTGTGGCAAGTGGCACCATCCTGTTGGAAGCACATATCGTCCAGGTAACATATATGGAATTAGTTTTAACAGAAGTATATAAAAAGAAATAAAAACTTTAAACAAATTAATCATTAAAGTTAATCAAATTTTCACATATTTAATTAGATTAGTGTGAAAAAAAATGTATTATGCTCTTTTTAAACTGAGGTGCGTTACTTAAAATTTAATAACTATAAGCAATTGAGTTCCAGAGTTGGATGGCGTGGATATAGAATTGCCACGTTGATACAAGGCTTTTGTAGCTAAAAGTTTTTAATCTTTTGCCTCTGCAAAATTTATTTGAGAAATTGAGTTTCTCGTAAAGATAGTCAGGCTGTTGCGTATAGATGATTTTGTGGAAGAAAATTAGTGTTCGCGTTATTAGAAAATCCTCAAAACTAATGCCGTACAATTTAGCTGAGAATGCTGAAACTCTTGCATATCGCTTTAGACCATATACATATCGAACAATATTATTGAAAGCGACTTTCAATTTACTTTCGCTTATATAGTCACAGCTGCTAAAACTTATTTGGCAAATGACGCTGATGTTGGCTTTGTAGCGAAAGCCGAAAATACGTATTCTATCTTGCTGGCCTTATCGAATTCATTCAAATTTTTATTCTTTGTAATTTACTTGTGAAAATTGTATCATCTTTCTTTAATTTGAAAATAATTTAAACAGAAAGTGATATTAATTTATGATCTAGAGTCAAACTAAAAAACAGTAATTTACCAAAATAAAAGATCAATTAAATTTTCCCTCATTCAAAAAAAAAAAAATTTTTTTTTTGGAAAAATCGCGCAATTTCCCTGCGGCGCAATCAAACTATATCAGTGCTGAAATACCATTTTTCATCAATTAGAAGTTGATTCGTTTTGTGATTTCCATTTTCAACTGCCTTTTAAATTTCAAATTTGAAGGTCTAAAATTTAACAAAATACCTCTAATTCGATTCACGCCAAATGGATTAGTAAAAAAGCCTCATTTTTGAAATCGTGAAAAAATTTCCTTTCGTTTGAGTACCGATTTCGTTCATATTTTTACTTTTTACTTTTTTCGAACCCCCCCCCCCCTCCCTATTGGTCGAAAAATGGCTCTAGTTAGAGGTAGGTTTTATGGATATAAAAAATTATAGTTTTGGAATCGTGAGACAATTTTCTTTAATTTGATTACCCTCATGTAAGTGTGGGTAATCACCGTTTTTACCCCCCACGGGCCTCCCGGGCCCTGGCTTCTCCCAAAAGCAATTTCCGTTTTTTTCTATTTTAAATGCATATTTTTTTTTTGACGAAACCCCATAAACTGTAGTTTAGCCCAGTATTAGAACTAAATAAATTAAAATACAGGTAGTCTGAAAAATCAATTATGTATTTTTTAATGCAAAAATTAAAATAATTTTGTTTTTTATTTATGATTATTATAATTCTCGTTATTTAAAACCTGTTTAAACTAATACAAAATAGCCCAAAGTAGAAAATTCTGGGTCACTTATATCGATCGAGTAAGATCGACCATTATAAGAGATGGACCTAATGTAAAATAATGAAGATTGTAGTTTATTGTTCTTTAGTGAATGATGTTTAGTACATTTTTATAACGGTTTATATTAAGAACTAAAACAGACTCTCGAAATAGATATTTTTCGTATTTTTAATTACGATCTTCCTGTGGTAACGAGGCGGTTGAAAATGTAACTTTAATAAATAATTCATAAACTTTTTTGAACATTTTCAAAATCATGAGGATACTTCATAAAATGTATTCCAGAAAGTCACTTTATCAATAAGATAATGTGTTTTGTTTTTATAAGTAGTAATAAGTTACCCAGTGTAGAAAATCATTACCAGATATGTGGTTATGTAATCATTACCAGATATGTTGTTATTATATTTCTTATTACCTTTATATGGCGATGTCGCGAAAAATAATGAGTTGTGGTTACACACCAGCATACGAAAAATAAAAAATATATCGTTACCTATTTGCTTACCAGTACTGACAAAAATAATGAGTCTAAAACTAGATTTTCAAAAAATTAAATTATATAAAAAAAATATTTTTTATTGTATTTTTTTTTTTTTTAATAAAATTTGCTGGTGCGGGAATCGAACCTGGGTCTACAGATTGCCAGTCAATAGCTCTATCATCTGAGCTATATCGACATGTAATATTTAATAGATAAAAACATAATTGACCTGCTGCACACAAGTAAGCTTACTCGCCAACATACAAAAAATCAAAAAATATTTGGTTACATATATCCTTACCAGTGTTTAAAAAATATAAATAGATAAAAAAATAGATATAATTTAAAATAAATTTATAATAAATAGATTTAAAAAAATTTTCAAAAAAATCTAGAAAATTATTTTCTATAATGATAATAATGATAAAAATAAGTCATTATGAGTAACTCATTATTATATGTTTTAAAATAATGCAGAAGGTAAGTAGTTGTCATTACTTGTAGTCCAAAAAATAATGATATGTCATTTCCGTTTCTACACTGGGTAGTTATAAGATAATTGAAAGTTTAAATTAATAAAAAAAGCTGTTAGAACAAGTAGTAAAGAGAATCAGCTTTGGCCGTTTGTATAACAGTATTAAACAAACACCAAAAGCCAAAAGAGCTACACTCACAATATATTTTCCATAACCGATTGAGGTTTATTTGAAAAGTAATAGATAAAGTTTGTTTTCAATTGAAGAATCAATTAAAATACATTGAAACATATTGTTTAACTTTTTATATTCGTCAATAAAAAACAAACTACAAGAAATATTTATCGTCTGTAGGAGTTGATATTTTCAGTCAAATAATCTATTTTTAGATTTCTATTTTTAGAAAAAATAATTGAAATAATTTCGTTGTTTTCTGTTTTAAAACAAAAAATTCAAATATTTTCGGTTTTCAGTTAAAAATTGACGATTGTTTTAACAGACTTTTCAATTATCCTTTCATTTTTTAATTGTGTTTTCAATTAATTTAATATATATTTTAGGTGGTTTTTAACGATAAAATATTTTAAGTGTATACACAGTTATAGAATAAATAAAAAAAAAATTTTTTTGGGATGAGATTTGAACCACCACCCTCAAAAATTGAAATTTTGTCAATGCCTGACCTTCCAGACATCTACACCACAACCGATTTGAAAATTGTATAAATTAAATTTGAATTTAAAATATTTTGAAATATTTATGCAACAAAAAGAAATTTAAACAAGCAAATGTACCCAACACACTATTTGAATTTATAAAAATAATTTGAATCTATCGCACGACTAGAAAAACTGAACTTCGTTTTATATCTAAATTTTTTTGTTTGTTTTAACTTAAAATAGTTGAATATTAAATAATATGAATTCAATCAGTGTTTACGATAACGAAATTATCGAAATTGATTGCCAAATTTATTTGAATTGTTAGTAAAAATGTTTAAATTGATTTGATAATTACGGGGTTGCCGGGTTGTAAAAATGTGAAGAAATCTCGATGATGTCAGATGCTAGCAATAGGGTCGGCATATACGACTAAAATATTTACCATACAAATCGTTTTAAATGTTCACCATAGAAATCGTTATAAAAACTAAAAATATAAAATACTAAAATAAAATTTAAAAACAAGCTTTTTTATAATGCCCTTCGAGGGGAATTTTTTTACAGAGTTTTTATTTTTAATTTTGTGTGGAAGTAAAAACGAAAGATTTTATATTTTATGAATTTTTTTTTATTCTCAAAAAGTTTTATGCATGTCAGAAATTAAATAAATACTGGGTTATAAATTTTATTCAAATGAAAATTTAACTTAAAAAATCAAAAAAAGTAAATATAACGCAAGTTCTTCTTAATTAAAATTAAATTTTATAACTGAAGTTAAACACTAAATTCTAGGGACTTTGATTTATGTAAATTTCTAGTCATTCGACCAATCTTATTCTCTTCTAATTCAGAGAGTATTGTCACTTTTAAGATAATTGTCGTCAAACAGGATGATTTTAAAATCTTAAATAATTTTATGATAACAATATTTTTGTTATCAATCCAAAGTTTAATATCGATGGCTTAATAAAGAAAGACGCTACACAGAGACAATTTTACTGGACGAGTTTTAGTGAAATTTTTCAGTAAACTGTTGAAGTTTTTTTCACAATATAAATGAAAAATTTGTGAAATTCGATGAAAAAGCTTCGTATATTTTATGAATATAGTTTTAGTGAAACTTTTTCATGGAGCGTATGAAACTTTAAGCAAATAAAATGAAATTTTTGATAATATTTTTTGAAAAATTCCATTAATTCAATGAAAAGTATCAATGTATCCCGTGAAACCTTATCGATTTTATGCAAAAATTCATTAATATCATGCAGATAATTCTCACAGTGTATCTTTATTCTTAATTTCTATAGAGGGGAAGGCAATAAAAATATAAAAGCGGTGGAAATATTGTTTCTCAGAATGAAACTATATATTAATACAAAAACAATAAAATAAAAAGTATAATCTAAGTTTTTCCGATTTCCATTTCCTCTAGTGGAATATTAATTCCAGTTAGGGCCTTTCTGCATTAAGCATTAAATTTATATACCAAAAATTTGAAAAGGGCAGCATGTTCGTTGTTACATTTAGGGCATTTCTTTTAACTATTATATTTATGTGTGATGGGTAATTTGAAATTTAAAAAGATAGATTCAAATAAATTAAAAACAATTTGAATTATTAAAAAATGTTTATGAAACTATTTGTATCAATATAGTTTGGCTCAAGGGGTAAGACGATGAACTTCTAAACCAAAGGTCGTTGGTTCGAATCGTGTATGGTATTGGAACAAAACAAAATTGCTTTGAATTTAAAAGGAAAGAAAATTAAATTAAAGAGAAATTAAATAAACAAAGAACGTGTGTGTTATGTGTGCAGTGTTTTGAAAATTGAAACAAAAAAAAAAACTTTCGAATATGAAAAAACAAACCAAAAAATCGTTTTTTTTTACGTATTGTCAGTTAAAAATTGATGATTGTTTTAACAGACTTTTCAATTATTTTTATTTCTTTTATGGATTGTTTAAACAATGTTTGAAAATAAGTAGCAAAATGGTTTGAATATAATGAAATATCAGTAGTCCTTTTTTTAATTGTGTTTTCAATTAATTTGATATGTATTTTAGGTTGTTTTTAACGATAAAATATTGTGAGTGTATAAGTGAAGAAACTAGAAATATGGCCGCTGGTGATACTATTGATACACATGCTCCCATACCAAAATGGATAGAAGCGAAATTATTTAAAAAAGTGTTACAGGAAAACATTAAGGGTTATAAGAGTATAAAAGAATTCAATATAAAGCCCGGAATGACTGCTGGAGAAAATTATGCCACTGTTATGTTAAAAGTAAAAATAAATGTGGAATTAGAAGGTTGAATCAGAAAAATATTAAAAAAAAAATAAATTAAAGAAATGTTTTAATTTGATGAATTTTTATAGATTCATCGAACACATCTATAACTTTCATGTTAAAAACTCAGCACGATAATGAAACAATACGTGAAATGATGAAAGCCCATGATATGTTTGATGTTGAAAAAGGCATGTATGATGAAATAGTACAACAATTTGAAACACTATACTCAAATTTGGTCCGAAATCGTATGAACTTCCTACAAATGAGAAATATATTTTATTAGAAGATTTAAGTCTCTATGGTTTTAAGAACGCCAATCGGTTGGAGGGTCTTGATATGGAACATTCAAAATGCGTTTTAAGAAAAATGGCCCAATGGCATGCCGCCTCTGCCGTTCTCTTTACCATTAACGGTCCATATCAAAAAAAATATTTAGATGGTTATATTAAGGATGAAAGTAAAGATGTATTGAAAACTATGTTTGAGGGTATGGAACAAAATTTCATAAACTGTGCCAAAAATTACAGCAATTATAGCGAATATGCTGATGATATTGTAAGAAAATAGTAATTGCTATTTTTGTTTCTTAATAACAGAAATGATTTAATTTACTTTTAGCAATCCGCTTCTACAAACTTGGTAGATGAACTTTTTAAAGTTAAACAAGCTGATCCCAATGAATTTAACGTTTTAAATCATGGCGATTTTTGGTGCAATAATGTAATGTTCCAATATGATGACTTGGGTAAAATTAAAGAAACCTATTTAGTGGATTATCAAATACCCTTGTATGGTACACCCGCCCAAGATTTATTGTACTTTATATTGTCATCAACAAAATATGAACTCAAATTAAAACAATTTGATTATTTTATTAAGTTTTATCATGATAATTTAGTGGAAAATCTAAAATTATTGAAATATTCAAAGGAAATTCCAACTTTGAGAGATATTCATTCGATATTGTACAAATATGGTGTTTGGGGCTATTGTACAGCTACCGGTGTTATGGGCGCTGTTCTTTTGGATCCAACGAATTCTGCTAATATAGAAAATTTTGTGAGTGAATCAGATGCTGGTACTGCATTTAAAACTTTAATGTATTCCAGTGATCGTTATCGTAAACATATAGAAGCTATATTACCGTGGTTACGAAATCGTGGTGCTTTGTCTTATTTTTGATATTGTAGTTTATATTATAATTTTTTTTAAATAAATTTTTAATTTGTTTTTCTAATTAACTTTCGTTTACTACTTATTAATAAGCCCTTAAGCGAACCCCCAGGTCTGGTCAGACCCATGTACATTCTAAATAAAAATAAATTTAAAACTATGTCATGTCATCAAGGATTTAAAAATGTAAAATATTGTACAATACTAAGGTGCATATTCCTACGAAAAGTCTGTGACTCTTAGTTATGACTGTATTCCCCATGTATTTGTTGTTGCAAAGTCTAAATAAATTATATTTATTCAAATTTTTGTTTGAAAACTTCAAAAAAATTAAGACCTGGTATCCAGGGGTATGGCATCACCAAAAACAAAAGTTATAACGACATCGTTATCACTAGATGGCACTTTGTTCAAAAAATTTACAATTTTCTGTTTTTATTTAAATTGAAATAAAAACAAATAAAAAAGCAAAGAAAAAAAGTAATTCTCAAATTTTATTATTTAAATATATTTTGAGCTTGATTTTTACTTATTTTGCGCAGTGTTCAGCAATTTTTGAGTTTTAGATATAGGCTCAGCTGATACTAAACTGATACTAAATAGTTGCTCAGCTAATACTAAATTTCAGCGCCCTCTACCGATAAGTAGTGTAATGCATTAAACACATAGACGACTGCGGCTACATGACTACACGACTACAAATGCTGCTGGCTGCAATTGTAGTCGCGTAGTCAGCTACTTAATTTTTTTGAAAACGACAGCAACATAGTAAACAGATGATGCAAAAAATTTGACGTTTTGATAAATGTTAATCTTTTTTGGTTTGTGCTTCTAAAATAATGGCTGAGGAATATTTTGTTAATTTTGTAAGATTCATTTTTTTTACAAAACATCACAATGAAATTAGTTCCAAATATAATTAATGAAACCTTCAAACAGTTGTAAAATATAAACAGCAGTTTCTTTAGTATTCCCATAACGGTGATTTTTTAGTCAGAACTAGCGATTTTATTTCGCCTCTAGCGGGAAAAATTGTCCTGTTTTACATATTTTGTTATATTGTCAACACTATTTTTGTTTTGTAGCCAACAAAAATAGAAATTATCCTAAGTTGACTACAGCGGCAAAAGTAGTCGTGTAGCCGTGTAGCTGTGTTGGTGTCAAAATAATCGTTTTCATATAAACGTGTGTATTTTATTTTTGACAGACTGTAGTCGTGTAGCTGCAGTCGTCTATGTGTTTAATGCTTAAGTTTTGATTTCATATCTCTATAATTAATAAATAGTCTCTGCTGGTATCGATACAATCATAACATTGACAAATAAAATTTGAATTTTTTGAATTTTATTGTTGTGGTGTATAAAAAGTTATGACTCTCAAGGCTGAGTTACCCAACCGTAAACGTATCTATAACGAATCAGCTGTTTCGAAATCAGAAGAAGAAATATATACGAATGGTTACTAACACGTAAATGTAAACGTACTTGCCGGATCATTCTGTTGAAATCAGAATTTTCTATCCGGCATCGAAATAGCTGAATGATTTTAGTCGGAAAAAATATGAAATGAATAAAGAAAATTGATTCAAACAACAAATAAGGAATAAAAATTAACAAATAAATGGAAAAATTTAGAATAAAATATAAAACCACATGAAATAGATGCTAAATAGTAATGTCGTTTACGGTAATCTATAAGTGTACTTTTTAGCTACGGCACGGTACAGTTACATCACATTTTCGTTTACGGTCCCATAATCCGCCCTTTAATTTTATTATCAGTGGTCGCGTTCGACAGAAAGACTTCCTCAACAATAGTTGAGTTGCAGCTTACCACTATACATTTTCTTTGTTGAACGTTGCTTTTATTGTTTTACAAATGACAGTTTGTTTTTTGTCAATCGCATTCTTTAGGGTTAGTCCTGCGACAGGTTTTTTTGGTTAAGTCGTGAGACTAGTTCTTTTGCGTCCGTGCAATTGACCCCCTTCTAGGACACCCCCATGTAAAAGTTACCGGCCCCTTTCATATAAAAGGTGGTCCACGATGTTAATTATCAGTCCACCTTAACGTCAAGATTTTTGCCCAACTTAATTTGACATTTCTTTGCTTCAGTGTTTGACAAATTCAACCATGGAGAGGTACACAATTGAGCAGCGCGTTAAGGTTGTTGAAGCCTTTTATGAAAATGGGCGTTCAAATCAAAATGCATTTCGTGCACTTAGTGATTTTTTGGTCAGCATAATCGACCAAATGTATCCGCAATTGGGAGAATTGTGTGCAAATTTCAGCAAACAGGGTATGTAGGAAATGTGAAAACACCTGTTTTTTTTTTGTTTGGTACGGTTTATGGGCTGGCGGCGTCATCGGGTCGTACTTCTGCGAAAATGAGGTCGGCCAAGCAGTTACCGTGAATGGTGTTCGCTATCGCGGGATGATAACGGACTTCTTGTGGCCAGTAATTGAGGATATGTTTTCATTTTCAATAAACATAATACTTGAATCAAAGTAAAAATCAAATTTTTTTAATTTTGGCGGTTATTTTGATTTTTTGTAGGCATGCTATGTTTTGTTTTTCTTTTCGTAAATTTGTCTATTACCTTTGAAGTTTCATATTTTAGTTGCTCTTAGTTGCACATGTTATATGTGAACCGGAAAAGTTTAATGAAATTATAAAGCTATTTAGTAATATGAAAGATTTACCCCTAAATTCATAAACGCTTTGTAAAATTATAGGAGGTTTATTGAACAAATTTTGTATGAAAATGACGTTTTATAAACCAGCTATAACTTTACAAATCATTTATGAATTGAGGGCTTAGAATTTTATTGCACCTTTTATAATTTTTGTTGTTTTTTTATTTTTCAATAAATAAATTAAAATTTAATTTAACATGTTTTTTTATTAAAAAAATTATTGAAACCTTGTGTTAAATTAACACATTCTTTCATTAAAAAATCACAAAAATTCAATAATTGTGTTTTATCAAATCAACAACTTTCTTTATTGACAGAAAAACAAAATACTTTCAACAACGTAATTACAATTTTCATTATAAATTCTGCAAAAATCGTCATCACAGGAAATTCAAAAATTTTTTTTATTGAATCTGCGATTTTCGTATTAAAATATGAAAATTATTTTTTTTGTGTGCAGGAACTACACTCTAAAAAATGTTTGTAAATTTACTGCTATAAAATAGGTAAAATTTTGTTTAATTTTACGAAAATTCGGTAAATATAAACAAAAAATGCGTTAACTTTTTTCATACACACTTCCATACACAATAATACACACACAAAGTATTTTTAGACATTATGTGTTTATAAATAAACACATTGTGCCTAAAATTACTGTTGTTTTGTTAAATAAAATTTTTAAGCACAAAGTTGGTAAATATACTATCCTATAAATACTTTGACATTTCAAATTGGAAAAAATTATAAATAATAAAAAGAAAGCGAAAACGGATTATTTTTTGTGAATTACAACATTTCCACAAACACATTAGAGTCTGGAAATAGCAACATAAGCATGAAATTGTTTTTGGTAATTATTGTTAACGCATGTGGTAGTCTAAACCTCATTTCAAAATTGAAAACGCCGTAAGAGAGATACGGCCTACGCAGGAACAACTGGGTGCAATGACTCCTGCTCAACAAAGTCAGTATTCATTGAGTACTGCCTAACTTGCAAAAAAATCATTTTGTTGAGCAGGAGTCATTGCACTCAGTTGTTCCTGCGTAGGACATATCTATCTTTTGACGTTTTCTCCCGTTATTGTTGACGGTTACTGCCTCCCTTTCAAAGAAGGCATTTTGTTGAGCAGGAGTCATTGCACCCATTCAATAGTTATAACAAAATTTTATATGAATTTTATACAAATGCCTTAAGATCCCAAAACGACTAATTGGGACATAAACGATTATGAGAGAAGGACCCGGATATTATTATTAATAAAATACGTACCAAAAATTTATTTATTTTATTTAA
Organism: Leucophora obtusa; assembly: GCA_949987735.1. Taxonomy (NCBI): domain Eukaryota; kingdom Metazoa; phylum Arthropoda; class Insecta; order Diptera; family Anthomyiidae; genus Leucophora; species Leucophora obtusa. The sequence continues at coordinate 305,746,303 of OX465295.1, forward strand.
AAAAAATTTTTGGGTGGTGCTTGAAGTTATCACAACTGTTGTAAATGTACGCATTTTATTGGATTTTTACGCACTTTCTGTGGTTTTTTGCGCATTTTTTGTGGATTTTTACGCATTTTATGCGTACATTTACACGTGAAACGTGCTTTTTTACACACAAATTTAGTAAATTAACACACTAATTTTAAAATTTCATTTAATTTTTACGCACTTTCAATGTAAAATTACAAAGTATTTGTGCACCAACTTAAACACAATGTGCGTATTTTTTTCAATTACGCACATAGAGTAAATTTACCCAATTTATAGTAGGAGCTCAGTTTCCTACTATAAGTTGGGTAAATTTCAACAGAATTTAATTAGAGTGTAGTGTTGGTTAAAATATGTGTAGTGGGTATCGAGTATTTTTTTTTTTTTGGATACTCGATACTTAAAACTACTACCCGATATTTTCAGAGTTGCATTTTGGATGAACAAAATTTATAAAAATGTGACTCCGCTAAAATATTTACCACAAAAATATGACTCTGCTAAAATATTTATTACAAAACTACAACTTAGCTAAAAGAAAAAATCTAAAGCAAAATGTTTAAATGTATATGTTCGAAAACTTTAAAAAACGCAATGAATACTTTGTAGAAAAATTTGGAAATTGTTTTATAAATTAACGTAAACATTTCAAAGAATTTTATTTAAAAAATTTCAAATTAAAAAACGGTCAAAAGTATCGAGTAGCATCGAGTATCCAAATTAAAAATATCGAATAGTATCGAGTATTGAAAAGTAACCGAATTCACCACCACTATCCGGAACGTAATATGATTAACACAAAATATAATAGAACTACCGTAAATTCGAAATAAAAATCGGATAATTGCATATTAAATAACAAGTTTTCCAACATGCTTCACAAAATATGGAGGTCTGTAGGCCCTTTTTCCATTTTAGCTTAAATTCGCGTGTAATTTTTTGTAACCTTTACTTAATTGTGTACGACAAAACTTTGCATATACTAAAAAAAGTAAATTAGTAGAAAAATTAGTAACATCTTGTAAATGAAGTTTTCATACACTTTTTTTATGCAAAATTTTTAGTTATATTTTTTCAGCACTAAACTAATTTTGAACTAATATTTAACTAATTTATTTTGCTGCCAAAATTGTGTTGAAAAATACATGTAGTACAGGCAATATACATAAATTATATTAAAAAGAAAACTCCTGTACATATTTTTTTTTATAATTACTTTTATACATTTTTAGATTTTTAATTAAATCATATCAACAATGTGGTCGTCTGGACACTTTATATTTTACAATGTTTTCGAAACAATTTTCAAAAGAATAAAAAAAGCACAATTTCTATATTTATCTTTTCAGCGAATAAATTAACTAAAGATTAATTTTTCTATAAATTTTTTGAGCTTTTCAGTCTACTAATATTTAGCAAAAAGTTTTATTGATTTTAGCACAGATTTTTTTCATTGGCAAATCGGCTAATTGTAAGTGTTAGCAAAACTTTTTCTGAGATTACTATTTTTCCTTTTGTTATAGATTTATTCCAGTTTCATAGAAGCGTTGAAAAGAGAAAATTTTTATATGTGACCTTCTCCGAGAAAAGGAACCTAGTGTGTAAAAAAACCTAGTGAGTCAAAAACTTGGGAAAATCGATATTTTCTCATTTTTATCGATTTTCCCAAGTTTTTGACACACTAAGTTTTTTGACACACTAGGTTCCTTTTCTCGAAGAAGGTCACATATACATAATTTATAAAAATCTGAATTTTCCAAGCACTAAAAGTCGAATATATGCTATAATTTATTCCGCACACATTATGAGTGGTTATTTTCTGCTAAATACTGTTGCAATTATAAAAAACAAACAGGGTTTCCATACCACCCAGGTAAAAAAGTTTTGATATAGTCATATATTATCATATAAAATTTTGTATAAGTATATATTGGAACATATATACCCAGATATAATTATATAAAATTTTACAAGATTATATCCTAAATATATAGCTATATCTTGTTATATATTGCACAATATATAGTGCAACATATTACAATATCCAATTATATATAGACCTACATATAGTTACACATGCCTCATATAATTATGTATAATTGTATCGAATTATATACCATTACATCTAGTTGGATATGATTATATTATATTTGATACATTTGGATGAGGACAAAATCCGGATAAAATTGTATCAAACCATATCTTATTCCATCAAATTTGATCTAATTGTGTCAAATTAGATCTAATATGATCATAATACGATCTTATTTGATACAATTAGATGTTCTCATTTTTCGGATATAATTATATATAATATCAAAAGTCGTATAATTTTTTTTAGTAGGGCATATAAAAATTTTCAAAATATATCAAAAGCACAATATTTAAAAATAATAAAAATCGGTAAACTCAAAAAAATAAGAATCTAGTCTGATTTAAAAATTAATGTTTATAATTTTTAGGGAAAAAGGTTTATTATTCTTCTTAACTTCAAACCTACTAAATTAAAATTGAAGGAATGCATATTAATTACAATAATAATTACAGCTGTTTATGCGATGTTAAAACCACACTGTACTCAAATACATTATGAAATGCCCTGTGGCAACCCGTCTGCAATATACGCAAGTTGGCAACTCTTGAACGTAAAAACTATACATCAGTGTGGCAACATTTGCGAAAAAGGAGACACAGAGGAATTGGAAGGTAAACAAATATCTAAAAATTTAAGGTTTGTATGTGTCTGTATTTGATCACTTCTGAGTAAAGACAATAAAAGAAAGCCTTATTTGGGTCAGAGACTATTAATTATAGAGATTGGAAATAAAAACTTACACTACTCACCGATAGTGGGCGCTGAAATTTAGTATTACCTGAGCAACTATTTAGTATCACTTTAGTATCAGCTGAGCCAATATTTAAAAGCTCAAAAATTGCCGAAAACTGTGCAAATTAAAAATAAAACAAGGGCGCAATATATTTGTATATTAAAATTTGAGATATCCGTTTGTTTTTGGGCTTGTTTTGTTTGTTATTATTTAAATTTAAATAAAAAAAAAGAAAAGTGTCAATTTTTCGAACAAAGTGCCTAGTGATAACGATTTCATTATAACTTATTTTTTTTTGGTGATGCCATACCCCTTATTTGGGTGAGATGGCTAAGCTGTCGTTGCACTTCAGTATTGTTACGTTTGTAATGTAGGAACATGTTTTCGAATACCACAGCCGAGGGATTGTTGAAAAAATTATCATTTAGAGCAGACAATCAAACAATAAACATATAAACAATTAACAATTTAATGGCAAATCACTGCTGAAATCTGTCCATACAAAAAGGCAGAAACTAGATTTAGTGTGATTTAAAAATTAATGTTTATAAAAGAATGTTTGTTATTTTTGTAAAGAAATGTTTTTATAAAAATATGAAAAATTAAATTATTATAATTATATAATTAAATTATGCAGTGAAATTTTAAACTTTGGTTAACAATAGTTCCACTGTATGACACTTTAAGGCAAATAATTTTAAAATTAATTTCTTAACGATATCTGCAAAGTTTGGCTAAAAATCTACATCGAATCTATGACGTGCCCTTAATGAATTAAAAATAATCACATGTTTTCGACATGGGGAAGAATATTTGAAATTTGGTTTGAATGTGACTAATTTAACAAATTCACATGCAATTTCTAATTGCGATTTTTTGTGGCTTATCAAGCTAAAAAAAAACATAAAAAATTACATATAGGCAAGGCCGACTGTAGGACATTCTACAGCAGCTGTATTTTGTCTCATGCCCATCAACGTTAAGTATTTAAAACAAATCTACGTTAAACCGATTGTAGTATAAACAATTTTTAAACAGGTTATGTTTATAATTGTTCCGTTATAATCTAACGTATGTCAGCAAAAGTTTTTAGGAAGTAACGCGAATAAGTTAGATGCACTCTCAGAACAATTCCGTTGTGGCAACAGAATTTTTTCCCAACCGACTTGATTCGGTTGCTGCAACCTCGTAATTCGGTTGCAGCAACCGAATTCAGTTGTTGCAACCATATGCGATTTCAATTCGGTTGCCACAACCGAATTATCGGTTGCCACAACTAAATTCGGTTGGGGCAACCGAATTACGAGGTTGCAGCAACCGACCCAATTCGGTTGGAAAAAATTCGGTTGTCACAACGGAATTGTTTTGGGAGTGTGGGAAAATGTACACACAGAGAAAAAATATGCCATTTTCCAACTGAAATTCGGTTACATCTACTAAAATAGGTTGGTGCAACTGAATATTGGTTATCACAACAAAATTCGGTTTATACAACTGAATTTTAGTTGCAATACCCAAAATATTTAGGAATCACATTCCAATATGGTTTCACCAACCGAATTTATTGGTTGTAGCAACCAAAATAGGCTTAGCAATTCGGTTGGCAATTTTGTTTCCTGTGTGTATAAACGTTGAATTTTCAACATTAATAATTATCCGTGTTGAAAGTTAACGTGCATACGAAAAGTAATATGTTAGTTTTCGTCTTAAACGCATTTTTATGCACTTTGAGTTTTTTTTTATTAGTTAACGGATATATATGCGTTATAGTTAAGTCGAAAACACAGCTACCGTAAGATTAATGAAAACATATTCCCGGAAGCTATTAGTTTTGTTGCTACAACAGAGTTTTCAGTTTCGGCTACCAAATTTTTAGCACTGCAAAGTTGCAAGTGGATACATTTGTACCCGGGTGTGTATTCTAGGGTTAAATAAATTCGGTAAAGTACCCTGTTAGAAAATTCAGCACACACTCATTATTACCGCCAGTGCGCGTTGAGTAGGGTATGATAAACTAAAATTGAGAGCAGCACAATATAATTATCAATCAAATCTACACCCAGAAAACAGATTCGGTGCTGAAAACCGCATTTATAGCCAACGAATGATTCGGACAGGACGAATGTATTCAATTTCTAATATGAGTAGGAAAATATCAACATTCTCGGATTTTAGAATTCAATGCAGCAAAAATATTGCCAATACCGGTCACTATCGTATTTATTACCAAGTTGTGATAGCTCATTATCTTTCACATTACTTTAAAACCCAAACTTATGCCTTACTGAGAATGAGTTATAGAAGTAGGGTCGTAAAGTATAGATACTTTTCAATACTCGCTACTACTCAATACTTTTCGAGTATTGACGCGAGAATTATATTCATACAAAAACAGGGTTGTATTTTCATAACAAATAATAGAAGCTGTATTTTCGACTTAACTATATCCGTTAATCCAGAAAAAACTAAAAGTATACGAAAACCTGTTTGAGACGAAAACTACCACGTTAACTTGCAACGTGGCTAATTGTCAATTTTGAAAACTCAACGTTTATAGATTTTCGCATCTAACATAACTTTTACGCGTTACGTCCTAAAAAGTTTTTCTGGCATACGTTCGAATATACCGGAATATTAACTTTTTATAATTTTTTTATACATTAATCGGTTAAATGTAGATTTACTTTAAATACTTCACGTTGATAGGTGAGCGAAAATACAGCTAAAGTTACATTTGCATAGGTTGTTTTCATTTGGAAAATTTTACTTATAGTCCAGTATTTTATTCATAAGATTGGAAAAATTTTATCTGATGCTCAAAAACTGTAAAAAAAAATTTTAAATTCACAATTATTTTACAGTCGTTAGAAAGCTACAATCACGTCACTTTTTCGCTACATTTTAAAATGGTGTGCCTATAAATTGATAAAAAAAAAAATCACCGCAATTTCCTAACAATTCCATGCAAATCATTTTTTTGTATAGAGCTTAACTGATTTCTTCTCAACAGTTCGAAGAAACACTTAGCTTAGTACTCGAGGAAACGGTTGGTATTGAGTACTCAATACCAAGATACTCAATACTTTTACAACTCTATATATAGGTACCATTTATTTGAAATTCATTTAAAAAAAACCACCGATTTAGTATTTATATATTTATTAATTTTTTTTGACGATTTCAACGAGGCAAAAAGTTATTTTTTTAAAGAGTTAAGCTATACTATAAATGATTTAGTTTGTAAATATATGTAAACAATTATTTCACAATGTAAAAGTAACCATTACGGTGACTCGTCTTGTCACTTTTCTTTGGCTGTGGACCCCGATAGGTATAACCAAAGTGATTTTTTTAAAGTCTGTTGAGATCTACTGTCATAATTTTTGCCTCAAAAGTTCGAACTTTTGCCGAAAATGGGAAATATTAAAAAAACAAAATATCACAAGTTCCATGAGATTTGAAAAACTGACCCAGGAAGGTCTCCCGATTTTTGTCATATTAAGTATTCAGATATTCTATGGAGCCATTTGGATAAATCCATTTTTATTTCCCAAAAATTCCACAACCCGCAGTATTATTTACGATTTTCTTTTATAAAAAATAAAAAAAAACTACAATTCGTCTCAATTTGAACACCCGCAGTTGCCAAAGTTTTTATCATATTCTAATAAATTAGAAACATTTTTAATAATTTAAAAACTATTTTCGTTTTTATTTAATTATTTTCAAAAATAATTTTTGTTACATATTTTTTATAATCCAAAGAAAAAATTGTGTTTTTTAATTAAAATATACTTTTATAACATCTACAAAATAAACTGTAATAAACACTAGTTTTTTTCCAGTTATTTTAAAATGTTTGAAGTAAAAAATTGTCAGTTTATTCTACGACATTGTGAGTTATTTGCAATACATTTCTTAGTTATTTTACAACAGCAAAAATAACGAAGTTTTTAGTTCTTCTTTACCTTTTCGTCATTTTAACTGCATTTACCTTTGTTTTAGCTGTCATTTTCAGGAGATTCTATCGACTTGATTTTTTGAGTGTGATTTGTAAAGCATAACTTCCTATTTTAAAGCATTAACCCAGCACTGGAAAGTATTTGGTAAAATAAAAATTAGTTGTGACGAGAGCAAAACCCAGCGACGGTTTTACTACCATTTGGTTTGGCTGAGACCCTAGACAATGACCCTCTAAATGTTGCAGAGAGTAATAACAAGGAGTATTTTGTTGAGTTTGACTACAATTTTAAATGAGTTACGACTTTTTAAAATGGCTATAAATCCTTTATTTGTATTCCTACACTAAAAAATTTTGACAGTTGCTTTTGTAGTAATCAGTAGTTGTTTTTTTAACAATAATTGGAAAGGTTTTTATATGGGAAAATAAAAAGCAACTGTTGTGACAGTTATTTAAGAAAACAACTAACGAAAAGTACTGTAATTTAGTAATTGTTGTTTGAAGTGGTTATTTTATATTTTATTATAAACAACTACAAAAGCAGTATTTCTTCAGTAAATAGTTATTTTTGTAAGTTATTTAAAAAATAAAATATTTCGTGGATTTTTTAAAATTTTAGATTACTTAGTATACATATTTATATTTGTTATTACAGATATATTTCGTTTGCAAATAAAAATCAGAAAACTATAGAACGTTTTGGAATTTCTTTAAAAGTTTTTGTAGCAAAAATTGTTCAGTTAGTTTTAAGAAACTCTTAATTTTTTTTAGTGCATTTGTTAGTTATTTTTCAATAGTTAAAATAACCCAGTGTAGAAAATCATTACCAGATATGTGGTTATGTAACTACATACTTGGTAATGGTAACTAGTTACTTTTGTTATTACATTTCTTATTGCCAACAATTATTTTAATTTTTGCATTAAAAAATACAAAAATTGTTTTTGCAGACTTTCTATATTTTCATATATTTAGTTAGAATATTCTTCCACCTCAAGTCCAAATTCTAATATGATATTGTCATATTAGATTTTTATTTGTTGTTTCAAAAAGGGGTTCATCATTTTCATGATAGACAATACAATTGTTTCGTAGACATCACTCTACTCTTCAGTTGTCCGCAATAAGAAAATGATAACTTTCTTACTCAAACCGAGACATTACATAAGGTACTAAAAATCAACGGGACGAGAATTTTGTACTTTCGTATATGAACTGTCTGATTTGGTAAAACCAGCTATAAATCAACTCCTTTTTGAAAGCAACAATTACATAAAAGTACCCTTTGGGTACTATTTATATGTATGTCTGTTGTCAATACATTTTGTAAAAACAACTAATTTTAAACTCAAAACAAAATAAATATTTGAATGAGATTTTAGCCGTGGTGTGTTTATTTTCAACAATTATTTAAATTTTTGCATTAAAAAATATATAATATTTTTTTTTATTTTTAAAAATATATATAAACGATTTAAAACGATTTTGGGCCTTTCTACATTAAGCCGGCAGAACCAGTATTAACCCTCTAACCGGCCTAAGTATTTTTGCAATAAAATTTATACCATGTGTTCCTCACGAAAAATAAACAATAAGTTCTTCTACAACATTTTTTTTCGTTGTCTATTTTAGGCGATATGGGCTAAAACAGATTAAGAGGGAATCTCGAAAACTAGCTCATAAAAATTACTAGGTTGAAGCATAAATTATTTCTCTTACCAAGATGTAATTACAATAAAAAAATTAAATTTTTTGTGCTGTTACTTAAGAGGATGTAGCGATTTTCGTTTTTCGAAAAATGCGAAATTGAGCGAAAACGCACCACAACTTCAATATATGTTATTCAAAATTATAAGCTTTGCTACTTGTGCCAAAATATATTATTTCTACGAAATTTCAGAAAAATGCGTCCATTCGTTTTCAAGTTAAGGCAATGTCCTTTAAAGGTATCCTTATGGAATCCTGTATGACCTTGGACCAAAGTAAGAAGTTTTTTGAGTAGCCTATGCTTCAATCTTACTCTGTGGTAATTTTCTAATTGTTTTAGTCAATTTGAATATGTTTTAAGACTTTGGAAAATTCTATTTGTTTTAAAATATTTATTTTTCGAAATTTTACGAAATTTTATTTTTGACACTTTCTCGCTTCCAAACCGTGCACTGTATACAAAAAAATTCTTCACGAAAAATTTAACAAATTTTGTTTTCTATTGAAAAAGCTTAATTTCTTATTATAATATACTCATTTGGCGCATTTGTGATCAATTTATAATACCCCGCCTGGAGGCGGGCTTGCCGGTTAGAGGGTTAAAATCATTAACTAGCAACATACAGCACTACTTTAACCCACACGTCAATTTGCTGCTGTTATTGTACAGTAAATTTAAATCAGGTTTTCAACTGACAGCAGCGAAGCTTTAATCCACAAAAAAAATTTAAGCTGCAAAGAAATTTTTTACTTTCTTCAACTCTTTCTCTCTTACCCTCTTTTATGTGTTTGTTTTTGAAATAGCAATAAAATATTAATTACGATTATGCATCTATTTGGTGTAAACAACAAAAAGATTCTTCAAAACTGCTTCAAAAGGTTACTTTTCAACTTGTAAATTCTAATAAATTTTTCGATCACTTTCCGAGCTGATTATTCTTCATTAGATATCATTAATTTTTATGAACAAAAATCTAAATTTCCACAATACTTTCAGTTTGTTTTAATAGATTTTAGTTTCTGAAAGATACTTGCATGAATTTCGAGATATATAAGTTAAAACATTGAAAACAAGACACCGATAAGGAATGTAGAATATTGTTTGTTTCCCCATAAAAGAATGGTTCTGCTGTTGGTTATTCATCAAACCTCTTTCTCCCTATCAAAATAAGAAATCTGTAGTTAAAAACTGAAAAAAAAACAATTTGTGAAACAAAAAAACCATAATCACTTAAACAACGTTGAGGTTGGAAATTATTTTTTTTTACCAATATACGGTCATAAGACCATATAAAATATTAATCAATTTAAATTCGAAATCACATAGTTCTAAAATTATAATTCTTTAGTTTGATTTTGCAATTTCTTTAAAAAAGAAGTAATTTTTGTAACGGATAAAAATCCAAACGCGGAAGTTAAAAATTAGCGTTAATATACTATTGTTAAAATAAGTTAATAAATAAAAAAAATAATTATAGGTTAGTGCTTTGCAATGCGTTATAAAACAATTTGTTAATAACCAATTAAACACAATTATTTATAAAAATATATAAACAATACGTATAAAAATATTATATACACCAGGGGTGGCAAGACTTTTTTCGCTGCGTGTCAGAAACGGATAAATTTTTTTTAAAAATTTCTCGCGTGCCACCTTAATTTTGCTTTTTTAAAAATTTTTAAAATTTGTAAAATTTTTCTTAAAAACATCATTGTATATGTACATATTTATCAGCGCTACGGATAACCACCATGAAATAACCCCAAAGGGAAAATTAAATAACATCCTAGAAATGACGTAAAAATGTTTGACGGTAATTTAATTTTTGGGTGTTTATTTACCCCTCAATTCATAAATGCTTTGTAAAGTTATAGCAGGTTTACAAAACGTCATTTGCATACAAAATTTGTTCAATAAACGTCCTATAATTTTACAAAGCGTTTATGAATTTAGGGGTTAATCTTTAAATATTGAAATTATTTCATTATGAAAAAATCCCCAATGAAATAAAATTAAAACAGTTTGAACATTATTGCCTTTTCATTTTTTGGGGGGTTATTCCACTTTTGCTGGTTTTTTCATTTTGTTAAAAAAAAGTTAAATTAATGGGCGCAATCAATTATTTAAGTACGTAACAAATTAGTTGAAAAATGTGCTTCGGGCAAAAATTTTATTTTGTTAAAATAAATCGCGCGGTTTTTATCATCATAATAATGAATAAAAAGCGAATATTATGGATTTGGACAGAGAAATTTCTATTTCAGATGAAATGGCTCTGCGAAACACGATCAAAACCCAATTTCAAATTCCAACAAAGGGGGTTATTTCATTATGAAAATTATTTTCAGCCTTTATTTCATTGAAGGTTATTTTAGATCCAATATTATTACAAATTTTTTTCTATTTTTGTGCAATTTTCTGGTACTTTAACATTTAACTGAATTTTTTGCCGGTCTTCTAATGGTTTAAATTTTTTGAAAATATCCAACAAAACGTCGCGTGCCACCTAAAATCCACTCGCGTGCCACTACTGACACGCGTGTCATAGTTTTGCCACCCCTGATATACACAATACACTACACTTGTAGCTTTATCAGTGTCAAGTTTTATACTATTTTTATTTAACTAGTTATTGTTTAGTTAGTCGCATCAATTAAAACATTAGTTGTTTGTTTGTTATCAATATTTTTATTCAACCATTTTTTACCAAACATTGATTCCGTGAGAATTTTTTTTGACAAAACTTGATAGAAGGGTTAATCGATTTCGCAGTACCTAAGCATTAGGGTATTCAATCGATTAATCGTTATTCGATTAATCGAACAATTTCGCTCAAAAATTGTTCGAATAATTTAAAAATGTCAAATTTCGAATAACGAATAATACAAATAATACGAATAATTTAATACGATTAATCGATTAATCGAAATTGACAAAAATGTTTTGAAAATATATATAATTTTATTAAATGCTAAAATCCAAAACTTGTTTAACCCTTTCACTACCGACTTTTTGTTTGCGGATGTATCGTTATTTTGACTTCAGATTCTTGTTAGAAGTCCTCAAATTAGAAAAAAATATGTAACAAATTTTGCCCCCTACCCACCAAAAATGACGTTCGAAAATCGATTTTTTTCATACTTTTGTGTCCCGTTTTACCCTTAAAATATTCGAGTAGCCAAAAATCCTTTGGTTGGGTTTCTTCTCGTCATAAAACGAAGGTATATTTCAAATTTCAATTATCTATCTTCATTGGTTTAGGAGAAACACCAAAACCCCCTTTTCATGGACATTATGATTAAAAAAATTTGACTTCGTTAACAAATATCGCGACCATATTGCCATGATGAACTGCGTATACATATACTGATTTTTATTTGAAGCCCAAGACCCTAATAAACATATTTGCAAATAGTATAAAGTTTTTTTTGCACTATTAAATTTTATATATTCTTTTAAAGATGTGTACACTGTAGTGTACAAGGGTAGTGAAAGTGTTAAGAAATTGTGAAAAATAATTTGGTGTAGGCTTGTACCAACCCGGATTTCATTCTGGCCTAATTTCCAGAAATCTTTGTTAGCTTAATGAGTGTTGTTTTTGGTCGGTTTTAAGATAAAATATGACAAATTTATTAGCTTAAACTCAATGAGAATTTTTTGTTTTCTTCTAGGAGGGTTAAGAAACATCTTAGATATGCAAGAAAAACAAAAACAACAAAAAATTTATACAGTTTGCTGTGTCATCTTCCAAAATACTAATCTGTTGTTTTGACAGATTTTGCAATGTAGTGGTATCTATTTAAGTATAATCAAATTTTTAATTATTTTTTTTTAAATTTTTAAATATTAATATTAAACGAAAGCCTTAATAATTATTGTAATTAATAAGCATTATAAATATTAATTATGATTAATGCCCAATATAATATATATAAAGATTGTTTAGTGAGCACTCTGCATTCATATTAACCTTTAGCAAATAAAATAAATTAATAGAAGGACGTTCACGTAGAGCAAAAATAAATGCTCAACAGAATTTTTCCTGCATTTACGTTTGTTATGTGTTCAATGCATACGAAAGAAATACAAATTAATATAAGAGTTGTTCTACTCTCCTTTATCTTATTAAACATATAGACAGCTACGTTTACGTCTGGCTAATTCAGGCTTAACTTAAAATGCTAAATTTACCAGAAAGGCCTGCGGTGCGGTTCCTTCCGATTTGGATAAAATTTGATCATGTGACGGAGAGGACAGAAAAAATAAACATTTTGACAAAATATTATCTCAATTATTACACTTTTTGTTTTTAGGAATTTTAAGAGTTACTAAAATTATTTTTGTTCCTTTTTTTAAATAAAATTATAAAAAATGCAAAAAATATATGTATATTATTTTACATAACATTTTTTTCGATTAGTCGATTAATTTTAAAATTTTATTCAATTAATCGGTTGAGCAAAAAACCCGAATAATTATTTGCACGATTAATCGATTAAAATAAAAAACCGATTAATTGAATACCCTACTAAGCATATTTTATAAATTTTATAGCTTAGCCAAGCCTTCTAGCGGTGGTATAAGGCATTCAAATTGAAATTTTGGGCTTTGTGTTCATACAAATGGTTAAATTTTTCAAAAATTTTAAGTTGTGATTTAAATATAACAATTTTAATTATTTCTTTTGCATTATTTTTAATAATTTTTAAACATTTGATATTTTAGACGTTTTTCAAAAATTCTTATTTGGCAATTCTAATTACTCAGATTTGTATACTTCTTTGTTAGTTTAGAGAAAATAGCCCATTATTTATATTAAAAATAAAAACTGAATAATTTTATACATACTTCGAAATTTACAACTACGGAAACCACTTCATTGCAGATTTTTTTTCTCTCAAAAATATTTTGATATGTCTTAATCGCAATCAGCATATCGCTTTTCAATCGGTGTAATGATTTTTCACATACTTTTAAATATTTTTGGAAAAAAGTACTTTGAAAGAAAGTCAAAAATAGTTTTCTTTAAATCATTATATAGCAACCCAAGAATTACAGTTTTTATAATTTGTGCAATTGCTTTTATGGCCAAGGTCTCAAAGTAGTACATGCTTTTTACCGCGTAATTCTATCGCCTTTGTGGAAAAATTTATAGGATCTTAAAGAAGCTTATGTCTTTAAAGACACATTAGTAAAAATGGGTTAACTATCTTAATAAGTCTTCACAATTCAAAATGAAAAATATGCAAAAATCAATACAAGGTAGAGACTTTAGAATTTATAAACTTTTCATAAAACCACCACTTAATTTTAACCCCGCCTATATTTAGTTTAATTTAGTTAGCGCCCTCTATTTGCGAAGGGAAAACATAATTATCTAAATGTGTGTTTATATTTAAGTAAACCACCCTGTTTTTATTATTCACCACTACAGGAGCACTAATTCGATAAATTATCCTTCTGCAGTTAAAGGAAATATTGTTTATTTTAACTTGTAAGTTGCCAGATGTTTATTTTTGGAAATTTATATAGAATTTGACAGATAAACTGTAATAGATAAATTGGTATTTCTCTTACCCGATTTTAGTGTATTTTAGCTCATAGTAGAGTAATTGCATATTATGGGTTAAAGATGTTATTTGGTTCGTCTTTTCGACGACTTTAATTTTCCACGTTAAATAAATACGCCTAAAAAACAGATTAGTTGTGGCAATCGAATTTCTTGCGGCTAACAAACATTTGGTTTTCGAATTTTTGAACAAGATAGGAATTAAACGTTTGATTGAGCTGAGCATGTCATGGAATATAGTTTAAGAAAAGTCCGTAAATTAATTTTGGTATATCACAGAATAATTTAGGTTGATACAAGTCATTTTTAAATGTTTTGTTTTAGAAAAGAATTTAAAACTTGAATTTTTTCATGTAATGAAGTGGCAATTTATGAAATGAAGAAGTTATTAGCCAAGTTTGACCTTATAACGAAACAAACAAAAAAAAAGAAAAAAAAAATTTACTCGTTTTAAATTACATGATGCTGTTATTTATCCCAATATCCCAATAAAAAAAAGAGATGCCAAAGCAGTAGATAAATCACTAAAATTAATTATTTAGATATAATTCTTTTTTAACAGAGACAATAATGATTTTAACATTGAGATGCCATAGGAGAGGGGTACATAGAACGTACCACCTAAGTGGGTCCAGGACCAATATTTTTTGGTGTTACAAAAATCAGCACAAACTTGTAATACCCTCTCCACTTAGTGGTGAAGGGTATAAAAAGTTTAAAAAATTTCGGAAAAACTCGACCAACTAACACTCACGTAGAAATTTGACTCTCGCACATTCACTTACGAACATTTTTTTCTACTCACAATCACCCACGGTCACGTGAGTAAATTTAGTTTTCACCCACACTCACGTGTGAGTCACATGAATAATGTCAAATTCTTTTATCTGCCCATCTCTATTATGAACCCTCAAAAATATTTAAAAAACGTAAAAAATAAATTTTTTTTTAATAATTTTGAATTTTTCTTTCTAAAAAATCATTTTTGGTTTGAAACGAAAAATTTCAAAACTGGAAAATATCCCAATAAGGGCATACGTTTTAAAAATTCAAGTGCTTTAAATTTTGCTTGAGTTAAGTAGATTTCAAATTCTAATAAATGTATATTTAACAAAAATATTTCGAACTTGAATTTTTGTTTTCCTTTTGCTGTTGAAATAAAATATAATCAACGTTGTATTCAAGCCTTGATACTGGAAAACAGGGCTGATTTCAACTTGAATTCCAATTAAATTGTTTATAGGATATGCTTTTGCTCCGGAAAAATACAAAAATATGCCAAAAAAATATTTTTTTTTCAAATATACACAGAGAGAATTCCTTGAACGAGTTTTAATGAAATTTTTTCACTAAACTAATGAAGTGTTCTTCACAATAGGAATGAAAAATTTATAAAACTCTATGAAAAAGATTCATAGTTTTAATCAAAAAATTTTTAATGAAACTTTTTCATTAGTCGTGTTAAATTTTTAATAAATAATATGAAATTTTTCATTAAATTTTATGAAAGTTTGCATTAATTTAATGAAAAGTTTCAATGGACGAATTCCAGTGACAATTCATAGATCTAATGCAAAAATTCATTGATATCATGCAGATAATTCTCTCAGTGTATGTTTATAATGTCAAGATATGAAAAAATATGCTATCTAGTGCAAAATATGCTCTAACAAATCGATGCCAGAATTCGGCAATTGCTCTGAAACGGATAATTAGCTTATCCATTTTCCAATATAACGCACAGGAGAAAACATTATTACCCAGCAAAAATCCCATTGCCAAACAAGTGGTTATATAATTAAAATAATATTTTTTACACACATAATTTGGCATCAGCATAAGTTATTTTTGTTTCAAGCAGTCATGCTCACACATTTATTTTGAAATAATATGATACTGGTAACTGCACTTATGTATGGTGGAAAAATTTAATTAAAAAACTTAATCAGCGATTTACATGCCGCAGATAAATATATTAATACAGAAATTTTCCTTTTTGCAAATTTTTTTCGCGATTTCCTTTTTTTCGCAACTAGCCGCCAAACTTTGTTTTACGAAATGGATTTTATAGTCCTTGGGTTATGAATTTCAAGAAACCGCGCTTAAAAATTTGCAAAATAATGGCGGATGAGAAAGAAGGCTTTGTGGTGTAGAAAATAATATAAAATACTGAATTTGCGATCAACATTCTGCAAACGAATATGTTAATGCAAATATTTTCCCAATTTTTTTTTAAACTAACCACCATACTTTGTATAAGATTTTGGTATTTTATGCAGTTAACAACTTTTAATATTTCTTTTGAAATTCTATTGGAAATGCTGTATTTAATATCTAAATTTTTAATTTTAATTTTTTTGTAAACAAGCCAAAAGAGTTTTCATATTTACATGAAAAGAACTTACGTTTTCATAATGCTCGATTTATTTTTTGGGAAAGAGCTTTTTTGTGAAGCTCTTTTTAAGTTTTAGTGCATAATCATTGAGCTCGCTTGTTTTAAAAAATTGAGGAAACTATATTTTTTTAGCTACACTGAAATTATTATTACAGTAACTGACTGTAGTTTATTTAAAAAGTTATCCGTACATTTATTTTTAAATGATTATACAGATAAAATGAGAAGAAATATATTTATACCCTACACCACTATGTGGTCAGGGTATTATAAGTTTGTGCTGATGTTTGTAACACCAAAAAATATTGGTCCTAGACCCACCTTATAGTACACCGATCGGCTCAGAATTTTTTTTTATTTCAATTTAACGATGTCCGTCTGTCCGTCCGTCCGTTTGTCTCTCTGTCCATGCATTCTTGTGCGCACTCTACAGGTCGCAAATATTAAGATATTTTGATGAAACTTGGTACACCGACTTTTGTTGGCCCAAGGACGACGCCTATTGATTTTGGTTACAATCGGTCCATGTTTAGACCTAGTGCCCATATAAGGGTCCTACCAAAATTATATTGTTTATACGCTGCAGGTCGCAAATATTAAGATATTTTGATGAAATTTGGTACACAGACCTATGTTGGCCAAGGACGAAGCCTATTGATTTTGGTGAACATCGCTCCATGTTTAGACCTAGTGCCCATATAAGGGTCCCCCCAAAATTGGCTTGTTTACAAACTGCAGATCGCAAATATTAAGATATTTTAATGAAATTTGGTGCGCTGACCACATTATAGAAAATTTTGACACAAACCCCTTTTCAGCCATTCGAATTTTGGATCCAAACATTAGTTGGCTTTTACCCAGACTGGTGTAGGGTATTGTATAGTCGGCATGCCCGACTTTAACCTTTTTACTCGTTTTCAACTATTTTCGTCTTTTATTTAAAAAATAAACTACATATAAATACAGATTTTCTGATACAGTTAACATTTTCATTTAAAATGTTTTGTTAAAAAAAGAAACGCTTTTAGATTTCTAGTTCAGTTTAAAAAAAACCAAACAAACAAAATATCATTTATTCTTACGGATTTTTTAGTTAATTTTTATAAAGTTAAAAAAACGAAATAAATGAAAAATCATTATTTTTTAAGGGTTTTGCAGTTTATTTATTAACATTTAAAAATAAATGAAAATTTCTTTTGATTTAAATGAAAAATCAGTAGACCGGTTTTCAAGTGATTTTTCATTTATTTTCAATTACATTTTCATTTAATTTAAACTACAAACTATTTTGAGTGTACTTGCATTTTTATATAAAAGCGAGCTAACATTTTTTGGCTCATTTAAAAAAAAAGAGCGAGCTTTTTTTTGGGCTCGCACTTTTTTTAAAAAGAGCAAGAGCCTGAGCAAGCGAGCTTTTCCATCCCTGGTTACAGATAACATAAGGCATTTTTATTATATTTTAAATCTAATTATTTTTATATTTAAACATGTTGTTGCACTGTGTTTAATGGGAAGTCAGTTGATCAAGCACTTAATACGAGCAGATAAGATTATTTGAAAATTGTTTGAACTGTATTTCGACAAGATTTTTTTTTGCAAATTTTTTATGATATAATTAACAAAATACACCTTAATTGTAAACATATATCAAATTTGATTCAATAACTTTCATATAATTGACAGACAAAAAGCCTTTTCTAATTAGTCATACAGAAACATGGCACCGTCACATAATGGAAATGAAATTGACAATGGATTACCGCAATGGTTGGACAATATTACATTGGAAGAAGCTACCAAACAGCAAATAGGGGACTATAAGAAAATTTTAGAAATTAAAACCGAAAATGGTACTCAAGCGGGTGAAAACTATTCTTCGCTAATGATGCGCATTAAAGCAAAAGTGGAAATGGAAGGTAAGATTTAAGTAATTATATTAAAAATAAACACTAAATTAATTTACTTTAAAAAGATGGCAGCACAAAAACGGCCTCATTCATTTTAAAAGCTCAGCATACCAATGATATGATGGCTAGTATATTGAATATGTTAAGATTATTTCCCAAAGAAGAGGAAATTTATCATAAAATTATACCTAAATTCGAGCATCTCTATAAAGAAGCTGGTAAATGTGTGCAATTTGCACCAAAAGCTTATACATTCGATCGTGACATTGGTGTAGATTATATCCTATTGGAAGATTTACAAATTAAACAATTTAAAAATGCAAATCGTTTGCAAGGTCTTGATATGGATCATGTTAAAGAGGTTTTAACAAAAATGGCAGAATTTCATGCTGCTTCTGCTTGCTATGTTGAACATTATGGAATTTTTGGTGAAGATTTTACCGTGGGTATATTTTCCGAAAAAAATAAGACTCTGTTAAAAGAGTTCAATGCTTCGAGTGCATTTTTAAGCCAATTAAAGAAATGGAAAAATTGTCAACAGTATTACGAGAAATTGGTAAGTACCCAACAAAAAAATTCAGGAAAAAGAAGTAGTTAGGGGGGGGTAAATAAAGCGTGTTCATTTACTTAATACAAGTTACTACTTTTACTACAGCTGGAAAAAATCAATACAAAAAGTAAACAAAACTTTCCAATTGTAGTAAAAGTAGTAAGAATTTCGAGTAAACGAACACACTGACTGTAACAACAGCATTTTAAAGGGCATATTTGAAGGGTTGTCAAAAATTCAATTAACAATATTTTGAATATTTTATTTTTTTATTTAAAAATCATGTTATTGTGGTATTTTGAAAACATATCAGTCTTATATTTCCCCAGCCAAAATCGCCAAAGTTGCTACTTCATTACTGGCCTTTTTTAAAAAAGGCAAAATCGGCTGCCACTGTGCAGCCTTCATTAATTATCGGAAAATAAAATTGTAAAGTGATTCTTAATCCCAGATAAATTGTCTAGTCGTTATCGTGGGAAAAAACACATTTGATCGGGGATATAAAATTTATTTGACCAATATTTAAAAAAGGGCCACGATAAGGACTAGAGTTTTTTGTTGCCTACGCAGGAAAAAAACCTGGATCGAAATCGGTTAACCCGCCTTGGATGCACAGTGGCAGCCGATTTTGAACTCAGGGTTGTGGGAAAATGCGTTTAAAGTTTAAAATTAATTTTACGCTAAGAAAATAGCATAATTTCAAAAAACTGTGTATGAGTAAAATTTATAAGTAAATGAATGTTCTTTTTAGTTTGACTCTAGATCATAAATTAATATCACTTTCTGTTTAAATTATTTTCAAATCAAAGAAAGATGATACAATTTTTACAAGTAAATTACAAAGAATAAAAATATATTTGAAAGAATTCGATAAGACCAGCAATACAGAATACGTATTTTCGGCTTTCGCCACAAAGCCATCATCAGTGTATTTCGTCTTGTGTGGGCTAATATTTTAATGTTGTCTACTTATGTGACCGCTGAACGGTGCAAAAATATAATTTAAATAATATACATTTAAATTTAAATTTAACGGTTCGTTGTAATTCAAAAATCTGTGGTTATCATACACAGAGTTGAATAGAATCAGCTGAGATATCTTAAGAATTAAGGTTCAAAGCAAAATAGAGTAATAATAACAAAGGATAAAAATAGCATTGTTAAATTTCGTTGATGTTAGTCTAAGTTGAGTTGTTGATACGAAATTAGATTTTCTTTCAGCGGTCACATAAGTAGACAACATTAAAATATTAGCCCACACAAGACGAAATACACTTTCTTTTTACTATGTTATTAGCTACCTGAGGAAGAAAAAATAGACCTGAAAAAATCTTTGGAATGAAAAGGGCAACAATTTTTTTGTTCTATATATATTTCTCTTTATTATGGGTAAAGTAATAAATGTTTATGACAAAATAGAAAATTATTATGAAGAATACATTGATTTTTTTATTCAGAACTTTGCGGAAGGCAACAAAAACATAAATAATATACTTTTGAATGTTGCTGACAAACAGGATTGTTGCATTTGCAGAAAAAAAAGCGTGTCTTACGGCGTATTTTGTCACCTTGCTGCAGGCAAATTCTGCAATCTTTTTTGGCAGCTAATGTGTCTGGACCACTGCGTGAAGCCACATTAAGGTTTGCTATATTGAGAGGTCTCCCAAAGAACGCTTCAAATGCTATACGAGTTGTTGGTTGAGCCACAATGTGCGGATTATTGATGCGATTTTCAACGTTGGCCAATACCAATTGCTTTGCAAGTTTATATAAAAATATGCGTCTTCTTTCTTTTCTTGTATTTTCATCATTTAGCTTACATATAATGTAACTTGCCAATGCCATCACATCAATCATGTTGCATAAAAACGCGTATGTCCAGCGTCTGGTTGACCGTTTTGTTGTTTAATGAGTTAGCATTTGATCCATCGTATCGACTCCGGCTTTAGTTGAATTATAAAATAAAATTGCTTCCGGTTTAATGGCTACGCCTTCAACATGTTTCGTGTAATGCACGGTTGAAATTAAATTGACTGCCTTATTTTTTTTGGACACGTAGCTGCAAAGTGCAACAAGATTTTCATGAAAACCAAACACACTTGAAAGAATTGGTCGTCTGGTGCTCTTCATAACTTCCTTAGGAAGACATCTTTTGTTTGCTCGAATGGTGCCAACAAATGCCAGTCCCATAGCAGCAAGTCGTTTAGCGCCGTTCAATGAGGTGAAAAAATTATCAGAAATAATTGTTCTGCCGCTGTTTGCGTAACAATTTGCGAAATACATTAGAACGTTTTCACCTTGATTTATCTCCCGATTGTCTCCTTCCTTTCCAGTGTATAGTTTTCCTTTCAATGGAAATTTAGTGTTAGCATCGCATGCCCACCAAACTTTGATCCCATACCTTGCAGGTTTTGATGGGATATATTGGGTGAACTTTGTGCGCCCACGATACGGAAACAACTGCTCATCGATGGTGATATTTTCATAAGGTTCATAATAATTTTGCAGATTTTCATTGAGAAAATTCCAAAGGTCCCGGATAGGAGCTGCTTTATCTGTTTGCTGTCGGAATGCCCGCGTACGACTATTATCGAAACGAATATATCTGGACAGAGTAATGAATCGTTTGTGCGACATAGCCGCACGGAATATGGGCAGCGAATCAGAACGCCACAATATACTGGAGTCTTGCATATTATTATGGCTGAGACCAGAAGCCAACAAAATCCCAATGAATGCATCTAGCTCAGAGCTTGTCAAATCAATCCATTTTCTTTGGATAGACTCTGGATGTTCTTCATTCCATTTTCTAATTGATTCTCGCCCATGCCGATTTGTTTCACTAATGATGACGAACATAATATTGGTTGAGAAAAATAGCTTGAATACCTCAACTGGATTGGTGAGCCTTGTTTTTGTTCCAGATTGAAAACGCATGATATTATGCTGGCGCAAACGAGACGCAGGGGGTTCAGTTTCTTTCCATTTAGTACCGTCTTTACCATAAAAACAGCCTGAGTCGACTTCATTTGCTGCTTCAGCATCATTTCCACTTTCTTCTTCTTCATCTACGTCTTCATCACTATCATAAAGTTCGTTAGGTTCAATTTCCAAATCATTTTCTATGTCTGATGCATCATCTTCTGGCACATAATCAGCAGTGTCGTCACCATCGTTTTCAAAAACATCATCATTTTCATCAGCTTCTACCTGACTTTGAAAATCACGCACAATTGGGGTTGCAAATTCGCGCTACGCAAGCGTGTATTATAAATAAATTCCAGTTCATCAGCCATAATATACTAACAACGCAACAAATCTACCTGCGTAAAATTATTCACAAGTTCAAAATTACCGCACAGAAACTAGATTACTTCTTCGCTGTTCAACGTTCAATGAATAACTAACTCACAAACAAAATCAGAAGAAAGAAAGAAGCATAAAAGAATAAAGTAAATACAAATTTCCAACTCGTGCCATGTGCTTTGCCTATGCGTTCATACAAAATGCATAGGGGTCTGGCCAGACACCATGTACCAAAAGTAAGTTGAAGATTTTTTTTTGAAATATGTCTGGCCAGAACCATGTGCCACTTCGAGGTTTAAAGACTGCGTGCAAATCTTGCATCTTTGGATGTATTTTTTTTCTTTTTGTTCTGCTGTATTATGCAAAATAAAAAAATTTTGTATACAAATTTAATGCATAGAAAATTACTCTGTGACTAAAATATATTTTACAAAAACACATGTGGAAATTTTATTTCTTCGAATTTTTTATTGATATTTTCTGAGTATATGTGACCTTCTCCGAGAAAAGGGACCTAGTGTGTGAAAATTAAGTTTTAAATTAAACATTAAAATTTTAATGTTTTTCTCATTTTTATCGATTTTCCCAAGTTTTTGACACACTAGGTTTTTTGAAACACTAGGTCCCTTTTCTCGGAGAAGGTCACATATACTGGAGAGGAAGCTCTATCCAAATTAAATATAAAAAAAAGAAGTTGTACTTTTTAAAAACAAATTATGTATATTTGAACCAATGATAGGGAAGTTCTTTTTCACTTCTTTTTATTTTAATTTTAAAAAAATCATCATCGGCGTGTGGGGTTTGAACCTACATTTGTTGGCATTTCAAGCAGACGCTCAACCCCCTGTGCAATCACTTGTTATACATGATAGCTGACTTTTAACAGCCTTGTTGAGTGAAGTGTTGTTATTGATAAAAATATATAACATATTGGAAAAATATATAAAGGTGTTTTTTTAAGTGTTAGTTTTTATTTTATATTAACATAACCCATAGAAAGAAATAAAGCTGTAAAAATAACAGAAAAGGATACTAAAAATTAATTAAAAATTACCTTGCATATTAGCAGATTTTTTGGCTAAATACTAGTAAGATAAGAACAAGAAATAAAACTGTTAAATTTACAAAATTTTAGTTGCATTTAAGTTAACTTTTAGTCAATTAAAACTAACAAATTACCTTGATAAAATCTGGAAAAAAATTTTGCATCGTATAAGTAGACAAAAAACAGTTATTCCTGCAAGGTAATTTTTAACTAATTTTTAGTAGTTCTAACCAGTGCTGCCAACCCATTTTGCAGAAAAATCGTCATTTTTAGTGAAAAAATCGTCAAAATCGTCATTTTGTAAATAAGGAATCGTCAAAAAATACTTTAATCCAAAAACTCTTTGTAATTCAATGAAAGAAGGGAAGAGTTTACTTAAAAATCATTTTACATTACTTTATTTGACATTTTTATATAAAAATGTGTCTCAACAATTATTTCTTCATTGCTGGCTTTTGTCAGTAGGGTAAAGTGGAAAACTGATCCTGCTTCAAAATGTATCAAGAATATGTTTTTGTTTGGCTTATTTTGAGGGCCGTGGACTCTAAAGGAATACAATTAACTTTACGTTTTGAGAGATTTTTCTCCTTCTTCTTTCCTACTAATTACCCGGAATTGAAACAGTAATTTCCACGACGAATTCTTTAATATTTATGTTTCACTCGTCCTAATATATTTAAAGTTCTTTTTTTTATTGAATTAGTAGTATTCAAAATTATCAATGAGTCTGATAGAACCCTGGTATTCTCTTCAACAAAATTAATTTGAAATCATTTGAATGTTTGTTTTGTTTTTCTTGCAAAATTACGTTTTTTTTTTACCATAAAATATTCAAATTATTTCGGTTTTAAAAAATCGTCATATTTCATACATAAAATTTTGCAAAATCGTCAATCGTCATTTCATCAAATTTCACTTCAAAAATCGTCAAAGTTGGCAGCGCTGGTTCTAACTACAATAAAATGTGTACAGGCTTTTTTCTTTTTCTATTTATAATGTATAATTTTATATACACATATATGTTTTTGTACACCAATATTTTTTAATTTTTTCTTTCTCAAAAAATTGTAATATGATGTCTTATTTAGTTGAATCTTATTACATATCCATCAGTATATAATTGTATATTGCATCGTTATATATATGTACCTATTAAGTACATAATCCAAAATAATATATGGTTTTACATAATATCATTTTTTTAAAAAACATACCCCATTCAAAGTCACACTAGGAAATTTGTCAGTCGCCTTTTGAATATAATTTTATATAACATGAAACACTAGACAAATTTTCTGTCTCTTTTCGTATGTAATCATACCTAAGGACTTTTGGCAAACCAATTTAAATCGGCTTAAGAACATTTTCCAAGATTTTTGTCGACAATATAACTTTTGAATTCGCATATTTCTGTGTAGTCCTCATATTTTCTACATCTTCATGAACGAAAATATGTGAAACCTCTAAAATCACCTTTTTTCGAAATTTTATTAATTCTCGTTTGACAAAAGAATTTATTACATTTGCCGCATTATGAATTTTCATTATAGTCTATTTTCCGTGCACAATTTCAAAAAGAAAGTAATAAATTGTAACATTTATATTTTGTATTTGTGCATCACTGTTGTAAGGATAAGTGAATTCTTAAAACATTTTGACAAAACTAATTATTTTTCCTTAAAATTTAAAACTTCATTTTCTAAGACAACTAAGTCGAAATGAGTCACAAAATCTCAAACAATCGATTCAAAGTTTTTTTTTCAAATTTTCTTTAGACAAAAGGATTTATTCTTTTGGAGGTAATTTTATTAAAGACTTTTAAAAATAAAATTTGCAATGGAAAGAAATTGTTAGAAAATTTATACAAACAGTTTAAAGCGACAGTAAAGGTGTTTGTGCTTTTCTGTAAAATGTCCTTTTGTCAAAATCCAAAAAAGTTTAATAGCTACCATGAAGTTTTAGCTCTGACAAACTCTCAGGTAATTATTTCTGTAAACATTTAGGATTTCAGTGAAATTTATAGTGCATAAACAGGATACAACAATATTTGATTTTCTATATGTTTGTACCATTTCAGCTATAATTGTATACCACTATATAAAGTCTGATTAAATTATATCGCGCCATTATTCGGATACATTTATATCTGTTATAATTAAATTGTAACTGAATTGATGCAAACTTATGAAATTATATGGGCCCATTTCTCGGATAAAATTGTATAAAGATTCATGTTAAATTACCTATGACTGTATAAAGCTCCATATTAATTTTTTTTAATCGGGGTAATAATAAATATATTTAGTAAGAATTTGATCAAAATGGATTTTTTAAATTACAATTTTTTAAATAAAAATAAAATTTTTATATTTACCTTTTTGGTATTTTAACAAAAAATATTTAAAAAATTACATTTTTAGTTGGAATTTTTGTATTTTCATAAAATTGCATATAAATTAATAGAAAATTGAAAAAAATATGCTGCCTTACTATCAATATTTTCCAAACGTATATTTTAGTTAAAGTCGACTTTAGTTAAAATATTGGGTGACAGTATGCCTTGACTTGGTTTATTTTTGAAGCATTCTGATATGTTAATTCAGAGACTATTAATTATAGAGATATGAAATCAAAACTTACACTACTCACCGGTAGAGGGCGCTGAAATTTAGTATTACCTGAGCAACTATTTAGTATCAGTTTAGTATCAGCTGAGCCTATATTTAAAAACTCAAAAACTGCTTAAAGCTGCTCAAAATAAGGAATAAATAAGCGCGGAATATATTCAAATATTAAAATTTGAGATATCCGTTTGTTTTTTTGCTTTGTTGTTTGTTATTATTTAAATTTAAATAAAAAAAGAAAATTGTCAATTTTTTGAACAAAGTGCCATCTAGTGACAACGATATTTTTATAACTTATTTTTTTGGTGATGCCATACCCCTGTGTTAATTTATTTTCAACCAATCAAAATGTTTGAAAATACAAATATTTTTTTATGGTTTTCATACACAAAATGAACAAAACCGTATGACTAAAAATAAAGTCGACTTTAAATTTAAAATACTCTTTTATAGTAAGGGCCATATATTTTTAAATCATTTTAAAAATTAATTGGGTGGACAAAATTAAATTTTTTTTTTGTAATAAAAACAAAAAGTTAATAATTGTATTAAAAAGTTTCAACATTTTTTTCCACCTGTCAGGATTCGAACCCTCTGATTTCTGTGCCAGCACATTTCCATGCAATCCCCATACAAAATATTAACTATTAATCCTAGAGGATCAATTTTCATGGGGATATTATTTTTATGACCAATCTACCGAAAAGTACGTGGGGAGGTTAGAAAATAACACTTTTGCAATCATGGGTGCTCTATTGAGCATCAATTCTGAATAAAGCACCGTAAGGTGCTTTTCACGTGAAAAAATTTCACTCGAACTTAAAAAGACTCAAATGTTAATTTAAATTCTAAAAATGAAAATTTTTTTTGATTTATTAGAAAGACACAATTACAATAAACATATAATATCACTTTTCGCCAAGAAAAATAATAGTCTTGTACATTAAATTTACGTGAAAACAAACTATACACAATTTTCACATGAAACTCATTATCAGGAGAAAAAAATATATACGATGCTTAAAGCACCGTAAGTTGTTTGAGTTTCACGTGAAAAAACTGTTATACTCCATATAAAAAAAAATTATTTTTCACGACAATCAGTTTTACGTGAAAATTGTGTAGAGTTTGTTTTCACGCAAATTTAATGTACATGACTTTTATTTTTCTTAGGAAAAGTGACATTTTGTGTTTATTGTGATTGTGTCTTTGTTATAAAATTAAAAATTTTTTCATTTGTTTACATTAAATTGCAATTTGAGGCACTTAAAGTTCGAGTGAAATTTTTCCACGTGAAAAACAACTTACGGTGCTTAAGCACGAAATTAATTCTTAAACACATTTAAAGTTTTGACTTATTTCTAGCATTGAACCTAAATTTTAAATTTTGATGTCTTCAAAGCCTTATAGTAGAATTTCTTGACAAATATTTTTTCGGAACATTTTAACACTCTAACTCTTCAACTTACGGAACGTTTGTGTCCCTTTCTAAATAGGGGCCAAAAATGTCCTTTAATCGAAGAGTTAGAGGATAAAAATGTTCCACAAAAATATTTACCGTTAAATTCTATTATAAGTCCCTGAAGACATCAAAGTTGCAAATTAAAGTTCAATGCCAGAAATAAGTCAAAACTTAAAATGTGCTTAAATGTTAATTTCGTACTTATTCAGAATTGGCGCTCAAATGTCCCACAAATCTGTATTTTAGGAGGAAACCATGTGAATCTTACATTTTAGGTAAAGGATTGTTCAGCGAATTTATGTAAAACACTACGAGGAGCACTTCTGTTGAACATTTTAAGCCTCTAACTCTCAAATTACTTGCCTTTTTTGTCCCTTTTTAAAACGGGGCCAAAAAATTATTTTAATTGAAGAGCTAGAAGGTTAAGGAGTTCCGCAAAAATGTACCTCGCAGTGTTTTGAGTAAGTTCGCTGAATGCATCCTACACCTCAAATGGAAGATTCACTTGGTTTCCTAGTGCACATATGTAACAAATCTATAACTCAAAGTCAGTTTTTGGACTTTCTGTCATGGAATGGACGAAATATTTAAAAAAACTCATTTTGCTTTTAATCCATGATATATTTCCTATTCAGTGTTGCCAACTCCTGAAGGCAGGAAAGTACCGTGAGCATTATGAAAACGGGTAAAAAGGGTAAAAATTTACCGAAAATGGGATAAAAAAGCACGATATTAATTTTTTTAAAAATTTTAAATCAAGAATTTAAAAACACATTTTAACTTTGAGAAATCGTGTAAAAAAGGTTCAAACAATTACCAAAAAAGGGGTAAAAGAGCACTAAACTAATATTTCAATATTTTGAATTTTAAATGTAACGAAGTTGCTATTTAAAATTGTACTACAAACATTGTGCAAAAATGTATTTCTTGTATAGTTCGTATTATTTTTTAAATTTTGACAGAAAATTCAAGAAAAATTTAATGAAACGAGAACAAATACCAAAAATATAAACTGTACAAAAAGCACTAAAAGAACTGCAAAAAGCACCGTACATACCCGCTTTTTTTAAACGGGTATTTGTAAAAAATCGCCGGGTACGGAAAGGAAAAAAGCACCAAAAAATACCCGAAAAGCACTGAAATGGCAACACTGTTCCTATTACATGATGAAGAGAATACGTTTTTATAGGTCTCCAAAATTAAATGAGACACATTCAAAATTTAGTTTTGACACAAATTTTGATATTTACCGCTTAAAACACCAATCACAGTCATGAGAGGGTTAAAAGTTTCTATAAATGTTTGCTTTTCATTGTGTAAACAACAGCTATGTAACTAAATCACCAGAAGCTTCTACACTCAACCAAAAAAGTCTGTATGGCTGCCGAAAATTTTGATGTTATTACGAGAAATTTAACTGTTTTGAGCCCAGTGGTATTTTTTGCCAATTTTAGCACCACATGTCTACAGAAATTGTTAGCAAAGTTGTTGTAGAATACATTTCAAAATCGATTTGCTAAATTGAATTAAAAAGTTTGTGAAATATTAATAATTTTAGTACAATAAAATTAGTATAAATAATTAGTAGACGCTACTGAATTTCAGTAATTTTTTGTAAACTGCAATTTAAAAGCAATTTGCAATCTACAAAAAAATCAAATTTATTAAAAAAAATGTTTTCTTTCGATTGTAAAAAATGTATAAATACTTCAAAATACTTGAAATTTGGAGTAAAAAATGCAAACGGTTCTCCAGTTATTACCTTTATATGCATTGGAGAAACAATAAAATAAAACAAAATGGCTAAAAACTACTGTTTTTACAGTTAATTCTTTTAGTATTATAAAGGTTTTTTATAATAAAAAAACAATTTTTTTCTTTCGCTACCTATTTAAAAATTAAAGCAAAAATTCCAAACTGATCTCCAGTTATTATGATTTT
This sequence comes from Leucophora obtusa, assembly GCA_949987735.1. Taxonomy (NCBI): domain Eukaryota; kingdom Metazoa; phylum Arthropoda; class Insecta; order Diptera; family Anthomyiidae; genus Leucophora; species Leucophora obtusa. Next base: position 305,775,629 of record OX465295.1, read on the forward strand.
ATGCATTGGAAATATAGTACAAGTTTCTGATTTTTATTTGTAAACTAGGAATATATCAAATAAAGACTAAACAAGAATTTTTAAAATTCAACGAAATTTTTTTATTTTTTAAATAAATAAAAAAACAACTGTTTACTCTTAAAATACTGATTTGGTAGTTGTTTATTATGATACAAAAAATAGCAGCTTCAAACAACTGTTACGAAATTACAGTACTATTCTTCAGTTGTTTTCTTAAATAACTTTTATAACAGTTGTTTGTATTCTTCCATAGAAAAACATTTACAATTACTGTTAAAAACAACAACTACTGATTACTACACAAAAAACTGTCAATGTAGTAACTGTCAAAAATTTTTTAGTGTATGAGTACACCCAGAAAACAGATTCGTGCTTACAACCGAATTTATTGCCAATCGAATGCTTCGGTTGTGATAACAGAATTTTTCAGTTGTGACTACCGAATTATTGTTAAGGCAATAGAAATTCTGTTGCCATTATCAAATGACTATTCACTTCATTGATATTCAGTTGTCTCAACTGAAAAATTCGGTTACGGCAACCGAACCATTCGATTGGCAACAAATTCGGTTGTAAGCACGAATCTGTTTTCTCTGTGTAGGTAATCGGCAGATAACCAATTGATTTTCAATACAAATAATTTTTGAAAAACAAAAAAATACATATTCTGTGCTGCTGGCCTTATCGAAGTCTTTAAAATGTTTTTATTCTTTGTAATTTACTTGTAAAAATTGTATCATCTTTCTTTAGTTTGAAAAATAATTTAAAGAGAAGTAGATATTAATATATGATCTTAAATCGAACGGAAAACATTCATTTACTCAATAAAAGATCAACTATACATAACCCTCATTCAATTAACCATATATTCGTATGGAAAAGTTGGCTTTGGAAAAATTTGAAGAAGTGAGTTATGCTGTTAAAATAACCAATTTACCAGGAAGTGTCTGTCCGATTTCTATAAAAAAATTGCCACATTATGACACCCAATATTGGCATTACGAAAATATAAAAAAATAATATAAAAGCAGGATTTATATGATGTTTCGCTTTTTGCTACAGAATCAATTGAACTAAATCCTAATTGTAAAGAAAACTTCAACGTTCCTATGGTTGGCGTGCTTTAGTATTTTCCAATTTATATAGGTTATTCACAAGGGGTGTGCTATCTGTTGTATCGTCCTAACAAAAAACAGAGTTGTTTAAATTTTTATTTGACCTTAACAACGATTTTCTATTAGGTTTTCTATCTGTTAGCACACTCAAACATAGGACACTAAACATACGTAAAAATGTTATATTGTGCTATTCTCAATGTTCTATTTTTCAATATAAATTCTAACAACTCTGTTTTTTGTTAGGACGATACAACAAATAGCACACCCCCTGCGAAAAACCTTATAGTATTATTTAATTAAACAACAACCAAAGGGTTAAAATTTTCTGATGTTTTCCAAACTTTTATACTATTTACATAATTAATAAATTTTACTTTTAATTGCAAGTTGTACAAAAAATCCACTTTTCCTTCCTCTGAATCTTAAGAACGAAAATCACATGGGGCAAAGGTTGGCATTTTAAGAAAATGTTCCTTATATTCGTTTAATAAGTTAATTGAACTAAATACAAACAACTTAGAAAATTAATATTTTTTTTTTTTGCAAATTATAAAAATATTACAGTTCTTTTAAAAGGCATTATTAAACTGCAATACTTCCAGCAAGTGAACTTATTTTGAACAAACTTTTTAAATAATATTTTTACCAAAAAACCAAGGGCATGCCTACGTATTCGGGCGTCATTGTAATTTTTCTAACTTTGTCTTTTTTAGGTCGACAGTGATGATTTTTTGGTAGATCGTTTATTGGAAGATCAAAAACTTAATTTACGTGAATTTAATGTATTAAATCATGGTGACTGTTGGTCTAACAATATAATGTTCCAATATGATGCATTTGGTAAAATAAAAAATACATTATTTGTTGATTTTCAAGTTGGTAAATATGGTTCACCGGCCAATGACCTCTACTACTTCATCTTATCATCGGCCAGTAAAGATATCAAACTAACACAATTCGATTATATGATACGTTTCTATTATGATCGTTTAGTGGAAAATTTAAAATTATTGAATTATCATCGACCATTGCCAAAATTGAGAAATATACATGCTGCATTATTGAAAAACGGTTTAGCAGGTAAATTACAATTTAACTTAAAGTTTTAAATTAAAACTTTAATCATTTTTATTTTGCAGCCTACATGGTGGTATCAAAAGTGCTGCCAGTTGTAATTTTGGAGAAAACCGATCAAGCCAATTTAGAAAACTATATTCAAGATGAATCTAAAATGAAAACAGCCATGTTTAGTAATCACAAATATGTTCAGGCCATATCGGATATTTTACCATGGTTGGATAATCGTGGCTTGCTTGACTGGAAATAGATCATTTTTTATATGTTTACGTAAATATTTATTGTTGGTCATTATAACTTTACTATGATAATTAAATTGTCATTAGTTGATGAAAATACTTAAATATATAATAATTTTCTCTACTTAATTTAGGTTCGTTTTTAGTTCTAGCCAAAATTGTTATTGTTTATAAATTGTTTTTATTTGAGTTAATGTTGTGTTTAATTAGGAACAATATAATTATACCAGATTTTTCAGTTATAAAAATATTCTATTAACCTTGAAATAGCTAATACAGAGCCACAGCCGGAAATTAATTTTGGGGGGGCCGGACATTTCTTATTAAAAAAATTGTTATCTTAACAAAATTTAGTTCTTGCAATGTCTAACAAAATGGCATGGCAATTTGATTGGCCTAATTTTCGAAGTCTAAAAAAATGTAGTTGAAGACTTTTTTTATAAAAAACTATAAACTGATTTTTTATTTATTTATTTAATTAACTACAAAAATTAACAAAACTTTCTTGATTTTCCCATATGTTTTTCTATCATATTGCGAAGTTTTATATTAAATTTAATGAAGAATTTAATGCAAACTTTCATTGGTTCTAAAGAAAATTATGCAATTCATAATATCAAAAATTACATGCATAATTCATATTATAATTTCACTTCACAATATTGGAAACTCTGCTTTGAAAAACCAAAATCTTAAATTCTTGGTTTATTAAAGAAAACAAATTATCTGAATATCGTAGTTTTTACTTCAAAAACGGCTTTAAAATTTTAGAGTTATTCTCTTGAGTTCAAATATAGAAAATATAGAAAAATAAAAGTCCACTAAATCTTAGGAGTTTCCTTTTTCAAAAAGATTAAAGAATTGTAGTTTTCTTATAATAAAAAACTTCAAAAACCATGGCAATTTTTTCACAAAAATTTCAGAATTTTTTAGATTTCCTCAGAATCTGATCAAAAAGGTATTCAAAAGCAAAAGTCTTTGGATTTGTTGGAGAAAATTAAATTCTTAGGCAGTTTTTGTTCTCATTTAAAATAATTTTTTGCTTGTGCAAATTTAAATATTACTGACAGTTTAGAAAACATAATATTTTCTACGTTGTTTATACATGAATGGATTTCACTGCACTGCTAGATCTGTCAAATCAACAGAGTGCTATATTGGAAGATGACAAAGCAAATTGTGGTGAATTTTTTGTTGTTGTTTTTGTCTTTTCTTTGATATTTTAAATGTTTAATAACGATCCTAGATGAGAACAAGAAATTCTCATTAAGTTTATAATTTAATTTCACAAATATTTCTAAAAATTCTAAAAACTTTTTGTCTCAAATTGTGATTAAAGAAAGATTTTTTAAACATAAGAAAGTAACTCAAACAAATGTGAAAAAAAATATTTGGTGTTATTGCTTTTGCCGCCAAGAGAGGGCGCTAAACTCAGAAAATTTTATGCAGAAATGACTTAACAGAAAAATGGGTTTTAATTGTTTCCCGAAAATAATTCTCAAAAAAAAAATACATTTTTTCAAAAACTTGTTCGAAGATTTTTTTTTAATTACTTTAATATATTTGTGGTTTAATTAAACTATGGATTTCAGCATATGTTTACAAAACAATTATTTTTATTGCGGACTTTTGTAAAAGACTACGAGAAACATTTTTGTGGGACATTCTAACCCTCTAACTCTTCAATGAAAGGGAATTTTTGGGCCCTTTTTAAAAGGGACAAAAAATACCCGTAAGTTGAAGAGTTAGAAGGTTAAAATGTTCCACAAAAATATTCCTCGTAGCGTTTGCTGAACATACCATATGCCTAAAATGGAGGATCCACATGGTTTCCTATATTAATCCTATTTAATTTTTTTTTTTAGAAAAATCATTTTAAGCGTTTATAACCCATTTTTTGTGAAAGGCATTTTTTTTTATTAATGAATCGATTTTACCCAAATTTGGCACAAATATGGCTTGACCTTATATCAATTCACGTGCTAAATTTCATCGTAATCGGATATTGCAGGTTTTATAAAGATTTTAAAATGAAGGATATATGGCAGGACTAAGAGTCCTTGGTTCGATTTTGATAAAAATTGACACAAACGTTTCCAGTTGTATGTGCATCTCAATGGATACTTTTTGTAATTTTACGTCCATTTATGTAGCTAATATATTATTTTTAAATTTCATGACCTATGGGAGGTGGCCCGATATTTCAAAAAATTTAAATTTTTCTTAACTAAGGGGTTCTATGTCAGTATACCAAATTTAAAAATTCTATTTTTGTCCAATCGTTATATGGGGACGAAGCACTGTGCGGCGTCCCCTGACGTTTTCCTTAGACAAGAATGAAATCCGGATAGGAACATGCCTTCAACAGATTATTTTTGACAATTCGTTAAATAAGTTCTGGAATTTTAGCACATTTAGTTCCTTTAATGCAATTAATGTACACAGAGAAAACAGATTCGTGCTTACGGAATTTGTTGCCTATCGAAAGGTTCGGTTGCCGTAACCGAATTTTTCGGTAGTCACAACTGAAAAATTATGTTATCACAACCCAGCAAAATATTGGTAATGATACCTCATTGCTGTCTGCATTACCAATAATGATATATCATTATCTTTTGCGTTATTTTGTAATGTAAAATAATGACTTACTCGCAATAGTTTAAATAAGTACTTTTAACAAAGTTAAATTTTATACATTTATATTTATTACATGTAAATATGTTTTGTGTTAAATTTTTATGACGAGTTCTAAAATTACACACTAGCAAAAACTCTAATTTCTCTGAATGTATTTCCTGAAGCTAATAATATTTGTTTAACTCCTTATTTTTAAGAATCAAGTAAGCAGTCGGATATCCACTTATAATTCAACTTTTTGTAAGCGTGTTTGTAACCACTTAGTATTCAGAATCTCATAACTACTTACTTCTCATTTTTTCGTAAGCGAGCGGGTAAGCGTGACTACTTATAAAAACGACCATGCCAAACAAAAATAATGAGTTTAGACGCCAAAAAATAAGTTGTGGAGAGCTACGAATTTCTATTATATAACCACTTATTTGGTAATGAAAGATTTTGCTGGGAATCGAAGCATTCGATTGGCAATAAATTCGGTTGTAAGCACGAATCTGTTTTCTGGGTGTATATCGCGATAAAAATAAACTTAAAATTTTTATTTATTTCAAAGGATTTGTAAAGTCGACAAATCTACTTTTCTTTGGTTTTAGATTTGGGAAATATGATTCTGGGAGAATTTATTTAATCTCAGACAACGCAATATAATTGTTGGTGTAAGATATATCGTAGTAGTTATTATTGTTTCTGAGTCCTCAACAAATTTTCAAAAACTTTTCGTAAGCAGTTTTCAGTATAACATCTAGCTGTTACTGCACTATCAAAACAGTTCCGTTGGGACAACCGAATTGATTCGGTTGCTGCAATCTCTGAATTGGATTGCAATTCTGTTGGTTAATTCTGAACTTATGGGTTAATTCTGTTGCCACAACTGAATTAGGTTAGGTCAACCGAAACAATTCGGCTGGAATAAAATTGGTTGTCACAACGGAAGTAAGTGCCAAGGTGAAGTACACTAATAGAAATAAATCTGAAAAAATAGCAGAAAACACTACTAAAAATTAGTTAAAAATTATGCTGCAGAATAAACTGCTGAAATTAGCAGATTTTTATTTTATTTTTTAGTTATATTTGAGTTAAATTAATTTTTTTAATGGAAAATAGCAAATTAACCTGCTACAATCAGCAAAAATTTTGCTAAATAATTTGTAGCCTAAAAAGTCAAAGAAAAATTTTAAATTTTCGGGGGTTTTTTTCGATTTTTTTTTTTAATGAAAATACAAATCGAGCCTTTCGAAAACAGCAGTTTTCAACTTTTTTAGCAAATATTTCTGCTGATTTTAGTAAGAGACTGCTATTTGCATTCAACTAAATTTAGTTTACTAATATTTACCAAAATTTTCTGCAGATTCTTCAGTACAATTTGTTATTTTCAATTAACTAAAAGTTAACTTAAATATATACTGTTCTTATTTTACTAGTATTTAGCAAAAAAATCTGCTAATTTCAGCAGTTTTTTCTGCAGCGTCATTTTTAACTAATTTTTAGTAACATTTTCAGCTATTTTTACAGATTATTTCTATGAGTGTATAGCCAGTTAAAGCTAAGTATTTTTTTCAATTACATGTAATGTAATGATTAACGCCCAGTACTAGATACGATACATTTTTTTAGCTTAACTGTTGGTATGGAAAGCCTCGTATTTATTTATGTAAATATTTTGCTAAATTATTTAAAAAATATTCTTTGTCTGATTCCACTGGTATCATGACGATAATTATAATTTACTTACTTGTTCTTTATAAAATCACGACAAACTTTGTAATTTTCTCAATATACATAAATTATATTAAGTCATTTTTCAACTTGCTTAAAGTAGATAATGTCATACAAATGATTCTGATCAGGGCAGCGACTTTGATACACTAAAAATCGAAAATATGCGCTTAAAGTATGCAGTAAAAAATACATGAGATAGACAAAAGAATTTAGCTTTCATTTAAAAATAAAATTACCAAGCTGTAATTTCTGGCTAGCTCATTCCAATCAGTTCGAAAACATTTTTCGGCTCACTCATATTTTAATTTGAGTAGGTGCCGTAAATGGCTCTTTTTCAGAGTTGATCTGCAATTTGAAAAGCTCGGCTTGTTTTAAAAAGTATAGATATATATATTGATTTTTAATTTTACTTCCCTACAAGTAAGGTGGAACGAAACGGTGATCAAAATTTGTAATATCACATAAATTTGTAAAAAAAAAATAATTAAGTCCCCTGTGTCTGTTTAATAAAAAATAAATTCTTCGGAATTCCTCTCGTACCTACCTTATCTGAATAGTAGTAGTGTGCTCATTTCCGAGCTTATAAAAATTGTGTACGTTTTGCGCGATCTCGCTTAGTTTTCGAACTAGTGAGATAACACAAAATGGACAAAAGTTGTCCTCCATTCAAGTACTAACATACTCGGATAATAAAATAAAGCTAATTCCTGGAAAGATACCTAGGAAAAAATAAGTCACCCTGTGGCTATCTTATTAAAATTGATCCCTTAAGATCTCTGCCGAACCTGTCCTATTTATACCCTACACCACTACGTGGTCAGGGTATTATATTGGTCCTAGACCCACCTTATAGTATACCGATCGGCTCAGAATTTTTTTTTATTTCGATTTAACGATGTCCGTCTGTCCGTCCGTCTGTCTGTCCATGCATTCTTGTGCGCACTCTACAGATCGCAAATATTAAGATATTTTGATGAAACTTGGTACACGGCCTTATGTCGGCCCAAGGACGAAGTCCATTGATTTTGGTGAACATCGGTCCATGTTTAGACCTAGTGCCCATATAAGGGTCATCCCAAAATTATGTTTTTCATACGCTGCAGGCCGCAAATATTAAGATATTTTGATGAAATTTGGTACCCCGACCTATGTCAGCCCAAGGACGAAGCCTATTGATTTTGGTTAACACCGGCCCATGTTTAGACCTAGTGCCCATATAAGGGTTCCCCCAAAATTATATTGGTTATACGCTGCAGGTCGCAAATATTAAGATATTTTGATGAAATTTGGTACACAGACCTATGTTGGCCCAATGGCGAAGTCTATTGATTTTGGTCAACATCGGTCTACGTCTAGACCTAGTGCCCATATAAGGGTCCCCCCAAAATTATATTGTTTATACGCCGCAGGTCGCAACTATTAAGATATTTTGATGAAATTTGGTACACCGACCTATATCAGCCCAAGGACGAAGCCTATTGATTTTATTTAACACCGGTCCATGTTTAGACCTAGTACCCATATAAGGGTCCCCCCAAAATTGGCTTGGTTACAAACTGCAGGTCTCAAATATTAAGATATTTTAATGAAATTTGGTTCCCTGACTCACATTATATAAAATTTTGACACAAGTCCCATTTTAACCCATTCGAATTTCGGATCCAAACATTTGTTGGCTTTTAACCAGACTGGTGTAGGGTATTGTATAGTCGGCATGCCCGACTTTAACCTTTTTACTCGTTTTATTATGGGAGTGTGTTAATAATCCAATAGGGAAAATTTTTGTCCGTTTTACACTTACTCGCTTAGATTTCGAGATACTGGCTGTTTTTAAAAATGGTGCCTTTTCAGAAAATTGACTGTATCTCAAAATATAAGCGTGATAGTGCAACCCGAATAAATTTTTTGGAAGCTCGGTAATAATTACACTCCTATTATTCAGATGAGGCAGGTCCGAGATTAATCTGACCTCGGGATCTCGCCCGGATTTGACATATTTCTATTTCTGGAGATCAAGCCAAAGTTATAACACAGAGCCCAAGATTTTTGGTTGATTCTTTTGTTTAAATCTTGAGAACTCCAATGTTTTAGGCAGCTTCTTCATATTAAAAGTCTCATTTCTATCTTCAACCCTCCTCACTTCTTCTCTCCCTGCTCAAAACCAAAAACAGCTAAATTTATTACTCGAGAATGTTTGCCTAAAAATGAAATCCAATATATATATCTAACAAGAAGGGTCTATCTGGATGAACCTTGGATATGTAATAAAGAGGACCAAATTAAATAACTCCCGGTTCTAAACATATCGCCCAAAATTTATATTTATGGGGCAAAAATGTGTTGCAATAGTGTTAGAACCTTTTTTATTTTAAAAATGTTTAACACTTTACATACACCATTTAATATATCTTAAAAATAACCCTCACTTGATAGCTAATAAACATAAAAGAAAATTTCAAAAAACTAATATCGAGGTCATTTTTGACGCCACTTATTAGCCCTCAGATATGAGATTTTGCCGGTAAAAATGCGCACATACTTATTTTTTCCGTCTTCTCTATCACGTATTAAGATTTCATCTAAATCCGAGGGAACTACACAAACAGATCTTCCTTGAAAGCAGATGACAACATAACAAAAGGAAGAATTAGCGAGGGCAGATATTATTGAGCCTCTAATTCGATGTTTTTATTTTTTATTTATTTAAATAAACAAACAGCTGTCTATCCTGTTTATAAGAACAAAATTTTGAAAACTAAAATGCACGGTTTTTATTTAAATAAATAAAAAATAAAAACATCGAACTAGAGGCTGAATAATATCTGCCCTCACTAATTCTTCCTTTTTTTATTTTTATACCCTACACCACTATGTGGTCAGGGTATTATAAGTTTGTGCTGATGTTTGTAACACCAAAAAATATTGGTCGTAGACCCGCCTTATAGTATACCGATCGGTTCAGAATTTTTTTTTATTTCGATTTAACGATGTCCGTCTGTCCGTCCGTCCGTCCGTCTGTCTGTCTGTCCATGCAATCTTGTGCGCACTCTACAGGTCGCAGCTATTAAGATATTTTGATGAAATTTGGTGCGCAGAAATATGTTGGCCCAAGGACGAACAAGTTTGATTTTTTTGAACATCGGTCCATGTTTAGACCTAGTGCCCATATAAGGGTCCTACCAAAATTATATTGTTTATACGCTGCAGGTCGTAAATATTAAGATATTTTGACGAAATTCGGTACACAGACCTATGTTAGCCCAATAACGCAGCATATTGATTTTGGTGAACATCGGTCCATGTTTAGACCTAGTGCCCATATAAGGGTCCTACCAAAATTATACTGTTTATACGCTGCAGGTCGTAAATATTAAGATATTTTGATGAAATTTGGTACACAGCCCTACATTGGCCCAATAATGCAGCCTATTGATTTTGGTGAACATCGGTCCATGTTTAGACCTAGTGCCCATATAAGGGTCCTACCAAAATTATACTGTTTATACGCTGCAGGTCGTAAATATTAAGATATTTTGATCAAATTTGGTACACAGACCTATATTGGCCCAATAACGCAGCCTATTGATTTTGGTGAACATCGGTCCATGTTTAGACCTAGTGCCCATATAAGGGTCCTACCAAAATTATACTGTTTATACGCTGCAGGTCGTAAATATTAAGATATTTTGATGAAATTTGGTACACAGACCTACATTGGCCCAATAACGCAGCCTATTGATTTTGGTGAACATCGGTCCATGTTTAGACCTAGTGCCCATATAAGGGTCCTACCAAAATTATAATGTTTATACGCTGCAGGTATTAATATTAAGATATTTTGATGAAATTTGGTACATAGACCCATGTTGGCCCAAGGACGAAGCCTATTGATTTTGGCGAACATCGGTCCATGTTTAGAACTAGTGCCCATATAAGGGTCCCCCCAAAATTATATTGTTTATACGCTGCAGGTCGCAAATATTAAGATATTTTGATGAAATTTGGTACATAGACCTATGTTGGCCCAAGGACGAAGCCTATTGATTTTGGTGAACATCGGTCCATGTTTAGAACTAGTGCCCATATAAGGGTCCCCCCAAAATTGGCTTGGTTACAAACTGCAGGTCGCAAATATTAAGATATTTTAATGAAATTTGGTGCGCTGACTCACATTATAGAAAATTTTGACATAAGCCCCATTTTAACCCATTCGAATTTCGGATCCAAACAATACACCAGACTGGTGTAGGGTATTGTATAGTCGGCATGCCCGACTTTAACCTTTTTACTCGTTAATTATATATATATATTCGTTCCTTTTACTCCTGCAAGGATCATAGGTCCTAGGGCATTTAATTATATGGAACTTTAAATTTTTAATAAATATGAAAGAATATGCAATTAAATTCAAATATGCAATAAAAATAATAAAATATGCAAAAAATATGCACTTAAAGGCTAAATATGCAAAAATATGCATTTATAACAAAATATAAAAAAATATACAACAAGAATTTGATGCGACTTTGTTGCAAATTCTTAGGTTCGGAAAGGTATTTGATCAAAATCGCTTACGGTTACCCCTGAATCTGTTCTAGAACAGGTATTTTTACCATTGGTTCTATGGAACAGGTTATAGAACTGATTCTTAGGAGTCAAAATGTAAGGTGTCACTGTCGCAGAAACAGTTATATAAGTGATTCTAGAACCGGTTCCAAAGCAACCTGTTCTAGTTTGGAGGAAAAGAACCTGTTGCGATGATAGAACATAAAGTAGAACAGGTTGCATGCAAGTACAAGTTGTTCTACAACCGGTTCTTTGCATCCGACAATTTCGCTAGGTGACTACAAACATGCATTTGTATGAAAGTCGCTGCTCTGATTATGATAATAATAAAAAGATTCAATATTATAAATAAACATATGAGTAAAGAGCAAATTTGGTCACACGCCTTATACGTAGTATACACTCAGGGAACTTCTGTAGTCAGAATTTGTTAAAGTAGTATTTGTGTTGTAATTTTAAGTGAAAATAACAATCATTTGTAGAAGAAGTGTAAATTTTAACTACATTCGTACACAGAAAAAAGTAGGCACCAACAGTGGAATTTGAAAAACAAAACTCATTTTTTTTAATTGAAATTTTATTTCTAACAATTTTTTGCTTGAAATGTTCGAAAATTGTAATTTCTAAACAACAAAATAACTAAAATTTTTTTTTGTATCTACAATTTCTATTGTTGGTGCCTTTTTCATCTTTTTTTTATTTACAAAAACGGCATAAGAAAGATGCTTAAAAATTTAATTAGAATTTTGTAATTTCTTTAGTGCAGGGATCGGCAAACATATCCAACCTTATTTTGTGCTTGTATGAGTGAGTTGCAGCCTCTCACTCTCAATGCACTGACAAAGAACGTTTGTATAATAATTCGAAAATTTTAAATGTTTATAATGGGAATATAAAATAAAAATTTAGAAGCAAACAACAACTACGAAAGCAAATATCAAAAAATAACAACACAAAAAAAATAAAAACAAAAAAACTTTAAAATAAATTACCAAAAAATGTATCAATAAACATTATGCAGAGTGAAAAAAATTTGGCAAACAAGCGATGTAACAACCTACTTCATTGAAATCTTGTATGCGACTGATTATTTTTTTGTTCTATGAGCTTATGTAGCTGTGAGAGAGCGCCCATGGGCATAGGTGATGCCGACCTCTGCTTTAGTGCCTATGCATAATAATTTGAAAACCTTATAACCCATTTATAAAATTAATTTTGTATTGAAAATTTGTTTTATAAGTCATTTATAAATTTTAAAAGTGATTATGCATATGACCCTTTATGTGTAAGTCATTAACCCTTTCACTACCGACTTTTTGTTTGCGGATGTATCGTTATTTTGACTTCAGATTCTTGTTAAGAGTCCTAAAATTATAAAAAAAAATATGTAACATATTTTGCCCCCTTCCCCTCCTCCCCACTAAAAATGACGTTCGAAAATCGATTTTTGAAAATTCTCATCACCGTTTTACGCCTTAAATATTCGAATAGCAAAAAATCCTTTGGTTAGTTTTCTTCTCGTTATAAAACAAAGATATGTGCCAAATTTCAATCATTTATCTTCATTAGTTTAGGAGAAACACCAAAACCCCCTTTTCTCGGAGATTATGATATATCAAAAAAATTAGACTTCGTTAAGAAATATCGCGACCATATTGTCATGTTGAACTGCTTATATATTAGGGCGGGTCGATTTAAAAATCGCTCAACTGACAAGGAAAATCGTATTCTAGGGATCAAAATAATAAACTTTGCCTATGAACCATACCTCTAAAACGAATTCTGATGTCCCAACTTTTGACCCGTACACTGAGAGGATTATCTGCATGATATTAATGAATATTTGCATAAAAATAACGAAGTTGCACTGGAACTCGTTCATTGAAACTTTTCATTGAATTAATGGAATTTTTCATAAAATGTTGTAAAAAATTTCATTTCATTTATTAAAACTTTCATACACTCAATGAAAAAGTTTCATTAGAACTAGTTTCATAAAATATATGAAGCTTTTTCATTATATTTATGAAATTTTTCATTTACTTTGTGAAGAAAACTTCATTAGTTTACTGAAAAATTTCATTAAAACTCGTCCAACAAAATTCCCTCTGTGTAGGGTAAAATTTTGAAAAATCCCACTTTGACCCATTTAGAGTGCCCCAATGGAGTCCAAATGTATGAACGAGCCCCACTAACTTTGGAGGGCCGATCCACCCATGCTAGTGGCACACCTCCTGGAACCCTCTAGGGGGTTCGCCATACCAAAATTTCAAAAAACCACCATTTTTGGCACTTTACAAATTGGTGCTCAAATGTCCCACAAATCTGGATTTTGGGGAGAAACCATGGGAATCTTCCATGGGTGGGGGTGGGTCGGCGTTCCAAAATTAGTGGGTCGGTCATACATTTGGACTCGATTGAGGCACTCTAAATGGGTCAAAGTGGGATTTTTCAAAATTTGACCCTATGGGTCAAAAGTTGGGACATCAGAATTTGTTTTAGAGGTGCGGTTCCTCGGGCAAAGTTTCTTATTTTGATCCCTAGAATACGATTTTCCTTTTCAATTAAGCGATTTTTTTGCCTTCCTACAAATCGACCCGCCCTATTATATATATAATGATTTTTGTTTGAAATCAAAGATCCTAATAAACTTATTTACAAAAAGTATAAAGATTTTTTTGCATTATCAAATTTTAGATTTCCTTCTAAAGATGTGTACACTGTAGTGTACAAGGGTAGTGAAAGAGTTAAAAAAAACAAACGATCTTAAATACTGAGAATTTATTCCATTCCAAACCAAAAAAAATGTTTAATAGTACCCAAATGGTTATTTTATGTAAAATGTTGATTTTCAAAAAGTGGTGATTTATGACTGGTTTACAAAATCAGATGTCTCGGATTGTGTGTCCCAATCATAATTTTCTTATTACGGACAACTGAAGATTGGGAAAATGCCCATGAAACAATTGTATTGGCTATCATGGAAATGGTCAACCTTTTTGAAACAACAAATAAAATCTAATATGACAATATTATACTAGAATTTGGACTTGAGGTAGAACAATATTCTAACTAAATATATAAATATAGGAAGTCCGAAAAAACAATTTTTGTATTTTTAATGCAAAAGTTAAAATAACTGTTGAAGTAATTTTTGTTATTCTTATATACTAAAAAAAAGTCAGTAAAGACAGCAAAAAATGACCTGTGTCAGCAAATTACTTCAGTGGTAACTTCAGCACCAAAATTTTTAAAATCAGCGAAGTGATTTTTACCAAATAAATAGTAATCTCAGCAAAAGTTTTGCTAACACTTGGCGATTGTAAACTGAGAAAAAAAAATCAAAAAATTTCCAGAGAAATTGTATTTTAGTTTCTTTCAAATATTATTTAGGAAACTTCGTAGAATATAAAAATATCTAGATTTCGAAATTAGTAGACAATTCTAAATAACAAAAAAGGAAACAAACTGTGGCCTTTATGTTATAAAAACCTTTTTTTCTTGAAAAGCGAAAGGGAGCACAAAAAAATTACAAAAACTACTGAAAAAAAATGTCTTAAATGTCTTATTTTCTTTCATAGAAATAAATCTATAAAAATAGCAGAAAAAGATCCTAAAAATTAGTTAAAAATGATGCTGCAGAAAAAACTGCTGAAATTAGCAGATTTTTGCAAAATACTAGTAAAACAAGAACAGCAAAATTTAAACTGTTAAATTTATATAATTTAAGTAGTGTTTGGGGTTCGGCAATTCCCGGGAAATCCCGGGAAAAGTTTACCGGGAATTCCCGGGAAAATAATATATTTTTCCCGGGAAAACGGGAAATTTTAAAAATATAAAATTTTTTAAATTGTTTTTGCTTCGAATAGGATTTTTTTAATTTTAGTCATAAAAAACATTTTAAATACCAAAACAAAAATGTCATTGTTAAATTCTTTTAAAAGGGAATACATTTATTTGACACACAAATAAAATCTTTGCCAAGTGATTAGCAGCATTTCAACTAATAAAGATTTTTCGCATAACTTATTCAAAATTTAAGTAGTAAAACCTAAAAACTTGGTAAAATGTTTAAAAGAAATATGAAAAAATAGCTTTGTTTCTTACAAATAATCGCCCTTACTATCTAAATTTTTCAAATGTATAATTTAGGTAAAGTCGACTTTAGTTAAAATATTGGGTGGTAGTATACCTTGACTTGGTTTATTTATGGAACATTCTGATTGGTTGATTTATTTTTAACCAATCAAAATATTTGAAAATATAAATATTTTTGTAAGGTTTTTAACACAAAATGAACAAAACCGTTTGATAAAAATAAAGTCGACTTTAAATTTAAAATACTCCTTTATATTAAGGGTCAATAATTTTATAGGTAACGTTTTCATTAATAAATATGAAAAGAAAAGACTAATGGTTAACGGCGGTATCTAAATTTGGTTATCCGACATCTAAATTTAGTTCACAAAAAAAAAAAAAAATTGATGGTCATGCAACTTCTCTTGAAGAAAACAACAACAAGGATAACGTTTCAGCTAAAATTAGCAAAGTACCCGAAGAAAAAAGTGTAAGCTGAATAGGCCTTAAAGGTTTTATTTATGGTAGGGCAAACATTTCCTGAAATGGTATCCAAATTAGCCGCAGTCAATCCGCACCATAACTAGATATTCGCTTATTCGAGAAAGTTTTTATAATAAAAACCTGGCATTGCAAAAAAATTAAACCGATGTAAAGAACATTATATTAAATTACTACAATCATGTAAAAGATATCATGATTAAAGAAATATCGAGCAATATTTCTAACAATAGGAGATTTACTATAATCTTAGATGAATGGACAAGAATATCACAAAAGAGATATTTGAACATATGTATAAACGGAAATGATTCATTTTATAACCTGGGGTTGGTTTATATATCAGGAAGATGTAATGCTGATGAAATAAGAAGAATTGTAGAAATAAGACCAGAAGTGTTTTATTTGTCTTTGGAAAATAACATTGTGGCCACCATATCTAATGGGCCAAGTGTGATGAAACGGTTTGTTTCCGACAACCCAGTAGTGGGTGCTTTCTGCTGGAATCATGCAATTCATTTGGCAGTGCTTAGAGTAATTTATGTGAAATCAAATGTTTAACATTCTGATATTTTTACTTTGAATTCTCACTACACAGACTGAATTTGTACTGAAATAGTGTTTTTTTTAACAAAAATTACTTATATAGGTGGATTTCATTAACAATTTTGTTTAAAAATATTTCATTATTTTATTTCCCGTTTCCCGGGAAATAAAAAAGTCCGGGAAATCCCAAACCCTAAATTTCAGTTATACTTAAGTCAACTTTTAATTAATTGAAAATAACAAATTGTACTGTTGAATCTGCAGAAAATTTTGATATATATTAGTAGACTAAAAATAGCAAAAATAAACTGTTATATCTACAAAATTTTTGCTATTTTTAAGCTAAATTTTGTTGAATGCAAATAGCAGTCTATCCTTCTAAAATTACCAGAAATATTTGTTAAAAAATTGTAAACTGCTGTTTTCGAAAGGCTCGATTTTTATTTGCATTTAAAAAAAATCGAAAAAAACCTTCGAAAATTAAAATTTTTTTAAAATTTTTTAGGCTACAAATTATTTAGCAAACTTTTTGCTGATTTTAGCATGTTAATTTGCTATTTTCCGATAACAAAAATTTAACTCAAATATAACTAAAATTCTGTATATTTAACAGTTTTAATTTTGCTGTTCTTATTTTACAAAAATCCACTAATTTTAGCAGCTTTTCTGCAGCATAATTATTAACTGATTTTTACCAACATTTTCTGCTATTTTAACAGATTTATTTCTATTAGTGTAGTCTTCTTAAAATAGCCTTTAAATCTTTTATTTAATTTTCCAAAATATTTACAATGTGAATAAAATTACGATATTTTGGAATTTTTAAAAACTAAAAAGAGAAAGCCCTAAAGCATTTGCATAGCATTTATCTACAATATGTAATCAAAATCGGAAGATCAAAGGTCACGAGTTATGCATTTATTTGACGATTACTCAAATTGTTTATTCTGACGACATATTTGATTTATTTTGAAATAATCGAATATTTTGTCATATCTTTTAGAATTTGTGAGCAGTATTACATAAACAATTAATTTGAAATTACTACAATGCATGTATTCTGTTTATTTTTTCAATTAAATTATATTTCATAACCCAGTGTAGAAAATGATTACCGGATATGTGGTTATGTAACTACATACTTGGTAATGGTAACTAGTTACTTTTGTTATTACATTTCTTATTACCTTTATATGGCGATGTCGCGAAAAATAATGAGTTATGGTTACACTCCAACATACGAAAAATCAAAAAATATATCGTTACATATGTGCTCACCAGTACTGATAAAAATAATGAGTCTAAAAATAGATTTTCAAAAAAATAAATTATATAAAAAAAAAATATTTTTTATTGTATTTTTTTGTTAAATAAAATTTACCGGTGCGGGAATCGAACCTGGGTTTACAGATTGCCAGTCAATAGCTCTACCATCTGAGTTATGTCGGCATGTCGCGCACAAGTCAGCTTACTCACCAACATACAAAAAATCAAAAATTATGTGGTTACATATATCCTTACCAGTGTTTAAAAAATATTGAGTCTAAAAATAGATTTCAAAAAAATCTAGAAAATTATTTTCTGTTTGAAATAACGATAAAAATAAGTCATTATCAGTAACTCGTTATTATATGTTTTAAAATAATGCAGAAGGTAAGTGGGTCTCATTACTGGTAGTCCAAAAAATAATGATATGTCACTACCGTTTCTACACTGGGAAGTAATCAAAATAAATAATCGTTTCGTGTTTCGTATTTCTAAATTTCAAATGTTTATTTCGCTAAATTAAAAACTGTCATAACATAGAGGAAATTAATAGTTTAATTTACTACTACATACATATAACTCATATCAATTAATTTCAATGTCAGTGAAATGATTACATGTGTTGTCTATCCGAACGAGTTAAAATTATATGGGTTAATGTTAACAATATAAATAATTTTATCTACAAATCGTACAATAAAAATTATTAACACTTGTATTGTACTGCATTTAGACTGAGCAAAAACTGCTTAGATTTTGGCTCTTCTCAAACAAATATATACAAAACTAATTAATTTTTGTTCAGTCTAAAAATAGTATTTGTTGAAACAAACCTGGAGATTTATATGAAAATATTTGTTTAAATCGAAATGTTTAAATATTAGGAGTTTTCATATAAACTCGAGTTCAATGTCGAAATTCTATACATAAAAAATATGGTTTGATTTTATACAAGGTTTACAAGGAATTTACGAGTTTTTATGAAAACCCCTATTATGTTTGAATTTCCAAGTTCCCAGTATAGAAACGGTGTTGGGGTATAATTATTATTTGGACTACGAATAATGATTCCAATTTACTTACTTTAAAATATAGGGTTCTGAGTTACTAGTAATTACTTACTTCTTCTATTCTTTTCTGACAAAAACTAAAGCATTGCCAATACTGACATATTTTTAACATTATTTGAAGCATTAATGAATATTTTGGACTTTTTTATAATTTAAAAAATCTACTTGTAGCCCCTATGTTTATTCAACTCTGGTAGGGATATATAAACATATATTTTTGATTTTTTCATGCTGGTGCGTAAGCATACTTGTGTGCAGTAAGTCATTTATATTTATTTTTATTTATCATCAAATTTATAATATAACATCCCAGTGTAGAAACGGTAAAGACATATCATTATTTCTTGGACTGCGAGTAATAACACCGATTTAATTTCGCCATTACTTTAAAACATACTGTAATGAGTTACTAATAACTATTAACTTTTTCAATTATTTCAAAATAAAAGATAATGCACTACAATAATTGCTTATTTATATCATTATTTTAAATATAAAGTAAAGTTCCAGATTTCTTTTTAAATTTTTTGAAATTCTATTTTTAGATTCAATATTTTTTCAAGTCTGGTAAAAATATATGTAGGGGAATGTCGTGTACCTTGGTTCTTTTTTTATAAAAGCTCCATTATCTCGGTAATTAACTTAGATAAAAACTGGCTTTAAAAACGAAATGTTGTATTTTTAAGCGTGCATAGATCTCCTGATAAAGAATTTTCCATTGATTGCCAAATTTAAAAAATATCGCCAATGTTAATTTTTTTTAATTTCGATCCAAGGTACACTCATGTCATGTACCTTGGAACAGTTGGAGTGTACATTGGAACTTTTTTAAAAATTAGCAAAATAAAACGGTTGAAAGCAAACATTTCATGTATTTATTTAATAAAATACTATTACAATAACTGTTGTGTATAAAAAGAAAAAAAGGTAATTAAATATCAAAACTACGGATTACCTACACATTGGTTTTTTGTACCTTATGTAATGTCTCGTTTTGAGTAGGAAAGTTATCATTTTCTTAGCGGACAACTGAAGAGTAGAGTGATGTCTACGAAACAATTGTATTGTCTATCATGAAAATGATCAACCCTTTTTGCAACAACAAATAAAAATCTAATATGACAATATCATATTAGAGTTTGGACTTGAGGTAGAAGAATATTCTAACTAAATATATGAAAATTAGTTTAAACTAAACTAATATACAACAATTTCGATAATTTAAATTATTTGTATATCGTGAAAAAAAAACTTACATATATTTCAAGAAAAAATATGACCGCACGGATTGATGTAAAAATTGATGATGTGGGCGCTGTGGTGTAATGGTTAGCGTGTTGGACTGTTACACGTGAGGTTGCGGGTTCGAGCCCCAACCAAGGCAACATCAATTTATTGAAAATAGTAATATGTATGAGTTTTTTCTATCCCTCATACATATCGCAGCGTCCTCCTTGGGTGTTCCCATAGCATTTAACCCCACCGAAGTAAAATAATATAACAGGGCTATGAACTAAAAAGCTTCAACAAAGTTCGCCAACTCACCATCAGATGGCGCGCAGCAACTGTTCTAAAAATTCAACATCTCGCGCAATTACAGTGTTGCCATATTTGAAGCCCTTCATCCTTTACCAACTTTCACTTCTTCTCTATCCCCTTTCCAAAGGAAGCAACACGTTAATTAATAGGAAGAATTTCCTGAGTGTTGCTTCTCTTAAAAAAAAAAAAAAAAAAAAAAAAAACTGTGAATAAAACATTTTTAAAAAATTATTTACATGACATTTAAACAAGGTTTACTAATTATTATATGTTAACAAGGTTTACTTTACCTTAAAGTGTCACAAAAGCAATATTTTATCTTTTTAAAATTGTTCCAAGGTACGCGCAAAAATCGATCCAAGGTACACGCACTTGAATATTTCACAAAAATTTTAAATTTTATTGTTTATTAACAAATATATTGCTTTATTAACTTATATATGTATAACTATGAGTCTATATATCGATGTTTATTTGCCGCTTTGTTAAAAAAGAAATCTAAACCACAAATAAACGATTTAGTAGTATCTCCAATGAAACTTCGGTTTGTTAACATAGAAAAAGCAGTTAAAAATCTCAACACAAAAAAATCCCCTGGGAAGGATAAAATTACATCAAGAATGATATGTGAACTGCCCATTACTGCTCTAAGGCTCTTACTATTTATATTTAATGCTATCCTGCGTATTGGTTTTTATCCGTCCTCTTGGAAAATATCCGAGATTATAATGATCCCCAAGCCTGGTAAGGATGTTAGTCAGGTCTCTTCGTACAGACCAATAAGTCTTCTCTCAATATTATCAAAAATGTTCGAAAAATTAATTTTGCACTCTCTTACGCCATACCTAAATGCACATCAAATTATTCCCGCTCATCAGTTTGGATTTCGCAAGGATCATAGTACTATAGAACAAGTACATCGCATCGTGACTCTTATCAGAAAGGCTTTTGAAGAGAAACTCTATTGCTCTTCATTGTTTATCGATATTTCTCAAGCATTTGATAAAGTATGGCTTGAAGGTTTGTTATATAAAATTGTATTACTGTTACCTCAAAACTCCCACAAACTACTTAGGAGTTATTTAACGCACAGAACTTTTGCGGTTAAGTATAAAGACTTCATCACTACCCAGGAAAATTTTCTGTTCCAAAGAATCGGTTGTACAATAGCTACTTTTCATTCACAACCCCTTCTACTGTCGATTCTAACACCGATTCTTTTTGTTTGAAATTGTCCCAAAAGCAACCCCTTCTATGGCTCCAAAGTGGAACAGGTTGCTCTAGAATCAGTTCTGGAACTAGTTATGGAACTGATTCTACGTCACCCACACCTTCCATATAGGATCCCAGGAACTGGTTCCGGAACCAGTTCCATGGAATCGGTTGCAGTGGAACCAGTTGTAGAATGGGTGTGGTTGGCTACCGATTGTAAAAAATTTTCCTGGGTAGTACCAGAAGCATTTCTGCCGGAGTTCCACAAGGTAGTATACTTGGTCCTCTTATGTATATTCTATACACTGCTGATATGCCAACAAACCCCCTTATTCAAACGTCAACCTTTGCAGACGATACAGCGTTCGTAAGCATTCACAAAAATCCGAAAATAGCTTCTCAAAACTTACAAACACATATACACGATGTGAAAAAATGGCTCAACAAATGGAAAATAAAGGTAAACCCATCAAAATGTGCCCACGTAACATTTTCTTTGAGAAGGGGGAACTGTCCTAAACTTACAATTAACGACACTCATGTCCCTGAACAGTCTCATATTAAATACCTTGGAATTCACCTCGACAGATGCCTCACTTGGACACAACACATCGAAGCAAAATCAACCCAGTTGAAACTTAAAACTGTTCAACTACTCTGGCTCCTCAACTCTCATTCCACCCTCAGCCTCGACTATAAAGTCTTACTATACAAAGTTATCCTCAAGCCAATATGGACATATGGCATCCAACTCTGGGGAACAGCATCTTCATCTAATATAAACAAATTACAAAGAAGACAATCTAAAAATTATAACTGGTGACCCGTGGTTCATCCGCAACAACAACATCCACAGAGATCTCAGCATTCCAACAGTTGCCGACGAAATCAAGAAATTCTGCTCTAAATATGTACGGAGATTAACAACTCATCCAAATTTCCTAGCTCAGGATCTACTCTCATATAGAGGCCACAGGCGTTTAAAAAGGGTAGATACCTTGGCTATTGCTCAAATCTAATAAGCCTACTCCTCACGATGGTTAATATTGCACTGGCAGTAGGACTATAATTGTATATTTAGTTTTTTAAGATTTTAGTACTTATTGGCTCATATGAATAAAAAATAGATATTACTAATAGGGGGAAATACAGGGTTTTTTAAGCAATTACTTCACAAATCTAGTCTGCTTGGGAGTAGACTACAAATTTAATTTTTTAAGTTTCGTTAACATTTCATGCTATTCTACCACCCAATTGCTAAATTTGGAGTTAAAAGACATTCCTAAGCTCAAAGTAATTACTTCGAAGTAATTGCTAAGTTTTATTCATATGACCCAATATTAGCTAAAGATGCAGATAAAGCTAAATAAAACATTTTGTGGAAGACCACATTTTTAAAAACCAAAGGAAATAGGTAAAAAATGCAAAGTTCCAAGGTACATGACTTTCCCCTATATAACCACATATTTTTGGATGCTGGCGCGTAAGCATACTTGCATGCAGCAACCCAGTGCAGAAACTGTAATAACATATTATTATTTGGACTACCAGTAATAACACCGACTTATTTTCTGCATTCTTTTAAAACCTAATAATGTGTTACTAATAAGTAGTTACTTTTTCAATAATTTTAAAACAAAAAACAATGTGTTACCAATAATGACTTATTTTTTTTTATTATTTCAAATATGAAGTATTGTTCTAGATTTTTTTAAGTGTTTTTAAAATCAGTTTTTAGATTTCCATATTTAAAATTTTTTTGTCATAATTGCAGAAGGTCAGTTATGTATTTATCTATCAAATATAACACGTCGAGATAGCTCAGATGAAAGAGCAATAGACTGAAAATATGGAGTCCCGGGTTCAATTCCAGGCACAAGAACATTTTATTAAAAATTTTTACAATAAAAAAATATTTTTTAAAACTTTTTTATTGAAAATCTCTTTTCGGACTCATTAAGGTTGTTCACAAGGGGTGTGCTATTTGCTGTATCGTTGTATCGCCATTTACGAGGGCAGTTCGAAATGTTCTTAGCCTAACAATTAAAAACAAGAGCTAGATTTTTAAAATTATTTAATTTTTCAATACAATCTCCTGAAACTTCAATACACTTAGTCCAACGTTTCTCTAGAAATTCTATCCCTTGATTAAAATAATTTTCCTGAAGCTCCTCAAAATAATCGTTTACAGCTGCCATTGCATCTTCATTCGAGGTAAAACGTTTTCCAGCAGAGGGAGCTATATCAGAGAAATGATGAGAAATGAGAAATTTTCATTCGAATGCGTTTTTGGTCAACTAATAGCAAATGCGGCACCCATTTTGCAGCAAACTTTTTCATCTGTAATTCTTGATGCAAAATAAAATACCATAGTTCCCTATTTCACGCACTTTCACTCTTTGATGGTCTAATACCATATCATGCATTTTAGCTATGATTTCTGGCGATGTTGCAGTTTTTGGACGTCTACTTCATGGTTCATCTTCAATGCTTGTACGACCACGTTTAAATTCAGCAACCCAGTTTTTTACTGTTGCATATGAAGGAGCACTTTCACCGAACACATTCACCATATCATTATGAATTTCTTGACCCGATAAACCTTTCTTATGTAAATATTTAATCACACCAGTAATTTCTAATTTTTCCATTACTAAGAAATCACCGAAGCGCCTTTTTTGAACACCTGTAACTACTATACCAATGAGTTGACAGATCAAAATGAAATTTAACATGTGTTCATATGACGGATACAAGTTTCCATTACACAAAGCTTTTTGCTGTTTATACCGCCATCTCTATGTCAGGCTAAGAACATTTCGTACTGCCCTCGTATTTTGAGCAGCATCGCCATACAAATGTAATAAGTAAGAAATGCAATAAGCACACTCATAGAAATAAATATAAAAATTAGTAAAAAATTATGCTGCAGAAAAAACTGCTGAAATTAGCAGTTTTTTTCTAAATACTAGTAAAATAAGAACAGAGAAATTAAAACTATTAAATTTACAGAATTTTAGTTATATTTAAGTTAACTCTTATTGAAAATAACAAATTGAACTGCAGAATATGCAAAAAATTTTGCTAAATGTTAGTAGACTAAAAATAGGAAAAATAAACTGTTATATCTACAAAATTCTAACTATTTTTAAGCTAAATTTAGTTGAAAGAAAATAGCAGTCTATCGTGCTAAAATCAGCAGAAATATTTTCTAAAAAAAATTGTGATCTGCTGTTTTCAAAAGTTAAAAATGATGCTGCAGAAAAATCTGCTACAATTAGCAGATTTTTTTACTAACTACAAGTAAAAGAAGAACATCAAAATTAAAACTGTTAAATTTACAGAATTTTAGTTATATTTAGGCTAACTTTTAGTTAATTGAAAATAGCAAATTGTACTGTAAAATGTGCAAAAAATTTTGCTCAATATTTGTAAACTAAAAATAGCAAAAATAAACTGTTATATCTACAAAATTTTTGCTATTTTAAAACTAAATTTATTTGAATGCTATTCTGTTAAATCAGCAGAAAAATTTGCTAAAAAATTGTAAACTGCTGTTTTCGAAAGTCTCGATTTTTATTTTCATTAAAAAAAAATCTAAAAAAAATTCGAAAATTTTAAAGTTTTTGATGATTTTTTAGGCTACTAATTATTTAACAAAATTTTTTGCTGATTTTAGCAGGTTAATTTGTTATTCTCCATTTACAAAAATTTAGCTCAAATATAACTAAAATTCTCTATATTTAACAGTTTTATTTTGGTGTTCCTATATTACTAATAATCTGATAATTTAGCAGTTTTTTTCTTCAGCATCATTTTTCACTAACTTTTAGAAGTTTTAACTAAATTTTTTACAGACTTTTTTCTATAAGTGTACGCTATAAACGCAGTGATTTTAAACTACAATAAAAAGACGAGGCACATCCAAAGCACCAATGGAAATAAAACAATATGTACACCAGATCAAAGCATTCATGATGCTTTCTTCAAAAACAGGTGGAACATAAAAAAAGTTTAAGGATTAATGATATTGTAAGGACTAAAAGCAATTTAGTTATCAAAAATAACATCACTATCAAAATAATAGTAGCCGATATTAAAATAATTATTATGGGTAAACCAGTTACGATATTAACTTCAAATAAATTTCAAAACATTTAAAATTAGTTAATTGATGAATGATTTTTCTTATTTTTTAATTTTAAAAATTTGTTGTACTTTGTTTTTTTTTATATTAATGAAAGTCTACGGAAAATATAGAAAACAAATTTAATTTCCTATCTTCTTAAATTTAGTAGTTTTATTATATGTTTTATAATTTTTATAGGTATTAACTGGGACAGTACATATATGAAATAATTTTTTAAATATATTAAGAAATGTATTTTTTGAATTTTTTTCTTAAAATTTCCACTTTAAACCGCCATAGCTTTAAAGTCATCCACGCGAACGAATTTGAAGAGCTCAAATGAGAGGTTATGTGTACACAAAACACCATTAATGTGCCCTCAAAACAAAAATCACTCTTTTTTTCGCCAAATATTAAAATTTTTTAGGAATTGCTCATATGTATTTGGAAATACCAGGCAAGTTTATTTTAAATAACGTTTAAAAATTCAAAATCGGTTAGAAATTGGCTGAGTTACAAATGTTTGAATGCGCGAGTCACAAAAAATACTCTTTTCCCTTACCTCAAAAATTTGAGGGTTTTGTAATACACACAGTTAGACCTAGGTCACTTGGCGAGTGAATTTTCCGTATCACAGTGATTTTTTTGTATATTATTATTACAATAACCGCAGTATTTAATCACTTGGATTTCATAAATCCAAAAAGTAGTTCTCAAAGTGCTCAATGGATGAAGTTAGCTTCCACCAATTTTAACAGAATTTTTCTATCCGGCACTTCTTTCACAATAATTTTTAATAATAAATACAATGATGCAGGCTTTTATTGAAACTTTAAATTCTTTACTATATTTTATATAAAACCGCAAGAAACAGTCCGTCTTTAAAGTTTCATCACTTTAATTTACATTTCTACAAGTAAAATATTCCACTACAATATTTAATATACACTAATTGGATTTAATTACAGTAGTTACAGTAGAGTGAAAAATTGCCATTTCTATTTCAGCTATTTCTCGGTGTCCAAGATGGAAAATAAATACTAACATATATAATACAAAAAATTTAAAGAAAAAGCTTTTGTTTGTTAGTTTTAAATTTTTTTTCTCTTTTAACTTTTATTCGTATTTTTTCTAACATTAAAGGAACAGGATGTTTCATATATTTGTGTTTTTATTGTTATGTGTAAACCCAGATAAATAAATCCAACTTTTTTTTAATAAATCTACTTTTTGTATGAAAAATCTAAATCCACGTGATTAAAAAATGCGCTTAATATTATTGTATTTACTCAAAGAGTATACATAATAAAGAGATTGGGGGACTCTCTATCACTGAGAAAGCATTTGTTCTATTATGTGCCTTGGAACAGGAACATACTCAAACCCATATCACCCAGCAAACATGACAATACGAAAAAGATTCTCCGAACATATCGCCAGGAAGAAAACATTTATTGTCGGCAATATCAATTTCGTATTCCGGAAGTTTCCTCCGTCGGAAACAACTGTTACACTAAAACAATACTTCCAGGCAATATGAAAGCAATAACTCATATGGAAGATAAAAGGGATATCGCTAAATAAACTCCCGGTACAATAAAAAAGCGATTTAATTTTTTCATTATTAAATTTAAGCCTGAAAAACAATATCTGCATACATAATCCATTGACCACCTTTTAAATTATATTGATTTCATCTTAGCCGATTTTTCCCGCGCAATTAATCTTAACTTTTCACGAGTTTATTTCCTAATATCTTTTTTTGATTGTTTTTGTACAAATTTAGTTTTAATTTTTTTCAAATTGATAAAAGATTGCAAACAAATTTGCTTTATCTTCCAAATGATACAAAAGTTGATATTGCCGCAATATTGTCATAAAAAGTTATGACAAAAGATAAAATTTTTGAATTATTTTTTTTCCAAAGATCACCGAATTATCTTCCAAGTGATAAAAGGAAGACAATTTCAAAGCAAATACTACTTGATTATTTTCATTCAAATGACAAATATAAGATATCGCTTTAATATCTTCTTGGAAGGTATCTTTTAAATGTTTGCAGGGTCATTATATGCGCTCTTTGTATGACTCAAAACATCGATTGTAAGCAGGGATGGAAAATAATAATTTAGTTATAAAAATCAAGAATGGAACTATACTATGGAATTATACAATTCCAACAGTATTTAGCCCTAGATTATGAATTTTAAAAAACCACACATAAAAAATTGCAATATAATATCGGAATGCGAAAAAAAGGCTTTGGGGTTTAAAAAATTAATTAAAAGATTTAGATTCTGCAAACGATGCCAAAATTTTATATTTTGCAACTAACCAGCAAACTTTGTTTTATGAAATGGGCATTATACTCCGTAGATTATAAATTTAAAAAACCGCACTTAAAAAATTGCAAAATAATAATGGAACGCGAAAAAAACTTTGTGGTAGAAAAAAATAATTAAAAAACTCAATCAGCGATTAACAATCTGCAAATGAATACAATGACGCAAAAATTTTATTTTTTGCAAATATTTTTTTCGCGATTTATTTTTTTTTTTTGCAAACTAAGCACCAAACTTTTGTGTATAAAATTGGTACTATAGACCCTAGATTATAAATTTAAAAAAACCACACTTAAAAAATTGCAAAATAATCGCGGAAAGCGAAAAAAGGCTTTATGGTATAAAAAATTAATTAAAAAACTTAATCAACGATTTACATTCTGCAAACAAATATATTGATGAAAAAATTTTTCCTTTTTGCAAATTTTATTTTTCGTGATTTTTTTTTCTTTGCAACTGGTCACCAAACTTTGTTGTATGAAATGTGTACTATATCCCCGAGATTATAAATTAAAAAGAAACGTACTAAAAAAATTGCAAAATAAAAGGGGAACGCGAAAAAAAAACTTAGTGGTACAAAAAACTAATTAGGAAACGTAATCAGCGATTTAGATTCTGCAAACAAATATATTGATGCAAAAATTTTCCTTTTTGCAAATTTCATTTTTCGCGATTTTTTTTTGCAACTAGCCACCAAACTTTGTTGTATGAAATGGGTATTATAGCCCCTAGATTATAAATTAAAAAAAAAGGAAGTAAAGAATTGAAAAATAATAGCGGAATTTGAAAAAACACTTTATGGTACAAAAATTTAATCCCTAGGTTATATATTTAAAAAAACCGCACTTAAAAAGTTGCAAAATAACGGCGGAATTCGAAAAAGGCTTTATGGTACAGAAAATTAATTAAAAGAGGTAATCAGCGATCGACATTCTGCAAACGAATATATTGTTGCAAAAATTTTACTTTTTGCAAATGTTTTTTTTTTCGCAATTTTAGCTAATATCTAAATATCTAATTTTAATTTTTGTTTAACGAGCCAAAGAAGAAGCAATTTTTTAGTTACTTACATTTTTACATATGTAAGAGCGATCTAACATTTTTTGGTATAAGAGCCCGATTAAGTGAGCCTTTTCCATCCCTGATTAACCAGTCGGAGTTCGTTCCTGTTCCAAGCCGCATAATATTTTTTCAAATAAAAAATATTGAGAGAGTTGCAAGGCCATTGATTTACTTTGGATACAAAGCAAATATGAGATATTTTAATAAGTGCTTTAAATTTTTAAGTTCAAAGTTTTGATAAAACTAAATATGTTTTAATTACATATTTCATAAATGTGCTTTAATTGCGATGAAAGTATATTCTATTTACTTTTGGCAAGATTTTCCTGGTCGAAGTAAAACAAAAGTAAAAAAATATACTTTTAAAACCTATTTATGAACAACAACACATATATCTTTTTTGGCTTGGAAATATTAAAGACAAAAATCTTTCTTAGTTCGTACTATAAAACTGGCTCTTAATATTTTACTTTAGCATTTTTTATTTTAAAGTAAAAGAGGGAATAGGGGGGAATATATTTGTTTTATTAATTTGTTTCGATTGTGAAAGTTATAAGTAGGACAAGGAATTTCATGCACTTAAAAATCGAAAATATGCGCCTAAAAAATGCAGCTAAAAAGAAAAATATGCATTATAAACATAAAAAATATGCACTAAAACGATTATCTTTGCAAATTGATTGAATAAAATACGAAAATGTATCAATTTTTTATGTTTTTTTACAAATTATAAAATACCCCTTTGCACAAATATGCATTTAAAAGCTCAAAATATGCATAAAAAGGCACCAAATATGCAATTTAAGTCAAAATATGCAACTACAAATCGATGCCATTTTGTTCTAAATTTGATCATTCAGATAAATATTTACGCTATTTTTGTTTTGGACTATCGAGAAAAAACATGAATATGCATGGAATTCCTTGCCCTAGTTATAAGTAATTAAAAAAAATCAATCAGCTAAAACAACAAATCAAGATGATATATAGATAAGTTTATTTTTGTTTCAAGATCTATGTGTCAGTCTCTATGGTCAACGTTGCCAACTTTGACGTTTTTTCTACATTTTTGACGATTTTTGAAGTGAAATTTGAAGAAGTAACAATTTTGCAAAATTTCATGTTTGAAAAATTAAAATTTTTTTTAATTAAATAATTTTTATAGTTTATTGTTTAAAAATTTAATTTTACTAAAAAAAAAACAAAAACAGGAAAAATTAACAGGATTTAAAATTAATGATAATTCCAGGGTTCCATTACCAAACTCATTGATAATTTTAAATTCTACTAAATTAGTGTTTTTCTCAAAAAATTTTAATTTCAATAGTTTAAACCGAATGAAACTTAAACATTTTGTCGTGGAACTAGTTTTACGAATTTAAGAATACGTGGATCGATAATTAAGAGAGCATGGTGTAATGCGGAGAATCCAACAATTTCGAAAAATCTATCAAAAGTTAAGTTTATTGCACTTGTGGAGTCCAAATCCCTCAAAACACAGTACAACAGCCAATCTGGGGGGTGAGAAATTCCAAGTCAGGGTGATGGTACTAGGTCAGTATAGTAAAACCCTCAAAGGGTTTAGCGTTCGTATGTGTCATTTTTTTTTATGACCTTTTAAATTTTTTCCTTATCTTGATGTTTTTTCGCTTAGTTGTAACTCGAAAAAATTTTTATGAATTTAAAAAAAAAAATTTTAATTTTTAGGCAAAAAAATATTTTTTTTTTCTCCACAAATTTATTTTTACCGGCAAAACTGTTGATTATAAAGAAAAATGTTATATGAACGGATTAAAGAAATTGTAATTCTAAATTTTTCTAAATGTGTTTCATCAAAATCGGACAAGTGGAGAAAAAAAAATATTTTTTTGCCTAAAAATTAAAATTTTTTATGAATTTAAAAAAAAAAATTTTTAATTTTTAGGCAAAAAAATATTTTTTTTTCTCCACAAATTTATTTTTACCGGCAAAACTGTTGATTATAAAGAAAAATGTTATATGAACGGATTAAAGAAATTGTAATTCTAAATTTTTCTAAATTTGTTTCATCAAAATCGGATAAGTGGTTCTCGAGTTACAACTAAGCGAAAAAACATCAAGATAAGGAAAAAATTTAAAAGGTCATAAAAAAAAATGACACATACGAACGCCAAACCCTTTGAGGGTTTTACTATACTGACCTAGTACCATCACCCTGACTTGGAATTTCTCACCCCCCAGATTTCCTGTTGTACTGTGTTATAATGGCGTACTTTATTTTTCGATCTAAGGTACATATTTTCCGCGAAATGTGTTACTTTTTATTGTTTACTATTTATCGTTTTTACTGTCAAAATTTTTTTTTTAATTTATCCACTCAATAAATTATTGAAACGAATTAAATTTATTTACTTCTTATTAATTTATATGAAATTTTATGAAAATTTTATTGTAGATTTTTAGTTGATCTAAAGATTTTTACAATGAGTGTTATTTTTGTTCGGTTTAAGATCAAGTTTTTTCTCTATTGGTTCTAAAATAAATTGTAAATTCTATTTGGAATTTGTAAAATTTGATCTTAAACCGAAAAAAATAACACTGTTATGATAATATAAAAATTTTCAATAAATATGTTATTTTTAAAATAATTTTTGTTAACATACCAAAAAGATAAAAATTCGAATTTTATTTGCATTTAAAAAATTGCAATTTGAAAAATCCATTGTAATTTGAAAAATTCATTGATCAAGTTCTTACTAAATATATTTATTACTAATATGAAGCAACATTTTTTTCAGATTTTAAAAAGGTAATTTGTTATTTTTAATTAGCTAAAAGTCAATTCGAATGTAACTAAAATTTTACAACTTCAACAGTTTTATTTTTGCTATTCTTGTCTTACTAGTATATAGCAAAAAAATTTCATAATTTTAACAACTTTTTATGCAAAGTCATGTTTA
This sequence comes from Leucophora obtusa, assembly GCA_949987735.1. Taxonomy (NCBI): domain Eukaryota; kingdom Metazoa; phylum Arthropoda; class Insecta; order Diptera; family Anthomyiidae; genus Leucophora; species Leucophora obtusa. Next base: position 305,807,686 of record OX465295.1, read on the forward strand.
ACTAACTTTTAGTTGCTTTATCTGCTATTTTTACTTCTTGATTTCTATAAGTGTATTAATATTAAAAAAATAACACTATTTTGATTAAAAACAACTCAATATGTTGTATATTTTTGTTAATAAAAAATTAAAGAAATGAAGATAACAACACTTTATTGAACAACACTTCCTTATCATTGGTTCAAATAAACATAATTTTTTTTAAAATCAGTTTCCTTCCTATGAAAAGCCAACGTTAAATTCATTAGTGAAAACCCCAAATTAGAACAAATTCCTATTCAATGGTTGTCTTCATTTGGTATTCTTTTTCTTCACTTTCTCTTCACTTTTTTGGTCATATATTAACTTTTTTAATTTTATTTTGGAAAATCTATTTCCAGGCCACCTATAGCCGGTCCTTTTGTCTAATGATGTTATCATTACAGGAAAGCACTTTTTGAGTACTTGCACCATCTGTTAAAGTGTCTCGCCATCGCTTTTGCGCTTGTATTTTTCTGGCTGGGGAGAAATAAAATACTACTGTTCAGACATATTTTTACATAAAAATGTGAAATTGTTACACATAAAGTAGTCTAATACCCTATTCACATGAACGAGGTTTCAGTTATCTTGAAGGTTTTTGCATTATCTTTTGTATTATCTCGAGATTTTCCATACAAATATTCTATTAACCCTTTGACGACCATAGGCAAGTATGCTTGCCAAAGGATTTTGCGCACTTATAATTGCCCAGACAAAAGACAGAGAAATATGTCCAAAGATGATTTGTATAGGATGGTTGAGGCAACAAAAGTGTAGTAGGCGGTAAACCCCTACCTGGTGCCACTTTCCCCTTGCGAGCCCTCGAAGTTAGTTAACTAGAATTCTTCATTTTAGGGGTAAAAACCACAAACTTTGACAAGCGAAATGAAGGCCAAGCAAGGGGTCTATGAGGACAATTTTTAGTGAAGTATCTTTAATTTAGTTGCAGATCACAAAAATAGAATAATAACAAAAATCGCTTCGTCCGGAACGGCGGGATCGTCAAATGGCAAATATTTGTGGCAAGCGAAATGAGAGGTAAGGAGGGGTTCAACGGAGTATATTTTTCTTGGCATAACTATTATTAGGTCAGAGATCATGAAAATCGTAAAAGCTTCAAAATCGCTTCGGCAGAAAATGTATGGTCGTCAAAGGGTTAATAATCACTTCAATTTGATGAGATAATTTATAAACCCCCTTAATTATCCCTTCACAGTCAGGGTTCGAAACTATTTTGCTAGAGTTGATTTTTAAATTTTTCTTGCAGTGAACATACTCCGCAATGCACTATAGGTAATTTGAACCATTTTTGTGGCAAAGTCATTTTTCGAACATTCGAGAATGAATTTTTTTTTGTTGGTATGCAATTAAGAACACATCAAAGCAAATAACGGCAAGTTTTGTTTTTGTAAAAAATTAACAACGACTGCTTAGCAAGTGGTCAAAGCCATTGGTTGTGGGCAAAGTTTTGAACGCAGTATATATACACAGTGCAATTTGGTCGAATTTTTAAATTTCTTTAAAAAGTTAAAAAAAAAACACAAATTTATACTAAATATTGAAAACAAAAGTGATAGTAAGTGCATAATGGTTCAAGAGAATGATTTTATTAAAAAAAAAAACTCATACTTATGACATCACTTTTAATTCAAGTTTTTTTTTCTGAAAAATTAACTTTGGATAAGCTTTTAAAAAGTTGGCCGAATTTGGCTGTGCTTAAACAATCAGAGACGTGTTAAATGAAGAATTTTGAGTTTAACTTGTCAATTTCATGTTGCGATTTTTTGCGTTTTTTGAGAAATATCATTTTTGGTAGGCAGCCTCCGCTTGCAAAATAGCGAACTTGCGGAAATTTGGTTGGACGAGCAAAAGAAAGAGGAGAAGAATTTTATTGTTGGTAAAGCTGAATGCGGGTAATATTTTGAATGAGGAATCGGCTTATGGGAAGGAGAAAGTGCGAATTTTTAGTAAGAATATCTCAGTCAGATGGGAGAGTTCTCATAGGAAAATAAACATATTTCAAATGCAAAACGAATTCTGCTTAAAGGCTGATATTATTTTGGCAATTAAATCTAAGCCAACTGCAGCTTCAATAGGGCTTCAAAAGAAAGAGTATCCTGAGAAATCTGAATGAAAAAAGAGGAAATTTTAAATAGCTTTATTAAACAACAAAAATTAAAAATGAAATTACTTTAGATAATGAAATGTAAAGAAAAATTTTAAATAGCTTTATTAAAAACGAGTAAAAAGGTTAAAGTCGGGCCGACTATACAATACTCTACACCAGTCTGGTGTATTGTTTGGATCCGAAATTCGAATGGGTTAAAATGGGGCTTGTGTCAAAATTTTCTATAATGTGAGTCAGCGCACCAAATTACATTAAAATATCTTAATATTTGCGACCTGCAGTTTGTAACAAAGCCAATTTTGGGGGGACCCTTATATGGGCACTAGTTCTAAACATGGACCGATGTTCACCAAAATCAATGGACTGCGTTACTGGGCCAATATAGGTCTGTGTACCAAATTTTATCAAAATATCTTAATATTTGAGACCTGCAGCGTATAAACAGTATAATTTTGGTAGGACCCTTATATGGGCACTAGGTCTAAACATAGACCGATGTTCACCAAAATCAATAGGCTGCGTTATTGGGCCAATATAGGTCTGTGTACCAAATTTCATCAAAATATCTTAATATTTACGACCTGCAGCGTATAAACAGTATAATTTTGGTAGGACCCTTATATGGGCACTAGGTCTAAACATGGACCGATGTTCACCAAAATCAAACTTGTTCGTCCTTGGGCCAACATATGTCTGCGTACCAAATTTCATCAAAATATCTTAATATTTGCGACCTGTAGAGTGCGCACAAGATTGCATGGACAGACAGACAGACGGACGGACGGACAGACGGACATCGTTAAATCGAAATAAAAAAAAATTCTGAACCGATCGGTATACTATAAGGTGGGTTTACGACCAATATTTTTTGGTGTTACAAACATCAGCACAAACTTATAATACCCTGACCACATAGTGGTGTAGGGTATAAAAATAGTTTCTACAAAAGATTCTACTTGTTCAATTTTCTGCTATATATAATATGCCCCAGATTTAAAATTTTTTTTTTTTTTGAGATTTTGGACAAAAAAGTTTGATTTTAAACAGTTAACATTTTTACCCAAGCAAATCAGAAGAAATTTTAAAATTTACGCCGCCATATTGGATTCACCATTTTGAACTTGAAAAATTTTACCTCAGATTCGAAATCAGCCACCTTGAAAACCCCCGTATACCAATTTTCATGTAAATCAGAAGAAATTTTAAAATTTACGCCGCCATATTAGATTCGCCATTTTGAATTTAAAAAATTTTACCTCAGATTCGAAATCAGAAACCTTGAAAACCCCTGTATATAGATTTTCATCCTTATTCAGTGATTCCTTATAGTTTTGGCCAGAAAATGGGGTCATTTTACCTATAGTGCAATGGCGTAAATGTAAACGAAAAAAAATATAATAGTAATTAATTTCGATTTCTGATAAAAATTAAAAAAACTAAATGCTAGATCATTTAAAATGTGTATTTTAGTACAATTGTGTTAAATGTAAAGTACCCAGGAAAATTTTCTGTTCCAAAGAATCGGTTGTACAATAGAGACTTTTCATTCACAACCCCTTCTACTGTCGATTCTAACACCGATTCTTTTTATTTGAAATTGTCCCAAAAGCAACCCCTTCTATAGCTCCAAAGTTGAACCGGTTGCTCTAGAATCAGTTCTGGAACTAGTTCTGGAATTGATCCTACGTCACCACACCGTCACTGGTTCCGGAACCAGTTCCATGGAATCGGTTGCAGTGGAAGCAGTTGTAGAATGGGTGGTTGGCTACAGATTATAAAAATTGTTCGTGGGTAATTATTACGTCCGACGAAGAAATTTTATGGAAACAGATATTCAAAAGCTGCAGTCTTGGCTTCACCAAAAAAATAAAAATTTCATCTTTAAACTGTACTTCCCTATTTAAAAAGGTTTTCCACATCAATAATACCGTTGTATCTTAGCAAAATTTAATAAATATTGCGTTCCGGTCATATAGAATATGCTTTTTGACATATTATGTTAAATTTTAGGTTAGATTATAAGTGTTTTTGTTTACAAAATATAACGAAACAGCTGGTAACGAGATAATGAAAACTCATTCAACCTCATGTGAACAGTTTTGATTAGTTTTCAAATCTAATTGCTAAATCGCTCTCAAAACCTGCTGGTGAATGGCGTATAAAAGGCTTTCAAAGTAAACTCCTCCATTCTTTCATTGAAATATAAAGAGTTTTTGGATTGAATATTTTTTGACGATTTCTCATATACAAAATGACGATTTTGACGATTTGTTTTCAACAAAATGGTTTGGCAGCACTGTCTATTATTTTTCTCTAGCGTAAATTGATGTCATTAAGTAATAACAGTTAGAAAAACATATGATTTTGTGTATTCTGTTTTGTTGTCAATAATTAAATATTTGATTAATTTTAGGCTCTTAAAACTGGGTTTCATACTGAAAAGTTAATTTTAATGAAGCAAAAAATGATAAACAAAACAACAACATATTTTGGGTTAATTTAAAGTTTACTTAAAAAGCTCCACTATGAAACCCAGCATAAGTCGTTTGATATCAATGATGGCAACTTTTAGGAAATACTTGAATTTTAAAAGAAAAATAACGCTAAACCGTTGAAAGAGTCCACATTTTTTTTTAATAAACAATACTGCATTTGTAACTTTTAGTAAATTTTATTTCTGAATAAATTTGGGTCCGACTAATTGCATAGTTCAACTGCTTTTATAGCGTTTCAAGTAATTTAATTATACTAAATCAGTAAGTGAAACAACTAAATTAGCATAGCGGTTTTCTATTCTACCGCAGCAACTTTTCTATTTTTGTTTTTATTTATCTCATACCTCTACCGCAGTTGTTCTTAATAGCCCGCTTTTATTGTTATTTCTCTCTACATCTAGTTTTAATGAGTGTTTAAATCTTCAGATACTTTTCCGTAGCTGTAAGATTCACACATTATTTTTTCGCTCGCTATCAGACATATATTAGAATAAAGCGCTTATATTTTTTAATATTTTTTTAATTTATGGCAAGTGCTGTCCAACAAGTTAATTTTGTTCAGTGTAAAAATAAGAAACTGATTGTGATGTAAGTAAATAAATTTTAAATAACAAAAAAAAAATGTTACAATTGTGAATTTTTCTTAAATTTAAAACTTTTACTTTGCTTGGAATATAAAAAGTTTTAAACGTTTTACAAACTAATTACTTTTTTTTGAAAGCAGATCAGATGAAAGAAAAGACATGAATTGTTGTTGTGTTGGTTATCCCACGGACTTCTCAGCCGATGTGTTAAATTCATACAAGATTAATTGGAAATAAAAAAAGATATTAAATTTGTAATTCAGAGAGAATTTTCTAAAATTTTCATGAAAAAGTTGTGATTCTTTTGATGAAATGAATTTAGTGGAATATGACCTAACATCATGTGTTAAAATTTTTCAAATTTTATACAAAATAGGAAAATAATTTAACTTTTCATTTTTATTGCAATTATATCCCAAGTCCTTCACATAATCAAAATAAGTTAATATGGTTCTGAAAGCCTATAGTCTATACTTAAAAACCATATTAAAAATTATCCGGGTTTATTCAGATATATTAGTAAATTAGAAATTTTAAAGAATAAACTGTTTTTTGTTTTGCTAAAAGTTAAATTTGCGAATATTTTATAAAGTAGAGCTAATTTTAAATCTGAATCGATATGTCGCATGTCCGATGCATTTTTGAGGCATAACCATTCTTAAATTTATAAATGGCTTATAAAACAAAATTTTCACACAAAATTCAATTTATAAACGTGTTATAAGACTTTCAAATTATTATGTGTAAGCATTTAGTGTTGTACTGTGTAATAAATAGTTCTGTCTTTTGAAATCTGTGTCTTTTATTGAAGAATGAAGAAATTTAAATAAAATATACACAAGTTTTATAAATAAATTTTATAAAAATTATTCAGTTGTTGCGGCTGCCATAAAAACCGCATACTATAAAACTATTAAAATTATTTATTGGAAGTCCATGATAATTATCTACTGGTTTTTTGTATATAAATTAAAAATATTCATAATAATAGATAAATGATTGAACTACGTACATTATGCACTTACGTACTTATGTTGTGATATTTTAATAACACAGTAAAACACTTAAAACGCATCGGATATGGGACCTATCAATTCTGTTAGATTTCAGGACGTAGATCACTCTTGTGGGCACCAAGTTTTACATGGGGTTTCTAGAAGACCTTTGTTGTCACACGAATGAGTGACTACATGTATATTGTTTTTGTATTGCATGTATTTTGTTATTGTATTTTCATTCGTCTGAAGCAAAATGTCATCTAAAAACACCACCTTAAAATTAACTCAAATTTTTTAAATATTTGCAAATTTAACTTTTAACAAAAAATAAGTTTTGCTTTAAAATTGCTTATCACTTATCTCATGTACCTCAAAAACGGGATAATTTTTAATATGGACTCAAATCTGGACTATTTTGGAAATTATCTATTTTTCCACCAAGTTTGCAAGAGAGCAAAGAACTATTCAAATTTGCAATTTTGCGATATATTTTGTATATATTAAAATTTTTATTTATGTATTTACCTACACAGTAAAAAAAATTGTAAGTAATGCTTCACAAACTACTTCTTTCACTGCTTCACAAGTAACCACTATCGAATTTTTACTGCTTTTTTGAAGTCATCCGTTAGTGTATTTTTAATGCTTTTTTTAGAAGTAACTCCGAACAACTTCAAAAAATCACTTCTGTCATTGCTTCCAAAGTATCCGTTATTATATTTTAACAGCTTTTTAATTACTTCTGAACAACATCCAAAAAAACACTTAAGTACTGCTTCTAGCATAATTTATTTTTAAGAGAAGCAACACTCAGAAAATTCTTCCCATTATTTAACGTGTTGCTTCCTTTGGAAAAGAGATAGTGGACAAGTGAAAGGTGGTAATTGCGCGAGATGTTAAATCTTAGAACAGTTGCCGCCCGCCATCTGATGAAGAGTTGGCGAACTTTTTTTAAGCTTTTTTAGTTCATAGCCCTGTTATATTGTTTTACTTCGTTAAGGTTAAGTGCTATAGGAACACCGAAGGAGGACGCTGCAATATATATGAGAGATAAAAAAAAACTTACACATATTATTTTTTTTATCAAAAATTGATGTTGCTTTGGATGGAGATCGAACCCGCATTCTTATGTGTAATAAATAGTCCAACGCGCTAACCATTAAAGTGATCCTAAAATGTAATTTTGGTATTTCCAAACAGATGATCGCGAGTTCGATTCCTGGAGGGACCTTTATATTTAAATTTTTTTTTTGATTTTTTTTTTTTGATTTTTTATATTTATAATTAATTTGTGTAAATTCAAGATTTTTTTTAATTTTTCAATTTTTAAAAATATATAAAATAAAAATGACAAAAAATTGATTTTTATGCGCTTGTGAAAATAGTACGCTCAACCAAAGAAGGGTGTAATGGCTACGGAAAATTTAACTCTTTTTAGCCCTGCGGTATTTTTTGCTAATTTTAGCAACACCTGTCTGCTGATTTGTAGTATAACAAAATTAGTAGAAAAAATTAGTAGCCACTGCTAAATTTTAGCAAAATTTTTGTAAACTGGAATTCAAAATCGATTTACTAAAATCAGTTACAAAATTTCTAAATATCAATAATTTTAGTGCAATGAAATTAGTATAAATAATTAGTAGACGCCACTAAATTTCAGTAAATTAACGTAAACTGCAATTTAAAATCAATCTGCTGAAATTGGCAAAAAAAGAAACTGTAAAATCTGCTTCTATCGATTGTAAAAAATGTACAATTACTTCAACATTCTTGTAATTTGGAGTTAAAATTGCAAACGTGGATAACATGCAAATGTAGCTTTGCAAAGCAAATATTTTGCAACCTTGCCTATATGTTTTGCATGCAGACCAGAGGTCTTCAACTGCTGATTGCAAAACCATCATACGTAATCAATACCCGAATAAACATTCGTTTGCATTCAAGCGCCGAATATACTCAAATACACATATTCGTTGATGATTTTAAATTAATCAAACCAAGTGATTTTTGTTTCATCTTTGCTTTAATCATTGGTCGTTTTCATACCATTCATTCCATACATATTCGTTCGGATCAACGACGATTATTTTGATGTAGAATAAATCATTGTGAATGCTCCGTAATATCGAAAGTTTTTAATTAATGAATATAATCACCAGGGCAAGGACTATCATGCAAATGCATGTTTGTAGTCAGTGCCCCAAAAATGATTTTGACCAAATACTTTGCCGAATCAAAGAATTTGCAAAAAAAAAATGGCATCGATTTGTTGTTGTATATTTTTGCATATTTTGCTTTTAAGTGCATATTTTATTGCATATTTTATGATTTTTATTGCATATTTTGCACATTATTGCATATTTTTTTAATATTTTTAAATATGAAATCCTATTTAAGAATCCATACTTTAAAACTAAAAAAAGAATTCTAAAGAATTAATTATTTGGAAGCTCTGTTGGTAATACAACACTACACTAGAAAGAGAAACACATAGTATACAATATACTACTTTTTTCTCTGAGTTACGAAAGTGAGTACGATTTTATAGTACACATATTTAAGTTCTTTATTTATAATAAAGTTTTTTTCAGGTAAAATGCCACTCACCCTGAATATTTACAATCGACTGTATTTCTTTTTATTTTCACTGAATAATCTAAAAATATATTTAACTGCGTGTATTTGAAGACATATTCAGTGTGTTCGTTTACTCGAATTACTTACTACTTTTACTACAATTGCAAAGTTTTGTTATTTCCAGCTGTAGTAAATATAGTAACTTGTAGTAAGTAAACGAACAAACTTATTGTAACCGATACCTGAATTTTTACGTTAATAAATATAATTAAAAAAACATTTATTTTTAATTGCATATTTTTTGGTTTTTAGTGCATATTTCGTTATAAATGCATAATTAAGTGCATATTTTCTATTTTATAGTGCATATTTTAAGCGCATATTTTCGATTTTTTAGTGCATGAAAGTCTTTGCCCTGATAATCACTAATAATATAAGCTTTTAAATACTAGTTAAACTAAAATATTCATCTTTGGTATTATTTTTGAAAATAAAGAATTACTATTACTACTAAATCAGAAAAAACAAAAATGAGCGCGGATGAGTTTATTCATGATTGTAACCAAATAAAAGGAAAACAATTTCATAACAATAAAGAGGGGGTTTACAGTATCAGAAACACATTTAATAAATGGTACAGTGTACATTCCCATTATAAAACAAAAGGATTTTTTTTTTTTTTTTATTTTATAAAACAACTAATACTTTGATTTATTCATGTGAGTGCAAATGTTCGATCAGTGTGATTTTATTCAACAGCGAGTTTTTTGAGTGATAAAATGTGAATAAAACATGTTCGACAGACGACTCAAACTGATCCGAACTACGCGTTCAGCAGCAAGGTAGTGATTTTATTCAACATTGAGTATTGTTGATTGATTAAATGTGAATAAGAATTTTAGTGTATGATTAATTCAAGAAGAAAGTTGATTTTGCAGTTCTCTAATGTATACTAAAGCCACATCCAGAGACTTTTAATTATAGAGATAGGAAATCAAATCTTACACTACTTAACGATACTACGATACTTACTGTATTAATATGAATATTAAAAACTCAAAAACTGTCCAAAATAAGGAAAAAAAATAAGCGCGGATTATATTCAAATAATAAGATTTGATATATCCGTTTGTTTTTTGCTTTGCTTTTTGTTATTATGGAAATTTAAATAAAAAAAGAAAATAGTCAATTTTTTGAACAAAGTGCCATCTAGTGATAACAATGTTTTTATTACTTATTTTATTGGTGATGCCATACCCCTAGCAATAACTTGCCGAAAATCGAATGATGTAAACCAGTCATTAGCAATACCGATAAATAGTTGTGTCTGTTATGAATACAATCCACAATCCGGTTGTTTCTGCTTAAACCCTAATTTAAGGGTATATTTGATGAGGATACCCGTATTTGTAGACACCACTTTCGAATATTGACAATTTTTTAATAAATGTAAAAGACGTCATTGCTGGCACTGTATACTTCAATTATTCCATGAGTACAATAAACTTTAAAATATTAATTTTAAAGTTGATTGCACGTATTGAAATAAATCCGTAAAAATAGCAGGAAAAGGAACCAAAAATTAACTAAAAATATTTTTATATATTTAGTTAGAATATTCTTCCACCTCAAGTCCAAATTCTAATATGATATTGTCATATTAGATTTTTATTTGTTGTTTCAAAAAGGGTTGATCATTTTCATAATAGACAATACAATTGTTTCGTAGACATCACTCTACTCTTCAGTTGTCCGCAATAAGAAAATGATAACTTTCCTACTCAAACCGAGACATTACATAAGGTACAAAAAACCAACGGGATGAGAATTTTGTACTTTCGTATATGAACTGTCTGATTTGGTAAAACCAGTTATATTTTTGCAGAAAAAACTGATGAAATTAGCAGGTTTTTTGCTAAATGCTAGTAAAATAAGAACAGCAAAAATAAAACTGTTAATTTTACCGAATTTTAGTTATATTTAAGTTAACTTTTAGTTAATTGAAAATGACAAATTGTACTCCATATTCTGCAGAAAATTTTGCTAAATATTAGTAAACTAAAAGTGGGAAAAAGAAACTGTTAAATCTTAAAATTTTGTGTTATTTTAAGCTAAATTTAGTTGAGTGCAAATAGCAGTCTATCATGCTAAAATCAGCAGAAATAAATGCTGAAAAAATTGTAAACAGCTGTTTTCAAAAGGCTCGATTTTTTTTTAAACCAAATACAACAACGTCCTAGTAAACCAATTTTAATGGGTTTGATCGAATTCCAACCAATCTTTTTCCTGTGTTTTTTAATTAAATAAAACATTTCTTATTTTTCTATTTTGTAATCTTTTAAAATCCTTTAATCGGATTTTCGAAATTTTTTCATATGAGATTAGTTTATATTCCACTTAATTCATTTGTTTAAAAAATTACATCAAAATTTTTAGAAAATTTAATCTGAAGAAAAATCTTTTTATGCTTTTTATTTTAAATAAATTCTGAATGAATTTACTGCAGTACGTGAAACTAAATAATATTTTCCAGCATGCATTATTATTTTTAAGGAATTTTCCCTTAAATTAACTAATACTTTGTTAGTATTAGTTGGAAAACTTATCGACGCTGATAATGAAATTTCAATGGTAATGAAAAATTTCCATTTATATGAATGTTCCCTCTAGTTTGACTCTAGATCATAAATTAATATCACTTTCTGTTTAAATTATTTTCAAATCAAAGAAAGATGATACAATTTTTTACATCGAATTCTTTCAAATATATTTTTATTCTTTGTAATTTACTTGTAAAAAATTGTATCATCTTTCTTTGATTTGAAAATAATTTAAACAGAAAGTGATATTAATTTATGATCTAGTATCAAACTAGAGGGAACATTCATTTACTTAAAAATAGGGGATCAACTAAATATTCCCCCATTCAATTTCCATTTATGTTTTAAAACAATTTAGTTCAAAAATTATGTAATCTACATTGCGTTACCAATTTTTCATTAAAAATATTTTAGTTAAATGTTTTTTTTTATTATTACATTAACTGTTCATTTCATAATTTACCAAACTTACTCGAAAAAGTCTAGGTAACTTTCGGTAAAAAGAAAAATACAAATACACTCTTCTCAGCGCTTTCATTTGCAGAATTTTCGAGTACATTTTTCGAGGCTTTTGGTAAGCCCCGGTAAGTTTGGTTCCTGCGGTAATATACGGGAACACACTTAATGTGAACACAGTTTGATTAACCACATTAAATAAACAGCAGCAAATACGAGTAATTAATAATTCATGAACAAATTTACAACACAGTGGAACAATAAGTTTAAGCTTCAATATTTCTCATTTCATCAGCTTAACAAACCCTTAAAAAGATTGACAAAGTAAACTCGGAAATTGCCTTTAAGTTCAGATACATTATACAAGATTTCACAGTTTTTGAACATTTTAGTTTGCTTATATTAAAAATGTTCAAATTTTGCTGACTTGATGATTTATAGTTGATTTTTAAAAATCGGCCATAAGGAATCATGAAATTTAGTCTTCTATTTTCCAAAATAGATTCGGTTGCTGCAACCGAGCCAATTCGGTTGGATAAAATTCGGTTGTCACAACGGAATTGTTTTTAGAGTGTGCAGACAAATTAGCTCAAAAGCTTTTTCAACTGTGCGCTGATCCGATTTAAATATTTTTTAATACAAAACTGCCACAACCAAAACGTTTTTCACGTCTTCGCGCAAGTTTTTTTTTTTTTTAAGAGAAGTAACACTCAGGAAATTCTTCCTATTAATAAACGTGTTGCTTCCTTTGGAAAGGGGATTGAGAAGAAGTGAAAGGTGGTGAAAGATGGAGGGCTTCAAATATGGCAACACTGTAATTGCGCGAGATGTTGAATTTTAGAACAGTTGTTGCGCGCCATTTCATGGTGAATTATCGAACTTTGTTGAAGTTTTTTAGTTCATAGCCCTGTTATATTATTTTACTTCGGTGGGGTTAAGCGCTATGGGAACACCGAAGGAGGACGCTGCGCCCACAGCGCCCATTATTAAGATATTTTAAGAGAACCAAAACTTGTTACACAGTGTAATGCATAGAATAAAAAAACAAATGTCTTGATTAGTAATTACAAGCAACAACAATTAAAATGCAAATTGAGTTATAATTTAATATACCTACATTTGATAATTAAGTAAAATTCATATTAATCATATGAGCAGTATGTAAGCATTAGTTAAAAAAAGAAATCGTCGTCTGCAATTCGAGCTTGCATCGAATTTCACATATTTAAATTTTAGTTCAGGAGCGTGCCTGAGAACTGTGGACCATGAATAAACGTTCACTCACTTGCTCAGCCCCAGGCGCGAACTATTATATTTTGATATCTCAATTATTTATATAACTACATACAAAATTATAATTCCATTCATTTATTCTATTTAATAGATTGAATTTATAACAACAAATGGCACCCAACAGAAGCGACGAACAAATTGTTAATCCTAATGAACATCTGAATATACCAAAATGGATAAATGAAGATTATTTTACTAAGATATTGGAAAAAGATGTACCTGATTATAAAAGTATTACAAAATTTACACCAATTGCTGCAACAGCGCCAGGTGAAAATTATACATCGATTATGGTGCGTGTTGTAATCGATATTGTATTGAAAGGTTCGATTTTTAATAGAGATCAAGAGTGTATTTAAAGTAAAATTTCTAACATCATAAATTTTTATTATTTTAGATGGTTCTTCCAAACAGGTTTCATATATTTTAAAAACTGTCTTGGATCCGAGTAATAATGGTGCGGCTTTTGTGAATTCTATGAATCTGTTCCCCAAAGAAAAACAAATGTACGCCTGTTATATACCAAAATTTGAACAACTTTATAAAGAGGCTGGTGTTAATGTAAAACTAGGACCTAAATGTCTGCATTTTGATGAATCTCCCGAAAGAATCACATTGGTAATGGAAGATTTAAAACCCCAAGCATTTGGTAACATAGATCGTTTGAAAGGTTTCAATATGGAACACATGGTGGCTGTACTTAACAAATTGGCAGAATTTCATGCTGCCTCGGCAGTATTTGAGTTTTTAAATGGACCTTATGAAGCCATATTTAATGCCAGTTTTTTCACCGAAGCTAATCGTCCACTTTTCACTGCTTTGTATGAACCACGAGTAAAATTATTTAAAAAAGCTATGCTTGAGTGGGATTTGGAAGATGTAGAAAAATATATTGCCAAAACGCCTACACTCGATGAGTACTTCGATGAAAACTTACGTTTAAATATAGCTAATCCAGATGAATTTAATGTTTTAAATCATGGTGATTGTTGGGCAAATAATATAATGTTTACTCATGATAAGGATGGCAAGGTCAAACAAACGTTATTTGTTGATTTTCAAATATGTAAGTGGGGTTCACCCGCTCAAGATTTATGGTATATGTTTACGACATCTGTTAATTTGGATATAAAAGTAAAAGAATTTGATCATTTCATACAAATCTATCACAAACGTTTGGTAGAGTGCTTAAAGTTATTGAAATATTCAAAGACCATACCATCTTTAAAAGATCTTCATATATTAATGTTAAAATATGGTTATTGGGGTAAGTTTTAAAGCAGTTTTATACTGGGATGCTTTTATTAAAAACATCTTTCTTTGTATTTAGGTGTTTTTACTGCTAACAGTGTTTGCACTGCAATTTTGCTTCCCTCGGATAAAGATGCCAATATGGATAATATGTTGAAACCCGGTCCCGAGGGTGATACGTTACGTTATAAGGCTTTTACCAATCCAATATATATCAAGGCTATGAAACAGTTTTATCCATTTTTAGATAATAAGGGCATTATTGATGTGACTTCCAAACGTTGACATTCAATTAATTAATAATTCTTAAATTCTATTAAAATGATACTACACCAAAAGAATTATCATCACTTCAGTAATAAATTTCTTCATAGTTTCAATAAAAATTGTCACTCGTCCATTAAAACTTTTCATAGAATCTATGAAACAGGTTTCATTAAAGTCAATGTTTATGAAAAGTTCATAAAAATAGTGAAACTCTTCATAAAATTAATAGGCCACTGGTCCAATGAATAAATCATTCAGACAGTGAAGAGCTTCATAAAATCTATGAAGCAATTTCATTTAGTATTATTTATTATAGTTGGTTGTTGTCGTTGCTAAGCTGGAGTGGATAAATAAAAAGTACTTAGTAAATGCAAAAGGCGTAATAAAATCGAAGCATATTTTACGGATGTACAAAATATATTTATCTAAAAAAAGAATTCATTAAATTAAAAAGGTTCATAAAAAAAGGTTCGAAAAAATTAATATAATTTATAAAAAAAATTTCATAGTCCAAAATTAATAAAAAAAAAATTAATTAAAATAAAAATAATAAAAAGTTAATTTAAAAAAAAAAAAATTACAATTATAAAAAATTATTCTCTCAGGAAAAGACGATATTTTATAAAAAAATTAAAAAAAGTAAATACTATTGAACAATTTCATATATATGTATAAAGAACATTTTCATTAAATTTATGGAGATCTAATTTATGAAATTCAATTTAATGAAATTATGAAATTTTATGAAAGAAAAGTTATGCAAAATTTCATAACATTAATTAAATATCATACACATAATGAAATTCTTCATTGGTTCTACGAAAAAAATTCTATGAAATTATATCATTAATATCATGAAGGATAATTCTCTCAGTGTAGTATTTACATATGTACAAATGAAGTCAGGATTATTAATAATTATGAATAAAGTATAATAAAGGCAATTAGTAACACAAAATAAACTATTAGAAATATAGGCATCGGTGATTGCTAGGGATCTATAGTTCTTAACATATCCCAGGAAAAAATTTGGAAATAATGATTTGCAAACTACTTCTTTAACTGCTTCACAAGTATCCGTTAGTGTAGTTTTACAGCCGTTTTTAGAATTAATTCTGAACAACTTCAAAAAATTAAGTCTTTCATTGCTTCCAAAGTACCATATATATGCCTTAGTATATTTTTACAGTTTTTTTTAGAATTACTTCTGAACAACATCAAAAAAATCACTTAAGTATTGCTTCTAAAGCATAATTGCTCTAAAGGTGATCATAAAAAGTGATTTTGGTATCATTTGGTATTTCCAAACAGAGGGTCGCGGGTTCGATTCCCAGCGGGACCAATATTTTTAAATTTTTTTTTATTTTATTAATTTTTTATTTACTATTTATAATTAATTTGTTTAAAATCATTTTTTTTAAATTATTAAATTTTTAAAAATATGTACATATACATACATATATAAAAAAAATTACAATATGAGAAATTGCTTTTTATGCAGTTGTAAAAATAGTACACTCACAATATATTTTCTATAACCGATTTGTTTTCAATTGAAGAATCAATTAAAATACATTGAAATATATTGTTTAACTTTTTTCATCAATCAATAAAAAACAAACTACAAAAAAATAAATATCTTCTGTACGAGTTGATATTTTCAATCAAATGTTCTATTTTTAGTTTTCTATTTTTAGAAAAAATAATTTTAATAATTTCGTTGTTTTCTGTTTTAAAACAAAAACTCAAATACATTTTAAGATACTAAAGTGTCTTTATTACGATACTAACCTTAGTAAAAAATGTATTAACTTTTGCAAATGGAAACTGTTTCGCTGGAAATTTTGCAAGAACAATTTTTAGCGGTAACCCCATATTACACAAAAGTTGGGCTTTGGGGACATCTTGGAAAGCTATGCTGTCATACAAGATTTTTCAAAAATCTCGATTTTAACGTAGAGGCTGACGTATGAATACATTGTTTTATTGAAATATTTTCCTTTTAATTGCTTCCTTACTAAGGCATTACATTTATTGAGGCCGATTGCACATTCGGCGAGTAAAGTCGCTGAAATAGCAAAAAACCATAAAAACGTATATAAAACGCTAAGTAGTAGTTTAAATATCAAGATTAGCACATCGCATTTATATCGTAAATATGGCCACAGTTCCTGTGCTTACATTTTAACACAAAAAAATGCATATTAATTGAATTTGAAAAATTTTTTATATACAAAACTGAATGGACAACCGCCAAACTTTAAAGACATTTAGCGAAAAATAAAGTACGCTATTGTAAATATATAAAATTACTGGTAAGAGCTCTATTAATTTTTAAAAGTCAAGATTTTGTCATGCAGTGATATTGGGCTAAACTGCAGTTTGTGGGGTTTCGTCAAAAAAATATAAAAAATATGACCCCCTCTGGAATTAAAAAAGAAAAAAACCGAAATTAATTTTGGGTGGGGCTCTACCCCGGGAGGCCCGTGGGGGGGGGCAAAAAACGGGGGGACATAGTAACATGTAAGTGTGGGTACTCAAATTAAAGGAAATTGTCCACGATTTCAACAATGTTATTTTTTTTTTAATCCATAAAACGTAGCCCTAACTTGAGCCATTTTAGTTCCTTAAGGGGGGGGGGGGGGCTGAAAATTATAAAATTTTTTGTATGGTAAAATGGTACTCAAATGATATAAAAGGTCCCCCACGACTTCAAATACTATTTTTTTTTTTCAATAATCGATAAAGGCATTAAAAATTTAGACATTTGCATAAAAAAAATCTATTTTTTACCATCGTTTCCAATTAAATTGATTTTAGATTCGTCCAACCAAAGCACATTGCGCCACTTTTTTCCATGAACAGGGCCATCCCAATTCTTATATGCTTTTGCGAATATTAGTCGATTTCGACTATGTCATTTTGTTAGCATTGGCACTTTCTTTGAACATCTCCCGAATATATTTTGTTCTCCTAGCCGTCTTCTTACAGTTCTAGCAGAAATTTCGACTCCTAATTCTGTTTTAATTGTCCCAGCAGACTTGAAAAGGTCTCGACTAGATACCAGTTTTATATGTTTTTCTACTTTTTCAGTAGTCTTCCTTGGTCTACCTATTACGAAGTGTGGTTTTGGAGCTATTAAAGCATTATAAACATTATTCTGGGACCTTCCAATAGATTTCGCTATTTCCCGTTGGCTTTGAACTTCATTTTTCAGCCTTTTAATGATTAATCTTTCGTCCTCCGAACAATGCTTACCACAACCCATATTTTCCAAATTGTGTATATGTTTTGTTAAATAAAGATTATTAAATTATAAAGATTATTAAATTAACACAAAAAAATATTTTCACTAATATTTTTGACGTAAAAGGAAAATTGTATAATTTTTTTAATATTGACCCTATTGTTTTGTCAGCTCCCATTCACAACTTTTTACAATTAAGGGAATGTACCGAATTCAATATATTTTTGAAGTGTTGGCAAATCAGCATAAAACACCATATATTAGTAACAATTTTCGCTAAAATATATTCGCAATCTTACTTACAAATTACCCAAAATATAAAGAAATGTATGAAAAATATTAGTGACCCTAGTTTTTGTCCCTAACTGTATAAAACAAACCATTTTGACCAAAAAACAAATCCAAATTACTTATTTGATTTTTTTTTTTTAATAGAAACAAAAATTTAAATATTTGACTGAAATAATGACTGATACAAACAGTTAAACAATATATTTCCATGCATTTTAATCGATTCTTCAATCGAAAACAAACTTAATCTATTACTTTTCAAATAAACTTCAATCGGTTATGGAAAATATATTGTGAGTGCGTATTAAATAAACGTTTATAAAATTAATTTTGTTTGAAAAATTTGTTTTATAAGCCATTTATAAATTTAAAAATGACTATGCAGATGACCATTGGTGAATTTTTTAAAGATTCAAAATTAGAAGTCACTTTTTAAAACTAAATATGTTTTTAATAAACAAAATAAAAAGATAAGAATATCTTGTCTAACACGGATTAGACAAGATATTTATGTTTTTAATTTGTTTTATCCCATTACCTTTTAACTTTATTAAAAGGCTTAAAATCTTTTCAATTTACTCAGAATAATATGTCTGTTGGCTCAACAGAATTTTTTTAATCTAACAAAATAAATTTCGATAATTACAACGACATTAAAAATAAATAAAATTTATCGGTTGGAACTACGAATCTGTTTTCTGTGTGTAGGTTCTTTAAAATAAATTATTTATAATTTATTTTTAACACTCAAAATTTAAGCACTGTGAGTTTTTAGTATTTTGTTAAATGAAGATCATTAAAATCGTTGTTTTAATCAGTGTTTTTACTAAAAATATATTAAAAATTAGTCAAATCGATTTCAAACCCGTTTGATAGATTTTTTTTTACTGACTTATTGTTTTTAGTGTAAATTTAAATTTAAAAACAATTGCTGTCCTATTAATGGCAAAGTCATGACGTATGATCTTCAGCATATACTAATTTGTAAGTCCCGTCGCGACGTTTTGGGAACAATTTCAATATAAAAACATCTGTTAATACGTTTAAGGCGAACCCTCGGTTAAAGCGAACTATTTTTAATGACCTAACAAACAAATTTTGATATAATTTTCCATTTTTAATACGAATTTTTTTATATTTTTCTTTGTGTTTTGACAAATTTTAAACCGAAAGCATAGACATTTTTTTTTTAAATAGCACAATTTTTTAAATGGTTTTTAGGAATTTTAAATATATTATGGATAATAAAAAACTTTAAACAAATATTGCCCCGGTTAATACGAACCTTGCTTATAACGAATTGATTTGCCTGGTCCGTCGAAGTTTGTCTTAAGCGAGTTTCTCTGTACCAAAAAGAAAGATAAACCTGTTAGATAAACAAAATTTGGTTGGTATCTTAACTTAAAATTGTTTACAAGTAGTTATTAATCATAATAATAACGAATATCCAAAAAGACAGGTTTACAAACGTTATATATTTGCGCTTAGTTTGTTATTTTTTAGAATATAAATTGAAATTGTTGAAGAGATTACATATATACATTAAATGAAAGATAAGATTTACAAAACGAAAACAAAAATTGTAAATGTTTATGAGTATATTTTAATTTGACATTAGTTACCAAATAGAAATCTGTACGGTTTCTCTAGCGTGCCGTGCCGGATGGCTCTCTTCGGTAGTTAGTCTTTTACATAAAAACCTATCAGCTGCTTTGCCAGAAAACAGCTGATACGTATTTTGATCAACTTAAAATATCAGTTTAGCATCATCCATCACAATTTTTATTTTGTTTTATATTAATTTTTTGATATTAGCTTTGAAAATTAAAACTAAAAAATTGTTTAAATGTTGTTTGTCTACTATTTTTTGAGTTAAATCTCCGCAGAGACTTGTGTAGACCTAATAAATTTCGACATCGGCTGAAGGAAAAAATTGCTGTCTGTGAGAGGAAAGCTGACAAGCTAGCCAACTTTTAGTCAACTTATACAAAAAATCGATTTAGCGGATAAAAAATATAATAAAAAAATTATAAAAATAATTTTTAGTTTTTTTCGAAAAAAAAACCGTTAGTATTTTTAAACCAGAAAATGGACGGCGGTTGATTTATTGTACACTTTACCATAATTTATAAATATTTTCTAACATATTTGTCGAATTTTTTTTTTTTTTAATTTCCAACTGGGTAATTGCATCTATTTGAGGCCCTACACTTTGGTTTGTCCAATAACTTAACTTCATAAAGTAGTTTAATAACACACACTATGTTTCTGAATTATTTTGAGTATAATATTTTAGTTTTATTCTTTTCATCGACCAGTGTAGTTTTGTACTGTTAAATAAACAAAATAAAAAAATGCCAGCAAATAATAATATTATAAATCCAAATGAAAATATATCCATACCATCATGGATTAATATTGAATACTTTAAGGATATTTTATCTAATGATGAACCTCAATCAACGTCTGTGAAAAATTTTAAACCTATCGCGGCTATACCACCAGGAGAGAATTTTACTTCAGTAATGTTGCGTATACATATGGACTTAGAAATGAAAGGTATTTGGCGATAAATGATATCAAAATTTGTAATACAGTAGAGAAATTTTGTTGGGCTGAAAAATATTTTTGAGTTTAAACAATTAAAAGAAAGTTAAAAAAAAATCTAAAAGCTACAACCCAGCAAAATCTCAGTAATGGGTGCAATTTACTACCCAGTGTAGAAAATCATTACCAGATATGTGGTTATGTAACTACATACTTGGTAATGGTAACTAGTTACTTTTGTTATTACATTTGTTATTACCTTTATATGGCGATGTCGCGAAAAATAATGAGTTGTCGTTACACACCAACATACGAAAAATCAAAAAATATATCGTTACCTATGTGCTTACCAGTACTGACAAAAATAATGAGTCTAAAAATAGATTTTCTAAAAAATAAATTATATAAAAAAAAATATTTTTTATTGTATTTTTTTTTTTTTTAATAAAATTTGCGGTGCGGGAATCGAACCTGGGTATACAGATTGCCAGTCAACAGCTCTACCATCTGAGCTATATCGACATGTAATATTTAATAGATAAAAACACAATTGACCTGCTGCACACAAGTAAGCTTACTCGCCAACATACAAAAAATCAAAAAATATGTGGTTACATATATCCTTACCAGTGTTTAAAAAATATTGAGTCCAAAAATAGATTTCAAAAAATTTTCAAAAAAATCTAAACAATTATTTTCTATTTGAAATAATGATATAAATAAGTCATTATCAGTAACTCATTATTATATGTTTTAAAATAATGCAGAAGGTAAGTGGGTGTCATTACTGGTAGTCCAAAAAATAATGATATGTCATTACCGTTTCTACACTGGGAGATTTCAAAAAATTTTCAAAAAAATCTAAAAAATTATTTTCTATTTGAAATAATGATAAAAATAAGTAATTATCAGTAACTCATTATTATATGTTTTAAAATAATACAGAAGGTAAGTGGGTGTCATTACTGGTAGTCCAAAAAATAATGATATGTCATTACCGTTTCTACACTGGGATTTGGCGATAAATGATATCAAAATTTGTAATACAGTAGAGAAATTTTGTTGGGCTGAGAAATATTTTTGAGTTTAAACAATTAAAAGAAAGTTAAAAAAAAATCTAAAAGCTACAACCCAGCAAAATCTCAGTAATGGGTGCACATTACTACTCAGTGTAGAAAATCATTACCAGATATGTGGTTATGTAACTGCATACTTGGTAATGGTAACTAGTTACTTTTGTTATTACATTTCTTATTACCTTTATATGGCGATGTCGCGAAAAATAATGAGTTGTCGTTACACAACAGCATACGAAAAATCAAAAAATATATCATTATCTATGTGCTTACCAGTACTGACAAAAATAATGAGTCTAAAAATAGATTTTCAAAAAAATAAATTATATAAAAAAAAATATTTTTTATTGTATTTTTTTTTAATAAAATTTTCTGGTGCGGGAATCGAACCTGGGTCTACAGATTGCCAGTCAACAGCTCTACCATCTGAGCTATATCGACATGTAATATTTAATAGATAAAAACATAATTGACCTGCCGCGCACAAGTCAGCTTACTCGCCAACATACAAAAAACCAAAAAATATGTGGTTACCAGTGTTGAAAAAATATTGAGTCTAAAAATAGATTTCAAAAAATTTTCAAAAAAATCTAAACAATTATTTTCTATTTGAAATAATGATATAAATAAGTCATTATCAGTAACTCATTATTATATGTTTTAAAATAATGCAGAAGGTAAGTGGGTGTCATTACTGGTAGTCCAAAAAATAATGATATGTCATTACCGTTTCTACACTGGGTAATATCTAAATAATAAGCAGTAGAATTAGGGTCTACTGCATATAATTCGATGTCAAAACTCATTATTTTTGTTCGACAAGGTCGTTTTTGTAAGTAGTTGTCCATATTCGCTGCATGAAAAACCGCATAAAATTTGTGCACCCACTTACCCGCTGCATTATAAAAGTATATAAAATAAGTAGTTACCAAAATAAGTAGTTATTCGTGTGCTTATACACAGTTAAAAAATAAGTGGTTGCAAGTTGTTAAATAATAGGACTTATTTATATACTTACTAGTGGTTAAAAAATAAGTAGTTACCAAATTCACATTATATTTATAAATAAATAAGTAGTCGCGCGAAAGCTAGACTGCTTACAAAAACTGCTTCGTCTAACAAAACTAACTAGTACTGACGCCGAATTATAAGTAGTAAAAAACTTACTAGTGGTTAAAAAATAAGTAGTTACCAAATTCACATTATATTTATAAATAAATAAGTAGTCGCGCGAAAGCTAGACTGCTTACAAAAACTGCTTCGTCTAACAAAACTAACTAGTACTGACGCCGAATTATAAGTAGTAAAAAATTTAGTAGTAAAAAATATACCCAACACGTCTATATGGACAGCTTATAATAAGGGTATTCACGATGGTACATGTGCATATTTGCAATTTGCTAATTTGCTATGCAAATTGTAACATATCGTGAGCGTCTTTTTTAAGATCAATTGCATATTTGCTTTATGAGCTATTTTGTTCACTGCTGCTAACTTTTTTCCTAAAAATATCGCTAAATCAAACTAAAAAATCACTAGAAATTAGCTGAAAATGGTAAAATATCGCTAGATTTGACGAGAAAATAGCTAAATTGGCAACAGTGATTTTGTTTACGTCAAAAGTAAAAATAAATCGTATTTTTGAGAAAATTTGTGAATCATAAAAATAATAATAAAATAATAAATAATAAAAATTTTATGTTAATAAAAAATCACAAACAATTTTTTTATTTAATATCTTATTTTATAAATCATAATATGGCGGCTGATATGTTAAAAACAGATGTTTTGTTTTATTTGCAACTTAGCTTATATGCAAAGTGATTTTTGCTAAAGGTTTTTTTATTGCAAATGAAGAAAAATAAAGCAAATTGCAAATACATACATTTTATTGTTGTGTTGATGCAATCGTTGTTTTTTTGCAATCATTTGCAACGTTTGCATCGTTTGCAATACCCATCGTGAGGACCCTTAATAAGTTTGTGTTGATGTTTGTAATACCAAAAAATATTCGACTTAGACTAGCCTTTCCAAATGTCTTGCTTTCTGCGGATTGTCCCGCTTTTTGTCATCGATATGACAACAAAGTCCCACTTTTTCTAAGTTTTCTTTGAAAAAAGTTTCTTCAAAGGTAAATTGTAATTTGCAATTTGCTTAAATTTAACTCATAATTATATTTCTTATATTTCGAAAATTTAACAATTATTTAGCAAACAAGTTCTGCTGATTTCAGTAGTTTTAATCGCGGAACCTTTTTTGTTAATTTTAAGTAGCTTTTTCTGCTATTCTTACATACTTATTTCTATGAGTCTAGTTTCTGTTTGAAGCCAGATTCACAATGCTGTATTACTCCACTCTGAGTGGATTTTATTCCTTTCTTATTTACACTTACATATTTTTTGTATCATGATATCTCTATTTTACACACTCCACTCTGCAGCGAACTAACATAAGCAAACGCCGCGATACGGGTCTTCTAATTTAGCCTCTATTTTCACCCCTCACTCCCAGAATCGACCTAACTTTTGCTAACCTGAATTTGTTTCAAAATGTAATTAGTGCTCAATGTAATAAAGCTTGTTTAGTGAGCACTCTGCATGTATAATATGCATTAGCAAATAAAAATAAAATAAAGGAATGAAGGGACACAAATGTATAGAGAAAATCAATTCTCAACAGAATTTCTCTCCACATTTATTTTTTTTATGTTTTCACTAGCACTACCCTTACGTCTGGCTAATTCAGGCTTAACTTTATAAAATGTAAAATTTACCATAAAGGTCTGGGGTGTGGTTCTCTCCTATTTGCATAAAATTTTAGTGGGACAGAGGGGTCAGAAAAAATTAAAATTTTGACAAAATATGATCTCTCAATTATTAAATTTTTTATTTTTATGAATTTTACTGAAACTATTTCTGTTCCTTTTTTTAAATAAAATTATTAATATAAATTTTTTCTGTTAATCGATTAATTTTCAAATTTTATTCGATTGGTCGGTTAAGAAAAAAGCCTAAATTATTATTTGCACGATTAATCGATTAAAATAAAAAGTTGATTAATTGAATACCCTAATAATTATCAACCTTAAAAACTCAACCTTTACACATTTTCAAATCTAATATAACTTCTTCGCGTTACTTCCTAAAAAGCTTTTCTGGCATACGTTCGATTATACTGCAACTATTAATCGTAGTCCTGACTAGCCAAATCCCTCGTGCATATAATTCGTTTCATGTTCGAACCGATCCATGGCTAGCCAGGACGACGAGTTATAAACATTAACTGTTAATGGCAATACTGATCAACATTTTATTTGTTTTCGTATGTAACATGAAAACTTTTGTCGAGTTATGTATGTTTAGAATAATAATTAGAATTTTCCAAACACGAACAGTTTTTTTGTAATTTGATTTTATTATATTTTAGAAAATTTCAGTTTTTGTCAACAAAATGAAGTTATTTCGTTATATTGCAATATTAATATAAATAAAACTTTATGATATTTCGCTTCAGGCACGTCTCGTTGTAATGCCCAACAGTAATCCTCCAGCATACGTGGAATCCACTAGCACTGATATAGCCATCACCACTCCTATCAATAGCTTTCACGATTTATCATGAGTCCAAATTAGAGTGTAGTGTTTGTGTAATTATTTACTTAAAAATACTATTTAATTTTTTATTTCTCCAATTTATTTAGATGGTTCCATCAAACACAAAACTTATATTTTAAAAACCATGTTGGATGACGATAATGGCGGTGCTTTTATTAATAAACTAGCATTATTTCCAAAAGAAATGGAAATGTATTGCAAATATTTGCCAGCTTTTGAGGGACAATACAAAGCTGTCGGTTGGAATATACAATTGGCACCAAAGTGTTTATTTACTGAAATAAAGGACGGACGCATTAATTTTGTATTTGAAGATTTGAGTGTAAAAAATTATAAAAACTTAGATCGGCTAGAAGGATGCGATATGATACATATGAAACATATTTTAAGAAAATTGGCAGAATTTCATGCTGCTAGTGCTGTGTATGAAGAACAAAATGGAAATTATCCCAAAGATTTTCAAATTGGCTTCGTAGATCCAGAATATAGTTTTGATGTTCAACAAAATAGATTTGTCTCTAAATCGGTGACATACAAAAAAGCTATGAAACTATGGGGTATTGAAAATGTTGAAAAGTATATAGAGAAATTTGTAAGTATTTACAATAGGTTGTCCCGAATTTCTAAAATTTTTGAATTTCGTTACGTAACAGAAACTCATATGATGCGTATTACTGAGCTGATTGTGGGAAAAGTGTGAAGGTCATTATAGTTCACTTTTGAAGTTGGCCTTAGTAACGTATTTTTTAAAAACTTTTTCTCGAATTTTTGGAGAAAATAGGGCTTCCATTTACAGGAAGCAGAAAACATTTCTATTAAGAAATTTAACAGACACAAGGGAATCATCAAACGTTCGCTAGTGCTGAATATATTATGGGGAAAAATTTTAGAAAATTCCTTAGAGTAATTTTGGTTTACCACAGCATAACTTAAATGTAAACAAGTAATTTTTATATCTTTTGAAGTAGCTACAATACAAGATTTGAGCAAATATCTCAAAAAAAAACGTACTTGTTTTAAATTAAAGTTCCGGTAGACCAAGATTACTCTATGGAACTTTTTAAAATAGTTATTTTTAATATGATATGCTAGTCACTATCAAACTTTTGAGCCCTATTTTTTCTAAAATTTGAGAAAAATCAAAAAAAAAATTCTAAAGAATTATAAACACCATCCCCCGCCGCACCCCCCCCCCCCCCCCTCCCCATCCATAATCCGGTATTTTCCCATAATCAGATCGTTATCACGCATCGTTTGAGGACACCCTAACCTACACTTAGTTGAATAGCTTTATTATATTTTTGAAATGTTTCATTATATTAAAATTGGGTTGAATTGTTGAGGAAATTATCCCTCTTGTTGGGAACAATCTCCATAGAGACCATGATATGATAACGATTCCTGTTATTTGTGAAACGTTTCAATAATATTTATTAAATTTTTGAACTTGACGAAAATTAAAGAAGCTTTTCTTTAAATGTACTTTTTTCAAATATATTAATTTTTAAGTATGTTTTAATACTAATATAATTATATTTTTAGCCAACCTTTGACCAGTATTGGAAATGCTGTTTAAGAACTTTTCAGCAGGACACAAACTCATTCAACGTTCTAACACATGGTGATTTATGGTCTAGTAATATTATGTTCTCCTATTTAGCCTCGGGAGAATTAAATGAATTACTGTTTGTTGACTATCAAATTTGCAAATGGGGTAGTCCTGCTGAGGATCTTTTATTTTTCATATCCATATCTGCGGCCAAGGATATAAAAGTTAAAGAGTTCGATCATTTTGTTGCCATCTACTATGAACGCCTAATAGAATGTTTAAAAGTTTTGGGTTATAGAAAACCATTGCCCAAACTAAAAGATTTACAACAAGATATGTTTGATCAAAAAAATTCATTTTATGGTAAGCACTTTTCGATATACATAGATACTTAAAATACTTTTCTTATTTATTATTTTTTAGCATTCTTTGCTTGTTTTAGTCACTTGCCTGCTGTTATGTTGCCTAGTGGTAAAGACTCCACTATTCAAAATATCTCGCGGCCAGATGAAATTGGCGAAGAATTCCGCATGAAGATATTTACGAATCCTCGTTTTGTTGAGGCGATGAAAGATCTATTTCCATTTTTTCATCAACGTGGTCTCTTTAATTTTGAAGATTATGATGAAAATTTATAACAAATATTTTATCTATGTGATTGACTGTGAACTGCATAGATTACATATATCTCTTACTCTTTGGCATTTGCTGTTAGGAAAATGACTCATGAGAGTGTGTCCTAACACATCCTAAACACAGAAAACAGATTCATAGTTCCAGTCGAATTTTTCGCCAACCGAATTTTTGAGTTCCAGGTACAATCACTTTTATTCATTGCCTTAATGTTTATGGATTACAAATTCCATAAATAGAATAAATTAGAATGTATCCTATATAACACGTCCCATACACAGATAACCGATTCATAATTCCAATCGAATTCTTTGTCAACCGAATTTTTGTGTTCCAGGTGCAGTAATTTTTATTCATTATTTAAAAATTAAAAATTGTCAAATTTCAAATTAAATTTTTTCAGGTTAGAGATTTGTATATTTTGTTTATGAATAAAATTTCATCAAGAATAGAAAATCCATTGTGTTTTTTAATTTGAATTATTAAAAATATTAAAAACAAAACTATTAGGGGTTTTCATATAAACTCGTATTCTACTCGCAAATGGTGTCAATCTGGTACGTTTATGAGTTTAATGTCAAACTGCATACATAAAAAATATGGTTTTTATTTATACAAGGTCAACAAGGAATTTACGAGTTTATATGAAAACCCCTTTATGTCTTTGCTGAGATTTGAAGTTAGATTGCTAAAGCCTATATGACACTTGCTAGTTTCTAGATTCTAGTTTTTTGCACCATCAATGCTAATCATATGAAGGGTACTGCATTACCAACATCAATTTGACAGTTTGATAATTTTTCGATATAGTTGTTCGCTTCACACACATTATTTCTCACATAAGGAAATTCGTGCTCTCTTCTATTTTGGATTATTAACACTGAAACTAGCAAGTGTCATACGGGCTTAAGACTATTAGGCTGTGTCTTTACACACTGCACCACGGATACGTACATTTATTTGTTATCTAACTTTGAATTTAAATATGCGTATTAATCGTCTTTCAAGACAATTTCAGCGACAAATGTCGTTAGCGAAAAATTACAAATTATCTTAAAGAAATCGTTGAAGACCATTTCATCGATGATGATTGGCCAACTGGGTTTCTAAGGCATAACATATATCTAGATCAATTTAACGTCAATTTTCATTTTTCATTAAAAAAAACTGTAAAAATTCACCAGCGGTTTCAATGACAAGTTTTGTACATCAGATGTTAACCCTAAATATGACTACATGTCCTGTGCCTACATTTCACCACAAAAAATTGATATTGATTACATCTGAAAATTTTTTTATTTAAAAAACTAAATGGAGAACCACTAAACTTTAAAGATATTTTGCGGAAAATCTGTATCTTAGATCGAAAAATAAAGTACGCCATTGTAATCAGCAGAGCATAGAATTTCATGCAAATGCATTTTTGTAGTCATAAATCCAAAAATGATTTTGACCAAATACTTTTGTTGTTGCATATTTTATTATAAATGCATATTTTTGCATATTTTGCTTTTAAGTGCATATTTTTTTTTGCATATTTTATGATTTTTAGTGCATATTTTCCATTAAATTGCATATTTTCTTCATATTTTTTAAAAAAGTCAAATTAAGAGATTAATCAGAACTGGGTCGACAACGACAACGAGAGTTGCTTTTTCATATATTTTGTTTGTGAAGCAAAATGTCGCCATGTCGTCCGGCGATTTGTCGTCGGAATAGAATCTATTCTATTTTCGTGACGACACACTTAAAATATTTGTTAAATTGTTGCCATATTTTTAACTAATTAAAGATTGCCATTAGAACAGAGTTGTTAGAAATTCGTATTAGAGCTGCAAAAATTCGTACTTTGTTTACAAAAAATTTATTTTTTTGACAGAAGAAATATAATTGAAATTTAAAATACATAATTTACGGCAAAAAAGCAAAATTAAATACAATAAAATATAAAACAACAAGAATTAGTGAAAGACCAATTGAATTGATGAAAAATTGTGGTGAAACAAATACAACCATATTCTTGTTTTGCTTTCCTTTTTGCTAAACGTCAACAAATGTCGACGGTCGATTGCAGCTAAATTTAAATTAATCGTGACGACTTTTGCTGTCGTCGGTCGACAATCGACCCAGTTGTGATTAACCTCTAACATTAAATAAAGCATAAAGAAAAAGAAGAATTTGTAAATCTTTACGCAGCACTTAACTAGAAGAAAAACATCAAGTTGTCATATACTTAAACATTTATATTGAATTTAATTTTTAACGCTCCCAAGTAATAAATATGATTTTTAAAAATCGTTAAATTTAAAGTAAATTTTTTGGTTTGAAGCATTTACTTTTGGATTATTAGTGTATATTTTTGGGTTTTTAGTGCATATTTTGCATTTTTTACTGCATATTTTAATCGCATATTTTCGATTTTTATTTTATGAAAGTCGCTGCCCTGGTAATCAACATGCCCGAAGTATATAGAAGTGATGGTCAGATCCTAATTAAATTTTCTTTGTCATGCAGTGTTGTTTTATAATAAAGTAGAAATTTATTGATTAAAAGAATCATATATTTTAAAGAATTTATTCTAAGTTATTTATTTTTTGAAGGTATGTATAGTTGATCTTTTAATTGCTAAATGAATGTTTTTGTTTCATTTGCGATCATACAAGTAAACTACACACTCTAATAAAAATGCATGTAACTTTACCCCATTTATAGTAGGTATTTTTTCTCCTACTATAATTTCAGTAAAAATACATTTTTGTGCCTAAATTCAAATATTTACATACATTGTGTCTACATTAATTAGGCATAAAGTATGTAATCATAACTCTTTATGTGCTTAAAAAATGTTTAGGAACATACGAATTTCATGTAAAATTACAGAGTTTGTGCCTAAAATAGCATTTAAAAATATGTAAAGATACAGACAAAATGCTTACAACCAAACGTAAAATATGTATATATACATTCCTGGTGCTTTATTTTAAACAACCCAAATGATTCCCACTGCCATTTAAAGGATTTAAAAGCAATAAATGTACTTTTAAAGGATATTTTATTAGAAATTCCAAAGGCAAATTTTAAACAATTAAAAACAATAAAATAACAATAAAGTAACTAATATATTAATTAAATAAAATAATAAGTTGCATTTTCGCCAGAATTTTTGGCTCGAGCCAGCCTCGCTCATTTATCAATGAGCAAGAGCCGAAAAATAGCTCTTTCTCAGAGTTTAGCAACAATTTGGCTAGCTCGCCGTGTTAAACAAATGATAATAGATTATAAATTTAAAAAAACCGCACTTAACAAATTGCGAAATAATGGCGGAACGCGAAAAATGGCTTTATCTTAAAAAAAATTAATTAAAAAACTCAATCAGCGATTAACATTCTGCAAGCGAATATAATGATGTAAAAATTTTCCTTTTTGCAAATTTAATTTTTCGGGATTTTTTATTTTTTGCAACTAGCCACCAAACTCTGTTGTATGAAATATGTATTTCGAATTGAAAAGAACCACACTTTAAAAATTGCAAAGTAATGGCGGAACGCGAAAAAAAACTTTATGGTAGAAAAAATTAATTAAAGCACACAATCAGCAATTAAAATTCTGCAAACAAATATAACGATGGAAAAATTTTCCATTTTGGATAAAAAATTTTTCGCGATTTTCTTTTCCAAACTAAGCAGCAATCCTTGGTTTATGAAATTGGTACTATAGTCCCTAGATTATGAATTAAAATAAAAAAAACACACTTAAAAAACTGCAAGAAAATCGCGGAACACAAAAAACCTTTATGGTACAAAAAATGAATAAAAAACTTAATCAGCGATTTACATTCTGCAAACAAATATATTGATTAAAAAATTTTCCTTTATGCACATTTTTTTTTTTTTGAATTTTTTTCGCGTTCCGCGATTATTTTGCAATTTTTTAAGTGTGATTTTGTAAACTCATAATCTAGGGACTATAATACCAATTTCATATGCCAAAGTTTGGTGCTTAGTTTCCAAAAAATAAATGGCGTAAATTTTTTTTCCAAAATGAAAAATTTTTGCATCTTTATTTTTGTTTGCAGAATGTCATTCGCTGATAGTGTGTTTTAATTAATTTTTTTACCATAAAGTATTTTTTCGCGTTCCGCCATTAATTTGTAATTTTTTAAGTGCGTTTTTTAACTTTATATTCTAGGGACTATAACACCTATTTTATATAACAAAGTTTGGAGGCTAGTTGCAAAACAACAAAAAAAATTAGCAAAATGAAAATTTTTTAATTAATTTTTTTAATGAATTTTTTGTACCATAAAGGCTTTTTCGCGATCCGTGACTATTTTACAATTGTTTAAGTATGGTTTTTTTAAATTTATAATCTAGTTACTATAATACTAATCTCATAGAACAAAGTTTGGTGCATAGTTTGCAAAAAAAAATTACTAAAAAAATTTTCAAAATTGGAAAATTTTTGCATCATTAAATTTATTTGCAAAATGTTAATCGCTGGTTGAGTTTTTTAATTAATTTTTTCTACCACGAAGTCTTTTTTCGCGCTTCGACATTATTTTGCAATTTGTTAAATGCAGTTTTTTACATTTATAGTCTACGGACTATGGTACACATTTCATACAATTTAGGTGGCTAGTTGCAGAAAAAAAAATAATCGGGAATAAAAAAATTGGTATATTTATTTGCAGAATGAAGATCGCTGATTAAATCTTCTAATTCATTTTTGTATCATAAAGAATTTTTTCCCGTTCCGCCATTATTTTTCAATTTTTTAAATGTGGTTTTTTTAAATTCATATTCCCGAAAGTTTGGTGCTTAGTTTGTAAAACAAAAAATCGCGAAATTTTTTTTTTTTTGCTAATATGTGTTATTTGTATGTTTTAAGCTAGCTAGCCAAAGTTACAACTTAGGCTGCGTTCACATCTAATTCTTAAACACGTGTTTAGCTTAAACACGTATTTTAGCTCTTTATGCTAATACAACAGTTCTTTATTCTTTTACACTCGTTTTAGCTAAACATGTGTTTAAGATTTGGGTGTGAATGCCGTTTTAGAGCCCAAAATTTTACTTGGCTCTTTTTTTTTAACTTCAGAGCTTCAATATTTTTAGCAGCTCATTTGGGAACTTGCTGATTATATAGGCTCCGAGCTTTTTGTAAAAAATGACCAAAACTCTGGCTCTTTCAAGATCCTTTTCCATCCCTGGTTATAATAGGCTGTGCAAATTTTGCGGTATTGTCCAAGAAGGCTTGTGACTTGTCCTTAAGGAATTTACACCATGTGGCATGCTACTGTACAAATCAAGCACATACTCTTGAATGTTTCTAAAATAAATAGTTCGGCGACTGGTCTTTCATGAAAAGGGACGGGACCTGTGACAGTTTAGAAGATATCAACGAATACTTTTAATTTTAAAATCAACCTTCGATTGGTGCTTTACGATATCTTGATCTCTGCTATACAAGTTTGAATTCGTAATATTTCTTCTTCATTATTTACGCAATTTTGATTATTTTCATACCATATTTATAAGTCCATACATATCCACAAATTTTTGGCTAAACTTTTTTGCATTTAATATCTGCAATGCATGTCTAGAAAAGTAATATTTGTTAGTTACGACTAGGGTTTGGGATTTCCCGGACTTTTTTATTTCCCGGGAAACGGGAATGAAAAATTTGATTCCCGGGAATCCCGGGATTCCCGGGAAATATTTTTGAACAAAATTGTTAATGAAAACCACCTATATAAGTAATTTTTGTTAAAAAAAAAACACTATTTCAGTACAAATTCAGAATCCACAATGTTATTTTCCAAAGACAAATAAAACTCTTCTAGTCTTATTTCTACAATTCTTCTTATTTCATCAGCATTACATCTTCCTGATATATAAACCAACCCCAGAATATAAAATAACTTATTTCCGTTTATAAATATGTTCAAATATCTCTTTTGTGATATTCTTGTCCATTCATCTAAGATTATAGTAAATCTCCTATTGTTAGAAATATTGCTCGATATTTCTTTTATCGTGATATCTTTTACATGATTGTAGTAATTTAATATAATGTTCTTTACATCGGTTTCATTTTTTTGCAATGCCAGGTTTTTATTATAAAAACTTTCTCGAATAACGGAAGATCTAGTATGGTGCGGATTGACATTCCGTCGACTGCGGCTAATTTGGATACCATTTCAGGAAATGTTTGCCTTACCATAAAACGTTCAATGCCTATCCAGCTTACACTTTTTTCTTTGGGTACTTTGCTAATTTTAGCTTGAACGTTATTCTTGTTGTTGTTTTCTTCAAGAGAAGTTGCATGACCATCAATTTTTTTTTTTGTGAACCAAATTTAGATGTCGGATAACCAAATTTAGATACCTCCGTTAACAATTAGTCTTTTAGGGCAAATATTGCACTGCGCTGCATTGTCGTTTTTTGTGAAGTATTTACATACTTCTGACATTTTATTCTTTAATACACTCTTAAAAATGCATGTAAAATTACCACTATTAAGTATGTAACTTTTCATGTGAAATTACAGAAAATGCGCAAATTTAAGCACAATATGTTTAACAGACTTAATTACATACTTTTGTCTACAAGAATACACACAAAATACAGTGTTTTATATGTTGCTAAACATGTTTCCAACTTATAAACACATTTTCTGTAAAAGTAGATACTTTTTACAGTAACAAAATATTTGTCAAATTATTATTGAAAAAATAACAAAACATGAATATAAATTCATTGTTTTTCGTAATTCGTAAAAGCCAGAAGTCGCGCCCAAATTACAATAAAATAATGTGAAACTGTAGGGGTTTTTCATTGTTAAAGGTATTTAAATTTTTTGAAGTGCATCATTATTTATCGATGTAAATTATGATAACCTAAATGTTTTTCTATAGATTTGTGGGAAGGAAATTTAGGAACATCAAAACCTATGATCAAAATCATCCCATATGTATTCCCTAGAAGAACAAACTAATCAACAAAATAAGTGATCTTAACGGCTCAACTTTAAGCTCTTATTTGGAAGCAGCTAAGAAAATGCCCTTGACCTTTTAAACTATATGGGCTCAAAAGTATAGCAGTACCTTTTAGGAGCTTCAAGATGAAAAATGTAGCGTACCTTTTAAATAAAATAAAATATTTTGAGCAAAAAAATTAAGCTAACAAGTAAGCTCAGGCCATCCAACGACTTCGGAAAAATTTGGATATGTGATAGAGGAGAGAAAATTGATTAATACGTATTCATTTTATAAACCCATTCTCACGTCTAAAAAAGAGGTGTAATTCTGCAAACAAATAACTAATTTTTTATTCCCGATTAATTTTTTGTTTTTTTTTTTGCAACTAGCCACCTAACTTTCAACTAGCCACCTAACTAGTATGAAATGTGTACCATAGTCCGTAGATTATAAATTTAAAATACCACATTTAATAAATTGCAAAATAATGGCGGAGCGCGAAAAAAGACTTCGTGGTAGAAAAAATTAATTAAAAAACTCAACCAGCGAAAAAATTAATTAAAACACACTATCAGCGATTAACATTCTGCAAACGAAAATAATGATGCAAAAATTTTTCATTTTGGAAAAAAAATTTACGCGTTTTTTTTCTGCAAACTAAGCACCAATCTTTGGAGTATGAAATTGGTATTATAGTTTCTAGATCATGATCACATTTAAAAAATTGCAAAATAATCGCGCAACGCAAAAAAAAATTGCGAAAAAATTTGCAAAAAGGAAAATTTTTGAATCAACACATTTGTTTGCAGAATGGAAATTGCTGATTAAGTTTTTTTAATTAATTTTTTGTACCATAAAGGCTTTTTCGCGTTTCGCGGTTATCATGCAGTTTTTTAAGTGTGCTTTTTATTTTAATACGTAATCTAGGGACTATAGTACCAATTTCATACACCAAGGATTGCTGCTTAGTTTGCAAAACCAAAATCGCGAAAAAAATTTTTCGAAAATGGAAAATTTGTCCATCATTATATTTGTTTGTAGAATTTTAATCGCTAATTCTGTGCTTTGATTAATTTTTTCTACCATAAAGTTTTTTTTCGCGTTCCGCCATTATTTTGGAATTTTTTAAGTGTGGTTCTTTTAAATTCATAATGTAGGGACTATAATACACATTTCATACAACAAATTGTGGTGGCTAGTTGGGGAAAAAAATTATAGAAAAATAAAATTTGCAAAAAGGAAAATTTTTGCATCGTTATATTCGCTTGCAGAATGTTAATCGCTGGTTGAGTTTTTTAATTAATTTTATCTACCATAAAGCCTTTTTTCGCATTCCGCCATTATTTTGCAATTTGTCAAGTGCGGTTTTTTAAATTTATAATCTATTATTATTTTTTTTAACACGGCGCGCTAGCCAAATTGCTGCTAAACTCTGAGAAAGAGCCATTTTTTCGGCTCATGCTCAAATTAATAAATGAGCGAGCCAAAAATTCCGGCGAAAATACAGCTTATTATTTTATTTAATTAATATATTAGTTACTTTATTGTTATTTTATTGTTTTTAATTGTTTCAAATTTACATTTGCAATTTCTAATAAAATATCCTTTAAAAATACATTTATTGTTTTTAAATCCTTTAAATGGCAGTGGGAATCATTTCGGTGGTTTAATATAAAGCACCAGGAATGTATATATACATATTTTACGTGTGGTTATAAGCATTTTGTCTGTATCTCTACATATTTTTGAATGCTCTTTTAAGCACAAACTCTGTAATTTTACATGAAATTCGTATGTTCCTAAACATTTTTTAAGCACATAAATAGGTATGATTACATACTTTGTGCCTAATTAATGTACACACAATGTATGTAAATATTTGAAATTAGGCACAAAAATGTATTTTTATTGAAATTATAGTAGGAGAAAAAATACCTACTTTAAATGGGGTAAAGTTACATGAATTTTTATTAGAGTGTATAAAAGAATATATTAGTTTGAAAGCAGGTGTATTAAAATAAAGTAAACTTACTTGAAAATATCACATTTATTAATGAAAACGTTACTTATAAAATTATTGGCCCTTAATATAAAGCAGTATTTTAAATTTAAAGTCGACTTTATTTTTAATCATGCGGTTTTGTTCATTTTGTGTATGAAAACCTTACAAAAATATTTATATTTTCAAACATTTTGATTGGTTGAAAATAAATTAACCAATCAGAATACTTCAAAAATAAACCAAGTCTTTAACTAAAATATACATTTGAAAAATTTAGATAGTAAGGGCGATTATTTGTAAGAAACAAATTTTTTTTTTCATATTTCTTTTAAACATTTTACCAAGTTTTTAAGTTTTACTATTTAAATTTTGAATAAGTTATGCGAAAAATCTTTATTAGTTGAAATGCTCCTAATTACTTGGCAAAGATTTTTTTGTGTGTCAAATAAATTGATTCCTTTTTAAAAGATTTTAACAATGACATTTTTGTTTTGGTATTTAAAATGTTTTTTATGACTAAAATTAAAAAATCCTAATCCAAACAAAAACAATTTAAAAAATTTAATATTTTTAAAATTTCCCGTTTTCCCAGGAAAAATATATTATTTTCCCGGGAATTCCCGGCAAACTTTTCCCGGGATTTCCCGGGAATTCCCGAACCCCAAACCCTAGTTACGACATTTAAATATTATGCACTTCATCATAAATAACATACCTACGAGTATAAGAGAGATTCCTTCAATTTTTCTTATTTGTTATCCTTATTCTGCGTTATTCTTCGAAAATAAATCATTTTTTATCTATTAATTTTTAATTTTTTTACAATTTATTTCTTACTGTAATAAAGAATGTAACTTTAAACACAATGTGCCTAATATTGTAATTTACATACATAATGCGTACTTATAAAGAGAAAGTGTTTATTATCTTAGAAACATGTTTACCCACATATAAAATACTGTAGTTTGTATACATTATTGCAGACAAAAATATGTAATTAAGTTTTTTAAATATATTGTGCCTAAATTTACGCATTTTCTGTAATTTTACATGAAAATTTACTTGTTTAACTGTAGTAATTTTACTTGCTTTTTTAGAGTGTACAATATAAATCCATGTTGATAGTAAACAATTAGGCAGCTCAGCTGGTAGAGTACTCGCCTAACAAGCAGGGATGCCAGGTTCGAATCCAAGCGTTACCACGTTTATAACTGTGGCCTGGAGCTAAAAGGGCCAATGTTGCTAGTTTGATGTTTTGAGTTAATCATTATATTTGTTTTCTTGCTCTGTTTCATAATGTTAAAACTAATGTCAGAATTAAACCTGAACAGCTTCATAAATGTAATGCTGGCCAATGTCACAATGAATTCATCTATAATGAATTTTTTGTAAAACCTTCAATTGCAATTTTCTCAAAAGTGAATATTTTGACATTGGCTCTTTTAGCTCCAGGCAACAGATATATTTAATTAAAAAATATTTGTAATAAATTTTTTTCAAATCAAATTTTTTTTAAGGAAAATCTATTTTTAGACCCCTTATTATTATCACATTACCTTGGGGTTGGCTCATCGCCTATAAAATTCATCAGTGAAGTAAGGTGTAAAGTAATGTATCGGCCCCTTTGGCAACACATTATTTTACACATTATTTGGTAATAGGTCGTTTTGCAGGGATGACAGTGCTTTGAAACAATGAGGCGAAGAATCCCCCCTTTACCCTACCATTGGTGGATGCAAATGTTTATTTTTAAAATTGGAAGACAATACGATATTTATAGAAAAACCATTTTAGATGCTATTATGTTAAATAAGATATATATAGATAAAATCGGATTAGGACAAAACATCTCTAATATGATAAAATTATATATGATTTAATACAATTTAGTCCGGACAATTTTCGAATGAAAGTTTATATCATCCTATATGGAGTCATATTATATTTAAAACTTTATAAATTTCCATATAAAGTTTTTTTAATCGGGTAACCCGAATAGATATTCACCATAGGTTTTTATCTCAAATTTTTATAAATATTGTACTCTTCACCACGTAAGTATTTTTCAGAGAGACCTGTTTAATTTTTTTTAATTTGTCTTATCATTAGCCAGAGTATAATCGCTTACTATTTGTGTTGACACAAATTAAATTTAACAGCAGTATTAACGAGAAACTAAAAAACAAACAAAACAAGTATGACGACTATTGTTTATTGTTATTTACATTTTAAGCCAGAGCACCATTTTAATAAGCCCGTAGCATTTTTAATTCGATGTCAAGCCAGAGAAATGCAATCTTTTTAAAAGAGAATCATGAAAACAGTAATGCCAAAATCACTATTAGTATGAAAGCATATTTTTATCATGGAGAGTGGAACCTTAAAATGACCTCTAAATTGGCCAGTAGATAATTTACATTGCTGACGAAATCTCTTGTTTAAACAAGATTGAGGCTAATTTTGGCTATTATCTTATAAATATTTATGCGATCATGTAGTTATATCAATAAGACGAGTAAAAAAGTAAGGTGGTGTTTCTAGATGACGTTTTGATCCACACGAACGAAAATACATGCAACACAAAAACAAAATACATGTAGTCACTCATTCCTGTGACAACGAACGTCTTCTAGAAACCCCATGTAAAAGTAGTGCCTGCCAACTAAACAATACCCTACATTAGCCTGATTGAAAGTCAACTAGTGTTTGGGCCAGAATTTTTAAGTGTTAAATGGACTTGTGTTGTTATTTGTATAAAAATGAGCAAACAATCACAAAATCAGTTAGAAATTGTATTTTGCATGAGGTAAGGTATAAGAGTATTTTTAAGAAAATCGACGATATGGTTCATATGGGCACTACGTCCAAAGATGGAGCAATTATTTTCTTATGCTGTGCAAATATTTTTAGAATATTAACTCTTTCACTACCCTTGTACACTACAGTGTAAACATTTTTAAAAGAATATTTAAAATTTAATAGTGGAAAAAAAAATTTTATACTTTTTGCAAATAAGTTTATTAGGATCTTGGACTTCAAATAAAAATCATTATATGTATAAGCAGTTCAACATGGCAGTATGGTCGAGATATTCGTTAACGAAGTCTAATTTTTTTAATATATCGTAATCTCCGTGAAAAGGAGGTTTTGGTGTTTCTCCTAAACTAATGAAGATAGATAATTGAAATTTGGCATATAGCTTCATTTTATGATGAGAAGAAAACCAACCAAAGAATTTTTGGCTAAGTACTCGAATGTTTAACGGGTAAAACGGGGCTCAGAAGTTTGAAAAAATCGATTTTCGAGTGTCATTTTTAGTGGGTAGGAGGTGGAGGGGTTAAAATATGTTACATATTTTTTTTCTAATTTGAGGACTCTTAACAAGAATTTGAAGTCAAAATAACGATACATTCGCAAACAAAAAGTGGGTAGTGAAATTGTTAATTAAAATATGAAATAAATAGCTACTTATGAATTTGTCATCTATAGTAACTATGCATTTTAAATGACACATGTATGCTGAGTACACTCAAAAAAGTCAGTATACGAGTACATACTGACGTTCTTCTTAACATTTCCGTCCGGAACTTTCTGAACTTTAGATGTTTTAAGCCCAAAGTTAGCTTTAATTCTGCGCACAAAATTTTCCAAACTTTGCACGCGCCGTACTATTTTGTGGCCAGTAATGTAGCAGAAAATAGCTTTTCAAAATTTTTTGATTTTCTTTCGTTCCTGGGTCCGTTTGCTTTACCCGTTCTAGACTTTCTTTCAATTATTAGGTTTTGGTTGAACTTTTTGAGCACTC
This sequence comes from Leucophora obtusa, assembly GCA_949987735.1. NCBI lineage: Eukaryota > Metazoa > Arthropoda > Insecta > Diptera > Anthomyiidae > Leucophora > Leucophora obtusa. Next base: position 305,848,096 of record OX465295.1, read on the forward strand.
TAGAAACTGATTGCTTGCTCACGCGTACTTCTGTTCGAATCAATAAATTATTTTTAATAGGTTCAATATTTTTTAATTTGCAATTGTCTTTGATAATACTAAAATAAACTAAAAACCACTATATAAACAATTTGTGGAATTTTACCATTTTTGAGTGTAAAAATACAAAAAAACAAATACCAAATACCGCCAAACAATAACACAGTACAACACTAAAAATGCATTGGGCATGCGACATATCAATTCTGATAGATTTTAGGATCAGTATCACGTAAAATTAGCTCTAGTTTTTGAAATAATCGCAAATTTAACTTTTAGCAAAAAGTTGGTTTTTTCGTTAAAATTTCGTATTTAACCCTCTAACCGGCAAACCCGCCTCCAGGCGGGGTATATTAAATTGACCAGAAATGCGCCAAAGGGGTATTTTATAATAAGATATTATACTTTTTCAACAGAAAACAAAATTTATAAAATTTTTTGTGAAGAATTTTTTTGTATACAATGCACGGTTTGGAAGCGAGAAAGTGTCAAAGATAAAATTTCGTAAAATTTCAAAAATTAAATATTTTAAAATAACCAAAAGTTTGAAAAATCTTAAAAGCATATTTAAATTGACTAAAACAAGTCCAAGGACGCACAGGATTCCATGGGGATACCTTTAAAAGACATCGCCTCAACTTAAAAACGAATGGACGGATTTTTTTGAAATTTGGTAAAAAGAATATATTTGGTATAGGTAGCAAAGCTTATAAGTTTGAATAATATATATTGAAGTTTTGGTGCATTTTCGCTCAATTTCGCATTTTTCAAAAAACGAAAATCGCTACATCTTCTTAAGTAACAGCACAAAAAATGTAATTTTTTTATTGCAATTATAGCTTGGTAAGAGAAATAATTTGTGCCTAAGCCTAGTAATTTTTATGCGCTAGTTTTCGAGATTCACCCTTAAACTGTTTTGGCCCATATCGCCTAAAGTAGGCAACGAAAAAAAATGTTGTAGAAGAACTTATTGTTTATTTTTCGTGAGGAACACATGGTATAAATTTCATTGCAAAAAAGCTTAGGCCGGTTAGAGGGTTAAGATGAATGAGTCATACACGTGACTAAACTACGGATAATTTTTATTATGGTTTAAAAGTATAGACTTTGGGCTTTTAGAACCATACTAACTTATTTTTGTTAGATAAAGGATCTAGGATATAATTGCAATTCAAATGGAAACTTCACTTACTTTCCTATTTTGCAAATCAAGTAAAATTCCTTAATCAGGTTTGCAAAGTCTTAACACATGACGTAAATTCATATTCCACTAAATTCTTTTTGTCAAAACTTTTGCATCAACATTTTTCGAAATTCAATCTGAAACACAAATTTTATCGCTAATTTCCAAAAATGTATATTTTTCTTAAAGTAGATTTCATTTAAAATTTTGGGTGGCAGTATGTTTTGACTTGGTTTATTTTTGGAGCATTCTGATTGGTTAATTTATTTTCAACCAATTTATTTCAACCAATCAAAATGTTTTGTAGGGTTTTCAAACGCAATATGAACAAAACCGTATGTTTAACAATAAAACGGACTAAATTTGAAATGCTTTTTTATAGTACTTTTTTGAATATGCATATTTTAAAATCGTTATTTTTTAGGAATTTGCACTTAAAATATCTAAAACTTTGTTGAAATTGATTAGAAAATATGTGTATAACATATTTCAATGGTTTTATCTGTGTTTTTTAATTTCAGATTCGTCGCAGACTTCTTAATTTTTAGGTATTAGAAAAAACAATATTTTTCAGCTTTAGCAAATTTTAACTTAAAATTAAAATATAAAGTGCGAATTTTTTTGATAAATTAAATAACATGAGATGTTTAGTAATGGTATAAATTAAAAAATTGGATATTCCCTTCATCGCAGATTAATTATTAACGAAATTGTGAAAAAAAGAGAAATTTCAAATTTACCTGCATATGTAGTGAATACAATCGCAGCTGTCAAAACGTGCGATATATCAAATTAAAGTGCATATTTCATCCTATTAAAATTTTGCAAAGAGTGGTGTTCATACTTTTAATTTTGCATTTTTTTACAAAAAGTTTATTACAAAATTTAATTTTTTTGCAAATACGGTTTTGTAAATGTTTCTTAAACTATAGCTAATATATATTCGTGATCTACGTCCCAATGTCTATAAGAAATGATGTGTCGCAATCCCGATGCATCAAATTTTTATTATTTTGTTGTACTGTGTAATTTTTAGAAAAATTTGTTATTTAATAAAAAATTATATAATAATAATTACGCTTAACATTTGCTTCAGATTTTAGGAACTTTTTCCTACGAAAAAAAATCTCAGTTTGGTGAAAATTTTTCCTATAAAAAAGGCTCAGATTCTGACTAAATACATTTTCGTATATAAAATCCTAAATAACCTTTTTTGTAACAAGTTCCTATTTAATTACTGACCAAAATTTAAGAATCAGTCGAATTAAAAAAAATTTCCGCTATATTATCGTAATAAAAAATGTCTTGGATTTTGTTTTTTTCAATAACCATTTTTACAATTTGGAACCACTGACAAATTTATGGATACGTTTTTAAATATTAACGGTTTTATACAATATACACTTTCATCTTCCTAATGCTTTTTACAACCAAAATATGTAGATATTCAGCATAGACTTTTCTCCCAAATTGTTTTAAATATTCTACTCTTCACTACGTGGTTTTAAAAGAGAGCTGTTTAAATTTTTGTAAATTTCTCTTATCATTCATACAAATTTTATTTAAAAGCAGATTCACGATTAACTACAAAACAAACAAATAAAACAAGTATTTATGACGACTATAGTTTATTGTCATTTACATTTTAAGCCAGAACACCCTTTTAATAAGGCCGTAGCATTTTTAACGTAATGTCAAGCCAGCGAAATGCAATCTTTTTAAAAGAGAATCATGAAAATAGTTTTTATTTACAATTATTGTGAAAGGCTATTCTATCGCTAGTATATTGGACATATCAGAGAAATGAGATGAAAGCACCCTTAAAGAACTGAGTTTAGATATTCGTAAAATTTTGTTTATTTCGTAATAACACATTCTTGTCGTGATTATTTTTGCCCTATGCTCCTTGCAGGAGTAAAAGGAACAAATATATATATAAAATAAAATTACTCAAACTGTCCATATTCGACTCAATGAGTTTTTGTAATTTAAAATTTCATAATTTGTAAAAACTTTGAAAAATTTGTTTGTTCTCTCCTGCATAAACATTTCTGTTCCAATCTTTTTTTGTGTAATGTAGAGCTGGCACATAGACTTTTTGCAAACTTTTTCTTTAATATATAGCATACTGCTGACATTGCAATTTTATACTTAGTAAACAAAATTTTTGTGCTAAGGAAATTTTCGCGACATATAATTAAATTTTAATTAGAAAACAAAATTTTAAAATTAGCAAAATTTTTAAACAAATTCGTAAAAATTCAAGAATTTTATGTCTCTAAGTTGAAAATATATACATTTAATTGATATACGCAAAAAAAAAAAGATGACAGGAAATTCACCGACGATACAAAGAACTAATTTTTGTTTTCACCGGATTTGGGACAGAAGAAATAGATAGCGAGATAAGTTTTGACTTAAAATAGGTCCAAATGTATTGAAAGTATACCTTTAACATTAATTTGTACCATTTGGCTCAATTTTTTCGACCACTCACAAATACCTGTGATTTATTTGAAAAATTATCGAATGGATACAAAAATGGATACATTTATACAATTATAACTTGTCGAGTATTGTGATACATATATTTTTATATGATTATATCAAAAGATATTTAATTATATAAAATTATATTAACCAGATCCACCATTTTTCGGATCAGATAATATATTTTTTATATAATTATATTAACCCATACATGATTTGATCCGGAAAATGGTGGATCTGGTTAATATAATTTTATATAATTAAATATCTTTTGATATAATCATATAAAAATATATGTATCACAATACTCGATAAGTTATAATTGCATAAAATCATAAATGATTATATAAAAATCATATCTGATTATATAAAAATCATTTTTACTAGGGTAAATAAAACAAACGAAAAACACAACAAAAGTTGAACAATATTTTTTTGTGTAAACAATATTTACTAAAATTTTATTTGAAAATTTTTATAAAATTATATGGATTTATATATAATTTAATGCAATTAGATAGACCCATTTTTCGGATCAAATTCTATCAGTTTAGATAACATGCTTATCTCGTTTGATATAATTATATATTCCAATATTCGTATCAAATTAGATATGAACATATATATGGGTTTATATATGGTGATATATGATTACATAACATCTTTTTTAGTCGGGTAGCTTAAATATTACTAAAATTCTGTAAATTTAACAGTTTTAATTATGCTGTTCTTATTTTACAAATATTTAGCAAAAAAATCTGCTAATTTTAGCAGTTTTTTCTGCAGTATCATTTTTAACTAATTTTTAGTAACTTTTTCTGCTATTTTCACATATTTATTTCTATGAGTGTACCATAGATTTCTATCCAATAAGTTCAACGGCTCATGAATTACAGCGTAAATAACCAATTTTTCTATAACATGTTTCATTAATATTTACCACTGTACAAAACATTAAAAACGGTAGTTTTTTCGAAATTGCTACTTTTTCAAAAAAGTTCAAGTTCATAAATACGACTTTTCTTAACACATCTATCGATTTAATTGAAGATGCATTTATTTTGAAACTACGTTTCAGTTTACCTTTGTTGTTTGGAACCACTGGTGCTTTATCAACTATAAATTATGTAGCAGATGTGAAAATGTAAATATTATTTAAAAAGTGGATAACAAAATTAGAGCAGTAGGTACTAATTGAAAAACAAATGCAATTAACAATGATTATAAAAGCTATTGAAACATAATTATCAGTATCAACTAACAACTTAATCTGTTTTACACTACACTAATAGAAAAAATTCGGTAAACATTTTAGTTAAAACTAATTAATTAATTAAAAATTAGATTGCAGACAAAAAAGTGCTGAAATTAAAAAATAATCTGCTAATATCAACAAATATATTTGCTTAAAAATAATAGACTGCTCATTTGAGAACAGAGATACTTTTTCGCTTTAAAAAAGAATCTATGGAATCTTTGAAAATTAAAAATATTTTGTAATGTTTATAGTCCACTAATTTTAAGCAAAACATTATTGCTGATGGTAAATTCTTTTAATCAATTAGATAAAATATAGCTAAACTTTTGTACATTTACCAGACTCTTCTTGTTTTTTTATTTTACTAATATTTAGCAATCCGATTCTGATGATTTTAGAAGTTTTTTAACTAATTTTTAGTAAATTTAAATAAATTTTTATTTTTCCTTTTGCATGCATTTTAAACAGAATATGCAAAAATATATACTAACAAATTGATTTATTTTATTTTATTGTAAACATATGTTAACATGAAGCCCCTTGCCCTGTTAGTCACATAGATGTTATACCAAGTTGTGAAATAAATACATATTTGTAAGATAATTGTAAATACTTACACTTAAAATAATACTCAGTAGAAAATTCAGTCAAAAGGGTTTCAAATCGACTGGACCAATTTTAAAAAAATTTTAGTTGAAACACTGATTTAAACAAAGATTTCAGTTATCTTCATTTAACAAAATAGTAAAAATCCTCAGTACTTTAACTTATTTTGAGTTTTAATTTTTAAAATTATTTATAACTAATTTTAAAGAACCTTTTCGTTAAATTTTACACAATTTATTGTTAAAATATAATATTTTCATGTTTCTGTTATTACACCGGTAGATGGCGTCACCAGTGTATCCGAAGTTTTAAAGATGGCGCTATTTCTTTCCCTCCCGATTCTTTAAAATGATGAAAATTTCGACTACCCCTATTAAAAGGTAATCTCTACCCAAAAATGGACCTTGGTAGGGCCTTGGACCCTCGGAAATTTTTAATAAAAATATCTCGAAAACTAAGAGATATAGAGCAAAACGGACAAAATATTTGCTACTTATAAGTGCACTTATATTCCTTTAAATGATATGGACTAGGCCCGGAGAGGGCCCCGAAACCCTAAATTTGATCAATTTTTTACGGCTCAGTATAATTACAAATCAAATTGTAGTTTTGCTAATTTTTTACTTAAATTTAGTTTTGTTAAATTTAACAAAGAATGTTTTAAAATGAACAAATTTTATTTTAAGCCAAAAAAATGAATAAATATTGTTAAAGTAACAAATTTTTCTATTCAGCTAACAGACTTATTATTTTGAGTGTACTAACTTCCAATTACACGCTTGTGTTAAAATAATATTTTAGCATATACAAATTTTCAAAAAAATAAGGACTTATATGAAAAAATTTTGCTGGGAAATTCATAAACTTTTGGACTTGCAAATCGAACTATATATTTTGCTGCATATTTTGCTCTCACTGTTGAGTCTTTACTACTACAAGAAACAAATTATAAATTAAAGGAGCGTAATCAGTAATTTAGTAACAAATAATGCTATCTATATTTCTGTGGAATTGATAAAAAAAAGTTAACAATAACAACAAATAGCAACTAAATAAAAGAAACAAATTGTGCTCCTCATACTCTTTTAGAGGAGAACCAAAAAAAACCAAAAAAAAAGTTATAGTGTAAAACATACCTTACTTGACTAGACTTTGACTATGGTGATTGCAGTTCGAAAACGAATCAAACAGTTGATGGTTACAAAACGTCGTTTCAAAAACTAAAACGCGCATAAAACAATTTATTTTAAAAAAAATAATTTTGAAAATATTTTCACACAATAAATAATATCAGAATAATAAAATAAAGCCACATAGGCGACAAATTGTCAAAGCCGTTTGTCCATGTTATTTTTATTTATGGCGAACAAATAAAAACGTCCGTTATTAGACTCGTCCCAGACCTTCCTATTTCAAATGTACTTAAAGTGATCAATACAAAATCGACTACTGATACTTATTAATATGCCTGATAATAGTTCAAAATTCAATCCTAATCTTCATTTGGATATACCCAAGTGGATTAATGAGAAGTATTTTGAAAATATTCTTAAAAATGATATAAAAAATTTCAAGAAAATTTTAAAGTTTACCATTATACCTGCTACGCCACCAGGTGAAAATTATACCTCAATTATGATGAGAATTAAAATGGATATTGAAATGGATGGTAAGTTTTTGCAAAGTCCAAAGTTTATTATATTGTTGTTGGTGTTTTTAATCTATTAGTATTTTGGTTATTAACTGGGTTCGGTATAATTCTTTTAGCCATGTTATCAGTTTGAATGTTTGGAAATGTTGTTGTTTTTTTCTATTAGAACAATTTAGTTCATTAATAAAATTGAATTTGAGAAAACAAATACGGGCGAATTTGAAACTAATTTAGGTAACGCATTTAATAATTTCTTATTTTCTATACCTTTAATCAAGGTCAATGCAGATCCTCAAATAGTGCATCACATCCCAGCAAAAAAAGGGATGCCAGAGCAGTAGAAAAAGCACTATAACTAATGATCTAGAGATACTTCTTTTTTAACAGAAACACTAACGAATTTAGCATTGAGTTGTCATGGGAGAGGAGTACTTCCACTTCAACATTTTTTCAGTACATTTTGAACAAGTGCAAAGAAACTGATTTCCGCACTATTGCTAGTCTAGCTTCCTACTACTGAGCTATTGTGTGATATGAATGTTGACTGGCATAAAACTACCACATTGTCATGAAAACACATATTAAACAAGTGCAAAAGGTGCACTGAAATGCAATAACTTTTTCATTACTATTTTCACAGGTGAATAAAAGGCAATTTTTCATAATTTTTATTGTACACATTTCAAAAAATTTTTAAATTAAAAAAAATTGAATTTAAACAAATTAATTATAAATATTAAGAGCAATAAATTTAAAAAAAATTAAAAAATATTGCTCCCGCCACGAATCGAACCCGTGATCATCTTTTTGGGAAATAAACTTTATCAAAAACACTTTTTAGGATAAATTTTAGAGCAGTAATGCTTCAGAAGCAATACTTAAGTGATTTTTTGGACGTTGTTTAGAATTACTTCTAAAAAAGCTGTAAAAATTTACTAACGGATACTTTGAAAGCAACGAAAAAAAAAATTTTTTTTTGAAGTTATTCAGAATTACTGCTTAAAACCCATACAAATACACTAACGGATTCTTTTTTAAATTTTTTCTGGGATATTTTACTATTATAATTCGTTCTTTGAAAAGTTTTCTGTTTGTGTATCACTTAATTAAGTACTTATCTAAAAGTTATAATCTCTTTTTTGCTGGACATTATCGCATCGGGTATTATTAAATTGTCATGTTTCGCCTTCTTCCAGATCAGTGTTTAACCTAGATACAAACAAAACGACAAACTAACAAGAATATAAACTCAGTTTCTACATAGAAACATTTTTTAGAATCTGTTATCCATCCCAATTGAACCACTTATTTTGAAAGTGATATGAGTCCCTTTGTTTATAAAATTAGATAAAAAAGGTTTGAATTTCTTTTCAATGTTTTTAAAACTGTAAATAGCTACTTTTGCAAAATGTTATTGTACACATCCCGTCCTATTATTTCTCAAATCTACGTTTTTCCAGTATTGAAGAGACTCACACTATTTCCCAAATATAAACTATTTAAAAGCTGTTAAACTGAATCGTTAGTTTTATATCTTCATTTTTTAAAAAATTGGTGAATTAGCGACCTTTTGCACATCATTAGTTACATGCAATATATTCCATAAATAATTAGAATTGCTTAAAAAACGCATTTAAAAAAAAAATCAATTAAAACGATTTGTTAAATTATTTTAAAAGGTGCCAATTAAAAATTAATCCAATATTCGATCTTTTCGGTCAATCATTCATTTCGTTCTTTTTATAGTCATACAAAAGTTGTATCTCTTTCTTATTAATTTTATTAAAGAATTAAATGTTTTACTTAATAATTTAAAATTTTTATTAAAATTGTAATTTTCTGATACATTAACATTAATGTAAATATGTAACATGCAGTGCGCCAATAAATTGTCAAACCAACGACACCATTTACGAATCACTGTTCACATACAGCTCACGACAAAAAAGAACGTTTGAGTGATTTAAACGAACTACACTCAACCAAAAAAGTCTGTAATGGCTACTGAAACTTTTGCTGTTATTACGGGAAATTTAACTGTTTTGAGGCCAGCGGTATTTTTTGCTAATTTTAGCAACACATTTCTGCTGATCTGTAGTACAATAAAATTAGTAGAAAAAATTAGTAGCTGCTACTAAATTTTAGTAAAATTTATGTAAAATGCAATTTAAAATCGATTTGCTAAAATCAGTTAAAAAACTTACTAAATATCATAATTTTAGTACAATAAAATTAGTATAAATAATTTGTTGCAGCTACTAAATTTCAGTAAATTGCTGTAAACTGTAATTTAAAATCAATCTGCTGAAATTAGCAAAAAATTATACTAAAAAATAAAAAAACTGTAAAATCTAAAAAAAAAAAATTTTTTCTTTCGATTGTAACAAGCGTATAATTTCTTCATCGTACATGAAATTTGGAGTCAAAATTGCAAACGGTTCTCCAGTTATTGCCGTTTTATGCATTGGAGATGCAATACAATTTTCTGGGTGTTATTTCTAAACTAAGAATATATCAATAGTAACAAATATAAACTAAACAAGAATTGTAAAAAATCAAAAAAAAAAATATTTTTAAATTAGTATATTTTTCTGCTAAATTTAGCACTCGGTTTTGAAAAATTAGTAAAATGTTTTTCTGAAATCAGCAGCGAAAATTAGTAAAAAAAAATCCGTAATTTGTAATAAGAGAATAGCAAAAATGATTACGAAAAATAAAAATTGTACTAATAATCAGTATAAAAATAGTTTAGTGCGATTGGAAACTGTTTAAAAAATTTTTTACAAACTTTTTTATATGAGTGTAGTTCAATGAATTGTATTGAACGATATGACTGAGTCACCAAAAAGAACGATTAAGCCCAACTCTACTAATTTTTGGCAGATATTTTTTCACATAAGTATCAATAAAAAAATATATTTTTTTATAGTTGGCATGACAATTACCACTTTATGCAGCTGATTAGAGTCTTATTTAGAAGGTATACAATATTGATAAATTTTTAATCCAATGGATTAAATTTTAATTAAATGCATATAATATGTTTTCAGAAGGTATACTACACAGAAAGAATTTACAAAATTATAATTAAATTTTTAAACCCCATTCTCATACCAAATTTGTAAATACAAAAAAAAAAAACTTTTTAAAAAGGCACCATCAAAGAAATTTGTAAATCCAAAAAAAAAATTTTTTTTTTTGTAACTTTGAATTTTCATTTTTAAACAATTTTTATATGAAAGATAACAATTTTCAAACGAATTACAAATATTTCAAACAAAAAAATTGTTGGAAATAAAATTTCAATTTAAAAGAAAATGTGATTACTTCTACAAATTCCCATTGTTGGTGCCTACTGTTTTTTCTGTGTATATTGGTAAATTTTTATTTCAATGGATTTTGATCAAATGCAAATAAAAAACCAAAAAAAAATCTTAATCAAATGTATCAATGAAAATATATCAAATTTTTAATTGAATGAACAATTTTCCGATAAGATTTATTGAATATGCGATTTTCATGATTGAACTCAGCTTTTATTTTTTGTGGTAAGAGATGGAAAAATTCAAAGAGCAGTGTAATTTAAACCAACTCAACCAAGTCAAAATTTCACCGATCTAAAAAGTTTTGATAAAAAAGTTTCTGCAACGCATAGAAGCCAATATTTCCATGGAACTAGTTCCTGAAACTGTTACGCTCAAAAAATATAAGGCTTAAAAGCCAGATACTTTGTTCAAAACATCAGGAGAAACAACAGAAGGAAATTTTATTTTTTTACTTAATAATTCTGCTAACTTAAAAACCAATTTTTTGCGCTTTTCTACGTTTGTGAACGTATTTCAAATTTTGTTTTATTCTGGATTTTATTGTTAATTTTGAATTAAGTGTTGGTTATTTAAAATGATTTTAATTTAACTATATTTGGTGAAGTTGAATTAAGGAATTGAGCGATTCCATAAAAATATACTGAAGCACCCATATTTGGCGTTAGCAAAGCTCAATCTCTATTTGTTAATTTACACATACACTCAACTAAAAAAGTCTGTAATGGCTACTGAAAATTTTGCTGTTATTACTAAAAATTTAACTGTTTTGAGGCCAGCGGTATTTTTTGCTAATTTTAGTAACACATGTCTGCTGATCTGTAGTACAATAAAAATAGTAGAACAAATTAGTAGCCGCTACTAAATTTTAGTAAAATTTATGTAAACTGCAATTCAATATCGATTTGCTAAAATTAGTTAAAAAAAACTTACTAAATATCATAATTTTAGTACAATGAAATTAGTATAAATAATTAGTTGCAGCTACTAAATTTCATTAAATTGTTGTAAACTGTAATTTAAAATCTATATGCTGAAATTAGGAAAAAATTGTACTAAAAAAAACAAAAACTTTAAAATCTAAAAAAATTGTTTTCTTCTTTCGATTGTAACAAGCGTATAATTACTTCATCGTACCTGAAATTTGGAGTCAAAATTGCAAACGGTTCTCCCGTTATGACCTTTTTATCCATTGGAGATACAATAAAATTTTCTGAGTGTTATTTCCAAACTAAGAATATATAAATAGTAACAAATATAAACTAAACAAAAATTGTAAAAAATCCAAAAAAAAAATTTTAAATTAGTATATTTTTCTGTTAAATTTAGCACTCGGTTTTGAAAAATTAGTAAAATGTTTTGCTGAAATCAGTAGCGAGAATAAGTCAAAAATCCGTAATTTGTAATAAGAGAATAGCAAAAATGATTACTAAAAAAATTGTACTAAAAATCAGTATAAAAATATTAAAGTTCGATTGGAAACTGTTTAAAAAATTTTTTTACTAACTTTTTTATCTGAATGTAGCTCTCTTACTCTTTGGCACTTGCTGTCAGTGGACATAACTTATGAGAATGGGTTGGACATACGTCATATACCTATACAAAAAATATTTCAATGTGTGTAAAAACGTGTTTGTTGACAAAAGAAGGAGAAGAGTAAGATGTCTATATAATTTACAATAGAAACTAATCTAAAGGTATAATTAGTTTGTACGTAACGTGCCGTACCGTGACGAATCAGCTGATTTGTTTTTGTTCTATGAAAAAGCATTTGAGTCGTTAGTTTATCTGTAATGTAACGTGCCGTGCCGGATGAACCTGTTGAAAACAGAATTTTTGTTATCCGTTAAGTGACAGCGAGTTGACAGCTGCTATTTTGAGATCTACGACGAATAGCTTAAACCGGCTAAGCCGAGCCGCCGTCTAATTTTTGTCACCGCCGCCGTCGAAAATATTTTTTACACGATAAAATTCTAAAAATAGTATATATTTTTTTAATTTTCTATTTTTTACCGTTTAGCCGATATTTTGTATGTGTCAACTTAAAGTCAGCTTTTGGCTCACAGCCAGCTTTAAGGCGCCGCTGCAATTTTTTTATTTGGCCACCGCAACCGATTAATCGGGTTGGCGCAGATCTCTGCTAAGAAAAACAACATTAAACAGCTGATACGTTGTTACGGAAAAGACTAACTACACAAAAGAGCCATCCCGCACGGCTCATTACAGAACCGTCGCGGAACGCAAAGACTAATGGAGCCTTAAGGCAACTTAACCCTTAAATGCATGGTGTAGCCATTGGGCAACATACCAGTTTTTTAATAATAAAATCCACTTGATGCACAAAACTGCATTTTTGGGCACTGGGGCCCATTCCATACAAAGTGCTCCGAGTTTTTATACACTTATAGAAAAAATCTTGGTTTTGCTTCGTATGTTTGTGAAAAATCTAAAACACGCGTTTTTTTACAAAGTGTGTAATATTCAAAAATTTTTGTTTAAATATTTAAAGTGGTACTCGTGCAATAAAATTCATTTTGGCGACAATAAATGTATAATTCATAGTTTATAAATTTTTTTTTTTTCATACACGTTAAAAATAATCACAATTTAGGTATTTGGCAAAACACCATATTTTTCAATAAAAATCACCTTTTTTTAAAATAAATTTTTTTTTGGGTATCATATCGTTAATGCACATATGTGGGAAAAATTACAAAAACTAAGTTATAAGTGAGTTAGCCCAACTCCAGGAAATACGTAATTCAAATTTCAGATTTCTAGGCAAAAGAGTTTGGTCAGAGCAAGATATCTTTTTTGTTCCTCCCCGTAAAAATACCCAGAATCACGGTTATAGAAGGTCGCCTTTATTCAATAGTAAATTTCAAAGATGCGCCATAAATAGAACCAATTTTAAAATAAATTTTAAACCAAAAACGGTTCTTTATAATAAAAAATGTTGCTTGGTTAAATCAGATACCTTTATGAGATACATATTTTGGGCTATTCATATAAAACAAAACTAGTCTCAGAAATCATTTTAGCCCTAGACTAATTTCAAAAGATACAAATTAATTTCAAAAGATATAATTGCTCTTAAAAATTACTGTTGCGTGTGGTCATTATAAATATATAAATTATTTTCTTTTTCAGATGGCTTTACCGAACAAAAATCTTACATCATGAAAACAATGTTGGATAATGATAAAGGTGGAACATTTATAAACACATTAAATCTATTTCCCAAAGAAAGACTCATGTATGATGCTGTTATACCACAATTGGAATCGCTCTATGAAGAGCATGGTAGTAAAGTAAAATTTGCACCCAAATGTCATTGGATTGAAGAAAAATCTGGACGAATTACACTGGTATTTGAAGATTTATTAACGAAAAAATTTAAAAATATAAATCGTTTAAAAGGTTTTGATATGACGCATATGAAAAGAGTTTTAGAAAAATTAGCAGAATTTCATGCAGCTTCCGTAGTGTTACGTGAAAGGGAGGGCCCATATCGAAAAGAATTTACAAATTCCTATTTACCAGCAAATTATCAAAAATCCAAATCCTATCAATGTCGAGTACAAAGCTATAAAGCAGCTATGGCCACCTGGGGTTTAGATGATTATGAAAAATATGCCAACAGAATAGTAAGTGGAGTGTAAATTAATCGAAATCTTTTGAAACCAATTTAACTTTCGTATCTCTTTCAGCCGAATGCTGAACAATATGTTAATGCTACCATGCAGTGTTTCAATGGCGAAAGTAATGAATTTAAAGTTTTAAACCATGGTGATTTTTGGTCCAGCAATATAATGCTCAATTACACCTGTAAAGCTTCCGCAACAAATGATATTAATCAAATACGTTTCGTCGATTTTCAAATGTGTAAATGGGCTAGTCCGGCTATTGATTTGTGGGAAATTATTATTTGCTCGGTGGAAAGTAATTTACGTATACGCAATTTCGATTTGTTTATTAGACTGTATCACACTCACCTCTTAAAATGTCTGAAATTTTTAAAATATGAAAAACCATTACCACTCTTGAATGATCTTCATATCAGCATGTTAAAATATGGCTTCTGGGGTTATTTTACTTCATTTACACACTTGGTATTAGTTCTGCTGCCCTCGGATAAAGAAGCTAGCCTTTTGAAGCTTATGCAGTCGGGTGAGGAAGGTGATAAATTTCGTATGAAGGCTTTTACAAATCCTTTGTACGTCAGAGCAGTTTTAGATATTTTACCTTTTCTTTATCGAAGAGGTATACTGGACTTCTCATGAAGTTTTGAAAGTGAAAGACAACTCAAGAATAAAAATTTAGAATGATATTTTTTACAGTGTTATTCTTTTCTATATAAAAGATTATAAAGCGGAGAATACACGAAGGAACTTTCGTGAAAAAATGCCCATTTTTTTACGAATGTTCATTTGTGTATGTTAATGTTCGTGTTGACATTCATGCAATTCGTGTTATCAAATTTTTTTTATATTTTTTTTCCCCTACTCAATGTTCCTTCATGTATTCTCCGCTTAATGATGTCTAAGATGGCCACTAAATTGTAGAAATCGCACCTTTACGATACAAAATATGTAACACTTCTAGAACTAGCTCTACAACTAGTTCTTTTGAGTACAGTACTAATTCAATGTTGACGTTGTCAGCAATGATTATACCTTACACCACTGCGTGGTCAGGGTATAATAAGTTGGCGTTGATGTTTGTAACACCAAAATATATTGAATCTAGACCATCGTTTTAGTATAACGATGGACTAAGAATTACGTTTTGGTTTGATTTAATGATATCTGTCTGTCCATCTATCCACCTTTAATTGTATTTTAATATTATGTAGAGGTATAATGAATTACGTTGCTTATAATGACATTTAGAAATTGATGTTACTTTTATCAAATCGAAGCAAAACCGTAATTATAGAATTTTTTAAAAACTTTTGCGCCATAATTTTCGTGTTATAATTTTATAAATGTGGACTGAATTCGCTGACTTAAACTTTTCATAATCTAGATTAGGAGTAGGGTATTCGATCGATTAATCGTTATTCGATTAACCGAAAAATTTTTCGTATAATTTAAAATGTCCAAACTTCTAAAAGCGAATAATTCGAATAATTTCATATCGTTAATCGATTAGCCGAAATTGGTAAAAAATTACAAAAATATTTAAAAAACTTATTCAACAAATTGTGAATAAACAATTTGCTGTAGGCTTGTACCTATCCGAATTTCATAATTCGTTCTTTTTTGTGACTCGGTCATATCGTTGAATAGAATTCATTGAACTAGGTCGTTAAAATCGATCGTTCTTTTTTCCTATCGTTCTTTTTTGTTATGAGCTATGACTGAACAGTGATTCGTGAACTGTGTCATTCGTTTGACAATTTATTGGTGCATGACATGTTAAATGTTTATATTAACTTTATTGTACATAGACTAAAAGTATGAGAAAATGACAACTTTAATAAAAATTTTAAATTATTAAGAAAAACATTTAATTCTTTAAAAAAAATTAATTGGAGAGAGATAACATTTTCCTATGAATAAGAAAAAGAATGAAATGAACGATTGAACGAAATGAACGCATGGTGAACGATATCATATCGTTCAATTAACTGTACCATTTAAATGAACTATTGAAGTATTAATGGATTTTCTTTTGCGATAAAGTTTATGGACAAATTCACGTTTCTCAGATCCTTTGCATGAGTTGATCATGTTTTCGTGACGGGTTTTTAGGGATGTAAAGCCAATATTATGTAAATTTGAAAAAATTAACTTTTTAAATCAGAAAACAATATTTGAAAAATTAATTAAATAAAAATTAATTATTAACAAAACTAGTTTGGTATTTACTTGTAAAATAAGTTATTATTTTTGTTCCAGGACTCCCACGATACCGTCAGTATACGTCCTACGAATACATGACAGATTTTTTTTAAATAAGAACTGACCATGCAGTCTGAATTAGTAATTTCATAGAAATAAATCCGTAAAGCTAGCAGAAAAAGTTACTAAAAATTAGTTTAAAATGATGCTGCAGAAAAAACTGCTGAAATTAGCAAAATTTTTTACTAAATACTAGTAAAATGAGAACAGCAAAATTAAAACATTTAATTTTACAGAACCCATGTGAAAATCGAAATATATATGAGCATACATGATCATACATTGGCTCGTATGTGATCATGCATGGGCATACATAGTCATATACGTCAATGCATAGTTCAATGCATGACCATATATGATCTTATATATTTCCATATACCTTTGGATCCGAAATTTTGCAAATGAAAACTGTTTTGCTTGAAATTTTGCAAGAACAGTTTTTAGAGGTCACCCCGTATTATACTAAAAGTTGGACTTTGGGGACAACTAGGAAAGCTAATGTGCAATATAAAATTTTTGAAAAGTCCCGATTTTAACATACAGGCCGCTATAGATGATACATTTTTTTTGTTGAAATATTTCCGTTTAATTGCTTCCTTACTAAGTCATATCATTTATTAAAGCCGATTTTGCTTTCAGCGATTCAATTGGATAAAACCTTAAAAAAACCGTAAAAACCATATAAAACGCGAACAGTGGTTTTAATATTAAGTTTTATGCATCCAATTTAAAGCCTAAATATGAATGCAGGTCCTGTGCCTACATTTCACCACAAAAAATTAATTTTTTTGTATATAAAAAACTAAATGGAAAACCGCTAAACTTTAAATGCATTTCGCGGAAAATATGTACCTCAGAACGAAAAATAAAGTACGACATTGTAATCAGGATGTCCAAAATATGTAGAATTGATCAGAGACTATTAATTATAGAGATAGGAAATCAAAACTTAAACTACTCACCGATAGATGGCGCTGAAATTTAGTATTACCTGAGCAACTATTTAGTATCAGCTGAGCCTATATTTAAAAACTCAAAAACTGCTGAAAACTGCTCAATATAAGGAAGAAACAATCGCGGAATATATTCAAATAATAAAATTTGAAATATTTGTTTGTATTTTTTCCTTTATTGTTTGTTATTATTTAAATTTAAATAAAAAAAGAAAATTGTCAAAGTTTTTTCAAAGTGCCATCTAGTGATAACGATTTTTTTATTACTTATTTTTTTGGTGATGCCATACCCCTGGAATTGATAGTCAGAGCTCTATTATTTTTTAAAAGTCAAGATTTTGTCATGCAGTGTGTTGTTTATTTGTGAAAATTCAAAAAACTTTGTTAAAAAATAATGTTTTTCTTTCGAACCCATTGGCGTTCCAATTTGAAATTTTCACAGTCTGTAGCTAAAATATTGAGTTATCTGCTTCAATAATTTAAAGAACATCAAAAATGGGTTTTTTGACATATTTGCAAATTAAGGATATTTTTCAAATTATATTATCCTTTTTCCACCACACATTTTACTTTTGCAATTTATTTTGAAAGTAGATTATATAGGCATTGCTAGGTGAAAACAATTGAATAATGCGTTCAAAAGTTGTAATCATTTGAACATCATATATTTTTAACAAATTTACTGAAAAAAAATCAACTTCAAACAGCGATAAAACGCGTACCAAAATGAATTTGGAAAAAAATTTACGTTTAATATCGTGACACTTAGCAGAATGTATTAGTCAGAGACTATTAATTATAGAGATAGGAAATCAAAACTTACACTACTCACCGGTAGGGGGCGCTGAAATTTAGTATCACCTGAGCAACTATTTAGAAACACTTTATTATTAGCTGAACCTATATTTAAAAATTGCTGAAAACTGCGCAAAATAAGAAAAAATCAAGCGCAAAATATGTTCAAATAATAAAATTTGAGAATTCCTTTTTTTATTTGCTTTTTTGTTTGTTATTATTTAAATTTAAATAAAAAAAGAAAATTTTCAATTTTTTGAACAAAGTTCCATCTAGTGATAACGATGTCGCTATAACTTTTGTTTTTGGTGATGCCATACGCCTGGTATTAGTATTTCAAATTATTCAAAGTTTTCTTAAAAATGTTGTTAAAAATATTAATTGATGGTAACTTGTTTTTGTTAGTTTAACAAACGATTTAAAATAAATAAAAATTTCTAAAATTAACCAAAAGAACTGTTTTAATTAAACCAAATATATATAAAATAAATGGTAAAATTTGTATCATATTATAGTACGTGATATAATACGACTCGTATAACATAACATTTCCCGTTGGTTTCATTCCATCCCGATTTTGACTGTCGCATAGTGTAATTTGTTTCGTTATAAATGAACCAAAATTGGAAGAAAATTTTGTATGGCTTACGTTATCGTTCGGTAAGAAGTGTCGTTCGTTTTACATGAACCAAAAACGGTGATCGTTCGTCATTTGGACGAAAATTTCTTTTCGTTCGTAATAGATGAACAGGCCGTTAATTTTTTTGATATTTTGGAAAAAAAATTTTAGAAAATATAATTTATTGTGACTTTGCAGCAACAAATACATGGGGAATACAGTCACAAATAAGAGTCTCGGACTTTTCGTAGGAATACGCACGTAAGTGTATAGGAAACATAATTTTTTAGTATTGTCGTACACTCAAAAAAAAAAAGTCAGTAAAGTCAGAAAAAAATGTTGCTGTGTCTGCAAATTTTTAGTCAAGAGCGTGCTTGCAAAAAAGTTG
Organism: Leucophora obtusa; assembly: GCA_949987735.1. NCBI lineage: Eukaryota > Metazoa > Arthropoda > Insecta > Diptera > Anthomyiidae > Leucophora > Leucophora obtusa. The sequence continues at coordinate 305,867,307 of OX465295.1, forward strand.
GTAATTTCAGCAAAAGGTTTGCTGAAAATCAGCGAGTTGGTTTTTACCAAAAAAAAAAAATAGTAATCTTCAGCAAAAGTTTTGCTAACACTTAGTCACTAAAAATTTTGCTGAATATTAGTAGACTGAAAAAAAATTCAAAAAACTTGTAGCGAAATTTTACTTTAGTTAATCTATTTGCTGAAAATTTAAATGTAGAAATTGTGTAGAGTTGGTTTTCTTTTTTATCATTTCCGTTATCTGTACTACATCCGGACAAGCTGCGACATCTACTTCTTGTCTATCTGGTTGTCTTCAACGCTATAAATGCGGTTATAAGCATAATTTTTGTAGCAAAATAAATTAGTAAAAGATTAGTTCAAAATTAGTTTAGTGCTAAAAAAATATAACTAAAACTTTAGCTGAAAACGGAATTTCATCTGAAATTACTGAAAACTAGTACACTTGATATACAAGACGTTTTACTAATTTTTCTACTAACTTATTTTTTTTTTTTTTTGAGTGTAGTAAAATATCACAAGATGGAATACGGATTTTTTGGAAACGGTCTTTAAAAGGATCAAGTGTGTGGCACTTCCTAATAAAGTGGTATTTATTAACTATACTTCCAATAATAAATATGGACCCGTCCTAAGTCAGATCCAGAGAGACCAAAAACTCAGATTTTAAGCAACAATTTTAGCAGAAGTTTTAAGTTACAACAGGTAAAGTTTTTGTTACAAGTTTTAAGTTACAACAGGTAAAGCATTTCATGTTAAAAATAGATAAAAATAATGCAAGACTTAAGGAAATTTTATAGGATTTCCAAAAATATACAGCTTGTACAGAACCGATCAGTACTGCATAAATTTTACTATTTATGTAATTTAATAAAAGGTTGATATCGCTAATTTTTCGTTCAAAGCCACGCCCACTTAAAACCAGTGACAAAATGAAAAAACAAACATTACGTTCTGTACAATTTTCTGAACGATCTCCTTGCCATTCGTGGCGAATTTAGCCACTATTTTGATCTTTAAAAATAAAGGCAACAACAATAAAATTAGAAAAAACTTGAATTAACTAAAATTCGTGGCCACAACTGTATTTAAGTATAGCGCAATGTAAAAAAAATTCTACGTTTTTTGAGATATATTTATGTATGATTTCAAAATATAAAAGGCGTACTCATTATAACTCGTAAATTCCTTGTAAACCTTGTATAAATACAAGCCATATTTTTTATGTATGGAATTTGACATTAAACTTATAAACATACCAGGCTTACACAGTTTCCGGGTAGAATACAAGTTTATATGAGAACCCTAGTAAAAATGATTTTTATATATTCATATATGATTTTTATACAATCTTTTATGATTTTATACAATTATAACTTGTCAAGTATTGTGAAACATATATTTTTATATGATTATATCAAAAGATATTTAATTATATAAAATTATATTAACCAGACCCAAGTAAAAAAGTTTTGATATAGTCATATATTATCATATAAAATTTTGTATAAATATATATTGGAACATATATACCAAGATATAATTATATAAAATTTTACGAAATTATATCCTAAATATATAACTATATCTTGTTATATATTGCACAATATATAGTACAACATATGAAAATATCCAATTATATATAAACCGATATATATTTACATATGCCTCATATAATTATGTATAATTGTATCGAATTATATACCATTATATCTAGTTGGATATGATTATATTATATTTGATACATTTGGATGAGGACAAAATCCGGATAAAATTGTATCAAACCATATCTTATTCCATCAAATTAGATATAATTGTGTCAAATTAGATCTAATATGATCATAATACGATCTAATTTCATGCAATTATATGTTCTCATTTTTCGGATATAATAACATATAATATCAAAAGTCACATAATTTTTTTTAGTAGGGGATCCACCATTTTTCGGATCAAATAATATATTTTTTATATAATTATATTAACCCATACATGATTTGATCCGGAAAATGGTGGATCTGGTTAATATAATTTTATATAATTAAATATCTTTTGATATAATCATATAAAAATATATGTTTCACAATACTCGACAAGTTATAATTGTATCAAATCATAAATGATTATATAAAAATCATATATGATTATATAAAAATCATTTTTACTAGGGAAGGCTTAAAATTCTTGGTTACAATTATGTACAACTTCTTCTTAATACCTAAATTTATGTTTAAATTTTGAATTCCTAACTTAAGTGTGTTATTTTTTAGTACTTTTTAATAGTTTTTGTTTTGAGCCTGAAATATAATGCGTTATATAATGATGTCTTTCTACATCAAATTATATTATATTATAGCGGGTCAAAATCCGGATAAGATTATATATTTAGATCTTATCCAATATAATTTTATCCACCATTTTTCGGATCATAGCATATCGCCAATTATATTAATTAAGATATCATGACATATGACATCATATTATTTTTTTTTACCCGGGATATAAATATTTTTGTAAGTTTAAAAATAAAGTCGCCTTTAAATATAAAATACTCATTTTTAGTACGGGCCATATAATGATTTTCCAAGTCAATTAAAATTCTCAAGAGTGTAACTATTGAAATTATTTGAGAATTATCTGAGTGATTAATGAGTTATATTTGTGTTACTGCAAATGCTAAAAAAAATCAAATAGGCATACAAATAACAGTTAATTATGTTTCGTACACTCAGTTAAAAAAGTTAGTAAATAAATTTGTAAACAGTTTCCAATCGCACTTTACTATTTTTATACTGATTTTTAGTACAATTTTTTTAGTAATAATTTAGGCTATTCAAATTACGGATTTTTTTTTACTAATTTTCGCTGCTGATTTCAGCAAAACATTTTACTAATTTTTCAAAACCGAGTGCTAAATTTAGCAGAAAAATAAACTAATTTAAAAAATTTTATTTACAAGAATTCGTTGATTTTTTAAAATTCTTGTTTAGCTTATATTTGTTACAGAAAATTTTATTGTATCTTCAATGCATAAAAAGGAGAACCGTTTGCAATTTTGACTCCAAATTTCAAGTACGCTGAAGTAGTTATACGCTTTTTACAATAGTACAATCAATTTTTTTTTATTATTTATTTTTTTTTTTTTTAATTTTACAGTTTGTTTATTTTTTAGTACACTTTTTTGCTAATTTCAGCAGATTGATTTTAAATTACAGTTTACATCGATTACAGTTTAAATCGATTTTTAATTGCAATTTACAACAATATTACTAAAATTTAGTAGCGGCTACTAATTTTTTCTACTAATTTTGTTGTCCTACAGATCAGCAGATATGTGTTGCTAAAATTAGCAAAAAATACCGATTGGCTCAAAACAGTTAAATTTCCCGTAATAACAGCAAAATTTTCAGTTGCCATTACAGACTTTTTTGGTTGAGTGTATATGACTTCCAAATTTGAGAACTTTGAAAATGATCGTATATAAAAACCTCTTAAGGGTCATAATTTGAATAAATTTCTAATTGTTTTCCGGAAATAGTTTTAGGGAAAATTAAAAATTACTTTTTATTTAGGTCATATTTGAGAATGGGATTAAGGTTAACAGATTTTTGTTATTAAACACGGGGAAATTCAAATACATTCTGCTGGCAACACTGTGTCTTATCATTATTATTGCTTTATTAAAAGCTTTCTCTGTTGATTTTTTAAAGCACGTGAGTTTTTTAAAAAGAGCATAAGGCAACTTTTAAAATAAACTTTTAATTTAATTCATCCAAAAAAGCCTCCCTTCACTGTATTGTTTATCAAAATTTTAAGTTGAACAGACGTTTAAATAGTCTGTATTGTAGACAATATCTTTAAAGTTAATTGTAATCAGGTGACCTGGTTAAAAATTTGTGAAAAAAATATCAAATAAAAAAAACTAATTCTAATATGGGAACTGGTGCTAAAAATTATGTGGCTCCAGAATGGATAACTGCTGAATTTCTACAAGATGTTCTTAAGGAAAATTTCAAAGACAACTCATTGGAGGTACATGAAGTTATTGTAAAAAGTGTCACTGTAGGTGGTGATATTGGCAGTGGTTTTGCTAGTGAAATGCATCGTGCTACATTCAATTTGAAACGTAATGATGTTACCGGCAAATTTTCAGTTATTATAAAGGTTAGTATTCTTTGTTCTACAATATTGTTTTTTAATTTGTTATTAATCAATAGCATTGTTGTTAATTTAAATCACATGCCTTTGGGTGTAAATGAGGGGGTTTTGTTTATTTTTAAGTGCAATGTACTAACAATGAGTTTAACAAATGTGGAAGACATTTTGTTATAAAGGAATAGCCTGTTGCTTTGTTAAGCTTTTAAAACTGTAAATATGGTTATTTTTTCTATATTAAAATCTGAATTCATTTTCTGAAGGCTAAACACAACTGAATATTTTTTCCTTTCCACAAGTACACAACAATAAAACAATTTTTTTTTTTATTACAAAACCTCTTGCAGTACCTACAAACCATAAATTCTACAAACACATTGAAAAGTTTTAAAATCTGTTGGTTTGTTTTTGAAATTTTTATATTTTTGTATTCCTCTTAATATTGATGCGTTTGCCCAGATTTTGTATAAATATTATGGGGAAGTTTATTCCAGAGTTTTATACCAGCGATAAAGAATTGTTGTTTTGATATATCACATTTGTTACCAATTTTAATTAAAATTTTGATTTTGAAAACTGGCTTTTTAATAAATTGTCAAATATAATACAACAAGTTTTTTTGTGAAATGAGAGATTCTATCATATGGGCTTGTTTTAGACAGGGGTATGGCATCACCAAAAAAATATGTTATAAAAAAATCGTTATCACTAGATCAGAGACTATTAATTATAGAGATAGGAAATTAAAACTTAAACTACTCACCGATAGATGGCGCTGAAATTTAGTATTACCTGAGCAACTATTTAGTATCAGCTGAGCCTATATTTAAAAACTCAAAAACTGCTGAAAACTGCTCAATATAAGGAAGAAACAATCGCGGAATATATTCAAATAATAAAATTTGAAATATTTGTTTGTATTTTTTCCTTTGTTGTTTGTTATTATTTAAATTTAAATAAAAAAAGAAAATTGTCAAAGTTTTTACAAAGTGCCATCTAGTGAAAACGATTTTTTTATTACTTATTTTTTTGGTGATGCCATACCCCTGCACTAGATGGCACTTTGTAAAAAAAATTGACAATTTTCTTTTTTTATTTAAATTTAAATAATAACAAACAACAAAGGAAAAATACAAACAAATATTTAAAATTTTAAATATCAGCGCCCTCTATCGGTGAGTAGTTTAAGTTTTGATTTCCTATCTCTATAATTAATAGTCTCTGGTTTTAGAATCAGAAATAAAATCGAATTTATTCCCAAATTTCTATTTCATAAATATTTAAACAAAACATCGATCTTAGTTCTGACTACAAAAATGGCAAATATTTTTAAACCAAATACATAAGCAGCAATATTATTGTATGTATATTATTATAATTTTACGTTGATCAGTTGAGGTAAAAAAACTGAGTCCTTGCGAAGTGATTGTAATGATAGCACTCAAACAATAAGTATAAATAAGCTGAATAGAAAAAAAAATAAGTAAAAAAATTAAGAAAAGATCTTTAGTTGCATACCAGTGATTGACTTTGTCGATGTTGGTGCATTTTGAGTTTGAATTTTTTTTTCCTAAACAGGAATTAAGGAGGGTCTTCAACATACCATTAGAAAATATTTAAGTAACTGCAATTCCCCAGACCATTGTAGTGTTAAAATGGGATAAATTATGAAAATGGTAAAAAACATAAAAATTCTTCAAAAATTACTCTTGAACTGTGCTAATTTTACCATACACATGCAGAAGTGCTAAAATATTGCATAAAAAGCAAAATTGTTTTGATTTTTATTCAAATCTAAAAAATGCCTTGTGCAAATATGCAAACCAAGCTACACACTGTTCAACTGACTTGCTCAAACTCGTTATTGTTCACCGGGAGGGGTCATAGGTGGCCTTTTTTCGCCCATATAACGAAGGGATAAGGCACATGTGTACCATAGTTGCATATGAAATTTAAAAAAATTATAATTTAAAAAAAAACGTTATCCAACTTACATGCTATTATACTATCACGAAGTATATTGGCTTGAGGAGCATTGCAATGCAGCCATACCCTGGTCAGAGTAAGCCTGTCTGTAGGGTTTAAAAGTACTAGAAAATTCTGGTAAATACACCCAGAGTACTTACAAACACAGTCCATAATTATGTAGCTATTTTAAATATTTTGTGATTAGTTCTATATTATATTTATTCACAATATCACTACTACAATGTTGTGCAGTATGATTGCACAATATAATAATAAAATAATTAAAATATCTTCCTTCTTTACAGGATCATCCCAAAGGATACACTGGTGTCGTAGCTCATAAAAGCAAATTGTTTAAACGTGAAATTATGGCTTACAAAGAAATCTTACCACGAGTTGAAGAACTCCTGGCTTCAATAGGTGATACCACAAAAATTGCTCCCGCCTGTTATTACACCACAGAATCGCCACAACCCTTCCTCGTACTCGAAGATATGAATTTAACAGGTTTTGAAAATTTCGAAAAAGGACGTTTATTAAATTTGAATTATGTTTTGCCCGTCGTTGAAAAATTAGCAAAATTACATGCTTGTTCAGCGGTAATTGCTGCTGATAATCCAAAAATCATGGAAGACTTTAAGGAAGCACCAATATCACGTAATCCTGAGCGTAAGGAATTCTTAGGCTTCTTTCCCGTCAATATACGCTGTGTAGCTGAAGAGATTTCCCATTGGAAGGGTTATGAAGAAATAACTGAAAAAATGTTTAAATTGTCTGAAAATGTTTTACAAAGTGCTGTAGAAATGTATGAATCACATGAAAATGGTTTCCGAGTATTTAATCTGGCTGATTTATGGATTGATAACTTAATGTTTCATTTGAATAATGAAACGAAAGAACCTGATAATGTAGTTTTGGTAAGAGATTTTTAAATCAAAAATTAATGAAAGTTTCAACTTAATCAGAATTTTCTTATAGTTAGATTTCCAATTATCATATTACGGCAATCCTGCAGTCGATTTGAATTATTTCCTTTATGGTTCTCTAAATGAGAATGTGCGCAAAGTCCATTTAAAGTATATTGTTCGTGAATATCATCGCATTCTAAAAGAAACTTTAGAAAAGCTTCATTATAATGGTGATATTCCCACCTTAAAACAACTTACAATTGATATAATTAACAACAGTTTACAAGGTGTTAAAACATAAAGTTGTGTGTATTAGAGATGAGCGGTCCGGTGATTTTTGAATAACGCTGCTAACAGTGATCGTCATTTTCAAATCACCGTTCTTTTAAACAGTGACCGTGATCACGGTTTTGTAATAGAGATGGGCGATCCGGCGATTTTTCAGTAACATTGTTTTCAGTAAATGTGATTTGCAAATCGTTGTTTTTTTAAACTGTGATCGTGATCACGGTTTTTCTATGAAAAAGACTACGTTTTTCTGATAAATAAACGAAATAATATTTATGGCGAGTTTTTAAGATGTTAGTTAAACTTGGTTTAGTTAAACCGAAAACGAATTTTGTCAGCCATTTCAAAGTTAATTAACAAAAATTTGCCGGAAAAACTTTTTCTCGAGTATAATTTATTTCTTTATTGAAATAAAACAAAATAAACCACATTTTAAAAGCAGTATTCCAGTTACAAACTGCGTTAAACTAAGTTTAAAGATAATCCACTTCCTAAAAACTGGTCCTTAAAAGAAGAATAGTTGCGACCGGTAACAAAGACATGATAGAAGGAGACATTTTATTCAGAAGAGTGTGAAAGCAAGTCACTATTATTGAAAAAAACATGTATTACTGTGCACAATGAAGTTTGCAAGAAAGAATAGTACAAAAATATTAAAAGAACGACATTCCGAGTAACTGCGACTTGAAATATTTGATACCTGCCGTTACCAGTGGTTTATCAATAACTGTGATTAAATCACCGGTATGAAAATATCGCTCATCTCTAGTGTGTATATTTTTAAAAATTTGTTTTTAATCAAATATTTGATATTTTTTTATTTCAGGTGTTATTGCTGCCACTTGTTTAACACCCATTGTCTTTATGGAAGAGGAGGGATTTGAAAATTTACAAAATCTTACTTCCCGCACTGAAGAAGGTGATGAAATGCGACGCAAAAATGTCGAAAATCCTAAATATAGAGCATTTCTTCAACGCACTGTTAAAGAATTTGAGTTAAATGGATTTTTAGATGTATAGAGTATTTGTGGAGTGTACTGTGTATATTATGTAAATTTAATGAAATTACTATTGTTTATTTGTTTAATATTGTGTTGAAATATTATAAAGAAAATACATATTTTTCTAACTCATTTAGGCCTACTTAGATTGTCTTTCGCTTAAATATATTTCGATTAATAAAACGAAATTTTATTTCTGCTTGATAAAAGTTTCAATAACTCTAAAACATTAAGGGTGCAAAAAAAAGTATGTTAAATGTTTGAAACTGTTTTATACCGCCGTTACCCAGCAAAAGCAGACATTACCGAGTAATTAAGCGAGTAACTAGCACACAAACGGTTTCACTACTTACCAGGCTATTTACTCGCAACATTACTTTTGTTCGCGATGTCCAAAAATGCATGGGTTTTCATTACCCTCTCGCTTACGAAAAAAGTGCGAATAACGAGTTACACATAGTGAAAGAATAAGTAGTTACTTACAAAGATAGAATAAGTGGTTACTCAGAAGTTAGGTTAAGTGGTTACCCTACATTGTGAAATAGTTGGTCACATTGGCAAAAAAAACTTTTTACTTTGGAAAATTTCCTAGTTAGTTCAAAACAAATTTATAAATAAAATATTAATATAACAAAGACTAAATCAGTACTTATTTAATCAATTACCAGTAAGTTATTACTGTGCAAAAATATGTAAGTAGTTCTATAACTTATTATCCGTGAGTCATTATTTTCTATTCTAAAGTAATGTAAAAGGTAATGACCTATCATTACTTGGTAAGAAGTAGTTGTCATATAAAAAAATATCGGGTGGAATATGTTACAAAATAAGGAAGATACAAGGAAATTAAAACACCAATTTTTTAAAATTAAATTGATCACAGGTGACTAGGGTTTTTCTTTTCCCGGACTTTTTCATTTCCCGGTACAGCGGGATTTTTTTCAGAATTTCCCGGGATACCGGGAATTCCTGCTCGTTAGAAAATATATAAATTCGACATATGTTGCACTTGAAAAACTCGATTACTCTTAAAACACCGTGCGACAAAGTTCATCTTTTGGTTGTACCCATGAGAAAATGCACTTAATATATTCTGAAAGGATGGCTAAATATAAAATATCAATGTCTTCCACTTTTTCTGGATCAATTCATTTAACAATTTAAATCGTGAATTAATATTTAGGTAATATATTTATATGGAAGGCCGCCTTAATTTTAAAAAACTCTTAGAAATATATTAATTAAATATTAATTCGCCGTTTAAACGGTTAAACCAATTGATATAGAAAAAGTGAAAGACACGGGTATTTTATCTTCATCCCCTTTTTCAGAATATATTGGAATTGTTATTGGGTGCAAAATTGTGTCGGACCAGTTTTATAGTCAGAAATAAGATCGATTTGTTTCTAAAATATTTCTTAAATATGAAATCAAAAAATTTCTATTTCTAGATATTTTATATATACCTTTCTATGCAGATTTTCAAAAGTATCCGTCTAGAATTATTTTTATAAAAAAGTTTAAAAGTGAGTATTTTTCACATAAAGTTGTAGGCAAATTCGCCTAAATCGTTTTATAAAAAAAGACACTACAACATTATTAAATAGTTTCTTAACTATAATTGGTTTTCTTGAATAGACATTTTTTATGCCACAGCTACTTAAAAATAAATTATTTAATTTTCGTATTTAGTTGCATTTTAAATAAACATATAAAAAATTCAAAACAATTTTAAAAAGCATCTGATGGATTATTTTGAAAACAAATAATATTTAAAAAATACAATTGAAATAAAGGAATAACAATTGAACTTAAAATTAAATATTTAAATAAAAGAAACTCAAAATACTTGTCAATTGAAAATATGAAAACATCACAAATTTTTTAATTTTAATGTCTAGTTTTTTGTAGGTATTTGGAACTGAAATAATGATGTTGGCATGTTGAATAAGGCTGGTTTACACTATAAGATTTTCGGTACGATTTTACTTTAGTACACATGCAAAACATATAGGCAAGTTTGCAGAATTTTTCCGAAAATATAGTGTAAACCAGCCTATACAAATATTTCTTTATTCGAACAAAGATCATTTTAAAGAAAAAAAAATTCCGAAGTACATACAAGAATTTTTGTTGGTAAACTTGGTAATGGCTGATAAAATTTTTTCGGTTTAACTAAACCAAATTCAACTGGCATCTAAAAACAATTTGGCCTAATTCAGTTTATTAAATTTTAAATCGTATTTTTTTAATTTTAAATATTTTTTGATCAAATTAATTTCAAAAAAACAATGCTTTAAATTTATATAAAGCTTCCAAAATTGCAATAATATAAGCTAAAACTTCTGTAAAAGAATAAAAAAAAATCCCGGGAAATCCCGCACAAAATTCCCGGGATTGCGGGATCCGAAAAAGGGCGGGATTCCCGGGAATTCCCGGGACGGGAATTTATTTATTATTTATTATTTATTATATTATATTATTTATTGTAAACCCTATAGGTGTCACAAATAAATATAAAAAAATTAATTTAATAAAATTCATTTAATAAAAATAAAAAAAAAATATTTCTGTTCGGGGTACCGATAGAGGATTAAAATACCATTAATTAAAAGTACCCAAGTAAAAAAAAATGATATGGAGCCATATGAAGTTATATTTAATTATATATAATCTTTTATGTAGTTAGATATAATTATATCCGAAAAATGAGAACATCTTATTTTATCTTATTGTATCGAATTGTATACAATTGTATACAATTTGGTACAATTTGATACAATTTTATGCAATTCGATACAATTGTATCCGAATTTTGTCCTCATCCAATTACATCAAATTATATCTTTTTGTATAAAATTATATAAAATGTTATAAAAGTGGACATAGTTGGATACAATTATATCTAAATATTGACCTTATACTTTTGATTATATTATATATGACCACATCTAACAATACACAAAAATTATTTTTTTAAATAAAAAAGATATGCAATATCTGGAGATCAGACCTGGGGGATTTCAATTACAGTTGCAAATAAATGTAATTGATATTAAAAAAAAACTCAATTACATTTCATGTAACTGTAATTGAAAATGTTCAATTACAAGTAATTGTAATTGAAAGTGATTTCAATTACAAATTTCAATTACATTTAGAATGAAAATGTTTTTTGTTAAAATTTTGTAGAAAAAACTGACTGGGATAGGTTGGATAGGCGTAGATAAGTATAAAAAGAATACGTCATATTGGGCTGACCCCTCACTTGTGCTCTTTGTCATTATTTCTTTTCCGAAAAAAATGTAATTGTAATTGACATTTTTTCAATTACAATTATATGTAATTTATAATTGAAAATTTTCAATTACAAATCACATCTAATTGTTTTTTCTTGAATTACAATTACAAATAATATGTAATTGTAATTGAATTTTTTTTCAATTACAATTACATGTAATTGTGTAATTGCATAAGTAATTAATTTCTAAATATAATGATTAACCCACAGGTCTGCTGGAGATCCTATAATTTCGATAAATCTTCCATTACTTTTATCCAGATTTAACATGAACAAAATTTTCTTTATTTTTAGTAATTTTAAAATAAAGTTAACAAGACTGAAATTTTAAAGTTAATAGGATTATGTTATACAACCAAGATATAAGAAAAATAGTAAGAAAAATAGTAAAAAAAATAGTAAAATATTACAAAATAGTAAAAATTACTAAAAATATATGATGCAAAAAATAAACTCACACACCAATCATGCACGGGTTATATATTCTTATTCACGCACGAATCAAGTACGAATTATATATTCTCAGACTCACGCACGAATCACTTGAGTATAGTAATTATTACTCACGATCACGTGTGAATAACGTGACTCACGAACATTTCTAGTCACGCGCCAATCCCTAGTAATTACTAAATCTAAAACTAAGTCAAAATCATTGTTAACATAGAACCACATATAATATAATACGGTTTTATATGGACCTTATATATTTTTATATAAAATCACTTTGAAATAATTGCTTATGTGGGATGATATATAATTATAGATGATTTTATAAAGAACGTTGTATTGTTATATATTAAAGAAATTATGAAATATTGTAGATATGGAACCATATTAATTTATATATGGGTTCTTATTTGTCAATATATAATCATATGTAACACAAATTATGGAATATTTTTTATATGGCTCCACATATAGTTTTATATTATTATGTATAGTGTCATACTAAATTATATATAAACGTATATGTAATTATATCTGTAATATGTTACTTTATGTACTTATATATAGCATATGCAATTATATGTATGCCAGTATGTAATAATATAAAATCACATATGTCTCCATATTAAAACCTGTGAGGAAAAAATATCTAACATATGACTATATAAAAGTATATCTGCTTGAATTTAAAAGCATATGTGGCCATATGTAGCTATAAGTTACTATAAGCAATTACATAAAATAATATATGATTATATCAAAACTTTTTTACTCGGGTACATATCATTTAAATCTATCTCCCCAATTCTTATTCGTTTTTCTGGGAAAAAATTAAAAAAATTATTATTTTTTTCGACATTTACAAAAAAAATAATAATATTTAGAAGTTGAAATTTAAAAATCGGCCATTACAGGCTTGTGCGGAATTTTGTAAATTCAAATATAAAAAAAGAATTTTGAAAATCGGTTAAGAACTGGCTTTGAAATGTTATTTGGTCAAAAAAGTGCGTCTGGACACAATATGCGTTGACTCTAGGGTATTCAATCGATTAATCGTTATTTGATTAATCGAACAATTTTGCTCAAAAATTGTTCGAATAATTTTAAAAGGCCAAATTTCGAATAACGAATAATTCGAATAATTTAATACGATTAATCGATTAATCGAAATTGTTTAAAATTATATATAATTTTATTAAAGTAAATATGCTAAAATCCCAAACTTGTTTAAGAAATTGTGAAAAATAATTTGGTGTAGGCTTGTACCAACCCGGATTTCAGTCTGACCTAAGATAATCATCCCACAACAACTTTTTAGAATTTCTATAACTCTTTATTAGCTTAATGAGTGTTATTTTTGGTCGGTTTTAAGATCAAATATGAGGAGCTTAAACTCAATGAGTATTTATTGTTTCCTTCTAGGAGCATTAAGAGACATCTTAAATATGCAATAAAAATAAAAACAACAAAAAATTGTCACAGTTTGCTGTGTCATCTTCCAAAATACTAATATCTTGTTTTGACAGATCTTGCAATTTAGTAGTATCTATTTAAATACATAATGGCTCATATGAATAAAACTTAGCAATTACTTCGAAGTAATTACTTTGGGCTAAGGAATGGCTTTTAACTCCAAATTTACCAATTGGCTGGTAGAATAGCATGAAATGTAAACGAAAATTAAAAAATTAAATTTCTAGTCTACTCCCAAGCAGACTAGATTTGTGAAGTAATTGCTTAAAAAACCCTGTATTTCCCCCTATTAGTAATATCTATTTTTTATTCATATGAGCCAATATGTATTTAAATAGATACTACTAAAGGAAACAATAAATTCTCATTGAGTTTAAGCTCCTCATATTTGATCTTAAAACCGACCAAAAATAATTAAAAATTTCATTATATTATAATGAAATTTTTAATTATTTTTTTACAATTTTTTAAATATTAATATTAAACGAAAGCCTTAATAATTATTATAATTAATAAGCATTATAATTATTATTTATAATTAATTCCCAATGTAACAAAGCTTGTTTAGTGAGCACTCTGCATTCATATTATCATTTTCGAATAATTTAAAAAGGCCAAATTTCGAATAACGAATAATTCGAATAATTTAATACGATTAATCGATTAATCGAAATTGTTTAAAAATATATATAATTTTATTAAAGTAAATATGCTAAAATCCCAAACTTGTTCAAGAAATTGTGAAAAATAATTTGGTGTAGGCTTGTACCAACCCGGATTTCAGTCTGGCCTAAGATAATCATCACGGGACAACTTTTTAGAATTTCTATAACTCTTTATTAGCTTAATGAGTGTTATTTTTGGTCGGTTTTAAGATCAAATATGAGGAACTTAAACTCAATGAGAATTTATTGTTTCCTTCTAGGAGCATTAAGAGACATCTTAAATATGCAAGAAAAATAAAAACAACAAAAAATTGTCATAGTTTGCTGTGTCATCTTCCAAAATACTAATATCTTGTTTTGACAGATCTTGCAATTTAGTAGTATGTATCTATTTAAATACATAATATGTATTTAAATAGATACTACTAAAGGAAACAATAAATTCTCATTGAGTTTAAGCTCCTCATAATTGATCTTAAAACCGACCAAAAAAAAAATGAAATTATTATTTTTTTACAATTTTTTAAATATTAATATTAAACGAAAGCCTTAGTAATTATTATAATTAATAAGCATTATAATTATTAATTATAATTAATTCCCAATGTAACAAAGCTTGTTTAGTGAGCACTCTCCATTCATATTATCCTTTAGGAAATAAAATAAATGGATTGAAGGACGTTCACTTAGAGGGAAAATAATATCTCAACCGAAGTGTTCCTGCATTAAGGTTTTTTATGTGTTCAATGTATACGAAAGAGATACAAATTAATATAAGAATTGTTCTACTCTCCTTTAGCTTATTAAACATATTATAGATGGCTGCGATTACGTCTGGCTAATTCAGGCTTAACTTAAAATGCTAAATTTACCAGAAAGGTCTGCGGTGTGGTTCCTTCCGATTTGTATAAAATTTGATTACGTGACGGAGAGGACAGAAAAAATAAACATTTTGATCAAATATTGGCTCATATGAATAAAAAATAGATATTACTAATAGGGGGAAATACAGGGTTTTTTAAGCAATTACTTCACAAATCTAGTCTACTTGGGAGTAGACTAGAAATTAAATTTTTAACTTTTCGTTTACATTTCATCCTATTCTACCAGCCAATTGGTAAATTTGGAGTTAAAAGCCATTCCTAAGCCCAAAGTAATTACTTCGAAGTAATTGCTAAGTTTTATTCATATGACCCATTGGCTCATATGAATAAAAAATAGATATTACTAATAGGGGGAAATACAGGGTTTTTTAAGCAATTACTTCAAAAATCTAGTCTGCTTGGGAGTAGACTAGAAATTTAATTTTTTCATTTTCGTTTACATATCATGCTATTCTACCAGCCAATTGGTAGATTTGGAGTTAAAAGCCAATACTAAGCCCAAAGTAATTACTTCGAAGTAATTGCTAAGTTTTATTCATATGACCCATTATCTCAATTATTACAATTTTTATTTTTAGGAATTTTAAAAGAGTTATTGAAATTATATTTGTTCCTTTTTTAAATAAAATTATTGAAAATACAAAAAATATTTGTATATTATTTTATATAACATTTTTTCAATTAATCGGTTGAGCAAAAAACCCGAATAATTATCTGCACGATTAATCGATTAAAATAAAAAGCCGATTAATTGAATACCCTAGTTGAAACCCATAGACACAAAGAAAAAGCCTATTGATTTTATTGTAGATAGAATCTGGACATTAGAGTGGTCCGAAAAATATAAAAGTTGTAATTCGCGGTCTCGATAATGTTTCTTTCCTTAAAGCCTAAAAACTATCTGTGCCAAGTTTCAGCTAAATACACTTTTATTTAGAAGCCAGAAAAATTTATCTTTTAATAATTAATAATTTGTCCCCACACGCAAAATTCCAATATTTTCATATTATAGTGCTGCATATCATACTATGATTCCTATAGAATTTTCTGAGCATTTTCTAAAAGATAATTTAAAAAGTCGTGTACGTTTTGTTTTATTCAAATTATAACATATATTTATTTATTGAATGGCATATTTAAATAACTAAAATTAACTTTATATAAATAAAAATAAATTGCGAAAACATGTGATATCAGCTCGTAGAAAAATATTGTTAAAAATACAATTCCGCAATGCATCCGAAATGATCATAATATGCTGCTAGTAGATATGTGCGATTAATCAAGAGTGTGATTAATCAGAAATTTGATTAATCTGTTATTGTAATTAAAAATTTGATTAATCGATTAATTTGTATTTTGGTTAAAATAAAATAAGGTCGTATTTGGACCTAGCACGTTTATGAACTAAATTTTCCATTTTCTATTAAATTTTCCTAATATTAGGCAAAATAAAGACACATAGTAGTATTTTGGCAGTTCGCAAAACAAACTGTGAAAATTTGTTATAGTTGTCTTTGATTTTCTTTGATATTTTATATGTGTAATTCCCGGGACGGGATTTCAATCCCGAAATCCCGGGAATTTTGTGCAGGATTTCCCGGGATTTTTTTTAATATTTTTCTGAAGTTTTAGCTATTATATATTGCAATTTTGGAAGCTAAATAAATTTAAATTTAAAGCATTGATTTAAAATTAATTTAAATAAGAAATATTTGAAATTAAAAAAAGCGATTTAAAATTTAATAAACTGAATTAGTATAAAAAAATATTACTTAGGCCAAATTGTTTTCGGATGTCAATTGAATTTGGTTAGTTAAATCGATAAAAAATACTCGAACTTCAGAAATTTTTTTATTTAAAATTGTGATCTTTGTTTAAATAAAGCAATATATACAACACTTCGACATCCATATCTCAGTTCCAAATACCTCCAAAAAAACTAGGCATTAAAAACTTTGTAATATTTCACTTCAAATAATTTTATTTAAATTTCAACTGCTATTCCTTTATTTCAATTGTATTTTTTAAATATCATCTGCATAATATTCCTGCCACAAATCCATCCATATTCTATGCCTTTATGGGTTAGTAATTGTTGATGATCTATTTATATTGAATGGAAATGAATAAGCAAATTGAAACAACTCAATTAGGCTAACATCAACGAAATTCTAACAATGTTATTTTTATCCAGCTGCTTAGTATGGAATTAAACTCTGATCGACATCTTATGAACCACAGAAATTTTTAACGATAACGAACCGTTAATTTTAAATGCATATTCTAGTTATTTTTTAACCTACAACATAAATCCATTTTGATAGTAAACAATTAGGCATAGTTATTAAATTTTATTTTTCACTATATCTAGTGTGTTAAAATGAATAAAATATTATTTAATAATATTCTAGTGTAATTTTTACAAAAATCTTTAAGAGAATTTGCCTAATAATTTATGTGAAGAAATCGCTCACTTTTAAACTTTTTTATAAAATAACACTATGCGACAGTCAAAATCGGGATGGGATGAAACCAACGGGAAATGTTATATCGGTCAAAAACAAGTTATACGTGTCCCGGCGTTTCGCTGGGTCACCCCTAGGAATCGAGATATATATTTTTTTGACATAACTCGAGAACCACTAGTCCGATTTTGCTCAAACAATTTTAAAAAAATTAAAAATTACAATTCCTTTAATCTGTTCATATAACGTTTTTCTATATACTCAACAGTTTTGCCGGTAAAAATAAATGTTTGTTACCGCTACCATAAAAATCAATAACCTTTTTTTTTGTTTATTACTTTTTTTTAATATTTTAGGCAAAAAATATTTTTTTCTTCATACATTTATTTTTACCGGCAAAACTGTTGAGTATATAGAAAAACGTTATATGAACAGATTAAAGGAATTGTAATTTTTAATTTTTTTAAAATTGTTTGAGCAAAATCGGACTAGTGGTTCCCGACCACCAAAGATCAAATCGATATATCTCGATTCCTAGGGTTGACCCAGCGAAATGCCGGGATACGTATAACTTCTTTTTTGCCGATATAACTTTCCCCGGTAGTTTGAACCCTTCCCGATTACTGACCCCTACCATCTGTCTCACAGTATAATTATATACGAATACTTCTGAAAATCTGCATAGAAACAATATCTTTAGAAATACAAATTTAAGCAAAAACTCTATCTTAGTTCTGACTATAAAACTGGTCCGACAAAAGTTTGCACCCATTAACAATTCCAATATATACTGAAAGAAGTGAAGAAATTAAAATACCCGTGTTTTTCACTTTTTCTATATCAATTCGTTTATCCGTTCCAACCGCGAATTAATATTTAGTTAATATATTTAATTTTAAAATTAAGACGGCCTTCCATATAAATTTATTACCTAAATAGCAATTCGGGATTTAAACTGTTAAACGAATTGATCTAGAAAAAGTGGAAGTCATGTATATTTTAGAATATATTAAATAGATTTTATCATGGGTACAACCAAAAGACGCACTTTCAGAAAAATTTATTTCAAAGCTAAAAACATTTGCATAAAATATTAAATAAACTAATTTAATGTCAGGTAAAGTCTATCTGATTCTGAATAATACAAAAATTCCATTTGGCATCCAATATTGTCCACTATCCACCAATTTTGTTACCACATGTTCATTCATTGGCCTTCAAACACGAATTTCTGCGCTTTTGAGATCAAAAACTAGTTGATGCTATTGATTTTCTGTAAAAAAAATTAAGTGATAAAATTTCGTTGGGATTCTGGATTCGGCTCTTATCCCGAAAATGTATGGGTCATTCCATAGCATTAGAATTTTCAGTTTGAAAGCATCCCTGAAGTAGTTGATCTGATACGATGCCAGGTTAAAGAATCAGTTTTTATGACCGTTTTTTATTACAAAATTAAAAAGTTTCTCTTCCAGTATTTAAGTATATTCCCATAATCTCATCCGTGATACACCAAAACAACAAAAGCAGCATTTCTATTATAATAAAATATTCCCCGAAACACGAACAAATAACCGCGAAATGAATTTCTAGTTATAGGAAGGTTTCCTCCGTAGATGGGCCCAATAGTTATAAGCAGGGCAAGAACTTTCATGCAAATGCATGATTGTAGTCAGTGGCCCAAAAATGATTTTGACCAAATACTTTTCCGAATCAAAGAATTTGCAAAAAAATGGCATCGATTTGTTGTTGCATATTTTTGCATATTTTGTTATAAATGCATATTTTTGCATATTTTGCTCATTATTGCATATTTTTTTAATATTTTTAAATATGAAATTCGATTTAAGAATTTATACTTTAAAACTAAAAAAAAATCTAAAGAATTAATTATTTGGAAGATATGTTGATAATACAACATTGTCATCCACTAACACAGTTTTTATAGATGTAATTTTAAATTAACGTTTACGGGTGTTATTGCTCACAAACAGAAAGTTGAAAAATATTATAGAAATTATTTTAAGGAAACTTGTCCCCGAGCATTAATTTCTGCCGCTTTTTTCTCTGAGTTACGAAAGTGAGTACGATTTTATAATACACATATTTAAGTTCATTTTATAATAAAGTTTTTTTCAGGTAAAATGCCTTACACCCTTAATATTTACAATCGACTGTATTTCTTTTTATTTTCACTGAATTTTTTAAAAATATATTTAACTATGTGTATTTGAATACATATTCAGTGTGTTCGTTAACTCGAATTTCTTACTACTTTTACTAAAATTGAAAAGTTTTGTTTACTTTTTGTATTGAATTCTTCCAGCTGTAGTAAATATAGTAACTTGTAGTAAGTAAACGAACAAGCTTATTGTAACCGATACCTAAATTTTTACGTTTATGTTAGTTTTTAATAAATATAATTAAAAAAATCAGTTCGCCGTGAGTCGCCGAAGAAGAAGGTTATCTCGAGACCTGTATTATTTAATAAGGAATAACGGTTAATCGTTTTTGTTTTCCGATATTCTAAAGCGTGTCTCAGCATGCCGCTAGAGTGTGTAGTCTGACCACATGCAAACCGGGCGAATTCCCTTGGAGACATCGTGCACGCTTCTATTGCAATGGCAATGGTCGGTTGTGCATGTGTTAAGTCCAACGGCATTTGTTCTTTTTATGGCGTGTTGGGGCCTCATCTCGCTGAACCTCCATTGTGAAGGCAATGGTTGCTTTGTCACGTGTTGCTGTTGTTCCAGCACGTCTGTTATATATAAGTTATTATAATTTACGCGCATTATGGTCCAGTTACCCCGCGCTTTTTTTATATATTTTGTAAATTTATTTATAAAGTATATTTCAATAAATAAATAAATAAATAAATAATTAAAAATTTATTTTTAATTGCATATTTTTTGGTTTTTAGTGCATATTTCGTTATAAATGCATATTTAAGTGCATATTTTCTATTTTATAGTGCATATTTTAAGCGCATATTTTCGATTTTTTAGTGCATGAAAGTCCTTGTCCTGGTTATAAGTATTATCTCTTCCTCTCAGATTTTAATTATTTCAATTGATTTTGACAGCTTTTAAGCGATGAATGGAAGAAACTCCACAATTTTTAATTTTATTTACTTCATTGTGAAAGAATTACTTACTTTTTGTGAGGGTATGGTGTTATCTGGTTGAATTGGTGTATTTAATTTAATATTAAATAATTTGTTCATACACATCAACCCCGAAAAATCTATTTTTGAAAAACTTTTTTTGTACTGACTCTAAATACCCAGCAAAATCTTTCATTACCAAATAAGTGGTTATATAATAGAAATTCATAGCTCCGCACAACTTATTTTTTGGTGTCTAAACTCATTATTTTTGTTTGGCGTGGTCGTTTTTATAAGTAGTCACGCTTACCCGCTCGCTTACGAAAAAATGAGAAATAAGTAATTATGAGATTTTGAATAATAAATGGTTACACACATGCTTACAAAAAGTTGAATTATAAGTGGTTATCCGATTGCTTACTTGATTCTTAAAAATAAGGAGTTAAGCAAATACTATTAGCTTAAGGAAATACATTCAGAAAAATTTAAGTTTTCTCTAGCGTGTAATTTTAGGATTCGTCATAAAAATGTAAACATAAAACATATTTACATATAATAAATAAAAATGTATAAAATTTAACTTTGTAAAAAGTACTTATGTAAACTATTACGAGTAAGTCATTATTTTATATTTAGAAACAATGAATACAATACGCCGTTATTAGGAATTCATTATTTTATATTATAAAATAATGCAAAAGGTAATGATATATCATTTTTGGTAATGCAGATAGTAATGAGGTGTCATTACCAATATTTTGCTGGGTAATAACTAAATTAACCCTTAATGGGCAATCTTGAATTTGACAGGTTGTTGCTGTTTGTGTTAAGTTTTGGTGTGTTCTAAAATATATAGTAAAATTTTATGGCAAACATTTTTATAGAACATTTCATACCCCAGTGCAGAAACGGTAATGACATATCATTATTTTTTGGACTACCAGTAATGACTTACCCACTTACCTTCTGCATTATTTTGAAACATATAATAATGATTTACTGATAATGACTTATTTTTATCATAATTTCAAATAGAAAATATTTTTCTAGATTTTTTTTAAAATTTTTAGAAATCTATTTTTAGACTCAATATTTTTTAAATACTGGTAAGGATATATGTAACCACATATTTTTTGATTTTTTGTATGTTGACGAGTAAGCTTACTTGTGTGCAGCAGGTCAATTATGTTTGTATCTATTAAATATTACATGTCGATATAGCTCAGATAGTAGAGCTATTGACTGGCAATCTGTAGACCCAGGTTCGTTTCCCGCACCAGCAAATTTTATTAAAAAAAATACAATTAAAAAGTTTTTTTATTTATATAATTTATTTTTTTGAAAATCTATTTTTAGACTCATTATTTTTGTCAGTACTGGTAAGCACATGGGTATCGATATATTTTTTGATTTTTCGTATGGTCCCAGTGTAGAAACGGTAATGACATCCCGGTGAAAAATTTCCATATATGAACATTTATGGTTCAACCATATATGTATGGATCCGAAAAATGAGGTAACACCTAAGTATATGTTCATATATGGACATTATTTATTAAATATATGCGAATACATGCGAACGTTGCTGTCCTTTATTATAAGGTTGTACGATAGATATAAATTTATGTATGACATTCAAATTAGGCGCTACATATGTTCCTTTTTTTATTCATGGCATTAAATATAATTTCATATTTATCCAAATATGAGCTCCTTTTACATATATGGAAAAATGTATTCTTCGAAATATGTTCATATACAAGTCCCTTTTGCATAAATTGAATAACATATACTTTCATATTTGTCCATATATGAGTGCCATTTCCATATATGAAATAACAGATGCTTCCATATACATATGTTCATATAAAATCCATATATGTTCATAAAAAATCCATATTTGTTTATATGTGTCCATACATAAACCATATATGAACATGTTTGAGCGTATATGAGCATTTTTCACCGGGATATCATTATTTTTTGGACTACCAGTAATGACACCCACTTACCTTCTGCATTATTTTAAAACATATAATAATGAGTTACTGATAATGACTTACCTTTATCATTATTTTAAATAGAAAGTAATTTTCTAGATTTTTTTGAAAATTTTTTGAAATCTATTTTTAGACTCAATATTTTTCAACACTGGTAAGGATATATGTAACCACATATTTTTTTAATTTTTTGTATGTTGGCGAGTAAGCTGACTTGTAGGCGCAGGTCAGTACTGGTAAGCATATAGGTAATGACATATTTTTAGATTTTTCGTATACTGATGTGTAAGCATAACTCATTATTTTTCGCGACATCCCCATACAAAGGTAATAAGAAATGTAATAATAAAAGTAACTAGTTACCATTAACAAGTATGTAGTTACATAACCACATATCTGGTAATGATTTTCATAACGCCGACAGGTGTATATTTCTTTTTGTCTCCTATATCAGAATCCATTAATTTTGGAAGAAGTTCGAAATTGTTGTACAGTGTTGTAATGTTTGCCAGGCCGTAAATATATTTTTGACGATTTTTTAAATATTTTTTTATTTAAAAAGTTGATTTTTGCAAATATAGGAAAATTTAAAAAAAAAATTGTTTTTATCGAAATAATATAATTACTTTTATAAAAAGTTGTTATTTAGCAAAAAACTACTTAAGATATGAAGACCGCTTTTTAGTGGCCTTGGGCATTAGAATGTTGCACCAATTGATTTATTTTTTAAGTCTAGGTATGACTCTTTCCCCAAACAAAAACAATAATTTTTTAATTTTTAATTTTTTTTTTTAATTTTTTTATTTAATTGATTCCATTTCCTGTACAACAAGACTGAGTCTCATATTTATAGTACAGGAGCGTAATACGTTACTAAACAAAGAATTTTTATATTATTATTAATTGTAAATTATTAACATTACAAACTTAGTATCATAACAAACAATAATGCCAAATAAATATGTAAAATAAAACTTTATTTTTACATTTGTACCAAAGCAATGAGATTTGTGTCTACCTTGTGCACCATATCTTATTAACTAAATAATTTATACAATATAAATAAACCAGCCCTTAATAAAAATTTTAAAATTTACTTATAAAAAAATTTATTTATTTTTTTTTAATTTTTATTCTCTGTAATTTAGTTGTATGATCACAAATTTAACAGGAGAACATTAATTTACTTATAACTTTAAAGATAAAACAAACGTTAACACCTATTGTACAAAAACCATAAAGTAAAGACTACTTTAACCAACAAAATTATACATCTTAATTTTTAGTATCACTAAATTTATAAAAAAAAAAATTTTCTATTACGCCAGCGTAGTTATATTAGCCAATAAAGTTATTAACTATTGATCAGCATCTAATAGACCTCTACGTTCATATACGGGCAATAATTTTCTTATAATATTCTGAATGTAAGGATTTGTATACCAAGTATTTTTAAAACGTATGGCCCGTTCATCAGTTTGCATAAGAGCATTAAAATCTGCATCATCGTTAACAACATTGCGTTGAATGGGCTGGATAACACATGTTGAATGGAAAGCTAGAAATAAAAAATAAATAATTATTGTAATATAAAATTGAAATTTAAGAGTTTGCTGAATTATATTGATGATCTATAGAAGACAAACAAACTGAACTTAATAAAATATATCGTCGCTGCGCCTAAGAAATTAATAATTTGACCAAATAAAATGTTATAAAGAGACCCACAAAAAATTTCTTTTTCGGCCTTTCCCGGCAAGACTCTAAACTTTCCACCCATAAAATGATTGCTTTCGAAAATCATAGCTACGGCATAAAGGCGTTATTTTGGTATCCCACAAATTAATTTTTAAAAACAAATAGCTAATTTTTTAGGGGCAGCGATGATATATGAATTTGGGATGAAGCTTGTATCGTAAGAATCAATTTTAACTTTTTGCAAAATTCCCTTTCAAATTTGCGAAAATTTAAACATCTGAAATTATTCGAAAATTATCAGAAGTACGAAGAAATGCTATAGACTAAAAATTATTTATCGGGAAAATACAGTTAACACGTCTGTTGAAAAATCCGTAGGATGCACATAGGTGGCGCCACTAATGAAAAATCCATAAGAATTTTCTAACATCCTTCAGATGACGTCAAAATTTAATGACAATTCGTTAATTAGTGAACAAGTTGTAGCTGTTTTAGTGACGCTAGTTTTGCGATTTTGAAAACAATGGATTCAAAGCAATTTCGTGTGTTAATTTATCATTGCTTGATAATGGGAAAAAATGCCATTCAATCCAAAGCTTGGCTTTATAAGTGTTATTCGGACTCTGCTCCATCGAGGTAAATGGTAGAAAAGTGGTTTGCTGACTATTTCCCAGTATACAAAAATAAACCAACACGGGAAAAATCAAACAAAAAATTTCAAACCCCCCCCCCCCCCCAAAAGAAATTCCTAGCTACGTGCCGAAAAATAAACTACGCCATTGTAATCAGCAATACAACCTTTAAACAATTTTATTGCTTGAGCACCGTAAGTTGTTTTTCACGTGAAAAAAGTTCACTCGAAATTAAAAAACTATATAAATTATAAAAAAAATTCATATAAATTATAAAAATGATTATTTTTCACGATTATAAGTTTCACGTGAAAAGTGTGTAGAGTTTCTTTTCACACAAATTTAATGTACAAGACTATTATTTTTCTGGTGAAAAAGTGACATTTTGTGTACCATATATTGTGATTATGTCTTTGTTATAAAATTAAATTAAGCACCGTAAGTTGTTTTTCACGTGGAAAAATTTCACTCGAACTTTAAATGCCTCAAATTGCACTTTAATTTAAGCAAATGAACAATTTTTTTCCTTTTATAACAAAAACACAATCAAAATAAACACAAAATGTCACTTTTTCTCAAGAAAAATAATAGTCTTGTACATTAAATTTGTGTGAAAACAAACTCTACACAATTTTCACGTGAAACTGATTGTCGTGAAAAATCATTTTCTTTCTATGGAGTATAACAGTTTTTTCACATGAAACTCAAACAACTTACGGTGCTTAAATATATTTAACTTACCATAAAAAGATTTTTCTTGTAATTGTTGATGAAATGTATGCAAACTTGGAATTTTCTTTTGATACTTAAGTTTTTGCAATGTTTCAGCCAAATGTTTATAATAGAAGTGTATTAATTCATCTTGCCTTTTTAAATGCATTTCTTCCGGCAAAGAGGTATTAAAAAGATAAAATAAATCTATGGCCGGTGAACCCCAAACAGCATATTGAAAATCAATGATGATAACATCTAAAGGCTTATTTGTTTTTGGATCAAATTTGACTAAAACATTATTAGTCCATAAGTCACCATGACAAAGGACGTTCAAGTGGCTGGCTAAGGGATCAAAAACTTGTTTACCCAATTCCATATAATGAGGTTTAATATTTATTAATTTTTCAGTTATCTGCTGAAATTCTGGCCATTGAGCAACACGTCTAGTGCAGGCCTCTAGACCGCCCACAAAACAGGGAGCATAATTATCCGTATGACGATTAAACATGCCACAGTCATAACTTTCTAAGCAACTTTGTTCGCGTTCATTAAGCACGGCCGAACATGCATGCATTTTAGCTAATTTTCTTAAAACTATTTTTGTGACATCCATATTTAGCCCCAACAAACGATCGGGCATAACAAAAGCTCTCTCATTAAGATCTTCAAATACCAAAACCGACTTTTCTTTATCTACAGTCATTGTTTCAGCAAAAATTTGTTCGTCATCTTCAATTTCTTTAAGTAATAGTTTAAGTTTGGGTAAAACTTCTTCATACATTTTAATTTCACGATTAAATATATCATACGGTTCCATAGTTTTGCAAGCAAATTCATCTCCTTCAAAGGAAGTCTTCACAATATAACTACCAGTTTTTGTACAGCTTTTACAGCCAGATGGTTTAAATTCGGCCTTAACACGAGTCAAAACACCACCATAATTTTCACCTTTACCCAAGGCAGGTTTAGCCTTCATTTTTAATACTTTTAATTTTTCATCTTTATAATAAGATCTTAAACAGCTTTCCAAATAGTCCCTAGTCAACCATTCTGGAGCATCTTCTATACAAATATCTCCATTAACAACTTGTGTTTCACACTTTTGTAACTGTTCTTCAGTTTTATTCATAACTTGTGGTGAGGACATTTTTTTATACTTTTGTTGTTCGTATTTGAAAATTTGTATACGTTTTGTGTTTTGCAATCAAATGTAAACTTTTCATTACAAATATCTAAATAGCAATGATTGCAAATGTGTTTAGATTTATTTTTTTATATTTTAATTTTTGCGCTCCTTGATCATAAAAACGTGTCATTTTTATTTTTTTTTTATTAATTTTGATTTATGTAAATTGTTCTTTATTCAGAAAATTGCTTTCTTTTGTGTCGAAAGTAAATATTTAAATTTTTTATAATATAGGTAAATACACTTTATAGCGATATTTAAGATAACAGATTCATTTCTTTAAGTGGGATATAAGTTTACAAATGTTTTGACAAAAATCGAGTCTTAACGGCGTTTCTAATGACTACCTAGATGATGATATTTATTAATAAGGGGGAGATATTCAAATACCAAAACAAAAATATTTTTTTTTACTCTGCACAGATCATAATTTTCAGATAACGACAATATTGCTTTAATATCTTTTGATGTGAGGTAAAATTAACTAAAAATACTATTTAAAACGAATAAAATTCAGTTAAAAACCGGTCTACTCACATTTTCATTTAATTAAACAATTTTTTTATTTGTTTTTGACTATCAATAATTGACTATAAGAAACCGTAATTATTATAAAAATAACAAGCAAAATGGTGCGAAGAACTAAATTTATATTTAATTTTGCTAAAAAATTTAAAATAAAAACAATTCAAATGCTATTTTTTTATTTCAAACATCTTTTACTACAAAATACCTTTTTTGGTTAATTTTTTTAGTTTTACTTTAAAACAATAAAAATTGACTAGAAAATTTGACTGTTACGAAATATCTGTATTTTTATTTAGTTAAATTTTTAAATAACTTGTGAAAAAAGTTAAAAATTATTTTTCTTCTACGAACAACTGTTATTATTTTTAAAAACAACTCAACGGAAAAACTTCAGAAAGAACTAACAAAAAGTGACTGTATTTATTTTGTGAGTGTATGCGCAGCGCATGCTACGGGGACAGTTTTTCGATCAAGTGTTTAGTATGGAGACATTTCGTTAGTTTGGTCTCCTCAAACTCTTCCTAGGTCTAGCGCATAGTATCAAGACATTTGTGACTCATATACAGCATAGTTTGGGCACATTTTTGGCCCATATTTAATCCTTTAATTCCCAGTGGAACATAGGGCCGCAGTAATGGTAACTAGTTACTTTTACTATTACATTTCTTATTACCTTTATATGAGTTACACACCAGCATACGAAAAATCAAAAAATATGTCGTTACCTATGTGCTTACCAGTATTGACAAAAATAATGATTCTAAAAATAGATTTTGAAAAAAATAAGTTATACAAAAAAAATTTTTTTTTTATTGTAAAAATTTTTTTAATAAAATTTTCTCGTGCGGGACTCGAACCTGGGACTCCAGATTGCCAGTCTATAGCTCTACCATCTGAGCTATCTCGACATGTAATATTTGATGGATAAAAACATAATTGACCTGCCGCGCATAAGTCAGCTTACTCGCCAACATACAAAAAATCAAAAAATATGTGGTTACAGATATCCTTACCACTGTTGAAAAAATATTGAGTCTAAAAATAGATTTCAAAAAAATTTATAAAAAAAACTCTAGAACTCTAGAATGTTTGAAGTAATGATAAAAACGAGAAAAAGGTTAAAGTCGGGCATGCCGACTATACAATACCCTACACCAGTCTGGTTAAAAGCCAACTAATGTTTGGATCCGAAATTCGAATGGGTTAAAATGGGACTTGTGTCAAAATTTTCTATAATGTGAGTCAGCGAACCAAATTTCATTAAAATATCTTAATATTTGCGACCTGCAGTTTGTAACCAAGCCAATTTTGGGGGACCCTTATATGGGCACTAGGTCTAAACATGGACCGATGTTAACCAAAATCAATAGTCGTCGTCCTTGGGCCGACATAAGTCGGTGTACCAAGTTTCATCAAAATATCTTAATATTTGCGACCTGTAGAGTGCGCACAAGAATGCATGGACAGACAGACAGACGGACGGACGGACATTGTGAAATCGAAATAAAAAAAAAATTCTGAGCCGATCGGTATACTATAAGGTGGGTCTAGGACCAATATTTTTTGGCGTTACAAATATCAGCACAAACTTATAATACCCTGACCACGTAGTGGTGTAGGGTATAATAAGTCATTATTGGTAACGCATTATTTTTTATTTTGAACTTGTGTAAAAAGTAACTAGTTATTAGTAGCTCTTTATTATATCTTTTAAAATAATCCAGAAAGTAAGTCGGTGTCATTACTGGTAGTCCAAAAAATAATGATATGTCTTTACCGTTTCTACACTGGGAATATAATGAAATGTATTACTTTAGGTTTAAAAGAAAAACAAATGGTAAAGGGCTACCCATTCCAGGCAATGCGTGAAAAAATTCCAACCCATTACCAAGGTTTTGCTGGGAATTTATTTAATTTTGGAACCACTCTAGAACACAATTCGGTAACATCAATGTTATATGACAAAGAGCATGTAATAGAATATAAACAAAATTATATTACAGAAGCAGTAGTTAAATCATAAAACGATAAATTTAGAAAGACAATTTTATATGATAAACTAAAACACTTGTAATATTTCAGTAATTGAGAGAATACACATGTAAATTTACTGTTGTGATAACAAATCACGAGTCAAACATTCATCTGAAAACCTGAGAAAATGTAATTTTTCCAGCAGCACTGTTTCCAGTTTAATTTTGAAAAAATTAATATTCATAAATACAAGAAGTAGTACACAAATTTGATTTATACCTTGAACTCTTTTAAAAGAGATCTCAATAATTTATAGTAGTTCTATTTTACTGTTTAGTCACCAAATTTGCTACAGAAACGCTCAGCCATTTATTATATATCAATTTATTATTATAAAAAATCTCAGAAGACCAACCTTTGGCCGCCGAAACTTAAATATAACACAGTAAATATTTGGCCCTTTTGAGATTTTCTAATCTGTAATCATTTATTTAGTCAAGTTAACTAAATACAAGTTTATCAAAAAAGTTCAACTTTTAAGCCCCAGAATCTTAAGAACGAACAAGTAGTATGGTTGATGTTTTCTAAAATGTTCCAATCTATAATACTTTTTTTTATCAATCGAACTAAATTGTTTTTCTTCTATTAAATGTACAATACTCCCCACACTCATAGAAAAAAACCTGTAAAAATAGCAGAAAAAAACTATTATTAGTTGAAAACTATCCTGCAGAAAAACTGCTGAAATTAACAGATATTTTTGTTAAAAACTGCACTTAAAATAATAGGGCAAAATTTATGAACACATCCTATACCTAAAATGGAAGATTCACATAATTTCACAATAAATATTTGCAAAAGTGGGGAAACCTTAGCCCCCCAAAAAACATGTGGTCCCTTTTGTCAGAATCAGTTATAAGAACCTTGATATTTTGTAGAAAACTTGATTTTGTTGTACAGTGTACTTTTTTCAAATTACAAATTTTGAAATACAAACAATATTTTAATATTTACCTTTTTGGTAGTTTAATAAAAAATATTTAAAAATTACATTTTTATTTGGAATTTTTGTATTTTCATTAAATTTCACATAAATTCATGGAAATTTAAAAAATAAAATAAATCGATTCAAAAATTAATTGAGAGGACAAAATTAAAATTTTGTTTTTACAGTAAAAACAACAAAAAGTAATAATTGTGTAACAAAAAGTTCGAAAATTCTTTTCGACCTGCCATGCCACCCCCATAAAAAATATTAACTTTTATCACCCATGAAAAATAACTTCTGACTAGCATATATTTATTGCAGCATAAGATGTTGTTTAAACCTCCTTCCAAAGGGAGAAATTTTTTGTGATGTAATGAAAGAGTGATTCATTTAGAAGTCATACCATTTATTTTTGCTCGGCATATTCCATTTTAGGCAACAGTGGGTCTGAAAGGTTTAAAGGGTACAATGGCATATAGCAGAATAATAATTTGTCAAAAATATTTCCTTGCAATCTGTAACTCGCAAATAATACAGAGAAAGCAACAAACTAATATCAAAATATGGAAAAGGTGTACGTTAACTAAAATAAGTACCTACTACAAAATTGTGTTAAAAAGTTATAAAAAAATAATTTAAATAAAAAATATATATATATATATATATATGTTTTCTAAAAATGAAATACAGGAACAATTACTTAGTTTGACGCGTGCATTAGAACTGAAAAATAGTGCAAAATTTATGAATGTTGATAGTAGAAATGCAAATATACGTAATTCAAACGTAAAAATGCTATAAAAGTTAAGATAATTTAAAATACAGAAATAGTTTAACTTAACAACACGTTACATTTAAATATTACAAAAAAGTAATTTAGCAAAATGACTATTCCCGAGTGGCTTACTAAAACTTATATCGAAGAAGTTTTAAAAATCTATCACAAAGATATAACACTTAATATACAAAAAGCTGATATAAAACCAGCATTTGGTAAAGGAGAAAATTATGGTGGCTTCCTAACAAAAGAGAAAATCATTTCATAGTCAAGACATCATATGAAGAAGACAAATTTGTACAGGAAAAAATGAAACCATATGATATATTTAATCGTGAAATGTCGATATATGAAGAGGTGTTGCCAAAACTAAATGATTTACTTAAGGAAATCAAAGATACAGATCAATTATTTCCCACTACCATACATGTTGATTATAAGAAACAGGCATTGATATTTGAAGATTTAACCACTCAAGGTTATACTATGGCTAGTCGTATTGAAAGACTTGATATAGATCACATTAAGTTGGTGTTACAAAAATTATCAAAAATGCATGCTACTTCAGCGGTATTAAGGGAAGTTTAGAAAAATATGATCGTGGTTTTTTCAATAAATATACCGATACTTATAAAACATTTTTCGTTAATACCTTCATGGCTTGTGCTTGATATCTGCAACAACAAAGAAATGAGGCGAGTCAAAAATATGCTCGAAAAATATTTGCATTGGGACCTTATTACATGGATATTGGCAAACGTTGTTTTACACCCACTCCAGGACATGTTAATGTTTTAACTCATGGTGATGTTTGGACAAATAATGTTATGTTTAAATATTGTCCAACAACTAAAAAACCTTTAGATGTTTTACTTATTGATTTTCAATATTCATTTTGGGGCTCGCCCACCGTGGATTTACATCATTTCTTTAATACGTCTCTAAAAGAGCTATTAAGATTATACATACCATGAAGATGAATTATTGCAGTACTATCATCATCAATTTACGGAAATTTAAAAAAAATTAAATTACCAATCAAATTCAATACCAAGTTTAAAGACTTTTAGAATACATGCTGAACAAAAGAGATTTTTTGGGATCCTTGTAGTCCCGGCATTTTCGGGACTACGAGGATTTTTCGGTATCCCGGGATTTTACGGGATTTCGGGATTTTTCAAGATTCCGGGATTTAAATTTTCCTTTATTTATAAAAATTTGTATATTATGTAACTAATTTTTTTTAGAATAAAGCGTTTAATAATTATTTAATAGTTGATAACACTATGCGACAGTCAAAATCGGGATGGGATGAAACCAACGGGAAATGTTCTATCGGTCAAAAACAAGTAATACGTGTCCCGGCGTTTCGCTGGGTCAACCCTAGGAATCGAGATATATCTTTTTTTTGACATAACTCGAGAACCACTAGTCCGTTTTTGCTCAAACAATTTTAAAAAAATTAAAAATTACAATTCCTTTAATCTGTTCATATAACGTTTTTCTATATACTCAACAGTTTTGCCGGTAAAAATAAATGTTTGTTACCGCTACCATAAAAATCATTAACCTTTTGTTTATTACTTTTTTTTAATATTTTAGGCAAAAAATATTTTTTTCTTCATACATTTATTTTTACCGGCAAAACTGTTGAGTATATAGAAAAACGTTATATGAACAGATTAAAGGAATTGTAATTTTTAATTTTTTTAAAATTGTTTGAGCAAAATCGGACTAGTGGTTCTCGAGTTATGTCAAAAAAAAGACCACCAAAGGTCAAATCGATATATTCCTAGAGGTGACCCAGCGAAACGCCGGGACACGTATAACTTCTTTTTTACCGATATAACTTTCCCCGGTAGTTTGAACCCTTCCCGATCACTGACCCCTACCATTTGTCTCACAGTGTAATTAATAATTTGGTACATTTTATGAATATTGAAACATCTCAATCAGAAATTGCCAGTGGTACAAAAAATCAAGTATCTGTGGTATGCATGTACTAAAAATAAAAATATTTGAAAATTTTCAAAAATTTTATCTAACTATATGCCACTATACTTGTGTGTATTTACGAGGTATATTGGCATATGGGCCATTACAATGCGGCCATACTCTGGGTAAAGTAAGCCAGCTTGTGTATACAATTTGAAAGCACTCGGGGATCTAGTAAGTACACACAAGTATCTCCGAGTACGTTCAAACCCTACACACAAGCTGGCTTACTTTACACAGGGTATGGCCGCATTGTAATGGCCCACAAGCCAATATACTTCGTAAGTACACACAAGTATAGTGGCATGTAAGTTAGACAAAATTTTTGAAAAATTTCAAATGTTTTTAGTTTCATATACAATTGTTATGCATATACAAAAGTACGCACAATGTGAAGTACACGAAATCGATTACATTGTGCGGACTTACAGGTTTTTATAAAAGGTAAAAAATAATAAAATCCCGGGATTTTTGAGAAATAATCCCGGGATTCGGGATTTTGCCAATCCCGAAAATCCCGGGATTTCGGGATTCGGGATTTCCCGTTTGGCATCCCTAGTCAGAACTAATAACGATTTTTTTCTAAAATTTTATTTAAGTACGATTTTCTCAAACAAATTTTGTAACTAAAGTAATACTTAAGACAAAATATGTTCGTTGTTCATAATATAAAACTGGCCCTTATACACTTATAAAAAAAAGTTAGTACAAAAGTCTGTTAGTATCGTACTTGAAATCTAGCATGAACAGTTTTTAGAGCTCACCCCATATTATACTAAAAGTTGGACTTTGGGGACAACTTGGAAAGCTATGGTGCCATATAAAATGTTTGAAAAGTCGCGATTTTAACTTATAGGCCGCTATATATGAATATATTTTTTTGTTGAAATATTTCCTTTTTATTGCTCCTTTACTAAGCCATATCATTTATTAAGGCCGATTTTGCTTTCAGCGGTTCAATTGGCTAAAACCTTAAAAAACCGTAAAAATTCATATAAAACGCGAACAGTGGTTTTATATCAAGTTTTATGCATCAGATTTTAAGCCTAAATATGAATACAGGTCCTGTGCCTACATTTCACCACAAAAAATTTATATTAATTGCATTTGAAAATTTTTGTATATAAAAAACTAAATAGAAAACCGCTAAACTTTAAAAGCATTTCGCGGAAAATATGTAACTTATATCGAAAAATAAAGTACGCCATTGTAATCAGCATGTCTAAAATATATAGAATTGATGGTCAGAGCTCTATTAATTTTTAAAAGTCAAGATTTTGTCATGCAGTGTTATGTTTATTTGTGAAAATTCAAAAAACTTTGTTAAAAAATAGCGTTTTACTTTGAACTCATTGGTGTTCCAATTTGAAATTTTCACAGTCTATAGCTGAAATATTAAGTTATCTGCTTCAATAATTTAAAGAAAATTAAAGATGGGTTTGTTGAGATATTTGCAAATTAAGGATATTTTTCAAATTGTATTATATATTTTGAATTCAACAATTTATGTTTGCAATTTATTTTGAAAGTGGATTATATAAGCATTACTACCCAGTCAGAAATCGCCAGTGGTACAAAAAATCAAGCACAGGCATACCACTGGGTAACCATGGTATTAAAAATAAATGACTGGTAGAACACTCATTTGCCAGCGTTTGCGAAAAGCGTTTTACCAGTATTTTTTTTACAAAAATTTCGGTGGTTTATAAAAAAAAACCACTGGCAAAGAATTGGCTTAGAGTGATATGCCAAGGTTTGCAACCAGTGGTTATCCAGTGCTAACTAGCCAATGCTACCAGGCGTACAAAAATCAATTCACTGGAAAACCAATGATTTTATAAAAATGCTGACGCTTCGTTAAAAAATGTTTGTAGTCGGAAGGTTCCGAGTTCAAATCCGGTTGCAAGCAAAAAAATTTTTTGGGATATTTTTTAATTTAAAATTTTTTTTGTTTTATAAAATCAATTTTTTTGTTTGTGGGAAAGCTCCTTCAAGACCAACTTTTTTTTTGCCCTCCAAACACTGGCATACTAGTTACTAAAAATTGTTTGCCAGTACTACACTCAAAAAAATAAGTTAGTAGAAAAATTAGTAAAACGTCTTGTATATCAAGTGTACTAGTTTTTAGCAATTTTTTTGCTGAAATTCCGTTTTCAGCAAAAATTTTAGTTATATTTTTTTAGCACTAAACTAATTTTGAACTAATGTTTTACTAATTTATTTTGCTACAAAAGTTGTGCTGATAACCGCATTCACAGCGTGGACGACAACCAAATAGACAAGCTGTAGATGTCGCAGCTTGTCTGGAAATGGAAATAACAAAAAAAGAAAAACAACTCTACAAATATTCTATATTTAAATTTCCAGCAAATAAATTAACTGAAGTAAAATTTTGCTACAAGTTTTTTGAGTTTTTTTCAGTCTACTAATATTCAGCAAAAAGTTTAGTGATTTTAGCAAGGATTTTTTTCATTTGCAGTCGACTAAGTTCTAGCAAAACTTTTGCTGAAGATTACTATTTTTTTGGTAAAAATCAGGTCGCTGATTTTCAGCAAACCTTTTGCTGAAATTATCAATTTTTTTGCAAGCACGCTCCTGACTAAAAATTTGCTGACACAGCAACATTTTTTGCTGACTTTACTGACTTTTTTTTTTGAGTGTAGCATTTTGGCACAGCCAGTAGTTGTCCAGCTATTATCACTCATTTATGTGTTTAGCCATTAAATATTATATGTCTCGTTAGCTCAGTGGGTAGAGCAATCGTCTGCCAATCTGACGGCCTGGGTTCAAATCACGGAAGGTCAAAAAAATACATATGAACTTTTTTTTAATTTTATTTTGGAAAATATATTTCCAGACCACCTATTTATTGGGTTTGCCAGCGTTTTGCCAACGTTTAAAAATTTTGTTCCTCCAGTGCTTTTCCGGCGCTTTTTGAACAGCCGGTCCTTTTGTCTAATGATGTTATCATTTTGGGAATGGGAAAGCACTTTTTGCCAATACTTGTACCACCTGTTAAAGTGCTTTGCCACCGCTTTCCCGTTTGTATTTTTCTGACTGGGTAGGTACAAATTTTATAACAATCGGACAACGCGATTAAAATTTGTAATCATTTGAACATCACGTATTTTTATAAATTTATGTCATAAACTGGTGAAAAATATGCTCCTTTAAATGATTTTAAGTTTCTAAATTTTAAACTTGGTATTTCTCCCGAATTTTATCAAGAACTGTTTAATACGAAACTTTGGCCATCTAGTGCGAAAGTACGACCGCTTAAATATTATCCAAAAAAGGTGGTAACTGAGTAAAAATTTCAGGCGCCAGCAGTTCTTAAAATTTTGTTGTTTTTTTTTGAATATTTCTAATAACACTGCATGACACTCAAAAAATTAATGAAGATTTGACCATCAGTTCTATATATTTCGGACATGCTGATTACAATGGCGTACTTTAGTTTTCGATCAATGGTACAGAATTTTCGCTAAATGTCTTTAAAGTTTGGCGGTTGTCCATTCAGTTTTTTATATAAAAAATTTTTCAAATTTAATTAATATAAATTTTTTTGTGTTAAAATGTAAGCACAGGACCCGTGGCTATATTTACGATATAAATGCGATGTGCTTATCTTGATATTTAAACCACTACTTAGCGTTTTATATAGATTTTTATGGTTTTTTGCTATTTCAGCTACTTTAGTCGCCAAATGTACAATCGACCTCAATAAATGCAATGCCTTAGTAAGGAAGCAATTAAAAGGAAAATATTTCAATAAAAAAAATGTATTCATCTATAGCAGCCTATACGTTAAAATCGCGATTTTTCAAAAATGTTGTATGGCAGCATAGCTTTCCAAGATGTCCCCAAAGTATAATATGGGGTCACCTCTAAAAACTGTTCCTGCAAAATTTCAAGCAAAACAGTTTCCATTTATAAAATCGAAACGTTAACCCGTTAAAGTTGGACGAAAATGGCCCATTTTGGAAAAAAGTGTATTACCATTAAAAATGACCAAAATTCGAAATTTCCAAAAAAAAATATTTTTTATTCCATTTATTCATTTAATATAGTGAAAATGATTCACCCATGGAATTTTGACTTCATCGGATATCATTAACCCACTTTAGCCTGGAATCCAAAATGACTCACGAATTTGATAAAAATGCAAAAACGTGTTTTTTTTTTAAATTAATTTTAAAGATTTTTTAAAATGCCTAATTTGGAGATGACGATTGCTATTTGTACCACATAATAGTTGGTATTAAAGAAAAAAAAATTGAAAAATGATAATTCGAGTTTGTGTTTGGAGCGACTGCTTTCCAGGACATTTTACAAAAATTGCTCATTTTGTCAAAAATTAAACAAAATTTGAATGTTTTCATCAAATTTTATACAGTTTTCGGAAAAATAACACTTAAAATTGGTTAGACTATAATTATCTTTACATTTGTTTAAAAAATCTTTAACCCTTAGTGGCCTGGGGTCAGAAAAGACCCATGAAACTTAATATTAATTATGAGTACGAGATTGTAAGCCATTAAATTGATAAAAAAAAAAAATATCAACAGCGGTAACAAATAAACATTCAATAGAGCCTCAAAAAATTACACATCAACAAATATTGACTTTTTTGAACAGAGTTCCTCTAAAACTTTTTAAAGCATTTTCGCCTCCTATATACGAATATTAAGTGAATATTCCTTCTTCTTTATTTAAACCTTAAGCCTGGGAAAAATACTCTATGGCTCAATAGACGTAAAAGCACTTAGGAGTCTCTTATTTTTATATGGGTTGGAATTCAAAAAATTACCTTTCTTTTTAGGAAATGTTTAAGGTTGTTCTAAGGACCTCGTAAGGATTTCTAAGATCTACTTTTGAGAATAGTCCTTGAAGCACCTAAATTTGGTAAAACAGTTAGACACAATAAAATTTTATTCACACACTTATAGAAATAAGCCTGTGAAAATAGCAAAATAACACAGTACAACAGCCAATCTGGGGGGTGAGAAATTCCAAGTCAGGGTGATGGTACTAGGTCAGTATAGTAAATCCTCAAAGGGTTTGGCGTTCGTATGTGTCATTTTTTTTTATGACCTTTTAAATTTTTTCCTTATCTTGATGTTTTTTCGCTTAGTTGTAACTCGAGAACCACTTGTCCGATTTTGATGAAACAAATTTAGAAAAATTTAGAATTACAATTTCTTTAATCCGTTCATATAACATTTTTCTTTATAATCAACAGTTTTGCCGGTAAAAATAAATTTGTGGAGAAAAAAAAATATTTTTTTGCCTAAAAATTAAAATTTTTTTTTTTAAATTCATAAAAAATTTTAATTTTTAGGCAAAAAAATATTTTTTTTTCTCCACAAATTTTTAATATGATATTCAATTTTTGAATAAAGTTTTCATAATTAAATTTTTCTAGAGTTCCCAGCCAGCAAACGAGCCCAAAAATTAATCAGAAAAGTGCTCAAAATATATATTAAACTTTCACTTGTATAAAAGTGGCGCGTCCAAAAGAGCCTTCTTTTTATTCAAAAATGATTCAAAGAAATATATTGAAAAATTTTTTAGGTTTAAAAATTTATCAAAATGTAGGTTTTTAATTTTTATTTAAAAAATAAAAATTGTTTTTTCGACCTTTTTAATTGATTAATTAGAAATTTATTAATTCCGTTCGAGGCCAATTTCCTTATTATGAATTAACATAATAAGTACTTTTTTTCAAAAACTGCTATTTTTCTTCATCAGGATACTCTCCTAACAAATAATTCACAGAGTTTTACTTTCAAAAACCTCTACACTTTCAGGAATGAAAAGACGATCGTTTCGGGGATTTTCCAGGTCCCATTCATCAGTTTTCTTTAGAAAGTGGTGGCAGTAGTGCAATGCAATTTGAAGCAACAAAATCTCATATTAAATGTAGTCTGCTACATTAACAAAATGGGAATGGAGCAAACAATAAAATATGTTTTCGAAATCTTCTGCAACGCATATACAACAATATAAATATTATGAAAGTTTTTTGTTTTTGTATTTCATACCATTGGAATAAGTAAAATTCTTTGTTAATACAAGAATAGGCAAAAACATTTTTTCTTCGTACTATGAGAATTTATCTTTTTTTGAGTCATTTTTGAATTGTTCACAAAATATTCAAATTTATTTACATTTCTGAGTCGTGTCTGAATCATCTTAGGATTTAAAAAATTTGCCACAAAAGTTTGTGCCTTCATTCATTTTACTAAGACTAAAATTTAGGCTTAAGATTTTAAAAATATTTGTGCTTTGTTTGAATAATTTTTGACTTACTGAATAAGAAGCCTCATGAAAGTATAAAAAATTTCTTGATGGGTTATTAGTCTTGTGGTTGAATTTTTAAAATTTAAGAATTAATTTAATGCAATCAGAGCCTGGGAGGTTTGATATTTGTTATAAATTTTCAATACGAATATGTTGTAGACCTATGACTTTTAAATTTCATTTATATTCAGATTTTCTATAAAAATTATATTTTTCCACGTTTTCTATCAAAGTTCCGTTCGTCACGTAATTCATGTTACTCATTTCAATAAATAAAACAAGGGATCAAAATCCATTAAGTTAATCTAAAAATTTGTAAAAAAAAATTTAAACCAATTTTTTGAAATAACGAAAACTGTATTTTCGAATATTAATTCGACAAAGTTTTTTGACTTCAGATTCGTACTAAGAACGGCAAAAGATTTTAAAAACATTTATTGAGTCTGTGCCTTCCAATTTTAAATATATTTCGATCAAAAATATAAAAAATTATAAAGTATTTCTCTGGGGATAAAAAAAGAAAGAATCACAACTCGAAGGCTATTCAATTGACTTTTTTTACATTATGTCCGGGCTTAAGAATCCAAAATACTCAAAAAACGTTTTAGCAGAAGGCAGTACAAAAACTTTGTTTTTGTCGAGTAATTGGTGCGGCCCTCAGTAAGTTTGTGAAATCCCAAATTTGGCCCTTCAATCAATTTATGTGCCCATACCTGTTATAACGTGATGCAGATGGGGTTAATTTTTATATTTTTGGCCTTTTGGGTCTTTTTTTGTGAAAAGTGAGAATATTAACCCTATATGTTCATAATATGGAGGAAGGTACTCAAAATAATAATTTTTATCAAGTGGAAACAATTTTTTTTTATTCATTCAAAGTGATATTTTTTCAAAAATTATGAAAGTTGTTATTCTATAAATTTCCTAGTGGGGCGTTTTTGGCCAAAGTATAAAAATTAATCCCATATGGATCACGTTACATAAAATAATTATTTTTATCCAGTTGAGATTTTTTTTTATCAATTTAATGGCTTTACATTCTCGTAGTCATAATTAATATTAATTTTCATGGGTCTTTTCTGATCCCAGCCACTAAGGGTTAAAGCTTTTTTAAAAAATGTAAAGATAATTATAATTTAACCAGTGATGTTTTCGGAAAAACATCACTGAAAACATTCAAATTTTGGTTAATTTTTGACAAAATGAGCAATTTTTGTAAAATGTCCTGGAAAGCAGTCGCTCTAAACACAAACTCGAATTATCATTTTTCCAATTAATTTTTTTTTCTTTAATATCAACTATTATGTGGTAAAAATAGCAATCGACATCTCCAAATTAGGCACATTAAAAAATCTTTAAAATTAATTTTAAAAAACACGTTTTTGCATTTTTATCAATTCGTGTGTCATTTTGGATTCCAGGCTAATGTTGGTTAATGATATCCGATGAAGTCAAAATTCCATGTCTGAATCATTTTGGCTATATTAAATGAATAAATGTAATAAAAAAATTTCCAAATTGGCCATTTTCGTCCAACTTTCGGCAAGGGTTAGCGTTTTCCAAAAAAAAATCGATTTCTTCCATTTGGGACCATTTCCAATAAAACTGGGGGTGTAATGACAAATCTATTTTTAAGTGACACCCTAATGTACATGTTAAAATCAAAAAATAACTTTTATTTTTGCTCAAAAAAATAAAAGTAAAAAAATAACTTTTATTTCTCCTCGAAAAAATAAAAGTCAAAAAATAACTTTTATTTTTGCTCAAAAAAATAAAAGTAAAAACATAACTTTTATTTCTTCTCGAAAATAATAAAAGTCAAAAAATAACTTTTATTTTTGTTCAAAAAAATAAAATTCAAAAATTTAAAAAGAAATACATTTTTTGGAAGACTAGGCGACAAGGAGCATTATTATGTACTTGAAACAGTTGTCCGATATTTGGTTATATGTTCTTTTTTTGTTTAAAAATTCAGAAATAACTGTTATTTTCGGTCCCTGGTATGAACCTATATATGTCGATTTTTATCTGTGTATATAAAATCTGATCAAATTATATTGCGCCATTATTCGGATACATTCATATCTTATATTACCAAATTATAACTGAATTGACGCAAACTTATGTGATTATATGGGCCCATTTCTCGGATAAAATTGTATAGAGTCCCATGTTAAACTACATATGAGTGTATAAAGCCCCAAATAATTTTTTTTAATCGGGTAAATAATTAAAGCTGCAAATTATAACAAGTAAACGCGAAAATATATTATAGCTTTTATTAAACGTGGAAAGGGTGTATTTTAATTAAAATACTACAATTGTAAAAAACAGTTATAAAAAATTTAAATAAAAGAAAACAAATTTGTTTCATAACAATGCAGGAAATTTTTTTAGTTTAACGCGTGCACTTGACATGAATGCACAGTACGAAACGTATAAACGTTGACAATAAAATTAACTCAAAAAAGCTATAAAAGTTTTGATTAACTGAAATATTTAAATAGTTGAACTCAACAATACGCTTCATTTAAATATTACCAAAACGACTATAGCAAAATGTCTATTCCCGAGTGGTTAACAAAAAATTATATCGAAGAAGTTTTGAAAACCTACCATAAAGATGCAACATTGAATATACAGAAGTTTGATATAAAAGCAGCATTTGGTAAAGGAGAAAATTATGGTGGTCTTCTAACGAAAGTCCATGTCTTATATAACTTAAACCAGGGCGAAGAATTAAAAGAAAATTATTTCATAATAAAGACATCATATGAAGAAGATGAATTCGCAAAGGAAAAAATGAAACCATATGACATATTTAATCGTGAAATGTCGATATATGAACAAGTGTTACCCAAACTTAATGGACTGTTAAGAGAAATTAATGATACAGATCAATTATTTCCCACCACCATACATATCGATTTCAAAAGACAAGCTTTAGTATTTGAAGATTTAACAATGCAAGGTTATACTACGGCCAATCGTATAGAAAGACTTGATATGGATCATATTAAATTGGTATTAAAAAAATTATCTAAAATGCATGCTACTTCTGCGGTATTAAATGAGCGTTATAATAAATGTTTGGAAAAGTATGATCGTGGTTTTTTCAATAAACACACCGATATTTATAAGACATTTTTCGTTAATACATTTATGGCTTGTGCTCGATACCTACAACAGCAAAGTGATCAGGCGAGTCAAAAATATGCTCAAAAAATGTTTGCTTTGGAACCCTATTACATGGATATAGGTACACGTTGTTTTACTCCTACTGCGGGACATGTAAATGTCTTGGCTCATGGTGATATTTGGACAAACAATGTTATGTTTAAATATTGTTCAACGACTAAAAGACCTCTAGATGTTTTAATTATTGATTTTCAATATTCATTTTGGGGTTCACCTGCTTTAGATTTACATCATTTATTTAATACTTCTCTACAAGAACCCTTGAGGTTATATCATCAAGATGAATTATTTCAATATTATCATCAACAATTTACGGATACTTTAACGAAACTAAATTATCACTCAAATTCTATACCAAGTTTGAAGATATTTAGATTACATGCTGAACAAAAGGGATTTTATGGTAAGTTTTTTAATATAATTATCTGAAAGAACTTTTTTTTGGCGATTTTGATCTGAAAACAGCTACATATACATGAAGCAGGAGATCAA
Source organism: Leucophora obtusa (assembly GCA_949987735.1). Lineage (NCBI taxonomy): Eukaryota > Metazoa > Arthropoda > Insecta > Diptera > Anthomyiidae > Leucophora > Leucophora obtusa. The sequence continues at coordinate 305,910,453 of OX465295.1, forward strand.
CAATCCAACAAAAAGATCTGTAGTAGCAACTAAAAAGGTTTATTTGTATTATTACCTGTAATTTAACTAATTTTAGGCCTGCTGATTTGGCAACGCATGTCTACTGATTTGCAGCATAATGAAATTAGTAGGAAAAATTAGCTTCGAAATTTTAGCAAACTATTTGAAAACAAGTCGAAATTGTACCCTATGATACGTTTTTGGGAGAATAACTTAAATACCGCATATTCTTTTATTTTTAGGTGTGTTTCTTTACTTTTTGGGTAAAGTTCGGTAGAATGAGAGTAAGCACAAAATCCTCTCACAAAATGACAAAATTACCCAATAGTACAGGAACGCAAAAAAACACTTTTCTAGCCCAAAAACTTATTTCAAAGAATAATGTTAAACAGTGATGGGACTTGAAAAATTTTGTTTTGTGCCAAGTGTGTGACTAAAATGTGCCAAATGGGCCTTTATTGTGCCAAAACTCAATTTTCACTTAGAAACCGTGTTTTCAATTTTCATTTTGTAAATGCATTCTTATGGAATTATTTTGAATTCTTATGGAATTAATTATATTTGAATGAATTAAAATTTTCTTTCAATTAAAAGGTGAATGATAAATTAAATTCATCCGATACTTATTAAAGATTTGGGAATGCAGCCAATGAATGAATTCTTTAGGAATGGTTGCACGGAATGGTATACATATAAACATTTTCTAAAACTGAATTAATTTTTTTATGAATTAAACTTAAATTAATTCTTTCGAAGCTCTGAGATAAATTTATAGCATTTGAATTTTTAAAATTCTATGGATTAAGCTCCGTAAGTTGTTCAGTTTTCACGTGAAAAAACTGTTATACTCCATATAAAAAAATTATTTTTCACGACAATGAGTTTCACGTGAAAATTGTTTTCACGCAAATTTAATGTACAAGACTATTATTTTTCTGGTGAAAAAGTGACATTTTGTGTTAATTGTGATTGTGGCTTTGTTATAAAATTAAAACATTGTTAATTTTTTTAACTTAGATTGCAATTTAAAGCATTTAAAGTCTGAGAGAAATTTTTTCACGTGAAAAACAACTTACGGTGCTTTATTCGGTAATATCTTCGATGCCAATTTTTAGTTTCGCTTTATTCGAAAAGGTATTTTAATACCAGTAAATGCTTAGAAACTAAAAATTAAAGAATTGTTATTTTTTAAATTCATTTTCTATTAAATTTTGTAGATAACCAAAATGTGCCAAAATAGTATCGGTTGTGCTATTGTACCAATCAATCTTAGATTGTGCCAAAAATCCCATCACTGATGTGAAAATACGTATAATTTCAGTTTGCAAATCGGCACAAATAGACATATTTATTCGCATGTTTTTGATTTTATTCAATTTATTTTAACAAAAAACCAAGTTTCTTTTGCTTATTTCTTTATTTAATTACAATTTTTAATTTAATTTCACAATTGTTTTTTGTTTATATTTGCATCAGCTGTTTTACCAAAGTTTACCCGAAGAAAAAGTCTGGGTAAATTTTGGTAAAAAGAGAAGCACTAATACACTCTCATTAGCGCTCTCATTTACCCAATTCTCGAGTACGGGAACGCTTTTGGGTAAATTTCGGTAACTTTGGGTAAATTTCGGTAAGATTGGGAACGTACGGGAACACACTGTTTATTAATGTACGTCATATACATAAACACATTTTTTTTTAAGAGAAGCAACACTCCGCAAATTCTTCATCCTCTTAATTAATGTGTCTTTCGAAAGGGGATAGAGAAGAAATGAAAGGTGGTGAAAGAAGAAGGGCTTCAAATATGGCAACACTGTAATTGCGCGAGATGTTGAATCTTAGAACAGTGATTGCGCGCCATCGGATGAAAAGTGGCGAACTTTATTGAAGCTTTTTAGTTTATAGCCCCGTTATGTTATTTTATCTCGGAGGGGTTAAGTGCTATGGGAATACCGAAGGAGGACACAACAATTTAGAACTTTTTCGAAAATTACGGGGTTCGGACAATGGATTCTGGTAGACCAAAACAATATTCGTGTGTCGTTGTTATGAAAGGTCATATCGAAATTTTATTGTAAGGGAAGGTGGGGTTAAAGTTTCCCCCTTTTTAAAATTTATTGTGAATCGACATAGGAGACCATGTGAATTTTCAATTTTAGGTATAGGATGTGTTCAGCGAACTTATGTAGAACACTACGAGAAACATTTTAATCCTCAAACTATTCCATTAAATGGACTTTTTGGGCCCTTGTTTAAAAATTGACAAAAAGGGTCCGTAAGTTGAAGAGTTAGAGGGTTAAAATGTTCCTCGTAATAGAATTTTATGACAAATATTTTTGCCGAACATTTTAACCCTCTAACTATACAACTTAAGGGGCCAAAAAAGTCCCTTTAATTGCAGAGTAAGAAGGTTAAAATGTTTCGCAAAAATATTTGTCATGAAATTCTACTATGAGTCTCTGAAGACATCAAAGTTGAAAATTTAACTCCAATGTCAGGAATAAGTCAAAATTTAAAATGTGTTAAAATTCCGATGTTATCTTTCAAAACGTCGACATACGTTTATTTCTTTTTTGTCTCCTCTACCAGAATCCATAGTCAGAACACCGTAATTTTTTTAGTGTTGTACTGTATCCCAGCAAAATATTGGTAATGACACCTCATTGCTGCCTGCATTACCAATAATGATATATCATTACCTTTTGCATTATTTTGTAATATAAAATAATGACTTCCTAATAACGGCCTATTGTAGTCATTGCTTTTAAATATAAAATAATGACTTACTCGCAATAGTTTAAATAAGTACTTTTTACAAAATTAAATTTTATACATTTATATTTATTACATGTAAATATGTTTTGTGTTAAAATTTTTATGGCGAGTTCTAAAATTACACACACATAGAAAAAATTTGCCATTTTCCAACTGAAATTCGGTTACGTCTACTAAAATAGGTTGGTACAACTGAATAATGGTATCACAACAAAATTCGGTTTATACAACTGAATTTTAGGTGCAATACCCAAAATATTTGGGAATCGCATTCCAATATGGTTTCACCAGCCGAATTTATTGGTTGTAGCAACCAAAATAGGCTTAGCAATTCGGTTGGCAACTTTTTTTCCTGTGTGCACTCTAGCAAAATCTTTAATTTCTCTGAATGTATTTCCTGAAACTAATAGTATTTGTGTAACTCTTTATTTTTAAGAATCAAGTAAGCAGTCGGATAATAATTCAACTTTTTGTAAGCATGTTTGTAACCACTTATTATTCAGAATCTCAAAACTACTTACTTCTCATTTTTTCGTAAGCGAGTGGAAAGGCGACCACGCCAAACAAAAATAATGAGTTTAGACGCCAAAAAATAAGTTGTGCGGAGCTATGAATTTCTATTATATTTATTTGGTAATGAAAGATTTTGCTGGGATAATCATTATATTTCATATAAGAAAGAAAATTTTTATGAAAAAACTTAATTTTTTGAAACTGTTTGTGCTTCCACATTTAAAGTTTATGAAATTCGATAGAAAGTCATCACAGCATTAATGTATTCGTCAAAAGATGAAGTTTGATATACATATGGGCTCATATGGGGTTTTCATATAAACTCGTAAACCCATATAAACTCGTAAGCCTTGTATAAATACAACCCATATTTTTTATGTATGAAGTTTGACATTAAACTCATAAATATACCAGAATACGACTTTATATGAAAACCCCTATTGTTTTTTTAAGCAATTAATTCGCAATTTTAGTCTATTTGCGAATAGACGAAAAAAAAAATTTATTCAATAATTTATTTTGTTTATTTTTTTTCAGCTTTTCATTCTGCTGTTGTTCAACAAGCTGTAATGTTAAATCAAGATCCTACCGATGCTGATTATAATGCTTTAATGGGTGAAGATGAACGTGCTACAAATTTTAAAAATCGTTTATATAAAAATCCCATAATTCAGGAAAATTTAAAGAAACTACTACCTTTATTTGAAAATAAAGGTCTTTTGGAAGTTAACCAATAACTCTCAGTGTAGAAGCGGCACCCAGCAAAATCTTTCATTACCAAATAAGTGGTTATATAATGGCACTAAACTTTTTTACTGCTTATAATTCGGCGTCAGTACTAGTTATTTTTGTTAGACGAAGACGTGTTTATAACACAGTACAACAGCCAATCTGGGGGGTGAGAAATTCCAAGTCAGGGTGATGGTACTAGGTCAGTATAGTAAAACCCTCAAAGGGTTTGGCGTTCGTATGTGTCATTTTTTTTTATGACCTTTTAAATTTTTTCCTTATCTTGATGTTTTTTCGCTTAGTTGTAACTCGAGAACCACTTGTCCGATTTTGATGAAACAAATTTAGAAAAATTTAGAATTACAATTTCTTTAATCCGTTCATATAACATTTTTCTTTATAATCAACAGTTTTGCCGGTAAAAATAAATTTGTGGAGAAAAAAAAATATTTTTTTGCCTAAAAATTAAAAAATTTTTTTTTTAAATTCATAAAAAATTTTAATTTTTAGGCAAAAAAATATTTTTTTTTCTCCACAAATTTATTTTTACCGGCAAAACTGTTGATTATAAAGAAAAATGTTATATGAACGGATTAAAGAAATTGTAATTCTAAATTTTTCTAAATTTGTTTCATCAAAATCGGACAAGTGGTTTTCGAGTTACAACTAAGCGAAAAATCATCAAGATAAGGAAAAAATTTAAAAGGTCATAAAAAAAAATGACACATACGAACGCCAAACCCTTTGAGGGTTTTACTATACTGACCTAGTACCATCACCCTGACTTGGAATTTCTCACCCCCCAGACAATAATCCCAAAAATGTTCCATAGTGTAATCAGTCTAGCTTACGCGCGACTACTTATTTAATTACAAAAATAATTTAATATTGGTAACTACTTATTTTTTAACCACTAATAAGTATATGAGTAAGCCTTATTTTTAACAACTTTTTACCAGTTATTTTTAACTGCTTATTAGCACCCGAATAACTACTTATTTCGGTAACTAATTATTTTTTATATTTTAATAATGAAGCGGGTAAGCGGATGCACAAATTTTGTGTGTTTTTTCCTGCAGCGAATATGGACAACTTCTTACAAAAACGACCTTGTCGAACAAAAATAATGAGTTTTGACACCGAATTATATGTAGTGAACCCTAATTCTACTGCTTATTACTTAGTTTAGTTTAGTTTATTTATTTCCATTCCAGTACAACAAGAATTAATCTTATAATTATATAGTACAGGAATTTTAAGTGCTAAAATTTTGATTTTAAAAAGTTATAGTCACATTAATAATAGTAATAATATAATTAGTATAAATAATCAAATAAATAATTAAAAATAAAAAAATAATAATTAATTAAAACAAAAACATATTGCAAAAATTAAAGAAATATTAATTCTAAAATTGAAATTGAAATGAAATTAAAATCGAGCATAGTGTTCAAACAGAAATTTTTAAAACTCAAAGCGGATATTTTTAATGAGCACCGATTACTGAGACTTTGCTGGGCAATTATGCATCATTATTTTTGGGCTGCCAGTAATGAAACCAACCAACTTTATGTATTACTTTGAAATATTTAATAATAAGTCACTAATAATATTATTCCAAAAAAAAATTATGCGTTACCCATAATGGCTTATTTTCATCATTATTCCAAATATAAAGTTATGTTCTGGATTATTTCCTTTTTTAATATTTGTTTTTATTTATTTGTTATGCATATGCATATAACCACCCAGGCAGAAAAATACGATCGGCACAATGTTGGCATACCTGGGCAGAACCTGGGATAAAAAATCTTGAAAGTATTGCCCTGTTACCCGATTGATAACAGCGCCCAACCGTTGGTTGGCGCTAAATTGCCAACGTTTTCACAATGTTGTCAAATTTTAAAAAAGGTAGTTTAAAAATAGATTTAAAATTTTTTTTTTTTTTTCGAAAAATTAAAAAAAATAATTTTTAGTATTTTTTAAAATACATGGTTCTGATGGGAATTGAACCCAGTCAGCCTGGTTTTCAGCCGCGATCTCTATAATAATAAGATTTGTGATATGTAATAGCTAAAAAATTAGGTCAATGATAACAACAGTTGTAGCTAACTTACAAGCGTCGGCAAAAGGTTGGTTGACACTAAGCGACCAGCATTCCCATGATGCTGGAAAACCAAAAAATGTATTATCTAAAAAACTTAAAAAAAACCTTGTTTTGGCCAAAAAATATTATTGAGAATAAAAATGTTAATTATAATTTTTTTTAAATAAAACATGGTCGGGCTGTGACTCGAACCCGGGCCGTTAGATTGACAGACACTCGAGACCTTCTGAATTTACCTTATTTTAACAAAGCGTAATAATTTTTATAAAATCAGTGCACTGTCAGTGTATTATTTTTGGTACAGTTGGCAATTTCTGACATTAGAGATGTGCACTGTTTTCAAATCAAATGATCAAACGATTAAAAAAGTGGGTTAAGTAATTTTTTCCATGGATGGTAACCAAAACGTTCGGCTATCGGTTAGGGTAATGCTGTTTTACATTATTTCGCTAAGGGTATTTTAGGGGTAATGCTACCATATTTCGTTTATTTAGGATCGCTATTTTAACCCTCTAACCGGCCTAAGCTTTTTTGCAATGAAATTTATACCATGTGTTTCTCACGAAAAATAAACGATAAGTTCTTCTACAAAATTTTTTTTCGTTGCCTACTTTAGGCGATAAGGGCCAAGATAGTTAAAGGGTGAATCTCGAAAACTAGCGCACAAAAATTACTAGGTTTAGGCACAAATTACTTCTCTTGCCAAGATGTAATTGCAATAAAAAAATTAAATTTTTTGTGCTGTTACTTAAGAGGATGTAGCGATTTTCGTTTTTCGAAAAACGCGAAATTGAGCGAAAACGCACCAAAACTTCAATTTATATTATTCAAACTTATAAACTTTGCTACCTATACCAAATATTATCGTTTTACCAAATTTCAGAAAAATCCGTCCATTCGTTTTGAAGTTAAGGCGATGTCCTTTAAAGGTATCCTTATGGAATCCTGTGCGTCCTTGGACCAAAGTAAGGAACTTTTTGAATAGCTTAAGCTCCAATCTTACTTCGTGATCGCTATCAATTGTTTTAGTCAATTTAAATTTGTTTTTAAGATTTTTGAAAATCTTGGTTGTTTTAAAATATTTAATTTTTGAAATTTTACGAAATTTTATCTTTGACACTTTCTTGCTTCCAAACCGTGCATTGTATACAAAAAAATTCTTTACAAAAAATTTAATAAATTTTGTTTTCTGTTGAAAAGGCATAATTTCTTATTATAAAATACTCCTTTGGCGCATTTCTGGTCAATTTAATATACCCCGCCTGGAGGCGGGCTTGCCGGTTAGAGGGTTAACATTAACGTGCTTCGCGTATTTTGGGAGTTCCGTTTAGGTTTCCAGTTCATTCTCTTTGAGTGTTTCACGTGTTTTAGAAGTTCTGTTTAAGTTCCCACTTGTATATTTGATTATTGCACTCTTAAAATTGTTCATCTAACGCCTGCACGCACACTAAGTTTTTATTTTCTCCACATACATGATAAGTACCTTCGGCAGCCCGACGATATGTTATTAGGATAAGTTATCATTTTAATTGTTATTTAATTATATAGAGTAAAATAATATGAAGGAATGAACAAATAAAGCGATATTGAAATTTTGTTTTAACGAAATCAAATTAAACATCTCGACTTGTTTCACTCTCTCACTCATAGTCACTAACTCATAAATTTTCTGTGACGCAACTGGACCTCCGCGAGCTATACCCCAGCAACCGGAGGAAACTTGTCGTTATAAAGTAAAATAGGTTTCACCAATTGCATTTTTCCAACTCTTAAGGAAGAATATGATTGCTTATGGCTCTGGATTTTTTTCCAAGAAATATGTTATAAAACATAAAATTTTCTAATGGTTTCTTTCATGTGCGTTATTTTCACAAAATTGGCTAAATTTCTATACAAGGGTTGCGGCCTACTAAAGAAAATTATTCGTGGTAAAAATTAGACTTAATCAATCATCGTTATACAAGAAGACTAGTTAATCATCACAGTAAAACAAGACTTCACAGGAAAAATTCAAAATTACAAGGTACACGACATTCCCCTATATTTGTAACTTCACCTATTTATTTAAATGAACTCACCTTATAAATGCTTCATATTTAACTTTTGCATTATCCACCCTTTTCGGTATTTTAGTTCATTAAACAATCTTTATATCTCTCTGACATTTATATCTCTCCGGAGAAAACAATAAAAACAAAAAATAAAGGGTACTTGGCAGGGATGATAAAGTTAGTACTATAGTACTTTTTGTGGTACTATTGGAACCTCAAAAGTACTTACTATAGTACTCCTCTGACTCATTTAATACTATTTACACATTTTTCAATTTTTAAATTTTTTGTGCTTTTTTAATTTTCAGAGATAATATTGTGTTCGCTATAAACACATAAAATATCGGAGTTTTAAATAAAAAATACTTATGTAGAAAATATTTAAAATATTAGACGTTACTATTGAAAACTCAAGTTAAACACATAAAAAATATTCTTTCGCATCTCTTTATTAAAATATGTATACCAAAAAAAAAAAAAAAATATTAAAAATTAGGAGAATTAAGAAATCTATAAATTTCTGTATTTTTTGAAACGAGCAAATGTTTTTCCCCATCAGAGCTCCTAAAGAATTCACTCATTCGATTTTCATTTCTTAATGATTAAATACGTAAAACCTATTACTAAGCATCGAATGAATTCTTAATGGACCTAATGCAATCATTAAATTCATTTGATTCCCTTTTCAAGCAATTTGTTCATTCAAAAATATCCTTATGGCATTACAAGGTGGAATAGACCTGTAAATAACTTTACAATAATATTCGCTTTAAAACGAAGTCGAATACGATATTCAGGGGAATTTAAATTCCGAAACCTACACTCACAGAAATAAACCTGTAGAAATAGCAGAAAAAGCTACTAAAAATTAAGCAAAAATGGCCTTACAAAATAAACTGCTGAGATTAGCAGATTTTTTTTATATATTTTATATATTTTTTATATTTAACTTTTAGTTCATTGAAAATAATAAATTATACTGTAAAACCTGCAGAAAATATTAATATTACTAGAGTAAAATAGCAAAAATAAAGTGTTATATGTAGAAAACTTTTGTTACTTTTAAGTTAAATTTAGCTGAATGAAAATAACAGTCTATCCCGCTACAATCAACGGAAATAGTTGCTAAAAATAGTAAACTGCTAAATTCAGAAGACTAGATTTTTATTCGTATTAAAAAAAGAGAAAAAAGCTTTCTAGATTTTAAATTTTTGATGATTTTTAGTCTACTAATTATTATTGATTACTAATTTTAGCAGGTTAATTTGTTATTTTTTTTGTATACGTATTTAACAGTTTGGTTTTTGCTATTCTTATCTTACTAATATTTTATTCTTTTATGCAACGTAATTTTTATCTAACTTTTAATAGTTTTAACTAAAATTTTTACGTTTTTCTATTGCTGTATGAGTTAGATATAACAGAACTCTTTATTTTTTATGAGTTTTTATTTGTTAATATATAATGATAAAAAAAATTAAATGAAAAAAATTTTGGTACTATAGAGGTCGAAAAAGTACTATTTTTGAAGCTGGTTAGTACTATTTTAAAAATCCCATTTATCATACCTGGTAAAAATCAGTTTTTAATAGCACCTCTTCCAATCAGCAGATTGGTAAATGTATTTTCCCAGGCGCAGATCTAGGAAAAGATTTTGGGGGGTTTAAAGTCAGAGTGTTTTAAACAACTTTTTTGTTCATTTTAAATATTTTTGAATTCCCTGCTAAAAATCTACATATATGAATCATATAGGGGGGTTATTATGTAATTCAATTCGAAACGGAAATGCTTTCGAACAGAATTTTGACATTGAAAATCTAGTTCCAAAAAACAGTTTTTGATGGAGGACAATATTGAAAACGTGTATGCTAGACTATCGCATACACGTTTTCAATATTTTACCCCATTAAAAACTGTTTTTTGGAAGTTGGATTTCAATGTGAAAATTCTGTTCGAAAGCATTTCCGTTTCGAATCGAATTACATAATAACCCCCCAGGTTTAATGTACTTATATTCGTGCATGATCGTAAACATGAATGCTTTTCCATACATGGATACATAAATCTCCATACATGCATCCAGTACATGCATAGCAGTATTTTTGTATTAGAATACCTCGGCAACAACTGAACAGAAAAATATAATTTTTTAGGTTTATAAACATAAATTGATTTGCAACTTAAAAATACAGATACTTACTAATTTCTCTAACCTTTAAGAAAAAAAAATGGCAGTAAGGCTACCTAACCTCCAAATCAGTGGTTCAAAATTATAGCGCACTTTAAAAAAATATTTAAAAAAGGGTTTAAATATTGGAAAATATTTCAGTATTTTAATTTATATTTATTACTTGGATTATTTTTCAGGATGTTAATAACTTTTTACCAAAAATTTCACAAATTTTGAGAAAATACCAATCTGTTCTTAATTTCCAAATACAAAAATAAGCTTTTTTGCAAAATTAAATATTTCAAAAAATTTTGAAAACTGTTTTTTATTAATTTCATATGAGATCATCTTCACTGTTTGTAAACTAAATTTATTTTAAAATTTCAGATAAAAAATCGTGATGTGTCTGGCGAAAAATATGGGATTTCTCGGTTCCTATATAATGGCTCCGGAATACTGTCGTCATATTTTATTGAAAATCGTCATCTAAAGTAAGGAAACACTATATAGAAATGAATTTAAATTAATTTCTGGTACTCGGAACCACTTTTCAGAAACAACAAATATCATTACCAATCTTGGGGAATAAGATTTATAGCCTATACCGAAAATTCTCATCATGTACGATTAAGGTATAGGATTAAAGTGCCTTAAGAAGCAATTAAAAAATAATGGAAATAAATTTAAACAAGTAAATATTTTAGTGTATTTTTTGGACAAAAGATAAGTTAACTGTTTTTGAAATTAATACAAGGATATACGACATGGGAGGTAAAGACATTAATGTAGAGTATAGCGGCTAAACACCGGGCTTGAATATGAATTTCGGATGATATTGCAATTGTATTTTTTTTTTTTTTGAAAAAATTGGAATATCAGAGATTAATTTGAACACAATTCTCAATATTTTTGTACTATTTTAGATGATGATTTTGAATAAAATATGGCGATAGTATTCCGAAGCCATTACTTCTTAACTATGAAATCCTATATTTTAAGCCCGATACATCACGATATTTTTCTGAAATTTAACATACGAACAGTGAAGACTATCTAATATCAAATTAATAAAAATCAGTTTACAAAATGTTTTCAAATATTTAATTTAACAAAAATCTTATTATTATATTTGAAAATTAAGAACAGTTTGGTATTTTCTCAAAATTTAAACATAAATTTATGAAATTTTTGGTAAAAAGTAAAAAAAAAATTTCAACAATCTCAGTAATAAATATAAATCAAAATACTGAAATATTTTGCAATATTTAAACCTTTTTTTTAAATAATATTTGAAGTGCGCTATAATTTTGAACCACTGATTTGGAGGTTAGGTAGCCTTACTGCCATTTTTTTTCTTAAAGGTTAGGGTAATAAGTAAGTATCTGTACTGTAAAATTGCTAAACAAACTGCGTTTAAAAACTTAAAAAATTATAATTTTCTGTTGAACCGTTGCCGACGTAAACAAGCACCAATTTCCTGTTAGTAAGTGCGCTATAATTTTGAACAGTGCTTTATGTACACACATGTGCATTAACGAAAATTGAGGTAATATCTACATGTATGTACGTTAGACCGTACCACCTTACAGGAAAAAAAAGTGCGCCGTAAACCCTCCAATATGAAGTATTTTTGTAAAAAAAAAAATTTTTTTTGAAATTGCCTTGCAAAAATACTTCATATTGGAGGGTGTACCTTTTTTTGCGGTACGGTCTAATGTACATGTATATACATGAAGATGGATGAACATGTATAACCATACATGCAGATATTACCAAATTTCGTTAATGCAAAAGTATGGGCTTATATAGATGCATGTATGTTAATGCATCAAATGTATGGGATTTTCAAAAGTGTTTTTTTTTTTTTTTGTTTGCTCCACCGGCAGTTTCCGGTAGATTGGGTGCAAAAAATAATATATGTGTAAAAATTGGATTTCTCCGTGGCAATATCAGTTTGAACTTTTGACCCTAAAAATGAACTAAAAACACTTCTCATTGCTAGACCCTAAATATTTTGGGAATCATTTTATAACAAACCAACGTTTATATTGAGGGGGAATTGTATTCTTTTTTACTTTTTTTCGTGAGTCGGTCTAGTGTACAACATATAATAAATCGGTACTTCAGCCCGATTTTGGTCTCTCTTTCATAAAATAACAGATATATGTTCCAAATGTAATTGGTTTATAAAAACAACATATCTTGCTCTACAAAAAAATTAAAACCGATCCTCACTGGCTCTGCCCAAATTTTAACGAGGGCCGTTTAAAATGAATTTTTAACACAAATTTTTACTTTATCCGCTTAAAACACCACGATAAGTAACACTTAGGCCAAAAATTAGTATGAAGAAAGTGTTTGTCCTTTTATTCTGAATAACAACACTTATATAGTATTTTTGCGAAAAACGTCAAAATTAGAAGTTATAGCGCAAAAAATCTTTGAAGTGTTTTTAGTTCATTTTTAGGGTCAAAAGTTCAAACTGACTGGCCTGTATGAGCCCGAGAGATCCAACTTTTGTACACGTATTATTTTTTATGTCCAATCTATCGGAAATTGCCGGTGGAGCAAACAAAAAAATACTTTTTGAAATTTGGGTGGTCTAATATACATCTGCATACATACATATACAGTTGCGAGCATAAAAAATGCAACGCTACGCTAAATCATCTGCGCTTATCTTTTGTTAATATATTCGTTGATGTGTATTTTCATATTTTAAGTTGTTTGATTTGCATTTATTTATGTGAATTAGTTTTTACGAACTTTTTTATGAAAGTAGTGCCCATTTTGTGCGAGCAAAAAAAATGCAACTTTTATGTATTTTACATTTAATCGATTTTGATTGTTAAAAAATTCAGCATATTAATTAGATTTTTATTATTTAGTGGAATGGCCATTATTTTTAGTTACTCCTTTCATTCGTGAAGGCATTGAATCCATGAGCGCAACCAATTTTGTGAAGGTATGCATTGCTTCACCTGTTTGGCAACAATTTCAAAATCTCTTAAATTTGAATGCTTTTTCTTTCGTATTTCGATGTCTACAAGCTCCCATAGATTCTCTATGGGGTTTAAATCGGGTGACTGTGCTGGCCACTGTAAAACTTCCACACCGTTGTTACTTAGAAATTGCCTAGCTAAGCGAACGGTGTGCTTAAGGTCATTGTCTATTGGAATATGCTTCCAGCAGCCATTTTTTCCTGCATGTGAAGAAGCATGTGCTCTTGTAGTAACCCTCTGTGTTTATTCTGTCCACAATTTTGACTTCTGGTCCAACACCATCACGGGAGAATGCATCTCAAAATAAAAATTTAAACAAGTGTGTTATATTTAACACAACGATTTCATACCCCACAGCATAAGGGATCATCCGCCGTGTTTAACGCGTTGTTTCTAGTATCTAGGAGATTACCGTTTATTTGATGGTCTGCGGATGAACTTCAATTAATCGGATCCAAATAAATTTGATTTTGTTTCGTCACTAAATAAAACTAACTCCGACGGTTGCGCCCAAATTTTCTGAAGCATACTGCATAACATCTGCGGGGGGTCTTATTAGGGTCACTTTAACAATAGAGATCATATTTCTGTCCTGCCTTTTAATTGTTTTTCGGGGTCTTCCACTTCCTATTTGCCTATGAATATAACCGCGAGCCTAATGCCGAGTTGCACTTCGTGACACAGTGGACTTGTTTCCTTGAAACATAGTTCCGATTTCAAGTAAAGGTTGGCCTTCCCAAAGCGTTGTAATAATAGCAGCATGGCTATCACTTGATAGTTGTATTTTGTAAAGAATAAACAATTTAGTTAATTTTGGTTAATTCAGTCCAAATTTCGTGAATAAATACAATTTTTATACTTACCTGATTCATATTATTCTTTCGTTGCTCGCACAAAATAGGCACTAGTTTCAAAAAAAAGTTCGTAAAAACTAATTCACATAAATAAATGCAAAACAAATAACTTAAAATATGAAAATACACATCAACGAATATATTAACAAAAGATAAGCGCAAATAAAAAACCATTAGAAGAAATAAAAGCATACTTAGATGCTTTAGCGTAGCGTTGCATTTTTTATGCTCGCAACTGTATATCTACATAAAATTTAAAAATTGGGATATGTATAAAAAGTTGAAAATTTAAAATTTGCGGTTCAAAATTTTAATTTTTTTTTACAGAAAATTATATGTACATCCTAATGGACTATCTAAATCATAAAAGAAAAATTACTTGTTTTTTATATCTTTTTTAAATTTCTCTAAACTATATAAAATTTTAGATTTTCCGCAAAAAAAGTGTTATTACTTAAAATTTTTTTTTTAAGTTTTTTATTTTTATTTTTACACCACATAAAACCGAAGCTTGTGTTTTAATTTTCGAATAGTCGAAATGCCCGACTTTTATCTTTTCAACCTTTTTTTGTCCACTTCTATTTTTTACGATTTTTTAAATTTTTTAATATATATTTTTGTTTAATTTGTTTTAATTCTCGCACTACATAACCCTACAAATATGCCATTGTGAAAATAGATATGGTCTGCCAATGAAGAAAATCTCCAAAAAATTTTGATTAAGAGTAAAATTTCATACAAAAAATGTTCAAGTTTAATCAACAAGTTTTCTTATATTTACTCATATCATATTTGAATTTGGACTTGAGGTAGAACTAACTAACTAAATATATGGAAATGCAGTATGCTGTTCAGTTTTAATCGAAACCAAAACTACGGTTTTTCAAGGCTCAAAACCGACACCGAAAACCGACAAAAACAACTCGGTTTTTAATAAATACTTTAACCAATTGAAATAGTTAATTAAATTCATCCCAGTGTACAATTAGAATCCGAAAAGACTCAGAAAAGAGCAATGAAAAAATTTTAAAAAAAAATTTAATATACTCATAAATACGAGTCTATTTACGATTTCAAAATTTGAGTGCTCTTTAAAAGATCATAGTCTTTTACGAGTCATAATTTCTAAGCGCTAAGAAAAATGTTGGCTGGGATATTATTAAATCTCTTAAATTAAATTAATTAAATTACTTTAAAGAATTGTTTGTTTTTGTTCAGATTTTCACCGCATATTTTTCAGTCATATTTCAGTTCGCGAAATTTACTTAATATTGTTTTAAACAAATTTCTAAAATCTAAATTTAAACTCTTGGAAATACAGCTTTAATTCCCGACAAAAGAATAAAAATTTTTATTTTATTGCCCTTATACGAGTGAGAAATTCAATTGAATTTTAATGAATATATTGCACGTGTTAAACTATTCAACTTTTATACTTATTTAACTTATTTAATTTATATGCTCATTGTCAAATTTAACTATAATTAATATTCAGTACTTCTATATAAGATTAAATCTTTGTACTGAATTGTGATGAAAATAAAACAAAATAAATAAAATAAACTATTTTAGAGCAGGCCTATTAATATCGCAATAAAACCGAAAAATAATCGAAACCGCGGTATTAAAATTTTTCGGTTTTTAGCAAACTCTAATATGGAAATATAGAAAGTCGGAAAAAACAATTTCTGTATTTTTTAATGCAAAATTAAAATAATTGTTAAACAACCATACCACAGCTAAGTCCCAGTCAAAATATTTAATTTGTTTGGGATAATCTCGTTTTTTTTACAAATGATGTTGACAGCGAACACACATACATACGAAGGTACATTTATGTAAATGTTGCTTTTCAAAAAGTGTTGATTTATGACTCATTTTACCAAATCAGACAGTTCATATACAAAAGTACAAAATTCTCCGTTGAATTGTTGTACCTTATGTAATGTATGGGTTTGTGTATTTGGGCTAATGCCCACGAAATAATTGTTATGTCTATCATGAAAATGGTCAACCTGACAATATCATATTAGAATTTGGACTTCAGGTAGAACAATATTCTAACTAAATATATGAATATGTAAAAAGTTCAAAAAAACAATTTGTGTACTTTTTAATGCAAAAATTAAAATAATAAATAATTTTTGTATAATTAAAAAAAAACTGCGAACTACTTGCAAGTTACTTAATTTTTTTAAGTTTTGATTTTATATTCTTTTTTTACACTAAAAAAAATAAGTTAGTAAAAAAATTAGGAAAGCGTCTTGTGTATCAAGAGTACTAGTTTTAAGCAATTTTTTAGTTTTAGTTATATTTTTTTAGACCAAACTAGTTTTGAACTAATGTTTTACTAATTTATTTTGCTACAAAAATTGTGCTAATAACCACATTTATAGCGTGGACGACAACCAGATAAATAAGATGTAGATGTCTCAGTTTATCTCGATGTAGTACAGACAACGGAAATGATAATTTAAAAAAAACAACTCTACACAATTTCTATATTTAAATTTTCAGCAAATAAATTAACTAAAATATAATTCCTCTACAATTTTTTTTTTGAGTTTTTTCAGTCTACTAATATTTAGCAAAAAGTTTAGTAATTTTTTCATTTGCAATCGACTAAATGTTAGCAAAACTTTTGCTGAGATTACTATTTATTTTGGTAAAAATCAGCTAGATTAAAAAAAGTGCTGTTATAACACACAAGTTAAGAAATAATACAACTTAAATTGAACCCTAATTTTTGTGTAAATTACTCTAGAAACAAATTACTAATTATTGAAAGATAACTTTTTTTTTAGGGGCAGCATTGTGGAGACCGAAAATTCCAACTTTCATGTTTTTTGGGGACGACTCTAATATATATATTTGCTTACGTAATAAAAGTACTGAAAAATGTTTAATGCTATTTTCGTATTTAGCAAGCTGGAATATATAAAAACAAAATATTTGCATGAAGTGCGAAAATTTTCTGTAAACTAGTGTAATCCGAACCCCTCAGGTATGCAATTATATAAATTCCACCAGCAATAATTTTTTCACATCTAAAGTGGCATTATAAATCTGTAAACTTATTAACTAAACTAATTAAGAAACTTAAATATACAAAATATAAAATCATAAAATTTTTTTGTGCATTACCAAGCAATTTTATCTTCTTTGTTCCTAACAATATAAGTAAAGTTATTTTTTTATTTATCATTTAATAATTTGCACGGCACGCGTCATAGCACACGAAAAGATAAGTCCAAAGATGAATAAAAACACCAGTTGGAATGCACCATTATGGTTAAACGACTCCTATTTGGAGGATGTTTTACAAAAATATCTTAAGGATAATAAAGTGAAAATCACAAGCGTTGACATAAAACCAGCCACATCTAATGGTGAAAATTACGCCAGTGTTATGAGTCGCATTAAAGTAACGTTTTTGAGTGGAAATAATAAGAACCCACAAGAATTATCATTTATAATGAAATATTCATATGAAAGTGATGCTTTTGTAGCAAGTCTTTTGGCTGCTTATGATGTCTATAGTACGGAAATGAAAATGTATGAACAAATTTTACCACAATTAGCTGCAATTTTACAAGAAGTTGGTGATACTGAACAATTATTTGCTAAAACTTTAAAAGTTGATTACGAAAGGTTAGCCATCATATTTGAGGATTTAACCATGAAGAATTATACTTTAGCTGATCGGTTAAGAGGAATGAATGAAACTCATGCACGTATGACTTTATATAAATTGGCCAAATTCCATGCAGCTGCAGCAGTTCTAAATCAACGTCTTAATGGTCAATTGGAAAAATTCGATCGTGGAATTTTTAATAGACATACGCGACATATTGGTTGCATGTTTGAATATTTTACTGAAGAGTGTGCAAAATTTGCTTTAAAATGTCCGGAATTGGGATCTTATTATCATGATAAATTGATAAAATTAAAACCATATGTGGTCGAATATGGTACTCGTGCCTACAATAATAATCCAAACCATTTTTATACTTTATGTCATGGTGATTTATGGATTAACAATATGATGATGCTGTACGATTCAACAGCAGGGAAAACTAAATCCTTAAAAGATGTTCTATTATTAGATTTTCAAGTATGCAACTGGTCTTCTCCTGCTGTGGACATACATTATTTTCTACAAACATCATTGGAACCAAAATTGCAATTGGATATTCACGCCCTTGATGAACTTATACAATATTATCATAAAATTCTAAGCAAAATGTTAAGAAAACTTAATTATTTAGGTCATATACCAACATTACATGAATTTCATATTCAAGTGGAAGAAGGAAAATTTTTAGGTAAGTTTTGTTTTTAACTTGTGATAAACAACCCAGTCAGAAAAATACAAACGGGAAAGCGGTGGCAAAGCACTTTAACAGGTGGTACAAGTACTGGCAAAAAGTGCTTTTCCATTCCCAAAATGATAACACCATTAGACAAAAGGACCGGCTGTTCAAAAAGCGCCGGAAAAGCACTGGAGGAACAAAATTTTTAAACGTTGGCAAAACGCTGGCAAAACCAATAAATAGGTGGTCTAGAAATATATTTTCCAAAATAAAATATAAAAAAAGTTCATATGTATTTTTATTGGTCCTGCCGTGATTTGAACCCAGGCCGTCAGATTGGCAGACGATTGCTCTACCCACTGAGCTAATGAGATATATAATATTTAATGGCTAAACACATAAATGAGTGATAATAGCTGGACAACTACTGGCTGTGCCAAAATGCTAGTACTGGCAAACAATTTTTTGTAACTAGTATGCCAGTGTTGGGTGGGCAAAAAAAAAGTTGGTCTTGAAGGAGCTTTCCCACAATCAAAAAAATTGATTTTATAAAACAAAAAAAAATTTTAAATTAAAAAAAATCCAAAAAAAAATGTTTTGCTTGCAACCGGATTTGAACTCCGAACCTTCCGACTACAAAAATTTTTTAACGAAGCGTCAGCATTTTTATAAAATCAATGGTTTTCCAGTGAATTGATTTTTGTACGCCTGGTAGCATTGGCTAGGTAGCACTGGATAACCACTGGTTGCAAACCTTGGCATATCAATCTAAGTCAATTCTTTGCCAGTGGTTTTTTTTATAAAGCACCGAAATTTTTGTAAAACAAATACTGGTAAAACGATTTTCCCAAACGCTGGCAAAGCGTCCCAAATGAGTGTTCTGCCAGTCATTTATTTTTAATACCGTGGTTACCCAGTGGTATGCCAGTGCCTGATTTTTTGTACCACTGGCGATTTCTGACTGGGAAGTCTTTAGAAAATTTGTAAAAGTTGTTATTTAATATTCATTTTATTCCATCTTTTTTCTAGCTCTCACTGCACTTGTGGCTAGCCAAGCCATTATGATAAATGACCAATGCGATGATGCTGATTTTCATAGTTTGGTTGATAATGATGAGCGAGCAAAAAATTTTCGAGCAAATGCTTATAAAAATAAGCGGTTACAAAGTAATATTAAAGCATTACTTCCACATTTTGATAGAATTGGTCTATTGGATTTACAAAAATAATTTTTTTAATTTAATCTCGCATTAGCTAAATACTTATATATTTTTTAAAAACAATTTTAATTATTTTTTTAAAGGATTAATATAAGGCGTCGTATGTCCTGTCTATACGAATTTTTCATAAATCTGTTCAATGTGTTTTATTGTTAGCATATCCAAATAAAGGATGAAAAGGAAAACAAGTACCAATAATAATAATGATAAATATCTAGCCAGAAGCAGTATAGAATCTATACTATGAGTATAGATAAACCTGATATCACTAATTACGAATAAGAAGTGCGCCATTAAAAATTGTTACAGACAGGCGCGGATACAAAAAAAAAATTTTCCAAATAATGCTAAAATGGACATGAATAATTTTGCAAACAGACATTTTACAAGTTCACATTAAACAAACATTTCTAAATTTGAGATTTTGCGTAGATCTAGGATTCAAGAAATTCTTTTGTTCAGTAAACCTGACAGATTCTACATTTTTTCAAGAGATAATTCTCGAAATTTTTTAATAATGACCTTTTATTTACAGAATTAATATGAAACCTTTAACCATTTTTTTTTTTCAATTTAACAAATGTTTTGAGGCATTTTACTAAAAAAATAATAATTATGGCCAGTTTTACTGTCAGAACTAAGATCGATTTCAAACGAAATTACTTAAAATATATTTAAGAAAACAATCTTGCTTAGTTCTGACTATAAAATTGACGCTTATATTTTAAAGTGAGTCCACATTTTTTTTTTCTTTTTAAACTTAAGTGCACCACTATTAAAAACCTCTTAAGTGAACGTTTTAAATTTCTCCTTAAATTTTTTAATTTAATGGTCTTAGGCTCAGAAACAACTTAAAGTCTTAAAATCTCTGAAAAAATTTCAGTTAAGTATTTGGTTTTATTTAAGTGTTTACTATAATATTTTTTGATATGAAAATTCTCAAATTTTAAAACCTTTTCCGAAGAAACTCCTCATACCGTAAAAAACTTTGACATAAAAAAAATTCTTAATTCCAAGATATTAAAAAAATATGAGATTTGGAGTCATATATTTATAAAAAAAATCGCAAATATAATCGTAAAAATTTTCCCATTTTAAATATTTTTAATGTTTTGTTTTTTTGTATTATTTCAAAGACATTGGAGACAAATTGAATCATTGCAAATTTTCTAGTATTTAAAATTTTTTTTATCGAAAATAACATTTTAAAAAACTATTTTGATTAAAAATTTGTAGTGAATTTGACAAGAAAATAAAAGTAGTTTTCAGAAACTATTAGTGGGTTATAGAGCCCCCCATTACCCGGTTTTACGGTCGACCGGTCTACCCGGTCAGACCGGGTTTAAAACCGGTCGACCGGTCTTTACGGTCTACCCGGTCTTTACGGTCTAGACGGTACGGTAGACCGGTCTACCCGGTCAGACCAGGTTTTAATACTATTTACAAAAGGCAGGTTTTTGGTACTTTTTAGCATAATATACTACAAAATATAAAAATTTCTAAAATTATGTAAATTTTATATAAAAAAATCGAAAATTTCTAAAAATTTATAAAAATCAATAAATTTTTAAAAAAATTGATAAATTTTTAAAAAATTGACGAATTTTTAAAAAAATTACAAATTTTTGAAAAATTGATAAATTTTTGAAAAATTGATAAATTTTTGAAAAATTGGTAAATTTTTGACAAATTGATAAATTTTTTAAAAATCGATAAATTTTTGAAAAATCAGCAAAATTTTGAAAAATCGATAAAATTTTGAAAAATCGATAAAATTTTTAAAAATCGATAAAATTTTAAAAATCGATAAATTTTTAAAAAATCGATAAATTTTTGAAAAATCGATATATTGAAAAATTTTACAAAAAAACCGATAAACTTTCAAAAATACCAATAAATTTTATAAAAATTGATAAATTTGTAAAAGTCGATTCATTCATGGATATATTTATATTTTATTTATAATGTACATATAACAAAATAATGCGTATTTCGTATTATATTTATATGAGAGACCCACGGTCTTTTTCGGTCCCATGCACGGCGTTTTTTTCTCCTGGGTCTCCATAGGCTAAACTTTTGGGAAAATAATCTACACGTAATTCTGACTTAGAGCTGTAAACTTTTTTTCAACGTGTGGAACAAAAATATTCAGAAACAGGCTCTTGAATGCAGAAAGTCTTGCAGTTTTCATACATTTATATGAAACTGCGACGGTCTTTTTCGGTCCCATGTACGGCGTTTTTTTGTTCGGGGTCCTTATGGGCTAAACTTTTTCAGAAATAATCCAGACGTAATTCTGACTAAGAACTGTAAACTTTTTTTCAATGTATGGAGCAAAAATATTCCGAAACTGGTTCTTGAATTCAGAAAGTCCTGCACTTTGCATACATTTATATGAAAATGCCACGGTCTTTTTCGGTCCCATGTACGGCGTTTTTTTGTTCGGGGTCGTTATGGGCTAAAATTTTGCAGAAATAATCTGGACGTAATTCTGACTTAGAACTGTAAACTTTTTTTCAATGTGTGGAGCAAAAATATTCCGAAACTGGTTCTTGAATTCAGAAAGTCCTGCACTTTGCATACATTTATATGAAAATGCCACGGTCTTTTTCGGTCCCATGTACGGCGTTTTTTTGTTTGGGGTCGTTATGGGCTAAAATTTTGCAGAAATAATCTAGACGTAATTCTGACTTAGAACTGTAAACTTCTTTTCAATGTGTGGAGCAAAAATATTCCGAAACTGGTTCTTGAATTCAGAAAGTCCTGCACTTTGCATACATTTATATGAAAATGCCACGGTCTTTTTCGGTCCCATGTACGGCGTTTTTTTGTTCGGGGTCGTTATGGGCTAAAATTTTGCAGAAATAATCTAGACGTACTTCTGACTTAGAGCATTAAATCTTTTCTCAATGTGTGGAGCAAAAATATTCCGAAACTGGCTCTTGAATTCAGAAAGTCCTGCACTTTGCATACATTTATATGAAAATGCCACGGTCTTTTTCGGTCCCATGTACGGCGTTTTTTTGTTCGGGGTCGTTATAGGCTAAAATTTAACAGAAATAATCTAGACGTAATTCTGACTTAGAACTGTAAACTTTTTTTCAATGTGTGGAGCAAAAATTTTCCGAAACTGGTTCTTGAATTCAGAAAGTCCTGCACTTTGGATACATTTATATGAAAATGCCACGGACTTTTTCGGTCCCATGTACGGCGTTTTTTTGTTCGGGGTCGTTATTGGCTAAAATTTTGCAGAAATAATCTAGACGTAATTCTGACTTAGAGCGGTAAACCTTTTCCCAATGTGTGGAGCAAAAATATTCCGAAACTGCCTCTTGAATTCAGAAAGTCCTGCACTTTGCATACATTTATATGAAAATGTCACGGTCTTTTTCGGTCCCATGTACGGCGTTTTTTTGTTCGGGGTCATTATGGGCTAAACTTTTGCAGAAATAATCTAGACGTAATTCTGACTTAGAACTGTAAACTTTTCTTCAATGTGTGGAGCAAAAATATTCCGAAACTGGTTCTTGAATTCAGAAAGTCCTGCACTTTGCATACATTTATATGAAAATGCCACGGTCTTTTTCGGTCCCATGTACGGCGTTTTTTTGTTCGGGGCAGTTATGAGCTAAAATTTTGCAGAAATAATCCAGACGTAATTCTGACTTAGAACTGTACATTTTTTTTCAATGTGTGGAGCAAAAATATTCCGAAACTGGCTCTTGAATTCTGAAAGTCCTGCACCTTTCATACATTTATATGAAAATGCGACGGTCTTTTTCGGTCCCATGTATGGAGTTTTTTTTTGTTGTGGGTTAACATTTTGCAAAAATAATCTAGACGTAATTCTGACTTCGTTGTTCCAAAACTGTTATCCGTTTTCATTTATCTGATTTAGTTTTCAAGATACGGGCGATAAACCAAATAAAAGCCCTTTTCTCTCTAGGAGGCTTAGTTTTCGAGAAAAACGCGATCTTAAAATCTAGCAATGTAAGTCGAAATTTAATTTCGGTATCGGGGTATTATGGGCGGGTTTTGACTTCTGGTGTAAACATTTTTCCTCTAGCTCTCTTAGTTTTCGAGATATGGACCATCAAAATTTTATTAAAGCGATTTTCGCATTTATTTTTCCACATATAATTCATTATGACTTCCTTGTTCCAAAACTGCTGTCCGTTTTCATTTATCTCACTTAGTTTTCAAGATACGGGCGATATTCCAAATAAAAGCCCTTTTCTCTCTAGGAGGCTTAGTTTTCGAGAAAAACGCGATCTTAAAATCTAGCAATGTAAGTCGAAATTTAGTTTCGGTATCGGGGTATTATGGGCGGGTTTTGACTTCTGGTGTAAACATTTTTTCTCTAGCTCTCTTAGTTTTCGAGATATGGACCATCAAAATTTTATAAAAGCGATTTTCGCATTTATTTTTCCACATATAATTCATTATGACTTCCTTGTTCCAAAACTGCTGTCCGTTTTCATTTATCTCACTTAGTTTTCAAGATACGGGCGATATTCCAAATAAAAGCCCTTTTCTCTCTAGGAGGCTTAGTTTTCGAGAAAAACGCGATCTTAAAATCTAGCAATGTAAGTCGAAATTTAGTTTCGGTATCAGGGTATTATGGGCGGGTTGTGACTTCTGGTGTAAACATTTTTTCTCTAGCTCTCTTAGTTTTCGAGATATGGACCATCAAAATTTTATAAAAGCGATTTTCGCATTTATTTTTCCAAATATAATTCATTATGACTTCCTTGTTCCAAAACTGCTGTCCGTTTTCATTTATCTCACTTAGTTTTCAAGATACGGGCGATATTCCAAATAAAAGCCCTTTTCTCTCTAGGAGGCTTAGTTTTCGAGAAAAACGCGATCTTAAAATCTAGCAATGTAAGTCGAAATTTAGTTTCAGTATCGGGGTATTATGGGCGGGTTTTGACTTCTGGTGTAAACATTTTTCCTCTAGCTCTCTTAGTTTTCGAGATATGGACCATCAAAATTTTATAAAAGCGATTTTCGCATTTATTTTTCCACATATAATTCATTATGACTTCCTTGTTCCAAAACTGCTGTCCGTTTTCATTTATCCCACTTAGTTTTCAAGATACGGGCGATATTTCAAATAAAAGCCCCTTTCTCTCTAGGAGGCTTAGTTTTCGAGAAAAACGCGATCTTAAAATCTAGCAATGTAAGTCGAAATTTAGTTTCGGTATTGGGGTATTGTGGGCGGGTTTTGACTTCTGGTGTAAATATTTTTTCTCTAGCTCTCTTAGTTTTCGAGATATGGACCATCAAAATTTTATAAAACCGATTTTCGCATTTATTTTTCCACATATAATTCATTATGACTTCCTTGTTCCAAAACTGCTGTCCGTTTTCATTTATCTCACTTAGTTTTCAAGATACGGGCGATATTTCAAATAAAAGCCCTTTTCTCTCTAGGAGGCTTAGTTTTCGAGAAAAACGCGATCTTAAAATCTAGCAATGTAAGTCGAAATTTAGTTTCGGTATCGGGGTATTATGGGCGGGTTTTGACTTCTGGTGTAAACAAAAATTTTTGCAGTAACTCTTTTAGTTTTCGAGATATGGACAATGAAAATTTTATTTATAATTTTCTATTAAGCGAACAAGGAAGTCATAATGAATTATATGTGGCAAAATAAATGCGAAAATCGCTTTAATAAAATTTTGATGGTCCATATCTCCAAAACTAAGAGAGCTAGAGAAAAAATGTTTACACCAGAAGTCAAAACCCGCCCATAGTACCCCAAAACCGAAACTAAATTTCGACTTACATTGCTAGATTTTAAGATCGCGTTTTTCTCGAAAACTAAGCCTCCTAGAGAGAAAAGGGCTTTTATTTGGAATATCGCCCGTATCTTGAAAACTAAGTGAGATAAATGAAAACGGACAGCAGTTTTGGAACAAGGAAGTCATAATGAATTATATGTGGAAAAATAAATGCGAAAATCGCTTTAATAAAATTTTGATGGTCCATATCTCGAAAACTAAGAGAGCTAGAGAAAAAATGTTTACTCCAGAAGTCAAAACCCGCCCATAATACCCCGATACCGAAATTAAATTTCGACTTACATTGCTAGATTTTAAGATCGCGTTTTTCTCGAAAACTAAGCCTCCTAGAGAGAAAAGGGCTTTTATTTGGTTTATCGCCCGTATCTTGAAAACTAAATCAGATAAATGAAAACGGATAACAGTTTTGGAACAACGAAGTCAGAATTACGTCTAGATTATTTTTGCAAAATGTTAACCCACAACAAAAAAAAACTCCATACATGGGACCGAAAAAGACCGTCGCATTTTCATATAAATGTATGAAAAGTGCAGGACTTTCAGAATTCAAGAGCCAGTTTCGGAATATTTTTGCTCCACACATTGAAAAAAAATGTACAGTTCTAAGTCAGAATTACGTCTGGATTATTTCTGCAAAATTTTAGCTCATAACTGCCCCGAACAAAAAAACGCCGTACATGGGACCGAAAAAGACCGTGGCATTTTCATATAAATGTATGCAAAGTGCAGGACTTTCTGAATTCAAGAACCAGTTTCGGAATATTTTTGCTCCACACATTGAAAAAAAGTTTACAGTTCTAAGTCAGAATTACGTCTAGATTATTTCTGTAAAATTTTAGCCTATATCGACCGCGAACAAAAAAACGCCGTACATGGGACCGAAAAAGACCGTGGCATTTTCATATAAATGTATGCAAAGTGCAGGACTTTCTGAATTCAAGAACCAGTTTCGGAATATTTTTGCTCCACACATTGAAAAAAAGTTTACAGTTCTAAGTCAGAATTACGTCTAGATTATTTCTGTTAAATTTTAGCCTATAACGACCCCGAACAAAAAAACGCCGTACATGGGACCGAAAAAGACCGTGGCATTTTCATATAAATGTATGCAAAGTGCAGGACTTTCTGAATTCAAGAGCCAGTTTCGGAATATTTTTGCTCCACACATTGAGAAAAGATTTAATGCTCTAAGTCAAAATTACGTCTAGATTATTTCTGCAAAATTTTAGCCTATAACAAACCCGAACAAAAAAACGCCGTACATGGGACCGAAAAAGACCGTGGCATTTTCATATAAATGTATGCAAAGTGCAGAACTTTCTGAATTCAAGAACCAGTTTCGGAATATTTTTGCTCCATACATTGAAAAAAAGTTTACAGTTCTAAGTCAGAATTACGTCTGGATTATTTCTGAAAAATTTTAGCCCATAAGGACCCCGAACAAAAAAACGCCGTACATGGGACCGAAAAAGACCGTCGCAGTTTCATATAAATGTATGAAAACTGCAAGACTTTCTGAATTCAAGAGCCTGTTTCTGAATATTTTTGTTCCACACGTTGAAAAAAAGTTTACAGCTCTAAGTCAGAATTACGTGTAGATTATTTTCCCAAAAGTTTAGCCTATGGAGACCCAGGAGAAAAAAATGCCGTGCATGGGACCGAAAAAGACCGTGGGTCTCTCATATAAATATAATACGAAATACGCATTATTTTGTTATATGTACATTATTATAAATATATCCATGAATGAATCGATTTTTACAAATTTATCAATTTTTATAAAATTTATTGGTATTTTTGAAAGTTTATCGGTTTTTTGTAAAATTTTTCAATATATCGATTTTTCAAAAATTTATCGATTTTTTAAAAATTTATCGATTTTTTAAAATTTTATCGATTTTTAAAAATTTTATCGATTTTTCAAAATTTTATCGATTTTTCAAAATTTTGCTGATTTTTCAAAAATTTATCGATTTTTAAAAAAAACCACTGGCAAAGAATTGGCTTAGACTGATATTCCAAGGTTTGCAACCAGTGGTTATCCAGTGCTACCTAGCCCATGCTATCAGGCGTACAAAAATCAATTCACTGGGAAACCAATGATTTTATAAAAATGCCGACGCTTCGTTAAAAAATGTTTGTAGTCGGAAGGTTCCGAGTTCAAATCCGGTTGCAAGCAAAAAAATTTTTTTCCATTTTTTTTAATTTAAAATTTTTTTTGTTTCATTAACTTAATTTTTTTGTTTGTGGGAAAGCTCCTTCAAGACCAACTTTCTTTTTGCCCTCCAAACACTGGCATACTAGTTACAAAAAATTGTTTGCCAGTACTAGCATTTTGGCACAGCCAGTAGTTGTTCAGCTATTATCACTCATTTATGTGTTTAGCCATTAAATATTATATGTCTCGTTAGCTCAGTGGGTAGAGCAATCGTCTGCCAATCTGATGGCCTGTGTTCAAATCACGGCAGGGTCAAAATAATACATATGAACTAGATTTTAATTTTATTTTGGAAAATATATTTCCAGACCACCTATTTATTGGTTTTGCCAGCGTTTTGCCAACGTTTAAAAATTTTGTTCCTCCAGTGCTTTTCCGGCGCTTTTTGAACAGCCGGTCCTTTTGTCTAATGATGTTATCATTTTGGGAATAGGAAAGCACTTTTTGCCAGTACTTGTACCACCTGTTAAAGTGCTTTGCCACCGCTTTCCCGTTTGTATTTTTCTGACTGGGATAGGTACTTTCAACATAGTTACATTCAACATACACTGAGAGAATTATCCGCAGGATATTAATGTGTTTTGCATAAAAAATTTATGGAATATTTCATAAAATATTGCAAAAAATTTCCTTTTATGTAATAAAATTATCATACACCCAAAGAAAAAGTTTTATAACATATATTAAGCTTTTTCATCAATTTAAAGAAATTTTTCATTTATTTTGTAACGAAAACTTCATAGTTTAATGAAAAATTTCATTGAGTTACCTCGATCAACATTTCATAGTTTAATGAAAAATTTCATCGAGTTACCTCGATCAACATTTCCCTGCTATAATAATACGTTTTATAATAAAAAAAGGAAGAGGTTAATTACCTTAACTTCTTCTTACAAAACACCGGGTAATAATAGGTTTTATTGAAATTTGGATATATTTCGACTTTTGGCGCAGACCTCTATCACATTTCTGAATTTCATTAAGATCGGAAGGAACCCATCGGGATAGTTTCCTTCTTAGTTGATTATTTACTTAAATTTAAAAGTTTTATTTCCAAAATTTTCGTTTTGAAAGCATTTAAAATTTTAGAACATTCTTGTAAAATTACTTTTTAATTTAAAAGCTGTAATAATTAGAGTTTTATAGTCTCAACAAAGATAGATTAGGAAACATTGTTGTATTCGAAAAACTCTTTGACACTATAATATTTTTTATATTCTAGAATTGAGAGTTGTAGGATTTGGAGTAATTCTTCGTATAAAAGAATCACAGACACTAAAAAAAATTTTACAATTTAAGCCATAAAATATTTTATTTAATTTTTTACTCAAAAGTTTTTAACTTCCAAATCCATTTTTCTGAAAGTGCGGCTATAGTTATGAAACACTAGTAAAATAAAAATGGCGATTTAAATTAATTTACGTTAATTTTTTTTTTTTTTTTTTGAAATATATGTATTTTAGATGTAAGTTTTATTTATAAGGTCTTTTATATGTCTAAATTATTCAGAACCTCACATATTAGCTGTTTTATAGTGCGGCTATAGTTATGAAACGGAGTGTATGCTAAAACATGCATTCAAACTTCTACCTCTAGTTCATAAAATATTTATAGGTATGACTAACATTAAGATATGAAAAATGTTTAGCCCCCCCCCCTTGAGCGAATCCTTAATCCGCGCCTGGTTACACACATTTTTCTACCTGTAATTAAAAAAAATTTTCTTCATAAAAATATCTTTTAAAATTCATCGTTAGAGAAGCTATTGAGGGCGGTGCCAAACATTTTAAAACTTAAAACATTTCAAGTGCAGAAAGTTCCGGACAGAAATGTTAAGAAGGACGCTGATGTCCAAAATGAGCAAAAATTCTCTGTGTTACCAAATAGATTCTTAAAATCGATAATATCAAAAAATCAGGCGAAAAAGGTATTTTCTAAGATAAAGTATTATGAGTTGTTTTTACTATTTGTATACTATTTGTAATATTCCCAATATAATCGAAGGTATGTCAGCAAAATAATTTAATAAGTAACGCGAAGAAGTTATGTTCGATATATTGTAAAAATGTATAAATGTTGAGTTTCCAAAGTTGATAATTATGCGCGTTGAAAGTTCACGTGCCTACGAAAAGCAATGTGATAGTTTTTGTCTCAAACAAGTTTTTATAAATTCTGAGATTTTTTTGTAAGTTTACGATATAGTCAAGTCGAAAGTGAAGGTAAAATTTTTTTATTTTTAAACACAAACTTTTTAAGTTAGTAAAAAACGTCTCCCAAATTTATTGGAAGACATACACAAAGTGTATTTATTGGCTGGCTTTGCTGGACTACTTTACACATCGTATTAGTTTGATATAATTTTAATTTAGTCTTTTTGGTTACTTTAAACTTCGGAGAATACAGAATTCTCATTTATTTAAAAAATGGGGATCAGTATAAACTAACCGCTCAATTCATAAATGCTTCGTAAAATTATAGCAGGTTTACAAAACGTCATTTTCATACAAAATTTGTTCAATAAACCTCCTATAATTTTAGAAAGCGTTTATGAATTTAGGGGTAAATCAGTATAAATAAAATATAGACAATAATACAATTTAATGGAAAATCACTGATGAAGCCTGTCCATAAGGGAAAAAAAGGCAGAAATTAGATCTAGTCTGATTTGCAAATTAATAATGTGTTTATAACTTTGAAGAAATATTTGTTCTTCTATTTAACTAAAATTAATAAAAATGCATATTAATTACAATATTAATTGCATTTGGTCTATATGAGGCGTTTGAAAAAACAACACTTTACTAGAAAAATAAAAATGTCCTGCTGGTAGTCCGTCTCCGATGTACACAAATTGCCTGCACTTGAACGTAAAAACCATACGTCAGAGTGGCAAGATTTTCAAAAAGGTGACAAAGAGGAGATAAGAAGATAAACAAAAAATCTAAAGTAGAATATTTGTATGTGAAAAAGCATTTTTTATATGGGGTATAACAGTTTTCTCACATGATAATCAAACAACTTACTATGCTTAACAGGGTAGTATAAATATGACGTAAATAGGCATATACGTAGATAATATTTTTGTCAGTTACTGCTAATAAGGACGGCATCTACGACTTAACTTATAGTCTTGACTAGCCATAGATCTCTGCGAACATGAAGAATTGTTTGGCATATAATTTGTTTCATGTTCGCACAAATCCATGGCTAGTCAAGACTATAAGTAAATGTTAGACACACAAATCGACTTTTCAAACCCTTTTTTCGGTCTCTTAGATTATCAGAAACAATCGGTTTTGGGTTTTGAAATTATAATTCCTTTGTTTTTTTGCAATACTACAAAAGAATATTCAAAAAATTTGCTAAAGAATATTCAAAAAATTTTATTAATTTCCAAACAAAATCTAAGTAGTGCGAACTTAAGTAGTAAATGCCGCACAAAAATCTCTTATTTTTTTTTTTTGTTTTTTTTTTAATTTAATAATCGTAAACATTCTGTGCCGGAAATTGTCAAAAATATGTCATAGCGGCCTTAGTAAGTCGATTAAATCTACCGTGGTATTATCAAAACAAAATCTAATGTACATAAATAATTAAAATATTTCTATTAATAATTTTATAGTCCTTGGAGATTTGAAATGAGAAAGATAACAATGTTTTCAAATTTACCTACACTTATAGAAATATACCTGTAAAAGTAGCACAAAAGGCTACTAAACATTAGTTAAAAAAGGCATTGAAGAAGAGACCACTGAAATTAGCAGGCTAAGTACCTAAACCATTTTCAACTGCCATTGAGGAAATAACAATTGAAGTTGAGATTTTCTATTTGAAATTGAGAAAAATTCATTTTATTTTGAGATTTTCTACACACAGAAAACAGATTCGTAGTTCCAACCGAATTTTTCGCCAACCGAATTTTTGTAGTTCCAGGTGCAATCACTTTTATTTATTTTTAATACCATTGTAACTACCGAAATTTATTTACAATTTTTGAATTTTTGTTGTGTTAATGGATTACTTTAATGTTTGTGGATTATAAATTCTATAAACATTCAGTAATAATAGTGTTGTTTTATTTGGAAAAAGTTGGTAATTTGTTAAAGTGTACACATTGCATACTTCTGCTGGTGGAGTATAAAAGAAAAAGAAAATATATATATCTCAGCCATTTGTAATTTTGGAGAAGCGCAACTGAATATTAATAAACAACACAGTTTGTTTTGATTGTTAAATTCCTTAACATCTGCTTATTCAAAAGTTTATTTAATATCAACAATAGTCTGGTGGAGTCTCACTTTGTTTGTAAAGTAACCAGAGTTCGAAAATAGTGCATTCACTAACCTAAAAAATGCCAACTTCTAAAGAATCATATACTTGTCCGAAATGCAAGAAAAACGTTAAAGAGAACCAAAATAGTCTTGGATGCAGTATTTGTGGTACGTTTTATCACAGTACATGTTTAAAAATAACAAGAGATCAGCATTCGTTTTTGTTTCGTCACAAAATTTTTAAATTTACATGCGAATCTTGCATTACCTCAAAAGGAAGTGTTGAACATACTGATGACGTCAACCGGGCTGCAAATAATATCGCTCAGAACAACATATCAAATTTGAGTGATGATTTACGTAGATGTTTTACAGACTTTTCGTCCTCCCTGGAGAAGCAACAAAACAAATATAAAGCTGAGCT
The DNA here is from genome assembly GCA_949987735.1 of Leucophora obtusa. Lineage (NCBI taxonomy): Eukaryota > Metazoa > Arthropoda > Insecta > Diptera > Anthomyiidae > Leucophora > Leucophora obtusa. The sequence goes on from OX465295.1 coordinate 305,942,905, forward strand.
GGAAAAACAACTACAAAGTTCGATAAAAATTTTCCAGGAGAAAGTTGATGAGATTCTAAATGCTGTTCGTACAGAATTTTCGAATAAAATCAAACATTTAGAGGAGGAAGTGCGTAGTTGCTCTAATGTTGTAAATCAGGTAGATAGAACACTGAGAGAAAAAATACATAACCTTGAGACTCAAAATGATATTTTACAACGACGGCTGAATAGAGCAAATATAGTAATAAATGGTTTACCGAAGGGAATTAAAGATCTTCGAATACCAGTTGCTCGGATCGCTTCAATCTGTAATATTCAACTGTGGCCGATTGATATACAACATTGCTGTTATATTATGGGTGGGAATTCGGTCTTAGTTAAATTTAACTCTGTTTATACAAGAGACCGTATTATGTCAAATTATTCCCAAATTAATCCCATAAAGCTCAATGATGTTATTGGCGGTCGTGTGGCGAGTCGAATATACTTGTATGATCACTTGAATGATTCTTCTTCCAAGCTTATGTACATTTGCCGTAAATTGTGGGAAGAAAGAAAAATAAAAAAATTTAAACTTTTTAATGGCGATAGACCGAAGGCAAATATAACTTTCTTCAATGGGCTAGAGAAAGTTTTGGATCTTAGGCAATGTGTTGAATTGATAGAAGCCCCAGTAAATAGTATGTCATTGTCTAGTTCATCTGCTGGTCGTCCTTCAATTAGTTAAAATTGTAGTTGCTATATTACCTAAAATTTTAAGAGTTTATTTTCTTTTTCATTATTTATAAATTTAAATTTAATAATTTTCTGGTAATGATAATTACAAACAGTTATTTTCATTTCTTTGAGCTTTTTTTTTTATCAAATTTCCCATCATAGTCAACCTGCTGAATTTTTTTATTAGTTAATTTTATTTATTTTAATTATAATCTACATTATTTGCTATTATTATAATTATAATTATTGTTAATTATAATCTAATGACAGTAAATTTAAATTTAGGACCCGTTGTTCATGACAACGCTTATTTGCGTTCAAATTTAGGATCCCTAGTAAATGCTTTCAATATTGGTCACTTTAATTGTCAAAGTTTTACGACAAAATCGTCTTCATCAAAGCTTGATGAAATAAGGCATATTCTTCGAGATTGTCTTTTAGATATTGTAGGTGTTAGTGAGACTTGGTTGAAGCCAAATATTGCCTCGCAAGTCATTTCGATTCCGGGATATACTTTCTACAGGAATGATAGACCTGGTGAAAGAAGAATTGATGTTGGTGGTGTAGTTACGAATCGTGATAATCAGATTGGAAATGGACCATCTGATAAAGTTAGAGGCGGAGGTGTAGGGTTTTTTGTTTCTAACAGAATTAAGGCTAAATTAGTTTATAAATCGGAGGATTATGGAAAATTTGAAGCAATTTTTATTGAAGTTGATACACGAGGTGCCAAGTTTTTACTCGGTGTTGTTTATCTACCTAATAAGAATACTGAGAATATTCAAATTATGGAGGAAAGATTAAGTGATTTGTTGGTGAAATACTCTAATATTATAATTATGGGTGACTTTAATCTGAATTTATTTAATTTAATTAACTCTCATTCTGTTCATTCATTTTGCCAGAGGCTGGGACTATATTGTCTTCATAATAGCCTACCGACTCATTTTGATGTATCTCGTTCATCTACTTCATTATTGGACTATTTCCTTGTAAGTCCTTCTGTATCTGTCATATTGTCTAATCAGATGCAGTGCCCGGCTATATCTCATCATTCCTTTATTTTCATGAGTGTTTCTACTTTTATTACCCCTGTCGATGAATATGTCGAATTTATGGACTACAACAATGTTGACATTGAATTGTTGGAGAATCAGGTGCTCCAATTTGATTTTACTGAATTGTTTGAGAGTCCTAATATTGACAACCAACTTTGTAGTTTGATGGAGTGTATTGGTATTTTGCATTCTCACGTCCCCACCAAAAGGTGTAAATTTAACGTAGCTAATGAAAACTGGTTTGATACACCAGCTATTCGATTTAATTTATCTCTTAGAGATTTGGCTCTTAGGGAATATCTTCGTTTGCCTTCACAGGAGAATTGGAGAATTTATTGTAGAACGAGAAATAAGGCTAAAACTGTTATTCGTAATGCGAAAAGGAAAGCTCATTTAGATAGATTTAAAAACCTTGATGGTAAGGGTATGTGGAAATTTTTAAGAACTAATGGAACTATGAAATCTATAGAATCTGTTTATGATTTAGATGCAAGTGAGTTAAATAGAGAATTTTTGTCTCATAGATCTGTTGATACCACTAACCCTTTTAATTCCAATTTAAACTTTGTTGATAATGGTTTTTCATTTCGTACTATTGATTTGGACGAATTATGTATTGCATTCTCTAATATTAAATCCAATGCTTCAGGCCCTGATGGTCTGCCTTTACGATTTTTGAAAATTATTTTCCCATATATTCAAAAACAATTTTTACATCTGGTTAATAATATTCTGACATACTCTGTATTTCCTACGGACTGGAAAGTGGCCAAAGTTGTTCCCATTGCTAAAAATGGATCAGTGAATGAATTACGGCCGATATCTATAGTTCCTATATTGTCCAAAATTGTTGAACACGTCATGAAGGCACAAATGGTACAATATTTGGATGAAAATTGCTTAATTAGTCCTTATCAGTCAGGATTTCGCCAGGGTTATAACACCTCATCCCTACTAGTAGGTCTTACAGACTCGATTAGAAGAATTTTGGATAAAAATGAGATAGGCGTTTTGTTATCACTCGATTTATCTAAAGCTTTTGACCGCATCAGTCATGCAGTTTTAGTACGTAAACTTTGCAATTTCTTCAATTTTTCTCGATCGGCTTGTATTCTAATTTATTCTTATCTGACGGAAAGACGTCAATATGTCCATTGTAGGGAGTCTGTTTCTGATTGTTCCACTGTGACTAGTGGTGTCCCGCAGGGATCAGTGATTGGGCCTATGTTGTTTTTATTGTATATGAATGATCTTATGACAGTTACGCAAGGGTTTTCTTGTAAAATTTTTGTTTTTGCAGATGATATTCAGCTTCTTTTTTCTGGTGAACATCAGTTTACAGATGTTTTGGAACGTGTGATAAATTTTTTAATGTCAGATATCTCAGATTGGATGTCTAGTTGTAATCTTTGTGTTAATTCTGCGAAAACTAAGGCAATGATTTTTAAATCTCCTAGGTATGACGTCAATTTAGATATCATGGTAAATGGTGACAAAATTGAGTTTGTAGAATGTATTAAATGTCTGGGAGTTTTAATTGACTCCCGACTTAATTTTGACCAACATATAAATTGGTTGTGTTCTACTATTAACTTTACATTACGCCGATTATATTCATTGAATCTTTATCTACCTGTTTATATTAAAAAGCGTATTGCACACGCATTGCTGATGTCAAATATGTTGTATTGTGCTGAAGTGTTTACAGGCGTCAAGGGTCGTGTAATGCGTAGATACAACCTTCTTTTCAATCGAATTATTCGATTTATTTACAACCTTAGATACCGTGACCACGTTTCTGATTATGTAGTAGACTTTCTAGGAAGCAATTTTAAAAGTTTTATACACGCGCGGTTGTTAATACATTTTTATAAAGTTTTCAGGGCCAAATGTCCGGAATATTTACTAGAACTTTTTATACTTTCAGGTTCCTTAAGGAACCCTCAATTAAATTATCCTCTTTATAACACATCGATCCTTCAGCGATCATTTCAGTACAGGGTAGCTAAAATTTGGAATTCTTTACCCTTATTACTTAGAAGTTTTGACTTTTCGGTCAATGTATTTAAAGCCAAACTAAAAGAATATGCCTACTGTAACAATCTTTAAATTAATTTAATAATTATATAACGTTTAATTGTTGCATTTGTTAATTTATATCTTATATATTTGAACGCAATATTATACAGGAAATCATATTAGGGAGAAGTAAATATAAAGTGAAAGAATTCTATACACATTTCTATTTTATTTTTATTTTTTTTATTTTTATTTTTTGTAAATTAATTATTGTTACTTTGTTGTATATATATATATATATACTTTATTTAGTAGTATTTTTTAGTGAGTTGTATTGTGAGCCATATTTGGCCCTATGGGCTTGGTTTGAAATTGTAAATAAAAATTAAATTAAATTAAATTAAATAGAAAAACACGTTCCACAAAATTTATTTAAAAATTAAAAGTTTTTATGTCGCTAACTGGGATCGAACCGGCGACCCTCCGCTTGTCAGCCCATTGCTTTCCCTCTGAGCTAAATTTTTTTAGTCAAATTTCAAATTTGAATTTCTTCAGGTTTGAATATTTTGTCTATAAATAAATTTATATCCACAACAGAAAATCAGTTGTGTCTTTTAATTTCAATAAAAAAAAAATTAAAAAAATTTATATCGCGAACCGGAATTGAACCGGTGACCTTCCGTTTGTCACCTCATTGCTTTTCCTCTAGGCTAAACTCGACATAAATTTTTTTTGTCAAATTTCAAATTTGAATTTCTTCAGGTTGAAAATTTGAATATTTTGTTTTTGAATAAAATTATATTCACAACAGAAAATCAACTGTGTCTTTTAATTTGAATCAATAAAAAAATTATTTAAAAAAAAGTAATGCCTTGGTTGAGGTTTGATCTCTAAGGCTATAAGGCTGTGTCTTTACCTCCTACGCCACAGATACTTACGTTTAGTTGTTGTCTAACTTAGAATTTAAACACGCATATGTATTAAACGAAAAAATATGATAGATTCCAAAATTTTATTATGATAAATAAAACTTCTGTTCCTTGTCTCAATATATTATTACAATTACCAAAATAATGGAAATAATGGTTAAAGCTACTAAAGTTTAAAAAAAAGATTTTTAATTGATTGGAAAAACTAATACTTTGGATAGAGTGATCGATTTTATTGAAACACAACTGATACTAGATTTTTACTGCCGATATTTTATGACTAAGTCTTCGATAAATTGGTGGTTGTTGGTATTGAAGGTAATGTGGAAGTTAGTATTTTTTCAATATTGGGTAGAAAAGCCAATATTTTGGATAATGTGACAGTGTTTTGGTTCATCATACATATTTTATGTTCACAAATAAATATAACTTTCCTGATGATGAATTTTAAATAACTGCAATTAAAATTATTGAATGATGAAAATATTTCGTTGGTTCCGATGGAATTCCAACCAATTTATTTTCTGTATGTATTTAATATTGAGAAAAGAGCAATTGATATTGAGATTTTCCTTATGAAATTGATAAAGTAATAAATGAAATTGAGATTTCCCAATTCTAATTGAGAAAAAAACATACACACAGAGAAAAAATAAGGCGTTTTCCAACTGAAATTCGGTTACATCTACTCAAATAGTTTGGTGCAACTGAATATTGGTTATCAAAACAAAATTCGGTTTATACAACTGAACTTTAGTTACAATACCCAAAATATTTAGGAATCACATTCCAATATGGCTTCACCAACCGAATTTATTGGTTGTAGCAATCAAAATAGGCTTAGCAATTCGGCTAGCAATTTTTTTTCCTGTGTGTATGTAATTCAAATTTTCTATTTGAAATTGGAAAATTAAAAAATGTCATTTCGATTCTCCAATTAAAATTGAGAAAATAACAAATGATATTTTATATTTGAAATTAAGAAAAACATAAATTAAATTGGGAAAATTATAAATTAAATTAAGAAAAGAATAAATGTAATTGAGAAAAAACTAAATGATTTTGGGAAAAAGTTTAATTAAAGAACAAATTTTATTAAACTCAGAAAAATAAACAATAAACACAACAACCAAAAATATTAAAGCTTACAGAGCATATTTGTACGGCAGATTGATAGAATTTTCAGGAAAGCGGTGTTGAAGTCGCAAGCAGACACCAATCTTTGCTGCCCAACGTTGGGTGGGGAAACTGTTGGAATGCTTATGGTGGGCTTGACATGGGCTTTTGTTTTTTTCTTATTATTAACCAGTGTAGAAACGGTAATGACATATCATTATTTTTTGGACTACCAGTAATGACACCCAGTTACCTTCTGTATTATTTTAACACATATAATAATGAGTTACTGATAATGACTTATTTTTATCATTATTTCAAATAGAAAATAATTTTTTAAACTTTTTTGAAAATTTTTTGAAATCTATTTTTAGACTCAATATTTTTTAAACTGGTAAGGTAACCACATATTTTTTGATTTTTTGTATGTTGGCGAGTAGGCTTACTTGTGTGCAGTAGGTCAATTGTGTTTTTATCTATTAAATATTATACGATATAGCTCAGATGGTAGAGCTGTTGACTGGCAATCTGTAGACCCAGGTTCGATTCCCGCACCAGCAAATTTTATTTAAAAAAAAATACAATAAAAAATAATTTTTTTTATATAATTTATTTTTTAGAAAATCTATTTTTAGACTCATTATTTTTGTCAGTACTGGTAACTAATTTAGTAAGCACATAGGTAACGATATATTTTTTGATTTTTCGTATGCTGGTGTGTAACGACAACTCATTATTTTTCGCGACATCGCCATATAAAGGTAATAAGAAATGTAATAACAAAAGTAACTAGTTACCATTACCAATTATGTAGTTACAACCACATATCTGGTAATGATTTTCTACACTGGGTATTTCAATAGTGTTGAGCATGAGGGAATGTGGGCTCATTCTGAGCAGAGTTGTGGAAAGGTTGTCAAATACTGTTTCGTACCTGTTGTAACAAGGAGCATTATCAACGCCTACCACCTACTCTGAAAGGTAGTTCCCCACCTCACGAGAAGATCTTTCATCCATTCCTTAGCAGCCAGTACATTAAAAGATCCTCTCTTTTCATCAATTTTAATAACGCCTGATGTTCCTATCGCTCTAATCAAATGAACATTTGATGGGTCTTTTTGCAGAGCGCGAGTTCAAAATATTGAACAGTCACATTTACGGTGGCAAAATAAATTGAAAATTGTTTCGTCCAGCCACACTATTTGGTAACTGACTGAATGTGGACAGCTTTCTGTTTTTTTTTTTTCAATTTCCAATAACAAAATCTAATTTCCATTTTTTTTCTGAATTTCAAATGTAAATGTATCGATTATTCTTTTCTTAATTTTGAGTGGAAAATCTCAATTTCATTTGTTTTCTTCTTAATTTCAAACGTAAAATCTCAATTTCATTTGTTCTTTTCTCAATATCAAATTAAAAATCTCAATTTCATTTATCATTTTCTCAATTTCAATTATAAAATCTCAATATCATTCACCCTTTTCTCAATTTTAATTGGAAAATCTGATTTTTATTTGGTTTTTTCTCATTATTAAATGGAAAATATTACTTTCAATTGTTCCTTTCTCATTATTAAATGGAAAATCTCAATTTCTATTGATCTTTTCTCAATACTCAATTTCAATTGAAAATGGTGTAGTAAGATAAGAAGAGCAAAAATAAAAATATTAAATATACAGAATATTAGTTACATTTGAGTTAATTTTTAGTTAATTGACAATGACAAATTATACTGTTAAAATCTGCAGAAAATTTTTCTGAATATTAGTACATTCAAAAAAATAATATATCAAGATATCAATTTTCAGAAATTTTTTTGTTGAAATTGTGTTTTCAGCAAAAGTTTTAGTTATATTTTTTTTTAGCACTAAACTAATTTAGTACAATTCAGTGAATTCTTATCCCCCTCATGAAACCGCGCACTACTAGATACCCTACTGAACGGAAATTGGCTTTAAACGTTCAACTCTACGGTGTAAATTCGAAAATGTTTGAAAAAATATATCAAAATTTAGAACTAGATTCTCATGTCCTTGTTTAACCCCTTCACCACCGACTTTTTGTTTGCGAATGTATCGTTATTTTGAATTCAGATTCTTGTTAACAGTCCTCAAATTAGAAAGAAATATTTAACACGTTTGCACCCTTCTCCTCCTCCTAACCATCAAAAATGACGTTCGAAAATCGATTTTTTTAAACTTCTCCACCCCGTTTTACATCTTAAAAATTCGAATAGCCAGAAATCCTTTGACTGGTTTTTTCTCGTACTAAAACGAAGCTATATGCCAAATTTGAATTATCTGCCTTAATTACCCAGCAAAAAAAAAATAAAGTATTGCTTTACAAACTACTTCTTTCACTGCTTCAAAAGTATCCGTTAGTGTATTTTTACTACTTTTTTAGTAGTAATTCTGAACAACTTCAAAAAATCAATTCTTTTATTGCTTCCAAAGTATCCGTTAGAATATTTTTACAGCTTTTTTGGAATTACTTCTGAACAACATCCGAAAAATCACTTAAGTATTGCTTCTAAAGCATAATTGCTCTAACAGTGATCGTAAAAAGTGATTTTGGTATCATTTGCCATTTCCAAACAGAGGGTCTGGGGGTCGATTCCTGGCGGGACCAATATTTTTTTTATATTTATACCCTACACCACTACGTGGTCAGGGTATAATAAGTGTGTGCTGATGTTTATAACACCAAAAAATATTGGACCTAGACCCACCTTATAGTATACCGATCGACTCAGAATCACGTTTTATTTCGATTTAACGATGTCTGTCCGTCCGTCTCTCTGTCCATTCATTCTTGTGCGCACTCTACAGGTCGCAAATATTAAGATATTTTGATGAAATTTGGTACACAGACCTATATTGGCCCAAGGACGAAGCCTGTTGATTTTGGTTAACATCGGTCCATGTTTAGACCTATGGCCCATATAAGGGTCCCCCCAAAATTGGCTTGGTTACACGCTGCAGGTCGCAAATATTAAGATATTTTAATGAAATTTGGTTCGCTAACTCACATGGTCCCGAGAACAAGATAGAATCGGTCCATATTTGCGATTTTCTCTTCTTTTATAATTTTATAGAAAATTTTGACACAAATCCCATTTTAACCCATTCGAATTTCGGATCCAAACATTAGTTGGCTTTTAACCAGACTGGTGTAGGGTATTGTATAGTCGGCATGCCCGACTTTAACCTTTTTACTCGTTTTTTTTTAATTTCGTTTTTATTTAATTAATTTTTTTTTTTTAATATTTATAATTAATTTGTTTAAATTAAATTTTTTTAAATTTTTAAAAATATGTATACAAAAAAATGGTGAGAAATTGCATTTTATGCACCTGTCAAAATAATACTCAAAACAATATTGAATTCCAGTGCACCTTTTACACTTGTTTAATAAGTACTTTTATTGAAGAGAATAAGGAACAATATCTCGTAGTAACAAAGTGGTATTTTTATGCCACTCAACTTTCATATTAAAGAATAGGTCAGCGGTAGAACGCTAGACTAGCAATCGTGAGGTCGCAAGTTCGATACCCGGTGGCGGCAATAAAAAAACTTTTGTAAAATAAAACGAGTAAAAAGGTTAAAGTCGGGCATGCCGACTATACAATACCCTACACCACTCTGGTGTATTGTTTGGATCCGAAATTCGAATGGGTTAAAATGGGGCTTGTGTCAAAATTTTCTATAATGTGAGTCAGCGCACCAAATTTCATTAAAATATCTTAATATTTGCGACCTGCAGTTTGTAACCAAGCCAATTTTGGGGGGACCCTTATATTGGCACTAGTTCTAAACATGGACCGATGTTCACCAAAATCAATAGGCTTCGTCCTTGGGCCAACATAGGTCTATGTACCAAATTTCAATCTTAATATTTGCGACCTGCAGCGTATAAACAATATAATTTTGGTGGGACCCTTATATGGGCACTAGGTCTAAACATGGACCGATGTTCACCAAAATCAATAGGCTGCGTTATTGGGCCAACATAGGTCTGTGCACCAAATTTCATCAAAATATCTTAATATTTGCGACCTGCAGCGTATAAACAGTATAATTTTGGTAGGACCCTTATATGGGCACTAGGTCTAAACATGGACCGATGTTCACCAAAACCAACAGGCTGCGTTATTGGGCCAATATAAGTCTGTGTATCAAATTTCATCAAAATATCTTAATATTTGCGACCTGCAGCGTATAAAGAGTATAATTTTGGTGGGACCCTTATATGGGCACTAGGTCTAAACATGGACCGATGTTCACCAAAATCAACAGGCTGAGTTATTGGCCCAACATAGGTCTGTATACCAAATTTCATCAAAATATCTTAATATTTGCGACCTGCAGCGTATAAACAGTATAATTTTGGTAGGACCCTTATATGGGCACTAGGTCTAAACATAGACCGATGTTCACCAAAATCAATAGGCTGCGTTATTGGGCTAAAGTAGGTCTGTGTACCAAATTTCGTCAAAATATCTTAATATTTACGACCTGCAGCGTATAAACAATATAATTTTGGTAGGATCCTTATATGGGCACTAGGTCTAAACATGGACCGATGTTCACTAAAATCAAAGTTGTTCATCCTTGGGCCAACATAGGTCTGCGTACCAAATTTCATCAAAATATCTTAATATTTGCGACCTGTAGAGTGCGCACAAGATTGCATGGACAGACAGACAGACGGACGGACGGACAGACGGACATCGTTAAATCGAAATAAAAAAAAATTTTGAACCGATCGGTATACTATAAGGTGGGTCTACGACCAATATTTTTTGGTGTTACAAACATCAGCACAAACTTATAATACCCCGACCACATAGTGGTGTAGGGTATAAAAATATAATTTTTTGTGAACAATTTTTTTTTAACTTTTAATTGCTGAAAAAGAGCTTCCTTTGCACTCGTTCAAAAAGTACTGAAAAAATGTTGTTGTATGACAACTCAATGTTAAAATCAATAGTGTTTATGTTAAAAAAGAAGTACATCTAGATCGTCAATTGTAGTTCTTTTCCTACCGCTTCTGCACCTTTTTTTTGCTGGGATGTAATATATTCCCGGACGCATTGCATGGAATATCAAGTTTGATACAAAATTTGGTTTATTCAAGTATCTAGTTTAGTTCGATTAGCAAATATCAAATTTCCTTGCGTCATTGAACGCCCACCTTCATGAGAGGCTAATATATGTGGATTTATGATGTATAAATAAACTTTTTGCTTTTTTAGTAGATATATAATGAATGGAGAAAAAAATTATAGAAAAGGGTTTATAAACCAAAAATATAAAAACCTCGGTATCTTAAAAACTGTCCATAGAAAATTTATTCGTGGAGGGTTTTGGATTTCAAAAATAACTATAAAAAGTCAAAAATTTACTTTATACCAATTCTGGGAATAAACAATGAATCAATGGTTTAGTCTCAAGTATGCTTTATGCTTGAAGTAATGAAGTCATTATTAGTAATGCATTACTTTTTGTAATGAAAAAGTACCAATACTGGTAGTCAAAAATTAATAATTATACCCCATTACCGTTTCTACACTGGGTAGTGTTATCTGAATCCCTAAAATATGCAACGATAAAATTTCGACCAGAAATGACTATTTGATATCTAAAGTAGCATTATAAATCTGTAAACTATTTTAGAATCTTAAACATACACATTATAAAATCATAAAACTTTTTTCTACATTACGAAGCAATTTTATCTTTTTTTCTAACAATATAAGTAAAGTTTTTTTTATTTATTTTTTAATAAGTTGAATGACACGCGCCTTAACGCACGAATATATTGGCCTAAAGAATGAGTGAAAACACAAGTTGGAATGCACCATTATGGTTAAACGACTCCTATTTGGAGGATGTTTTACAAAAATATCTTAAGGATAATAAAGTGAAAATCACAAGCGTTGACATAAAACCAGCCACAGCTAATGGTGAAAATTATGCCAGTGTTATGAGTCGTATTAAAGTAAAATTTTTGAGTAAAAATAATAAGAACGCACAAGAATTATCATTTATAATGAAATATTCATATGAAAGTGATCCTTTTATAGCAAATCTTATGGCTGGCTATGATGTCTATAACACAGAAATGAAAATGTATGAACAAATTTTACCACAATTAGCTGAAATTTTACAAGAAGTTGGTGATAATGAAAAATTATTTGCTAAAACTTTAAAAGTTGACTATGAAAAATTAGCCATCATATTTGAAGATTTAACAGTGGAAAATTATACATTAGCTGATCGGTTAATAGGAATGGATGAAACTCATGCACGTATGACTTTAAGTAAATTAGCCAAATTTCATGCAGCTGCAGCAGTTCTAAATCAACGTCTTAATGGTCAATTGGAAAAATTTGATCGTGGAGTTTTTAATAGACATACTCGAGGTATTGGGTGCATGTTTGAATATTTTATTGAAGAGTGTGCAAAATTTGCTTTAAAATGTCCAGAATTGGGATCTTATTATCATGATAAATTAATAAAATTAAAACCATATGTGGTCGAATATGGTACTCGTGCCTACAATAATAATCCAAACCATTTTTATACTTTATGTCATGGTGATTTATGGATTAACAATATGATGATGCTGTACGATTCAACAGCAGTGGAAACTAAATCCTTAAAAGATGTTCTATTAATAGATTTTCAAGTATGCAATTGGTCTTCTCCAGCTGTAGACTTGCATTATTTTCTACAAACATCATTGGAGCCAAAATTACAATTGGATATTCACGCCATTGATGAACTTATACAATATTACCACAAAATGTTAAGTGAAATGTTAAGAAAACTTAATTATTTGGGTCATACACCAACACTACATGAATTCCATATTCAAGTGGAACAAGGGAAATTTTTAGGTGAGTTTTTCTTTTAAAATATTTCAAAACAAAAAATTGTAAAGAGTAATAAATATTCATTTTATTCCATTTCCATTTGTTATAGCTCTCACTGCCCTTTTGGCTTGTCAACCCGTTATGATAAATGGCAAATGTGATGATGCTGATTTTCATAGTTTAGTTGATGATGATGACCGAGCAAGAAGTTTTCGAGCAAATACTTATAAAAATAAGCGGTTGCAAACTAATATTAAAACATTACTTCCGCATTTTGATAGAATCGGTCTACTGGATTTACAAAAGTAATTTTTTATATTTTTTATAGCATTAAGTAAATATATTTAATATTTCGGGATTAATATAAGGCCTCGTATGTCGTGCATAAAAAATATATTTCCGAGATTTTGCGCTGTATATGAACTTTTCTTGAATCCGCTCAATGTGTTTTATTGATAGATTATATAAATAAAAGTTGGAAGGGAAAGATAATTACGTATACAAATAAGATAATTAGTAATAAAAATTTTTAGATAAAAAACAACATAAACAAATCCGATATCACAAATTGAGATAACGGCTGTAAAGTTTTTTGATATACAGTTTGATTTCTGACAATTCAAAGCTAAATATTGCTAATTAACGCTTTTTAATTTCAATTGTCCGGTGAAAAATGTTAAAATTTATTTAGTTATGAACATTTGTGGTTCAACCACATATGAATGAATACGATCAATGAGGTAACAACGTAGCAAAGTCCGCTACTTTGTTTGCGTACCTGAAAGTTTATTTAATTGCAGTTTATGTAGAAGTAGACAATTCAAGTAAATTCACAAATCATGGCAGTTACCGGCAGTTTTAATTATCGGAATAGGCAAATTGCATTATTTTTCTAAGGTATATTTCAATGCTAAGTTTTAGATTTCTGGCTTTAAAGGTTTTGACAGGTAACTACTTCCTTTAGTACGTTACCCCATTTTGCCCCTCCCCGTAAGTATTCCCAAATATACATATATAATCCTGTCTCAGTGATTGTCTACGTTGAAGGTAGAATCACCTCACCTTGTGTTTCAATATCACTCGTACCTCTCCAATTCCATTCGTTCCCCCTTTCGTATCATTTGCTCACAGCAGAGAAGACAAAATTGCTGTTTTAGCTTTTTATGCTTTTTATTGCTTGTTTTACTCATATTTGCTTGTTTTTGCTTTTTTGGATTTTTCGTTTTTTAGCTTTAAAATAGCTTTTTCTTAAGATTTTTGAGCTTTGAATTGCTTTTTTTAAAACTTTTTGCCCAAAAAAATTGTTTTGCTCACAAAAAAATATTTTTTCTGTTAAGTTTGATTTTTTTTTTTGAAAACTGTTGTTTTTCCAAGTTTTTTTTACTTTTGCTTTTTTCTTGCTTTTTTGAAAAAATTTTTTTGCCTTAAACATATCGAAATTTGCTTTTTTCTGTCTTCTCTGGTAATCAGTACCAATTACTAGGGAAGTACTTGATACCCAGGAAAATTTTCTGTTCCAAAGAATCGGTTGTACAATAGCTACTTTTCATTCACAACCCCTTCTACTGTCGATTCAAACACCGATTCTTTTTGTTTGAAATTGTCCCAAAAGCAACCCCTTCTATGGCTCCAAAGTGGAAGCGGTTGCTCTAGAATCAGTTCTGGAACTAGTTCTGGAACTGATTCTACGTCACCCACACCTTCCATATAGGATCCCAGGAACTGGTTCCGGAACCAGTTCCATGGAATCGGTTGCAGTGGAACCAGTTGTAGAATGGGTGTGGTTGGCTACCGATTGTTAAAATTTTCTACAACTGGTTCCACTGCAACCGATTCCATGGAACTGGTTCCAGAACCAGTTCCTGGGATCCTATATGGAAGGTGTGGGTGACGTAGAATCAGTTCCAGAACTGATTCTAGAGCAACCGGTTCCACTTTGGAGCCATAGAAGGTATTGCTTTTGGGACAATTTCAAACAAAAAGAATCGGTGTTAGAATCGACAGTAGAAGGAGTTGTGAATGAAAAGTAGCTATTGTACAACCGATTCTTTGGAACAGAAAATTTTCCTGGGCAATACCTTAAAATGTACTAGGTACTTGCTAAGTACACTTGGTACTTGCTAAGTCATATGGTACTTGCTAAGTACTTTTGGTACTTGTTAAGTACTATGGTACTTGTTAAGTACTACGGGTACTTGCTAAGTACTATGGTACTTGTTAAGTATTATGGTACTTAACTAGTACATTTGGTACTTGCTAAGAACTATGGTACTATAGTTTTCTGTTTATGTCTTGTAAAAAAAATACAACAAAAAAAATTGTGACATTTTTAATAACACGGAGGATATCTAAAAGATTCAGGAACTACCACTTAAAAACATAAAAAACATTTGTATTTATTTGTGAATTCGTTTTAGGTTTGAGGTAGTTTTTCCCTGTTTCATAAAATCACTAAAAATCGAAAATAGTGGAATTATGGGATTTTTTCATTGGCATTGAAATTTCATTAGCATTAGCTGACTAATTTTAATGCCAAAAAAATTTCATTACCATTTAATGTTACTGAAATCTTATGCCATAGAATTTGTAATAATAATGCTAATGAAATCGCACTAATGCCTTAAACTGGCCCCTTTATATGAAATAGACTGGTCACTTTTACATGGCGTTGTCATAGGAGGTGGAAATTGACCCATTGTGACATGCCACAAGACAAATCCCAGGACAGGTCCCTGAAATTGAGAGTTCGGTAATCTGTCCTAGGATTTGTCTTGTGACATGTCGCAAGGGGTCAATTTCCACCTCCTATGACAACGCCATGTAAAAGTGACCAGTCTATTTCATATAAAGGGGCCAGTTCGGTGACAGTTTGTTAAAATTTCCCGTAGGGTAGCTTACAAACTTTGTTGCACGAAATGGGTACTATAGTCTCTAGATTATATATTTAACAAAACCGCACTTAAAAAAGTGCAAAATATTGGCGGAACGCGAAAAATACTTTGTCGTACAAAAATTGTATTAAAAAATCTTAACAGCGATTTTCATTCTGCAAACAAATATACTGACATAAGTATTTTCTTTTTTGCAAATTTTTTTCCGCGACTTTATTTGGCGATATTTATGAATTGTGTATTATAGTCCCTAGAATATAAATTTAAAAAATTGCAAAATAATCGCGGAACGCGAAAAAATATATTAAGGTACAAAAATTTAAGTAAAAAACTTAATCAGCGATTTTCATTCTGCAAACAAATATACTGATGTAAGAATTTTCCTTTTTGCAACATTTTTTTCCGCGACTTTATTTCGGGATTTTTTTTGCAACTAGCCACTAAACTTTATTACCTTATTAAAATCTGGCATTTAAGCATTTAAAGTGGAATTGCCAATTAAAAATGTTTTTCTAAAAAATTGTTTTTAAATAAGGACAAAAGTACCTTTCACCATTCAAATTACTGATATACAATAATAAGTCTAAACTAGAGTTTGCATTTAACCGCAATTTTGCTTAACCGCGGTTACGGTTAAAATTGGTACGATTAATCGCGGTTAGCGGTTAATCGCACTCATAATAAAACATTTTTAACTTACTTGATTAACATAAAATTATTTAATTACTAAAATTAATGACGGCAAAATTATTAAAATCCAAAGTAAAAACTTAAAAATTAAAAAAGTTAAAGCCCGGCATGCCTACTTTATAATAACCTACACCACTCTGGTTGAAATCCAACTAATGTTTTGATCCGAAATTGAAATTTATTGAAATGGATTTGAGTAAAATTCGTCTGTAAAAAAATCCATTTTTGTTATACTGGCACCAAGTCTAAACATGGACCGATTCTAAACAAAATCAACAGGCTTTGTCCATGGGCCCATGTGAATCAGTGCACCGAATTCCATTAAAATATTTTCGTATTTGCGACATGTATCATGCGAACAAGCCAATTTTGGGGAGACCTTTATATAGGTACTAGGTCTAAACATAGACCGATTTTAACCAATCGTCCTAGGGTCGATATAAGCCGGTGTAATTTATCAAAATATCTTAATATTTACGACCTGTAGCGCACAAGGCTTCATGGACATACAGACGTACGGATAGACGGACATCGTAACATCGTTACATCGAGCCAAAAAGTGATTCTAAGTCGACCGGTACACTGAAAGGTGTGCCCAATATATTTTGGTGTAACAAACAGCAGATCCCGTTGCTAAAATAATATTAAGTAAATAAATCCGAATAAGTAAGAAGTTTGTTTTTAACACTAAAATTCATATTTTTTTTACAAAATAAATAAAAAAAAATTTCTTTTATTTGTGAAATCAGTAGAATCTTTTCGCATCATTCCAAAACTATCCAAATATCGCACGACAAGTTATTAAGTTTTGATCATCGCTTGAAGAAAAATAACATTTCGGTTCCAGATTAAACACAAAACCAAAAATAAAATGAAATAATTTTTTAAAATTTTTAGGTAGGTTTAATAATAATGCGTGAATTCTTTGCAGAAATATTTATTTTTTGTAAAAATTCCAAAATTTTTATACTAAATTTTGAGACAAAAATCTGGTTTTCAATGTGTAATAATTTAACCGTAACAGCACGGTTTTTCCACGCGGTTACGGTTACGGTTAATTAGTACGGTTACCCGCGGTTTCGGTTACGGTTAAAACCGAAATGCAAACTCTAGCCTAAACGATATGGGGCTCCTCAGTTATGCTAATTATGTAGCATTTTTAAAAATTAAGCATTTTATATTGAAAAATAAGGTGACTGTTTTAAAAAAAATAATTAAAAATATTGCAAATGCGCGGTCCATTTAATTAAGTTTGTAGCAAAGTGTTAAGGTTTTCAAATAAATTGATTTAAAAAAAATAAAAAGGGGAAAACAGATTTGAAAATGCACTCAAAAATACTTTGCAAGTACCATAGTACTTAGCAAGTACCCGTAGTACTTAATAAGTACCAAAGGTACTTAGCAAGTACCATAGTACTTAGCAAGTACCAAAAGTACTTAGCAAGTACCGTAGTACTTAGCCAGTACCGTAGTACTTAGCAAGTACCGTAGTACTTAGCAAGTACCATAGTACTTATCAAGTACCAAAAGCACTTAGCAAGTACCATAGGACTTGGCAAGTACCAGAAGTACTTAGCAAGTACCATAGTACTTAGAAAGTATCTGTAGTACTTCGCAAGTACCATAGCACTTGTTCTTAAGTACAAGTACATTGAAATAAATTGTACTTATTCTTTTAAGTGCAAGTACCAATTTAACAAGTTTAATGGGGGATTTAGTAATGGGGGATTTATTTTAATTTGAGATTGGGACGACACTTTTATGCAGTTTTCATCACTAAAGCATATTTTCGGTCTAACAAACATTTTAAATTGTAATTTCACAATTTTCTTGAGCGTAAAGTTTGTTTTTTATATATAAAAAATTCTTTATTTTCGATATTTCGCTACTCCATTGTGTAGCATCTTCAGGAAATAACAATTAAATTGTTATTTGTATTATTATTATTATTATTATTATTAATATCGAAAATAAAGAATTTTTTATATATAAAAAACAAACCTTACGCTCAAGAAAATTGTGAAATTAAAAATTGAAAAAGAAGGTTAAATAAACGACAAAAATTTTAAATTGTATTTATTTAATTTAGCTTTCTTTTAAACATAAATTACATAGATATATTACACTTCTTCTTCTATAGGAAGAAGGAATGTATAGGAAAGGGATGGAAAAGATGGTACAATTGTACTTTTTTTGGTACATTCTTACCTTCGTTGGTACCGTGGAACTACCGCGACTCATTTTGGTACAATCTCAAAATATTCCAAATTTTTAATTTTTGTATTGATATCAACTTGCTGTTCTTTAAAGCTTTGAACAAATATTCGAATTGCCAAAGTAGACGAAAATTATTCTACCAAAACTTGTAAATATCTCCTTATATTGGCTTCAAATGAGTACTTTTGGCCCAGAGCTGCAAAATAATTGAAACGAAACTTTTTTCAACCAATTCCAAACTTATAGCCGTCCAAAAATATACACCAATACACAAAGTTTGAGTGCTATTCTTAATACACATGGTTTGAGCGCTATTAGTACTATATGAAACTACAGAATTTTCAGATATATAGTGAGTATCATTCAATAAAGTCATGTCGAAACCCGCCTTGTTAGTGTTTATGTATTTTGGAAAATTAATAATATGTTTCGTTGTTCTTTTAGAGATGTTAACTTACCAAAAAATAACACTTGCTAAAAGTTTACCAATATTTTCATATAAATTTGACCTTCATAACTACAACAAAGCACTAAACTTTGGTCATTTTAAAATAAATTAGCAATTCCTCGTTTTCTGCAAGCTTGACTTCGATCGTACAAACTTTTTTATTAAAACTAAATTGATGAGGTCGGAAAAGTACAAATTTTCTGGAAATTCTCTATGTATAAAAATATTTTGGTACCGTGAGGGTCGAAAAAGTACAATTTTTTTTATCTGGTTGGTACAAAATCTAAAACCTCATTTTCCATCCCTGGTATAGGACGTATGTCCAACACATTCTCAAGAGATACGTCCACAGACAGAAAATGCCAAATAGTATCTACACTGAGAGAATTATCATCACTTCAGTAATGAATTTCTTCATAGTCGCAATGGAAATTGTCACTAGAACTCGTGCATTGAAACTTTTCATAGAATCTATGAAACAGGTTTCATCAAAGTCAATGTTTATGAAAAGTTCATAAAATTAATGAAACTCTTCATAAAATTAATAGGCCACTCGTCCAATGACTAAATCATTCAGCCAATGAAGAGTTTCATAAAATCTATGAAGCAATTTCATTTACTATTATTTATTATAGTTGGTTGTTGTCGTTGCTAAGCTGGAGTGGATAAATAAAAATTACTTAGCAAATGCAAAAGGCGTAATAAAATCGTAGCATATTTTACGGATGTACAAAATATATCTAAAGAAAGAATTCATTAAATTAAGAAGTTACATAAAAAAAGTTTTAAAAATTAATATGATTTATAAAAAATTGAAGGATAATTCTCTCAGTGTATGGAATCTATGCTTTTAAGCCCATGCATACTTTTTGTGAAGTATTATTTTTTTTCATTTGTCATTTTTCGATTTCTCCAGGGCTGCCAAATTTGTTTAACTTGAAATTGCCATAACTTTTGATTTCGTTGTGCGAATTTTTCAAGAATATTTTTATTTTTTTTTTGAAGGGAAACTAACTAGAGTTTGCTAAAAACCGAAAAAATTGAAAACCGTGGTTTCGGTTTTTCAAAATTATAAAAACCGCGGTTTCGGTTATTTTTCGGTTTTCTTGTGATATTAATAGAATTGTTTTAAAATAACTTAATATGTATAAAAATTAAATATTTTAATACATTCAAGATATTTATTAAAATTTGATTGAATTTCTCACTCGAATAAAGGCAATAAAGCCAATAAAAAATACGGAATCCGTTATAAATTAAAATTTTTATTCTTTTTTCGGCAAATAAAGCTTTTTAAAACAATATAAGGTTAGAATTTTATACAATAAATTTCGCGGACTACGAAATAAAATGTTTTGAAAAATAAGCGATGAAATTATAATCCTCAGCTTATATTATATGTAATAATAAAAACAAAAAATCTTCAAAGTAATATTTAATGGTGAAATTTTTCATTACAATTAAATACAGAATTTTGTAAAATAGGAGCTGAGGCCTTTTCAAAATTCAGGACTCAATAATATGTAATTTAATTATTTATTTTAATTGTTTTATGTATTTATTAAAAACCGACTTATTTTTGTCGGTTTTCGGTTTCGGTTTTGAGGCTTGAAAAATCGCGGTTTCGGCTTCGATTAAAACCGAACAGCAAACTCTAAAACTAACGTACTTTATTATGTTTTTTTGTCAAATATTTATTTTAGCAGTTGTTTTTCAAGAGTTTCCCAATGGGCCCCAATTTTTTTCAACAAAGAACTCAAAATGGTCATAACTTTCAAATTCGTCTACAGATGATTTTAAAAATTTCTATAAATAGAATTAAAAAACTTGAATGTTAAAAAGCACGAATCATTGCTTTGCCCATTGAAGGAGCTTCAATTATTAATAATAATTAATATAATTAAGCACAACTACAATATAGAGAAAAATAATAGCTTTGTTAAAGACATGGGGTTTTCGTTAGTTATAATTAGGGCAACCAAAAAAAGCTCTAAAAGCAATGTTTTAAGCTCTTAAAAAAAGCTACAAAAAACAATAAAATAAGCAATTAAAATCCAAAAATAAGCCCTTAAACTTCATTATTTATTCATTAAAATCCTCATAAAATATAAATTTTTTAATTATTACAATGCTATATTTCTTGGAACTTCAGGAATCAGACAAAGTTGTCACATTCTTGAATTTATTTTCATCGGGAAATACATCAATTGCATTAAACGAATTAAATATGCTAAAATCCCAAAAATTATTTAAAAAATTGTGAAAAATAAACTGTTGAAGGCAAGTTCCCAATTTCATTTCATTTTTCTAAGGAAATCGTCATTGTCGTATTTGTACTATTACAATTCAGGCTGGAAAAATTAAAAATTTATTTTAACAAAAAAAATTTTAATTTAAAATAAATGTTAAAAAACAAATTTTAAATAGAAAAATTTATGTCGACTTAAAATAATTTTTAAAACTACTGATTTTATGAAAAAAGCAAAAATATGCTCTATTTTCGAATAAAAAAGCTCAAATAAGCTTATTTTTTAAAGAAAATAGCTAAAATAAGCCAATATCTACAAAATAAGCAAAA
The DNA here is from genome assembly GCA_949987735.1 of Leucophora obtusa. Lineage (NCBI taxonomy): Eukaryota > Metazoa > Arthropoda > Insecta > Diptera > Anthomyiidae > Leucophora > Leucophora obtusa. The sequence goes on from OX465295.1 coordinate 305,964,427, forward strand.
ACAAGCAAATTTAGACGAAATAAGCAGAAAAAAGCTCTAACAAATATAGCTTAAAATTCTTATATTTTAAGGATCAGAACTTGTATTTAATCTAACTTGTTATATCTTTTCAAATAAAAAACATGCTCTGGCTTCTTTTTGGTTGGCCTAGTTATAATAATATGAAATGGATAAGTAAAAATGTCTGAATTTGCTTCCCAAAATGCTTTTCTTTGAAATTTAATATATATATACAAAAAACTAAAATCTACATTATAGCCTAGAGAGAACCCCATAAAGACAATCTGATGATAGTGATTTGGTGTCACTTGAAAATGCATTAATTGTCAACGATTGGTTCTAGGAAAGTTTTTTTCATAAGTTTTTTTTCTCTTGGTTGTAAAATAAAAATTATAAATTCTATTTGGAATTTGTAATATTTGATCTTAAACCGAACAAAAAAAGCACTCAGTGTAACAATCTTCAAATCAACTAAAAATCTACAATAAAATGATTATTTTTAATCATAAATATAGTGTATTCAATCCCTATACTCAATTTTTGTGGAGCATTTTTTTTTTTTTGTCAATACCTAGTTCTGTGGTGGGATTCTCTAACTTTTTAACGACAAAATTTAGTAGTTAAGTTGTCAGTTTACTACGAAAATTTGTCAATTTAACTACCAAATTTTGTTGTTAAAAAGTTACAGAATTGTCCCTCTGGACTACATGTGTTAAAGATATGGTGTAATTCTCAATAGAATTATTCTCTATGGTGTATTTAGTAGCCTCTATGCGTTGACCACTTTTTTATATTTTGTTGAACAAAATTTTAAAAAACTCAAAACTAGAGTTTTGCAAATTTATAAAAAAAAATCCCATCATCCCAATACCTGGCACTAGGTTATCATAACCCAAGGGAGACGAAAAATTTTATCTGAATATTTGTGAATCATAGAAATGAAACTAGGGTATAACATTGTAAGTTTTTGAAAAAACTATTTTATTTTTTACGATTTTTATAATTCATCTCATTTTAACCCTACAATGGTCTGAGGAAATTCCAATTACTAAAATATTTTCTCACCGATTTTGGATTTTTTAACAGAAAGGTAATTCAGTCTGGATTATGATTCTATTTACGTTTCCAAAAATACAGTTATTTAAGAGCCAGTATTTAAAAAACAACCAATCAAGTGATTTTTTCGCCTTATAAATCGTATTTCGAACTTCAGGGCTGATGCGGCACGTGTTCCCGTTATCCCATCGCCTTAATTTTTTCATGGGGGGAGGGCGGGCACAGTTCGCCAATTTTTTTCGTCCATATAACGAAGGTCTTCCCTAGTGTGTATATTAGGATGTCACTTAAAAATAGAATTGTCCTTTCACGCCCCCCCCCCAGTTTAGTGGTTCCAAATAGAAGAAATCGATTTTGCTTTTTTACCATTTTTGAATAAAAGCGTATTATTATTAACGAGTAAAACGGTTAAAGTCGGTCATGCCGACTATACAATACCATACACCAGTCTGGTTAAAATCCAACTAATGTTTGTGTTGTATAAATAATAGATGACTCATAGTGGTTGTACTTGTTATGTAAATATGGCATCACTATTATCTGTCAATAAAGATACAATGCAATGGCATTTGTCATTACATTATAAAACTAACTTAACATGGTGTCAGAAGTCTAAGAAAAAACGGAAGATATAAAATATATTTAAAGTTAAATTATCAGTTATCTATATATGTATTTTTCAGTACATATATATAAAAAAACCGTTAATAGTACAATAAAAGTGTTTGTAATACAAGTTATTTTTTGCAATGCCGGATAACAAGCCAGATCCAAAAACTTCGGAAATGAAGGAGACTGTAGCCTTTTCAACAATGATGTCACCTCTAAAAACAAATGCACCAAATTTAGGTGTGGAGTGGAAAAATTGGAGTCGCAACTTTAAGATGGAGATGGAGACACAACCAGACATACGTAAATTTGCGTTGATGTTACACCACCTGGGGTCGTCAGCTTTACAAATTGTAAATTCGTTTGATATTGACATAGATTTCATATCCTATAACGATTTATGGTCAAAATTAGAAAAGTATTTTGTTCCCAAGAAAAACACGGCCATGGAGCGCCATAGGTTCTTCACGAGAAAACAGTTACCTGGAGAATCAAATATGCTACACAATTGCAAAATATGAGTTTGACGTGTGAATTCGAAACACTAAGAGAAGGTCTGGTAAAAGCCATTTTTATTTGTGGTCTTTCACAAATTTTTTTAAAAATAAAAGAAAAATTGCTGGCCGAAGGAGAGATGAAATGGGACAAAGCACTTCAAACAGCGCAAAGTATGGAAGCTGCGAGGGAAAATGCTTCGGCAATTGAAGATGTGGCCCACATCAACGTTCATGTAGGTACGTTAAGGAAATATAAATCAACAGTTCACCGCAACAACAGCAAAGATCGTAAGGCCAACTTCAATAATCAACAATTTAAAGGAAATAATCGACAACAAATTGTGTGTAGTAAATGTGGTCAGAGTCATCGGAGCAAATGTCCAGCCGAAGGGGTCAGATGCCACGTCCGTGGTAAGCTCAACCATTTTGCAAAAATGTGCTATATAAAAAATAAGTATGTGAAATACATACAGTCAAAGGATGATGAAGAATATGAAGATCAAGACGAAGACGAAGAACAAAACCTGTTTGTCGGAGCTCTTACTAGAACAACAACAGCAGCAGAATGGTGTGAAGAGGTAAAGATAAATAACTTCAAAGTTATGTGTGTAATAAACATAGGGGCACAGGCCAATGTAATTTCTTTAGAGACAGCAAAGCTGTTAAATGTCAAAAATCTAATAAGACCAACAAAAGTTAACATTTTTATATTTAGTGGTGAAAAATTAAAAGTTATAGGTGCTGTTAATTTAAAAATAGGTTATGATAATCAAAAATATAACATCAAATTTTTTGTTGTTAACATTAATTGCAAAAATATTATAGGACTTGAGTCTGCTATTTAGCGTGTTTTTTAACCACCTGGATTTAGAATTTTACATACTAAAAATGGATTTATTAAATCCAAAAAAAAGCTGGATTTAATAAATCCACAATAAAAGCACAAATATATGAAACAGCCTATTAATTTAATGTCCGAAAAAAATACGAATGAAAATTAAAAGAGAAACAAAAAAATTGAAAAACTAACAAATAAAAGGTTTTTATTAAATTTTTTTTTATGAAATATGTTTAGAAAAAAAAACTACACCTCACCAAATACATATTTTTCATCTTGGACATGGAGAAATAGCCCAAATAGAAATGGCAATTTTTCACTCTACAGTAAGTAATTTAATTAAATCCAATTAGTGAATATTAAATATTGCAATGGAATTTTTCAATTGTGTAAAAATATAAATTGAAGTGATAAAACTGAAAAGGCAGACTTTTTATCGCTGTTTTATATAAAATATAATTAGAAATTAAAAGTTAAAGTAAAATCCTTCATCATCGAATTCGGTATTAAAAATTAGGGTGAAAGAAGTGTCGGACAGAAAACTTTTTTAAAATAGGAAGAATCTAACCCCATCTGTTGAGCACTTTTAGAAATACTTTTTGGATTTATTAAATCCAAGTGATTAGAAAAAACGGCTATTATTTTAAAGTTGGTTAAGAATATAAATTTATTATCTGTGAATAATGTAATTGAAAAATATTCAGATGTTTTCAATGGTCTCTTACAAAGTAATTGTGATTTGAAAATACGTGAGGATATTTCTCCTATCGTAGATCCACCCCGGAAAATTCCTTTTAAATTGTATGACAGGCTGAAGGCTGAACTAGATAGAATGATTCGTCTAAAAGTCATCAGAAGTGTCAGTGCACCAACGCAGTGGGTAAGTTCTATCGTATTAGTGACGAAAAAAACGGTGATTTAAGAATATGTTTAGACCCAAGAAATTTAAACAAGGCTATATTAAGATCACACTTTCCTTTTCCAAATGTTGAGGATTGCAAAGCTAAATTAAATGGCTCCAAATATTTTTCATCACTAGATGCTAACAGTGGTTTCTGGATGATTCCCCTCAACGAAGACTCCTCTAAATTGTGTACTTTTAATACGCCTTTTGGACGTTATCGGTTTTTAAGATTACCTTTTGGTATAAATGCGGCGCCAGAAATTTTTCACGCCGAAATGACAAAATTATTCGGTGATATTCCTGGTTTGGTTATTTATATTGATGATTTTTTGATCTATTCTTCTTCAAAGGAGGAACACTTGGCAATTTTGGAAAGAGTTTTGCAGAGGGCGAAAGAGGTCGGATTGAAATTTAATAAATCTAAATGTAAAATACTACAAACAGAAATCAAATTTTTGGGGCACGTTTTTAATCAATCTGGTATTAAATCAGATGAAGAGAAAATAATATCAATTCTTAAAATGCCTAAACCGAACAATGTAAAAGAATAACAGCAATTCTTAGGTATGATTACTTATTTAGGTTCGTTCATTGAAAATTTGTCATCAAAAAATAAAAATTTGAGAGAGCTTTTGAAGAAGGAAATTGGTCGTCTGTTCATGAGAATGAGTTTGAAAATTTGAAACTTGAGATAACTAAATCTCCTGTACTTACGTACTTTGATCCAAATAGGGAAATCAACAGCCTCAAAATTTGCACTTGGTGCAACAATTATGCACGACAAACATCCTATTGCTTATGCGTCAGTCTCGTTAACAGATACCCAGCAAAAATATGCACAAATAGAAAAGGAGCTATTTGCTATACTTTTTGGTTGCACAAAATTTCATCAATTTGTTTATGGTTCGAAAATTTTGGTAGAAAGAGACCACAAGCCTCTTGTTAGCTTATTTGACAGGCCCTTATATAAAATACCAGCAAGACTACAACGGTTCATGCTGCGATTACAATGTTATAATCTCTCAGTTTTCTACAAACCTGGTAAATACTTACAAATTGCCGATACACTGTCAAGGGCTCCCTTAGTGGAAACAGCATTGACAGAAATGGATGAAGAAGTTAGTCTTCACTGTAACTTTATAGCTTCGAATTTGGAAATACCCTTTTCAAATATTAGTACTATAATAGAACATTCTGAAAGGGATGACATTTTTAGGAAAATTATTGAATATGTGAAAAATGGTTGACCTAAGAACAAAAAACTTGTGGAGGATGAGAAATCATCAAATTTTAATACCAAAACCTTTACGTAAATCAATTTTAGAAAAAATTCATGAGGGGCACATGGGAATACAAAGGTTAAAAACATAGCTTGTCAATTTATTTATTGGCCAAACATTTACAATGATATTGAGAATCTTGTCTCAAACTGTGAAATTTGTATGCGGTATCAAAATTCGAATTCTAAATCGGTAATGTTACCTCATGAAATAGTTGACATCCCATGGTTTAAACTTGGATGTTATTAATTCGAATTTAATAAAAAGATGTATCTACTTGTTGTGGATTATTATTCCAAATATATCGAAATCGAACTGCTCAATTTTGGTTATAATAGCTCTCAAGTCATACAAAAATTGAAATCAATTTTTTCGAGGCATGGTATTCCGTATATCCTTATAACGGATAATGGACCACCACTTAATTCTAATGAATTTAAACAATTTTGTGACAATTGGGAAATTAACCATAAAACGTCAAGCCCATATTTGCCGCGGTCAAACGGTTTGGCTGAACGCTCAATTCAGACAATTAAAAATGATTACTAAAATCCTACGAAAGTAATTCGGATTCTTATGTAGCACTGTTACATTACAGGACAACGCCTAAGGGTAACTTGCCTACACCACTACGTGGTCAGGGTATTATAAGTTTGTGCTGATGTTTGTAACACCAAAAAATATTAGTCCTAGACCCACCTTAAAGTATACCGATCGCCTCAGAATTTTTTTTATTTCGATTTAACGATGTCCGTCTGTCCGTCCGTCCGTCCGTCTGTCCGTCTGTCTGTCCATGCATTATTGTGTGCACTCTACAGGTCGCAACTATCAAGATATTTTAATGAAACTTGGTACACCGACTTATGTTTAAAATCGATCCATGTTTAGACCTAGTGCCCATATAAGGGTCCCCCCAAAATTATATTGTTTATACGCTGCAGGTCGCAAATATTAATATATTTTGATGAAATTTGGTACGCAGAGCTATGTTGGCCCACGGACGAAGCCTGTTGATTTTGGTGAACATCGGTCCATTTTTGGACCTAGTGCCCATATAAGGGTCCCCTCAAAATTATACTGTTTATACGCTACAGGTCTCAAATATTAAGATATTTTGATGAAATATGGTACACAGACCTACGTTGGCCCAAGGACGAAGCCTGCTGATTTTGGTGAACATCGGTCCATGTTTAGACCTAGTGCCCATATAAGGGTCCCCCCAAAATTATATTGTTTATACGCTGCAGGTCGCAAATATTAAGATATTTTGATGAAATTTGGTACACCGACCTATATCAGTGCAAGGACGAAGCCTATTGATCTTGGTTAACACCGGTCCATGTTTAGACCTAGTGCCCATATAAGGGTTCCCCCAAAATTGGCTTGGTTACAAACTGCAGATCGCAAATATTAAGATATTTAATGAAATTTGGTTCGCTGACTCACATTATAGAAAATTTTTACACAAGTCCCATTTTAACCCATTCGAATTTCGGATCCAAACGTTAGTTGGCTTTTAACCAGACTAGTGTAGGGTATTGTATAGTCGGCATGCCCGACTTTAATCTTTTTACTCGTTTTATATTAATTTTTAAGATTTTTGAAAATCCTTAATTTGGAGATACAAGATTACTATTTGTACCATCCCAGCAAAATATTGGTAATGACACCTCATTGCTGTCTGCACTACCAATAATGATATATCATTTCCTTTCGCATTATTTTGTAATATAAAATAATGACTTGCTAATAACGGCCTATTGTAGTCATTGCTTTTAAATATAATATAATGACTTACTCGCAATAGTTTAAATAAGTACTTTTTATAAAGTTAAATTTTATACATTTTTATTTATTATATGTAAATATGTTTTGTGTTGAAATTTTTATGACGAGTACTAAAATTACACACTAGCAAAAACTTTAATTTCTCTGAATGTATTTTCTGGAGCTAAAAGTATTTGTGTAACTCCTTATTTTTAAGAATCAAGTAAGCAGTCGGATAACCACTTATAATTCAACTTTTCGTAACCATTTGTGTAACCACTTATTATTCAAAATCTCATAACTACTTACTTTTCATTTTTTAGTAAGCGAGCGGGTAAGCGTGACTACTTATAAAAACGACCACGCCAAACAAAAATAATGAGTTTAAAATAAGTTTTGCGAAGCTATGAATTTCTATTATATAACTACTTATTTGGTAATGAAAGATTTTGCTGGGATATAATAGTTTATATTAAAGAAAAAAAAAATAAAATGGAAAAATGATAAATAAGACATTTTACGAAAATTGCTAATTTTATCAAAAATTTAAAAAAAATTTTAATGTTTTTATTAAAGTTTACATAATTTTCGGAAAAATATAACTTAGATTTGATTAGACTATAATTATCTTTACATTTGTTTAAAAAATCTTAAACTCTTAGTGGCCTGGTAACTAAAAAGACCCATGAAACTTAATATTAATTCTGACTACAAGATTGTAAAAAAAATAACTAACGAAAATCGACAAATCGTTACTTTAAGGGACATCGTAGTGTATATACCCAGCAAAACCTCTAATTGAACAATGTTTTTATTTGTTTTTGACCATCAAAATTTGACTATCACAAACTGTAAAGTTAATTTATTTTTATATAAAAATAACAAGCAAAATGGTGCGAAGAACTAAATTTATATTTGATTTTACTAAAAAATTAAAAAAAAAAACAATTCGGATAACTGTTGTTGTTTTTTTTTTATTTCAAACAATTTTTACTACAAAATACCTTTTTTTAGTTTTATTTGAAAACAAGAAAAATCGACTAGAAAATTTGAATGTTACAAAACATTCGCATTTTTATTTAATTAAATTTTTAGATAACTTGTGAAAATTATTTTCTTCTACGAACAACTATTATTATTTTTAAAAACAACTCAACGGAAAAACTTCAGAAACAACTAACAAAAAGTGACTGTATTTCTTTTGTGAGTGTAGTTAGCTAAAATAAGTACATTCTTGTATGGAGTGAAATAAGTCGTTACACATTGGTACATATTTCATTGGTTACATATAGGAAATAAAATAAAACATTACCAGTAATTACTTTGTTTAAAAGTACACTGATCCGAGCAAAATAATTAGATTATAAATTTTTATTAATACGTACTTTCGCATTATAAGTAAGTAGTTATATAATGCAATACCAATAACTTATTATTCATACCCTTATTAATAAGATATTATACCTATAACACAATATCAGTAATATATTATTTTAAAGCTTCCAAATAAGTAGTGATATATCGGTAAATTATTATTTCATACTTCCCACATAAGTATTGATGTATCACTTTTAGGTTTCTAAGTAAAACCAAGGGCAAAGGGCAATGCGTGAAAAAGGTCCAACCCATTGCCAAGGTTTTGCTGGGTAGTTGTACATATTCGCTGTAAGAAAAAACGCAAAAAAAATGTCCATCCGCTTACACACTACATTACAAAAATACATAAAATAAGTAGTTACCAAAATAAGTAGTTATTTTTGTTCTGATACACAGTTAAAAAAATAAGTTGTTACAAGTTGTTAAATAATAAGGCTTACTCATATACTTATTAGTGGTTAAAAAATAAATTGTTACGAATATCACATTATCTTTATAATTAAATATGTAAGTAGTCGCGCGTAAAGTAGACTGCTTATAAAAAGGACTTCGTCGAACAAAAATAACTAGTAGGCACTGGCGCCGAATTATAAGTAGTAAAAAATTTTAGTTTCATTATATAACGAATTATTTGGTAATGAAATATTTTGCTGGGTATTCACACATTAAAAGATAAAACATACGACTTTATATAAATTTTTTTAATCGGCTATATTTAGACGATTTATATCGATGTTTAGGAATATTTTTAGACACAAATTTTTAAATTTGGCTGTGAAAAATATTATGGAGTAATTTTGCGGTATGAATATTATGTAAAAAGTAATTTAAAGCATTTGTTGTGCTGAATTGCTCTTCATGCAGGAGTTTTAGTTCCAAAATAAACCAAAAACTAATTTTTGATTGTTAACATATTATTGGGTTAACATTGTTTGGTTTTTTTATACCCATCAAATTTAGTGCAATACATTAACTAAGATTATGAAGTGTATAAAAATTCATTTTATTAAAAGATTAAATTAAAAACAATGTTTGAACATAGATTTTCATACATTACACAGCAAATTTATTTAAATTTTTCTCGAAATAAAACTAAAGTCTTTTTAGAAATTGATATCATTTAGAAAGTTTCACAGCACTATAGCAAAACAATGAGTGAGAATACCAGTTGGAAAGCACCTATTTGGTTAACCGACTCCTATTTGGAGGAAGTTTTACAAAAATATCTAAAGGATAATAAAGTAAAAGTCATAAGTTTCGATACAAAACCAGCCACAGCTAATGGTGAAAACTATGCCAGTGTTATAAGTCGTATTAAAGTGTCATTTTTGAGTGGAAATAATAAAAGCGCACAAGAATTATCATTTATTATGAAATATTCATATGAGAGTGATCCTTTCTTAACGAATATTATGGCTGATTATGATGCCTATAATACAGAAATGAAAATGTACGAGCAAATTTTACCACAATTGGCAAAAATTCTACAAGAAGTTGGGGATAATGAAAAATTATTTGCTAATATTTTAAAGGTTGACTACGAAAGGTCGGCCATAATTTTTGAAGATTTGACAGTCAAAAATTATACTTTAGCTGATCGTTTCAAAGGAATGAATGAAACGCATGCTCATATGACTTTAAATAAATTGGCCAAATTTCATGCAGCTGCAGCAGTATTAAACCAACGTCTTAATGGTGAATTAGAAAAAATGGATCGTGGCGTTTTTAATAAACACACACGAGCTTTTGGTTGCATTTTTGAATCGTGTACTGAAGTTTGTGCTAATTTTGCTAAAACTTGTCCCGAGTTGGGTCCTTATTATCATGACAAACTAATGAAATTAAAGCCATATATTGTGGAATATTCCACTCGTGCCTATAATAATAATCCAAATCATTTTTTTACTTTAAGTCATGGTGATTTATGGATAAATAATATGATGGTACTCTATGATTCATCATCGGTAGAAGATAAATCTTTAAAAGATATTTTATTAATCGATTTTCAATTAAGTAATTGGTCTTCGCCAGCTGTTGATTTACATTATTTCTTTAATACTTCGTTGGAGCCAAAATTGCAACTAGATGTTCATGCCATTGATAAATTAGTACAATATTATCATAAAATTTTAAGTGACATGTTAAGAAAGCTAAATTATCAAGGTTGCATACCAACATTACATGATTTTCATATGCAAGTGGAAGAAGGAAAATTCTTAGGTAAGTTTCTCAGGCAAATTTTCTTAAAACTAAACTGAAGAAATTAAAAGTTTTCAATCGATTTTTTGCCATTTTAAACTAATAAGAGAGGTCTCCGAACGCCGAGCCGCAGATTTTAATTAAATTAAGATATGTTGTAGAGGAGAAAAAAATAAGATACACGTAGTTTTTAGAGGCCCAATCTCACGTTTAAGGGTTGAGCGGTAGAGTCAAAATGTAACACGTTTTTTGATAACATATCTCAGATTTGCGAAAATTATATTTATTTTTACACAGCATTAAAATACTCAAGAAAACAGGAAATATAGTACAAATATTGCCTATGTACTATCTTGGGTCCAGATTATCATTTACTTGAGATATTTAAAATACAGATGAAAAAAGCTCTTCGGGAAAAGTTGCATAAAAGTTGATCGATTACGAATATTTGCTTTCAAGCTTTCAAAACAAAAACTCTGTGAAGTATTTGTCAGGAGAGTATCCTGATGAAGAAAAATAGCTGTTTTTGGAAGAAATACTTATTATGTTAATTCATAATAAGGAAATTGGCCTTGAACTAAATTAATAAATTTCTAATTAATCAATTAAAAAGGTCGAAAAAACAATTTTTATTTTTAAATAAAAATTAAAAACCAACATTTAGATAATTTTTATATAGAAATAATGAAACACTTCAATGAAGAGTTTTAGAAAAAAGAAAAATTTTACAATGCTTTTTTCTTCAATTATAATTAATTGCTTTGGGGCATTGGTATACATTTCATTACCTTTGCTTTAATCAATGCCAATTGAAAACAATTTCATTGCCATTGATACTGACATCAATTAATGCCAAATAAATTTCAATGCCAGTGAAAAATTCCTGAGTACGATTTTAAGAGCAATAAGTCCGTGACTTTTTAAACTTCCCTTAGACATCTGTCAAATTCTGAGCAAGCTCCGTCATTAACTTTGTGTTGGGCAGCTATGGAAAAATGGGAAAAAATAAATTCCGAGTGTTAATAAACCATATTTATTCGGAAAAAAGTCATCATTCAAATCAAGAAAATGCTTGATAAGTAGGACCTATTGAGACCCTAACTACCAATTTCAATGGTAAAAAACGATTTGCTGGTCATTTTTGTGGTCGCAGCTGTCCGTTAGATGGGTGCCACTTTTGCTCACAATTGACCATAATGCAGTCGTGTGACAGCTTCAAAGGATTCCATTACAACACGCCGGAGGCCTAACTTTTACTTTTGCTCCAAAAAATTAAAGTCAGAAAATAACTTTTGAATTTGTTCCAAAAACAAAAGACGAAAACTTTTATTTTTTTTATTTATTTATTTTTATCGGGATATACATTAATTCCACCAAAGGAATTACTGTGCTAAAATCCCAAAACCTATTTAACAAATTGTGAAAAATAATCTGTTGAAGGCATGTCCCTTTCCGGATTTCATTCTTGCCTAAGGAAATCGTCAGGAGACGACTTTTTTAAAATTTCTAGAAATATTTGTTAAATTAAATTACAAACCCAATGAGAATTCTTGTTCTTGTCTAGGAACGTTATTAAACATTTAAAATATCAAAGAAAAAAACAACAAAAAAATTTTACCACAATTTGCTTTGTCATCTTCCAATATACCAGTCTGTTGTTTTGGCTGACCTAGCAATGTTCTGACATCCATTCATGAATAAACCACAATAGTGTTAAAAGTCAAAAAATAACTTCAATATTTGATCGAAAAAATAAATGTCAGAAAATTATTTTTATTTTTGCCCAAAAAATAAAAGTCAAATATTTAAAAAGCAGACTGATCCACAAGGATCAACATGATATACTTGAATCAGTTGTTCGATATTTTCCTATATTTGTTTTTTTTTTTTTTTGTTTACAAATTCAAAAATAACTGTTATTTTTTGTCCCTGTTTGCATTTTTATTAACTTGTTTTTATCAGAAATCGTATATCTAATAACAGGGCAGAACAAAAAGATAAAAACTACATCAAAAGATGTAAGAATTAAACGCAGTTTTCAAAGAAAAGCCAATGACGATTCCTTGATGGATGTTGAAGACACATCATATGGGGAAGGTGTTGATGGCTTTATATAAGTTATAAAAGTAATCAATAAACATACTATACAAAATTATAGAATCTTTACAAAATAATATGAGTAGCGTTATATATAACAATATATCTACCATCGTTTTTAAGACTATTAGGATTAATATATCAAATACCAATTAACCGATACCTCCCAAATTTGGTGGACATGTAGTAAACTAGGAGATATAATTTTTCGTCATACACGATTTTTTTTTAATTTTGCTGTTTTCTTAGCTTAAAATTAACTTTAGACTTCAAATACGTTTTTCTCACAACCATGAGTTCAAAATCGGCTGCCACTGTACAGCCAAGGTGGGTTAACAGATTTCGATCCGGTTTTTTTCTTTCGTAGTCAACAAAAAACTTTAGTCCTTATCTTGAATGTAAGTCAAATAAATTTTATATTCCCAAGTGAAATTGTTTTTTCTTGCCTTTTTTGGAATTTTCAAGTTTGTGGGGCAACTTTGTTAAAAAAAAATTAAAAATAAAAATCTGTCCACGATAGGGACTAGAGAATTTATCTGGTATTAAGAATCACTTTACATTTTTATTTTCCAATAATGAATGAAGACTGTATTGCCTTTTGTGCCGATTTTGCCTTTTTTTTTAAAAAGGCTTATAACGAAGTGGTAACCCTGGCGATTTTGGTTGGAGAAATTTAAAACTAATATTTTTTGAAAATACTACAATATCATACATTTTAAATAAAAAAACGAGTAAAAAGGTTAAAGTCGGGCATGCCGACTATACAATACCCTACACCACTCTGGTGTATTGTTTGGATCCGAAATTCGAATGGGTTAAAATGGGGCTTGTGTCAAAATTTTCTATAATGTAAGTCAGCGCACCAAATTTCATTAAAATATCTTTATATTTGCGACCTGCAGTTTGTAACCAAGCCAATTTTGGGGGGACCCTTATATGGGCACTAGTTCTAAACATGGACCGATGTTCACCAAAATCAATAGGCTTCGTCCTTGGGCCAACATAGGTCTATGTACCAAATTTCATCAAAATATCTTAATATTTGCGACCTGCAGCGTATAAACAATATAATTTTGGGGGGACCCTTATATGGGCACTAGTTCTAAACATGGACCGATGTTCGCCAAAATCAATAGGCTTCGTCCTTGGGCCAACATAGGTCTATGTACCAAATTTCATCAAAATATCATAATATTTGCGACCTGCAGCGTATAAAAAGTATAATTTTGGTAGGACCCTTATATGGGCACTAGGTCTAAACATAGACCGCTGTTCACCAAAATCAATAGGCTGCGTTATTGGGCCAATATAGGTCTGTGTATCAAATTTCATCAAAATATCTTAATATTTGCGACCTGCAGCGTATAAACATTATAATTTTGGTAGGACCCTTATATGGGCACTAGGTCTAAACATGGACCGATGTTCACCAAAATCAATAGGCTGCGTTATTGGCCCAATGTAGGTCTGTGTACCAAATTTCATCAAAATTTCTTAATATTTACGACCTGCAGCGTATAAACAGTATAATTTTGATAGGACCCTTATATGGGCACTAGGTCTAAACATGGACCGATGTTCACCAAAATCAATAGGCTGCATTATTGGGCCAATATAGGTCTGTGTACCAAATTTCATCAAAATATCTTAATATTTACGACCTGCAGCATATAAACAGTATAATTTTGGTAGGACCCTTATATGGGCACTAGGTCTAAACATGGACCGATGTTCACTTAAATCAATAGGCTGCGTTATTGGGCCAATATAGGTCTGTGTACCAAATTTCGTCAAAATATCTTAATATTTACGACCTGCAGCGTATAAATAGTATAATTTTGGTAGGACCCTTATATGGGCACTAGGTCTAAACATGGACCGATGTTCAAAAAAATCAAACTTGTTCGTCCTTGGGCCAACATAGGTCTGCGTACCAAATTTCATCAAAATATCTTAATAGCTGCGACCTGTAGAGTGCGTACAAGATTGCATGGACAGACAGACAGACGGACGGACGGACGGACGGACGGACAGACGGACATCGTTAAATCGAAATAAAAAAAAAATTCTGAACCGATCGGTATACTATAAGGTGGGTCTACGACCAATATTTTTTGGTGTTACAAACATCAGCACAAACTTATAATACCCTGACCACATAGTGGTGTAGGGTATAATAATATAGTAAAAATATTGTTATTTGGATTTTTGACAACCATTTGCCCTTAAAATTCTCTTGTTACAGTATTTACCCCCCTAAACACATCATTTGGGAATAGCTTTATGTGTGTGTGTCAAGTTAATCAAGTTACTGTAATTTGAATCAAAATAATTTCGTATATTTACAAGCAATTTAAATATAAAAAATAAAGAAATTTTTGTAATATTGTTTTTTTTTTTTTGTTTTTTTTCGAAAGATTCACAAAATTGGAAAAATGTTGGACAAAGTGTTAAAGTTAAAGAAGATTATATTGAGAAATAAATTATTTTTTTGCTATAAAGAACTGTATTTTATTCAAAAAGTCACGGATTTATTGATCCTTCCATATGAATTGAATTTGCTTAATATCATTTTAAAATACTCATTAATATTATTTAAAGATTTATTAATTAAACTTGTTCTAATTTATTGAAATCTTTCTTTTAATCTACATAGCCCTCACTGCTTGCTTGGGAAATCAACCCATTATGATAAACGATCAATGTGATGATGCCGATTTTCATAGTTTAGTGGATGATGATGAAAGAGCTAGAAATTTTCGTAATAACCTATTCAAAAATAAGCGTATTCAGAATAATCTTAAAGTTTTATTGCCATACTTCGATCGTCTTGGTTTATTGGATGTACAAAAATAATTTAAGTATAGATTAAGGCCAAAAATAAGATATTATTTCTTTATATTCTTAAGCATTTAATGGTTTACTTTTTTATTTTTGTTAATGTTATTCAAAATCGAGTAAAAATTTAAGTAGGGCATGACGACTATGTGATGCCCTACAATAGTCTGGTTAAAAGCCAAGTATCATTTGGAATGGGTTGAAATGGACTCAACAGGCTTTGTTCATAAGCCCATGTGAATCAATGCACCAAATTCCATTAAAATATCTTCGTAATTTGCAACCTGTATCGTATGAACAAGCCAATTTTGGTGGACCTTTATATGGGCAATAGGTCTAACCTGGACCGATTTTAATTAAAATGAAAAGGCTTCGTCGTTGGGCCGCCGTAAATGTAGAGATACAACCTTGCGGTTTGTTCTGTGTTTATTTTTTTTATATGGAGTTTTGACAATTAAAAACGCAAATCAAAATTAAATTAAACGTGAGAATGAAAATATGCGAGTATGAGAGAAAACGCAGAGAAATTAAATTAAGTTTTAATTTAGAGAGAATCTAAATAAAAACTTAATTTAATTTCTCTGCGTTTTCTCTCATACTCGCATATTTTCATTCTCACTCTCACTATAATGTTCCCATATTTTGAAAAAATAATCCTGATATTTGATTATGTTCAGAGATGGAAAAGTTGAAACGATTGAACTTTTATATTGAAAAATAATTATTTTTCATGATTATTACTAATTTCGAACTCTTTTAGCTTATCATTTTAATTTAATGATATTTTCCGAAGTTAAAATGGAAAACAATAAATTAAAAATTTTTCTATACTGAAACAAAAACCTATTTTCCCATCGCTGGTGCTTTCCACACATACACTAAATATACACACCCTCAAAATAGTTTGTAGTTTAAATTAACTGAAAATGTAATTTAAAATAAATGAAAAATCACTTGAAAACCGGTCCACTGACTTTTCATTTAAATCAAAAGAATTTCTAATTTATTTTTAAATGTTAATAAATTAACTACAAAATCCTTAAAAAATAATGATTTTTCATTTATTTCGTTACTTTAACTTTCAAAAAATTAGTTATTTAATTTTTTTTTTAACTGACCTAGAAATTTAAAAGGGTTTATTTTTTTACAAAACATTTTAAATGAAAATATTAACTGTAACAGAAAATCCTTGTTTATATGTAGTTTGTTTTTTAAATAAAAAACAAAAACAGTTGAAAAATATATTTCTTTTCAATTTAACTGTATAGTCATTTAAAAATAAATGTATGGATAACTTTTTAAATAAACTACAGCCAGTTACTGTCATAATATTTTCAGTGCACACATACATGTAAAGAAAGTGTGAATGTTTGTATAAAAACAACCGTCACCGCAGCCGCAGTCATTTAATTTGTTTTTTCTCTCCGCAACGGAATCCGCAGCCGCAGCCGCAAGGTTGTATCTCTACTCTAAGTCGGTGTACCAAATTTCATCAAATTATCTTAACCCCCTAATGCCCAAGGCCGCCAATAGAGAAATAAAAAGTTTTTATTAAACAAATAACATGATATCGACAGAAAACATAATTAGCCCCTTTTTTGTCTTCAAACTTTTTTTGTATTAAGAACTTATTTCAAGCGAGAAGGATGTAAATTTCGTAGATTTGAAAAAATTAATAATAAGAAATCTAATATAGAGTCTCTACTTGTAAAATGAGTCACAATTTTTGCTCTAGGACTCAGGGTATACCGCCAGGATACGTCTTACCAACATCTCTGATTATTAGGGTTTGGGATTTCCCGGACTTTTTTATTTCCCGGGAAACGGGAATGAAAAAATTTTAATCCCAGGAAATATTTTTCAACAAAATTGTTAATGAAAACCACCTATATAAGTAATTTTTGTTAAAAAAAAAACACTATTTCAGTACAAATGCAGTCTGTGTAGTCAGAATTCAAAGTAAAAAATATCAGAATGTTGAACATTTGATTTCACATAAATTACTCGCAGCACTGCCAAATGAATTGCATGATTCCAGCAGAAAGCACCTACTACTGGACTGTTGGAAACAAACCGTTTCATCACACTTGGCCCATTAGATATGGTGGCCACAATGTTATTTTCCAAAGACAAATAAAACTCTTCTAGTCTTATTTCTACAATTCTTCTTATTTCATCAACATTACATCTTCCTGATATATAAACCAACCCCAGGTTATAAAATGAATTATTTCCATTTATACATTGTTGTGATATTCTTGTCCATTCATCTAAGATTATAGTAAATCTCCTATTGTTAGAAATATTGCTCGATATTTCTTTCATCATGATATCTTTTACATGATTGTAGTAATTTAATTTAATGTTCTTTACATCGGTTTCATTTTTTTGCAATGCCAGGTTTTTATTATAAAAACTTTGTCGAATAAACGAAGATCTAGTTATGGTGCGGATTGAATGCGGCTAATTTGGATACCATTTCAGGAAATGTTTGCCCTACCATAAAACCTTTAATGCCTATTCATCTTACACTTTTTTCTTCGGGTACTTTGCTAATTTTAGCTGAAACGTTATTCTTGTTGTTGTTTTCTTTAAGAGAAGTTGCATGACCATCAATTTTTTTTTTTTTTTTTTTGTGCACCAAATTTAGATGTCGGATAACAAAATTTAGATATCACCGTTAACCAGTCTTTTCTTTTCACATTTATTAATGAAAACGTTACTTATAAAATTATTGGCCCTTAATATAAAAGAGTATTTTAAATTAAAAGTCGACTTTATTTTTAATCAAACGGTTTCGTTCATTTTGTGTATGAAAACCTTACAAAAATATTTATATTTTCAAATATTTTGATTGGTTGAAAATAAATTAACCAATCAGAATGCTTCAAAAATAAACCAAGTCAAGGTATACTGCCACCCAATATTTTAACTAAAGTCGACTTTACCTAAATTATAGATTTGAAAAATTTAGATAGTAAGGGCGATTATTTTTAAGAAACAAAGCTTTTTTTCATATTTCTTTTAAACATTTTACCAAGTTTTTAGGTTTTACTACTTAAATTTTAATAAGTTATGCGAAAAATCTTTATTAGTTGAAATGCTCCTAATTACTTGGCAAAGATTTTATTTGTGTGTCAAATAAATGTATTCCCTTTTAAAAGATTTTAACAATGACATTTTTGTTTTGGTATTTAAAATATTTTTTATGACTAAAATTAAAAAATCCTATTCGAAACAAAAACAATTTAAAAAATTTAATATTTTTAAAATTTCCCGTTTTCCCGGGAAAAATATATTATTTTCCCGGGAATTCCCGGCAAACTTTTCCCGGGAATTCCCGAACCCCAAACCCTACTGATTATATAGTCCGAGCCAGTAGTAAGCAAACTAATTTCGTAAATAGTAAGCAAAAAATTTATTGATGTTGAGTGCCAAATTCAGCAAATTTCGTAATTTTCAAAAAGCGAAATCGTTACAACTTCTGAAATAGCAACACTAGGTCAACAATTTTCGGTATGTAGTTTTTTTTAACTAATACACTCAAAAAAATAAGTTAGTAGAAAAATTAGTAAAACGTCTTGTATATCAAGTGTACACTCAAAATAGTTTGTAGTTTAAATTAACTGAAAATGTAATTTGAAATAAATGAAAAATCACTTGAAAACCGGTCTACAAATTTTTCATTAAAATCAAAAGAACTTTTCATTTCCCGAGTAAAAAAAATTGATCTCGCGCAATATCTAATTATATCCAATTTGATATTGTTTAAGATCTGCTGTAATATCTAGCTGATCCAATTAGATCTCAAAATTGGGTGTATCCAATCATATCGTATTAGATCCCATTGTGTATATGGGGATAATCTAAGATCAAGTTATATCTCAAAATTGGGAGGTCCAGTGATATCTTTGGGGATAAACCTAGATCTATTTTGATCCGAAAATTGGCGGATCCAGCTATATATTTGCGGATATTTTTAGATCTAATTTGATCCGAAAAATGGCGGATCCAATTAGATCCAGCTATATATTTGGGGATAAACTTAGATCTAATTTGATCTCAATTTTGGCAGATCAAATTAAATCCCGCAATATTTTTGTGGATAAACGTATATCAAATTTGATCCGAAAAAGTGGCAGATCGAATTAGATCTAGCTATATATTTGGGGATAAACTTAGATCTAATTTGATCCGAAAAATGGCACATCGAATTAGATCCAGCAATATATTTGTGGATAAACTTAGATATAAATTCATCTAAAAAATGGCAGATCAAATTAGATCCAGCAATATATTTTGGGATTTAGTAAGACCTAATTTGATCCGAAAAATGGCAGATCGAATTAGATCCAGCTATATATTTGTGGATAAACTTAGATCTAATTTGATCCAAAAAAGTGGCAGATCGAATTAGATCCAGCAATATATTTAGGGATAAACT
Organism: Leucophora obtusa; assembly: GCA_949987735.1. Classification (NCBI taxonomy): domain Eukaryota; kingdom Metazoa; phylum Arthropoda; class Insecta; order Diptera; family Anthomyiidae; genus Leucophora; species Leucophora obtusa. The sequence continues at coordinate 305,984,333 of OX465295.1, forward strand.
TGGATGTAAATTTATCCGAAAAATGCCAGATCGAATTAGATCCAGCAATATATATGTGGATAAACTTAGATCTAAATTAATCCGAAAAATTCCTAATCGAATTAGATCCAGCAATATATATGGGGATAAACTTGGATCTAAATTTAACCGAAAAATGGCAGATCAAATTAAATCCAGCAATATAATTGGGGATAAACTTGGATCTAAATTTATCAGAAAAATGGCAGATCGAATTAGATCCAGCAATTTATTTCGGTATTAAAATGGCAGATCGAATTAGAAACAGCAATATATTTGGGGATTGACATCTGAAAGTATCCATAAAAATGACAGATAAAATTAGATGCCGCATTATATTTGGGTACTACGTAAGATCTCCATTTATTTGGGATTAAATAAGATCCCAGACATATATTGCCAACTGTTCAAAAAAAGAATAGACTGGCAGAGCACTGATTGTATAAAAATTACAATAGTTTGTTAAAATAAGGTTTAAACTCAGAAGGTAACGAGTTCAATATGCATTTCTTTTACAAAATGAATTTCTTTTTATAAAATTAAATTTTTTTTTTTCTATAAATTTTTTTATAAAATTATATATTTATTTTTTTATTAAATTGAAATCTTTGAATAAAATAATTTTATTTACATCTTTTTGACGCTCTACACCAATTCCAATTGTATTAATTGTTTTAAGATTTATGAATTGTATTTCAGAAATAATCAATTGAATTTCAGTTTTATCAATTGTGTTTCAGAACTCATCAATTATTTTTCACATTTATGAATTGTATTTCAGAACTAGTCAATTGAAGTTCAGTTTTATCAATTGTGTTTCAGAAATTATTAAACTGTATTTCAGAAATTATCAAACTGTATTTCAGAAATTATCAATCGTATTTCCGAAATTATGAAATGTATTTAAGAAATTTTTCTCTATTAGCTATGAAATTCTGAAATAGATTTCATTATTTCTGGACACAACTAAATAAATAAATAATTAAATTTGCGTAATATTGTAGTTTCTGAAGTGCAAATAATATTTTGTGATATACAATTAAAATTTTCTAAAATACATTTAATAATTTCTGGAATACCTTTTTTCGATGCTTATAAGTTAGCTCGAAATGCTTTTATCATTCATTTAATTTGTAGCTATCACACATCTATAACAAGTCTCGTTAGATTAGAGTGATCTTGGCTGACAATCTGGTGGACTGGGTTAAATTTCATGTTTTTAAAAGCAAATATTAAAAAAAGTTTTCTCAATTTTTTCAAAAATGTTTTTTGAAATCTATTTTTTTGCCAAGATAGTTAATGCAACGTTCTGCCAACGCATAACCGACCATCGCCAACGGTTTGCCAGCATTGTGCCGATTATATTTTTCTGTCTGGGATGTTAAACTTAAACCTATTGTATATTAACATTAATTAACACTATATTTTTAGGAAATACATTTTTATTTTATTATAAGTTAACTATTTAACTTTATAAAGTGTTTATAAATTATAACTTAAATGTACATATATATATGTTAAATGTAGGTGAACAAATTGTTGATATGGACCCACAAATTGTATCTCAACTGATATTGGAATTATTGTACCATTACCATACATCAATATATATTGAATGATATACATATATTACAATATATGACACTGTATTATAAATATTGTTAATGAAGTAACATATCTGATAATATTTTTTATAGCGCCATACATAGTTTTACATTATTCAAATTAAACCATATATGGAATTGTATTCAAAATGTTGATGTGGTACCAAATTTGACCATATATTGTTTAAATTGTGCCATATATGACAATATATTGTTTAAATGATACCATATATGTCTATATATTAATATTGTTTAAATGACACAATATATATCAATATATATGGGACTATATATGGTAGCATATATTATCATATCTGCATCTGTACTAAAAATGTCGTTCATCAGGTACCATATATGAGCATATATTGTTGAAATGGCACCATATATGACAATATATGGTTTAAATGGCACCATATATGGTAATATATTGCTTAAATAACACCATATATAAAAATATATGTCACTATATATGGTAGAATATATTATCATATGTGGAACTGTATTAAAAATATTGTTCATGAGGTACCATATATGGGCATATATTGTTGAAATTGCACCATATATGATAATATATGGTTTAAATGGTACCATATATGATAATATATGGTTTGAATGGCACCATATATGATAATATATGGTTTGAATGGCACCATATATGATAATATATAGCTTAAATAACACCATATATAAATATATATCGCACTATATATAGTACCATATATTATCATATCTGGAACTGAATTAAAGATTTGGTTTATGAGGTACCATATATGACCATATATTGTTTAAATGGCACCATATATGATAATATCTAGTTTAACTGTCACCATATATAATTATATATTGTTTAATGATACCATATATAATTATATATTGCTAAAATGCCACCATATATATTAAGATATAGTTCTATATATAACTATATATGCAATAAGATCAACCATGTTATGTAATATATAATTATATATGCCATATCTAATATTATGAAGGCCGATATCTAATTAGATGAAATTATATATGGCATAATATAAGGAAAATTTTTCGGAAAAAACGTCATATATAATTATATATGGATATACATAACCACATGTCTAATTATATATTGTAATATATGCCACATATGATTATATATAATTTTTTTTACTCGGGTTATTTTTAAATGTTAATAAATAAACTACAAAAACCTTAAAAAAATAATGATTTTTCATTTATTTCGTTTTTTTTAATTTCAAAATCCATAAGAATAAATAATATTTAGTTTATTTGGTTTTTTAACTGACCTAGAAATCGAAAAGAAATTATTTTTTTAACAAAACATTTTAAATGAAAATATTAACTGTAACAGAAAATCCGTATTTATATGTAACTTATTTTTTAAATAAACGACAAAAACAGTTAAAAACGAGTAAAAAGGTTAAAGTCGGGCATGCCGACTATACAATACCCTACACCAGTCTGGTGTATTGTTTGGATCCGAAATTCGAATGGGTTAAAATGGGGCTTGTGTCAAAATTTTCTATAATGTGAGTCAGCGCACCAAATTTCATTAAAATATCTTAATATTTGCGACCTGCAGTTTGTAACCAAGCCAATTTTGGGGGGACCCTTATATGGGCACTAGGTCTAAACATGGACCGATGTTCACCAAAATCAATAGGCTTCGTCCTTGGGCCAACATAGGTCTGTGTACCAAATTTCATCAAAATATCTTAATATTTGCGACCTGCAGCGTATAAACAATATAATTTTGGGGGGACCTTTATATGGGCACTAGGTCTAAACATGGACCGGTGTTAACCAAAATCAATAGGCTTCATCCTTGGGCTGACATAGGTCGGTGTACCAAATTTCATCAAAATATCTTAATATTTGCGACCTGCAGCGTATAAAAAGTATAAGTTTGGTAGGACCCTTATATGGGCACTAGGTCTAAACATGGACCGATGTTCACCAAAATCAATAGGCTGCGTTATTGGGCCAACATAGGTCTGTGTACCAAATTTCATCAAAATTTCTTAATATTTGCGACCTGCAGCGTATAAACAGTATAATTTTGGTAGGACCCTTATATGGGCACTAGGTCTAAACATGGACCGATGTTCACCAAAATCAAACTTGTTCGTCCTTGGGCCAACATAGGTCTGTGCCAAATTTCATCAAAATATCTTAATATTTGCGACTTGTAGAGTGCGCACAAGATTGCATGGACAAAAAAACAGACGGACGGACAGACAGACGGACATCGTTAAAACGAAACAAAAAAAAAATTCTAAGCCGATCGGTATACTATAAGGTGGGTCTACGACCAATATTTTTTTGTGTTACAAACATCAAATACCCTGACCACATAGTGGTGTAGGGTATAATTATATTTCTTTGTATTTTAACTGTATAATCATTTAAAAATAAATGTACGGATAACTTTTTAAATAAACTACAGTCAGTTACTGTACTAATATTTTCAGTGTACTAGTTTTCAGCAATTTTTTGCTGAATATCCGTTTTCAGCAAAAGTTTTAGTTATATTTTTTAAGCACTAAATTAATTTTGAACTAATGTTTTACTAATTTATTTTGCTACAAAAATTGTGCTGATAACCGCATTTACAGCGTGGACGACAACCAGATAGACAAGATGTAGATGTCGCAGCTTCCCTGGATGTAGTACAGACAAGGGAAATGATAACACTATGCGACAGTCAAAATCGGAATGGGATGAAACCAACGGGAAATGTTATATCGGTCAAAAACAAGTTATACGTGTCCCGGCGTTTCGCTGGGTTACCCCTAGGAATCGAGATATACATATCTTTTTTTTGACATAACTCGAGAACCACTAGTCCGATTTTGCTCAAACAATTTTAAAAAAATTAAAAATTACAATTCCTTTAATCTGTTCATATAACGTTTTTCTATATACTCAACCGTTTTTCTATATACTCAACGGTAAAAATAAATGTTTGTTACCGCTACCATAAAAATCAATAACCTTTTGTTTATTACTTTTTTTTAATATTTTAGGCAAAAAATATTTTTTTCTTCATACATTTATTTTTACCGGCAAAACTGTTGAGTATATAGAAAAACGTTATATGAACAGATTAAAGGAATTGTAATTTTTAATTTTTTTTAAATTGTCTGAGCAAAATCGGACTAGTGGTTCTCGAGTTATGTCAAAAAAAGGCCACCAAAGGTCAAATCGATATATCTCGATTCCTAGGGGTGACCCAGCGAAACGCCGGGACACGTAATACTTCGTTTTTACCGATATAACTTTCCCCGGTAGTTTGAACCCTTCCCGATCACTGACCCCTACCATTTGTCTCACAGTGTAATTAGAAAAAAAAGCAACTACAAAATTTCTATATATAAATTTTCAGCAAATAAATTAACTAAAGTAAAATTTCTCTACAAATTTTTGAGTTTTTTTCAGTCTACTAATATTCAGAGAATGTATAGTGATTTTAGCAAGGATTTTTTTCATTTGCAATCGACTAAGTGTTAGCAAAATTTTGCTATTTTTTTGATAAAAAATCAGCTCGCTGATTTTCAGCAAACCTTTTGCTGAAATTACCAACTTTTTTGAAAGCACGCTCCTGACTAAAAATTTGTTGACACAGCAACATTTTTTGCTGACTTTACTGACTTTTTTATACCCTACACCACTATGTGGTCAGGGTATTATAAGTTTGTGCTGATGTTTGTAACACCAACAAATATTGGTCGTAGACCCACCTTATAGTATACCGATCGGTTCAGAATTTTTTTTTATTTCGATTTAACGATGTCCGTCTGTCCGTCCGTCCGTCTGTATGTCTGTCCATGCAATCTTGTGCGCACTCTACAGGTCGCAACTATTAAGATATTTTGATGAAATTTGGTACGCAGACGTATGTTGGCCCAAGGACGAACAAGTTTGATTTTTGTGAACATCGGTCCATGTTTAGAACTAGTGCCCATATAAGGTCCCCCAAAATTGGCTTGGTTACAAACTGCAGGTCGCAAATATTAAGATATTTTAATGAAATTTGGTGCGCTGACTCACATTATAGAAAATTTTGACACAAGCCCCATTTTAACCCATTCGAATTTCGGATCCAAACAATACACCAGACTGGTGTAGGGTATTGTATAGTCGGCATGCCCGACTTTAACTTTTTACTCGTTTAAATATGTTTTTATCAAAACTATTTTTTAACTAATCGTTCGAAAATATTATATTTCGACTGCAGTTTGTTTTTTAAAGTATTATTTTAACAAAAGAAACTGCAGTTTTGTTCTCCTTTATATAAAAACGAGTAAAAAGGTTAAAGTCGGGCATGCCGACTATACAATACCCTACACCAGTCTGGTGTATTGTTTGGATCCGAAATTCGAATGGGTTAAAATGGGGCTTGTGTCAAAATTTTCTATAATGTGAGTCAGCGCACCAAGTTTCATTAAAATATCTCAATATTTGCGAACTGCAGTTTGTAACCAAGCCAATTTTGGGGGGACCCTTATATGGGCACTAGTTCTAAACAAGGACCGATGTTCACCAAAATCAATAGGCTTCGTCCTTGGGCCAACATAGGTCTATGTACCAAATTTCATCAAAATATCTTAATATTTGCGACCTGCAGCGTATAAACAATATAATTTTGGTGGGACCCTTATATGGGCACTAGGTCTAAACATGGACCGATATTCACCAATATCAATAGGCTGCGTTATTGGGCCAACATAGGTCTGTGTACCAAATTTCATCAAAATATCTTAATATTTTCGACCTGCAGCGTATAAACAGTATAATTTTGGTAGGACCCTTATATGGGCACTAGGTCTAAACATCGACCGATGTTCACCGAAATCAATAGGCTGCGTTATTGGGCCAATATAGGTCTGTGTACCAAATTTCATCAAAATATCTTAATATTTACGACCTGCAGCGTATAAACAGTATAATTTTGGTAGGACCCTTATATGGGCACTAGGTCTAAACATGGACCGATGTTCACCAAAATTAAACTTGTTCGTCCTTGGGCCAACATAGGTCTGTGCCAAATTTCATCAAAATATCTTAATATTTGCGACTTGTAGAGTGCGCACAAGATTGCATGGACAGACAGACAGACAGACAGACAGACGGACGGACGGACGGACATACGGACATCGTTAAATCGAAATAAAAAAAAATTCTGAGCCGATCGGTATACTATAAGGTGGGTCTACGACCAATATTTTTTGGTGTTACAAACATCAGCACAAACTTATAATACCCTGACCACATAGTGGTGAAGGGTATAAATATTATCTTTTCATATATATATATAAGGTTCCTATAAGGAGCATAGGGCCTTAACAAATTTTCGCCATTCTGATTTATCCGGTGCCAGGTTCTTGATTTCACCCCAACTTCTTCTGGACATTGTGACTTCCTTCTTGACCTGTCTACTCCATGTATGCGCTGGACGCCCTCTTCTACGGCTACCTTGGGGGTTCCATTCAATTGCAGTACGGGCATATAATCAGGATCTTTTCTGAGGGTGTGACCAATCCAATTCCAATTCATATGTATTCGAATAAATAAGATACGAAAATCGTTTGGAATATGTTTTAAATACAGGGTGACTGATGAATGTTGCTACAAAAACCTAATTGCTTTTTTCTGAGTAATTGATCTGTTCCATTTAAGAAAAATATACAATTAGGATGATAAAACAAGAACTGCTAAATGTACAAAAAAGTTATATATAAATAGATTTTAGTTGGATGCTAATAACATTCTATTCTGCTAAAATAAGTAGACGTTTTTGCTGAACATAAGTAGACTTTAAATAGCGAAAATAAATAGTATATCTGTTGTTTTCAGAAGAGTAGATTGTCTTCCCATTTAAAAAAATTTATAAATTAAATTTTGGAAATGTAATTGTTTTTCTGTGATGTTTTTCAGATTTCAGCAGTGTAAAATGTCCTTTGCCATTAACTAAAATTTAAATTTTTGTCTAATTGCATCTGATCGTGCTTTTGTATCATCCAAAACTCGCATTATTTTCGGTTAGTACTTTTTATAATAAGCCGATAGTTGATGTTTTTATATTTTTTACTCAGCACTTTTATGGTAAAACCTTTAGTTTGATACAATTTTATCTAATTTAAATGTTTTGTTATTATTTTTATAATAATGTGATATTAAATTATATTTTACCATAATAGTGATTTTTAGCGCTTTTTAAATGTTTAGTCGCATAAATTAGTTGGAAAGTACCTATTTATACCCTACACCACTATGTGGTCAGGGTATTATAAGTTTGTGCTGATGTTTGTAACACCAAAAAATATTGGTCGTAGACCCACCTTATAGTATACCGATCGGTTCAGAATTTTTTTTATTTCGATTTAACGATATCCGTCTGTCCGTCCGTCCGTCCGTCTGTCCATGCAATCTTGTGCGCACTCTACAGGTCGCAAATATTAAGATATTTTGATGAAATTTGGTACGCAGACCTATGTTGGCCCACGGACGAACAAGTTTGATTTTGGTGAATATCGGTCCATGTTTAGACCTAGTGCCCATATAAGGGTCCTACCAAAATTATATTGTTTATACGCTGCAGGTCGTAAATATTAAGATATTTTGATGAAATTTGGTACACAGACCTATATTGGCCCAATAACGCAGCCTATTGATTTTGGTGAACATCGATCCATGTTTAGACCTAGTGCCCATATAAGGGTCCTACCAAAATTATACTGTTTATACGCTGCAGGTCGTAAATATTAAGATATTTTGATGAAATTTGGTACACAGACCTATATTGGCCCAATAACGCAGCCTATTGATTTTGGTGAACATCGGTCAATGTTTAGACCTAGTGCCCATATAAGGGTCCTACCAAAATTATACTGTTAATACGCTGCAGGTCGCAAATATTAAGATATTTTGATGAAATTTGGTACACAGACCTATGTTGGCCCAATAACGCAGCCTATTGATTTTGGTGAACATCGGTCCATGTTTAGACCTAGTGCCCATATAAGGGTCCCACCAAAATTATATTGTTTATACGCTGCAGGTCGCAAATATTAAGATATTTTGATGAAATTTGGTACATAGACCTATGTTGGCCCAAAGACGAAGCCTATTGATTTTGGTGAACATCGGTCCATGTTTAGAACTAGTGCCCATATAAGGGTCCCCCCAAAATTGGCTTGGTTACAAACTGCAGTTTGCAAATATTAAGATATTTTAATGAAATTTGGTGCGCTGACTCATATTATAGAAAATTTTGACACAAGCCCCATTTTAACCCATTCGAATTTCGGATCCAAACAATACACCAGACTGGTGTAGGGTATTGTATAGTCGGCATGCCCGACTTTAACCTTTTTACTCATTTTTAGTGTAGTATTATTTAAAACAAAAACTGAAATTATTTAGCTATTGGATTTCTTGATTCGTCTTCCAGTTTTATTGTGCTAAAATTAAATTAATCGATAAATTACAATTTTAATGCTTGTTCCATAGCAGATTTTCAATGCCAAATATATACGAGTAGTTTAAATATTATGGCAATCAGAAGAAAGAGTATTAGAATATAAATATGTAAAGTTCGCACAAGAATACAAGGATAGACAGAAGGACATCGTGAAATCGAAACAAAAATTGACTCTGAGTCCATCGGTATACTAAAAGGTGGTCCAGGTACAATATTTTTTGGTGTTGAAAACACCCACATAGTAGTGTAGAGTATAATGATAACATAGGAACTTTGTTTCTAAATAAACCTGAGTTTGCAATTGTAGAGTGATTCTGCGCTCCATAGAGATTGAAATGCTAACTGTTCCAAATGCAGAGCAAAGTTACTTAAAACTTATTTCCCAGCAAAATATTTCATTACCAAATAAGTGGTTATATAATGAAAATAAAATTTTTTACTACTTATAATTCGGCGTCAGTAGGTACTAGTTATTTTTGTTAGACGAAGCCGTTTTTATAAGCAGTCTAGCTTTCGCGCGACTACTTATTTACTTATAAAGATAATAAGAATTTGGTAACTAGTTTTTAACCACTAGTAAGTATATAAGTAAGTCGTATTATTTAACAACTTGTAACCACGTATTTTTTAACTGCGTATAAGCACATGAATAACTACCTATTTTGGTAAATACTTATTTTATATACTTTTATAATGCAGCGGGCAAGTGGGCGCACAAATTTTGTGCGTTTTTTCATGCAGCGAATATGGACAACTACTTACAAAAACGACCTTGTCGAACAAAAATAATGAGTTTTTACATCGAATTATATGCAGTAGCCCCTAATTCTACTGCTTATTATTTAGATATTAGTAATGTGCACCCATTACTGAGATTTTGCTGGGTTGTCATCCTACACAGTGATTCCAAACCCACAAAATGTTATTAATTATGGATCTTCAAAACTACTGATCCAATCGGAAAAAATATTCACACGAAGTGAAGGGAAACCCAGCAAAACCTCGGTAATGGGTTGGACCTTTTTCACGCATTGCCTGGCAATTGGTACCCCTTTACCCTTGGTTTACTTCAAAACCTAAAGTAATACGTTACTTATATTGTGATACACCAATACTAATGTGGGAGGTATGAAATAATAAGTTACAGAAATAGAGACATATCACTTCTTATTTGGAGGCTTTAAAATAATACATTACTGATATTATGTTATATAATAACTTACTAATAAGGTTAAAAATAATAAGTTATTGGTAATGCATTATATAGTACTTATTACGCAGAAGTACGATTTAATAAAAATCTAGAATCTAATTACATTGTTGGGATCGCTGTACAACTTAAAATAACCTAGTGTCTTGATATGAAATATCGTTTTATCAAGCAAATTTCAAAATGACTTCATCTCAAGTGAGGACACTTAATTTTAATTTTATTGCAATATTATGATACCCAGTAAAAAATGGTGCTTACCCGTAAGTAGGTTTTTAAGGGAAAAAATTTTTAAAAAAAAAATAATCCCTTACAACCCTACATACAAATGCCATGATTTTTATATGGCGAATTCCCACTTGGAAGCACTAGATTTGGGAAAAATAAGCGCGGATTTTGGTGCATATAAAACGCTGCGACTTCATGGCTTACAGTAAGCACATTTTTCATGTCTACATTATTGACATTAAAAAGTAATGATAATGTAGTAATGATAATGCACAATATATTATTTTTTTTACATAAACTTTTATAGATATTTATTTTAATTAAAACTTTTTCCATATTACTCGTAATATGTATTATTTTATTTTTTCCTTAACATTCATATTTTTTACCGTACCGCTAGCTCTTCAGAAGACCAGTTTAATGACTAATCACTTTTTACTACATAATCAAAAACATCAAAGACAATCGGCAATAACTCGGTAAAACTTATATAGGTCGTTTAAAATCAACGATATCAAATTTACTGCATTACAACCTGCATCTTTGTTAGGGATTAAAGTAAGCTGCTTAGACGCTGCATACTTAATTTTTTTTTGTTTATTTTTATACGGAAATCATTTTAAAGTTTTTCTAACATGCAACGACTTATTTTACTCCATACAAGTATGTACTTAGTTTATCCCCTATTGTTAAAATAATGTGTTATGTGACTAAAGTGTAAGTACTTACAATTTTTGGTTTCTTATTCCATTTCGCTTTACCTGCTGTGCACTAATAAAATAAGAACAGCAAAAATAGCACTCTTAAATTTACAGAATTTTAGTTATATTTATTTGAGTTAACTTTTAGTTAATTGAAAATAATAATACTGTAAAATCTACAGAAAAATTTGCTAAATATTAGTAGACTAAAACTAGCAAATATAGACTGTTGCATCTATAAATTTTTTGTTATTATTTTTAAGTTAAATTTATTTGAATGCAAATATCAACAGAAATATTTTATAAAAAAATAGTAAATTTCTGAATTTAGAAGGCTAGATTTTTAATTGCTTTAAAAAAAATCAAAAAAAACTGAAAATTTTAAATATTTTTGTGATTCTTTAGTGTATCAATTATTATGCAAAATTGTTTGTTTATTTTAGCAGACTAAGTTGGTATATTCTATTAACTGAAATTTAACTCAATTTTGTATATTGATATTTGTATTTTCATATTTGCTTTCCTATCTTACTAATATTTAGCAAATATAATCTGTTGATTTCAGCAGTTTTTTATGCAACGTATTTTGTAACTAATTTTTAGTAATTTTAACTAAAATTTTTACAGACTTTTTTCTATTACACTCAAAAAAGTTCGACAGTTATTTGTGTAGTAATCAGTAGTTGTTGTTTTTATCTGTAATTACGATTGTTTTTCTGTAGAAAAATGCAAAACAACTGTTATGATAGTTATTTAAGAAAAGAACTGACGAAAAGTACTGCAATTTTGCAACAGTTGTTTACAGCAGTTATTTTTAATATCATAATAAATAACTAGCAAAACAGTATTTCTACAGTAGAAAGTTATTTTTGTTAGTTATTTAAAAAATAAAATACAGTAAAAGTCGCTTAAGACGAACTCCGGGGAACTAGATAAATTAGTTCGTTGTAAACGAGGTTCGTATTAAGCGGGGTAAAATTTATTTAACATTTTCTAACTATCCATAAAATATTTAAATTTCCTTGATACAACTTTAAAAATGTTACAATTTTTTTACTTGGTTTGCTAAATATATTGTTTTCAATATATTTAAGAAAAAATGTCTGTGTGTTCGGTTTAAAATTTGTCAGAAAATAAAAAAAAAATTTAGGAAAAATTATCGAATTTTGTAAAGTTCGTATTAAAAGTGGAAAATAATATAGAAATTTGTTTGTGGGACCATCACAAACAGTTCGTTTTAACCGAGTGTTCGCCTTAAGCGAGTTCGTATTAACCGATGGTTTTTATATTGAAATTTTTAGCAAAACTTCGGGACTTCTAAATTAGTTAGTATTAACCGAGAATTCGTCTTATCCGAGTTCGGATTAAACGAGTTATACTGTATTTCATTGAATAATCAATATGTTGACTGTTGCCGACCTTTTTATTGTAACTTTAATTAAATAATTCTTAAAGCTCGAGGTCTAGAGCACTAGACCAGCAATCGTGAGGTCGCAAGTTCGATACCCGTTGACGGTAATAAAAAAACTTTTGTAAAATAAAAAAAAATATTTTTTTCCGAAAATTTTTTTATTAACTTTTAATTGGTGAAAAAGAGCTTCCTTTGCAGTCGTTCAAAAAGTACTCAAAAAATGTTGAAGTGGGAGTACTCCTCTCCTATGACAACTCAATGATAAAATCATAAGTGTTTATGTTAAGAAAGAAGTACATCTAGATCATCAATTGTAGTGCTTTTTATACTGATTCGGCATCTCCTTTTTTGCTTAATCATATTTCTCATAACGCTTTTGTAAATACAAAAAACAATTTAAAAAGCACTAACAATACAATTTCTAAATCCAAAAAATATTTTGTTATTTTTTATATATGTGACCTTCTCCGAGAAAAGGGACCTAGTGTGTCAAAAAACGCGAACTTGGGAAAATCGATAAAAATGAGAAAAATATTTGTTTTTCTCATTTTTTTTTTTTTTGACACACTAGGGTTCTTTTCTCGGAGAAGGTCACATATTTGAATATTTATTTTTAAACAATTTTATATATGAAAAATATCAATATAAAAAAAATTGCTGGAAATAAAATTTCAATTTATACTGAATTTAAACATAGCAAAAAGTATCAAGTTTTTGTACAAAACTAGTTTAGACTTGTTTTTTATATATGCGTTTTGACAATTAAAAACTAGCAAGGACCAAAAACCAGGTAGTGTTCCCTCAGTCCAAATGCAGTATTATAAAGAAAATATGTTTGTTTTTAGAAATTCTATTGTTGGTGTTTACTTTTTTCTGTATGTAAAATTTTGGTTTATTTTTAGACTACTTCTTTTCGTTAAACTTTAAACGGCCATATAACTTAATTGTACCCACACAGAGTTAAACTCATTATGGGATTTACTATTCTACAATAAAACATTCACCTGGCATAGGTATCCATAACCGGAAGTATATGTTACACAATGCCTTTTGCCATTTTTCTGATTTTTTCTATCATATCTCGAAATAAGATATATTTAGAAAAAAAAAACAAATCTTTTGCTTTGTTTGAAAAATCTAAAATTTCGATCGCGATGCGCTGCATTTTAAACTTGTACGATTTAGCTCAAATTTTCAGCAAATACTCCTGAGATGTAAAAAAAATCGTGACCTCGAATCACGACATTTAGATAAATAGCTGCTACCCTTATGTACTCGTACTAGGGTTCACCAAAAAAAATGATTTATTGACCGGGAAATATTTATTTGGGTTTAAATCAGGGTTAATTTTCTGAAATCAAATTAAGAATATTATTCGTAGATCTCGAAAAATAATATCAAGAAGTTTCATCAATATCCGCTCAGGAATATCTGTTATATTAATATGTTTAAAAAAAATTAAAATCACCTAAAATTTGACATTTGATCTTACACAGAGGTATTTCTATTTTGCGATAATTTTCAGGACTGAAATATCTAATCTTCTGTTGTTATATTCTGGCCAAAATCTTGTGGAATTAAAAGAAAATTCCTAAAATTTTTGTAATTTTTGATCTCTAATATGTTCTTAAAAAAACTTTAAAGTCCAATCGTTGAATTTTAAAATTTCTATAAAAAATTTAAAATTGTAGATTTGAAAACAGTGTTTAAAAATTCTGATCTTTTGGCAATAATTTAAAGCGAGTTAGCAAAACGCAATAAAAAAAATACTTCTTGTCTGAGTTTCTTGGAACTTATAGAATAAACAAATGTTTCTGAAGTAGATTATTTCAATAAATTTTAAAATTTGGACCCGAATTTCATGATTAAGTGGTATGCGACACATCAGTTGCCCGGGGAAATTGTAATTACTCGCTGTTTTTAACCGATTTAAGTTTTTATTGCTTTATTACAAAGAGAATTCACTCCAAGTCACGATTCCTTATGTTTTTAATTCGAATTAGTTTTAAAATATCCATATTTTTGAGAAATTAAAAGAAAGTTATATTTCCCCCTGTAATCCATGTTCCAAACTTCAGGTCTTCCCAATATCCATTATCTTAATTTTTGGGGGGACGTATTTTTACACTCAAATAAATATTTACAGGTCAATAGCTCAAAATGTATTTTCCTCCATACAAGCTTGGAGAACCCTAAGGGCTTCATTAGTCTAATTGTAAAGTAAAAAGACGTATCCGTAATCAATGTTTGTTAAAATAATATAGAAAATATTTTTGTCTTTTTCCTATGCATTGAAACTGTTGGCAAGTCAAATCGTAAATAAGTTCTATTGAAAATAGAAATTTTCTGTTTTATTACTTGACATTTAATTCTATAAAAAAAAATATTTTTATTCTTTATACTCTTTTTATTCATTGTAAGTGTGCTACGTTACTTTTTTGCGATACTTCCAAACTAATTTGGGCTTAACCCGTGCATATGTACGTATGAGTAATATTGATTGTTAGTTTCATCATTCATACGCCCCGTACAATAAGTCAACCAATAAATAGGAAGAGATTGTGATTAGTAGGGCAAGAAATTAAAGGCAATTACATCATGCTATTTGAGGAAATCTAAAATTGCATCGATTTTTTGTTGAATATTTTGGTAAATATGCATATATTTTGATATAAAAATAAAATTCATCTTTTAAGTACTTGCCCAAGTCAGTAGAAATAAAAGCAATTTTTTAATGATTCAACTGAATTTTTATTTTAAATTCTTATAATGAATTTAGACTGAGCAAAAACCATGTGGTTTTTGTACAAAACTAAATTAGAAAAGCCTAAATTAGTGGGTTATTTTGTAAAACTTGATTTCTTGCGTTGCGTTGATTTATGTGTAAATTGTTATTGTTACAAAAACAATTTGTATGGAAAACAACGCAACGCACATTTATAAATATATAACAAGACACAAGAAATTAGTAAAACTACAGTTTATTTGTAATTATACTGAGTCGTAAAATTTGTGGAAATTAAGGTCTCGGGACCCTCCCTGGGGCTAGTCATATGATCTAAAGCTATGTAAAGGCACTCCAAAGTTGCAAACATTTTATGCATGTTGCTCTATCTCGATTAGTTTTCGAAATATGGGCCATTTTATGAAATGGAAATTTTTTACTAGAAATTCCCGAAGGTCTAAGGCCCCACCATAGTCCATTTGTGGATAGAAATAATCTCTTACACGGTTAGGGCTAGTCGAAATTTTCGTCAATTTTGCTCTATCTCTCTTAGTTTTCGAGATATTGTGTAAAATTTAACAAATAGGTTCTTAAAAATTAGTTATAAAAAGTTTTGAAAATTAACACTCAAAACAAGTTAAAGTACTGAGGATTTTTAGTATAGTGTTAAATGAAGAAAACTAAAATATCAGAGTTTCAACTAAAAATTTGTTAAAAATTAATCAAATCGACTTGAAACCCGTATGACAGATTTTTATACTGGCGTATTATTTTAAGTGTAGTTTTGGTCCAGTCTAAATATACTATTAAAAGTTTGTTTTTCTAATTTTATATCGACTATCCGTACTTAGCTGATTTTTCTTTTATTTTTTATAAACAAATACAATTTAAAAATTTGGGATCGCCTTACAAAATCTGTTTTCGTACAAGGCCTTCGCCAGAACGCGAAATGGAGCAATTATCTTGTGTGCCCTGCTCTACCTTTACTAATAAACGCATAATTCATTTTGTTGTTTTTAATATTTTATAAAATAAAAAATACTAAAATTTCAAAAATTTTTATGACAAATATTTTTATGATAAATTACCCTCCTTGCCTTGTAAGTTATTAAAGACACAAACCATGTGTAAAAGGTACGCCATCTGTTGTGAATCCCGCATTTTTAAATTAGCGTTAAAGTCCGAACCCACTCTTTTAAGCATTTTTTTTAAAAATTAACTATCAGCGTATATCGGTCCATATCGAGTAAAGTATTGTCGAGTAAATTTCGCATGTTTTCCGAATATAAGGCATAATTTTCACTTCAAAAAAGCATCGACCGGTTTGAGGGTTAAATCACAGCTACAGAAATAAATGAAATGATTATTGAGTTTTAACTAAATATTTATTGAACAGCATCTAATAAACCAATATAATCATATCTGGGCAACATTTGTTTTACAATTCTTTGTACTCTTTCATTCGTATATAACACATTATGAAATCGCTTTGCCTTCTCGTCATTGCCCAACATACTTTCAAAATCAGCATCCTCGGTTTTGTCGTTGATCATCAGCGGTAAATTAACCAATAATGAAGTAACAGCTGAAATTACAAAAAAAAGATTATATAAAACAAGTTAAAAAGTTATTTCACACAATATCGGCTGTACGATTCTCTTACGATGTTGTTAAAAATCCGTAACTTTTGGTACGAAATTTTAATTGGTCGAAACATTGTCATTAATATGTATTTTTATTAATTCTAATTTAGTAGGTTCGAGGTTAAGAAGAAGAATAAACCCTCCTCAAAAGTTATAAACACATTAAATTTGCAAATCAGACTAGATCTAGTTTCTGCCTTTTTATGGACAGGCTTCATCAGTGATCTTCCATTAAATTGTATTATTGTTTATATTTTTATTGTCAGATTGTCTCTATATGAATAATTTCAAAAGTGATCAAACAGACATATACAAACATTCTACTTCAGATTTTCTCTGTTTATCTTCTTATTTCCTCCGTGTCTCCTTTTCACAAATATTGCCACATTGACGTATGGTTTGTACATACAAGTGCAGGCAATTTGTGTATATTGGAGACGGACAGCCAACAATTAAATATGAACAATTAAATATTGTTCATAAAAAAAATCATCGACAAGTGAAATACGAAAAATTGCACAATGTTTTGGCATAGTTTTTAATTTAAAATTTAGAAACGAGTATTTTTGTACTATCTGTAATGACACTGACTTACTTTCTGCATTATTTTAAAACATGCAGTAATGAGTAAAAAATAACTGGTTACTTTTTCCATTATTTCAAAACAAATAATAATTCTTTACCAATAAAAATCTTTTCAAATTATTATACATAAACACTTTAATGTGTGGAGCATAAATAAAACTATCTTGTAAAAATTTCAATTCAAAGTTAGTAGTGCTTTATATACGGCCGCTAACCGCCACTTAGAAAAGTTATGCAGTTACTATTTACATGACAGTTATTTGTTTAGTAATAATATAAACTACAATTGCAGTTAATTTACTCAGAACAAAATTTTTCAATGTTTTTGTCAGTTAATTTTTCAACAAACTACAAAAAGTACTACATCGTAGTAATATTTAGTTCATGCAGTTGTTCTGAATTTTGTTAGAAATACTTAAATTTTCAAGTGTGTGTGTACGAAGCAAAGAAGTGTGTGTGTACAAAGCGCTTGTTTAGAAATTTCTTGTGAAAGAATATGAGAACCACATGTTTTCTCATTGCTAAAGAGTGAAAACTCGTAGTATAGAAGTATATAGTATTTAAATAAATTTGTTTTTATTAAATTAATAATTTTTAATGAATGTTCTTTAGTTTGATTTCAGATCATAAATTAATATCACTTTCTGTTTTAAATTATTTTTCAAATTAAAGAAAGATGTAAAATTTTCACAAGTAAATTACAAAGAATAAATTTTTTTAAAGAATTCGATAAGGCCAGCACGACAGAATACGTATTTTCGGCTGTCGTCTCAAAGCCATCATCAGTGTCATTTGCCTTGATGGGTTAAAATTTGATAATCGTCTACTTATGTGAAAGTTGAAAGCAAATCGAATATGTTAACAACTCAACTTAGACTAACATCAACGAAATCTAACAATGCTATTTTTATCCTTTGTTATTATTACTCTTTTTTGCTTTGAACCTTAATTCTTAAAGTATCTCAGCTGGTTCTATTCAACTCTTTGTATGATAAACACAAATTTTTTTCAATTACAACGAACCGTTAAATTTAAATTTAAACGTATGTTATTTAAATTATATTTTGCACCGTATCATATGTTTTTATGATGAATGAGGGGCATGTACAGATGAATGTTTTTAATGAATATTTTTTAGTTTGATTTTAGATCACAAACTAATATCACTTTCTGTTTTAAATTATTTTTCAAATTAAAGAAAGATGATACAAATTTCACAAGTAAATTACAAAGAATAAAAAATTTGAAACAATTCGATAAGGCTAGCAAGACAGAATACGTATTTTCGGCTTTCGCTACAAATAATTTTTAAAATAATTTTTGTTTATGTTATTTTAACTACATTTTCAGTTGTTTGTACAGTTTGACAATAATTTGCATATATGTTGTTTTAATTGCATTTGTAGTTGTTTTTACTACATTTGTCAGTTGATTTTTAGCAGTTAAAAATAACTCCATAATAACATGATTTAAATGCAAATGTAGTGTACACCTTTTGAACTGCAAATGCAGTTATTTTAATTGTCATTTGCAGTTGATTTTACCTACATAATTTTTACTGGGTATTTGTATATCATAAGATACAGTAAAATGAAAGTGCGAATCCGTGCGCCTTGCCTGCAATTGTACCTAAGGTACAGGAGGGATCCTTCGCCACTTTTTTCAAAGCACTCTCATTTCTAAACCAATAATTATTTTCCAAAACTTACTTTTAAATTGAATATCTATATATGTTAACTTTATTTTTATGATTTTTAATTTAATTAGTTTTGAACAGGGACGTAACAGTTATAACTTTTATTCAAAAAAGTGATTGTTTTACAATTATTTCCTGTTTGAGTATTTTTAATTTTCTGTTTATTTGCTCTGTTTGATTTATATTTTTAATTCAAACAAAAACAATCCAAACACGATTTTTATTTTTTCAAAAATAATAAAAGTTATTTTGTGATTTTTTTTCTTTATCAAAAAATAACAATTAAGAATATAAATCAAAAGCCATAGAACCAATGACTTCACCAATTATAATATCCTGATGATGTCAACTAGTGTTAATAAAAGATTGAACAGTGATTTAAAGTGAACAAATATGTATATTTCAGCAACTTCCGGCATTCAATTTAGGTCAATTTTTAATTTTTATTTTATTATCAAATAAAAAAGTTAGTGCTTAATTTTTTCAAAAAAATCATTCTGTAACTTTTATAAAAAGTTTTAAAATAAAAATCAAAAAACAACAGAAATTTATAGAGTAAAATATAAAAATTGAAAAAATTAAAATCTTTGCCAAACTTTGTGATTTTTTTGTGCAATATGATTTATAAAATATAGTGCATTATTGAAATATTATAATTAAATAAATTTGGGTGGTGACTTTTTTAGAAATATAACAGTTATTTTGGGTCTCTGGTTTTGAATGATTTTCAAAGTAACCCAAATCGGCGAAACTGCCCCAAACTTGGGGAACATTCACCAAAAGAGCTAGACACAATTTCCTAAAAACAAAAAAAATTGTTAGTGCAGGAAAGTGAATATTTTTATGATTAAAATAAATAATTTATAATAAGTTTTTTAAGATATGTTATTCTTTTTAATCAGAGATGGGAGTAATTAATTACTTTGTAATGACCATTGCGGGTTTTCATTACCTTTAAATCTATAAAATGAAAATTTAAAAAAAAATTCATTACCATTACAAAATGTAATTGCAATAAAAAAATGTTTATTTCATTTGTTTTCTTTACATGTAATGAAACGTTTTTATAATTTTCATTACAATACGCAATGGTAGTAAAAACAAAAAATCATTTTAATTTTTTCTACACTAAGTAGACAAATGAAATTTCATTACCATTACTTAATATAATGATGTAAAGAACGTTTTATTTTTTGTTCTACACTGAAAAATTTTCCTTTATGTAAATTTTTTTTCGCAATTTTTTTTTGGCAACTAGCCACCAAACTTTGATGTATGTACATATGTCTCTAGATTATAAATTTAAAAAAACCGCACTTAAAAAATAGCAAAATTATGGAGGAACGCGAAAAAAGACTTTATGGCAGAAAAATTCAATTAAAAAACTTAATCAGCGATTAACATTCTTCAAACAAATATACTGATGCAAAAAGTTTCCCTTTGGCAAATTTTTTTCGCGATTTTTTTTTTTTGCAACTAAGCACCAAATAGGCATTATAGCCCATTTGAAAAAACCGCACTTAAGAAATTGCAAAATAGTGGTGAAACGCGAAAAAAGATTTTATGGTACAAAAACTGAATTAAAAAACCTATTCAGCGATTAACATTCTGCAAACAAATATATTGATGTAAGAAATTTCCTTTTTGCAAATTTTTTTCGCGATATTTTTTCGCGATTTTTTTTAACTAGCCACCAAATTTGTTGTATGAAATGGGCATTATAGTCCCTAGATTACAAATTTTAAGAAACCGCACTTAAAAAATTCAAAAATAATGGTGGGACGCGAAAAAAGACTTTATGGTAAAAAAATTTAATTAAAACACTTTTTCAGCGATTTACATTCTGCAAACAAATCCATTGATGTAAGAATTTTCTTTTTTGTAAATTTTTTTTCGCGATTTTTTTCGCGGTTTTTTTTCACTAGCTCCCAAACTTTGTTGTATGAAACGGGCATTATAGTCCCTAGATTACAAATTTTAATAAACCGCACCTTAAAAACTCCAAAATAATGGCGGCACGCGAAAAAAGACTTTATGGTAAAAAAATTTAATTAAAACACTTATTCAGCGATTTACATTCTGCAAACAAATCTATTGATGTAAGAATTTTCCTTTTTGCAAATTTTTTTTTCGCGATTTTTTTCGCGGTTTTTTTTTAACTAGTTCTCAAACTTTCTTGTATGAAACGGGTGTTAAGTCACTAGAATATAAATTTTAAGAAACCGCACTTAAAAAACTCCAAAATAATGGCGGGACGCGAAAAAAGACTTTATGGTAAAAGAATTGAATTAAAACACTTAATCAGCGATTAACATTCTGCAAGCAAATATATTAATGCAAAAATTTTCCTTTTTAAATTTTTTTTGTTTGCGATTTTTTTTCCCAATTTTTTTTTTTTTTCAACTAGCGACCAAACTTTGTTGTACGAAATGAGTATTATAGTCCTTAGATTATAAATTAAAAAAAACCGCACTTACAAAATTGCAAAATAATGGCGGATCGCGAAAAAAGACTATGGTACTAGAATTGAATTAAAAAACTTAATCAGCTATTTATGTTCTGCAAACAAATATATTGATCCAAGAATTTTCCTTTATGCAATTTTTTTCGCGAACTAGCCACAGATTATGAACTAAAAAATGATTTTAGTAATTTGTAAACCTCATATTTTTAAAATAAAAAACTTCGACAAAAACGGCATGTAATGAAAAACAAATGGGTGTTTCATTACTATGTAAACATTAGGTAAAAGTAATGAAAATTAAAAAAAAGGTTCATTTTAATTTTCAAAACAAATGAAAATTAAAAAAAATATTCGTTACCATTTTTTAACGCAATGGTAATGAAAAAAAACATTACCATTTCTTCAAAAAATGGTAATGATAAAAAAAGTTCCATTACCATTACATCAAGTAATGGTAATGAAAATGTAATGGTAATGATTTTAGCCCATCTCTGTTTTTAATCAATAAATATGCACTATATAAAAAAATTTTTTTTAACTACTATTAATAGCTCTGTTTCTTTAATTTTTGGGTAAAGTTCGGTAAAATGAGAGTTAACAAGAAATACTCTCCCGAAATAACAAAAATTCACAAAAGTAAACGAACGCGAAAAACCACATTTGAAGCCCGAAAAACAAATGTCAATAGATTTGTGCATTATAGTTCGTTTTGGTGAGCGCTCTTTCTAGTTCTGGTTCAATGTGTTGTAAAAATCTAGATAGCTTTTCTAGTTAAACCCCTTTTAAATAAATAAAAATTTCCTTTTTAGGCATTTCTATTTACAAAAAGGAATACATAGTTTATTAAATTTGGAAAAGATTTTAATATTAAACAAAAGCTTCGATTTATTTACATATTTAACTCTTTAACACATTTAAACAAGCGTCTTCACAAAATTGTCGGTAATTTTATGGAGTTGTAAAATCACCGATAGGCTTTTGCAACTATTATACTAATTTTTGTAAATGATAAACATATTTTCTGAATGAATGAAATGATCGATTGAACTAAAAGAGCTATTAGTTGTGAACTAGGTCTTTGGTTCAAATCAATGAAGAGTTCAATTGAACTAGTTGCACCCAACTGATGATATAACAGCTGATTAAAACAATTTACCCAAATTTACACGAAAAAAAGTCTGGGCTTTCTCGTGCAAGAAGAACAAGAATATTACTCTCTCATGACAGCTCTCATTTACCCAATTGTGTAGTAAGAAAACGCTTTTGGGTAAAATTGGGATCCCGCGGGATCCCAATGTTGAGTACCCGAACACAGCTAATATTATACAAAAACAAAAAACTTTCATAATATTTCTATTGTTGGTTATGCTTTGCAGAAGACTTCGAAAACATATTTTATTGCTTGCTCCATCTCTATTTTGTTGATGTAGCAGACTACATTTAATATCAGATTTTGATGCTTTTAATTTGCATTGCACTACGCCACCACTTCCCCGAAACGATCGTCTTTTCATTCCTGAAAGTGTAGAGGTTTTTTGAAAGCAAAAACTCTGTGAAGTATTTGTCAGGAGAGTATCCTGATGAAGAAAAATAGCAGATTTTTGGAAAAAAAAAAAGTAGTTATTATGTTAATTCATAATAAGGGAATTGGCCTCGAACTTAATTAATAAATTTCTAATTAATCAATTAAAAAAGTCGGAAAAAAACAATTTTTATTTTTTTAAAATAAAAATTAAAAACCAACATTATTTTATACATATATCAAAATTATTCTAATTTTTGCATTAAAAACTTACCCCTAAATTCATAAATGCTTTGTAAAATTATAGGAGGTTGATTGAACAAATTTTTTATGAAAATTTCGTTTTGTAAACCTCCTATAACTTTACAAAGCGTTTATAAATTGAGGGGTTAGAAACCATAATTTATTGTTAAAGAAAAGGCAATCGTAATTAACCCCTTTCTTCACATTAATTTATGGTTTCTATAAAAAGTGCACCGCCAGCTAATTTCAAATTCAAATGTATGATGATATTTTCTCATAGCCTATTTTTTTAGCTTGTGCAAAACGTCCTTATTTTGTACCTTTCGAATGACTAAATTTTAGTGCCCTGGACAAATTTTATCGTGGCTCTCATTATATATTGGATATTTTAAAAACTTATTAAACAACAATATTTTCAAAAACTCACCATAAAAACCTCTATCTTTCAATTGTACATGCAACTCATGTAAGGACGGTATATGTTGTTTATATTTTAACTTTCTCAATGTATCCGCCAAGACACTATGATAATATTGTATAAGTTTCGGCTGATGATTTAATAACAAATCATCTTGTAAAGATGTATTGAGGAAATAATGTAAATCAACAGCCGGCGAAGTCCAGTTACTATATTGAAAATCAATAAGTAAAATATCTTTTATAAACTTTCTCGACTCATCCTTATATTGCAACATAACATTATTAGTCCAAACATCACCATGATTTAGTGTAAGAAAATGTTTTGGCTTAGCATCAACACAACGTGTTGCATATTCTACGGCAAAAGGTTTCAATTGCAATAATTTATCCTTATAGTATTTTCCCAATTCAGGACATGAATCGCAAAAATTAGCACATACATCTATAACATTTTCGAAAAATATACCAAAATCTTTAACATGTCTATTGAATATACCATGATCGAATTTCTCCAAGGATCCCGATTGACGTTCATTTAAAACTGCAGCTGTAGCATGCATTTTGGCTAATTTTCTTAAACTTAATTTCATATGATTTTCATCCATACCCTCTAAACGATTGGCCATAACAAATTTACGCACAGAAAGATCTTCAAATACTATGGCTTTATTTTGATAATCTACATGAATAGTTTTTGCAAATAATTGCTCTTCATCACCAATTTCATAGAGAAGACGTTGTAATTGTGGCATTACGTTTTCATACATTTGCATTTCAGTATTATACACATCATATCCTTGCAAAATATTTGATAAAAATGCATTATTTTCAAACGTTGTTTTGGCTATAAAATGTATTTCTCTCGCTTCTTTATCATTATTCACTTTATATTCAGTTTTCACTCTTGTCATTATACTTGAAAAACTTTCACCTTTAGCTATAGCTGGAGTTATATTTATCTTGATGATCTTCACTGTATTGTCCTTAAAATATTTCTGTAATATTTCCTCCACATAATCTTTTGTCAACCACTGGGGTGCATCATGATAATTTATAGATTCCATTTATTTGTTTTTTTTTTTAATATTGTTTAATTACTTAATATTCCAAGTGCTATTTGTGTGACTATTACTATAACAGTCTATTGTACAAATGAAATTTTACTTTAATTTCAATTGTATATTTATATTATATTATGAATGAAATGGCATTTTTAATAAAAGCATCGTTGTAAAAAATTTATTTACTATCGTTTTGAGTATCTTTGGTAGAGGTTTTATTCTAACGGTAGGTTTCATAATGTAGGGTTAACTTAAATTTAACTATTACACAAAAGAAATTGTTAAAAATTGTATACGAAGCAATAACAAGTTTTGAGGTTAACTATTAGTTAACTTTCAAACCTTCAAACTTAAATAAATAAGTTGTTTTATTTTATAGATAAACAAGTAAAAAAAATAGATTGTTACGTCCGACCATGAAATACCCTAACCATAGTAAGCCTTTGGTCATGTTCCGGGAAGTGTACTAGATTCCAGGAAGGTAAAAATTAAAGGCGCAATATATGTACTGATAATTCTGAATGGAATTGCCAAAAAAAAAAATTAATTTAATTAAATTCAGGAAAGGTGGGTTTTTATTGGGACTAGGTGCAAATTTCGTCCAAAAAATAAATAAAATAAAAAATAATGATTTTGTGTGTTTCAATGCAATTTATACCTAATTAAGATAGACCTTTGCTATGGTGGATCATTGGCGTACCTAGACCATTTTTCTGGGGTGGGCAAGCGACCATTAATTTTCTACTGTTTATTTGCCCAAAAGTGCATCTATTTTTCTGAAGAAAACTTCGTACAATGAATGTGTTCCAAGCTATATTTTCAGATTATTATGATAGAGAAAAGAAATCTAAGATCAAACTGTCTAATTCGTCTACTTGAATGCTTGTCCCTATCTTATGTAGTTGTAGTGGTATTAAGAACCATATGGACAAGTAAAATTACAAACACTATTTCATTTTTTCAAATGACAGAAAAAGAGTAAAGGTACTATATGCTTTCTAACCCCATATTTTGATCACTTAAATTACCGAGGTGGTCAAAAACAGTGAGATGTTCATCTTACAATTTTTTTTCTCCAAAATATTGAAATTTCATTAAAACAATATAGTAATGTTTAGTTTTAAGAAACTTCCTAGTTAGATATTAACTATTTATTCATTTAGAAAACTATGAAATCTAAGATATTTAACTCACCAAAAAAGATTATGCGTTATATTTCTATTATTGAACAACTTTGCGATTCTAATAATTTTTCTTAAAGAAAAACTCTTATGGTCAATTTTATAATCGGAACTAAGATCGATTTGTTTCTTAAATATTTCTTAGGTAAGAATTTTTCAAACAACTTTCTTATTTAAGAAATATTTAAAACAAAAATCGATCTTAGTTCTGACTATAGAACTGACCCTTAGATTGCAACAACTTAGCTGCCTAGGAATCTAGTAGAGATTTTCCCAAACCAAAAACACAGGATTAATTGATATAAAAAAAAGTAATATTGTGATAGTTTTTGGTAGATTTTTTTTAAATTCTGAGGTGGGCAAAAATCAGTCTAGGGTGGGCTTAGCCCACCCCAGACCGGCCTAAGTTCGCCAATGTGGCGGATGGGTCAAACAATGAACCGATTCCAACAGTTTTTAATAGGGCCAGCATAAACTTGACCAATATAAACGTACCCTACGGGGAATGAGGAGTCAATTGCCCTCCAAGGACCTATCCCGTGACCGGTCAACCGAAGGCGTATTACTAAAATAGTACAAATATGAACAAAAGAAAATGAATTAATTTTCTAAGTATTTTCTGATCCGTTATTTTCAGTGTTGCTTTTAAAAAAACTTGACCGATACCGAAATAAAAAACAAAATTCGCGGCATATTTTTAAATATATTTTTTATTTATTTTACTTTTTTATTTATATTTAACTTTATTTTTTCAAGATTTGCTTATTTTAGCTCTATAATGTTTTGCTAAGAAATTTTAAGTTTTGTATTTTCACCGTTTTTTTAATGTTAAAGCTGTTTTAGTTTTAACAATTGGTATTTCATTTAACTTTTCTTTTTAACTTAAGGGGAATTTTTTAATTTTTTATTTATATTATCAGAGTTTTTGAGGTAAATTTCTAATTTTTAATTGATTTTTTAATTGAATTATGGCCAACGCAAAAAACAAGTCAACTGCCTTTAAGGGACCTATCCCGTGACTGGTCAATCGGGGGCATACTGAAGGCACTTACACTATATGTGTGTGTGTGTTAATGTTGTTTTCTTTTCTATTTTTTTATTTTCCATGTTTTTTTATTTGCTGTGTGTGTGTTTGTTTTTTCTTTCTCTATTTTATTTGAACAGAAACGAAAAATATGTAACTTAACCATCAGCCAGCCATCACGCATAAGCAACATTAGCTCAGACGGTAGAGCGTTTGCCTTACAAGCAGGAGGTTGTGTTATCGAGCCCTACTTCGACGCCAAGTAGATTATTTTTAATTCTTAATTTTTTATTAGTTTATTTGAAAAGCTATTTTTAGACACACCACCTTACTGACACAATGTGTCTAAACTGTGGCAATTGGTCATTTCCAATGACAACGCCATGTTAAAGTGATATGTCTCTTTCAAACAAAAAGACCGATCAACGACCGGTCTCCGCCCCTTGGGATCTATCCTGCGTGTCATCTAGGACCGGTCCCTTTCCCCGTAGGGTAGGTACAAAATTTCGTCAAATTATTTGATTATATGATTACAGGGTTACATGAACAGACAACACTCTACACGTAGTGCTGTAGGGAATAAATAGTCACAATTGTTATTTTTTAAAAAATTGATAACACTCGTAACAAGGTAAAATAATATAAATTCAATTTCAACTATTTTTTTGTGGGTACTATAAACCATTTTCATTGGATGTCACCCCGTCTGACAAAATTCAATTTTTTGTTGCATCCATGAGAAAATGCAATATATTCTGAAAAAAGCGCTTAAAAAAAATAGCAGTGTTTTCCAGTTTTTCCTTATTAGCAGTTCCCACCAATTTTTATTGTAAAGAGCTCTTGGGACATTTTTATTAGTTATGAGTTTTCCATTTTAGGTATAGGATGTGTTCAGCGAACTTATGTACAACACTATGAGGAACATTTTTGTGGAACATTTTAACCCTCTAGCTCTTCAATTAAAGGGACGTTTTTGGCCCTTTTTAAAAAGGGATAAAAAAGACCCGTAAGATGAAGAGCTATAGGGTTAAAAATGTTCCCCGTAGTGTTTTAAATTCACTATAAGTGTATATGTAGTGTAGTGTTAATATGTTATATACCTGAAATATGGTGAAATTGGTAACCGGCAAGCCCTAATCTTTGAAAAATATTGTGTTAATCTTTTTTGACGTCTACACGAGATAGAAAATTAATGTTAACCCTCTAATGCCCAAGGCCGCTAAAAAGTGGTTTCGGATCATAAGTAGTTTTTGGCTAAATAGTAATTTTATATTATGGTAATAGAAAACACAATGTATTACTTCTTTTATCTTCAAACATGACTTATAACGAACGATTTTCAAGCGAGAAGGATATAAAATCAGATTGT
Source organism: Leucophora obtusa (assembly GCA_949987735.1). Classification (NCBI taxonomy): domain Eukaryota; kingdom Metazoa; phylum Arthropoda; class Insecta; order Diptera; family Anthomyiidae; genus Leucophora; species Leucophora obtusa. The sequence continues at coordinate 306,012,915 of OX465295.1, forward strand.
CGTAAATTTGAAAAAACTAACTTTTTAAAATAGAAAAAAAAATTTGGTAAAAATCGTCAAAAATATATTTACGATCAGGAAAATATTATTGTTAAAAAGAAAGCTAGTTTAAAGTCTCTACTTGTAAAATTAATTTTTATTTTTGCTACAGGACTCACGCATTATCCTGCCAGGATACGTCTAACTCAAAAGCTAACTGACAGATTTTTTTAAATTAAGCACAGATAATATACTCAGAGTTAGTAGTAAGCAAAACTAATTTCCTCTAATTGATGTTTAGTGTCAATTTCGCCAAATTTCGCAATTTTAAAAAAGCAAAAATAGCCATAACTTCTAAAATAACAACATTAGATCAAAAATGTTCGGTGTATCATTTTACTTCCCAGCAAAAATATTAAGGAGTACTTCAAAAAGAATGACTATTTTATCTACATCCAATAAAATAATATACAAAAATAAAATAAAACAAATACAACAACACATAGCGACATGACGCACAAGCATAGTTTTCTACTGAAAAATTGTTAAATTTACAGCAGTATCGGATCTTTCCTATGACACGCACGTGTTGAATTCATTGATGGAAATGCCAAATTTGAACTACTTTTATTTTTGAGTTGTGTTTAGTTCAAAATTTGGCATTTCCATCAATGAATTTAACACGTGCGTGTCATAGGAAAGATCCTATACTGCTGTAAATTTAACAATTGTTCAGTAGAAAACTATGCTTGTGCGCCATGTCGCTATGTGTTGTTGTATTTGTTTTATTTTATTTTTGCATTATTTTATTTTGAATGTAGAGAAAAAAGTCATGCAATAAAAAGTGGATGTTCTCTTTTTGCAGGGTTACTGATAGTGTTATTTATAGTCTTAACCGAAATTTGATTATTGAATTTCTTGATTCATCTTGAACCTTTAATGAGCTATATCGCCTGAATAAAGCGACACATCAAAATTCTAATATTTGTGTCATAGTTAGTTTTTAAAGCCAGTTACTACATGACAGTTGTTTGTGTTGTTGTTTAAAAAAGTCTGACAGTTACCACATGACAGTTGTTTGTGTAGTAATCAGTAGTTGTTGTTTTTAACAGTAATTACAGTTGTTTTTCTATATAAAAAGCAAAACAACTTTTATGACGGTTATTTTAGAAAACAACTAACGAAAAGTACTGTAATTTCGTAATAGTTGTTTAAATCAGTTATTTTTAGTATCATAATAAACAACTACCAAAACAGTATTTTTACAGTAAACAGTAGTTTTTGTTAGTTATTTGAAAAATAAAAAATTTCGTTGAATTTTTTTGAAATTTAAAAATACTTGTTTAGTTTATATTTGTTATTATTGATATATTTCTAGTTTGCAAATAAAAATCAGAAACTTGTATTGTATCGCCAATGCATAATAACTGGAGAACGGTTTGGAATTTTTACTTCAAATTTTAAATAGGCTGAAGTAATACCACATATTTTTGTTAGCGAAAGAAAAAATTTATTTTTTTTTTATTAAAATATACTTTTATAAACAAAAAGAATTGACTAAAATACAGTAGTTTTTACCGATTTTGTCAGTTGTTTTGAAATTTTTGTAGTAAAAACTTATCAGTTAATTTTACGACATTGGTAGTTATTTTTAATGCATTTGTTAGTTATTTTTCAACAGTTAAAAATAACAAAAGTTTTAGTTATTTTAAAGGTAAATACCTTTTTCACCTTTTTAACTGCATATAACTTTGTTTTAACTGTCATTTTCAGTAGATTCTACTGACAAACTTTTATGAGTGTATGGTATACATGTTAGCACTATCACAAGAAAGAGCATTAGAGGGTTAAAATACGAATAATACATGCAAAGCAATAACAACATAACCAATTTGTTGTTGCTTTGTATGTATTTTTAGTGCGTTAACATTGAATTTATGTCTCATGGAGACACTCACTTTAAAAGAGCAAACAAAAAATATATCTTCTTTTAACATGACTTGGCAAATTTTACATTTTTTACTACACCATATTCCATTGTTATTTAAAAACAGGGTTGGCAGGCAATACCGCTAAAATACCGTTATCGATTCAAAACCCTTTCAACTGACTACCGTTACCGAAATAACCGAAATACCGTTATCCTTAAAATGCCCTTACCGAAATAACTGAAATACCGTTATCCTTAAAATACCGATACCGAAATAAATGAAATATCGATACCCTTTATATACCGTTACCCCTAAAATACCGTTACCGTTATATTTAATTTTCTGCTTTTGGTAATTGCACGTGGGTATTGAGTAATTTATGTACTATAACGGTGGGTCTCATACTCTAGGTTTAACTTTAACTTAACTATAAACAAAAGAAAATGTCAAAAAAATGTACACAAAACAACAATAAAATTTTGGGTTAACTATTAACTAAAGTTTAAACCTGCTGTATGATTTCCACCGTAAGTTGGTAAGTTGTAAAAAACATTGCGGCATGCATCGAAATAACTGACTACCGTTATCCTTAAAATACCGTTACCGAAATAACTGAAATATCGTTAACCTTAAAATACCGTTACCGAAATAATCAAAATACCGTTATCGTTAAAATACCGTTACCGAAATAATCTAAACTAGCGTTACCCTCCATCCCGTGTAAAAATGATTAGATATAATTGGATCAAATTAGATGCAACTATGTTTGGATATGGTACCAGATCAAATTATATATAACGAGATATGGTATATCTGCAACAATGTCCAATTATATCTCGTACCATATATGATCACATCTGTCGCATTATCTTTCATATATAACGATATATGCCATATCTGACGTAATATAATGTTATTTTAAATAATGTTTAATAATTTCTTGCAAATCTTATTGGTATTAAAGATTATAAGTCTCACAATAGGTATTGGGAACGACGAAAATTTGCAATTTAGATAAACATCTTTTTACGCCATTTCTATATAACAATTAAAAAAACAGGTAACCCTAGACTTATAAATAAAAATGAAAATATTATTCTTAATAATATTTTATTTGGTTTTTGTAATCCAAATCGCGCTAAATCCTATGTTTTGAGAAATAATTTTATTTTTTCTTTATTTACTTAATATTTAAATCTGTGAATATTTAAGAGTGAATTAAAAACTTACAGCAAATGAGTGTTTTACTAAACACGCGAATTACAAGATATCTATTATCTCTCTTTTCAGGTAACTGCTAGAGTTGTGAATTGTGAACCTAAATTTGTTAGCCGAAGAAATTGGTGGGAAATATGTTGGGGTAAACCAAACTTGAAATTTAAAGAAATAATGGAGGTATATTTTAACTTCTGCCCTTGGTTGTCTAAATTAATTTTGTTGAGTATAAAAAGTGGAAACAAAATCATTGACCCAGGGTAACTTTTATTTTTTTTTTTTAACTTTTGGAGGATTTTGAAATTGTGGTTTGTTTTCTTTTTCTTCAATTGGAATTTTTATTCAAAGTTGTTGTTTATTTTTTAACTTCTTTTCGCAAAAATTCTTTGAAATTAATTACAATTTAATAATTTGTGAACAAGCATGTTAATATTCTGGCATTTTTCAAGTATAAATTAAAAATTTTTATTTAGAAATATTAAAAACGCACTCAAAATTGTTTTTATTTTAAATTAACTAAAAATGTAATTTAAAATAAATGAAAAATCACTTGAAAACCGGTCTACTGACTTTTCATTTAAATCAAAAGAACTTTTCATTTATTTTTAAATGTTAATAAATAAACTACAAAGTCCTTAAAAAAATAATGATTTTCCATTTATTTCGTTTTTTTAACTTACAAAAAATTAACTACAAAATCTGTAGGAATTAATGATATTTAGTTTATTTCGTTTTTTTAACTGACCTAGAAATCGAAAAGGAATTCCTTATTTAACAAAACATTTTAAATGAAAATATTAACTGTAACAGAAAATCCGTATTTATATGTAATTTATTTTTTAAATAAAAGACAAAAACAGTTAAAAAATGTATTTCTTTTCATTTTTAAAGTATAATCATATAATCAAAAATTAATGTACGGATAACTTTTTAAATAAACTACAGTCAGTTACTGTAATAATATTTTCAGTGCGTGTATATTTCTTATTAACTGCAGTATTTGGCGTATACAATATGTATGTTCCCGTACTTTACCGCAGTTGCCCAAACTTACCCAAAGGCGTTTCCGTACTCAAAATTGCGTGCAAATTGTTGTTGTTTGGGCTGTTTTGGGTTCCCGCGGGAACCCGCGGTAACGTACGGGAACGCACATAATATAAATAAAATTTCCAAAATATAGATTTGGGATCTTATTTGATCTAGTTTGATCAAATCTAATTTGATCAAGTTTGATGTGGACAAATTTCGGATCAGGTTGGATCTAATTTTATCAGATTAGATCAGTTCTGATACAATCTGATCCAATTAGATCCATCCAATTCTCGGAGCTCGCACTGCGGTCGACACTGCGTTTATGTGGTTTAGGCTTAAGAAATTTTTTTTTAAATTTGAAAAAGCTATATACTTTCATTTTATGAATAGAGTTTTAATTAAACTTTTTCGTTGAGTGTAGGAAACTTTTAATAAATAAAATGAATGAAAATTTTAACAACATTTTATGAAAAATTCCATTGATTCAATGAAAAGTTTCAATGGACGAGTTCCAGTGAAACTGGATTGGTTGGTTTTATGCAAAAATTCATTGATGTCATGCAAATAATTTTCCCAGTGTGACTTTTTTTTCTCCCGGATTATACATCAATATAAAAGTCTAGTCTATCTTTTAGGAGCACAGTTAACAATTAGAAGAATCGTACGTCTATTCAAAAACAATTATCTTAAAGCCCAAACCACATAGTTAAAGTGCCAGTGGACAGTGTCAGTGCTGTCAAACTTTGTTCTTGAATTTCGCGAAAACGATGTAATATTTTTAAAAAATTCTTATTGCGTTTTGTTTAAAATCGGCTCTTTTTATTTAGAAACTTTTCTAATTTCGTGGCAGTGACAAATAGAGAAGATATCGACAAAACGTAGCACTGCGGTCGACACTGCGTTTATGTGGTTTAGGCTTAAATCTAATGAATCTCCACTTCAAGCATGCAATTTCAAACTCTTCCGCAATTTCATGCATTTTTGTAAAATTTATTTATGTTTTTATTAAATATTAATCTTAATTTTTTATTAATAATTTCTATTACGCCTAAACCACATAAACGAAGTGTCAACCGCAGTGCGGCGTCGAGTTTTCTGTATCTTCTCTATTTGTCACTGCCGAGAAATTAGGAAAGTTTCTAAATAAACAAGAGCTGTTTTAAAAAAAACGCAATAAGAATTTTTTAAAAATATTAAATCATTTTCGCGAAATTCAAGAACAAAGTTTGACGGCACTGCCACTGTTCACTGGCACTGTCACTATGTGGTTTGGGCTTTGGAAACAGTGTTTTACTGCAGTGCGACGTTTTGTCGATAAAGCAGGCTTTTGTATTTTTTTCATTTGTCACTGCCGAGAAATTAGAAAATTTTTTAAATAAACAAGAACAATCTTCAAAATGTCAATAAAAAATTTTTAAAAATCTAGTTTTCGCGAAATTCAACAACAAAAGGCCAAAACAGATACTCGCAGTGTCGGCAGTGTTTTACCGCAGTGCGACATTTTGTCAATAAATCAAGCTTTTGTATTTTCTTTATTTGTCACTGCCGTGAAATTAGAAATTTTTTCTAAATAAACAAAAACAATCTTCAAACAAAATACAATAAAAAAATTTTAAGAATCTTCTAGTTTTCGCGAAATTTAAGACCAAAGTTTGACAGCACCTCCACTGACCACTGGCACTGTGAGTATCTGTTTTGGGCTTATTTTAGATGGAAGCGAGTTGTTTTAGTATCTCAAGTTCAAAAGGCGCAATAAAATTATGTTTACGAGCCGCTCGGTTATAAAAACTCTATTAAATTTTGTTCAAAAAACTTTTCAATTTTGTATGCCGGCTTTAGAATGTAGTTCATTTTTTATTAGTTGCAAGCTTTTTTTTAATTTTTTTTTTCAATTTTAATTTTTTTTTAATTTTAATTTTTTTAAGTTTAATTTTGACTTGCGAGCTTTTTTGAAAAATGCATATATTTTTGGCTTGCTCAACTGCTTTTTCCATTCATATAAAAACATTTGTTAGAAAATGCAAAGCTGATTTAATTTTTAATTTATAAGTTTAAATTTTATTTCAAAAATTTTCATAAAATTTCATTTATATGTACACAGAACACAATTTTTTCATAAATAGAATGAATTGCGTTCATTAGTTTTAATTCATATTATGTATGAACAAATTTATACAGTTTATGAACAATTTTATAAATATGAAATTTTCAAAATATTCAAAATAACAAGTTAGTTTGAAATAAAAAATTACGTCAACAAATTTTATTTCCATGTATTTTGTTTCTGAGAAAAAAAAATAAATAAATACAAATTGGGAAAAAAATATAATGTTACATTCATACATATTATGAACAAATTCATTCCATGTATGAATTATTTTTTTCTGTGTACATATATGAAAAAGGTAGACTCATATCCTATTAAATAAAATGTGAAATAATTAGCACTTAATTTTTTATTTTTTTTTATAAAATTTGTATTATATAAAAAATTTTTAAATATTACAATTAAAAATCCCAACCAGCATATTCTTTAACAACATCCTTATTTTCTTTACGATGGCGATGCACAGCACTCGCTTCACCCTTGGCCACACAACGTTTACGCATATCCATTTTTTCTTTTTTATCCATATTTCGTTTAATACGATCTGTTATAACTGAAGGAGCTATAGTACTAGCGGTAGTAGAATAAGAACGTTGTGAACGAGCGTCATTCAGTAATTTTTCAACCATTTTTAAACGATACATACGCGAATTAGGATCAACATCAACTAATTCGGCAACATTATCAGTTTCTAAGTCATTAGAGCTTAATGACTGAGCATCTGAATCTGGTTGGTCATAATTTAATTCTTTTTTGGTTTCTATAGGTTCTGGTTCTACAGTAGATTCCTGAGGATTTATATCTTTATCTGGGCTTGTACTTGGTAAATTTTGTAACTCTTCCGGTTTCGGTGTTCCCTCCGGTATTTCTACCTCTGGCCCTATTTTTATATTGCCCAAATATTGCGTACAGGATTCAATGTAACGCCTTATAGAATCATCACCTGTTTTAGATGCTTTTACTTCACTAAAACTTATTTCATTTTCTAACTGTTGACGATATTCATTAATATCGTCATTTGTTGATGTTACCAGCTCAGGTACGGCTTCTTCATTGTGATCTTCTTCTTCGTCAGATTCTTCAATCATACCATATTCCTAGAATTAAAAAAAAAGAATTAATAAAATATTTTAATTTTAAATATTTATATAATTTTATTTACTTTTAATAGGTCCTTTTCCATTTCTTTGGTAAATCCATAACCAGTACAATGAACTTCTGTATCTAAATCATCTTCTCTTATTAGATCTGAGAATTTCGGATAATCTTCACTTTCGTAATTGTACTTACGACGGAAAAGCTCTCGCACGCAATGAACATCACGTTCAAAAAAACTGAAATTAAAAAGAAAACATGATATATGTGAGGATTTGAACAACAGAATAAGTTATTAGAATTTTTACTAAACTAAATAAAAATCTGAAATGAAGGTTGGACAAACCCTGGGTTGGACCAAAGAGTTTATAAAATAGAGTGCGCTCAAAAGAGGCTTCATCGGTGAAGAAAAACACCCTCATATATCTATGATTTCAGAAGGTCTAAGCCTAAGGGCTCTTTTATGAGTCTTTTCGAACTCCAATTGCACACTGGGTACCTTAAAGGAAAGGTTAAAATAACTAATTATTTAGTTAATCTTTAAATAAACAAAAGTCGTATTTAATTGTATTGAAGAAATTTGTTGAAACAAAATGTGGGTTGTTTTCAGCTGGACTTAGCATGTGGGTTTCGATGTTTTGTTTGTTTTTTGGACTTGACAGAATTGCTTACCACTACATAACAAGAAACAACAACATAATGGCATTTTTTTTTTGTAAATGATGTGTTTTGAGTTACACTAACATACTACATCAAAAACTCAATTTGCATAAAAATTGGACTTGGCAGGTTTGCCGACTAAGACAACGATATTCTAGTTTCATTTCTTATATCCACAAATATTCAGATATACATTTTTGCGTCTCTTGGGTTATGATAACCTAGTCCCAGCTATGGCCAAAGATGGGATGTTTTTTTATATAAATTTGTTGAGTTTTTTTTTAATTTTGTTCAACAAAATATAAAAAAGTGGTCAGTTTTTTAAAATTTATAATCATAATAATAATAAGGACTATATACCCATATATTATACCAAAAATTAATGGTTTGCAAATAAAAAAATTTTCCACAAACGAAAAATTTTGCATCATTAACATTCGTTTGCAGAATGTTTTTCTACGCCACAAATCCTTTGTTCCCACAACGTCATTATTTCTGAATTATTTAATTGAGGTATATTTTAATTCATAATCTAAGGACAATAATAACCACATCTTAAACCAAAGTTTAGTGGTTAGGTTGCAAAAACAGAAATACGAAAAAAATTTTTAAAAAGGAAAATTTATGCATCAATATATTTGTTTGCAGAATGTCAATCTTTTAATTCATTTTCTGCATCATAAAGCATTCCGCTGTGATTTTGCAACTTTTTAAGTTCGATTTCTTAAAATTTATAACCTAGGGACTATAATACCCAATTCATATAATAAAATTTGGTGGTGGTTTGCAAAAAAAAAGTCGAGAAAAGAAATTTGCATAAATGAAATTTTTGCATTAATACATTTGTTTACAGAATATAAATCGCTGATTAAGTTCTTTAAATTAATTTTGGTAACATGTCTTTTTTTCGCGCTCTGCAATTTTTTAAGTGCTATAATACTGTTTGATATAGTGTAATTAAGGTTCCATTCTTGATTTTTATAATAACTAAATCATTTTGGATGGCTCGCTCGAGCTTTTTTTCCATCCCTGGTTACAATTGATGGTTGAGTCATACAAAGAGAGCAAATAATATGCCTGTTCCCGTACTTTACCGAAGTTACACAAACTAGCCCAAAGGCGTTCCCGTACTCAAAATTGCGTGTAAATTGTTGTTGTTTGGGCTGTTTTGCGTTCCCGCGGGTACCCGCGGTAACGTACCGGAACGCACATAATGATGTTTGATGTAAATATTTGGTTTTTATGAGTACATTAGTATTGGTTTTAGCAGTGTTGCCATTTCAGTGCTTTTCGGGTATTTTTTGGTGTTTTTTTCCTTCCCGTACCCGGTGATTTTTTGCAAATACCCGTTTAAAAAAAGCGGGTATTTACAGTGCTTTTTCAGATTTCTGGCAGTGTTTTTTGTACAGTTTATATTTTTGGTATTTGTTCTCGTTTTTTTAATTTTCTTTCAATTTTCTGCCAAAGTTAAAAAATAATACGAACTATACAAAAAATACATTTTTTCACAATGTTTGTAGTACAATTTTTAATAGCAACTTCGTTATATTTAAACTTAAAATTTTTTCAATATTAGTTTGGTGCTTTTTTACCCCTTTCTTTGGTTATTTTTTTAACCTTTTTTACACGATTTTACAAAGCTAAAATTTGTTTTTAAATTCTTTATTAAAATTTAAAAGGGTAAATTTTTACCCTTTTTACCCGTTTTCATAATGCTCACGGTGCTTTTCTGCCTTCAAGAGTTGGCAACACTGGGTTTGAGTTTAAAGACACATTATAGAACAAGAGCTTTCTCACTGATAGAGCGTCCCGCTATCTCTTTATAAATTATATACTCTTTTTCAACGCATAGAGGTTTTTAAATACACCTTGCATTTGCAGTAGAATTATTCTCTAGAATAATTCTACTGCAAATTACACATATCCCTCTTTTAACTTAAGTGACGGCGTTTTAAATTTGAAAATTTTAGAGAAAATTGTGATTTTGCCCAATATTTAATTATTTTTATTTTTTATTTCTTATACAAGAGATTGTTTTCCGAAATTTTTGAAATTTTCTTGAAAGTATTTCAAAATAATGCGTTTTCTTGCGGAATTAGGTGAAAGTTGTCCAAATAACACCAAATTTTATACAAAGTAATAAAAAATTTTTAGTTAACCGTGTCAATGTGTTTTAAGACGAATGGGGGAATATTCTAGTTGATCTCTTGTTTAGAATAGAATCAGCTGAGATATCTTAAGAATTAAGGTTCAAAGATAAATAGAGTAATAATAACAAAGGATAAAAATAACATTGTTAAAATTTCGTTGATGTTAGTCTAAGTTGAGTTGTTGATAAGAAATTCGATTTTCTTTCAGCGGTCACATAAGTAGACAATCATTAAATATTAACCCACTCAAGACGAAATACACTGATGATGGCTTTGTAGCGAAAGCCGATAATACGTATTCTGTATTGCTGGTCTTATCGAATTCTTTCAAATATTTTTATTCTTTGTAATTTACTTGTAAAAATTGTATCATCTTTCTTTGATTTGAAAATAATTTAAACAGAAAGTGATATGAATTTATGATCTAGAGTCAAACTAAAAGAACATTCATTTATTTAAATTAACCCTTATAGGCACATGGGGTCAAAATGACCCCAAAATGTAAAAAAAGTACCATTTGACATGAAAATCAATATAAAAACCTTTAATTAATCATTTTCTAGAAAAAAAAACCAAAATTAACCTGTTTGAGAGCGTGATGTCAAAATGACCCATTTTTTATGTTAAATAACGCTAATTGGCTAAAAAATTTATGTAGAAACCATAAATTGTTGTTTAAAAAATGTGAAGGAGTTAGTTTCGATATTTTTATTTTCAATTAAAGCTAAATGTTTAGACTTTCCAACAAAAAAAAAACAGCATTAAAATACGTGAAATCCTTCTAGTTATGGATTTTTGTCGCCTTCTATGAAAATGCACCACTGTGCGCCGCATGAATCAAGTCGAGTGACTGTTTATAATCAATGGCTATGTATTTCTCTCACCCAATGTTAACAGATTATGCCTGCAAAAAGGAAACGACCTAGTTTTAAGGAAAACGAAAGATGAATTGAATCAAGAGCAGGCAATTTGTGTATATTGGAGACGGGCTGCCACAGGGCATTCTATAATGTATTTTAGTATAGTTTTGTTTTAAAAAATATAATTTTATCAATAAAAAGACACGAAACAAATTTCCGCTTAAAAAAAATTTAACGAAATGGCTGAGAAATTGATAAACATTTGTCCATCGACTAAAATGTCCACGCTGAGTTGAATGGTGCAAAAAATATTTTTTTGGTAATCAGCTTCGGAGACATTCGTTTGCACGCACTTTGTTTAAATAATAAAAAATGGCAAATTTAATAATATAATAGTTTTCTTTTCGAAATATTTATGTTTGGGGGATTTGAATTTTACAAAAATGTGCAAATAAAATTAGTTTTATATTTTCCTGAAGCTATAAAATACTAAAATCTGGCTGATTCCCTTAAAAAGCATATTTAAGCTATATTTACGATTTGATTAAATAAAACCAAAAATGCTTTATATTAAATATTTAAGGAGGTTGTAACAAGTATTGAATGTGGATGATGTGTAAATGCTGTAATATTTATCAAAAACAATGATTTTTGTCGTTTCAAAAATTACTTTTAGTACAGTTTAAATAAAAAACTTAGCCCTAGTTTATGTATTACGAAAATGCTCCAAACGAAAGCAAAGTAACGAAATTTTTTTTTTTTTGTTTCACATGTAGTTTTGACGAAAGTAACTGTCAATTTCTTTCATTTAGACTCTCTTAACCGCAATCGAATTCCAGCACCAATTTCACGACCCTTTCTAAAATATCCGCGGAGTTCAAGATCATGACAAAAAAAGTTAAAAGAGATAGTTGAAGACGTATTAATTTAAGTATATTCATTAAAAAATAATACCTAAAAAGCAAAAAAGGTAAACCTTCCTTCATTTGGGAGGACTTCGCCACGAGTTTTTGACCCTTATGGGTATTTTAATTTATAAATTTTTAATTTTATCAATTTTGTTGCTTAATTTTGGAAAAAAAAAGCAAGAATTATTTTGTACGCATACTTCGATATGCAGCTTGGTCCTAACTTATTCTCAATATTATCAATTTCTTGTTGCTTGATATGAAAATAGTCAAAAGCGTCACAGAGTTATATCTAATTTACAGTTAATCCCAGGCTTTACCTTCAATTTTGTGATTTGTTTATAATAAATTCGTATTGAATATTTAAAAAGGCTTAACAAAAATACAATTTGCTTATTTTAATCTTAATATTTATTCTTTTTCAAGGCGTTTCTTTAGAAATGTTAAAAAAACCCCGTCTTACAATCTTTAATACGGCTGTGCTAACCAAAAAATATTCTGCTTTAAACAATTAGGTACAAAAAGCCTATTTAAATTATCTTCGTTACCGCGTGCAAACTAATGTCTCACTAAAAGTCACTATAAAACTAGACAATTTTCCAAAAAGTACAAAAATTTACTACTATAATTACGATACTCTTACAATTGTTTTTGTTTTGGAAAGCCTACTAAATAATGAAAATAAAATTCGAAAACAAAAATTGTAATTTTGGTTTAAGAAGAAAATACAACAGCATTTTTAAAATATTTATTTGGACGTACAAACGAATGTCTCAGACTGTATAAGCCCAGCCGAAGTCTGGATACACGATAAGTGTTTTTGGGAGTAAACTCTAATCGAAACATGCTCAGTTTGAAAGAATTGCACCATTAGTCGATGCCGAAATTTTATCAGTTTTGGAATACTTTTGATAAACCTTATTTATGCCAAAATTTTAATTTTCCATTTCACCCAGAAAATTACATTCTTCTTTTTCTATACTCTATGATTTAATTGTTAACAAATTCTAATTTTAAACAATTAAAAAAAATTAAAATATATATACTTACAATTCAGCATTTTCATGTGATGTTGACATCATTTGAGGAAAATCAATTAATATAGGTTTACCATCATCATTTACCATTAAATTGAATTCATTGAAATCACCATGTATAACGCCAGAATTACCCAATCGTACAATCAAATTCATTAAATCATCATAAACTTGTTCAGGATCTCTTAATTCATGAATTTGAGTCCTAAAATTGAAAAATTTCAAATAAAACATTTATATTAAAATTAAATTAAGTCCATACTTACATTGGCCAACCTTTAACTAGATCCATCAAAACACAATGACGATTAAAATCTATAGGTTTGGGTACGGGAAAACCCCTATCATATAAGGCAGACATATAAGCAAATTCTCTAGTGGCTGAAATTCTCGATAAATATAACCAGGAAGCTTTGTGTCTACGACCGTGATAATCTCGTTTGTTTTTTATATTACGAAAGCAAGTGCGACCTAATCGATGTAATTTTAAACATATGGGTGTACTATCTTCATCAGCCACTACATAAATATTGGATTCTTTACCAATACCAATTTGATTACCAAATGATGCAACAGATCCTCTAAGAGTTAAGGATTTTAAAGCCAAGTAATCGTAGCCCGTGTTGGTAAGACGATATCCATCAACTATAGGTTTGGAATCACATTATTGTAATAAGCATTTTATGGATGTTATTCCAAAAATACTTACACTTTTTGCCTCTTTCATAGGTCAATAATTTATGTTTACACAATTCCTTGAGTAGTTTATGAACACCACCAGCTTTGATATTAGCAATAGATGCTACTAATGGGCCTGGCACCAGTTCATGATTTTTCATACCCATTTCAACCTGTGGAACAAGACACAATTTTATATAAAACATTTGTTATTTTGTGGCCACTTACAGCTGTTAGAACACGAAAATCTTCTTTTGTTAGATAACGTAAAACGGTAACATTTAATTTGCCCATGTTAAAGTCTTTTCTATTTTAGTTTTTGCTAGTATTCTTTTACTTCGTTTTATAAATTGCGTTTAACACGTGCACAATTTTTTTCTGCTAGCTAGCACCAAAAAAAACAATGAAATGACAAACAGCTGTTACAATTTATTGTCAGATTTGTGGGCAAGTGTGTCATCTGGCGGTGACTAGAAGAACTAACTTTTACAGGGCACTCAGTGTATATATAAAAAACAAATAATGCTCAGCTAAGGTTGCCACATACAAATGCCAAAAACTTGAGACACGGGGAAAAATATATTGAATAAAAATATAAAGTAGGGCATACAAGTTCAATATTATTGATCAATTTTTGATTGTTTACAAATTAATTGAAGGTCTGTACCCTATATTCAGAGCTTTGAAGTATTAATTCCTTAATTCAATTTTTCAATGCTGAATTAAAAATTCGATGAATTAATTCACAAAGCACCATATGTGACGCGCAAAACAGAAAGGGACCTAAGGGTAAAAAAGGGTTTTGTTCAGGAGAGCCATTTTAAAGATTTAAATACGTGTATCTTTGGTGTACCATCAAAAAAAAAATTGATTTTTTTACCCTTAGGTCCCTTTCTCTATGCGCTGTCACATACATATATTGAATGGAATTAATTCATATTTGTTTTCGTTCGATTTATTTTGTTACGAATTAATTCAATTGCTATAGTCCTTTTTATTAAATCAAATGAATTAATTCACTGGTAAACGCGTTCAATTGTATAAATCGGAAAAAGTGAATTAATTCCTTACTGAATTAATTCACCGCAGAATTCGTTCAATTTCATTTTCGTTCAGTAAATTGAAAAAAAAAATAAAATTACGTTCAGTGAATTAAAAAAATAAAATTACGTTCAGTGAATTAAAAAAAATACGTTCATTGTACTCAAAGCCTGTTTTCTGCCGTTCAGTAGAAGAAAACATTATTTACAAATAAAATTTGCGACTAAGCAATTTTACAGCGTTCGCTAGTAAAAATAAACAATTTACATATCGTCATATAAAATCAAAAAAGCCGTAAGTTAAGGTGCGTTTATAATGATGGAGTACTCCAATCTGTAGCAAAGTTAGTTCTTTTCTCTTTCTTAAGGCACATCTACACGAGATAGAAAACTTCTAGAGATAGAGCAAAAAACACCTCTAATTAGCTCTATTGTGAATGATTTAAGCTATTTAGAGGTGTTTTTTGCTCTATCTCTAGCAATTTTCTCTCTCATGTAGATGTTCCTTTACTAATACATTTTTGTATTTTGCTATCTTTTTTTATTCCACTCCAGAGTTAAAGTTGTTTGACTCTGGAGTACGGATTTGTTGCACTCTAGAGTTAACATCACTCTGTTAACTGTTTAACATGACAAATATAACTAAAAAAACACATCCCTAATTTGTTCACATCTCTAATTGTCAACAAATTATAAAAAAAATATTAAAAAATATAAACAAATGTTTTCAATTACGGGTAATTTACAAAATAAAAAATTATTTTATAATAATTTCAGTGAAAGCCATGCCAAGATATTCGCAAAAACTGCGTAAGTACTGAAACGTCACGTATTTTTTTGAAGTAACTCTACTCTGCATTGTGAACAGTTAACATTTGAATATGTGCTGCAGAGTAGAGCCACTCCACCATTGTGAAAGCACCTTTATATTTAAAAAATGTAACAGGAGAAGCTAAAAACTTAATAAGTCAAATTAAAAAAAAGCTTTTTGATAATTTTTAGGAAATATTTTCTTATTATCTTCATTAATAGGTTAAATATAAATTAGTTTCACTATCACAAATTACATGTAATTGAAAGCGGCCCTATGCTCCTTGCAGGAGTAAAAGGAACAAATATATATAGAAAGTGATTTCAATTACAAATTTCAATTATATTTAGAATTAGAAAATGTTTGTTGTTAAAATTTTGCAAAACAAATTGGCTGGAATAGGCGTGGCCAAGCATAAAAAGAATACGTCATGTTGGGTTGATCCCTTACTCGCGCTTTTTGCCATTATTTCTTTTCCCAATAAAATGCAATTGTAATTGACATTTTTTCAAATACAATTACATGTAGTGTGTAACTGTTTATAAAAACAGTTATTTTTTCGAAAGGCCTTTTTGGTGTATGAATTTTTTGCGTTTGCACTTAGGGCTTTTAGATTTTTGTTAATAAAATCGTCGTTTTTAGTCGTAGGAGTGTACAATTTTGCAGGGGTGTGTATTTTGGTACGGTGCATCATAATCAATTAAAAAGTCGATTTTGAATTTTTTGTAACTTACGGCTTTTTTGATTTCATATGACGATATACAGCTATGGACATATATGTAAATGGCACATTTTACCATTAATTTTTTCTTATGCTTCTATATTGCAAATACTGTTAACAACAAACAAGTTTTTGTTTTTTTCCAAACGTTTATTATGCACATTTAATATTGCTGTAAACTTTAGTTGAAATTCATTAATATAAATAAAAACTTATTATGAAAAAAAAACCCATTGAAATGAGCTGGACACATAAATGGCACAATCTTAAAAAAAGAGAAGAAATGGTTTTAATATTACATTTGCATTTTTTGGAATGTACAAATATTTTACCGTTAATATTTAGTGCTTTTGCCTTTTTTCTGATGACAGATTTGCACCTGCGACCCATACTTTCCACTAGTTTTTGGCATTTTGACATACCAAGCTTCCTGTGCGGCCGACCACAGTTCGTCCATTTCTTGGCGATTTCAACCTTGACTTCGTTCCACAGGTTCTTTATTGGATTTAGGTCAGGGCTCTGGGCTGGCCAATCCAAAACATCAATCTTCTCCGCACAAAACCATTTTTTTACTAGTTTGGAGGAGTGTTTGGGGTCATTATCTTGCATGAATTTCCATTTTATTGGCATGGAGTTGAAGGCACATGGCTCCATAAGGTTTTTTACAATATCTAAATACCATTTCCTTGCCTTGATGACTTGAATGGATCAATTTTCACCATTCGTACTATAGCTGCATCAGTACGCTCATCTGTTTTTCGTGGCCTTGGCTTCCGAATTTTACCCTTAGTCAATATATCGGGATCTTCAACACAAGAATTGCATTATAGACTTTTTTGCGAGAAATTTGCATTATATCAGCAATTTCCGCTACTTTTTTCCATTTTCCTACATTTTCCATATGATTCGCCTTTCCTCACCTTTGGTATGTTTTCCTGATCCCATCTTAAAATTTTTTTAACTTTTTATATTTATTTTTGAACTACGAAAAATATTTATTGCTTTGAATTAAATCTACACGACTACTGCCTATTTTAAGTAAATTGTGCCATTCATATGTCCACTTTAAATCACCATTGTTAACGCAAAAATGATAACGGTAAATAATAAGCAAAACATAATGGAACATTTGAGCACTATTAAGACAAAAATTTTTTCAACAACAATCAGAAGATATAAAACTTGCATTTTTAAATATATTTAGTTGGAAAATACTTAAATTTATGCGCAATTTAAATTTATGCCATTTATGTGTCCGTAGCTGTATATATTAAGTGTTGGAGAAATCCGATGCACTTTATCAACCTACATGATTAAAAAATAAAGCCTTTTACTATTAAAAATAAAAACTTTACAGATATACACGCAGAAAAAAACAGGGGGAATAATATCTAAGTGCTATGTAATTATACAACTACATAATTTTCAAGTTAGTTTTACAAAGTTCTTGTAAAGTATGCACATTTTTTTGTAAAATATATACAACCCTTGCCAAATATATACATGTGTAGTGGAAAATATCCGAAAAAATGCATATATTTTGCTAGAAAATTGTAAAACTTACTTCGAACTTATGTAGTTGTATAATTACATAGCACTTAGATAAAGTTCCACCTGTTTTTTTTCTGTGTGTAGATGAATTTGGAAAAAATATAACTATTAATTTTAAAAACTTATGCTTCCCAGTAAAATGTAGATGCATGACTATGACGTATTTCATTTATATGTTTTTACAATACAATGTTTTCTTCTACTGAACGGCAGAAAACAGGCTTTGAATTCTTTTTTAATTCACTGAACGTAATTTATTTTTTTTTAATTCACTGAACGTAATTTTATTTTTTTTAATTCATTGAACGTAATTTTATTTTTTTTAATTCACTGAACGAATTCTGTAGTGAATTAATTCAGTAAGGAATTAATTCACTTTTTTTCTGTTCGATTCATAAAACTGAACGCTAGTGAATTAATTCGTTTGATTTAATAAAGAGAACTATTGCAATGGAATTAATTCTTTGAATTTATTGTTTGATGAACGCATTCAGTTGAACGAATTCAGTGAATTACTTAGAAGAAATTCATTCAATTCTAGAGAAAATTTAATTCGATTGGTAGTAAATTCATTCAAAAAAGAATTAATTCTTCAAAGCTCTGGTTGTATATCTACCACGGAACTTTGTAAACTTTTACTCTAATTTTTGTAAATGTTACACCTTTTTTTTCTGCGTGTACAAATTTAAAAAATTCTGTGTTTAATAATGAAAATATCAAAAAACTGGCTAAATAAATAGCTCAAAAACTAACGCAAGTTGACAAAACCTAAAACTTGATAAATCTTTTTTTATTAATTTACAGAAAATGCTTTTGAAGTTGTCTTTTACCTAAGTACTTCGATAATTATTAGTTTTTCCAATTCGGTTAATCGATTAACCGATTCCTCGATTAATCGCCTCTATTTCGGTTAATGTCGAAACAAATAATTTAAAACTCAAATAATTATTCGACCCGAATAATCGGTTAAAATTGGTCGATTAACCGGTTACATTTTTAATATGGAATTTTTCCTTAATTTTTTCCCAAAACTTCACAATTTTCTTAATCTGGGCTACAAAATTACCAGAAAAGCTTATCAAAGTTTCTATTTGTAAAAAGCCTTAAGAACATAGCAAAAGGCCAAAATGAAGGTGTTTTTTAAAACTTCACAAAACACACGAAATACACGACTGGCTGGAGGATGCTTTATGAAATAAAATATACAATTTTGCATTACTGTTTCAATTCTTTTAAAAATTTAAACTAATATAAATTATATCTCCATGTCCTTTGAGACAAGACTGCATTTGTTTTAAAACTGTTACACAATTAACATGTTAATTCTGTAAGAACTTTAACTTTTCTTATTTTTCCTAAGAAAGTGTACATACACATTCTAAAACATGTTCCACTAGAGCAACATTGAACCCGAACCCGTTTCAAGGAATATAAATTCGAATTAAAACAAATAATCTAAAGTTAAAAAATTTTAATTTATATAGAATTTGACTTCTGTATTGCACACTCAGTGAATTGTCTATATGCTATTGATGAATTTATACACTGATTCAATTAAGTTTCGCTGGAATTCGTCTATTGAAACTTTTAATTGAATTGATGCAATTTTTCATAAAATTTTATGAAGAATTTCATATTATTTATTAAAAATGTCATACACCCAAAAAAGTTTTTTTAGAAAGAGATTCATAAAAATTGTGAAGCTTTTTCATAAAATTTAATAAATTTGGTTTTTTCCTTTTGAAGAAAACTTCATTAGTTTATTGAAAACTTTGTTTACAGCTCGTCCGATAAAATTCTCTCAGAGTAAGTACGCTCAAACTTTAGGTTATTTTTTTACTGTTAATGGCCTTTAGTAACGAAAAAGATACTGAGAAACACAGATTAATACCAGATGTGAAACTAATGACAGGTGTCAAAAAAGTATTCTCGAACCGTATGGTTTTGTTTACATGGAAGTCAAGTCAATATAAAATCTCCATACATTTTATATTGCGCATTTTTTGTGTATATCTGTCTCTTTTTAGATTATTGTGCTTTATCTTTTGTGTTTTTCTTAAATTTTTGCATTTTGTTTTGCTCATTTTCCGTCGGCCATATTGCCCAAATCAGCTGATTCATATCTGGTATAATTTGTGCTGAGAAACAAAGCAAATTGGTATTCTCAAAGAGAACTCAAATTTTTTTATCGATGACTTTAATGAAAATTTCGTAGCTGTAGGAAGAATCTTATTAAAATTTAAAAAAACTTTAGGTATAGCATTTCTCTTAAAATTACAAATATTTTCAATACTAATAGGTTTATTTAGATAAAAAATTTCAGTTATAAATTTAGCTAAATTATATTTCATAAAATATGAATTGACACCAGGAAATTTTAATAGTTTTAGTACCATTTTACATTAAAGTTATAAAATGAATAAATTTTTGCAAGCTAGTTGGGTCTGAAAAAGTTAAATGCAATATTAAATTTTATAGTGTCAGTATTGATTAAAAATCACATTCAAAGAAATTTTGTATCTAAGCTTTTCAGATTTTTAAATTTTTTTCTAAATAAAAAATCTACGTTAAGTAATCGATATGTAACAGTTTTAGTTTTGCTGTTCTTAACTTACTAATATTTTGTTAGTTTCAGCAGTTCTTTCTGCCATCTTCAACGAAATTTTAGTAGATTTAGCAACATTTTTACAGACCTTTTTTTAAAAAAAACTCAGATCCCGAAACTTTTCAAACTTCGAATATGAAAACTTTTTTATTAAATACATCGCATTCATATATGACGTTAATATTTAATGAAAAGAGTCAGCTTTTTGTGTTTTAATTAATAAAAAATTAATGAAATACCTTAATTTAGCATTAAACGATTAATCGATTAACCGCCAATTTTCTCGAATAACCGACCCGAATAACCGGTTAATCCATTTTAGTGATTTTTCGAATAATGCATTAACCGGTTAACCGCCTATGTCGAATAATTGGAAACACTAATAATTATACACTTTTTATTTTTTCCGTGTATGCTTGGCATAAAATAAGAAAACAAAAACTAAAAATAACTATACAAAAAAAAAACTTGGTAAATATTTCTTATTCTCTTTTTGGAATTGTTAGCACTAATTTATTAAACTTGAGCTATATTTTATTATTAAAACAATTTGATTAATTTAATTAGTTATTTCTTTATTTTATAATACAAAAAACAAAATTTTAAAAATATCTGTACTGATATTTTTCGGAAAGTTGAGAATTATTTTTATTTTTATATTGAAGAAAAATCAAAAAAAAAACGTTTTATTTTGTATTGAGGAAAAAACAAAATAAAACGTTTTAAAACGTTTTTTTTTGCTTTTTTCTGATTAAAATAAATTTTGTAAAAATTTTTAAAACAACGTTCATATGGATACTGCATCCAATGATCTATACATTTGCGTTATTAAAAGGTAATAAAAATTTCCGCCGAAAAGACTTCTACGAAGCATGATAGGCTGAATAATTTTGTAATAAAACAAACTGTGGTCATCAAAACCATAGGACTTGTGAGCAACTAACCACAAAAACTGCACTTAAAAAATTGCAAAATAATGGCGGAACGCGAAAAAAGGCTTTATGGTACAAAAAATTAATTTTGATATTTAATCAGCGATTAACATTCTGCAAGAAAATATATTGATGCAAAAATATTCCTTTTTAAAAAATTTTTTTCCTAATTTTTTTTTTTTTGCAATCTAACCAGCTAATTTTGGTATAGGATATATGTATTATAGTCCCTAGATTATGGATTTTAAAAAACCCCACTTAAAAAATTGCAAAATAATGGCGAAACGCGAAAAAAAAGCTTTATGGTACAACAAATTAATTAAAAATTCTTATCAGAAATTTAAATTCTGCAAACAAATACACTGATGCCAAAAATTTTCTTTTCGGTAAATTTTTTTCGCGAATTTTTTTTTTTTTTGCAAGCAAACTTTGATATGAGTTATTCGGTATTAAGTCCCTAGATTATGAATTTTAAAAATCCGCACTTAAAAAATTGCAAAAAAAAATCGAGGAACGCGAAAAAAGCTTTATGGTACAAAAAATAAATTAAAAAACTCAGTCAGCGATTTATCATAGTATCATAGTCCGAAATTTATGAATTTTAAAAAACCGCACTCAAAAATTTTTAAACTTAATCAGCGATTAACATTCTGCTATATATATTGATGAAAAACTATTCCTTTTTTTTTGTTTTTGCAATCTAACCATATAATTTTGGTATAGGATATAGGAACACTCTAAAAAATGTTTGTAAATTTACTACTATATAATGGGTAAAATTTTGTTTAATTTTACGAAAATTCGGTAAATATAAACAAAAAATGCGTAAACTTTTTTCATACACACTTCCATACACAATAATACACACACAAAGTATTTTTAGACATTATGTGTTTATAAATAAACACATTGTGCCTAAAATTACTGTTGTTTTGTTAAATAAAATTTTTACGCACAAAGTTGGTAAATATACTATCCTATAATAGTAATAAATACTCTGACATTTCAAATTGGAAAAATTGAAAAAAAAATTATAAATAATAAAAAGAAAAAGCGAAAACGGATTATTTTTTGTGAATTACAACATTTCCACAAACACATTAGAGTCTGGAAATAGCAACATAAGCAAGAAATTATTTTTGGTGGTAGTCTAAACCTCATTTCAAAATTGAAAACGCCGTAAGAGAGATACGGCCTACGCAGGAACAACTGGGTGCAATGACTCCTGCTCAACAAAATACCTTCTTTGCAAGGGAGGCAGTCAACCAACAACCGTCAACAATAACGGGGAAAACGCCGTAAGAGAGTTACGGCCTAGGCAAAACAACTGTGTGCAATGACTCCTGCTCAACAAAGTCAGTATTCATTGAGTACTGCCTAACTTGCAAAGAAAGCATTTTGTTGAGCAGGAGTCATTGCACTCAGTTCTTCCTGCGCAGGCCATATCTCTCTTAAGACGTTTTCTCCCGTTATTGTTGACGGTTACTGCCTCCCTTTCAAAGAAGGCATTTTGTTGAGCAGGAGTCATTGCACCCATTCAATAGTTATAACAAAATTTTATATGAATTTTATACAAAAGCCTTAAAATCCCAAAACGACTAATTGGGACATAAACGATTATGAGAGAAGGACTCGGATATTATTATTAAAAAATATGTACCAAAAATTAATTTGTTATTTAAAAAAAAATTTTGGGTGGTGCTTAAAGTTAGCACAACTGTTGTAAATGTACGCATTTTATTGGATTTTTACGCACTTTCTGTGGATTTTTGCGCATTTTTTGTGGATTTTTACGCATTTTATGCGTACATTTACACGTGAAACGTGCTTTTTTACACACAAATTTAGTAAATTAACACACAATTTCAAAATTTCATTTAATTTTTACGCACTTTCAATGTAAAATTACAAATTATTTGTGCACCAACTTAAACACAATGTGCGTATTTTTTTTCAATTACGCACATAGAGTAAATTTACCCAATTTATAGTAGGAGATCAGTTTCCTACTATAAGTTGGGTAAATTTCAACAGAATTTAATTAGAGTGCCGTTTTGCAAAAATTTTTTTCGCGATTTAATTTTTTTTGCAATCTGACAGCCGAATTTTGATACAAATAGATATTATAGTCCCTAGTTAATGAATATTAAAAATCCACACTTAACAAATTGAAAAACAATGGCGGAATGCGAAATAAGGCTTTATAGTACAAAAAATTAATTTTAAAACTTAATCAGGGATTTACATTCTACAAACGCATATGTGACAGCGCATAGAGAAAGGGACCTAAGGGTAAAAAAAATAAATTTTTTTGTTTTTGTGGACAACATCTGAGCTTCGAATTAGACCGATCCCATGCTCTCCTGACCTTAGGTCCCTTTCTATCCTTAGGTCCCTTTCTATTTTGCGCGTCACATATATTGATGGAAAAATTTTCTTTTTTGTAAAATTTTTTTTCCCATTTTTTTGCAATTTAACCACAAAATTTTGGTATATGATATATATATATATATTTGTTCCTTTTACTCCTGGAAGGAGCATAGGGCCGCAACAAGATTATCCCAATACGTTCGATCTGATGCACGGTGTTTGATTTCATTCCAACGAAGGTGTAAGTTGGATATTTCGGTTTCAATTTGCCGTTTCCAGGTTCCAGTCTATAGCCTGTTTAGCAATATCATTGGGTTGTTTACGTAATGTATGTCCAATCCAATTCCATATGATATAGGTACGTTTTATAGTCCATAGTTTATGACTACAGTTAATCCACAGTAAATTGCAAAATAATGGCTGCATGCGAACAAATGTAAGGTAAACGTAAACTGTATAAAAATTAAATATCCACAATAAAAATATGTAAAAACAGAATCCGTTTTTAGATTGAAGTTACTCCAAGATTTTATTTGAATTTATTCCAGAGAATTACAAAAAAAAAAGAAAAAAAATACATCATTGCAATGACAGTCTGTCGATTAAGCTGGGATTAAGCTTAAGTAACAAAATATTTTCTAAGTTTTCTGAACTTAAATTTCTTCTATGTTTTGTCACCACAATTGGCAAGGCACTAAAAGATCGCTCAACGGAGACTTGCGTTGCAGGAACTGCTAATGCTACCTCAGCGATTTTGGCAATGGTGGTGTTTTTGTAACTTTTTCCCTTCCAAACACTTAAAATATTGGTTTGAAATGGAAGTTTTCATCATACTGCAATTGTTCTAAAGTTTCTTGAACAGAATTGAAATCGTTATCTTGTAAGTAGATAGCGCAAGCCTTCTTTTCTAATTTTTCGTATTTTCCTTTTATAGGGTTGCCAGATATGAAATCGACGAAAAAAGTACATCGAGGAAAAAAATGCAGTACAATTAGTGAAAAAGAGGTACACTTTTTTCTTTAAAAATATCATAAAATTCAGTACACAAAAAAGTAACAATTTATGTATTTAAAATTCCCATTAGAATTTTTCTTCTATTTTGTAGAGTTCCCAAGAGGGATTTGGCAATATCATTTGTACTAGACAATTCTTCCAATTCCGTTTCACAGAGCAACTCTAAAAAAATCTCCCATTACCAATTGTTTTGACTGTAGCATTGTAGTAGCATCAGCCAGTGTTTTAAAACACTCTTGAAATTTTTTAGCAAAGCCCCAATCTGTTTGAATTTTGAAGTGATTGTTTGTTTGTAATATTTCTTCTACTTTTAGTAACGACTTCACCATCTCGTAAGATGAACTCCATCGTGTTGAGTTATCTAATACAGGTATAGCGCTAAGATGAAGCTCCCTCATTTTTTTCCGAATACGTTTTACACAATCTCTTAGTTCATTTAGGTCGTTGCTAATCTTTTTAATAACATCCCAAGACGCTAATTGCAAAGTGTGCGCCGCACAATGAACTACGGACAAACTTTCAGATATTTGATTTGATACTGTATCAAAAATTTCATCATCTATACGTCCATCATCTGCAATGTCATATTCTACATATTCTTGCAAAAGTTTGGAGGTTTTAATAACATTTGCACTAGAGATGAGCGATATTTTCATACCGGTGATTTAATCACAGTTATTGATAAATCACTGGTAACGGCAGTGATCAAATATTTCAAGTCGCAGTTACTCTGAATGTCGTTCTTTTAATATTTTTGTACTATTCTTTCTTGCAAACTTCATTGTGCACAGTAATACATATTTTTTTCAATAACAGTGACTTGCTTTCACACTCTTCTGAATAAAATGTCTCCTTCTATCATGTCTTTGTTACCGGTCGCAACTATTCTTCTCTTAAGGCCCAGTTTTTAGGAAGTGGATTATCTTTAAATTTAGTTTAACGCAGTTTGTAACTCGAATACTGCTTTTATTTCAACAAAGAAATAAATTATACTCGAGAAAGTTTTTCCGGCAAATTTATCGTTTTGGTTTTAACTAAACCAAGTTTAACTGACATCTTAAAAACTCGCCATAAATATTATTTCGTTTATTTATCAGAAAATCGCAGTCTTTTCCATAGAAAAACCGTGATCACGATCACAGTTTAAAAGAACAACGATTTGCAAATCACATTCACTGAGAACAATGTTACTGAAAAATCGCCGGATCGCCTATCTCTATTACAAACCCGTGATCACGTTCACTGTTTAAAAGAACGGTGATTTGAAAATCACGATCACTGGCAGCAGCGTTATTTAAAAATCACCGGATCGCTCATCTCTAATTTGCACCGTTATCTGTCGTTATGGAGTATACTTGACTAATATCGATTTTGTAACGTTGAAGTGTTTCTAAAACCATTTGCTTCAAATATTGTGCACAGTGTCGCTCAAACAATTCCACCATACCAATAGTGTAAACAATTATTTCAAAATGTTTAATAAATTGTATATTTACCCCCATGATGCTTCGATCCATCCTACTTGCAATGTCAAGTTTAAGACATATGTATTTTTTTTGAACCATTAACGTTATTTCTTCACGCACCGAGTTGGTTATTTTATTTACATGCTCACCAATAGATTTTGAATTAAATTTTATGCCGTACGCAGTAGTCCAAGGTTGTAATAGTTTTTGAAACACATCTTCATCATCAAAATATCTGAAAGGCATATGAAGTTGGGAGAGAGTTTTACCTACGACTTTCAAATATTCTTCCTTGTCCATTTGGAGTGCAACAGTTTGAATTTTCTTTTTTTTGGACGAAGAAGGAGCGTTGTCCTTCATCTACAGGAAATGTTACTTTATGAATATGCCCATGCCTTTTTATATTTCCCAGATGGTTCTTCAAAGATTTATCGCACTTTAAACATTTTGCAAAAATATTGTTGTCATCAACTTTCGCTAGTATTTCTGAATTCAGTTTCTTTAACTGACCCATTTTTTGTATGTTTTTGAAATCACTCGCGTTTACAAAACGATTTTCGATAGGTAATACAAATTAATGTGTATGATAAAACAAAAATAATTTTTTGAAAAAAAATGTTTTTTGGATGACAAAAAAAACTTTTTTTTGTGAACTTTTTTTTAAACTATTTTTTGAACTTTGATAAATATCACAGTGGATATTTTAAAATTTTCATTATGAGGGATATTTTTGTGTGAAAACATATTTTTTTTTGTTTTTGAAATTGATAAAAAATACATTTTGTACTGAAGAGATATTTATTTTTGATAAAAACAAAATAAAAAACGTTTTCCGGTGCCTGTTTATAATGTACTATTAAAAAATTATGTTTTTAGCATGTTTGTATAATATATAGGGTTTGGGATTTCCCGGACTTTTTTATTTCCCGGGAAACGGGAATGAAAAAATTTGATTCCCGTTTGATCCCGGTAAATATTTTTGAACAAAATTGTTAATGAAAACCACCTATATAAGTAATTTTTGTTAAAAAAAAAACACTATTTCAGTACAAATGCAGTCAGTCTGTGTAGTGAGAATTCAAAGTAAAAAAATATCAGAATGTTGAACATTTGATTTCACATAAATTACTCGCAGCACTGCCAAATGAATTGCATGATTACAGCAGGCACCTACTACTGGACTGTCGGAAACAAACCGTTTCATCACACTTGGCCCATTAGATATGGTGGCCACAATGTTATTTTCCAAAGACTCTTCTAATCTTAATTCTACAATTCTTCTTATTTCATCACCATTACATCTTCCTGATATATAAACCAACCCCAGGTTATAAAATGAATTATTTCCGTTTATACATATGTTCAAATATCTCTTTTGTGATATTCTTGTCCATTCATCTAAGATTATAGTAAATCTCCTATTGTTAGAAATATTGCTCGATATTTCTTTTATCATGATATCTTTTACATGATTGTAGTAATTTAATATAATCCCAATAAGCACATAGGTTTTAAAAATTCAAGTGCTTTAAATTTTGCTTGAAGTAAAGTACATTTCAAATTCTAGCATTTGTATATCTAACAAAAATATTTGAAACTTGAATTTTTGTTTCCCTTTTGCTGGAGTATGCTATTGAAATAAAATGTAATTAAAGTTGTTTTCAAGCCTTGAAACTCGAAAACAGGGCTGGAATTGAACTTGTTTTTAACTTGAATTCCAGTGAAATTGTTTATAGGGAATGTTCTTTACATCGGTTTTATTTTTTTTGCAATGCCAGGTTTTTATTATAAAAACTTTCTCGAATAAACTAAGATCTATGTAGTTATGGTGCTGATTGACTGCAGCTAATTTGGATACCATTTCAGGAAATGTTTGCCCTACCATAAAACCTTTAATGCCTATTCAGCTTACACTTTGCTAATTTTAGCTGAAACGTTATTCTTGTTGTTTTCTTCAAGAGAAGTTGCATGACCATCAATTTTTTTTTTTGTGAACTAAATTTAGATGTCGGATAACCAAATTTAGATACCACCGTTAACCATTAGTCTTTTCTTTTCACATTTATTAATGAAAACGTTACTTATAAAATTATTGACCCTTAATATAAAGGCGTATTTATACCCTACACCACTATGTGGTCAGGGTATTATTTAAATTTAAAGTCGACTTTATTTTTAATCAAACGGTTTTGTTCATTTTGCGTATGATAACCTTACAAAAATATTTATATTTTCAAATATTTTGATTGGTTGAAAATAAATTAACCAATCAGAATGTTCCAAAAATAAACCAAGTCAAGGTATACTGCCACCCAATATTTTAACTAAAGTCGACTTTACCTAAATTATACATTTGAAAAATTTAGATAGTAAGAGCGATTATTTGTAAGAAACAAAGCTTTTTTTTCATATTTCTTTTAAACATTTTACCAAGTTTTTAGGTTTTACTACTTAAATTTTGAATAAGCTATGCGAAAAATCTTTATTAGTTGAAATGATCCTTATTACTTGGCAAAGATTTTATTTGTGTGTCAAATAAATGTATTCCCTTTTAAAAGATTTTAACAATGACATTTTTGTTTTGGTATTTAAAATGTTTTTTATGACTAAAATTAAAAAATCCTATTCGAAACAAAAACAATTTAAAAAATTTAATATTTTTAAAATTTCCCGTTTTCCCGGGAAAAATATATTATTTTCCCGGGAATTCCCGAACCCCAAACCCTAATAATATAGTATACCCTAGTTTTTTGCGTGTAGTAGATACTACCTTATGGTCGAATAGAACACTTCCTAGAAAGAACCCACAATGATAAGCAAAGACAATGTCCAGGCCTCGATATTAAATCAATAGTTCGGGCAGAGTATTCCAAATGTGATGCTGGTTCTTCTTTTTATATATGCCACTTACGAGAGTTATAATTTTTATTTTCTATCGCTATTCAACGAATTATGTTTAATAATGTTTTGAGAAACTAAAGTTTTTAATAAATATTGCCCTATAAACAATTTCACTGGAATTCAAGTTGAAAACAAGTTCAATTCCAGCCCTGTTTTCCAGTTTCAAGGCTTGAATACAACTATAATTACATTTTATTTCAATAGCATACTCCAGCAAAAAGGAAACAAAAATTCAAGTTTCAAATATTTTTGTTAAATATACAAATGCTAGAATTTGAAATGTACTTTACTTCAAGCAAAATTTAAAGCACTTGAATTTTTAAAACCTATGTGCTTATTGGGTTGCTGTTATTCTTAATAATTTTTTTTGAGTTTTTTTTTAACACTTTTACACATATTCTCCTAGCGTCGTCATATGACGACATGCAATAACTCCGGTTCTATATACGAGAAAATAATTTCAACTTCAGTTTCGTATTCCTAGGGCCCTAAGTAGGAAATCATGTAAGTTTCAAACTCGTGGCACAATTATTTCTTAATTCAGGAGAATATGAGTTAACTCGAAACAAAGATCCCTAGTAAAACCTTGGAAATATTATATTACCAGTTCATTTATTATTAGTAATGAGATTTGTGGTTTGATAAACTAATAATATTATGTTACCAAGTTTTTTCTTGGTCGTTAAATGCTCCACTAGCAGCACCCGTCCCCCCCTTGAGGACCAAACATCTTTTTGTTTATTTTTTTATTATTTTTACAAATAATGCTATAATAGACAATATGATTAATTTTTAAACACATTTTAGAATTTCACATTGAACAAACATTTTTCATTTTAAAATTATGTGTAGATTTTTTTAATTCAAGAATTTTTTTTATTCAGAAAACCTGAAAGATTCTACATTTTTTCAAGAGATAATTCTCAATTTTTTTTTTAAATAAGCTTTCTTTATAGATTTAATATGAAACCATTAACCATTTAATTGCAATTGAACAAATGTTTTTAAGCATTTTACTGAAAAGTAATTAACCGTAAAGGCACATCTACACAGGATAGAAAACTCGCGAGACTTTATGAAAATGCAGCTCTGTATAAGTCTGCGAAATGTAATCTCTAGACATTGGGTGTGTTCGGCAGATACAATTTAATAGTCAACAGTTCTACAACAGTTATGCAACTATCTGCTGAACAACCTGATCACTAACCGCTCAGTCTGAGCGCTCAGGTAGCGCTGTCATATTTTGATAGCGTAAAAAATGTTTGCTACTTTTGATCAATTAGTGATACATTTGTTGTTGTTGATTTCAAAAATGTTTTTTTTTTGTAAGAATGACAAATAAAAACATACAAATATAATTCAAAAACAAAAAGTTAAAGAAACCAAAGGAAAATAAAATTGTATTTAAAAACCAAACAAAGAAAACATCGTTCAGCAGAGTTACTCATCATAAAGCGCTCCAAGTCACCGGTATCAGTTTAAGGTTTCTCTGCCGAATGCTACCATTGACAATTGATGTCATAAACAATTTCTTTAATTAGTAACAATTTTTAAAATGTCTTGTAATATTATTGAACATTTCAGTTTGTTAAATGCTCGTTTTGGTATTTGGAGAAAAAATTATTCTTTGAATTACAAAAATTTTAATAAAAACAAATACTAGACAACTAGAGACGATATTTTTACGATAAAAATTAGTTCTAAAACGAGTAAAAAGGTTAAAGTCGGGCATACCCGGATCCAAACATTAGTTGACTTAAAGCCAACTAATGTTTGGATCCGAATTTTTAATGGGTTAAAACGGACTTGTGTCAAAATTTTCTATAAAATCATAAAAGAGAAAATCGAAAATAGAGCCCATATGAGCCATAGATCCAAATATGGACCGATCCTATCTAGAATCAATAGGCTTTTTCCTTGGGACCATGTAAGTCAGCGAACCAAATTTCATTGAAATATGTTCGTATTTGCGACCTGCAGCGTGTAACCATGCCAATTTTGGGGGGACCCTTATATGAGCACTAGGTCTAAAAAATGGACCGATTTTAACCAAAATCAATAGGCTTCGTCCTTGGGCCGACATAGTTCTGTGTACCAAATTTCATTGAAATATCTTCGTATTTGCGACCTGCAGCGTGTAAAAAAACAATTTTGGGGGTACCCTTATATGGGCACTTAGTCTAAACATGGACCGATTTCAACCAAAATCAATTGGCGTCGTCCTTGGGCCGACGGTGTACCAAATTTCGTCAAAAATCTTAATATTTGCGACCTGTAGAGTGCGCACAAGAATGCATGGACAGACAGACGGAGGTACGGAGGGACAGACGGACATAGTTAAATCGAAATTAAAAAAAATTATGAGCCGATCGATAAACTATAAGGTGGATCTAGGACCAATATTTTTTGATGTTACAAACATCAGCACAAACTTATAATACCCTCTCCACGTAGTGGTGTAGGGTATAAATATTAGAGATGACAAATTAAGTGCAAACTCTACGACATTTGTATCCCGTGCAGATGTGCCTTAATGTTGGTTAGTAAACAAGTTTTATAGAAATTTTGATTTTAAATTTTTGCACCAAAATCTTTTAGCACATTTATTTCATTTAATCTTTCCTTATTGTTAAACAAATCCCATTTTCTACGTAAGACAGTTTGTTCTTACGTTAATTTCTACATTGACATCCAGACGGCGATTAGGACGATCTCCGCTAATCTGGTGTACCCATCGATTGTCCAAGATTGTAAGGACTCTTTAGGTAGACTCGGTACCAAGAGAAGAGTACAGATCTACTGGGTTCGTGGCCACGGGGGCATAGAGGAAAATAAGATTGCAAACGGATTGGCGAAACGGGCGGTCCATTTGCCTGACGAAAGGGCTTTGGACATTCGTGTGCCACGGTACTTGAAGCGGAATGGTAATCTTGAGAATCCTGGCTTTTGCTAAGATAATGTGGGGTATTCTAGGTGCCATCACTTCTATTTGATCTTACGTGCGGGTTATCGTTTCTTATCTGGAAACGATAATGATCCAGTGGTCTATGCGAGGTCTTTTGACCAACCAGTTCAATCTAACCTATAAAAAATTGGAAATATTATTGCCAATGTTAAGATCGTTTTACCCTACACCGTAAAATAAGATGTACAATAATCTTGCAAAAGATATGGTACAATTGTTTCTTTCTGTATAAAAATGGCACAATATGATCTACACATTACAAAATTTTTTGAGCAATAATTAAATCCGTGTTGATTTTCTCCAATATATTGTGTAACCTTCCAATATGATATACACACTGGCATTGTTTTCCACAATACCAAAAGTTGCACAAGAATATTACGTAGTGTATGGCCAGTAGAGCGTACCACCTTACAGGCAAAAAAACAGTGCACCGTACACCCTCCAATATGAAGTATTTTTGCAAGGTTTCAAAAAAAAAATTTTTTTCTTTTTTTTTGCCGCACGTAGGGGTCGCCATTTTACATTTTTCCTTCTATCTTTGGCAGTCGGATCTTAAAGTATGATACATCGATGTTTTCCTCTCGAGGAGACCAGTGTATGGCTCTAAGGGTCATTGACGTCAAGTATCCCCTTCTAGTAGTTACCCACCATATCTCAGTTGCTACAGCCCTAATGTACAACCCTAATGTCAGAAAATTAAAGCTCGCAAAAAATCATTAAACTTTTGCTAAGGAAGTTGTTCGATAAACCCAGTAGAAATTTTTTTATATATTGGTTGCCGAACGTAGGGGTCACGTTTTTAAGTTTTTTTCATTGGATTTTCCTTTACAGCAAAACACTGGTCTCCTCGAGGCAAAAAAATCGATATATCACACTTTAAAATCCGACTTTAAATGCCCAAGCTATAACGAAAAATTCAAAAAAAGCGACCCTTGCATAAATACTTCATATTGGAGGATGTACGGCGAACTTTTTTTTTGAGGTACGGTCTAACTGCCAGCTTCATATATCCAACAATAATTGATTAGAATACAGAGAAAAGCAGTAAAAAAAGAAGAAGAAAAAGTAGTTTATCAAATTTCTACAGTAAATCTCATTCATTTCAAAATTACGGAAAATAACTTTAGATTAAAAAAACAGTCAAATACTGTTTCAGTTGCCAAAAATTATTTTATTGATTCAGAGTAAGTCGAAAATGATGTCTCAGAACTAGTACGCTCAAAAAATTCGTCAGCATATGTCAGAACATTCAGATCTGCTATACTACATTAGGCGTACTCATTATAACTCGTAAATTCCTTGTAAACCATGTATAAATACAAGCCATATTCCTTATATATGGAGTTTGACATTAAACTCATAAAAATACCAGGTTTACACAGCAGAAAACGGTTTGAGTACCTTATTTTATGCTTTTGAATGCAATCACAAAAACTTAACATATTATTGTCAATATACCAACGAGCATATAATTAAAAGAGGTACCAACTCACCCAACCTCTGTTAAATCATTCTCTTCTTATTTTGTATCGAAAAATATTACCATATGAATTACACATGTCTTTAAAGGCTAACATTTTTTGATACAAAATGTTAATCTTCGAAAGAGAGCGACGAATACCGCCTGAATACACATTATTTCAGTAAAGCAATACAGAGAAAATTGAAAAAAGTAAGTATGACGAAAGCCATGCATTGCATTGCATGTCTTCTGTTAATCTTACACTCAGAAAAGTTCTGCAGTTACTACATGACAGTTATTTGTGTAGTACTGCGGTTGTAGTTATTTTAATTACAATTGTAGTTAATTTACTTAGAGCAAAAATTTTCAATTTTTTTGACAGTTATTTTTTCAACAAACTACAAAAACTACTACATTGTAGTAACATTTATTTCATGCAGTTATTTTGAATTTTTTTACAAATACTTAAATTT
The DNA here is from genome assembly GCA_949987735.1 of Leucophora obtusa. Taxonomy (NCBI): domain Eukaryota; kingdom Metazoa; phylum Arthropoda; class Insecta; order Diptera; family Anthomyiidae; genus Leucophora; species Leucophora obtusa. The sequence continues at coordinate 306,046,881 of OX465295.1, forward strand.
TCAAGTGTGTGTGCATACACACGAAGCAAACAGGAGCATGTGTATGAAGCGCTTGTTTAGAAATTTCTAGTGAAAGAATATGAGAAGAACATGTTTTCTCTTGTCTTAGTCATAAAACAACGCCAAAGAGTGAGGACGCGTAATCCGGAAAGGTTATATATTTTTTATTAAATTGTTAAAATAATAAGGTAAGTTTTATAATATAAAATATAAATTTATTTACGGGAATGTTAAAAATGTTGTATTTATTTTCTTTCAGTTCTTTTATATTCTCATCCCTTTCTACCTGGAGAAAAAAAGGAAGCCAAACAACACCATATTTCATCCCTCACAGACGGACATCTACAACAATATCTTAATAGTGAAAAATAAAAGTGACATTAACATAAGTGTAAATTTTTATTTCTCAATTTTAAATTTATTATAGAATAAAATTAAGTTAAACGTGTTTACATAAATTTGTTTTTTATTAAATTAATAGTTTTTAAAATAATTTTTATTTATGTTTTTTCACTACATTTGCAGTTGTTTGTACAGTTTTACAATAATTTGCATGTAAGTTGTTCAATTGCATTTGTAGTTGTTTTTACTACATTTGTCAGTTGATTTTTAACAGTTAAAAATAACTTCATATTGCAGTTAATTTAACTGCAAATGTAGTCTACACCTTTTTAAGTGCAAATGCAGTTATTTTAACTGTCATTTGCAGTTGATTTTACCTACATAATTCCCTGAGTGTACCTAACACTCACAAAAGCAACGAATACAAAACGATTGGTGTGAACAGAGCTTTGAAGAATTAATTCCTTTTTGAATGAATTCACTACCAATCGAATTCAATTTTCGCTAGAATTGAATGAATTCCTTTTCTTAAGTAATTCACTGAATTCATTCAACTGAATGCGTTCATCAAACAACAAATTCAAAGAATTAATTCAATTGCAATAGTTCTTTTTATTAAATCAAATGAATTAATTCACCGGTGAACGGTTCAATTTTATAAATCGAACGGAAAAAAAGTGAATTAATTCCTTACTGAATTAATTCAACACTGAATTCCTTCAATTTCATTTTCATTCAGTGAATTAAAAAAAATAAAATTACATTCAGTGAATTAAAAAAAAAATAATAAGTTCTCTGAATTGAAAAAAAATAAAATAAGTTCACTGAATTGAAAAAAAAATAAAATAAGTTCACTGAATTCAAAGCCTGTTCTCTGCCGTTCAGTAGAAGAAAACAATAATGTACAAATAAAATTTTGAAATAAGCAATTTTACAGCGTGTGCTAGTAACAAATTAGAAACCGGATGCTGTTTATCAACCTACATGATTCAAAAATAAAGCCTTTTACTATTAAAAATAAAAACTTTACAGATATAGATAAATTTGGAAAAAACTATAACTATTAATTTTTCAAACTAGTTATATAGTTATATTTTTTTCCAAATTTATCTATATCTGTAAAGTTTTTATTTTTAATAGTAAAAGCCTTTATTTTTGAATCATGTAGGTGGATAAACAGCATCCGGTTTCTAATTTGTTACTAGCACACGCTGTAAAATTGCTTATTTCAAAATTTTATTTGTACATTATTGTTTTCTTCTACTGAACGGCAGAAAACAGGCTTTGAATTCATTGAACTTATTTTATTTTTTTTCAATTCAGTGAACTTATTTTATTTTTTTTCAATTCAGTGAACTTATTATTTTTGTTTAATTCAATGAATGAAAATGAAATTAAATGAATTCAGTTGTGAATTAATTCAGTAAGGAATTAATTCACTTTTTTTTCCGTTCGATTTATAAAATTGAACGGGTTCACCGGTGAATTAATTATTTGATTTAATAAAAAGAATTATTGCAATTGAATTAATTCGTAACAAAATAAATCGAACGAAAGCAAATATGAATTAATTCCATTCAATATATGGTGCTTAGTGAATTAATTCATCGAATTTTTAATTCAGAATTGAAAAATTGAATTAAAGAATTAATTCTTCAAAGCTCTGGGTGTGAATAAAAACGATTGCTACGAATGGTCTCAATGTTGATTGTATAAAAATTAAAAAATTTGTTCTGTGAAAATATATACATATTTCATATTTAAATAAAAACGAGTAAAAAGGTTAAAGTCGGGCATGCGGACTATACAATACCCTACACCAGTCTGGTTAAAAGCCAACTAATGTTTGGATCCGAAATTCGAATGGGTTAAAATGGGACTTGTGTCAAAATTTTCTATATTGTGAGTCAGCGAACCAAATTTCATTAAAATATCTTAATATTTGCGACCTGCAGTTTGTAACCAAGCCAATTTTGGGGGACCTTATATGGGCACTAGGTTTAAACATGGACCGGTGTTAATCAAAATCAATAGGCTTCGTCTTTAGGCTGATATAGGTCTGTGTACCAAAATTCATCAAAATATCTTAATATTTGCGACCTGCAGCGTAGCAACAATATAATTTTGAGGGGACCCTTATATGGGCACTAGGTCCAAACATGGACCGATGTTCACCAAAATCAATAGGCTTCGTCCTTGGGCCAACATAGGTCTGTGTACCAAATTTCATCAAAATATCTTAATGTTTGCGACCTGTAGCGTATAAACAATATAATTTTGAGGGGACCCTTATATGGGCACTAGGTCTAAAAATGGACCGCTGTTAACTAAAATCAATAGGCTTCGTCCTTGGGCTGATATAGGTCTGTGTACCAAATTTCATCAAAATATCGTAATATTTGCGACCTGCAGCGTATAAACAATACAATTTTGGGAGGACCCTTATATGGGCACTAGGTCTAAACATGGACCGATTCGTCTTGGGCCGACATAAGTCGGTGTACCAAGTTTCATCAAAATATCTTAATATTTGCGACCTGTAGAGTAGGCACAAGAATGCATGGACAGAGACAGACGGACGGACGGACATCGTTAAATCGAAATAAAAAAAATTCTGAGCCGATCGGTATACTATAAGGTGGGTCTAGGACCAATATTTTTTGATGTTACAAACATCAGCACAAACTTATAATACCCTGACCACATAGTGGTGTAGGGTATAAAAATATTGCAACAGGTCAACGAATACTAAACGAAAGTTGTGATTGATTTTATATTTTTAATGCGTCATCACTTCATTTATTGCTTGACATGTAGTGGCATTATAAAAAATAATACGTAAAAACCACTCATCAAAAACAATGAACGTATAAATAACAATAGCATTAGTTATTGTTTTATTAATACATGGCAAAAGCAATGAATGGTATGAATGCACAGTAAAAACGAATACACTCAAACCGTTCTGTTACACAGTTTACGTGTATAATACGAGTTTATATGAGAAGGCTTATTGTGAAATATAATAAATTTTAAAAATAAAACTTACCATATAACTTTTTTAAATATACCATCATAACCTTAAAACGTTCAGGAGATGATCGATGAGATTATATTTCAGATTTTTCAAAAAAAAAAAATTAAAGGGATGCATTAAATGGACTAATTTGCAATTTACAAACTGAAGACAAAAATGGATAACTCGTTGATATATGGTAAAAACTCCGATATGGATAGTCCCTATTTCCTGCCTTTTAAAAGAAATTACGGTTATGAAATCTTATTAATTTGAGAAATTTTGAAAACCTTCGACTTACCCTTGCGCTCATGGTTATCGGTTTCTTTAAGAAATGAGTATCTATTACAAGCTGTCTGGCGAGGTTCTTTACATAGTTTTTTACAATCCATATCATAGGTGGGATAACATATCCGAAGACCATCTTTAGGATGTGGATTATAAGCCGGTTTACGTTTTGGTGGTATAACAGTTGCCATCGATTTGCATTTGCTTTGTTTGCCATGATCTATATCTTTCTTGCTATTTTTACCACTCTTAGAGCTAAAATGATGTATAATACCAAATGAGTTCATGTTTTTATTTCTTAAATTGTGTAGTGCCGTTGGAGAAGTGATTTTAGAATTAGATGTTTTTGCGCCATTTAAAGCTAAAGTACTAAACCATTTTTTGTTGTTGCTACAATTAGGTTTAGTCTCTCTTTTTGGTGTTCCACATTGTATTTTAGAGTCTGACTTCTTTGAGCCTAAAGGTGAAGACGATGGTGACTTTTTGCATTTATTTTTATATTTTTTCTTAGATTTTCTACAGGGACTGGGAGAGGAAGACCCCTTATTTTTACAGGGATGTCTGTTTTTCATTTTGTCTGTTTTGCAAGGATCCACATTTTTATTTTGACTAGCACATGGGCTACTCTTTTTCTTCATGCAGGGGTCTTGTTTTTGCTGACTATTGCATGGATCTGATTGCTTCTTCTGTTTGCAAGGATCTTCTTTTATCTTACTAGAACATGGACTCTTTTCCTCTTTCTTATTGTCTACACATGGTTTGCTATTTTTATCTTTGCAAGGATTTTCCTTTTTGTTACTTTCTCCCTTCTTCACCTCTTTCTTACAAGGATCTTGCTTTTGTTTACTTTCTCCACATGGATCTTTTTTCTTACAAGGATCTTCCTTTTGTTTGCTTTTCCCACATTGATCTTCTTTCCCTTTCTGCTTGGAAGGATTTTCTTTCTTTTTGTTTTCTTCGCAAGGATCCTTCTTTTTCTTACAAGGATCCTTTTTTTTCAAATCACCACATGTCTCGGAGTCCTTTTTGCAGGGATCTTTATTCCATTTAGGTTTATGTTCTTTATGTTCATCTGAACAAGGATTATTCTTATCCTTTCCCTTTGCGAATTCCATAGAAATCTTTGAAGATTTTTGAGCTGAACTTGATGATCCAATTGTTTCACTGGCTTTCTTGCAAGGACTCTTCTTTAGATTGCTACAATCATCATCTTTCTTACACTTGGGAGAAATACATCCACTGGGTATTTTTTGTTTCTTATTTTTTGCATTTTCATCTTTTTGACGTCTCAATTTTTCCATTTCATCTTTACAGGGATTGGGACACTCAGCAGGCTTACAAGGATCATCTTTTTTACAATCATCCCTAGCTTGTTTCATGGTAGAATTCACTTGAACTGCTGATTTATCGTCACTTGCTTTCTTGCAAGGAGTTTTCATCAGTTCGCTACAACTATCGTCCTTTTTGCACTTAGGAGAAACGCAACCAGTGGGAATTTTATTTAGATTTCTTTTATCGTTTTCATCTTGTTTATGTTTAAGTTTTTCCATTTCATCTTTACAAGGATTTGGACACTGAGGTGTTTTACAAGGATCATCTTTCTTACATCCTCCCTTATTGGCCTGTTTTACTGGTGGGGGGCAGGGCTTAGGCGATTTAGAAGCATTAACTTTTGAATCTCTCCGATATGTGGGTGCACTACAACCTTTAACACTCATCTCATGGTGACGATTAACTGCACCGACGTTTTCAGTTTTCTTTAACTGATTTGTACGTCTAGCTAAAGCTTCTCTTCTCTTGACAGCTTCTATTAAAGCCTTGTTGTAAGCATCACAACTCATTAAAAGCTCCTCAGCTCCAAACAAATTGGATAATAATGGTAAATTATAATTAGACTTACATTTTGACTTTCTATTACTATTAGGCGCCATTTTCATATCTGAATGAGAAGAACGTTTTGGGGGAATTGCCAACATAGATGAATTAATACTTTCATTTTCACTTATGGCACTAATAGAAGGACTTCTCAATTTTTGTTGCATTGTATTGCTTCGGGTAGAAAACGATTTCCGAATTACATTTATAGGAAATGTTATATCTGTTAAAGAAGAACTTTGAATTTCAGCAAACGGATTCTTGTTATGCCATTCAATTTCTTCTAAATTCAAGCTTGAGGCATCAATTTTCATAATAGAAGCCATACTTAAAGGATCACAAATACTTGTATTATTCAAGGCTAAATCTAAAATATCTTTAGCTTCGCTATCTCCTGTCTCAGTTAATGTAGGACAAATTTTCAAACCTGGGATTATCTCTCCAAGTAAATTGGCATTAACAGACATTTGAATAGACTGTAAACAACATTGTTGTAAGGCTTTTTCTACTGCAGCAGCTAACCGATCCAAATTATCCATGTTGTTTCCGTTTAAGGGCACTAGACTACTGTTTTTACTATCTGAAAAAGAATATCGAGTAGGGACCGTAATTTCAGTTAGCTTTTCATGTTTTTTATTCTTTTGAAAATTTTGTAAATTATTTGGCGCTTCATTATTATGAACAATATTTTGTCTCTTTTCCACATTTCCGGAAATGTTTTTATTCTCCTGAGACCTGTCTAGCTTTAATTCATTTTGATATTTACCAGTTTCAAAAGAGTGTTTTAAGCTGTTTCTTTTTCCTTTATTTTGCATGTTTTTATGATTTTTAATACGTGTAATGGAAACCTCTCTCAATGCTTCGCTAAAAGCTTCAATTTGTCGAAGATTTTTACGTTTAGCAAATATTGAGGTTATCGTTTTTCTCATTAGATTTTCATCAGCATCTTGCCAATTTAGAGGGATCAATAAAACTTTAGTGGAATTGACACTCCAAGAATTTAAATCAATTAAAGCTATGGGCAATATAGAACTAGAACTTTCTATATTTTTATATTTCTTTATTGAATTTCCTTTCAATTTGTCTTTATCGGCCGCTTTTGTAAAACGATTTCTAGGTTTATCCAATTTATTGACACTATAAAATCTTTGTAAAGTTAAATTACGTGATAGTGAACTGTTACTGTAACGATGACATTGTAAGACTTGAACCAGAGATGTGTACCGTCGAACATTAGAACTAAATGATAGTTGCCGTGTGATCTGAAATTATTTGACAATTTAATATTAGATAAATATTTAATAGAAAAGAGTTTTGGTCTTAACCAAAATTGGTTAGCATGATATAAACACTCATGAGGTGGTATAAATTAAAGATTTGCAGTAAACAAAATTTAAATTTATGATTTCATCAATTGGAAAAGTTTGCATTGTATAAGATTTTTTATGTAATAAACTATTATATTGTTACGAAATTGGATTAGCCTAGTATAGAAAATTCTGGAATTTTAGAGGAAAAATATCCCAAGGAACGGGATTTATAAATCCCATCAACCTGGCAACGCTACATTTAAGTATACACCACGACATATAGAGTTGTGAAATTTCGATACTTTTTGAGTACTCAATACTACTCAATACTTTTCAATTCAGTACTCGATACTACTCAATACTTTTAACGGTTTTTGAATTTAAAAATAAAAATGTTATTAATTCTTATTTAATAGGAAAAATAATAACAATTCACATACACGTGTTAAATAATTACTTTTACTTACATGTTAATTAATTTAAAACAATTTAAATAAATTAATTAAATAATTTTTCCCAAAAATTCGTTACAAATTTCTTTGCTTCATAAATAGAGTTGTATTTTCAGAGTTGTATTTTTAGAGTAATATTTTTAGAGTTGTATTTTCATTCGACAAATACACATTTCTACCGAAAATTGCATCTTTAAAAGTATTGAGTAGCACCGTTTCAGTATTGAGTACTCAAAAAAACAGTCAGTATTGAGTACTCAGTACCGGAATATTCAATACTTTTACAACTCTAACGGCATATGCTATAATATGCTCATTTTGTTCCTATACGTTTTACGAAATGTACGAAAATGTTCAATAATGTAACAAGACATTTTTAAAAATTGTTGCTAATTAATTGCTTATTAAAGAAATATGACAGCAACTGTCAGTCAATAGTCTAGAGAACACGTAGACTTATACAGAGCTCATAAAATCTCGCGAGTTTTCTATATCGTGAAAGTTTTTTGTTCGATTTTGAGATCACATATTATCACATTTTCTTTTAAATTATTCATAAATTTTAGCTCCATAATACACTAAAAAAAGTCAGTAAAGTCAGCAAAAAATGTTGCTGTCAGCAAATTTTTAGTCAAGAGCGTGCTTGTAAAAAAGTTGGTAATTTCAGCAAGCTGATTTTTACCAAAAAAATAGTAATCTCAGCAAAAGTTTTGCTAACACTTAGTCGATTGAAAATAAAAAAAATCCTTGCTAAAATCACTAAACTTTTTGCTGAATATTAGTAGACTAAAAAAAATCAAAAAATTTTTAGAGAAATTTTATAGTTAATTTATTTGCTGAAAATTTAAATATAGAAATTGTGTAGAGTTGTTTTTTTTATAAATGCGGTTATCAGCACAACTTTTGTAGCAAAATAAATTAGTAAAACATTTGTTCAAAATTGGTTTAGTGCTAAAAAAAAATATAACTAAAACTTTTGCTGAAAACGGAATTTCAGCAAAAAAAATTGCTAAAAACTAGTACACTAGATATACAAACGTTTTACTAATTTTTCTACTATCTTATTTTTTTGAGTGTATAAGTTTTCGATCGCAGTTAAATTACAGAAGAACCAGAAAGGTATAATTAGTTTGTACATAACGTGCCGTGTCTGTAATGTAACGTGCCTTGCCGGATGAACCTGTTGAAAACAGAATTTTCGTTATCCGTTAAGTGACAGCGAATTGACAGCTGATATTTTGAGATCTGCGACGAACGGCTTAAACCGGATAATCCGAGCCGCCGTCTAATTTTTATCACCGCCGCCGTCGAGATTTTTTTACACGATAAAAATCTAAAAATAGTATATACCCAGTCAGAAATCGCCAGTGGTACAAAAAATCAAGCACTGGCATACCACTGGGTAACCACGGTATTAAAAATAAATGACTGGCAGAACACTCATTTGGGACGCTTTGCCAGCGTTTGCGAAAAGCGTTTTACCAGTATTTTTTTTACAAAAATTTCGGTGGTTTATAAAAAAAACCACTGGCAAAGAATTGGCTTAGAGTGATATGCCAAGGTTTGCAACCAGTGGTTATCCAGTGCTAACTAGCCAATGCTACCAGGCGTACAAAAATCAATTCACTGGAAAACCAATGATTTTATAAAAATGCTGACGCTTCGTTAAAAAATGTTTTTAGTCAGAAGGTTCCGAGTTCAAATCAGGTTGCAAGCAAAAAAATTTTTTTTTGGATTTTTTTTAATTTAAAATTTTTTTTGTTTTATAAAATCAATTTTTTTATTTGTGGGAAAGCTCCTTCAAGACCAACTTTTTTTTTGCCCTCCCAACACTGGCATACTATGTAGTTACTAAAAATTGTTTGCCAGTACTAGCATTTTGGCACAGCCAGTAGTTGTCCAGCTATTATCACTCATTTATGTGTTTAGCCATTAAATATTATATGTCTCGTTAGCTCAGTGGGTAGAGCAATCGTCTACCAATCTGACGGCCTGGGTTCAAATCACGGCAGGACCAAAAAAAATACATATGAACATTTTTTTAATTTTATTTTGGAAAATATATTTCCAGGCCACCTATTTATAGGTTTTGCCAGCGTTTTGCCAACGTTTAAAAATTTTGTTCCTCCAGTGCTTTTCCGGCGCTTTTTGAACAGCTGATAAAAACAATTTACCCAAATTTACACCAAGAAAAAGTCTGGGCTTTTTCGTGCAAGAAGAACAAGAATATTACTCTCTCATGACAGCTCTCATTTACCCAATTGTGTAGTAAGAAAACGCTTTTTGGTAAAATTGGGATCCCGCGGGATCCCAATGTTGAGTACCCGAACACAGCTATTATTAGATTTTCGTTGATGTTGTCTAATTGGGTTTTTTTCAATTTGCTTATTTGTTTCACATTCAATGTAAATAGATCATTATTAATTATTAACCCATAAAGGCATATGATTTTTTCAATTTTTATTATCTGAATTTTCATTTACATTCATAATTTTTAATTTTTCTGAGTCATTTCTGAATAAATTTTTGACAAAATGTATTTTTAGACTGCTCAACTTTGATTCTAAAACAGAGTGTTTTTTAGTCCGATAATGGCATGGAACATTCCTCTAATTTGGGACGATATGGAATGAGATGCGGAGTGGAAAGTGAACAATTAATACAGGAAATGAAATAAAATAGAATAGAGAACGAAATTTACATTATGGGAGTGTGTCGATTTGTTTAAAAAAAATAAGTCGCCTTATGGGTATTACATAAAAATTGATTCTTTGGGATACCTCTCGATTTTTGATTCAATGTTGGCAGGCAATACCGTCAAAATATCATTATCGCTCAAACCCTTTTCAACTGACTATTTTATAATTAAAATACCATTACCGAAATAACTGAAATATCGTTATCCTTAAAATAAATGATATATCAGTACTCTTAAAATTCCGTTACCGAAATCATTGAAATACTGTGATCCTTAAAACACCGCTGTTATTTTAATTTCTCCGATTTTGGTTGTTGCATGTAGTTATTGAATATTTTATATATATTTAGCTGACAAGTTGTTTTCTTGTTAGCATTTTTTGCAAAAAAATTTCAGCAATAACCCAAATATCGTTAAGTTTAAAATACTGTTACCGAAATAAATAAGATACCGTTATCTTTAAAATACCATTACCGAAATAAATGAAATAGCATTAGCTTAAAAATATCGTTAACGAAATAATCTAATAATACCGATAACCGCATCATTTCGGTTAGCAACCCTGATTTTATATTATTTTTTTTTAAACAAGCCGATCTTTTCAAATTGCTGCTCAAATTGTTGCTCAACTCATTGACGGCAGCTGCTCATATTACCACCCATTCGGATGACCACTTCGTTTTTTTTTTTTTTTAATGAAGAAGCCAAGTTCTTTTTGCTAGATAATTTGAATAAGGGAGACAAATTTTTATGCTCGCTGATTTTTTTTATATGAGCAGGAGCGGGCGAGCTAATGCCATCCCTATGTGATGGAAAAATTTTGCAAACAGATTAATGCTGCGATTCCACTTCTAAAGTTAATCTGATAAAAAGTGGATTAACTGCTTACTATCAGCGCAATCATAATCAGTTCATCAATTGCTTACTAAGTTGCTTTTCATTTAAACGCAGTATAGGAATAATAATGAACCATAAACTAACCATAATATTCAAACTTTAAATCTTAGTGTAAAAATTTAATTTGGAGAAAAGTGATAGTTTTCTATACGCGCCGTTGTCGATATTTCGCAATAATTTTTTATCCACACTAATATCGTGTTTAAACTACGACCAGTTTTTTTTCCAGTAGAACGGTATTTCGAAAATCATGAATAAAATTAATTCTAGATAGGAGTATACTTGATAAGGGCTCTTTCATTTACAGATCACATTAGCAAAAAATTATATATTAAACAAAACTTACTTTCAAAGTTGGTATAAAATTAGCAAATGCTCCCATTTTAATGTCTAAAAGTCTACGTATTAATTTAGTTTATTTTTACCAAAAAGTGTTAACAATTTTTTTTTAATTTTTTTTCTTTTATTTAATTTACACAATAAATTTTCTGACAAATAGTTCAAATTGTTTAGTGAAATGAATTCAACATGAATTCCATAGATTACAATAAATTCAAATTAAAGTGATTTTCTAGAAGTACTTACAAAATACTACTGAGTTGTAGTATCCCAACAAACCAAACGCAATTGTTCGATGTAATTTCGATAGAAAGTTTATTCGAGAATATCATTAACGATAGTAGTTTACAAGTTTATATTAGTTTTTATCATTGATGGTAACCAAAACGATGCGGTTAGCGGTAATGGTATTTTAAGTGTAACGCTATTTCATTTATTGAATAATCACTTTCAATCGCCAAAAGGACAAATTTAAAAATAACAGTAACGGTATTTTAAGGATAATGATATTTCATATATTTCGGTGAAGGTATTTCAAGGATATCGATATTTCATATATTTCGGTGTCCGTGTTTTAAGGGCAACGGAATTTCAGTAATGTTATTTTAAGTATAACGGTATTTCAGTAATTTAGGTAACGGTATTTTAAGGATAACGGTAGTGAGATGAAAGGGTTTTGAATCGATAATGGTATTTTAGAGATATTGCCAACCCTGGATTTTAGTTTTTTCACAGTGGGTCTCATATTGCAGGGTTAACTTTAACTCAACTATAAAACGAAAGAAAATGTCAAAAAGTTAATTCATAAACCGTCAATGTGAAACCTAGCGTCAGTTGACTCTAGTTAAAGCTTGATTCATACCCTATCCATACCTGTCCATCCATATCTGATATTTCCCCGTATTGGGGATACGAAATTTCAAAAGAAGATTTACAAAAAATTGGCAAAACATATCCCCAATGCTGGGTAATATTAGATAATTTTTAAATTAAATTGGACAATTTTATTTTTACACAAATGATGAAGAGACTTTCAGTTAATTTTAGGTTGTTGGTTTGAATCAATTGGGACTGAGGGCGGGGTATTTCAGTCAATTGTAAAACACAAATAAATTTTTCGGTGTAATGCTAATGATATCCTTAATGTTGGATTTTTTTAAAAAGTCGAAAAAAGTCACAAAAAAAATTAAGAAAACAATTCCTAAAAATTCCGCATTAATTTTTCTTTTAAAAATTTTGATATTTACGTAGATTTTAATTAAGAGAAAAAATTATAAATATAATTTAAAAAAAAAATCTAGATCCGTTGATAAATGTCAGCAGGTTAATAAAAAATGCAAAAATCTTTAGAGTACAAGTCTTTGGCTACGAGGATATCAATTTTCATTGACAAATTCGTACGATTTTTTAATTCAGGTGTATATGTGTTACTTTATCCCATTTGTACCTACATTAGTCACCCATTCATCCAATCACACCCCATCCATTTTTAAGGAATTCAATATTAAATTAACTATTTACTTGCAATTCATAGTTTTGTTATAAGACTTGACTTATATCTACGTTTTGTTGTTTAAAGCACTCGTAAATTTTTATGCAAAAGAACGCACTATGCATATTAATTATCGTAAGACAATCGTAAATTTGTTTTCATTCTTACATATTTTGATATTTAACATACCGGTCAGTTTTAATTCGTTATTTGTTGTGAACGGTTTATTTGAATAAGTACTTAAAAAATAAAAAAATAATTCAACACAATTTTTTAGTTTATTTCAATGTTTATTAAATGACCTCTAACATGTTAAGAATAATTTGGTATTTTTTGTTTTCGGTAGTACTAAATGTAAGTGATGTATTAATTAAAATTAAAAAAAAATAATAATAAAAAAACGTTAATTTAACCAAATGATCACGAAAAATGTAATTAATAGGGCAAGGAATTTCATGCACTTAAAAATGGAAAATATGCGCCTAAAATATGCGGCTAAAAAAGAAAAATATTCATTAAAAATATAAGAAATATGCACTAAGAACTATTATTTTTGCAAAAATAATGCAATTTAAAACTTAAAAATATATTTATGTTAGTTATTTTGCAAACAGACACAGAACTCGAAGATTTTCCATAGGTCAATAAGGTTTTTAAGAATGTTTATTTTGAATGAATCAAAATATAAAAATTTTAATTTTTTATATTTTTTTACAAAATAAAAAATGCTCCTAAAAATTAAAAATATGCATAAATATGCATTAAAAAGCACAAAATATGCATTAAAGAGGCACCAAATATGCATTTAAAGTCAAAATATCCAAAAACATGCATTTATGACAAAATATGCAAAAATACGCAACTACAACGATGCCATTTTGTTCTTAATTTGATGATTCGGATAAATATTTAGTCCATATTAGCTTTGGACTAGGCTTTCCAGTATCGATTTCGGTAATACTGAAAATGTCGAAATTCGAGCCATTTTAGCAAATTCGAAATACCGATTTTAGAACGATACCGATTTCGGTATTGCATACAATTTTTTTTTTGTTTATTATTTTAATATTTTATGTATTTTTTAAGAGAAATTTTAACAAATTTGACAATAATTCTGTTTTTGTGTTTGCCATTCTTTACAAATTTTATATTTTAAAGATGCAAGCATTAATAAATACGAATATATTGCATTTTTACTCAATTAGAACTTTGTACAACGCAAAAACTAAAATTAACCCAGCCAAAAAATGTCTGATTAAGATTACTTATAAATAGTATGACTTTTGTAAGGGTTATATCCACGAGTTTTAATTAATTCAAACAAAAATAATGTTTTTCCTAAAAATGTTCTTGATTAAAAGATTAATCTAACAAACATTTGTTCACTTTTGTGTCTACGATTTCCCAGTATTGGAAAAAACTTTCTAAATTTTCTAAAATAGAATAATAAAAAAATTATTTTTGATTAATGTTGATTTTCTTGATTCTCGCGAATGATCATTTTTTGTTTTTATTCAGGATTTAAAAATGTTTTTTTTTTATTTACGTATTAATTTTAGACAATAATGTCTTCCCGAATCAAAAAAGTATAACAATAATTCGTGCGAATTATCTTTATATTTTTTGATTCGCGAATTTATTATCTTTGAAAATAATTATTTTGAATCAATTCTTCAAAGCTCTGATCTGATTTATACTTCGCAAATTATCTCTTAAAATAAATTATTCAGTCGAATCAAAATTAAATCCATGTAAATTTTACCAAATCATTATCTCACTTTGTTCAATATCAAATCATTGATTTAAAATTATTTTAAAATATTCACTGATTCATAAAATGAATAAATTTTTAATCGTATTAATTCAAAAAAGAATTATATTTTTCAAGCTTTGAATGAAACACAAGAGAGAAGATTAAGCCTGCTTGGAATCAATATTTTTCGTACACAATTTTGAAATTTTGAGATGTGCTATATCTAAGTTGGCTCGCTAAATAAGAACATTTATATGAATACCGAAAATACCGAAAATTCGGTACTGAAAAATTTTAAATACGGAAATACCGATTTCTCAATACCGATTCGGTATTGGAAACCCTACTTTGGACTATCGACAAAAAACATGCATTTGCATGGAATCCCTTGCCCAAGTAATTAATAAAGCCGTAAATGTATTTGACATTTCGCGCGAGATAACCCCCCGTTTCCACATGCAAGTGCAAGTTCGAAAAACTCAATACACTCACACTTTTTCACTAATACTATCACACTTATACGACTTGCGGCTCAACTTGCAAGTAAATTTTGAAGACAGACGATTTTTGCCACTTCCGGCAAGTGAAATGGCAGAATAAAGAAAACAGTGTTGCCTAGTAATGTTTTCCATTAATTTACTAGTATTTGGTAAAGTAAAAGTTGTAATGCAACTGATTTTGTATTTATTTGTAAAAAAGTAAAAAAGAACACAACGACATATCTTAATGGTAATTTAAAATATTAATTTTATAAGTTTTTGAAATTCTTAAGAACAAATTTTTTCCCAGCTTTGTTAGAATATTGAATACTTGGCAATACTGGAGTGCTATTTACTGGCAACCTATGCCTTCGACGACATTTTAAAAATGAACTTGCAGCAAGTAGTGTGGACACATGTAAAATTTTCAAGTTTTTTTGGTAATTTTCGAAATTTTCGCTGATAATACGTATTCTCAACTTGCAATCAATCCACTTGCATGTGGAAACGGGGGGTAAACCTAACAAGAAAGATATCCTTGAATGGGACCCTCAGATTTTGATAAAATTTGAATGTGTGATAGAGCGAACAAAAGTAACACACATGTTTACATTTTAAGAGGCCCAATTTCAAAACTAGGAGGAAAAATCGGATTCTAATTAATAATTTTGCTTAGCTCTATGTTATTTATATCTCATGTGGATGTACTTTTTACAGCAGATTTACGCAGGCGGTAAATTTAACCGCTTTCGACTTTTAAGGCCCAATATTTAACGAAATCAAATTAAGGAAAAAGGCGATTCCAAAAAAATGTATTCAAGTACCCATATTTAGCTTAAGTCAACTTTGGTAAAGTTCCATCTCTACAGAGAGAGAATTTTGCTGGACGAGTCTTAATGCACATATACACGGGATACAAATCTCGTAGAATTTGCGATAAATTTGTCATCTCTAATATTTTTGGAACTAATTTTTATCGTAAAAGTACCATCTCGAGTTGTCTAGTATTTGTTTTAATTAAAATTTTTGTATTTGAAAGAATAATACTTAGCCTAATTTCTTAAAACACAACGCCTCACTTCACCTAATTTTTTATAATTTTGTATTTTTTAAAACACGGTGATGAACCCGGTGATTGTCCGTGTTGACTTACGTAGTTTTCAAACAAAATTATATGAAAAAGTAAATTTTGCAAATCACAAGGCGTTATTTTTAAACTTCAATTGTCAAATCTTTCACTTGAATTTTACAGGTGTTGAATGAAAAGTAGTGCAATAATACACAAAAAAAAACTGAAAAAACACTACAAATACCCTAAGTAACGACAATTACAATTTAAAAGGTAAAAATATCTTATCCAACAGAATAAAAACAAATGTAACACCACTACTTATTTTAAGAATTTTATATTTTTATTGTTAAACATTAATAAAATTACACAAGCACACTGTTAAACACATTTACAATCACATTTTAGCACTAATTCTAATTCTAATTTATTAAAAATTAGAATTTTCAAATAAAAATTTTTTTATTTGTTTTTTGGTTTTCTTTTTTGTTTACATTTTTATTCTATTTTTAAGGGATGCCAAGAATAAATTATATGAATCCCTACAAAAAAGTGTTAAAATTGCTAAATTTTTTCATAAAGATGGCAACTCTTAAACGTAATGATTTGACAATGCAAGTGATAACGTAAAAAATCAATCACGAATACGTAGGGATTTATAAAATACCATTTTTCAATCCCCGCGTTAGGCGAGTGAAGTGAAGTGTTGGTGATGTGATGAACGCAGGTGATTTACAAAACTAGGACATATGTTTTTCTCCAAATACCAAAAGGTGCATTTAATAAACTGAAATGTTCAATAATTTTACAAGACTTCTTAGAAATTGTTACTAATTAAAGAAATTATGTATGAAAGCAATTGTAAATGGCCTAGAGATTACACTTCATAGTTATACAGACTCGACCCCTTCGATTTGGTTGAATTTTGGTCAGAACTTTTCTTTCATCATATAACGAAGTTTTGCCAAAGGAAAAAAATTACAAATTTTTTTTTCAAAAGTTATGCAATATTTAAAATTTCAAAAAATGTCATAACTTTTCTAATTTTGTGCGTTGTTACGAGGTTATTTTTTGAATATCTCGAAAACTATAATAGCTACAAAAGTGGTTCTTAGAGGATATTTAGCCGTATTACAAAAAACTTTAAACTTTTGCAATTTTACAATTTTAAAAATCGAAAAACTCAAAAACCTATTTTTTTTTGCTCAATTTTTTTTAAATAAAACCTCTAACTGATCTTAAAACATCCTTAAATTTTCAAGAGGGCGTTTTTTTTTTTAAAAAGATATGAATTTTTGAAATTTTTTATTCTCTTTTTTTAAGTTTAATCTTAATACAATAAAATTACACAAATATCCAATTTTGAAATTTTGAGCAATAAAAAACAAATTGAAGACTTTAGAAGCACAGAAAAATTTTTAAATCGAAATTACGCTTTTATTTTTTTGGTAATAGTTTGAAAAACAAATAATGTAAGAAACGGCACACTCTTCCATTTATCTATACATGTGTGTGTGTATGTGCCATTTCTAAACTTATTTGTTTTTCAAACTATTACCAAAAAAATAAAAGCGTAATTCCGATTTAAAAACTTTTCTGTGTTTCTAAAGGCTTCAATTTGTTTTTTATTGCTCAAAATTTCAAAATTGGATATTTGTTTAATTTTATTGTATTAAGATTACAACGATACAATAGATAGCACACCCCTTGTGAACAACCTAATTGTTTTTAATCCAAATCTGCAACCCGCTATCTAAAATACTCAAAAAATTACAAAACAAGTTATTAAGGAATAAAGATAGGTTAAATAAATTTAAAAAGAAATAATGTTCAACACACTTCTTCTTTGAAACAGAAACATCAATATAAAAATTTGCAATAACCCTCTTCATTTAATGGGGAATTATTAACGAAATAATGAACATCTATTTATATTAAATAAATACTTTTAACTTGGATATTTTGCCATTAATAATACGTGTACATACGAGTATTACCACCAAAGTGCATTCGGCTGAGCTTATAAAGAATTTTAACGACACACTTAGAAACCTTGATAGAATTTTTAATTGTAATTGCAAATATTTTAATTGTAAATTGTTTTTAGTAAACAAAATGTTTTCTTCTATTACAGCATTTAGCATTACAAATTGAAGCTTATCCAGCTACCTCCACAGAAGCTACCACCCATATTGTCAGCTATGTGAATCAGCGTAAAATACAAAAAAATAGTCAATCAACAAAGAAAGGACAACACAATGAATTTGATGAATTTGATTTTGAAAATTTTCGTTCAAACTTAACAGCTAAAGATAATCCAGAAATGCATGGTGCTCTGCAACAACTTTTTGGTAGATTTGTAGAAAATTTTGAAACCAATTTAGGTAATTTGGATAATGCTATACCACGTACTGGAAATTATAAAGAAAATGTTAAGGGAAATGAAATTTCATACAGTGATGATTTAATGGAAGATCAAGCCAATACGCTGGAAAATGGTTTTGGTCAAAATGAACAACACGAGTCTCCAAAGAATGAGATCATGTGGCAACGTTCTAAACAAAGTATACCCGTTTTAGAGTCCGTTAGACATTTGGTTAACAGTGTACGAGATGGTCATCTTAATCATACAGAACATGTGCAACGGCATCGCACTTTGTTAAGTGAAATGCAGCCAATCGGTGATCATAACACTTCAATGGCTATAGAGACCGAAGAAGAACGTGAAATGGTTAATGTCAGTTCAGATTTACAATTTCTAGAAGTTTTAGGTACTATTGGCAGTAAAGTATGGGGATTCTTATCGAATTTAAGACAAGTTTTTGCTGCCAGCAGTGCTAGTGCAAGCGCTGCTCTATCATCTTCAAGCTCATCAAGTAGTTCATAATGGCATAAGATGGGAAAAAAGTAATTCGTTTTATTATTGTACTTTTATAAGGCAAATGTTATAAAAAAACATATAAACTGTGATTAATCATTATATAAAATTAAATTAAAAAAACTGCAACGTTATTAGTTTTAACCAGGGTTTTAATAAATAAATACATAAGTACGAATAAATAATTTAGATTGGAAAAACAATAAACAAAAGGTTTGTTTTTTTCGAATTTTATATATATGGGCATATCTACGGAGCCTGGAGATTCCATGTAACTCAGGACTTAAACCATTTTAATAACAATATATAATATTTTTGATGGTATCAGCATTTTCGAGGCAACGAATTTAAACAGGCGGACATCTTAAATTTTAATATTTATACTGTTGATGTGCTCTACTCAATTAAAAACTACCCTAATTTACCATAATTTTGCTTGTAACTTTCAAAAGTTTTTCAACTCTTTTGGGTATAACTTTTTTAGCATAAGAGGAAATTGCCTGAAACAATAATTCTGATGTTAATCTCACACTTTTTGAAAAAAATATGTGCCCTCAATTAGGAACAAATGGTAGTTCTTTAAAATCTGTAACTCTGTTCTTTGAATAAAGAGTAATTTCAGAGATTTTTAATTTTTGCGCTTCAGCCTCAATGTAATTGAAAATTTTTTAATACTAACATATAACTGACAAATAAAATAAATCAGGTCAAATTGAAATAAATAAAAATAAATTGAAATTCAGAAATAAAGAAGATGTGACAATCTCTATATATGAAAGAATAACGTGACTGACTGACTGACTGACTGACTCAACATCGCCCAGCCCAAACCGCTGAAGCTAGGAAGTTGAAATTTGGTATGTAGGTTCCTCTTTCGGCGTAGACATCCGCTAAGACGGGATTTTTGGAAATTCCTACCGGAACGGGCAAAAAGGGGAAAAGTCTCCCCCTTGGCGGCCTGCCAAAACCCCTTTGGCTAGACAGCTGAAATTTAAGATATGTGTTCCTTGGAGTATGGGCTAACTTTTCTGTAAAATACTTTTTGGAATTTTGGACAGGGACGTTGTAAAAATGGGGGTTAAAAAGGGGCAAAAGGCCCCCCTTGACGGCCTGCCCAAACCGCTGGAGGTAGGAAGTTGAAATTTGGTATAAAGGTTCCTCCACTATCGTAGACATCCACCAAGACGGGAGTTTTGGAAATTTTTACAGGGACGGGCAAAAAGGGGAAAAAGTCTCCCCCTTGACGGCCTGCTCAAACTGCTGGAGCTATCAAGTTGAAATTTGGTATGTAGGTTCCTCGACCGGTGTAGACGTCCGTTGAGACGGCATTTTTGGAAATTCTTATCGGGAGGGGCAAAAAGGGGACAAAAAAAGTACCTCTTTCCAAAAAAGTACCTTTTCCCAAAAAAAGTACCTTTTCCCAAAAAAAGTACCTTTTTCCAAAAAAAGTACCTTTTTCCAAAAAAAGTACCTCTTTCCAAAAAAGCACCTTTTCCAAAAAAAAGTACCTTTTTCCAAAAAAAAGTACCTTTTTCCAAAAAAAGTACCTTTTTCCAAAAAAAAGTACCTTTTTCCAAAAAAAGTACCTTTTTCCAAAAAAAGTACCTTTTTCCAAAAAAAGTACCTTTTTCCAAAAAAAGTACCTTTTTCCAAAAAAAATACCTTTTTCCAAAAAAAGTACCTTTTTCCAAAAAAAGTACCTTTTTCCAAAAAAAGTACCTTTTTCCAAAAAAAGTACCTTTTTCCAAGAAAAGTACCTTTTCCCAAAAAAAAGTACCTTTTTCCAAAAAAAGTACCTTTTTCCAAAAAAAATTCCTTTTTCCAAAAAAAGTACCTTTTTCCAAAAAAAAGTACCTTTTCCAAAAAAGTACCTTCTTCAAAAAAAAGTACCTTTTTCCAAAAAAAATTCCTTTTTGCAAAAAAAGTACCTTTTTCCAAAAAAAGTACCTTTTTCCAAAAAAAAGTACCTTTTTCCAAAAAAAAGTACCTTTTTCCAAAAAAAGTACCTTTTTCCAAAAAAAGTACCTTTTTCCAAAAAAAGTACCTATTTCCAAAAAAAAGTACCTTTTTCCAAAAAATTGAAGCTTATCCAGCTACCTCCACAGAAGCTACCACCCATATTGTCAGCTATGTGAATCAGCGTAAAATACAAAAAAATAGTCAATCAACAAAGAAAGGACAACACAATGAATTTGATGAATTTGATTTTGAAAATTTTCGTTCAAACTTAACAGCTAAAGATAATCCAGAAATGCATGGTGCTCTGCAACAACTTTTTGGTAGATTTGTAGAAAATTTTGAAACCAATTTAGGTAATTTGGATAATGCTATACCACGTACTGGAAATTATAAAGAAAATGTTAAGGGAAATGAAATTTCATACAGTGATGATTTAATGGAAGATCAAGCCAATACGCTGGAAAATGGTTTTGGTCAAAATGAACAACACGAGTCTCCAAAGAATGAGATCATGTGGCAACGTTCTAAACAAAGTATACCCGTTTTAGAGTCCGTTAGACATTTGGTTAACAGTGTACGAGATGGTCATCTTAATCATACAGAACATGTGCAACGGCATCGCACTTTGTTAAGTGAAATGCAGCCAATCGGTGATCATAACACTTCAATGGCTATAGAGACCGAAGAAGAACGTGAAATGGTTAATGTCAGTTCAGATTTACAATTTCTAGAAGTTTTAGGTACTATTGGCAGTAAAGTATGGGGATTCTTATCGAATTTAAGACAAGTTTTTGCTGCCAGCAGTGCTAGTGCAAGCGCTGCTCTATCATCTTCAAGCTCATCAAGTAGTTCATAATGGCATAAGATGGGAAAAAAGTAATTCGTTTTATTATTGTACTTTTATAAGGCAAATGTTATAAAAAAACATATAAACTGTGATTAATCATTATATAAAATTAAATTAAAAAAACTGCAACGTTATTAGTTTTAACCAGGGTTTTAATAAATAAATACATAAGTACGAATAAATAATTTAGATTGGAAAAACAATAAACAAAAGGTTTGTTTTTTTCGAATTTTATATATATGGGCATATCTACGGAGCCTGGAGATTCCATGTAACTCAGGACTTAAACCATTTTAATAACAATATATAATATTTTTGATGGTATCAGCATTTTCGAGGCAACGAATTTAAACAGGCGGACATCTTAAATTTTAATATTTATACTGTTGATGTGCTCTACTCAATTAAAAACTACCCTAATTTACCATAATTTTGCTTGTAACTTTCAAAAGTTTTTCAACTCTTTTGGGTATAACTTTTTTAGCATAAGAGGAAATTGCCTGAAACAATAATTCTGATGTTAATCTCACACTTTTTGAAAAAAATATGTGCCCTCAATTAGGAACAAATGGTAGTTCTTTAAAATCTGTAACTCTGTTCTTTGAATAAAGAGTAATTTCAGAGATTTTTAATTTTTGCGCTTCAGCCTCAATGTAATTGAAAATTTTTTAATACTAACATATAACTGACAAATAAAATAAATCAGGTCAAATTGAAATAAATAAAAATAAATTGAAATTCAGAAATAAAGAAGATGTGACAATCTCTATATATGAAAGAATAACGTGACTGACTGACTGACTGACTGACTCAACATCGCCCAGCCCAAACCGCTGAAGCTAGGAAGTTGAAATTTGGTATGTAGGTTCCTCTTTCGGCGTAGACGTCCGCTAAGACGGGATTTTTGGAAATTCCTACCGGAACGGGCAAAAAGGGGAAAAGTCTCCCCCTTGGCGGCCTGCCAAAACCCCTTTGGCTAGACAGCTGAAATTTAAGATATGTGTTCCTTGGAGTATGGGCTAACTTTTCTGTAAAATACTTTTTGGAATTTTGGACAGGGACGTTGTAAAAATGGGGGTTAAAAAGGGGCAAAAGGCCCCCCTTGACGGCCTGCCCAAACCGCTGGAGGTAGGAAGTTGAAATTTGGTATAAAGGTTCCTCCACTATCGTAGACATCCACCAAGACGGGAGTTTTGGAAATTTTTACAGGGACGGGCAAAAAGGGGAAAAAGTCTCCCCCTTGACGGCCTGCTCAAACTGCTGGAGCTATCAAGTTGAAATTTGGTATGTAGGTTCCTCGACCGGTGTAGACGTCCGTTGAGACGGCATTTTTGGAAATTCTTATCGGGAGGGGCAAAAAGGGGACAAAAAAAGTACCTCTTTCCAAAAAAGTACCTTTTCCCAAAAAAAGTACCTTTTCCCAAAAAAAGTACCTTTTTCCAAAAAAAGTACCTTTTTCCAAAAAAAGTACCTCTTTCCAAAAAAGCACCTTTTCCAAAAAAAAGTACCTTTTTCCAAAAAAAGTACCTTTTTCCAAAAAAAGTACCTTTTTCCAAAAAAAAGTACCTTTTTCCAAAAAAAGTACCTTTTTCCAAAAAAAGTACCTTTTTCCAAAAAAAATACCTTTTTCCAAAAAAAGTACCTTTTTCCAAAAAAAGTACCTTTTTCCAAAAAAAGTACCTTTTTCCAAAAAAAGTACCTTTTTCCAAAAAAAGTACCTTTTCCCAAAAAAAAGTACCTTTTTCCAAAAAAAGTACCTTTTTCCAAAAAAAATTCCTTTTTCCAAAAAAAGTACCTTTTTCCAAAAAAAAGTACCTTTTCCAAAAAAGTACCTTCTTCAAAAAAAAGTACCTTTTTCCAAAAAAAATTCCTTTTTGCAAAAAAAGTACCTTTTTCCAAAAAAAGTACCTTTTTCCAAAAAAAAGTACCTTTTTCCAAAAAAAAGTACCTTTTTCCAAAAAAAGTACCTTTTTCCAAAAAAAGTACCTTTTTCCAAAAAAAGTACCTATTTCCAAAAAAAAGTACCTTTTTCCAAAAAAAGTACCTTTTTCCAAAAAAAGTACCTTTTTCCAAAAAAAGTACTTTTTTCGAAAAGAAGTACCTTTTTCCAAAAAAAATTCCTTTTTCCAAAAAAAGTACCTTTTTCCAAAAAAAGTACCTTTTTCCAAAAAAAGTACCTTTTTCCAAAAAAAGTACCTTTTTCCAAAAAAAAGTACCTTTTTCCAAAAAAAGTACCTTTTTCCAAAAAAAGTACGTTTTTCCAAAAAAAAGTACCTTTTTTAAAAAAAGTACCTTTTTCCAAAAAATGTACCTTTTTCTAAAAAAATGAACCTTTTCAAAAAAATAAAGTACCTTTTCCCAAAAAAAGGACGTTTTCCCAAAAAACATATATTTTTCCAAAAAAAATACCTTTTTCAAAAAAAAGTACCTTTTCCAAGAAAAAGTACCTTTTCCCCAAAAAAAAGTACCTTTTTCTAAAAAAATTTTCCTTTTCCCAAAAAACATACATTTTTTCAAAAAAATACCTTTTTCAAAAAAAGTACCTTTTCCAAAAAAAAGTACCTTTTCCCAAAAAAAGTACCTTTTTCTAAAAAAATTTTCCTTTTCCAAAAGAAGTACCTTTTCCAAAAAAAGTACCTTTTTCCAAAAAACATACATTTTTCCAAAAAAAACACCTTATTAAAAAAATACCTTTTCCAAAAAAAGTACAAATAAAGTACTTTGTAAAAACACAGTATCTTTTTCCAAAAAATTTCGTTTTTCCAAAAAGTACCATTTAAAATAATATATAATTTCAAAAAAACTACTTTTTTTCCTTCCCCCACGGATATCTCCACTAAAACAAGGTTTCTTTATATTCGGCATAGACGTGCGCTAAGACGGGATTTTTGGAAATTCCTACCGGAACGGGCAAAAAGGGGAAAAGTCTCCACATAAACAGTCTCACAAATTGGAAAAGTGCCTGCCCAAACCACTGGAGGTAAGAAGTTGAAATTTGGTATAAAGGTTCCTCCACTGTAGTAGACATCGACTAAGTTTGTATTTTTGGAATTCCCTACAGGACATGCCAAAAGGAAACTCGGTATGTGAGTTCCTCCTTCTGTGTAGGCGTCCGCTTAGACGGAATTTTTGAAATTCCTATCGGGAGGGGAAATAAGGTAAAAGTCTCCTCCTGATGGCGTGCCCAATCCCCTTTGGCCAACCTAAAATTTTAAATATGTATTCCTTGGAGTAGGACTAACTCACCGGCAACGTAATTTATCTATTTTGGAACAGCAACATAGTAAAAATGGTGGTTGAAAGGGAAAAATGTCCCCACTAACGGCCTGCCCAAACCGCTTAGGCAATGCAGTTGAAATTTGGTATGAATGTTCCTCATCCATCGCAGATAGCCGCGAAGATGGAATTTTTGTAAATTCCTAAAGGGAGGGGCAAAAAGAAGAAAAGCCTCACCTTGGGGGCCGGTAAAAACCCCTTCGGCTAGAAACCTGAAGATTAAAATGTGGGTCCCTGGAGTAAGGGCTAACTTATTAGAAAGATACTTTTTTGAATTTTGGACAGGGTCGTTATAAAATGGGGGCTCAAAAAGGGAAAGTTGCCCCTTAACGACCTGTCCAAACTGCTGCAACTAGGAAGCTGAAATTCGGTACTAAGGTTCCTCTTCCAGCCTAATTCCAACCGGGAGGGACAAAAAAAGAAAAAGTGTCCCCCTTGACAGCCTGCTCAAACTGCTGGAACTAGGAAGCTGAAATTCCCTGTCGATGGATTTTCGGAAATTCCTACCGAGAGGGGCACAAATAGTAAAAGTTGGCTAGAAACCTGAAATGTAAAACATATGTTACTTGGAGTATGGGCTTTTTGGACCGGGAAGGTGCTTTTTGGACAGGGACATTGCAAAAATGGGGATTAATGAAGCGAAAAGTGCCGCTTAAAGGCCTGCCCAAACCGCTGGAAGTAGGAAGTTGAAACTTGGTATTAAAGTTCCTCTCTATTGTAGACATCCGCTAAGATGAGATTTTTGGAAATTTCTACAGGTAGGGTCAAAAACAGGAAAAGTCTCCCCCTTAACGGCCTGGCCAAACTGCTGGAACAAGGGATCTTAAATTCGGTATTTGGGTTCCTTCTCCAACGTTGACGTCCCCTAAGATGGTATTTTTGGAAATTCATACCGGGAGGGGTAAAAAGGGAAAAAACTTCCCCCTTGATGGCCTGGCCAAACTGCTGGATATAGAGACCTAAAATTATGTATGTAGTAGGTTCCTCCTCCAACGCAGACGTCCTCTAAGACGGAATTTTTGGAAATTCCTACCGGGAGGGGTAAAAACGGAATAATTCTCCCCCTTGATGGCCTAACCGAACCCTTCGGCTAGAAACCTGTAATATATAATATGTTTTCCTTGGAGTATGGGCTAACTTATCGACAAGGCATCTCTAGGACTTTGGACAGGAACGTGGTAAAAATGGTGGTTCAAAAGGGGAAAATTGCCCCCCCCCCTCTTAACGTCTGCGTCTTTAGCTAGAAACCTAAAACTTAAAGAACAAGTGTATATGGAACACTAAAATTAAGAAACTAAATAGGAAACGAGTGGAATTGAAACACTACACAAGTTTAACGAAATGGATATAAACGTTGAACGAGTGGAATTGAAATTATAGACAATGCAAATGGATTGGAAGAGAGAATTACCTGTTCAAACACTATCCACGGAATATGAAACTTATATAGCATTGAAACATACTCTCCAAAAAGTTAAACAAATTTTCTAAAAGAGAAAAAACCTTAGAAAAGGAATGGAACTTATATATTCCGATATTTAAACTTCATGTAACGAAGCACCGGTGGAAGAAACCGACGCAGTAAATTTTCCAACTGAATTTGTGAATTTACTTGAATTGCCAGGTCTACCTTTACATAAACTGGAATTAAAAAAAAAAAACTTTAAGGCACGCTAACAACCCTGCTTTACGTTATTTATTTTCATTCAAAACACAAATGAACAAATCTACTTACTATCTACCTAAGTTCGCACTTTACCAAATTATCTTAACATACACACGTATATTGCAATTTATTATGGATTCATTACTAACAATCCACTTTCATGAGAAAAAGTGATCAAATATTTATTTATTTATTTTAAACCCATTGTTGTGCAGAATTATTTATTTGTGGTGGCTGGGTGAAGGCTTTAAATAAAAAAACGAATTTAATAATTCCCCCCTTAACCTTTAAGGCACGCTAACAACGTAGCGGGCTGCGCCCGCTAGTAATAATATATTGTCTATGCGTGAAGGACATAAAATTTATATTTTTTGGAGGGCACATCCGCAGTTTGAGAAATAATTAGTTTCAGTCCTGCATGATCGGTAAGTATCAGTAATACTATTATTGTGTGTAAGTGCTAAATAAATCGTACTATTTATTTTGGTATCCGGAGCCATTTTAAGTTCAATTCTGTAGCTTTTCATAGATTTTTGGAGCTAAAAGTGATGTAGAAACGAAAAGAATAATCCGATCATTTTAGCACTTACACATAACAATATCAATGGCGATATGTATATATTATATATTATAAGCCATATTTTAACCATTAATTCTTTGTGGATGTGCCAGTCAATTAAAAGTCTAATTTTTAGAGTATTGTGCAGCGAAAAGTGACCCCTTAATTCTTTAAATATTGGATGTGCCATTCAATTTTGTGCTGCACTTTTGAGGCGAACTCTATGTGTGCACTAGGTCCAAACATAGACCGATTTAAACCAAAATCAATAAACTTCGACCTTAGGTCGATATAAGTCGGTATCTACATTGACAGACAGACGGACGGAAAAATTAAAAAACAACACTACTTAAAGTCAATAATTGAAATATAGCACGACTATCCAATCTCGAATAAACTTACCGTGATAATTGCAAAACTTTTGTCATCTTTTTTCATTAACTCGAGGTAAAAGTGTGTAAAAACAACACAAAAATAGCCAAAAAAGAAAAGGTTTATTAACTTTGACCTTAATTTGCTCAAAAACCAATTTGGATACCAAATTCGGACTCAGCACGGAAAGGTTACTGCCCGAAAAATCCAAAAATTTTTAAATATTTATTAGCGAAAATGTGTGCTGTTTATAACTTTTTCAGCACTCAAAAAAATTTATTCACGCGAACAGACTACTTCTTTTTAATATGTGCCACTAATTTAAAAAATTTCATTTTTAAAATCTGAAATTTATTTTTTGTATCAATTACCATATTATTGGTCCTGTTTCTTTTATGATATACTCAGTATAAAAACGCATTTTATTTACACTTCAAAAATATCAGTCGTGTATGCATATTCCGCCAATGGTGATTACTAGGGCAAGGAATAGTCCAAAACTAATATGGACTAAATATTTATCCGAATCATCAAATTTAGAACAAAATGGCATCGATTTGTAGTTGCATATTTTTGCATATTTTGTCATAAATGCATGTTTTTGCATATTTCGACTTCAAATGCATATTTGGTGCCTTTTTAATGCATACTTTGTGCTTTTTAATGCATATTTGTGCATATTTTTAACTTTTAGGAGCATTTTTTATTTTGTAAAAAAATATAAAAAATTTAAATTTTTTATATTTTTATTCAATCAAAATAAACATTCTTAAAAACCTTATTGACCTATGGAAAATCTTGGAGTTCAGCGTCTGTTTGCAAAATAACTAACTTAAATATATTTTTAAGTTTTAAATTGCATTAGTTTTGCAAAAATAATAGTTTTTAGTGCATATTTCTTATAATTTTAATGCATATTTTTCTTTTTTTAGGCGCATATTTTTTTTTGCATTTTTAAGTGCATGAAATTCCTTGCCCTAGTGATTACAATCTCAACTAATTTTTCGGAAAATTGAGAAATTCACTGACTTAAAAATTTCGAATTTTCTTAACTAGGTCCAGATAGCTTTGATATAGTGTTTTACCAAAATCTGTCGACGGAAACTGGTAGCGGCGAAAAATTGGTTAATTACAGAGTTAGATGGTTAAAATTTTCGGCAAAAATATTTGTCGTAAAATTCTACTATAAGTCTCTGAAAACATCAAAGTTGCAAATTTAAGTTCAATGCCAGAAATAAATCAAGACTTAAAATGTGTTTAAGGGTTAATTTCTTACTTATTCAGAATTAACGCTCAAATGTCCCACAAACCTGGATTTTAGGAGGAAACCATGTGAATCTTCCATTTTATGTACGAGAACATTTTTGTGGAACATTTTCACCCGCTAACTCTTCAACTTACGGGTCATTTTGTCCCTTTTTTAAACGGGGCCATAAAATTCACTTTAGCAATTTAGGGGGTTGGATAGTTCCACAAAAATGTACCTCGTAGTGTTTTACATAAGTTCACTGAACACACCCAATATCTAAAATGGAAGATTCACATGGTTTCCTAGTGCACATATGTATTAAATCTCCCAGCATCTCCCAATTACTGCTTGCTTAGAAGCAGTTTTGTCAGGGAAAGTTGAGCAGTGAAGCGATTTCATTATTGATGATATCATGCCTGATTTTTGTTCGAGATAGCTCTCGTGAAAGCACTTGTTGCGAGATCCGAAAAGGCATGAATTTACCGCTTTTAATTAGTGTTCCTGTTTTTCTTTTAAAATGTCGATAATTCATGCCTTCCATAGGCGTACCTAGACCATTTTCCTGGGGTGGGCAAGCAACCCTTTCATGTTCGGCTGTTTATTTGCCCATTCTCAGAGTCTTAATCTTAGAAAACACTTTTGACAAAAAAAAACTTAAAAATTATAAAATTTTCATAATTTTCGAAATTCAATTAGGTTGTTCATAAGGGGTGTGCTATCTGTTGTATCGTTGTATCGTCCTAACAAAAAACAGAGTTGTTAAAATTTTTATTTGTGTTTAACAACGATTTTCTATTCAGTTTTCTATCGGTTAGCACACTCAAACATAGGACACTAAACATACGTAAAAATGTTGTATCGTGCTATTCTCAAATGTTGTATTTTTTCAATTTAATTTTTAACAACTCTGTTTTTTGTTAGGACGATACAACGATACAACAAATAGTACACCCCTTGTGAAAACCCTTAATATTTCTGCTATCAAAATCTTCATGTTTTTATAGAAAACTCTGAAAAGTGCATTTATTTATTTTTTTTTTTTTGAGAAAATATTGTACAAGAAATGTATTCCAAGCTATACTCTCAGATTCGTATGAAATTTGGATATTTAATAGAGAAAAGAAATCTAAGATCAACCTGTCTCATGTTTCGTCCACCTCGGACAAACCCATTCTAACCCCATATTTTAACCCATTAAATTTTCATCTTAGAATTTTTGTTTCTGCAATATATTGAAATTTCATCAAAATAGTAGTGTTTAGTTTGAAGTAACTTCCTTGTTAGATATTAACTAATTATTCCTTATTCCATTTTCTATCAAATGCCTTCAGATGCATATTTATGATTTAGTAATTTTTCTTAAAGAAAAACTTTGTTTCTTAAATATTTGTTAAGTAAGAATTTTTCAAACAACATTTCTTATTACACAGAAAGAATTAACAAAATTCTAATTAAATTTTTAAACACCTTTCTCATACCAAATTTGTAAATACAAAAAAAAAACTTTTTAAAAAGGCACCAACAAAGAAATTTGTAAATCCAAAAAAAAATTTTTTTTGTTTTTTGTAACTTTGAATTTTTATTTTTAAACAATTTTTATATGAAAGATAACAATTTACAAACGAGTTACAAATATTTCAAACAAAAAAATTGTTGGAAATAAAATTTTAATTTAAAAGAAAATGTGATTACTTCTACAAATTCCCATTGTTGGTGCCTACTGTTTTTTCTGTGTAAGAAATGTTTAGATTCCTTAGATTCCAACAAACTCTCTTCCTAGGAAACTAGTAGACATTTTCACCAAAAACGCAGAATTGACTGATCTTAAAAAAAAAATAATATTCTTATACTTTTTGCCATCAAAATCATAGATACACAGAAAAAATTTACAAAATTCTGTTTGTAATGTTAAACACCTTTTTTGCATAAACAAACAAAAAATTTTTTAATAAGGCACCAACAATGGAATTTGTATATACAAATCCCTTTTTGTAACTTTTTTGTAATTTGTTAAAAATAAAATCAATTTTTTTTTAACAATGTGTTTTGTAAATACAATAATTTTTTTTTGTAACTTGTTTGTATTTGTTAAAAATAAAAAAATAAAATTCAACAACGAGTTTGTTATATTAAAACAATTATTTGCTTTATGTTTATATTTTTTTGAAATTTTTGTTACAATTTACAAACATTTGAGCAATTTAAAACAAAAAATAAATGATTTGTTTTTTTTTTTTTTCAAAAAATTCTAAGGCTATTTTTTTGATATTTTTGATACAATTTACAAACATTTAATAAAAAAATTGTTAGATATCTACACAGAAAAAATTTACAAAATTCTGTTTGTAATGTTAAACACCTTTTTTGCATAAACAAACAAAAAATTTTTTAAAAAGGCACCAACAATAGAATTTGTATATACAAATCCCTTTTTGTAACTTTTTTGTAATTTGTTAAAAATAAAATCAATTTTTTTTTAACAATGTGTTTTGTAAATACAATAATTTTTTTTGTAACTTGTTTGTATTTGTTAAAAATAAAAAAATAAAATTCAACAACGAGTTTGTTATATTAAAACAATTATTCGCTTTATGTTGTCGTATTGACAAAAAGAAAATACTTTTTTGAAATTTTTGTTACAATTTACAAACATTTGAGCAATTGAAAACAAAAAATAAATGATTTGTTTTTTTTTTGTTTCAAAAAATTCTAAGGCTATTTTTTTGATATTTTTGATACAATTTACACACATTTAATAAAAAAAATTGTTAGATATCTAAGTAAAAAGCCAACAATTTTTTTAATTACTTAAAATTTTGTGATACTTTTTTCTGTGTAAGTCAAAAGCCAACAATTTTTTTTAATTACTTAAAATTTTGTGATACTTTTTTCTGTGTACAAGGTAAATTTTTTTAAATTCTGGGGTGGGCAAAAAGCCGTCTAGGGTGGGCTTTGCCCACCCCAAACCGGCCTAAGTCCGCCAATGATGCCTTCTCGGAAATGCATATTATAAAGCTTTTAAACTACAGTAAAACTCGTTTAACACGAACTCGGTTGACGAATTCTCGGTTAATACGAACCAATATGAAAGTACCGACGTTTTCCTTTAATTTTTCATATAAAAAACATCTATTAATACGAACTGGCTAAAGACGAATCTTCGGTTTAACCGAACTGTTTGTGACAGTCCCACACACTAAATTTCATATTATTTTCCATGTTTAATACGAACTTCTAAAAGACTGGGAATATTAACCATAAATATTTTTCAATTTGACAAATATTACATTTTCCTTGCAGATATTTCCCTTAGAAATGCATTAAAAAGAATTTATTAAAGCAAATGCAATGAAAGGATTAGATTTTTTATTCAAATTTTTAATTGTATTAAAAATCTAAATTATTTTGCGTATAAAAAAATATGTTAGACAAACTTGACCTTGGTTAAGCCCAGTATTTTGTTCAAAAGAGCGAAAAAAAACATTAAAATGCACAAATTTTTTATGGTCTATAAAAAGTTACAATCATAATTAATCCAAATGTTGTCTTTTCCGCTACATTTTCAAATGATCCTGTCTATTAAATTGATGCGAAAAGAAATCCACCGCAATTTCGCAACAATTCCACACAAGTGAAAAATCATTTTTTTTTGTATGGAGTTTGACAGCTTTTTTCGCAAAAGTACGAACAAAATAACGGGCTTAAATATGAACTTCGCTTAAGACGAACTAATTTCTTTGCTCCCCCGGAGTTCGCCTTAACCGAGTTTTACTGTATTTAAAATCATGCCTTCCCGAGTAAAAAAGTTTTGATATAACCATATATTATTTTATGTAATTGCATATAGTAACTTATAGTTCCATATGGCCACATATGCTTTTAAATTCAAGCAGATATACTTTTATATAGTCATATGTTATATATTTTTTCCTCAAAGGTTTTAATATGGAGACATATGTGATTTTATATTTTTACATACTGGCCTACATATAATTGCATGTGCTATATATAAGTACATAAAGTAACATATTACAGATATAATTACATATACGTTTATATATAATTTAGTATGACACTATACATAATAATATAAAACTATATGTGGAGCCATATAAGAAATATTTCATAATTTGTGTTAGATATGATTATATATTGACGAATAAGAACCCACATATAACTTAATATGGTTCCATATCTACAATATTTCATGATTTCTTTAATATACAACAATATAACGTTCTTTCTAAAATCATCTATAATTATATGTAATTGTAATTGAAAAAAATTCAATTACAATTACATATTATTTGTAATTGTAATTAAAAAAAACAATTACAAGTAATTTGTAATTGAAAATTTTCAATTATACATTACATATAATTGTAATTGAAAAAATGTCAATTACAATTACATTTTTTCGGAAAATAAATAATGACAAAAAGAACAAGTGAGAGGTCAGCCCAACATGACGTATTCTTTGTATACTTATCCACGCCTATCCAGTCAGTTTTTACTACAAAATTTTAACAAAAAACACTTTAATTCTAAATGTAATTGAAATCACTTTCAATCCCGAGTAAAAAAGTTTTGATATAATCATATATTATTTTATGTAATTGCATATAGTAACTTATAGTTACATATGGCCACATATGCTTTTAAATTCAAGCATATATACTTTTATATAGTCATATATTAGATATTTTTTCCTCAAAGGTTTTAATATGGAGACATATGTGATTTTATATTATTACATACTGGCCTACATATATATGTATGTGATATATATAAGTACATAAAGTAACATATAAAAGATATAATTACATATACGTTTATATATAATTTAGTATGACACTATACATAATAATATAAAACTATATGGATCCATATAAGAAATATTTTATAATTTGTGTTAGTTATGATTATATATTGACGAATATGAACCCATATATAACTTATAACGTTCTTTATAAAATCATCTATAACACTATGCGACAGTCAAAATCGGGATGGGATGAAACCAACGGGAAATGTTATATCGGTCAAAAACAAGTTATACGTGTCCCGGCGTTTCGCTGGGTCACCTCTAGGAATCGACATAACTCGAGAACCACTAGTCCGATTTTGCTCAAACAATTTTAAAAAAATTAAAAATTACAATTCCTTTAATCTGTTCATATAACGTTTTTCTATATACTCAACAGTTTTGCCGGTAAAAATAAATGTTTGTTACTGCTACCATAAAAATCAATAACCTTTTGTTTATTACTTTTTTTTAATATTTTAGGCAAAAAATATTTTTTTCTTCATACATTTATTTTTACCGGCAAAACTGTTGAGTATATAGAAAAACGTTATATGAACAGATTAAAGGAATTATAATTTTTAATTTTTTTTTTTTGAGCAAAATCGGACTAGTGGTTCTCGAGTTATGTCAAAAAAAAGACCACCAAAGGTCAAATCGATATATCTCGATTCCTAGGGGTGACCCAGCGAAACGCCGGGACACGTATAACTTCTTTTTTACCGATATAACTTTCCCCGGTAGTTTGAACCCTTCCCGATCACTGGCCCCTACCATTTGTCTCACAGTGTAATTATATGTATATCATCCCATATAGACAATTTTTTCAAAGTACATAAGGTCCATATAAAACCAATGATCAATGATTTTGAACTAGTTTTAGATTTAGTAATTACTAGGGATTGGCGCGTGAGACGAAATGTTCGTGAGTCACGTTATTCACACGTGATCGTGAGTATTAATTACTATACTTAAGTGGTTCGTGCGTGAGCGTAAGTAAGAATAACCCGTGCATGATTCCTGTGTGAGTTTATTTTTTGCATCATATGTTTTTAGTAATTTTTACTGTTTTGCGTGAGAATTTTCTGATTGTAAGTCATGTGTGCTGAGTAAGAAACGAAATGCTCGTGAGTGAGTAATTTGTTTTTGTTTAGGAGCATGAGTCAAAAATGGCTTACGCACCCATAACATTAACAACGCTGAAGCTTTAATACGAAATTTTCTATACTATAACGTACACTTGACTGATTTCTTATATCTTGGTTGTATATCATAATCCTATTAACTTTAAAATTTCAGTGTTGTTAACTTTATTTTAAAATTACTAAATTAAAAGAAAAATTTTTTTATGTTTATTGCACTGTCATGATAAATCTGGATAAAAGTAATGGAAGATTTATCGAAATTATAAGATATCCAGCAGACCTAGGGTTAATCATTACATTTTGTAATTAATTACACATGCAATTACACAATTACATGTAATTTTAATTGAAAAAAAACTCATCTACAATTACATATTATTTGTAATTGAAATTCAAAAAAGAACAATTACAAGTAATTGAAATTTTTTTTTATTTAAAAAAATAATTTTTGTATGTATATTGTTAGATATGGTCCTATATAATATGATAAAAAGTATAAGGTTAATATTTAGATATAATTGTATCAAACTATGTCCACTTTTATAACATTTTATATAATTTTATACAAAAAGATATAATTTGATGTAATTGGATGAGGACAAAATTCGGATACAATTGTATCGAATTGCATAAAATTGTATCAAATTGTACCAAATTGTATACAATTGTATACAATTCGATACAATATGATACAATAAGACGTTCTCATTTTTCGGATATAATTATATCTACCCAAGAAACATTTTTACGGACTCTCCGGCACTTACGGAATCATGAATCCGACTTTTACGGCACATTAACGGTCCGTAATAGACGTATCCGTCAAAGCTTGTACGTATACGGAACATTAACGGACCGTGTAATCGGATTTTCGAACACAATACGTTTTAACTCCGTTTCCGTACCGTAAAATACGGACTGAGTTGATTTTAATTTGTGTTCAAAATAAAAACAATTAAATTTACTAATTTCTCGCCTTTGTGGAGAGAAATTAGTCGTGATGGCGGGAATATATGCCACACATCATCAATCAAATAACTTCAAGTCGCATAGATACATTAGATGGTAAGATTTATGAAATTTAGTGCATGTTTCACAATGGTTTTCGTAAGATGGTTTGTTTTCGTAACAAAAGCTCTGTTCCACGTACATAGCCGCGTCTACCCAATTTTTCCAAAAAGCGTTTCCATTGTCAAAAGTATGCGTAAATTGGTGTTGTTTCGAGTAAATTTGGAACCCGCGGTAACGACGTGGAACAAGCCTAAAGTGTGCGAATTTGAATCGTATGCAAAATACCATTGTAAATACAATCAGTTAAACCATAGCTAATTTATTTTGCATGTAGATGATCGATTTTATTATGGGTCCCTATCGCGTATTGAATTGCTGGATAGAACTAAACTGAGCGGGATGTACTAATATATATTGTAAATAATTAATATCGTTATCAATAAATTTATAAAAAAGCATAAAAATTACTACTCAACATTAGTAAACATATGGTCAATTTAGGTAGATATATAAGTCCGGAGTCACTCCGTTTATACATGACATAACGGTCCGTAAATGGTCCGTCATTGACGGACTTTCAACGGACTTGTCCGTTTTTCACACGACACAACGGTCCGTAAACGGTCCGTCATTAACGGATTTTCAACGGATTCGAATCAGTTTCGATGTTCCTTAAGTTCCGTTTTCTGACCCGTATACGGATCCAGAAAACGGTACGTAAACGGAGTTGGATTCCGTTTATGACGGAACGAAAACGGTGCGTAAACGGAACGAATTGTTTGTTGGGTAATTACATAAAAGATTATATATAATTAAATATAACTTTATATGGCTCCATATAACTTTTTTTTACTTGGGATTACAATTGTAATTGAAAATTTTCAATTACAGTTACATGAAATGTAATTGAGTTTTTTTAATTTCAATTACATTTATTTGCAATTGTAATTGAAATCCCCCAGGTCTGATATCCAGATATTGCATATCTTTTTTATTTAAAAAAATAATTTTTGTATATTGTTAGATGTGTTCATATATAATATGATCTAAAGTATAAGTATAATTTTATACAAAAAGATATAATTTGATGTAATTGGATGAGGACAAAATTCGGATACAATTGTATCGAATTGCATAAAATTGTATCAAATTGTACCAAATTGTATACAATTGTATACAATTCGATACAATAAGATACAATAAGATGTTCTCATTTTTCGGATATAATTATATCTAATTACATAAAAGATTATATATAATTAAATATAATTTCATATGTCTCCATATCATTTTTTTTACTTGGGTTCTCAAAAGTACAATATTCCTACATATTTTTCTGTGAAGAGAAAACCTCTTATTTTCATTAAAATAACTTTTTTCCGCATTTTAAAAAATTTTGATAAAAGAACCGCAAAGATATTTAATCAATCAAAATGTATTGCTCATTTCATGCCTTTTTGAAAAGCACAGCAAAAAGCGATGTAAACAATTAATCAACTTAGCCCTTTCATTATTGCTGTTTACGAAGCTATACACTAATAGAAAAAAGTCCGTAGAAAATTTAGTAAAAACTACTAAAAATTAGTTAAAAATGATGCTGCAGAAAAAAACTGCTAAATTAGCAGATTATTTTTGCTATATATTAGTAATATAGGAACAGCAAAACTAAAACTGTTAAATATACAGAATTTTAGTTATATATGAGCTAAATTTTTGTAAATGGAGATTAGCAAATTAACCTGCTAAAATCAGCAAAAAATTTTGCTAAATAATTAGTAGCCTAAAAAATCACCAAAAAATTTAAAATTTTCGAAGTTTTTTTTTCGATTTTTTTTTTAAATGCAAATAAAAATCGAGCCTTTTGAAAACAGCAGTTTACAATTTTTTAGCAAATATTTCTGCTGATTTTAGCAGAATAGACTGCTATTTGCATTCAACTAAATTTAGCTTAAAAATAGCAAAAATTTTGTAGATTTAACAGTTTATTTTTGCTATTTTTAGTCTACAAATATTTAGCAAAATTTTCTGCAGATTTTACAGTACAATTTGCTATTTTCAATTAACTAAAAGTTAGCCTAAATATAACTAAAATTCTGTAAATTTAGCAGTTTTAATTTTGCTGTTCTCATTTTACTAGTATTTAGTAAAAAAATCTGCTAATTTTAGCAGTTTTTTCTGCAGCATCATTTTTAACTAATTTTTAGTAACTTTTTCTGCTATTTTTACGGATTTATTTCTATGAGTGTACTCTTTTAGAAGAGGTAAAAGTAGCAGTAAGGAAGCAGTAATCGTTTTTACAGCTTCCACATTTTTGCTGGGCTATAACTCAGAATCAGTTTTTGGCCTTTCTGTAATGGAATGGCAAAAAGCTTATTTTGCATTCAATACACGCTAAATTTCCTATTATAGGATTAAGAGTATACGTATTTATAGATCTCCAAAATTAAATGAGAGACATTTAAAATTTAGTTTACCACTTAAAACACCACTAACGGTCATGAGAGGGTTAAAAGTTTGTACAAAGAAAATGTTTACCTTTTCATTGTGGAAACAAGAGCTATGTACACAGAAAAAAGTATCACAAAATTTTAAGTAATTAAAAAAAATTGTTGGCTTTTTACTTAGATATCTAACAATTTTTTTATAAAATGTTTGTAAATTGTATCAAAAATATCAAAAAAAATAGCCTTAGTCTTTTTTGAAACAAAAAAAAAACAAATCATTTATTTTTTGTTTTCAATTGCTCAAATGTTTGTAAATTGTAACAAAAATTTAAAAAAGTATTTTTTTTTTGTCAATAGGACAACATAAAGCGAATAATTGTTTTAATATAACAAACTCGTTGTTGAATTTTATTTTTTTATTTTTAACAAATACAAACAAGTTACAAAAAAAAATTATTGTATTTACAAAACACATTGTTAAAAAAAAATTGATTTTATTTTTAACAAATTACAAAAAAGTTACAAAAAGGGATTTGTATATACAAATTCCATTGTTGGTGCCTTTTTAAAAATTTTTTTGTTTGTTTATGCAAAAAAGGTGTTTAACATTACAAACAGAATTTTGTAAATTTTTTCTGTGTATAGATGGATAAATCTATTAATCTTCTTTAGGGTAATTTTGAGGACAGATCTTAGTATTTACTCTCAACCTATCCGAAAATATGTGGGGAGCTAGAAAAATAACACTTTTGCACATATGGGTGAGCACCAAAATGTTCCACAAAAATGTTCCTCATAGTGTTTTACATAAGTTCGCTGAACATATCCTATACTTAAAATGGAAGATTCATATGGTTTCCTATGCCGATTCACAATAAACATTTGCAAAAGATGGTAAACATTTTTGCTATTCTCATTTTAAAAATTACTGAATTTTTAACTAATTTTCGCTTTTGATTTCAAAAAATATTTCACGAATTTTGGAAAACTGTATTAGTAAAATTAAAGTGATTTGCCATCGCTTCCCCGTTTTTATTTTTCTGACTCGGATGTTGTTATTTTTTTAGACCAAGAACACTAGGAATTTGGAATTTTTATCGAATCGCAAATGTTTATAGCGGATGAATTCTACATTTGAGGATTGCCATTAACAATAAACAAATTAACCTAAAGTTTGAGCTAACTTAAGGTAGAATTAGCTATACGTGGACGTAACGTGACGAGTCTCCTAATGGAAAATCTAATAAGTTAAAAGAGCATAGCTGACAGTCTATTTCTTTTTTACTCATTATTTTACATTGAATCAGCTGATTCGTCACGTTACGTTACGTATGGCTAAATGAGCCTTTAGAGTTACAGATGTCAAATTCCATACAAATTTGAATTTTTTTAAGTTTCAGTTTGTGTTAACTTTAAGTTATTTGTTTATTGTTAATAAGGGTTACCCCCATTAATTTAGGTTAATTTGTTTGTTGTTAATGGCCCTTAGTCCCGATTACTAAACGTTCAGTTAAAATTTAGCCGACAGTTAACCCTCTAATGCTCTTTCTTCTGATTACAATAATATTTAAACGATATATTTGGCGTTGAAAATCTATTATGGAACAAATATTAAAATTTTAATTTATCGCTTTATTTTGGCGATATAGCACAACAAGGGTTGAAGACGTATTTTGAAACCCAATAGTCAAATAATTTCGGTTTTTGCTGTAAATAACACTATCAATAAAATAAAATTACGTACCAAAAATTGTTGATTAATTGTTGTTATTTCAAAAGTTATGGCGATTTTCGCTTCTTGAAAATTACGAAATTTGGCGAATTTGGCACTAAATATCAATGAATTTTGACGAAATTAGTTCTGCTTACTACTACCTCTGAGTATATAATCTGTGTAATTTCAAGAAAATCTCTTAGCTAGTTTTTGAGTTAGAGAGATATTTGTAAAACGTATCCTGGAGTTATCCTGTGAGTCCTGGACAAAAATTTTTAACTGATTTTGCAATTAGAGGGTTTAAATTAGCTTTCTTATTCGGTAATGTGCCAGATCGTAAATGTATTTTTGGCAATTTTTCAAATATTTTTTTTTTGTTTTAAAAAGTTAATTTTTTCAATTTTTCTGAATTTTCACTTTACATGCTTCTCGCTTGAAAACCGTTCCTTATACAAGAAAAGTTTGAAGGCAAGAAAAGTAGGCAGTAAGTTTTCTATGGATATAAAACAACTTGTTTAATAAAATATTGTTATTTAGCCAAAAACTACTTAAAATCTAAAGACCGCCAAAAGGCGGCCTTGGGCATTAGAGGGTTAAATTAAAAGTTTATAAGGAAAACAACAGCAGTGTCAGTTAAATTCGCAGTTAATAGCTAACTCAACATTCAGTAATCGGCCCTTAAAATTATAAAAAGTTAACTGAAGTTTTAAAGCGAAGTAAAAACATAGAGTTTTTCTTCGGAAAAGTATATTGCGTAAATAACGGGGATTACTTTAGGAAGTTGATTTTACGGGTAAAAGTACTAACTATAAAATAATTAATAATTAAAGCACCGTAAGTTGTTTGAGTTTCACGTGAAAAAACTGTTATACTCCATATAAAAAAACTTATTTTTCACGACAATGAGTTCCACGTGAAAATTGTGTAGACTTTGTTTTCACGCAAATTTAATATACAAGACTATTATTTTTCTCGTGAAAAAGTGACATTTTGTGTCTATTGTGATTGTGTTTTTCGAATTAGGGTGAGTTCCAAAACGTCATTTGCAATGCATCTGAACAAAGTCATGCATTCCTAAACGCAATTGATGCGCATAGAAAACGCAAACAGTGCATCACAAATTTTGGCAATACTTTGTGGACATGTTTTTATTACAAAGTAAACTACACACTTGTTTGCTTTGTATCGAAACAGTAGTAAAACCGTATCACTGTGTTTTGACGTTTAGGAACTCACCCTTATACTGCATTTAGACTAAGTAAAAACTACCTAGTTTTTGGCCGTTGTTAGTTTTTACTTGTCAAAACGCATACATAAAAAAACCCCAGTTTTGTACAAAAACTAGGTAGTTTTTGCTCAGTCTAAATTCAGTATTACTTTAAAAAAATTTTCATTTCCAGAATTTAAATTACTATTTAAGGCCTTTAAAGTTTGAGTG
The DNA here is from genome assembly GCA_949987735.1 of Leucophora obtusa. Lineage (NCBI taxonomy): Eukaryota > Metazoa > Arthropoda > Insecta > Diptera > Anthomyiidae > Leucophora > Leucophora obtusa. The sequence goes on from OX465295.1 coordinate 306,088,253, forward strand.
AAATTTTTCCACGTGAAAAACAACTTACGGTGCTTAAGGCTAAAATTAATAATTTATATCACGGTTGATAACCGTAACGATGCGGTCATCGGTTGCGGTAACGCTATTTGGTTTTTCGGTAATGCCATTTTTAGGTTAATAGCTGTGTTTGTGTGGCATGTCTGTCAATGCTATCTCGAACAAATTTGACAGTGGAAAGCCAGAATACGTTGAAAAACTGTCGAAATCATTCTAGATAGCATTGATAGGAAGTCACATAAACACAGCTACACTCACAAAAGTTTATCGGTAGAATCTACTAAAACAGACAGTTAAAACAATGGTATATGCAGTTAAAAAGGCGACAAAAAATAAATAATTAAAATAATTAAAACTTTTGTTATTTTTAACTGTTGAAAAATAACTAACAAATGCATTAAAAATAACTACCAATGTCGCAAAATTAACTGATAAATTTTTACTACAAAAATTTCAAAACAACTGACAAAATCGGTAAAAACTACTGTTTTTTATAGTCAATTCTTTTTGTTTTATTTTAATAAAAAAAGTACCTTTTTTTTATTACAAAAATATGTGTCATTACTTAAGCCTATTTAAAATTTGAAGTAAAAATTCCAAACCGTTCTCCAGTTATTATGCTTATATGCATTGGAGATACAATATACGTTTCTGATTTTTATTTGTAAACTAAAAATATATCAATAATAACAAATATAAACTAAACAAAAATTTTTAAAATTCAAAAAAATTCAACGAAATTTTTAATTTTTAAATTACTAACGAAAACTACTGTTTACTGTTAAAATACTGTTTTGTTATTAAAAATAACTGAGTTAAACAACTGTTACGAAATTACAGTTCTTTTCGTTAGTTGTCTTCTTAAATAACCGTCATAAAAGTTGTTTTACTGTTTTCTATAGAAAAACAACTGTAATTACACAAACAACTGTCATGTAGTAACGGTCAAAATTTTTTGAGTGTAATATTATTTCAGTTATTTTGGTAACGGTATTTTAGAGGTAACTACACTCAAAAAAGTTTTACAGTTACTACAATACATGGCAATCGTTTGTGTGGTAATCAGTAGTTGTTGTTTTTAACTGTAATTACAGTTGTTTTTCTATAAAAAAATGGAAGACAACTGTTATTTAAGAAAACAATTAAAGAAAAGTATTGTAATTTCGTAACAGTTTTTTTTTTTTAAAGCGAAGCAACACTCAGAAAATTCTTCCTATTAATTAACGTGTTGCTTCCTTTGGAAAGGGGATAGAGGAGAAGTGAAAGGTGGTGAAAGATGAAGGGCTTCAAATATGGCAACACTGTAATTGCGAGATGTTCATAGCCCTGTTATATTATTTTACTTCGGTGGGGTTAAGAGCTATGGGAACACCGAGGGAGGACGCTGCGATATGTATGAGGGATAGAAAAAACGCATGCATATTACTATTTTTCATAAATAGATGTTGCCTTGGTTGGGACTCGAACCCGCAACCTTACGTGTAACAGTCCAACGCGCTAACACCACACCACAGCGCCCACATTGTTTTCACAGTAAACAGCTGTTTTTGTTAGTTATTTAAAAAATTCCTTACTTTTCGTTGTATTTTAAAAAGTCGTGTTTAGTTTACATTTGTTATCATTGATATATTCCTAGTTTGTAAATACAATTCAGAAACTTGTTTTGTATCTCCAATGCATAAAAGCATATTCACTGGAGAACCGTTTGGAATATTTACTTCAAAATTTGATTGGGCTGAAGTAATTACATATATTTTTGTAATCGGAAGAAAAAAAGAATTAACTGAAAAAAGCAGTAGTACTCATATATACCCATTTTGTGAGTTGTTTAAATTTCTTTTTTTGTAAAAGTTTGTAAGTTAGTTTTACGATATTGTTAGTTATTTTTAATGCGTTTATTAATTATTTTTCAACAGTTAAGAATAACAACATTTTTAGTTATTTTAAAGATAAATAACTTTGTCGGCTTTTAACTGCAAATATCAATGTTTTAACTGACATTTTCAGTAGGTTCTGCCAACAAAGTTTTTTGAGCGTACCCTCTAAATCCTTCTATTTCAAAGTCTGTTATAAATCATAATTTCAGAGCGCTCTGGAGTTTCTTGGATAGGTAATCTTGTTTTCTTTAAAAATGCGTTTTTGTTTAAATTAGGTTAATAATTAATTTGGGACCAATTAAGGATTCAGCTATTTTTGGGGGATAGTTGGGGATTTGCACTTTTAAAATGCGGTAATGAAAATCTTCTAGCAACACTGGCATAGGGTATTTCCCGCCAACCCTGTTTTTAAATGTTTTGCGCTCCATCTATTTAACAGTAGTGAAACCAAGGGAAACTAATGTATGTATAAATAAATAGAGTTGCATCGGTACTGTAAGTAAATAATCACAGATTAATACCAGATGTGAAACCACCCAAGTAAAAAAGTTTTGATATAATCATATATTATTTTATGTAATTGCATATAGTAACTTATAGTTACATATGGCCAGATATGCTTTTAAATTCAAGCAGATATACTTTTATATAGTCATATGTTAGATATTTTTTCCTCAAAGGTTTTAATATGGAGACATATGTGATTTTATATTATTACATACTGGCCTAAATATAATTGCATGTGCTATATATAAGTACATAAAGTAACATATTACAGATATAATTACATATACGTTTATATATAATTTAGTATGACACTATACATAATAATATAAAACTATATGGGGAGCCATATAAGAAATATTTCATAATTTGTGTTAGATATGATAATATATTGACGAATAAGAACCCATATATAACTTAATATGGTTCCATATCTACAATATTTCATGATTTATTTAATATATAACAATATAACGTTCTTTATAAAATCATCTATAGTTATATATCAAAAAAATGTGGGAAAATGCGGCCCATTGGGCCGCATGCGGCCCTTTGCTGATTTTTGTGCTGCCCTTGTTGAAATTTAACTTTAGATTTTTTTTATTTCAAAAATTTTTTTAATATCTTCCTAGTCAAAAAATACAAACGGGAAAGCGGCTGTTCAAAAAGCGCCGGAAAAGCACTGGAGGAACAAAATTTTTAAACTTTGACAAAACGCTGGCAAAACCAATAAATAGGTGGTCTGGAAATATATTTTCCAAAATAAAATTAAAAAAAAAGTTCATATGTATTTTTTTGACCCTGCCGTGATTTGAACCCAGGCAGTCAGATTGGCAGACGATTGCTCTACCCACTGAGCTAACGAGACATATAATATTTAATGGCTAAACACATAAATGAGTGATAATAGCTGGACAACTACTGGCTGTGCCAAAATGCTAGTACTGGCAAATAGAGATGAGCGATATTTTCATACCGGTGTTTTAAACACAGTTATTGATAAATCACTGGTAACGGCAGTGATCAAATATTTAAAATCGCAGTTACTCGCAATGTCGTTCTTTTAATATTTTTGTACTATTCTTTCTTGCAAACTTCATTGTGCACAGTAATACATGTTTTTGTTTTTCAATAACAGTGACTTGCTTTCACACTCTTCTGAATAAAATGTCTCCTTTTTCATGTCTTTGTTACCGGTCGCAACTATTCTTCTTTTAAGGCCCAGTTTTGAGGAAGTGGATTATCTTTAAACTTAGTTTAACGCAGTTTTTAACTGGAATACTGCTTTTAAAATGTGGTTTATTTTGTTTTATTTCAATAAAGAAATAAATTATACTCGAGAAAAAGTTTTTCCGGCAAATTTTTGTTAATAAACTTTGAAATGGCGGATTTGAACTCGGAACCTTCCGACTAAAAACATTTTTTAACGAAGCGTCAGCATTTTTATAAAATCATTGGTTTTCCAGTGAATTGATTTTTGTACGCCTGGTAGCATTGGCTAGGTAGCACTGGATAACCACTGGTTGCAAACCTTGGCATATCACTCTAAGCCAATTCATTGCCAGTGGTTTTTTTTATAAACCACCGAAATTTTTGTAAAAAAAATACTGTTAAAACGCTTTTCGCAAACGCTGGCAAAGCGTCCCAAATGAATGTTCTGCCAGTCATTTATTTTTAATACCATGATTACCCAGTGGTATGCCAGTGCTTGCTTTTTTGTACCACTGGCGATTTCTGACTGGGTTATTTCGCAATGTTTTAAAATTTTTTATTTCGAAAATTTTTAGATAAAAAATTAGGGCCAGTTTTATTGCCAGGGCTATGATCGATTTGAAAATTTCTTACTTAAGAGATATTTAAAGGAACAATTGATATTATTCTTAGGGCCAGTTTAGCTAGAAATTTCTTACTTAAAAATTATTTAAGACAAAAATTGATCTTAGTTCTGACTATGAAACCGGCAATTAATTCCTTACAAAATAAATTCAACATCTTTTACGCTACTGCCGACATTGATAACTACTTTGTCACAAATTTAAAAAACATGTAATTTTGTATTTAAAAAAAACTTTGTCACATTTTGCAAGTTTAAGTTTTGTTTTTCATCACATTTATGAAGCTTTTTATAAATATGATGGAGGTTTTTCATTTAAATTTTCAGTAGCCATTTCAGACTTTTGTTGGACGAGTTTTATATTTTATTTGTTTGAAAATTTCTTACCAAAGTGTTATTAATATTCGTACTTTGTGCTGACTATTGGTCTTAAATTTAGAACTGTGTGAAAAAGTTGGCGTTTTAATTCATCAAAAAGTACTCAAGTTACTGACTAAATCTTTAAGTTTGTAATCGTCTTTTAAATTAACCCTTTTGTGCATAGTTTAGTTTAGTTTAGTTTTTGTATTTAAAAAAAACTTTGTCACATTTTGCAAGTTTAAGTTTTGTTTTTCATCACATTTATGAAGCTTTTTATAAATATGATGGAGGTTTTTCATTTAAATTTTCAGTAGCCATTTCAGACTTTTGTTGGACGAGTTTTATATTTTATTTGTTTGAAAATTTCTAACCAAAGTGTTATTAATATTCGTACTTTGTGCTGACTATTCGTCTTAAATTTAGAACTGTGTGAAAAAGTTGGCGTTTTAATTCATCAAAAAGTACTCAAGTTACTGACTAAATCTTTAAGTTTGTAAACGTCTTTTAAATTAACCCTTTTGTGCATAGTGTTCCTTTAAAGGGGAGAGTTTTTTTGTTGTGCGCAACGAAATTATTAAATTAAAACCCGAATCAAGGATATAATTCTTTATACATGTTTTTGTTGTCGGAATAATATTCAGTCTTGTATAAGTCGTTGAGTTTTAAATTTTCGTTGGCCGATTCCGCGACACCGCAGTTTAATGCAAAAACTATGAAAAAAAATGTTTTATTCTACTTATGTAATTAAAAAATATCAAAACAGAATTTGAAAAAAGTTGAGTTTGCAATGAGTTCTTGTGGAACCAGTTTTGATTTGAGAACAGATTTTTTTTACATGAAAAATAAAATAAAACATTAGTTCCGTCCGCTTTCATTTAAGGTAAAGATTTGTAGTTTCACTTTTTTTAATTTATAGTGCGGCCCTTTATAATTTATGAAAAACCACAAAATGGCCCTCGGTGAAAAATCCGTGCCCACCCTTGTTATATATCATCCCACATAAGCAATTATTTCAAAGTGATTTTATATAAAACGAGTAAAAAGGTTAAAGTCGGGCATGCCGACTATACAATACTCTACACCAGTCTGGGTAAAAGCCAACTAATGTTTGGATCCGAAATTCGAATGGGTTAAAATGGGGCTTGTGTCAAAATTTTCTATAATGTGAGTCAGCGCACCAAATTTCATTAAAATATCTTAATATTTGCGATCTGCAGTTTGTAACCAAGCCAATTTTGGGAGGACCCTTATATGGGCACTAGGTCTAAGCATGGACCGATGTTCACCAAAATCAATAGGCTTCGTCCTTGGGCCAACATAGGTCTGTGTACCGAATTTCATCAAAATATCTTAATATTTGCGAACTGCAGCGTATAAACAATATAATTTTGGGGGGCACTAGGTCTAAACATGGACCGATTATAACCAAAATCAATAGACGTCGTCCTTGGGCTGATATAGGTCTGTATACCAAATTTCATCAAAATATCTTAATATTTGCGACCTGCAGCGTATAAAAAATATAATTTTGGTAGGACCCTTATATGGGCACTAGGTCTAAACATGGACCGATGTTCACCAAAATCAATTGGCTTCGTCCTTGGGCCAACAGAGGTCTGTGTACCAAATTTCATCAAAATATCTTAATATTTGCGACCTGTAGAGTGCGGACAAGAATGCATGGACAGACAGACGGACGGACGGACAGACGGACATCGTTAAATCGAAATAAAAAATTCTAAGCCGATCGGTATACTATAAGGTGGGTCTAGGACCAATATTTTTTGGTGTTACAAACATCAGCACAAACTTATAATACCCTGACCACGTAGTGGTGTAGGGTATAAATATATAAGGTCCATATAAAACCGTATTATATTACTCAAGTGAGTCGTGCGTGAGCGTGAATAAGAATATATAACCCGTGCATGATTCGTGTGTGAGTTTATTTTTTGCATCATATATTTTTAGTAATTTTTACTATTTTGTAATATTACTATTTTTTTACTATTTTTCTTATATCTTGGTTGTATAACATGATCCTATTAACTTTAAAATTTCAGTCTTGTTAACTTTATTTTAAAATTACTAAAAATAAAGAAAATTTTGTTCATGTTTGATGCACTGTCATGGTAAATCTGGATAAAAGTAATGGAAGATTTATCGAAATTATAGGATTTCCAGCAGACATTTGGGTTAATCATTATATTTTGAAATTAATTACATATGCAATTACACAATTACATGTAATTGTAATTGAAAAAAAATCAATTACAATTACATATTATTTGTAATTGTAATTAAAAAAAAACAATTACAAGTAATTTGTAATTGAAAATTTGCAATTATACATTACATATAATTGTAATTGAAAAAATTTCAATTACAATTACATTTTTTCGGAAAAGAAATAATGACAAAAAGCACAAGTGAGGGGTCAGCCCAACATGACGTATTATTTTTATACTTATCCACGCCTATCCAACCTATCCCAGTCAGTTTTTTATACAAAATTTTAACAAAAAACACTTTAATTCTAAATGTAATTGAAATTTGTAATTGAAATCACTTTCAATTACAATTACTTGTAATTGAAAATTTTCAATTACAGTTACATGAAATGTAATTGTGTTTTTTTTAATTTCAATTACATTTATTTGCAATTGTAATTGAAATCCCCCAGGTCTGATCTCCAGATATTGCATATCTTTTTTATTTAAAAAAATAATTTTTGTATATTGTTAGATGTGGTCTTATATAATATGATCAAAAGTATAAGGTCAATATTTAGATATAATTGTATCAAACTATGTCCACTTTTATAACATTTTATATAATTTTATACAAAAAGATATAATTTGATGTAATTGGATGAGGACAAAATTCGGATACAATTGTATCGAATTGCATAAAATTGTATCAAATTGTACCAAATTGTATACAATTGTATACAATTCGATACAATAAGATACAATAAGATGTTCTCATTTTTCGGATATAATTATATCTAATTACATAAAAGATTATATATAATGAAATATAACTTCATATGGCTCCATATCATTTTTTTTACTTGGGCAATGAAAGGTGTCAAAAAAGTATTCTCGAACCGTATGATTTTGTTTACATGGAAGTCAAAATTTTGTATTGCGCATTTTTTGTATATATCTGTCTCTTTTTAGATTATTGTACTTTATCTTTTGTGTTTTTCTTAAATTTTTGCGTTTTGTTTTGCTCATTTTCTGTCGGCCATATTGCCCAAATCAGCTGATTCATATCTGGTATAACTTGTGTACTTAATACTCAAAAGTAACTGCTCAAACTTTCAAGCGGCCAATACAAACACAGGAAAAACGTAAATCATTAAGCTGCCTACACACTAGGGAACATACTTAAAAAAGAGAGCATTTTTTGCAGAGCTTTGAAGAATTAATTCCTTAATTCAATTTTTCAATTCTGAATTAAAAATTCGATGAATTAATTCACTAAGTACCATATATTGAATGGAATTAATTCATATTTGCTTTCGTTCGATTTATTTTGTTCCGAATTAATTCAATTGCAATAGTTCTTTTTATTAAATCAAATCAATTAATTCACTGGTGAACACGTTCAATTTTATAAATCGAACGGAAAAAAAGTGAATTAATTCCTTACTGAATTAATTCACTACTGAATTCGTTCAATTTCATTTTCGTTCAGTGAATTAAAAAATAATAAAATTACGTTCAGTGAATTAAGAAAAAATAGAATTACGTTCAGTGAATTAAAAAAAATAATAATAAGTTCACTGAATTGAAAAAAAAAATAAAATAAGTTCACTGAATTGAAAAAAAATAAAATAAGTTCACTGAATTCAAAGCCTGTTTTCTGCCGTTCAGTAGAAAAAAACAATAATGTACAAATAAAATTTTTAAATAAGCAATTTTACAGCGTGTGCTAGTAAAAATAAGCAAATTAGAAACCGGATGCTGTTTATCAACCTACATGATTCAAAAATAAAGCCTTTTACTATTAAAAATAAAAACTTTACAGATATAGATACATTTGGAAAAAAATATAACTATATAACTGGTTTGAAAAATGAATAGTTATATTTTTTTTACAAATTTATTTATAAAAGTAAAGTTTTTATTTTTAATAGTAAAAGGCTTTATTTTTGAATCATGTAGGTTGATAAACAGCATCCGGTTTCTAATTTGTTTATTTTTACTAGCACACGCTGCAAAATTGCTTATTTAAAAATTGTATTTGTACGTTATTGTTTTCTTCTACTGAACGGCAGAAAACAAGTTTGAATTCAGTGAACTTATTTTATTTTTTTTCAATTCAGTGAACTTATTTTATTTTTTTTTCAATTCAGTGAACTTATTATTTTTTTTTTTAATTCACTGAACGTAATTTTATTTTTTTTAATTCACTGAACGAAAATGAAATTGAACGAATTCAGTAGTGAATTAATTCAGTAAGGAATTAATTCACTTTTTTTTCCGTTCGATTTATAAAATTGAACGCGTTCACCGGTGAATTAATTCATTTGATTTAATAAAAAGAACTATTGCAATTGAATTAATTCTTTGAATTTGTTGTTTGATGAACGCGTTCATTTGAACGAATTCAGTGAATTACTTAAGAAAAGGAATTCATTCAGTTCTAGAGAAAATTGAATTCGATTGGTAGTGAATTCATTCAAAAAGGAATTAATTCTTCAAAGCTCTGATTTTTTGTGAATGTGTGAGTGCGTTTGTGTGTGTGTGCGTGTTGAGAGCGTGCATTTCGTGTTTACAAAATTTTTTGATATTTTTTGTTCCCTCAACCATGTTCCCTAGTGTGTAGGCAGCTTAACATTAAAATGAGTGGTCCACACTTAACATTAACATCACAAATTATACCAGATACGAATCAGCTGATTTGGGCAATATGGCCGACAGAAAATGAGCAAAACAAAACGCAAAAATTTAATAAAAACAGAAAAGATAAAGCACAATAATCTAAAAAGAGACAGATATATACAAAAAATGGGCAATACAAAATGTATGGAGGTTTTATGTTGTTATCTCCCTCTTGACTTGACTTCCATGTAAACAAAACCATACGGTTCGAGAATACTTTTTTGACACCTGTCATTGGTTTCACATCTGTTATTAATCTGTGATTAACATGATGTTAGTGGCCATGTTAACTAATTTATGTCTCGTGTAGACTACAAGTTAACATACACAAATCAACATTCGTAAAAAATTGCCATTTTTTACGAATGTTCCTAAGTATATTCCCCGCTTCAGAGACGCAGTTTTCCGTAAAGATGTGTTTTTTGGTTATGAAAATGCAACTCTAAAAATACAAGGAAAACTTTTAAAATGTTTCAATGAATTAATATTTCCCAACAAACAAATCGTTCCGTTTACGTACCGTTTTCGGTCCGTCATAAACGGAATCCAACTCCGTTTACGTACCGTTTTCCGGAAAACGGATTTTAAGGAACATCGAAACTGATTCGAATCCGTTGAAAGTCCGTCAATGACGGACTGTTTACGGACCATTATGTCGTGTAAAAAACTGACAAGTCCGTTGAAAGTCCGTCATTGACGGACCATTTACGGACCATTATGTCGTGTATAAACGGGGTGATTCCGGACCAAAACGGACTTCTATATCTATCTAAATAGACTAATTTTGAGTAAATTTTTTTTGATTTTTAATAGATTTATTAATAATGATATTATTTACATTTCCACTATTTACACTATATGCAGCACATCAGTTTAGCTCTTTATCTAGCGCATCAATTCACAATAGTCACCGATAGTAAAATCGATCATCTACATGCAAAAGAAAATATAAATTAGTTATGAGATAATTGATTGTATTTATGAAGGTGTTTTACTCGAAACAACAATTTACACACAATTTTGGAAAAATTGGGTAGCCGCGTTAACGTACGTGGAACAGAGCTTTTGTTTCTAAAACAAACGATCTTACACAAACCATTGTAAAACACGCACTAAATTTTATTAATCTTACCATATATGTATGCAACTTGAAGTTAGTTGATTGATGATGTATTGGACCTATTCCATCTAGCGCAACCAATTTCTCGCCACAGAAAGTTTTTAAAATAATTTAATTGTTTTTATTTTGAAAACAAATTAAAATCAATTAAGTCCGTATTTTACGTTATGGAGTCGGAGTTAAAACGTATTGTGTTCGAAAATCCGATTACACGGTCCGTTAAAGTTACGTATACGTACAAGCTGTGACGGATACGTGTATTACGGACCGTTAATGTGCCGTAAAAGCCGGATTCATGATTTCGTAAGTGCCGGAGAGTCCGTAAAAATGTTTCTTGGGTTATTATGTAACAATAGTTATATAACATATGCATGTGAATGGTATTTATATTTTGTAATAAATATGATTTTTAATGCTTTTTAATTAATAACCCGGTTAAAAGTATTACAAGTATCGATAAATATCAGGTACTCAAAAGGCATCGAAATTTTACAATTCTTATTAAGCGGGGAATACGCTAAGGAACATTCGTGAAAAAATGTTTTTTTTTTACGAATGTTGTTTAGTGTATGTTAATGTTGACATTCCTGCAATTCGTGTTTACAATATTTTATGTATTCAACAGTGTTGCTATTTTAGCATATTTTCTGCTAGATTTAGCAGATTGAGTTCGAAAATTGCATATTTTTTTTAGAAAAATATGCTAATTGCTTTTTAGCATATTTGGTTTGACAAAAGCAGATTTTTAGCATATGTTGTCCACTCAAGATTCAGTTTTTATTATTTTTTTCAACAATGATTACATTATTTTTTAAATTATTAAACACGTATACGTTAAAAAAAATGTCAAAAATGTTTTTTTAATACGAAAACTTAACAAAAATACGTCTAGGAGAGTAAAAATTTCAATATATTTTACGCAGCATATTTTTTGCATATTTTTGTATGTGGTTATTTAGCAGATTTTTAGCATAAAGCTACATTCACAGTGATGGAGTACTCCACTCTACAGAGTGGATTTTGTTCCTTTTTTTTTTCGCACTTACATATTTTTTGTACCATGCAATCTCTATTTTAGTACACTCCACTCTGCAGAGTGGATTAATCCATCATTGTGAATGTGGCTTAATGAATATTCTACCTAAGAAATTAATCAGAACTGGGTCGACAACGATAACGACATGTGCTTTTTCATATATTTTGTATGGGAAGCAAAATGTCGCCTTGTAGTCCGGCGATTTGTCGTCGTAATAGAATCTATTCTATTTTCGTGACAACACACTAATCTACACTCAAAATATTTGTCAAATAGTTGCCATATTTTTAACTAATTAAGGGAACAGAGTTGCAGAAATTCGTATTAGAGTTGCAAAAATTCATACTTTTGTTTACAAAAAAAATACAAACATATTTTTGTTTTGCTTTAACTTTTTTCTAAATGTCAAAAAATGTCGACATTCAATTGTCGCTGAATTTAAATTATCCGCGACGACTTTTGCTGTCGTCGGTCGACACAGTTGTGATTAACCTCTCATTTGTAATTTTTTGTTTGGCATATTTTTAGCATATTTATTCTTTCTTCGCGATTTAGCAGAATTTAGCATATTTTTTCGGTGATTTAGCATATTTGGAACGAAGGTTTCTGGCAACACTGGTTCAATGTTCCTTAGTATTTATAAACAGCTGTAATTGTTGTTTCCTTTGCACCTTTCTGTTTTTCGAGAAACCGCAAAAACACGAAAAATATGTCAAAACAGATAAGAAGTTGTTGGTCGGCAGTAAGAAAATTAACAACAAAACGGGTAAATAATTGAAGTGAAGTTTATAAACAAATTGCATTACATTTTTTTAATTTTACACATATAAAACAACGAAAGAACATTGCCTTAAACGCCATAGATTTTAAGTCAATCAACAATCAAGAGATGAGCTCAACATCAAAAAGTGGCCAAGCTTTAGAAAAACTGAAGGAATTTGGTTATGCCTTCAATGCCGGTAAGAGAAAAACGCGAGCAGATTTTACATTTTTTAATTTATAAAATTTTTCTTATTAAAGCCGGTCAGTTGCGTAAAATTGATAAGTCCACCGGTGAAGTTGGTGATGAGCCATTTGTGTTTGAAGTTACCAAAGATCATGGTAAAAATCAGGCACACTATGAAAAATTGGCAGATGTATGTTGTTTTTTTTTTGACTTAACTAAATGCGTATGTATTATTGATTTTTTTCTCACATTTCCAGCAAATTCCCGAAATAGTTTATGATTTATTAGAACAAAATGGTTTATCTAGAACGTACATTCCAGAACAAGCTCCTATTGAACAATCAACATTTTTCTTTACATATCCGGAACAGTTAAATAAACCAAAAAAATTGATTGTCATCATACATGGAAGTGGTTATGTACGTGCTGGTCAATGGGCAAGAAGGTAAGATGAGTTAAAAAAAAACTTTGATTTTAAAAATTTGAGACAAGCCATTTTTCCATGATTCTAAACAATTTTCTTTTGTAATAACATTCCAACTTAGACATATTTCCTATACACATCACGTTAGCTTACAAGGAAGTTATCTCCTTAAAGATAATTTTTGATGCACAGATTGGTATTTGGAGTAGCAACTTGAAATATTAGAAAAATAGGTGAAAATACACTAAACAGCAGAAGTAGCGAAAAAAGCCAAAACATCCTTTCGTTTAAATTAGATAACTTAAAACATTTGTGTTGTGAATATGTGGGCTAAATCCATTACTTCCCATGTACCACACCTATTACTTCCCCTGTACCACAACATTATTGTGCATGTCTTTTATGCCACTAGATAGGCTTTTAAGTACATTTCTTTAAGTACCCATCTGCCTTTCTTTGAAAGAAAGTTAAATTTAACTTATTTCGCCTCTATCACATAACCCAATTTCAGGGAAATCTGTGCCCGATCTGTTGATATGCTTCCCTTATTAGTGTAAAAATGTGCCAAGTCCATACTTTATGATATCGTGTATTATAATGCAGTATGATAGAACAACTAAAAATATGCAGTGATGTGTATAGTTGTCAAGTCCACTTTCGCAAAACAAAAGGCGCTATGCAGACCTGGGTAAATACTTCACTTATTTCTAATTGTGTATTTTTATTTAAAAATTAAATAATAAAAAATACTAAAGTTGAAAAAATAGATTAAAAAATAAAACGTTTTAAACACCATATTATTCATCGTTTGATCTAAGTATAAAATTACACTGCATGACACTCAAAAAATTATTGGAGCTCTGACCATCAATCAGTTCTATATATTACGGACATGCTGATTACAATGGCGTACTTTATTTTTCGATCAATGGTACAGATTTCTCGCTAAATGTCTTTAAAGTTTGGCGGTTGTCCATTCAGTTTTTTATGTAAAAAATTTTTAAAATTCAATTAATATGAATTTTTTGTGTTAATATGGCCACAGGACATGTGGCCATATTTACGATATAAATGCGATGTGCTAATCTTGATATTTAAATCACTACTTAGCGTTTTATATAGGTTTTTATGGTTTTTTGCTATTTAGCGACTTTAGTCGCTGAATGTACAATCGATGTCAACAAATGTAATGCCTTAAGCCACATTCACAATGATGGAGTACTCCACTCTGCAGAGTGGAGTGTACTAAAATAGAGATGGCATGATACAAAAAATATATAAGTGCGAAAAAGAAAGCATCAAAATCCACTCTGCAGAGTGGAATACTCCATCATTGTGAATCTGCCTTTAGTAATGAAGTAATTAAGAGAAAGATATTTCAATAAAAAAAATGTATTCATCTATAGCGGCCTATACGTTAAAATCGCGACTTTTCAAAAATTTTATATGGCAGCATAGCTTTCCAAGATGTCCCCAAAGTCCAACTTTTAGTATACTATGGGGTCACCTCTAAAAACTGTTCTTGCAAAATTTCAAGCAAAAAAGTTTCCATTTGCAAATTTATGGCAATAAATACATTTTTTACTAAGGTTAGTATCGTACTAAATACATTTTAAGATACTAAAGTACGACAATAGTAACTTTTTTCGCATTCCGCCATTTTTTTTTGCAATATTTTAGGTGCGGTTTTTTAAAATTCATGATCTTGGGACTATAGTGCCCACATTTTATATCAAATTTAGTGGTAAATTAAAAAAAAAAAAATGGCGAACAAAATTTTGCAAGAAGAAACATTAAGTCTGTTCGGGTACTCAACATTGGGATCCCGCGGGATCCCAATCTTACCAAAAAGCGTTTTCTTACTGCACAATTGTGTAAATGAGAGCTGTCTTGAGAGAGTAATATTCTTGTTCTTCTTGCACGAAAAAGTCCAGACTTTTTTTCGTGTAAATTTGGGTAAATTGTTTTAATCAGCTGTTATATCATCAGTTGGGTGCAACTAGTTCAACTGAACTCTTCACTGATTTGAATCAAAGACCTAGTTCACAACTAATAGCTCTTTTAGTTCAATCGATCGTTTCATTCATTCAGAAAATATGTTTATCATTTACAAAAATTAGTATAATAGTTGCAAAAGTTTATCGGTGATTTTACAACTCCATAAAATTACCGACAATTTTGTTAAGACGCTTGTCTAAATGTGTTAAAGAGTTAAATATGTAAATAAATCGAAGCTTTTTTTTAATATTAAAATCTTTTCCAAATTTAATAAATTATGTATTCCTTTTTGTAAATAGAAATGTCTAAAAAGGAAATTTTTATTAAATTTTTGATTTAAAAATGGGTTTAACTAGAAAAGCTATCTAGATTTTTACAACAAATTGAACAAGAACTAGAAAGAGCGCTCACCAAAACGAACTATAATGCACAAATCTATTGACATTTGTTTTTCGGGCTTCAAATATGGTTTTTCGTGTTCGTTTACTTTTGGGCATTTTTGTCACTTCGTGAGAGTATTTCTTGTTAACTCTCATTTTACCGAACTTTACCCAAAAAGTAAAGAAACACACCTATTATTGCATCAGTGTATTTGTTTTCATAATGTAAATTGTTTATTAAGGTTTCTAATTAAATTTTTCTACCATAAAGGTTTTTTTCGCATTCCGCCATTATTTGGCAATTTTCAAGTGCGGCTTTTTGAAATCCATAATCTTTAAGACTATATACCCACATCTCATGCCGGAGTTTAGTGTTAAGTAGTATGCAAAAAATTTCGCGAAAACATTCCTTTTTAAAATATACAGTATTGTTCGAAACCTAAGCAACTTTTCCTAATAAAGTAATCAAAGTCCTACATATTCTTTTTAAATTGGTTTATACAAAATAACACTTTTAATTTTTATTATGTTATGTGCCTACATTCTAATAATAACAAGAAAAATTTAATTCCATTTCCTCGCCAGTAAAAAAAAAAACAAAAATGAAATTGACTCCATATATTGCTGTTCGAAACTTAAGCAACTATTTTGTTTTTGTATTTTTTTGCAACAAATAAACAAAAATTTTGAAACGTTTATTTAATTCCCGTTTAGTTTGACAAAGAAATTTTAATTTTTTTTGTTTCTGTAGATTTAGAATCAATTACTTAGAAGTGCAGCTATGGCGCGTAAACGTTACGGAATCGATTTTAAGCTTAAAATTTTTGAACTCTTTAATAAGGGCCAATCGCAAGTCTCTATAGCTAACAAATTAATCATTAACAAATCAATAGTTTCTTTACTAATTAAAAAGTACAAAGCTACTGGAATAGTAGAGAAAGCCAATACTAGAGGGCAACCACGAAAAACTTCACATCGAACAGATTGAAAATTGTCCGATTAATTAAGAAAAAAACCCTTTATTTCTTCCAAAAATGTTGTGAGTGAGCTTAATCTCAATATTAGTTCGAGCAGTGTGAGAAAACGATCATTGGAAAATAATTTTAGAAGCTTCATGCCATCTAAGAAACCTATACTGACAAAAAAACATTTAAAAAAGAGGTTTGCCTAAATGATTTTGCAACGTATTCGTTAATTTTCATTAGTTTTATGAAAAAAAGGTTGGATTTTGCAAAAGCTCACGCAAATTGGACTGTGGGGAAATGGAAAATAGTTTTATTCAGCGACAAGTCTAAATTTAACCTGTTAAATTCAGATGAAGTATGCCACGTTCGAAGACCGAAGGGAAAACGATTACATCCGCGTTATTGTAAAGGAACAATAAAGCATGGGGGCGGAAATGTAATGGTGTGTACCTGCTTTTCGACGAGTGGAGTTGGCCTTTTGTTGAAATACAAATAAAAATGGATCGCTTTGTTTATTTGTATATTTTAGCCAAACACATGCTTTAATATGCCGAATTGGAAATGCCACTTCGATGGGTGTTTCAGCGTAATAATGACCTGTTAATGGGATTCAATTATTGGATTGGCCAGCTCAATCTTCAGAATTGACTCCCATAGAAAACCTATTCGGCATTTTGAAGCGCAGGGTCGGAACTCGCCATTTTAGTAATAAGCGGTATCTGATAAATTGCTTAAAATCAGAGGGGGAATCAATACCAACCACAACACTATCAAATCTAATAGATTCTATGGCAAAACGATGTGCGGAAATCATTTGCAAGAAAGGGTATCATAAGAAGTACTGAAAGTTGCTTAAGTTTCGAACAGCAATATATGGAGTCAATTTCATTTTTTTTTTTTTACTGGCAAGGAAATGGAATTAAATTTTTATTGTTATTATTAGAATGTAGGCACATAACATAATAAAAATTAAAAGTGTTCTTTTGTATAAACCAATTTAAAAAGGATATGTAGGACTTTGATTACTTTATTAGGAAAAGTTGCTTAGGTTTCGAACAATACTGTAGATCGCTGATTGAGTTTTTAAATTTTTTTTTGTAGCATAATATTTTTTATCACGTTCCGTCATTATTTTGCAATTTTTTAAACTTCATAATCTAGGGACCGTAAAGCATATCATCGCATTCCGTCATTATTTTTCAATATTTTAAATACGGTTTTTTAAAATTCACTATAAAACCCATATCTTATATCAAAAATTGTATGGTTTTGGCGACCACAGCATGTCTTTTGCACATAAATTATTCACCCTGTCATGGTATCAAAGTACATTTATTACCTTCTGGACTTGAATGCAGAAGTGTATCCATACGGATGATATTTTAAGAAGTTTTACAAAATTTATAATTTGTAATCGGCACCTGCTATTAATATTTTTATAACGTTTTATTTTGTTTTTCCCTGAAATGTCAGTATTGATATTTTTAACCGTTTATTGCATGGCGTTACATAACGTAAATAATACTTTGAGCCTATGTGCCACCCTGTATATGCGTCTAATTAAAAAAAATTGTTTTCAAATTATTTTTGACTGCAATTAGATTTTAATATTTTCTAGTTGGCACTTTTGAAGTAACATTAAAATCACAAATAAATGACTTTATGACAAAAAATTTGTAATTTTTCATTCGTCCGAAAACGTAAAAAGTTCAGTTTTTTATGGCGTTAAAACTGACAAAAGTTAAAATAAAACTGTAGAATCTTAAAGCTAGGGATGTGTTCTGAATACTAACAGCCGAATGCATAAAGTTTCTAAACATTTTAATTAAACGTTTTTAAGCTAATTTGGCAATAACACTATGCATAATTCGTTTAATAACGAACAATTTAACAATCTGTTAAAATAGAGTCAAGCCAAAAATAAGAGTTTCATAAAGCTTGGAAAATAAAAATCTCTGTTGAAACCAACAATATTGAGTTTTCATTTATTTAAAGGCTTTTCCAAGGGTCATCCACCCGAGAATATGTAGAATCTTACATTTTGCAGTCAACAAATTAAAAAAAACTGGAACAATTTCACCATTTAAACCTTTTTTCATTAAATTTTCTTAAATTGGTGTACAAATAAAATAAAAAGTAAATTAAACAAAATAGCGATGCTGATATAATTAAAACATATTGGTCATTCGAATACTTTCAGTATTCGTAGTATTAATCTGTCTTTAAGATATTGAGGGTATTCACAGTTCATGCTATTTTAAGTAGTAAATTAGCATTTATTTGACAACTTTCTATGAGTTAAACTTCAAAAATCATGGTATTTTACATGCTAACTTTAGCACTATTACACACAGTAATTACTTTTGGCTTAGGAATGACTTTTAACACCAAATTTATCCATAGAATTGTAGAACGAAATGAAATATAAACGAAAAATAAAATTTTTAGTCACTCGCAAGCAGACTTAAATTGTGAAATAATTGCTTAAAAAAAACCCAATATTTCCCCCTATTAGTAATATCTAGGGCAAGGAATTTCATGCACTTGAAAATGGAAAATATGCGCCTAAAATATGCGGCTAAAAAAGAAAATATGCATTAAAAATATAGGAAATATGCACTAAAAACTATTATTTTTCCAAAACTAATGCAATTTAAAACTTAAAAATATATTTAAGTTAGTTATTTCGCAAACAGACACAGAACTCGAAGATTTTCCATAGGTCAATAAGGTTTTTAAGAATGTGTATTTTGATTGAATCAAAATATAAAAATTTGAATATTTTATATTTTTTACAAAATAAAAAAATGCTTCCAAAAATGCTCCTAAAAATTAAAAATATGCACAAATATGCATTAAAAACCACAAAATATGCATTAAAAAGGCACCAAATATGCATTTAAAGTCAAAATATGCAAAAATATGCATTTATGACAAAATATGCAACTACAAATCGATGCCATTTTGTTCTAAATTTGACGATTCGGATAAATATTTAGTCCATATTAATTTTGGACTATCGACAAAAAAAATGCATTTGCATGGAATTCCTTGCCCTAGGAGTATATGTTTTTTATTCATATGAGCCAAAGGGTCATATGAATAAAACTTAGCAATTACTTCGAAGTAATTACTTTGGGTTTAGGAATGGCTTTTAACTCTAAATTTACCAATTGGCTGGTAGAATAATATAAAATGTAAACGAAAATTAAATTTCTAGTTTACTCCCAAGCAGACGAGATTTGTGAAGTAATTGCTTAAAAAACTCTGTATTTCCCCCTATTAGTAATATCTAATTTTTATTCATATGAGCCAATATATACATATATTTTTTTCAGTTTAATAATCAACAACTCTTTGGATCATGGTACCCAAATACCATATATTAAAAAAGCCCAAGAGCTAGGTTATGATATCCTAGTCACTAACACAAATGATAACTATCGCATTATTGAGGGTAAACGTAAAGCCATAGAAGGACTAAACTCAGCTACAACACACGCTGCCCATGTATGGGAAAAATATGTTATGGCATGCGAGCCAGAAAGTGTAGCGATTGTGGCACACAGTGCCGGTGGTGGGGTAACAATAGAATTGGTATATTTAAACTATAATTGTACTTTAAAACATAATAATATCATAAGAAACTTATCTATATTTTATTAAAGGCTAGACGTTATCCAGAATTTTTCAAAAATAAAGTATTTGCTATTGCTTTTACCGATTCGGCTCATGGTTATGTGCCTGGGGATGTACAAAAACTCATAGGCCACAAAACATGTAATTGGATATCAAGCAGCCAACCATTAGATACGGAAATTAAAACAGCAAAAGATGATATTAAAATGGTTTCTGCAGGTAAATTTGACAGATAATAAAAAGGTTGTTAAAATAAGATTTAATTTTTTTTAAATTTTATTATTAGGCCATTCCAAACATGAGTGGACTTCTTATTCCGCCTTTGATTCTGTATTTAAATATTTAGAACAAAAATATGACGACTTTGTTGCTGATGGACAAAAAACTAAAAAACAAAAATTGGAGGATTAAGCAAAAGTTGAATTTAATTTATTTAGGTTTTAATTAAAATTTTGCAAAAGACAAATAAAAAAAAAAACAGGTTTTAAATTTTTAAAATAAAATACAATTATAAAAACATTCATATTTATGTAATAATTTCAAAACATTTCAAATTTGATTTTATAATCTTCTCATATTAGGTCTGTTTCTTTACTTTTTGGGTAAAGTTCGGTAAAATGAGAGTTAACAAGAAATACTCTCAGGAACTGACAAAAACGCCCAAAAGTAAACGAATAGGAAAAACCATATTTGAAGCCCGAAAAACAAACGTCAATAGATTTGTGCATTATAGTTCGTTTTGGTGAGCGCTCTTTCTAGTTATTGTTCAATTTGATGTAAAAATCTAGATAGCTTTTCTACACCGATAAAATTCCATAGTTACGTAGTTAACAAAAACCGTGGTTGAATTGAAAAATATTCTAAATGACTATTATAATCAACAATTATTTTAATTTTTGCATTAAAAAATACAAAAATTGTTTTTTCGGACTTTCTATATAATCTAATATGACAATATCATATTGGAATTTGGACTTGAGGTGGAAGAATATTCTAACTATTATAATCAATAACAACTATGGATTGAGTTACAAAAAAAATGTTGTATTACCCTGTAAATAACATGTCAAATTATCTGAAACCGACAAACACTTTATTGAAAAACATTTGAAATAAAATTCAACATTAACTTTTATTTATTTTAATTTAAATCTAAAAACAAATAAATTTTTATAGATATTTTCAAATAAAAATGAATTCCTGTTTAATGTTGAGTTTCGTGTGGTAAGTTCCTATTTCTGATTTAGAAATTAGTTGGGTAATGTTGAAATTCATTTTTAATTTTTTTAGGAAGTTAATGAGAAATGCGATTGCACGAAATAAGATGATCAATACAAATTTATACCTTTCAAAGCCAGTCGGGAAATCTGTATATTAATATATAATTCGAACTGAAGGTGATAGTTATATAAAACGACTATAAAAATTTATGCAAGTGCATTAAAATCGTAGGTATCAATTTAAATATTTAAGCAATTGTATTCGTACTATATATTGTAAAAATTTAAATAAACATATTAAAAAAAGGCTCTGTTTCTTAATTTATTCTAAAAATTCGGATCTAAAGAAAAAGCTTTGTGGTTCCTATTAACCATTTTTAAAATGAACGTAGTTAATATTAACCACTTCTAAAATGTCGATGCTTTCAACTACATGCTCGTCATCAATTACTTTCCCAATAGTTGATTTGTAAATTTTAAGTAAATGTAGTTAACTTTCACTATTTCATATCCATTATGCCATAGTGAGGGTTATTTCACCTATGACATAGTTGAAAAAATAGTGTTCAACAACTATGTAATTTTTAGGGTGTAGTTAAAACCCTTTTTAAATCAGAAATTTTAATAAAAATTTCCTTTTTAGGCATTTATATTTTCAAAAAGGAATACGTACTTTTTTTAATATTAAACAAAAGCTCGATTTATTTACATATTTATCTTTTTAACACATTTAAACAAGCGTCTTCAAAAAATTGTCGGTAATTTTATGGAGTTGTATCATAACCGATAAACTTTTGCAACTTTTATACTAATTTTTGTAAATGATAAACATATTTTCTGAATGAATGAAATGAGCGATTGAACTAAAAGAGCTATTAGTTGTGAACTAGGTCTTTGGTTCAAATTAGTGAATAGTTCAATTGAACTAGTTGAACCCAACTGATAATATAACAGCTGATAACAGCTCTCATTTACCCAATTGTGCAGTAAGAAAACGCTTTTTGGTAAAATTGGGATCCCAATGTTGAGTATCCGAACAGACCTATTATTCAAAAATTTCATAGATTATCCCATTAAAAAAGTAAAATTCAGAGAACAGGTTGTAAAAAACC
The DNA here is from genome assembly GCA_949987735.1 of Leucophora obtusa. Taxonomy (NCBI): domain Eukaryota; kingdom Metazoa; phylum Arthropoda; class Insecta; order Diptera; family Anthomyiidae; genus Leucophora; species Leucophora obtusa. The sequence goes on from OX465295.1 coordinate 306,110,578, forward strand.
TTATATATACAAATAAATCTGTAAAAATAGCAGAAAAAGCTACTAAAAATTAGTTAAAAATTATCTTGCAGAAAAACTGCTGAAGTTAGCAGATTTTTTTGCTAATTGCTAGTAAAATAAGAACAGCAAAAATAAAAAAAATTTTCAGAATTTTAGTTTATTTGAGTTAACTTTTAGTTAATTGATAATGGCAAAGATCTGCAGAAAATTTTTCTAAATATTACACTCAAAAAAAGTCTGTAAAGTCAGCAAAAAATGTTGCTGTCCCGAGTAAAAAAGTTTTGATATAATCATATATTATTTTATGTAATTGCATATAGTAACTTATAGTTACATATGGCCACATATGCTTTTAAATTCAAGCAGATATACTTTTATATAGTCATATGTTAGATATTTTTTCCTCAAAGGTTTTAATATGGAGACATATGTGATTTTATATTATTACATATTTGGCTACATATATATGTATTTGCTATATATAAGTACATAAAGTAACATATAAAAGATATAATTACATGTACGTTTATATAAAATTTAGTATGACACTATACATAATAATATAAAACTATGTGGATCCAAATAAGAAAGAAATATTTTATAATTTGTGTTAGTTATGATTATATATTGACGAATATGAACCCATATATAACTTAGACATATATCATCCCACATAGGCAATTTTTTCAAAGTGATTTTATATAAAAATATATATAAGGTCCATATAAAACCGTATTGTATTATATTTGGTTCCATGTTATCAATGATTTTGAACTAGTTTTAGATTTAGTAATTACTAGGGATTGGCGCGTGACACGAAATGTTCGTGTGTGAGTTTATTTTTTCATCATATGTTTTTAGTAATTTTTACTGTTTTGCGTGAGAATTTTCTGATTGTAAGTTTTTAATATACTTATGTGTGCTGAGTAAGAAACGAAATGCTCGTGCGTGAGTAATTTTTTTTTTTGTTTTTTTTTTGAGCATGAGTCAAAAATGGCTTACGCGCCGCGCCGCACCCATAACATTAACAACACTGAAGCTTTAACACGAAATTCTCTATACTATAACGTACACTTGACTGATTTCTTATATCTTGGTTGTATATCCTATTAATTAATCCTATTAACTCGCATCAAGGGAATTAAATATGCTAAATTAAAAGAAATTTTTTTTCATGTTTATTGCACTGTCATGATAAATCTGGATAAAAGTAATAGAAGATTTATCGAAATTATAAGATCTCCAGCAGGCCTGGGGTTAATCATTACATTTTGTAATTAATTACACATGCAATTACACAATTACATGTAATTGTAATTGAAAAAAAAAACTCATCTATAATTACATATTATTTGTAATTGCAATTCAAAAAAAACATTACAATTACAAGTAATTGAAAATTTTTTTTTATTTAAAAAAATAATTTTTGTATGTATATTGTTAGATATGGTCCTATATAATATGATAAAAAGTATAAGGTTAATATTTAGATATAATTGTATCAAACTATGTCCACTTTTATAACATTTTATATAATTTTATACAAAAAGATATAATTTGATGTAATTGGATGAGGACAAAATTCGGATACAATTGTATAGAATTGCATAAAATTGTATCAAATTGTACCAAATTGTATACAATTGTATACAATTCGATACAATATGATACAATAAGACGTTCTCATTTTTCGGATATAATTATATCTAATTACATAAAATATTATATATAATTAAATATAACTTCATATGGCTCCATATCATTTTTTTTACTTGGGGTGTCAGTAAATTTTTAGTCAGCAGCGTGCTTGCAAAAAAGTTGGTAATTTCATCAAAAGTGTTTGCTGAAAATCAGCGAGCTGATTTTTACCACAAAAAATAGTAATCTCAGCAAAAGTTTTGCTAACACTTAGTCGATTGCAAATGAAAAAATCCTTGCTAAAATCACTAAACTTTTTGCTGATTACACTATGGAACATTTTTGGGATTATTGTCTGGGAGGTGAGAAATTCCAAGTCAGGGTGATGGTACTAGGTCAGTATAGTAAAACCCTCAAAGGGTTTGGCGTTCGTATGTGTCATTTTTTTTTATGACCTTTTAAATTTTTTCCTTATCTTGATGTTTTTTCGCTTAGTTGTAACTCGAGAACCACTTGTCCGATTTTGATGAAACAAATTTAGAAAAATTTAGAATTACAATTTCTTTAATCCGTTCATATAACATTTTTCTTTATAATCAACAGTTTTGCCGGTAAAAATAAATTTGTGGAGAAAAAAAAATATTTTTTTGCCTAAAAATTAAAATTTTTTATGAATTTAAAAAAAAAAAATTTTAATTTTTAGGCAAAAAAATATTTTTTTTTCTCCACAAATTTATTTTTACCGGCAAAACTGTTGATTATAAAGAAAAATGTTATATGAACGGATTAAAGAAATTGTAATTCTAAATTTTTCTAAATTTGTTTCATCAAAATCGGACAAGTGGTTCTCGAGTTACAACTAAGCGAAAAAACATCAAGATAAGGAAAAAATTTAAAAGGTCATAAAAAAAATGACACATACGAACGCCAAACCCTTTGAGGGTTTTACTATACTGACCTAGTACCATCACCCTGACTTGGAATTTCTCACCCCCCAGATTGGCTGTTGTACTGTGTTATTAGCAGACTGAAAAAAACTCAAAAAATTTGTAGAGAATTTTTACTTTAGTTAATTTATTTGCTGAAAATTTAAATATATAAATGTGTAGAGTTGGTTTTTAATTATCATTTCCGTTATACTACATCCAGACAAGCTGCGATATCTACATCTTGTCTATCCGGTTGTCGTCCACACTATAATTGCGGTTATCAGCACAATTTTTATAGCAAAATAAATTAGTAAAACATTAAAAAATTAGTTTAGTGCTAAAAAAATATAACTAAAACTTTTGCTGAAAACGGAATTTAAGCAAACAAATTGCTGAAAACTAATAAACTTGATATCAAATTATCAAAAATATCAATAATTACTCTCAAATTGAAAATCTACATATCTTGGCTTTAATTTCTATGATTTTTATTCTAATTATTTGCATATTTTCTATTATTTTTTTTAATGATTTTCATAGTAAATCAATTCGGCGTAACTGCCCCAAACCTGGGGTATATTCGCCAAAAGAGCTAGATACAATTTCAACAAAAAAATTTGTTAATACAACAAAGTCAATCTTTTAATGACTGAAATAAATAATTTATAATAAGTTCTTTAAGATTTGTGATTGTTTTTAATCAATAAATCTCCACTAAATTAACAAAAAAATAATTTAAAACTATAATATAACGAGTAAAAACGTTAAATTCGGGCATGCCGACTATACAATACCCTACACCAGTCTGGTTAAAAGCCAACTAATGTTTGGATCCGAAATTCGAATGGGTTAAAATGGGACTTGTGTCAAAAGTTTCTATACTCTGAGTCAGCGAACCAAATTTCATTAAAATATCTTAATATTTGCGACCTGCAGTTTGTAACCAAGCCAATTTTTGGGGGACCTTTATATGGGAACTAGGTATAAACATGGACCGATGTTCACCAAAATCAATAGGCTTCGTCCTTGGGCCAACATAGGTCTCTGTACCAAATTTCATCAAAATATCTTAATATTTGCGACCAGCAGCGTATAAACAATATAATTTTGCGGGGACCCTTATATGGGCATTAGGTCTAAACATGGACCGTTGTTAACCAAAATCAATAGGCTTCGTCCTTGGGCTGATATAGGTCGGGCTACCAAATTTCATTAAAATATCTTAATATTTGCGACCTGCAGCGTATAAACAATATGCTTTTGGTAGGACCCTTATATGGGCACTAGGTCTAAACATGGACCGGTGTTAACCAAAATCAATAGGCTTCGTCCTTGGGCTGACATAGTTCGGTGTACCAAATTTCATCAAAATATCTTAATATTTGCGACCTGCAGCGTATAAACAACAGAGATGGGAGTAATTAATTACTTTGTAATGACCATTGCAGGTTTTCATTACTTAAATCTATAAAATGAAATTTAAAAAAAAATTCATTACCATTACAAAATGTAATTGCAATGAAAAAAATGTTAATTTCATTTGTTTTCTTTACATGTAATGAAACTTTTTTATAATTTTCATTACAATACGCAATGGTAGTAAAAACAAAAAATCATTTTCATTTTTTTTACACTATGTAGACAAATGAAATTTCATTACCATTACTTAACATAATGATGTAAAGAACGTTTTGTTCTTTGTTCTACACTAAAAAATTTTCCTTTATGGAAACTTTTTTTTCCCAATTTTTTTTGGCAACTAGCCACCAAACATTGATGTATGTCTCTAGATTATAAATTTAAAAAAACCGCACTTAAAAAATAGCAAAATTATGGCGGAACGCGAAAAAAGACTTTATGGCAGAAAAATTCAATTAAAAAACTTAATCAGCGATTAACATTCTTCAATCAAATATACTGATGCAAAAAGTTTCGTTTTGGCAAATTTTTTTCGCGATTTTTTTTTTTTTGCAACTAACCACCAAAATTTGTTATATGAAATAGGCATTATAGTCCCTAGATTAAAAATTTTAAGAAACCGCACTTAAAAAATTCAAAAACAATGGTGGGACGCGAAAAAAGACTTTATGGTAAAAAAATTTAATCAAAACACTTATTCAGCTATTTACATTCTGAAAACAAATCTATTGATGTAAGAATTTTCCTTTTTGAAAATTTATTTTTCGCGGTTTTTTTCACTAGCTCCCAAACTTTCTTGTATGAAACGGGTATTATAGTCACTAGAATATAAATTTTAAGAAACCGCACTTAAAAAACTCCAAAATAATGGCGGGACGCGAAAAAAGACTTTATGGTAAAAGAATTGAAGTTTAAAATTTTCCTTTTTGAATTTTTTTTGTTTGCGATTTTTTTTTTGCAATTTTTTTTTTTTCAACTAGCCACCAAACTTTGTTGTACGAAATGAGTATTATAGTCCTTAGATTATAAATTAAAAAAAACCGCACCTACAAAATTTCAAAATAATGGCGGATCGCGAAAAAAGACTATGGTACTAGAATTGAATTAAAAAACTTAATCAGCTATTTATGTTCTGCAAAGAAATATATTGATGCAAGAATTTTCCTTTATGCAATTTCTTTTCGCGATTTTTTTTTGCAACTAGCCACCAAAACTTGGTATCAAATATGGATACCATAGGCCTCAGATTATGAACTAAAAAATGCTTTTAGTAATTTGTAAACCTAATATTTTTAAAATAAAAAACTTCGACAAAAACGGCATGTAATGAAAAATAAATGGGTGTTTCATTACTATATAAACATTAGGTAAAAGTTATGAAAATTAAAAAAAGGTTCATTTTAATTTTCAAAACAAATGAAAATTAAAAAAAATATTCAGTACCATTTTTTAACGCAATGGTAATGAAAAAAAAACAACATTACCATTTCTTCAAAAAATGGTAATGATAAAAAAAGCTCCATTACCATTTCATCAAGTAATGGTAATGAAAATGTAATGGTAATGATTTTAGCCCATCTCTGATAAACAATATACTTTTGGTAGGACCCTTATATGGGCACTAGGTCTTAACATGGACCGATTTTAACCAAAATCAATAGGCGTCCTTGGGCTGACATAAGTCGGTGTACCAAATTTCATCAAAATATCTTAATATTTGCGACCTGTAGAGTGCGCACAAGAATGCATGGACAGACAGACGGACGGACGGACATCGTTAAATCGAAATAAAAAAAATTCTGAGCCGATCGGTAGGTGGGTCTAGGACCAATATTTTTTGGTGTTACAAACATCAGCACAAACTTATAATACCCTGACCACGTAGTGGTGTAGGCTATAATGATTCTTCAAAATTACAAAAAACTGAATAATTAATATAAATTTAAGAATGAACACGATTGTTCTAATTTACTATTAAACATATTTTAAACATATAGAAAAGTCTTATAGAGCATTTTAGGCAGGGATGTACCAAATCTTCGTAGCTCCAGGGGCCATCTGGTGATTGTGCCCCAGAGACAGGCACTAACATAAAATAGATATTTTTCACACTTTTCAAGCATTGATTAAAATCAAATTATTATTTTTATAAATTCCATCATAACTTGGACAAAAACATGGAGAGTTAAACTTAACAATTTAAAATCAGTTAACGTCATTTTTACTAACAAAACTATACAACGTTTACCTATTTATATTGACAACTTAGAGGTTCCTTACGCCAATACAGCAAAGTACTTAGCAATGACTCTAGATTGTAAGCTTCGTTGGAATGAGCACGTAAAAAAGAAAGTTACTGAACTAAATCTTAAATGGAACAAATTGAAATGGCTTATTGGAAGAAAATCTACACTTTCCATTGAAAATGAAATACTATTATACAACCAATTGATAAAACCTATTTGGAGCTACGGAATACAACTCTGGGGTTGTACAAGTAACACTAATATTCAACTTATTCAACGCTTTCAACATAAAGTCCTTAAAAGTATAGTTAATGCACCTTGGTATGTTCGTAATGCTGATATCCATCGTGATCTGGGCATATAACAAGTACGGGATGTGATTCGCAAATTCGCTGGAAAACATTATACCAGGCTCAGACAACACGAGAACCCTGAAGCTTTAGCCCTAACCCATATAGATGGCCAATCCCGAAGACGTAGACGTAGAATACCAGCTGACTTGGTTAGACTTTCGGCAACATTTTAACATAAAAATATTAAGAAATTGTTTCTTGCAAATTGTTTAATAGTAATCTATTGTAAAAAAATTGCTTGGTAGTTATAGTTAACTAGTTGCAATAAAAAAAAAAAAAAATTATTATTTTTTGAAACCTTAGGATCGTAGGTCTAACATAATGAAAAATTATTTTCTTATCACACGATTTCAGGAAGTTATTGCAAAATGTGGTTGCTTCCTATTATTTTTTTGGCACCCCAAAAAACACAAAAACACGTCTGTCTGCGACCACATGCCAGAGATTAGTTGAGAGTATGCAAAGAAGATGCGAAGCAGTTATTGACAATAATGGATACAGCACAAAATATTAGTGTAATATTAACGCTAAAAAATGATAATTGTTTTAAAAACCCAAAAAATGTACGGCTTTTTGTAAAAATATAAAATGTGTCCTATTTAGAAGTCCAGGTATTTTTATTAGTTTATACATATTTACCAATATATATAAAATAGTTGAAGGATTTTTATTTAAATAAAGAATGAATTACAATCATCAATTATAACACTTCCCGTATATGAAATAAAAAAAATTTATTTTTGTTTTATTTTCAAAATAAATAATTATGTTTCTTAACACATAAAAGTGTCCTATTTCCATGTCCATAGCTGTATCAATAGTAACAAATATAAACTAAACAAAAATTGTAAAAAATAAAAATAAATAAAATTTTGTTAAATTAGTATATTTTTCTGCTAAGTTTAGCACTCGGTTTTGAAAAATTAGTAAAATGTTTTGCTGAAATCAGCATCGAAAATTAGTAAAAAAGTCCGTAATTTGTAATAAGAGAGTAGCAAAAATGATTACTAAATAAAAATTTGTACTAAAAATCAGTACAAAAATAGTAAAGTGCGATTGGGATCTGTTTAAAAATTTTTTTACTAACTATTTTATCTGAGTGTAGAAAAACCACCTCCAAATAACTGTATAATTGAATAAAGCATATTAGGGGTTTTTTGCTCTATCTCTAGACTTTTCTCTCGCGTACCTTTAAGACTTTCCTATACACTCATAATAATCCATGCTTAAAAATACGAAAATATTTTTCGTAAATATTTTTTCGTACAATATACAAAGCTTTGGTTTATATTACAAATCTTTTGTATACAACAAATTTCATAAATTTACAAATTTCGTAAATAATACAAACACGATTTTGTAAATTATTTTTAGTATAAAGTACAAAAAATTGTAATACTACAAAATGTTTGTACTAAGTTGATGGTAAAAAATTGATTAAATTTTATTATTTCGTAAATTATACAAATAAAGTTTAATAAAAAAATGTTTGTATAATGTACTAAAATATCGTAATATTATCAAATACCATTTAGTAAACATACAAAATTTTTTTTATTTAACGATTTTGTTTGTATATTTTACAAATATTTTAGAATTAATCATTAATATTTTTTGTAGAATAAACAAAATTATTTTGTATAGTAAAGTGTTGTTTTTTCAAACGCGTCGTATAGACCAAATACAATTAATATTGTCATTAATATGTATTTTTATTAATTCTAATTTAGTAGGTTTGAGGTTAAGAAGAAGAATAAACCTTCCTCAAAAGTTATAAACACATTCAATTTGCAAATCAGACTAGATCTAGTATTTTTAAAAAATATTTATATATTTATAAAACTTTTTTGCACGTTTACAACATTTCGTAAAATATAGTAAACATCTGTCATTAATTCTCACTTGGTCATTGAACGAAATAGTGTAAACAACAAAGTATTTCTTTGCTTAAAAAATCTCGAATTTTGTGCGAAAAAAAGCATCATTTGCGAAAAGTTTTGATTTACTTGTTCAATTGATTTCAACGTGCTAAAGATGGTTTGTGCGGTTTAGAAGTGGTGATTTTGACTCGGAAGACAAAGACCGCACAGGTCAGCCAAAAAAGTTCGAAGAGATGAATTGGAGGCATTTCTCGATGAAGATTGCTGTTAAACTCAAGAAGAACTTGCAAAATCATTGGGAGTTACTCAAGTAGCAATTTCAAATCGTTTGTAAGCAGCAGGATTCATACAAAAGCAAGGAAATGAGTACCACACGATTTGAGAGAGACGTTGAAAGACGATTTTGCATGTCGGAAATGCTGCTTGAACGCCATGAAAAGAAGTCATTTTTGCATCGAGTCATTACTGGCGATGAAAAATGGATCCATTACGACAACCCGAAGCGTAAGAAATCGTATTTGAAGCATGGCAGAAGGGTCACATCTATTATGAGCTGCTGAAATGGGGCCAGACGATCACAGGTTGCGAATACGATTTTCGTTTGAAGCGAGCATTGGCCGAAAAACGCCCGGAATATGCGACCAGAAATGAGGATATAATATTCCATCATGACAACACTCAGCCACATGTTGCAAGACCGGTTAAAAACTATTTAGAAAATAGTGGTTGCACGGAGGAAAAAGACGTTTTTGTATATGTTTGGAGGTAATCAATGTATGTTTACAAACTACCATATATGTATTTGCAGTGTGCTTCCAATTATATTGTTTTTATAGTTACTATACATATATTTCCCGGTAATAATTATATTTGTGGATACAATTAACATGTATTTGGAAAAACGGCGAATTTCCATTCTTGATACATATAAAGTTGTATGTAGCCATTATAACTTTTGTAGTTGGTAATAATCGTTTGGTTTAGCTAGACTGCATCTAGTCAGAAAATTTAGTGATATTTTTCCTTTATTTATTAATTTTATTGTGAAAGATGTGAAAAAATAAAATAAATTAGTATAAATAAAACACAAAATTGTGTTAAAAAGAAAAAAAAATATTTACTTGTGTATATTAAAATATTAACTTATTATAAGAGTTTTTAATTAATATTTGTTAATAAAAATAAATAAAAAATAAATGAAGAGATTGTAGTTATTATTTTTCAATGAATGTATTAGATGTAAAATTCAATGTGATTTATAATATATTTAGTTATTAAATAATCGCCAAACAGTAGATGTATTAATTTAACTTTTTATGTTTTTCCATTAAAATATATAGAAATTTGGAGAGTAGAATAAATACGCCTATTGTTTGGCATATATTAATAATTGCTTTATAACTAAATATATTATTTATATATAGTATTTGCATGGAAACATAATTTGTCTATAACACACATATTATATGTTTGCTGCCAAATATATAATATTTGTCGATAGCGTCATTTCATTTCATCCAAACATTATATATTAACATAACATATTTGCTTACAAACATAATAATTTTGCATGCAAATATATATTGTTTCTAGTAAAAACACGGTGAATATGTTTAACAAAATCTCCAAATATATACATATATATTACCAGCAAAAATATATTTGGGACAGGCCGTTTTTTTTCAGCGTGTGGGAATACCGACTACCCTTTTGTTTCGATCGATGCAGTATGCTCTCACTGGAATACGCTTCACTTCAGAAGTGGGTATCCGAAATTGGCTTGGTTTGTTCTTGGCCTCAAAAAATGAGCAGTTGTTTTGACGCGGAATAAATATGTTTCCAGAAAGTTGGGAAAAGATAGATACACGCTGAAAAAAAAACGGCCTGTCCCAAACATATTTTTGCTGGTAATATATATATATATTTGGAGAAATTGTTAAACATATTCGCCGTGTTTTTACTAGAAACAATATATATTTGCATGCAAATATATTATGTTTGCCTGTAAATATATAATATTTAGATGAAATGACGCTATCGATAAATATTATATGTTTGGCAGCAAACATATAATATGTGTGTCATAAACAAATTATGTTTCCATGCAAATACTATATATAAATAATATATTTAGTTATAAAGCAACTATTAATATATGCCAAACAATAGGCGTATTTATTCTACTCTCCAAATTTCTCTATATTTTAATGGAAAAACATAAAAAATAAAATTAATACATCTACTGTTTGGCGATTATTTAATAACTAAGTATATTATATTTCACATTGAATTTTACATCTAACACAAATCTTTCATTGAAAAACAATAACAACAATCTCTTCATTTATTTTTTATTTATTTTTATTAACAAATATTAATTAAAAACTCTTATAATAAGTTAATACTTTAATATACACAATTAAATATTTTTTTTTTCTTTTTAACACAATTTTATGTTTTATTTATACTAATTTATTTTATTTTTTCACATCTTTCACAATAAAATTAATAAATAAAGGAAAAATATCACTAAATTTTCTGACTAGATGCAGTCTAGCTAAACTAAACGATTATTACCAACTACAAAAGTTATAATGGCTACATACAACTTTATATCCCAAGAAACATTTTTACGGAGTCTCCGGCACATACGGATTCATGAATCCGTCTTTTACGGCACGTTAACTGTCCGTAATGTACGTATCCGTCAATGCTTGTACGTATACCGAACATTAACGGACCGTATAAATGGATTTTCGAACACAATACGTTTTAACTCCGTTTTGGTGTATCCGTTTCTGTACCTTTAAATACGGATTTCATCGGTTGCAGTTTGTTTACAAAATAAAAATTATATTTTTGAAAAGTCGGCGAAAATATTATTATAATGGGAATATATGGAGAATATGCAATAGAGGGAATTCTTTCCATCACACCATTAATCAAACAACATCAAGTAACAAGGTAAGATTTATGATACTTATTGTTTTGTGTATAATATGTGAGAATTTGCATCGTGCATCAATTAAACCATAACTAATTTATTGTCTCTTTTCCATATAGATGTTGGATTTTACTCTGGGTCCCTAAGCGCTGGATAGATAGGTAAACCGAGCCAGATGTGCTAAATATTGTAATTGTATTAATTAGAAATTTATTAATAGTAATTGTAAATAATAATTATTAATGAATTAAAAAAAAAAGGAAAAAAGTATTATGTATTTTAAATAATAAACATATGGTCTATTTTTGTGGAAAAAATTGGTAGGATACGGACAAGGAAATACTCAGTTTTTCAAACGACATAACGGTCCGAAAACGGTCCGGCATTGACGGACTTTCAGCGGACTAGTCCGTTTTTTACATGACATAACGGTCCGTAAACGGTCCGTCATTGACGGACTTTAAACGGACTTGTCCGTTTTTAACACGACATAACGGTCCGTAAACGGTCCGTCATTGACGGATTTTCAACGGATTCGAATCAGTTTCGACGTTCCTTATGTTCCGTTTTTAGGTCCGTATACGGATCCAGAAAACGGTACGTATACGGAGTTGGATTCCGTTTATGACGGACCGAAAACGGTGCGTAAACGGAACGAATTGTTTGTTGGGTATGTATCAAGAATGGAAATTCGCCCTTTTTTCAAATATATGTTAATTGTATCCCACAAATATAATTATTACCGGGAAATATATGTATAGTAACTACATATAAAAACAATATAATTGGAAGCATACTGCAAATACGTATATGGTAGTTTGTAAACATACATTGATTACCTCCAAACAAATACAAAAACGTCTTTTTCCTCCGTGTAACGATGGCCAATGTTTCACAGTAAATTTGCCAAATATATCGCATTTTTAGATTATACACACAATTTTCTAATAGATACAAAATTATTTTGTATTTAAACCAAATATATGTATCTTTACCAATCTTGTTTTTGTACTTTTATAAAATTTCGTAAAATATACAAATAAAAATTCGATACTAGAAACGAAAAATCATTTGTACATATTACAAAAATATTCGTAATGTCAAAATAACCAAAACTTTCGTAAAATGAACTACATTTTTCGTGTATTTTACCTATGGATTATTATGAGTGTATAATAGAGCATTTTACACAGTGGTGCACCAGCGGCCGTATGGTGAATGTGCCCCAGAGCTAACCACTAACATTTTTATTTCACACTTTAGGTACCTTTCTAAAATTATTATCATTCGAAAGCTTAGGGTTATAGTTATAGCATTAAATCATCCCTTGACGATTTCCTTAGGCAATAATGAAATCCAGATAGGGAAATACCTTCAACAGATAATTTTTCACAATTTGTCAAGTTTTGGGATTTTGGCACATTTAATTCCTTTAATGCAATTAATGTATTTCCCGATAAAAATAAATTTAAAAAAAACTAATATGCAAGTGCTTTTGCAAATTTAAATGTTACTGACACTTTAGAAAACACATTATTTTCTATTGTTGCTTATAGATGATGTCACTACATTGCTAGATCTGTCAAAACAACAGAGTAGAATGTTAAAAGATTGCAAAGAAAATTGTGGTAAATATTTTGTTGTTGTTTTTTCTTTGATATTTTAAATGTTAAATACCGCTCCTATTAGAGAACAAGAAATTCTCATTGAGTTTGTAATTTAACTTAACAAATATTTCTAGAAATTCTAAAAACAACGTCCCCTGACGATTTCCTTATGGAAAAATGAAATCAGGATATGGCCATGCCTTCAGCAGATCATTTTTCACAATTTTTCAAATAAGTTTTGAGATTTTAGGACATTTATATCCTTTAATGTAATTAATGTATTTCCCGATAACAATAAATTTAATAAAAAACTAATATGCAAGTGCTTGTGCAAATTTAAATGTTAAGCTGGCCATACACTACGCAATATTCTTGGTATTGTGGAAAAAATTGCCAGTGTGTGTGTCATATTGCAAGGTTGTACAATACATTGGAAAAAATCAAAACGGATTTGATTCTTATTGCACAACAAAGGAAAGTGAAAAATATTTTGTAATGTGTAGGTCATATTCAAGGTTGCCAATTTAGCCATTTTCCGGCTAGATCTAGCCGTTTTAATTTCATCTAGCCATAAAAAAATGGCTAGATTGGATCTAGCCGGAGGATTTAGCCATTTTATTTTCCCATAGCCATTTTTTCTTTTAATGTTTTACAGTTAATTTCATACAAAAATGCTTGAATTTTTACGATTTTAAAAATTTTAGTGCAACATTTGAAACATTTATTTGGGTTTACAGATACAAGTAATTTTTACATTCGATTTAAAATCATATTTTTTGTAAAACTTGAATGAACATATTTTAGAAATTCGGAAAACATTAAAATTTAAAGGCCAATTTTATGAAAGTCGTGTTAAAACTCTTTATTATCACTGATTTATTTTAAAATTATTAACTTTTAGCATTATTTTCCAATTTTAGCCATTTTTTCTCCGTAATCTAGCCATTTTCTCAGTTCAAGTGTTGGCAACCTTGGTCATATTGCGCCATTTTTATATAGAAGAAAACAGTGGTGTCATATCTTGTACAAGAGTATTGTACATCTTATTTTATGGTGTATGGCAAAACGACGATGATATTGGCCATAATATCACGTATTGTATGGCTAGCTTTACTGACACTTTAGAAAACATATTATTTTCTATTGTTGTTTATACATGAAAGGATGTCACTACATTGCTAGATCTGTTAAAACAACAGAGTAGTATATTGGAAGATGACAAAGCAAATTGTGCAACTTTTTTGTTGTTGTTTTTGTTTTTTCTTTGATATTTTGAATGTTAAATAACGCTCCTAGATGATAACAAGAAATTCTCATTGAGTTTGTTATTTAACTTAACAAATATTTCTATAAATTTTAAAAACGTCGTCCCCTGACGATTTCCTTAGGTGAGTATGAAATACGGATAGGAAAATGCCTTCAACAGATCATTTTTCACAATTTGATTCTTTTAATCTAATGAAAAAATTTTATTGTATCACACGGTTTGAGGAAGCTAGAAAAATGTGATCGGTTTATGTGGCCTACTGACGAAGGATTCCCCCTCTATCCTAACTGAAATTCTGTACATTTAACTGTTTTATTTTTACTGTTCCTTTCTTGCTAATATATGGCAAAAATAATCTGCTAATTTCAGCAGTTTTTTCTGCAAGGTCGTGTTTAACTAAATTTTAGTAGTTTTAACAAAATTTTTTGCAGACTATTTATATTATTTTAGATACAATCGGTTATTTTTGTGTGGAGTTTTACGTCTTAGCAATAGGTTATTTTCATATATTAAAAATGCTGAGGTTTAATTTAGACAAAACACGCTTATGTCATTCTGTAACAAAATTGCAATTGCATTCAAATATACAATAACAGTTTGTTGTTGGTTCCATCTCTTCAAGGCAATTTATTTTCTTATAACAAACACTTGACATTTATCCTAACTCTCTAAGGAGCTGCACATTATAAACTTATAGATCAATTTTATACAACTTTTTTTGTTTATTTTAAATCTCTAGCTTCCCTTGCAAAATAATCAAATATTTCATAGACAGCCGCCGTCAATGTTAATACAATCGGCAGTGATATGTCACTATCATTTACATCAATACATTTAATTTGATTTCTTCACACTTCCTTTGCTACTTAACTATAATGTTTTTATACCGTACACCATTGCGTAAACAGCGTATGAGTTTGTGCTAATGTTTGTTGCACCAAAAAATATTGAACATAGATCCACCTTATAGTATACTGATCGCTTCAGAATGACTTTTTGAGTTGATTAAACGATTTCCGTCTGTCTGTATATGTAATCTTGTGCACACGCTACATGTCGCAAATATTAAGACGCAATTTGGTACATCGACTTATATGAGTCCAAGGACGAAGCCCATTGATTTTGCAGGCCTAGTGTCCTTGTAAAGGCCCTCCAGATATTGGCTCTTATATTTGTTCGCACGCTACAGTTTGCAAGTATAAAGATATTTAATGAAATTTGTACGATGACTCATGTGGACAAAGCCTATTGATTTCAGATGGAATCGGGCCATATTTGGATCTATTTCCTAATTCTTGATGCCATTTTATGGACAAATTTTGACACAAGACCATTTCAACTCACTCAAATATCAGATCCTAACATTATTTAGTTTTCAAGTAGACTGGTGTAGGGCATCATGTTGTCGGCTTGAGCGTCTTTAACTTTTTTACTCGTTATTTTGTTTTTTTTATAAATTTGTGAAGTTAAAACAACAAAACACTATAAGAATTGTAACCAAAATGTGGCGTCAACATATTACAAATCAAATGTTTTAGTTTCGTGTTTTCATAGTTTTTTAAGGGTGTTTATGTATCCTTAAGTTAATGGTCAATATTTTGGTAATACACCCTCTGTGTTATCTCATAACATTTCTTATAAGTATCAACCCTCCTCCATTTCTTAAATATCGCATATCATAAGCATAAATGTCATAAAAAATAACATATCTTAAGATACTTAATATTTGCCTAAACAAAACAAAAAAATTTCCATTAAAACAAGTGTTCTTCTGGTTTCATTTATGGTCATTGGGGAGTTGTTTTGGTTTATTTCAAAATTTCATCCTGTGTTAAATTTAAGCTGTTGATGATATGATGTTATTAAGAAGTCATAAAATTGACTATAAAAAAGTTTATAACCAAAAAATAAATAGTTATTCAACTACTTAAATCGAAAATTCATAACCGATAACAAAAAAAAAAAAAGAATATTTAGAGCATAAAAACGTATGTTTGTATTATTGCAGAAGAAATTGATAAAAGAAACAGTATTTCAATGAGTTAGGAAAATATTCAACTATAATTAAAAGTTTATTGTAAAACAGTGAAATTAATTTTAAATTTACACTAGATTTACGGAGCCGTACGAAGTGACCGTTTTCGTTTTTGAAAGTTAAAAATTTTGATAAAATTATTCTAAATAAATTTTAATTTTATTTTTACATTTCTTATTACTTTTGTATGGCGATGTCGCGCAAAATAATGAGTTATAATAAATCTTACCTATGTGCTTACCAGTATTGACAAAAATAATGAGACTAAAAATAGATTTTTAAAAAAATAATTTTTATAAAAAAAAATGTTTTGTTATTGTAAAAACTTTTTTTTTATAAAATTTATAATTTTTGATAGATAAAAATATAGTTGACCTGCTGCGCACAAGTCAGCTATTCTTACAGGTTTTAAAAAAATATTGAATCTAAAAATAGATTTCAAAAAAAATTTCTAAAAAAATCTACAATAATACTTTATGTTTGAAATAATCATAAAAAAAGTATCTGTTGGTAACACATTATTTTTTATTTTTAAATAATGGAACAAGTAACTAGGTATTAGTAACTCATTATTATATGTTTTCAAATAATGCAGAAGGAGTCGGTGTCATGGCAGGTAGTCCAAAAATAATGATATGTCATTACCGTTACTACACTGGGCAATTTTTGAGACAAAAACGAAAAATATGCATAGAAATGAAAACTGGGGTAATTTTTTGGCCCCACCTTTTTAACCCTAAAAATGAGATTGTGCCGATAAAGAATAGAGTATGTTTGATAGTTTAGATCTCTCTATCTTATACCCAAATTTAACTAAAGTCTGAAAGGTCGCCTTAAAGACGTTATCCTACAAGCTTCCTATTAACTGTTTGGGGCTTTTCGGACCAGAATTAAAAATATTAACCATATGTGGATTAGGTTACCTAAAATAGTAAATATTAGAAACATGGAGTCAGAAATTAAATAAGCTCCATGGGTCTTTTTTGTTCCCAGGAGTCTAAGGGTTGAATATTTTTTAAATAAATATTAACCCTGATACACGTTATATAAAATAATATATTTTATCAAGTGGCATACATGTTTCGAGCAATTTCAAAATTTTAGAAACCTGGAATCGGAAATTAAATAAAGCTTCATGTGTTTTTTATTTGTCCCCAGGACTCTAAGGGTTAAATATTTTTAATTAAGAATAAAGATAATTATAGTCTAATAATATCTAAATGATAGTTTTTTGGAAAATTGTGGAAACTTTGGAGAAAACAGGCCAATTCCGACAATTTTTGACAAAATAATCAATTTTCAAAAAATGTGCTGGAAAGGAGACACACAAAACCCGAATTCTGATTTTTTTCAATATTTTTTTCTCTAATTATTGCTATTGTACACTCAAAAAAATAAGTTAGTAGAAAAATTAGTAAAACGTCTTGTATATCAAGTGTACTAGTTTTCAGCAATTTTTATTATATCTTTTTAGCACTAAACTAATTTTGAACTAAAGTTTTACTAATTTATTTTGCTACACAAATTGTGCTGATAACCGCAATTATAGCGTGGACGACAACCAGATAGACAAATGTAGATGTCGCAGAGAAAAACAACTCAACACAATTTCTATATTTAAATTTTCAGCAAATAAATTAACTAAAGTAAAATTTCGCTACAAATTTTTTGACTTTTTTTCAGTCTACTAATATTCAGCAAAAAGTTTAGTGATTTTAGCAAGGATTTTTTTCATTTGCAATCGACTAAGAGTTACCAAAAATTTTGCTGAATATTACTATTTTTTTGGTAAAAATCAGCTCCCCAGCTAAAAATCGACATATATGAATACATACAGGTTAAATATATGTTCATTAGACCGTACCTCAAAAAAAAAGTTCGCCTTACACCATCTAATATGATGTATTTTTGGAAGGCGATTTAAAAAAAAATCTTTTTTTTTTTGCCGACTGTAGGGGTCGCATTTTTTAATTTTTTTGTTATAGCTTTGGCATTTAAAATCGGATTTTAAAGTGTGATATATCGATTTTTTTGCCTCGAGGAGACCAGTGTTTTGCTATATAGTAAAAATCCAATTAAAAAAAAATTTAAAAAGGCGACCCCTACGTATGGCAACCATATATAAAAAAAGTTTCTACTGGGTTTAGCGAAAAACTTCCTTAACAAAAGTTTAATGATTTTTTGCGAGCTTTAATTTTTGGACATTAGGGTGGTACATTAGGGTGGTAGTAACTGAGATCTGGTGGGTAACTACTAGAACGGGATACTTGAGGTCAAAATGTCCTTAAAGCAAAACACTGGTCTCCTCGAGAGAAAAACATCGATGTATCATACTTTAAGATCCGACTGTAAATACCAAAGGTATAACGAAAAATGTAAAATGGCGACAACTACGTTCGGCAAAAAAAATTAAAAAAATTTTTTTTGAAACCTCCTTGCAAAAATACTTCATATTGGAGGGTGTACGGCGCACTTTTTTTTTTTGGCTGTAAGGTGGTACGCCGCGCCCACAATATGTAAAAAAAAGTTGAAATTTTTTTATTTTAGTAAGGCTGAAAATTTGTATAGTAATAGGTTCCAATATAAATTAATTAAAAACGATAGTCAGCTGCTTGGGTGGTGTTGCTTTATACGTCAGATGATGGCGTAAACTTGTTAAAAAAATACAAAATTTTCAAATACTTAAAGTTTCGTTTGTTTTTCTTAAGTAGGTAAGGAAATATTCAGAATTCCGGATTGCGTGATTTTTTGTCATTTTCGGAATTTTTTATTTAAAAAAATTTGTAAAAACTTCAAATTTATGTAAAAGAAATATAGGGTCATATGCGTAGACACCTTTAAAATTTATAAGTGACTTATAAAACAAATTTTTCATACAAATTTCATTTTATAACCACGTTATAAGGTTTTTAATTTACACAGTACAACACATGATTTTGGGACTCAATTCTGAGAATTCCACGTGAAAGTAGCCCCAATAATAAGAATTTCTGCATCATTCTTTTTTCAAGTTAGCTGCATTAAAAATTTAATGGCCATATGTATTTTTTGGCGCAAGGCGGATTTTTAGCACTTTTTCTATATTTTAACACGGTATACCGGTATCACTCGGTATTCCGTACGCACACAGGGAAAAGATCGGTTGGAATTCGGGTATCACCATAAAAATTCCATATAAAAAGTAAATTTTTTGTTATAACTACCACATTTTGAATACAACAATTGATATATGATTAGATTTTTCATATGAACAAAGTTTCTATTAAATAGCAGTCTACACAACAACCACATTATCTATTACAACCGATCACAGGCAATTTAATTTTTGTTTTGAATCGGTAGCCGTTGCAACCATTTAAAGTTTTGCAAATTACTACACAACCCAAACAATTTGTCATTGAAACAAAAAATTTATTTCTAACAATAGAGGCTTAACAAACAAATGTATATTAGTTACTTTTATACAATAATGGCGGCTCCAACCACAAAATAGTTTATAGTCATAACCATTTTTTTATTAGAGCTTGATTTAAAAGTAATGTTTTGCTGATTTGGAAAACACTACCAAAAAATAATTGCTTTAACCGAATATTTGTACTTATCATAAAAAAACAATCAAAGTAATATATTGATTTTTCTGTCAAGCAATGAAAATTTTATTCGTTTATTGAAACCGAAAAATTACAGATCGAAAGAAGCCACAGTCCACCAACAAAGAAGCATTTAGACAATAATCTGCTACAAAAAAACAATAACAAAAATCATAAATAATATATAGTGCATCAGAAAATATAGTGAAAAATAACAATCGTTGGAAAAAAAATTTAATTCTGTATAATTAAAAGGTAAGTTGCATTTTTTTTTTCACATAAGATCCTTATAAAAGATTCTTAGCATATGGTCCTTTGTTTTCAATGATTCTATTGATATTAATCAGAACATGCCAATTTTCTGACGAATATTCCTTCATGTTTATCAATGTATCGTGTTGAATGAAATTCGTGTTATCAAATTTTTTGCGGGAGGTTTACATACCACGCTTTTTCATTGCAATTTTTCCAAGTCCCGCTCGCAAAAAAATTTTGCGTGGCGGATACTTAGAAAAAGAATCTTAGGAGGGTGGCCTAACCCACCGAGTCCCGTTTTTTTTATTTTTGAAGCCATTGGGGAGGGGTATGCGGCCACTGGAGGAACCACCTCCTACCCGAGTCCCGGTTGTGGCGTATATTTAAAATTTTTGGGGAGGAGGCTATCTTCTCGGAGCTGACCAAACTCCAGCCTCGGTTCCCGGTCAATTTCATTCTTTTGGGGTAAACTTTTTTGGGTATGTGGCGCGTCACACCACAGTTTACCCCGACTGCTTTTTGTGTTGATTGTCTGAAAAGAAAAGAGAAAAAAGAAACCGGAAATGTTGAAATTTGTTAGGAAAATATAACTCAATACAAACCATGAACCGTGTAGGACGGTTCATATAATCCAAATCCGGTGTCTCCCTCCTTCGTCCAAATGATGAAAATTCCTGGAAAAATAGGAAAAATGTCAATAAAATTAAATTCTAAATGAAATTAAATAATATACTTACCCCTCTTGATTCACATTGTTTTGTTTTTTTCCTTTGCTGTAACCAGCAGAGATCCGATTCGGTGTTTAGTTTTGACGGCGGTTACTAAGCAAAAATTACCGACGACGGTTAGTAATCGACTAAGGCCAGTTTTTTTGTTTCGCTGAATAATCAGTCATTACATAAGTTTGAACTTAGTTTTTTTAAAGAATAGACCGAAAACCCGAATTACTGTCTTTGTTTAGTAAAATAGTACTCCAAATCAGCCACTCCCATCAACGGCTGCACGAACTCGTATATTAAAGTAGAAGCGGCTCAGAGCCGGAATCGGTCGAGTCACAAAAATTGGACCTCTAGTAATCAGCTGTTTTTTATTTACATCTGTACAGTACTATTACTATGAGTAGAAGGCAACATGGTAAAAAATATTTGTAAAAGGCACACGGTTGCATTTTCCATTCAAGAATACAAACTGGCAAAAGTGTATTAAAAAATATTTTAAATTTTGAAATTATGATTGAAAAAATAACATTATTATTTTTCCTCTTCGCCTGGTAGATCAAAAGTTTAGAAAAGGCAATTTGAAGGATAGGGTCGATAGAAGAGGGCAGGGGAGTATGGTTAAAGGACAAAATGGAGGAAAAAGTCCAACAAGATGTATTTTTATTAAAATAAAATTAAGTTTGATGATTTTTGGGTAAATAAATATAGGAATACATTGATGGAGGAAAAACCGAAGTTCAAAAGGATTTCATATTGTTTTTAAATACTGAGTACCGATTCCGAATGATTTGTGAAGCTGTGAAGCGGTAAAAAATATTTTTCACGCATTTAAAAACAATGAATAAAAAAAAAGCAGAATCGGTACTCAGGCAAGAATAAAGATGGAGAACTAGCGCTAAGAAACTAATTTCTAAAAATGTGTATAAAATTGTTAGAAGGAAAAAGATGGAGGCTTGGCGGGAAAATTTCAGGAAAAAAATAGGAAAAGTTGGAAACGATTCCCGCAAATAGTTGGAAGAAAAACGAAGGACGAGGTGTTGTAGAGTTCGGCAAACACAAATCAGGATTATTAGTTGGCAAGATTTCAAAGCGAACGGAGATACGTCGCGCTGTATTTCGTGTTTTTTTTTTATTATGCAATTCTAAATTTTTCCTTTTATTTGTTAAGTTTTATTCCTTATTTGTTGTTTGAATCAATTTTCATTATTTATTTTATATTTTTTCCGACTAAAATCATTCAGCTGTTTCGATGACGGATAGAAAATTCTGATTTCAACAAAATGATCCGGCAAGTACGTTTACATTTACGTGTTAAGGTAGAATTAGCTATACGCGGACGTAACGTGACGAGTCTCCTTATGGAAAATCTAATGAGTTAAAAGAGCATAGCTGACAGTCTATTTCTTTTTTACACATTATTTTAGATTGAATCAGCCGATTCGTCACGTTACGTTACGTATGGCTAAATGAGCCTTTAGTAACCATTCGTATAAACTTCTTCTTGTGGTTTCGAAGTAGATGATTCGTTACAGTTACGTTTACGGTTGGGTAACTCAGCCTTTAATGTCTGATGGAGATACCGAGGCAAGTAGGCGGGAGAAAAGCGCTAGTAGGGAAGAAAAAGCACCAACTTGACAATAATGGAAAAGGCTCGTGTTTAAACATTTAGTTTTTATTCGGTAGTGTGCAATGTTGTGAAAAAAATAAAGTTCATTAAAGATAATAAGCCTAATCTAATGCAGAGAAAGTAAGTAAAAAATCAGTTTAAGCACAAAAGAGATACCTAGATACAACTTTTGTGTACAAAATAGTTGAATCCAAGTATTTGGTCATTTAATTCAATGAATTAAAAAGAGAAATATATAAAGTGCATGACCAGTGTTAAAAAACGGCATTTAAAATGTTCGAATACTGGCAGAGAATGAAGCTGATTGGCTTGTAGCTGCCGCCGACCCTTTTTTAAGTGCTTGAGCCGCCGCCGATATATACGACTAAATTTTGCTAAAAAATGTTAGCCGATTGCTTGTTTTTATAAAAAGAATCAGAGAAATTCGTTAAAACGTTTGTGTGAAAAACACAAACTTTAAGAGATTTATCTTAAAAATTTTTCAGCCTCATTTGTTCTACATAGAAGTCCTAACAAATTTGTGCAAAAATTTTGAAGGAAAAACGTTTTTAAATTAGTGTTTTTCACACAAATTTGTTAACGAATTCGTTTGATTCTTTTTATAAAATCACCCAGTAAATGATATTTTTCGTATAAAATTAATTTTAATTACAAAAACCTACCTCAGTTAGTAAGAAATCGAATGAATTTCAAATGATTGATAAAATCGAATGAGATAGATTGATTGAATTCCTTATATTTGAATTCGATCGAATAAATTCCAAGCAATGAATACCCTTCCATTGTTTAAATATGAAATCATTCGATTTAAAAGTAATCGAAGGGCATTCATTCAAAATGGAATTCATTCTTCGAAGCTCTGTTGGCAGTATATTTCATAGGTTAAAGCTTTTTGATATATGTATTTGTGGTTTTTGCATAATCGCTTACATTGCATTCAGTGATTAATCAGAACTGGGTCGACAACGACAACGAGAGTTGCTTTTTCATATATTTTGTATGGGAAGCAAAATGTCGCCATGTCGTCCGGCGTTTTGTCGTCGGAATGGAATTTATTCTATTTTCGTGACGACACACTAAAAAACCCTTAAAATATTTGTCAAATTGTTGCCATATTTTTAACTAATTAAAGATTGCCATTAGAACAGAGTTGTTAAAAATTCATATTAGAGCTGCAAAAATTCGTACTTTCTTTACAAAAAATTTATATTTTTGACAGAAGAAATATATTGAAATTTTAAATACATAATTTACCGCAAAAAAGCAAAATTAAATACAATAAAATATAAAACAACAAGAATTAGTGAAAGACCAATTGAATTGGTGAAGAATTGTGGTGAAACAAATACAACCATATCCTTGTTTTGCTTTCCTTTTTTTCTAAACGCCAACAAATGTCGACGGTCGATTGTCGCTGAATTTAAATTAATCGTGACGACTTTTGATGTCGTCGGTCGACAATCGACCCAGTTGTGATTAACCTCTCACTTTTGCTCACTATATGAAATATGAAATAACTGAGATATATCCACTTATATTGTTCTTTAAAGCAAATTTTAAATATAGAAATTATAAAAATATTGGACTTTTTGCTTCCAGAAGACAACATGCCGGTTTTTATTAATGTAATGTATAAAAATCTGAATGATATTGTGAAGATAAATTGTGAAAATGCTAAACTGACTTCTGGTGCAATTATCAAAGACGGTAGGTTTGTATGTAATATTTGGAAATATGGAACATAAGGGGTCTAAAGTGGAGTGAAGTCGATATGATTTCAAATATATATACACTAAAAATAATACGTCTGTTGGCTTGACAGAAAAATTTGTTACTTTAACAAAATTTATTCCTGTTTTTTGGCTTAAAATAAAATTTGTTGATTTTAACAAATTCTTTTGTTAAATTTAACAAATCTAAATTTAAGTAAAAAATTTTTAAAACTACAGTTTTGTACGGTTAGGGGTAGTCGAAATTTTCATCAATTTCGCTCTATCTTTTAGTTTTCGTGATATGGGCTATTTTAAAAAATCGGGAGGGAAAGAAATAGCGCCGTCTTTAAAACTTCGGATACATTGGTGGCGCCATCTACCGGCTAATAACAGTAACATGAAAGTATATTTTTACAATAAATTTTGGAATGGGTTCTTAAAAATTAGTTTTAAATAATTTTGAAAATTAACACTCAAAATTAGTTAAAGTATTGAGGATTTTTAGTATTGTGTTAAATGAAGATAACCAAAATTTCGCTTAAGATTTGAAACCGGTTTGACAGATTTTTCTACTGACGTATTATTTTAAGTGTATATCGTCACCTAAAATGCAAAAGGGCGTAACAACACTTTTTATTTTTTTACACGAAAACCAAAAAAAAACGTTGTAGAATTAAAGATATTCCATATTTTCTTCTCTTGTTTAAAACACGACTATAGACTTATTTCTACATATAAGTTTAAAATTTTGTAGGGAAATGTAATTTAGTGTAGTGCATCATAATCAATCAGAAAATCGGCTTAAATTTTTTTCTTGTTACGCCCTTTTGCATTATAGGTGACGATATGTACATACACATTTTTGCATATGCCTCTATAATTCAAAATGAATAAATTTTATACAAGACAATTTATATATCAACTGAAAAGTTTTTATATTTCTTTCCATTGCTATGCATATTCATTAAATATTAATGTATTAACGAAGATATTGGCAAATCAAAATCGGTGCCCTTAAAGTCAACTTGTTCCTTTAAAGGGTATAACACACATTTACTATCAATATTCTCACTCAATAAAACAAACAAAAGTTTGCCGAAAAATTTAATAAATATGCTCCACCCGAACTCTGTAGCTACAAATTGTTTTTACAAAATTTATTTGTAAAATTTGGGAAGAGCCAATGTTATTAATCTTTTGGTAAACTCCTTTTTTAATTTGTTGATTTCCCTGTATTTGTAATAGATATTCTTTTATATATGTTTTAGTATCAAATCATTTTAAAATTGACGGATATATACAATTCAAGGATATTATCAATTCATTAACAATATCTGAAGAAATATTAGCCGACTATGTAGATCAATATCGATGTGTGCCTGGTTGGGGTCTTGAGGCTGTAGAACTTGAGACAGGTTCTGATTAATAATTAAAAAAATTTATTCGTTTTAAAATTTTTTCATTATTTATAGTTCCGATATTAGAAAATCAAAATTTAGAAATGCAGCTTGGAATATTATTGAATGACAATGAAATCGAAGTAACAGGGGAATCCATGCACATTGATAGTAATAATACTCAAGCAACTAATCCAGATTCAAATTATATCCAAGCAAGCGATCTAGATTCTTATAATCCCCAAGAAAATAGTTTAGAACTACATCAAACTTTAGATTTTATCGAAACGTGTGATACAGCAAAAGTTTCAACTATTATGAATTTTAATGTAAAAATATACTTCTTAAGAGTAGTTTACATTATAGGATTGAATGCTAAGATCTGTCAAAAAAACCATGTGCTTAAGATTTTTTTGGCAGTCATGCGATTATTTTGGCAGTCATAAGATTTTTTATCGAATTTCTCATTTTTAGACTTTTTTCAAGCAATCATTATCTCATAAGATTTGCACACACAAAGTCATCTCTGTTAAGTTAGCTCTCACATTTAAAGTCTTTAAGATTTTAATTTGGATTATATTTCTGGTGTTATAATTTCTTTTACCAAAGAGCATATAGACTAGAGACAAACCACCCGCCTCAACTGCTGTTAAAAAGTCTCTTTAATTTTATATGCAAACTGCAAACGCGTATTTTTTAATATTAATAAACAAAATTTGATGCTAATTATACAAAACTAATGCAGAGAACATATCAAACAATACAAGTGCACTTTACAATTTAACCAAAATTGCTTAAAAACAATAAAAATAATTAACTAAAAACATCACATTTTTCATGTTTTTTGTTATTTTACACTGACGACAGCAAAAGCCATGGATAGTGCCTGCTTTTAATTAAAATTATATGACTCAATCCTATAATGTAAACGGCTCCTTATAAATATAAAACAAATTGACACTTGTTGAATTTTCAGGTATTGAAAGGTTTAGAAGATTTGGAATATAAAATAATTTTGAGAGACCACAGCGTTAGTTGTTTAGAAAACGGCGAACGTACAAAGCTTGCAAAAATATTAATAAGAATAATTTTACAAAAGGATGTTAACATTGAGTAAGTAACAATAAAAACTACAAAAATTAGTATAATAATTGACCAAATATTGGCCGACCCAGTTTAGGTAAACTTAAAGCAAATAAAATCATCCATACCTTAAAATACTAATTCTAGGTTTAACTAATAAAATATGTTTATATACATATATCCCAATAAACTGGGCGTTAGTCAGATTAGTGACTTTGCTTAATGCGGCATATAGACTACTCAAGTCACTTGCACAATAACGAATTTGTGCAGGTCAGTTTTTCAGTGTATAGCTTGATTTGCGTAACTGCACAAGTCATTTTTAAAACTTGAATAAAAATCAAAACAATTTTAATTTTTACGCAATATTTTAGCACTTGTGCAAGCTGGTTGCGCAGTGTATGGTGAAATTACCACAGTTTAGTAGTAATTTTTGTAGAGTAAACATCATAAACAGGGATAAAAATATTAATAAATGTAAGGTAAAATGTTAATATAAACATATCAACATCACCAAAAATTGCAGGTATTTTGGTCAGTTTACTTGAATAGTGTGTGGCGCTTAAATTGATTTGTACAAACTAATTTTTGTGTTACTTGCGTAGTCTATTGGCCGAATAAGAATTTGTTAAATGGTTTTATATAATTAAATCATTTTTTGTATGTAAATCGACGCTATGCCAGCGAAACACGCCAGTTAAAAAAAACATCTTATGGCCTTGAGCAATGTTTCTTAAAGTTATTTTTTGAAATAGAAAATTTAATATATTGTAAAAAATTTAAAATATCGCCGTTTTAAAGTCTCTTAAAACACGTGATACAACAAATCAAGCGAAACAAATAAAGTGATTTAAAAATTGGGCCTGTATATATTTATGACTGGAAATCTACTTAAAATTTCATGAAGGTTTTATTTTCTAAACGTTTTCTATAATAAAACTTTAACCAATTTTTTTTAGACTTAATCGTCAAGATTATTTGTTTTTGGTGGATTTAATAACTCAGATTTTTCCACAAGAACCAAAGGATATATATTACTCCCCGGCGAAATATGGTCAGAAAGCATCAGGAAAATTATATGATGCGTATAATAACTTAAGAAAAAGATTATCGCAATCTGGATTTCTAAATCGCCGACAATATGTCTGTAAAAATGTTGGTGCTGTTGTCTCTCAAGATGAATCCCAAGATTTTCTATACGTCAAAATTAATTCTCAAATAAGTGAAGAATTTGTCGTCCGATGGAATAGATGCATAACTGAACGACAACAATTATTACAAACACCAGAACTTTCAACATCGGATTTTTTGAAAAACTTCAACATTTTTACATCTAATGACAATGCAATTTTTAAACTTCTTGAATCTGATGTTAAAGCGCTTTACCCGAGCTATAATAATATAAGTTTGTGGGATGAATTATATCAACAAGTATTCATATCCCTTAATCACGTGAGGGATTGCACTGCCCAAAAAATTCTGAAAGAATCTGTAAATCTAAGCCAAGGTGCATAAATATTGATATATTTCAATCACCGGATTTATTTTTGTCAAAAAAAACTTTCTTGAATCTAAAATTATTTAGCTAATATAACGTGAAAAATCAAAGTCGCAAATAAATGTAATCAAAATCCTAGGATTTATTAAATACATTTGGGATTTAGTTTAATTTATAAATGCGTTTAAATTTTCAGTTTTATTTACGCTATATAAGGTGACAGAAAGCAGATTTAAAATTAAAAAGAGCAAATAGATTTTTTTAACGAAATCTGAATAAATTCAGTGATTAAAAAACTCAACTAATTTCACTATGTGTTTTTGTTTTGAATGCCGATTTTTTTTATTTTAAATTTAGATTCAAAAAAAGCTGTCGCATTTTTACTATTGCCATATTTGTTCCCTTCAACTGTAATAAGAAGCACAAAGAAAAAACAAACAAAGGCGACAAAAATAGAAATGCAAGAGAAGTTTATTTCCCATTTTTATGTAAGTATATTTTGTCGACTTTTATGCCCCCCTCGGTTTCGTAAAAAACAGTTAATGTTTATAATAGTTGCGGTATAATTTAACGTAATGTCATCAAAACTTTTTAAGAAGAACCTCGAAAAAGTTATGTTACATATAAACGTTGAGTTTTCAATGTTGATAATTATCCACGTTGCAAATTAACGTGCACACGTTTTCGTGTACTTTGAGTTTTTTTCTGAGTCAACGGATATAGTTAAGTCGAAAATATAGCTTATATAAACTGTGCTAAATATTGAAATATTTTTTTTAAATTTCTTGTTTTTGATAATACCCAGGAAAATTTTTTACAATCGGTAGCCAACCACACCCATTCTACAACTGGTTCCACTGCAACCAATTCCATGGAACTCGTTCCGGAACCAGTTCCTGGGATCCTATTTGGAAGGTGTGGGTGACGTACACTCATACAAATAAGTCCGTAAAAATAGCAGATAAAGTTACTAAAAATTAGTTAAAAATGATGCTGCAGAAAAAACTGCTAATATTAGCAGAATCAGTTTGCTAAATATTAATAAAATGAAAACAGCAAAAAAAAACTGTTAAGTTTACAGAATTTTAGTAATATTTGAGCTAAATTGTTGTTAATTGCAAATAACAATTTAACCTGCTAAAATTAGCAAAAAAAATTGCTGAATAGTAGTTTAATAAAAATTATTTTTATATTACAATGCTTTTTCTTCAATTATGTGTACATTTCATTACCATTGTTTTCATCAATGCAAATTGAAAAAAATTTCATTGGCATTGAATGGCGATGAAATTTGTTGGCATTGACATTGAGATAATGAAAATTCAATGGTAATGAAAAATTCCCATGTATGGTCCAAAATAAACCTTGATCTTTGAAAATTAATGTATTACGATAAATAGAAACTTTTCTCATAAATTTTAATAATTTAGATATTTTATGAGTAGGACAAATTTTCAGCCATTTCAATTTAGCTTTATTTAAAAACTTTTTGCATTATTTTTGGCGAGTTAAAAATGTGCAGTAATTTTTATGAGTCATTTAACATTCTGTTTATAAGCGCTCCAAAATTGGTGGTTTAGTTTACAAAAAATTTTTAAAATTAGCAAATCTTCTGTTAAAAATTAGTAACTAAATTCAGCAAAAAAAAAAAATAGCAAAAAAATTTGTAAGTTCGTAATGTGGAGGTAGCAAACAAATTAACTAAAAATTAAATTTTAACTAAAAATTAGTTAAAAATTTGTTAGGTTCAAGTACTAACAGTTGTATTGTACAACCGATTCTTTGGAACAGAAAATGTTCCTGGGTATTTCCTATCACATTTTCGATTCGGCTACGGTTAACGTTTTCCACAAATAAATCGAATTCTATTTCGTGAAATATAAACCGAATTTTTTAATGAATGAAAATCGACAAATGGCATATTAAGGGACGTCCTAATATACATCATTTAAATCATATTTGTTTCTAAATTTTAATAAGTTTTTAATTTGAATTATTTTGTATTAAAATATAGACACTGCAACAATCAGAAACGTTCGAAAATCAATGCATTGAAGGTGAATACGGACTTCAACCAAAAATTGTGTTTGTCGGAGAGTTACAAAAATTAAGAGCGTACGTGACACTTTGTGATAAGAAGTACTTGTTTGATAACCCTTTGAATGCTGTAGCAAATTGTTTCGTCATATATATGGCTCTAAACATTCGGTATCCGCCAGAGACCAGAATGATATGGAATTTTGTACAGAAGTACATTTTTAAAGTAAACACACAAAATGACTCAAATAATTCAAGCATTAAGGCTGTATTTTATAAATTAAGTAATTAGACATCTTTTGAGGACTTTACTATTTCATTTAGGCCGAGATTTTTGGATGTAGTTCAACTTTGTTTATTAGTTTAATATTATTTAAACTTGTTATGTTGTTTTTCAGATGTCTTTTAATTGAGGCATAACCCAGCAGCATTGGCCAGTTAAACTAAAGTACACATTTGTGCACACAAAAGAGCTGTTCGACATTAATTTGTTCAGCGGCACCACATTGCAATATAATGAAAAATAAATACTACCGCCATTTTATGACAATTCCAATTGTATATAAGTTATTTTGATACAAAACTACAATATCAAGTAATTTGACATTTTTTAAACTGGCACTGAAACACATCGTGCTCAGTTAAACTCGGTTTATCTTTATTTTGGGATTAACTAAATAGTCTACTAAACTAAGTTTTATTGACATCCAGAAAACTAGGCCTTAACTTTTTTTCAAAATGAATTGCATTTTTTGCATCGGATATTTCGAATCATATGGCTCATATTCTACTCATTTGAGAAGTATGCATCGGAATTCCGCAAGGTTTAAATGTAATAGTAGTTGCAATCGAATTTTTTCAAACATTTATGCACACCCAAAACACATTAAAATTCATCATTTTCAAAATACTGTAGTAAACCAACACATTCGAGAGGAACGTTTTTCTTACAATAGTGACCATGACCATGAAGAACTCAATTCTATTAGCAACACAAATGAATTAGAAAATTTTGAAAGCAACCATTCTCAATACGATAATTCTATCAATACTCTCTCAATTGTTTCAAATAATCGCCATGAAAATAATCCAAAGCAGTTATTAAAAATTATTTTAAAAATAATTTGTGACGACAGAATGCCTCGCAAAAGTGCATTTAAATCATTAGAAGATCTGTTTGATTTTTATGATATTCATATCAATAATATTTTAAATTTTCTACAAATAAATCGCATTCATAATAATGAACTTACGTGTCTCCTTAAATCAATGTTGTGTCCATCGGAAGTAAAAACTGAATATTTATTATTAAAATATTTAAAAGATTTAAATATTTTAGTAAACTATGAAACAGTTGATATTGGAAGTGAATATATTTTTTGTTACAAAAACGGTAATCAAATTATAAAACAAAAATTTGATTTTTTTTACATCATGGTTGATATAGAACAACTTTTTCTTCTACTTTTTTCGAGAACGAATTTACTTAGCGAAATCATTAACTATATGAAGAGCGCAAATGCTTCTTCTTTATTTAGCAATATAATACAAAGCCCTTTTTGGAAAGAAAAAATAAACATGTTCGATTCTGAGAATGATAGCTGTCAAGTTCTAATCCCAATAATGGTGTATTTCGATGATTTCGAAATTTTGAATCCATTAGGTTCCCATAGTGGACAATTAAAAATTGGGGGAGTATATATTAAAATTTTAGCCCTTCCAGACCATCTAAATTCAAAGTTAACATCTATACTTTTAGCTATGTTATTTTTTACAGAAGATAGAAAAAAATTTGGTAACGAAGTGATTTTTACAAAATTGGTAGAAAATTTAAATACTCTGCAAAATCGTGGCATTTTTGTTAACGGAATAAATATAAAATTAATTACTTGTGTTATTGGAGGGGATAATTTAGGAATAAACTCAATTCTCGGATTCGTAGAATCTTTTAATTCGACGTATTTCTGCAGGTTTTGCAAATGTAGCTTAAATGAAGCCAAAGTTTTATGTAGCGAAAATTCAAATTACATTAGGAATCAAAATAATTACAATCGGGATTTAAATTCTACCCCAAATTTCACAGGTATTAAAGAAGATTCAGTTTTTAATAAATTATGTAATTTTCATGTTGTTGAAAACTATTGTGTAGATTTAATGCACGATATATTAGAAGGTGTATGTCACTATGACATTCTCATTGTATTTAAAAAATTTGTAGATGAAAAAAAATTTAGTATACAAACCTTAAACCAACGAATAGAAACATTTAATTTTGGCCCTCATTACGTAAAGCCCCCTCTTTTTGACCAAGATTGCCTAACTAAAAATAAATTGAAGTTAACAGCGTCGGAAACTTATACGTTTTTTATATTTTTACCACTTTTAATAGGAGACTTGGTCTCCGATTGCGATGAATGGAATTTAATTTTGTCACTTAGGGAAATCATAAGTATTTTATTTAGAAAAAATATTTCGTTTAATATCGCTAACTATGTACGTATCTTGATTACACACCATAATCAACTATATATTAAAATTTCATGTGAATCGTTAAAACCAAAATTTCATTTCATGACACATTATAGTAATTTAATGTGTAGAATAGGGCCACTTGTACAAACTAATTCTATTAGATTTGAGTCTAAACACCAGGTTTTTAAAAAAACAGCACATAACTCCAATAACAGAATAAATATATTAAAATCCTTAAACATAAAAAATCAGCTAAAGACTGCAATGTTACTTCTGAACAATGATTTTTCCATTCAAACTTCTTTTGGCACAGTTATAAAAAGTTCCAATATAAAAAATTATGACATCAGTCCTACAGCTAAGGAGATAACATAGGTTACATTTGAAAATTTGCACTTAAAAAGGAATATAGTCGTTTGTGTTGGTATTTGCCAAAATTCCGAACCTGTTTTTGGCATAATTGAACATGTAATAGTCGACAGTGATGAGTTTTCTTTATGTGTTAAAGTTCTACAAACGTGGCATTTCGATAATCATTATTTTTCCTACAGGGTTAGCTCCAAACAAAATATTTTTAAAATTTTAAAATTGAAGAATTTAAATATTAAATTTGTATCGAATATCTCAATATCTCCTAATGGCGAAGAAATGGTTTTATGGGATTATTGACTACGGTGCACATAATGAAATTTTTCTTTTTAAAAATACAATTTTGAATAGGAAAACGAGTTTTTAAGAATTACCAAAACAGAGATTAGTTTGTGCATAACCTTTTATTAGATAATATCTTTTCAATGCATAAAATGCAACGTAAATATAATTTTAAAAGCAATTTTAATTTTCTCTCAATTCCATTTTTTATGTTTTATTTAAATTGAATATTTAACACATTCTTTAATTTATTATTTAAAAACATATACCAAAATATGTATATATGTTAAATTATATATTTACTGATAAATCAAAAATGTTTTTAATTAGTTTTGTTACAATACACATAATTTTGTATGTACTTTTGAAAGAGTTTAGTCTTACAGTAAAAGCCATAGGCAAAACTAAATACGATTTTTTACAAAATTGTATTTAAGTAATATTTGATACAAAAAGCCGTATTTAGTACAGACTATAAAACTGTCCCTTAATCTTTATCTACTTTTGACTTTTTATTATTAATTAAATTTAATTTTATTATTAATTTTTCTTATGTCGCTCATTATTCCATTACTTTTAAATAAAAATAATTTAAAAAAAACAACTCAATCTGTAATTATTTTGAAGGTTGGGACTATTGAAAACAATCAATATATATGACTAACAAAGGATTACAACAAATAAAAGTTGTTTGGGATTATCGAATTAACTGAATAAAAATAAATAATAAATTACGACAACAACCGAAATATTAGTTGTAAATACCATTCTAACGTTTAGGACTACCAATCATTTGGCTTTCCGCGTACCTTTTCCTGATACATTCAGTTGTGAGTACCGAAAATATTATAGTAATCAAGTGTTACAATTAAAATTCGATAGAACTGAACGAATTGCCCTAACATTATTTTGGTAGTACGTGGAACTACCAAAATTCGGTTGGCAAAAAATTCGGTTGTAGCTACAAATCTGTTTTCTGTGTGCGGTAAAATTATATTTAACAAAAATGGTTTAAAAATATCAACAGGATTACAATTTAGGAAAAATACCACATATTTTTGCAATTGTAAAAATCCCGGAATTCGGGACTCGGGATTTCGGAATTTGCATCCCTAATGTATACGCTAATAGAAAAAAGTCCGTAAAAAATTTAGTTAAAACTACTAAAAATTTGTTAAAAATGATGCTGTAGAAAAAAACTGCTGAATTAGCAGATTATTTTTGCTATATATTAGTAATATAGGAACAGCAAAAAGAAAACTGTTAAATATACAGAATTTTAGTTCTTATTGAGCTAAATTTTTGTTAAAAGAGAATAGCAAATTAACCTGGTAAAATCATCAAAAAATTTTGCTAAATAATTAGTAGCGTAAAAAATCACCAAAAAATTTTCAAGTTTTTTTTGTTGATTTTTTTTTTAAATGCAAATAAAATTGAGCCTTTTGAAAACTGCAGTTTACAATTTTTTAGTAAATATTTCTGCTGATTTTAGCTGAATAGATTGCTATTTGCATTCAACTAAATTTAGCTTAAAAATATCAAAAATTTTGTAGATATAACAGTTTATTTTTGCTATTTTTAGTCTACTAATATTTAGCAAAATTTTCTGCAGATTTTACAGTACAATTTGTTATTTTCAGTTAACTAAAAGTTAACTTAAATATAACTAAAATTCTGTAAATTTAACAGTTTTAATTCTGCTGTTCTTATTTTACTAGTATTTAGTAAAAAAATCTGCTAATTTTAGCAGTTTTTTCTACAGCATCATTTTTAACTAATTTTTAGCAGGCACCGGATTTTACAAACAATAAACTTTATTTTTAAGTTCTCATCAAGAAATAAAAAAGTATTCTGTTCAAAATAAAGTAAATTTCTAAATTATCTTTTTTTATATTCATCCAAAAAAGAAAAAAAAATTACAAATCATATTTTTATACACATGATATTTTTTATTTTCAACATCAAACAAAAAAAGAAAAAATAAGAAGAAAAATTTTTACAAAAAAAGAAGTTTTTTTTTGTAGAAAAAAAAAGTTTTTGTACAAAAAAAAGAAAAGTTTTTTTTTGTAGAAAAAAAGTTTCTTTATTAAGAAAAACAGTTTTTATTTTTCAATTTATAAAATTTTAGTTTCGTACAATCTGCAAACGAATTAATGATGCAAAAATATTACATTTTGCAAAATTTTGTTTCTTACATGGGGTTTGTTTTGCAACAAAAAACTAAATTTTGCAAAAAGTAAAATTTTTGCATCATTATATTCGTTTGCAGAACATTAATCGCTGATTAACTTTTTTATTATTTTTTGTGCCATAAATCCTTTTTTCGCGTTCGGTCATTACTTAGCAATTTTTAGTGTGGTTCTTTAAAATCATAATCTAGGGACAATAATAATATAATATAATAGAACAAAGTTTCTTTGCTGAATGAAAATCGCTGATTAAGTTTTTACTTAAATTTTTGTACCATAAAACGTTTTTCGCGTTCCGCGATTATTTTGTAATTTTTTTAGGGCGGTTTTTTTTTTTAATTTATAATCTAGGGACTATAATACCCAACTCATAGTACAAAGTTCGGTGGCTAGTTGCAAAAAGAAATCGCGAAAAAGTCGCGATAAAAAAACTTGCAAAAAGGAAAATTTTTACATCAGTATATTTGTTTGCAGAATGAAAATCGCTGATAAGGTTTTTTAATACAATTTTTTTACCATAAAGTCTTTTTTCGCGTTCCGCCAAAATTTCGCAATTTTTTAGGTGCGGTTTGGTTAAATATGTTATCTAGAGACTATAATACCCATTTCATACAACAAAGTTTGGTGGCTAATTGCAAAAAAATCGCCAAAAAAAGTCGCGGAAAAAAAATTTACAAAAAGGAAAATTCTTACATCAGTATATTTGTTTGCAAAATGACAATCGCTGATGAGGTTTTTCAATACAATTTTTGTACCATAAAGTCTTTTTTTACGTTCCGGCAATATTTTACAATTTTGTTAGAGCCGTTTTTTTTAAATTTATAATTTAGGGACTATAATGCCCAAGTCATAGAACAAAGTTTGGTGGCAGTTACAAAAAACAAATCGCGGAAAAAAGATTTGCAAAAACGTATTTTAGGCCAAATATCAAAGCCTTATTTTTAAAATGTTACGATTAAACAAAATTTACATCAAAAGAAAATTAAAAAATATTCATATATTTTTTTTTTCAAATTGTTGCAACCATTTTTTTTTTTAACAACACAAAAAAAGTTTCTTTTTTTTTCATCTATTTTTTTTTTTTTTTTTTTTGAAAGAAAATTTCTTCATGAGGGATATTTTTAATTAAATATTTCTTTCTTTTTATTTTTTGTACGTTTGAATTTTTATTTTAATACTTTTACGATAATTATATTTAATAAGAACCAAAAAATAAAAAGTTTCCGGTCCTTGATTTTTAGTAACTTTTTCTGTTATTTTTACAGATTTATTTCTATGAGTGTACGTAACCTGAGAATTTTGGTTCTATAACATTTATTATTTAAGTGGAAACAAAATAGAAAATGTCAAATTTGACAACTACTAAAAAAAGAAATCATGTTTGTATATTAAAGACACATCAAATTCTTGTCATTTCTTTGCCTAGGTTTTACCTTGGGGATATATCTTATATAAAAATCAGAAATACAAAATAGTTATATAAAAAAGACGTGACAACAGTTAAAGGTAAATTACAGAATTTTCTCTTAACATGTAAAAAATATACTTTATGTCTACAAACTAAAGTGGACATTACAAAGTATTTCATTTAAAATATACTTTTTTAAAGTCAAAACAAAAAGTCTTAATTTATCTTCATTGTAAAAATACGAGTAAAAAAAACAAAAGAATATAAAATACAATCTCCAAACTAGAGTAGGAAAATAAACTGTACACAATATGTAAGGTAGGGTACGGCTAAGGAACACATACCGTATCTATCGTTTTAGCGGTTGTGTGTTTGTGCACAAACCGAATGCAGTACAATACGATTGTGTGATGAACGCAAACGATACGATTATGTACTGTACTTTCAACACATATTCACATCCCGTAGCGTACCGAATCCGGGTTGTGTGTATAAACATAAACACTAATAGCGGTTTGTTTTCTACGTAACAAATATGCTTGTGTACTGTGTTCGCGATGTGCGGTACGCAACCCTAAAATTACGGTTCGTTAGAGTTTATTTTCCTACTCTGCTCAAAACTTTATTCCCTCGCTCTCCTTAAAAAAAAACACCTCCCTTAAACAAGTTTTGTTGTGAAGTTTCTTACATTACACAGAAAGAATTTACAAAATTCTAATTAAATTTTTAAACACCATTCTCATTCCAAATTTGTAAATACAAAAAAAAAACTTTTTAAAAAGGCACCAACAAAGAATTTTGTAAATCCAAAAAAAAAATTTGTTTTTTTTTGTAACTTTGAATTTTTATTTTTAAACAATTTTTATATGAAAGATAACAATTTAAAAACGAGTTACAAATATTTCAAACAAAAAAATTGTTGGAAATAATATTTCAATTTCAAAGAAAATGTGATTGCTTTTACAAATTCCCATTGTTGGTGCCTACTGTTTTTTCTGTGTAACTTACCTTTATTGTGTTGGAGATGGTTATGGTTTCTGCTCGAACTAAGCTTGTGTATGTATGTACGTGTGTAATATCAGTTCTTAGGTCTGGCACTGATATCGACTTGAATATTTAACTTTTTATCTAAACAAGATACGTTCACCCGTTTGATATTAACACAGGTGTTCAGGTGTATACTTTAGGGGTGGTGTTAATATGGCCGTGTTAATAAAGAAATGGTAGCATATCCTGTATTGGTAGGATACTATGCATGATTTGTAGTAATGTGGAATGTTTGTAAAAAATTTACGTTTAAGAGTTCAAAAATGGGTCATGCGCTTCGTAAGGTATGTACATATGTATAAGTAATGTTATGTATATAATTATTATATAGAACATTATATAATCGTATATACATTAGTGTTCGTCATAAAAATTTGATTTTCGGATACCATCACTATTTTTTTTAAGTTTTTGCATAGAAAAAAAGAATGGCGTTTTTTTCATTTTTATTTCAACTCCTTCCACTGGCGCAAGTCGCCCAAAAACGCTGATTTTAATACCCTTTTCCTCCAGAGCAAAACAGCTGCAGGAAATCTGACTGTACCATTAGATTCCACAACAAAATATAATTAAAAAACTTTTTTTTTTGCATTTTCAAAATATACCAGATTCGAGATTAGAGTGGTTCGAAAATCCAATTTTTTCAAAAACTTCTAAAAAGTTACTTTCTTTTACACACAATGAAAAAGTATTTCCGGCTAAGTACATGGGTACAAAAATTTTGGATATACCGCGAACCGTTAAAAAATTATTAGCTAATCAAAATCAAGCTAATTAAAATGCAGCTTTAAATACTCGCTGCCGCATTATAAATTTATTTTTTAGTAAAAACAAAATAATTCGTAAATGTTGAAATATTTATTACAAAGATTTTTTTTATTAAATAACTTTTTAACGGCTCACGGTATATCAACAATTTTTGTACCAATGTTCTCAGCAGGGAATACATTTTCATTGTGTGTAATAAAAAAGTAACTTTTTTGAAATTTTTGAAAAAGTGAATTTTTTGACCACTCTAGTGACTATCTGCTGTATTCAGAAAACGCAAAAAAAAAGATTTTTTATATTATTTTTTTCTATGGAATCGAATGGTAAAGTCAGATTTCCCAGAAATGCAGCTGTTTTTGCTCTGCAGAAAATGGTTCTCCAAATCAGGGTTTTTGGCAAACTTGCGCCAGTGGAAGGAGTTGAAATAAAGAAATAAAAAAAACGCCATTCTGTTTTTTTTGATGCAAAAACTTAAAAAAAAATGATGATATCCCAAAATCAAATATATTTTATATAATTCTGACGAACTCTAAGCTTTTTAATAAGATAATTTAATTAATTTGGAAAATTTTAATATTTTTATTTAATCGACAGACGTTTTAATATAACATTGTCGAACTCACTTCTATTCTTGTTTGCAATAATATTTTTTGTTTTTTATATTTTTTACATAAATTATATGATTGAATTACATATATTGAAATACGATTGTAATTTAAATTTATTGTAAATAAAGAATCTTATTACTACTATTGTATTAGGCGGTAATTCACACCAAATATCCAGATAGTAAAACATAAGTGGTATTCATCTAACTGCATTTATGCCCTCGTAAACTGTGTATTTTTGTAATCGCCTATATTTGTAGTGTTACCTGTTTATTTGAATGAAAGCACCTTATAAAACTATTCATATTTTAATTGTGCATTTAGCCACTTTTTCGATTTTTTCATAAATTAATCACAGAATTTTTTAAATTTGTATCATTTAAAAATATAAAACATAAAAACTAATCAGTACTAGTTTTTATACTTTTTTAAAAAGTGAGAAATTTAGGCGTGTTCAAGTATTGAAAAAAATTTATTGATTACACTGCATGATAAAATCTTGACTTTTAAAAAATTAATAGAGCTCTGACTATCAATTCTATATATTTCGGACATGCTGATTACAATGGCGTACTTTATTTTTCGATCAACGGTACAGATTTTTCGCTAAATGTCTTTAAAGTTTGGCTGTTGTCTATTCAGTTTTTTATATAAAAAATATTTCATATTCAGTTAATATGAATTTTTTGTGTTAAAATGTAAGCACAGGACCTGTGGCCATATTTACGATATAAATGCGATGTGCTAATCTCGATATTTAAACCACTACTTAGCGTTTTATATACACTCATACAAATAAATCTGCAGAAATAGCAGAAAAAGTTACTAAAAATTATTTAAAAATGATGCTGCAGAAAAAACTTCAAAAATTAGCAGATTTTTTTACTAAATACTAGTAAAATAAGAACAGCAGAATTAAAACTGTTAAATTTACAGAATTTTAGTTATATTTAAGTTAACTTTTATTTAACTGAAAATAACAAATTGTACTGTAAAATCTGCAGAAAATTTTGCTAAATATTAGTAGACTAAAAATAGCAAAAATAAACTGTTATATCTACAAAATTTTTGCTATTTTTAAGCTAAATTTAGTTGAATGCAAATATAAGTCTATTCTGCTAAAATCAGCAGAAATATTTGCTAAAAAAATGTAAACTACTGTTTTCAAAAGCTCGATTTTTATTTGCATTTAAAAAAAGAATCGAAAAAAAATTCGAAAATTTTAAATTGTTTGGTGATTTTTAAGGCTACTAATTATTTAGCAAAATTTTTTTGCTGATTTTAGCAGGTTAATTTGTCATTCTCTATTAACAAAAATTTAGCTCAAATATAACTACAATTCTGTATCTTTAATAGTTTTATTTTTGCTGTTCCTATATTACTAATATATAGCAAAAATAATCTGCTAAATTAGCAGTTTTTTTCTGCAGCATCATTTTTAACTAATTTTTAGTAGTTTTAACTAAATTTTTGAGGGAGTTTTTCTATTAGTGTAGGTTTTTATGGTTTTTTATTTATTTTTTTTATTTATTTTTTTTTTTTTAAAGAGAAGCAACACTCAGGAAATTCTTCCTATTAATTAACGTGTTGCTTCCTTTGGACAGGGGATAGAGAAGAAGTGAAAGTTGGTGAAAGATGAAGGGCTTCAAATATGGCAACACTGTAATTGCGCGAGATGTTGAATTTTTAGAACAATTGTTGCGCGCCATCTGACGGTGAGTTGGCGAACTTTGTTGAAGCTTTTTAGTTCATAGCCCTGTTCAGTGTTGCTATATAGCCAGTTTTAACTGTTTTTTTACAGTTTTTTGGGAAGCCCAACAGTTTTTCAGTTTTTGCATGTAAAAAACAGTTTTTTTTTTAAATTCATGGATTTTTTTTACAGTTTTTCATATTAAATCGGCATATTTGTTTCATTTACATTTTTTTTTAAATTTTTTAACTAAAAATTAAGAATTCAAATAAAAAAGTGCTTATGCATAAAAATTTGAAAACCTTATAACACGTTTATAAAATGAATTTTGTATAAAATATTTTTCTTATAAGCCATTTTTAAACTTAGAAAGTGATTATGTATATGACCCAAAAATTACAATAAAACTTTCATATTGTGCTGAAAAATTAGGTACAAATCGAAACATAAATAAATTTAAAAATGCCATTATTATACTACAAAATATGCTTACCGAAAAAACGACACTTTTAACAAATTTCATCAAATATTAGCATGGAATAAAATTAGCTAAACCACATCTGACATGGACATATTTTAGCCGAACTTTTCAGATCATTTCTAAATGAAGGATAATAATTTAGAAAGTTATATTTTTTTGAAAAAATTTTTAAAACAATGTCTCATCAAAAAAGTCCGAAATTCATTTTGTTTAAATAAATATTTGCCAATTGGGATAACAGTTTCCTACTTTTTTAAATTTAATCAATCAATTTAATCAATTTTTTTTTAATTTTAAATTATGATCAAGGACTATTTCAAAAAACGTGATTTTCGAGATTTTTACGGGGTTTTTACACGCCGTCAAACAATTCCCGACATAATAATACTCAATCGAATAAAAGGTAATTTTATGCAGAATGCAAATCCATAAAAAATATTTTGAAGTATAACATTGACCAGTAAAGTATTCTATCCTAAGTCAGGAGTTAATAAAAAAAGGCTCACATCTCGGAAGGGTGATTCGATAAACTTTTTTTTAACTTCCGATTCGGGCCTAAGAGACCAAAAATCTTAAAAAAGTTAGAAGGCTGTGCAAAAAGTCGATTAATATAAATGCCAAACGCAACTGAATTGTTCAAATCTCAATATTTTGAAAATTGAAAATTTTGAAATATTTTAATCCCACTATACTTCGGGATACCAGAATTTCTTCCGATTTTTTAAATTTTTTCGAAAAACAGTTTTTCTATAAAGAAACAGTTTTTTTTACAGTTTTTCTAAAAAAATATATGGTAACACTGGCCCTGTTATATTATTTTACTTCGGTGGGGTTAAGTGCTATGGGAACACCGAAGGAGGACGCTGCGACAGGGATGATAAAGTTAGTACTATAGTACATTTTGTGGTACTATTGGAACCTCAAAAGTACTATGGCGCTCCTCTGACTCATTTAGTACTATTTACACATTTTCCGATTTTTTAATTTTTTGTGCTTTTTTAATTGTCGTAGACATTATTGTGTTTAATTTTTTAAATAAAAAATACTTATGATGAAAATATTTTAAATATTAGATATTACTGTTGAAAACTCAAGTTAAACCCAAAAACTACCTAGTTTTTGTCCGTTGCTAGTTTTTACTTGTCAAAACGCTTACATAAAAACAAACAAAAACTAGTTATGTACAAAAACTAGGTAGTTTTTGCTCAGTCTAAATTCAGTATAAAACATAGTTCAATACGATTTTCAGGGACTTATAATTTTGAACCCTACACTCATAGAAATAAACCTGTAAAAATAGCAGAAAAGGGCAAATAGCAAAAAAAAAAGACTTACAAAAGCAAACTTCTGAGAATAGCAGATGTTTTTGCTAAATACTAGTAAGATAAGAACAGCAAAAACTAAACTTGTAAATTTACAAAATTTTAGTTATATTTCAGTTACTTTTACTTCATTGAAAATAGCAAACTTACTGTAAAATCTGATGAAAATATTAATATTCGTAGACTAAAAATAGCAAAAATAAACTGTTATATCTACAAATTTTTTTGTTATTTTAAGTTAAATTTAGTTGAATGCAGTCTATCCTGCTAAAATCAACGAAAATGGTTGCTAAAAATAATAACTGCTCGTTTCAGAAGACAAGATTTTTATTCTTATTAAAAAATATTTAAAAAAAGCTTTCAAGATTTTAATTGTTTTTGTGTTTTTTTAGTCTAATAATTATTATTTTTTTCTGATTTTAGCAGGCTAAGTCGTTATTTTCTGTTAACTAAAATTTATTCAAATATAACTAAAATTTTGTATATGTTTGTAATAGTTTGGTTTTTGCCGT
This sequence comes from Leucophora obtusa, assembly GCA_949987735.1. NCBI lineage: Eukaryota > Metazoa > Arthropoda > Insecta > Diptera > Anthomyiidae > Leucophora > Leucophora obtusa. The sequence goes on from OX465295.1 coordinate 306,153,962, forward strand.
TCTTATCTTACTAATATTTTACAAAAGTAATCTGACTGCATTTTTTATGCAAGGTAATTTTTAACTAATTTTTAGTAGTTTTAACTAAAATGTTTACGTTTCTCTATTGCTGTATGAGTTAGATATAACAGAACTCTTTATTTTTTTATGAGTTTTTATTTCTTAATTTATAATGATAAAAAAAAATTAAATGAAAAATTTTTTTGGTACTATAGAGGACGAAAAAGTACTATTTTTTGAGCTGGTTGGTACTATTTTAAAAATCCCATTTATCATCCCTGCGCTGCGATATGTATGAGGGATAGAAAAAATTCATACATATTACTATTTTTCATAAATTGATGTTGCCTTGGTTGGGGCTCGAACCCGCAACCTCACGTGTAACAGTCCAACGCAATAACCATTACACCACAGCGCCCACAAAAAGAATGAAACCGTTTTTGCTATTTCAGCGACTTTAGTTGCCGAGTGTATTTACAATCGACCTTAATAAATGTAATGCCTTAGTAAAGCTGGTTTTACACGACATGTATTGGTCATATGACTTGTCACTTTTAACATTGTAAAATTTATACATGCCGTGTGAACCCTTTCAAACATTGCATGTGTAAAACCCATATGCAAAAGTCATATGACAATATTTTAAATAGAGCGCGTTCTATTTTGACCTGACAAACCAAATGTAATCAGCTGTTTTTGGCAAAACAAAAAAGAAACTGGCTGTAAAAAAAACAAAGTAAAAACTGCAAAAATCAATGTCAGGCATAATTACACATGTACGTTTAAACGCAGAAATTATAAACCATATGTATTTGCTCATTTTGACAGACATACAGAATTACATATGGGTCCTTAAAGTGACAGGTCACATGAGAAATACCTGTCGTGTGAAACTAGCTTAAGGAAGCAATTAAAAGGAAAATATTTTAATAAATAAAATGTATTCATCTATAGCGGCCTATGCGTTAAATTCGCGATTTTTCAAAAAAATTGTATGTCAGCATAGCTTTCTAAGATGTCCCCAAAGTCCAACTTTTAGTATAATATGGCGTCACCTCTAAAATCTGTCGTTGCAAAATTTCAAGCGAAACAGTTTCCATTTGCAAATGTTATCGCAATAAATACATTTTTTACTAAGGTTAGTATCGTACTAAAGACACTGAAATTAGTATCAGTTGAGTCTATATTTAAAAACTCAAAAACTGCTGAAAACTGTTCAAAATAAGGAAAAAACAACGCGGAATCCATTCAAATAATAAAATTTGAGATATCTGTTTGTTTCTTTACTTTGTTGTTTGTTTTTACTAAAATTTAAATAGAAAATAATGATTCGGAAAAATATTAGGTCCGTTCCTTTACGTTACCGCGGGAACCCGCGGGATCCCAAACTTACCCAAAAAGCGTTCCCGTACTCGAAAATTGGGTAAATGAGAGCATTCAAGAGAGTGTGTTTGTGTTTCTCTTTTTACCAAAGTTATCCAAACTTTTTCTTCGGGTAACTTTGGTAAATTGTAAAACTAACAGCTGATGCAATGATAACCAAAAACAACAATTGAAAAATTAAATTAAACAAACCAATACGCAAAAGAAATGTGTTATTTATAATAATTAATTGAACAAAATCAATAAGAACTTTTAAATTCAAATAAATATGTGTGTTTATTCAATTTTTCAAACTAAAATTATACGCATTTTCACATTTTTCTTTGAAATACATTTTTGGGCTCGAAAAGTGGTTTTGTGCGTTCCTTTACTTTTGGGTAATTTTGTCATTTTGTGAGAGGATTTTTTACTTACTCTCATTTTACCGAACTTTACCCAAAAAGTAAAGGAACGCACTTATTTAGTCCATATTAGTTTTGGACTATCGAGAAAAGACATGCATTTGCATGGAATTCCTTGCCCTAGTGATGAACAACAAAATCAGTTTCATCGAAATTTGACTATAATGCTTTAAAAACCCGAATACCGGCTAATTACGTCTTTTACCGTAATGTTCGGTCGCACAATTTTTTCACACCCTTTAAATTAGGGTTAATTTGTATACATTTTTTTATTTCATATCTAAAAGATTTTCTAATTTATGTTTTTTCACTTTTTATGTTACTAGTGCTAAATTTGTAAAACTTCATTCTTTTTTGCCACTTCCTTATCAGTTGCAAAATTTATAACCAACAATTGTTCTTAACCAAAAACTTTTCACACTTCTCCATAATTTAACACACACAATGGTTAAGACAATAACCACATACAACTTTGCCATTGTGTGCCGTCATCAGCACCCATAATCACCATTCTCCCTTTGACCAGAAATAGAAAGTGTTGAAATTTTGTTTTTCTAGTTTATCAATGTTGTAAAATCAGCAAACATTTACAATCGTTTTATTTTCTTTAACATTGTCATACATTAAGTTTAACATCTTTCCCTCCTACTCTTTCTCGTCCTGTAGATTTTGCTTTCGAGTACAACTTAAAGTGAAATTTAAACTTCTTAAATCTTTTACATGTACAATAAAAGGGTTTTAATCTAAGATTTTTTTGTGTTTGTTTTAACAATATATTATTTAGTTGATATTATCTCTGAAATATTCGTATCTAAATATTTGAATTTGTAAGACGAAGTAAAAGGATTATTTTAAGTAATTGCTAACCATTGTTTTCTTTGGTTTCTTGTTCCTTAAAACAAATATTGTACAACTTGACAGCAACGTGAAGGAAATGCTTCGCATTTTGAATGAGAGTTAAGGGGTTCTGCAAATAAGTTTTGCTTGTTAACTATAGCATTTACATTTATCTTGTTTAAATCCTTAAAGAAATATTCGAAATATCAGTTAAGATGTTAATACAGTGAGGGAATTATCTGCATTATATCAATGAATTTTTGCATTAGATCTATGAATTGTCACTGGAATTCGTCCATTGAAACTTTTTATTAAATTAATGCAATTTTTCATAAAAATGAATGAAAAATTTCATATTATTTATTAAAAATTTAATACGACTAATGAAAAAGTTTCATTAAAAATTTTTTCATTAAAACTATGAAGCTCTTTCATAGAGTTTAAGAAATTTTTCATTCCTATTGTGAAGAACACTTCATTAGTTTAGTGAAAAAGTTTCATTAAAACTCATCCAAGGAATTCTCTCTGTGTAGTTACATCCACATGTCTAAGAATTTATTTTAAGATATTTAATACTTTTTTATTTCATAGGTAGAACTCTGGTAAGAGTTGAAGGATTCAGGCAAATTATAGGATTAAATGCGTAAATTATAAAAACCAAAGCATATGTTGTGAGTTTAAATTGTATTTTAAATATTCACTAAATTTAATAAATTCATATATAAAGATTATTTAACCACGGGCACCTAATCCGGGATAAAAACCACCACATCTAAATCCGCCTGGTACAAATTAATCACCACCAAAAGCTCCTGGTCTACATCCTCCACCCCCATAACCTCCATAACCACCATCCCCAAATCCTGGACAACCAAAACTAATTTGCCGCCTAGCACGTACATACATATTTCATTTTCGTCCATATACTGATCAAGTTCATCAAGATAAACAGTGTCTGTGGTAGATACAACTATCAAATAAACATAAATAATTGCCTCTTTTTAGAGATTTGTTGGAATTTCTGTCACAAACTGATGGTATTCATTAAAGTTAATTTATATAAGAAAAATTATTTAAAAATAATAAAATCATTTATTATTTTTTAATAAATCTACATGCACAATTAAACAAAATTCTTGTTTACCGTGTTGCCACTTTTTGAATAATTATTCAAAAACCGGAGTGTTTATCAAGGTTGGTTACTGTTATCATTATAATACCGTTATCGCTAAAATACCGTTTCAAATTGAATACCGTTACCGTTATCGATACCTCTAAAAAAATTTCTAAATACCGTTATCGTTACCGATACCGTTACCGATACCGTTATTTTTATGGGTAGTTACCGGTATTTATTATTTTATATAAAAATTACAATTTTTTTATTTTTTATTTTATAATCTTGAGTGTTTTTTTTTTACAAAAAATTTATAGATAATAATTTTACTTATTGAAACTACCAGTATTGTATTTATAGCTTAAAATCTGTATTTTCAGTACTTAAAATTAAAAATATGCCATGTTTTTACTTGTTTTTAACATAATTTTTAATACCGGTACGTACCGGTATTGCTGTTTCGATAACGGTATACCGTTACCGAAACAGTCTTCAATACCGTTACCTTTACCGTTACCTAAACAAACGAAATCTGATACCGTTACCGTTACCCTTACCGTTATTCGTTTCGGTAACCAACCTTGGTGTTTATACATTCCTTGGATAATTTTTGAATAATGACATTTTTGTGTAGTTTTTGTGTAATTTCGCTGTTTACTAAAATGGTTACTTAATTCCATACTTTCAAGTGCCATAGTTGATAAAATGAGTTTATTTGTATAACATCTTGCACAAATTTTAAGTTTCTGGTTAATTATTTTTGTAAATTTGTTCTACGCGAAAACCCAATTTAGTTGGGGGAAGTAAAAAAAGTAGTTTTTTATATTATTTGTATATAAACTCAATAGTATGTTAATATTTTGAGAAAATATTTGTCAAACTGAATGCAAAATAAATAAATATTTTTGTCTTGGGTGGCATTTGAAATAAAGCAAAAGAAATTTGGTTTTGTTATGATTGTGACTTTCTCATGAGAGAGAAATTTGAGGGATTTGATCGACAATAATTTGCTTACGGCAGTACAGTGGGGCAGATCAAAATATCTTTTAAATAATTCATTAATTCAGTCTTAGTTAATATGCAAAGGCTATTTTTACTATAAATGGCACTCTATAATTGATTTATAAGACCTTTGTAGGTAAACTGTGTCTAAATATCATACTTGGGACTAATGAATTAGGTGGAATAATTAATTGACGATTTCATTAACATTGATTGATATAAATGGTAATGAAATTATTTTCGTTACCATTGTTTCAAATTAATGTTAATGATTTTGGAATTTGATTTCATTGAATAATGACAATGGTTTTTAATTTCATTACCATTGATAATGTATCAATTAAAAAAAATAATTACCATTGACAGATAAGCTTTTCGAGAAACGTAAAAATGCAGAAAATTCAATGAAATCAGGGTTGGAAATTGGTACAAAATTTTTAAAAAATCGCCAAAAATTTTAAAAAAATTGACAAATAAAAAAATCGCATAATTTAAAATAAAAATGATCAAATTTTAAAAAATCTACGAAATTTAAAAAAAATTGCCAATATTGGAAAGAATCACAAAAAATCGTCAAAAATCTGCAAAATTGAAAAAAATTGCCTAAATTGAAAAAATCGTTAAAAATTCGAAAAAATCGCCAAAATTGAAAAAATCGTCAAAATTTGAAAAATCACCAAAATTGCAAAAAAATAATAAAAATTTGAAAAATCGTCAAAAATTTAAAAAAATTGTCAAAAATTTGCAAAAATCGCCAAAATTGAAAAAATTGTCAAAATTTAAAAAAATTTCCAAAATTGAAAAAAACACTAAAATTGGAAAAAAAATTCGAAAAAATCACCAAAATCGTCAAAAATTTAAAAAAAAAATCGGCAAAATTGAAAATTTAGTAAAATTCGAAAATCGCTTAAATAAAATTTTAGTCGTCCATATCTCGAAAACTAGAAGAGCTAGAGGAAAAATGACTGCACACAAGGTCAAAAGTCACTACCAGTAAAGTCAAAACTTACTACCAATACCCCGATAGCGAAACTAGATTTTGACTTGCACTGCTAGATTTTAAAATCGCGTTTTTCTCGAAAACTAAGCCTCGTGGAGAGAAAAGGGTTTTTATTTGGAATATCCTCCATATCTCGAAAACTAAATGAGTTAAATGAAAACGGACAACGGTTTTGAAACAGGGAAGTCATAGTTAGTCATATGCGGTAAATGCGAAAATCGCTTAAATAAAATTTTAGTCGTCCATATCTCGAAAACTATAAGAGCTAGAGGAAAAATGACTGCACCAAAGGTCAAAACCCACCACCAATACCCCGATACCGAAACTAAATTTTGACTTGCATTGTTAGATTTTAAAATCGCGTTTTTGTCGAAAACTAAGCCTCGTAGAGAGAAAAGGGAATCATTTGGAATATCATTTGGAATATCCCCCAAAATTCGAAAACTAAATGAGTTAAATGAAAACGGACAACGGTTTTGGAACAGGGAAGTCAATTGTGAAAAAATAAGTGCGAAAATCGCTTAAATAAAATTTTAATCGTCCATATCTCGAAAACTAGAAGAGCTAGAGGAAAAATGACTGCACACAAGGTCAAAAGTCACTACCAGTACCCCGATAGCGAAACTAGATTTTGACTTGCATTGCTAGATTTTAAAATCGCGTTTTTCTCGAAAATTAAGCCTTTTAGAGAGAAAAGGGCTTTTATTTGGAATATCCCCCAAAACTCGAAAACTAAATGAGTTAAATGAAAACGGACAACGGTTTTAGAACAGAGAAGTCATAGTAAGTCATTTGTGAAAAAATAAGTGCGAAAATCGCTTAAATAAAATTTTAATCGTCCATATCTCGAAAACTAGATGAGCTAGAGGAAAAATGACTGCACCAAAGGTCAAAATTCACAACCAGTACCCCGATAGCGAAACTAGATTTTGACTTGCATTGCTAGATTTTAAAATCGCGTTTTTCTCGAAAACTAAGCCTCGTAGAGAGAAAAGGGCTTTTATTTGGAATATCCCCCGTATTTCGAAAACTAAATGAGTTAGATGAAAACGGACAACGGTTTTGGAACAAGGAAAACTAAATGCGAGAAATAAATTTTGGAAATTTCGTTTTTTAATACCTGGACTATATTTTAAATTTTGGCGATTTTTTCTAATTTTTATCGATTTTCACAAATTTTTACAAGTTTTTCAATTCTCTCAATTTTTTCCGACTTTTTGAAGTTTTGACGATTTTGGTAATTTTTTCAAATATTGACAATTCTTTCAACATGATTTTTTCAAAAATTTTGGCGATTTTGTCTAATTTTTGACGATTTTTTTTTAAATTTTGACTATTTGGGCAATTTTTTAAAATATTGACGATTTTTTCAAGTTATGACGATTTAAAAAAAATTTTTCAATTTTGGCAATTTTTAAAATTTTTCCGATTTTTTCCAATTTTTGACGACTTTTTGAAATTTTGACGATTTTGGTAATTTTTTTCAAATATTGACAATTTTTTGGATATTTCGCAATTTTGTCTAATTTTTGACGATTTTTTTTTTAATTTTGACTATTTGGGCAATTTTTTCAAATTATGATGATTTTTTGAAAATTTTTCAATTTTGGCAATTTTTCAAATTTTTCCGATTTTTTGAAATTTTGACGATTTTGGTAATTTTTTCAAATATTGTAATTTTTTTCAAAATTTTGACAATTTTTTTTTTAATTTTGACTATTTTGGCAATTTTTTCAAATATTGACGATTTTTTCAAGTTATGACGATTTTTTCAAAATTTTTAAATTTTGGCGTTTTTTCAAATTTTGGCGAGTTTTTCTAATTTTTGCATATTTTTTTGTTTTGGCGTATTTTCTGATATTTGAAACTTTTTTAAATTTCAGCGATTTTTTGCATCCATGTGCGCGCACATGTGCGTTCCGGTTTTTAGCTTTTTAGGAAAATGTTTATATTTTTGGCTCGCTTTAGGGCTTTTCCATCCCTGATTGTAGCTTATTTTCTATATTAAGATTTTTGTAAACAATTGGTTTTTTAATCAATTGTAATTAGTTTTTTTTACATTAGTGTGATTTCATTGCCATTAGTAATATTTTTTCTAGTGCAAAATATTTCATTATCATTAAATGGTAATGAAATTTTTTTCATTGTCATTAGTGGCAACTAATGGTAATGAAATTTCAATGTTAATGAAAAATTCCCATGTATGCTAAATATTAACAGATTTTCTCCAAATTCAGAAGATATTAGTAGAATGTGATTCAAACAGCATTGGCGAACTTTCTACCAATGATATTTTTTATGCCTTTATTTGGAGCTGAGTGGCACAGCTCCCGTTCGGTCTATGGTTTCAGGCCTCAAAACTTAAGCTCTCTGGCAGTGTGAAATTTCACAGCAACGTAGCCAGCCGGTAGGCTTATTCCAAATTATTCCAAATTATTGTATTTTAATTCTAGCCCACTGTGCGCATGAGAGTCTAAAGGGCCACATATGTGCATGTATTATTTTTCTTTTATAAAAATAACGATTATTTTAAACTAATAAAAATAATATTAATTTGTTGTGTAATTTCATACGGTTTTGGATAATTTTTGACCTACGGCTGTGTATTTTTTTGCTTTACTGGTGGCAACAGTGCTTTTTTAATAACTTGTGAGCTAATATCTAAATATTCAAATAGAAATATGTTTGTCCATTTAACAAATGTGTATTTATCATGGATGGTAACCGAAACGATGCTGTTTTCGGTAAGGATAACATTATTTTAGATTATTTCGGTTATGGTATTTTAAGGGTAATGCTATTTTATTTATTTCGGCATCGGTATTTTAAGGATAACTATATTTTTAGTTGTTTCAGAAATGTTTTTTTAAGGTAACGGTTTTTTGATTATTTTGGTAACCGTAATTTAAGGTTAACGGTATTTCAGTTATTTTGGAAAAGGTATTTTAAGGATAAATTGTAGTCAGTTATTTCGATACATGCCGCATTTTTTTTTTTTTACAAAAACTGAACGAGATTAAAAACAGAACCAATTTATCAACTTAATGTACAAAAAAATACTCAATAACCAAGTGCAATTACAAAAAGCAGAATATTAAAAATAACGGTAACGGTACTTAAGGGATAACGGTATTTCATTAAACTCGGTAACGGTATTGATATTTCATTAATTTCGGTACCGGTATTTTAAGGATAACGGTATTTCGGTTATTTCGGTAATGGTATTTTAGGGGTAACGCTAGTTATTTGAAAGTGTGTGGAATCGATAACGGTATTTTAGCGGTATTGCCTGTTAATCCTGGTATTTATGTAGGTACTAGGGTATTCAATTAATCGGCTTTTTATTTTAATCGATTAATCGGGCAAATAATTATTCGGGTTTTTTTCTTAACCGGTTAATCGAACAAAATTTTAAAATTAATCGATCCTGTAAAATAATATGCATACACTTGTTGGGTTTTTAATCATTTTATTTAAAAAAGGAATAAAAATAAATTCAGTAACTCTTCTGAAATTCATAAAAATAAAAAAAATGTAATAATTGATATCAGATTTTGTCATTATTTTTATTTTTTCTGTCTGGAGAACAACACCCGAAAGAAAAATATAAGACCCCGTACATTAATTTGTATAACTTGCGTATGCATTAAATACATAAAAAACGTAAATGTAGTGAGGAATTCTGTTGAGAATTGATTTTCCCTCTACGTTTCCATATCTCCATCCCTTTATTATATTTGATTAATTCAGAGTGCTCACCACTAAACAACCCAGTGTAGAAACGGTAATGACATATCATTATTTTTTGGACTACCAGTAATGACACCCACTTATATTCTGCATTATTTTAAAACATATAATAATGAGTTACTGACTTATTTTTATTATTATTTCAAATAGAAAATAATTTCCTAGATTTTTTTGAAAATTTTTAAAATCTATTTGTAGACTCAATTTTTTTTAAACACTTTGTATGTTGGCGAGTAAGCTTACTTGTGTGCGGCAGGCCAATTATGTTTTTATCTCCCAGTGTAGAAACGGTAATGACATATCATTATTTTTTGGACTACCAGTACTTTCTGCATTATTTTAAAATATATAATAATGAGTTACTAATAAATACTTTTTTCATTATTTCAAAATATATATTACCAATTATGACAAAAATAAAATAATGTTCTAGATTTTTATGTACATTTTTTGAAATCTATTTTTACACCCTTATTCTAATCTTTATGACTATAACAAAATTGTGACAACAATGGGCATTCACCTCAGTGTTGTCACAATTTGTCATTATTATAAAGTTTAGAATACGGGTGTTAGCCTCAATATTTTTTCAACACTGGTAATGATATATGTAACCACATATTTTTGATTTTTTGTATGTTTTCGAGTAACTGACTTGTACGCAGCAAGTCAATTATGTTTTTATCTATCAAATATTAGATGTTGAGATAGCTTAGATGGTACGGCTATAGACTGAGAGTCTCGAGTCCCAGGTTCGATTCCTGCACGAGAAAATTTTATTAAAAAAAGTTTTACATTAAAAAAAAATTTTTTTTATTAAACTAATTTTTTTGAAAATCTATTTTTAGAATCATTATTTTAGTCAATACTGGTGAGCACATAGGTAACGACATATTTTTTGATTTTTCGTATGCTGGTGTGTAACTCATTATTTTTCGCGACATCGCCATATAAAGGTAATAAGAAATATAATAATAAAAGTAACTAAGTAGTTACTATTATCAGGTATGTAGTTACATAACCACATATCTGGTAATGATTTTCTACACTGGGCTATTAAATATTACATGTCGGTATAGCTTAGATGGTAGATATATTGACTGGCAATCTGTAGACCCAGGTTCAATTCCCGCACCGGCAAATTTTATTTAAAAAAAATGCAATAAAAAATATTTTTTTTTTTTATATAATTTATTTTTTTGAAAATCTATTTTTAGACTCATTAATTTTGTCAGTACTGGTAAGCACATATGTAACGATATATTTTTTGATTTTTCGTATGCTGGTGTGTAACCATAACTCATTTTTCGCGACATCGCCATATAAAGGTAATAGAAATGTAATAATAAAAGTAACTAGTTACCATTATCAGGTATGTAGTTACATAACCACATATCTGGTAATAATTTTCTACACTGGGATATTTTGAAGTTTTAATATACTAATTTTTTATTTTTTTAATTTTAAAGGTTCGCTTAATCTAAATCTGGCCTCAGAAATGACCTCCCATATCAGACTTTCGAGCTATATAAATGGGAAAAACTTTACTTTTCTTCAAAATATTTAGAGTCGTATGTTTCCTCGAAAAATATTTTTAACAAGATTTGTAACGGCATCTGAATATACTACTCTTCCTCTTTAAAATAGTTTTTGAATTCTTTTGATAACATATTTTTTTACGGATATATCGTTTTTTGAAATTTGGGTCTTTTATTTTTTTTACAATTTTACTTTTGAAGGCCCAAATTTCAATAAACGATATATCCGTAAAAAAATATGTTATCAAAAGAATTCAAAAATCATTTTAAAGAGGAAGAGTAGTATATTTAGATGCCGTTACGAATCTTGTTAAAAATATTTTTCATGAAAATATACGATTCGAAATATTTTGAAGAAAAGTTAAGTTTTTCCCATTTATATAGCTCTAAAGTCTGATAAGGAAGGTCATTTCTGAGGCCAGATTTAGATTAAGCGAACCTTTTGCTTTCAGAAAAGTATACTTTAGTCCCCTTGACTGATATTTTTATGTCTGCACTTGTAAGTTTCCTCAAGTACTGACATGAACTCAATAACGCTCCCCACTGTAACTCGAGAACCACTAGTCCGATTTTGCTCAAACAATTTTAAAAAAATTAAAAATTACAATTCCTTTAATCTGTTCATATAACGTTTTTCTATATACTCAACAGTTTTGCCGGTAAAAATAAATGTATGAAGAAAAAAATATTTTTTGCCTAAAATATTAAAAAAAAAGTAATAAACAAAAGGTTATTGATTTTTATGGTAGCGGTAACAAACATTTATTTTTACCGGCAAAACTGTTGAGTATATAGAAAAACGTTATATGAACAGATTAAAGGAATTGTAATTTTTAATTTTTTTAAAATTGTTTGAGCAAAATCGGAATAGTGGTTCTCGAGTTATGTCAAAAAAAAGATATATCTCGATTCCTAGTGGTGACCCAGCGAAACGCCGGGACACGTATAACTTGTTTTTGACCGATATAACATTTCCCGTTGGTTTCATCCCATCCCGATTTTGACTATCGCATAGTATTATTAGTTTTTTTTCTAAATGAAAGATTGCCAGAAATAAAAATTTACTTAAGTATTTGGTAATTTGTGTATTCGTTTTCTCGTAATTGATTAAAAATTTTGTGATTTTTTCAGAATCTGAAACGTTTGATATGTATAGGGGTGACTTTTTGTTAAATTGCTTTAGAACAGTTTTTCATTTTGGAAAAACTTTTGTTTCTATATTGCTTCCTGTTTTAATTTTTTCCTTTTTTCTCTTTTTTTTCCTTTTTTTTCTTTTCTTTCCCCTTTTTTTCATTTTCGATTTCGAAACCGCGCATGTTGGGCCGATATAAGTTTATCTACCAGATTTCATCAAAATATCTTAATATTTGCGACATGTAGCATGCGCACAAGATTACATAGCGAGACAGACGGACGGACGGACGGACGGACGGAAAAATTAAAAAAAACAACATTATTTAATATCAAAAATGGAAATATAGCGCGACTATGCGTTTTCCAATAAACTTATCGTGATAATTGCAAAATTTGTGTCATTAACTCGTGGTAAAGGTGTGTAAAAACCACTCAAAAATAGCCAAAAAAGGTTAACTTTGACCTCAATTTTCTCAAAAACCAGATGTGTTCGAAAAATTTGGAAACCAAATTCGGACTCAGCATGGAAAGGTTACTTGAAAATGCCAGAAAAATCCAAAAATTTTAAAATACTTATTAGCGAAAATGTGTGCGGTTTTTTGTTTATAACCTTTTTAGCACTCAAAAAAATTGATTCACGCGAACAGATTACTTATTTTTAATGCATTTTAAATAAGTTAATCTGGAAAAAAATGTGTGCCACTAATTTGAAATTTTTCATTTTTAAAATCTCAAATCGACCTGTTTTGTAGATTTTCCCATATAAACTGGTTTCTTTAATATTCGGTTTATTTTTCAAATTGTAGCTCTTTACACAAACACTGTTTGCTAAAATAACAAAATACTACTGACTTTTTAGAACCTACTTGTATTTGAGGAAAAATTATAAATGGATAAAGAATATGTTGAATGCAGTATTAGAAAATAATTCTGATGTGACTCGGTTTTTTTAAATATAAAATCATTAAAAAAATAAGCAAAATGACTTTTTTTTAAATAATCATAAATCATAATACATTTTTTTATTGCCGTCGAAAAAAAGTTATTGCAATTTAAAATTTCTTTTTATTATTGTGTGGAAAAGTTCAATTGTGGTTTTTTATACAATAAAGTCATAAATAATAATGTTTTGCCAATAAATGTTCACATATGAATGCTTGAACGCACTAGCACGTGTACTTTATAAGTGAGTATACAAGGGGTACCGTAGATTACCTAGATGTCTTACTCTCCTCATTCTTTTAACAACAAACAAATATTTTGTAAACACCTATAAATAGTATATTTTGTATAACCACTATAATTGTGTCCAACATATTCTCATGAGTTACGTGCACTGACAGCAAATGTCAAAGAGTAAGAGATCTTTGTCATCCATGAGGTGTACACCCGCTGTTGACTGCTTTTTTTTATAGACTTTTTAACATTTTTTAATAAATATTGTTGATCCTTATAACCAGTATTGGTAGTCCTTATTTTCTCTTTATATGAAATAATCGTTAGATTTTTTTTAGACACCATTACATTATGGGCTCAAAAGCAACAAGGTCGTTTTAAAAATTACATTAATAATATTTTATTTCTAAAAAATTAAACACGGTCATACTTGTTTAATTATCTAATTCATATGCCTAAATTAACTCTCGTTGTTGTTAAAATTGCACAGTGAAACGTACTGTTAAATAGGAGATTGCAATTTCAAGCCTTGCACAGTAGACCGACTCACCTTATATGGACAGAAAAAAAGCTCGTGAGATCTCGTTGCTAGACCCGAAATATTTTGGGAATCATAAAACAAACAAAGTTTTATTTTGAGGCGGGCACTTTTTTTACTTTTTTTCGTGAGTCGGTCTATTGCACAGTGTTAGATTTTGGCCAAAAATAAAAAAAATTGTTTTGATAAAACGTTGATTAGTTTTGATAAACGTCGATAGATTAGCACGAAAAAGATTTTTTTTCAATTTGTTTTGTAAGCAATAAACAACAAAGTTCAAAAATATTTGTTATTAATTTTAAGGGCGAAAAATATGTTTTTTTTCGTGAATTATGCTTAAATTTAATAAGTCTGTCGAAGCTCTATTTCAAATCAAAATAAGAAAAGTTTAAGGACCTATTCAAATCAGAGACTATTAATTATAGAGATAGGAAATCAAAACTTAAACTACTCACCGATAGAGGGCGCTGATATTTAGTATTACCTGAGCAACTATTAAGTATCAGTTTAGTATCAGCTGAGCCTATATTTAAAAACTCAAAAACTGCTGAAAACTGCTCAAAATAAGGAAAAAACAAACGCGGAATATATTCAAATAATAAAATTTGAAATATTTGTTTATATTTTTTCCTTTGTTGTTTGTTTTTTTTTAAATTAAAAAGTGCCATCTAGTGATAACGATTTTTTTATAACTTATTTTTTTGGTGATGTCATACCCCTGATTCAAATAAACACAACTTGATACCTGTTTTTTTTTCAAAATTATAATTTTATTGTTTATAGTTTATACATTAGCGTAGACACATATGCCCATTTAACATTTAAAAAAGTTTCAAAATATATTTTTTTTATTAAATACCAAGTAATGTTTTTCTTTGTGGTACAATCTGAAATTCAAATTCACACCACATACATAAGTCTTACACTCTGTGATTTAATAATCCGAACAATAACTGATGAAAATCGAAAGTCGAAATTACTGCCACTCTAAAATTTATGTGAGTCAAGTATAGAAAATTATTAATTTACTTGTCAAAAGTACTGGTTTTTGGGAATATTTGAATTTGCAGGATATGCTTTATGTTTTGCCGACATAATTGCATTATTTTATTCTCTGGTGCATACCAGGAAACGGTTTGAGTGCCTTATTTTATGCTTTTGAATGCAATCACAAAAAATGTGCATATTGTTGGCAATGCACATCATTTCGGTAATGCAATACAGACACAATTGAAAAAAAGTGGGTATGGCGAAATCCATGCATTGCATTGCATGTCTTCTGTTAATCTTACCTAACACTCACAAAAGCAACGAATACGAAACGATTGCTACGAATAATTTCAATGTTGATTATATAAAAATTAAAAAAATATTTATTTGAAATATTTTAGTATATTTTTGGTTTTTATTTTTTTCACTTAAACATTAACAAAATGAGAAAATATATGGGTGATATCAAAAAATGTGATAAAAACCGTGTAACCACCTAATATCTAATGCATGGATTACATTTGAGTTACATATTTCGATATATATCATCGCATTGTCACGTGTTTTACAAAATTTGTAACAATCTGACCAATTTTTGGTTAATACATAAAATTTGTGACCAATTTTATAGGCCAAATGTAAACTCCGTAACAAGTAACTCATAAGGTTTTTTAACTTTAATGGCTTATATTTTAATAACCAATAAAGCTAAACACTAACTGTAAGAATTTTTATGAAGAGGAAAAGTGCCGTTTTTAACAAAAATTAATACATTTTACAAACTTTTTCGTATATCTTAGCTATCACGACTTCAACAATGTAACGATTTTTCGTCATAATTTTTGATAAACATGAATATACCAGAATTTTGGAGTTATCTATTATTTATATTCCGAAAAGTATAATGTTATTTATACTCAAAAGATCGCTGGACTGTAAGTAATTATCCAGTATAACAGACTTGAATCTTTTCTGCAGCATGTAACATTCTCGAGATGAAAAAGGTGTTGTCAACTCCGTTCCTAATTTTTACACCAAACTATTTAACGAGTAAGAAAAACAATGTCATATTTGGATTCACCTTGTAGGCATCATGCGATTTCGTTTCGGAAAAAAAAATTCTGACAAAGCGTTTCTGAAAGAAAACGAAAAAAGTAACCAAAAGTAAACTCCGTAACTGTAAACTCCGTAACCACAATTGTTTGCATCAGATTTCATTCAAATAAATGTAGATAAATGTTTAAAATATTTTAAAATAACCATAAACAGAGGTGATTCAACTAATATTTATGCGTCAAAAGACGATTCAACTAATAATTTTGCGTCAAATCAAAAAAAGTTATCAGTTTTTTACCCTAAGCTGCTGGAGCGAAAAATGATTGATTTTTCATTTCATTGGTTTTGAATCGATATTTCGAGTCAATACTGACATTAGTTTGACAAATTAAATTTGTTTCACACAATTTAAGAATTTTTTGATCGCGAAATGTTATGTTTTTAATATATTATTTTGTAACTGCGCAACCGCTGTTTGGATTTTAAAAAATTTTGTATTTTTGAAAAGCATTCAAAAGGACCAAAAATACAAAATTAAAAAAAAAAAAATTTCGCGGAATGAATTGTATTTTTATTCGCGAAACCGTCAATTTGATAAACACAAATTATATATCATTGCAAAGCAAGTTGAAAACCCAAATACGAAAAACTAATAAATTGAAGAAAATTCGTACGCAATTTTTTTGTTATATCTTTTGCTTGCAGAAATGTAAACTCCGTTACAACAAAAAATATTAAAATTGTGCAAAAAAAGTTATTGCGACAACTTGTAGAAGAGATTTTTTGCAATTAGGTTTATAATGACTAAACTTACTGATTCCATTAAGAAAAAACCGAAATATTAACACTTTTTGCTTCTCACAAATTTGGCCCAAAAATTTATCACATTTTTTGATGTCACCCATATACATATTTCAAATTTAAATAAAAAGAATACTGCACCAGGTCAACGAATACTAAACGAATGTTGTGATTGATTTTATTTTTTTAATGCGTCATCACTTCATTTCGTTGCTTGACATGTAGTGGCATTATAAAATATAGTGCGTAAAACCACTCATCAAAAACAATGAATGTATAAATAGCAATAGCATTAGTTATTGTTGGTGAATGAATACATGGCAAAAGCAATGAATGGTATGAATGCACAATAAAAACGAATGCACTCAAACCGTTCTCTGGTGCATACACAAAAAATTCTAAGACAATTTTTGAAAATTTTTAAAAATACAATTTTCACAAGTAAATTACAAAGAATATAAAATTTTTTTGAAAGAATTCGATAAGGCCAGCAAGACAGAATACGTATTTTCGCTACATTTTTTCCATTAGTAAATACTATGGTGCTCCAAGCTTATATGGAGGAAAATAGATTTTGCGTTATTGACCGGCCTACCCCCTGGAAATTTTTATTTTTGTGTAAAAATACGTTCCCCAAAAAATTAGGATAATTGGGTATCGGTAAGGCGTGCCGCA
Organism: Leucophora obtusa; assembly: GCA_949987735.1. Lineage (NCBI taxonomy): Eukaryota > Metazoa > Arthropoda > Insecta > Diptera > Anthomyiidae > Leucophora > Leucophora obtusa. The sequence goes on from OX465295.1 coordinate 306,171,360, forward strand.
TCGGCCCTGAAATTTGGAACATGGATTACAAGGTGAAAATATGACTTTTTGTGCATTTTCTAAAAAATATTGATATTTTAAAACTTATTCAAATTTAAAGCATTAAGGAATCGTAATTTGGAGTAAATTTTCTTTCTAATAAAGCAACAAAAACTGAAATCGGTTAAAAACAGCAGAGTTATTACAATTTCTCCCGGCAACTGATGTGTCGCAGACCACTTATGTCCGTAATTTCAAGAAATAGATTCCTACCAGATTCGGGTCCAAATTTTAAAATTTATTGAAATAATCTACTACAAAAATATTTTTTTATTCCATAAGTTCCAAGAAACTCAGATAAAAAGTATCTTTTTATATTGCCAAAAAGGTCAGAATGTTTAAACACTGTTTGCAAATCTACAGTTTTAATCTTTTTTTTTTTTTTAATTTTTTAAAGCAATTTTAAAAAATTAACGATTGGACTTTTAGGTTTTATTAAGAACATATTAGAGATTAAAAACTACAGAAATTGGAGGAATTTCTGTTTTGATTTGGCTAGGGCAGAGATTTTATTTCAGCGGATTTCGAGAAAACCGCGAATTTTTGGCATTTATTTAGTTTATAAACAAGTTTTTCTTTTTTCTTCTTTTAATTCCACATGATTTTGACCAGAATATAACAACACAAGATTGGATACTTTAATCCTGAAAATTATGGTTAAATAGAAATAGGTACATTAAATTGCCCCTGTGTAAGGTTAAAAGTAAAATTTTAGGAGATTTTATTTTTTTTAAACACACATGGTGGTGTGGCATATAAATATTCTAAATTTATTGGGTCCCGTTCCCCCAATGGTACTACTGTGTGGCCACGACAATGAATTTAACATTATCGGTCTTGTAAAACGTATCGTTATTCCATTAATTCCACTGTAGACAACATCTAAATGCCAAAAAGTATACTTCACTTTACTTTTGAGAAACTTTAATACCAAACAAAATGTTACAAATTATGTTGTATTCAAAAAAGACCCCTTCTTTATTACGCTTTGAATGGTTGTTTTAATGTTAAGATTATATGTTGTTGTTTTTGAAGAGATTTTAAAGAAAGAAAAAAAAATCATGATTGTACATTTAAAGAAAACAATACATAGAATTTAAAGCTAATAAAATGATTTCTTTATATCACAATTCAGTTATTTATTGTATTATTTCAAAAAAGGACATTCTATAGATGACACCAAAGATTCTGACGATGGTGAAGATGACAAGACATTGTTGACAGCTTGTGGCGAAGACAATCTTATAAAAAAATTACATTTATAGGCAAAACAAAAAACGCAAAGGGCCGCAAGTGGTGATCTGAGATAATAGTATCATCAACACGCACTTAAAAAAAAAAACGCTTAGAGGGTGGTTTTCAAAAATAGGAAGAAAGTTTAAAGTTAAGATGTTTTACAAGCAAATGGTAGTTATTCATTCGAAGTAACAAAACAAAAAGAACAATTACTTTATTTTTAAGGATTCTTATTGTTAGAGGCGTTTTGTTTTTGTGTTGTGGTGAATTGTGGTAAGATGTTGTGATATCATGATAATAAAATTTATTTGGTTAATTTGCATAAATTTAGATTTTTTATTTAAAATCTAAACAAATTTACGGATTATTTTAAGCCAGATAAACAGTTTTGTAAATAGATGTTGCCTCCTTCAAATAAAAATTAAAGATAACGGAAATAATCTATATAGTGTTAAACGCCTAAAAGTATACCTCTTTTTTCCAAGCTTTTTTAAAACCTTTTAAAACACCTTTTAAAAAGAAAATTTTCATATTTTCCTATACCTAACTAATTTTCGTAGACTTTTAAAAAACGTTTAAAAATCCATTAAAGAGTATTTTAAGCATAACCGTTTTTTTTTTCTTTGCCATTTTTATGTTAAACTTTGTGAACTCAACCTGTTATCCGGCCATCATGAGTTTTCTCTTTTATTTATTTTTTCATTATTTTTAACCGTAATATTTTTTGTTTTGTTGGTGCTTGATTTTTGTAGAACTTTTTCCTTTTTCTGTTCATTTCTTTTTTACATTTGCTCTAATCTTTGCGCCATTTATTCACACTTGATTAACACGCGTCTGACATTTGTTTGACTTTTTTTTGTTTGTTTTTCATGGTTTGGTTGGTGGTTAAAGACCAAATGTTGTTTGGTTGCATTGTATTCAGTGGATTAAAAAAATAGCAAAGTGAATACGAACTTGAAAATTAAAAAAAAAAACTTGTCATATTCTTTTTATTTGCACCCGTGCACTCTACATACAATTGTGGTTTTCAGTATATAGTGTTGGAGTTGTATCCAAGAGGAAATAATATTTATTAACTGAAGATATGGACTTTAGATTTACAGTAAAGAGCGGTGCCGAGAAAGTGGCTCTTTTTGCCGACGGAGTAAGAAGTACACTAATAGAAAAAAGTCTGTAAAAAATTTGGTAAATACTACAAAAAATTAGTTAAACATTATGTTGCAGAAAAAACTGCTAATTTAGCAGATTGATTTTGCTATATATTAGTAAGATAGGAACAGCAAAAATAAAACTGTTAAATATACAGAATTTTAGGCATATTTGAGTTAAATTTTTGTTAATAGAAAAAAACTAATTAACCAGCTAAAATCAGCAAAAAATTTTGCTGAATAATTAGTGGCCTAAAAAGTTTTTTTCGATTTTTTTTAAATGCAAATAAAAATAGAGCCTTTTGAAAACAACAGTTTACAATTTTTTTAAGCAAATATTTCTGTTATTTTAACAAGATAGACTGCTACTTGCATTAAAATTTAACAGTTTTATTTTTGTTGTTCTTATTTTACCAGTAGTTAGCAAAAAAATTTGCTAATTTAACAGTTTTTTTTGCAGGATCATTTTTAACTAATTTTTAGTTGTATTCTTCTGCTATTTTTACAGATTTATTTCTATGAGTGAATGTGCAAAATAATTTCAACTTCATATTTCTCAGTTTTTCTCATATCCAAATTTCTACGAAAGCGGTAAATGATCCGGGCATACCTACCTTCCTTGTTAGTTTCAACAGAGGTCCAAAAAGGATTTAGAAGGGCAGGTGTATTACTCGCAGATGTCTGAACTATACCTTTTGCAATTGTAATTCAGAAAATATCAATTAAAATTCAGAATTTCTATTTGAAACTCAGAAAATATCAATTCAAACTCTGAATTTCCACTTTAAATTCAGATTTTGAAATTTAGAAAATATCATTTGAAATTCGGAAAATATCCATTGAAATTGAGAAAATATTTTTTGAAATTCAGAAAAATATCAATTTTAATTCAGAAAATAGCAACTGAAATTCAGAATTTCCATTTGAATTTCTATTTGGAACTCAGAAAATATCAATTCAAACTCAGAATTTCCACTTTAAATTCAGATTTTTAAATTTAGAAAATATCATTTCATATTCGGAAAATATCATCTGAAATTCGGAAAATATCAACTGAAATTCAGAAAAATATCAATTTTAGTTCAGAAAATGTCAATTGAAATTCAGAATTTCCATTATCCAAATATCAACTCAAGCTCAGAATTTCTATTTTAAATTCAGATTTTCCATTTGAATTTCAGAAAGTCCTTATCATTTGAAATTTAAGAAATATCAATTGAAGTTGAGAAAATATCATTTGAAATTCAGAAAAATATCAATTTTAGTTCAGAGAATATCAATTAAAATTCCGAAGTCATGAATTAAAATTCAAAAAACGTCAACTGAAATTCAGAAAACATAACTTGGATTTAAATTCATGATTTCTGAATTTCAATTGACAATTTCTGAATTTTATTTGGTATTTTTTTTTTTAATTTTAAGTGATATTTTCTGAATTACAATTGAAATTTTTCTGAATATCAATTTATATTTTCTGAAATTCAGTTAACGATTTCTGAAATTCAATTGATATTTTCTGAAGTTAAATTGATATTTTATGAATTACAATTGCAAAAGGTGCAGTTTTGTGAAAAATAGCATATTTTCGATGCAGTAAAGCCCCGAATTGGACAAAAGATTTTTTTTTTTTTTTTAATTTTTTGGAATATGATTACATACCCAAGTAAAAAAAATGATATGGAGCCATATAAAGTTATATTTAATTATATATAATCTTCTATGTAATTAGATATAATTATATCCGAAAAATGAGAACGTCTTATTGTATCATATTGTATCGAATTGTATACAATTGTATACAATTTGGTACAATTTGATACAATTCGATACAATATGATACAATTGTATCCGAATTTTGTCCTCATCCAATTACATAAAATTATATCTTTTTGTATAAAATTATATAAAATGTTATAAAAGTGGACACAGTTTGATACAATTATACCTAAATATTAACCCTATATTTTTACCATAATATATATGACCATATCTAACAATATACAAAATTATATTTTTAAATAAAAAAAGATATACAATATCTGGAGATCATACCTGAGGGATTTCAATTACAATTACTTGTAATTGAAATAACAAGCAATTTTAATTGAAAATTTTCAATTACAAATTACTAGTAATTGTAATTGAAAGTGATTTCAATTACATTTAGAATTAAAAAGTGTTTTTTGTTAAAATTTTGTATAAAAATCTGACTGGGATAGGTTGCATAGGCATGGATGCGTATAAAAAGAATACGTCATGTTGGGATTACCCCTAACTTGTGCTTTTTGTCATTATTTATTTTCCCAAAAAATGTAATTGACATTTTTCAAATTACAAATTACTTGTAATTGTTCTTTTTTGAATTACAATTACAAATAATTTGTAATTGTAATTGAGTTTTTTTGAATTACAAATTTTGAATTACAATTACAAATAATTTGTAATTGTAATTGAGTTTTTTTCAATTACAATTACATGTAATTGTGTAAATGAATGTGTATTTAATTACAAAATGTAATGATTAACCCCCAGGTCTACTGGATATTCTATAATTTCGATAAATCTTCCATTACTTTTATCCAGATTTACCATGACAGTGCATTAAACATGAAAAAAATTTTATTTGTTTTTAGTAATTTTAAAATAAGGTTAACAACACTGAAATTTTTAACTTAATAGGATTGTGATATACAACCAAGATATAAGAGATAAGTCAAGTGTGCGTTATAGTATAGAGAATTCCATATTAAAGCTTCAGTATTGTTAATTTTATGGGCGCGTTAGCCATTTTAACTCACGCTCCTAAACAAAAACAAATTACTCAAGCACGAGCATTTCGTGTCTTACTCACGCAGACATGAGTATATTAAAAACTTACTCACAATCAGAAAATTCTTACGCAAAACAGTAAAAATTACTAAAAAACATATGATGCAAAAAATAAACTCACACACGAATCATGCACGGGTTATATATTCTTACTCACGCTCACGTACGAATTATATATTCTCACTCTAACGGGCGAATTACTTTGGTATAGTAATTATTACTCACGATCACTTGTGAATAACTTCACTCACGATCGTGTCATGCGCCAATCCCTAGTAATTACAAAATCTAAAACTAGTTCAAAATCATTTTTAATATGGAACCACATTTAATACAATACGGTTTTAAAAGGACCTTATACATATATTTTTATAAAAAATCACTTTGAAAAAATTGCTAATGTGGGATAATATATAACACTATGCGACAGCAGAGAAACAAGCCAGCCGCCGTGAGCCGTTTAAGCCGCCGCCGCCGGTCATTTTTGCCTCAGCCGCCGCCGCCGATTTTTTTCGGCTCATTTCGGCTGGAAGTATCAATTTTCAAATATAAAAAATTTAAAAATAAATATATTTTTTAAAAAGAATTTACTAATTCATTAAACTTGAACAACCAGAGCTAAAAACAATTTTTTTATATGAAAAGAAAAAAGTTAAAATCTTCTAAATATTAAGTTTTTATAAATATAATTTTTTTAAGCTATAAAAGCTTATGTAAATTTATACTGTGAAAAAAATTAAAAAAAAAGTTCTTAATGGGTTAATATAATACTTCAGATTGCAACTCTTTGCAGATGTGTAAAAAATCAATTAATAAAAAATTTTAACTGCTTAACTTTGCATTTAAAACTCAATATATGTATTTCGTGTATGCATTTTTATCAAAAATTATGACGAAAAATCGTTACAGAGTTGAAGTCGTGTTAGCATAGATATACGAAAAAGTTTGTAAAATGTATTAATTTTTGTTAAAAGCGTTACTTCTCCTATTCATATAAATTCTTACAGTTAGTGTTTAGCTTCATTGGTTATTAAAATATAAGCTATTAAAGTTAAAACACCTTATGAGTTACCTACTGGTTACGGAGTTTACATTTGGCCTATAATTGGTTACAAATTTTATGTACAAACCAAAAATTGGTTAGATTGTTATAAATTTTGTAAAACATGTGACAATGCGCTGATATATATCGAAATATATAACTCAAATGTAATCCATGCATTTGAAATTAGCTGGTTACATGGTTTTTATCACATTTTTTTAATCTCCCATATATATTTTTTCAATTCTAAAATACATTTTTAAAAATGGTCCAGTTGAATATTTTGGATAAATTAAACATCTTGTAACAAATAACTGAAAAGGTAAAGATAAAAGATATTGTAAAATTCTATAATATTTAGAAAAGGACACTTTTACGGATAAAATGCTCAAACCAATGTTCGAATTGATCACATAATTTCATCATTTAAGGACATAATTGATTGGGCATCCTGCCCAAACTTTCTAACAAAGCCTCCATTCAAAAGTCTTCAAACAAGTTTAATTTCTTAAATCAATCGATATGTATTTTTTTCTATGGTCTTTATTTATTCCTTAATTTGTTAAAATTAAAAAGAATAAATAAAAAAATATTGATTCCCAGTATGCTTTAATTGTCAGAAAATTCTATAAGAGGCAAAAATTGTTTTGAGTTCCAAGGGGGTTACATTTTCCCAATGTTGGGATTACTTTGGAGCCCTTTACATTGGCAAAAAAATATGCTGGCAAAATTAAAATTTTGCAAGTTATGTTTCAACGAAAAGGACTTGGTACTAAAAGGGTATGTTTATAATTTATTAAATAAAACTTGTATGTTATATTAAATATTTAGGACCATTTGTTAGATATACTCTTGACTAGCCATGGATCTGTGCGAACATGAAACAAATCACACGTGAACCAACAACAAATCTTATATAAATTGATTTTATATATTTTTTTTGCGAGTGATTTTCTGACCGTGATAAAGTGCAGAAGTTAGTTGTGATCTCTTTTCTATAATTCTATTTAAAATTAAAAGCAATAACATTTGTTATTGTTTTAAGAAAAAACTTTTTTTTAATACATTGTATATTGAAATCAACAACAAATTACTTATTATTAAGTAGTAAACAAAGGGATTAATATTCTGTTATACTAATCCTCTGCTGTTACAGCAGAATGGATAGTAGCAGCGAGTCTACTGAAGAAAGCGATATTAGCCGTTTTTTCTAATCACTTGGATTTAATAAATCCACCCGTGTAAAAAAGATCAGATCTGGCCAGATCTCAGCACATCTTACCAGATCTAATTAGATCTCAAAATTGGGGACAAATTTGAGATCTAATTAGATCTGATCAGATCAAGGCATATCTGGCCAGATCTTCGTAGATCTTACCAGATCTAATCAGATCTCAAAATTGGGGACAAATTTGAGATCTAATTAGATCTGATCAGATCTAGGCATATCTTGCACATTTGTCCAGATCACTTTAGATTTGAACAAATTTGGCACTAGATCTTATCAGATCTTGCCATAAGATATTATCACATATGCCATATCTGATCATATTTGATGTGATCTGGTACAGGATCTAATTAGATTGAATCATATCTATTGAGAACCAAAAAGATCTGGTCAGATCTAAACTTTTTTACACGGGCAAAAAGTATTTCTAAAAGTGCTCAACAGATGGGGTTAGATTTTTCCTATTTTAAAAAAATTTTCCATTTTTTTTTTTTGGATTTAATAAATCCATTTTTTGTATGAAAAATTCTAAATCCAGGTGATTAAAAAACACGCTAATTGTCTGGTAGACAGTTGCTGAAAACAAAACAATGAAACAACGACAAAATCGATCACCAGAATTAGTTAAGCATGCAATCAAAATAACAAAAACTACCAACAATTATGATTAGGGCAAGGAATTCCATGCAAATGCATGTTATTCCTCGATAGTCCAAAACTAATATGGACTAAACATTTATCCGACTCATCAAATTTAGAACAAACTGGCATCGATTTGTAGTTGCATATTTTTGCATATTTTGACATAAATGCATGTTTTTGCATATTTCGACTTTAAATGCATATTTGGTGGATTTTTAATGCATATTTTGTGCTTTTTAATGCATATTTGTGCATATTTTTCATTTTTAGTAGCATTTTTTATTGTGTAAAAAAATATAAAAAATTGATACGTTTTCATATTTTGATTAAATCAAAATAAACATTTTTAAAACTTTATTGACCTATGGGAAATCTTCGAGTTCTGTGTCTGTTTGCAAAATAACTAACTTAAATATATTTTTAAGTTTTAAAGTGCATTATTTTTGCAAAAATTATAGTTTTTAGTGCATATTTCTTATATTGTTAGTGCATATTTTTCTTTTTTAACCGCATATTTTAGGCGCATATTTTTCATTTTTAAGTGCATGAAATTCCTTGCCCTAATGATGATATACCAAGTACCTACTAGTAACAACATGTTTGCTGCACTTGATGTAGACAATAATGATGATAATTATATTAACGATAATGCAAACAAAGAGCTTTCTGAAGAAAAACCGCCTCTAATAACTATTCCAAATGTTTCAGATATAAGAGCGATGATGAATAACTTTTCAAAAATAGTAAACCTTGAAGATTATTCGTACAAATCTTTGAGAGATGGTCAGGTAAGAGTAATGGCAAAAAACGTAAAGGTATATAGAGAGATAGTAAAATATCTATCTTTCGTAAAAAAACATAAACGTTTTCAAATCACATTACAAATGTTGTTTTCAGCCGATCAAGCCGCCGCCGCCGCCGATTATTTGGTTGCGCCGCCGCCGCCGATTTTTATCCGGCTCAACCTCAATCGCCGCCGCCGCCGCCGATTTTTTGCTTGCGCCGCCGCCGCCGATTATTTTGGTCGGCTTGTTTCTCTGTGCGACAGTCAAAATCGGGATGGGATGAAACCAACGGGAAATGTTATATCGGTCAAAAACAAGTTATACGTGTCCCGGCGTTTCGCTGGGTCACCCCTAGGACTCGAGATATATCTTTTTTTGACATAACTCGAGAACCACTAGTCCGATTTTGCTCAAACAATTTTAAAAAAATTAAAAATTACAATTCCTTTAATCTGTTCATATAACGTTTTTCTATATACTCAACAGTTTTGCCGGTAAAAATAAATGTTTGTTACCGCAACCATAAAAATCAATAACCTTTTGTTTATTACTTTTTTTTAATATTTTAGGCAAAAACTATTTTTTTCTTCATTTATTTTTACCGGCAAAACTGTTGAGTATATAGAAAAACGTTATATGAACAGATTAAAGGAATTGTAATTTTTAATTTTTTTAAAATTGTTTGAGCAAAATCGGACTAGTGGTTCTCGAGTTATGTAAAAAAAAGACCACCAAAGGTCAAATCGATATATCTCGATTCCTAGGGGTGACCCAGCGAACCGCCGGGACACGTATAACTTCTTTTTTACCGATATAACTTTCCCCGGTAGTTTGAACCCTTCCCGATCACTGACCCCTACCATTTGTCTCATAGTGTAATTATAGATGATTTTATAAAGAATGTTATATCGTTATATATAAAAGAAATCATGACTAAGTTATATATGGGTTCATATGCGTCAATATATAATCATATATAACACCTATTATATAATATTTCTTAAATGGCTCCATATATAGTTTTATATTATTATGTATAGTGTCATACTAAATTATATATAAACGTATATGTAATTATATCTTTTATATATTACTTTGTGTACTTATATATAGCACATACACTTATATTCAGGCCAGTATGTAATAATATAAAATCACATATGTCTCAATATTAAAACCTTTGAGGCAAAAATATTTAATATATGACTATATAAAAGTCTATATGCTTCAATTTAAAAGCATATGTGGCCATATATAACTATAAGTTACTATATGTAATTACATAAAATAATATATGATTATATCAAAACTTTTTTACTCGGGTACTCATATTTGGCCACAGCCTGTCAATATGCTATCAATGAAAGTTAAAAGTCAAGAAATGTTAAAACTCGGTCGCTTTTATAGTGTTATTTTAAAATCACCATTGCCAATAAAAAATTTTAAGGCTCTTAATTTTTTTTAAATATTTAGAGTTGCCAGATAATATTTGTTTCCACAAAGCAAAACTCCGTTTATATTCATACTAAGGTCGTATTGCTGGTTATCGTCTTTTTTAGATGTCAGTCTGCTTACCCTAAGGCCAAACTGATTAATAAACCAAACGTCAACTGGAACAATACTACAACAAAACCACTACAATAGCAGCAACAACAACAACAACATACATATTTAATGCCCCCACACTAAAGAGAAAAAGATTTGAATTAAAAAAAAACAGCATCATGACCACAGCTGTCAACTAAATGTCAAATTCAAATGAAAGAAAAATATAAAAAATTAACTGTAGCCCAACAAAAATTAAGTGCGTTCCTTTACTTTTTGGGTAAAGTTAGGTAAAATGAGAATAAGCAAAAAATCCGCTCACAAAATAACAAAATTACCCAAAAGTGAAGGAACGCACAAAACCACTTTTCGAACCCAAAAATGCATTTCAAAGAAAAATGTGAAAATGCGTATAATTTTAGTTTGAAAAATTAAATAAATATATATATTTATTTGCCTTTAAAAGTTCTTATTGATTTTGTTCAATTTATTATTATAAATATCACATTGGTTTGTTTAATTTAATTTTTCAATTTATTTTCACAATTGTTTTTGGTTGTTATTGCATCAGCTGTTAGTTTTACAATTTACCAGTGTTACCCGAAGAAAAAGTCTGGGTAACTTTGGTAAAAAGAGAAACACAAATTCACTCTCTTAAAGGCTTTCATTTACCCAATTTTCGAGTACAAGAAGAAAAAAAAATTATAAAAGAATTTTTACTACATTAATAAATACTTTTGAAAAAGCATTGACAAGTTGTTAAATTTATTTCACAACTCTTATACGAGTAATGTATGAAATACCTCTTTCTGAAAGCACACAAATGAGGAAGATAATTCAGGTATAAAACATTGAGTTGTAGCTCTTCTCAAAAGTCTGAAAGACACGCAGTTTAGTGCACTTAACACTCTGCGAAGGAATATTAAATAAAAATTGTATCTCGAAACTAGTTTGAGTTTTTGCTGGGATATTACAATGACTGTGTTAACGGTTCATAACACAAATGGTGCTGCCTGACGCTATATTGTTGTGGTGCGTATAAACTTCCGTTCGATTACATTTCATTCTTCTTGTATTTTTGTACCATTTTTTGTTTCATTTTTGGTAGCTTGGTAACATTAGTTGGACACACTTGTGCTGATATTTAACAATTCTTTTCTCTGCTGCCATCATATCGTAGTGATTGTAATAAACATATTGTTATTAACTATTGTTATATATTTATACATATTTAAATAAGTTCTAAAAAATGACAAGAGAGCTGTTGTTAAGGACATCATTGGTAGAAAAGGATAACAAAATGGGTCACAGTTGTTACTGTAGTAATAACAAATTATTTTTTTTTGCCTATGATTTACTGTTCATAATTTGTATTACTTTTTGCCTACGACCACGAAGATACAAATATAAGGGTGCGAAATTCGTAACAATTTTTTCACTTTAAACAAAAAAAAAGTTTTAAATTTTTTAGCACTTAACTTAAGAATTTTTGTCTTATATGCGTTAATTACAAATTGCACTTAAATACAACGTGTAACAGCTGAGTATAAACTGTGTGCTTAAAATATATAGAGTAAAACCAAACGAAAGCAGAGTGCAGAGAATTTGTACGATACAGGGAGGTGCACAATGCAAATTAGAAAATTAATTTATTTCCGTATGTTACGTTTCACTAAAGTTTATTTCGTAGTTATTAACCTCTGTCTGCATAGGTTTTTAAATGGAGTCAATAGCCTAGAATAGATGTGAAAAGTCAATATTTGAACGCCTGTTACAAGTTCAAATAACAATATTTTAAATTTTTTATTTGAAAGATATATAATTATGCCTGTTCGTTTACTTACTACCCAGCAGAAATTACTGCTTGCTTGGAAGCAGTTTTGTCAGGGAAAGTTGAGCAGTGAAGCGATTGCATTATTGATGATATCATGCCTGATTTATGTTCGAGATAGCTCGCGTGAAAGCACTTGTTTCGAGATCCGAAAAGGCACGAATTCACCGCTTTTAATTAGTGCCCCTGTTTTTCTTTTAAAATGTCGATAACACTATGGAACATTTTTGGGATTATTGTCTGGGGGGTGAGAAATTCCAAGTCAGGGTGCTGGTACTAGGTCAGTATAGTAAAACCCTCAAAGGGTTTGGCGTTCGTATGTGTCATTTTTTTTATGACCTTTTAAATTTTTTCCTTATCTTGATGTTTTTTCGCTTAGTTGTAACATTTTGGCAAAAACGTAGTTTAACATAACTCGAGAACCACTTGTCCGATTTTGATGAAACAAATTTAGAAAAATTTAGAATTACAATTTCTCTAATCTGTTTCTATACCGTTTTCCTATATGTGCAACACTTTCGAAGTTAAAAATGAATGTATGAAGGGAAAAAAGTATTTTTTGCCTAAAAATTTAAATATTTTTTTTTTTAAATTCATAAAAAATCCAAAATGGAAAAAAGTGCCAAAATTAATTACTTTCGCGTAAAGTCACATAACTCATGAGCAAAAAAAGGCATAGATCATGAAATGAAATCGATGCACGCGTTTCTCATTTATTCACAATTAGGTAAATGTATGAATTTCAAAAATTTGCTCCAGATATGCACAACATTATTTGGAGAAAACATTGACACTCACAAGCCGAACTCTCTCATATTTTTCTACTGTACTAAAAGAGAAATATTGATGTGGCAACACTGGTTCTGTAATATTCACATAAAACATGCATTGTCATTATACTTCTTCTCTTTCTCACACTGGTTCTGTGATTTTTGTCATTCAACAAGTGCCGACGAACGCGAACAGTAAAAGTGATTTTTCTCCAGTTTTTTAAAAGTGAACAAAAGAGAACAGAATATGGAACTGTGCAAGCCAGATATAAATAGCTTTTGCTACTGCTGTGGTCAATATGTCTCAACACATAAAAAAAGGGGAAATTTCAGTACTGATTTTGTTCAAACATACGAGATGTACTTCAACCAAAATGTTATAGTGAACGAAAATTGGGTACCAAATATAGTGTGTAAAAGCTGCTACAACCGTCTAATGGATTGGAAAAATAGAAGACGTGAAAGTATGCCATTCGGTATCCCAATGACTTGGACTAATCCTGGCGAAGGTCACAATCCATTGAATTGCTATGCATGTGCGAATAAAGGAGCCGCAAAAAGGATAAGAAAATCGTATAATTACGTTGGTGTTGCAAGTGCCGCAACACCATTGCCTCATTCGGACCACATTCCTGTGTCAAAAGCTTCTAGCCCAGATATTTTCTCTTCTACGACTGCTCCGACATATCATGCACGTGATGATTCCCCATATGAGCCATCAGTATCCAATGAGCCAATTTTAATAAATCAAAATAAGCTTGATTCAATTGTTGCCAAGTTGGAATTAACACAGCATAAATCGGAAGAGCTGGCTTCCATTTTGAAATCAAACAATTTGTTGGCACCCGGTGTGAAAGTCACAGCTTATCGAAGTCGTCAGGCAACACTCCAAAGTTTATTCCTTGTGAATGATGAAAAAACTTCTGCATATTGCCCGGATGTAGGAAAATTGATGGACGCAATGGAAATAAAATATGAAGCAGATGACTGGAGATTATTTATTGACAGTTCAAAACTCAGCTTGAAGGCGGTTTTACTGCATAAGACCAATAAAAAACCTTCAGTTCCAATCGCCTACAGTACAGAAACGAAAGAAACATATGATGCACTGGAAAATATTTTAAAAATGGTTAACTACGCCAAACATATGTGGCGCATATGCTGCGATTTAAAAGTTGTAGCAATGCTTTGCGGTCTTCAAAGCGGCTATATAAAATATATGTGCTTTTTGTGCGATTGGGACACACGATTTTCCGGTGACCAATATGCATGCCACGGATGGAAACTCAGAGAGCACAGCAGGTTACAAACGGGCAATATTATTCGTGAGCCTCTAGTGCCGAAGGAGAAGATATTGCTGCCTCCACTGCATATTAAACTTGGAATTGTTAAGAATTTTATCAAAACTGTCGCCAAAAGAGATGAAGTTTTCTTGTGTTTGAAACTAATTTACCCGAGACTCAGCGAAAGTAAAATTAAAGAAGGTAAGTTATAATATCACATTCATTTCCCATGATTTTCCATCTTAACAAATTAATTTTTTCCAATCAGGCGTACTAAATGGTCCAGATATACGAAAGCTGATTAAAAGTGACGCATTCAACAATATTTTGATTGACGCTGAATTGAATGCATGGCAGGCAATCAAAGAAGTAATAGAAGGCTTGTTGGGAAAGCATCGTTCTAACAACTACGATGTTTCTGTCGCAAGGATGTTAAGAGCATTCTCGGAAATTGGTGTCTACATGTCCTTGAAAATCCATTATTTACATCATCATCTGGACTACTTCAGCAAACAATTGGCTACCGAATCTGATGAACAAGGTGAACGCTGTCATCAAGTTGCTATGCCATTTGAAATGAGGTAATACTGATTTTTTATTTTTTCAAACTCATTTTAATAAAACAAAAACTTACAGATATAGAGGCAAAAAGTCGCCGAGTGCAATAATTGCGGAAATTTGCTGGTGGAGTAAGTTAGTGTGGCAAGACAAGGATGATCTTGATGATAAAGAATTTTCAGGAGATGCAGAAGGGCCAACAGTGGAGTCACACATTGACATTATGTGTGGTTCAGAAACTGATAATAGCGATGAATGCGATGCCACTAGTCCCGAACAACCACCATCGAAAAAGTCTAGGCAATATTTATTAAAATAAATAAAAATGAATAAATAAAATAAAAATAAAAAATTATAAAAATGTTTACTTAATTTTTTTAGTAGTTTATGGCCAGAAGTCTGGAGTTATTGGGGAAAATTTATGAAAAAGGCGATAAATGACACTTTTTTGAATAAAAACAAATATCAATATTCTTGTCAAAATGGGATACCTTCACTTAATTGTAAATAAAAGCAGAACGCGTTAAATTTTGTTTATAGGTTATGTGACTTTACATAAAATTAATAACACTTGATCCTTTTTTCCGTTTTGGATTTTTTATGAATTTAAAAAAAAAATTTTAATTTTTAGGCAAAAAAATATTTTTTTTTCTCCACAAATTTATTTTTACCGGCAAAACTGTTGATTATAAAGAAAAACGTTATATGAACGGATTAAAGAAATTGTAATTCTAAATTTTTCTAAATTTGTTTCATCAAAATCGGACAAGTGGTTCTCGAGTTATGTTAAACTACGTTTTTGCCAAAATGTTACAACTAAGCGAAAAAACATCAAGATAAGGAAAAAATTTAAAAGGTCATAAAAAAAATGACACATACGAACGCCAAACCCTTTGAGGGTTTTACTATACTGACCTAGTACCATCACCCTGACTTGGAATTTCTCACCCCCAGATTGGCTGTTGTACTGTGTAATTCATGCCTTCTCGGAAGTGCATATTATAAAGCTTTTCAACTATTTAAAATCATGCCTTCTCAAAAGCACAATATTCCTGCATATTTTTCCGTGAAGCGAAAATGCCTCTTATTTTTAGTAAAACCTCTTATTTTCATTAAAATATCTTTTTTCCAAATTTTAAAAAATTTTGATAAAAACAACCGCTAAAATATTTAAGCACTCAAAATGTATTGCTCATTTCATGCCTTTTTGAAAAGCACAGCAAAAAGCGTTGTAAACTAGAGCTGGTAAAAATATGAGTAGTTGGTACCGAGTATCGGGTATTTGTCTTTTTTTTGGGTACTCGATGCTTAAAACTACTACACGATATTTTCAGAGTTGCATTTTTTTACGGAATATGCATATAAAAATGTGACTCCGCTAAAATATTTATCACAAAACGACAACTCTACTAAAAGAAAAAATCAAAAGTAAAATGTTTAGAAGCAAAATAGGTAAAAACTATGAAAAACATAATGAATAGTTGTTATAAACGTTTAAAAATATATTTATAAATCTAAATATTGAATCAACGTACCTACACATGTCCAAAGAATTTTAATAAAAAATTTTGAATTTAAAAACCGATAAAAGTATCGAGTAGTATCGAGTATCCAAATTAAAAATATCGAGTAGTATCGAGTATTGCAAAGTAATCGAATTTACCAGCACTATTGTAAACAATTAATCAACTTAGGCCTTTCATTAGTGATGTTTACGAAGCTATACATTTTTAGAAGCGGTAAAAGTAGCAGTAAGGAAGCAGTTTTTACTGCTTCCACATTTTTGCTGGGTACAATTAAATTTTCCAACTGTAGTAAATTATTCGGAGTTTAAGGAGAGTATCGACTATAGAAGAAAATTTTTTTTTGATTTTTTTTATATTTTATTTGGATAGAGTGTTAAATAAATTGTTTTTGTAAATAAATAAAAACGCAGGTTTTTTTTAAATATTTTCTTTAAATCTTTATATAACAACGCTCATTCCAATATATTTCCATCAACTTTGTTGATTATCATCAGGGATTTTAAAATCAAATTATTAATTTGTTTGAGACAAAACTCCTCCTCTATCTGGGTAATTGTCAACTTTTTTTAATTTAGTTATTTTATTTACTATATCGCATAACAAAAATATACAAACTACATCCAAAGATGCAAGGATTGTACGCAGTCTTTAAAGAAAAACAAATACAAAATAAATTAAAAAATGTACGAAAGAAAAGCTTTTTGACCGAAATGAAATATCTAATAAATTTGGATTAATATATAAAATACTCTTTAACCGATTCTTCCCAAATTTGGTACACAC
Source organism: Leucophora obtusa (assembly GCA_949987735.1). NCBI lineage: Eukaryota > Metazoa > Arthropoda > Insecta > Diptera > Anthomyiidae > Leucophora > Leucophora obtusa. Next base: position 306,188,605 of record OX465295.1, read on the forward strand.
GTAGAAAACTGCCAGATATAAACTTTGTTCATACACCGTTTTTTTTTAGTTCAAAACCGGCTGCCACTATACAGGCAGGTTAACCGATTTCGATCCGGGTTTTTTTTTCGTAGGCAACAAAAGCTCTAGTCTTTATCGTTGCCGTTTTTTTGAAGTTTGGTCAAATAAATTTTATATCCCCAAGCAAAATTGTTTTCACTTGTCTTTTTTTAAATTTTTAAGTTAAAAAACACATTAAAATATTAAAATCTTGACAAATTTATATCAAACACATAAAAATATGAGTTATCCCTATAAAAGCGAGCTCGATGGACATTTTTAGTTGTCATTGATTTCAAAAAAAAAAATTTTTACTCTTGCTCAAAAAAATAAAAGTCAAAAATTAACTGTTAATTTTTGCTTACAAAAATAGAAGTCAAAAAATGACTTTTATTTTTGCTCGAAAAAATAAAATTCAAAAAATAACTTTTATTTTTGCTCAAAAACATAAAAGTCAAAAAATAACTTTTATTTCTGCTCGAAAAAATAAAAGTCAAAAAATAACTGTTATTTCTGCTCGAAAAAATAAAAGTCAAAAAAATAACTTTTATTTTCGCTCAAAAAAAAAAAATAAAAGTCTAAAATTTAAAAAGCAATGCATTTTTTGGAAGACTAGGCCACAAGGATCATTATGATGTACTTGACTGAGTTCTCCGATATTTGGTTATTTGTGCTTTTTTTGTTTAAAATTCAAAAATAACTGTTATTTTCGGTCCCTTGATTTGTTTGTTATTTAAAAAAAATTTCGTTAAGTTCTTAAAAATTATTTTTGAGTTTATATTTTTTTATTATTGATATGTTCTGGAAAAAAATGAGAAAATTGTATTGCATCTTCAATCTACAAAAATATAATAACTAAAAAATTTTTTGTAATTTTGAATGCAGATTTTAAGTAGGTTGAAGAAATTACACATTATTTTTGTAATCGAAAGAAAAAGTATTGTTTTTTTTTTTGTTAAAATATCTTTTTATAATAAAAAAATGCAGCAATTTTTCCAGTTCTTTTAAATTTTTTGTACTAAACATTATTCAGTTTTTTTACGACATTGTTATTTATTTTTCGGCAGTTAAAAATAAAAACACTTTAAATACCTTTGTCGCCTTTTTAACTGAATATGCCTTTATTTTAACTGACACATTTGACTCTACCCACAAACTATTTTGAAGGTACTACAAAAGTACTTGGGTACTTCCTAAGTACCAATGGATCTCGAAAGTAAAAGAGCATCATGTTGTCATATTTTAGGAGTATCATATGATGATTAAAATACCTAATGATCATAATATAATCCTAACGATAATAGTATGCTTTTAAGTGAAAATAAAATCGTCATCAGTGATTATGATATGATCGGTAAGAATCATATTTATGATCACTAGAATCTACACTATGATTATTTCGTTTCCCCAATCATAGTCAGCTATATTTTCCCCTGTGTGTACCTATTAAGTACCTTGGTACTTACCATTTACATTTGTACTTAGGTATATAAAACAATAGAACATTTTTTTTAATACAGTGCTGGTTTTTCAAACGCGTCGTAATATGCATTTTTATCAATTTTAATTTACTAGGCTTGAGGTTAAGAAGAAGGATAAACCTTTTTTTTCTAAAAGTTATAAACACATTAATTTGCAAATCAGATCTACCTTCTGCCTTTTTCTATGGATAGGCTTCATTAGTGATTTTCCATTAAATTGTATTATTGTTATATTTTATTGTCAGATTGTCTCTATATGATAATTTTTTAAACAACCCGTCGGCTGTAGGAATGCACTCCTACATTACAAACGTAACTATACTTGAGTTCGACAGCCTAGCCATCTAACTCACGTAAGGCCTTGCATGTAGCGTAGCTAATTCATAGTTTTTCTTTCCTATTCAGCTTTCTGTAATTGTTTTTTTTTACTTTTAGAAGTGATCAAACAGACACATACAAATATCCTACTTTAGATTTTTTGTTTATCTTCTAATCACCTTCAAATTTTTTGTTTATCTTCTAATCTCCTCCGTGTTCGAAATTACGTCAATGTTGCCACACTGACGTATAGTTTTTACGTTCAATAGTAGACAATTTGTGTATATTGGAGACGGACTGCCAATAGGGCATTTTTATAATGTTCTTTGGTACAGTGTTGTTTTTTCAAACGAGTCGTATAGACCAACTGCAATTAATATTGTAATTAATATGCATTTTTATCAATTTTAATTTAGTAGGTTTGAGGTTAAGAAGAAGAATAAAACTTTTTTATAATAGAAAATTTTATTCTGAGCCTTTTGCTAAAATTATTGATGGTGTTATCATTATAAACATTAAACACATAAGAATGCATACAAGATACGATCGGTATATGCCTTGAGATGCGCTTAATCCGAATCTGACATGTCAATTTCTCCATCACATTAGGATTTGACTACACCAGAGATACAAGCCAGCCGACTTCAGCCGGTCAGCCGCCGCCAACCGACACCTTTGCCAAGCCGATTCAGTCGCCGACAATAATCGGCTAAGCCAGTTTTCGGCTAAAGCCGATAGAAAAAATATTAATTTTTTTTAAAAATTTATGAAATTTGTTTAATAAACATAATTATTTGAAAAGTAAAATTTTCTTGTTTTGAGATATCGTTGAATTTTAAAATGTTTTGCAGCAAACTGGCGGTAGCACAACCAGGCGGTTTTGTTGATACTACAATTCTACAGGTTTCCGCATTATTCGGACTGTGTTTGAAAAAAATGTCCATCACAAAATCCAAAAAAAAAACTGATGAAACAGTCATTCAATTTTGAAAATAAAAGCTGTTTTATAACCGTATTTGTTAAGATTAAGATTATTATAAAACTACCCAGTCAGAAAAATACAAACCGGAAAGCGGTGGCAAAGCACTTTAACAGGTGGTACAAGTACTGGCAAAAAGTGCTTTCCCATACCCAAAATGATAACATCATTAGACAAAAGGACCGGCTGTTCAAAAAGCACCTGAAAAGCACTGGAGGAACAAAATTTTTAAACGTTGGCAAAACGCTGGCAAAACCAATAAATAGGTGGTCTGGAAATATATTTTCCAAAATAAAATTAAAAAAAAGTTCATATGTATTTTTTTTTGTCCTGCCGTGATTTGAACCCAGGCCGTCAGATTGGCAGACGATTGCTCTACCCACTGAGCTAACGAGACATATAATATTTATTGGCTAAACACATAAATGAGTGATAATAGCTGAACAACTACTGGCTGTGCCAAAATGCTAGTACTGGCAAACAATTTTTTGTAACTAGTATGCCAGTGTTGGGAGGGCAAAAAAAAAGTTGGTCTTGAATGAGCTTTCCCATAAACAAAAAAATTGATTTTATGAAACAAAAAAAATTTTAAATTAAAAAAAATCCAAAAAAAATTTTTTGCTTGCAACCGGATTTGAACTCGGAACCTTCCGACTACAAACATTTTTTAACGAAGCATCAGCATTTTTATAAAATCATTGGTTTTCCAGTGAATTGATTTTTGTATGCCTGGTAGCATTGGCTAGGTAGCACTGGATAACCACTGGTTGCAAACCTTATCATATCACTCTAAGCCAATTCTTTGCCAGTGGTTTTTTTATAAACCACCGAAATTTTTGTAAAAAAAATACTGGTAAAACGCTTTCCGCAAACGCTGGCAAAGCGTCCCAAATGAGTGTTCTGCCAGTCATTTATTTTTAATACCGTGGTTACCCAGTGGTATGCCAGTGCTTGATTTTTTGTACCACTGGCGATTTCTGACTGGGTATATACAAATTTTTTATATTTTTATTTTACAAAAATTTTTAATTTTTCTGATGCCTTTCCATAAACGTTTTTATGGTATTATTAAATACCTTTTGAGCTGCTAAATACCATTTTCCGCGGAAATATTTGACATCGTTGGCGACTTTTTTTGTTATCTTAGTTTCTCTTTTAACGAAGCCCAGAATTAACGAATTAACTCTTCAAAGCTTTGTTAATTAATTCGTAACAAAAGAAATCGAACGAAAACAAATATGAATTAATTCCATTCAATAATTCCATTTTGTGAATTAATTCATTGAATTTTTAATTCAGAATTCAAATACTGAATTAAAGAATTAATTCTTCAAAGGGTGAGGTAGAGCTAGGAATAGTCGAATTTCATTTCCATTTTGGTCTACTTCTCTTAGTTTAGTAGATACTAGGGATGCCAATCGGGATTGATATTTGAAAATCCCGGGATTCGGGATTTTGTATGAAATCTCGGGATCCCGGGATTTTCGGAACTATGGGATTTTTCTGGATCCCGGGATTTTACGGGATTTCGGGATTTTTCGGGATTTAAATTTTCCTTTATTTGTAAAAATTTTTATGTTATGTAACTAATTTTTTTATAGAATAAAGCGTTTTAAAATTATTTAATAGTTGTTAATTAATAATGTGGTACATTTTATGAATATTGAAACATCTCAGTCAGAAGTTGACAGTGGTACAAAAAATAAAGTACCTACATACCACTGGATAACCGCGATGTTAAATATAAATGACTGGCAGAACACTCATTTGGGACGCTTTGCCAGCGTTTGCAAAAATCGTTTTGCCAGTATTTGTTTTACAAAACATCACAGCACGGCCAAAAAAAGATGCATATGAACTTTTTTTAAATTATTATGGCTGGGATAATAAATGAAGGCCTGTCATTAAGTACACTTGCGCCCAGTATTTTGTAAGCAGATTTTAAAACAGATTCGTTGCGATAACCTTGCCCACTAAATTGTGTAATTACAGCAACAAAGTTATTTGGTTATCGTTATCAAATGTTTTTATGGAAGAATTCAAACTTACAGTCTCAGCCAAAACTTACAGTCCCAGTTTCAGAAATCGAATTTCGCTTGGAAGAATAAATCGGTAAAATAAAAAACAAACTTGATTTTTCACATGTATTACTCAAAAACTTAATATTGTTTACCAAAATTTCAAATTTTTCTGCAAAGTCTTTGCATAGTTTACTCGAATAATCTACTTAATTTATAATTTTACCAATATCTTGGCATCAATTTCTTGTCAATATGCGAAAATTCAAGAAAAAACGTAGGTAATCTAAAATTGCTCACTTTGTTTATTTGCGTTTATATTAATATTTAAAAATAAGAAAATCCCGGGATTTTTGAGAAATATTAGCGGGATTCGGGATTTTGCCAATCCCGAAAATCCCGGGATTTCGGGATTTCCCGCTTGGCATCCCTAGTAGATACGTACCATTTAAAAAAAACCGGGAGGGAAAGAAATAGGGCTCTCTTTAAAACATCGGATATACTGGTGGGGCCATCTAATAGGTGACGGCAGAGAGATGAAGATCTTATATTTTAACAATAAATTGTGTACAATTTAACAAATGTATGTATACTTTTATCGACATTGTGAAATATAAACTCAAATTTTATAAATTTGGAAAACTACACTCAAAATAATAAATCTGTTGCTTGAACAGCAAAAATTGTAGTTCGAATTTTTCATCAATTTTGCTCTATCTCTCTTAGTTTTCGAGATATGGGCCATTTTAAAAAATCGGGAGGGAAAGAAATGGCGCAATCTTTAAAACTTCGGTGAAAATTAATACTCAAATTAGTTAAAGTACTGCGGATTTTTAGTATAGTGTTAAATGAAGATAACTAAAATCTTTGCTTAAATCAGTGTTTCAACTAAAAATTTTTTAAAAATTAATCAAATCGATTTGAAATCGGTTTTACAGATTTTTCTACTGACGTATTATTTCAGGTGTACCTATAAAAAAATTACAAAGTTGACTTCGATATTTTTGCAGTTGCTTTTTTGCATGTATGTATCTGTTAAAATTCTTGGAAAATGTACCCTTTAGCCGACGTTAGTCGGTTAGCCGCCGTCAGTCGACACTATTTTTTTAAGCCAGCCGCCGCCGATGCGTTTGCGGCTCAACTCTAAAAATCAATAGCGGCCGACCATTTTAGCCATTAACCGCCGCCAGCCGACAGAATGGACCAGCTTGTGTCTCTGGACCACACTTCTTAACCCTTAAACCTGCGAGACGGTACCTCAAAAAACAGGTCATCTTTAGATTTTTGTCTTCTATAAAATACTTAAGTTTCACCCAAATTGGCGTGAACCCATTGGGGTAGCACCCTTGTGGACATTTTTGACTTCACTTTCATATTTACGAGACCAAAAAACTTAAAAGGATTGAATTGAATTGTCACAACGGAATTGTTTTGAGAGTGTAATGTGTTAGTTTTAGTCTCAAACTCGTTTTTGTGTACTTTAAGTTTTTACTAAGTTAACGGATGTAGTTAAGGGTGCGTACAAAGTGGCCGCTTGTTGCCGAGCCGACCCGACTGACGCTTATTGCGAGAACTTGTTCATGCGAGAAACAAGTTTGGGTGTGCATAGTGGATGCGAGAATCAACGCTGATATTTTATCTATTACACTGTGCGACAGTCAAAATCGGGATGGGATGAAACCAATGGGAAATGTTATATCGGTCAAAAACAAGTTATACGTGTCCCGGCGTTTCGCTGGGTCACCCCTAGGAATCGAGAATATATCTTTTTTTTGACATAACTCGAGAACCACTAGTCTGATTTTGCATTTATTTTTTTTTTTTTTTTTTTTTTTTTTTTTTTTTTTTTTTTTTTTTTTTGAGCAAAATCGGACTAGTGGTTCTCGAGTTATGTCTAAAAAAAGGCCACCAAAGGTCAAATCGATATAACTCGATTCCTAGGGGTGACCCAGCGAAACGCCGGGACACGTATAACTTCTTTTTTACCGATATAACTTTCCCCGGTAGTTTGAACCCTTCCCGATCACTGACCCCTACCATTTGTCTCACAGTGTTATTTGTGTTTTATGTATGTTTGTATGCATTTATTTGGGTTTGTTGTTCATTCGTGTTTGAGTTTTAAAATTTTACTTATTAACGCATTTCTTCAATTATTCTTGAAATATTTATTACATTTTTTTTTTAAATTTTGTTTATAAGTTTTTTTTAATTTTTTTATAATTGTTATAATTTTATTTAATTTTTATTATTTATTTGAATTTTTAGTTTTTTATTTAATTTTTATTTTATTAACATAAATAAACAATGTTTTCGGCGCTGAAATACGCTTTGGAACTGTATTCTCGCATTCAATCAGCTTTGCGCCCTGACCAGCTCGGCGCCAACTATGACCTGTTCGCGCTTATTTGTACTAATTTGTATAGTACCAGTTTTCTCGCATTGGTTCTCGCAATAAGCGTCAGTCGGCTCGGCTCGGCAACAAGCAGCCACTCTGTACGCACCCTAAGACGAAAAAAGTGTGGTTTTCACTTTGAATGAATTTTTTGGATATTCTACACTCATAGAAATAAACCTGTAAAAATAGCGAAAAAAGCTACCAAATAATTTTAAAACAAGTAAAAAATTTAAAGGCATGACTGTATGCTATTCTACAATAAATTAATATTTGGATCCGAAATTCCAATGGGTTGAAATGGACTTGTGTCAAAATTTGTCTGTAAAAGTGACCAGTCTATTTCATGTAAAGGGGCCAGTTCGGTGCCAGTTTGTTAAAATTTCCCGTAGGGATGATATAAAAAAAGAATACTGGTAAGAAATTCTTATTATATCTAATGTTAGGTATATTTGAGAGAAAATCGGAAATATACATATATGGACTATATTTCGGATAGATACAAATATGGTTCGATCCTATGTTGAATCAATAGGCTTTATCTTGGGTACATGTGAGTCAGCGTACCAAATCATTAAAATAAATACTTTCGTATTTGCGACCTGAAATACCCTAAAATTAGTTTTTCTTATTAACCCTTAAACCGGCCAGAATAAGTTATTTTTCGCAATTTAAATTGCGATTTTTTCAAAAATATACATAAGTAAAAATTTACCAATATTACCCTTCCTACTATATGGAGCTGAAACATGGACAATGAAAAGATCAGACGAGTCATTGTTGGCAGTGTTTGAGAGGAAAATTCTCCGTAAGATTTATGGCCCTATACGCGTTGATGATGGATTCCGAATTAGAATGAACCATGAGCTGTATGAGCTTTTCGCCGACGTAGATGTAGTCAAGCGCATTAAAGTGCAAAGAAAACGCTGGTTCGGACACGTTTGGTGAATGGATAATGACGCTCCAGCTCTTAAGGCATACAAGGAAGAACCCACCGATGGGTAACGCAGAAAAGGGCGACCCAATATCGGTTGGAATGACCAGGTGCAACAAGATCTGAAAGGGCTTGGTGTCTCCAAGTGGCGCCAGCATGCAGAAAACAGAAATAGCTGGCGATCTATTTTGCGTCAGGCTCAAACCGACCCACGGTTGTAATAGCCATATAAAGTAAGCAAAAATTTACCAGAAATATATGTCAAAATTTAAGACGAGGCGATGTTTTGTGGATGTGTGTTATTTTTACTCTTAAGGCATATTACTCATATGCCTACCAGGAGGCGTATGCTGATATGAGTTCAGTTATTAAGTTATATTTTCTGCTTAAGATTGCCTTTTAAAGTAGTAATAAATCAGCTGTTTATTAATTTATGTGTTTTTAATAAAGTATTACTTTTCTATTTTAAGATCGTTTTTAAATATTCCCAAAGGATCCATAACTATTCTATATGGAAATATAAATCTTCTTTTTTTTCTATTAACCAACCATGTTTTTTTTTATCTAAATTCCACCCAAAAAAAAAAAAAACAAAAAAAAAAAAATGTGACCATAAATCTTTTTGGATTCTTTATTACGCGTTATTTATGAAGTGTTTAATACATGATATTTGGCTAAAAACAAAGAACTAAAAGCAATTGTTTTTTTTACTAAAAGTTTTATATGTTTTTGACATACTTACATATCCTTAAAACATATCCTGTTATGTATTACATGTAATTCTTTATGGTCGGTCATTTCTAATTCAACTACCCTTGTGATTAGTTATGCTATTTTTTTCAATTTGCTGGTTTTGTGCTAAACTTTTCTATAGCCATTGGCTGAAGAGTGCGAGTGGAATACTTTGTATTTACTAAAACTATTTTATAGCCATTAATCATTTTCATTGCTGGTCGTTATAAATACATGAAATATTTCAATATAATGGTATTGAATTGTTTATGTTGGTTAGGAGAGGGGGGGGGGGCTAACATTTTATAAGGAATTTATTTTAGTTAAATGCAGGAGGCGTATGTGAATTATTAGTTTCATTGTTTTGGTTACAATAAATGGGATGTAATTTAAAAATTTTGTATTTTTTTTACCAAGAGCTTTTTAAGAAAATGTGTACAACAAATAAAGGATAAAGGATAGGAACATGGTATTTAAAAATCACTGTTGATTATTTTGTTCCGCACTTTCGTCAAGTGGCAATAATGACCAATGAATTTGGTTGATTTTGGTTGTTTTTGGGAAAAGTATTTCCTATTTTTGGCAAATACTTTGTGTTAATTTACATAAATTTGATCAAAAACGGTGGATGATCCGGTGGGATACCTTGCTTATACTCATATTTCGTAATCCAGTGGATGCTCTTTCATAAAAATACATATTTTTTATAAAATAATAAAACTTATGTATTGTCTTCAGCAAATATCGATTGTGTGGCATCAAATTTCATCCTTACTCCTGAAAAAAAAAATATTATAAGTAAAATTTAATAAAAAATGACTTTTAAAAATTGAATAACATCTTTTTATATTCTAATCATATGGGATGTCATAGTTGAGTTGACATTTACAACAAAAAAAAAACAAAAAGATAAAAATCATATAGAAAAAATCTAACCACATATGCAAACATACACATCCTAACACATGTGGTTGCCAAAAAGGGATGTCACCATACATATATGTAAAAAAAGCATCTTGTAAAGAATTATTAAAAGGACTAAGGTTTCGCTAGATTAATTTAAGGTCATGCATATTACAAAATTACATAGTTACACAGACATATAAACCACCATGGTACATGTTCCATGTGTGTATGATTAGGGTGTAGTAACGCATAGAGTCATCAAATTAAAAATTATATATAAAAGTTAAATTGTGGGTTTGAGCGGTTTGAAATTTTGTGGTAAATTACAACCAATATTTTCTTCTTCAAGCATATTATTTATTTTAAAGCTTTCTATTGTTGTTGTTGTTGAATAAAGGTAGTCTAAAAAATGTTTACTTAAAGTTTGGTAAGATTTTATAATTATTATTATTAATTTTACGTATTAAAATATGTCACAATTACATATGTTAACAAAATTTATGACTAGGTTTTTCATTCATTCAGTAGAACGGAATGAATATGGTTAAGCCTTTTTTTGAGTAAGAAAGCATCACATGTTAGGATTCTTAAAAATTAATTTGAGTTATTTATTAGAGAGCATTAAGTTTTCAAAATATGAAATTATTATAATATGTAGGTATGTTTTAAGTGTTCTCTTCTGAATTGTAAATACCCAGCTAAAAATCGATATACAATATATGTATCCATAGAGGTTAAGTGTATGGATCTATATATGTCTAAGCAAAACTCTTTTTAAGAAATTTTTGGCAGACCATCTTTATTTTCATAATGGCATATTTGTAGGATTATTGAGCTCATGAATTCCAGCTTTTTTTTGGACGACCTTAATTTACATTTTCTGTTGGGCCTATATGACCCTATATACTACTTAAGGGTTAATTTTTTGAAATTTAATTAAGAATATTATTTTTAGACCAAGAAAAATAATATCAAGGAGTTTCATGAATAACTTCTCAGGAATATCTGTTATATTAATATGTTTACAAAAAAAAATAAAATCTCTTAAAATTTGACTTTTAAGGTGCGTTTACAATGACGGTGTACTCCAATCTGTAGCAAATTTATTTTTTTTCTCTTTCATACTAAAACATTTTTGTATTGTGCTATTTCTTGTTATTCCACTCCAGAGTTAAACTTGTTTGACTCTGGAGTACAGATTTGCTACACTCTGGAGTTAACATTAGTGTGTTAACTGTTTAACATGACAAATATACCCAAAAAAACACATCTCTAATTTGTTCACATCTCTAATTGTCAACAAATTAAAAAAAATAATAACAAAATATAATAAATAAATATAAAATTTGTGGTGTTTTCGGAATTATTTAAAATAAAAAAATATTGAAATAAAAAACGTTAAAAAATCTGGCAAAAGAGTGGCGAAAGTATGAAGTAAGTACTAAATGTCAAATAAGTTTTTAAGTAACTCTACTCTGCATTTCGAACAGTTAACATTTTAATCTGTGCTGTAGAGTAGAGTCACTCTATCATTGTGAAAGCACCTTTAACCTTAAACATGGGCTACAATATTTATTGGAACTCAATTTTGTCCTAATTTAGAGGATTAGAGTATTTGTTCTTATGCTGTATTATTTCAGTCAAAAATATAAGAAATTAAAAAAAAACTTCAAGTTAAAAACAAAAAGTGGAATTTTTAACAAAGTAGAATATGTAAATCGAAAATAAATCCGCCGATTAAAAAAAGGCTTATCCTTTTAATCGCTAATTGTATCCAACATCAAAAAGCATATATAACTAGGAGATACAATCGCTATCGGATCGGACAGACAAAAAAGTTGTAGTACATAAATAATTAGTAAAAATGTTTGAATTTATTTCTCATTTTATTATTTGCTATACTCCCATATAAATAAAAAACTTAAATTTACTTCATAACCTAGAGTAGTACTTGAAAATGCATTAATTACACGGTGCTACAAAATAGAAAAAATTAATATTCTTGTAAAATGACCTAGCATAGGTTGTAAGCCTGGTTGAGTAAATCATTTTTCAATTTTCAGAATTTTGAATATACCCTCAAAATCTGAAGTTATCGGCAAAAAACGTTTTTTCAAAACTTCACGTACCAAAAATATTTTTAACTAAATCACTTTTGAACCGATTTTCAATTTTCGAACTGTTTCAAATAGATGAATAGTTAGCCTTTCCAAATATATATACATTAGAGTGTCCCTTAAAAATAGATTTGCCATTACACCCCCCAGTTTTATTGGAAATGGTCCGAAATGGAAGAAATCGATTTTTGTTTTGGAAAACGTTAACCAGTGCCGAAAGTTGGACGAATATGTCCCCTTTTGGAAAAAAGTGTATTACTATTAAAAATTCCCAAAATTCGAAATTTCCAAAAACAAAATTATTTTTTATTCCTAGACTAAAGTCAACGAAACGAAATTGTATCATCTTTCTTTGATTTGAAAATAATTTAAACAGAAAGTGATATTAATTTATGATCTAGAGTCAAACTAAAAGAACATTCATTTACTTAAAAATAAGAGATCAACTAAATATTCCCCCATTAAATTTGAATTTTTTCATCAAATTTTACACGGTTTTCGGAAAAACAGCACTTAAATTTGGTTAGAATATAAAACCATATGGATTTAAAATTAACCCCATATGGATCACGTTACACAAAATAATTATTTTTATCCAGTTTAGATTTTTTTTTTATAAATTTAATGGCTTTAAAATCTCGTAGTCATAATTAATATTAAGTTCCATGGGTATTTTCTGACCCCAGGCCACTAAGGGTTAAATTTTTTTTTTAAAGAAATGAAAATATAATTATATTCTAACCTAATTTAAGTGTTCTTTTTCCGAAAACCGTGTAAAATTTGATGAAAACATTCAAATTTTTTAAATTTTTGACAAAATGAGCAATTTTTGTAAAATGTCCTGGAAAGCAGTCGCTCCAAACACAAACTCGAATTATCATTTTTCCAATTTATTTTTTTTCTTTAATATCAACTATTATGTGGTACAAATAGCAATCGACATCTGCAAATTAGGCATTTTAAAAAAATCTTTAAAATTAATTTAAAAAAAAACACGTTTCTGCATTTTGACCAAATTCGTTTGTCATTTTGGATTCCAGGCTAAAGTGGGTTAATGATACCCGATGAAGTCAAAATTCCATGTCTGAATCATTTTGACTACATTAAATGAATACCTAAATGGAATAAAAAATAATTTTTTTTGAAATTTCGAATTTTGGGGATTTTTAATAGTAATACACTTTTTTTCCAAAAGGGGCCATTTTCGTCCAACTTTCGGCATGGGTTAACGTTTTCAAAAAAAAAAAATCGATTTCTTCCATTTGGGACAATTTCCAATAAAACTGGGGGGTGTAATGAACGAAAATCGACAAATCGCTATTTTAAGGGACAGTCTAATATACACGTTTATACTTTTAACAAACGCATGTGAAAGTATTATCCAAAACATTTAAAATTTTAAATTTCTTTTTTAATTTTTTTAACTTTGGCGCCTATATTTTCTAATACTTTATTTGAAAACCTATTTTTTTCTTATTTTTATTTGAAAGCACGTTTACTAATGAGTAAATCGAGTCCTTGTTTGTTAAAATCGGTTGAAAATTGTTCAGGTTGCGTTTTTTCATTTTAAATAAAATTTTAATTTTCCCATACATACCTACTACTTTAGACGCAAACAATTTTACCGTTATTTTGTATGTATGTACATTAGAGTTGTCCAAAAAAAAAAGTTGGAATTTTCACGCTCCACAACCCTACAAATATGCCACTTTGAAAAAAAATGTGGTCTGATCAAAAAAATCACCAAAAAAGTTTTGTTTAGAGGTAGCACATCGCAGTTGAATTTTTGAGGTTGTACTTGTTCTATTATTTTTAATTAATTAAAAATAATGGAAAAAATGAGAAAAATGAAATATAATTATTATGATCGCAACATATCAAATCTAATATATTTTTAGGTGTACATTACGAATATGAAATCAAAATTGAAATCGGAGTCGCGGATTTCGCGAAATTTGAAAATTACATACAAAAAATGATCAACTTCGATTAGGATGTTTTCTTATATTTACCAATATGAAAATTTCGTTTTTGCATTAATATATATCTGTTGAATGTCCTATTATGTGAGATAGGGTTTTTGGTAGCAATAAAATTATAGCAATCTAAATAATAGCGAAATATTAAAAAAAGTCAAATTTTAGATTAATTTGCAAGGATATCTGTTATCCTTTTTAAAATTAAAATCAGTGTTATATATAATGAAGGTCCTTGGTAAGTAAATTGCAAAAGTATAACAAATTGCATTTTTCGATAACACCGTTTACAGGTAATTAGGAAAATATCTCAAAAAACTTGAGTTTTTTTGAATTTCCAAAAACCGCGAATAATTAATAAACCAAAAATTTTTTTTAAGTTTCGATTGCTGATTCATAATCTTCATTAAAATATAGATCAGATTTGAGAAATACAAGGCAAAAACGAATTGAATTTTTAATTACATCTTTTCGGAAAATTTCGAAAATTTGACTAAAATATGTATTTTTTTGTATAAATTTTAAAAAAACCACGAATTACTTAAAAGTTACTTATTTTTTTTAAGTTTTGATTTTAAATTCCTTATATTCACATTAATTAAGACCAGATTTAAAAAAAAAAATTGTTAAATAATAGCGTACAGGTTAAGAAATAATTAAATTTAAAGCCAACCCTACTTTTTGTATAAATTACTCTAGAGATAAATTACTAATTCTTAAAAGACAATTTTTTGTGCTACCTCTAAATAATAGCGGATTTAGCTGAAACTTGGCACAGAGAGTTTTTAGACATTAAGGAATAGGGGCAACATTATGGAGATCGCGAATTCCAACATTCATGTTTTTTTGGACCACTCTAATGTACATGTATTTCCCACATACTGGGAAAAATTAAAATTTTATCTTAAAAAAATTGTAACTTTAACAATTTTGAACCGATTCTAACAAACAAGGACTTGTTTTACTCAATAATAAACGCACTTTTTAATAAAAATAATAAAATATGTTTTCAAACAAAGTATTAGAAAATAAAGGCGCCAAAGTTGAAAAAATTTGAAAAAAAAATTTAAAATTTGAAATGTTTTGGATAATACTTTCACATGGGTTTGTTAAAAGTATAAACATATATATATATTTGGAAAGGCTAACTATTCATCTTTCTGAAACGGTTCAAAAATTGAAAATCGGTTCAAAAGTGATTTAGTTAAAAATATTTTGGTCCGTGAAGTTTTGAAAAAACGTTTTTTGACGATAACTTCAAACTTGCAAATCAGACTAGTTCTAGTTTCTGCCTTTTTTATGGACAGACTTCATCAGTGATTTTTCATTAAATTGTATTATTGTTTATATTTTATTGTCAGAATGTCTCTTGCCGATAACTTGATAATTTTTTCAACAACCTGTCGGCTGTAGGAATTGAACCCATGCACTCCTTCATTACAAACGTAACTATACTAGAGTTCGACAGCTTAGCCATCTCTCCCACGTAAGTCCTTGCTTATAGTGTGGCTAATTCAGAGTTTTCTTTCCTATTCAGCTCTCTGTTATTGTTTTTACTCTCAGAAGTGATCAAACAGGCACACAAATATTCTACTTTAGATTTTTTGTTTATTGTTTTATCTCCTCTTTGTCAGCTTTTTCGCAAAAGTTGCCACACTGACGTTTTTACGTCCAAGTGCAGGCAGTTTGTGTATATCGGAGACGGCCTGCCAGCAGGAATTTTTTTTTTTTTTTGAGTAAAGTGTTGTTTTTTTAAACGCGTCATATGTACATATATAACAACTGTAATTAATATTATAATTAATATGCATTTTTATTAAATTTAACACTCATTGTAACAATTTTCAGATCAATTAAAAATCTACGGTAAAATAATGTTAGATTTTGAAAATTAGGAAAAAAAACGTGAGTTTGTTAACAAAATAAAATAAATCCAAAAATAAATCCAGTGATTAAAAAAAGGCCTAATGAAACAAAAAACTTATTATTTGTAACTCATCAATTTTATAATCACTTAAACTGAAGCAAACTGCATGCTAATTTGTTCGTTGCTCCGAAAAAGACGCCTGGTTTATAAGTTCCTTGCGTTTTTATATTTTACGGGTGCTGATATTTTGACAATTTTGCATGAAATTCTTGGCAATTTTTATGATTTTATTTTTTATTTGTGATGAAACTGGAAACAGATTTGTTTGTGACCAAACAAGTCTGTTTCCAGTTTGATAAAAATTTAGTTTCATTAGACTGCCACAGAAGGCTTTTCAACCATTGGAATAAATATAAAATTCTAAATAATCACATTATTTTGTTTTCGTTTTTTGGGTCAATCGGCTACGTGAAACTGTTTACAAATTTTTAAATAAAGATGGCTTTGGGCCAAGTTTATAGTAAGAAGAACCATTTTCGTCTTAAATATTGCTGAAGTTATAAAATTTGTTCGCAAATTTCTGCCTCAAGTAAAATTTTTGTAAAAAATAGTAATTAATTCTGACTTTATTTTATAGTCTCTGGTGACCGCGAAAACCTCGGAATGTGTAACATAAACACACCTGAAGGAAACTCATAAAGTTCACGTGACGAATTCGACAAAAAATTTCCTTGGCAAACTTTCGCGAGTATATAAGAATGTTTCATATTCAAGTAAACAGTACAGCAACAAGAAAATTTCGTCTCATCTCCAGACGCGTCAATAACACTGCATGACAAAATCTTGACTTTTAAAAATTAATAGAGCCCTGATCATCAATTTATTTATTTATTTATTTATTTATTTATTTATTTATTTATTTATTTATTTATTTATTTATTTATTTATTTATTTATTTATTTATTTATTTATTTATTTATTTATTTATTTATTTATTTATTTATTTATTTAATTGATTCCATTTCCTGTACAACAAGACTGAGTCTTATATTTATAGTACAGGAGCGTATTACGTTACAAAAAAAATTATTTTCATATTATTAATTAATTATAAATTATTAATATAACAAACTTATTACAAATATAACAATATTGATAATCATAAAGAGAAAAAAATAAAAATTATTTGAAAAAATTAAATAAAAATATTTTGAAACTATTAGCATTGCTATTTACTTGTTGACTTAGTGGAAGATTATTCCAAAGACGAGCGGCATGTACATAAAATTGCCATTCAGACATTAGGAATTGATGTCGAGGTATTACAATATTTCGGTTTCGTGGCGATTGGAAAAAACGTATTTTGTCAAATAAATACCTGGGGGTTTGACTGTTTATTAATTTATGCAAGAACATCAGGGTGCGAATTTTTATCAGATTTTCGAAAGAGACTCCGTAAAGGTTATTTGAAACAGAGGAAACATGATCAAACCTTTTCAATCCATACACATATCTAATAATATTGTTAAATAAGACATTTAGTTTTCTATAGCTAACTGAATCACAGCTTCCAAATACATCAGGGAGGGAATCAAGTACGTCTTGGCAAGTAATGCCCTAATTCTTAACGGGGTGAAATATTGTGTTGACCAGACAGCTCGTAGCTTTACATAGGTTTGACCAACCAGTGAATTGACATGATCAGTCCATGTCAAATTGCTATTGAAAATTATACCAAGATTCTTCGCTGTGTTAACAATTTCAATCTTCTCACCATTTAAAACAATATCCTCAGAAATCGAGGGAACTAAACTTTTCTTTCGTATTACAATGCATTTAGATTTACGCGGGTTCAGACAGAGTCCATTTGCAGAAGCCCAAAGGTAGATTCTGTTTAAGTCATCATTTAGATAAGCTATACCTGAAGCAATATTTTGAACTGGGCTACTTAAAGTTAGCTGCACGTCATCTGCGTATAAATGTACTTTACATTTAGTCAGTTGCTCTGGCAAATCATTTGCGTATAAGGAAAATAAAAGTGGACCTAAAATAGAACCTTGAGGCACCCCCCTAATAAGGGATAAGCTATCTGAATATACATTGTTTACAAACACCGATTGTGTGCGGTTCGAAAGATATGATGATATAAGTTTAGTAGATGTATCGTTAAATCTAAAAAAGTATTTCAGTTTTTTAATGAGTATATCATGGTCTACCGTATCGAAAGCCTTAGAATGGTCCAGAAGCACTAAAAAATTAACGTTCCCATTTTCCAGTCCTTGCCGTATATTCTCACTTACTTCCGCAAGAGCCGTAACGCAGCTATGATTCTGACGAAAACCAGATTGCATACTGTTAAGCAAATTATGATTATTGACATATGTAATCGTTTGTTTATACAAAAGTTTTTCTAAAACTTTCGATAGGAAACACAAGATGGCTATAGGTCTGTATTCTCCATTCGACTTAGGTAATGGCAAAATTTTTGCATGTTTCCAGTTTAACGGATACATACTTGACATTATAATAGTATTAAACAGATGAGTAACATACGGCAAAATCAAGGGCAAAAGTAATCTTATGAATTTTGGGTGTAAGTTATCACTACCCACTGCGTTTGATTTTATCAAAGAACATGTTGTAATAACGTCATATTGAGTAACGCAAGAAAATTGAAAATGTTCACCGATTATCTCATTATCAGTATCTAACGTGTCTGAGGAAAAATTAAAAAAGTGGGATTTGCTTGGGTTACAGGGGTGTTAGTAAACGTTCTGTTAAGCATATTTGCATCCACTTGGCAGTCAATATTGTTGTTTGCATTGCCAATTCCTATTTCACGAATAGTGTTCCAAGTTTGTTGAGTATTGATTGCAGTACTAAATCGTTTGGAATAATATTCGGTTTTTGCAAATCTGATACGTTTATTAACATGTTTTCTGGCAGCGGAATATTGTATTTTAAGCTCGGAAGTTTTAAATCTTTTCCACCTGGCATATAATTCTATATATTTTGGACATTCTGATTACAATGGCGTACTTTATTTTTCGATCAATGGTATAGATTTTTCGCTAAATGTCTTTAAAGTTTGGCGGTTTTCCATTTAGTTTTCTATGTACAAAAATTTTGAAATGCAATCAAAATAAATTTTTTGTGGTGAAATGTAGGCACATATTAGGCTTAAAATTTGATGTACAAAACTTGATATTCAAACGTTTTAGATCGATTTTTACGGGTTTTTAAGGTTTTAGCCAAGTGAATCGCTGAAAGCAAAATCGGCCTTAATAAACCCAGCAAAAATATTAAGGACTACTTCAAAAAGAATGACTATTTTATCTACATCCAACAAAATAATATACAAAAATAAAATAAAACAAATACAACAACACATACCGACAGGACGCACAAGCATAGTTTTCTACTGAAAAATTGTTAAATTTACAGCAGTATCGGATCTTTCCTATGACACGCACGTGTTAAATTCATTAATGGAAATGCAAAATTTGAACTACTTTTATTTTTGAGTTGTGTTTTTTCTGGAGCTGGTAGTAGTTCAAAATTTGGCATTTCCATTAATGAATTTAACACATGCGTGTCATAGGAAAGAACCGATACTGCTGTAAATTTAACAATTTTTCAGTAGAAAATATTCTTGTGCGTCATGTCGCTGTGTGTTGTTGTATTTGTTTTATTTTATTTTTGCATTATCTTATTTTGAATGTAGAGAAAAAAGTCATGCATAAAAAAGTGGATGTTTTTGCAGCGAAATGATATGGCTTAGTAAAGAAGCAATTAAAAAGAAAATATTTAATGAAAAAAAAAATGTATTCATATTTAGCGGCCTAACACGTTTTCAAAAATTTTCTATGGCAGCATAGCTCTACAAGATGTCCCCAAAGTCCTACTTTTAGTAAAACATGGGGTCACCTCTAAAAACTCTTGTTGCAAAATTTCAAGCAAAAATGTTTCCATTTGCAAAAGTAATGGCAATAAATACATTTTTTACTAAGGTTAGTATCGTACTAAGGACATTTTAGTATCTTAAATTTGTGTCATTTTAAACTTGCCCTGGTAACAACAAATATTTTTTCGGAATATTTTAACCCTTTAACTCTATAATTAAAGGGAATTTTTGGCCCCTTTTTAAAAATGGGACCCTTTTTTAAAGGGGACAAAAAAGATCCATAAGTTGAAGAGTTAGAGGGTTAAAATGTTCCACAAAAATATTCCCCGTAGTGCTTTACATAAGTTTGATGAACGTATCTTATACCTAGAATGGGAGCTTCACATGGTTCTCTATGACGATTTGCAATAAGCTTTTGCAAAAGGGGAAAAACTTTAACCCAAAAAAAAAAAAAACTAGGGCCAGGCGTAAAATTTTAAAACGCCGATACAAGTAAATTTTTTTTGGTCCCTCTGCCAGAAACAGTTGTCAAAACCTTGTTATTTTAAAAAAATTTTATTTTGCTGTACAGTGTTATTAATCTTGCTTAAAACCAAACGTTCGTGATTTGACAGAGAGCACAGTATCTGTATCAATATGCCTAATGTATCCTTATGTCTAACTTCATCAGTGGAGGAGTTATGTCCACAGTTCTGGGTAGATGTCCAATGCTTTTCTGGAAATTGTGTCCGAATTAGCCCATAACTCCAAACTCAATTGTTAGGTTTATGGCCGAAAAAGTTTCGAACATAATCCACATGAACCTGAATTTCTTGTAATAATCTTTTTATTTTTGAGACATCTTTATTTGCGGAAATTTTATAATTTTTAAAGACATTTAGGCCTGTTAACTTATCTTAGAATAAACTGAGTCTAGTCTAGTTTAGTTTATCATAGTTATGAATGTCAAATTTTATTTTAATTTCTTGCGATTTTATAAATTCATTTGGATTAAGAACCTTCTGAATTCAGAACATTGGTGAACATCCATATAAAACTTCTTCTTTCAATTAGTACATTAATGTTTGGTTTTTACTAGATTCGGTCTATTCGCAAAACCGATATTTACTTGTACATATAATTCTTTTGAATTAAAAATATTTCAATGCTTAGATTGTATCTACCCGACCTAGCGGAACAATATTCTTGTAATCCACTTTAGACACAAAATTTTATAAATTCAATTTTTCAATCATAAATTTTACGGTTTATTTGAAATTTATAAAGTTTTTTTTTATTTTATTGTACAACAACGAAAACAATAATTGAAAATTTGTTGTTAGCTTTATACTGTCGTCGATTGTGTGCAAAACCGTAACTAACTAAATTTATAGCTGAAAATATAAAATATGTCGAGTGGGGTTACATGCAAGCACATATTTGCCTTTCCTGTTCTTGTTGTTTGGGTCTATCAATGTTAAGCGACGTCCTCCATATCATGACACATGACTTGCATGTCAATGGGTGCTAAGAGCTCAAAACTTTAACAATAATCTCTAACTCCACCCCCAGTTGTGGATGTGTTTTTTTTAGAAAATATTACAAAACAACAATGTTGTTGTTTTTTTTTAAATTTGCACAACTTTGCAAAAATGTTAGTGTTGTATTTTTTCTTATTCTTGCTATAGAATTGTTAAATTTTACGCAATGTCCTTTCTAGTCCTGCCTCCTTGATGCTTGTGACTTTTCTTAACAGAAAACTAAATGACAAAAAACACATAAATTACATTGAATTTTAAAAAAACAAAATATCAATATCCACTTTAGTTTACGCCAAAGGAATGTTAAATAACCAAACAATTTTCTCTTGTAGTACATATGATATAAACAGAGTTTTAAATAATGAATTCAATAAAAATTAGTTTGTTATTTAAAATTTTTTAATATGATTAATTTGTTAATTAACTAATTTTATAAAATTTAATGCAGTCAGCTCAATTGGTCAGAGCAGTTGCGCAAACTTATATTAGGCCCTACAAAAACAAACAACTTTTAATTTTATTTTTATCGGGATATACATTAATTGCATTAAAGGAATTAAATGTGATAAAATCCCAAACGTATTTAACAAATTGTGGAAAATAATCCGTTGTAGGCATGTCGCTATCCGGATTTAATTCTTGCCTAAAGAAATCGTCAGGGGACGACGCACAGTGCTTTGATCCCATATAACGATTGGACAAAAATAGAAAGAGTGGAGACAGAGTTTTGAAATTTGGTACACTGACATAGAACCCCCTAGTTAAGAAAAATTAAAATTTTTGGAAATATCGGGTCAAGGACACGCCCACCTCCCATAGGTCATGAAATTTAAAAATATTATATTAGCTACATAAACGGACGTAAAATTACAAAAAGTATCCATTGAGATACACATAAAACTGGAAACGTTTGTGTCAATTTTTATCAAAATCGAAGCAAGGACTCTTAGTCCTGCCATATATCCTTTATCTTAAAATCTTTATAAAACCTGCAAAAATTATCCGATTGCTATGAAATTTAGCACGTGAATTGGTATAAAAGTGGAACGTTTTAACCGTCTAACTCTTCAAGTTACGGGTCTTTTTTGTCCCTTTTTAAAAAGGGGCCAAAAAAATCCTTTTCATTGAAAAGTTAGAGGGTTAGAATGTTCCACAAAAATGTTACACAAAAATGTTCCTCGTAGTGCTTTTAGCGGTGATAATTTAGTGAATTTGCTGCCAAAGTTTAAAGATAGATTTTTGTTTTTATCAGATGGTAATTTAATTAAAATTTAGATATATGTAGCTTTTATTACGTGAATGAGGTATAAAAAAGATTCTTTCAAAAAATCATTTATTTTAATTTCTATAAAAAAATTGGTAGATATTTTTTTTTTAAATATAATAACTAAAAGTGTATTTCTAACGAAAAAATAATAATATGAAAATCAATTAACATAAATTTATTTAATGTATTATCAAACTTTTGTAATTTTTAAGATTTTAACCAAAAATCAGGCATATTTAAGGATTTATTAATGAAATAGATAATGTTGTTTTGACAAAGTTTATACTTTTTTGTTTTTAATAATATTACCTTGGTTTTTCGGAAAAAAAATTCTACCATTTTATTAAAATCTAAGAAAGTTGGAAACTTTTTCGTAACCCATAAAAGATGAAATTACAAAAATACATTTTTTGACACTTGTAAATGTTTTTTTTTTGTTTAGAGTTAAATTAAGAAATTTGTTCTTTTCTTTATAAGAGCATGACAAAAAATTTTAAAATCAATTAATATAATTTTTTTTAAAGTTCCATTTAACTTTTGATATTTTTAGGCTCCCAGCAAAAATATTTTAAAAATTTGAATGCTGATTCGATATGCTAATTGCAGACTTTTTTACAATTTTATTATCTTTTATTGATGCGAATGTATTCAAATATTAAAAAAAATATACTCTAAAAATAAATTTTTACCAATTTTTCTTGTAAGATCCAAAAAATTCATCCTTTTTCATTACATTCTATGTTAAAAATTTAGCGACTTTAGCGACCTCTAGTGTAGATAGAATGAGTTATACCAGAAAGGATAATATTTACAAGATTAAGTAATTTTAGTATATGTGACCTTCTCCGAGAAAAGGGACCTAGTGTGTGAAAATAAAGTTTTGAGAAGAACGCATTTAAAGTTAAATTAAAAATAAAATTTTAATGTTTTTCTCATTTTTATCGAAACCCATTTTTTGACACACTAGGTCCCTTTTCTCGGAGAAGGTCACATATATAGAAAAAAAATATTTGCGTCGAAATCGGATAAACAATTTTTTTTTGATTTTTGTCTAGGCACAAAGAACTGTGCGACGTTTTTAGAATTTCTGGAAATATTTGTTAATCTAAATTCCAAAGAAATTCAAAAGAATTTCTTGTTCTCGCCCAGGAGTGTTATTAAACATTTAAAATATCAAAGAAAAAAATAAAAACAACAACAAAAAATTTACCACAATTCGCTTTGTCATCTTCCAATATACTACTCTGTTGTTTTGACAGATCTAGCAATGTAGTGACATCCATTCATGTATAAACAACAATAGAAAACAATGTTTTCTAAAGTCTCAGTAACATTTAAATTTACACAAGCACTTGCATATTAGTTCTTTTAAATTTATTTTTATCGGAATATACATTAATTGTATTAAAGGAATTAAATGTGCTAAAATCCCAAACAACAACAAACAAAATTTGGTATGAAACTAATGACAAAAGTAAAGCTTGGAGCATCCATACCGTGTTTTGTCTTTGCTTCGCTAAGTTTTTGAAACAATGTTTTAAGGACATGGAATGCCGATCCATTTGTGTCCAAACATTTCGCAGTTTTTTTTACCAGACAAAGTTTTATATGCAATGGTGGAAAAAGAATTTTTTCAGTTTGTACCAGCGGTGGATGAATGATATTGTTCTCGCCTAATATGCTTCCAGCTCTTGGCTCCCACTGTTTCTTGGAATATTGTTTGTTCTTTCATCTGCTATCGGATTTGCATAAAAAACATCCATATTTAACGTATCCAGATTTCATACACGAGAGAAAACTAACTAGTTTTAAGTCACAACAGACCCGGCACTTTCTTTTGTAAGGTAATTTATAGTGAAAATTTGTGTAAAACATTTGTCTAATACAAACTAACCCCGTAAAATCCAGGTTTGTGGGCCATTTTAGCGCCAATTCTGAATAAGTACGAAATTAGCCTTTAAACACATTTTAAGTTTTGATTTATTTCTGGCATTGAAGTTAAATTTTTAACTTTGATGTCTTCTTAGACTTATAAAGGGTTTTTTAATAAGAGCGCTACAAAAGTTTTTTTAAATAAAACAAAAACGGTTTTGGATATCAATGAAATTCTTTATCCCTGTGAAAGTACGTTCGATGCCATTATGTATGGAAATTGATCTCTTTTGCATGGCCACCACGGGCACGCTTGCAGAAGTCCAGACGCTGAACCCAATTTTCGACGGTTTTCAAGCATAAATTGGCCGATACTGCTGCAATTTCACGTTCGATATTCGTACGAAGTTCATCAATCGTCGCTGGCTTGTTGGCACAAACCATAGATTTGACGTAGCCCCACAGGAAATAGTCCAACGGCGTTAAATCGCACGACCGAGGCGGCCAATCGACTGGCCCATTTCGTGAGATAACACTTTCTCCAAACTTGGTTTGCAATAAATTGATTGTGACATTCGTTGTGTGGCTTGTGGCGCCGTCCTGTTGGAACCACATGCCCTCCAAGTCCATATCATCCAATTGGGGCCAAAAATATTCGGTTATCATTGAACGGTAGCGATTCCCATTCACAGTAACGTGCCGGTCTTAATCATCACGGAAGAAGTACGGCCCAATGACGCCGCCGGCCCATAAACCGCACCAAACCGTAATTTTTTCGGGATGCAATGATGACTCATGGAGTACGTGTGGATTGCTGTCTGACCGATAACGCATATTTTGTTTACTGACGAAGCCATTCAGCCAGAAATGAGCCTCATCGCTGAAGATGATTTTTCGATGAAAATCCGAATCTTTTTCAAGTTGTTGCTCAGCCCAATTCACGAACATACGACGCTTCTGGTGGTCAAGCGGCTTCAGTTCTTGCGTCAATTTGATCTTGTAAGGATGTAGGCCAAGATCTTTTCGCAAAATTCGTCACAACGACATCACAGAGATGCCTAACGCTTGAGAACGACGTGTGAGAGACATTTAGGCTTTCTTCAACTGAAGCCTCAGCGGCAGAAATATTCTCGACACTACGGGCACTTCCTTGTCTCACTGGCACGGGAACATTTTGTACTGTGCCTGTGGATTTGAATCCACTAGACGCTCAATTGTTGATCTGCTAGGACGATTATGACGACCATAAATTGGACGTAGCGCTCTTAACGTTGAGGCCACTGACTCCGAATTTCGGTAGTAAATTTTAATAATTTCGACTCGTTATTGGCTCGTATATCTTTCCATCATGAAATGGCAAACCTTACTGAAGAGAAATGTCAAAAGAGCGGCAAGAAATATGGCGTCGTTTGCTGTCCCTGTCTTTCTACTTTTGTAGCGTCCCTGTTGAAGAACCCTTTAGTAGAATTTCACTTCAATATAGGGGTCTTTTTTTTAACCCTTTTCAATAAGGGGAATTAAAATATTCCACAAAAATATTCCTCGAAGTGGTTTGCATAAGTTCGCTGAACACATTCTATACCTAGATTTCCTATGCGGATTCACAATAAACATTTGCAAAAGGAGGGAAACTTTAACCCCCTAAAAAACATAGAACCAGACATAAACTTTTAAAATACCGATATATATATATATATTTTTTGGTCCCTTATGCCAGAATCAGTTGTCAGAGCCTTTTTATTTTGCAAAAAAAGAAAATTGATTTTGTTGTGTAGAGTTTTAAGCCCTAATTTCAGAATGTCTCGTTAACCTCGTTACCTGTGACTGAAAATGGTAGATTTGTTGTTTTTTTAAATATGCTGTAGTGCTGGTAAATTCGGTTACTTTTCAATACTCGATACTACTCGATATTTTTTATATGGATACTCGATACTACTCGATACTTTTAACGGTTTTTAGATTCGAATTTTTTTAAATTTTTTAGTAAAATGCTTTAAAAATGTTAACCTTAATTCAATATTTAAATTTATAAACATATTTTTAAACTATTTCAGCAATTATTCATTGCGTTTTTCATAGTTTTTTAACATATACTTTTAAATATTTGACTTCTGATTTTTTCTTTCAGCAGAGTTGTAGTTTTGTGGTAAAAATTTTAGCGGAGTCACATTTTTATATATTTTGTCTATCCAAAATGCAACTCTGAAAATATAGAGTAGTAGTTTTGAGTATCGAGTACCCAAAAAAGACAAATACTCGATAATCGATACCCACTACTCATATTTTTACCAGCACTAATATGCTGATAGCGTTTTCGTTCGTACAAATAGTGAATAGATTTCACTTAATTGTCTTCATTGATTTATTATTTCATAAAATATACGAAAAATGTATTATCACAACGAATGTTTGCACTAAATTATTGTCGGTATTTCGTTTTCCTTAAAAATTCTTATATTTTATTAAGTGCTTGTGAAGGAAACCAAAAATCTTGGCTAAAATTTTAATTAATAATTGAATTAGTGCTGGTAAAAATATGAGTAGTGGGTATCGAGTATTTGTCTTTTTTTTTGGGTACTCGATACTTAAAACTACTACTCGATATTTTCAGAGTTGCATTTTGGACGAACAGAAACAGAAAAAATGCAACTCTGCTAAAATATTTAATACAAAACTACAACTCTGCTAAAAGAAAAAAAAAATCTAAACTAAATTATTTAAAAGTATATGTTAAAAAAATATGAAAAACGAAATGAATAGTTGGTAAGTTTAAACATTTTTAATAAATTTAAATATTGAATTAATGTAAATATTTTCAAAGAATTTTATTAAAAACTTTTAAAAAATTTCAAATTTAAAATCGTTAAAAGTATCGAGTAGTATCGAGAATCCAAATTAAAAATATCGAGTAGTATGGAGTATTGAAAAGTAACCGAATTTACCAGCACTAAATTGAATTCCTTTCAAGCTATGTATACCAAAAAATTTGTACGTTTGTGGAGAAAATATTGTATTTGGTTTTTTTATTATATAGTTTTAAAACATGTTCAATTCATACCATCCCCACCCCTTATTTTGGTAAGATAATACAATGAAAATTTTAGTCCATAAACTTTAAAATTTATTTCTTTATTTTATCAAAATATTTTTGCATAATTTTGTTTCAATATTGTTTAGTTTCCATTTTTTTTTTACTTATTTTGTCATTGTGCAAAACAAATGAAATTTTGTTTCAACATATTGTGTTAGTTTTCTTATTTTGTTAAATAAAAATAACATGCAACATTTGTTAAAATTTTCCGGGGAAAAAGAAAATTTTTAAGCTACATAACTTGCATTCGTAAAAGTCTTGTTTTGAATTTTAAGTATTTTTTTTGTGTGTGTAAGGATAACGAAGTGTTTTGTTATTTTCAACATATTTTACGCTTTGTAGTTTTACGCAAATTAGCAATTCACAAAATTTTGTAAAGTAAAAAAGTTACGAGTATAACACGTAGATTTTTATTTTATTTTTAAATTAAGAATTGTATACCAAGAGAAAAAAGTCGGTAAAAATTTTACTTAAAACTACTACAATAAAAAGTATGCTAAAAATCAGCAGATTATATTTTGCAAAATTTTGGTGAGGTATGAACAACCAAAAAGAAAACTGTTAAATATACCGAATTTTAGTTATATTTAAGTTAAATTTTAGTTCATAGAAAACAGCAACTTATCCTGATAAAATCAGAAAAAAATTTCTTAAATAAAAAGAACGCTAAAAACTCACAAAAAGAAATTTAAAATTTTTTTGTTTTTTTTTGATGTTTTTAGTGGAAATAAAATTCTAACCTCCTGAAATCAACACTTTACTTTTTATTTAGCAAATATATCTGTTGATTTTAACAGGATATACCGCTATATGCATTCAACTTAATTTAACTTAAATATAACAAAAATTTTGTAGATATTACAGTTTGTTTTTGCTATTTTTGGTCTACTAATAAAGGGTCTTTCAACAGGGACGCTACAAAAGTAGAAAGACAGGGACAGCAAACGACGCCATATTTCTTGCCGCTCTTTTGACATTTCTCTTCAGTAAGGTTTACCATTTCATGATGGAAAGATATACGAGCCAACAACGAGTCGAAATTATTAAAATTTACTACCGAAATTCGGAGTCAGTGGCCTCAACGTTAAGAGCGCTACGTCCAATTTATGGTCGTCATAATCGTCCTAGCAGATCAACAATTGAGCGTCTAGTGGAAAAATTTGAATCGACAGGCACAGTACAAAATGTTCCCGTGCCAGTGAGCCAAAGAAGTGCCCGTAGTGTCGAGAATATGGCTGCCGCTGAGGCTTCAGTTGAAGAAAGCCCAAATGTGTCTCTCACACGTCGTTATCAAGCGTTAGGCATCTCTGTGACGTCGTTGTGGCGAATTTCGCGAAAAGATCTTGGCCTACATCCTTACAAGATCAAATTGACGCAAGAACTGAAGCCGCTTGACCACCAGAAGCGTCGTATGTTCGTGAATTGGGCTGAGCAACAACTTGAAAATGATTCGGATTTTCATCGAAAAATCATCTTCAGCGATGAGGCTCATTTCTGGCTGAATGGCTTCGTCAATAAACAAAATATGCGTTATTGGTCAGACAGCAATCCATCATTGCATCCCGAAAAAATTACGGTTTGGTGCGGTTTATGGGCCGCGGCGTCATTGGGCCGTACTTCTTCCGTGATGATCAAGACCGGCACGTTACTGTGAATGGGAATAGCTACCGTTCAATGATAACCGAATATTTTTGGCCCCAATTGGATGATATGGACTTGGAGGACATGTGGTTCCAACAGGACGGCGCCACAAGCCACACAGCGAATGTCACAATCAATTTATTGCAAACCAAGTTTGGAGAACGTGTTATCTCACGAAATGGTCCAGTCGATTGGCCGCCGCGGTCGTACGATTTGACGCCGTTGGACTATTTCCTGTGGGGCTAATTCAAATCTATGGTCTATGCCAACAAGCCAGCAACGATTGATGAACTTCGTACGAATATCGGCCGATTTATGCTTGAAAACCGTCGAAAATTGGGTTCAGCGTCTGGACTTCTGCAAGCGTGCCCGTGGTGGCCATGAAAAAGAGATCGATTTCCATACATAATGGCATCGAACGTACTTTCACAGGAATAAAGAATTTCATTGATATCCAAAACCGTTTTTGTGTTATTTAAAAAAACTTTTGTAGCGCTCTTATTGAAAAACCCTTTATTTAGAAAAATTAGCTAAAAGTTAACTCAAATATAACTAAAATTCTGTAAATTGCTCAGCTTTATTTTTGCTGTTCTTATTTTACTAGTATTTAGCAAAAATATCTGCTAACTTCTGCAGTTTTTTCTGCATGGTAATTTTTAATCAATTTTTTTGTAGCTTATTCTGCTATTTTTAAAGTTTTATATCTATGAGTGTATTGTTCAATTGATGTAAGAAATCTGGCTCGATAATATTTGAAAACATATCCAGTATTTTTTAATTGTTATCATTACGTTCATAGTTCCTTTTGTTCAATGAGATGTAACTGATATATAACCATTTAAAATTACGCACTCTTTTGCGCCTAAAATGTATGCCACAACTTTTTAGCCTAAAAGTATGTGAATTTTTTTCTTCAGCCTAAAAGAATGTGACATTTCTTATATGTTTTTTTTTAATGTGAACACAACTATTTACTTAAATAAAAAAATCCTCACACATATTTCTGTTCTGGTCTTTGACAAATACTCCCCAAAGAGGCTGCATTTAAAAAAAAAAAATTTACAAAAAACTGTAAACGTTCCCCAAACACTTTGACAATACTTGTCAATTTCATTTTCAGCTTTGTCGCTTAAATATATGCCAAAAAAAATTACATTTGCACAACTTTTTACAGAGTTACATAGGTAAAAAAGTCTCCCCTTAAAAATAATAAATATGGTATGTTTTTTCTAAATCCAACACATTACACACTTTAATGTATTTATTTTCTTTTATATTTTGTTGGTTGATTTTGGTAGTGATTTGCCCTCGAGAGTGCTTAAGGAAAATTTAACAAATTACCACCTACTTGTGGTTTTTTATTTCAACATTTGTATTTGTGATTTTTATTTCCGCCGTATTTGACATTTGTAAGTAGTCGATTTTTTTCCATATCTTTGGCATATATTAGTGGATTTACGTGTAGCATATCATTTAAACATTTTGATGGGCATGAGTAGAAGTACTATTACATTGGAAATTAAATATGCACCCTCTTTTCTGGGTTATGTATGCTTGCGTTTCAAATGTAAGAAGTGTTAAATGCTAATATTTCTTTTTTTTTAAGTTTACTTTTGCCAATATAAATGTTATCAAATTATTTTTAATACTTTAGAGATACACTATACATACATAAGAGCAATTCTGAAGTTGTCGTAAATCACATAAAAATTAAAATCGAAATGTAACACTCTAGATATAACCACACAGCGCCACTTACTATACTTCCCTAACATGAACTAATATAAAAAGTCTGTAAAAATCTTAGTTAAAATTAATAATAATAAATACTACTAATAAAAACTACTAAAATTAGCAGATTAGTTTTGTTAAATATTAGTAAGATAAAAACAGTAAAATGAAATTGTTAAATATACAAAATTTTAGTTATATACTGGGATTCCAGTAAGTACACACAAGTATCTCCGAGTACTTTCAAACCCTACACAAAAGCTGGTTTACTTTACCCAGGGTATGGCCGCATTGTAATGGCCCTTCGTAAAAAATCTATACTTCGTAAGTACACCCAAGTATAGTGGCATGTAAGTTAGCCAAAATTTTTGAAAAATTTCAAAAATTTTTAGTTTCATATTCAATTTTTATACACAAGTATCCCATATCTTAAGTACACACAATGTGAAGTACACGAAATCGATTACATTGTGTGGACTTACATATTTTTCTAAAGAGGGACAACAAACAGTGTTGTCAGGTAAGGGGATTTGGGCCAAAATTAAGTATTTAGACTTCGGTTTGGGTATTGATTTTTGAGAAGAAGGATTTGGGTATTTAACAAAATATGGTAGTATTTTCAAGTATTTTTGGTTATTTTTTTAATTCATTAATTAATATTTTTAATTTGGTTATTTTTTTTAGTTATGTAAAACACTACGAAGAATATTTTTGTGGAACATTTTAACCCTCTAACTCTTCAAAAGGGGACAAAAAAGTCCCTTTTGCTGAAGAGTTAGAGGGTTAAAATGTTTTCCAAAAATATTCTTTGTAGTGTTTTACATAAGTTCGCTGATCACATCTTATACTTTAACCCCCCAAAAAACATAGCGCCATATGTGAACTTTTAAAACGCCGACACCCGTTTACTTCTTTTTTGGTCACCCCTACCAGAATCAGTTATCAGAAACTTGATATTAAAAAAAAAAAATAGAAAAATTCATATTTTTTTTTAAAAGCCCTCTTGAAAATTTCAGAACCTTTTTGACAACACTCGCAGTACGAAAAAATGTTTTTTGCCCCTTCCTTGTAATTAACAAAGAAGTGGTAAAAATAAAATTTGTATTTTATTTGTACCGATGGTACGAAATACAAAAACAAAAACTTTCATAATATTTCTATTGTTGGTTATGTCTTTGCAGAGACTTCGAAAACATATTTTATTGTTTACTCCATTCTCATTTCGTTGATGTAGTAGACTACGTTTAATATGAAATTTTGATGTTTCAATTTGCATTGCACTATTGCCACCACTTTCTAAAGAAAACTGAAGAAGGGGACTTGGAAAATCCCCGAAACGATCGTCTTTTCATTCCTGAAAGTGTTAGAGGTTTTTGAAAGCAAAAACTCTGTGAAGTATTTGTTAGGAGAATATCCTGATGAAGAAAAATAGCAGTTTTTGGAAAAAAGTACTTATTATGTTAATTCATAATAAGGAAATTGGCCTCGAACTGAATTAATAAATTCCTTTTAAGATCAGTTAGAAGTTTTATATAAAAATAAATTGAGCAAACAAAAAAAAATTGGTTTTTATTTTTTTTTCGATTTTTTAAATTATAAAATTTCAAAATTTAAATTTTTGTTATTTAAAATTTTTTTTTTTAAATATTTATTTTTTATATCCCTAAATATCCTCTTTAAAACGAGATGAGAACCATTGTTGTAGCTACCCACCAAAACCTTGGTAATGAGTTTGACCTTTTTCACGCACTGCCTGGCAATGGGTACCCCTTTACCCTTGGTTTTACTTAGTAACCTAAAGTAATATGTTACTAATATTGTGATACATCAATACTTATGTGGGAGGTATGAAATAATGAGTTACCGATATGAAGATGTATCACTACTTATTTGGAGCCTTTAAAATAATATTTTACCGATATTGTGTTTTATAATAACAAGGGCAAAAATAATAAGTTATTGGTATTGCATAATGTAACTACTTATTATGCGTAAGTACGATTTAATAAAAATTTAGAATCTAATTACATTGCTCGCATCGGTGTACTTTTAAACAAAGTCATTACTGGTAACGTCTTATTTTATTCCCTATATGTAATCAATGAAATATGTACTAATGTGTAATGACTTACTTCACTCTATAAAAGTATGTACTTATTTTAGCTAACTAGTGAATTTAATATTACAAGTAACAACTTATTTCAGTAGTTCCTTCGTAATCACTTATTTTATCCTATACCCGTATGACTTAGGCAACCATTTACCCCCAATGACACCCCCATGTTAAAATAATGCATTATTCGACCAAAGTGTAAGTAGTTACAATTTTTGGTTTCTTATTACATTTCCCTTTACCTGGTAATAGAAGGTTTTGCTGGGTATTATAGTTTTTGAGATATTCAAAAAATAAGCTCGTAACAAAAAATGCGAAAAATTATGACATTTTTTGAAATTTTAAATATTGCATAATTTTGGAAAAAAAATTTGTAATTTTTTTCCTTTGGCTTAACTTCGTTATATGATGAAAGAAAAGTTTTGACCAAAATTCATCCAAATCGAAAGGGGTCGATTCCAACCATTGGTCGATTTGAGATGAAATGACCCATGCGTATTATTTTAAATTAAAATCGATGAAATTGGGTCTGTTAAAGTACTTCAAAATGTCTTAAAATATTTGCTTTATTGAAGAAATGTTGTCTATTTATAAAGCTTGAAATACCGAAAAGCAACCAAGCTTAATAATTAATCAAAAAATCTTCTATTTTGAAAATACCGTAGTTGCTACATGCAAAGGACTCAAAAATTTAAAATTTCAGTAGGTTCCAAAAGTATTAGGGTTACCATTTAACCTTTAAATCTCTTTAATTTTAATCATTTTTTTATATATGATTTCGAAAAGCGTGTACATTTCAAGAAAAATACAAAAAAAAACTATTTAAAAAAGAGGCGATTTGTATTGAAAAATATAGTTTTTTACCAAATAGCTTAATTGCATTATTGCATTATTATTAATTGCATTAATCGCAGCGTCCTCCTTCGGTGTTCCCATAGCACTTAACCCCACCGAAGTAAAATAATATAACAGGGCTATGAACTAAAAAGCTTCAACAAAGTTCGCCAACTTACCATCAGATGGCGCGCAACAACTATTCCAAAATTCAACATCTCGCGCAATTACAGTGTTGCCATATTTGAAGCCCTTCATATTTCACCACCTTTCACTTCTACTCTATCCCCTTTCCGAAGGAAGCAACACGTTAATTAATAGGAAGAATTTCCTGAGTGTTGCTTCTCTTTATAAAAAAAAAAATCTGTTTATTTTAACGTGTATGAAAAAAAAAATTAAACTATGAATTATGCATTTATTGTCGCCAAAATTAATTTCATTGCGAGAATACCACTTTAAGCATTTAAACAAACATTTTTTAATATTACACTTTTTGTAAAAAATGCGTGCTTTTTATTTTTCACAAACATACGAAGTAAAACGAAGATTTTTCCAAAACAGAAAAAATTAAAATCGAGTTTCAATTAAAGTATTTGTAAATACAATTAAAACTTTTATTGAATTCGGACCAATTAAGAAAATCGTTATATCAATTAAATTTTTTTGTAAAGTTTTAATTGAAAAATTTTCAATTAAAGTTTTAATCACATCAATTAAAAATTTAATCAAAAATCGTCAAAATCTTCAATTAAATTATGCCGCTTTTATTAAAATGTGTGATATTAAAAATATTATTAACAAAGATTTATTAATTTTCATAGGTTTTTGACTGACTTGAGACACACTTTGTAGTTTTTATATCTGCAATAGAAGAAAAAATATTAACAATACAAAATAATATGATTTTACGCAACGCATATTAAGGCCCGATTACTGAATGTCCAGTTACAATTTATCCGGCAGTTAAAGTCTTAGTTAGTAGCTAACTGGACATTCACTAATCGGCCCTAAGAGTTTTTTTAATATGTTGTCAATGGTACTTATGGTAAACAAAAAATTTTTTCGACACCATACTCATTTTCAATTAAAATTTTAATTGATATGATTAAACTTTTAATTGAAAATTAATTTGAAATCAAACAAAATTTTAATTGAAATTTTATTGGCAATAATTTTTTCTGTGTATAACTGTTTAAAAAATCTGACCTAAACTATAAAAGCACTTTGTACAGAAGGAGCCCCAATGCCCAAAAATTCAGTTTTGTGCATCAAGTGGGTTTTTTTTTTATTAAATAACTGGTATGTTGCCATATGGCTAACCATGCATTTAAGGGTTAAGGTTTATACCTTTGTATAAAAGTAATGGTAATGAAAATTTATGTCTAATTTTGTAATGAAAATTAAAACTAATTTTATTACAATTACTTGAATATAAGTAATTCAAAGGAAAAAATATTTCATTACAATTACGTATATGTAATAAATTAGTAAAAATAAGTAATGATTACCTCAAATAAATTCATTACTCCCAACTCTGGTGTTTAGCAGATGAAGATCATATTTTTTAAAAATTATATGCACTATTTTTGTTAAACAAATATTAACAAAAACTATTGATCTTGAATTATCTTGCTTACGAGATAACTTATGATAAAATCCCGATGAATAAAATATTATTTAAAAATTTTCTTAAAATTTCAGGTAATACTTATGTGAAAAGAAATATTTTCAGTCAGTGTGCATTAACAGTGTAAACTAGTGTCATGTGTACACATGTAGTAATTGTCCCTTCTTCCACTCAATTATTTTATTTATGGCCAAATTATACACTCTATTTACATTTTAACTAAATATTCGTATAAAAAACTGTATAGTTTTCATTACAAAAAATAATAAAAAAAAAAGAAAAGAAGAAAAAATTAAAAACCAAAACAATTGTACTTAAATCTTGTGATATATATACTATTTCATATAGACTTATGTAAATGAAATTGCAAATCAACTGAATATCATCTTTAAAATAAAATTCATCCACTCATGCTAAAGAAAAAACTATTAAATGGACAAATTCTGACATTCCTGTTGCTGTCGTAGGCAGACAAAAAGTCAATTCATATAAATTAAAAGTGACCATTGTCCCATCTTTAATGTTGTCCCTTTTTAGAAGAAGTAGAAGTACGAGCATTAACAATAAAAAAAAACAACACCTGAAGTCCATTTAGTCATTTTATATTCTTGTCTTTTTGAAAGGAAATAATAACTACTGGGTGACAATGTGAGAAAAGTGTATAAAAACTACTACAATGGCCATCAATAAATTTTCCATTTTTTGCGAATACTGTGTAGTCGTAACGGAAATTGATTAAGGACTTACATTGAGTTAGACACAAACATAAGGTGGTTTATATGACATACCAACTAAATTGTTAATATTGACGGTCATTGAATTGCACATAAGCTAACATTATTTAATAAAAAAGGAAGTATGTGAATGTTAAGGATTTGTTATATAAACGAGAGTCATAAAAAACAATTTCTTTAAAAAACGTATAAATGTTGTGATGATAGCTATTGGTGTTTGTGAAACAACACTATTCGGTTTTAAGGTTGTTATGTGGTTAATATTTTAGAAAAAATTAACAAATACTTAAATTAAAAGAATCATTTGTTTAGTATGATTCAGATTTTGAATGAGCTGAAAAAGAGCTTCCTTTGCAGTCGTTCAAAAAGTACTGAAAAAATGTTGAAGTGGGAGTACTCCTCTCCTATGACAACTCTATGTTAAAATCATTAGTGTTTATGTTAAAGAGAAGTACATCTAGATCATTAATTGTAGTGCTTTTTCTACTGCTTCGGCATCTCTTTTTTTGCTGGGTATATGATCCCAAAAAAATATTGGTCCCACGGGGAATCGAACCCGGTACCCTCTGTTTGGAAATGCCAAGTGATACCAAAATCACTTTTTACGATCACTTTTAGAGCAATTACTCTTTAGAAGCAATACTTAATTGTTGTTTTGGATGTGGTTCAGAAGTAATTCTAATAAAGCTGTAAAAATGTAATAACGGATACTTGGGAAGCAACGAAAGAAGTGATTTTTTGAAGTTGTTCAGAATAACTTCTAAAAAAGCAGTAAAAATACACTAACGGATACTTGTGAAGCATTGAAAGTAGTAGTTTGTAAAGCACTACTTGCAATATTTTTTGCTGGGAAGGTTTCAAAAAATTTTGTTTTAAAAAATACATTAGCTGATGTAGAAAGACATGGCATGATGTATAACAACCAAAAAAGTTATTTGGGAAAAACTCCATTTTTCATACTTTTTTGTATGGTGACATGCAATTTATGAAATTTTAAATTTTTTTTAAACATCAGAGAATATACTCTCAAAAAGAAAAAGTTTGATACCCATATTGTATATATTAAGTAGTCAGGGGTTCCCAAATCTTTAAAAATATAGACCTTCGGGAAAATTCGTCTCAAACCCAAAGTAGACCGAATATCGAAAAAAGCCGAAACACCCCCTCAATTAAATTTTATAAGAATTAATATATGTGAATTTGGCCGTTATGCGTAAATATGCGTCCCCATACAAAATCACCTAATAATCATGTTTTGTGCTATGGCATAAACAAATAAGCATGCTTGAGCATGTTTTATACACCGGTAAATAGGTCTCTAAAATAGCTTTCGTATAACACCAAAATTTCGTATAGTTGCTTTGGAACAAATATGGAATTTTTCTTCTCTACAACATATCCGAAACTCATTAAGATCTGCCGGTCCGTGTTGGGAGTCTTTCCTTGTCAGTATAATTACACATAAAACTTAGGTTATACTAATTGTTTACTTAAATTTAGATTTGTTAAATTTAACAAAGAAAAAGTGTTAAAATCAACAAATTTTATTTTAAGTCAAAAAGCAGGAATAAATTTTGTTAAAATAACAAATTTTTCTGTTCAGCCTACAGACTTATTATTTTGAGTATATAAATACTTTCAGTTTGACATTGATAAGTTAAATTTATTTTATGGGTGTATAACTGAAAAATGCGGGATTCACAACAAATGGCATATCTCTTACACATGGTTTGTGTCTATAATAACTTATATGGCATTTTGGAGGGTAACTGTCTGTCATTTATTCTCACTTAGTTATTGAATGAAATAGTGTATATAAAAAAGTATTTTTTGCTTCGAAAATGTCGAATTTTGTGCCAACAAAAAAAAAAAGTGCAGCTGAAGCACATCGATTGCTCATCGAAGGTTACCCTGGACATGTTTCATCGATTTCAACGTGCGAGAGATGGTTTGTGCGGTTCAGTACCCAAGTAAAAAAGTTTTGATATAGTCATATATTATCATATAAAATTTTGTATAATTATATATTGGAACATATATACCAAGATATAATTATATAAAATTTTACGAAATTATATCCTAATTATATATAACTATATCTTGCACAATATATAGTGCAACATATTACAATATCCAATTATATATAGGCATATATGTAGTTACATATGCCTCATATAATTATGTATAATTGTATCGAATTATATACCATTATATTTAGTTGGATATGATTATATTATATTTGATACATTTGGATGACGACAAAATCCGTATAAAATTCTATCGAACCATATCTTATTCCATAAAATTAGATCTAATTGTTTCAAATTAGATCTAATATAATCTAATTTGATACAATTAGATGTTCTCATTTTTCGGATATAATTATATATAATATCAAAAGTCATATAATTTTTTTTAGTACGGTAGAGGTGATTTTGACACGGAAGACAAAACCCGCCCTGGTTAGGTAAAAAAGTTTGAAGATAATGAATTGGAGGCATTACTCGATGAAGATTGTTGTCAAACTCAAGAAGAACTTGCAAAATTATTGGAAGCAGTAAGAATCAAGAAAACAAATTGGGTACCACACGAGTTGAAGCCGAGAGACTTTAAAGGCGATTATGCATGTACAAAATACTACTTGAATGCGATATGGCGATCATTATGGCGATGAAAAATGGATCCATTACGACAATCCGAAGTGCAAGAAATCTGAAGCCCGGCCAACCAGCCAAAATAAGGGTCCCATCTATTATCAGCTCCTGAAACCTGTCGAAACCATCACAGGGGACCTTTACCGAA
Organism: Leucophora obtusa; assembly: GCA_949987735.1. NCBI lineage: Eukaryota > Metazoa > Arthropoda > Insecta > Diptera > Anthomyiidae > Leucophora > Leucophora obtusa. Next base: position 306,227,500 of record OX465295.1, read on the forward strand.
CACAATTAATTCGTTGGAAGCGAGCATTGGCCGAAAAACGCCCAGAATATGCAACCAGACATGAAGCCGTAATATTCCTTCACAACAACGCTCGACCACATGCTGCAATACCGGTTAAAACTATTTAGAAAATAGAAAAAGTGGGGAAACATCAAATTTTTAAACTAATTCACCTTGAAGATTTTGCGAAATTTCGAAATACAAATTTTTCACACCAAAGACTTCCAAATTCCACAAAAAATCATTTACTTCATAGCTTCTTACAAAACTCCAAGTGTTCAAGCGTTACAATAATGTAATCTTTGTTTTATATTTTGGCTTCCTTTGTTTGAAAACAATTTATGCAAAATTAAACTTTTATTTGTTTTCTCATAACCTAACAAGGATATCCGCTTATAATCGTTTGTACTAACAAGAATTCCTTTTTTGATTTTTGAAATTAAGTTGACTTTTACTACTACGACACGACAAGCAACTACTATGAAAACAAACAAAAACCCAAGGAAATTAAAGGTTATTTTAATGACACTAGTTAAATATGCCAACCATACACTATTTACTAACAACACTGCAAGGTAATATAAACGCGTATTAAGTGCTAAACTTTAGCCACCAACCACTTGGAATTTTAAGTAAACAATTCAGAAACACACACACATACACACACAAAAAGGATTTATTAATTCTGAGAAGCATGCATGCATGTATCGCACATGATAAGGTTTAATTTGTATACATGCGGCGATATTATAAAACATTTGTGTAATAGAATTAGCATGGAAAGGACACATGTAACAAGTTATGGTGGAAAGAAGTCCTTTTACTAATTTTCCAAGGTCTTCTATAACGTCGAAAATATTAAAAAAGGACATTTTATTGGTGATATTATGAAAAGTTTACAACCAATAATTTTCAAAACATTACATCTGTATAAAATAATGTCACATTTGTTTTAAAATTTGACTATAAATAATAATGAACAGAAAAGTAGAAAATTCATATGCAAATTAAAAAGTGTTCTTTGTAGAGGGTTTTTTTGTGGAGTAGATGTTCTATGCATTCTATGATACCCTTTCTCCACCTCCACAATTATAAACCCTTCTAATTATTATATATATGTATATTTGAATCCTTTTTTCCTATCTCAGCCATAAATTTAATATAAACCCATATTTATCATAGAATTGTTTGTGCTAGAGATTGAATTTTAAATATGATATCAGAGTGTGAACAAATAATATTTTAGGATTTACTTCATTGCCACTGAATGTCTAAATTGGGTCTGAGGTTAATTACAACATTTGGTCAGGTCGTATGAGATAAAAAACTTAATCACTTAGAAATGTTTTGAAATATTTAAATGGCATATTTTAATAAGATGAAGAAAAAAAAAAATAAAAATATTTTTATTAGCATTCTCAATTGGTAACAAGCTGAATATTGTGTCATTAAAGAATAAAATATTGTATATATGGATTGAACTTCCCAGTGTAGAAAATCATTACCAGATATGTGGTTATGTAACTACATACTTGGTAATGGTAACTACTTACTTTTGTTATTACATTTCTATTACCTTTATATGGCGATGTCGCGAAAAATAATGAGTTATGGTTCCACACCAGCATACGAAAAATCATAAAATATATCGTTACCTATGTGCTTACCAGTACTGACAAAAATAATGAGTATAAAAATAGATTTTCAAAAAACTAAATTATATAAAAAAAAAATATTTTTTATTCTATTTTTTTTTTTAATAAAATTTGTTGGTGCGGGAATCGAATCTGCCCAGTCAGAAATCGCCAGTGGTACAAAAAATCAAGCACTGGCTTAACACTGGGTAACCACGGTATTAAAAATAAATGACTGGCAGAACACTCATTTGGGACGCTTTGCCAGCGTTTTCGAAAAGCGTTTTACCAGTATTTGTTTTACAAAAATTTCGGTGGTTTATAAAAAAAACCACTGGCAAAAAATTGGCTTAGAGTGATATGCCAAGGTTTGCAACCAGTGGTTATCCAGTGCTACCTAGCCAATGCTACCAGGCGTACAAAACTCAATTCACTGGAGAACCAATGATTTTATAAAAATGCTGACGCTTCGTTAAAAAATGTTTGTAGTCGGAAGGTTCCGAGTTCAAATCCGGTTGCAAGCAAAAAAAAATTTTTGGATTTTTTTTAATTTAAAATTTTTTTTGTTTTATAAAATCAATTTTTTTTTTGTGGGAAAGCTCCTTCAAGACCAACTTTTTTTTTGCCCTCCCAACACTGGCATACTAGTTACAAAAAATTGTTTGCCAGTACTATCATTTTGGCATAGCCAGTAGTTGTCCAGCTATTATCACTCATTTATGTGTTTAGCTATTAAATATTATATGTCTCGTTAGCTCAGTGGGTAGAGCAATCGTCTGCCAATCTGACGGCCTGGGTTCAAATCACGGCAGGGTCAAAAAAATACATATGAACTTTTTTTTAATTTTATTTTGTAAAATATATTTCCAGACCACCTATTTATTGGTTTTGCCAGCGTTTTGCCAACGTTTAAAAATTTTGTTCCTCCAGTGCTTTTCCGGCGCTGTTTGAACAGCCGGTCCTTTTGTCTAATGATGTTATCATTTTGGGAATGGGAAAGCACTTTTTGCCAGTACTTGTGCTTAAAGTGCTTTGCCCCCGCTTTCCCGTTTGTATTTTTCTGACTGGGTGGGTTTACAGATTGTCAGTCAATAGCTCTATCATCTGAGCTATATTTTTGAAACCCTGCGCCATATGTAGTGTTAGCCACTTTATGGTTAGAGTTGGCCATTTTTAAACATGCTTAGCCGAAAAAATTAGAAAATGTTAAGCCCTTTTTGCAGTTTTCTACAAAATTAAATTTTTTAAAGTCAAATTGTAACAAAATTGGATGATTTTAACACATTTAATTTCTTTAAAGAAAATAGGATGAAGTTTTTTCAATCTGTCAAACAAATCTGAAGGAATAGTAAATGTATAAACAAATTTACAATGCTTGAGTCGTTTTATAAAATAATGTCTTAGGGTTAAACTTCTACACTTTTTTAAGGTATTTGCAAAGAAAATCCGTTTGTTTTATAAAGGATTAGGAATAGACCAAATCTTGAACCACACAGCAAAACCACACATTACCAAATAATGTGGAAAGTAATGAATATCCATAGAGGTCTATTCATTATGTTAAAACTTATTTCAACTTATGGACCCATTATGGAGAATGGAAAAAATAATGTGTCTATAAATAGATTTTCTTAAAAAAAATGTTTAAAAAAGTTATGTAAATTATTATTTTTTAATTAAAGAGATAAAGTGGTCTTGCTGGGATTCGAATCTAGGATATCTGCTTGTTAGCCGAGAACTCTATCCCTTCAGCTATCGATAAATATAACACTGCATTGCCTAAAATCTACCTTCCTGCCTTGCTTACAAAAAGACACAAAGTAATATATATAAAAAATTAAATTTTAAATATGTTTCAGTCATTATTTTACTTGTATAAATCATGCAAGACGTACTTAGTGGTCGGCAAGTCGTTACCTTTAGTTTAAAAATAATGCAGAAGGTAATGAGTTATCATTAAAAGCCCAATGCAGAAGCGGCAATGACACATGCCCTTATTTTGTGGACTATCAACATACTTTGACACCGACATATTTTCTACATTATTTTAAAATATATAATAATGAGTTAGTAATAATTGGTTACTTTTTTCATTATTTGAAAACAAAAAGTAATGCCATACCAATAATTACTCATTTTTTATCATTATTTCAAATATAAAGTAACATTTTAAATTTTTTGTAAATTTTTTGAAAATCTATTACACTATGCGACAGTCAAAATCGGGATGGGATGAAACCAACGGGAAATGTTATATCGGTCAAAAACAAGTTATACGTGTCCCGGCGTTTCGCTGGGTCACCCCTAGGAATCGAGGTATATCTTTTTTTTTGACATAACTCGAGAACCACTAGTCCGATTTTGCTCAAACAATTTTAAAAAAATTAAAAATTACAATTCCTTTAATCTGTTCATATAACGTTTTTCTATATACTTAACAGTTTTGCCGGTAAAAACAAATGTTTGTTACCGCTACCATAAAAATCAATAACTTTGTAATATTTTAGGCAAAAAATATTTTTTTCTTCATACATTTATTTTTACCGGCAAAACTGTTGAGTATATAGAAAAACGTTATATGAACAGATTAAAGGAATTGTAATTTTTAATTTTTTTAAAATTGTTTGAGCAAAATCGGACTAGTGGTTCTCGAGTTATGTCAAAAAAAAAGACCACCAAAGGTCAAATCGATATATCTCGATTCCTAGGGGTGACCCAGCGAAACGCCGGGACACGTATAACTTCTTTTTTACCGATATAACTTTCCCCGGTAGTTTGAACCCTTCCCGATCACTGACCCCTACCATTTGTCTCACAGTGTTATTATACTTTATATTTTTTTAACACTGGTAAGAATATATCATATATTTTTTGATTTTTGGTATATTGGCGCGTAAAGAATAATTTTTCGCAGGTCAATTATGTTTTTATCTATCACACATAACATGTCATGATAGCTGAAAAAAAATTTTACAATAAAAAAATATTTTTTTTATAAAACTTATTTTTTTGAAAATCTGTTTTTAGACTCATTATTTTTCTCAATACTGCTAAGTATATAGGTAACGATTTTGATTTTTCTAACTCAATATTTTCCGCGACATTACCATACAAAAGTAATAATAAATATAATAAGAAAAGGAACTAGTTACCATTATATTTTTGATTGACATGTTATTATACACAAATTGCCTGCTCTTGAACGTAAAAACTATACGTCAATGTAGCAACATTTGCGAAAAAGGAGTTACGGAGGAGATTGGAAGATAAACAAAAATGTAATGTTTGTATGTGTCAGTGTTTGATCACTTCTGAGTAAAAACCAATAACAGAAAGTTGAATAGGAAAGAAAACTATGAATAAGTTACATTGCATTCAAGGCCTGACTTGGGTGAGATGACTAAGCTGTCGCACTTTAGTATAGTTACCTTTCTAATGTAGGAGTAAGCACAGGTTCGATTCCTACAGCCGACGTAGGAATGTTTAAAAATTATCATATAGAGAAAATCTGACAATAAAATATAAACAATAATACAATTTAATGGAAAAGCCTGTCCATAGAAAAAAGGCAGAAAATAGATCTAGTCTGATTTGAAATTTATTGTGTTATAATTTTTAGAGAAAAAAGTTTATTCTTCTTCTTCTTAACCTCAAACCTACTTAAAGAGAAAAAATTAAGTTTTATTTCTATGCTAAAGGCCAATTGTATGTAATTTGTTAAACCTGACCAACCGAAACATAAGAGGTTAATCAGAACTGAGTTGACAACGACATGTGCTTTTTCATTTATTTTGTATGGGAAGCAAACTGTCGCCATGTCGTCCGGCGATTTGTCATCGTAATAGAATCTATTCTATTTTCGTGACGACACACTAACACACACACAAAATATTTGTCAAAATGTTGCCATATTTTTAACTAATTAAGGGAACAGAGTTGCAGAAATTCGTATTAAAGTTGCAAAAATTCGTACTTTGTTTACAAAAAATTTACTTTTTTGACAGAAGAAATATAATTGAAAATAAAAATACACAATTTACCACAAAAAAGCAAAATTAAATACAAAAAAAAATGTAAAACAACAAGAATTAATGCAAAAGCAATTAAATTGGTGAAGAATTGTAGCGAAACAAATACAAACATATTCTTGTTTTGCTTTCTTTTTTTTCTAAACGTCAACAAATGTCGACGGTCGATTGTCGCTGAATTTTTATTAATCGCAACGACTTTTGCTGTCGTCGGTCGACAATCGACACAGTTGTGATTAACCTCTAAATTTTCCAAATGTACAAAATCGGGGGTAGCATTTATTCCGTTTTCACTCAAAACATAAAAAATAGGTAGTTTTTATTAAATTCATACTATATTTGTTAAAATTTAAATACCAGAGTTGCCATATTACAATTTTGAAAATTTGTCAAAAACCGTCATATTTATAAAAAAAATTTAGAAATTGATTAACTTAAAAAATAAAAATCTGTTACATATTTGAAGAAATTTTTTTTTATAAAATTATACAAAATTAAAATTTTCAAAATAAATATAACCGTTCGTGATTCATATCCTCTCAAAATTATAATTTTGGTGTGGTTGAAAAATCTCAAGCGGATCTATGATATGTCCTTATTTAGTTAAAATATTGAAATTATGCGCTGATTTGAAATCTGTTGTGAATAGATTTTCGTTGTGTATTTACGTTTGCTCTATATTGAAGGCATAAGAATGAAACAAAAAACACAACAAATCTTCTGTTCTTATTTAACTCATTAATTCAGCTACGCAGCAATACGTTTACGTCTGGCTAATCCAGGCTTAAGATCTCTTGTAACTCAGCCAAAAATAAAGATTTTTTGATTCAAAAATTGAATTTATTATGCTTGCTTTCAAATAGATTCACGTTTATTGAAATTTAAATGGGCTTCGTCAAAAAAAATTCGTAAAATGCTTCCATAAATTTTTTTTTAATATGAAATTTTTAGTATTGCTTCTCATCCGCAACTTTTTATTCTAAATATAAAAAATAAAGATTTTTGGATTCAAAAATTGAATTTATTATGCTTGCTTTCAAATAGATTCACGTTTATTGAAATTTAAATGGGCTTCGTCAAGAAAAATTCGTAAAATGCTTCCATAAATTTTTTTTAATATGAAATTTTTAGTATTGCTTCTCATCCGCAACTTTTTATTCTAAATATATTATTCTAAATATATGAACATTCCTTTGATGCACACTCTTAAGGCTTATTTAAATATTTTCAAAGTTGCCATTGCCACAAAGGAATGCAATGTAACAAAAAATCTAAAAAAAAATTAAATTCAAAAAAATTTAAATATAAACTCAATAAATTTACTTTACTTGTAAACATAATCTGTCACTGGCGTAAGCTACTGATTTGCACCAACCAAATAAAAATAATCCAGCTACCAAGATAAAACTAAATAAAAAAAAAACAGAAAGAAAAATATTCAACTATAGGATTACACAGCCCGACAAAATTGAACATATCGGAATCAAAAAATTTCTTAAAATAAAAGCAATTTGAAAAATACAATAGAAACGTGCATTTTTTAGTTAATTCTGCATACAACTTCGTGTCACGCGTCCCAGCCTATTATAAACTATATGCCTACCAAAAGGAATACGAGCTATGCATATGATTCCAAAAATTTACAACAGTTTTAAGACTGCCATTTTATATGTAGTTATTAAATTGCCTTTGTCAAATCAGTGTTTGTCTGTGTTATTTGTTAACCACATTTTTTTACACACGACTACAGCACAAGTGGGTATAGAACAAACAAATATAATGCGTATAACAAAATGATAGAACATGAATATAGTGGTACATTAGGGTTGCCAAACTGATAGAATTTTGTGCATTTTATTCATGAATTTATGCATTAATACAATGAATTCTTTTTATTGGAAAGCCCCCAAAGAAAGGTTTTATTGAATGAATGAAACATGTTTCATTGATCCAATTTTAATGAAAGGCATCATTAAGCTAATAAAAATTTCATAGAATGTATGAAATTTTTTTTCATTAATTTTAAGATAAACGCTGTAAAAGTTTTATATTTTTAATGGAATAAATTCATTACTTGTTACATATTACATAAATATTTTTCATTTAAATATTTAAGGCTTTCAATTATTATTAGTATAATGATTTGTGGAAATTTTTAATGAAGCCTTTCATAGATTTTATAAAAATAATTCATTAAAAGATTGAAAAATTTGTAAACAATTTTTTAAAATTTGCATTTATTTTATTATTGCCTTTGTTTCATGCAGTTTTTATTTAAGTTATGAAATGTCTAATGTCGATGACACCAGTCTGGTTGAATGCCAATTAATGCTTGGATCCGAAATTAAAATGGGTTGAAATGGACTTGTATCAAAATTAGTAGGTCCAATACATATTGGTGTTACCAACATCAGCACAAACTTATTAAAATGTCCTGTTCAGAGGTAAAATTTCATTTGAAATCAGTTTTATAATTAAACTTTTTTATTTAAAAAATTTTAAAAATTTTCATTAATTTAATGAATTTTTTTATGAAATTATGAAAAACTGAAAAATATCAAATGAAAAAATAAACAACAACATTGAATTTTCATACAGTTAATGAATTTTTCATTAAATCAATGAATCCATTGTAATGAAACTGATTAATTAATGCTATGAACGAAAATTCTATCAGTGCACATGAAATGACCTGAATTAATTAATTCCTGGAGGAATTAAGTTGAAAGTTTAGTTACTGCAAGGAATTACTCGCAAGTTTACAATTGAATGAATTCAAAGTAGGAAATGTATAATATTCTTTACCAAAAGTTTAATTAAATAGTTTTGAATGAATTCTTTGGTGAATGACTTCATTAAATTTTATGATAGAATAACAAAAATTAATGAATTAAACTTCAAGATAAATCGAAGAAAAAAGGAATTCATTAAATTTCCGGGAATTCTTTCCCAAAATATAAATTCAGTGCACTAAAATAGAACCAAGGTATTAAATCCTTCGAAGTATTGAAGCTAATTGTGAAGAGCTTAATACGAGGGCAGTTCGAAGTGTTCTTAGCCTAACAATGAAAAACAAGAGCTAGATTTTTAAAATTATTTTATTTTTCAATATAATCTAATAAAACTTCAATACACTTAGTCCAACGTTTTTCTAGCAATTCTATCCCTTGATAAAAATAATTTTTCTGAAGCTCCTCAAAATAATCGTTTACAGCTCCCATTGCATCTTTATTGGAAGTAAAACGTTTGCCAGCAAGGAATTTTTTTTAGATTTGGGAACAGGTAGAAGTCAGAGGGAGCTAAATAAGGAGAATAAGGTGCAACGCAATTTTTACTGTTGCATATGAAGGAGCACTTTCACCTAACACATTCACCATATCATTATGAATTTCTTGTCCCGATAAATCTTTCTTAAATAAATATTTAATTACACCACGAATTTCTAATTTTTCCATTATAAAAAAATCACTGAAGGACCTTTTTTGAATAACTCTTAATATACGAATGAGTTGACAGATCGAAATGAAATTTAACATGTGTTCATATGACGGATGGAAGTTTCCATTATACAAAGTTTTTGCTCTTTATACCGCCATCTCTATGTCAGGCTAAGAACATTTCGTACCTACTGCCCTCGTATTTTTGAATTGTAACGATATTTTTTAAAATGAAGCTAGCGAGCGTCAAGTTTTTTGCTCTTGCAATGTGGCAACCGTCTGGTACACAAAAATATTAAATCTGTTTGGTTCATCAAAATATACCCACATATTTATGTCTGAACGGTCATCTTCCATGAAATGAAGGTATTTGAAATACTAAGCTATTAACAAATAAATAGAAAATGAGTTTAATTTGCGAAATAAATTGCCAGTGGTACAAAAAATCAAGCCCTGGCTTACCACTGCCACTGCCGTTTTGCCAGTATTGGTTTTACAAAAGTGACATGACAACATTTGCAACCAGCGGTTATCCAGTACTACCTAGTCAGAAATTGCCAACGGTATAAAAATTAATTAACTGGTGGAGCAATGACGTTATAAAAATGATCACACTTCGTTAAAAAGGTTTGTAGTCGAAAGGTTCCGAGTTAAAATCCTGTTGCAGTCAACAAATCTTTTTTGATTTTTTTTAAATTAATTAATGCGCGGTGCACCTCGAATATAAAGCATTTTTGCAAGGCAATTTCGGAATTTTTGTTTTTTTCCCAAATGTAGGGGTCGCCCTTTTTAATTTTTCGTTATAGTTTCGGCATCTACAGTCGGATTTTAAAGTGTGATATATCGATTTTTTGCCTCGAAGGGACCAGTATTTTACTATAAAGGAAAAAATAAAAAGGCGACCACTACGTTCGGCAACAAAAAAAAATAAAAAATAAAAAATTTTCTGTTGGAATTATCGAAAAACTTCTTTAACATAAATTTATTGATTTTTTGCGAGCCTTAAATTACCTTACAGGCAAAAAAAAAGTGCGCGGGACACCTTCAAATATAAAGTATTTTTGCAAGGCAATTCCAAAAAAAAATTTTTTCCCGAACGTAGGGGTCGCTTTTTTTAATTTTTCGTTATAGCTTCGGCATTTAAAGTGTGATATATCGATTTTTTTCCTCGAAGAGACCAGTGTTTTGCTATAAAGAAAAAATGCAAGGAAAACAATTTAAAAAGGCGACCACTACGTTCGGCAAAAAAAAAATTTTTCTTTTACTGGGTTTATCGAAAAACTTCCTTAGCAAAAGTGTAATAATTTTTCGCGAGCTTTAGAGTGGTAGCAACTGATATCTAGTGGGTAACTACTAGAACGGGATACTTAAGGTCAATGGCCCTTAGAGCGAAATATTGATCCCCTCGAGAGAAAAACATTGAGGTATCATACTTTAAGATCCGACTGTAAATGCCAAAGATATAACGAAAAATGTAGAATGGCGACCCCTACGTTCGGGGAAAAAATTTTTTTTTGAGAAACTTTCTTGCAAAAATATTTTAGATTTTACGGTGTACGGTGAACTTTTTTTTTTGCGGTGGGGTCTAATGTACACGTCAACCGTACTCCCAATATTCATTTATGGCTCTGTGGTGTAGTGAACGTCGACTATCAAGCGGGTAGGTACGGACTAACTGTACAGTGTGCAGGTTCGGCTTGTATTGTGGTTAAGGGGCGATAAGGATAAGAGGAGACGGTAAGTCATCTCTTCTCTGATTGACATAGTACTTTAGGCGATCAAATACACAAACTTTTTGACAGTGCTAGCATTTTAGTGCAACCAGGAGTTGTCCAGATGTTATCATTCATTTATATCTTTAGCAACCAAATATTATACATCTCGTTGCTCAGTGAGTAGAGCTCCCGCCTGCCAATCTGACAGCCTGGCTTCGGCAGGACCTAAAAAAAATACAAATGAACTTTTTGCCAATTTTTTTTTTCTAAATTCTACGGCAGGACCTAAAAAAAATACAAATGAACTTTTTGCCAATTTTTTTTTCTAAATTCTTGTAAGATAAGAACAGCTAAAATAAAGCTGTTAGACTTACAAAATTTTGGTTACATTTGGATTAATTTTTAGTTATTTGAAAATGACAAATTATTCTGTTAAAATCTGTTGAAAAGTTTGCTAGATATTAGTAGACTAAACTTAATTAAAAAATTGCTATATGAACAAAATTTTGTTATTGCATATTTAAATAAAATATAGTTGAATGCAAATAGCAGTCTATCTTGCTGAAATCAATAGAATAATTTGTTAAAACAAAGTAAGCTGATGATTTCAGATGGCTGACTTTTTATTCATTCGGATTAATGATTTTTTAATCTACACGGAATCGTTAGAATGGTTTGAATCTGTTGGATTCAAAATGTTGTATTCTACCTACTCTTGGCTGGATAACTATAAAAAAGGTCTTTTAATAACTAAAAATCCATTTTTTTGTTTATTTTTTAGTGGCTTCCTTTGTCCAAAAAATAAAATCTTTAATAACACGATTTTAAACCTTTTTGAATAACAGTTTAATGTTTTCTATTTAAATTAATAACACTGTGAGACAAATGGTAGGGGTCAGTGATCGGGAAGAGTTCAAACTACCGGGGAAAGTTATATCGGTAAAAAAGAAGTTATACGTGTCCCGCCGTTTCGCTGGGTCATGTCTAGGAATCGAGATATATCGATTTGAAGTAAGTAACTATCATATAGGGGAAATTGTCACCTTTGGTGGTCTTTTTTTTTGACATAACTCGAGAACCACTAGTCCGATTTTGCTCAAACAATTTAAAAAAAAATTAAAATTTACAATTCCTTTAATCTTTTCATATAACGTTTTTCTATATACTCAACAGTTTTGCCGGTAAAAATAAATGTATGAGAAAAAAAATATTTTTTGCCTAAAATATTAAAAAAAAGTAATAAACAAAAGGTTATTTGATTTTTATGGTAGCGGTAACAAACTAAAAAACGGTCATATATGTGCGTGGACAATTAAAAGGAAAGTGCACTTTTTTAATTATTTGGGTTTTTTCCGTTGGCTACCTGCATGATTTTGTTACACAAATTGCACCCACATTTATGAGTGGTCATGTTTTAGAACGTTTCGAAAAATTTAAAACGCACACGAATCAGGTATATAGCCACCCTTAAAAGATGCGCCAATTCATAAGTACCTCTCAGAAAAATATTGAAACTTTCGTAGTTTTTATAGGTGTTCATTGATCGATTTTTGTCATTCAACAAGTGTCTCCGAACGCGTAAAGTACGATTTTTTTAAAGTGACGAAAAAGTAATAAAAGTATAAAACCGAAATGAGTGCAAATTGTCCAGAAAATATCAATTTATTTTGTTACGTTTGTGGCAAAAGAGCTTTTTCATCAAATACTGCATTACTCACTGAGCAAGTTGAGCGTGGTTTTAAACTTTATTTTAATTCCGAAATAATTCGCGGAGTTTCGTGGGCCCCAGACAAAATTTGTAAAACGTTCTACAATGCTCTTAACATGTGGATCCAAGGGAAACGCAGTTCACTTTCTTTTGGTGTACCAATGATTTGAACTGATCCAGGAGAGCACAATTCCGGTAACTGTTACGCTTGCGCAAACAAAATATGTGGAGTAAATCGTAAAGGCCTTAAACGAAGAGTTTACATATCAGTTAGAAGTGCACAAATACCTCTACCGCATTCGGATGAAATACCAATTCCACCGCTTCCAAGTCCTGATAGAGAAACTTATTTTCTATTGAAACAATGGATCAATCGGATTTCACCTATAAACCAACACCAGAAGCCGGCCCATCGAACAAAATAATTCCAATATCACAAGCAAGAATGGACAAGATTGTTGCAGAATTAAACCTTTCTCAACGTGGAGCAGAAAAACTTGCCCAGCTTTTGAAAGAAGGCAACAATTTGGAGCCTAATGTCAAAGTCACCGGATATCGAAGACGACAATTGCTATTCCAACGGTACTACACACTCAACGAAGGGAACACATTTGTTTACTGCCACGATATAAAGGGACTGATGGAGGCGATGGCCATTAATTATGTCGCAGCTGATTGGCTAATGTTCATCGATTCTTCGAAATCAAGCCTGAAAGTCGTTTTGCTACATAAATATAATAAAAAACCAAGCATTCCCATTGGATACAGCACAGACATGAGCGAAACATACGATTCGATGAAAATAATTTTGGATAAAGTTTGCTACACTGATCACATGTGGCGGATCAGTTGTGATCTGAAAGTCGTGTCGATGCTAAGAGGTCTCCAAGGAGGCTATACGAAAAACATGTGTTTCTTGTGTTTTTGGGATACCCGATTTAAAGGAAACCAATACGAAACGCATGACTGGCTTCCTCGAGATCCAACGGAGAAAGGACACAACTGCGTAAATGATCCACTGGTGCCAATGGAGAACGTCCTCATGCCCCCTCTCCATATCAAACTGGGAATCGTAAAAAATTTCATCAAGGCCATTGTGGAGTAACTGAAAATTCTTGATTGTTTGAATAATATTTTCAAACGAATAAGCGAAACAAAATTGAAGGAAGGTGTTCTGAATGGGCCGGATATACGAAAGCTCATGTAATCAAAGGAATTTAAAGGTGCTTTAGACGGTAATGATTACTTTGCGTGGAGGGCAGTGAAGAAAGTCATACGATATTTTTTGGGAAGTACGCGAGCACACAATTACCCCGCTCTTGTGACCAAGATGTTGCACTACTTCCAGAAAATTGGAGTGAATATGTCCCTCAAAATTCACTTCTTGCATCACCATCTCGAATACTTCAGCAAGCAGCTAGCCTCAGAGTCGGATGAACATGGCGAGCGCTTCCATCAAGTGGCAATGCCAATGGAAACGCGAAATAAAGGCAAAAGGCTCAATTCGCTGCTGGCTGAAATTTGTTGGTGGTCGCAAAAGACGTACGATCCCGACAATGAAGATGAAGAAGAAGAATATACAATGGGAGTTTCCTCCGAGGGTAAGTCACAAAAATGAAGTTAACTGACTGATTAAAAACAATTGAGTTTTTCCAGATGAAGACAGATCCTCATCCGATACAGACTCTGAACAAGTGGGCGAACCACCACGCAAGAAAGTAAAGGGCGCAAACAAACGAAAATAAGTTTTGCGTTCATCGATTTTTATAACCTACGTATCTATGTAATAACCTAATAATTACCTGTAATAATTTTTAATTTTACGTGTTAATAATAAATAATATATAATAAATATTATCCAAACTCATTGAAACATAAAATTAATATTCTTGTCAAAATGAGATACCTTCACTTAATTGTGAATAAAAGCGAAACGCGTCCATCGATTTTCATGATCTATGTCTCATTTTGTTTAAAGGTTATGTGACTTTGCGTGAAAGTAATACGACTTGCCTTTTTTTCTGTTTTGGATTTTTTATGAATTTAAAAATTAAAAAAATTTAATATTTTAGGCAAAAAATATTTTTTTTCTTCATACATTTATTTTTACCGGCAAAAGTGTTGAGTATATAGAAAAACGTTATATGAACAGATTAAAGGAATTGTAATTTTTAATTTTTTTAAAATTGTTTGAGCAAAATCGGACTAGTGGTTCTCGAGTTATGTCAAAAAAAAGACCACCAAAGGTGACAATTTCCCCTATATGATAGTTACTTACTTCAAATCAATATATCTCGATTCCTAGACTTGACCCAGCGAAACGCCGGGACACGTATAACTTGTTTTTGACCGATATAACATTTTCCGTTGGCTTCATCCCATCCCGATTTTGACTGTCACATAGTGTAATTATAAGATGTAAAATGTGTACAATTTTATGATAGCTGCCATTAGATTGTTAAGGAGTAACAAACCCAAGTAGAAATTGCCGACGTTACAACAAAAGTTGTACTGCGAGAGCACTGTTTTTTACGAAATGCCGGTACTACTTAAAACGTGCTTTGCCAGTACTGTTTTCTGAAAATTAACGAGCTTTTTTTAATTTATTAAAATTAACAATTTTATAAATTTTATGTATTTTTACATCTATTACACAATTATTTATGTAAGAGAGACATCGCCATTCTTTTCTTGTGAAGTTTCGAAAGAATACATTTGAAGAAATTCCATCAAGTCTCAAGCCATTGCCAAAAAAAATAAAAATAAAAAAAATCTGTGATGTACACTAAGAGGACAGTAAAGTTCTAGCAAACTACTAAATTTGTTATTAAATGTACTGGAATAATACCAAAAAAATAAAATCCCAAGCCTGCGCCAACGTTGGGAAATAACTACGGCCAAGCGTTTATTGGTGTTATCATTTCGACAACATGGCAGTACAGTGAAAGTTAAAAATCCGACTCATTGCCAGTACATGTACTACCGCCTCCAATACCGGGCCAACATTGTGCCGTTTGTATTATTCTATCTGGGAATGTTTGCCATTTTGCCTTATTTTACTTAGTTTCCGAAATGTGGTTTTAAAATAAAAAGTAGGAGGAACATAGTATTATCCGTGCCTTTCTCTCGACTCTTTTGTTCTATATCGTCTAAAGTAACTAAATCATTGAGTGGTTTGAGGATTAAGCTTTATATGTCTTAAAAAAATGTCTACAATGAATTGAACGCTCCTATTACTTTGCGCAATCATAAGAAGAATTACAAGAAGGAATATAAATTTTGTTACATGTTATATGTTTGTACTCTTATGTGTATGTAAAGTGTGTAATACACTCGTACTATCATACGTAGATTTGTGATTGTGTAATTTGTAAGACTATCAACTTCAAATAAGAAGCTGCTTAAGTTTATTGTTGCAATGCTTAAAGCAATATTTACGTTATTTACGATACTTTTACAATTTATTTGCATAAGATCTAAATAACAACAACAACAACAAAGATGTATAAGATATTGTAGCTATGAATATATTTCCTTCATGCAAAATAATGTAATATAACATTGGTACCAATTAGGGTTTTAAATTAATCGACGTTTTATTTTAATCGATTTAAATATCATGTAAATTGATAATAATATTATTTCATTTAAAAAAAGGAATAAAAATAATTTCAATAACTTTTCTTAATTTAAAAAATGTAATAAGTGCGATCACATTTTATCAAAATATTTATTTTTTCTGTCCGCTCTGTCATATATCACAATTTTATCCAAATCGGAGAGAACCACACATCAGACCTTTCTTGTAAATTTAGCGTTTTATAAAGTTAAGCCTCAATTAGCCAGACGTAAACGTAGCGCTCTATAATATATTCAATGAGCTTATCAAGATATAACAACTCGTAATTTAATATGTATCTCTTTCGTCTTCCATGAACACATTAGTAAAACGTGGTGATCAATTTTGTCAACTTTTTTTCTAAGGGAGTTAGCTTAGTTGGCTTCTGAAATACTAATATGTATGAAAAGTTATTCGGTCCTCATTAAACATTATTAGATTTCATAAATATTAATAATTAGTTTTTAAAAAATCGTAAAAAATAATTAAAAATTTAATAATACGTAAATAGATACCACTACATTGCTAGATCTGTCAAAACAAGATGACAAAGCAAACTGTGATAATTTTTTGTTATTTTTTATTTAATGTTTAAGATATTTATTAAAGTTCCTAGACAAAAACAACACCTGCTCCCTGAGATTAAGCTAACAATTACTTCAAGAAATTCTAAAAAGTCTTCCACTGAAGATTTTCTTAAGCCAGAATGAAATCCGGATAGGCGAAAGCCTAGAGCAAATAAATTTTCACAACTTTTTAAATAAGTTTTGGGATTTTAACATATTTACTTTAATAAAACATATATATTTTTTCACATTTTTGTAATTTTTTAAGAATTTCAATTATGATTAATTTTATTTTTTTTTGTATTTAAAACCAAAATAAATTATTCATATTATTCGTTATTCAAAATTTGGACATTTTAAATTATTCGAAAAATTTTTGAGCAAAATTTTCGATCTATTGAATACCCTAGTACCAATCCATGTATGTTTTTGCTTTAGGAGGATTTAATAGTATTTTATGAGCTTGTAGAAATATATGACTGAATTTTATATATGATAATGCTATATGTATTTGTGTTTAGAAATGTTGTTTCTCATAAGTGTTAAACATCCTTTAACTTGTAGCATTTTTTTTTTGGGAAAACGAGAATAATTGCGTATTATTCTTATAATTGAAAAGAATAATATTTTGATTTTAATCAGACAGTTTATATAAATAAGAAAATTTGTTGATTATTTTTTCACACCGTTCAGAAAATGATATCGCCGTGATACAATTGGTACAATAAGCGACAACGACTCTTTGGGGCTTTTTTAATCATTGGATTTATTTTTGGATTTAATATTTTATTGAAAAATTCACATTTTGTTTTTAAATTATCATAATTTAATATTTTTATCCAAATCGCTAATATAATGTGAAAGAAAAAATTTTAATATTGCGAAAAAGAAATTTCTGGAATTAAATTAAGCTAAATCCAAAACGGATTTATTTATTTTATAAATCCATTTTGGATTTATAAAAAGCATTCCTATAGTCGAAAATTGGGTAATGCGAGCGCTAATGAGAGTGTATTAATATTTGCCTTTTTACCAAAATTTACCCGGACTTTTTCTTCGGGTAAACTTTGGTAACTTATAAAAGGAACAGCTGATGCAAATATAAACAAAAAACACCTGCGAAAATAAATTCAAAGTTTTAATTAAATAAAGAAATACGCAAAAGAAACTTATTTTTATTTTTTATACGCAGTGTTGTCAGTTTAGGGGATTTATCTCCAAATTGGGGATTTCTTTTCGTCAATGGGGATAGAAATTTCCGTTTGCGGATCTGGGGATTTATTGGAGATGACACTAAATTT
This sequence comes from Leucophora obtusa, assembly GCA_949987735.1. Classification (NCBI taxonomy): domain Eukaryota; kingdom Metazoa; phylum Arthropoda; class Insecta; order Diptera; family Anthomyiidae; genus Leucophora; species Leucophora obtusa. Next base: position 306,245,508 of record OX465295.1, read on the forward strand.
TAGGGGATTTTTGGGGATAACATATTATTGCTTTTTTATACTTTTCTGAATTTAGCACTGATAATTCTAAATATCTGTATATTCCTTTTAGGAATGATGATAATAGTGCATTAGTTTAAGCTACACAAATTTGTGTCTGGCAAGTTAATTCCTTCTGTTGAAAATTTGAATTTTTTTGGTTCCAAAATATTTAAGGTTATTCGAATGTAATATGAGTTATAAGAAGCTGTTCTTATATTAAATATATACTTTACATGTTATTCAATTGTCAAAAATTCAATCTATCTGCTGAAATATTAAAACTTTTTAATACAGTACCATACGCAAAAAAATGTCTAAAGCAGTTTTTTTTGCTGTTATTTGAATTTATTTGTTTTTTTTTAATTTCCCTAGTAAAAATGATTTTTATATATTCATATATGATTTTTATACAATCATTTATGATTTTATACAATTATAACTTGTCGAGTATTGTGAAACATATATTTTTATATGATTATATCGAAAGATATTAAATTATATAAAATTATATTAACCAGATTATAAAATCATAAATTGTTATATAAAAATTATATCTGATTATATAAAAATCATTTTTACTAGGGTTGTTACAATTACAAAATTTATTGAGTTTGAGTGTATAACTTACCAAAAAAAATTAAATAAATATAGTATTTTTACATTAATTTTTAACAAAAGTTAACGAAAACGAATTTTTTCCAGGATATAAAAATTGAGGTTTTTTGAGGATTACAAATTGAAAATTGGTGAAGAGGTTTGAAAAAAAAGTGGCAACACTGTTTATACGAATTAAGACCAAACCACATAGTGAAATTGCCAGTGGACAGTGGCAGTGCTGTCAAAATTTGTTCTTGAATTTCGCGAAAATGATTTAATATTTTTAAAAAATACTTATTTCGTCTTTTTTTTTAAACAGCTCTTGTTTATTTAGAAACTTTTCTAAGTTCTCGGCAGTGACAAATAGAGAAAATACAAAAACTGCTTTATCGACAAAACGTCGCACTGCGGTCGACAATGCGTGTATGTGGTTAAGGCTTTAATTGAGTAAAATCAAAAACAACTTTTAAATCAGTGCTGTTCAAAATTAAAAATGTAGTTGTGTTGGTGAGAAAACGAGAATTGCACTGTAGGAAATGTTGAATGGGTTAATAGAATCAGTAAGATTTTATTATTTTATTGAAAATATGAAAATGTTTTGTGTAAAAAGTGAAGTAGTATCGGAAAATATAAATAAATACTACACTGCTTTAAAGAAATAAAAATAAATAAAAATCCAATTTTTGAAAGAAAAAAAAAATAATACCCCGTGTAAAAAAGTTTAGATCTGACCAGATCTTTTTGGTTCTCAATAGATATGATTCAATCTAATTAGATCCTGTACCAGATCACATCAAATATGATCAGATATGGCATATGTGATAATACCTTATGGCAAGATCTGATAAGATCTAGTGCCAAATTTGTTCAAATCTAAAGTGATCTGGACAAATGCGCAAGATATGCCTGGATCTGATCAGATCTAAGTAGATCTCAAATTTGTCCCCAATTTTGAGATCTGATTAGATCTGGTAAGATCTACGAAGATCTGGCCAGATATGCCTAGATCTGATCAGATCTAATTTGATCTCAAATTTGTCCCCAATTTTGAGATCTAATTAGATCTGGTAAGATGTGCTGAGATCTGGCCAGATCTGATCTTTTTTCACGGGACATACATAATGGTGGCTTTTTTCATTCTATGTAAAACAAAAGATTTTTTTTTAAATCAATATCAATGTTTTCCTACCCAGGAAAATTTTCTGTTCCAAAGAATCGGTTGTAGAATAGCTACTTTTCATTCACAACCCCTTCTACTGTCGATTCTAACACCGATTCTTTTTGTTTGAAATTGTCCCTAAAGCAACTACTTCTATAGCTCCAAAGTGGAACCGGTTGCCCTAGAATCAGTTCTGGAACTAGTTCTAGAATTCATTCTATGACCGTCATACCTTCCATATGAGATCCCTGGAACTGGTTCCGGAACCAGTTCCATGGAATCGGTTGCACTGGAACCAGTTGGAGAATTGGTCTGATTGGCAACCAATTGTAAAAAATTTTCCTGGGTAGTATTTACATATTTATAAAATATTTTTAATCTGCATTTATAGTCATAAAAAAAATTATCTAACATTGCTATTAATTTCTTTTAGTGCATTTAAAAAAAGTCAGCATACATCCGTACTCATGTTCATTCGTCGCTGTTTCAGTGACGTGTGATGGCGACCATTTCATGGGGGGCCGAATGTTGGGGAAATTGCATTTTATTAAATTTTTATTTGAGTGTAAATTTGAAAAACACTTGATTGGAAAACTTTGTTTGAAAACATTTTTTTTTATGTTGTCAAGAAAATTGGAAAATTTTCATTCATTGATAATTTGATTTTTGGTGTAAAAAGTTTAAAAGGGAAAAATAAAATTAGAAAATTTTTGGTGTGCAAAAAAAAAAAACTTATACGATAAAATTTGGAAATTTTAAGGATGACACGCAAAATCGTGAAGCGCTCCACATTTTTAAAATTATAGTGATAAATGAAAGTCTTCGGATCCTGTATTGCTATTTGTATCTTGTTAAATATCGGCGAAAATCTGGTTTGAAATAAGGGTTTGGAAAGTGACCATAAGAAAAGTTGTATAGATATTTCAAGAGAATTGATTTTGTGTATAAACAAGAATTTTATATGAATGTGCTGTATGATTTTAAACTTTTAGTGATAAACATTGGATCTATATTTTGGCTTGAAGCTAATAAATTTTATATAATTTGTATGAAGAATTTGAAAATTGTGTAAGAATAAGCTGCTCACAACAAACTAAAGGTATGAAACAGTGAAATATATACCGTTGAATGCTGCATAATTATGAAACTAGAGATCAATACGATATTTTTTTTTTATCAAATTTCTCCCACTTCCTGAAGTTTTCTTTTTATGATTTCATTTTAATATTTTAAGGACATTTTGCCAATTAATTTAACAAAAAAAAAAAAAAAAAAGAACAGTTCCTTTTAACTTTCTTAAATTTTTTTTATAAAAATAATTCCCAAAATTCATCTGATTTATCTATTATAATTTTAACTAATTTTAATATATGGTTTAAAGGTCACCTATTTTGAAATTTCTTTTATTTTAAACAATCAAACAAACTTCATTAAAACTTTATTTCACAAACTTTCATACATATCTTAAATATACACTCTGTCTCATAACTATAGCACACTTTAAAAGCTTTTTTTAACTGCTTATAAAAATTAATTGAAACACCCTGTAAAAAAAAACTAAATTTATAAAAAGCTTTCTTAATCTCTTCTGCTTCTTCTCACATACTTTTTTTTTTTAATTCTGCTTTTTGAAAAGAACCGTTAAATATTCAAAAAGTCATTGTCTATTAGAGGCTATTTTTTTCGTTTCATAACTATAGCACACATTTGAAAAAGTTACGTTAAAGTGAAAACAAGTGAATTAAATAATTTTTTTTCTTGTAATAATTTAATAAAACAAATACAAAAGTAAAATGCCACGAGGTAAAAAGTTGTCAGATATGGAAAAAGGCAAAATTCTTGGATTTAGTGAAGCAGGCCTAAGAGTTAGCGATATATCAAAAAAAATTTGCAGAAGCCGGAAAGTTATTTCCAATTTTCTCTCAAATCCAGAAGAATACGACATTAAAAGACGAGGTGGCCCAAAAAAAAAACTTTTGAGTCGGGAATCTAGAAGTATTCTTCGAAAAGCTAGCAACTCTGCACTAAGTTGCAGCAAACTTGCTGCTACAGTTACAACAAAAATTTCTAAATCGACGGTATGGAGACTTTTAAATGATGCACCGAACATCTGTCGACAAAAATTGAAAACAGCACCCAGGTTACTTCAGCGTGATAAAACTGCCCGGCTTAATTTCGCTAAGCAAAATATGCAAACAAATTGGTCTCAGGTATTGATGGTACATATTTTGCTCTTTCTCCATTTCTTATTATTTTTTGTTTCTTAGATTATTTATTCTGATGAGAAAAAATGGAATCTGGATGGCCCCGATGGTCACAGACAATATTGGCGTGATTTACGTAAAGAACCACAATATTTTTCTCAGAGAAATTTTGGTGGAGGTTCGTTGATGGTATGGGGTGCATTTTCGGTGAATGGTGTGTTGGAACTGCAGGTTGTTTCATCAAAAATGAAAAGCAGCGATTACATAAATGTGCTCCAGTGTAGTCTACTTCCATTTTTGAACCAGAATGTTGAAAAAAATTACATATTTCAACAAGATAACGCTTCAATACACTCAAGCAGAGAAACAAAGCAATGGCTTGAAAGCAATAATGTCCCGGTTTTGGAGTGGCCAGCCTGTTCGCCTGATATTAACCCGATTGAAAATATCTGGGGAATACTAACAAGAAGAGTTTTCGCCGAATACCGCCAGTATAACTCGGTTCCAGAACTAAAAACTGCTATTTTTGACGCCTGGGAAGGAATTGAAGAAAATACAATAAAAAACCTAGTTAATTCAATGGAAAACCGAATGTTTGAGTGTATTAAGAATAACGGAGGTGTAACACATTACTAATTTACTCTTAAATAAAATTTAATAAAAAAAAACTCATGTTTCAGTGTGTTTACTAAAGTGGGCTATAGTTATGAAACGAAAAAAATACTCTCTAATATGCAATGTCTTTTTAAATATTTAACGGTTGTTTTCAAAAAGCAGAATTTAAAAAAATATATATGTGAGAAGAAGCAGAAGAGAGTAAGAAAGCTTTTTATAAATTTAGTTTTTTTATACAGGGTGTTTTAATTAATTTTTATAAGCAGTTAAAAAAATATTTTAAAGTGTGCTATAGTTATGAAACGGAGTGTATAAACAACCATACCATACTAGTCATTCATATCCATGCAGTAAATTATCTCAATCTCTCAATTAGAAAATTATTATCTCTGATTGAATAACTACTCACACAAATCAATCATCCCCATTCAATAATTTCTCACGCACTCAATTTTGTCTCTAAATGAGTAACACTCATATAAACACGATTCAACATACTGACTATCGTACATACTACTAATTAAATTGAAATAGGCTTACAGCTATAGGTATTCTTCGTCTACAAGCGCTTGATGACAACGATGGATATTAAAACGTAAGTTTATTCAAATTTTTTTTTTATTAATACACAGTTAGTTTTATTCCACTCAAATATTTTTTTTTTTAAATTAAAGATTAATAATACTAAACATGAATAAAGGGCGGATTATGGGACCGTAAACGTAAATGTGATGTAACTGTACCGTGCCGTAGCTAAAAAGTACACTTATAGATTATCGTATACGACATTACTATTTAGCATCTATTTCATGTGGTTTTATATTTTATTCTAAAATTTTCCATTTATTTGTTAATTTTTATTCCTTATTTGTTGTTTGAATCATATTTCTTTATTCATTTCATATTTTTTCCGACTAAAATCAATCAGCTGTTTCGATGCCGGATAGAAAATTCTGATTTCAACAGAATGATCCGGCAAGTTCGTTTACATTTACGTGTTAGTAACCATTCGTATACATTTCTTCTTGTAGTATCGAAACAGCTGATTCGTTACAGATACGTTTACGGTTGGGTAAGTCAGCCTTAACTTTTGGATTGAGTGATTCGTGTATCTTAACGTGAATTTTGATTTGCAACCAGAGTTGCCATGAATCACTTATTTTTCTAATATTTAGGGATTACGATTTTTTTTGTTCTTCAATCTATTAAATAATATATTTAAAAATTTAAACTTTTAAATACTTAAATTATCAAATTGGATAATTTAGTAATGAAATAATTTTCTTTTTCTTTAAAATTCATGATCATAGAAAAACAAAATATTTCATTGTTGTAAATATTTTTTTTTACAATTAGAACAATTTAAATAAATCTTTTTATACTTATTCATGTTGAATATATTATTAATTAATTTATTTATTTATTTCACGTTCTGGAGATAACTTTTCTCTTTACTTTACATCTAAATAACTTTTACACTAGGTAATAAATTTTTTTTTTTTGAAATATTTTCTTGAACAATTTTAAAATTTTGTGTAAATATTTTATTGTAATTTAAAACCCATAAAAAAAAGGTGACCAAATTTAGATTTTTTTTATTACTTTTTCATTGATTAGCTAGATAATATATAATTAATAAATCATGTTTGTTATTTTTATTAATATTGTAAATAAATTGTTATACAATTATTCCTAAGATGGAAATTTAAATTTTCTTATTTTATTACGAAAGGTGAAGTCCTAGGTGTGTGAGTAAGTAGGTTTATATTTTTAATTTGGGCTGACTGAAATTTACCCTACAGTCAGCATGGAGGGTGGGCTTCAGAATAATGTAGCAAATTCCATCATGAACTACATTTCTATCATCAACATTTTTCGGTTCATTTTCGATATATTTTTTGTTATTTGTTGATTTATTATTTTTTTTTGTTTGTTTTAATGTATCGCCCTTATTTTTGAATTGCTACCTAAATTTAAAATCTAAGTAAACGATTCAATAAATATAATTTCTTTAGGGAACATAATAAACCCCCCATCGACGAGCACAGCCGAACCAGTAGGTAGCCGTTCCCTTTCATAAATCAACCCAAGTTAAAGAATCGTTACAGACGACTAAAAGCAAGAGCGTAAGAATACATGTGAATTGAGCAGGGACAATTGTTCTATGAAATGAACAGCACTGCACTCGAAATAGTTTGTAGTTTAAAATAACTGAAAATGTAATTTAAAATAAATGAAAAATCAGCTGAAAACCGGTCTACTGACTTTTCATTTAAATCAAAAGAACTTTTCATTTATTTTTAAATGTTAATAAATAAACTACAAAATCCTTAAAAAATAATGATTTTCATTTATTTCGTTTTTTGAAATTTCAAAAAATTAACTACAAAATCCGTAAGAATAAATGATATTTAGTTTATTTAATTTTTTTAACTGACCTAGAAATCGAAAAGGAATTCTTTTTTTTTTAACAAAACATTTTAAATGAAAATATTAACTGTAAATGAAAATCCGTATTTATATGTAATTTATTTTTTAAATAAACGACAAAAACAGTTGAAAAATATATTTCTTTGTATTTTAACTGAATAATCATTTAAAAATAAATGTACGGATAACTTTTTAAATAAACTATAGTCAGTTACTGTAATAATATTTTCAGTGTATTTTAAATGCAAATAAATGTGTGTATTTGTGCAAATTTGGCAACACAAATTACACGCTGGGCTAGAAAAGTGGTTTTTTGCGTTCCCGTACTAGTGGGCAATTTTGTCATTTTGTGAGAGAATTTTGTGCTTACTCTCATTTTCCCGAACTTTACCCAAAAAGTAAAGAAACACACCTAACATAAGTGTTGTTTTTCCAATTTTTTTACTTTTGCTTCTTTAGTTTTTGTTTTATCATATTTTTTTGCTTTAAATGTAACAGATTTTTCATTTTGCTTGTATTCTCTGCTTATTAGATAAAATATTCATATTGAAGCTGATAGCGTATGAGTAATATTAACCATATTATTGTAATAAGTATACGCACAAAATATGAACGCATTTATTGAAAAAATATACATACATACATATGTATTCAGAAACTAAAATATAAAAATATAAAGCTTTTATTTCCGTGCCCAGGGATGGAAAATCAGATTTTCGTTTCGGTATCAAAAGAATGTTTGAAGAGTGGGTACTTTTTTGACCCTCAGAGTACTAAAATCTATTTTTTCGCTATTTTTATTGTTCCCAAAAAATTATATACCCACTGTAGGAACAGTAATGAGGTAGCATGAGTAACTTTTTTCATTATTGTAAAACCAAAAATAATAAGTTACCTATAATGGTTTATTTTTTATCATTATTTCAAAAATTAATTTTTAGACTCAATATTTGTTCAACTCTTTTAAGGATTGTACAAATCGTCGACCGGCCTGCAAAATGTTACATATATTTTTTAATAGATTTTCAGGAGAGCGAAAAAACTGTTACAAAATCTACTTTTAAGATATTTTATTGGCATCATTTCGCTTCTCAAAATTTGTGCTTTTTACCCCTCAAATGAAGAATTTTAGTTAACCAATTTTGAGGGCTCGCAAGGGTAAAGCGGGATCAGGTAGGTATTTACCGCCTACTACAGTTTTGTTACCCCAACCCTCCTCTACAAATCACCTTTGGACATATTTACTCTACCTTTTGTCTGGGCAAATATAAGTGCGAAAAACCCTTTGGCAAGCATACTTTCCTGTGGTCGTCAAAGAGTTAATGAATTCGTTCTTTGAATTAAAAAAATGCATTAAGTTTCAGGGAATTCATTCCAAAAAGGAATTAATTCTTTAAAGCTGTGTAAAAAAAATAATATTTAATTTCCTCAATTCTACACATTATCCCATACAAAAATTTTAATTAATCCTTATTTAAACGATCCAACGAATTGACTATGAAAAACTGGGCAAGATCTTTTAGTTTTATCCCTTTTTTTCTTGGGCAGTGTTATCTACAAAAATGAATTGAAATAACAAAATTCAAATATTTTTGAATTTTTTTTAACCAAACTGAAGTGAAAAATTAAAATAATATTTTCAATGGGACTAGTGGTAGTTTTAAAGACAAAACTGTGGAAGTTAATTTTCTTTTACTTCCATTTACTTTTCTAACAAATTAAAACTTTGAAAATTTTTCTATGAAATTAATTAATTATTTCATGAAAAATGGGAAATATGCCATAAGTTCTCAATCAAATAAAAACAGGGGAAAATGTGTAAGAGTATCAATTAATGTCGCGGGAGAACTACTGTACTTTTTTAAATCAAATAGTATCAAAAAGGAAAAAGTATGTGATTTAAGTTGTGACTTATTCTTCACTCAAAAGAAATTATATTTATTTAAAGTATATATTAGTAAAAAATTTATACCATACCAAATGTATGCCATCACAACATGGAAAAAAAAATTTTTTTTGAATTTGTTTCATTGTTTTTAAAAAGGACTTGCAACCAACTGTCAATATACACAATAGTTTCCATTTTGTAACATTTTTTTTGTATAAATAAAACATTCCCTTATTTGTAAAAACTTAAACTGTGGCCTACCGTAAAACAACTTGTACTTGCATACAACCTGATCTACTTTATGTCCTATTATCGGTGGTTTTCTGAGTTTGTCCAAAAAGCAACAGGTCATTTCCCCCAAACTAGAACAACCTGTTCTGCTTTGGAACCGGTTCTAGATCCAGTTACAGAACTGGTTGTGTGAAAGTGAAATATTACATTTTGACTCCCAGGCATCAGTTCTAGAATCTCTTCCATGGAACTGGTGGTAAAAAGACCTGTTCTAGAACAGATTCAGAGGTAACCAGTTAATTTTTTTTGCTGGGTATCTGCTTGAAAGAAAACGTATCCGCATATATCGATTATATTTTTTAAATTTATTTTAAATTTTAACGAAAACAGCAGAAAGTTAAATGACCAAATTTATTCACAATAACATATTATAATTCACAATGTTTATTAAGTTGCATCCTTCTGCACAATTAATTTTCCAGTTTCCTACTTAAATACACTTAGCTTCAAAAATAATAAACAAATGCATTTAACAACTTTTGTTTCAAATAAATATAATATGAACATAACGCTTATACGAAATTTAAGTACAATAAGTAAAAACCATATAGCTGAAACAACAACAAACATAAACGTTTTATAATGTGCTAAAACAATATAAACCAACAATAATAAGAATAAGAAAAGCATCAACACCAACAAAAAATCACTTAGCCTTAATGGCTTATGCAATAATGTTCACTCACAATAACCACAACAACAAAAGTACTGAAAATAAGAACTTTTTTTTTTTGTATAAAATCCTATTGCCCAAACCAACATAAAATAGAAGAAAATTATTAACTCCTGCTGCTAACTTACTGTTGCATATACAATAATGCAATGAGGCTGCAGTCTATATAAGTATAAGAATAAAACAAGGAAACTGTAAAGTCAATCTACTAAAATAAAAAATTCAGAGAAGGAAAATCGTAAAAATTGGCGCCACCTTATAGAAATATACCGGTTTAGCTTTATCCGTCGATGTGTCTCTCCCTGTATTCTTGGACAAAATTTGGTATATTATTTTACATTGCCCCAAGCACGAATCCTATTAAGAATGGCTGAAAACGGTGCATGTTTTCACCTAGTCGCCGGAGCAAGGTCTTATTTAAGCTTAAGTGTATTGAACTTAAACCGTATTACACTGATAGAATTTTGTGCATAGTATTAATGAATTTGTTCATTAATCCAATGATTTTTTTCATTGAAAAGTCCCCAAAGAACGTGTTCATTAAATCAATGAAACGTATTCATTAAATGAAAACTAATTGCAAAAAATATATTTTTTTGCGTTACTTTTTTATTTATTGTTTATTTTTATTTTATAATTTTTTTTTGTACATATATTTCTTTCTTGTTTTTATAACGTTTTTGACATCTCCCTGAACTCGACTTGAACCCGCAATCACCAGAATGTAAACATTACCGCGTTACCGATTTATCTAAATAGCCAAAATAAAATGATGTAATTATTTGGACTTTTATATTTAAATAATTTCGGTTTCATTACTGGAACATATATCTATTTTAGTAATTAGCAAATTCAAAACCCTTATAAAAATTATAGCATATCTTACGGGTTAGTTGAAAATATATAATAAAATAATTCATGTAATTAATGAATTTTTCATTAATTCAATGAAAATTTTTTATTAACTCAATGAATTCAGATTAATGAAATCGATTCATTAATAGTATGAACGAAAATTCTATCGGTGCACCAGTATGATGCAATTTTTAGCAATTTACTGCAAGGGAACTGCATAAAAAAGTCAATATGGTCAGCGAAAAAGGTTGCTGACCCAGCAAATTTTTCGTTAACAGGGTGCTTGTAGAAAAATTGCTAAATTCTGCAAAAGTAGTTTTAACACTTAGTCGATTGCAAATGAAAAAAATCTTCCTAAAATTAATAAAACTTTTTATAAATGTTAGTAGACTTGAAAAGACCCAAGAAATTTCGCTGAAAACTTAAATTTAGAAATTGTGCTTTTTGATTCTTTTGAAAATTGTTAGGGAAACTTTGTAATTTATAAAAATGTCCAGATCTAGAAATATATAAAAAATATTATAAATAATTTTCTTAGTCTCTACTACTAAGTTGCGACATCTACGTTTTGTCTATCTGGTTGTTGTCCACGCTATAAATGTATATATCAGCACAATTTTGGTAGCAAAATAAATTATTACAACATTAATATTAAATACGTTTGGGATTTTAGCATATTTAATTCCTTTAATGCCTTTAATGTAGAACCAGTTTGTTGCCGAAAAATTATAACTAAAAATTTTGCTGAAACCACAATATCAGGAAAAAATTTGATGAAAACTATTATACTTTATACACAAGACGTTTTACAAATTTTTTTATCAACTTATTTTTTTGAGGGTATATTATTTTGATGTATGATGGTATGTACAGTTTATCTTTTAATTGGTAAATTAGTGTTTTATGTTAGATTTGAGATCATACAAGTAAATTAAAGAGTATAAAAATTTTAAAAATTCGATAAGGTCAGCATTTAAGGGTTAGTTTTCTGAAATTGCATTAAGATATTATTTCTAGACCTAGAAAAGTAATATCAGGAAGGTTCATCAATATCCGCTCAGGAATATCTGTTATATTAATATGTTTAAAAAAATTCTTACAATTTTTATAGTTTTTAATCTCTAATATGTTCTTAATAAAACTTTAAAGTCCAATTTGTTTAAAAAAATTTTAAAATTGTAGATTTGAAAACAGTGTTTAAAAATTCTGACCTATTTGGCCCTAATTTAAAATGCGTTAGAAAAACACAATATAAAAAAAATACTTCTTATCTGGATTTCTTGGAACTTATAGAATAAACAAAATGTTTTTTGGTAAATGAATGTTCGATATAAGAATGTTTCTGTAGTAGATTAATTCAATAAATTTTAAAATTTTGACCCGAATTTCTTCATTAAGCCAATAACGCCTGACCCCATATTCCTTTGTCCGATTTCGATGAAACTTCATGCTGACATTATTTAAGATATTTGCATTGATATAGTATATATTTTTTTTTAATCTACCATACTTGGGACTTATGTATTAATTGCTGATATAAAACTACTCCTGCATGTTTTTTGAATAAAATATATTCCCAAATTTATTTCCCATCCCGGCTAAAAATCGGCACATATGGATTCATACAGGTTTAATGTATGCTAGTGCTTCTTCATAAACCTGCATGCTTTTCCATACATGGATACATAAATCTCCATACATGCATCCATATATCTTCACTTATGTGCATTAACTAAATTTGAGGTAATATCTACATGTATGTTCATATATGAACATCCATGAACATGCATGAAAATGTATGATCATACATGCAGATATTACCTCAAATTTCGTTAATGCACGTGTTTGAACCCTACGGGGAAAGGGAGCGGTCCCAGATGACACGCAGGATAGGTCCCAAGGGGGCGGAGACCGGTCGCTGATCGGTCTTTTTGTTTGAAAGAGACATATCACTTTAACATGGCGTTGTCATTGGAAATGACCAATTGCCACAGTTTAGACACATTGTGGCAGTAAGGTGGTGTGTCTAAAAATAGCTTTTCAAATAAACTAATAAAAAATTAAGAATTAAAAATAATCTACTTGGCGTCGAAGTAGGGCTCGATAACACAACCTTCTGCTTGTAAGGCAAACGCTCTACCGTCTGAGCTAACGTTGCTTATGCGTGATGGCTGGCTGATGGTTAAGTTATGTTTTTCGTTTCTGTTCAAATAAAAAAGAGAAAGAAAAAACAAACACACACACAGCAAATAAAAAAACATGGCAAAGAAAAAAATAGAAAAGAAAACAACATTAACACACACACAAATATGGTGGAAGTGCCTTGAATATGCCCCCGATTGACCGGTCATGGGATAGGTCCCTTAATGGCAGTTAACTTGTTTTTTTCGTTGGCCAAAATTAAATTAAAAAATCAATTAAAAATTAGAAAATTACCTCAAAACCTCTGATAATATAAATAAAAATTTAAAAAATTCCCCTTAAGTTACAAAGAAAAGTTAAATGAAATACCAATTGTTAAAACTAAAAAAGCTTTAACATTAAAAAAACGTTGAAAATACAAAACTTAAAATTTCTTAGCAAAACATTATAGAAATTTAAAATAAGAGCTAAAATAAGCAAATCGTAAAAAATAAAGTTAAAAATAAATAAAAGAGTAAAATAAATAAAAAAATATTTTTAAAAATATGCCGCGAATTTTGTTTTTATTTCGGTATCGGTCAAGTTTTTTTAAAAGCAACAGTGAAAATAACGGATCAGAAAATACTTAGAAAATTAATTCATTTTCTTTTGTTCATATTTGTACTAATTTAGTAATATGCCTTCGGTTGACCGGTCACGGGATAGGTCCTTGGAGGGCAATTGACTCCTCATTCCCCGTAGGGAACATATATGGATGCAGGTATGATGATTTATGTAACCATGAATGGACATACAAGAATGTTTATGAGCATGCACGAACAAACATTAAACCTGTATGGCTCCATATATAAAGATTTTTACCTGGGATGTAAAACTTCTCATTTCTATTTGAAAATAAACAGTAAGGGTACTTCAAATACCCATATTATAAAATCGTACCTGTACCCCACGGTAGTAGTCATAGAGCACACCTTAGACTATTTGCACCAAGAGGATTTTCCGAATTCCCACTTCCCCAATTTTCCAGACCCATCGCAGTGCAATTTTTCCAAATTTTAAAATTTGTTGACTTTTGAACCTCTTAATACGCCTCTAGAAGGGGGTACATTTAACGCAGCATTTTTTTAGGTACTCCTATCCTTTCCCTGCCTGTACATGAAAACAAATTTTACAACACTGAAAATATTATTACAGTAACTGACTGTAGTTTATTTAAAAAGATATCCCTACATTTATTTTTAAATGATTATTCAGTTAAAATACAAAGAAATATATTTTTTAACTGTTTTTGTCGTTTATTTAAAAAATAAACTACATACAAATACGGATTTTCTGTTACAGTTAATATTTTCATTTAAAATGTTTTGTTAAAAAAATAATTCCTTTTCAATTTCTAGGTCAGTTAAAAAAACGAAATAAACTAAATATCATTTATTCCTACGGATTTTGTAGTTAATTTTTTGAAATTTAAAAAAATAAAATAAATGAAAAATCATTATTTTTTTAAGGATTTTGTAGTTTATTTATTAACTTTTAAAAATAAATGAAAAGTTCTTTTGATTTAAATGAAAAGTCAGTAAACCGGTTTTCAAGTGATTTTTCATTTATTTTAAATTACATTTTCAGTTAATTTAAACTACAAACTATTTTGAGTGAAGGATCTAGTTAGATTTTTACTAAGATTACTCTTTTTTGGGTATTTAGATATCCAATAAGCAGATATGGGTTAAGTGGTCTGCGGCACATCAGCTGCCCCGAAAAATTGTAACAACTCGGCTGTTTCTTAACCGATTTAAGTTTTAATTGCTTCATTGCAAAAAGGATTCACTCCGAACATCGATTCTTTAATGTTTTTGATTCGAATTAGTTTTAAAATATCGCTGTTTTTGAGAAAATTTCCAAAACGTCATATTTTTCCTTGTAATCCATGTTCCAAGCTTCAGGGCCGATGCGGCACGTCTTCCCTGTAACCGAATACACTGTGGAACAAATTCAGGTTAGCAAAAGTTAGGTCGATTCTGAGAGTGAGGGGTGAAAAGAGAGGCTAAATTAGAAGACCCGTATCGCGCCGTTTGCTTATGTTAGTTCGTCAAAATTTATTAGTTACTACATCTGCTCAATTTCAGATTATTTCACATCACTCGTTAATATGCTTAGCTTTTCAAATCATTGTACGTTATTCGATGAATACTGTTTTTTATAGGGACTATAATCATCTTAATGTTAATGCTTTGGAGGAACATATAATCAATACAGATTTTTTCCAGATTTATCAGAGTGGTAACGTTGATAGTCAACTTGATTGTTTTAATTTCCTTTTTACTGATCTTCTGAATTATGTGCCTTTAAGGGAGGTATGTCCTAATATAAGACGTTTATTGGTAATCAATTGGATTCATTTGATGATGTTCTGGATTTTAATAGTTTTGCTTATGCGCCTGATGCTTTTTATTTTCTAATATAACTGTTGCTGGTTTGCACCAAGGCATGCTTAAAATTAAATCTTCCTCTATTGGTAATGATGGTATTTCAATAAAATCCTTAAAAATAGTTTTTCCATATGTTATTGGACATTTATTATATTTTGTGAATAACATTCTTAAACCATCTGTATAAGCATGGTGTGGAGTTATCTGCCGGCAATATGAGACCGATTAGTATTTTATCCTCGCTATCCAAAGTAGTAGAACATGTTATCAATGAGCAAATTATTAAGTTAATATATAATCGGAAATTACTGTACGATTGTCAGTATGGTTTTCGACAGGGTCGTGATAATAATTTGCTCTTAATGGGTTTAACGGAAATGATTAGAAAATGTTGGAATAAAGGGAAAATGAGTATTTTAGTTTCTATTGACATATCTAAGGCATTTGATCAGATAAAGCATTCCTTGGTGGTAAGAAAACTGAATAACAACTTAAATTTTTCTAGATCTGCTTGTCGATTAATGTCTATCTAATGGTAAGCAGTATGTAGATTTCAACGGTTCGAGTTCTTATCTTCTGGATGTTAAGTCAGGAGCACCGCAGGGTTCGGTTGTTGGTCCTATACTATTTAGTGTGTTCTTGAATGACTTTGTTGATTGTGTCTAATGCATACTTATAATTTTACTAAACATCATAAAATTGTTTTTTAAAAACACAAACTATAGAAAATCTGAATCGATATTATGGACAGACAACGTGTAACTGAAAATCATATCCTTAAATCTGAAAAAAAATTTTATAATAATTCAAAATATTATACCAGCGGGCCAACATTTTGCCACTGTCACAATAAAAAAAGCATTAACACGTCTTGTCAAAGATAGAATGAATAAGTGATGGAAAAAAGTAGAACATTTAGAGTAGGTGGAAGATAAAGAATAAATGCAAAAGATTTAACGAGCATTTAAGGAAACATAATAAGCGACCCAATTAGTTAAAGTACAAGAACAATATGTGCTTATGTGGTAAAATGCATATGATGAACCATTAAAAAATAATACAAAAGATGTGATGGTAAAAAAATTGAAAAAAAAACAATTAACAAAAGATGTTATAAGACAATATAACAAAACAAGTATTACAAAAAGTTTTTATTTTTAGAAAAAATTCGATGTTTAAATACTTTAAAATATGCACTACATAAAGACATATATAGAATAACAACGAAAAGTAGGCAATGATATTTTTTAATTTTAAACAACCCTTAAATTATGTTATGATATTTTTATATTTTTATTTAACTGTCGTTTACATATTCATTTATTAATGTCTGACCTTAAGGCATGTGACACTATCATTTACCATCATACATCATCACCCCAATCCAATTAATAAATTCGTTGGAAAAGTCAAATGCAAATTTTAAGATTTCCACAATTTTGTACATATTTACTGTAGTTTGTAAAGTTAAAGTTTTATATCTAGCATCATCATGCAAAGGTTTGTAATCGTAAAACCCAAAAATTAATCAATGATTTACAAGAACAATACGTGTCCATTAAGTTTTAAATATTTTCAAATATTTTGCTTACATAAAGAAAGCAAACTAAACAAAAAGGTATAAATTAAAAAATATAGAAAAATATAAGTAATACATGTTGTTGTTTAATATATAATCTAAAGTGGGCTGAAGCAGTTAGATTCAGAAATCCACACCCTCATGTTTAATATAAAATCATAACCTCTTTTTAAAAGAATGAAATTACTCTTATACTCAGAGAATTATTTCGGCAAAATTAACTGGATTTATAGTTAAAAAAGTGTAAACTGCAACTGCACTTGAATTAACTACTATTTCAGTTATTTTGAATTGCAATTAAAAATAAACATAAAATAACTGCAATATGAAATAATTATACCCTACACCACCACGTGGAGAGGGTATAATAAGTTTGTGCTGATGTTTGTAACACCAAAAAATATTGGACCTTATAGTATACCGATCGACTCAGAATCATTTTTTATTTCGATTTAACTATGGCCGTCCGTCCGTCTGTGCGTCTGTCCGTCTCTCTGTCTGTCCATGCATTCTTGTGCGCCCTCTAAAGATCGCAAATATTAAGATATTTTGATGAAATTTGGCACACCGTCTTACGTCGGCCCAGGGATTTTGATTTTGGTTAAAATCGGTCCATGTTTAGACCTACGGCCCATATAAGGGTCCCTCCAAAATTGAGTTGTTTACACTCGGCGCGTCGCATATAGAAACATATTTCAATAAAATTTGTTTCGCTCACTCACATGGTCCCAAGGACAGAGCCTATTGATTCTAGATAGGATCGGTCCATATTTGGACCTATCGCCCATATGGGCTATATTTTCGATTTTCTCTTCTTTTATCATTTTATAGAAAATTTTGACACAAGTCCATCTTAAGGGGGTTTTTGTTTTCGAATTGTTTTTATATTTTATTTGGCTGGAGCATACTTTTCTCTATATGCTCCGAAAATTTGAATAAAAAATTCGAAGAAATTAAATTTTTTCATGTTTTTTGTAAAATATGTTTTAGTCCCAAAGTAATACTATATGTGGTAAATTTGTGTGTAACACTTTTTGTTTGCATTTTTATTAACTTATTTTTTATTAAAAATCGTATATATTATAACAGGGCAGAATAAAAAGATAAAAACTACATCAAAAGATAAAAAATTGCACGCAGTTTTCAAAGAAAAGCCAATGACGATTCCTTGATGGATGTTGAAGACACGTCATATGGGGCAGGTGCTGATGGCTTAATATAAGTTATAAAAGTAATCAATATATATACAAATGGGGAAGTAAATACGAAATAAATTAAAAACTGTACAAAATTATAGCATTTTTACATAATAATATGAGTAGCATTATGTATAATTATATATCTACCATCTTTTTTAAGACTATTAGGTTTAATATATTAAATACCCATTAACCGATTCGTCCCAAATTTGGTAGACATGTAGTAAGGTAAGAGATATAACTTTTCTTCATTTACAATTTTTTGAAATTTTGCTGTTTTCTTAGCTTAAAATTAATTTTAGGCTTCAAACGCGTTTTTCTCACAGCCATGAGTTCAAAATCGGCTGCCACTGTACAGCCAAGGTGGGTTAACCGATTTCGATCCGGTTTTTTTCTTTCGTAGTCAATAAAAAACTCTAGTCCTTATCGTGGCCCTTTTTTTAAATTTCAGTCAAATAAATTTTATATTCCCAATTAAAATTGTTTTTTCTTGCCTTTTTTGGAATTTTCAAATTTGTGGCAACTTTGTTAAAAAAATTTTTTAAAAATAAAAATCGGGCCACGATAAGGACTAGAGAATTTATCTGGTATTAAGAATCACTTTACATTTTTATTTTCCAATAATTAATGAAGGCAGTACAGTAGAGCGTACCACCTTACAGGCAAAAAAAAAAGTGCGCCGTACACCCTCCAATATGAAGTATTTTTGCAAGGAGGTTTAAAAAAAATTTTTTTATTTTTTTTTGCCGAACGTAGGGGTCGCCATTTTACATTTTTCATTATATCTTTGGCATTTACAGTCGGATCTTAAAGTATGATACATCGATATTTTTCTGTCGAGGAGACCAGTGTTTTGCTCTAAGGGCATTTTGAGCTCAAGTATCCCGTTCTAGTAGTTACCCACCAGATCTCAATTGCTCCAACGTTAATGTACAACCCTAATGTCAGAAAATTAAAGCTCGCAAAAAATTATTAAACTTTTGCAAAGGAAGTTTTTCGCTAAAGCCAGTAGAAATTTTTTTCATATATTGGTTGCCGAACGTAGGGGTCGCATTTTTAAATTTTTTTTAATTGGATTTTTACTATATAGCAAAACACTGGTCTCCTCGAGTCAAAAAAATCGATATATCACACTTTAAAATCCGATTTTAAATGCCAAAGCTATAACAAAAAATTAAAAAAGGCGACCCCTACGTTCAGCAAAAAAATTTTTTTTTTTTTAAATCGCCTTCCAAAAATACTTCATATTAGAGGGTGTACGGCGAACTTTTTGTTTTGAGGTACGGTCTACTGTACAGTGGTAACCGATTTTGCCTTTTTTAAAAAAGGCTAATAATGAAGTGGTAACCCTGGCGAGTTTGGTGGGAGAAATTTAAAACTAATATTTTTTAAAAATATTACAATAATATATGTTTTAAATAAAAAAATAATATAGTAAAAATATTTTTATTTGAATTTTTAACAACGGTTTAAATATGCCCCTTAAAATTCTGTTGTTACAGTATTTAACCCCCTTAACCCATTCGAATTTCGGATCCAAACATTAGTTGGCTTTTAACCAGACTGGTGTAGGGTATTATATAGTCGGCATGCCCGACTTTAACTTTTTTACTCGTTTTAAATACATTTCCAGTATATACTATCTTTAACTGAATCTGAAGTTAATTTTGCTGACATAATTCCTTTAGTGTATATCACAATACCATGGCGAGTACTCGTTTACTCGAACTATTGTGAATTCCGCTATTTTAAAATATAATTAATACAATTTTAGATACACTCTCGGAAGTTTATGTAAATTCATGTTATGCTATAAATGCATATTTTGCCATAGTTTTTTTTGCGTATTTAGGTAATATATGTACATATGTTTTTTCATATTTTGCTAAAAACGTTTTAAGCATAATTTTTGACACTTTCCAAAATCCTTTTTTTTTGCACACTTTATATATTTTTTATATGTAAAAAATATTTTTCAAGTTTATAAATATTTTTGAAATCTCTTTGTATCACGAAAACGTATTTGAAACAAATAATACCAAAATGTAATCGATAATATTGAAAAAGTTGAAAAAACCAATACTAAATGCATATTTCTAAAATTCGAAATGCATATTTCTCGATTTTGAATGCATATTTAAGTAATTTATGTACATTACACACGATTACACCTGTATGAACTTCCGAGCCCTGCACATTACATTTGAGTCAGAGCTTCGAAGAATTAATTCCCTAATTCAATTTTTTTGAACTGAATTTATATTTTGGGAATGAATTCCCTGACCAAACTTAAGGAATTGAATGAATTCCTTTTTTTTTCATTCGATTTATATTAAAGGAATTCATTCATTTTTTTCTAATGCCTTCATAAAATTTTATGAATTCATTCAACAAGGTAAAGGAATTCATTCAATTCTAGTTAATTCAACTTTTGGCTAAGGAATTCATTCAACTGGGCACTTAATTCAACTTTTGATCAAGGAATTCATTCAATTCTAGTTAATTCAACTTTTGGTCAAGGAATTCATTCAATTCTAGTTAAATCAACTTTTGGTCAAGGACTTCAGTCAAGTTCAACTTTTGGTCAAGGAATTCATTCAATTCTAGTTAATTCTACTTTTAGTCAAGGAATTCATTCAATTCTAGTTAATTCAACTTTTAGTCAAGGAATTAAATTTATTTCGTTTAATTTCTTACGAATTGAAACTTAATTCAGGGAATTAAACGAAAAAAATTTAATTCCTTGACTAAAAGTTGAATTAACTAGAATTGAATGAATTCCTTGACTAAAAGTTGAATTAACTAGAATTGAATGAATTCCTTGACCAAAAGTTGCTTTAACTAGAATTGAATGAATTCCTTGACTTCAAATTGAATTAAATAGTGTTGAATGAATTCTTTAGTGAATGAATTATTTAATTTTAATTCTTTACGCTTTGGTCATTCTATAAATTTGAATTCTTTGAATCCATTCACAGGAATTAATTCCTGCTTATGTCTTATTGATGAATTCATTCCTTGAATTAAAGAATTGAATTAAATTTTTGGGAATTCATTCCAAAAAGGAATTAATTATTTAAAGCTCTGATTTGAGTACTTCTCCTATTTAACACTTTTCAAGACTGGATCCAAAGGAACCTAAAAGGGTTTTCTCCATGATTTACACCTAAGTAGAATGTTAAAACCCTCATCTTATTTGTTAAAATTTTGAAAAATTTTACAATTCAACAAAAAATAAATATAAACCAACATACACCCTCCAACTGTAGTACATGAAAAAACAACAGGTTAAAAATTTTTTGGTTTTAGATTTTTAAATCAAATAGCCAAAGGGTAAGTTTATAAACCAACCACTATTTCCTTAATGATTCTTGTTACCCATTCACATCGCTAGAACTATTTTGAAAATCAAATACGACCACTAATAATTCAATTATTGCTTACATCTTTTCTACTAAATAAACTCATAATATAAAAAGTTTATGTAAATCAATGGAAACTAAATTAGTGATTGATTTAGATTCATATTAAATTTAAGATTCTACATCAGTAATCAAAGTTCCGCAATTTGTATTTATAGAATTATGTATGTTCTTAGATTTTTTTTTATTTATTGGGTTTAAAAAAAATTTAAATTTTTGATGGCACATCCATGCTGCTTTACTTACTTATAACTAGGCCAACCAAAAAGAAGCCAGAGCATGTTTTTTATTTTAAAAGATAGAACAAGTTAAATTAAATACAAGTTCTGATCTTAAAAATATAAGAATTTTAAGCTATATTTGTTAGAGCTTTTTTCTGCTTATTTCATCTAAATTTGCTTGTTTTTGCTTATTTTGTAGATATTGGCTTATTTTTGCTATTTTCTTTAAAAATTAAGCATATTTGAGCTTTTTTATGCGAAAATAG
The DNA here is from genome assembly GCA_949987735.1 of Leucophora obtusa. NCBI lineage: Eukaryota > Metazoa > Arthropoda > Insecta > Diptera > Anthomyiidae > Leucophora > Leucophora obtusa. Next base: position 306,267,499 of record OX465295.1, read on the forward strand.
AGCATATTTTAGCTTTTTTTCATAAAATCAGTAGTTTTAAAAATTATTTTAAGTCGACATAAATTTTTTATTTAAAATTTGTTTTTTAACATTTATTTTAAATTAAATTTTTTTTTTGTTAAAATAAACTTTTAATTTTTCCAGCCTGAATTGTAATAGTACAAATATGACAATGACGATTTCCTTAGGCAAAAATGAAATCGGGATAGGGACATGCCTTAATAGTTAATTCTTTTAATGCAATTGATGTATTTCCCGATGAAAATAAATTTAAGAATGTGACAACTTTGTCTGATTCCTGTAGTTCCAAGAAATATAGCATTGTAATAATTAAAAAATTTCTATTTTATGAGGATTTCAATGAAGAAATAATGAAGTTTAAGGACTTATTTTTGCATTTTAACTGCTTATTTTACTGTTTTTTGGAGCGTTTTTTAAGAGCTTAAAACATTGCTTTTAGAGCTTTTTTTGGTTGCCCTACTTATAACCTTAGACATAAGAACCCAGTGTAGAAAATCATTACCAGATATGTGGTTATGTAACTACATACTTGGTAATGGTAACTAGGTACTTTTGTTATTACATTTCTTATTACCTTTATATGGCGATGTCGCGAAAAATAATGAGTTGTCGTTACACACCAGCATACGAAAAATCAAAAAATATATCGTTACCTATGTGCTTACCAGTACTGACAAAAATAATGAGTCTAAAAATAGATTTTATAAAAAATAAATTATATAAAAAAAAATATTTTTTATTGTATTTTTTTTTTTTTTTTAAATTTGCTGGTGCGGGAATCGAACCTGGGTCTACAGATTGCCAGTCAACAGCTCTACCATCTGAGCTATATCGACATGTAATATTTAATAGATAAAAACACAATTGACCTGCTGCACACAAGTAAGCTTACTCGCCAACATACAAAAAATCAAGAAATATGTGGTTACATATATCCTTACCAGTGTTTAAAAATATTGAGTCTAAAAATAGATTTCAAATAATTTTCAAAAAAATCTAAAAAATTATTTTCTTTTTGAAATAATGATAAAAATAAGTCATTATCAGTAACTTATTATTATATGTTTTAAAATAATACAGAAGGTAAGTGGGTGTCATTACTGGTAGTCCAAAAAATAATGATATGTCATTACCGTTTCTACACTGGGAAACTTAAAGTCTTTCGCGTCCATCAATATGAATAAGGACCAGGAAAGTTAGAGCCGATCAAAATCAAAAAATTTATTAAAAAAATACTCAAATTTGCAATTGATTGTAAATTTCAAAAGTTGTTTCATATATCGTCGCTGCTTCTCACAATTTATTTGGAACTTTGCCCATATATTTTTGTATCTTTGGTACCATTTTTTGGTACTTTTTAGTTGTTGCAGAAACGTGCCAATTTTATTCATTTTTATTAATCTTTGCTCAGTTTAAGCGGACACGTTCTTCGATATTCCTGCTATTTCGGGTTCTGTCGGGATTTTTCCAAAAAACTATTTTTTGCATTACGGTGGCAACTCTACAAGTCAAATGTGGGTAATATGGGTATCAAACTTCATATTTTTCAGAGTGCTTTACGGTTATCAAAGAAATCGATTTCGGATTATATACACTCAAAATAGTTTGTAGTTTAAATTAACTGAAAATGTAATTTAAAATAAATGAAAAATCACTTGAAAACCGGTCTACTGACTTTTCATTTAAGTCAAAAGAACGTTTCATTTATTTTTAAATGTTAATAAATAAACTACAAAATACTTAAAAAATAATGATTTTTCATTTATTTCCATTTTTTAAATTTCAAAAAATTAACTACAAAATCCGTAAGAATAAATGATATTTAGTTTATTTCGTTTTTTTAACTGACCTAGAAATCGAAAAGGAATTCCTTTTTTTACAAAACATTTTAAATGAAAATATTAACTGTAACAGAAAATCCGTATTTATTTGTAGTTTATTTTTTAAATAAACGACAAAATCAGTTAAAAAATATATTTCTTTGTATTTTAACTATATAATCATTTAAAAATAAATGTACGGATAACTTTTTAAATAAACTACAGTCAGTTACTGTAATAATATTTTCAGTGTAATTCTTTTATGAAATTCATTTTGTGTGTTTTTGTTTATTATACCCTACAGCACTACGTGGAGAGGGTATTATAAGTTTGTGCTTATGTTTGTAACACCAAAAAATATTGGTCCTAGATCCACCTTATAGTACACCGATCGGCTCAGAATTTTTTTTTATTTCGATTTAACGATGTCCGTCTGTCTGTCCATGCATTCTTGTACACACTCTACAGGTCGCAAATATTAAGATATTTTGACGAAATTTGGTACACCGACTTACGTATTTCAATGAAATTTGGTACACAGACCTATGTCGTCCTAAGAATGGAGCCTATTGGCTGAAATCGGTCCATTTTAGGCTTTGTGCCCATATAAGGGTACCCCTCAAAATTGTCTTTTTTAAACGCTGCAAGTCGCAAATACGGAGATATTTCAATGAAATTTGGTACACAGACCTATTTCAACCCAAAGAAAAAGCCTATTAATTCTAGATGGGATCGGTCCATATTTGGACCTATCGCCCATATGGGCTATATTTTCGATTTTCTCTTCTTTTATGATTTTATAGAAAATTTTGACATAAGTCCGTTTTAAGCCATTAAAATTTCGGATCCAAACATTAGTTGGCTTTAAGTCAGACTGGTGTAGGGTATTATATAGTCGGCATACCCGACTTTAACCTTTTACTCGTTTTTCATATGTTCGCTATACAAATTTTTATTTTTCAATGGATTTCTCCGAAATTTATTAAACTTGATTCTCATTCCCCGGGCTCAGTCCCCAAATACTTTTCATTGGTGGTAAGTACCCCACTTTTACGCCCACCTTTTCTTTAAAAATATCAATATGTTTGGTACACATGATCCCGATATGCTGGCCAGGCCGCCATATAATTTTCATTGAATACGCCCACTTTTATGCCTACTTTTTTAAAATAATAATAATTTGTTATATAACAATGAATGTTAGCTATGGAAGTTTTTATTTTCCAATGGATTTTATTCAGTGATTACGGGCAGCTTCTATACTGGGCATATGCAGTCTATAAGCTGTCTATAGTTGCCATAAGATTAATACGAGTTGCGATTTGAGCTGAACCGTTCTTTATTAAATTCTTCATATAAATGATACTAACAAAAAGTATTCTGTTCCCTTTAAATAAACTCAAGTCCATTTGATATAAAAGTTCTTATAAAAACTTTCCACAACACTAAAAGTTTAAGTAAACTTGTAATATTTACAAAAACCTTTATGCAAACTTTAGAAGTTAATAAAATAGATACTATAAGACATTTTCATATAAAGGAAATCAAAACTATTGTTGCAATAAATGACATGTATGACATTTTGGTTTTGAAGGAAAACGTTAGAATTTAATACATGTAAAATTTATTAATTTACATGCAAATTATTCAATTATTTAGCAAACATGTTAATGTTCAAAAAAGTATTAATATAATAATTTTAATCAAATTAAACACCCAAATTTTTTTTAAAAATTGCACTGTTATTGCTTTTTATTTTAATGTAAAAATATTCAAACAATAACAAATCATTTAAGGTGCAGTTTTGTATAATATGCCCCTATGGTATTGTTAGGCTTTTTTAGTAAACGTTGCAATCTAAAGTTCTCCATTTAGCCTATTGTGTGGCAAAATGCTTAAATTGTTGCAAATGACATATTGGCGCTTTGGTTTGGGATAGTAACTCGATTATGATTATTTTATTTTTTTGTGTATTTTTGTCTCATATGTACAACGACAAACCACAAGTAACTCCTTGCATTTAGCGTACACTTTGTATCATAAGTATAAATATTGTACTACTTTAGCAAGTTTTTAAAAGTTGGTGTAGTTGTATTGCGGCTCAAAGTTTGACTTGTTTCAGCAAACTCAAGATAAATACCTTACTTGTATGAGATTCTATTTGTTTACCAATTAAGGAGGGTAAATACTGTAACAAGAGAATTTTAAGGGGCATATTTAAACGGTTGTCAAAAATTCAAATAACAATATTTTTACTATATTATTTTTTTATTGAAAATATATGTTATTGAAGTATTTTCAAAAAATTATAGTTTTAAATTTCTCCAAACAAAATCGCCAGGGTTGCCACTTCATTATTAGCCTTTTTTAAAAAAGGCAAAATCGGCTGCCACTGTACAGTCTTCAGTAATTATTGGAAAATAAAAATGTAAAGTGATTCTTAATACCAGATAAATTCTCTAGTCTTTATCGTGGCCCGCTTTTTACTTTTAAAATTTTTTTTTAAACAAAGTTGTCACACAAACTTGAAATATCCAAAAAAGGCAAGAAAAAACAATTTTACTTGGGAATATAAAATTTATTTGACCGAAATTCAAAAAAAAGTGCCGCGATAAGGACTACAGTTTTTTGTTGACTACGAAAGAAAAAAACCGAATCGAAATCGGTTAACCCATCTTGGCTGTACAGTGGCAGCCGATTTTGAACTTATGGTTGTGAGAAAAATGCGTTTGAAGTCTTAAGTTAATTTTAAGATAAGAAAACAGCAAAATTAAAAAAATTGTGAAATATATATCTCCTAGCTTACTACATGTCCACCAAATTTGGAATGAATCGGTTAATGGGTTTTTGATATATTAAACCTAATAGTCTTAAAAATGAAGCTAGATATATTATTATACATAATGCTACTCATATTAATTTATAAAAATGCTATAATTTTGTACATTTTTTAATTTATTTCGTATTTTTTCCCATTTTTATATATATTGATTACTTTTATAACTTATATTAAGCCATCAGCACCTGCCCCATATGACGTGTCTCCAACATCCATCAAGGAATTGGCTTTTCTTTGAAAACTACGTGCAATTCTTACATCTTTTGATGTAGTTTTTATCTTTTTATTCTGCCCTGTTATAATATATACGATTTCTAATAAAAATAAGTTAACAAAAATTCAAACAAAAAGTGTTACACACAAATTTACCACATAGAGTATTACTTTGAGACTAAAACATATTTTACAAAAAAACATGTGAAAATTTAATTTATTCGGATTTTTTATTGAAATTTTCGAAACATACAGAGAAAAGAATGCTCCATCCAAATAAAATATAAAAAAATTTCGAAAACAAAATGTTTCCTAGAGTCGATACCCGCCCCCCCCCCCCTTAATGCAATTAACATTTGTAGTTTAAATTAACTTAAAATGTAATTTAAAATAAATGAAAAATCACTTGAAAACCGGTCTACTAACTTTTCATTTAAATCAAAAAAACTTTTCATTTATTTTTAAATGTTAATAAATTAACTACAAAATCCTTAAAAAATAATGATTTTTCATTTATTTCTTTTTTTTAATTTTCAGAAAATTAACTACAAAATCCGTAAGAATAAATGATTTTTATTTCGTTTTTTGAATTGACCTAGAAATCTAAAAAGGTTTCTTTTTTTAACAAAACTTTTTTAATGAAAATATTAACTGTAACAGAAAATCCGTATTTATATGTAGTTTATTTTTTAAATAAATGACAAAAGAATTTGAAAAATATATTTCTTTTCTTTTTAGCTGTATAATTATTTAAAAACGAGTAAAAAGGTTAAAGTCGGGCATGCCGACTATACAATACCCTACACCAGTCTGGGTAAAAGCCAACTAATGTTTGGATCCGAAATTCGAATGGGTTAAAATGGGGCTTGTGTCAAAATTTTCTATAATGTGAGTCAGCGCACCAAATTTCTTTAAAATATTTTAGTATTTGCGATCTGCAGTTTATAACCAAACCAATGTTGTGGGGACCCTTATATGGGCACTAGGTCTAAACATGGACCGATGTTCACCAAAATCAATAGGCTTCGTCCTTGGGCCAAAATAGGTCTGTGTACCAGATTTCATCAAAATATCTTAATATTTGCGACCTGTGAGTCAGCGCACCAAATTTCTTTAAAATATTTTAGTATTTGCGATCTGCAGTTTATAACCAAACCAATTTTGTGAGGACCCTTATATGGGCACTAGGTCTAAACATAGACCGATGTTCACCAAAATCAATAGGCTTCGTCCTTGGGCTGATATAGTCGGTATACCAAATTTCATCAAAATATCTTAATATTTGCGACCTGCAGCGTATAAACAATATAATTTTGGTAGGACCCTTATATGGGCACTAGGTCTAAACATGGACCGATGTTCACCAAAATCAATAGGCTTCTAAGCCGATCGGTATACTATAAGGTGGGTCTAGGACCAATATTTTTTGGTGTTACAAACATCAGCACAAACTTATAATACCCTGACCACATAGTGGTGTAAGGTATAATAAATGTACGGAAAACTTTTTAAATAAACTACAGTCAGTTACTGTAATAATATTTTCAGTGTGGCGTACTTTATTTTTCGACCAATGGTACAGATTTTTCGCTAAATTTCTTTAAATCTTGGCGGTTGTCCATTCAGTTTTTTATATAAAATTTTTTTCAAATTCAATTAAGTAATATGAATTCTTTTGTATTAAAATGTAAGCACAGGACGTGTGGCCATATTTACGATATAAATGTGATGTGCTAATCTTGATATTTAAACCATTACTTAGCGTCTTATATAGGTTTGTATGGTTTTTTGCTATTTCAGCGACTTTAGTCGCCGAATGTACAATCGATCTCAATAAATGTAATTCCTTAAGGCTTCATTAGTCTAATCGTAAAGTAAAAAAATGTATCTGTAATCAATTCAATGTATTACTTAAAATAATATAGAAATATATTTTTATCTTTTTTCTATGCATTGAAACTGTTGTTAAGTAAAATCGTAAAAAAGTTCTGTTGAAAATAGAAATTTTTTATTTTATTACTTGAAATTTAATTCTATGCACAAGAAAAAGATAAAAAATACAATATTTTTATTTTTTATACTCTTTTATTCATTATGAGAATGATACGTTACTTTTTTTAGGATACTTCCAAACTAATTTGGGCTTTAGTAAGGAAGCAATTGAAAGGAAAATATTTCAATAAAAAAAATGTATTCATATATAGCGGCTAGGGTATTTAATTAATCGACATTTTAATTTAATCGATTAATCGTTCAAATAATTATTCAAGTTTTTTTCTTAACCGATTAATCGAATAAAATTTTAAAATTAATCGATTAATCGAAAAAATCTTATGTAAAATAGTATACATACATTTGTTGTATTTTTAATAATTTTATTTAAAAAAAAGAACAAAAAGAGTTTCGGAAACTCTTCTAAAATTCATAAAAATAAAAAATGCTATAATTGAGATCATATTTTATCAAAATTTTTATTACTTATGTCCTCTCTGTAATATATTAAAATTTTATGCAAATCGAGGAGAACCACACCGCAGCCCTTTCTTTAAATTTATCATTTTATAAAAATTAGCCAGACGTTCATATATTATACATAGCGCTCTATAATACCTTCAATGAGAAGAAGAATAGAACAACTCGTAGATTAATTTGTATCTATTTCGTATGCATTCAACTCATAAAACACCTAAATGTAGAGAGACATTCTATTGAGAATTCATTTTCCCTCCACGTTTACGTCCCTCCATTCCTTTATTTGATTTTAGCAACTATTTCGCAGGGAATTAAAAAAAAAACTTTGTGATTAATTTTTACAAATTTGTTTCTAGCAGAGTTAGCTGAATTCGGCTCTGAAAAGCTCATACGTATAATAGGTTATTTAGTTCTCATTAAACATTATTTAGAACTCATAAATACTAATTTTGACTATAATCTTGTTAACAACTTATTTGTAAATTTCTTTGTTTTACTTTTCAAATTAAAAACACCTGGATATGTTTATTTGTCTTTTAATTTGCCATTTATTAATTCGAATTCTATGGCTTGGGATAATATCCTTTGCTAAAAGATATTATAAATGCAGAGTGCTCACTACTTTGGAAGATGACAAAGCAAACTGTTGAATTTTTTGTTTTTTCTTTGATATTTAAGATGTTTTTTTTACAGTTTTTTAAATAAGTTTTAATAAAATCCCATTATTAATTATTAATCGATTAATCGTATTAAATTATTCGAATTATTCGTTATTCGAAATATGGCCATTTTAAATTATTCTAACAATTTTTGAGCAAAATTGTTCGATTAATCGAATAACGATTAATCGGCTGAATACCCTAATCACGATTTTTCAAAAATTTTGTATGGCAGCATAGCGTTCCAAGATGTCCCCAAAGTCCAACTTTACGTATAATATGGGATCCCTCTAAAAACTGTTCTTGCAAAATTTAAAGCGAAAAAGTTTCCATTTGCAAATGTTATCGCAATAAATGCAATTTTTACAAAGGATTGTATCGTACTAAGGACATTTTAAGATACTATGTAAAATAATTTTTCAGGTATATTAAAAACTGCATTTTTTGAATTTTTTTTTGTATTTTCTACTATAAACCGCCATAGCTTTAACTACTCCTGCATAAAGAAATTCACGCGAACGAATTTGAATAGCTCAAATATCAGGTTATGTGTAACCAAAACACCGTTAATGTGGCCTCAAACAAAAACCACTTTTTTTTTGACCCGAAATATTAAAAGTTTTTAGGAATTGCCCATATTCCACATGCCAGATTTAATTTTTTTTTACTTGTTTTCATCTTTCATTATAATACTAGCGGGCGCAGCCCGCTACGTTGTTAGCGTGCCTTAAAGTTTACAATTTTTTACGACAATTTTTTTTAAATTCGCTTTTTATTTAAAGTACAGTTTTTATATAGTAAAAGCCTTCACCCAGTCACCACAAATAAATAATTCTGCACAACAATGGGTTTAAAATAAATAAATATTTGATCACTTTTTCTCATGAAAGTGGATTGTTAGTAATGAATCCATAATAAATTGCAATATACGTGTGTATGTTAAGATAATTTGGTAAAGTGCGAGCTTAGGTAGATAGACCCGTAAGTAGTTTTGTTCATTTGTGTTTTGAATGAAAATAAATAACGTAAAGCAGGGTTGTTACCGTGCCTTAAAGTTTTTTTTTTTAATTCCAGTTTATGTAAAGGTAGATCTGGCAATTCAAGTAAATTCACAAATTCAGTTGGAAAATTTACTGCGTCGGTTTCTTCCACCTGTGTTTCGTTACATGAAGTTTAAATATCGGAATATATAAGTTCCATTCCTTTTCTAAGGTTTTTTCTCTTTTAGAAAATTTGTTTAACTTTTTCGAGAGTATGTTTCAATGCTACATAAGTTTCATATTCCGTGAATAGTGTTTGAACAGGTAATTCCCTCTTCCAATCCATTTGCATTGTCTATAATTTCAATTCCACTCGTTCAACGTTTATATCCATTTCGTTCCACTTGTGTAGTGTTTCAATTCCACTCGTTTCCTATTTAGTTTCTTAATTTTAGTGTTCCATATACACTTGTTCTTTAAGTTTTAGGTTTCTAGCTAAAGACGCAGACGTTAAGAGGGGGAGCAATTTTCCCCTTTTGAACCACCATTTTTACCACGTTCCTGTCCAAAGTCCCAGAGATGCCTTGTCGATAAGTTAGCGCATACTCCAAGGAAAACATATTATATATTACAGGTTTCTAGCCGAAGGGTTCGGTTAGGCCATCAAGGGGGAGAATTATTCCGTTTTTACCCCTCCCGGTAGGAATTTCCAAAAATTCCGTCTTAGAGGACGTCTGCGTTGGAGGAGGAACCTACTACATGCATAATTTTAGGTCTCTATATCCAGCAGTTTGGCCAGGCTATCAAAGGGAAGTTTTTTCCCTTTTTACCCCTAACGGTATGAATTTCCAAAAATACCGTCTTAGGGGACGTCAACGTTGGAGAAGGAACCCAAATACCGAATTTAAGCTCCCTAGATCCAGCAGTTTGGCCAGGCTGTTAAGGGGGAGACTTTTCCTGTTTTTGACCCTACCTGTGGAAATTTCCAAAAATCTCATCTTAGCGGATGTCTACAATAGAGGAGGAACTTTAATACCAAATTTCAACTTCCTACCTCCAGCGGTTTGGGCAGGCCTTTAAGCGGCACTTTTCGCTTCATTAATCCCCATTTTTGCAATGTCCTTGCCCAAAAAGCACCTTCCCGGTAAGTGAGCCCATACTCCAAGTAACATATGTTTTACATTTCAGGTTTCTAGCCAACTTTTACTATTTGTGCCCCTCTGGGTAGGAATTTCCGAAAATCCATCGACAGGGAATTTCAGCTTCCTAGTTCCAGCAGTTTGAGCAGGCTGTCAAGGGGGACACTTTTTCTTTTTTTGTCCCTTCCAAAACTCAAAAAAGGATCTTTCTAATAAGTTAGCCCTTACTCCAGGGACCCACATTTTAAGTTTCAGGTTTCTAGCCGAAGGGGTTTTTACAGGCCCCCAAGGTGAGGCTTTTCTTCTTTTTGCCCCTCCCTTTAGGAATTTACAAAAATTCCATCTTCGCGGCTATCTGCGATGGATGAGGAACATTCATACCAAATTTCAACTGCATTGCCTAAGCGATTTGGGCAGGCCGTTAGTGGGGACATTTTTCCCTTTCAACCACCATTTTTACTATGTTCCTGTTCCAAAATAGAAAAATTACGTTACCGGGGAGTTAGTCCTACTCCAAGAAATACATATTTAAAATTTTACGTTGGCCAAAAGGGATTGGGCAGGCCGTCAAGGAGCAGACTTTTCCCCTTATTTCCCCTCCCGATAGGAATTTCAAAAATTCCGTCTAAGCGGACGCCTACACAGAAGGAAGAACTTACATTCCGAATTTGCTTTTGGGATATCCTATAGGGAATTAGTGGATGTCTACTAACCTTTATACCAAATTTCAACTTCTTACCTCCAGGGGTTTGGGCAGGCACTTTTCCAATTTGTGAGACTGTTTATTGGGTGACTTTTCCCCTTTTTGCCCGTTCCGGTAGGAATTTCCAAAAATCCCGTCTTAGCGCATGTCTATGCCGAATATCAAGAAACCTTGTTTTAGTGGAGATATCCGTGGGGGGAGGAAAAAAAGTAGTTTTTTTTGAAATTATACATATATTATTTTAAATGGTACTTTTTGGAAAAACGAAATTTTTTGGAAAAAGATACTTTGTTTTTACAAAGTACTTCATTTGTACTTTTTTTAGAAAAGGTATTTTTTTTTAAAAAAGGTATTTTTTTTGGAAAAATGTATTTTTTTTGGAAAAATGTATGTTTTTTGGAAAAAGGTACCTTTTTTGGAAAAGGTACTTCTTTTGCAAAAGGAACATTTTTTTAGAAAAAGGTACTTTTTTTGGGAAAAATACTTTTTTTTGGAAAAGGTACTTTTTTTGAAAAAGGTATTTTTTTGGAAAAATGTATGTTTTTTGGAAAAAGGAAAATTTTTTTAGAAAAAGGTACTTTTTTGGGAAAAGGTACTTTTTTTTGGAAAAGGTACTTTTTTTGGAAAAGGTATTTTTTTGGAAAAATGTATGTTTTGTAAGAAACGTTACTTTTTTTGGAAAAGGTACTTTTTTTTTGGAAAAGGTAAATTTTTTTAGAAAAAGGTACATTTTTTGGAAAAAGGTACTTTTTTTTGAAAAAGGTACTTTTTTTTGGAAAAAGGTACTTTTTTTGGAAAAAGGAATTTTTTTTGGAAAAAGGTAGTTTTTTTGAAAAAGGTCCTTTTTTGGAAAAAGGTACGTTTTTTGGAAAAAGGTACTTTTTTTGGAAAAACGAACTTTTTTTGGAAAAAGGTACTTTTTTTGGAAAAACGTACTTTTTTTGGAAAAACGTACTGTTTTTGGAAAAAGGTACTTTTTTGGAAAAAGGTACTTTTTTTTGGAAAAAGGTACTTTTTTTGGAAAAAGGTACTTTTTTTTGGAAAAAGGTACTTTTTTTGGAAAAAGGTAGTTTTTTTGGAAAAAGGTATTTTTTTGGGAAAAGGTACTTTTTTTGGAAAAAGGTACTTTTTTTGGAAAAGGTACTTTTTTTGGAAAAAGGTACTTTTTTTGGAAAAAGGTACTTTTTTTGGAAAAAAGTACTTTTTTTGGAAAAAAGTACTTTTTTGGAAAAAGGTACTTTTTTTGGAAAAAGGTACTTTTTTGGAAAAAGGTACTTTTTTTGTCCCCTTTTTGCCCCTCCCGATAAGAATTTCCAAAAATGCCGTCTGAACGGACGTCTACACCGGTCGAGGAACCTACATACCAAATTTCAACTTCATAGCTCCAGGAGTTTGAGCAGGCCGTCAAGGGGGAGACTTTTTCCCCTTTTTGCCCATCCCTGTAAAAAATTCCAAAACTCCCGTCTTGGTAGATGTCTATGATAGTGGAGGAACCTTTATACCAAATTTCAACTTCCTACCTCCAGCGGTTTGGGCAGGCAGTCAAGGGGGGCCTTTTTCCCCTTTTTAACCCCCATTTTTACAACGTCCCTGTCCAAAATTCCAGAAAGTACTTTCCAGAAAAGGTAGCCCATACTCCAAGGAACACATATCTTAAATTTCAGCTTTCTAGCCAAAGGGGTTTTGGCAGGCCGCCAAGGGGGAGACTTTTCCCCTTTTTGCCCGTTCCGGTAGGAATTTCCAAAAATCCCGTCTTAGCGGACGTCTACGCCGAAAGAGGAACCTACATACCAAATTTCAACTTCCTAGCTTCAGCGGTTTGGGCTGGGCGATGTTGAGTCAGTCAGTCAGTCAGTCAGTCAGTCAGTCAGTCAGTCATTCAGTCAGTCAGTCAGTCACGTTATTCTTTTATAAGAGAAGATTCCGCTTACTTATTGAACAAAACGTATTTTGTTATGTTTGTGTCACTTTATATTTAACTACCTACAGCAACGATTGCAGGAAAAAAATCTGGTGGAAGGAAAGAAAAAAATATAATCATATATTTAAATTTTTTTTGTACTCATATGTTCTTTTGTGGTCCAATTTGCAAACAAACAAATTTACAGCAGTCAAATTGCAATTGTTTGTTATTTTCTTTAACTGTGTGTTTTTGTATAACCTACACCACATTTTAAAATATTTGGTATAAGGACTTAATGATGAGACTTGCAACATGCTATAAAAAGTAAAATAGTTGATTTTAAAACACATCTTTTTGAGAGCCTTACACATATGAGAATAGTTTGTAAATACAATTAAACTTTTTGTAAATACAATTAAACTTTTAATTGATATTGCGCCTACAATTGATTTTGTAAATACAAACAACATGTTTGTTATTTGATTGTTGCGTGCAACGTTAGCTTTGTATTGCGTGCAACGTTAGCTTTAACTCTGCACACAAAAGTTTCCGAACATTGCACTCACCATTCCACTTCGCGGCCAGAAATATTTGGAATAGCTCTCAATAGCGTCTCCACCTTTTTTGCCTTTGTTTTCTTTCTCGGTTCTTTTGCTTTACCTGTTCCAGGCTTTCTTTCAATTGTTAGGTACTTGTTGAACTTTTTGACCACTCGGGAAACACATTGACTGGTCACACATACTTATATTGCAATTTTGGAATGAGTCCACAATAGATGCTTCCTTGTCTTTGATTCTCCATTGTAAACTAATAAACCACTCGAATTTGAAAAACCGATGTATTTTGAAATCTGACATATTTATCGAAACTAATTTGATCAAGAAAAATTATTTTAATTTAATTTACGCGTGTGTATAATAGAGTTGTGTCGTTCATGAACGAACTAGTTCAACTAAATGATTCACCATTTTAATGATATGAACTGATCATCATTGTACGGTCTTCCAAATATAGTTTTTGTCTATTTCCAATAAATTGTTTGAAATTGAAATGATTTTTTAGAAAATAATAATATAATTTGTACAAAATTAAGAAAAAATAGTCAAAGTTCATAAGAAGAACCAAAATTTTACCAAAATCAATTGTTTTATTTTTAATAAAGTTGCAGCTTTTCTGATGCCTGTACAGTAGAAACACAATAAAAGATACTGGCGATTAATTATAGTTAAGCTAAAAGATACTGCTGAATAAGAACTGTATAATTTTCGTCATGAATATAGAATATATTCTATTCTGGCGAAATTTAGTCAGTAGCCCAACAAATTTTTGCGCTTCATGCAAAATGTAATTTTGAAATTTTTTTCGCTTTTAGTTTTATTTTTGAAAAAATATGTAAAAGGTGAATTGTGCGTAAAACAGTTGTGAAACTAACAAATTAGTTTACGATACGTAGCTCAATCACAAAACATAAACGAATGATTTGAACCAACTAGTTCACTGATTCGAATTGACGATAATGACCGAGTCAGCAAAGAACCCATTGAGTTTTAACAAACAAGTTTGTTGATTTTTAGCAAACTTGGAAACTTGTCATATCAACAAAATATTTAATTGATTCAATTAAAAATGTTGTTGAAATGGAAATTAAATTTTAACAATTATTTTTTGTCACTTAAAATTTTGTGATATTTTAATGTTTTTTGTTAGATTTGAGATTATACAAGTAAATCACAGAGAACAAAAAAAAAAAAATCGGTAAGACCAGCAGGATACAATATGTGTTTTGAGGTCCCGCTATAAACCCATCTTGATATTTGATATTTATTTTATGTAACCCCTCATTGAAGCCGATTATACCTACAATTTTTTTAGCGTAATTTAAAATAATTAATGCCCATATTTTGGAGAAAGCTCAGAGGCTTCATCGGCAAAGAAAAATACCCTCATACGGTTATAATTTCAGAAAGTCCAAACGCTATTTTATGAGTCTTTTCGGACTCCAATTATACAATAGGTAAACTTTTCTCCTCTCTTGTTTACGAAAATTTATGTTATTATTGATTATTAAACTAATATGAAAATTAAAAATGACATGTGATGCTAGACTTGATTGAAGAATGCGCTTGCATGTCATCGATATCATGATATTGCAATAACATTAAAATAAAGTGTTTTCAATTGACAATTGCTTGCTATCATTTTAATGCATGTGAAAACATTAGACTAAACATCGATTTCAATGATACTTGGGATTAGCCCTACCAAATGCTCGGTCTTGACCGACTATATATATTCCCATCGTTCCTATAAGGAGCATAGGGCCTTTCTTGACCGACTATAGTTTTCAAAAATATATGTATTTTTTCATTTATGTATCAATTTTATAGAAGAGAATACAACAAAAGATTTGATTTGTATGCCACCAAGTTATTTTAGTTTCTGTTTGTGGTATTTGTATTATGTTTGTTGTAGTATTCTGTAGGCGTTTGTTGCTGATTGCAAACATGCGGTTTCAATGTTTAAAATTTACATTTAATTTGATTGAATTTAGTTAAATTCTGCTGAAATGTTTGTAAACACACAGAAAAAAGCACTAAAAAAATGCTACAGTTTTAAGTAAGAGATGATTTTGGATCATTTTAAAGCGCAAATAGAGTATTATTTTAATAAACATTAGGGTGTTTCACTAAAAAATATTTTTTTTTAAGTGGAATATGAATGCTTAAGTCCAAAAGTTTTCAAAGAATTTTCTCAGATTTTTCGAATGGTGGTACGGGGTCGCTGAAATGGACTTTATTTAAAATAAGGTTTTGAAATATAATTTTTTTACTTTTGTGCTTTGTTTTTACAAAAACGAACAAGTTACTACTTAAGGGTTCCAGTCTACTAAAAAAAATTATTCGTGATACAAGTTACTAGTCTAAGGGTCACTTTAATTACATTAAAAGCAAAAATTCAGAATTTTCCAAAATCAAACCTCAATAATTTCGGGTCTTTAAGACACCTTTCATTTCATTCTAAACGTATTCTTGTCATTTTAGGATGAGTATTAAAAAAATTAAAATAAAACTAATTTGTTTCTTTAATTTCACATGAAAATTAAACAAATATATGAAAATTTCATAATAATCGAAGAGGGTGTTTCGAAAACCTATCCAACGGATTTAATGTCACGCCTCTAGATTGCCTATTTCTCGAGTTATACTGAATTTTTATTTTTAAGTTTATCAAAGTGCCCTTTAAACTAATAATTTGTACCACCAATTTTTGTTTAGTAGGCTGGAACGCTTGAGTAGCAGTTTACCCGGTTTTGTGTAAACGAAGTGCAACAGAAAAAAAATGATGTTCCATAACCTCATTTTTGGAACAATATCCATTTTAGTGTAGAGCTCGTAAATTCGATTAATTTCCAATATTCGATACTACTGGATATTTTTAATTTGGATAAGTACTCGATACAACTCGATACTTTTAAAGGTTTTTAAAGTTGAAATTTTTGAAAAATTTTTTAATCCCGAGTAAAGTTATATCTGTATAAATATACAGTTGTTTATTACTTTTTATCTAATTGTATCAGTTTAGATCTCAACTAATAAAATTATACATTAATCAGATGAAATTATACCCGATTTTTGACCTAATACAATTTTACCGGTTTATATCTAATGGTTTCTGTTTAGATCGTAGTTCGTACAATTTTATATAAATAAAATATATTTGTATCCGACATTTGCCTTATATAATTGTATGAAAGTTTTAAAGCAGATATAATTGCATCAGGTCAAAATTCAGATATAACTATATAAGTTTGTATAAAAATGTATCTGTTTGGATCTAAACTAATACCATGCGACATAAACCGATAAAATTGTAACAGGTCAAAAATCAGATAAAATTTCATCTGATTACTGTAAAATCTAATCAGTTAAGATCTAAACTGATACAATTAGATAAAAAGTAATAATCAACTGACACAATTATATCGGGCCATTTTTCGGATGAAATGGTATATGGATCACATTAAGTTATATATTACCATATAAAGCTCCATATTAATTTTTTTAATAGGGATAATATACTTTGAAAATGTTTATGTTGATTCAACATTTAAATTTATAAACATATTTTTAAACTTGTTTCTCAACTATTCATTACAGTTTTCATAGTTTTTTAACATTTAATTTTGAATATTCTACTTTTGATTTCTTCTTTTAGCAGAGTTGTGTTTTTTTATAAATACTTTAGCGGAGTCACATTTGTATAGTAAAAATTTTAGCACAGTCACTCTGAAAATATCGAGTATTAGTTTTAAATATCGAGTACCCAAAAAAAAGACAAATACTCGATACCCACTACTCATATTTTTACCAGCACTATTTTAGTAACCCTGTACCCCACTTCAAAACATTTTAAAAAATTCTCAAAAATCTTTTGGACTATAAGCACTGATATTCCACTTTAAGACTTGAAAAATCTAATAACATCTTTTTGGTGAACGTCCCTAATAAATTTACATATATGACTCAGATAAAAAGAGGAAGTGAAAGGATACACCCTTCAAATTTATGTCATTTTGGTTTCATTTCCAATTATTCCATCATTGCCTTTTGTCAAAAAGAATGGCAGTACGTACTGCAAAAACAGGTTTTCAACTACTTATCAGCCTATTTACTAGCTTAATTACTTTTATTCGCGATGTCCCTAAAATCATGGGTGGTTCAAAATTTTGATAAGATAACTGAAATGTAGCCATTTACGGGTGTATAATTTTTAATGAAGTCAATAATGGCAACATGGTCTGCTGAATTTACGTAAGCTAAATACTTATAAAATTTTAACTGATATTACTAAAAATTTCTGTTAAAATGTCGCTGTAAAAAAGTTTAAATAAAACAAAAATGGTTTTGGATATCAATGAAATTCTTTATTCCTGTGAAAGTACGTTCAATGCCATTATGTATGGAAATCGATATCTTTTGCATGGCCACCACGGGCACGCTTGCAGAAGTCCAGACGCTGAACCCAATTTTCGACGGTTTTCAAGCATAAATCGGCCGATACTGCTGCAATTTCACGTTTGATATTCGTACGAAGTTCATCAATCGTCGCTGGCTTGTTGGCATAGACCATAGATTTGACGTAGCCCCACGCTCAATTGTTGATCTGCTAGGACGATTATGACGACCATAAATTGGACGTAGCGCTCTTAACGTTGAGGCCACTGACTCCGAATTTCGGTAGTAAATTTTAATAATTTCGACTCCTTGTTGGCTCGTATATCTTTCCATCATGAAATGGCAAACCTTACTGAAGAGAAATGTCAAAAGAGCGGCAAGAAATATGGCGTCGTTTGCTCCCTGCCCCTGTCTTTCTACTTTTGTAGCGTCCCTGTTGAACAACCCTTTAAATATAAGCCATTTTATGATTATATTTACAATAAAAAGCATGAAAATATAGCACCTTCTCTATGCGGAATTGATATCACAGACATAAAAGTATAATCACTAGAAAATAACATAGTTTAAATTAGCCGAAAAATTTGTAAAATTAGGAAACACAAATTACTAAAAATTAGCATGCAAAGTTAGTTTTGGGCTCCTTGGAACCATAATTTTCAAACACAAATATATTTTTTAAGAGCCAATCTACAAAAACGGCTAGAACCACTAGATTCACGTACTCGAATTAGCTTTACCCATCTGGTGCTCGCTTGTAGGATTTTTCAACTTGTACAGTGTTATTAATCCTTTTTTTAATATCGACATTAAAAAATCTTAAAAAAATAATTCAAAATTGTTTATGTTTGTGTACGTAAATTAATACATTGCTAGATCTGTTAAAATAGCAAAGTATTGTTTTGGAAGATGACAAAGCAAATTGTGATAATTATTTGTTGTTTTCCATTTATTATTTAAGATGTTTAATCACGCTTCTAGACGAAAACAAGAAATTCTCTAGGAATTATAAAAATGCGTCCCCTAACGATTTCCTTAGGTAAGAAAGAATTTTCAGAATTTCTTAAATAAGTTTTGCGATTTTAACACATTTTATTACTTTAATAAAAATATATTCTTTTATCTATTTTTTGTATTTTTTTTCAATTTCGATTAATCGTACTAAATTATTCGAATTATTCGTTATTCGAAATTTGGACATTTTAAATTAAAATAATCAAACTATACTTCTCCAATCAACATTCGGTATCCAACTATTGAATGTGAAAAAAGCGCATCATAATGTGATAATTACTTGTGAAAAAGGAGAAAAAAACAATAGGATTAAGAGAGGAAACATTTTAATTGAAAAATAAATTGCTCAAGTATTAGTTAATTCTGGCTCTTCGGATTACAAAACATACATTGTATACGCTGGGATTGAAAAACTTCAATTAGCCACACTCAGCGCTATGCCGACCGTGGTGTAACTTGTTAAGAGGTGATGCTACGAGTCATAGCCTGTGCAGAGGGCTGCCGGTTCAATCCCCGGTCATGGCAATACACAAACAGTTTTTCATATAGAGACAAATTAACAATTAAAAATTACTTTGATCAGTTGACACATAAACTAACCACTGACGAGTCTTTGGGTGAGACGAAACTGCGGCAGTCTGGTGATTCCCTTGTGTCTATTAAATTTTTCAATAAAAATGTTTTCTTCTTTTTCTTCCTATAAATCAACTCTAGAAAATTCTTTAGTAATTAATTCTAATATTAATTACGATTGTCCTATGCGACGGTTACAAACACTTAACTAAAAAATAGTTCGAATTATTGAAGATAATTTTACTAAATTTTATAAATAGGTTTGCAGAAGAATAAGGATGAAAATGCACCGAATAAATTCCTCAGCAGCTCAAAAACGTACCAAGGAAAATTTAGAAACCCGTTCAAACCAGTTCCAGAACAACTTCTCATGGAGTAACTATTTACATAAAAGCCATGTAAAGGAGCCATATTTAACATTTGAATTATATATTTGGTGTGTTGTGGGAAAACTAATGATTTCGAACTGGTTACAAATGACTACCATATCGGTTCTTAGAATCCAAGGTTCCAAAACAGCTCAACAGTGCACTTGGAATATTTTAAATATTTAAGTGCTTATGCATAATAATTTAAAAACCTTATAACATGTTTATACAATGAATTTTTTATGAAAAATTTGTTTTATAAGCCATTTATTAATTTAAAAAGTGATTATGCATATGACCCTTTTTGATATTTGTTGTCGGCCGAGATAAACAGAAGAGTGGGTAACTTAATATAAATTAAATGTGTACACACCAAAAAAAAAAATAATTGCCAACCGAATTGCTAAGCTTATTATGGTTGCTACAACCAATAAATTCGGTTGGTTAAACCATATTGGAATGTGATTCCTGAATATTTTGGGTATTGCAACTAAAATTCAGTTGTATTAATCGAATTTTGTTGTGATAACCAATATTCAGTTGTACCAACCTATTTTAGTAGATGTAACCGAATTTCAGTTGGAAAATGGCAAATTTTTTCTCTGTGTGTAAGTACTCTAAATTTGTTTCGTTCCTATTTTTAAGATGAATATTGTGTCGTCAATTTTGGAATGTTTTCCCTTGAAAAATTAACTAACAATCAATATAGTATACGAATCTCAATCAAATATTTAATTAAAAAAATATTAGGGGTTTTCATATAAACTCGTAAATTCCTTGTAAATTTGTTGATTTGCAAAGATATTTGTCTGACAATCCAATATTATTATTTTAATTTTCTTATATTTGTATAAAAATGTTATATTCCTTTAATAGAAAGTAAACATATAGTTTTTAATTTCAAAATTTTAAAATCAAATGAAGAAAATCGTTTGTCATTGCCAAATTACTCAATCGAATCATTAGAAATCGATTGAATGCCCAAACTTTTAAATCGAATGAGTAAAAATCAATAAAGTTCCTAACGATTAATCACTGAATTATTGAAGAAATCGAATGATGAAAAATAATTAAAGTCTTTAAAATCAAATCGAATGAGAACAACGAAGACTTTATTTGATGTGTAAAATTGTAGTTTGAGAATTCAATCATTCCATAGTCAATCGGAATTGAAAATATTATATAATGAGGGATTGAAACCTTGAGAAGCTCTGCCTGGTAATAAGTATTTATATACGAAATATCATACAAAAAATTGTATGACTCTAAACTTTATTAAGGCACATCTACACGAGAGAGAAAACTGCTAGAGATAGAGCAAAAAACACCTCTGAATAGCTCTATTGTGAATGATTTTAGCTATTTAGGGGTGATTTTTGCACTATCTCTAGCAGATTTGGCTCGCGTGTAAATGTGCCTTTAAAGTCATATTTTCTGTTCTTCTGTTTATCCATAAAAACCAAGTTGTTAGCATATACGATTTTTTTTTATTTCCGTTTTCCGATAATCATCGAAATTCTTTATCATTTCAACATGTGTGGATGAGCTGTCAAAATTGACATGTGTATAAAATGTCAAAAATATGTCATATATTTTTCCTGATGTCATAGAAAAAATGTAACGTGTTGTATAAAATTTAAACTCAGTCATGCATGAACTTTTGATAAAAAAAAATCACATTGACAAAACTTAAATTAAAACCTCAAAATATGACATTTAAATAATCAAGTTGAAACATTAAAGTTTATTTCTATATTTTCTGGTAAACAAAGTAATTTTTATGCTAATTAAAAAAGATTTTTCAATTACCTTAAAAATGTCTTAATATTCATCAAATAATTTTCAAAAAATTGAACAAACAACCCACAGACAGACTGAAAATAAAACAAAAATGAAAATTAAAAAAAAAAGTTATTTAATACCTTTTATCCTGCACACATTTACACACACACACAACATAATTTACAAATAAAAGTCTCAACAAAGTCATTTACTAATTTTCTCTGACAAGTTTCATAACAAGTCATGGTTTTTATCGTAAAACAACCTGCTTTTAAATTCAAAAAAAAAAAAATATTGTGTACCTTTGCTTTAACGCCCATTTCCACTTGTGAACTGACCGCACACACACATTCGCTTTAACAATTCATTCATTATTCTGAAAAACTTTTCCACCCTATTGCGTACAAAAACGACAGTGAGCACTGGATAACGAACAATGGGTGGTAAACCTCATACAAATAAGTCAACCACCCCTTCACATTGTATAAGTTGGCTGTGTGCCGGAGTGTATTTTTCTTTTTTTTATGCCAAAGTGCGAAACCACAAATGTTAAGCGTAGCGTAAGTCAATCCATTCAGTAGTTGGTTTTAAACCTAAATGAATTCACCACAATAACCATAAAATCCCATAAATGGTTTTGTAAAAGCTTACAAATTTTTTGCCAATTTTTTCACTTTCAATAGAATTTTATTGTGTGCGATGTTGTGGTACAGGAATAGTACATAATGTTGACTATGTTTGGATGACAAAGTTGTTGTTAAACTTATAAGGGGCGGAATTTTACATTTGTTCAGTATCTGTAGTGCTCTATATATTATTTTGACTCCCTTAATGAAAGTAGAAGATGATTTTAAGAATATTTTGTGCATATTGAAAATTTAATAAAAATAGCTAAGATAATTTTCTTCTGGTTTCACCGACACATACAATTACTATACTCGTATATTAACGGCATTCATAATACTATGCGACAGTCAAAATCGGGATGGGATGAAACCAACGGGAAATGTTATATCGGTCAAAAACAAGTTATACGTGTCCCGGCGTTTCGCTGGGTCACCTCTAGGAATCGAGATATATCTCTTTTTTGACATAACTCGAGAACCACTAGTCCGATTTTGCTCAAACAATTTTAAAAAAATTAAAAATTACAATTCCTTTAATCTGTTCATATAACGTTTTTCTATATACTCAACAGTTTTGCCGGTAAAAATAAATGTATGAAGAAAAAAATATTTTTTGCCTAAAATATTAAAAAGTTATTGATTTTTATGGTAGCGGTAACAAACATTTATTTTTACCGGCAAAACTGTTGAGTATATAGAAAAATGTTATATGAACAGATTAAAGGAATTGTAATTTTTAATTTTTTTAAAATTGTTTGAGCAAAATCGGACTAGTGGTTCTCGAGTTATGTCAAAAAAAGACCACCAAAGGTCAAGTCGATATATCTCGATTCCTGGGGGTGACCCAGCGAAACGCCGGGACACGTATAACTTCTTTTTACCGATATAACTTTCCCCGGTAGTTTGAACCCTTCCCGATCACTGACCCCTACCATTTGATCCACAGTGTAATTTTATTTTTTTATATTTTTTAATTTAATTTAATTATGTTAATGTACAATTGTTCGATGTGTTTTAAGAGACTTTAAGTCTTATTTGCACTAAAATAAAATAAATAAAAATATTTAATATTTAATTTTTAATACGAATAAACAAAATTTCTGAATATAAAACTGCCCCTTACTGTTTATAATATTTGCGTTATGAATGAAAAACTGCTGAAATAAGCAGATTTTTTCTTGAAATACTAGTAAAAAAATAACAGCAAAAATAAAATTAATAAATTTACAGAATTTTAGTTATATTTAAGTCAACTTTTAGTTAATTCAAAACGACAAATTAGGTATTCTGTAAAACCTGCAGAAAGTTTTGTGAAATATTAGTAGACTGAAATAGCAAATATTATTTAAAAATTTTGAAAATTTTTTTATTTTCGCTATTTTCTAATTTTGATATTTTTTTTTTTAATTTTGGCGATTTTTTTTTAATCTAACAATTATTAAAATTTTGCCGATTTTTCCAAATCTTGCCGATTTCTTTTTAGATTTTTTCCAATTTTGACAATTTTTTAAAAATTTCTTAAAATTGTGGACATTTTTTTTCAATTTTGGTGATATTATTTTCACTTACGACGAATTTTTTTCAGTTTTGACGATTTTTAAAATTTTGGCGAAAACATGTACTCGTTCTATGCGATATGAATACATATTCATATATAGTAGTCTGTCCCTTAAAATACTATTTGTTGATTTTTAAATATAAAAAAATTTCCAAAACCCGAAATTTGCTAAACTTTTATTTATTCATTAAGGTGCCTGTTCCTACTTGTGACTCGTTGGGACCGTCGTAATACTATTTTAAAGACTGAAAGTCACAACTTTTCATACAAAACAACAACAAAATTCACAAAAATTAATTATTGTTAGTTAATATTATGATTGTGTCGATACCAAGTTTTATTTTTTTTTTAAGTTTTCAAACAAAAATTTTAATAAATTCAATTAAATTTGACTTTCCAACAAAAAACACAAGGGGAATACAGTAGCAACTAAGAGTCGCAGACTTTTCGTAGGAATATACACATAAATATACTTAAAACTATTCAGATATGGAATTTTGGTTTCGCGATAGCATTAACGCACTTTAACCTGGAACAGAAAATAAATTTAATAGAAATGCGATTGGGTCTTATTTCTTTTTATACCACGTGGTCAGGGTATTATAAGTTTGTGCTGATGTTTGTAATACCAAAAAATATTGGTCCTAGACCCACCTTATAGTATACCGATCGGCTCAGAATTTGTTTTATTTCGATTTAACGATGTCCGTCCGTCTGTCTGTCTGTCCATGCATTCTTGTGCGCACTCTAAAGGTCGCAAATATTAAGCTATTTTGATGAAACTTGGTACACCGACTTATGTCGGCCCAAGGACGAAGCCTATTGATCGTCCATGTTTAGACCTAGTGCCCATATAAGGGTGCCACCAAAATTATATTGTTTATACGCTGCAGGTCGCAAATATTAAGATATTTTGATGAAATTTGGTACACCGACCTATATCAGCCCAAGGACGAAGCCTATTGATTTTTGTTAACACCGGTCCATGTTTAGACCTAGTGTCCATATAAGGCTCCCCCCACACACATTATAGAACATTTTGACACAAGTCCCATTTTAACCCATTCGAATTTCGGATCCAAACATTAGTTGGCTTTTAACCAGACTGGTGTAGGGTATTGTATAGTCGGCATGCCCGACTTTAACCTTTTTACTCGTTTTTTATTTTTTTTTTTAAATTTTTAAAATGCTTAATTTGTTAATGTCAATAGCTGTTGTTGTAATATCAAATGCTAATTTGAGTTTTGTGTGGGGAGCAATGTTGCCACTTTTTGAATAATTATTCAAAAACGGGACTGTTTACACATTGGATAATTTTTGAATAATGACATTTTTGTGTAGTTTTTGTGTAATTTCACTTTTTACAGAAATTTCCGCAAATTTTTAAAAGTTCCGTAAATTTTTGAAAATTAAGAAAAATTAGTCGATATAGACGAAACGAGATTGTCTGTAAACCATTTACCACAAATATCCATTTTCTGGTGAATGATTTTATAAATTTTTTCAACGCTAAACCGATTTTAGAAAAAATCAAAAATGGTGCTATGTATTTTTTGGTTTTGTTTAAAGCTCCGTCTTTTGTTTATTTTTTGCGAAAATAATTGTCAAGCATCTTTTAAAAATTCTCTTGGTTTGCAAAACCATATAAAAATTCAGCGAAAGAGTGGGAAAATTTACGTTTGTTATGATTGTTGCTTTCTAATCTCTGAAATTTTTTTGGCTGTAGTTAACATGACACTGGGCTTTGACCAGACGAAAATTTTGTGAACGCAGCAAGGTGTAGCAGAATCAAAATATTTTAGAATTCGGTAAATCCAACATGTTCCAGATTTCAACAGAATCGAATAATTCTTCCCCACTGTGCTCAGGAGAGTTTGTTTTAAAAATTTTTTGTGTAATTTCAAACGGTTTTGGATAATTTTTAACCTAAGGCTGTGTAATTTTTTCTTTTACTGGTGGCCACACTGGTGGGGAGCGACTCTTTTCAGGACATTTGATGAAAATTGATTATTTTGTCAAAGACTTACAGAATGTGCATGCAAAATATCAATTAAATATTATTACTTAGACTATATTTTTCTTTAAAAATCTTTAACCCTTAGTATGCGGGGACAAAAAAGTACCATGAAGCTTCCCAGGCAGAAAAATAAGGTCGGCACAATGCTAGCATACCATTAAAAAAAAATTTTTTTTCAAAAAAATTTTCTTTAGGATACAAATCTTAATTAGAATTGTTTTAAATAAAACATGTGGGGCCGTCAGATTTTTATTTTGGACAAATAAAAACAATTATATTTGAAAGAATTTCAAACAAAAGGCACTTTTATTATAACAACGACAGAAATTGTTTATGTGTTGTAGTTAGTAAACTATTGTATTTTTAATTATCCTAATATTTGAAAACTTGCGTGTTTTCTACGTTATGTCGGGTTTGCTTTTTTATTAGTAAAGCATTATCCTGATTGGTCTGCTAAAATGTACATAAACCTTTTGTTTACATATAAATGTTATCCTTTCTTTAACCATTGAGATCATCATGACCATCATCCCACCATCACAACATCAAAATATTGACCATGTTTGTTTACTTTTTTGATTAACAAACAACTTTCTACTTTTCATTTATTGGATGACTTGTTAAACAAAAAAAAAAAAAAAAAAAAAAAAACGCTCTGATATATACACCACCTCAATGAAAGATATTTTTTAAATTAAAAATACAACCCCATAAAATTTTTTCCAAAAACAAAAAATAAAAAAATATATAACGAAAGACCTTAATATTTAAGAAAATTAACTAACAGCAGAAAAGTTTTTAACTTAAGTGATGGTATGCCCACCCAATAATTATATTTTTTGGGTTGTTGAAAAATTGCCAACAAAAGTGAATGATAATATCCAGCTGAGAAAACTTCAAAACACATGTTATTACAGGATTAACTTTTTGTTAAAGAGCATTTCTGTATAAAACTAATAATATTTTTGGTTTTAAAAACCTGTGGCATTTTCGAATGTTTATTGAATAAAGAACATTATGAAAATTACACAGTACCTAGAGAAGTTAGTTGTATGCAGAATGTATAACATACCCGCTGGGAATGATCAATCAAATCGAAATCAAATTTAATTTATATCACAAAATCCTTTACCAAAAAAAAAAAAAAATTCAAATAAATGGGATGAAAAATTAAACTATAGGAAGGCCAGTTTAGGGGTTGTGTATGTTTATTAGTAGGGCAAGGAATTTCATGCACTTAAAAGTGGAAAATATGCGCCTAAAATATGCGTCTAAAAAAGAAAAATATGCATTAAAAATATAAGAAATATGCACTAAAAACTATTATTTTTGCAAAAATAATGCACTTTAGAACTTAAAAATATATTTAGGTTAGTTATTTTACAAACAGACACAGAACTCGAAGATTTTCCATAGCTCAATAAGGTTTTTAAGAATGTTTCTTTTGATTGAATCAAAATGTGAAAAAGTTTAAATTTTTAGATTTCTGTACAAAATAAAAATTGCTCCCAAAAATTAAAAATATGCACAGGAACAAATATGTCAAAATATTAAAAAAAATGCATTTTTGACAAAATATGCAAAAATATGCAACTACAAATCGATGCCATTTTGTTCTAATTTTGATGATTCGGATAAAAATTTAGTCCATATTAGTTTTGGACTATCGAGAAAAACATGCATTTGCATGGAATTCCTTTTTCTAGTTATTAGGATGGAAATTAAAAAATTAACTTTCGATTTTCGGTAATACACTTGGGGAAAATTGTAGCACTTGATGTAGAACTCATATTGTGAAAGTTTTAGCCAAATAGAGTAACTATACACCTTTGAGGTTGAAGTTTTGGAATTTCGAAGCAAACCAAAATAAACCCTACTGTATTTTACTTATGAGAAAACTATTTTCTAATTAACTTTGCCTTTAATCGATTATTCAAACAGTATGATTAAGCATAAATACCTATATGCTTACCAGTATTAACAAAAGGAATGAGCCTAAAAATAGATTTTCAAAGGAATATATTTTATAAAAAAAAAATTTTTTATTGTAAAATGTTTTTTAATAAAATTTTGTAGCGCGAGAATCGAACCTGGGACTCCAGGTTGCCAGTCAATAGCTCTACCATCTGGGCTATACAGACATGTAGTGTTTGATAAAAACATAATTGACCTGCTGCACGTGAGTCAGCTTACTCGCCGACATACGAAAAATCAAAAAATATGTGGTTACATATATCCTTACCAGTGTTGAAAAAAAATTGGGTCTAAAAATAGATTTAAAAATAAATCTAGAAAATTACTTTCTATTTGAAATAATGATAAAAATAAGTCATTATCAGTAACGCATTATTATATGTTTTAAAATAATGCAGAAGGTAAGTGGTTGTCATTACTGTTAGTCTAAAAGATATTGATATGTCATTAAAAATTTTTAAAACTAAAATTTTAATTGTGGTTTATTTTTGCTCTATCTCTAGCAGTTTTATCTAGCAAATACCTGTACCATTATATGTGACAGCGCATAGAGAAAGGGACCTAAGGGTAAAAAAATCAATTTTTTTTTGATGTGGACAACATCTGAGCATCGAATGAGACCGATCCCATGCCCTCCTGAACAAAACCGGTTTTTACCCTTAGGTCCCTTTCTATTTTGCGCGTCACATATAGATCCTTTAGAAGAAATATTTACAAAATTTTTAAAAATGTAAAAAGTAGCAAGAATTATTTTTCTTTGACCCCTAAACTTCCGAGATGGCACATAAAAATACTGGTAAACCATTTAATTGGCGTTGTTATAATCCGCTGAGGTTCCGTTAAGATTCCGCTAAATATAATTTCCCCACCTAAATTACTGCCACCCTTATACATATGTAGTTATGTTTAGTGAAATTCAAAGTATGAGGGTTGTATCATAATGATTATAACTAGTCCTCATAATTATTATACCCTACACCACTATGTGGTCAGGGTATTATAAGTTTGTGCTGATGTTTGTAACACCAAAAAATATTGGTCGTAGACCCACCTTATAGTATACCGATCGGTTCAGAATTTTTTTTTATTTCGATTTAACGATGTCCGTCTGTCCGTCCGTCCGTCTGTCTGTCTGTCCATGCAATCTTGTGCGCACTCTACAGGTCGCAACTATTAAGATATTTTGATGAAATTTGGTACGCAGACCTATGTTGGCCCAAAGACGAACAAGTTTGATTTTTTTGATCATCGGTCCATGTTTAGACCTAGTGCCCATATAAGGGTCCTACCAAAATTATACTGTTTATACGCTGGAGGTCGTAAATATTAAGATATTTTGACGAAATTTGGTACATAGACCTATATTGGCCCAATAACGCAGCCTATTGATTTTGGTGAACATCGGTCCATGTTTAGACCTAGTGCCCATATAAGGGTCCTACCAAAATTATAATGTTTATACGCTGCAGGTCGCAAATATTAAGATATTTTGATGAAATTTGATACACAGACCTATATTGGCCCAATAACGCAGCCTATTGATTTTGGTGAACATCGGTCCATGTTTAGACCTAGTGCCCATATAAGGGTCCTATCAAAATTATACTCTTTATACGCTGCAGGTCGTAAATATTAAGATATTTTGATGAAATTTGGTACACAGACCTACATTGGGCCAATAACGCAGCCTATTCATTTTGGTGAACATCGGTCTATGTTTAGACCTAGTGCCCATATAAGGGTCCTACCAAAATTATACTTTTTATACGCTGCAGGTCGCAAATATTAAGATATTTTGATGAAATTTGGTACATAGACCTATATTGGCCCAATAACGCAGCCTATTGATTTTGGTGAACATCGGTCCATGTTTAGACCTAGTGCCCATATAAGGGTCCTACCAAAATTATAATGTTTATACGCTGCAGGTCGCAAATATTAAGATATTTTGATGAAATTTGATACACATACCTATATTGGCCCAATAACGCAGCCTATTGATTTTGGTGAACATCGGTCCATGTTTAGACCTAGTGCCCATATAAGGGTCCTATCAAAATTATACTCTTTATACGCTGCAGGTCGTAAATATTAAGATATTTTGATGAAATTTGGTACACAGACCTACATTGGGCCAATAACGCAGCCTATTCATTTTGGTGAACATCGGTCTATGTTTAGACCTAGTGCCCATATAAGGGTCCTACCAAAATTATACTTTTTATACGCTGCAGGTCGCAAATATTAAGATATTTTGATGAAATTTGGTACATAGACCTATGTTGGCCCAAGGACGAAGCCTATTGATTTTGGTGAACATCGGTCCATTTTTAGAACTAGTGCCCATATAAGGGTCCCCCCAAAATTATATTATTTATACGCTGCAGGTCGCAAATATTAAGCTATTTTGATGAAATTTGGTACATAGACCTATGTTGGCCCAAGGACGAAGCCTATTGATTTTGGTGAACATCGGTCCATGTTTAGAACTAGTGCCCATATAAGGGTCCCCCCAAAATTGGCTTGGTTACAAACTGCAGGTCGCAAATATTAAGATATTTTAATGAAATTTGATGCGCTGACTCACATTATAGAAAATTTTGACATAAGCCCCATTTTAATCCATTCGAATTTCGGATCCAAACAATACACCAGACTGGTGTAGGGTATTGTATAGTCGGCATGCCCGACTTTAACCTTTTTACTCGTTTTTATATAAAATCGAATTGCCCAAACAAAGAAATGAGGGTTCATTTATTCTATGCACTTTGATGTAGCTTAAGATGCCGTGCAGAAGGATATTCTTGTGAAGTGGTTAAAGTAACAAAATTTAAGTTCTATAGTGCTCATTTTGAACAAGTAAAAAATAATTGAAGTCAGGCATACGGAATATATGAAATACCAGGGGTCTCTCATGGTCCTGATGAATGGCAATACCGGTTTTTAATGCAACAGATGGCACTGACTACTCTTTTGTTTTTTCTGGCAACCCATGTGAAAATCGAAATACATATGAACACACATGATCATACATTGCCTTGTATATGATCATGCATGGGCATACATTGTCATATACGTACATGCATAGTTCAATGTATGACCATACATGATCTCATATATTTCCATATACCTTTGGATCCGAAATTTGAGGGTATATGGAGGTATATGGACATATATGACCATATATGAGCATACATGAATCATATGTGAGCATATATGGTCATATATGAACATGTACGGTCATATACCCTCAAATTTCGGATCCAAAGATATATGGAAATATATGAGATCATGTATGGTCATACATTGAACTATGCATGTACGTATATGACAATGTATGCCCATGCATGATAATATACAAGTCAATGTATGATCATGTGTGTTCATATATATTTCGATTTTCACATGGGAATACTGTTTCATTTTAATGGGGAGCAGTGTTGCCCGAAAAGTTTTAGCTTATTCCCATTTTAAAGGTTTAAATCCCCAATGTTATGCCCAATTCATTTTAATTTAAACAAAAACTCAATTTAAAAAAAATATGAGTTAAGTTAGCATCGCTCTTAAGTCCAGAAAATTATTAAGAAATGACTCAGCAAAGTAAATAAAATTGAATATTTTACGAAAAAATATTTACGTTTTCACTAAAACTTTAAAGGCTTAAAATCTTTGTTAAAATTGTGAAAGTAAAAAATTTTATTATACGAAAGACAAATCAGAATTAAGATGAAATGTCACCGTTTCAAAATAAAAGTCGTATATTAAGTTTTCTAGAGAAAAAATTCTACACATTTTGACACGAAGTTCATTATGGTGAAAAATCTTTTTTTTTCTTAAATTTGTATGGAATACGAGAAGTTTTCAAAAGCAAATAGTTTTGGGTTCGTAAAGTCTTTTGAGTTATGTTTGCATAAGTCGAGTTTACAAGATTTAGAAGGAATATAAGAGGTTATATGAAAACCCCTGGTACTTTTTGAGCCTACACAAAATTTATTTCTTCTGAGTCCTTTGCATGTAACAATGTCAGTATTTGGAAAATAGAAATTTGTTTGATTAATTATTGAGCTTGGTTGCTTTTCGTTATTTCAAGATTTATAAATATTTGGAGAACATTTCTTCAATAATACATATATTTTGAAGAAATTTTGAAATTCTTTAATAGACCTAACTTGATCGACTTTAATTTGAAATAATACGCATATAATTTATACCAAAATTCTTCTTATTTTCGGTCTAAAACTAAATCTTTTAAAATTTACAAATTTTTTAATCTGTGCCCAAAATGAAGTCGAAATCCCTAATTTGTGCCTGTAAAACCTCATTTGACATAAAAAAATCCTCCCTTGACAAAATATCCCACATGCTAGCGACATCTACAGTTTGTTTAAAAGTATCAAAGTATGATTCGTGTCATATTCCGGGAAACGAATCAAATGTATCCCTTCTTAATAAAAATGGATTTTTTTCAATTTTATCGAAAAGAGTATTTAAAGTCGTATCTAATCACCCTATGTTACCACCTTGGGCATACAAAAAGGAAACGCTCTAGTTTTAATGAAAACCAAAAATGAATTGCTAAATTTTATGCCCCAAATATAATGACTATGGCGAAATTTATCATTAGTAATATTAAGAATATCATTTCATCATTAAAAATGTGCGAAAAATTTAAATTTTCTATTTGCAGTCACATTATATATATTTATTCTCAATAACTGAGAGAATTAAATACTCCTTAGTTTATAAACTCTTTGGTTTTATAGGCCATGTACATATTTTTGCTGCTCTCTCTTTTGTAACAGATCATCTGTGTGATTAGCTGATAGCTACTCTGATCAGAATTTAATGCTTTCAGCTTTACCCAGTAAGCACTACAAAAATTCAGTAAGCACTACAAAAATTCAAGTGATATCAAATTGAATTCCACACTCTTAAGCCAACCCAGGTAGAAATTGCCGACGTTACAACAAAAATTGTACTGGGAGAGCACTGTTTTATACGAAAAGGCGGTACTACTTAAAATGTGCTTTGTCAGTACTGTTTTATGAAAGTTAACGAGCTTTATATTGTTTTTACATATATTACACAATTATTTATTTATTTGAAGTTTCGTGATGTACAATAAGAGGACAGTAAAGTACTAGCAAACTACTAAATTTGTTATTAAATGTACTGGGATAATACCAAACAGATAAAATCCCAAGCCTGCGCCAACGTTGGAAAATAACTACGGCCAAGCGTTTATTGGTGTTATCATTTCGACAACATGCCAGTACAGTGAAAGTTGAAAATCCGACGCATTGCCAATACCGGGCCGACATTGTGCCGTTTGTATTTCTCTACCTGGGAAGGCTTATATTTTATTTAAACTGAATTTTATTGTTATGACCTTTCTTAAAATGCTTTAAAATGCTTTCTTTCTTTATGTCGATTTTCATGTCAAATGTCACCTCTTTTCATTTTAAAAATTTTGTATCATTTTGACTACATGTGCCTATAAAGCTTAATTTCTAATTGTGTATTAATTCTTTTTTTTCATCAAAATTTTTACAGCATATAGAAATAAGATCGATCAATTGATTCAGAAATAATAAAAAATCTAAAGAGAATAAACCACCAAATTTAATAAAAAGTTTGGATGAACGTACTACAAGGAAACATCATAGATTTAATGAAACAATTTATTTATGTCGTGAACATTATTTTTTCAGCATATATACTCTATTTTTAAAATTTACTTCAAAACTTCTTAAAATATACACAGAAAAAATGATTGCCTATAAAATATCAAATAAAATTTTATTCAATTTCTTATTAATTTTCAATTAAAAGTTTAACCATATCAATTAAATTTTTAATTAAAAATGTATATGGTGTCGAAAAAATATTTAAAAAACTCTTAGCTCCGATTTGTTGTTGTCTCCCATATAAAATTTAAATATAAGTGCCTGCTAAATTGTAACTGGACATTCAGTAATTGGGCTTTAATATGCGTTGCGTAAAATCACATTATTTTGAATTATTCGTATTTTCACTTTTATTGTAGATAAAAAATTGTCTCAAATAGACAAAAATATAAGAAAACGAGTAAAAAGGTTAAAGTCGGGCATGCCGACTATACAATACCCTACACCAGTCTGGTTAAAAGCCAACTAATGATTGGATCCGAAATTCGAATAGGTTAAAATGGGGCTTGTGTCAAAATTTTCTATAATGTGAGTCAGCGCACCAAATTTCATTAAAATATCTTAATATTTGCGACCTGCAGTTTGTCACCAAGCCAATTTTGGGGGGACCCTTATATGGGCACTAGGTCTAAACATGGACCGGTGTTAAGCAAAATCAATAGGCTTCGTCCTTGGGCCAACATAGGTCTGTGTACCAAATTTCATCAAAATATCTTAATATTTGCGACCTGCAGCGTATAAACAATATAATTTTGGGGGGACCCTTATATGGGCACTAGGTCTAAACATGGACCGGTGTTAAGCAAAATCAATAGGCTTCATCCTTGGGCTGACATAGGTCGGTGTACCAAATTTCATCAAAATATCTTAATATTTGCGACCTGCAGCGTATAAACAGTATAATTTTGGTAGGACCCTTATATGGGCACTAGGTCTAAACATGGACCGATGTTCAACAAAATCAATAGGCTGCCATATTGGGCTAACATAGGTCTGTGTACCAAATTTCATCAAACTATCTTAATATTTGCGACCTGCAGCGTATAAACAGTATAATTTTGGTAGGACCCTTATATGGACACCAAGTCTAAACATGGACCGATGTTTACCAAAATCAATAAGCTGCGTTATTGGGCCAATATAGGTCTGTGTACCAAATTTCATTAAAATATCTTAATATTTACGACCTGCAGCGTATAAACAGTATAATTTTGGTAGGACCCTTATATGGGCACTAGGTCTAAACATAGACCGATGTTCACCAAAATCAATAGGCGTCGTCCTTGGGCCGACATAAGTCGGTGTACCAAGTTTCATCGAAATATCTTAATATTTACAACCTATAGAGTGCGCACAAGAATACATGGACAGACAGACAGACGGACGGACGGACAGACGGACATCGTTAAATCGAAATAAAAAAAACTTCTGAGCCGATCGGTATACTATAAGGTGGGTCTACGACCAATATTTTTTTGTGTTACAAACATCAGCACAAACTTATAATACCCTGACCACATAGTGGTGTAGGGTATAACCACATAGTGGTGTAGGGTATAATTAATGAATATATACTATATTAATAATATTTTTAATATTACACATTTTAGTAAAAGCGCTATAACTTAATTGAAAATGTTGACGATTTTCGATTAAATTTTTAATTGATATGATTAAGACTTTAATTGAAACATTTTCTATTAAATATTTACAGAAAATTTTAATTGATATAACGATTTTCTTAATTGGTCCGAATTCAATTAAATTTTTAATTGTATTTACAAATACTTTAATTGAAACTCGATTTTAATTCTTTCTGTGTATAACTAAAACGCTTACTAATTATTCTACTAATTTATTTATTTGAGTGTTTTATTTATTACTCCCCTTAAGAAATTATTTATATGCAAAAAGTTGGTCAACAACTACCCCAACTTTAATTCGGTTACAATTCTCGTTCGTATCCACTGATATACATACATATAAATAAATACATTTATTCTCATATATCAACATAACTTTGTGATTATCTCTGGTTATTGCTGTTGTTGATGCTGTTCAATTATTTGTTTTGTTACTTGTTGTAATAAATGCCAGACATTTTGATTTTCTTATTTTAATGAAAAACGGAAATACTTAGTATTTAATCTTGGTTACTATTTTGTTCTCTTCTTTTCTTATTTGGACGATTTTTATTGCGTGTTTTTATTTGAATGCATGGATGTTTATGAAGAACAAGTTGTAATATTTTGATTATCTTTATTTGTTTCTTTCCTCTTACAAAATATTTGAAGGCGTTTAATTAGCGCAATTAATCTGCTGTTTAATAAATTAGTAAGAAAGGAAAACATGATTAAGAGATTTTGCAGAATTTGTGGAATTTCTTGTATGTATTTCAGTATGCTTATTGTTGAACTTTGGACACAACGAAAGCCAAGCTGTTGGGGGTTTTGATATAAAAATGTAATTGCGAATAAAATAAATTCCCAACTCAGAAAATGCTTTATTTAATACACATTTCCGGCACTATCTGTTTTAGAATTGTTTCTTGCAGAAAACAGGTTGAACAACGCATTCCTGAAAATTATAATATAGATTTTGTGAATTTTAAAAGCGGTTACAGAAAACGAAAAGCAACTCTTAATAATGGACCATAAATTGTTTGTTAATTTAATTATTCTGTTCTTTAAAATAGAAATCGTTGCTGGGAAATAGTGTTTAGTATATGTACTTTTAATTGATATAAAATAAACTTTAATAAGTCCCTCTTTTATTTTATCTATTGACTACAGTAAGTACACATAAAGTCGTTAGTCATTTTTAAACAAAGTGTGTTCCAAACTTGTTCATATTTTAAGCTGATAAAATTCTAATGACTTTTATTTCGCATTTGCGCTATAAAATATAAACTTTTTAATGTTCAATAATAACTGAATAACAAAAAGATGTTAGATTATAATAATAAATTGAGTTTATAATGTTGTTGGCAATAATATTTCATTGATAAAATATTTATTAGCATTTATACAGTTTGTGTTGCAGTTTTTTTGCTGTGATGATATAAATTAATATGTTAATTAGTTTCAAAGAATTTGGTAAATATTTGTGTTGAAGAGCTCACTCTAAGGTTGTTATTTATATAGTGTTTTTTTATGAATAATTGATGATAATTTTAACTAAAATGAGCGTACTATGTAATAAACTACTGTTCACTGAATTTGAATAAATTTTACGGTTGGCAGTAGCGTTGCCAGAAAATTTTCGTGAAAAAGCGGGACATTCTAACAAAATTATAAAAATGGCGGGATTTCAAACACTTTGGCGGTACAAAAACACTTAAAAAGTTAAGTTAAATATAAACTTTTTAAAAATAGTAGTGGATCACTTTTGCATCGAAATTTCGTTATTTTTGAACTTTATCCCAGTTCCGGCTCATCTTGGTTGAAAATTAAGTTACACAATTTTAATTATAAAACGAGTAAAAAGGTTAAAGTCGGGCATGCCGACTATACAATACCCTACACCAGTCTGGTTAAAAGCCAACTAATGTTTGGATCTGAAATTCGAATGGGTTAAAATTAAATTGTGTCAAAATTTTCTATAATGTGAGTCAGCGAACCAAATTTCATTAAAATATCTTCATACCTGCAGTGTGTAACCAAGCCAATTTTGGGGGGACCCTTATATGGGCACTAGGTCTAAACATGGACCGGTGTTAACTAAAATCAATAGGTTTCGTCCCTGGGCTGATACAGGTCGGTGTACCAAATGTCATCAAAATATCTTAATATTTGCGACCTGCAGCGTATAAACAATATAATTTTGGTAGGACCCTTATATTGGCACTAGGTCTAAACATGGGCCGATTTTAACCAAAATCAATAGGCTTTGTCCTTGGGCCAACATAGGTCTGTGTACCAAATTTCATCAAAATAGACTTGCAGCGTATAAACAATATAATTTTGCGGGGACCCTTATATGGGCACTAGGTCTAAAAATGGACCGACGTTCACCAAAACCAATAGGCGTCATGCTTGGGCCCATATAGGTCGGTGTACCAAATTTCATCAAAATATCTTAACATTTGCGACCTGCAGCGTATAAACAATATAATTTTGGTAGGACCCTTATATGGGCACTAGGTCTAAACATGGACCGATTTTAACCAAAATCAATAGGCTTCGTCCATGGGTTAACATAAGTCGGTGTACCAAGTTTCATCAAAATATCTTAATATTTGTAGAGTGCGCACAAGAATGAATGGACAGACAGACAGACAGACATCGTTAAATCGAAATAAAAAAAAATTCTGAGCCGATCGGTGGGTCTAGGACCAATAACTTTTGGTGTTACAAACATCAGCACAAACTTATAATACCCTGACCACCTAGTGGTGTAGGGTATAATTAAATAAGTTGAATACAACTTTTAATAAAAAATTTATATACACAGAGAGAATTTTGCTGGACGAATTTTAATGAAATTTTTCAGCAAACTAATGAAGTTTTCTTCACAAAATTAAAAATTTCATAAATATCATGAAAAAGATTCATATATTTTATGAATTTAGTTTTAATGAAACTTTCTCATTGAGTGTATAAAAGTTTTAATAAATGAACTGAAATTTTTTACAACATTTTATGAAAAATTCCATTAATTCAATTAAAAGTTTCAATGGACGAGCTCCAGTGCAACTTCGTTATTTTTATGCAAAAATTCATTAAT
Source organism: Leucophora obtusa (assembly GCA_949987735.1). NCBI lineage: Eukaryota > Metazoa > Arthropoda > Insecta > Diptera > Anthomyiidae > Leucophora > Leucophora obtusa. The sequence continues at coordinate 306,305,527 of OX465295.1, forward strand.
ATCATGCAGATAATTCTCTCAGTGTACTCCACTCTGATCCATGATATCGCGAAATACACGTTAAAGAAGTCACAATCTTCTGATTTTAATTATACCCTACACCACTACGTCGAGAGGGTATTATAAGATTGTGCCGATGTTTGTAACACCAAAAAATAATGGTCGTAGACCCACCTGGTATCGATCGCCTCAGAATTTTTTATTATTTCGATTTAACGATGTCCGTCTGTCCGTCCATCCGTCTGTCTGTCCAAGCATTCTGTGCGCACTCTACAGGTCGCAAATATTGACATATTTTGATGAAATTTGGTACACCGACTTATGTCGGCCCAAGGACGACGCCTATTGATTTTGGTTAAAATCGGTCCATGTTTAGACCTATGTTTAGACCTAGTGCCCTATCAGTCTGGTTGAAAGCCAACTAATGTTTGAGCCCGAATTTCGAATGAAATGGACTTGAGTCAAAGTTTGCCAAAAAAAAATGATACAAAATTAGAAAAACGGCAAGAAATTTTTGAATTGACCGAATATTAAATGTACACAGATAAAAATATCACCAAATTTTAAGTGACAAAAATAATTGTTAAAATTTAATTTCCATTTCAGCAACATTTTTAATTGGATCAATTAAATATTTTGTTGATACGACAAGTTTCCAAGTTTTTTTTTCAATTAAACTTGTTTGTTAAAAATCAACAAACATATTTGTTGAAGCTCAATAGGTTCTTTACTGACTCGTCACTTCGAGCCAGTGAACTAGTTGGTTCAAATCGTTCTTTTTGGTTTTGTGATTAAAAATACAAAAATTGATTTTGGTAAGATTTTTGTTCTCTTTATGAACTTTGACAGATTTTTCTTAATTTCGAACAAAAATATTATTTTCTAAAAAACCATTTCAATATCAAATAGTTTATTGGAAATAGATACAAATAATTGTTGGAAGATCGAACAATGATGATCAGTTCATATCATTAATATAGTGAATCGTTCAATTGAACTAATTTGTTCATGAACTACACAACTCTATTATTATACACACGTGTAAATTAAATAAAAAAAATTTATTGATAAAAAATTCGAGTGGTTTATTAGTTTACAATGGCGAATAATCAAAGACAAGTTCACAACAAAATTATGGAAACTATTCAAAGTATATATAAACGATTGTGGACTCGTACAAAAATTGCAACAAAAATTGTAAGTACCCGAGATCGGGAAAGGTGTTTCCAGAGTGGTCAAAAAGTTCAACAAGAACCTGACAATTAAAAGAAATCCTGGAATTTGTAAAGCAAAAGGACCCAGAAAAAAACCAAAGCCATAAAGATGGAGACGGTATTGAGGGAAATTCCAAACATTTCTGGCCAGAAAGTGGCACAGTGCGTTGAATTTTCGGAAACCTTTGTGCGCAGAGTAAAAGCTAAAGTTGGACTTAATACATCTAAAGTTCCAGACAGAAATGTTAAGAAGAATGTTGATACCAAAAAAAGAGCATAGTCTGTGTTACATATTCTAGTGGAGCACTTTTATTAAATAATTTCTAATTAAAAAATATAATTGTAAAACAAATATGTATGTATTTTTATTCAAGGCGTGTTTTTTAATTAAAAAATAAATTAAAATCAACAAATTCGATTTTTAAGTTTTGCTTTTTTGATATGGCAACATCGTTTGTTAAAATTTTCTTTGAATTTCAGCAAAAGTACAGTTGAATTGTTCTGAAAAAACCAGATTTGTGGTGGAATGGTTAGAGAATTGGTCTGTTACACATAAGTTTGCGGGTTCGATCTTCAGTGACGATGACATCAATTTAGAAAAAATGATATGTATAAATTTGCTATCCCTCATATAATACATATCGCAGTGCCCTCCTTCGGTGTTTCCATAGCACTGAAGTAAAATTACATAACAGGGGCTATGAACTAAAAAAAGCTTTAACAAAATTCCCCAACACTCCATCAGATGGCACGCAACAATTGTTCTAATATTCAACATCTCGAGCAATTACAGTTTTGCCATATTTGAAGCCCTTTGTCTTTCCCCACCTTTCATCTCTTATATATCTCCTTGCCAAAGAAACCAACACGTTAATTAATAGGAAGAATTTCCTAAGTATTGTTTCTTAAAAAAAAATATTCCGGTTTTCTTCTTAACCGGTTGATCGAATAAATTTTTGAAATTAATCGATTAATCGTTCCCAATTTTATATAAATTAATATAATTTTCCTTTTCTATTTCTTATTATTTTATCAATAACAATTTCAACAACTCCTTAAAAACTCATAAGAATTTACTCAGAGTATTGTGTCGGTAAAATTAACTGCAATTGCAGTTAAAATTGTGTACACGGCAAATGCATTTGGGTTAACTACAATTGCGCTTATTTTTAATTGTAGTTAAAATAACTGCAATATCAGTTAATTTTAAATGTAGTTACATTGTACACTTTTCTAACTGCAATTGTAGTTAATTTTAGCGACATAATCCTCTTAGTGTAAAAATGCATTAGCTTAAATAATATTTTTTAAAAATTCGTTGTAAGTTTTACATTTTTTTATTTTATGTATATTTATTTGATTGATCAGACGTAAACGTAGTTCTTTGTAATACATTCAGTGCGTTAAATGAGAACAGATCATCTGGTATTTTGTTTTTTTGTCCCTTTCGTATCCATTGAAGATATGAAAATGAAAATGTAGAGAGAAATTTGGTTTGTAAATATTTTTTCAAAGAGAGTTCAACTAAATTGTTTTCTAAAAAGTTCATATGTACGAAAAGTTATTTAGTACTCATTAAATATTATCTAGTTCTCATTAGAGATTAATTTTGATTAAATTTATTTGATTAATTCTGTCCGTTCTGTGACAAACCTCGCTCTATTTCATTGGTTACGTCAAAAAAAAAATTTCTTATGCGTTTTGCTTCTTGTCTGATTTCGGCGCGAATTCGCTAATTACCAGTAGAACGGTGAGTGGCATAGGTTGCTACAATACAGTCTTGTAAGGAACTTATGTGCCAATTTCTTTAGTTTATTTTTTAATTGAGGGAAATTGAGAGTTGGCAACCCTGTCGTGTAGACGTCAAAATTTCGTAGTTCTTGAATATTTTTATTAAAAATAATTAAATAATCCAGTAAAATTAATTTTATTTATACATAAATATATACATCGAATAAAGTAAAGTGTGGGAATCTTCCTTGTGTCAAAATAAAATGAGCAAAGGCCGTCGCAGTATCAAAGGCAACAATTTGGTTTGCAACCAGTGCAGTTTGGTCGTAGATGAAGAAAAAGATGATTTTCTGGAATGTGACAAATGCAGTTTGTTTTACCATTTATCATGTACAACATTGGATAAACGTAGGTACGAATATTTAGTTAAGCATACAAGTGAGGAGTATGTGTGTCATCAATGTTACGATGTTAGTGGTGCCCTAAAAGCAGAGTTAAATGGCATCAAAATAGAGTTGAAAAAATTAGATCAACTGTCTGTTTTACATGAAAGTATGACTTTCATGTCTAACAAATTTGATGAACTGTTAAAAGGTGTCACGGAAAATAAGAGGAAATTGGAGATCGTTCAAAAGGAGAACAAGATTTTGAAAGCTGAAGTAGAAACTCTGAAAAGTTCAGTAAAATTTTTAAATGAACAAAGAGTTAAACATGATTGTATAATTCGTAATGTTGATGTAGCAGCTGGATCGTCAGCTGTTGATACTGTGTTGAAAATATCTGGTGATGCAGGGGTGGGATTGCAACCTGAAAGCATTAGTGATGCGTACTTTATTAAAAGCAAAAAAACGCCTAATAACAAAGATGAAAGCAAAAAACAGATGATGGTAGTAAAATTTAATTCTATGAATGCCAAACAGAAACTGATGTCAGTAAAACCTATATTAAAGGAAAAAGGAAAAGAAATTTTTATTAATGACAGCTTAAGTAGAGAAAATCTTAGTTTGCTAAAGTATGCAAAATCCTTAAAAAGCGTTGGGTATCGTGCCGTATATGCAACTGGTGGAAGGATTTACACCAAAAGGAGTGAATTGTCCAAGCCAAGGTTAATTAGATGCGAGGAAGAAGTTGACAGCCTATTGTATGAAGCTGCAATTAACAAGCCAAAAGGTAGAAGATCTCAGCAAGCACAAGTTATCGATGATGATGATGAGGCTAACGACATGTATTTATCCCCAAAATAATGTGAAGTATTTTAGTTTATTTAGCTTTTTTCTATTTTATATATGTTTAATAATCAATATTTTACTAATCTAAATTCTTTCGAATATTATATTCATAATTCATGTCCATTATTTAATGTAATTTCTATAAACGTCAGAAGTATTTCCTCAATTGGAAAATTTAATAAATTTAAAAATCTTATAAATATGTTGCCACGTCTACCCAATATTGAAGCTGTTCAGGAAACATGGTTTGATGATAATTTAACGCAATTGTATAATATAGCTGGTTTTAACGCCGTTCATTGTTGTCGGTCAGATGGTTATGGAGGTACAACAATTTATGTTCGGAAAGATTTGGAATATAATGTTGAATTATGTGCTAGTGAAGATTATGTTGACTTAATTGTTTTAACATTGCTTAACCAAAGATTAAACGGCAAAAGTATAAAATTTGCGTCATTCTATAGATCCCAGAAATGTGATTTAAGTAACTTTTTGTCTATTTTGGAAAATTTTCTTGTTTCTTATGGTCGCAGCCCGTGCCTTATTGCTGGAGACTCAAATATAGATTATTTAAGCGCAAATTCAACTGAGGACCTGGCAAATTTACTGGCTAACTATGATTTTATAAATTGTCATGCATTAATAACTCGCCCAGCTAGTGGAACTTCTATTGATCATGTGTACACAAACATTTCTACCTATCTGTGTGTTGGAAGTATTGAATGTACGTTGTCGGATCATAATTTAATCTCTTGTAGTTTTGAAGGCGGAGGACAAAGTCAGCTTGTTATGGAAGAGTCTCGTTTTGTATGCAACTTTGATCGGGTAAATGATTATATCCATGACCATTTGCCAACAATACAAGAGACAGAGAATGTAGAAATCGACACAACAGCTTTAATTTTATGTGCTAGTAAAGCTTTAGAAAATGCTACAGTGGAAAAGAAAGTAAATCGAAATCTAAAGCAAGAAATTACGCCATGGATAAATGGAAATTTGCAAAACTTAATAAAGTTAAAAAAGCGACTCTTGAGGATGAGAAGAACAAAGCCTGATAATGCCGATGTTGCAAAAAGATTAAAAGGAATCAGTAGAGTTGTGAAAAAAGCTTGCAGAGATTCAATGAATAATTTTTATGAAAATAACTTGAATGAAATGCAGCAAAATCCCAAAAAATGTTGGAAATTTCTTAATGAAACACTTGGAAGGACTGCCAAAAAATCTATAAACATTAAAGATGCGAATGGAGACCTGATTTTGGATGACTTTCAGAAAGCTGAGACGTTTAATAAGCATTTCCTTCAATCAGTTGAAGATTTGAGGGCACAAATTGATCAATTTCCCAACGATACATGCAATTCTCTAAGAACATTAATCCTCCATGATCACAGGTTTCGTATCGAAAACACCACCCAAGATGAAGTTCATAATATTATTTTAGAATTATCTCCGGGTAAAAGTCCTGGTCATGACGGTATATCACCTAAAATTGTTTTAAGTTGTGTTAATGATTTCACGCCATATTTAGTGCGAGTGTTCAATAACATGGTGGACAAAGCAACATACCCTGATATTTTAAAAATACACAAAGTTGTGCCAATTCCTAAGGGTATAAATTGTACTTCTGTTGATATGTATAGACCAATTGCAGTTTTGCCTGTCATAAACAATATAATTGAACGAATTTTGCATTCAAGAATTTCCAATTACATGCAAAACGAAAATCTATTCAACGATTTTCAGTATGGTTTCAGAAAAGGATGTGGTACGGAGGAAGCGGTTGTAAATGTTGTTAATTGCATCTGTCGAGGTTTGGATGAAGGTCATAGTGGCGTAGCTGGCATATTTTACGACTTTACAAAAGCATTTGATCTTATAGATCATGATATTCTTATGAAAAAGCTTAAATATTATGGTTTTTGCGCCAGGGAACTGACCCTGTTTAAAAGTTATTTAAGCAATCGTAAACAATATGTCCAAGTGAACTCGAGCAAAAGTTCTTGCGATTTAGTAAAACATGGCGTTCCTCAGGGCAGTGTATTGGGGCCATTATTTTTTTCAATTTACTTGAATGATATTCAAAACCTTAACCTTACAGGCCAACTTTTTATGTATGCAGATGACATTTGTTTATTCTATCCCTATAAACATGAAACAGCTGTTAAAGCATATATGGAACGCGATGCTTCTTTAATATTTGAATTTGCTAGAATTAACAAATTGGTTTTAAATGCTAGTAAAACAAAGTTGATAAGATTTAAGCCTTACAATAACCTGGTTAATAACTTCAGTATATTTGTAGATGGGGAAAGAATAATGGAAGTTAACTCAATAAAATACTTAGGTATATATATGCAGAGCAACCTTACCTGGGGGCAACATATCCGTCATCTTAAAATAAAGACAGCTCAAGCTACGGGCATCTTGTATAAATTCAAGAACAAATTTAAACAGAATACAAAACTTTTAATTTATAATGCATTGATACATAGTCATTTTAACTATTTAGCAATTTTATATGGATACAAGAATGGTATTGAACTCAAATCTCTTCAAAGAGCTCAAAATAAAGCGTTAAAGGTAGTTGCAAACCTCTCACCAACATATCCAACAATATTGTTATATAACAATATATTCGAATCTATTTTGCCAGTACATGGAGTGTATAAATATCAACTTTTGTTATATGTTTTCAAGTGCATAAATAATATTGGACATCACACTGTGCAGTTTGTAAGAAACCAACACGCAATTAATACACGGAACAACAGCAATCTAGCTACCGCCTGGTGTAGGCTGGAAACAACTAAACAGCGTATTGAATATATGGGTAGTCGCGAGTTCAACAAATTACCTGAAAGTTTAAAAATTATAAACCAAATTTCATCATTTAAAGTTTTATTGAAGACTTATATTTTACAAAATTTGGAAGAGCTTCTGCCGTAAAATGTATTGTCACAATTGATATCATTAAATACTTTTAATTGGAACATTATTTCTTATTTTTTTTTTTTTTCTATTCTTTATTAATTATATAATTTTATATTTTTGAAGTATTTTTTCTTTAAAAAGTGCTAAATTGTAATTTATTTCGCCAACTCGCCTCTATAATGCCATAATGGCGCTGAGGCATAATATCTGTATTTTATAACTAAATATGAATAAAGTTGTTTAATAAAAAAAAAAAAAAAAAAAAAAAAAAAAAAAAAAAACTTATTTACTTTTTTCTTTAATTGATCTTTATCAAGTCCATTGCAGAGTGCTGGTGTTAATTAAATATTATAAAATAGCTTTTGAAAAAAGCTGTCAAACTTAATTTTTTTGTCAATTTCAATTAATTGATTAATGGTAATAAATTTTTCGAGTTATTCGTTATTCGAAATTTGAAACTTTAAATTATTTGAACAATTATTTCAGCAAAATTGTTCGATTAATCGAATAGATTGAATACCCTAATGATTACTAACTCTGCTGAACGACGTTCACTTTGATTTAGTACAGTGGTCGACACTGTGAGAAATTAGTTTATAATTTTGAAATTTATATTTGTAATTAATTGTAATTCATTTCTTAATGGAGAAATGAATTAATCAATATATGCATGAATATAAATAATAATAAAATAATGAAATAAAAATAATTCATAATAAATTTTATTAAACGTATTATTTAAAAAATATTTACTTTTTGTGTATAAATTATTTATTCTTGAAAAAGTATTCCATTAGTTAGTAAATTTTAATGAATGAATGAAATAAAAATAATTCATAATAAATTTCCTGTTCGTTCTAGTGTTATTGAAAAATTTTAAGAGTGTACTATTTTTCTAAAATTTCTTAAACAAAGCGACATCAACCTGCTTTGTTGAAAGTTACCATGCTACTAAATGTAGTATTTTTATTTGTTATGCTCTTAGTTGAGAGTTTTGTTGGCATTCGTGTTGTGTACGTGTGAAAAGCCGATTATGATCGGCCACTGGTGGCTATGGGTGGCGACCACTGATTTAGTAGCTTTGAGGTTAAGAAGAAGAATTAATTCTCAAATCACACTATATCTAGCTTCTGCCTTTTTCCATGGACAGGCCTCATCAGTGATTTTCCATTAAATTGTATTATTGCCCATCAAAATTTTTTTGAACTGGGTGCCTTTGAATCTGTTCTAGAACAGTTGTTTTTACTACCGGTTCCATAGAACAGGTTCTAGAACTGATTCCTGGAAGTCAACCGGTTCTATGACTGGTTCTAGAACCGGTTCCAAAGCAACCTGTTCTAGTTTGGAGGAACAGAACCTGTTGCTTTTGGGACAAACTCAAACAAAAATCACCGATGATAGAACATAAATTAGAACAGGTTGCATTCAAGTACAAGTTGTTCTACAATCGGTTCTTTGCATCCGAAAATGTTGCTGTGTGTTTATATTTTATTGTGAGATGTTCTCTATATGATAATTTTTTAATAACATGTCGGCTGGAGGAATCGAACATGTGCCTATTCCTACATTACGATTGTAACTATACTAAGGAGCTACCGCTTAGCCATCTCACCCAAGAAAGGCCTTGAATGCAGTGTAACTAATTCATAGTTTTTCTTTCCTTTTCAGTTTTCTGTTATTGTTTTTACTTATTAATGAAACATTCTATTTTTAGATTTTTGCCAAACTGACGTGTGGCTTTTATCTTCAAGAGCAGGCTGCTAGCGTTTATATTGGAGACGGGTTGCCGCATGGCAAATTTAATAATGTTTTTTAGCACAGTGTTGTTTTAACGTCATACAGACAGCTGCAATTAATTAATATGTATTTTATCAATTTTAATTTAGTAGGTTTGAGGTTAAGAAGAATTAATTTTCAAATCAGATTGATTTGCTTTTAAATACAAAAATACCATCAATTTCCTTTGATTTTTTTAAATTTTTTGCTTTTAAATTATATTTGTTTGTTTTTATTTGTCACTATAAAAAATTTTAAAAAAATTAGCAACAACAAATGTATCACTATTTGATCAAAAGTAGCACGAATTTTTTACGCTACCAAGCACTACCTGACCGCTTATATTGAGCACTTAGTGATCAATTCCTCCTTCAGATAGTTGTACAACTGTTGTGGAACTGTAGTATATGAATTTCTATCTGCTGAAAGCACTCATTGTGTTTTTTATATAATTTGTTGTAGGATCAAGTTCAAAAATCCTATTTTTAGACGTAATTAAAATTTGTTGAAACATAGTGATTGTCATGGAATTACTTTTATTTTTTCTTTTCAAATTGCTTCGCATCATACAACTAAGGGACACAATAATGGCAGAATATTAAATTGCAAAATAACACAAGTACTTATCAATAACTTGCTAACGCAGAATTTCCTGATACAACATTTTCCTAAAATATCCATGACACTGTAAAATCTAATGAACAAAACTTAATTTATCTAAAAATAATAATTACGACAAAGTGTTCGTACAATATGATGCCACCTTTAAAACATAGGAATATCTACACCGAACAGCTTAAGAGCATACGGTATCAGCACATTATAGAAGTTCTATAATAATTATTATAAAGCATCATTTGTATAGTATAATTTCCCCAGAGGAACGGTAGACTCAATACAGTTATTGTCACCATAAACTCAAAAGCAGTGGATGTCATTATGTCTCTAATACTTTGAAAGTGTTTCCGTTTTCAATTTGCATAAAATTTGTTAAAAACAAAAGTTATTGTTTTTCAAAAAATATTGTTGCTATTATTGTTGTCGTTGGCGAAATTAAAACGTTAATAAGTTTAGAACCAAAAACTACACCACCGTCCTCCATACAACAACAACAAAAAACTCAATAAACCCACAACATTACCCGAAAGCAAGGGTTATATTACCTGTAGCTTGATACTGTTGTTGTTTGCAACATTTGTGGCAGTGTTATACAAAAATTTTGGTAATTGAGTGTAATTAAAGGTTTTATAATTTTTGGCTTTACAGTGTTCATTTCATTTCGTTTTTTTTTTTTTTTGGAATGATAACCATGTAAAAACGGTGTTGATATTTCTTTATTAATGAACACGAGTCATGTTTTGTCATCCCAACAACCCTTTCATCATGTAACAATAAAAAATCCATTCATTATAATTTGAGAAAGGTGTTGGTGTCTACTGTAACTTTGTTTTTTGATTTGTCGCTTATTGTTTTAATTATACAGCGTAAATAATTCTTCTTAGAATCGTTGTTTGTGGTTAATGAAATTTTAAGTTTTATTTTAAACAAAATTATTTTAATGGTGGATTACAATATCGTTTTTAATTAAGTTTATGTAGTTGTTTTCTTTGATACAATTAAATTACAAAAAATTTATTTTAAACATATTATTTTCCCTGTTTGTTGTCTAATAAAGTTTCAATAACGAAAGCAAAACACTTAAATATTCTATTTTATAGCTTGTTTAGACAGCGAGTCTACTTGATTAAAGTTAATCCAACTTTTAATACTCATGGTTTACACATGCATTTTTTGACAGTTAAAATATTAACAGTTAAAGTTTTAACTCTGACAGTTAAAGGTTTAAATCCTTCAGTTTGAAATATTTGAGCCATAGTCATCGGGCACATGATGAACATTGAAAATGTCGGCGTTAGAAACGTATTTGTCAACAGCGCCAAAATATTTTTGCTGCATCTTAACGTTAATTTTTATCTGGCTTTGTGTATGACTACTAAACTATTCAGCTTTGTGCTATCTAACAAAAAACAGGGTTGCATACAATTAGTAGTATGAATTCAGAGTCTTTTAGAAATCTCTAATATGTTCTTAAGAAAACCATAAAGTCACACCGTCGTTTTTTTGAAATTTCTTTAAAAAAATTTAAAAGTGTAGGTATGTTTGAAAATAGTATTTAAAAATTCTGACTTTTTGGTACTAATTTAAAACGAGTTAGCAAAACACAATTTATAAAATACTTCTTATCTGAGTCTCTTGGAACTTATAGAACAAAAAACTTTTTCTTTAATATACTATTTCAATAAATCTTAAAATTTGGACCCGTATTTCTTGAGTAAGTGGTCTGCGACACATCAGTTGACGGGGTAAATTGCAATAATTCGGCTGTTTTTCAACCAATTTAAGTTTTTATTGCTTTTTTAAAAAGGCTTTTCATTCTAAATCACTATTTTAAAAAAATCAATATTTTTGAGAAAATTACCAAAAACTCATATTTTCCCCTTGTAATCCGTTTTCCAAATTTCAGGGATGATGCAGCACGTCTACCCGATATCCGATTATCCTAATTTTTTGGGGGACGTTGTTTTACACCCAAATATATATTTCCCGGGAATATTCCCGTCAGTAACTCAAAAATTATTTTCCTTCATAAAAGCTTGGGGAACCCTAGTGTGAAAAAGTGAAAAATTCAACTGAAATATTGTTAAAATATCCGAGAACATTTCGGAATTCTCACATGTCAACATTAGCGCCAGCAAAATACGTAGAGCACTACATGCAAATGTACTATAGGGACGAGTTCCAAAAGAAAAACTGTATATACTAAAAATTAATCAACAGCGACGTCGAGATTATATTAAAAAGTATCAAAATAAACCCAGTTCATTCTTGAAGAATGTGGTCTTTAGTGATTGAAGCAAATTTAAAAATTTTGGTAAGGAAAACTGACATAATTTGTAAATGCAAAAAATCACAATTTGCTCAGCAAAATGTGTTATCCACAGGAAGCACGGTGATGGTTCGGTCATGGTATGGCAGTCTGTGGTGTAGGGTACTTTGTTTTCAAAGAAATCACTGTGAATACAACAGAATAAGTCAACATTTTAAAAGATAATTTGTTGCCTAGTATCGAAAACTTGGGCTTGGATCAAACTTGGGTCTTTCAACAAGACGATTATCCTAAGCACACCGAAAAAAACAGAAAAGCACCGACCTCAACCCCATTGAACAGTTGTGGGAGCATCTGGACTGGGAACTAAGAAAACTAACAATTACCATGATAAAATATCTCTCTTGAAGTAACCAGAAACCTAGTGAAATCGATGCCCAGAAGATTGCAAGCCGTAATCGTTATTTTGACTTCAGATTCTTGTTAAGAGTACTCAAATTAGAGAAAAATATATAACATGTTTGCTTCCTCCCCCTCCTATCCTACAAAAATGACGTTCGAAAATCGATTTTTCTAAACTTCTCATCCCCGTTTTACCCCTTAAACATTCGAATAGCCAAGAATCCTTTGGTTGGTTTTCTTCTCGTCATATAACGGAGCTATATGCCAAATTTCAGTTATCTATCGTCATTAGTTCATGAGAAACACCAAAACCCCCTTTTCACGGAGATTATGATGTATGCCAAAAATTAGACTTCATTAACAAATATCGCGACTATATTGCCATTCTGAACTGCTTATACATATAATTTTGGGAATTGGGAATTTCAACAGAGGTGCACGTAGTGCGGATAGTTTCTGACTGTCATTCACTTGGGAGTGACCAGAAATGATTCCTTTGTATGACTGTTCAAGCAGCTCACTACTTCCGGTCCCAGACCAACTATTTCCCGGGCAAAGGCTTTCCAGCAACCGCTGAAAGCTAGCTAGAGTGAGAAGGCGCACAGTCATGTAACCTGAATGGCCACGGACAACTTGGCGTCTCAGGAAAGTAGGTAAAGGATAAATGAACGTTTGCTGAAGCATGACTGCAACGTGGGATTGGACACAAGGATAGCAGCCCTATCACCAATCTAGGAAAGGAGGGCTAGCAACCCACTTTTCTGAACTTACCCTGCTAACGAATCGCTATAGCGCCCTATGCTCCAGTGGGAGTTAGAGGAATATATATATTATATATATAATAAGTTTTATTTGAAAGCCAAGAGCTTAAAGCTGTTTTTGCATTATCAGATTTTATATATTCTTGTAAATATGTGTACACTGTGTAGTGTACAAGGTAGTGTTTCCAAAAAACCGACTTTCTTAAAAACCGGTTTGTCGATTAACCGAAAATGGAATATTTTGAAAAACCGGGGTTCGGTTAATCGTTTGTGAAAAAACTGTTATAATCGGTTAACGGACTAAAGGTAAAAAACAGTAAAAAACACCAAAAAATAAAATAAAAACGAGTAAAAAAGTTAAAGTCGGGCATGCCGACTATATAATACCCTACACCAGTCTGATTTAAAGCCAACTAATGTTTGGATCCGAAATTTGAATGGGTTAAAACAGACTTGTGTCAAAATTTTCTATAAAATCATAAAAGAAGAGAAAATCGAAAATATAGCCCATATTGGCGATAGGTCCAACTATGGACCGATCCTATTTAGAACCAATAGGCTTTTTCCTTGGGACCATGTGAGTCAACGAACCAAATTTCATTGAAATATCTTCGCATTTGCGACATGCAGCGTGTAACCAAGCCAATTTTGGGGGGACCCTTATATGGGCACTAGGTCTAAACATCGACCGATTTTAACCGAAATCAATAGGCTTCGTCCTTGGCCCAACATTGAAATATCTTCGTATTTGCGACTTGCAGCATGTAAAAAAGAAAATTTTGGGGGGTACCCTTATATGGGCACTATATCTAAACATGGACCGATTTCAACCAAAATCAATAGGCGTCGTCCTTGGACCGACAGAGGTCTGTGTACCAAATTTCATTGAAATATCTTAGTAGTTGCGACCTGCAGCGTGTAAAAAAGAAAATTTTGGGGGGCACTAGGTCTAAACATGGACCGATTTCAACCAAAATCAACAGGCGTCGTCCTGGGGCCGACATAAGGCGGTGTACCAAATTTCATCAAAATATATTTGCGACCTGTAAAGTGATCACAAGAATGCATGGACAGACAGACAGACAGACGGACATCGTTAAATCGAAATAAAAAAAAATTCTGAGCCGATCGGTATACTATAAGGTGGGTCTAGGACCAATATTTTTTGGTGTTACAAACATCAGCACAAACTTATAATACCCTGACCACGTAGTGGTGTAGGGTATAAAAAAGTGAAAAATATAGTTTAAAAAACGGCAAGAGTGACAAATACATTCTCAGAATTTTCCAAGTAAGGTTTTTTGATGAATATATTAAAATCTGACCGTTATTCTTCAGGATCAAAATTTTATATTTTTAAAGATTCACTGTTAACAAGGTTTGGGAGTTTCGGTAGATTTCAATGAAATTTTTATATATGATTTGGGAGGACAAAATTATGAAACTTTCGGTACTAATATTGTCGGCCCAATTTGATATTTAGGAAGTGAAAATAAGTTTGAATGCAGTTGAAATTTGTTTTTATCTGAAAACTTTTTTATATTTCTAGTATCACTCTACCTTTTTTTATATTTTTTTTAAGAAACATGAAAAAATCCAAAAAACGAAAAAAGGTGTAATTTTCAGCTCTCTTTTTTAGCCATTTAATGTGAAAATGGGTCGACAAAAATACAATTTTTCTTATTTTCATATCAAAATTTCATTAATTAATAATTAATAGAATTAATTTTTGACATCCGCAAGATTTTGGGCTGGAATTTGTACGAACGAAAATTTTTTAGCAATTCGCCACTTACGTTTCTTTATTTTTGAGACGATTTTAAGCTAAAAATAATAAAATAAAAAACCGGTTAACCGTTGAAAATAAACTGGTTTTCGGTTAACCGAGATTTAAGATTTTCGGCTAACCGGTTTGCAAAAAAACCGAAATATGAACAAAAAACGGGTTTTCGGTTAACCGGTTTGGAAACACTAGAACAAGGGTAGTGAAAGAGTTAAATTATTTTTTTATTCTTTTTACTGTTCAATTTCTTTTGACGCTGTAGATATGAATTATTTTTTGTTTTTGTTGTATATTTTTTGTTATTGTAAAATTTTTGTTATTGTTTTTTTTTTTTTATAAAATGAGAAAAGAGAAATTATATTTTTCAAAAAACATAAAATGTTGAATTAAATGATAACCCAGGTAACATTGGGAGCATATAAGGACATATATGATCATATATGTATTCCTTTATGATCAGATATGGGTAAAGCTCATCAAATATATTCGTATATAGTTCCACATATGATCATATATGCCCATATATGTGAGCACGCTAAATGACCGTATAGAATTATATATGAGCTTATATTAATCATATATGTGTATATATGAACATTCATTATCATGTACGACCGTATGTTTATGACACCTTACATGGTCCTATAATGTACTATATTGTACAACATATGCACATATATGATCAGATCGAGCCATATACGATCACGAACGAGCCAGAGAACGGTTTGAGTACATTCGTTTTTATTGTGCAGTCACACCATTCATTGCTTTTGCCATGTATTCATGCAACAACAATAACTAATGCTATTGCTATTATACATATTAGACTGTTCCTTAAAATAGCGATTTGTCGATTTCCGTTCATTATACCCCCCAATTTTATTGCAAATGGTCCCAAATGGAAGAAATCGATTTTTTTATGGAAAACGTTAACCCGTGCCGAAAGTTGGACGAAAATGTAAAGCCATTAAATTGATTAAATAAAATCTGAACTGAATAAAAATAATTATTTTATGTTACATGATCCATATGGGGTTAATTTTTATACTTTTGGCCAAAAACGACCGACTCCTGAACAGAAAAATAAAATTTTTTGAATTTTTTCTGTAAAATAAAATTTGTAGATGTATTTTTTGAGATTAGTTTTATGTTTTAAATTAATTTAATTAGTTTTTACTAAAATTATATTAAAAAAGAAATTAAAAATTTATCGAATTATTTTGAAAATTACATATTAAAACAATTATTTTAGTAATAAGCATTTATTTGATTTCTTCGTTTTGTTCATTTTCTTCGAACAACTTCGCTGTTTTTGTTACTCTCATTTCTGCAATTTACTCTATTAATAGCAGTTTTGAAACGATGGAGTATTAAACGAAATTCTTTTATTTAAGCTTCATTAGTTACTCTTTCTTTTGGTGGATTTTGTTATTAAGGCACGATATAAGATTAAGTTTTGAATTTATCTTAAAATCATAAAAGAAAAATTTAATTTTTTATAGTTACTTACCGTAAAGGGCATTTAATATGACAGCTATTAATTATAAAATGTTTACGTACACGCACATTGAAATACGATAAGAATATGACTTTTCACCCGCACTTTCGAGAATCAACTGAATATTTTTACCACAAATTATACCAGATATGAATCAGCTGATTTGATTTGAATAATTTTGATTTAAAATTGTGAATAACTCGTAAACTAAGCGAGATAGAGCAAAATGGACGAAATTTTTGCCCTTTTGGGTACTGATGCACCCCCAGGCGGATAGTTGATTTAACTACGTTTCATAGTCGATTCAACTACGTTTCATATTTGATTCAACTACGTTTCATGGACGAAATTTTTGCCCTTTTGATTTGGGCAATATGGCCGACAAACAAAAAAACTACGTTTCTTAGTTGATTCAACTACGTTTCATAGTTGATTCAACTATGTTTCATATTTGATTCAACTACGTTTCATAGTTGATTCAACTACGTTCCATATTTGATTCTACTATTCATGATTATTATTTTTCTTTCATGAGCGTGCGTGAGCATGAGTCAAAATTCACTCACGCGCCCATCTCTAGTACTAATATACCCCAAAAACCCCTATACAAAGACGGGATCACACCTTTCTT
Source organism: Leucophora obtusa (assembly GCA_949987735.1). NCBI lineage: Eukaryota > Metazoa > Arthropoda > Insecta > Diptera > Anthomyiidae > Leucophora > Leucophora obtusa. The sequence goes on from OX465295.1 coordinate 306,322,370, forward strand.
GCGTAGATTGTGAATAACTCGTAAACTAAGCGAGATAGAGCAAAATGGACGAAATTTTGATTCAACTACGTTTCATAGTTGATTCAACTACGTTTCATAGTTGGTTCAACTACGTTTCATAGTTGATTCAACTACGTTTCATAGTTGATTCAACTATGTTTCATATTTGATTCCACTATGTTTCATATTTGATTCAACCACGTTTCATATTTGATTCAACTACGTTTCATACAATATTAAAACAATTATTTTAGTAATAAGCATTTATTTGATTTCTATCTAAAAAGAGACAGATATATACAAAAAGTGCGCAATACAAAATGTATGGAGATTTTATATTGTTATCTCCCTCTTGACTTGACTTCCATATAAACAAAACCATACGGTTCGAGAATACTTTTTTGATACCTGTCATTAGTTTCACATCTGGTATTAATCTGTGATTTTTACATTGTCCCGTTATTTTACATTGTTTTCTTAATACAGAAAGTTAAAGACATTGTCGCTCATCAAGTCGCCAATGTTATATAATACGCGACAAAATAGATGGAATGGTGGCTCATTTTGTCCTTAATAAAATCTTATTACAGACAAGTTATAGACAATGTCACTCAGTTGGTCGTCAATTTGGTATCAAACACGACAAAATGCATGTAATGGTCGCTCATTTTGTCCTCAATAAAATCTTATTTAAGACAAGTTTGTGAATTTGTCGCTCATATAGTCGTCAATAAGGCTGAAAACACGACGAAATATACGATCTTGTCGACGAACTTGTCCTCAACAGTGTAATATACACGACAAATTCTAAAATGTCTTGAAGACATTCTTGACGACAATTTCATGTCTGACTATTTGGCCAACGGGGATGGCTTTCGTCATACTCACTTTTTTTCAATTGTGTCTGTATTGCTTTACTGAAATGATGTGTATTGACAACAATATGCACATTTTTTGTGATTGCATTCAAAAGCATAAAATGAGGTACTCAAACCGTTCCCTGGTACGAGCCCATATATGTCAACATATTTATGACACATAAAAGACTCTAAAGTATCATCAGTTTCAGAATGCTTAAATTTTACAGTCATAAATGCAACATAATAGGCTCTTACTTATGAATCTATTTGAAAATTTTTTCAATACTCCTTAATGATCCAAAAATGGGTCATAAATGACTCAGAAATATCTCAGAAAGTTCTAAGTTTTCCAATAATGGTCATAATTAGGAGTCTTTTATAAGTCATAAAAATGAGCTCAGAAATAGGCTTCATCGGCAAACAAAAACACGCTCATATAGCAATGATTTCAGAAGGACTAAGGGTTATTTTATAAGTCTTTTCGGACTACATTTGTTCACTGGGAAGTCATTACTGGTAATGCATTAGTTTTTTGTTTTGAAATAATGGAAAAAGTAACTTTTAGTAACTGATTGTGATATGTTTTAAAATAATGTCGATAGTAAGTCATGTCATTACTGATAGTTCAAAAAATAATGATATCTCAATACAGTTTCTACACTGTGATGATAATACAAATTAACACAATATAATTTTTTACCCCGCTTAATTCTATTTCCTTCGATGTGTTTAGTGTTGCAGTTCCAATCGTTCTCCGCCCATTTCATATCGATCCCTTTTGGATATTGGTAATGTTGTGTTACGTGTATTTAAAAAAAAATTTAAATCTATGTATCTTCTTAGCTCCCACTACATTTGAAATCTAAATAATTACAAATGATATTCCAATTTTAAGATATTCAACAAAAAGAATATTTAAACCTTGACATGTTTACCATGTTAACCAAGCCAAACCACATTGATAACCATAAAAAGGAGAGAACAAACTGAAAGGGTGTTGATGCTTGACATCATGTTAGAATTGCTACATTCTAATAAAACAATATCATTTTCATAGAATTTGGGATATGGTTGTAATGAATTTGCAAAACGATGATGGTGATGATGAAAATATCTTCATTTGCATGGTAACATCATGTGTAATTAAATTTGCGGCTGTGACAATTTTGTTTGTGGTTTGTTGTGTTCTTTAGCTTTTAAGCTTTGTGACATATTATACCAAACCAAGTGGGGTGGATGATAAAAACCGAGTAGGAGAGGTTGTTTGTTAATTCATTTGTACACATTAGGTTGGCATTTGTTTTCAAAAATATTATGTTATACTCACGGTACGAACAGATAAAGCTGATTTTCTATGATTTCACATGCATCTAAATTTGATAAAAAAAGTACCACCCTACTACCCATAAGGGAGGCTGTAGTTTTTTGTTGTTATTTTAATTGTTTTCGTATGCACTGCTGCTTATATTTATGTGAAAGGAAGATTGAATGGAATGGATGCTGTTTGTTACAATATTTGATATGTTAATATAATTTATTGGCAACTACCCTTGTGTTATCATACAATGACCACCACATGATCTCATTAAAACTGTTACAACCACCTAGTTAACATACTTTACATTCAAATATATACGATATACATATTTGACTAATGAATTGTTATAGATTCATTTTAAAGCCCTCTTATGTTGACTTTTGAGGACAAACCTTTTATACCATGAGTATATTGAATAATAATTTTAATAAAATCTTTTGTATTTGAAAGTAACATTTATACCTCAAATGTAACATACGAATATCTTATTATGAGCGGCTTTTAAAGTCATATCGAATATCAATTGGTGCAGAGATCTATTAAGTAGTTTGTTAATGGAATATTTGCATATTGTTTTGAAAATCATCAATTATTTATTACTACTTAAGAAAGTGTGACAGTTATAAGTTTTAAAAAGCTTTTTTAAAAAAAAGTATGTATTTGAATAATTCAACCCTTCTTTATACTTTGAATATCTTTAACGACAAATTTTAATAAAATTTTGAATGGACAGTAAAACAAATATCAAAATATTCATTAGTTTAGTATCGTGAAATACCCTGTTGGCAGATTACAGAACTACACTCACAAAAGATTATCGGTAGAATCTACTGAAAATGAGAGTTAAAACAAAGGTACATATATGCAGTTAAAAAAGCGGCAAAGGTATTTACCTTTAAAATAACTAAAATTTTTGTTATTTTTAACTGTTCAAAAACAACTAACAAATGCATTAAAAATAACTACCAATGTCGTAAAATTAACTGATAAATTTTTACTACAAAAATTTCAAAACAACTGACAAAATCGGTAAAAACTACTGTTTTCACAGTGAATTCTATTTGTTTATAAAGGTATATTTTAATAAAAAAAAAAAATTATTTTTTTCTCTCGATTACAAACATGTCTGTTATTACTTCAGCCTATTTAAAATTCGAAGTAAAAATTCCAAACCGTTCTCCAGTTATTATACTTTTATGCATTGAAGATACAATACAAGTTTCTGATTTTTATTTGCAAACTAGAAATATATCAATAATAACAAATATAAACTAAACAAGAATTTTCAAAATTCAAAGAAATTTTTTTATTTTTTAAATAACTAACAAAAACTACTGTTTACTGTAAAAATACTGTTTTGGTAGTTGTTTATTATGATATTAAAAACAACTGTTACAAAATTGCAGTACTTTTCGTTAGTTTTTTTTCTTAAATAACCGTCGTAAAAGTTGCTTTGCTTTTTTTTATAAAAAACCACTGTAATTACTGTTAAAAACAACAACTACTGATTACTACAAAAACAACTGTCATGTAGTAACTATCAAACTTTTTTGAGGATATTATTAAAATATTCGAATTTGTTATTGCCTGACCGAATACAAGTGAAAATTTTCCGAAACACATAAGACATATTAGCTCTGTTTCTTTACTTTTTGGGTAAAGTTCGGTAAAATGAGAGTTAACAAGAAATACTCTCCCGAAATAACAAAAATGCACAAAAGTAAAAGAACGCGAAAAACCACATTTGAAGCCCGAAAAACAAATGTCAATAGATTTGTGCATTATAGTTCGTTTTGGTGAGCGCTCTTTCTAGTTCTTGTTCAATTTGTTGTAAAAATCTAGAGAGCTTTTCTAGTTAAACCGCTTTTTAAATAAAAAATTTAAAGAAACTTTCCTTCTCAGGCATTTTTATATACAAAAAGGAGTACATAGTTTATTAAATCTGTAAAAAATTTTAATATTAAAGAAAAGGTTCGATTTATTTACATATTTATCTCTTTAACACATTTAAACAAGCGTCTTCAAAAAATTGTCGGTAATTTTATGGAGTTGTAACATTACCGATATGCCTTTCCAACTTTTACGCTGATTTTTATAAATGATACACATATTTTTCATAATGAATAAAATGAGCGATTGAACTAAAAGAGCTATTAGTTGTGAACTAGGTCTTTGGTTCAAATCAGTGAAGAGTTAAATTGAACTAGTTGCACCCAACTGATGATATAACAGCTGATTAAAACAATTTACCCAAATTTACACGAAAAAAAAGTCTGGGCTTTCTCGTGCAAGAAGAACAAGAATATTACTCTCTCATGACAGCTCTCATTTACCCAATTGTGTAGTAAGAAAACGCTTTTTGGTAAAATTGGGATCCCGCGGGATCCCAATGTTGAGTACCCGAACACAGCTATTGTTGGGTTTAAGTTTTAAAACTGGACTTAAGCTTAGAATAACACAAAGATTATGGTCCCACAATATTTTTATTTCCACAGTAAAATATGTTCGTGAAAATAAAACTAGACTTCCTCTCAGGGATCCAAAATAATTGCTATACTTATTTTGAAAGTAGTATGATTCCATTTTCAAAAAAAAAAAATATTACTTAAGCATGGAATTTTACTATTGGAAGACATTCTATGGTCAGTTTCATTCTTGAAAATAGAAATTCTAGAAAATATACAGTCATAGAAATAAGTTTGTAGAAAAGTTAGTAAAACTGTTAGTACGTCAACTTAACAAATTTTTAACTAATTTTTGGTTAAAATTTAATTTTTAGTTAATTTTTTTGCTACCTCCACATTACTAACTTACAAATTTTTTTCTATTTTTTTTTGCTGAATTTAGTTACTAATTTTTAACAATAAATTTGCTAACTTTACAGTATTTTGCTGAATTTTAGTTACTAATTTTTAACAGAAGATTTGCTAATTTTACAAATTTTTTTGTAAACTAAACCACCAATTTTGGAGCGCTTATAAACAGAATGTTAAATGACTCTAAAAATTACTGCATATTTTTAACTCGCCAAAAATAATGCAAAAAGTTTTTAAATAAAGCTAAATTGAAATGGTTGAAAATTATTAAAATTTATGAGAAATTTTTCTATTTATCGTAATACATTAATTTTGAAAGATCAAGGTTTATTTTGGACGAACCATTTTCATATGAAAATTGTGATTAAAAGTATCTCTGGTGAGCAAGTGGAGTTTACGGGGATGACCCTAATTTTTTCCTCCCAATATTGTACTTTTTAAGCTTATTTAAAGAATACGATATTTTTAATCGACCACACCTTTCCTATGGGTGGAGCTTTAGAGGTGAAAATGGAAACTCAAATAAATTCGGAAGTACATATCCGATCAGCAAACAATGAAAATCAAAAGAAGGGTCTCTGAAATACATTTTGTTATGGTCAACATATTATTGTCTATAAATATTACCACTTTTACAAAAAAACATTCTTGGGAAATTTTCATTCTCAATGTCAATGCCACCAAATTTCATCACCATTCAATGCCAATGAAATTTTTTTCAATTTGCATTGATGAAAACAATGGTAATGAAATGTACACATAATTGAAGAAAAAGCATTGTAATATAAAAAAAATATGAGAAATATGTGAATTTTTAATTTTTTTTCTTAATTTATTCTTTTATTAAAACACTAAAATAAATACTTCTTTCATCAATTATAAATGGGCATTTAGGCATTGAACAATGCCAATTGAAAACATTTCAATTAATTGACACATTCAATAAACTGGTCCCAAGTATGTTTTTAAATACACATTTATTTTTTATTTATTAATTTTCATTTCATTTGCTCCTTTTTTACCTTTTTCCAGTCCACTAGTAATCTGCAAAAGTTTTGTTGATTTCAGAAAATTTTAGCAAAAATTTTGTAGATTTAACAGTTTTTTTGCTATTTTCATTCTACTATTATTTAGCAATTTTTTTGCTGATTTCAGCAAGTTAAATTGTTATTTGCAATTAACAAAAATTTAGCTCAAATATTACTAAAATTTTGTAAATTTAACAGTTTTTTTTGCTATTTTTATTAAACTACTATTCAACAATTTTTTTTCTAATTTTAGCAGGTTAAATTGTTACTTGAAATTAACAACAATTTAGCTCAAATATTACTAAAATTCTGTAAATTTAACAGTTTTTTTTGCTGTTTTGATTTTATTAATATTTAGCAAACTGATTCTGCTAATATTAGCAGTTTTTTCTGCAGCATCATTTTTAACTAATTTTTAGTAACTTTTTCTGCTATTTTTACGGACTTATTTGTATGAGTGTATAAATCAAAAGTTTTAATGTAGAAAATTGCCTTAACGATTATACGACGTCGGATTTGTGGTGAAAATACATGTCTTTAAATATTTAATGATTAAAGAGGATTTCGGTTAAAGAGGATTGTTTTTTCGCAATATGTTTTCTTTTGTCAAATGGGTTTAAATTTTTTTAGAGTGACTATTTTATTCTTGGTAAACCTATTTTTGAGCTCCACATGAAATATTTTTCACATAAACTTTAAACAACTTTACATAATTTCATAATACGACATTCATAGAAATAAAGCTGTAAAAATAGCAGAAAAATTTACTAAAAAAAATGAAGATACTTAAAAATCATGCTGCAGAAAAAACTGCTGAAATTTTTTTTGCTAAATACTAATAAAATAAGAACAGCAAAATTAAAACTGTTAATTTTAGTTATATTTAAGTTAAATTTTAGTTAATTGAAAATAACATATGGTACTGTAAAATCTGCAGAAAATTTTGCTAAATATTAGTAGAATAAAAATTGCAAAAATAAAATTTTATATCTACAAAATTTTTGCTATTTTTAAGCCAAATTTAGTTGAATGCGAATTCTGCTAAAATCAGCAGAAATATTTGCTAAACAATTTGTAAACTGCTGTTTTCAAAAGGCTCAATTTTTATTTGTATTTAAAAAAAACATCTAAAAAAAACTTGGAAAATTTAAATTTTTTTGGTGATTTTTAGGCTATTAATTATTAAGCAAAATTTTTTTGCTGATTTGGGCAGGTTAATTTGCCATTTTCCATTAATAAAAATCTAACTCAAATATAAATAAAATTCTGTACATTTAGTAGTTTTATTTTTGCTGTTCCTATATATAGCAAATATAATCTGCTAATTTAGCAGTTTTTTCTGCAGCATAATTTTTAACTAATTTTAAATAACTTTTTCTGCTATTTTTGCATATTTATTTCTATAAGTGGATAATTACTTGTTAAAAGGAGATAACAATAGGATTAACGCTCTAATGTTCTTTCTTCTGATTACGATAATATTTAAACTATATATTTAGCGTTGAAATCTACTATGGAACAAATATTAAAATTTTAATTTATCGCTTTATTTAGGCGATATAGAACAAAAAAGGTTGAAGATGTATATAGAAATCCAGTAGTCTAATAATTTCGGGGTTTGCTTTTTGAAAATTACGGATATGGCACTAGACATCAATAGATGACAGGTCATTACCATACGGATTACCAAGTAATGACAGTTTACTACCTTTTCCATTACTTCAAAATACAAAATAATGACTTACTGATATTAAGTTATAGAAGTATTTATATATTCATGCAAAGTAATCACTTACTTGTAATTGATTAAATAAGTACTGATTTGGTCTTTGTTGGAACATAATGGAGTTTTTTGGCCTGATGGTTTTCTCCATTTGGTTTTTTTTTATCTAAAATATTTTTTTTACCCTTTTTTTATACTTACTTTTTTATTCTCTTTTTTTAATAATAACACATTGTTATTAATTGTTTTTTAAATAAACGTTTTATTGAACTAAAGGTTTATAATTAAAGTAAAATCAAAACTTAAAAACTTATGTCATAACATGAATTTATATAGACATAATGTTAGCTATAAATGGACAATATAATTTCCTTTGGCAATCCTGTTTTTAATGAATTTAGTCACAATGTTAATTGTAACGGTATTGCTGAAAATAAAGGAAAACATACAATAAGAAGAAATATATTACCAATAAATAGTTGAATTTTATATACAAAACCAACAAGACGCGTTTTACTTACCCCCTTTTTTTCGTTAAAATTTTTAAATTTGCCCACCATTTTTGAAGTGATAAATTTAGATTTTTTTTAAATTTATCAAATCCTTAAAAACTATTAAGGAATAACATTTTGGCGCCCGAGCAGGGACTTAATTTAAAAATTTTTTGTGATATATTTTGATAAATTATTTCAAAATATAATTAAATAAAATTTGTTAATTTATTACAAATTTATTTTTTGCTAAATTATTGCAAAAAATTAAAACACGTCTTGGTGGTATAAATATATAATTGTGCGCGAATTTATTTTTCGTTCCACTTTTAATAAAATAAATCGCAAAATAGTTGTCGGTTAGTGACTTAACTTAGTTTTTTTGTGGAAACTCCATTTGCTGCTACATGCCTCGCCGTTGCCGTTGTCGTGATTGCCGCCCTCATCATAACCAGGGGAGTAGTGATTCTGGATTATCAGAAACTGAGGTAAAAGCGTAAAAAATATTTGTGTTTGTTTAGCCCAAAATCTGTAAATTAATCAGATTTTAGTGATTTCTGTAAATTATTCAGAAATTTTAATTTTTCCGCTCAATTGCGAGTACAAACACAAAATTATTAAATACGCTTCCATTTTGAAATTAAAAAATATTTTTATTTTATTTACAAACATAAACGCCTTGTTAGTGAAGTGAAAAGTGCGGGGGTGTTAGCTACATACATAAATAAGACCACATACACACACGTAACACAATTTTATTTAAATTTGTATTTTCACACCGAATTAATTACGCGCTTTTATTTTATACACACAAACCGTCGGCATTTTAATTAATTTCGCATTTGATTTTTGAATTAAATTCGCTAGTGTTAATTTTTTTCCCACAAAATTAAAAATTAATTATAAAATTTTCTTTATTTCTTTTGTTGTTTGCTTTCTTTTTTTTCACATTAAAATTTGTTTTTGTTATCGAACATCTGTTGTTTCGATCCGTGCTGCCATACTCAAAACGATCGTTTTGTGTGGCCACTATAAACGAACCATTTAGTGCTACCTGACTAACCACATAGGGGTTCCTTACACCGTAGTGCGTGTCGTACAGTAAATTAATGAATTTGGGAATTTTAAGGAATCAACTAATTGTGAGTGAAAATTTAAATAATTACTACAATTATTTATATGTACAATTGTTACAACAATTTTCACAAGAAACTTGGTAAAATATTTGTTTATTAAACGTTACCAAAGGGTGGTTAAGTGGTTTATCTGATTTAAACGAGGTTTATTGATTTTTTATCGTGGATATTTTATTGATAACTGAAACAAAGTGATAACATTGAGATAAATTTGGTGAAATTTAAGAATAGTTGCAACCTAAAATAGAATTTAATGCAGAATTATTATTTTTTTGTTGAAGTTCATTTGTAAATTGAATATTGTTAGTGGAATTAATTTGCCGGTGAGATAAATTTCGTGAAATTTATTGTGATCATTAATTTACGGTGTAGTGAGTTATCGAACTTATTATTATATTCGTAAAATTAAATTGTGTGTTGATAAACAATTACCGAAACCTAATTTTTTTAATATTTTGTTCCATACAGGTACTATTAAATTGCGTGTTGGTTTATTTCTTTTCCTAAATTATTGGAAAGAAATTATTTGAAATACCAATTCCGAAAATAATTTGTTTAAATTTCGGAAGATCGTTAATTAGTAAAACAATCTTCATTTGTTCCATTTGGAAAACTCACAAGTACAAATTTATTTTCGAGCGCTGTGTATTTTGTCAATTTTTATTGAATTGTACACACTTATTTCAAGGTTAAACCTTATATTTGTTGCGGATAGCGAATTTCCTGGGAAATTGGGTTTCGCGAAATTTCGGAAATTTTTCCGTTTTATTTTGATTGATATTTTTATATTTTATTGAAGTCTTTTCTCAATATGGCTGGTGGTAAAAAACACCAAGATACTCCTGTATCGGGAGATTTGGCGAAATTGATACAGAGGAAGGCTAAAGTGATTGAAAGTATTTCAAGAATTCGTACCTCTATAGTAGAGAAAACGATATCATTCAATCCCTTTGAGATAGACTGTCGTTTGGAAATACTAAAAGATCATATCACTCAGGCAATGGAGTATCAGTCGCAATTGGATGATTTGGATCCTCAGAATAGCGACAGAAATGAACTTGAAGATCTTTGTGTGAACACGAAGTCTCTATTATTGAGTCTTCAGGCCAGGAATAGGAGAACCAGTTTACCTGGAACTTCTTTTATGATGCAAGGACATCATTCTGGGCTTCCAAATATTAAACTCCCTAAGTTCAGTGGGAAATATTGTGAATTTAAAAATTTCATAAGCCTTTTTGAAGATTTGGTCCACAATGATCCGATGCTAACGGATATTCAAAAGTTCAATCATTTGATATCATGCTTATCCAATGAAGCTTTGGGTACGGTCCAAGCTTATCGCGTTTGCGAGGAGAATTACCCCAAAGCATTAGCCAGTTTAAAAAGGGTTTATGATAATGAATGTTTGATATTTTCCGATAATATTTCGAGACTTTTTGATCTTCCTGAGATCACTAAACCTTCGGCTATTGCTTTGCGAAGCATGATTGATACTGTTACGGCTATTTATGAGTCATTGCTTTCTATTGGAGATGATAAGAAGATTTCTAATGCCATTATAATTCACTTAGTGATGTCGAAAGTTGATCCAATCACTAAATCCAAATGGGATGAACAGCTTGACTTCGAAAAGCTCCCATTGTGGTCTGATTGTGAGGCCGTCTTGAACAAACGCTATCAGCATATTGCTGCTGATGAATCGTCAAGTTCGAGACCTAAACCTTCTAGGAATAAAAACGACAATGTGCCTAAAAAACATATTAGGACATCACTATCTCTTTCGGTTTCTAAACAATCTGCTAATAAGTGCCTATTTTGTAAATCCGATCAGCATAATATTTATAATTGCCCTTCTTTTGCCGCAGTGCCAGTTCTTCAGAGGTTTGACTTTGTAAAAGGTGTGCCTGCGTGTATAAATTGTCTTAAAAAAGGTCATACCGTAGCGAAGTGTAGTGCTCAAAAGTGCAGAGTTTGCAATGGTGCACACAATAAACTTCTGCATCGCTACAGTTCAGAGTCTCAAGGTGCAAGTACTGTTCAAAATTCATCTGTGAATTATATGTCGGAGCAGCCATCGTGTTCTCACGCTTCGGTGCATTACGCATGCGTGAATAAAAATGTTATTCTAGCCACAGCTGTGGTAAAAGTGAGAACAAGTTCTGGAAATTATATCCTAGCTAGGGCTCTTTTAGACTCCGGTTCTCAATCGAATATGATTACCGAGGAACTTGCACAGAGACTTAGAGTAAAACGAGAAGGAGGCAGATTAGTTTTGAATGGTGTTGACGACATGAGTACATCTTCTAAATCAAGTGTCGAGATATCTGTAATGTCGAGGGTTAATTCTACCCAATTCTTTTCGGAGTTTTGGATATTAAGGCAGATATCTGGTTGCCATCCTAATCGTCGGATTCCGCGATCCGAATTGAATATTCCGAAGAATATTGAATTGGCAGATCCTTGCTTTGATGTACCACAAGGGGTTGATTTATTGATTGGTGGTGAAATTTTCTTTGATCTATTGTGCGTTGGGCAGATAAGATCTGATCCGAGACTTCCAGTTCTTCAAAAGACTTCTCTTGGCTGGATTGTGGTTGGAAGGCACAATCAGTCAAAGGGCTCGGTTTCAAATATGTACCATCTTTGCAATACAATTGAAAACCAGGAAACTGTTGACTCAATTGTTCGAAAATTCTGGGAATTGGAAAAATGTTCGGACGAATCAACAGTTATTTATAGTGAGGAGCAACGAAAATGTGAGGACATGTTCAATGATTCGGTACGGCGTTTACCGTCAGGACGTTTTGTGGTCTCACTTCCTTTTAAATCGGATCCTAATCTTTTAGGATCTTCTTTTGATACTGCCAAACGGCGATTTCTTGCGCTTGAGCGCAGACTCTCAAATGACCAAAATATAGGGAAAATGTATCATGATTTTATGAAGGAGTATATCGACTTAGGTCACATGTCTATTACGGACATTCAAATACCGAATGTCCCTTATTATTTTATTCCGCATCAGTGCGTTTTACGACCTCAGAGCACGACTACGAAACTTCGTGTAGTTTTTGATGCTTCGAGCCGAACTTCTTCACGAATTTCGCTTAACGATTTGTTAATGGTTGGGCCTACTGTGCAAGAAGAATTATATTCGACTCTGATCCGTTTTCGATTTTATAAATATGTAATCACTGCTGATATTGAAAAAATGTATCGCCAAGTTTTGGTTGGTGAGAATGATAGAAATTTTCAATTAATCCTTTGGAGACAAAATCCATCTGATCCGCTACAGGTTTTTCGTTTGAACACTGTGACTTATGGCACATCTTCCGCGCCATTTTTGGCAATCAGATGTCTTGTTTATTTGAGCGATTTGTACAAAGAGACTTTGCCTATCGGGGCAAATGTAATTCGCAGTGATTTCTATGTTGATGATTTGCTAACAGGCGCCGATAGTTATCAAGAACTTGTAACTATTCGAGATCAGGTGATTCAAATATTGAGTTCAGCTGGTTTTAATTTGACTAAATGGTTTTCAAATCACCCCGATTTGAATTTTTCTGAATGCAAGGAAAAGTTACTAGATAATGATTCCGATTCGGCTAAAGCTCTAGGCATACATTGGATTCCGAAGAATGATTCGTTTAAGTTTCATTTGGAAGATAACTTTCATGCCCTTAGGGCAACAAAAAGAAACATTTTGTCAGTTTCTTCTCGGTTGTTTGATCCTCTCGGACTTGTATGCCCAATTGTAACTAAATCCAAAATGTTGCTTCAAGAACTTTGGATTCAGAAACTTGACTGGGATGAATCAATACCTATGCGACTAGATACTGCATGGGATAATCTGAGGGATAATTTACTGAAAATTGATTCAATTCAAATCCCAAGATTCGTCCACACAACTTCTTCGGCAAAGGTCCAAATTCATGGATTTGCTGACGCTTCTATTCGGGCTTATGGGTGCTGCATTTATATAAGGAGTAGTGACTCAAATGGGGTCTTTTGTCGGCTACTTACTGCCAAATCTAAAGTCGCTCCACTCAAGACAAAATCTCTTCCGAGACTTGAGTTGTGTGCAGCACACCTGTTGGCAAAATTGTGGGTTCGAATTAAAGATATGATGAGCTTTGAGATCGAGAGTGTTAATTTCTGGACAGATTCAGAAATAACTTTACATTGGATTAAAACACATCCATCGACCCTTGCAACTTTTGTTTCTAACAGAGTTTCTGAAATTCAGGAATCGTCAGATCGCGCTTTATGGCGTCATGTGCCTACAGGGCAGAATCCAGCTGACATTGTTTCTAGAGGATGTGATGTTGATGGCTTAAAAGATTCAATTTGGTTTGAAGGTCCTTCGTTTCTTCTCCACGATATTTCAAAGTGGCCTGTTAACCATCATTTCGAGTTAACAGAGGACCAGGAATCTTTAGAGAAAAGGAAATCCTATGTATTCCTTGCAGTGGAGAATCCTACGGGATTAGGGCCATACCCGATTATGGGGAATATTTTCATTAAGTTGGTTGAGGACCATTCTTCATATAGGAAAATTTTGAGAATCATGTGCTTTGTGCTTCGATTCATTGACTTTGGTAGGAAATGTAAAATTTCAAAGTCAAAATATCCCACTGCAAGGGAAATGAATTGGGCCTTTTATAGGCTTGTGGAGATAATCCAGAGAGAATCGTTCTCTGAGGAGATTCAAAAATTACGGAAATCTCTGGCATTACCGTCGAATATACAGAGGCTAACACCATTTATTCACGATTTTACTGAGGATAAACGAAACTTTTCACTGGTCAGGGTAGGTGGGAGGTTGCTAAATGCACCATTACCATATGGTACGAAATTCCCACTTTTATTACCAAGGAGAACACTCTTCGTGACTCTATATTTACGCAATCTGCACCTCGATAATTGTCATGCTGGCACGAAAGCATTGATAGCCCTTTCACGGGAGAATATTTGGCTCATAAATGCCAGAGAGGAGTGCAGTAGAATAGTTCGTAAATGTGTTCACTGTTACCGCTATAAACCGAAATTGATGACCCAAATAATGGGAAATTTACCCACCGATAGGGTGAGAAAGCTACGGCCATTTTTAATAGTTGGCGTAGACTTTTGTGGTCCCGTGAATATTTCATTGCGAATTCGCGGTAGACCACCTGTGAAAATGTATATAGCGGTTTTCTTTTGTTTTACTTCCAAGGCTGTTCACTTAGAATTAGTATCTGATTTGTCTACTGATGCATTTATTCTCTGTTTTAAAAGGTTTACTGCCAGGAGAGGTCTTCCCAGCAAAATTTATTGCGACAACGCCACCAACTTCGTGGGAGCCAGCCGAACCCTCAAAGAGCTGTACGAAGCGTTCGAACGCAGCAAGGAGGACGTCGTATCGTTCGCAGCGTCGTGCAAGGTAGACTTCAGTTTCATACCTCCCAGGGCTCCTCACTTCGGAGGACTGTGGGAAGCAGCCGTGAAGCAGGCGAAGCACCTACTTCTGCGAGCAGTGAGCAACGCACTGCTCAATCAAGAAGAAATGGCGACAATGCTTGCAGAAGTAGAGGCGGTGCTCAACAGCCGTCCAATAGCACCGCTGTCTCCAGACCCGAACGACGGGGATGCATTAACTCCAGCGCATCTTCTAATAGGGGAGGGTCTGCGTTCGCTGCCGCCAGAATCCGTCGGAGACGTCAACGACAACAATCTGCGGTACTTGAAGCGATGGCGGATGCTCTGCGCTCTCAAGCAGAGGTTCTGGCGAGCCTGGTCCAAGGACTACGTCCTGGGGTTGCAGGACAAGGGCAAATGGCACAAAGAAGAGCCCAACCTGGAAATCGGCCAAGTAGTAGTGGTCCACGAGGACAATCTCCCGCCCCAAGAATGGCTGACCGGGATAGTCGTCCGCGTAATCGAAGGCCAAGACGGCAAGGTCAGAGTGGCGGAGGTAAAAACCAAAAACGGCGTTTATAAGCGCCCTATTACTAAACTGGCACCACTACCAGATGTTTGAAGACCTACGGTCCTTCAATGGGGCCGGAATGTTGGAACATAATGGAGTTTTTTGGCCTGATGGTTTTCTCCATTTGGTTTTTTTTTATCTAAAATATTTTTTTTACCCTTTTTTTATACTTACTTTTTTATTCTCTTTTTTTAATAATAACACATTGTTATTAATTGTTTTTTAAATAAACGTTTTATTGAACTAAAGGTTTATAATTAAAGTAAAATCAAAACTTAAAAACTTATGTCATAACATGAATTTATATAGACATAATGTTAGCTATAAATGGACAATATAATTTCCTTTGGCAATCCTGTTTTTAATGAATTTAGTCACAATGTTAATTGTAACGGTATTGCTGAAAATAAAGGAAAACATACAATAAGAAGAAATATATTACCAATAAATAGTTGAATTTTA
Organism: Leucophora obtusa; assembly: GCA_949987735.1. Classification (NCBI taxonomy): domain Eukaryota; kingdom Metazoa; phylum Arthropoda; class Insecta; order Diptera; family Anthomyiidae; genus Leucophora; species Leucophora obtusa. Next base: position 306,338,169 of record OX465295.1, read on the forward strand.
TATACAAAACCAACAAGACGCGTTTTACTTACCCCATTTTTTTCGTTAAAATTTTTAAATTTGCCCACCATTTTTGAAGTGATAAATTTAGATTTTTTTTAAATTTATCAAATCCTTAAAAACTATTAAGGAATAACAGTCTTTTTTTGACATTAATATTTTATTTATTAAATTGTTTCGAACACTTTCCAACTGAATAGAAAATATCCGAAGTAAAAAGTTTTTTTTCCAATATGACCAACTATTTCACAATGTATGACCACTTATTTCCAAACTTCTGAGTAACCACTTATTCTATCTTTATGAGTAACTACTTATTTTTTCGATAGGTAACTCGTTATTCGCACTTTTTTTGTAAGCGAGAGGGTAATGACCTCCCATGAATTTTTCGACATTGCGAACAAAAGTAATGTGCGAATAAATATCCTGGTAAGTAGTGAAACCCTTTGTGTGCTACTTACTCGCTTAATTAGTCGGTAATGTCTGTTTTTGCTGGATCTCCTCATAAAAAGTTTTTCGACAAATAGCTACTTTCTTAGGCGCAGCGACGATATATTACCTAATGTTTAGTTCCAGACCAAATATAAAAGTGCTTGGCATCATCAAAAAGGAAATTACCTTTCGTTTAATACGAGCTAAAGCGAAGTTAATTATAAAACTATCGGTAGAACGGAATTTGGGAAAAGCCTAATATTTGTGTAAAAATATTTGCTTTTAGAAATGTAAAATTTTCAATATGGGATACAATTTTTATTAATAAATAATTTGTAATAAAATTATGGATTTCCATGGGATTTTCTATTAGAAATATTAAACTGGAAAAACATCTTACATTTGATATGGGAAATCATGCAATTCCCAAATAAATTTTAAGATTTCCAAAATGTGCGGATTAGGGCTGACTTCTACGATCGAATGCCTATATATTGGGTGTATAACTTATAAATGTGCGATTCACAACGTATCTTCCACACATGGTTTGTGTCTTTAATAACTTCGAGGGTAATTTCGAGGGTAAAAATCTTCCATTTATTCTCACTTAGTCATCGAATGAAATAGAGTAAAAAAAGTTTTGTTTTGCTTCAAAAATGTCGAAGCAAACAAAGCATCATTTGCGGGAAGTTTTGCTTTATTTCTCAACTCGAAAAAGGTGCAGCTGAAGCACATAGATTGCTCACCGAAGCTTATCCTGAATTTGTACCATCGATTTCAACGTGTGAGAGATGGTTTGTGATGTTCAGAAATGGTGATTTTGATACGTAAGACAAAAACCGCACATGTTAGCCAAAAAAGTTCGAAGATAATGAATTGGAGGCATTGCTCAATGAAGATAATTGTTGAACTCAAGAAGAATTTGTAAAATCATTGATAGTCACTCAAGCAGCAATTTTAAAACGTTTGCAGGCAGCAGGATTCATCCAAAAGCAAGAAAATTGTCTACCACACGAGTTGAATCTGAGAGACATTGAAAGACGATTTTGCATGTCCAAAATGCTGCTTGAATGCCATAAAAAGAAGTCATTTTTGAATCGAATCATTACTGGAGATGGAAAATGGATTTATTACGATAACCCGAAGCGCAAGAAATCGTATGTGAAGTGCGGCAAACCAGCTAAATCAACGCCAAAGCCGAATATCCATGGCACCAAGGTAAATAGAGCATTTTGTGGTACCAGAAGAGTTCTATCTACTATGAGCAGCTGAAGTCGGGCCGGACGATCATAGAGAACCTGTACCGTCACACACAATTGATTCGTTTAAGGCGACAATGGGCCGAAAAATGCCCAGAATGTGCGACCAGACATAAAGCCGCAAAACGATGCAAGACCGTTTAAAAACGATTTCGAAAATAGTGGTTGGGAAGTTTTGCCCCACCCGCCTTCTAGTCCAGACCTTGCCCCTTTCGACTACCATTTGTTTCAATCGATTCTGTACTCTCTCACTCACCCAGAAAACAGATTCAATTCTGATAACCCCATTTGTAGTCAATCGCATGGTTCGGTTGTGGTAGCCGAATTTTTCAGTAGTGACAACAGAAAACCAATTGAGGCAAGACTAATTTGACTGTGAAAATCGAATTTCTGTTGTATCAATAATAATTCGGTAGCCGCAAACGAAAAATTCTTTGATGCAACTAAACCATTCGATTGGCAATGTGCTGGAAAACGCTTCACTTCAGAACTGGGTATCCGAAATTGGCTTGATTTATTCTTGGCCTCAAAAAATTAGAAGTTCTTTTGGCGAGAAATCCATACATTGTACCAATGTTTCACAATAAACGCCAAAAATTTGGGAAAAATCCCACATTTTTAACTTACATATCCAATATTAAAGTATACAAATCGTTTTTTCTAAGAATTTGGTGACTGGTCGAAATATTTTTTTTTTCAAAATTGGTCACTTTTGGTACAGGCTAAAAGAAGCAGCACAAATAAATCCTATAAGTTTTTTTCACAAAACTCATGCGTTTTAAATACCCTTGCAGAATAGTATAAATAGTTTACATGTTCCGAAATAACTTCTTTTCTGGAGGTAAAAAAAGTGCTGTTTGCAAAAAAATAACGAAAAATTCTTTTTTTTTTAATTTAAAATTTGGGCTGGTGCTATTTTTGAATGTAGGTAATAATATTTTGCAATATGAAAAATATTTTTCAAAAATATTCGGCCCTACTATGCTATGCGGCCATATGCTCCTTGCAGGAGTAAACGGAACAAATATATATATATGCTATGCGTAAAAACGCGGATTAAGGCACGGAAAAAAAGAATAAAAAATTTAAAAATGAAAATATCTCTGACAATATAAGAGATAGCCCGAATATACAAACATGCTTTTTGAAATGATTACAGAAATGAAGGTGGAAGGAGATTCAAAAATGAACAAATGTCGATTTTTTTTATGTACAAGGTTTCTCATTTTGTGTCTCCTGGGGCCGTTACCAGAAGGTCTATTGGGTAAATAGCTAAAGCTCAAGGTAGACCATACCTCAGCTCCAAGAAATGGCAGATATATTTCCAATATTTTTCTAAAATCCCCCAGTGTATACCACGGGGTAATGGATACTTTGGAAGCAGTGAAAGAACTAATTTTTATGAAGTTGTTCAGAATTGATTAAAAAACAGTAAAAGACTATGGCCCTTACTATAAAAAGAGTATTTTAAATTTAAAGTCGACTTTATTTTTAATCATAAGGTTTTGTTCATTTTGTGTATGAAAACAAAAAAATTAACCAATCAGAATGCTCCAAAAGTAAACCAAGTCAAGGCTCACTGCCATCCAATATTTTAACTAAAATCGACTTTAACTGAAATATACATTTGAAAACTTTAGATAGTAAGGGTGTACACAGAGGGAATTTTACTGGACGAGTTTTAATGAAATTTTTGAATAACTAATGAAGTTTTCTTCACAATATAAATGAAAAATTTCCTAAATTTTATGAAAAAGCTTCATACATTTTATGAATCCAGTTTTATTGAAACTTTTTTATTGAGTGTATGAAACTTTTAGTAAATAAAATGAAATTTTTCCCAAAATTTTATGAAAAATTCCATGAATTCAATGAAAAGTTTCAATGGACGAGTTCCAGTGCAACTTTATTGGTTTTATGCAAAAATTCATTAATATCATGCAGATAATTCTCTCAGTGTATGGTTTTAAGGGATATTATAAAATAATTTGTTTTTGTTAGTCTACCAGCTATATATGGCTTTAAGGGCTCAGCTGGTTTATTTGAATAATAAAATAAAAATAAAATAAAAGTGGTTTTGAAAGCATGACTTTGAATTTTTTGCTGGGATGATGCTTGCTAAACCCTTTTCCAAAAAGTTCAATTTTAATATACTCAAATTTACCCTTTTTTATTGTGCTATCATCATAATTTTAAACATGCCTCATTGGGTAATACATTAGGCTTAAAAATATCAATAAAATATTATTTTAAATGAAATGCACAAACAAAAGGAATTTGGTGGTTTTTAAGACTATAAAGACAAAATTTTGAGGAAAATTTAGAAATAATTAAGAGCTTTAATAACAGTGATAAAATAAGGTATTAAAAATATAATTGAGTTTTGGTTATAGCTGTCTATTTCAATTTATACTTTCCGAATCCATTGTCACAAAAGAAACTAATACTTGAGTATAATTGTCATCAACTTTCGGTACAAATTGCTATATAACTGTATAGTGGTGTAACAACAGTTACAGTCAATAACTAACACTTTTTCTATTGGCTTACAATCGATATCTCCACAAGTTAGGTGAAGTCATGGCATTGTCAATTGTTTGTCAAAAAGACATTTCTACCATTTGGATCGTATTTCAATATATCAAAAAAATTAATAGATAAAAAAGTAAGACAAAACAAAATCGAAAAAAAAAGAAAAGAAAATCCATGTTAGAGAGTTACATCAGCCAATGACACAAAAAGACATGATGGAATAAAATACTTTTCTATTGTAATGTTGCCAAAAAAAATATATATAAAAAAATTGTAGAAATGGTCTCCAGTGTACATCAATTCAAATGTATGAAATATTGAATTGTAGATGTCTGTTGTTTTCACTATATTCTACTTTGTTGTTGCTGATGCTTTGGGAGAAAAAAGAAATGTTTTATGCGCTTCATGCACAATCGACTTTTCGATTTAATGGGAAAATTTTATTTTTTACTTGTATTCATTTCTATTTCATTTATTTATTTTGTTGACAAAAATTTATAAAAAAAATAAATAAAACGGAAAACGTTAGTGGAAATGAATTTGTAGAGGCATAATGGTTTTTTTTTATAGAATTTGTTAAATAAAATATATTATAGGAAAATTTTTAACTTTAAAATGTTAACTGAACTTTATGGGTTTTACACCCTATACAATGTTGTGTAAAAAAAATTAGATTTTATAGAACAAAAATTTATGTCATAAAATTTCATGCAAAATTCTCTAAAGATCGTCCCAAATTTATGCTCATATTTTCAGATTTAATTTACAAAATTATTATTCGCAGAAGTAGAATTTTCATTTGTCGAATGATATCTGCTGGATAAGTTCATGTGTAGGGTATTTTTTGAAAACTCAATTGTAACAATATCCACATATAAAAATATTCACATGTTATTTTTTCATTCATACAAATTTTTTGTTGATATTGACTAAACTCCGAAAAATAAAACAAAATACAAACCATTGTCAAGTGACTTTTTTAATTAAAAATGCTTTATAAGCTCTTAGACTTTCGTTTTAAAAATTCATCGATATTTTTTTCTATTGCCGATACTATTATTTCGTTTGTCTCTATGACTTTTTCTATTCAATGTTAACAAAAAAAAAAGTATGGCTATATGCTAGGAAATTACATTTTTTTGCAACAATCAAATATTTTCAATGAATATTTCCTGAAAAAGTATTTCATGGTGTTTGATTAACAAGAAAAAAAAGGAATAAAAAATATATTTTGATTGGAATTGGTGTAAGTATTTTAAAAAATTTTTAAAGTATGAAATAAAAATTTGCAGAAAAAATAAATATAAAAAAAATATTTCTGAAATTAAATTTGTATTATAAATTTTAAAAATCAGACAAGTCGTTAAAATATACTTTTTTGTTTACTGCACCGTAAGTTGTTTCGATTTCACGTAAAAAAAAACTGTTATACTCCATATAAAAGAAAGTAATTTTTCACGATAGTGAGTTTCACGTGAAAATTGTGTAGAGTTTGTTTTTGTGAAAATTTCTTGGGAAAAATTGACATTTTGTGTTTTTTGTGATTGTGTCTTTGTGATAAAATTAAAAAATTGCTAATTTAGTAGGTTTGAGGTTCAGAAGAAGAATAAACCTTCCTCAAAAGTTATAAACACATTAAATTTGCAAATCAGACTAGATCTAGTTTCTGCCTTTTTATGGACAGGCTTCATCAGTGATCTTCCATTAAATTGTATTATTGTTTATATTTTTATTGTCAGATTGTCTCTATATGAATAACTTCAGAAGTGATCAAACAGACATATACAAACATTCTACTTCAGATTTTCTCTGTTTATCTTCTTACTTCCTCCGTGTCACCTTTTCACAAATATTGCCACATTGACGTGTGGTTTGTACGTACAAGTGCAGGCAATTTGTGTATATTGGAGACGGACAGCCAACAGGGCATTTTTATTTTTTATAGTACAGTGTTGTTTTTCAAACGCGTCTTATAGACCAAATACAATTAATATTGTCATTAATATGTATTTTTATTAATTCTAATTTAGTAGGTTTGAGGTTAAGAAGAAGAATAAACCTTCCTCAAAAGTTATAAACCCATTAAATTTGCAAATCAGACTAGATCTAGTTTCTGCCTTTTTATGGACAGGCTTCATCAGTGATCTTCCATTAAATTGCTATTTTTATAAATTAAATTGCAATTTAAGGCCTTTAAATTTCGAGTGAAAATTTTTGACGTTAAAAACAACTTACGGTGCTTAAAGAAAAAAGAAAAAAAGGAACCAGAACTAGGGAATTAGATGCGATTACTCAAATTTTCTGACAATGAATACTTATTTTTGTCATATTTAATCATCATTTGAAAATGTATACATATATGTATTCCGTATAGGAAGCTATTCTGGCAGAAAAATATGATTGGCATAATATAGTCAATCCGCTGGCGAAGATCAGCTATGCGTTGGCAGAACGTGGTATTAACAATCTTGACAATATTCATCGAAAGAATATTGTGCCTTTAAGAAAAAGAAAATTTGTATAGGCCTTTTTTCTCCTATGCAAAACACATGTATACGAAAAAGAAGAGAGAAATATAACAGAGTTTGAGAGAGATTAGAAGTCTTTTAAATGTTTTGGCCTTAGCAATATTGTCCTGTTACCCGATTGGTAATAGCGATCAACCGTTGGTGGGCGCTGAATAAAAAAATCGACAATTATTTAAATTTTTGCATTAAAAAATACAAAACTTGTTTTTTTGGTTTTTCTATATTTTCATATATGTATGTTATTTAGTTAGAATATTGTTCTAACTCAAGTCCTAATTCTAATATGATATTATATTTCATTATATTTTTTTTATCCAATAATCACTTTTGTAAGAATTACAAAAATGTAATTTTTTGTATAACTAAAAAAAATGTACACACGTAGTAAAAAAGCAACAACCTAAAATGTTTTTAATAGACGGTACTGCATTTTTAAATCATTTCTCGATTAATCGCCTCTATTTCGGTTAATGTCGAGACAAACAATTAACGTGTTTTTTAGTCACCTGGATTTAGAATTTTTCATACAAAAAATGGATTTATTAAATCCAAAAAAAAGCTGGATTTAATAAATCCACAATAAAAGCACAAATATTAATTTAATGTCAGAAAAAAATACGAATGAAAATTAAAAGAGAAACAAAAAAATTGAAAAACTAACAAAAGAAAAAGGTTTTTCTTAAATTTTTTTTTATGAAATATGTTTAGAAAAAAAAAACTACACCTCACCAAATACATATTTTTCATCTTGGACATGGAGAAATAGCTCAAATAGAAATGGCAATTTTTCACTCTACAGTAAGTAATTTAATTAAATCCAATTAGTGAATATTAAATATTGCAATGGAATTTTTCAATTGCGTAAAAATATAAATTGAAGTGATAAAATTGAAAAGGCAGACTGTTTATCGCTGTTTTATGTAAAATATAATTATAAATTAAAAGTTAAAGTAGAATCCTTCATCATCGAATTCGGTATTAAAAATTAGGGTGAAAGAAGTGTCGGACAGAAAATTTTTTTATAATAGGAAAAATCTAACCCCATCTGTTGAGCACTTTTAGAGATACTTTTTCTATTTATTAAATCCAAGTGATTAGAAAAAACGGCTAATATAAAACTAAAATAGGTCGATTAATTGGTTAATTGTTTATTATGTATTTTTTCGACAATTGACTAATGTCATGCCGCCATTTTCTAGGCAATAAGTGAATATTCCGAATATGTACTCGTAAAAACTTATAATTACTTAGGTTTGGTTGAATAAATTTCTTGTAAAATTAGTAAAAAAAAAAATAAAAAGTCAAAATATGAGAATTTTCTCGAACGAAAAAATTGTAAAAATAGTAAACAAACAAACAAATGGGGGACATGTTTTAGTTGATCTGTTATTTAAGTAAATTAATGTTATTTTACTCTAGATCAGGCGTCGGCGACACCCAGTGTTGCCATATAGCCAGTTTTAACTGTTTTTTACAGTTTTTTGGGATGTCTAACAGTTTTTCAGTTTTTGCATGTAAAAACCAGTTTTTTTTAAATTCATGGATTTTTTTACAGTTTTTTCATATTAAATCGGCATATTTGTTTCATTTACATTTTTTTTTTAATTTCTTAACTAAAAATTAAGAACTTAAATATAAAAGTGCTTATGCATAATAATTTGAAAACCTTATAACACGTTTATTAAATAAATTTTGTATAAAATATTTTTCTTATAAGCCATTTATAAACTTAGAAAGTGATTATGCATATGACCCAAAAATTACAATAAAACTTTCATATTGTGCTGAAAAATTAGGTACAAATCGAAACATAAATAAATTTAAAAATGCCATTATTATACTACAAAATATGCTTACTGAAAAAACGACACTTTTAACAAATTTCATCAAATATTAGCATGGAATAAAATTAGCTAAACCACATCTGACATGGACATTTTGTAGCCGAACTTTTCAGATCATTTCTAAATGAAGGATAATTTAGAAAGTTATATTTTTTTGAAAAAATTTTTAAAACAATGTCTAATCAAAAAAGTCCGAAATTTATTTTTTTTAAATAAATATTTGCCAATTCTGGATAACAGTTTACCACTTTATTAAATTTGATCAATCAATTTAATAAATTTTTTTTTTTAATTTTAATTTATGATCACCCTACTAAAAAAAATTATATGACTTTTGATATTATATATAATTAAATCCGAAAAATGAGAACATCTAATCGGATCAAATTAGATCGTATTATGATTATATTAGATATAATTTGACATAATTAGATCCAATTTGATGGAATAAGATATGTTTTGATACAATTTTATCCGGATTTTGTCCTCATTCAAATGTATCAAATATATTATAATAATATCCAACTAGATTAATGGTATATAATTCGATACAATTATACATAATTGTATGAGGCATACATATGTAACTATATATAGGTATATTGTGCAATATATAACTAGATATATTTATATACTTAGGATATAATTTCGTAAAATTATATATGATTATGTCTTCGTATATATGTTTCAATATATAATTATACAAAAGTTTATATGATAAAATAATATATCAAAACTTTTTTACTTGGGCAAGGACTATTCCAAAAAACGTGATTTTCGAGATTTTTACGGGGATTTTATATGCCTTCAAACAATTCCCGACATAATAATACTCAATCGAATAAAAGGTAATTTTATGCAGAATGCAAATCCATAAAAAATATTTTGAGGTATAACATTGACCAGTAAAGTATTCTATCCTAAGTCAGGAGTTAATAAAAAAGGCCCACATCTCGGAAGGGTGATTCGATGAACTTTTTTATAACTTTAGATCCGGGCCTAGGAGACCAAAATTGTTAAAAAAGTTTTGTTAGAAGGCTGTGCAAAAACTCGATTAATGTAAATGCCAAACGCAATTATAGTGTTCAAATCTAGATATTTTGAAAATTGAAAATTTTGAAATATTTTAATCCGACTATACTTCGGGATCCCAGAATTTCTTCCGATTTTTTAAATTTTTTCGAAAAACAGTTTTTCTATAAAGAAACAGTTTTTTTTTTACAGTTTTTCTAAAAAAATATATGGTAACACTGGCGACACCTATGCCCATGGGCGCTCTCTCACACCTACATAAGCTCACACATAGAACAAAAAAATAACTTAGTCGCAAACAAGCATTCAATGAAGTAGGTTGTCAGATCGCTTGTTTGCCAGATTTTTTACACTCTGCATAATATTTATTGATACATTTTTTTGGTAATTTATTTTTAAGTTCTTTTGTTTTTATTTTTTTTTGTGTTGTTGTTTTTTGATATTTGTTTTTGTAGTTGTTCTTTGCTTTTAAATTTTTATTTTCTATTCCCATTATAAACATTTAAAATTTTCAAATTATTATACAAACGTTCTTTGTCAGTGCATTGAGAGAGAGAGGCTGGAACTCACTCATACAAGCACAAAATAAGGTTGTATATGTTTGCCGATCCCTGCTCTAGATCATAAATTAATATCACTTTCTGTTTAAATTGTTTTCAAATCAAAGAAAAATGATACAATTTTTTATAAGTAAATTACAAAGAAAAAAATTTTTTTTGAAAGAATTCGATAAGACCAGCAAGGCAGAATGCGCATTTTCGGCTTTCGCTACAAAGCCATCATCAGTGCCTTTCGCCTTTGGGTGGGTTAATATTTTGATAATCGTCTACTTATGTGACTGTTGAAAGCAAATCGAATTTGTTGTTAACAACTCAAATTAGACTAACATCAACGAAATTTAACAATGCTATTTTTATCCTTTTGTTATTATTACTCTTTTTTGCTTTGAACCTTAATTCTTAAGATATCTCAGCTGATTCTACTCAACTCAGTGTATGATAAACACAGATTTTTGAATTACAACGAACCGTTTAATTTAAATTTAAATTTAAATTTATGTTATTAAATTATATTTTTGCACCGTGTCAATGTGTGTTTAAGATGAAGGAAAAAAACCAGGAAAAAAGTATACTTGGAATGTAAACTTTAAAGCGAATCATTAAAGTCAATTAATTAAATAACGATTCATTTCAAAATGTGTTCAATTGTATTAATTTGATAAACAAAAATGTATGTTATTTCAAATTGAAGTAATTAAATGCGCTAAAATCTCAAAGCTTATGTATTTAACAAATTGTGAAAAATAATCTGTTGAATGCATATCTCTACCCGGATGTTATTTTTGCCTAAGGAAATTGTCAGGGGACGACATTTTTAGAATTTATAGATAAAATTGTTAGGTTAAATTAAAAATTCAATGAGAATTTCTTGTTCTCGATTATGAGCACTATAAAACATATATTAATGAACATTTTCACTATATTAATGAAGTTTTCTTTGCAAAGTGTGTGAAAATTTTCATAAATTTTATCAAAACGTTTCATAATTTTTAGGAAATTATTTTGAAAGAAACTTTTTCATTGGATGTATGAAGTTTTTAATAAATTAGAAATTTATTAATTCTAGTTCGAGGCCAATTTCCTTATTATGAATTAACATAATTATTTAATAAATAATATAAAAATCTTACCGTAGAATTTTAGTTTATCTGAAGATTCTTACAATGAGTGTTATTTTTGTTAATTTTCATAAAATTTTACGAAAAACTGCATTAGTTTAATGAAAATTTTCAATGGCCGAATTCTAGTACAATTTCATTGAATTAATGCAAAAATAGCATGCATATAATTCTCTGAGTATAGTTATAGATGAAGTTTATATTTAGAATAAGATCGATGATATTTTTATATATAAAATGTTACTGGTATTATATATTTAATCCTTTAATTCCCAGTGGAACATAGGGCCGCTGGTATTGGGGTACATATTCCAAAATTCTATCCCCATTAAATTTACAAAAAAAAATAATTTGTAAAAATTATAATATTGACATCAATTTTAATTAAAACCAATCCTTACAGTTGTGCTTGAAGCTAAAATCTTAAATGTCAGCAAACAATAACCTTAAATCACTTTAAATGTCAACAAACCAAGAGGGACAACAAGTTATATGAAATAAATTTTATATTTAAAAAAAAAATGTATAAATTACTTAACGTTGTCCAACACAGATGGTCTTACTTACATTATCATAATAAAATCTTTATGGAATAAAAACAATTGTAACATGAAAAAATAAAAACACATCATAAAACAATAGGAAAAAAGTGAATACACGGTTCGGTGGAAGCAAAGATTGGGTACAACAAAATTTACCAAAAACTTTTTGCCTATTGTCATTAAGTATTATTCTAACAGTATTAAAAAAATTTATTTTTAAAAAATTCCGGGAAGGGTCTGAAAAAATATGTCCATTAAGGAAAAACATATGAGAAATCAATCAAAATATTCATACATCTGGTTTTTCTTCTCTTTGACTGTCATTCCTTCATCCTTACAGAAAACCGGCTGATAATTAGTAGAAGCAATTTTCCATTGTGAGATAGTCATACAAATCTTGCTTCCACCGAATCGTGAATAACAAATACCAATATGATAAACATATAATAAATATTTACTGTCAAATATGAACAACAAGTGCAACAATACTATTTATATATTTTATCTGGTCATTACCATGATGATGGTCCCCCAAAACAGACCCACAATAATTATGAAACAAAAGTCATGGTGTAACAAGTGAAGTTAACAATTGTTGAAGAACTAGTAAGAAAAAAAAAACTTGGAAACATAAGAAAATCTTAATTACTCTTACACTCAATGTTTGACCTATGAAGAAATACACCCTCTACCCCACACATAAACGCCCCTTTTGTCGCTTAAACAGCATTTGTTTAATGGAACATTATGCTCAACAGCAAATTTATGCACTTGCTGTGTACGAGTATGACTAGTTAAGACCACATTAATTTCATATTTATGAACATCATGAAAAAATATTTGCCAGTGTCCAAAACAGGACACTAGCAGTCATATTGTACATTTGCCTATACATATATGTATGTATGGCCAATATTTTCATATTCTCATCCAAGTAGTGATTATATCTGTACAGAAAAACAAGAAAGACTTATCGTAATGGGGGTTAATTAGACAGTGTGCACGACACGCATATATCTTTATAGTAATTAACTAAAATAATGTTGCCCCTCATAATGGACAATGTAAGTAAGCATATGTTGCAAATTAATGTGATACCAGTTTTTATTTAGATTTTTTTATTTTCTCTAACTTTTACATTCAATAAATTAATAAAGAAAAAGGTTTTTAACACCTAAAAGAAGGCTGTAGAAAATATTAAATAAGTACTTTAATATAAGTGGTTATTGTACGGGAAATTTCTAAGAACTTTCACAGGACTGGTCCATTTTTGTGAAAGGGATCTTAATTTTTTATTACTTTATCACTAGATGGGAAATTTACCACTTGTGACCTGTTACAGGACGAATGTGTGATGTGTCTTGAATCTCTTCTAGAACTCGCAGTCCGGTATCATATCTCAGGATTAGTTTTCAAAAGACAAATTTAGCGTTTTTCTTAATCACCTGGATTTAAAATTTTTCATAAAAAAAGTGGATTTATTAAATAAAAAAAAAAGCTGGATTTAATAAATCCATAATAAAAGCACAAATATATGAAACAGCCTATTAATTTAATGCCAGAAAAAAATACGAATAAAAATTAAAAGAGAAACAAAAAAATTTAAAAACTAATAAGTAAAAGGTTTTTATTAAATTTTTTTATGAAATATGTTTAGAAAAAAACTACACCTCAGCAAATACATATTTTTCATCTTGGACATGGAGAAATAGCTGAAATAGAAATGGCAATTTTTCACTCTACAGTAAGTAATTTAATTAAATCCAATTAGTGAATATTAGTTATTGCAATGGAATTTTTCAATTGTGTAAAAATATAAATTTAAGTGATTAAACTGAAAAGGCAGACTTTTTATCGCTGTTTTATATAAAATATAATTAAAAATTAAAAGTTAAAGTAAAATCCTTCATCATCGAATTCGGTATTAAAAATTAGGGTGAAAGAAGTGTCGGACAGAAAATTCTTTTTAAAATAGAGAGAATCTAACCCCATCTGTTGAGCACTTTTAGAAATACTTTTTGGATTTATTAAATCCAAGTGATTAGAAAAAACGGCTATTGTTTTTAATCTTTGATAAAACAATACTTAAAAGTAAAGTAAAGAAATTTGTCAAACGGGTTTCAAATCGATTTGACTATTTCTTAAAAAATGTTTGGTTAAAAAAGTGATAAAGACCTTACAAGGAAATACTCTCAACGCGGAGCGGCAGATCCTAATGAACTTCGGACATGGTGTTTTTTTATGGCTGGGTTAATGGTGAAATCCACATATATTATTCCTTATAATATATAAGTTAGGGGGTGTTTCGGCTTATTCGACCTACTTCCGGTTTGGGATGAATTTTCCCGAAGAACTACATTTTTAAAGATTTGAGAAACTCTGACTATTTAGGCAATATGGGTACCAAACTTTTTCTTTTTGAGAGAACATTTCTGTTATGTAAAAATAATTTTAAATTTCATAAATTTCAGACTTGTCGCCATACAAAAAAGTATGAAAAATGGAGTTTTTCACAAATATCTTTTTTGGTTGTTATACAGCTTGCCATGTCTTTCTACATTAGCTCATGAAGTTTTTAATTTATGAAAAATTTTTACTTTTTTAAAAACCAAATGACCAGGTTTTATTTTCCACAGTATTTAATTAATTTTTATGAATTAAGACGGCCCAAAAATTTCCACATTTTTTAGCGTAACAAGAAATACAAAACAACGTCTGCTTTTTAACTCCAAAAAGTGAGTGCTCAATATTATTATTTTTTTTTTAAATTATCATATGGTGCGTGAATTTATGTTAAATTTATATTCCTTTATTCCTTACTAACTCAAATTATATCCTATTAAGGGAATTGGACAATTTGTCGATCATATTAACCCGACTTTGTTCCAATCCTTTCTAAATAGTTCTAACAAGATCCTTTTTATAGGTTTTTTACTTTCTCAAAATTTTGGATTAAAATTTTACTAAACGTAAAACTAGTTTTAAATCGATATGACTAATTTTTAACAAATTTTTAGTTTAAACAACGATTTATAGTTTTTTTAGTTATCTTCATTTAACACCATACTAAAAATCTTCAGTATTTCAACTAATTTTATTTGTTAATTTTGCAAAGTTATTTATAACTTATTTTTAAAAACTTAGTTGATAAATTTTTCACAATTTATTGTTAAAATATAATATTATCATATTCCCGCTATTGCCAGGTAAATGGCGCCCCCAGTAGAGTGTCCAAAAACTGGCCATTTCAGAAAACCGGTTTTCGGCTTGTTCGAAAATTACCATTTTTAAAAAGCCGGTTTCAGTTACGGTTTCTTCAAAAAAAACCGGTTTAAACCGGTTTCGGTTTTTTTTTTGTTATACATAAAAATAAACCTGTTAGCAAAAAAGCTAACAAAAATTAGTTTAAAGCGCCCTCCAAAAACAGCTACTGGATCTAATTTATGATCAAAATAGGTACTTTCCAACTTATTTATGCGACCAAACATTTAAAAAGCGCTAAAAATCACTATTATGGTAAAATATAATTTAATATCACATTATTATAAAAATAATAACAAAACATTTAAATTAGATAAAATTGTATCAAATTAAAGGTTTTACCACAAAGGTCCCGGTGTAGAAAATCATTACCAGATATGTGGTTATGTAACTACATATTTGGTAATGGTAACTAGTTACTTTTGTTATTACATTTCTTATTACCTTTATATGGCAATGTCGCGAAAAATAATGAGTTGTCGTTACACACCAGCATACGAAAAATCAAAAAATATATCGTTACCTATGTAATTACCAGTACTGACAAAAATAATGAGTCTAAAAATAGATTTTCTAAAAAATAAATTATATAAAAAAAATATTTTTTATTGTATTTTTTTTTTTAAATAAAATTTACTGATGCGGGAATCGAACCTGGGTCTACAGATTGCCAGTCAACAGTTCTACCATCTGAGCTATATCGTAATATTTAATAGATAAAAACACAATTGACCTGCTGCACACAAGTAAGCTTACTCGCCAACATACAAAAAATCTAAAAATATGTGGTTACATATATCCTTACCAGTGTTTAAAAAATATTAAGTCTAAAAATAGATTTCAAAAAATTTTCAAAAAAATCTAAAAATTATTTTCTATTTGAAATAATGATAAAAATAAGTCATTATAAGTAACTCATTATTATATGTTTTAAAATAATACAGAAGGTAAGTGGGTGTCATTACTGGTAGTCCAAAAAATAATGATATGTCATTACCGTTTCTACACTGGGTATTTCGTTCAATTCGTTCTTTTTTGTTTACTAATTGAACTATGCTACATGGTATACAAACAATTTTTGTAAGGCCGAATTATGATGATAAGTTCATATCATTAAAAAAATTAATAGTTGAATTGAACTACTTCGTTCATAAACGACACAACTCGGTTATACACACGTATAATATAAATAAAAATAATTTTTCCCGATGAAAATATCTTTGAGAAATATGTTAGATTTCGTAATACATCGGCTTGTCAAATTCGAGTGGTAATGGAGAATCAAAGTGCACAAAAAAAATTAAGGCAATTCAAAACAATCCATTGTGGACTTATATGTGTTTCCAGAGTGGTAAAAAAGTTCAACAAGGGCAAAAGGACACAGGAACGAGATCAAAAATAAGAAGATATTGAGGACGAATGCAAACATTTCTGTCCGCGAAGTGGCACTGCGCGTGCAATTTTCGGAACCTTTTGTGCACACAGTTAAGGCTCTTTAATTGAAATAAATTCAACAAGTAACAAACATGTTGTTTGTATATACAAAATCAATTATAAGCGCAATTTCAATTAAAAGTTTAATTGTATTTACAAAAAGTTTAATTGTATTTACAAACTATTATTACACTCAAAATAGTTTGTAGTTTAAATTAACTGAAAATGTAATTTAAAATAAATGAAAAATCACTTGAAAACCGGTCTACTGACTTTTCATTTAAATCAAAAGAACTTTTCATTTATTTTTAAATGTTAATAAATAAACTACAAAATCCTTAAAAATAATGATTTTTCATTTATTTCGTTTTTTTAAATTACAAAAAATTAACTACAAAATCCGTAAGAATAAATGATATTTAGTTTATTTAATTTTTTTAACTGACCTAGAAATCGAAAAAGAATTCTTTTTTTAACAAAACATTTTAAATGAAAATATTAACTGTAACAGAAAATCCGTATTTATATGTAATTTATTTTTTAAATAAACGACAAAAACAGTTGAAAAATACCCAGTCAGAAATCGTCAGTGGTACAAATAATCAAGCACTGGCATACCACTGGGTAACCACGTGGGACGCTTTGCCAGCGTTTGCGAAAAGCGTTTTACCAGTATTTGTTTTACAAAAATTTCGGTGGTTTATAAAAAAAACCACTGGCAAAGAATTGGCTTAGAGTGATATGCCAAGGTTTGCAACCAGTGGTTATCCAGTGCTACCTAGCCAATGCTACCAGGCGTACAAAAATCAATTCACTGGAAAACCAATGATTTTATAAAAATGCTGACGCTTCGTTAAAAAATGTTTGTAGTTGGAAGGTTCCGAGTTCAAATCCGGTTGCAAGCAAAAAAATATTTTTGGATTTTTTTTAATTAAAAATTTTTTTTGTTTTATAAAATCAATTTTTTTGTTTGTGGGAAAGTTCCTTCAAGACCAACTTTTTTTTTGCCCTCCCTGGGTTCAAATCACGGCAGGACCAAAAAAAATACATATGAACTTTTTTTAAATTTTATTTTGGAAAATATATTACCAGACCACCTATTTATTGGTTTTGCCAGCGTTTTGCCAACGTTTAAAAATTTTGTTCCTCCAGTGCTTTTCCGGCGCTTTTTGAACAGCCGGTCCTTTTGTCTAATGATGTTATCATTTTGGGAATGGAAAGGCACTTTTTGCCAGTACTTGTACCACCTGTTAAAGTGCTTTGACACCGCTTTCCCGCTTGTATTTTTCTGACTGGGTATATTTCTTTGTATTTTAACTGAATAATCATTTAAAAATAAATGTACGGATAACTTTTTAAATAAACTACAGTCAGTTACTGTAATAATATTTTCAGTGTATCTGTGTAATTGCTATCGTTTATGATACAAAAATATGAACTCGTAATGATATCATAATTTTTCAAAATAACGATAAAGTTTCTGAAAAAGTCAAATTTTTTGTTCTAATTTAGGGTAGAGGGGGGATCCTTCGTGAGTGGGGCACATACACTAATCCCATTTTTCTCCGCTATTAAGGGAGATAAAAAATTGGAAAAAATATATTTTGTGCATTTTTCAATTACTTTTCCTTGACTTCCACTTTGATGAATTTATATAACATGTGGTCGCAGACAGACGTGTTTTTGTGTTTTTTTGGGGTGCCAAAAAATAATTGGAAGCAACTACATTTTGCAATAACTACCTCAAATCGTGTGACAAAAAAATAATTTTTTATTATATTAGACCTACGATCGTAAGGTTTCAAAAAATAATAATTTGATTTTAATAAATGCTTAAAAAGTGTGAAAAAATATTAATTTTATGTTAGTGCCTGCCTCTGGGGCACAATCACCAGATGGCCCCTGTAGCTACAAAATGCTCTATAAGACTTTTCTATATGTTTAAAATGTGTTCAATAGTAAATTAGAACAATTGTGTTCATTCTTAAATTTATATTAATTATTCAGTTTTTTGTAATTTTGAAAAATCATTATATATTATAGTTTTAAATTATTTTTTTTTAATGTAATAGAGATTTATTGATAAAAACGAATCACATATCTTAAAGAACTTATTCTAAATTATTTATTTCAGTCATTAAAAGATTGAATTTGCTGTATTAACAAATTTTTTTGTTGAAATTGTATCTAGCTCTTTTCGCGAATATGCCCCAGGTTTGGGGCAGTTACGTCGAATTGAGTTACTTTGAAAATCATTAAAAAAATAATAGAAAATATGCAAATAATTAGAATACAAATCATAGAAATTAAAGCCAAGATATGTAGATTTCTAATTTTAAAGTAATTTTTCAAAAATTATTTGGGGTTAAGAAATAATTTTTCAAATCCCTCTACCCTAATCGTTAAAACTATCATACATTTTTTTTATTTCGATATCGTTAATGATATCATATTTTCATGGAGTAGTTATAAAATAATGACAAAAATTTTGGAATATGACGAAGATATTATCGCGCTGCCTGATATTTTCGATATTATAACCATATCGATATTTCGTGAAAACATGATATCATTAACGAATGTGCATTTTTCTTCACAGTAGCTATTACTTTTGAATCGTTAATGATATCATTCTCGGACAAATTTATCATCGAAATGATATCGTTACGAATTCGAAACGATATCGTTTGGTTTGTTGGGAAGCGAGATAGAGCCTTAGATAGATTTCAATAAAATAGGACGATATTATTATGGAGCCATTATATCGAAACCGTGAAATCCCATATTTTATGCCGGGATACATAACGATTTTTTATCTGAAATCTAGTATACGAACAGTGAAGATGATCTGATATCAAATTAATAAAAATTAGTGTACAAAAGTTTTTCAAATATCTAATTTTGCAAAAAAGGTTATTTTTCGATTTCGAAATTAAGAATAGATTGGTATTTTCTCAAAATTTAAAAACAAATTTGTAAATTTTTTGGCAAAAAGTGGCAAACATCTTAAAAACAAGGTTAATAATAAATCTTAATCAAAATACTGATATAGTTTGCGATATATAAAGTCCTTTTTTAATATTCTCTGTAAGTGCGCTATAATTGCGAACCACTAGTTTGGAGCTTAGGTAGCCTTACTGCCATTTTCTTTCTTCCAGGTTAGGGAAATAAGTTAGTATCTGTATTAAATTATGTTTACAAACCCACAAAATTATAATTTTCTACCGAGTCGTTGCCAAGATATTCAAACACAAAAATGCTGCTAGTAAGTTGCGCTATAATTTTGAGCAGTAGTTTATAAATCGTTTTTCACATGGGAACTAAAATTAATTTATTGCTAGGAAAAGTCTCTCTCCTGTTAAATAAATAATTCCAAAAATCCCATCTGGCATCCATCATTTTCTACTATCCAACAACTTTGTTACCACGTTTACATCCATTGACCTTGAAACACGAAATTCTAGTCATTTGAGATCAAATAATCTTTGGTACAATCGATATTTTGTAAAAAATTAACATTATAATATTACGTTGTTGTTGTAAATTCAGCTCTTACCCCGGAAAATATGATTGAAATTCCATAGTTTAAGTATTTTTACTTTGAAAGCATGCCTGAGTAAGTAAATTTTTAAGAGCTGATGTGTTGCCAGTTTTTAAGAATATTTTTTCAGCATGGGACAGTAAGCAACATATTTGAAAACTGTTAAAAATTTTTTTGGCGATTGTCTTATCTTCTTGTACTGCTAATATTCAATTATTCTTTCTTTTTCTTGTAACTAATTTTCTTCTAGAGCAATTCCATATGAAAACGATCAAAATTGGCAAATTTTTGGACGACCCCTCTCCGATTTTAAAATAAATAGTCTCAATCGATTGCCCAGCAAAAAATAATGTACCTACATATTTTTTTTTTTTTTTATAGTGACTGGTTTAGTGGTGGTGTACACCACTGTCATGTGACAAAATTGAAGAATTCTTCATAAGGGACCTCATTGAAAGGGACTACTAAAGCGATCGCAACGAGTGATAGCTCGTTGGAAAGGTATTGAATCAGGCTTTAATTGAAAAATAAAATTTTCCTAATTTTTCTCAGAAATTTACCTTTTTTCCCATGAAATTTAAATTTTCCCATGAAAATTAAATTTTCAGATTTTCCACAGAAGCTCCTAAATTTTCCGGCTAATTTTTTTTTTGGATTCCTCATAATTTTTGCTTTAAGAATCAGCAATAAAAAAATGGGCCCCGACTCCTTGTTTGGACAGGAGAGGAGCATTTAAGAGACCACCTTGTTCTCATTGTTTTTATATTTTTTATAATTGAATTATTTGTAATTATTTAACATTATTTTATTTTATTTTATTATTAAAAATACATTTTAAAAATTATTTTACAGTTAAAAATACATTTACGAAGAAAAAATCAATTTTTTTAAGAGCCCCAAGTTGAGTGTGTAGTGAATATGGTCTGCCTGCCTTCACAAGATCGGCCATAAATCTATGGATAATAGCAGCAGTGGCATGTAATGGCACACCAAACCCGACTGAGGCTACAGGTCATAAAATGTTTTGTAAATTTTTTAAATTACCAGGTAATAAATCATAAAACACGGATTTTCCATAAATATGGCGAAATATTTATTACCTGGTAATTTAAAAAATTTACAAAACATTTTATGACCTGTGGTCGGCTTATTGGCAGTAACCAATTAAGTCCCTCTTTAAAAAACTTTTTATGACCAGTAGTTCACGCAAATTTTCCTATTAAAGAAAAGCAAATATCGCTTATTTTTTTTTACCTATTTTTTACCAAAAAATAAATATAAATACTTCACACACTCTGAGTCAAATTTTAGTTGAATACTAAACGTGAAAGTGTTAAAGTGTTTTTTTTGTAAAGTAAAGAGTGAAGCTGTAAAGACAATTTAAAGTAAAATGAATAAATTTTGCTGCAATCCGTTTAACAAGAGTGGACATCGTTCGAAAAAGATAAAAGTATTAAAATTAACTGGTGTTTCGAAGCGATACATTAATGAATTAAATATACAATACGGTGAAGAAGCAGAATTCATTTGCCCCAAGTGTAAAATCGATTTGTCTCAACAAGCAAATGCATTGAAACAAATGCAACCACAATCCGAGAGTGAAATGACAATTGAACAAAATGTTTCATCTGATAGTGAGGCAGACATTCCGATGGTCAATATGTCTTTGAGTCCTTTGAATGAGGCTATTACCACTTTAGGCGAATCGCCTATTACAAAAAGAAAGTTGCGAAGTGAAAAATACAGGAAAGAGAAAAAAGGCAAGGTTATGAGTGCAATCGCGACAATATTTGATGAAGGCTCTGATAACGAATGCAGTCAAGCAGATGACGTTGATGACGGCAAACAAATGATTGAGCAGTTGAAAAGAAAATTCAATTTAGCGACCACTTTTCCGGAGAAATATCTCATTTTATCTGTGCTGCCTCAATCATGGTCTATACGCAAGATTTCTGAACAGTTTCAAACATCTTTTTACATCGCGAGAAGAAGCAAAGAATTAGTTCGAAAGAAGGGCATATTGGCGACTCCCACCAAGAAATTTGGCTCAAGGACCCTTAGCGAAGCAACGGTGAAATTGATTCAAGATTTTTACTGCAATGATGACAACAGCCGCGCCTGCCCAGGTACACGTTACTATGTTATCACACGTGAAGATGGAGAAAAAGTACACAAGCAGCGCAGATTATTATTATGTAATCTATCCGAAGCATACCATCAGTTCAAAGAGAAATACCCAGCAGAAAAAGTGGGATTTTCTAAGTTTGCCATCCTACGACCAAAAGAATGCGTGCTGGCATTAGACAGGCACGGAACGCATTCAGTCTGCGTTTGCATGTTTCATCAAAACATCAAATTAATGTTCTTTCCATGCAAGAAATTGAAAGTATTTCACGGTGAAATTGAAACATATAGGGACCTCCTGTCGAAGTCGTTGTGCGCATACCCCACGGAAAATTGTCATCTGTCCAATTGTCATCTGACAATTGTCCGAAGATTGACGAGCTAGAGCAATATTTGGCGGAAAAGTTTGAACGGCTGTTAATTCCGGAGGTGCATTTCAAACAGTGGATAATTAGCAGCGGCAGATGTTCCCTTGAGACCGTGGTAAAGCAGATTCCGGAATTCATCGAGGAATTCGGATTCAAGTTGAATGAACTGAAGGCGCACCATTTCATATCCGAGATGCAATCGAAATTTCTAAAGGAAAGTAAGGAGAAATTAGCCCAAAATGAATTCATTTTGATAAGCGACTTTGCCGAGAATTACACTTTTCTCGTTCAGGATGAAATTCAGGCTTATCACTGGGCAAACGACCAGTGCACGGTGCATCCTTTTTGCATTTATTTCAAAAACGAAGATAACGAACTACAGACCGTAAGCCTTGTTGTTGTCGCGGAGAGTTTAGCTCATAATTATGTGTCCGTTTATTTATTTCAAATGAAACTGTTTGAATTCTTAAGATCAAAATTCGATGCAATCGACAAAGTAACGTTTTTCTCAGACGGCGCGGCTTCTCAGTACAAAAATAAAAAAAATTTTTACAATCTTTGCATAATTGAAGAAGAACAAAACTGCAAGGTCGAGTGGCACTTTTTTGCGACGTCCCACGGTAAGGGCCCATGCGATGCGTTAGGGGGAACCCTAAAACGCATGGCGACTAAGGCAAGTTTGCAAAGGCCATATACTGACCAGATCTTAAATGTACAACATTTGTTTTCGTGGATTCAAAGCAAGGAAATTGCCATTAACACAGTTTTATGCACTCAAAAAGAACACGATGCCATGGAGCGACGAATTCAAAACAGATATAATAATGTCAAAACTATAACTGGAACGCAAAAGTTTCATTGCTTCATACCAAATATTTCTGATATGTCAATTAATGTAAAACGGTACTCTTCGTCTGCCGACGTGCTAAATTTAAAGTTACTTTAATTTTATAATGATGCCAAGACAATTGAAATTTTTAATAAATATTGTAATTAAGTATAAGCAGCAAAATAAGAAAGATTTTTTCTTCATAAATGTATTTTTAACTGTAAAATAATTTTTAAAATGTATTTTTAATAATAAAATAAAACAATGTTAAATAATTACAAATAATTCAATTATAAAAAATATAAAAACAATGAGAACAAGGTGGTCTCTTAAATGCTCCTCTCCTGTCCAAACAAGGAGTCGGGCCCATTTTTTTATTGCTGATTCTTAAAGCAAAAATTATGAGGAATCCAAAAAAAAAAAAAAATTAGCCGGAAAATTTAGGAGCTTCTGTGGAAAATCGGAAAATTTAATTTTCATGGGAAAATTTAATTTTTATGGGAAAAAAGGTAAATTTCTGAGAAAAATTAGGAAAATTTTATTTTTCAATTAAAGCCTGATTCAATACCTTTCCAACGAGCTATCACTCGTTGCGATCGCTTTAGTAGTCCCTTTCAATGAGGTCCCTTATGAAGAATTCTTCAATTTTGTCACATGACAGTGGTGTACACCACCACTAAACCAGTCACTATCAAAAAAAAAATATGTAGGTACATTATTTTTTGCTGGGCATTCGATTGAGACTATTTATTTTAGAATCGGAGAGGGGTCGTCCAAAAGGTGATCGCTTTCATATGGAATTGCTCTCTATTAAAAATTCAAAGTTTTTCATTTGGTATCACACTCACCAAGTTCAGAAACTGAAGCCTCCCAGTGTAGAAAATCATTACCAGATATGTGGTTATGTAACTACATACTTGGTAATGGTAACTAGTTACTTTTGTTATTACATTTCTTATTACCTTTATATGGCGATGTCGCGAAAAATAATGAGTTGTCGTTACACACCAGCATACGAAAAATCAAAAAATATATCGTTACCTATGTGCTTACCAGTACTGACAAAAATAATGAGTCTAAAAATAGATTAAAAAAAAATAAATTATATAATAAAAAATATTTTTTATTGTTTTTTTTTTTTTTTTAATAAAATTTGCTGGTGCTATAATCGAACCGGGTCTACAGATTGCCAGTCAACAGCTCTACCATCTGAGCTATATCGACATGTAATATTTAATAGATAAAAACACAATTGACCTGCTGCACACAAGTAAGCTTACTCGCCAACATACAAAAAATCAAAAAATATTTGGTTACATATATCCTTACCAGGATATTGTTTAAAAAATATTGAGTCTAAAAATAGATTTCAAAAAATTTTCAAAAAAATCTAAAAAATTATTTTCTATTTGAAATAATGATAAAAATAAGTAATTATCAGTAACTCATTATTATATGTTTTAAAATAATACAGAAGGTAAGTGGGTATCATTACTGGTACAGTAGACGCTCGCAAAATAGAACCGCTTTGTTTTTGAGGCAATTCTAATTTCTGAATTATTCTAATTTCTGGACGTTTTTTTTCGAAAAAAAAATTGGGTAAATTTACTTCCAAAAACTTAAATAAAACTCTTTTTAATATTTTTTTTGATAACATTTTATTTGATAAAAACAAGAAAACAAAACACAACAATTCAGTCCAATACATCAAATGTATTTTTTTAAATTAAAAATATGAATATAAAAAAAAAACGAATGGCAACAAAACATAGCAATGCAATCCAATTACATCACATGTATTTTTTTTAATTAAAAACTAAAAAACTGTATTTAAAAAAAATTAAACAATTAAAATTAAACAATGGCCAAGTTAACAACTAATCTTTGTTTGACATATAATCAGTTATATTTGTTTTTTTTTTTTTGATTTCTTTAAATCCGAAATATCATTACGGAGAGCCAAAAGATTACTTATGTGCTTAGTTGAAAACAATTCACTGTTATTGCACCATTTTATTAAATTATTTACGCTTTCAATGGCTGTAGTATTAGAGACAACTGATGATACTGCAACAACGTCGTCTTCGCTGCTATCTGAAGACTCACCATCGCTACTGAGAACATAAACAGAACCGTCATCAAACATATCTTCATTTCATCTGTCGATGTCTTCTATACCGATGCAATCGTTGGGAGCTATTTCTTTTAAAAGAGCTTGAGTTATCTGAATAACTTCGTTGCAGTCCTGATCTAGTTGCAACAATTGTGCTATTGGCACGTCATCGTCGCTGTCGTATTGGTTAGAGTCCCAAAGAGACAACTTTGACCAAGATTTCTTCATAACACTTTGTGGTACCGCATCCCAAGCTTGTTTCAGTAATAATATAGCATTGCGGATCGAATGGGATTTCAAATGATTCTTCAGTTCACCACCTTCAGCAATTAACTGAGAAAGAAACATACTTCTGTAATTGAGCTTTGTTAACTTAATAGGGTTTTGATCCATTGGTTGTAAAGCTGCTGTCACATTTGGTGGAAAGAATAATGCAACTATGTTTCCATCGTCACTTTTAAGTTTCTCAATGGGTGTATGAGCGGAGCAATTATCTATAAGCAAAATGGCTTTCGGAGGCAAATTATTTTCCTGAGAAAAGCGGATCACCTGTGAATTGAAAAAAATTTTAAAATTATGTACTGAACCTGAAATCAATATTTTTGTTTACCTCTTAAATAAATATTCCTTGAAACCATTCGTGAAAAATCCGAGAAGTCATCCAAGCATTTTTTGAAAAGTTCTAATGCAGAGGATTATTGAAATTTTTAAAACACCTGGGTTTTTTTGCTTTTCCAATTATCAATGGAACTAACTTGTGTGATCCATCAGAGTTTGCACCAAGTAGGACTGAAATTCTGTCTTTTTGAATTTTATGTCCAGGGGCGTTTTTTTCAAAAGCAGAGACATAGGTTCTGTCTGGTAGGCAACGAAAAATAATCCGGTTTCGTCGACATTATATATTTGTGACTCCATTAAACCCATCTCAGCAATCTTTGCACGATATTGATGAATAAAAGGAGTGACTGAAGCAACATCACTGGAAAGAATCTCGCCACAAATTTTTAAAAAACGGATACCGTGTCGCTTCTTAAATTTGGTAAACCATCCATCACTTGCCCGGAATGCATTTTCATCTTTATCGGGATATTCCTCTCTAAATATTTGTTTAGCTTTCTCTTTTAATATTGGCCCAGTCAATGTACACTTTTTTTCTCGTTGATTTAAAAACCACTCATACAGACGACTTTCCATTTTTGGATATTCAGGCTGTGCAAAGATTTATTGTTTGCCTCCTGATATGTGTTTGAAACAGCATTTAATATTGCTGTTCTATGTGATTTGATGTAGCTGATTGAAGATGTTGTCACATTAATATCTAGGGCTAACCGGTTCCCTTGAACGCCTTTGTCAAGCTTTTCTAATATTTTGACTTTAGTTTCCAATGATAAAGTGTTTTTTTTACGTTTATTTAACATTTTAAATGATACAATTTCACTATTTAATAGAGACTGCCAAATAATATGTACACGCGTATCAAATTTCACAAATAAACTAGTCAAAAATGTACATAAATGCGACAAAAAAAAAAAACAAATAGGGAAAAACATATGTATATAATTTGGTGATTCCCCTTTTTAGTTTTACTTTATTCAAACAGAATAAAAATAAATTGGGGATTTCCTGTGTATTCAAATAACCAAAAAAAAAAACGCTCAGAAATTAGAATTTTAAATTCGAATTTCAGAGCGTTTAATGTATTGCAAACATTGATTCTAATTTCTGGACGTTCGAATTACTGAAAGCTCTAATTTGCGAGCGTCTACTGTAGTCCAAAAAATAATGATATGTCATTACCGTTTCTACACTGGGCTTGTCTTTGGTAGTCTATCAATTTCCAGCTAGGTAGTAGTTAAAAATTTTGTTTCCCTATATAATCTCTTATACGAGGGATACTATTTATATTTCGGGAATAGCAAATAATAACAAACATTTTTAAATGGCCTTATTGTTTTTCAAAATATTCCCCTTGATGATCAATACACTTTTGCATTCGTTCAAACCACTTCTAATCATTCCCTTACACCAATCTACGCGAGCCTTTTTTGAGCGATTGATAAGTTATGGGGTATCCAACGAGAGCAAATTTTTGTTACAACTAAATGTTCGTGCCAAATCGAATGTATTGAAGCGGAACTAATGAGCAATGATGCCTTTATCTCATGATATGTCACTTGCTGATCTTGCATTATCAGTTCACGCACTGTATCGATATTTTGTGGCACAACAACCTATTTTGGACGACCTTCAAAGAATTCGTCGGCGATCGAACTACGACCACGATTGAATTCACTATACCAGCGATATACAGTGGTTTTTGATGGTGATTTATCGCCATACAAAGAACTGAGTTCATCGACATATTCTTGTTGAGATAATCCACGTCGAAAGTTGTGAAAAATAATACAACGAAAACATTTTCTTGAAATTTCCATTTTTTGGCCAAATTGATTTACTTAATTCACTTTAAACAAAACAAATAGCACTTGTATATCAAAACCTTGTGAGTACGTTTATGCTAAAAAATGTCCAAGTGTATTATGGTGTTGCCAGATTTTAGGTATTGACATTAGTGTTGCCAGTTCCCGAAATATAAATAGTATCCCTCAAATAGTAACGAAAGTTTTTGCTGGGAAATGTTAAATTTAAGGAAAAGTCCAATGTTCGGACAAATCGGAAAAAAACTGGGCGGCTAAACAATTAACTCTAGAGCAGAATTTCTGTTTTTTCCATTTTCCAATATTGAAATTTTTCTATAATACCTGAAAAACCGAACAAATATAGTCATTTGGCTGTACTGTTCCTTCTGATACAAATAATTGTCGTAAATTGCTTAATGTCATGTATGCAAGATGCATTTTTCATGTTAATTTTTCCATTTTAGTTTCAAGAAATTTTTCCAGCGATAACCATCTTATTTTCATGTTCATCTTTATTACTCATATGTGTTTTTATGTAGAAATTCTTTAACAAGTAATTGTTAATAATTATAATAATGGAAAGTTAAATGATAAAGCCAACCATATCATTGTTCTAGAGTGAAAGTCCAATGACATTTATTGTTGTAAATAGTACACTAGTTTGCTATTTGCTTAATTAACAAAGAATTTTTACTTGCCAATTATTAACGCAAGTCATATGTATCTTATATCTAAAGTTAGTACTATGTATATTTTAGTTAAAAAGGGTGTCTTTAACTAGGAAGAAAGCATTATCATCAGTGGAGTGATATGCATCATACATTTTAACGCATCATAAATTAATTATAGTAAGAAAGTATCTTTCAACATGTTGATGGAAATATGCATTGTTAATATGTATCATCTCAAAGAAGATATGCTCGTAATACATTCATAAAATTATGTTCTTAATTTCTTAATAGACAAAGACCATTTCAAAGAAAACATTTTTAAAAGGGTTCTAAGGAAAGTAATTTAATGATATCATTGTATTTAAGATATGAATAGAATCGATTTTAAAGTGCACTATGATCGAAAGTCTTTGAGTATATTAAAAATGTTGTAATTTTCTCTTATTTTTATATTAAAGCAGTCTGAAAAACATCAGTAGATAGCTCTAGCCACAGAAAAAGAATTGTTGGTAAACCATATGTTATGGAGAATATCTTAAATGAATATTTTCTCAAAGTTGTATATCGTCCTCATACCTTCAGAAAGACTATATTATTTAACAAGTTTTCAGGAGAGCAGAAAAACTGATTTCAACGGTCTCCTAATTCATACGCCTTGATTATTCCTTACCTGTTTTATTAATATGCTATCTTAAAAAATCCGTTTTTTTCGCTAATACAAGTCAATGCATTCAATGATTTTATTGAAAAACTACGCATACCCATGGAAAATAAATTGATCAGAATTCTATCGTAACTAGGGTTTTTCTTTTCCCGTACTTTTTCATTTCCCGGGACAGCGGGATTTTTTTCAGAATTTCCCGGGATCCCGGGAATTCTCGCTCGTTAGAAAATATATAAATTCGATATATGTTGCACTTGAAAAACTCGATTACTGTTAAAACACCGTCCGACAAAGTTCATCTTTTGGTTGTATCCATGAGAAAATGCACTTAATATATTCTGAAAGGATGGCTAAATACCAAATATCCATGTCTTCCACTTTTTCTGGATCAATTCGTTTAACAATTTAAATCGTGAATTAATATTTACCCGTGAAAAAATTATTTGATTCAAAATTAATCAAATTTATTCAATTAGATAAAGTTTTTTTATAATGGTTTACTCGTTTTTTTATGTATTCAGATATTGCTTATACGGTGTAGCATATGAATGCATATGATCATATTTAAATGAAATAACTTATATATAAATGCATAAAAAATATCAATAAGATAAGACCAAAATCCCGATACAATTGTATCAAATTATAATCAAAAATATATTAATTGATATATTAAGACTTTGTTTTATCAAATTAAATTAATCCATTTTACGAATTAAATTGAATAAAAATTTTTTCATGGGTAGGTAATATATTTAGTTATATGGAAGGCCATCTTAATTTTAAAAAACTCTTAGAAATATATTAATTAAATATTAATTCGCGGTTTAAACGGTTAAACCAATTGATATAGAAAAAGTGAAAGACACGGATATTTTATCTTCATCTTCAGAAATAAGATCGATTTGTTGCTAAAATATTTCTTAAATATGAAATCCAAAAATTTCTATTTCTAGATATTTTATATACCGTTTTATAAACAAAGACACTACAACATTATTAAATAGTTTCTTAACTTTAATTGGTTTTCTTGAATAGACATTTTGTATGCCACAGCTATTTAAAAATAAATTATTTAATTTTCGTATTTAGTTGCATTTTAAATTAACATATAAAAAATCCAAAACAATTTTAAAAAGCATCTGATGGATTATTTTGAAAACAAATAATCTTTAAATAATACAATTAAAATAAAGGAATAACAATTGAACTTAAAATTAAATTATTTTAAATAAAAGAAACTCAAAATACAAATTGAAAATATGAAAACATTAAAAATTTTTTAATTTTAATGTCTAGTTTTTTGGAGGTATTTGTAACTGAAATAATGACGTTGGAATGTTGAATAAGGCTGGTTTACACTATAAGATTTTCGGTACGATTTTACTTTAGTACACATGCAAAACATATAGGTAAGTTTGCAGAATTTTCAGAAAATATAGTGTAAACCAGCCTATACAAATATTTCTTTATTTGAACAAAGATCATTTTAAAGAAAAAAAAAATTTCCGAAGTACATACAAGAATTTTTGTTGGTAAACTTGGTAATGGCTGATAAAATTTTTTCGGTTTAACTAAACCAAATTCAACTGGCATCTAAAAACAATTTGACCTAATTCAGTTTATTAAATGTTAAATCGTATTTTTTTAATTTTAAATATTTTTTGATCAAATTAATTTCAAAAAACAATGCTTTAAATTTAAATAAAGCTTCACAAATTGCAATAATATTAGCTAAAACGTCTGTAAAAGAATAAAAAAATCCCGGGAAATCCCGCACAAAATTCCCGGGATTGCGGGATCCGAAAAAGGGCGGGATTCCCGGGAATCCCGTCACGGGAATTCCCGGGACATAAACCCTAATCGTAACCAACAAAATGTTTACGTTGGTCAATAATTTTAATTGCAATTACTTCAAATTCATCATAAGAAAATATACATTCACAGAGAGAATTTTGCTGGACGAGTTTTAATGAAAATTTTTAGTAAACGAGTGAAGTTTTCTTCACAATATAAATGAAAAATTTCTTAAATTTGACGAAAAAGCTTCATATATTTTATGAATCTAGTTTTAATGAAACTTTTTCATTGAGTGTATGAAACTTTTAATAAATCAAATGAAATTTTTGACAAAATTTAATGAAAAATTTCGTTAATTAAATGAAAAGTTTTAATGGACAAGTTTCAGTGAAACTTCATTGGTTTTATGCAAAAATTCATTAATATCATGCAGATAATTCTCTCAGTGTTTAATTATAAAGAGACCGTCGTCAGGCGGTTTTCATCGCCTCTTTCGAACATTAACAGTTTGTATCGAAAAATGTTAGCCTTTGCAGACGGGTGTAAGAAGAGAGTGATTTAGCAGAGTTAGGGAGAGTTGGGTAGTCTTTTAATTAATTATATACACAAGAATATAAGGAAGTTTTGGCTGAAAAACATTAAAAAGGTGAAAAAAATCCCAAAATTGTGAGAAAAAAACAAGAAAAATATTGAAAATATCAGAAGTTAATAAAATGCAATAATTAATAAAATAAATGGGATTTAAAATTTTTAAGAACGACGGGTTGAGCCAATCTGACAATACCCAGCAAAATATTGGTAATGATCCTCATTACTATCTGCATTACCAAAAATGATATATCTACTTCCTAATATCGGGCTATTCTATTCATTGTTTCTAAATATAAAATAATGACTTACTCGTATTAGTTTAAATAAGTACTTTTTACACAGTTAAATTTTTTTATTATATGTAAATATGTTTTGTGTTTAAATTTCTATAACGAGTCCTAAAATTACACACTAGAGAAAACTTAAATTTTTATGAATATATTTCCTTATGCTAATAGTATTTGCCTAACTCCTTATTTTTAAGAATCAAGTAAGCAATCGGATAACCACTTATAATTAAACTTTTTGTAAGCATGTGTGTAACCACTTATTATTCAACATCTCATAACAGCCTATTTCTCATTTTTTCGTAAGCGAGCGGGTAAGCGTAACTACTTATAAAAACGACCACGCCAAACAAAAATAATGAGTTTAGACGCTAAAAAATAAGTTCTGCGAGGCTATGAATTTCTATTATATAACCACTTATTTGGTAACGAAAGATTTTGCTGGGTAAAATATAAACAATAATACAATTTAATGGAAAATCACTGATGAAGCCTGTCCATAGCAAAAGGCAGAAACTAGATCTAGTCTGATTTGCAAATTAATGTGCTTATAACTTTTACAAAAAAGGTTTATTCTTCTTCTTAATCTTAAACCTACAAAATTAAAATTGATAAAAATGCATATTAATTACAATATTAATCACAAAAAAAGCTAATTTGAAATTTTCACAGTCTGTAGCTGAAATATTAAGTATCTGCTTCAATAATTTAAAGAAAATTGAAGATGGGTTTTTTGAGATATTTGCTAATTAAGGATATTTTTCAAATTGTATTATCCTTTTTGCATTCAACAATTTTTGCAATTTATTTTGAAAGTAGATTATATAAGCATTGCTAGGTGCATTGCTTATAACAATCGGATAACGTGTTCAAAAGTTGTAATCATTTGAACATCATGTATTTTTCACAAATTTACTGCAAAAATTAAATAAAAACAGCGAAAAAAAGCGAAATGAGTCGAGAATGATAATTTTACAAAAATTTAAAAATAGTAAATTTCATGATAGTTATGAGCAGGGCAAGGACTTTCATGCACTAAAAAATCGAAAATATGCGCTTAAAATATGCACTATAAAATGGAAAATATGCACTTAAATATGCATTTATAACGAAATATGCACTAAAAACCAAAAAATATGCAATTAAAATAAATGTTTTTTTAATTATATTAATTAAAAACTAATATAAACGTAAAAATTCAGGTATCGGTTACAATAAGCTTGTTCGTTTACTTACTACAAGTTACTATATTTACTACAGCTGAAAAAATTCAATACAAAAAGTAAACAAAACTTTGCAATTGTAGTAAAAGTAGTAAGAAATTCGAGTAAACGAACACACTGAATATGTCTTCAAATACACATAGTTAAATATATTTTTGTGTGTGGCATTTTACCTGAAAAAAACTTTATTATAAAATAGAAATTAAATATGTGTACCATAAAATCGTACTCACTTTCGTAACTCAGAGAAAAAAGTCGCAGAAATTAATGCTGGGGGACAAGTTTCCTTAAAATAATTTTTATAAAATATTTCAACTTTCTGTTTGTGAGCAATAACCCCGAAAACGTTAATTTAAAATTACATTTATAAAAAATGTGTTAGTGGATGAAGACATATTGTGTACTATGTGTTTCTCTTTCTAGTATAGTGTTATATTACCAACAGAGCTTCCAAATAATTAATTCTTTAGAATTTTTTTTTTAGTTTTAAAGTTTGAATTCTTAAATCGAATTTCATATTTAAAAATATTAAAAGATATGCAATAATGTGGAAAATATGCAAAAATATGCAATAAAAATCATAAAATATGCAATAAAATATGCATTTAAAAGCAAAATGAACTGTTATTTTAACTTATTTTCTTTTATTTGAATAAAAACACTTTCCTTAGTAAAATGTTAACATAATTTTGGAACAAAAAATCAATAGAAATGTTAACTTTTTTTCGGAACAGAGGTAGTAAGATGTTTTACTAGTTTTTCTACTACTACTAGTTTTTCTACTTATTTTTTTAAGTTTTGGTTTTATCACAGTTGTTAAAATAGATGTGAAAAAACCTATTTTATAAAACCTCAGATGATGCCATATTTTTTACTGCTTAGTGGCATCACCATCAAACAAAGTTAATAAGAAAAACATGGAAAATAAATAATTGTGAAATAATTTGCATTATTAAAATTACTTTAAATGTAGTATTTTTTTATTAAACAAAAAAAAAAAATATGCGTTTTTCACTTCAGGTAGAACTATATTTTAACTAAATATATGAAAGAAAATGTTTGTACCTTTTATTGCAAAACTTAAAATGATTGAAAAAACTATACAACTAATCAAATACTGTTAAATAAAAAACATTCATTTGCGATTGACTCCGGCAAGAAAATAATAATAATGAAATTTCTTAACATTAGTGCTCTCCACCAGAAAATTATTAATATTATTTCTGGCTTTTATTACAGCTATCTTAACTGAAACTCATAGCTAATGGAGACTCGGAGTTAGATTCCTTTATGACTCATAATTTATGAGCGCTCAGAAAAATGTTGGGTTGGTATGCTAAGTTAGCATATTTAATGTTACAGTGAATGGTTAATTAATCTCTCTACACTTTTTAATCATTTCTATACTATTCTGTCTCATAATAATAAATATTTATCTTTTAAGTATATACATATTATTTTTTGCGATTTTTGATTGTGGCACCACTTGGTAATTATTATTGTAACCCTCCAAAATTCGTTACTATAAATTATAAAATTCACATCTTTAGCTCATTACAAAGTTTTTGTTATTTTTAAAATAAATAAGTAATAACTCTTTGGAAATTAATATTATAATGTGGTTGTAAATTTTTGTTTATTAAATCGGTTTTTTTCGTTTTGAAATTTCCCTTCAAATTAACAGTTGATTTTAACTGTTACAATGGATCATATTTTTAATATGGTACTATTAAAAAAGCAATAACATCCCTTTTAAAGAAGTTAAGATTTCTTTGGAGGCCTAAAATTAATAAAACCGTTTTGACTTGGTTATATAAGAGAAGAAATAATTTTTATTTACTACGCAAATAAAATCATATTTGGTTTTTATTGGGTGCGTCTACTACACGCACAACTGTTACCACTAAGTAGGGAATGCAAAATCCCGCACTTTTTGATTTCCCGGGATCCCGGGAATTAATTAGAAATTTTTTATAATAATTTAAAAATTTTTATAAATAAAATGTCGTAAAAACCTCAAATTTTCATGATCGTGAAAAAGCTCAGATGGTTTTTCTTGGAATTTTCGTAGTAGGAAAGAATTAATTTTATATTAGAAATTATATAAGTCTAATTATATATTTTTAAAAATGGAATAAATTGAACCTAATTTTTATACTAAAAAATTTATCCATAAAAAAAATAAATAAATAAAAAAATTAATATAGAAGTTAATTTTAGAAAATTGAAAAATTATGGAAACAAATTTTAACTTCAATGGACATATTTTTATTTATTTTTGTACAGAATAAGTGCGTTTCAAAAGTTTTTTACAAACACTGTTTGAGTGGTCTTAAAACTAATCAGTGTGTTCATTTACTCGAAAATGTTACTAGTTTCACTTTTGAATATTTCCAGTTGTGGTAAAAGTAGCAAAGTGTAGTAAGTAAACGAACAAGCCTATTACTACTATTATTATTTTTAAAAGCTTGGAAAATTTTGCATAAGAAAATTTGAAATAATTAACTTTATTATTTTAAATTGCATTTTTTGAAATCTCGAGAATGCGGGAACTGAAAAATGCTTAAATTCCCGGGAATCCCGGGACGGGAAATCCGTTTGTTGTTTTTGTATTAAAAATAAAAATATTGTTATTTCAAAACAAAAGTTGCATGGTTCAATAGTATTTTATTAAATTAGTCTTATATAATTGTCAATATCTTATGAACTGCTTAAGTTATGAACGTCATTGTGGTATCATTTTAAAGGTAACCACCATAAAAATTATAATTTTCGCAAATTTCAAAGCTAATTTTTTTGGAGTACATCATATTTCAAAATATTAAAGATTATGTCGTATCAATGACAAACTTTCAGAATTTATTGTTCCATATGATACGAATAACAACTGGATTAAGTTTACAAATTTTTGCAAAAGTGTTTTAGGCGTGGTTAAATATTAACAAATTTAGCTTTTATTTCTAATATAATTTTTTTAAATACAAAACTAGTTCTGGCCCGCTAGGAAATTTACAGTATAACATACATCAGATTTTTATTAAATTGGGATATGCGATAGAGGATACAAAACTAACGAACAAGCGCAATTCTCTATAGCCGCAATCTTATTTTAAGGGTTAAAAAGAGGTCAAAAGTTTCCGTATCGCATCAGATTCCCAGGAAAGTTTTCTGTTCCAAAGAATCGGTTGTAGAATAGCTAATAGGAATGACGAGTCAATTGCCCTCCAAGGACCTATCCCGTGACCGGTCAACCGAAGGCATATTACTAAATTAGTACAAATATGAACAAAAGCGAATGAATTAATTTTCTAAGTATTTTCTAATCCGTTATTTTCACTGTTGTTTCTAAAAAAACTTGACCTGTACCGAAATTTTATTTATTTTACTCTTTTATTTATTTTGAACTTTATTTTTTTACGATTTGCTTATTTTAAATATCTATAATTTTTTGCTAAGAAATTTTAAGTTTTGTATTTTCAACGATTTTTTAATGTTAAAGCTGTTTTAATTTTAACAATTGGTATTTCATTTAACTTTTCTTTTTAAATTAAGGGGAATTTTTAAAATTTTTATTTATATTACAGAGTTTTTGAGGTGATTTTCTAATTTTTAATTGATTTTTTAATTTAATTATGGCCAACGCAAAAAACAAGTCAACTGCAATTAAAGGACCTATCCCATGACCGGTCAATCGGGGGCATATTCAAGGCACTTCCACTATATTTGTGTGTGTGTTAATTTTGTTTTCTTTTCTATTTTTTTCTTTTCCATATTTTTTATTTGCTTGTAGTGATTGTTTTTTCTTTTGAACAAAAACGAAACATATATAACTTCCTTACGGGGAATGAGGAGTCAATTGCCCTCCAAGGACCTATCCCGTGACCGGTCAACCGAAGGCATATTACTAAATTAGTACAAATATGAACCAAAGAGAATGAACTAATTTTCTAAGTATTTTCTGATTCGTTACTTTCACTGTTGCTTTTGAAAAACTTGACCAATACCGAAATAAAAAATAAAATTCGCGGCATATTTTTTAAAATATTTTTTTATTTATTTTACTCTTTTTGTTATTTTGAACTTTATTTTTTTACGATTTGCTTATTTCATTTTATATTTTAAATTTTTATTTAAAATTTTTATAATTTTTTGCTAAAAAATTTTAAGTTTTGTATTTTTAACGTTTTTTAATGTTAAAGCTGTTTTAGTTTTAACCCTCTAACCGGCAAGCCCGCCTCCAGGCGGGGTATATTAAATTGACCAGAAATGCGCCAAAGGAGTATTTTATAATAAGAAATTATGCTTTTTCAACAGAAAAAAATTTATTAAATTTTTTGTGAAGAATTTTTTTGTATACAATGCACGGTTTGGAAGTAAAATTTCAAAAATTAAATATTTTAAAACAACCAAAATTTTCAAAAATCTTAAAAACATATTTAAATTGACTAAAACAATCGATAGTGACCATGAAGTAAGACTGGAGCTTAAGCTATTCAAAAAGGTCCTTACTTTGGTCCAAGGACGAACAGGATTCTATAAGGATACCTTTAAAGGACATCGCCTTAACTTCAAAACGAATGAACGGATTTTTCTGAAATTTGGCAAAAATAATATATTTGGTATAGGTAGCAAAGTTTATAAGTTTGAATAATATATATTGAAGTTTTGGTGCGTTTTCGCTCAATTTCGCGTTTTTTCGAAAAACGAAAATCGCTACATCCTCTTAAGTAACAGCACAAAAAATGTACTTTTTTTATTGCAATTACATCTTGGTAAGAGAAGTAATTTGTGCCTAAACCTAGTAATTTTTATGCGCTAGATTTCGTGATTCACCCTTAAACTATTTTGGCCCATATCGCCTAAAGTAGGCAACAGAAAAAAATTTTGTAAAAGAACTTATGGTTTATTTTTCGTGAGGAACACATGGTATAAATTTCATTGCAAAAAAGCTTAGGCCGGTTAGAGGGTTAACAATTGGTATTTCATTTAATTTTCTTTTTAAATTAAGGGCAATTTTTTAAATTTTTATTTATATTATCAGAGTTTTTGAGGTAATTTTCTAATTTTTAATTGATTTTTTAATTTAATTATGGCCAACGCAAAAAACGAGTCAACTGCCATTAAAGGACCTATCCCGTGACTGGTCAATCGGGGGCATACTGTTTGTTAGTGTTGTTTTCTTTTCTATTTTTTTCTTTTCCATTTTTTTATTTGCTTGTAGTGTTTGTTTTTTATTTGAACAGAAACGAAAAATATATAACTTTACCATCAGCCAGCCATCACGCATAAGCAACATTAGCTCAGGCGGTAGAGCGTTTGCCTTACAAGCAGGAGGTTGTGTTATCGAGCCCTACTTCGACGCCAAGTAGATTATTTTTAATTCTTAATTTTTTATTAGTTTATTTTAAAAGCTATTTTTAGACACACTACCTTACGTGTCACAAGGTGTCTAAACTGTGGCAATTGGTCATTTCCAATGACAACGCCATGTTAAAGTGATATGTCTCTTTCAAATAAAAAGACCGATCAACGACAGGTCTCCGCCGCCTTGGGACCTATCCTGCGTGTCATGTGGGACCGGTCCCTTCCCCCGTAGTGTACTTTTCATTTACAACCCCTTCTACTGTCGGTTTTAACACCGAATATTTTTGTTTGAAATTGTCCCAAAAGCAACCACTTCTGTAGCTCCAAAGTGGAGCCGGTTGTCCTAGAATCAGTTCTGGAACTAGTTCAAGAACTGATTCTACATCAGTCATACCTTCCATATAGGATACCAGGATCTGGTTCCGGAACCAGTTCCATGGAATCGGTTGCAGTGGAAACAGTTTTAGAATAGGCGTGGTTGGCTACCGATTGTAAAAAATTTTCCTAGGTTCTAATTAAAAGCTTCTGTTTATTATGCATTTATTGCCTTCTATTTAGAAAGACGTTATTCTGAAAATTTCCAAGTGGGATTTTTTGCCGAAAAGTGAAAACATTAACCCTATATGGATCAAGTTACACAAAATAATAATTTTATTAAGTCGAAAAAGATTTTTTTGATCCATTTATAGTGATATTTTTCCGAAAATTATGAAAGATGTTATTCTGTAAATTTCCTAGTGGCTGGTTTTTGGCAAACGTGTAAAAATTAATCCTATATGGATCATGTTACATAAAATAATTATTTTTATCAAGTGGAATCTGAATCTGAAAAAAGTTATTCTGTAAATTTCCTAGTGGGTCTTTTTTTTTGTGAGAAGTAAGAACATTACTCAAATTTATAATTTTTATGAAGTGGACATTTTTTTATTTTATTCATTCAAAGTGATATTTTACCGAAAATTATCAAAGGTGTTATTCTGTAAATTTCCTAATAGGGCGTTTTTGGCCAAAAGTATAAAAATTAACCCCATATGGATCTCATTATATAAAATAATTATTTTTATCCAGTTAAGATTTTTTTTTTATCAATTTAACGGCTTTACAAAATCGTAGTGATAATTAATATTAAGTTTCATGGAACTTTTCTGACCCCAGGCCACTAAGGGTCAAAGATTTTTTAAACAAATGTAAAAATAATTGCAGTCTAACCAAATTTAAGTGATGTTTTCCGAAAAGTGTGTAAAATTTGATGAAAACATTCAAATTTTGTTTAATTTTTAACAAAATGAACAATTTTTGTAAAATGTCTTGGATAGCAGTCGCTCCAAACACAAACTCGAATTATCATTTTTCCAATTTTTTTTTCTTTAATATCAACTATTATGTGGTACAAATAGCAATCGACAACTCAAAATTAGGATTTTAAAAAATCTTTAAAATTAATTTAAAAAAACACGTTTTTGCATTTTATCAAATTCGTGAGTCATTTTGGATTCCAGGCTAAAGTAGGTTAATGATATCCGATGAAGTCAAAATTCCATGTCTGAATCATTTTGGCTATATTAAACGAATAAATGGAATAAAAAATAATTTTTTTTACAAAATTTCGAATTTTGGAAATTTTTAATAGTAATACACTTTTTTTCCAAAATGGGCCATGTTCGTCCAACTTTCGGCGCGGGTTAAGGTTTTACAAAAAAAAAATCGATTTCTTTCTCTTGGGACCATTTCCAATAAAACTGGGGGGTGTAATGAACGAAAATCGACAAATCGTTAAGTTAAGGGACATCCTCATATATACATTCTCAACATACAACATATGCTATGCAAAAATAATACTAACTGAATAACAAAAAAGTTATTTGTATTCCGTTAGATGCATCTCTAAAAAAGCTTTCATTTGATTTCCAGTTTGTCTATTATTCTTAGAAGTTAAAAACAAAAATATATTTTTGTCGTTTATTTAACTTTCTTTTTCAATTTTTAATTTCACAATTTTCTTGAGCGTAAGGTTTGTTTTTTATATATAAAAATTCTTTATTTTCGATATTTCGCTACTCCATTGTGTAGCATCTTCAGGAAATAACAATTAAATTAATAAATTAACAAATTAAAAACAATTTGAAAGTTTGAAAAAATTTGAAAAGCATTTGTCAAATATAAATTGTATGTATACATTTATACCAGTAAACAAAGTCTTTGGTATAAAAGTATAACAAAAAAAATATTAATAATTAACAATAAAAAATGTATTAATATAATGCGTTATAAATTAATGTAATGGCTCGTATGAATAAAAAATAGATATCACTAATAGGGGGAAATACAGGGTTTTTTAAGCAATTACTTCACAGATCTAGTCTGCTTGGGAGTAGACTAGAAATTTAATTTTTTAATTTTCGTTTATATTTCATGCTATTCTACCAGCCAATTGCTAAATTTGGAGTTAAAAGCCATTCCTAAGCCCAAAGTAATTACTTCGAAGTAATTGCTAAGTTTTATTCATATGACCCAATGTGTGCTATTTCTTTTGTATTAAATATCTATAATTCTGTGCTACATTTTCAGTATCTGCCTTAAAGTTAATTCTATTTGTTGTGGGTGTATTAATTATCTGTAACATTTCTAATATGTAACGACGTTTATAATTATGTTCTGTGTTTAAAACTGATACATTTTCAAAGTCAGGATAGTGATTCAAATTTGAACAATGAGAAGATAATGCTGTCTTTTGTGAATTAATATGTCTATATTTCTGATCTGATCTATGTCCAGCTATTCTAGTTCTCAATTTATTCTTCGTTGTACCTATATATACCTTATCACAATTCTCTCCGTCATTTCCACTACATGGTATTTTATACACTATATTTGACATGTCCAATTTCTGTATCCAATTTCTATATCGAAAATAAAGAATTTTTATATATAAAAAACAAACCTTACGCTCAAGAAAATTGTGAAATTAAAAAAAAATATATATATGTAAAAAACGAAAAATTTGGTAATTCTTCACCCCACTTTTGAACCCCTAAACATGAGATTGAGCCTCTGAACTTATTCGCAATGAATTGGTTTAATTTTGTAGCATTGTGATTGGTTAATTTATTTTCAACCAATCAAAATGTTTGAAAATATAAATATCTGTAGGGCTTTAATACACAAAATAAACAAAACCGTATGATTAAAAATAAAGTTGATTTTAAATTCAAAATACACTTTTATAGTACACTCAACCAAAAAAGTCTCTAACGGCTACTGAAAATTTTGCTGCTGCTACGGGAAGTTTAACTGTTTTGAGCCCAGCGGTATTTTTTGCTAATTTTAGCAACACATATCTGCTGATCTGTAGTACAATAAAATTAGTAAAAAAAA
Organism: Leucophora obtusa; assembly: GCA_949987735.1. Lineage (NCBI taxonomy): Eukaryota > Metazoa > Arthropoda > Insecta > Diptera > Anthomyiidae > Leucophora > Leucophora obtusa. Next base: position 306,380,081 of record OX465295.1, read on the forward strand.
TAGTAGCCGCTACTAAATTTTAGTAAAATTTATGTAAACTTCAGTTCAAAATCGATTTGCTAAAATCAGTTAAAAAACTTACTAAATATCATAATTTTAATATAATGAAATTAGTATAAATAATTAGTTGCAGCTACCAAATTTCAGTAAATTGCTGTAAACTGTAATTTAAAATCAATCTGCTGAAATTAGCAAAAAGTGTACTAAAAAATAAAAAAAAAATGTAAAATCTAAAAAAAAAACTTTTTTCTTTCGATTAAATTTGGAGCAAAAATTGCAAACGGTTCTCCAGTTATTACCTTTTTACGCATTGGAGATGCAATAAAATTTTCTGAGTGTTATTTACAAACTAAAATATAAATTCATAAACGCTTTGTAAAATTATAGGAGGTTTATTGAACAAATTTTGTATGAAAATGACGTTTTGTAAACCTGCTATTACTTTACAAAGCATTTATGAATTGAGGGGTAAGAATATATCAATAGTAACATATATAAACTAAAGAATTATTGTAAAAAATCAAAAAAAAAAAAAATTAAATTAGTATATTTTTCTGCTAAATTTAGCACTCGGTTTTGAAAAATAATATTTTGCTGAAATCAGCAGCGTGAATTAGTAAAAAAAATAATTTGTAATAAGAGAATAGCAAAAATGATTACTAAAAAAAATTGTACTAAAAATCAGTATAAAAATTGTAAAGTGCGATTGGAAACTGTTTACAATTTTTTTTCAAACTTTTTTATCTGAGTGTAAGTGCTATTATTTTTACATTATACTTTCTCCTCTATTATATACCAAAATATCATTAAGATTGGAGAGAATCCATTGGGATGCCTTCCTTGCAGATTTGGCGCAATTCGTATGGGGTGGATCATTTTCAATTGTTGGTTTTATATGCTTCATTCAGCCTGTTATGTTGCATTTGTTAAAATTTTGACGTATACTTATTATTAATCTGAATATCACTCATACGCTCATGAAACTCAATCATAGAGTGGCGAGCATATCTTTGTCTTTGGTCAAAAATATAATACTTATTTAGAATGCGCGGTTTTAAAATATAGTAAAAGGGATTTTAAAGGCTGTTGATAACAAATCTAAAAAAAAATAATTAGAAATGGCTTATACAATATGGCGGAATTGATTAAAAAAACTTGCTGTTTTGATTTATAGTTACCATTAGGGATTGCCGAAATTGAATATTATTTCTAATTAAAAAAGAAAAATAATAAAAGCAGATCCAATATTGCTGATCACAAATCTGAAAACAAAATTTAGAATTGCAATATCATCCTATAAGTTGGTTTAATTTTTTTTTTATCTCAAATAGATTGCCTTGGGGTTGCTTAGCTAAATACGAAATCGAATTTGGGAATTTAGAAATGGCTAATACAAAAGTCCTAATATCTCCTTTAAATAAAAAACAACTAAAAATATTTGCTTACAAGGAAGGTGCCCCCGGCAACCGATTTCGGAAAAATTTGGATATGCCATATAGGTAATAAAATAAATGAATCTTTTTTCAGGTGGGATAAATAGTGCTTTTTAGTATTTTAAAAAATTTTGGTTTCTTTTAAAGAATTATAGGTACAATCACCGCACAGTAAAAGTTCAATATTTATATAGTAAAGTTGTTTCAATTGAATAAATACTCGTAGTTAAATTGCCAAGGAATATATTTTTTAAAGCTGATTTACAGGAAGAAATTCTGAATGAGGGGAATGTTTTTTTGATCTCTTATTTTGGTAAATGAATGTTCTTTAGTTTGACTATAGATCATAAATTAATAATACTTTCTGTTTAAACTATTTTCAAATTAAAGAAAGATGACACAATTTTCACATGTAAATTACAAAGAATAAAAAATTTTGAAAGAATTCGATAAGGCCAACAAGACCGAATACGTATTTTCGGCTTTCGCTACAAATCTTTAGTAATTAATTCCGATATTAATCACGATTGTCCTATGCGATGGCTACAAATACTTAACTAAAAATAAATTTTCACCATTTTTCTATTAGTCATTCAATAAAAAAAATATGGACTTTCGTTATAAGTTAAAGTATTCAGCCAAAATTTTCTGTTAAAAACTATCAGTTCTTTTAATATGATTAATTTTAAAATAAAAGAGAAATCTATAAATTCTACCGAATTTGCCAGTTAATTAATTAGCAATTAAAAATAAACGACAAAACACAATTGTTTGAAACGAAGAGTAGGTAGTAGAGGTATCGACTCTAGTAACAATTTTGTTTTTGAATTTTTTTTTATATTTTATTTGGATTCGAAGATATAAAATTTCCAAATGTTTTTTTGTAAAATATATTTTAGTCACAAAGTAATCTTCTATCCATTAAATTTGTATAGAACATTTTTTGGGAGCGTTTTTTATCACTGTCTTTATTACAAATCTTATTTCGCATAATACAGCAGAACAAAAAGAAAAAACTACATCCAAAGATGCAAGAATTGCACGCAGTCTTTAAAGAAATGCCAATGACGATTCCTCGATGGTGGGCGAAGGCAAGTTATATGAGGCAGATACTGCTGGCTTTTTCTAAGCCATAAAATTAATTCATGTATATAAAAAATAAAAAACAAATTAAACGAGTAAAAAGGCTAAAGTCGGGTATGCCGACTATACAATACCCTACACCAGTCTGGTTTGGATCCGAAATTCGAATGGGCTAAAATGGCACTTGTGTCAAAATTTTCAATAAAATAATAAAAGAAGAGAAAATCGTAAATAAAGCCCATAAAGCGATGGGTCCAAATATGGACCGATTCTATCTAGAATCTATCGACTTTGTTCTCGGGACCATGTAAGTCAGCGAACAAAATTTCATTAAAATATCTTAATATTTGCGACCTGCAGCGTGTAACCAAGCCAATTTTGGGGGGACCCTTATATGGGTACTAGGTCTAAACATGGACCGGCTTCGTCCGTGGGCCGGCATATGTCGGTGTACCAAATTTCATCAAAATATCTTAATATTTGCGACCTTTAGCGCAAATAATTAAGATAAGGGCACTAGGTCTAACCATGAACCGATTTTAACCATAATTAACAGGCTTCGTCCTTGGGTCGACATAAGTCGGTGTACCAAATTTCATCAAAATATCTGAATATTTGCGACCTGCAGCCTATAAACAATATAATTTTGGGGAAACCCTTATATGGGCACCAGGTCTAAACATGGACCGATGTTAACCAAAATCAATAGGCTTGGGCCAACATAGGTCTGTGTACCAAATTTCATCAAAATATCTTAATATTTGCGACCTGTAGAGTGCGCACAAGAAAGCATGGACAGGCAGACGAACGGACATTGTTAAATCGAAATAAAAAAAAAATTCTGAGCCGATCGGTGTACTATAAGGTAGGTCTACGACCATTATTTTTTGGTGTTACAAACATCAGCACAAACTTATAATACCCTCTCCACGTAGTGGTGTAGGGTATAAAAATGTACGAAAGTAAAGATTTTGGACCGAAATGAAATGTCTAATAAATTCTCTACCATCGTTTTTAAGAATATTTTGGTTAATATATAAAATACTCGTTATCCGATTCTTCCCAAATTTGGTGCACATGTAGAAAACTGCGAGATATAAATTTTGTTCATACATGGTTTTTTGAAATTTTGCTGTCTATGAAATATAAAACTTTGGCTAGGGAAATATAAAACTGATATTTTTTGAAAATACTACAATAACATAGTTTATAAACAACAAAAACCAAATATTAAAAATACTGTTAATTGCATTTTTGACAACTGTTCAAATATGCCCTTTAAAATGCTGTTGTTACAGTATTTACCCCCCTTAACTTACCTTCAACTGTTGTACATATTCAGCCGATTTTAAAGAAAAAAATATTGTGAGTGTAATAATTGTATTAGTAGTCCCCATTAGTGCTGGTAAAAATATGAGTACGATACGTAAAACTATTACTCGATATTTTCACATTTTTGTTTCCTTTGTCTTTAAAAAATGAAACTCCGCTAAAATATTTATTATTTATTTGGCAAAACAAAAAAGTTTAAAAATACGTTTGTAAATCTACCCAGTCAGAAAAATACAAACGGGAAAGCGGTGGCAAAGCACTTTAACAGGTGGTACAAGTATTGGCAAAAAGTGCTTTCCCATTCCCAAAATGATAACATCATTAGACAAAAGGACCGGCTGTTCAAAAAGCGCCGGAAAAGCACTGGAGGAACAAAATTTTTAAACGTTGGCAAAACGCTGGAAAAACCAATAAATAGGTGGTCTGGAAATATATTTTCCAAAATAAAATTAAAAAAAAGTTCATATGTATTTTTTTGACCCTGCCGTGATTTGAACCCAGGCCGTCAGATTGGCAGACGATTGCTCTACCCACTGAGCTAACGAGACATATAATATTTATTGGCTAAACACATAAATGAGTGATAATAGCTGGACAACTACTGGCTGTGCCAAAATGCTAGTACTGGCAAACAATTTTTAGTAACTATTTAGTATGCCAGTGTTTGGAGGGCAAAAAAAGAGTTGGTCTTGAAGGAGCTTTCCCACACACAAAAAAATTGATTTCATAAAACAAAAACAATTTTAAATTAAAAAAAATCCCAAAAAATTTTTTTTGCTTGCAACCGGATTTGAACTCGGAACCTTCCAACTACAAACATTTTTTAACGAAGCGTCAGGATTTTTATAAAATCATTGGTTTTCCAGTGAATTGATTTTTGTACGCCTGGTAGCATTGGCTAGGTAGCACTGGATAACCACTGGTTGCAAACCTTGGCATATCACTCTAAGCCAATTCTTTGCCAGTGGTTTTTTTTTATAAACCACCGAAATTTTTGTAAAAAAAATACTGGTAAAACGCTTTTCGCAAACGCTGGCAAAGCGTCCCAAATGAGTGTTCTGCCAGTCATTTATTTTTAATACCATGGTTACCCAGTGGTATGCCAGTGCTTGATTTTTTGTACCACTGGCGATTTCTGACTGGGTAACTATGGAATCAACATAAATATTTCCAAAGAATTTGATTAACAAATATCAAATTCAAAAACCATAAAAAGTATTGATAAATATCGAGTATCCAAAATAAAGATATTGAGTGGGGTAGAGGGGGGATGATTCACCATTTTTTCTAAAACACTGTAATTTCTTAATCCCTAATTATTGTACAAAAATTACTTTCAAATTGATGATCTCCATATCTTGGCTTTAATTTTTATGATTTTTATTCTAATTACACTGTGAGACAAATGGTAGGGGTCAGTGATCGGGAAGGGTTCAAACTACCGGGGAAAGTTATATCGGTAAAAAAGAAGTTATACGTGTCTCGGCGTTTCGCTGGGTCACCTCTAGGAATCGAGATATATCTATTTGACCTTTGGTGGTCTTTTTTTTCACATAACTCGAAAACCACTAGTCCAATTTTGCTCAAACAATTTTAAAAAAATTAAAAATTACAATTCCTTTAATCTGTTCATATAACGTTTTTCTATATACTCAACAGTTCTGCCGTTAAAAATAAATGTATGAAGAAAAAAATATTTTTTGCCTAAAATATTAAAAAAAAGTAATAAACAAAAGGTTATTGATTTTTATGGTAGCGGTAACAATTGCAATTTGCATAAAAAAAATGGGAAAAAACTATGAAAATATAAATTTTTCGTGGTGTTTTTAGTCTACTAATTATTTAACAAAATTGTTTGCTGATTTTAGAATATTAAATTGTAATTTCTACTAACTGAAATTAAATTAAAATGTAACTAAAATTAGGTATATTTAACAGTTTCATAATTTTTACCCACTTTTTTCTCTTGGTGTACTACTGTACCAAAATATGTCAAAGGTTACACAGTTTTACTCTTTACTCTAGACTATATTTAATTTTTAGAAAACAAAAATGATTTTTATATGCATACAGTACTAAAATCCTCTTCTAATTAGAAACAAATATTGAAATATCCTTGAACTTTTTTAATAAACTTTGTGTCAATACATAATATTCAAAGGACATTTATTTATTACTGAATAAAAAAAGTTTCTTCTTTTGAAAGCTAAAAACCCATAATTAAAAGTTAACATTAAATGTCAACATATACCGTAAACAAGAAAAGGAATAGAAAAGTAAATTACTTAATAAAAAGAAAAAAAAACAAAACAAGTGGTGTAGAATATTTCATTTAAACATTTAAGTAAATATTTAAGCAAACGCAACATAACCATCAATCGAAATAAATGTCCTTAGGATTGTATAAATCAGTGGTGTTCATTCCATAGGACAATTGTCCCTGCTCAATTCACACGTATTCTTACGCTCTCGCTTTTAATCGTCACTGAAACAGCGACGAATGAACATGAGTACGGATATATGCTGATTTTTTTTAATGTACTGAAAAAAAAATTAATAACAATGTACGAAAAATATTTCATGATTATAAATGCAGATTAAAGATATTTTATAAATACATATGTAAATACATTGAAATCATTGATATTGATTAAAAAAAAAATCGAAAACCTTTTGTTTTATATAGAATGAAAGAAGCCACCCTTATGTATTTACCCAGTGTAGAAACGGTAATGACATATCATTATTTTTTGGACTACCAGTAATGACACCCACTTACCTTCTGTATTATTTTAAAACATATAATAATGAGTTACTGATACTGACTTATTTTTTACCTTATTTCAAATAGAAAATAATTTTTTATATTTTTTTGAAAATTTTTTGAAATCTATTTTTAGACTCAATATTTTTTAAACACTGGTAAGGATATATGTAACCACATATTTTTTGATTTTTTGTATGTTGGCGAGTAAGCTTACTTGTGTGCAGCAGGTCAATTGTGTTTTTATCTATTAAATATTACATATCGATATAGCTCAGATGGTAGAGCTGTTGACTGGAAATCTGTAGACCCAGGTTCGATTCCCGCACCAGTAAATTTTATTTAAAAAAAAAAAATACAATAAAAAATATTTTTTTTTATATAATTTATTTTTTAGAAAATCTATTTTTAGACTCATTATTTTTGTCAGTACTGGTAAGCACATAGGTAACGATATATTTTTTGATTTTTGGTATGCTGGTGTGTAACGACAACTCATTATTTTTCGCGACATCGCCATATAAAGGTAATAAGAAATGTAATAACAAAAGTAACTAGTTACCATTACCAAGTATGTAGTTACATAACCACATATCTGGTAATGATTTTCTACACTGGGTATGTATTTGTTTTTTTTTTCTTTCAAAAATTGTATTTTTGTTTACTTTTGTTTCTTTAAAACAGTGTAGTATTTATTTATATTTTCCGATAGTGCTTCACTTTTTACACAAAACATTTTCATATTTTTAACAAAAAATAAATTCATACAGATTCTATTAACCCATTCAATATTTCTTACAGTGCAATTCTCATTTGCTCACCAACACAACTACATTTTTACTTTTGAACAGCACTGGTATAAATGCTGGTAGTAAGTAAATCGTTGACTAACAGATACATACTTCAGCATATATTATTTATTTAACAAATTTAAAACACGCGTTATTTTAAATAAACATGTAGTCGTTTACAAGAAAAACAACATAAACCACTTTTGTATACAAATAATTTTGAATTTTTTTTTCACAAGCAGGATATCCTGACTGTGGTTTAAACATAAGTTAATGCACATACATATTCACTTAAAAAGGGAACCCATTTGTATGCTTTTGCAATTAAAAATAAGAAAAGTTTATTTTTTTCACACATACTCCATGTCACATGTAACTAGATGAACTTCAACAAATATTACTAAGGCCCAGTGCGAGGTGGCTAAATTTATTTTTTGTTTGCTTAGAAATTATTAAAACTGCACAAGTTGGGAAAATGTTGCTGTAGTGTTAATTTTGATATAATTTATATTTTGTTTAATTATTATTTATTAAAATAAATAAAAATAGTTTTATCGACCTTTAATTTTGCAATGAAAAAAGATTATGAGTTAATATAATAAGAACTTCTTCAAAGAAAAAAATTTATCTTTAGCAGTATGTTCTGCTAATAAATCCAACAAAGAATTTTTTTTTTGCTAACAACATATTTTATTAAAGGAACTAAATATGCTAAAATCCCAAACGTGTTTAACAAATTGTGAAAAATAATCCGTTGTAGGCATGTCCCTATCCGGATTTCATTTCTGCCTAAGGAAATCGTCAGGGGACGACGTTTTTAGAATTTCTGGAAATATTTGTTAAGTTAAATTACAAACTCAATGAGAATTTCTTGTTCTCGTCTAGGAGCGTTATTAAACATTTAAAATATCAAAGAAAAAAAAAACAACAACAAAAAATTTTCAACAATTTGCTTTGTCATCTTCCAATGTTGTTTTGACAGATCTAGCAATGTAGTGACATCTATTCATGTATAAACAACAATAGAAAATAATGTTTTCCAAAGTGTCAGCAACATTTAAATTTGCACAAGCACTTGCATATCAGTTTTTTTAATTTTATTTTATCGGGATATACATTAATTGCATTAAAGGAATTAAATATGCTAAAATCCCAAACGTATTTAACAAATAGTGAAAAATAATCCGTTGTAGGCATGTCCCTATCCGGATTTCACTCTTGCCTAAGGAAATCGTCATTGAGTTTGTAATTTAACTTAACAAATATTTCCAGAAATTCTAAAAACGTCGTCCCCTGGCGATTTCTTTAGGTAAGAATGAAATCCGGATAGGGACATGCCTACAACGGATTATTTATATTATTTATTATATGTTTGGGATTTTAGCATACTTAATTCCTTTAATGCAATTAATGTATATCCCGATAAAATAAAATTAAAAAAAAACTATCATGCAAGTGCTTGTGCAAATTTAAATGTTGCTGACACTTTGGAAAACATTATTTTCTATTGTTGTTTATACATGAATAGATGCCACTACATTGCTAGATCTGTCAAAACAACAGAGTAGTACATTGGAAGATGACAAAGCAAATTGTGTATATATCCCGATAAAATAAAATTAGAAAACTTATTTTATCACTTTTAGGAATTAATAGACTATTGTCTCGGAGATTTTCCAGATCCCCATTATCAGTTCTCTTTACAACGAGTGGCAATCATGCACAGCCAAGTGTCAAAAATTATTATTTCTGTTCTCTACTCTATCACCAAAATGAACAGCAGATAATATTTTTTAGCAAGAAAGCTGAAAAATCCTGAAAGTGCTAGAATATTTTGAAAGAAAAAAAAAAAAAAAATTGACATCTTAAAACATAAATTTTTTATAAGTATATCTGTAAAACTGTAAAAATCGATATTTCTTTAATACCGTTTATATATAAAATTTCACGACTTTAGCGGCCTCCGGTGTTGACAAAAACTTATATCGAGAAAAACCATTCTTATGAGAACAATTTACCAATTAACCAAAAATATCAATTTCATTAATAAAGGTGGCATATTTTTTATTTTTGATTTTTTTTCCATGTGACAGAGCACTGTGAGTCATCCCCTGACGATTTCCATAGGCAAAAATAAAATCCTGATAGGGGCATGCCTTCAACAAATTATTTTTCTCATTTTGTTAAAAAAGTTTTGGGATTTTAGCACACTTTATTACTTAAATGCAATTAATGTTTATCCCTACACAGAAAAAACAGTAGACACCAGCAATGGGAATTTGTAAAAGTAATCACATTTTATTTTAAATTGAAATTTTATTCCCAACAATTTTTTTGTTTGAAATATTTGTAGCTCGTTTGTAAATTGTTATTTTTCCTATAAAAATTGTTTAAAAATAAAAATTCAAAGTTACAAAAAAAAAAAAAAATTTTTTTTGGATTTACAAATATTTTTGTTGGTGCCTTTTTAAAAAGTTTTTTTTTTTGTATTTACAAATTTGGTATGAGAAAGGTGTTTAAAAATTTAATTAGAGTTTTGTAAATTCTTTCTGTGTATAAAAATAAATTTGAAAAAATTTTATTTTAAAGTTTTTTTAAGGGGTTTGCAAAAAAAAAAAATAATCAAAGCTAAAATCGCTGAAGGCTTGTTGACTTAACAATTTTAAAAAAATTTCAAGTTTTAGTGAAACTTGATTTAAATGGGATATGAATTAAAAATGTGTTTTAGGTAATTTATATAAATTGTGTATTCGAGAAATAATTGAAGTCACATTTGTCATAATTCATTTGTCTAAATGGTAAAGAATATAACTACTTGAAAATCAATATCTATATGCAGATTTTCAACAGTATCTATGTAAGTTTTTACATTGTCGGTCCGAACAGGGTTTATGGTCTCCCTGTCTAAGAGTCTCCCCTTTTATAATTTGTTTAATCAACCTTTTCTCTTGACTAAGGTTGATAATAACATTACAAACAACTGTTTTGTATTACAAAATCAAATAGTTTGTGTACGTATGTGTGTTAATATTTATTTGTTGATTTATTTACACATGATTGATTTGTAAATTGAAATAATATTTTTTTGATAATTATCTGATGACATTGTCAGTGTAAATGTTATATTAGATGACAGTTTTTGCAGACAGCAAGCCATGTGCACAATTTCATGATAAGTTTATTAAAATTTATAAAACTTGGAAGTATGTTTGAATGAGTTGGTTATATTTAATCTAACTAATAAATATTATTATTATTATTATTAGTGGTAAGAGTTGTTGATTTTAGTTCTAAAATATCCATTATATAAATACCAAATGTCCATTACGTATTAATAATGCCTAAAAGCTTGTTGAAAAAAAATTTGTATGTGTACCCAAACAATACATCCATTATTTGTGTAATGATGCAGACGTACATACATTATTTTAATGTCCATTATTTTTGGTGAATAAAAATAAAATAAACATATTTTTATGTTATGTCTCATAAATGGAGGATAGTGAAATATTTTACATCAAGGTAATGGTAGTCATCACAAACACATCTGGTTTTGAGCATAAATAATAAATTTCAAAATAAACATTAAGTTTTCCTCTTTCCGACACCAGAGTATGAGTTGGAAGACTAATCATCATAATTCTGACAGAATTGCTTTAAATCGTGATTATATAATAAAAATCTGATCTAACATAATCAAACTATAATACTATCGCAAAAAATCAAAGAACGATAGATAGCGAAATCGAATATCCGTAAACGTTGTCATATTCCAATAGGATTGTAATATCGTTTCCGATTAGGTTTAATGGGAAAGTATAGAAAAAATATTCATAAAGGTCGTTCACAAGTAGGGTTGCCAGACGGGCTGGAATCGCCTGGATTGTCCAGCTTTTTTAATGCTTGTCCAGTGTCCAGCTAAAATAAAATTTGTCCAGCTAAATATAAATTTTCGAAAAAACAAACAAAATCATTTTTAGTTATAAATAAATACCTTTATTAGTAGGTACATTTAACACAATAACTTTTGAAAAAGTACCTGTTGTTTTTAGCTTATCATTGTCATTTTTAGTGTCGAAATTTTAAAGTTGATAGTAAATGATTATTAGGGCAAGGAATTTCATGGTGCCTTTTTAATGCATATTTTTCATTTTTAGGAGCATTTGTTATTTTGTAAAAAAATATAAAAAATTTATATGATTTCATATTTTGATTCAATCAAAATAGACATTCTTAAAAACCTTATTGACCTATAGGAAATCTTCGAGTTCAGTGTCTGTTTGTAAAATAACTAACTTAAATATATTTTTAGGTTTTGAAGTGCATTATTTTTGCAAAAATAATAGTTTTTAGTGCATATTTCTTATATTTTTAATGCATATTTTTCTTTTTTAACCGCATATTTTAGCCGCATATTTTCCATTTTTAAGTGCATGAAATTCCTTGCAATCCAATCCAATCTTCGAGTTCAGTGTCTGTTTGCAAAATAACTAACTTAAACATATTTTTAGGTTTTGAAGTGCATTATTTTTGCAAAAATAATAGTTTTTAGTGCATATTTCTTATATTTTTAATGCATATTTTTCCTTTTTAATCGCATATTTTAGGCGCATATTTTCCATTTTTATGTGCATGAAATTCCTTGCCCTAATGATTATAAATACCACAAATTCGATGATATTTAACCAAAAAGTTAATAATACAATTATATACTGAAATTTGTTAAATTTTATTTGTTACCGATTTTCATTGAACCGTGGTTCTATTGAGGAAATTTTTTCTACAATTTTGTGTTTCGTTAAGTGGCCGTTAAGTGTCATTTATCAATTTCAACAATCATTATTTTGTGCATAACAATAAAAATATTTAAATTTCTATGAAAGTACGAAACTTAAAGGGTAATTTTTTTAGTTCAATGAAAAATCCGGTTAATTAACTGCGTATGCGTGAACGCAAACACATTACTTTAAGGTTTTGACTGTTTTAGAGAGCGCTTAACATAGGCTTTCTTAAATCAAATAATTTTTACGGAACTAATAACAAATTATAAAAAATTATATATATTTATGAATATCAATTACCTATACGAACCTTAAGTTGTTAGGGTAGTACTTTAGTAACATAAACTACTAGATTGAATTGCTATTTGTTCTTTTAATTTTTGTTTGTTTTTTTTCAGTATTAAGATTTTAGTTAATTTTTTTGTTTTTAGTATTTAGTTTTCATTCTCACAAATTTAAGAAACTGAATTTTAAAATTTTAAGTTTTATTTTTTAGTGTATTATTTTAAATCATACATATTTAAAAGACTAAATAATTTTTTTTAAGATTTATTGTATTTTAATACTTTATGTTCCTAGCAATGTGCTAAACTATTTTTTAAATAAAAATTATCAGTACAAAACAAAACTTGACAACTTTTTTTTCGTTAAAACATGTTTTGAAAATGTCCAGTTTTTTTTGCAAAATCCAGCTTTTTTAACCCGAATGTCCAGCTTTTTGCGAATCTGGATCTGGCAACCCTATTCACAAGGGTTATGCTATTTGTTGTATCATTGTGTCGTCCTAACAAAAAACAGAGTTGCTAAAAATTAAATTGGAAAAATACAAGATTTGAGAATCAACAACGATACAACATTTTTACATATGTTTAGAGTACTACGTTTGAGTGTGCTAGCAGATAGAAAACCCAATAGAAAATCGTTGTTAAACTCAAAGAAAAACTTTAACAACTCTGTTTTTTGTTAGGACGATACAACGATATTAGCCGCTTTTTCTAATCACTTGGATTTAATAAATCCAAAAAGTAGTTCTAAAAGTACTCAACAGATGGGGTTACATTCTCCCTATTTTAAAAAGAATTTTCTGTCCGATACTTCTTTCACCCTAATTTTTAATATCGAATTCGATGATGATAGATTTTAGTTTTACTTTTAATTATATTTTATATAAAACAGCTATAGACAGTCTACCTTTTCAGTTTGATCACTTCAATTTATATTTTTACACAATTGAAAAATTCCATTGCAATATTTAATATTCACTAATTGGATTTAATTAAACTACTTACAGTAGAGTGAAAAATTGCCATTTCTATTTCAGCTATTTCTCCATGTCCAAGATGGAAAATATGTATTTGGTGAGGTGTAGTTTTTTTTCTAAACATATTTCATAAAAAAAATTTAATAAAAACCTTTTATTTGTTAGTTTTTAAATTTTTTTGTTTCTCTTTTAATTTTCATTCGTATTTTTTTCTGACATTAAATTAATAGGCTGTTTCATATATTTGTGCTTTTATTGTAGATTTATTAAATCCAGCTTTTTTTTTGGGATTTAATAAATCCATTTTTTGTATGAATAATTCTAAACCCAGGTGATTAAAAAAAACGCTAATTATTTACGAAATTTCAAACAATTTTCAGAAATAAATAAAATTTATAAAAATTTTAATTTTTTTTTCATTTCGTTATTGATGCTCTTTTCTTTATTGGATATTTAGTTGCAAAATCTAGATGAGTCCGACTTTTCTTCTCGGTATAACGATTTCATTATCAATTTTTTATTATGACTTCATTTCAGCTCATCTTAAAAGAACAAAAAATCTGTCGTTTTCGTATCACAATCCAGGAAAATTTTCTGTTCCAAAGAGTCGGTTGTAGAATAGCTACTTTTCCTTTACAACCCCTTCTACTGTCAATTCTAATAACACCGATGATTCTTGTTCGAAATTGTCCCAAAAGCTACCAATTCTATAGCTCCAAAGTGGAACCGGTTGCCCTAGAATCAGTTCTGGAACTAGTTGACTCACCTAGAATCAGTTCTAGAACCAGTTACAGAACTGATTCTAGGGAAACCGGTTCTAATTTTGAGCTATAGAAAATAGTTGCTTTTGGGACAATTTCAAACAAAACTAATCGGTGTTAGAATTGACAGAAGAAGGTGTTGCAAAAGGAAAAGTAGCTATTCTACAACCGATACTTTGCAATGGAAATTTTTCCTGGTTTATTGGAATTTGTAATTTTTAAGAACTCTTAAATATGTTTTTAATTAAAATTTCCAAAATCAAACAACAAAGCTTGATGTTTCGTCAATAAAATCTTGTTTAGTAGATTTTGTATGAAAGTTGCTTTGTTAAGCGGACGTACAATTCAAAATGTTAAAAAATTCAAGATTAACGTAATGTTCTAGTATGAAGTTGGCTGCAGATGAATTAAGCTTACCCAAGTAAAAAAAATGATATGGAGCCATATGAAGTTATATTTAATTATATATAATCTTTTATGTAATTAGATATTATTATATCCGAAAAATGAGAACGTCTTATTGTATCATATTGTATCGAATTGTATACAATTGTATACAATTTGGTACAATTTGATACAATTTTATGCAATTCGATGCAATTGTATCCGAATTTTGTCCTCATCCAATTACATCAAATTATATCTTTTTGTATAAAATTATATAAAATGTTATAAAAGTGGACATAGTTTGATACAATTATATCTAAATATTAACCTTATACTTTTTATCATATTATATAGGACCATATCTAACAATATACAAAAATTATTTTTTTAAATAAAAAAAAAATGTTCAATTACTTGTAATTGCAATTGTTCTTTTTTGAATTGCAATTACAAATAATATGTAATTATAGATGAGTTTTTTTTTCAATTACAATTACATGTAATTGTGTAATTGCATGTGTAATTAATTACAAAATGTAATGATTAACCCCAGGCCTGCTGGAGATCTTATAATTTCGATAAATCTTCCATTACTTTTATCCAGATTTATCATGACAGTGCAATAAACATAAAAAAAAATTTCTTTTAATTTAGTAATTGTAAAATAAAGTTAACAACACTGAAATTTTAAAGTTATTAGGATTATGATATACAACCAAGGTATAAGAAATCAGTCAAGTGTACGTTATAGTAGCTGTGTTTGTGCGGAAAACTATCAACGTTGGCTTACGTCATTCCCATATAATTTTGACATCAGCCAACGTTTAGTGTTAACCTCTAAACGTTACTAATGTCAAATTTGTATGGGAATGACATAAGCCAACGTTGATAGTTTGCCGCAAAAACACAGCTAGTATAGAGAATTTCGTATTAAAGATTCAGTGTTGTTAATGTTATGGGTGCGGTGCGTAAGCCATTTTTGACTCATGGTTAAAAAAAAAAACAAATTACTCACGCACGAGCATTTCGTTTCTTCCTCAGCACACATGAGTATATTAAAAACTTACAATCAGAAAATTCTCACGCAAAACAGTAAAAATTACTAAAAATATATGATGCAAAAATTAAACTCACACACGAATCATGCACGGGTTATTCTTACTCACGCTCACGCACGAATCACTTAAGTATAGTAATTATTACTCACGATCACGTGTGAATAACGTGACTCACGAACATTTCGTGTCACGCGCCAATCCCTAGTAATTACTAAATCTAAAACTAGTTCAAAATCATTGATAACATGGAACCAAATATAATACAATACGGTTTTATATGGACCTTATATATTTTTATATAAAATCACTTTGAAAAAATTGCCTATGTGGGATGATATATAATTATAGATGATTTTATAAAGAACGTTATAAGTTATATATGGGTTCATATTCGTCAATATATAATCATAACTAACACAAATTATAAAATATTTCTTATATGGATCCACATAGTTTTATATTATTATGTATAGTGTCATACTAAATTATATATAAACGTACATGTAATTATATCTTTTATATGTTACTTTATGTACTTATATATAGCACATACATATATATGTAGGCCAATATGTAATAATATAAAATCACATATGTCTCCATATTAAAACCTTTGAGGAAAAAATATCTAACATATGACTATATAAAAGTATATCTGCTTGAATTTAAAAGCATATGTGGCCATATGTAACTATAAGTTACTAATGCAATTACATAAAATAATATATGATTATATCAAAACTTTTTTACTCGGGTATCCAAAAAGCAGGGGAAGTGTGACACACATGATCCCGAAAAATTTGAAGGGATCATGTGTCTTCTAAAGTATTCAATATTTTTTTTTCGTTTTAAATTTTTTTGCAAGCTTTCTGAAATAGGCATCTGTTAAACCCAAAAAATATTTTGGGTTTACAACTTTTTGAGTAATAATTAGAAACATAAATCGCCATAAAAGGATAAAGTGTATAGAAGAAAAAATATTTATCAAAAATAATACATTAAATTTAAATAACTCAATTAAAGCATTTTATTTCTAAAAAAGTATAAAATATTCATTTTTTCTATATCTTCACGTATTGGCGGCCTTTAGCTCCTCCATTGTTTATGGGCACTCGGTGAAAAATGTTCTAAATTGTTCATATATGAACATATATGTATGGATCCGAAAAATGAGGTAACCCCTAAGTATATGTTCATATATGGAGTGGGATAGTGCACGATGTTTTGATTTCGATACGCTAGAACCCCTAATTTTGTGAGGCAAAAAAATTTCATAAACCAAAAAATGGGGATGGTAGGGTGGTGTTAAAAATCCACAAAAAAGCCCCACAACTAATCCGGAGTCGCTCCTGGTGCGGCAAATTATAAGACTGACCCTTATTAATTTTTTCCTCTGAATATTTTTTTTTCAATATACCCAACCCGCTATTTGTGTAACTCCTTATTTTTAAGAATCAAATAAGCAATCGGAGAACCACTTATAATTCAACTTTTCGTAAGCATGTGTGTAACCGCTAATTATTTAAAATCTCATAACTACCTACTTACTTTCTATTTTTTCGTAAGAGAGCGGGTAAGCGTGACTACTTACAAAAACGACCACGCCTAACAAAAATAATGAGTTTAGACGCCAAAAAATAAGTTGTTCGGAGCTATGAATTTCTATTATATAACCAGTTATTTGGTAATGAAAGATTTTGCTAGGTAGTGCTTGCCTGAGTAAAATGAGCCTTCATTTGTTGAAATTGTTTGAAAACGAAGATTAAAAATTTAAAATGGATTTTGTTTTTGTAGGAATTTTAGGTACCGCAAGGATTTTTTGAAAAAAAATGTCTGGAAGTTATAGGACCTCAAATGTACCTACAAAACGTGTGTTTTGCACTTTTAGGTTAGAATAACTCGATAAGCTAACGTGATAGGGCTATTCTTAGGTCAGAATCGGATTCAGCACGTCCAGTATAGTTGAGAAATTTCATAAAATTTTGTCGGCCTAAGTTATTTGTGCAATATATAATAACGTATTTGTACACTCACAATATCGTTAAAAACAACCTAAAATACAAATTAAATTAATTGAAAACACGATTAAAAAAAGTACTACTGATTTTTCATTATATTCAAACCATTTTGTTATTTATTTTCAAACATTGTTTAAACAATCAATAAAAGAAATAAAACTAATTAAAAAGTCTGTTAAAACAATCATCAATTTTTAACTGACAAAACGTAAAAAAAAAATTTTGTGGTTTGTTTTTTCACATTTGAAAGTTTTTTTTGTTTCAATTTTCAAAACACTACACACACAACACTCACGTTCATATTTTTATACCCTACACCACTATGTGGTCAGGGTATTATAAGTTTGTGCTGATGTTTGTAACACCAACAAATATTGGTCGTAGACCCACCTTATAGTATACCGATCGGTTCAGAATTTTTTTTTATTTCGATTTAACGATGTCCGTCCGTCCGTCTGTCTGTCTGTCTGTCTGTCTGTCTGTCTGTCTGTCTGTCTGTCTGTCTGTCTGTCTGTCTGTCTGTCTGTCTGTCCATGCAATCTTGTGCGCACTCTACAGGTCGCAAATATTAAGATATTTTGATGAAATTTGGTACGCAGACCTATGTTGGCCCAAGGACGAACAAGTTCGATTTTGGTGAACATCGGTCCATGTTTAGACCTAGTGCCCATATAAGGGTCCTACCAAAATTGGCTTGGTTACAAACTGCAGGTCGCAAATATTAAGATATTTTAATGAAATTTGGTGCGCTGACTAACATTATAGAAAATTTTGACACAAGCCCCATTTTAACCCATTCGAATTTCGGATCCAAACAATACACCAGACTGGTGTAGGGTATTGTATAGTCGGCATGCCCGACTTTAACCTTTTTACTCGTTGTTGGCTATGTTTGTGTGCATGAGTAAAGAATTTGTTGTAATTTGAATTGAAATAATTTTGTATATAAAGAAACTATTTTAACAAAAAAGAAAACCGAAAATATTTGAACTTTTTGGTTTAAAACAGAAAACAACAAAATTTTTAAAATAATTTTTTCTAAAAATAGAAAACTAAAAATAGAACATTTTACTGAAAGTATTAACACCTACAGACGATACGTATTTTTTTGTTGTTTTATTTTTATTGACTGATAATTGATTCTTCAATTGATAATAAACTTTACCTATTACTTTTCAAATAAACCTCAATCGTTTATGGAAAAAATATTGTGAGTGTGTGAAATTCTGAAAAAAGGATTGAGTAGGGTAGAGGGGGATCCTTCGCCAGTGGGGCGCATACACTAATCCCATTTTTCTCCGCTATTAAGGGAGATAAAAAATTGGAAAAAATATATTTTGTGCATTTTTCAATTACCTTTCCTTGACATCCACTTTGATGAATTTATAACATATGTGGTCCCAGACAGA
Source organism: Leucophora obtusa (assembly GCA_949987735.1). Taxonomy (NCBI): domain Eukaryota; kingdom Metazoa; phylum Arthropoda; class Insecta; order Diptera; family Anthomyiidae; genus Leucophora; species Leucophora obtusa. Next base: position 306,399,159 of record OX465295.1, read on the forward strand.
CGTGTTTTTGTGTTTTTTGGGACGTCAAAAAATAATAGGAAGCAACTACATTTTGCAATAACTTCCTCAAATCGTGCGATAAGGAAATAATTTTTCATTATGTTAGACCTACGTTCCTAAGGTTTCGAAAAATAATAATTTGATTTTAATAAATGCTTGAAAAGTGTCAAAAAATATTAATTTTATGTTAGTGCCTGCCTGTGGGGCACAATCGCCAGATGGCCCCTGGAGCTACAAAGAGATGGCGCATCCCTGCCTAAAATGCTCTATAAGACTTTTCTATATACTTAAAATATGTTTAGTAGTAAATTAGAATAATCGTGTTCATTCTTTATTTTATATTAATTATTCAGTTTTTTTTTAATTTTGAAGAATCATTATATTATAGTTTTAAATTATTTTTTTTTAAGTAGTGGAGATTTATTGATTAAAAAGAATCACATATCTTAAAGAACTTATTATAAATTATTTATTTCAGTTATTAAAAGATTGACTTTGCTGTATTAAAAAATTTTTTTGTTGAAATTGTATCTACCCGAGTAAAAAAGTTTTGATATAACCATATATTATTTTATGTAATTGCATATAGTAACTTATAGTTACATATGGCCACATATGCTTTTAAATTCAAGAAGATATACTTTTATATAGTCATATGTTAGATATTTTTTCCTCAAAGGTTTTAATATGGAGACATATGTGATTTTATATTATTACATACAGGCCTACATATAATTGCATGTGCTATATATAAGTACATAAAGTAACATATTACAGATATAATTACATATACGTTTATATATAATTTAATATGACACTATACATAATAATATAAAACTATATGTGGAGCCATATAAGAAATATTTCATAATTTGTGTTAGATATGATTATATATATTTTAGATATGATTATAACTTAATATGGTTCGATATCTACAATATTTCATGATTTCTTTAATATATAACAATATAACGTTCTTTATAAAATCATCTATAATTATATATCATCCCACATAAGCAATTATTTCAAAGTGATTTTATATAAAATTATGTAAGGTCCATATAAACCCGTATTATATTATATGTGGTTCTATGTTAACAATGATTTTGAACTAGTTTTAGATTTAGTAATTACTAGGGATTGACGCGTTACTAGAAATGTTCGTGAGTCACGTTATTCACACATGATCGTGAGTAATAATTACTATACTCAAGTGCGTGAGTCTGAGAATATATAATTCCTACTTGATTCGTGCGTGAGCGTGAATAAGAATATATAACCCGTGCATGAGTCGTGTGTGAGTTTATTTTTTGCATCATATATTTTTAGTAATTTTTACTATTTTGTAATATTTTACTATTTTTTTTACTATTTTTCTTATATCTTGGTTGTATAACAAAATCCTATTAACTTTAAAATTTCAGTCTTGTTAACTTTATTTTAAAATTACTAAAAATAAAAAAATTTTGTTCATGTTTAATGCACTGTCATTGTAAATCTGGATAAAAGTAATGGAAGATTTATCGAAATTATAGGATCTCCAGCAGACCTTTGGGTTAATCATTATATTTGGAAATTACACATGCAATTACACAATTACATGTAATTGTAATTGAAAAAAATTCAATTACAATTACATATTATTTGTAATTGTAATTAAAAAAAAACAATTACAAGTAATTTGTAATTGAAAATTTTCAATTATACATTATATATAATTGTAATTGAAAAAATGTCAATTACAATTACATTTTTTCGGAAAAGAAATAATGACAAAAAGCTAAAAATTTTAACAAAAAACACTTTAATTCTAAACGTAATTGAAATTTCTAATTGAAATCACTTTCAATTACAATTACTTGTAATTGAAAATTTTCAATTACAGTTACATGAAATGTAATTGAGTTTTTTTTAATTTCAATTACATTCATTTGCAATTGTAATTGAAATCCCCTAGGTCTGATCTCCAGATATTGCATATCGTTTTTATTAAAAAAAATAATTTTTGTATATTGTTAGATGTGGTCATAACAATATACAAAATATGATATGATCTAAAGTATAAGGTCAATTTTTAGATATAATTGTATCAAACTATGTCCACTTTTATAACATTTTATATAATTTTATACAAAAAGATATAATTTGATGTAATTGGATGAGGACAAAATTCGGATACAATTGTATCGAATTGCATAAAATTGTATCAAATTGTACCAAATTGTATACAATTGTACACAATTCGATACAATAAGATACAATAAGATGTTCTCATTTTTCGGATATAATTATATCTAATTACATAAAAGATTATATATAATTAAATATAACTTCATATGGCTCCATATCACTTTTTTTTACTTGGGTAGCTATTTTGGCGAATTTACCGCAGGTTTGGGGCAGTTATGCCGAATTGAGTTACTTTGAAAATCATTAAAAAAAATAATAGAAAATATGCAAATAATTAGAATAAAAATCATACCCAACAAAAAATTTTTAGTATTTTGGAAGCAGTAAAAATACGAAGCGATTAAAAATGCGCTACAAATTCTGCTTTACAGAGTTGCGCCACTTTATGCGTATACAATACACAAAAAATTTTGCAATTTGATTGTATACCCTGCAAAACTACCTTAAACGAAGAAAATCGTAAGCAAGTTATTTAAAAAATTATAGTGCTACGCTATTCCCTTACGACGAAGCAGGTTGTAAGGGAGTAAAATAAAATGTAAGTTATCCGAAGATTAATGCGCACGAAATCTGAGTCATCTCAATCGTGTTTTACCCTTCTTTAGTAAAGTTTAATGTATAGGCGCCACATAAACATGAGTCAGTCTGCATTTTAAAGTCGGCAAATGAATGCATTTATTTTCATAAGAAGTCGTGTTTAAATGCGCTCAATGAAACTGCATCTTTTCAGCAGAAAAAGGCACTTTCTCCAAAAAAAAGTGCATGAATTTATTTGCGGTTAAATGCACTTAAGAAAAACATGAATGTACTGCAATTTTTCAGCAGCGAATAATGCGCTTTTTCTCACAAAACAACGTGCTTCCAAGCGGGCCCTTTGTATGGAAAAATCATGCCTTCCGTAAGCAGATTTGTAAGGGATTAATTTTATTTATTCCCTTACAAAGCTGCATCCAGCGAAGCATGTTTTTTGCTGGGTAGAAATTAAAGCCAAGATATGTAGATTTTCATTTTGAAAAAAGTGGCGAAGGATCCCCCCCTCTACCCTACATATTTTAATTCAATTTTAAATTACTCAACCATTACATTCTTTATATCCTTCTGCGATAATTACCAGTTGGAAACTTCATGAAGACGTCTTCATGACGGCTTAGCGACATGTCGCTGTCATTGGGGACTTGCTGATCTGTTCCCATACAAAATACCTAAAGACACCTGCTGACATATTCATACAAATGAAAAGTGTCATCACGACAAGTCACCAGCAGGTCAGTATAATGAATAAATGATGACATATCTTTAGAAAGTCGTCAATGACATTTCAAGCATAGGTCAGTAAGTTTTCGTCACCACCTTAACTTTTAAAAACAGCCAAAATTTTGGGCTTTTTATCCTTCATACTTCCCACAATACTCATTATTCTTTCTTATCTTTCTTTTCCTTGCAGTTAATTTTTCTTCTATTAAAAACTTCAAAGTTTTATATTTGGTATCACATTCACCAAGCCTCGAACCAGAAGCCTTCTGCTTGTTGATTCATCGCCTTACCCGTTCACCTAAACCATAATAATACAAATATTTTTAAAAAGTTTCCTATACCTATTCCATTTTTCAAATACAAATCTTAAATTTTATTTGAATTTTCATGAAATCAAATTCCAATTATAATAATTTTATTTGAATGTTCCTTTCGAATTTGAATTTTGTTTTATACTACATTTAGACTGAGCAAAAACGCCCTAGTTTTTGGCCGTTGCTAGTTTTTATTTGTCAAAACGCATTCATAAAAAACAAACAAAAACTAGTTACTTTGAAAATCATTAAAAAAAATAATAGAAAATATGCAAATAATTAGAATAAAAATCATACCCAACAAAAAATTTTTAGTATTTTGGAAGCAGTAAAAATACGAAGCGATTAAAAATGCGCTACAAATTCTGCTTTCTGTGCTCAGTCTAAATTCAGTATTAACTTAAAATTAAGTACATACAAGTTTTAAATCGATTATGGTGTAAAAGTCTACACACAGAGAATTTTGCTGGACGAGTTTTAATAAAAATTTTCTTCATATTTCAAAAATATGATGAAATAGCTTTATATATTTTATGAATCTAGTTTTAATGAAACTATCTCATTGAGTGTATGAAAATTTTAATAAATGAAATAAAATTTTTTAGAAAATTTTATGAAAAATTGCATTAATTCAATAAAATTTGCTGCCTTTCGGCGTAATTATAAATCGCCTTTATGTCTGCAGGATGCTGGCTTTCAAAGTAATGAACCATTTTATATCAACGAAAATCTTACACCGCATAATTATAAAATATTTAAAACTGCACTAAAATTAAAACAAGATCATTTATTGACTGCTGCTTATACTCAACGTGGTATTGTGTATGTTAAAAACTTGTTGATGATGAGCCGCAACCAATTGAGATGCCAGATCAACTAAAGGAGTTTTTCTAATAGCTCGGATTGCCCTTAAACATTTACATACCCAAGAGCTTGCAATATATTTACTGACTTATAATAGAAACAATTTTTTTCATATATACTTTATAAATTTTTTACTCTACATAATTTATTTTTACAATTATTTTATTTATTTTTATATTCGTATTTATATTTGTGTTATTTTGGTTCCTTTTTTATTAACATTTATTCCAATGACACTCAAATGTGTTGCTTTTCAATCTGCAATATATGATCTGTGATATTAGTTATAGTTCCAAAGACAATGTGTTTAATATGATTAGAATTCTTCCCAAACAAAAATCCTCACTCAGCATAGTCCATATAAATGCGCAAAGTCTCAACAATAAGATGGATGAGTTTAGGTACATTTTTGTGGACTCTGGAGTTGACGTTATCTGCGTTTCTGAAACCTGATTTGATCCATCCATTAATGATGCCATATTTAATTTGCCTGGTTTCAAATTGTTTCGAGCCGACAGGAAAGCTCATGCAGGTGGTGTAGCAATTTATGTAAGAAATGGTATTAATAGTTACATGAAACTTAGATCAGAGCCCAATAGTCAAATTGAATACTTATTTTTGGAGGTAGTAACGAAGGACAAACAAAAATTACTTTTTGCCTGCGTATATAGACCAAATAGTGGTATTGATATCAACGATTTGCTAGGTAGAATAGAATCTTTATCGTTATTATATAATGATGTAATTATTGCTGGTGATTTCAATAGTAATCTGCTCATTGACAATTCACTTTCGGAGCCTATGCAAACGCTCGGCCTTCTTCCTATTAACACAACAATTCCAACACATTATCCAAATGGTACAAATAGTTTACTTGATGTATTCTTTGTTAATCGTAATAACAAAATACTGCTCTATGATCAGATCTCCGCTCCTGTGTTTTCAAGGCAGGCTCCTGTGTTTTACAGTATATAATGCTTATACTAACACTGACGATATTCATTATACATATCGTGATTTTCTAAATATTGACTGTGTGGCACTAAACCAGCGATTCGATAGCATTAACTGGAACTTAATTTACGACTTTGAACATGTCAATGATCAAGTCGCTTTTATCTAAAATAATCTCCTTGAAGTATTTAATGAAACTGTTCCAGAAAAAACTAAGATTATCAAGGCAAAACAGCCTCCGTGGTTTAATTTAACTATAAAACGTTTACTTGATATGCGAGATTTAGCTTATAAAAAATGGAAAAGATATAAAACCCCTGAATTGCAATCCACGTATTATCAGCGAAAATTTTCATCAGCTATAGACATCAAGAAAAAAATGGAAAGAAATTCGTGAAATAGGAATCGGTAAAAGGAGTGTTTGCACTGCTGGTTCTGACGTTGATATTGATAATTTAAACAACCAATTTGTTGAAATTCAAGTGGAAAGGCCAATTGGAAATGAATATGAGGAAATCCATACAGTGCCTATTGAGAACTGTTTTTATTTTCGATGTGTTGATCAATCAGAAGTTCTCAAAAGCTCTTAACATCGATTAAGTCAAATGGTTTGGATGGAATAAATCCTAGATTTTTAAAACTTGTCACCTCTAAACTCCTGCCCTTCTTTACGTATATTTTTAATACAATATTAACCAAGTCAATTTACCCTGATATGTGGAAAGAATCGAAAATAATTCCGATTCCCAAGAACGACAGTGAGTTTAGACCAATTGCCATACTACCATTTTTGTCCAAAGTCATGGAAAATCTTATGCAGCATCAAATTAATGAGTTTTTAAAAGAGCGTAATCTTCTAACCGCAAAACAGTATGGTTTTAGAAAGGGACGAAGCTGCATCACAGTGCTAATCGAAGTAGTTGAGGAACTAAGATCCAAATTGGATAATGATATGGTATCTTTTCTTGTACTATTGGATCACAGCAAAGCTTTCGATACAGTTTATCACTCAATACTTCTAACAAAACTGCAAAAGCTTTTCCATTTTCTAATTCTGCAAATAAAATTATTTCATCATATCTTTTAAACCGCGAACAAGTTGTCTCCTTGAATGGCTTAACTTCCAATGCTGTTGATATTGTTAGAGGGGTCCCACAGGGCTCTATTCTTGGTCCACTCCTTTTCTGTATATACATTAATGATCTTCCTGATGCTCTGAATCACTGTCACATTCAAATGTATGCGGATGATGTACAGCTGTACTTAAGCACCAAAATGGAAGATTTGCGTCATTGCATTGAATGCATTAACTATGATTTGAATAAAATTCATAATTGGGCGACTGCAAATGGTTTGTGTATAAACCCAACAAAATCAAAATGTATATTCTTATCAAAAATAATAGGAAAAGACTTGCTAATGATGATCTGTTGATAATAAATGACAACAAAATCGAACTTGTTCCATCATCACAAAATCTGGGAATAACGTTTAATACTGAACTTTCTTGGAAAAATCATATTAACATTTCGGCTGGGAAAGTTCAAGGAATGTTGAGAAACCTGTGGGCTGTTAAAGCCTCGACGCCCTTTGAAATACGGATGCTTCTGGCTAAAACATATTTAATACCTGTTCTACTATATGGGTGTGAAATATTTGCCAATTGTGACTGTATTGTCTATTATCGACTTGAGGTCACGTACAACAACATAGCCAGATATGTATTTAATCGTGGTAGAAGGGATAGTATTTCATCATTTTCATATCAGTTAAATAATATGTGTTTCAAAGATTTGTTAAACTATAAAAGTCTCATGATGATGCATAAGTTAATTTGTATAAAAGAACCTGAATTTCTCTACAGAAAACTTACTTTTGCCAAATCTCCACGTGGAAGAAACCTGATTTCCCAAAAATATAAATATCTTTTGTCTACAAGACAATTTTTCAATTATACAATCGGTCTTTGGAATGATTTACCCTCATATGTTCAATTGCTTAGCAACACATTATGTTTTAAAAAGGAACTTTTAAATTTGTTTAAAATTAATTAAATATATTTATTTTATTATGTTTTATGTTTATTTTGAATTTATATTTAACTATGTTTACTTTTAAATTTTAATTTAATTATAAATGTTATTGAATGACTAATATTAATATGAAAATTTGATTTGCTATCACTGTAATTTATAAGATTTATTCTTGTTGTGATAGCTATTGAAACAATAAATAAAATGAACTAAACTAAAAGTTTTAATGGACGAGTTCCAGCGCAACTTCAATATTTTTATGCAAAAATTAATTAATATCATGCAGATAATTCTCTCAGTGTAGAAGCTCAGACATTAATATGTTTTTAGTTTTGAGGTTCAAATCGCTGACACGGCAAACATATTTTTTTTTTATAGATTTATTAAGACGAGATACTCAAAAATAGGCAGTTAGTCAGCGCGAATTAATAACAAATTATTGTGATGATGACAAATATCTAGTAAGTCAGCACGAGTTAAGACTTAATTCTAGTGATGATGACAAATAGGCTGTTTGTCAGCGTCCCTCAAGAAAAAGTAAAAAAGTGCCGACATATCTTTAAGACGTTTTGGGTAAATGTCTGCGCCTGCTGACTTGTCACTTAAATATCGCTGCTGACATTGTCTTTAAGACACATTTTCCCGCTGGGTGTGCACCAGTTTAAATACACAAATATCAATGATATTAAAACTAATTAATTTGCCCTCAACATAAAATGCATATAATCAGATAAATCAATAAGCCTTAAATATTGAGGATATGACCCCCACACTCCCTCTTCAAAAATAAATAAATGCATTGTAATGTAATAAATTACTACAATTGCATACACATGTTCGCATAGATATTTGCATTCTATTATGTGTGGGTGGAAATGATCATAAAATAATACATTCACATTCATACAATATCTACATGTGTTAGTATCCTTTAGTGCACTACATACATAGTTAAATAACAATATGGCTTGTTGATAATATAAAGAATGATATATTGGGCATTTTGTTGAAAGGATGTTACACTTAAGAGCCAATTGAGTAATACCCATTAATCAGCAAATTGTCAAGTACTATACAACAGACAACATTCCGTTGTGAATACACTTTTGTTGTAAATGCATATGTATGTATAGGATGTGTTAGGAGTAATAATACTAATTAAATTTTTAGAATAAAGTCAACAGTATGCTCTATTTCAGTTTAAATTTACACTCGAAAATAATGATATTTATTTTTAAAACGAAAATCAAAATCATTAGGCCCCCTTTACCTACTTTTTGACAAGACAACTAAAAAGCTTTTTTTTAATTTATTTTTATCGGGATTGCATTTAAGGAATTAAATGTGCCAAAATCCCAACCATATTTAACAAATTGTGAAAAATAATCCTTCGTAGACATGTCTTTATCCGGATTTCATTCTTGCCTGACGAAATCGTCAGGGGGGAATTTCTGGAAATATTTGTTAAGTTAAATTGCAAACTTAATGAAAATTTTTTGTTCTCGTGCGTTATTAAACATTAAAAATATCAAAGAAAAACCAAAAACAACAACAAAAAATTTACCACAATTTGCTTTGTTATCTTCCAATATACTACTCTGTTGTTTTGACAGATCTAACAATGTAGTGACATCCATTCAGTCTTTCTTTAAATTTCGATGAAGGAGCCTAAATCCATAAACTTACATTTTGTGGCGTATTTCTTTGATGGTTCATGATTCCAGATCACTTGTGTGAAGGTTTGTCCATCACAAACTAGTCGGAGATTTCCGAAGATAACTATTTCAGTACTGTAATGATTATTTGAATAATGACAGTAATTATTATATATTTTATGTCTTTTGGGATAATTCTACCAGCTTTGGAAAAAAGGTTAATTGGGGAATAAACTACCCTCAGGGAAAAAGCTTCACCGTATTTATAAAACAGTGATATTAGAAAAAAATTGATAAAGAATTGTCACATTTATGAAGTTTTCATAAAATGATAAACTTTAAATACATTTTTATAAAACATTCTTCATCATTTCACAGAAAAATATTATCAATAATTTTTTTTTTTTTTGGAAAATGGCCTATGTTTGGGAAACTGAGAGGATGGCGCAAAATAAACAAATTTTTTAGTCTGTTGTAGCTACGAACACTCTTTGACAATACAATTTGGGCCATGCTGAAATTTCGAAACGGAACAACAATATTTTTATGACACAGTTTCATAAATATTTATGAAACGTTGCATTGGACAAACATCTAGTGTGAAGGTTTCCATTAATACGATGAAGAAATTTCTTTGAGTGTAGTTGTAAAATACATTAATATAAAAGATATTTTTCTTATTAATTTTGCAATAAAAATCGGCAGCTAATACATATTTGCCAGGCCACAAAAAAAAGTTCATAAAATAAATATCTGAAAAATTTCATATAATGAAATTGCACAATTGCCTTTCGTTTCCTGTAGTAAACCATTCAATGAATATATATATTTTTATATTTTCATCCTGTTAAGTTCAGCAATTCTCAACGACATGAAATGGCTTTTTCTGATCACATTGGCCTCAAAAAGCCATGTGCAACAATAAATTTCTCAGCTTAACTTATAGCCCAAAAAATATTCTGTTAAACCAATGCGAAAGGCTATTGGTGAAGGCATCTTGCTACAAATTGATATTGCGGTGAATATTTCTACGTATCTGTATGTGTATTCATAAAATACACGCAAAATGTATGACTATATGTAAGCATGGGTTGACAATAGTAAGTTGCGACATTAAATGCAATCACTTGTGCATAGAGCACAAGTTATTTGACAATACGAAAACGATGACAAACAAACAAAAAACTAAAAGCCACAAACCAACCACATGCGGTAAATTGAATGCGTAATTTTGTAAACGCCATAAAGTATGCAATCAAGTTATTTATCATTTAACGAAAAATTGTAGAGAAGGGGTGAGTTAAGTGAAGGGTCGTTCGTTTTTCGTATTTTTAAATTAAATATGAAAATGGCAAGGATTGCACAAAGTGAGTGATGATTATTTTAACATTGAGTGGTGATGATGATGTCGTTGACGTTTTTTGTGGTATATGGCTTATTGGCCCTTTTTAACTTTTAAGCTTTAATTTGTAATTCCCTCATACTTTTCTTAAAAAGTTATGTTAGAAAAATTGCTCACACTTCAATCCTAAAAGTATGCTCGATAATATTTGTTCTGTTTTTTTATACTCAGCTTTTACATCTACTTGTTTCTTTTAAACCTGTGTACCTGCTCGTTGCTACAGACGCTAATTAATTTTGTGTGTAAGTACAAAAGCAGATGAGAAACATTGTCTACCGACAGACTTTAAAAGTCGCATCTGTTAAACTGGTTTTACAATGTGAAAGGAAAGTACTTTTTTGATAATTATTTCAACATAATATTTTGGAGAGCAAAGTGTTCTCCATACTCTAAGCTTTTTCGCTGAAGTATGAAAATAAAGTTAGTTTTTCCATTTTAGAACAGTTTTTTTTTTTTTTAAGATTGAATGCCTTTTAAAGAAGATTGATTTTATTATTGTACTAGTGGGGAAATTTTTGATTGAACAATACATCACGGTATCTATGGACGCCGTTCTTTGCGAGAAGAATGTAATTCTCACTAACTTAATTTTCATATACTCGTATATAATGCAATATTTCATAATGTAACATTTCATGAATATTTATGATGAAATGTGGTATTTCTTTATAAAATGTCTTACACTATTCGCTTTTCAACATGTTACGTTGGGTTGAAATAGATAAATCGGAGGTGAAGGTACTATTCACAACCGACTCATATCCAACAAAAATAGGACATATATAATACTTAAGCCCAAATGTCGGTTTGTTGTATGCTCAAATGACACAGCTATTCTCGTTTCTATCTACTCCAGGATCTCCGGATAACCCATTCTCCTCAGGTCACCCAAAGTTGGAATTTTGTCACCAGACAGCCTCAAAAGTTATTGCTCTAAGATCACGCCATCATCTCCGCAGTCCCTACACTCATAGAAAAAAGTTTGTAGAAAAGTTAGTAAAACTGTTAGTACTTGAACTTAACAAATTTTTAACTAATTTTTAGTTAAAATTTAATTTTTAGTTAATTTTTTTGCTACCTCCCCATTACTAACTTGCAAATTTTTTTGCTATTCTTTTTGCTGAATTTAGTTACTAATTTTTAACAATAAATTTGCTACTGTAATTTTGCTGAATTTTAGTTACTAATTTTTAACAGAAGATTTGCTAATTTTAAAAATTTTTTGTAAACTAAACCACCAATTTTGGAGCGCTTATAAACAGAATGTTAAATGACTCATAAAAATTACTGCACATTTTTAACTCGCCAAAAATAATGCAAAAAGTTTTTAAATAAAGCTAAATTGAAATGGTTGAAAATTTGTCCTACTCATAAAATATCTAAATTATTAAAATTTATGAGAAAAGTTTCTATTTATCGTAATACATTAATTTTCAAAGATCAAGGTTTATTTTGGACGAACCATTTTAATATGAAAATTGTGATTAAAAGTATCTCTGGGGAGCAAGTGGAGTTCAGGGGGACGACCCTAATTTTTTTTCCCCAATATTGTACTTTTTAAGCTTATTTAAAGCATACGATATTTTAATCGGCCACACCTCCTTTCCTGTGGATGGAGAGATTGGCAGACGATTGCTCTACCCACTGAGCTAACGAGACATATAATATTTGATGGCTAACGAGACATATAATATTTGATGGCTAAACACATAAATGAGTGATAATAGCTGGACAACTACTGGCTCTGCCAAAAGGCTAGTACTGGCAAACAATTTTTTGTAACTAATATGCCAGCGTTTGGAGGGCAAAAGAAAAGTTGGTCTTGCAGGAATTTTCCCACAAACAAAAAATTGATTTTATAAAACAAAAAAAAATTTAAATTAAAAAAAATTTAAAAAAATTTTTTATAAAATCATTGGTCTACCAGTGAATTGATTTTTATACCACTGGTAGCATTGGCTAGGTAGCATTGGATAACCACTGGTTGCAAACCCTGGCATATCACTCTAAGCCAATTCTATGTCAGTTTTTTTTTTATAAACCCCCGAAATTTTTGTAAAACAAATACTGGCAAAACGCTTTTTGCAAACGCTGGCAAAGCGTCCCAAATGAGTGTTCTGCCAGTCATTTATTTTTAACACCGTGGTTACCCAGTGCTTGATTTTTTGTACCACTGGCGATTTCTGACTGGGTTGTTATGGTTAACATATTATTGTCTATAAATATTACCACTTTTACAAAAAATCATTCTTGGGAAATTTTCATTGGCATTGAAATATAATTCGCATAACTTTATCTCAATGTCAATGCCAACAAATTTCATCACCATTCAATGCCAATGAAATTTTTTTCAATTTGCATTGATGAAAACAATGGTAATGAAATGTACACATAATTGAAGAAAAAGCATTGTAATATAAAAAAAATATAAGAAATACGCGAATTTTTCATTTTTTTTTCTTAATTTATTCTTTTATTAAAACATGAAAAAAATACTTCTTTCATCAATTATAAATGGGCATTTAGGCATTGAACAATGCCAATTGAAAAAATTTCGATTAATTGACACATTCAATAAACTGGTCCCAAGTATGTTTTTAAATACACATTTATTTTTTATTTATTAATTTTCATTTCATTTGCTCCTTTTTTACCTTTTTCCAGTCCACTAGTAATCTTCCAAAGTTTTGTTGATTTCAGAAAATTTTAGCAAAAATTTTGTAGATTTAACATTTTTTTTTTGCTATTTTCATTCTATTATTATTTAGAATTTTTTTTTGCTGATTTCAGCAAGTTAAATTGTTATTTGCAATTAACAAAAATTTAGCTCAAATATTACTAAAATTTTGTAAACTTAACAGTTTTTTTTTGCTGTTTTCATTTTATTAATATTTAGCAAACTGATTCTGCTAATATTAGCAGTTTTTTCTGCAGCATCATTTTTAACTAATTTTTAGTAACTTTTTCTGCTATTTTTACGGACTTATTTGTTTGAGTGTACAAGTCCAGAATCCGCATGGCTTATTCTGAATAGGTGTTCCCTCAGCGTTGAATGCCCAATAAGAATACTTATTATCTCCTAGTTTCCTTCCTATCTGGGCATCCACAGAGAATTCTTTTGGTCTCACCAACTGCCGCGGTATCCCCTATTGTTCTATCCCCAAGTTGATTGCTTCCAGTGAAGAACAATTCCTGACGAATTCATCAGCCATCTCATTACCTGCAATGTTACAATGCCCCAGAATCCATACAATTTAAATACTTGCCACTGTTCAGAAGTTATTGGCTTCCTCCTTGCACCCGCGGATAGTGGTTGATCTTACCGAGTTCAAAGAGATTGCTGAGAATATCGTGCCTATCCGTAATTCTTACAATATTACTAAAATTAATGAATTCCGTAATTGCCCTCAACTCCGCCTGAAAAACACTATTATCATATGGGATGCGAAATAATTTTCCAACGGAGAGGTTGCAGCTATAGAATCTCAACTCAGTCACCACATCAGTATTCGACCTATCCATATAAAAGTGATGCCTGTATTCTCCCTTAAGTTACCTTCACTGAAAATATTATTACAATAACTGACTGTAGTTTATTTAAAAAGGTTTCAGCACATTTATTTTTAAATGATTATACAGTTAAAATACAAGGAGATATATTTTTTAACTGGTTTTGTCGTTTATTTAAAAAATAAATTATATATAAATACGGATATTCCGTTATATTTAGTTAATATTTTCATTTAAAATGTTTTGTTAAAAAAAGAATTTCTTTTCGATTTCTAGGCCAGTTAAAAAAACGAAATAAACTAAATAAAATTTATTCTTGCAGATTTTGTAATTAATTTTTTGAAATTTAAAAAAACCAGATAAATGCAAAATCATTATTTTTTTACGGATTTTGTAGTTTATTTATTAACAATTAAAAATAAATGAAAAGTTCTTTTGATTTAAATGAAAAGTTAGTAGACCGGTTTTCAAGTGATTTTTCATTTATTTCAAATTACATTTTGAATTAATTTGAACTACAAACTATTTTGAGTGTTCCAATCAAGATTTCCTGCTCGAGATTCCTATACTGCACCTTGTAGTTTTTGATTTTTCGGAGATTGTATCACAGTTCAATTATTTGTTGTTGTATAAGAAACTCGTCTAAAAACGTGTGGTGTGGTTCCTTCTTGATTGCCACAAATCCTAACAACTGTATTTAAGTAGCCGAAGCATAGCCAAGGCGGCCTTATATTTTATCTTTATCTCAAAAACGTTCTGTCGACAAAATTATCTCCCATAGCCTAGTGGACATCAGTGATGGTATTTGAGAATTTTCGTTTGGTGCCTAAATGATGCCAAAAATGCTTTAAAAGTGCAAAAAAAAAAAAAAATTAAGCAACATGCAAATGTTTCAAAAAATATGTTCAGTTTTTATTTCAAATGTTTATACATTTACACCCTTATTCTAAACTTTATAACAATAACGAAATTGTCACAAAACTGGTGTGAATGGAAATTATTATAATTTTGGTATTCTCAGAAAAGTTGTCACAGCAAAACCTTGACAAAATTGTCATGTAATAAAAAGCACATAACAAACAAATATTTTTAATTGTCAACAATTTAAAATAAAAAATTGTATTTTCTTTTGAAGAATTTTAAAATTTTTCTTCACAGAAATAAAATATGAAATACCCCATTCATATTTTGAGATATTATTTTAAGATGCATCGAACCTTTTACCGATTCTAACATTCCTGCAAATTCCTTCAAAAGATTACGTATTAACATGGGATTTTTGGGGCTAAAGTTGTTAAGAATAAGCTCAGGGTGCTTGATGCTAAAATTTAAAGGAAACTTCAAGTGCTTAGAACTAGTTCTCTCGTGTTCTGCGGTTCCTGGACATTTTTTAAGTTTTCATATCATTTAAGATTTCATAAAATTATCGAAAAAACCGTAATTTTTCACAAAAAACAATTTTTTGATAATTTTATTTTTGGCAGAAAAAGTTTTCACCATTGTATGATGAAATTTTTAAAACTTTTGCTTGTCATAAAAAAACTAGAATACCATAACAAATTTTTCAAAAATTCCAGTGACGGACACTACAATAGAATCAATTAAAGTTGTTCTAATTTTATCCCCAATGCTTTCATTTTTAAAGATCAAAATTATGATTAAATTGTCCCCGAAGAACTGGAAGCTGGTCCAGAAAATTGTAGACATTTTTAGTGTAGCGATTGTTTTTTAATTTTGCTACCCGTTCTAAGTAGGCATGGATTTAATGAAAAACCAGCGATATTGACCTTTTATCAAATTATATCGAAATTTTCTAAAAAATGCCAAAATTCTATGAAGAGTGCCATGGTGCCATTGAACATTCAATAGTGCCACAAATGGCACTTTTGTGCCACTTTTACAAACAGTGGTGGACATGGTGTTCACGTGCACTTTAGTTGTTGCTCATTTTAGTTCGGTAATTTTTAGTATAGCTCCACTCACAACTAAGCTGATGAAGTGTGCCGAAGTGCAGTGTATTTTTATAGCCTACACCACTATGTGAACATGTCATAATAAGTTTGTGCTGATGTTTGCAACACCAAAAAATATTGGACGTAGATCCACTTTTTATATACCGATCAACTCAGAATCACTTTTTGAGTCCATTTAGTGATGTCCATCCATCCGTCTGACTCACTGTCTTGTGTGCACACTACATGTCGCAAATATTAAGATATTTTGATTAAATTAAATACAATAACTTATATCGGCCCAAGAATGAAGCTAAGAAAGTACCACAAAAAAAGTTCGCCGTACAACGTCGAATCTAAATTATTTTTGCAAGGAGGTTTCAGAAAGCTAAAGCTTGCAAAAAACCATTAACTTTTCCCAGTGTAGAAACGGTAATGACATATCATTATTTTTTGGACTACCAGTAATGACACCCACTTACCTTCTGTATTATTTTAAAACATATAATAATGAGTTACTGATAATTACTTATTTTTATCATTATTTCAAATAGAAAATAATTTTTTAGATTTTTTTTTTAATTTTTTGAAATCTATTTTCAGACTCAATATTTTTTAAACACTGGTAAGGATATATGTAACCACATATTTTTTGATTTTTTGTATGTTGGCGAGTAAGCTTACTTGTGTGCAGCAGGTCAATTATGTTTTTATCTATTAAATATTACATGTCGATATAGCTCAGATGGTAGAGCTGTTGACTAGCAATTTGTAGACCCAGGTTCGATTCAAGCACCAGCAAATTTTATTAAAAAAAAAAAAATACAATAAAAAATATGTTTTTTTATATAATTTGTTTTTTAGAAAATCTATTTTTAGACTCATTATTTTTGTCAGTACTGGTAAGCACATAGGTAGCGATATATTATTTGATTTTTCGTATGCTGGTGTGTAACGACAACTCATTATTTTTCGCGACATCGCCATATAAAGGTAATAAGAAATGTAATAACAAAAGTAACTAGTTACCATTACCAAGTATGTAGTTACATAACCACATATCTGGTAATGATTTTCTACACTGGGTTGCTAAGGAAGTTTTCCGATAATTCCAGCAATTTTTTTTTGTTGCCGAACATAGGGGTCACCTTTTTAAATTTTTTTCATTGGATTTTTCATTTATAGCAAAACACTGGTCTCCTCGAGGGAAAAAATCGATATATCATCACTATAAATAATTTCACTGGAATTCAAGTTGAAATCAAGTTCAATTCGAGCCCTGTTTTCCAGTTTCAAGGCTTGAATACCACTTTTATTACATTTTATTTCAATAGCATACTCCAGCAAAAGGGAAACAAAAATTCAAATTTGAAATATTTTTGTTAAATATACAAATGCTAGAACTTGAAATCTACTTTACTACAAGCTAAATTTAGAGCACTTGAATTTTTAAAACCTATGTGCTTATTGGGATACTTTAAAATCCGACTGTAAATGCAGAAGTTATAACGAAAAATTAAAAAAAATCTTCCCTTACGTTCGGGAAAAAATTTTTTTTCTCTCGAAAATGCCTTGCAAAAATCCTTTATATTCGTTCTTTTTTTGCTTGTAAGGTGGTACGGTCTAATGAAGCTTATTAATATTCGTTAAAGTAATTTCATGTTTCGACCAAGTACCCAAAGAAAGCTCCCCCAAGTCCATTTCAACTCAATCAAATTTCTGATTCAAACATTAGTTGACTTTTCAATAGACTGATGTAGGGTATCGGGTTGTTTATTCTTTAACTCAATTTTTTTATTCTTGCCCAAAAACTTTGAAGCTGATTTTTTTTAAATTTGTATACCCTATATATTTAGTATGTGCAGCCTAGACATGTCTGGGCTTTTTTAAAATATTGGTAAATCTTCGGACTTCACGCGAATAACTTTATTATCTTTATTTTAAATACGTAAAATTATTGGCAACCTCCAGTCCAAAATAAAAGGAATATGAGTACCAACCTTTTTGTTTTTCACAATACTTTAAATATGTGTAAAAATATGTAAAATTTTTTGGAAATTTAGATATATATGTTTTAACTGTATTATTATTTACCCGACTTTTAAACGCCTTAAAGTGCGGTCTATCTTATTGGCATAAATCTTTATATCACTTTATAGCAAAAGCAAATTTTCTATTTTCCTAACCCAAGAAACCGTGAGTAACCCCGCTTTTGAAGTTCCACATTTGTATTGGATAATCGCTTAGGACTACTTTTGAAGCAAAACAACTTGTTTTATGAAGCAGAAAATTTACTGGTAGTTTGGTGTGGAATATCTCATACGGTTAGTTTAAGCATACAGTTGCATTGCAAAAAAATAATATTCCAAAGCATTACCCTACGGGAAATTTTAACAAACTGTCACCGAACTGGCCCCTTTACATGAAATAGACTGGTCACTTTTACATGGCGTTGTCATAGGAGGGGGAAATTGACCCCTTGTGACATGTCACAAGACAAATCCCAGGACAGGTCCCTAAACTTTGTTTTTTATGAGAGTTCAGTAACCTGTCCTAGGATTTGTCTTGTGACATGTCACAAGGGGTCAATTTCCCCTTCCTATGACAACGCCATGTAAAAGTGACCAGTCTATTTCATATAAAGGAGCCAGTTCGGTGACAGTTTGTTAAAATTTCCCGTAGGGTAAAGATAATCTAAACTAATTAGTGAATTAATGATATGTATAGCAGCGCCCGGCTCTTATGACAATAATTTAATTATGTATTATTGTAGTACATGAAAACACTATTTAAGTGTTTAAAACTATTACATAAAATTAATGTATGTTTGCCATAGAATAATAAACTTAACCACAACATGATAAACATCTTAACTAATTTTACACTTTTAAATTAAAAAGAAAAATGTAGAGAAATGTGTTGTACATTGAAACGTTTAAAATAAAAACATGTTTGTCTTACCAGAAATGTTTTTCTTGATTATGAATTTGGGAGTTTCAGAACAATACCGTGATAAAAAAGCAAAATCTTCCATCGAATCATTGTTTCAAATTGTTAGAGTTTTTAATATAAACTGGTTGATACTTATATTTACATGCTGCCTATCGAAACTATGTTGAGTATTGTGGATCGCTTTAGTGATCTTATATTTGTCCAAAAGGGATTGTATTGCCTTTTCGCTGTGGAATAGTAGTCCTCTTTGCTCCACGTATTTTCTAAATCAACTTAAATATAATGGTACGAATAACATATATTTGGTTTTTTCGCATGTTCGTTGAAAATCCTCAGTCCTATCTGGTCCATGTCTAGTCGAAATCAGCCTTTATATCTCAAATTAATCTCTCTATGTAAAAGAATAGTTTGACTGACTGACAGACTCAACATCGCTCAGCCCAAACAGCTGGAGCTACGAGGTTGAAATGTGGTTCCTCCTCCGGTGTAGACGACCGCTGAAATGGGATTTTTGAAAATTTCTAGTGGGACTAGTGGCTAGAATACTGTTTCTTTGGGAATTTTTGCCAGGAACATGGTTAAAATGGGGATTAAAGGGGTCTCTTAATGGCTTGTCAAAACCGCTTAAGCTATGCAGATTAAGTTTCCTCATCTGTATTAGATAACCCATAAGAACAAATTTATATAAATTTCTACAGGTAGGGGCGCAAATGCAAAAAGTCTCCCCTGGACGGTCTACCCAAACCGCCGGAACTAGGAAGTTAAAATATATATGGGTGTCTCCTACGGTGCAAAGACGGGATTTTTGGAAGTTCTTACGGTAAAGGGCAAAAAATGGAAAGTCTTACCCTTAACGGCCTGCCCAAACCTCTTTGGCTTGAAATCTGAAATTTAAAAGACGAGTTTAGTTGGAATACTTAAATTGTGAAACGAAATGAAATGCAACGGAAAACAAGAGGAATTGAAATATTAGATAGGTGGAACGAAATAGAATGGAACGATTGGAACCGAAGTTCAAGATAATGGAAACGAAGTGGAATGGAACGGGAAAGAAATGGAATGGGAACGAATCAGCTCGCTGATTTTCAGCAAACCTTTTGCTGAAATTACCAACTTTTTTGCAAGCACGCTCCTGACTAAAAATTTGCTGACACAGCAACATTTTTTGCTCACTTTACTGACTTTTTTTTTGAGTGTATGTAAAGCGCATAGTTGGTGGACATAGCCGAAAATGTACCCAAACTATGCAGTATATTAGTCAAAAATGTCTTCAAAGTATTCGCAAGACCTAGGAAGAATTTGAGGACAGTCCTCAAACTAACCAAATGCCTCCATAGTAAACCGTTGATCGAAAAATTGTCCCCGGAGTATGCACTTTGCATAGATTTATATTAGACTGTCCCTTAAAATAGCGATTTGTCGATTTTCGTTCATTACACCCTCCAGTTTTATTGGAAATGGTACCAAATGGAAGAAATCGATTTTTTTTTTGGAAAACGTTAACCCGTGCCGAAAGTTGGACGAAAAAAAGTGTATTACTAATAAAAATTCCCAAAATTCGAAATTTCGAAAAAAATTATTTTTTAATTTAATATAGTCAAAATGATTCAGACATGGAATTTTGACTTCATCGGATATCATTAACCCACTTTAGTCTGGAATCCAAAATGACCAACGAATTTGATAAAAATGCAAAAACGTGTTTTTTTAAAAATTAATTTTAAAGATTTTTTAAAATGCCTACTTTGGAGATGTCGATTGCTATTTGTACCACATAATAGTTGATATTAAAGAAAACAAATAAATTTGAAAAATGATAAGTCGAGTTTGTGTTTGGGGCGACTGCTTTCCAGGACATTTTACAAAAATTGCTCATTTTGTCAAAAATTAAACAAAATTTGAATGTTTTCATTAAATTTTACACAGTTTTCGGAAAAGCAACACTTAAATTTGGTTATACTATAATTATCTTTACATTTGTTTAAAAGATCTTTAACCCTTAGTGGCCTGGGGTCAGAAAAGACCCATGAAACTTCATATTAATTATGACTACGAGATTGTAAAGCCATGAAATTGATAAAAAAAGATATCAACTGGATAAAAATAATTATTTTATGTAACGTGATCACATACAAATGGATCAAAAAAATCTTTTTTCCATTTGATAAAAATTATTATTTTGTGTAACTTGATCCATATAGGGTTTTCAGGGTTGTAGGGTTTATAGGGTTTCACTTTTCGGAAAATAAGCCCACTTGGAAATTTTCAGAATAACGTCTTTCCAAATAGAAAGCAATAAATGCATAATAAACAAAAGCTTTTAATTAAACTCTAATACGGTTACAAAACTAAAATTACTATTAACATACAGACACTTTTGACCCCACCTTTAGTTTTGTACCCTCTATCGCATATCCCAATTTAATAAAAATCTGATAAATGTTATTCTGTAAATTTCCTTTTGGGTCTTTTTTTGCGAAAAGTGAGAACATTAACCCTATATGGATCAAGTTACTCAAAATAATAATTTTTATAAAGTGGAAAAAAATTTTCTTTTATTCATTCAATGGGATATTTTTACGAAAATTATGAAAGGTGTTATTATGTAAATTTCCCAGTGGGGCGTTTTTGGCCAAAAGTATAAAAATTAACCCCATATGGATCACTTTACATAAAATAATTATTTTTATCCAGTTGAAATTTTTTTTTTATCAATTTAATGGCTTTACAATCTCGTAGTCATAATTAATATAAAGTTTCATGGGTCTTTTCCGACCCAGGCCACTAGGGGTTAAAGATTTTTTATACAAATGTAAAGATAATTATAGTCTAACCAAATTTAAGGGATATTCTTCCGAAAAATGTGTAAAATTTGATGAAAACATTCAAATTTTGTTTGATTTTTAACAAAATGTACAATTTTTAAAATGTCCTGGAAAGCAGTCGCCCACAAACTCGAATTATCATTTTTCCAATTTATTTTTTTTTTTTTAATATCAAATATTATGTGGTACAAATAGCAATCGACGTCTCCAAGTTAGGCATTTTAAAAAATCTTTAAAATTATTTAAAAAAAAACACGTTTTTGTGTTTTGATCAAATTTTTGGCTCATTTTGGATTCCAGTCTAAAGTGGGTTAATGATATCTGATGAAGTCAAAATTCCATGTCTGAATCATTTTGACTATATTAAATGAATAAATGGAATAAAAATAATTTTTTTCGAAATTTCGAATTTTGGGAATTTTTAATAGTAATACACTTTTTTTTCCAAAATTGGCCATTTTCGTCCAACTTTGGGCACCGGTTAACGTTTTCAAAAAAAAAAATCGATTTCTTCCATTTGGAACCATTTCAATAAAACTGGAGGTTGTAATGACAATTTTTTTTTTTAAGGGCCACTCTAATATATGTGCAGTACATATACCAAAATAATATATAATTTTTATATGATGTCTTAAAAAAAACACACACAATTTTGTTTTGCATAAAATTATATATTACCCTATTCTGAGTCAAACTAGAAAATTTCTCAATTGGCTTTTGTATATAATTATATACTAACTAACTAATTATTTTATATATTTTTGTAATGCAGAGGTTACGCGGGTGCACAAATTTTGTGTATTTTTTTCCTGCAGCGAATATGGACAACTACTTGCAAAAACGACCTTATCGAACAAAAATAATGAGTCTTGACACCAAATTATATGCAGTGGACCCTAATTCTACTGCTTATTATTTGGATGTTAGTAATGAGCACCTATTACTGAGATTTTGCTGGGTAACCACTTATTTCCTAAATACTAGTGAAGCACTTACTCTTTCGCTGTGAATAACTGATTATTGTTGGTAACTGATTATTCGCACTTTTTTTTGTAAGTGAGAGGGTAATGTGTTTAATGTTTATAAAAATTTTTAAAATTAAACAGCATATGATCTGTTTTGATAACTCTAACACTTTTTGGCTTGTAAAATTTCTTTAATATTATACGCTTCACCTAAACCTTTAAAGTCTCATACAATTAAAATCATTTGAACAATTAATTGTGTGGCGCTGTTAAAAGTGCATGTTTTAGTACTATGCCACCATATGAAAATGAAAAAACGTCAACATCATTGAATAAAAGCAACAAATATCCATGGATACGATAATATATAAAAACTAGTATATACTTGTATGTACATCTACACTATGATCGAAAAGAGTATGGGATTATTTCATTTAATCTGTCTTTTAATTTGTGAGCAGTTGTGAAAGATTTTCGTAAAGTAGGCAATTTAAAAAACCAAAATTATACAAATAATCACAGTAGTTTCATCAAATTAACATATTCTTTCAGATATTTTGGATATTTATTTGATATCAAAACTTTTCTTGTACAATATACATATTTCCAAATTTTTGACCATAGTTTAAGTACAAGTAGTTTAAGTGGTTGCAATGTAAAAGATGTGTAGTTGATATATTAAATGTACTAAGGAACTAAACTTTATTCGCATGTTGGCATGCATGTTAAAAAGCATCCCAATCTATGACAAGATATAAATAGTTGAACATAGAACAAATACAAAACATTAAAACTTTAAGCAAAAAAATACAAAAAGTATAAGTAAAGAGAATGAGAGATGCCACTGATCGCGGCGACATGCATGTCGTGGAATAATCTTGATGATGAATGTATAATTGCATGCAAACTGTTGATGAATGAAATGTTCATAAATGAACGAAAATTTTATGGACTAAGGTGGTGATGGTGGTGTTAGGAGGTGGTTATAGTTGTGGCAATGTTTACTTAGTGTAACACTATTTGAAAAGAGTTAATTTAAATGTTTTTTTTTCTCTTTTGCTACTATAGGATTAAATGTCAACCAGCATACGATTCATCCATCCATATGTAAACATTATAAATAATAAATTCTTACATGAATACTGTGGTTCATGCATACTAAACTATTATTAAAATAAAATTATGCTTTTGGATAGTTTAAAGTTGACTAGGATTCTCCGCTCTAACACAATTCGTCATAGAACACTAATAGTGGTAGAGTTATTACAAATTACTAGTCACTTATTACGTCCAAAACATGCGTGATACTAAAGTCACTACACTGTCTGGAAAAGCAAAATCTTTTATCCTACTATTTGCAAGCTTGACACGGGCTGAGATGATAACCAGAAGCCACATCAGTGGTAAGATTACGGTCAATAATTGTCTTCATTCCTTGTTATAAATCTGGCTTATACACGAATATTCTCTGAACAGTGTTGTGAGATTCACTATAAATAGGTGTGTCCAGTTTGTTTGGTTTAAGTGATAGCTCACGTCAATATAATTATCAAGCAGAGTCAAAGGTGAGATTCGCTGGAGCTATGAAATGAAATAATGAAACTCTTCATAAAATTAATGAAACTCTTCATAAAATTAATAGGCCACTCCTCTAATGAATAAATCATTCAGCCAATGAAGAGCTTCATAAAATCTATGAAGCAATTTCATTTACTACGAGTATTATTTATTATAGTTGGTTGTTGTCGTTGCTAAGCTGGAGTGGATAAATAAAAAGTACTTAGCAAATGAAAAGGTATAATAAAATCGTAGCATATTTTACTGATGTACAAAATATATCTAAAGAAAGAATTCATTAAATTAAAAAGTTTCATAAAAAAAGGTTCGAAAAAATTAATATGATTTATAAAAAAATTTCATAGTCCAAAATTATTAATAAAAAATTAATTAACAAAAATAAAAATTATAAAACATAATTCTCTCAGGAAATGACGATAGTTAATATAAAAATTAAAAAAAAAGTAAATACTATTGAACAATTTCATATATATAAAGAACATTTTCATTAAATTTATGGAGATCTAATTTATTTAATTCAATGAATTTTTTTAATGAAATTATGAAATTTTATGAAAGAAAAGTTATAACAATTTCATAATATAAATTAAATATTATATACATAATGAAATTCTTCATTGGTTCTACGAAAACAATTCTATGAAATTATATCATTAATATCATGAAGAATAATTCTCTCAGTGTGGGCATAAATCAGTTTTTACCTCTCCTGAAAAAATGCATTTTAGTTCATAGAGGGTATTGAATATAAGCTTTCGATATACCACTGTTATTACATACTGGCATCATACGATACATAGAGTATATTGTAAAACATTTGAACATGCATGCATTTTCATCATAATGCATTGAAATACTCAATGTACCATTAATAAGTTTTAGGAAAATTACACTAGGAAGGAATTTTCTTAAAGGAAAGACAAGAAGCCGTTTTCTTTTTAACTGAGTTGGCAAAAAAAATCGTGTTAAAATTATAGCAAATTAACATAAATTATATACTTACATTTCTTTTTGTAAATATTTATGTTTGAATCTCATTTGGTGGGGAGTAAATGTCTTAAAATGTCTTTTCTTTTACAACATATTTAATATTGTAATGTAAAATTGAGGTGCAGGGGTGTCTGAATGGGTGAAAGAAGAAAAATAGCGTTATCTGAAGTTTCACAAGCATGACACAACATGCATGCTACGAAATCATTAAAGAACAATTAATTAAAGTCAAACTTTAACCATCATCCAACAAACAACCATTATGTACATTTTTAAGTTTATATGCTGACGATCAGGCAAGTACAATGCCTTATTTATAGTTTCTTTTCATTCATCGCTTTTTTCCATTTGTTTTTCATACATCTTGGAATATGGTATACAATTAACTTTTTTTTCTCATTTATGACAATAACAAATATGACCTAAATTATTCAATTTATTATTTTTTATTTATTTTTAATTTTATGATTTGTTACAAAACTCTTTCTTTCGCTTATTAAAAGAATATTTTTCGTTATGTATATTTTAAAAATTAACCCTTATGTTTAGGTGTAGTCTTGTTAAACTATATGAAAACGAAACTCTAATAATAATCAGTGTTATGTATCTGATTAGATTTAGAATAGCCCGAAGGTGATGATCTAGCGCCATCTATGAGTGATTGTCTGCAAAACTGTTTAAAGGAAAATCAAAAACCTTTCAAATGGAAAAACGTGTTTTTATAAACAAGAAAAAAAAAATCCAGTTGAAACCTTAACTGTCCACGTCTGGCGTCAAAAATGTGTATTAGAATAGTCTAACTAATCCTATTAAAATTCCATCGTAAGCTAG
Source organism: Leucophora obtusa (assembly GCA_949987735.1). Classification (NCBI taxonomy): domain Eukaryota; kingdom Metazoa; phylum Arthropoda; class Insecta; order Diptera; family Anthomyiidae; genus Leucophora; species Leucophora obtusa. The sequence goes on from OX465295.1 coordinate 306,425,428, forward strand.
TTTTGTTTATAGCCTACGAATTAGTCTGTTTTAGATTCTCAAATTTTATGTCAACCACTTAGGGTTAATATTTTGTAAAGGGGTTTCCCTCATTTATCGTGTACATATATTTAAATGTTTATACAATAATTTAAACTAATTTGACCCGTTTATTTCAATTTCAATTAATAAATTTATATCGTTTGCTCTTTATATATTATTTCCATTTAGAAATTTAGTTTTCTTATTCGATTTAATTAATATTGTGGTAACATCACCAACAAATATTTTAACCCTCGCCCATTAGAACATATGAATATATTTTTATAAGATGTTGCAACAATTTTTTTGTTATTACATTTATGATTAAATGATGGATGTGTTTAGAATTTAATTTTAACCTTAAGTGTGACCCTTATATTTTTTTACTCTTTTCTTTTTATAATTTGTTTATTACTACATATAAGATGTAATGCGATAAGAATAGCAATACATTTTTCTAGTCCAAATTGGGGTTTTCTAATTGAAGAACATTAATGATCAAATTTGTTTGGTTTCTCAAAAGAAAATATTTTATATTTTGAATTTTGTAGTCAATACATAAACCAATTTTACTTAAATCTGATCAGAATAATAACGATCACTGTTAAACGCTAGGATTGCAGAAATAGCATCCAATAAAATTATCCAACTCGATAGTATTATACAATTAGAAGGATAATAAAATTAATAAAACACATGTTTGTATGCCATCTAGGGTTTGGGGTTCGGGAATTCCCGGGAAATCCCGGGAAAAGTTTGCCGGGAATTCCCGGGAAAATAATATATTTTTCCCGGGAAAACGGGAAATTTTAAAAATATTAAATTTTTTAAATTGTTTTTGTTTCGAATAGGATTTTTTAATTTTAGTCATAAAAAACATTTATTTGACACACAAATAAAATCTTTGTCAAGTAATTAGGAGCATTTTTCAAAGATTTTTCGCATAACTTATTCAAAATTTAAGTAGCAAAACCTAAAAAGTTGGTAAAATATTTAAAACAAATATGAAAAAAAGCTTTGTTTCTTACAAATAATCGCCCTTACTATCTAAATTTTTCAAATGTATAATTTAGGTAAATTCGACTTTAGTTAAAATATTGGGTGGCAGTATACCTTGACTTGGTTTATTTTTGGAGCCGTCTGATTGGTTAATTCATTTTCAACCAATCAAAATATTTGAAAATATAAATATTTTTGTAAGGTTTTCATATACATAATGAACAAAACCGTTTGATTAAAAATAAAGTCGACTTTAAATTTAAAATACTCCTTTATATTAAGGGTCAGTAATTTTGTAAGTAACGTTTTCATTAATAAATGTGAAAAGAAAAGACAAATGGTTAACGGTGGTATCTAAATTTGGTTATCCGAGATCAAAATTTGGTTCACAAAAAAAAAAAAAAATGATGGTCATGCAACTTCTCTTGAAGAAAACAACAACAAGAATAACGTTTCAGCTAAAATTAGCAAAGTACCCGAAGAAAAAAGTGTAAGCTGAATAGGCATTAAAGGTTTTATGGTAGGGCAAACATTTCCTGAAATGGTATCTAAATTAACAGTCATTCCGCACCATAACTAATAGATCTTCGTTTATTCGAGAAAGTTTTTATAATAAAAACCTGGCATTGCAAAAAAAAATAAAACCGATGTAAAGAACATTATATTAAATTACTACAATCATGTAAAAGATATCATGATAAAAGAAATATCGAGCAATATTTCTAACAATAGGAGATTTACTATAATCTTAGGTGAATGGACAGGAATATCACAAAAGAGATATTTGAACATATGTATAAACGGAAATAATTCATTTTATAACCTGGGGTTGGTTTATATATCAGGAAGATGTAATGCTGATGAAATAAGAAGAATTGTAGAAATAAGACTAGAAGAGTTTTATTTGTCGTTGGAAAATAATATAGTGGCCACCATATCTAATGGGCCAAGTGTGATGAAACGGTTTATTTCCGACAGTCCAGTAGTAGGTGCTTTCTGCTGGAATCATGCAATTCATTTCGCAGTGCTGCGAGTAATTTATGTGAATTCAAATGTTCAATATTCTGATATTTTTTACTTTGAATTTTCACTACACAGACTGCATTTGTACTGAAATAGTGTTTTTTTTTAACAAAAATTACTTATATAGGTGGTTTTCATTAACAATTTTGTTTAAAAATATTTCCAATCAAATTTTTTCATTCCCGTTTCCCGGGAAATAAAAAAGTCCGGGAAATCCCAAACCCTAATGCCATCTTCTGTAGCGTTTTGGAAACCATATTTGTATACAAATTTGGGAATTTTTTGTTGGTTCTGGGGAGGACAAACATTTTTAATTCGTATTAAAAAAATATATTGACGAGTTTTTGGATACATTTAAAATTATGGATATGTATTTAAAATTCGTGTTGTTTTCACAAAGAAATCATTTAAGTTAGAAATTTATTAATTCTAGTTCGAAGCCAATTGCCTTATTAAATACTTTTTTCAAAAACTGCTATTTTTCTTCATCAGAGTTTTTGCTTTCAAAAAGCTCTACACTTTCAGGAATTAAAAGGCCATAGTTTCGGGGATTTTGGCCTCGATCTAGAATTAATAAATTTCTAATTTATCAATAAAAAAGGTCGAAAAAACAATTTTTATTTTTAAATAAAAATTAAAAACCTATATTTCAACAACACTATAGTACGGAGACAATTTTTTTTTGTCTCTTCTTGCATTAAAAAAGAAGGCAAAAATAAAAAATTGTATTTATTTATACCAATGGTATAAAATACAAAACCAAAAAACTTTCAGAATATTTCTATTGTTGGTTATGCTTGCGGAATACTTCGAAAACATATTTTATTGTTTGCTTCATTCACATTTTGTTGATGTAGCAGACTACATTTAATATGAGATTTTGATGCTTTAATTTGCAGTGATGCCACCACTTTCTAAAGAAAACTAATGAAGGGGACCTGAAAGTGTATAGGTTCTTGAATGCAAAAACTCTTCACAGAGGATATCAAGAGAATATCCCGATGAAGAAAAATATCAGTTTTTGGAAAATTGTACATATTATGTTAATTCATAATAAGGAAATTGGCCTCGACCTAGAATTATAAAATTTCTAATTTATCAAAAATAATGAAAATAATTTTAAATCTTTTCAGGAAATAAAAACTTTGTGTAGTTAAAAAATAATCTCTGATTTAAATCCTGGTAATCATCTCAATAAAACTCTGAGGACTTTTCAGACTCTGGCGACGTTCTTCGTAAAATTTAATAAACATTTTTTTTTGATTGCTCCTATGGGAAAAAGGTCTAAGGGGGTGATGTTCTATACATTTAAAACCAACCAAACTAATACAAATTTTGACTTACCCAAATTGTCTATATCTTTTAGAAGGCTTAAATTACTAGAATTATTGTGATAGAATTTGAAAGGATGTGAAATCGTTATTTAAGTAATAAAAGTAATAAAATTTTCACAATTTTCAAAGTTTAATTTAATCAAATCCGCGATTTAAATCGCCATACATCGAAAAATTGATTCTTTGCCAAATCTTATAAGTAATGGTAATCTTATTATCTGCTTAGTTTTTCACAGAAATGCTGAAAAATCGAACTGTTTTTTTTTTCTTTAAATTTAATACTATATATTATGATACAGAATTTCTCACACTTTTGTAAATAACTCAGGAACCAAAAGGAGTACCAAACTGATATTCAGAGCTTTGAAGAATTAATTCCTTTTTGAATGAATTCACCACCAATCGAATTCAATTTCCTCTAGAATTGAATGAATTCCTTTTCTTAAGTAATTCACTGAATTCGTTCATCAAACAACAAATTAAAAGAATTAATTCAATTGCAATAGTTATTTTTATTAAATCGCATGAATTAATTCACCGGTGAACGCGTTCAATTTTATAAATCGAACGGAAAAAAGTGAATTAATTCCTTACTGAATTAATTCACTACTGAATTCGTTCGATTTCATTTTCGTTCAGTGAATTAAAAAAAAATAAAATTACGTTCAGTGAATTTAAAAAAAAAATAATAATTCACTGAATTGAAAAAAAATAAAATAAGTTCACTGAATTGAATAAAATAAAATAAGTTCACTGAATTCAAAGCCTGTTTTCTGCCGTTCAGTAGAAGAAAACAATAATGTACAAAAAAAAATTTTTAAATAAGCAATTTTACAGCGTGTGCTAGTAAAAATGAACAAATTAGAAACCGGATGCTGTTTATCAACCTACATGAATCAAAAATAAATCTTTTTACTATTAAAAATAATAACTTTACAGATATAGATAAATTTGTAAAAAAAATATAACTATATAACTAGTTTTAAAAATTAATAGTTATAGTTTTTTCCAAACGCATTAATTCATTTGATTTAATAAAAAAGAACTATTGCAATTGAATTAATTCGTAACAAAATAAATCGAACAAATGCAAATATGAATTAATTCCATTCAATATATGGTGCTTACTGAATTAATTCATCGAATTTTTAATTCAGAATTGAAAAATTGAATTAAGGAATTAATTCTTCAAAGCTCTGCTGATATTTGACTGACAGTGTCATTGATAAAAAACTAAGAACTAATACAAAAATATAAAATAGCTACGATAAATCATCCCGAACCGCGGATTAAAATAAAATTGCTTTAGGCCTTTGATAACGATAAATGGTTAAAGGTAATTTCAAAATAGTAACTATTTAGATAGCTCAATCATGGCTTCAATAATAAAAACATAGAAACAATTAATTCATTGTAGAAAAATTCATTGTAGAATAATTCAGTACCCAGTTAAAAATCGACATATATAAATACATACAGGTTAAATGTATGTTCATGCATGCTCATAAACATGCCCTACGGGAAATTTTAACAAACTGTCACCGAACTGGCCTCTTTATATGAAATAGACTGGTCACTTTTACATGGCGTTGTCATAGGAGGTGGAAATTGACCCCTTGTGACATGTCACAAGACAAATCCTAGGACAGGTTACTAAACTCTCATAAAAAACGCAGTTCAGGGACCTGTCCTGGGATTTGTCTTGTGAGATGTCACAAGGGGTCAATTTCCACCTCCTATGACAACGCCATGTAAAAGTGACCAGTCTATTTCATATAAAGGGGCCAGTTCGGTGACAGTTTGTTAAAATTTCCCGTAGGGTGCATTCATGTCCATACATGGATACATAAATCTCCATACATGCATCATATATGTCCACACATGTGCATTAACGAAATTTGAGGTAATATCTACATGTGTGTACATGTACGAATACACATGAACACGCATGAACATGCATGATCATGCATGTAGATATTACCTCAAATTTCGCGCTGCGGATACCAACATCGTCCAACAAGTGGTGTATGGCCAAACCAAAAGGGGTAAAAACTTAAAAATTAATTGATATTTTTGTTTATTAAATTAATGTTTTCCAACTAAAAAAAATTCAAAACTTCACCCCAGAAGCTTGAGCTGGAGCCGTCACTGCCTGTTTATGAATAATTAATTTTATATACTGGCCGTATTTATACACTCAAAATAATACGTCTGTTGGCTGGACAGAAAAATTTGTTATTGTAACAAAATTTATTACTGTTTTTAGCTTAAAATAAAATTTATTGATTTTGAAAATTTTTTTGTTAAATTTAACAAATCTAAATTTAGGTAAAAAATTTGTAAAACTACACTTTTATCTGTAATTATACGGAGTCGTAGAATTTGTCAAAATTTAGGGTCTCGGGACCCTCCCCGGGCCTAGTCCATATCATGTGAGGGAATAAATATACGGGCACTGCAGTGGGGCAAAAATTTTGTCCGCTTTGCTTTATCTCGCTTAGTTTTCGAGATATGGGCAATTTTATTAAAAATTTCCGAGGGTCTAAGGCCCCAACAAGGTCCATTTTTTGATAGAGATAACCCCTTTCGCTGAGGTATTGTAAGTTTAGGGGTAGTCGAAATTTTCATCAATTTTACTCTATCTCTCTTAGATATGGGCCATTTTAAAAATTCGGGAGCGAAAGATTCATTTGTGGCACTATCTACCGGGTAATAAAATAAAATTTATTTTAACAATAAATTTTGTAAAATTTAACGAATGGGTTCTTAAAAATTAGTTTAAAATAATTTTGGAAATTAACACTCAAAATTAGTTAAATTACTGAGGATTTTTAGTATTGTGTTAAATGAAGATAACTAAAATCTTTGCTTAAATCAGTGTTTCAACTAAAAATTTGTTAAAAATTAGTCAAATCGATTTGAAGCCGGTTTTACAGATTTTTCTACTGACGTATTATTTTAAATGTAGGTTAAGAATGGCATTAGAAATTGATAATACAGTATTTACCGCTTATATGCACACCGATTATAAGCATTTATCGCTTATATGCACCCCAAATTGTCCAACATTTCACGCCAATTGCATATAACGATTTTTTTAAATGCATTTGCCGTTTATAAGCACTAAAAGTCGTACAAATTAAGAATTTCATATAAGCGATAATTAGTGTAATGGCTGCAAGGATCTCAAAAAACGAGATTCCTAAAAAAAATAAGTTAAAAAGGCTTTGCCGACTATATTATATATTATATGATACCTTATAATAAAGAACGATTGGATTCATTGAAAGCGAATCAAATACCTTGATGGGAATTTCAGTTAACGGCGCAGCCAAATTTTTAAAAAATGAATGAGGGGTATGTATAGTTGATCTTTTAGTTCGATTGCAGATCATTAGTTAATATCACTTTCTGTTTAAATTATTTTTCAAATTAATCAAAGATGATACAATTTTCAAAAGTAAATTACAAAGAATAAAAATTTCCATTAATTTAGTGGAAAGTTGCAATGGACAACTCCTAGTGAAACTTCATTGGTTTTATGCAAAAACGCATTAATATCCCGGTAATTCTCATAGTTCAGGTTAAAAGTAATGATTTTTTTAAGTTTAAATATGTTTTGTATTACGTATTAAATTAAAATTAACATATTTTTAATAGTAAAGTGTTGTTTTTTCAAACGCGTCTTGTAGACCAAATACAATTAATATTGTCATTAATATGTATTTTTATTAATTCTAATTTAGTAGGTTTGAGGTTAAGAAGAAGAATAAACCTTCCTCAAAAGTTATAAACACATTAAATTTGCAATTTAATACTACATTTACACTTAACCAAAAACTAGTAGTTTTTGAAAATTACTTGTATTTACTTGTCAAATCCAATATAAGTTTTTAATCAAAAACCTAGTTTTTAAAAATGGCAGTTTTTTGAATAAAAAAAACTTTTAAAACATTAGAAAATATGCAAGAATATTCAATTTGTCTACAATTTATTGAAATATGTCTACAATTTATTGAAATATGAAGAGATTCTTTGGAAAAAGTTTTAGAATATAAGAATTTTCATATCAAAAAATATGAGGGCAGATATTACAGTAAACACTTAAGTAACACAAAATATTTAAGTGAAATTGTTTTCAGAGATTCTACGACTTTAAAGTGTTTCTGAGCAATACTTATGGTTGAGATTGTCATCTTAAGACCATTAGATTTTAAAAATTAATTTAAAAGTTTATTTCAAAGCTTTTAATAGAAGCGCACTTAAGGTATAAAAAAAAAATTTAGCGCTCACTTTAAAATAAAAGGGCCAGTTTTATAGTCAGAACTAAGCACGATTGTTTTCTTAACTCTTTCACTACCCTTGTACACTACAGTGTACACAGTTTTAAAAGAATATATAATATTTTATAATGCAAAAAACTTTATACTTTTTGTAAATAAGTTTGTTAGGCTCTTGGCTTTCTAGTAAAAATCATCATATGTATAAGCACCTCAACATGGCAATATAGTCGCAATATTTGTTAATGAAGTCTAATTTTTTTAATATATGTATCATAATCTCCGAGAAAAGGGGTTTTGGTGATTCTCATAAACTAATGAAGATAGATAAATAAAATTTGGCATATACCCTGCAAAAATAGAACATCCACTTTTTAATGCATGACTTTTTTCTCTACATTCAAAATAAGATAATGCAAAAATAAAATAAAACAAATACAACAACACATAGCGACATGACGCACAAGCATAATTTTCTACTGAAAAATTGTTAAATTTACAGCAGTATCGGATCTTTCCTATGACACTCACGTGTTAAATTCATTGATGGAAATGCCAAATTTTGAACTACTAACAGCTCCAGAAAAAACACAACTCAAAAATAATGGGAAATTTAAAAAATCGATTTTGAAACGTCCGGACAAAAATTTTATGTATTTTTTTCCAATTTGACGACACATAGCAAGAATCTGAAGTCAAACTAACGGATGTTAGTTTCACTAGCAAAACAAAAAGTTGGTAGTGAAAGGGTTAAATATTTTTAAAGTAAGTAATTTTGTTTGAAATCGATCTTGGTTCTCACAATAAAACTGGCTTTGATTACACTGCATGACAAAATCTTGACTTTTTAAAATTAATAGAGCTCTGAACATCAATTCTATGTATTTCAGATATGCTGACTACAATGGCGTACTTTATTTTTCGATCAATGGTTCAGATTTTTCGCTAAATGTCTTTAAAGTTTGGCAGTTTTCTATTTAGTTTTTTATATTCAAAAATTTTGAAATAGAATCAAAATAAATGTTTTGTAGTGAAATGTGGGCACAGGACCTGTATTCATATTTAGGCTTAAAATTTGATGCATAAAACTACTGTTTGTGTTTTAGATGGATTTTTACGGTTTTTTTAGGTTTTAGCCAATTGAATCGCTGAAAGAAAAATAAGCCTTAATAAATGATATGGCTTAGTAAAGAAGTAATTAAAAGGAAAATATTTCAACAAAAAAAATTTATTCATCTATAGCGGCCTATACGTTTAAATCGCGATTTTTCAAAAATTTTGTATGGCAGCATAGCTTTCCAAGATGTCCCCAAATTCCAACTTTTAGTATAATATGGGGTTGCCTCTAAAAATTGTTGTTGCAAAATTTCAAGCAAAAAAGTTTCAATTTGCAAAAGTTATGGCAATAAATACATTTTTTATTGAGGTTAGTATCGTACTAAAGACATTTTAAGATACTAAAGTGTCTTTAGTACGATACTAACCTTCGTAAAAAATGTATAGGCCGCTATAGATTAATACATTTTTTATTGAAATATTTTCCTTTTAATTCCTTCCTTACTGAGGCATTTCATTTATTGAGGTCGATTGTACATTCGGCGACTAAAGTCACTGAAATATCAAAAAACCATAAAAACCTATATAAAACGCTAAGTAGTGGTTTAAATATCAAGATTAGCACATGTCATTTATATCGTAAATATGGCCACAGGTCCTGTGCTTACATTTTAACACAAAAAAAATTCATATTAATTGAATTTGAAAAATCTTTTATATAAAAACCTGAACCGCCAACAGTGTCATGCAGTGTTATTATTTTTTCAGTAAAATGCAATAAAATGGTAAATGGTTTCATACTTAATCTATAAAAAAGCTAATTATAAAAAAAAATTAAGAATTATCTTTTGAAAAATGTAGAATCTGTGAGGTTTCCTGAACAAAACAAATTCTTGAATCCAAGAACCTTCACAAACTTAAAAATATTTGTTTAATGTGAAATTCTAAAATGTCTGTTTAATAAATTAATCATGTTGTCTACTGTAGCATTATTTGCACAAAATAAAATTTTTTTGGTCCTCAAGGGGGTGGGACTTTAGCGCCCATAGCCCCCTCTTGTATCCGCGCCTGCTCATGTGCTAAATTTCATATTTATATCTACGACCTGTAGTTTGAACTAGGGTGGGTATAGGTCCAGTATTTTAAGTAGTTACAAACAGCCGCACAAACTGATTATACCCTCTCCACATAGTGGTGTAGGATATAATCACATACATAAGTTGTGAATTTTCCAATTCCGTAATCAATACTTGTACGTAGTATTGTGAACTGAAAATAAATCTTCGATTATGTCATGTCATCAAATAAAAATCACACCTTAAGGCCATTGTTTTAGTAAAACAAAAGCACAATTATGGGAACATCAGAAACAACGAAAAAGCTTTCTCTCTTTTAAAAACGCACCTATCGCAATATCATATCGTACTGTATAAATCGGCACGAGCGTAACGAAAATATTTGAAATGAATACAATACAAAAAAATTGGTCATCAAATCATAACGTTTATAAGTATATTCATGCTCCTTTAAGTGAACTAAATTGTTGTATAACAAATAGGGTTTTTAATCCAGGAATTTTCCTCGAAATTACCAGGAATTAAAAAAAAACAAAATAATCTGGTATGTGAAATTAGTTCTTTTAAAAAAGAAAAAATATCAGAAAATTTATTTAGGCCAAATTTTGCTAAGATTAGATTTCCATTATCCATCTTTAGTCAAATCTTTAACAAAAAAAAATCAATTTTAAAAGTCCCAAGCGGAGATCTCTCATTAATTCTGAAGAAATCGAATATGTATGTTAGGTTGTTCCTTAGATTACAAATTGTCCAATTTTATCCAAATAAATACGCTTCGTCCATGGGCTGGCATAAGTCGGGGTACAGAATTTCATCAAACTATCGTAATATTTGCGACCTGTAGAGTGCGCACAAATATACAATGACAGACAGAAGGACGGATGGACGGACGGACATCGTTAAATCGAAAAATTGATTCTGCGTCGATCGATACATTACTTAAAATGTGGGTCAAATCTAGTGTTTCCAATTCGGTTAATCGGTTAACCGATTCCTCGATTAATCGCCTCTATTTCGGTTAATGTCGAAACAAATAATTTAAAACTCAAATAATTATTCGATCCGAATAATCGGTTAAAACAGGTCGATTAACCGGTTACAATTTTAATATGGAATTTTTCCCTTATTTTTTTCCCAAAACTTCATAATTTTCTTAACTTTGGCTTAAAAATTACAAGAACAGCATAGAATAAACATAAAATTACTAAAATACCATCAAATTCTTTTAAAATTAAGTGAAAGAGGTCGTTAAGCCTTTATTTACCTTTTTTAATCAAAATAAAAGTGTTTCTAAAACTACCCAAAATACACGAAGTGTCTGGCTGGATCACCGTGGAAGTGCTCTATAGGTTTTAATCAATACAGTAGGCGATTTTTGATTCTGTTCTTTTAAAAATTAAAGCTAATGTAAATTCTATTTCCATGTCCTTCAAGGTTGCATTTTTTCAAATACTGTCAACTGACATCTTAATTCTGTAGAAACTCTACCTTTTCTCACATCTCCAAAGAAAGTATAATCGTTTCAAAACCACATCAATTCTACAACATGTCCAACTACACCATTTTCAGTTTTATTTCAAAATTGTTTAAAAATGTTTTAAAATTATCCAAATATATTTTAAAATTATCTAAAAAGGTTTAAAAATTGTCTAAAATGTTTGAAAATTATCCAGAATTTTTTTAAATTCTTCCAAAAATGTGTTAAAATTGTCCAAAAATCACTCAAAATTGTTCAAAAATATTTTAGAATTATCCAAAAATCTGTATACAAAAATTAAAATTGTCTAAAATATATTTGTCCAATTGCATTTCAAAATTGTCCAAAATGTATTTTAAAATTTTCAAAATGTATTTCAAAATTACAAATATATTTTAATATATTTTATTTGTATTTAAGAAAATTATATTTGTATTTTAAAATTGTTCAAAAACATTTCGAAATTATTCACTTGCATTTAAGAATTTTAAATCTGCATTTCAGAATTGTAAAATTGCATTCAAAATTATTCCATTTATATTTCAAAATTCTCCAAATGTATTTCAGAAATTTCCAAATGTATTTAAAAAGACTCTATTTGTATTCCAAAATTTTCCAAATGTATATAATAAAATTCCAATTGCATTTCAAATTTTTCCAAATGTACTTCAGAAATTTCTACTTTTAATTTAAAAGCATTTTTACAAACATACATGTTTTCTCTTTCATAATGAAAATTTTATAGGAAATATGAGACTTAAGAGAAAGCATGTATGTTTGAAAAAATGCTTTTAAAATACATTCAACTAAAAAAGTCTGTAATGGCTACTGAAAATTTTGCTGTTATTACGGGAAGTTTAACTGTTTTGAGGCCAGCGGTATTTTTAGCTAATTTTAGCAACACATGTTTGCTGATCTGTAGTACAATAAAATTAGTAGAAAAAATTAGGAACCGCTACTAAATTTTAGTAAAATTTATGTAAAATGCAATTCAAAATCAATTTGCTAAAATCAGTTAAAAAACTTACTAAATATCATAATTTTAGTACAATGAAATTAGTATAAATAATTAGTTGCAGCTACTAAATTTCAGTAAATTGATGTAAACTGTAATTTAAAATCAATCTGCTGAAATTAGCAAAAAATTGTACTAAAAAATAAAAAAAACTGTAAAATCTAAAAAAAATAATTTTTTTTTCTTTAGATTGTAACAAGCGTATAATTTATCGTACTTGAAATTTGGAATCAAAATTGCAAACGGTTCTCCAGTTATTGCCGTTTTATGCATTGTAGTTGCAATAAAATTTTCTGGGTGTTATTTCTAAACTAAGAATATATCAATAGTAACAAATATAAACTAAACAAGAATTGTAAAAAAACAAAAAAAAAATATTTTTAAATTAGTATATTTTTCTGCTAAATTTAGCACTCGGTTTTGAAAAATTAGTAAAATGTTTTTCTGAAATCAGCAGCGAAAATTAGTAAAAAAAAATCCGCAATTTGTAATAAGAGAATAGCAAAAATGATTACTAAAAATAAAAATTGTACTAATAATCAGTATAAAAATAGTATAGTGCGATTGGAAATTGTTTACAAATTTTTTAACAAACTTTTTTATCTGAGTGTAAATATAAAAATAGAAATTTCTGAAATACATTTGGAAAAATTTAGAATTTTATTAGCTCAAACTTGGGATAATTTTGTTTATTGTCAATGGCCCTTAAAGCACCGTAAGTTGTTTGAGTTTCACGTGAAAAAACTGTTATACTCCATATAAAAAAAATAATTTTTCACGACAATGAGTTTCACGTGAAAATTGTGTACTTTTTATTTTTCTTGGGAAAAAGTAACATTTTGTGTTTATTGTGATTGTGTCTTTGTTATAAAATTAAAAATTTGTTCGTTTTTATAAATTAATATACAATTTGAGGCCTTTATTGTTCGATCGAAATTTATCCACGTGAAAAACAACTTACGGTGCTTAAAAACGGAAAAAAGACTGAGAAATCTAAAAATTTTATATGATATTCTTTAGTCTACTAACTCTACTATTCAGAAATTTTTTTTCCAAATTTTTGTAGAGTAAATTGGTATTTTCATTTAACTAATATTTTACTCAAATGGAACTAATTTTTTTTTTATTTCTTCAGGGGAGGAAGAAGAACTTTGGATAATATTTTTGTTAAATGCAATATTATTTTTATTGTAGTATTGATTAAATTTGCATTCATAGAAATTTTGTATCCAAAGTTTTACAGAATTAAAAAAAAAATATGAAGAAGTAAAAAATCTACCTTGAGTTATGCTATTTTTAACTTACTTATATTTATAAAAAAATCTCCTAGCTATATTTTACGTAAATTTTTCTATTGGTATAAGAAATGCTTCAATTTAGATAATCTCAGATTCCGAAACTTTTCAACCTTAAGGTACATTTACACGCGAGAGAAAACTGCTAGAGATGGAGCAAAAACACTCCAAAATAGCTAAAATCATTCAAAATAGAGCTAATTAGAGGTGATTTTTGTTTTATCTCTAGCATTTTCTCTCTAGTGTAGATGTGCTTTTTAAATTTGAAAATATTTTTTAAATACATCGTGTTCTAGTGTCATGTTGATATTTAACAAAAACAGGAAGCTGTTAGTGTTTTTGTTGGTAAAAAGTTAAGGAAATACATTAATTTTGTTTTAAACGATTAATCGATTAATCGCCAATTTTCTCGAATAACCGACCCGAATAACCGGTTAATCAGTTTTAGTGATTTTTCGAATAATGCAATAACCGGTTAACCGCCCATGTCGCCTAAATTCTTCACACCACGTAGTGGTGTGAAGAATTTACTAACCAACAAGTAAAAGTTGACTCATATTAAGTTTGTTTATAATACAGATGCAAAAAACAAATGATTTGGTAAATGATAAAATTGACTACATTTGCATTTGTTTTCACTACAATGTGATATAAAATGACTTAAAAAACAGGAAAATTTATTACATTTTTTGTTGTTGTTGTGGTAAATAGGGTAGAGACTGGATCCTTCGCCAGTGGAGCACATACACTAATCACACTTTTTCTCGATGTTAAGGGAGATAAAAAATTGGAAAACATATATTTTGTGCATTTTTCAATTACCTTTCCCTTGACATCCACTTTGACGAATGTATATCACATGTGGTCGCAGACAGACGTGTTTTTGTGTTTTTTAGGGTGCAAAAAAATAATAGGAAGTAACTACATACATTTTGAAATAACTTCCTCAAATCTTGTGATAAAAAACTAGTTTTTCATTATATTAGACCTATGATCCTAAGCTTTCAGAAAATAATAATTTAATTTTAATAAATGCTTAACCCTTTGACGACCACAGGCAAGTATGCTTGCCCAAGTATTTTTCTCACTTATAATTGCCCAGACAAAAGATAGAGTAAATATTTGCAAAGATGATTTGTAAAGGAGAATTGAGGGATCAAAAATCTAGTAGGCGGTAAATCCCTACTTAGTCCCGCTTTCCCCTTGCGAGCCCCCGAAGTTGGTTATTTAGAATTCTCCATTTAAGGGGTAAAAAGCACAAACTTTGACAAGCGAAATGAAGGGCAAGCAAGGCAAATTTTTTGAAACATATCCATAATTTAGTTCCAGATCACGAAAATAAAATAATAATAAAAATCGCTTTATCCGCAAAGGCAGGACATCAAATGGAAAATATTTTTGCCAAGCGAAATGAGGGGAAAGGGGGGGTTTCTAAGGATCCGATTTTTCTTGGCATAACTGTTATTTGGTCAGAGGTTATGAAAATCGCAAAATATTCAAAATCGCTTCTGCAGGAAATGTATGGTCCTCCAAGGGTTAAAAAGTGTGAGAAATATTAATTTTTGTTAGTGGTTGTCTCTGGGGCTCAATCACCAGATGGCTCCTGGAGGTACAAATAGTTGGTGCATCCCTGCCTAAAACTTTTCTATATAGATAGAATATGTTTAATCGTAAATTAGAAAAATCGTACTCATTCTTATATTTATATTAATATTTCAGGTTTTTGTAATTTGGAAGAGTCATTATATTATAACACAGTATAACACTAAAAATGCATCGGGCATGCGACATATCAGATTTTAGGATGAACATCAGGAATGTGAACACCAAATTTCAAAATTAGCTCTAGTTTTTGAAATATTTGCAATTTTAACTTTTAGGAAAAAGACAGTTTTTTTGTTAAAATTTCTTATTTATTCATACACCTGACTGAACCATAGATAATTTTTAATATGGTTTAAAAATATAGACTTTGGGCTTTTGGAAACATTTATTTTGATTAGATAAAGGATCTAGGATATAACTGCAATTAAAGTGAAAACTTCACTTATTCTTCTATTTTGCAAATCTAGTAAAATCCCTTAATCGGATTTGCAAAATCTTTATATATAACGTAAATTCATATTCCACTAAATTCTTTTTAACAAACGAATTACAACTTCTGCATCAATATTTGCAGAAAATTCAATCTGAAGTACACATTTTACATCTTTTTTATTTCTAATAAATTTTATATGAATTTACTATGGCAAAAGGAAATAAAGTACATTTTTGAACATGCATATTTTAAAATCGTTATTTTTTCAAAATTTGCACTTCAATTATCTAAAACTTTGTTGAAATTGATTGGAAAACATATGTTTAATATTTCTGAATGGTTTTATCTGGATTTTATATTTTCAGATTTGTGACAGACTCCTTACTTTTTAGGTATTAAAAAAGTCAGTCTTTTTCAGGTTTAGTCAATATTAACTTTAAATTGAAACAGAAAATGCGAAATTTTTTTTGATAAATTAAGTAACATGAGATGTTTACTAAAGGTACAAATTCAAATATTAGATATTCTTTTCATCGCAGATTAATTATTAACGAAATCGTGAAAAAAGAGAAATTTCAATTTTAAATGCATATATAGGGAATATTATCGCAGCTGTCAAAACGTGCAATATATCAAATTAAAGGGCATATTTCATCATTTTAAAATGTTGCAAAAAAATAGCGTTATTACTTTCAATTTTATATTTTTTTGCAAAAAGTTTCTTAAAAAATTTAATTTTCCTACAAATACGTTTTTGCAAATATTTCTTAAACTATAGCTAACTTTAAAATTCTAGTGCCATATTTGTGATCTGCGGCCCAAAGTCTATTAGAAATGATATGTCGCAATCCCGATGTATCAAATTGTTCTTATTTTGTTGTATTGTGTAATTTAAAAATACTTTTTTTTTAATATAGTGCAGATTTATTGCATAAAAGGAATTATACATTTTAAAGCACTAAATCTAAATTATTTATTTCAGTCATTAAAAGACTGACTTTGCTATATTAACAAATTTTTTTGTTGGAATTGTATCTACAGTAGTGGACTAAAGTGAATATTTTTAAATCTGTATTAATAACTTTTGTTCAATTTGTGATATCCAAGTGTAATTTTTCCAGTTTTTGAAGTGGCTAGGTCAGAGCACCGATTTGAATCCCATCGAGAATTCGTGGGCAATTGTCAAAAGAAGACTCTCCCAATGCGAACGAGCACCGACCAACTTAGATGATCTTTGGTCAGGAGTTTCTGCGGAATGGGCTAATATTCCACCTCAAACTATTAAAAATCTCGTGGAAAGCATTCCTTCTCGCATAAAATCTGTTTTTAAGAACAAAGGACTTTCGTCAAAATATTAAAGAAAGAACTTGCCGAAAATTTCATATATGAACAATACTGGATAAAAGCGGTCACAATTTGCAATTATTTTTTTCATTAACTGTATTATGTATATCCCAGTGTAGAAACGGTAATGACATATCATTATTTTTTGGACTACCAGTAATGACACCCACTTACCTTCTGTATTATTTTAAAACATATAATAATGAGTTACTGATAATTACTTATTTTTATCATTATTTCAAATAGAAAATAATTTTTTAGACTTTTTTGAAAATTATTTGAAATCTATTTTTAGACTCAATATTTTTTAAACACTGGTAAGGATTAGGGATGCCAAACGGGAAATCCCGAATCTCGAAATCCCGGGATTTTCGGGATTGGCAAAATCCCGAATCCCGGGATTATTTCTCAAAAATCCCGGGATTTTCTTATTTTTTAATATTAATATAAACGCAAATAAACAAAGTGAGCAATTTTAGATTACCTACGTTTTTTCTTGAATTTTCTCATATTGACAAGAAATTGATGCCAAGATATTGGTAAAATTATAAATTAAGTAGATTATTCGAGTAAACTGTGCAAAGACTTTGCAGAAAAATTTTAAATTTTGGTAAACAATATTAAGTTTTTGAGTAATACATGCGTAAAACCAAGTTTGTTTGTTATTTTACCGATTTGTTCTTCCAAGGAAAATCGATTTCTGAAACTGGGACTGTAAGTTTTGGCTGGGACTGTAAGTTTGAATTCTTCCATAAAAACATTTGATAACGATAACCAAACAACTTTGTTGCTGTAATTACACGATTTAGTGGGCAAGGTTATCGCAACGAATCTGTTTTAAAATCTGCTTACAAAATACTGGTCGCAAGTGTACTTAATGACAGGCCTTCATATATTATCCCAGCCAGAAAAATACAAACGGGAAAGCGATGTAAAGGTATTTTAACAGGTGGTACAAGTACTGACAAAAATTGCTTTCCCATTTCCAATATGATAACGTCAATAGACAAAAGGACCGGCAGTTCAAAAAGTGCCGGAAAAGTACTGGAGAAACAAAATTTTTAACTTTGGCAAAACGCTGCCAAAACCAATAAATAGGTGGTTTGGAATTATATTTTCCAAAATAAAATTTAAAAAAAGTTCATATGTATCTTTTTTTTGCCCTGCCGTGATGTTTTGTAAAACAAATACTGGCAAAACGATTTTTGCAAACGCTGGCAAAGCGTCCCAAATGAGTGTTCTGCCAGTCATTTATTTTTACATCGCGGTTACCCAGTGGTATGCAAGTACTTGATTTTTTGTACCACTGTCAATTTCTGACTGAGATGTTTCAATATTACTAAAATGTACCACATTATTAATTAACAACTATTAAATAATTATAAAACGCTTTATTCTATAAAAAAATTAGTTACATAAAATAAAAATTTTTACAAATAAAGGAAAATTTAAATCCCGAAATCCCGTAAAATCCCGGGATCCCGAAAAATCCCGTAGTCCCGAAAATCCCGAATCCCGGGATTTTCGAATATCAATCCCGATTGGCATCCCTAGTAAGGATATATGTAACCACATATTTTTTGATTTTTTGTATGTTGGCAAGTAAGCTTACTTGTGTACAGCAGGTCAATTGTGTTTTTATCTATTAAATATTACATGTCGATATAGCTCAGATGGTAGAGCTGTTGACTGGCAATCTGTAGACCCAGGTTCGACTCCCGCACCAGCAAATTTTATTAAAAAAGAAAATACAATAAAAAATATTTTTTTTTATATAATTTATTTTTTAGAAAATCTATTTTTAGACTCATTATTTTTGTCAGTACTGGTAAGCACGTAGGTAACGATATATTTTTTGATTTTTCGTATGCTGGTGTGTAACGACAACTCATTATTTTTCGCGACATCGCCATATAAAGGTAATAAGAAATGTAATAACAAAAGTAACTAGTTACCATTACCAAGTATGTATTTACATAACCACATATCTGGTAATGATTTTCTACACTGGGATATTTAGGTTTTTATTGAAGAAGAATGTTTCAGTTTTATGCTTAAAAAAAAAATCATTTAGGTTTCTGTAATAAAATAAAAATTATAACAAATTTCGAAAAATCTTGAATTAATGTATCCACTTTAGTCCACTACTGTAGCTCTTTTGGCAAATATCCTCCAAGTTTGGGGCAGTTAAGCCGATTTGAGTTACTTTTAAAATGACAAAATCTTGACTTTTAAAAATTAATAGAACTCTAATCATCAATTCTATATATTTCGGAGATGCTGATAGCAATGGCGTTCTTTATTTTTCGATCAATGGTACATATTTTTCGCTAAAGGTCTTTAAAGTTTGGCGGTTGTCCATTCAGTTTTTTATATAAAAAATTTTTCAAATTCAATTAATATGAATTTGTTTGTATTAAAATGTAAGCACAGGACCTGTGGCCATATTTAAGATATAAATGCGATATGCTAATCTTGATACTTTCAGATTAGGTTAATTTTCTACTTTTAAGTAAAAAAAAAATCAAATAGACACACTTAATAATTAACAATAAATAACGATGACGATGTGAGGGCTGTAGTGTAATGGTCAGCGCGATGAACTGTTACACATGTGGTTGCGGGTTCGATCCCCAGCTACCGCAACATCAATTTGGAAAAATAATGTGTATGACTTTTCTATCCCTAATACAGTGTCCTCCTTCACTATTGCCATAGCACTTAACCCCACCGAAGTAAAATAATATAACAGGGCTTTGAAATAAACAGCCTCAACAAAAGTTCTCAAACTCACCATCAAATGACGCTCAACAACTGTTCTTAAATTCAACATCTCGCGCAATTGCAGTGTTGCCATATTTGAGGCCTATCATATTTCACCACCTCCCTTCTTTATCCCCTCTCCAAATAAAGCAACACGCTAAACAAGGTTGGATTAAATTAGGTTAATGCTATAAGTGCTGCCTGGTTGTCATAGTAACGCCAAGGGTTGGTTGCCATAGCAACACGAAAATTTTATAAGATAAGATAAGATAAGGATTAAGGATTAAGATTATATTAGATAAGATTGGATTATATTAGGAGGTTGTCATAGTAACGCCAAGGCCTGGTTGTCATACCAACACGAAGGTTGTCATAGCAACATCGGAGGAGTTCGACCACAAACACCGTGACACGAGGATTTTATATATATAGAAGAAGATAAGAAGGCAAAGAATAAAATTTGTTTTTGAATAAAGATTAATGGATCCACAATTTTTCTTTCCGACTAACCAGCATATCTTACCTTTTGTTGCTACACCACTTTTTAAGTTCTATTTTATATTGTTAGAATAGAACTTTATAATAATAATTTCTGCAACCTGTTTAGCAAACCCCTATTAAGTAGAAGAACCTATCTGAGATAAAAATAGTTTGGGAGGTTATTCTAAAAAAATTTAGCTGGACAAAAAATGCAATCATCACTTTCAATACTTCATGACTTTTACTGTTTAAAAATTCTGCGCTAAACTATAGGAACTCTATATACAGTAGGTGCCCCTAATGCCCAAAAATGCAGTTTTGTGCATCAAGTCGATTTTTTTTTTATTAAAAAACCGGTATGAATTTAAGGGTTAATACGAGCAAAATGTCTGAATTTAATGTGACCATATTACATAATGTAGGGTTTTATTCAATAGGTCTTGACCACCCATTATTGCCCTACTTTTAATTTTTCCTTCTTTGTTAACAGTGGTTAACACCAAATCATACCAAGTAATGTTGTAGGGTCATTCATAGAGTTTTTAGTGCCTTTGATGTGTTTTTCCTTTTGCAAATGGAAAGTAAATGATAACTTTGGATACCGTTTGGTTACAATAACGTGGAATTTATAAATATCCATTGTTAATGGTGTTTATAATGTGGCACCCATTTAATAAGGCTCTTATGCTTTGCAGAGGGCGGGGGATTTATATTTTTGTTGTTTCCCATATGAATCTTGCACTTAAGTTGGTTTTTGAAAAGTTTTATTTTGGGGATTCGTTAAAAGGCTATTAGACACACAGCGATGTTATTGCATTAGAAGTAAGTAATCATATTTACTCCAGAAAAAAATGCAGGTCATAATAAAATGTTCTGCAAATATGAGATTAAAATTATATATTTATTTATATTAAAATATAGTAAAAAAATAACATTGCTAAAAAACTGTGGCTTTCCACACCAACTGCCCCGCTACTGTAAAACATATATCGTATCAATGATTGATATGTATAGATCTGTGTAGCAGCAAAGATAATCCGTATTGTTTTTTTTTTTTACTTTTTTACAAAGTGGCGTGGTCAAATATTGAAAAATTTTAAAGTGTTTTTAGTAAACAAATTGTTAAAATTTGTTTAAAATATGACAAGAGCCTAAAATTAACACAATCTATAGAGTTTTTCACGAACAAGTTCTGAATTTGGATTTTTTGTGTGTTTATGAAACACTCAATTTATCAAAAACACCCTACCTTTTTTTATTTTTAAAAAAATTTCCAGATGATTTCCTATTGGTAAAAAAAATTGGAGATGTGCTCGGCTGAGTTTTCGAGAAAATTTATATTGAATATGGTACAAATGGGAAACTTGTGCATGGGTGCGTATGAGTAATATAATAATATTATATATGGGTGAAAACATTTCAATTCAACACAAAAAAGTGGTATTTTCGGATTCACCAATTCCGATTTCATTGAAATTTACCACAACTATTGTACATGATAACAGCTTAAAAAGCATTTCAGAGCCAAGACTCTTTTGTTTCCGAAATATGACGTCACGAAAATTGGAAAAAAACTGTACAATTTGACTAAAGTATAATTATAAAATCGACAATAACTTAAAAACGATTCAAGGTATAAAATTAATTTTGGTATTATTTATTAGGTAAGAATGTACCCTCTAAAATGGTATGCATATCGATTGTTTTCATGGAAGGGTCAAAGGTCATTTCTTGGGGTCTTAAGTTCAAATTCCCATTGCTCAAAATGCGCATTTTTTAAAATTCTTAAAAAAATATATGATTATTGTTAAACTCTCTTCTACATTTGTGTGAAAAATTTAAGCTAGTATCTCGATTCGTTTCTGAGTTATAGCCCAAAACATTGTCATAGGTAGGGATTTTTGTGAATTAGTACATGTATATTAGACCACCCAAATTTCCAAAAGTATTTTTTTGTTCGCTCCACCGGCAGTTTCCGATAGATTGAAAAATAAATGGGGGTCGATCTTACATTCGACCCCTCTAGGAGGCACCATGGGACGGGTAAGAGCTGATTTTATAAAAAAAAAATATAAAAAAATAAAAAAATTGTATGGGGACCGCCTTAAGGCTTAAAGATAGAGGGTAGATATGTTCCCAGAAAATGTTGAGACTAAAAAAATATTGGGAGTCAGTCATACATTTGACTTCTCTAGGGGCACCATTAGGACAGTTAAAACGGTGAGAGCAAATTTTATAAAAATGTCATTTGTATCGGAGACCTCTTACAGATTGGAGATAGGGGATAGGTATGTTCGAAAAAAATGCTAAAAAAACAAATCAATGGGCGTCGGTTTTACATGTTATTTTAACCCTTCACCACCACCTTTGACCCCGATGAGGAGCCATTTTTCCCCACCCCACCTCCCCCATTTTTGCTTATGCATTTTTTTCAAACCTCACAAAATTAGGGGTTCTAGCGTATCCAAATCTTGTTACTAAGGGTTTCTATACAACATATGTCTATGTATAATAAACCGATACTTCAAAGTCAAATTTTGGTCAATTTGTCATGGAATAACCGATATTTGTTAAAAATGTAATTACTTTATGAAACAATTTTCTATAAAATGATAAAAGAAGAAAAAATCGGAAATATAGCACGTATGGGCGGTAGGTCCAAATATGGACCGACCCTATCTAGAATCAATAGTCTTTGTCCTTGGGACCATGTGAGAAAGCGAAGCAAATTTCATTGAAATATCTTCGTATTTGCGACCTGCAGCGTATAAATACATCAATTTTGGGGGGACTCTTATAGGGGCATTAGGTCTAAACATAGACCGATTTTAACCAAAATTAACAGGCTACCTTCTTGTACCAAATTTCATCAATATATCTTAATATTTGCGACCTGTGGAGTGCGCACAAGAAAATGCTTTTTTATATCGATTTTCATGTCAAATGACACTTTTTACATTTCACAAATTTGGTGTCATTTTGACCACATGTGCCTATAAGGGTTAACTTCTAATTTTTTATTACTATGTATAAAATTTGATATTAACAGAGTTATTTGGACAACTTTCACCAAATTCCGCAAGAAACAACACATTTGATTGATATACTTCCAGGAAAAATCGAAAAATTTCACCTTTGACCTTGGTAAAGAAAGGGTTAACGTTGTCGGAGTTCAACAAAATTTTCGGAAAACAATTTGCTGTATCAGAGTTAAAAGAAATCGGAAGTAATTTTGTTACAGCTAGCTGAAAACACAAAAATTAATACTATTATCTAAATTATTGGCCAAAATCACACTTTTCTCCAAAATTTTTAAATTTAAAACTCCGTCACTATTAAGGTAAAAGAGGGATATGTGTATTTTCCAGTAGAATTATTCTCTAAGTTGTATTTAATAAACTTCTATGTGTTGAAAACTTTTTTTTATATTTTGTTGAACAAAATTTTAAAAAACTCAAAACTAGAGATTTGCAAATTTATAAAAAAAAAAAAAAAAATCCTGGGACTGAATATTTGTGGATCTTAGAAATGAAACTAGAGTACAACATTGTGAATTTGTTGAAAAGATATTTTATTTTTTACGATTTTCATAATTTATCTCATTTTAACCCTATCTCATTTTAACCCTACAAATTGCAATTACTAAAATATTTAACAACCGATTTTGAAATTTTATACATTACCAGAAAGGTAATTCAGTCTAGATTATGATTATATTTACATTTTCTAAAAATACGGTTACTAAAGAGCCAGTATTTTGAAAGAAAGCCATCGCCTTGTAAATCGTATTTCAAACTTCAGGGCTGATGCGGCACGTGTTCTCGTTATCCGGTCACCTTAATTTTTTGCATGGTGTATTTTTATTCCCAATGGGACATCTCTAGGGGGAGGACGGCCTTAAATCGCAAGTTGAAAAATAAGGTCCACTCTAAGGTACATACACTAGGGCACCAAATGATACTTAGGGACACGGTTTTGGCTATAACTCAGAGACGAATCGAGATACCACCTTAATTTTTTCAAACAAATGTATACGAGAGTTTAACAGTAATCATATATTTTTTTAAGAATTTAAAAAAATGCGCATTTCGAGCAATGGGAATGTGAACTCAAGACCTCAAGAAATGACCTTTGACCCTTCCATGAATAAAATCGATATGCATATCATTTTAAAGGGTACATTCTTACCTACCCAGAAAAATTATCTGTTTCAAAGAATCGGTTGCACAATAGCTGCTTTTCCTCTACAACCCCTTCTATTGTCAATTCTAACACCTATTATTTTTGTTTGAAATTGTCCCAAAAGCAACCACTTCTATAGCTCCAAAGTGGAACCGGTTGCTCTAGAATCAGTTCTGAAACTAGTTCTAGAATTCGTTCTACGACCGTCATATCTTCCATATGAGATCCCTGGAATTGGTTCCGGAATTAGTTCCATGGAATCGGTTGCAGTGAAAACCAGTTGCAGAATTGGTCAGATTGGCAACCGATTGTAAAAAATTTTCCTGGGTAATAAATAATACCTTGAATAGTTTTTAAGTTATTGTCGATTTTGTAATCATACTTTAGTCAAATTTTGCCGTTTTTTCCAATTTTCGTGACGTCATATTTCGGAAACCGAAAAGGTCTGGACCCCAAAATTTATGCATCGTTGATCTTGTAGTATACCACAGTTATGGCGAATTTCATTCAAATCGGAGATGGTAAATCCGAATGGTGTGTTGAGTTGATGTGTTTTCCCCTATAGTGGTAAAAGTTGTGATTGAAAATGTTAGAACACTTTAAAAATCTCCATACAAAATTTAGCATTTGATGTGTAGAAAATTTTTGAATTTCTGCACTGAAATAAATCATTTTTCATCCATGGCTGCTTACGGGAATATCAAACAATCGTTGGAATAATGATTTTTAAACACAAATATTTTTCAGATTACTTGAATTAGGTTTATCCGCAGGGTTACCCTGTTGTTAGAAAATACACAGAAAAAAATTAGGCACCAACAATGGAATTTGCAAATTAAAAAAGATTTTTTCTTTAAATTGAAATTTTTCATACCATATAAAAAAATTTTTTTTTTTTTTAAATAATAATTCAAAGTTACAAAAGACTTATAACCATTTATTTGTATATATTGATTACATTGTTGGCGCCTATATAAAAAGTTGTTTGTTTGCATTTATAAAAATGGTATGAGAAATATGCACTGATAGAATTTTCGTTCTTACTATTAATGAATCGATTTCATTAATCTGAATTCACTGATTTAATGAAAAAATTTCATTGAGTTAATAAAAAATTCATGAATTTAATGAATTTTTTCATTTTATATTTTCAACTAACCCGTAAGATATGCTATAATTTTTATAAGGGTTTTGAATTTGCTAATTACTAAAATAGATATATGTTCCAGTAATGAACGCTAGGGTTGCAAACTGAAATTATTTAAATATAAAAGTCCAAATAATGACATCATTTTATTTTGGCTATTTAGATCAATCGGTAACGCGATAATGTTTACATTCTGGTGATTGCGGGTTCAAGTCGACTTCAGGGAGATGTTAAAAACTTTATAAAAACGAAAAAGAAATATATGTACAAATAAAAATTAATAAAATAAAAATAAAAAAGTAACGCAAAAAAATATTTTTTTTTCAATTAGTTTTCATTTAATGAATACGTTTCATTGTAGAGATGAGCGATCCGGTGATTTTTAAATAACGCTGCTACCAGTGATCGTGATTTTCAAATCACCGTTCTTTTAAACAGTGACGGGTTTGTAATAGAGATGGGCGATCCGGCGATTTTTCAGTAACATTGTTCTCAGTGAATGTGATTTGCAAATCGTTGTTCTTTTAAACTGTGATCGTGATCACGGTTATTCTATGGAAAAGACTGCGATTTTCTGATAAATAAACGAAATAATATTTATGGCGAGTTTTTAAGATGTCAGTTAAACTTGGTTTAGTTAAACCGAAAACGAATTTTGTCAGCCATTTCAAAGTTTATTAACAAAAATTTGCCGGAAAAACTTTTTATAGAGTATAATTTATTTCTTTATTGAAATAAAACAAAATAAACCACATTTTAAAAGCAGTATTCCAGTTACAAACTGCGTTTAAGTTTAAAGATAATCCACTTCCTAAAAACTGGGCCTTAAAAGAAGAATAGTTACGACCGGTAACCAAGACATGATAGAAGGAGACATTTTATTCAGAAGAGTGTGAAAGCAAGTCACTGTTATTGAAAAAAACATGTATTACTGTGCAAAATGAAGTTTGCAAGAAAGAATAGTACAACAATATTAAAAGAACGACATTCCGAGTAACTGCGACTTGAAATATTTGATCACTGCCGTTACCAGTGATTTATCAATAACTGTGATTAAATCACCGGTATGAAAATATCGCTCATCTCTATTTCATTGATCTAATGATCGCGTTCTTTGGGGACTTTTCAATGAAAAAAAAATTCATTAATACTATGCACAAAATTCTATCAGTGTGTTTAATAACACTGTAAAACAACAATAAAGTAACAAGGTTCTGACAACTGAGCCTGACAGAGGGGACCAAAATAAAATATACGTGTATCGGCGTTTTAAAAGTTTACATCTGGCTCTATCTTTTACAAGTGTTTATTGTGAATCGGCCTAGGAGACAATGTGATTCTTCCATTTTAGGTATAGGATGTGTTTAGCGAACACTACGGGGAACCTTTGTGTGGGACATTTGAGCGCCAATTCTAAATAAGTACGAAATAATCCTTAAACAAATTTTAAGTTTTGACTTATTTTTGGCATTGAAGTTAAAATTGAGAGGGTTAAAAATGCTCCTCGTAATGTTTTACGTAAGTTCACATCCTATATCTAAAATGGAAGATTAACATGGTTTCCTATGCCCATTTACAATAAACATTTGCAAAAGGGGGGAAACTTTAATACCCCAAAAAAGATAGGGCCAGATGTAAACTTCAAAAACGCCGATACACGTTATTTTTTTCCATCCCCTCTGCCGGAATCAATTGAATCAGAACCTTGTTATTTTGGAAAAAATTTAATTTTTTTTTACAGTGTACAAAATTTTGTAAATTATTTTTGTCTATATATCCTAAGTTTGAGCACAGTGCTATTATTTTATAACTTACATTTTTCCTTGAGTGTTTTTAGAATAACATTAATCGATCTTACTGTTTTTCTTACTTAATATCGCATTATACTTATGTGAATATACGTAGTTTTGTATCCCAGCAACAATTTTATATGGAATTTGTATATAAACGGTAGCTTGACAAAATAAGAGCTATTCGTTTCAATAGCAATTTTTCTTTCTCTTCAGCCCACATTAAGGCTGGCAGCATGGATGGAAAACATGGTACAATTGTACTTATTTTGGTACATTTTGACCTCCATTGGTACCGTGGTACAACCGCGATCCATTTGGTACAATTCCAAAAATTTTCAAATTAAAAATTTTTGTATTAAATGAACATCCTGTACTGTAAAGCTGTCAACAAATATTCGAATTGCAGACGTGGACTAAAATCATTCTAACAAAAACTTGTAACTGACAATTTTTGGGCCCAATGTTGCAAAAAAATATATTATGATTTTCCCTCATTCAGCTCATCAATACGCGTCGATTGAGCGCTGCTACTACATAAAATTCGAGAATTTAACCCGCCTCTTTCGTATATTTTTTGAAAAGTAAAAAAATATTACATTGTTTTCTTAGGACGGGTAACTTATCTAAAATATAACCAAAACAAAACATTAACAACATATATTTTCATATACATATATTTGATATTCACAACTATTGGTTATTTTCAGAAAAGTTAGTAGGTCTTTGTGTCGTATAAAATAGTATTTCCTGCAAGCTTGACCTTGATCGCACACACTTTTTATATCAAAAAAATTGGTGAGAGCTGGAATAGTACAATTTTTGTAGAAGAATATTTTGTGCAAGTTTGATATTGCTCTGACAAATTTTCTATATATGAAAATTTTTGGTACCGTGAGGATCGAAAAAGTACAATTTTTTTTATGTGGTTGGTACAAAATGTAAAAATTAATTTCCATCCCTGGCTGGCAGTAGCAAAGCACATTAGTGATTTATACTCACATATATTAATTGCCTTTTCTGGCAGTTGGATTCGTAGTTAAGTTCTCAGTGAGCAAAAGGAAAATTTTAGGGCAAGGGAAATTGTAATATAATGTTTTGCTGGAATATTTGTCTGTTTGTCGGTTGGAATATCCATCTATCTATTTATAAACATAATATGTACGTAAGTAAGAATAAGTGTGTGTATGTGTTCTTTCTTTATACGATGACGAAGTGATGTGCTGTTAGAATCGTGCGATCAAACTTTAACATCATCAAAAAAGATCGCCACCAAAAAAAAAAAAACTCCTAATGCCATTCGCTGTGGCACAATAGCAACAACAAACACTAAAACTACTATGAACACTACCACCACCTCCACCTTTGGTACTACACTTAAGCTACCTAAAAGTTTTTTTTTGCTGCATAAGAAGATGATGATGATGACGAAGATGAAGGAGTAAAACAACAACAGAACACATTGTAAGTTAAGGTTACTAAAGTATGTTTATATGTAAGTTAAAGTTTTTGCTTGTAGGCAGAGCTTTTAAAGAGTTGGTGCTTTTTTTTTATAAATATCATTAAACTTGAGTACAAAGATATATCTTTTACTTGAGTAGCTATTGGTGAGTTTTATGAAATTTGCGCCATTTACTAACGAATCTATAACTAATAACTTTGAAAAACTGAGTTTGCTGAATGGAATTCGCCGGTAAATATAGATTACCTGCTTTAATTTTAAACTTCAGAATAAAAGCTGATTGTTTCTGACAAATTTTCGATAAACTACAATTACAACAATTGAATTCTCAAACATAAACTTAAATGTTTTGAAACATTGTTATATTAGCTGGTATTGGATTTTATTTAGGATATTCCAGAAAAATTGTGTTTTAGATAAGAAATTCTTCCAAAAACACCTTTTAAGTTATCATTCTAGCGGTTTGAATATGCTAGAAAATAACGCTTAAATATTTGAGATATAACTTCTTTTAAATTTCTGTCTTGTAGTATGAGCACATATTAAACAACAATTGCAATTTTCTTCCTAATGCTTATTGCTGAATTTAGATAGTTATGGGATCTTTAAATTTAACCTCTTGCTGTGCCATACTGTGTCTTGACTTAGACGATGAAAATGAAGAAGATGATGATGAGGACAACGACGAAGAAGATGGTACAATATTGATGGAGTTGGCTATAGAGTAGAGTAATTCAACAATGCAATGAACAAAGTGCATGGTAATAGTGTGAAGGTGAGTCCAGTCTCTAAAACGAGTAAGTTAAAGTTTTTTTTTTTATTTTTTTTTGATGAAAACTGTAAATTTACGAACCTTACGTTAATCACCAACAATGAATCGCGCACAGCATGAGGAAGAAATTTTTACTAACAGATACACCACCACCACCAACAAAAATAACAACAACATTATGATAAATATTTTGAGAATCTTACAATAACAACAAGTAAAATGTGTATGGAGGAAAATGTTTATTTCTAGGAGTGGAGTTAATAAATGAAATTAAAAATCTAAACATTAATATGAAAAAAATACTAATATATTTGGAAAATTTTCTTAATAATCGCTTTTAATCTTATATAGAAACATGATCTTATTCATTTTAAAGCATCTTTAAAGCAAAAATTAAGATTAAAAAAAAATTATTTAATTTTTTGTTTAGATAATGGCTCAAAAATTTTTTTTGCTATGACATAATGTAAGGAGATAGTAACAATTACAATGAAATATTTTTGAATTTCCTTTGTTCTCTTAAAATTATTTTTCACATCTAATAAATATTTCAAAGTTTTCGAGGGGGATCCCCATTCGTTAATATTTTCTTTATAAAGTCAAGTGACAGAACTAGATATGAAGGACCTAAAATTGGGGCGCTGATAATTTCTAAGTTATGTCACGGAATGCTGCTATATGCCACCAATCAAATACCAACCCGAAATTTACGAAATTCAAATTTTGTTCCACATAGATTTAAACTACTTCAGAAAATTAAGATTTTGATACGCACATTTCCTACAAATTAAATTCAGAGCTGTCACCCATTTCAATAATATAAATTTAGGTGAAAATACAGCGCTGTCTTATATTTAATTGAAGCTATCTAGAAATTTTCGGAAAATGTGTTTTTGATGACTAGAGTGTACAAAACCGTAACCGAAAACCGGTTAACCGGTTTTTTTAATTTCCCAAAAACCGTCCGGTTTCGAATAATTTCTTAATTCGAATAAACCGAAAACCGGTTATTGTTCGTCGGTTAAACATGTTTTTATCCAAACTATTTTTAAGATAATCTTTCGAAAATTCTATATTTCGACTGCATTTTGTTTTTAAAGTATTATTTTAAGAAACGAAACTGCAGTTTTATTCTCCTTTATATAAAAAATAATATATTTTCACATGTATTCGAATAAAAAAGATACGAAAATCCTTTGTAATCGTTTGGAATATTTTTAAATACAGGGTGACTGATGAATGTTGTTGCAAAAAACCTAATTACTTTTTGAATTTCCTTTGTTCTCTTAAAATTATTTTTCACATCTAATAAATATTTCAAAGTTTTCGAGGGGGATCCCCATTCGTTAATATTTTCTTTATAAAGTCAAGTGACATAACTTGATATGAAGGGCCTAAAATTGGGGCGTTGATAATTACTAAATTATGTCACTGCTATTTGCCACCAATCAAATACCAACCTGAAATTTTCGAAATTCAAATTTTGTTCCATATAGGTTTAAACTACTTCAGAAAAGTAAAATTTGGATACCCACATTTCCTACAAATTAGATGCAGAGCTGCCACCCATTTCAATAATAAAAACTTAGGTGAAAATATAGCGCTGTCTTATATTTAATTGGAGCTGTCTAGAAATTTTCGGAAAATGTGTTTTTGATGACGAAATATTCGTTATCGTTGCATGGTATTAATTCTAAAAAAAGTAACACATCTATATTTATTTCTGAATCGAATGGTAGTTTTTTATTTTTATTCTTACTTTGTAATTTTTGCTGTTTCATATATTCAAAAAACGGTTTACCAAATATTTGGTATTTTTTGGTATTCTTCTTTTCCATGGAGACGCCCCACAGTGCTTTGCTACCATATAAAGATTTGAACAAAATAGAAGGAGTGGAGACAGACTTTTGACAAAGAACTCCTTAGTTAAGAAAAAATTAAATTTTTGGAAATATCGGGCCAAGGACAAACCCACCTCCCATAGGTTCCGAAATTTAAAAATATTATATTAGCTACATAAATGGAGGTAAAATTACAAAAAGTATCCGTTGAGATTCACATAAAACTGGAAACGTTTGTGTCAATTTTTTATCAAAATCGAAGCATGGACTCTTAGTCCTGCTATATATCCTTTATTTCAAAATCTTTATAAAACCTGCAAAAATCATCCGATTGCGATGAAATTGAGCACGGGAATTGATATAAGGTCAAGCCATATTTGTGCCAAATTTGGGTAAAATCGATTCATTAATAAAAAAAAAAAAATGGCTTTCACAAAAAATGCGTTTTAAACGCTTAAAATGATTTTTCTAAAACAAAAAAAAAAAATTAAATAGGATTAAAATAGAAAACCATTTGAATCCTTCATTTTAGGCATAGGGTTTGTTCAGCGAACTTATGTATGTAAAATACTACGAGGAATATTTTTGTGGAACATTTTAACCTTCTAAATCTTCAATTAAAGGGACTTTTCTGGCCCCTTTTTAAAACGGACAAAACGACCCGTAAGTTGAAGAGTTAGAGGGTTAAAATGTTCGGCAAAAATATTTGTCATGAAATTCTACTATAAGTCTTTGAAGACATCAGCATTGAAAATTTAGCTTAAGTGCCAGTAATAAGTAAAAATTTAAAATGTGTTTAAAGGTGCTTTCACAATGGTGGAGTGGCTCTACTCTGCAGCACAGATTCAAATGTTAACTGTTTACAATGCAGAGTAGAGTTACTTCAAAAAAATATGTGACGTTTCAGTACTTACGCAGTTTTTGCGAATATCTTGACATGGCTTTCACTGCTATTATTATAAAATAATTTTTTATTTTATATATTATTACAAATTGAAACTATTAGCTTTAATTTTTCAATATTTTTTTATAACTTATTGACAATTAGAGATGTGAACAAATTAGTGATGTGTTTTTTTAGTTATATATATCATGTTAAATAGTTAACAAAGTGATGTTAACTCTAGAGTGCAACAAATCTGTACTCCAGAGTCAAACAAATTTAACTCTGGAGTGGAATAAAAAAGATAGCCAAATACAAAACTGTATTAGTAAGAAAGAGAAAACAATTAAATTTTCTACAGATTGGAGTACTCCATCATTGTAAATGCACCTTAAGGGTTAATTTCGTACTTATTTGGAATTGGTGCCCAAATGTCCCACAAACCTGGATTTTAGGGAGAAACCATGGGAATCTTCCATTTAAGGTATAGGATGTGTTCAGCGAACTTATGTAAAACACTACGAGGAACATTTTTGTGGAACATTTTAACCCTCTAACTCTTCAACTCTCGGGTCTTTTTTGTCCCTTTCGTTGAAGGGTAGAGGGTTAGAATGATCTACAAAAATTTTCTTCGTAGTATTGGACAAAAGTCCACTCAACACATCCTATACCTAAAATGGAAGGTTTACATGGTTTGAATACTAAACACTCTTAAGTGCGTGAAATTTGTATAAAAATCATGAATTTAGGCAATTAAAAAATCCATCTTCGAACAAGTTTTTAAAAAAATGTATTTTTGAGAATTATTTTCGTGAAACAATTAAAACCAATTTTTCTGTTAAGTCAATTTTGAATAAAATTCTCTGAGTTTAGCGCTCTCTCTTGGCGGCAAAAGCAATCACACCAAATATTTTTTTCACAATTTTTTGAGTTACTTTCTTATCTTTAAAAAATCCGTCTTTAATCACAATTTGAGACAAACATTTTTTTTTATTTTCGTCCATGGGACGAAGCGTAGTTCATTGTGGTGGTATTAGAACTAGTATTGCCGAGGAGGAAAGAGGGAGAAGTGTTTGTGAATATTCGATTTAAATTTCTCTACATTGTAAGTAACACGAAAGACTTCTGCGGGGAGTTTGTTCCACATAAGGCTGGTGCGACTGATAAAGGCATTCTCTCTCTAATGCGCTGTGCGAGCTACTGGACAATCGACTACAAACAGATGTGCTCTACTTGATAAGCAAGTATTACGAATAATTACTCATGCTCTGGAGAAAAATTAACTTATCTCAGCAGAACACTTCCCATGGCAAAATCGATGTAACAAAGTCACACAACTCATATTCCGACGATGCTGCAATGAATCAATAAAGCTGGATACCTTACTGTCACTGATAAGCGCCGACGCCCTCATTTGCACACCGTTCAGAACCTCCAAAAGAGACTTCGAAGCTCCTGCCAAATATATAGGAGTTGTATTCTATCTTCGGTCGAATATAGGTGGTAAAAATAGTGAGTAAGTCGGATGGAGTAAAGTTCCTCTTGCACCGACGTGGAAAAACATGCTTATTTCAACGGACAACACACTGAGTTTTCATGACCCGAACATCAAAAGTATCCGATTCCTCAATATCGATATCACCCATATGTATTGATGGCATTGCTGAGGCAACAGCCCTATGGATTAACATACAAAATTGGGTCTTGCGTGAATTAAAGACGACTTTTTTCGCACGGCCCCATTTTGTAGAAATGTCACGATTTAGTGTGTTATTCATAATTTGACTTTTGTCCCCAATCTCTTCAAGGCTTGGCCTACGATCGAAGGAAAATGAATGACAAATGTTGCTGCCATCTGCGAAAGAGTACTTAGATAGGGTTGAAAGAATATAAGAAATAGGGAAGAAGAAAAAACAGAACCCTGCGGTACTCCTGAATTCAGCTGAAACTCGTTGGATGAGACATCATCTATAACAGCACGAAAAGGGCGATCTCTGAGAAAGCTCGAAATAAAACGAGCGAAGCAATAAACTTTGATAAAAGCGCCCCATCCCATACACGATTAAAGGCTTTTGAAATATCCAGAGCAACCACTTTTTTCTCACCAAAACGGTGGATGGACCGACTCCAAAGCTCCGACAGGAACGCTAACAGGTCTCCTGCAGAACGATTTTTATGAAAGCCGTTCTGCCGGTCATTAAGAAGTGAGTTGGACTCAAGATAAATCACAAGATGGTAATTAACAAAACTCTTCATCGCCTTAGAGAGCGCAGAGCACATTTTTAGGCATTGGCTGGACATTGGCAACCTTCCAGAATGAGGGGTAAACCCGCTCATGGTATGAAGCGCTAAAAAAGCTTTCCAATGCACTAGCTAGCGTCGAAGAGCACTGATTCAACACCAGTGCTGGTTAGGATGCTCCAAGCTGGTATGGAGGAAAATAAATTATGAGTTATTGACCGGGCTACCCGCTTTAAATATTTAATTGGGCGTAGAACTATGTCTCCCATAAAATTAGGATAATCTGGCCGCATCGAGCCTGTAATCTGGAGCACGGATTACAAGGAAAAAATATGACCTTTGGTAAATTTTCTCAAAAAACATTGATATTTTAAAGTTAACTCGAATTAAAAACATTAAAGAATCGTGATTCGGAGTGAATTCTCTTTGTAATAAAGTAATAAAAACTTAAATCGGTTTAAAAACAGCCCCCGGCAACTAATGTGTCGCAGACCATTTAATCAAGAATTACGGTTCCAAATTTTAAAATTTATTAATTAGTTTAAAACAAAAGAAAATTTTTTTATTCTATAAGTTCCAATAAACTCTGATAAGGTTTTTGCTAACTGGTGTTAAATTAGTGCCAAAAAGGTCAGAAATTTTAGACACTGCTTTCAAATCTACAATTTTAAATTTTTAAAAATTTTTTTAAATAAATTTTAAAAATCAACGATTGGAGCTTAAGGTTTTATTAAGAACATATTACAGATTAAGAATTACAAAAATTGTAGGAATTCCTTTTTCATTTGGCTAGGGCAGAGATTTAAGATCAAATATGACAAATTCCAAATAGAATTCACAATTTCTTTTACAACAAACAGAGAAAAAACTTATGAAAAAAACTTTCCTAGAACCAATGGTTGACAATTAATGCATTTTCAAGAGCTACCAAGCACTCCCATCAGATGGTCTTTATGGGGTTCACTCTAGGTTATAATGTAGATTTTAGTTTTTGTATTTACGTTAACTCAAAGTATGGATTTTATGAAAACTAAACTCAAAAATTTTTACTTAGTTATTTGTATTACAACGAAAATCCAGTGTTTTTTTTTACAAAGCTATTATTTTTCTCTATGTTAAAGTTGTTGATATAAACTAATCACTGTAAATAGAATTAAAGGCTTGAATGTTAAAAACACAACATATCGTCGACCGGCCTGCAAAATGTCACATGTGTTTTTTAATAGATTTTCAGGAGAGCGAAAAAATTGTTACAAAATCTACTTTTAAGATATTTTATTGGCATCATATGCCTTAATGATTCACGACCTCATTTAGTAAAATCATCGTTAAGGCATATGATGCCAATAAAATATCTTAAAAATAGATTTTGTAACAGTTTTTGCGCTCTCCTGAAAATCTATTAAAAAACACATGTGACATTTTGCAGGCCGGTCGACGATATGTTAGAAATACTTGCTTTACTTACTAAAGAAATTTTAGTTTATAGCAACAACTATAACATAGAGAAAAATTATTGAAGTTTGGTCGTCAAAGGGTTAAACAGCAAATACGACAAAGAATATTAATAGAGGTGTGAATTATGAATCTAAATGGCCTGATTCAATACCCGAAAAATAAAAAAGGTTTTTTAAATTGAATAAAATTTTTTGGAATATAAAAATATTAATGTGGAATATAATATTTAATTAGATATCCAAATATTGGCTTCCACTATTAAAAATTTAATTTAAAATAAAGATAGTTGTCTTAACCGCACGAATTCATTTTCAATAAATTCGTTAGCCGCAAGTAAAACTGTTTCTGGGTGTACTAGCTCTAAGTACATATACTTATCAGTTGTTCTTAATTAAAAAAAAAATCTGCTCGTGAAAGCGGTGACACTGCGACACATATTTTAACCTTCTTCCAGATCAAATAGTGATGTTGGATCTGTAAGCTACACGTCTATGCTTCAGAAAAGCCTTAAACATAAAGAGCTTTGTATAAGTTTTGAAAGGATTTATTAGAAATACTAAAATCTATTAAATTTAATTTTTGTTTAAACGCTTCCTGTGTTATTTCTTTTGCCTAAATGCCAGTCGATCTATTTATATCAGCTTCAAAGCACGTAATTTATTGAATTCCTTTTATAATTATATAACCTTTACTTTAAGAATAGTTTGGACTAAAATTTGGTGACAATTTTTGTAAAATAAAAAATGCTGATACATCATTTAAGTAACAGCATTTCATATGGATGATCTTTATCAATTGCATAGTCATTTACAATTCATATTTTTTGTTGGTATTGTCCTCTTAGACCTAATTTCCAGCTGGGTTCTCAAATATGCAAACATTTTCTCCTAAGTCATTATACGCAACTATTTCTTTTCCTTCTTACTTTTAATGTTAACCAAAATAAAAATTTTAAGATATTTCATATGCATTTTTTTTAGATAAGACTCTAAGAAACAATCTTAGATCTTTGGTAACTTATGGTCAACCAAAAGGTGTTAAAGATTTTGTATTATGTCTAGTGATTTTAATAAATTCAATATTGTGTTTTGGTTAGCCAACCTTATGTATACGTACGTAATCATTATGCATTTGTCTGTCCATCTATCCATATAGTTAGGAGAAGCATTTATTGACAATATTTTTTCTAAGTATTTTAAAACTGTTTAGTTTTTCGATCATCTTCTTTTACTAAATGTTTAAACAGTAGCTGTTTGACCACATGTTTAAAATTGTTGACAATGACAATATATATTTTGGTGTTAATGTTAGATCAATGATAAAATATATATGAATAAATATTTTAAAGATATTTTTCATAATAACTGTTTTGTAAAATATGTAGAGAATTTATAAAGATCAAGCATTTGACTGTTAATATGTTTTTAGGGTTTTACGAATTCGAAATACAAAAATTAAAACTATTGCAACCAACAACAATTGTGGAACTTAAAAGTCATAGTTTTTAGCTAATGAGACATTGTGAAAATGAGGCTTAGCATAACAAACTGATACTCATGAGTTGAAACCTTGTAACAGATAATTTTTTCGCAACTTAATAAATATAAGGATGCGAAAGTATTTTCAACGATAAAAAAATAATTTCGCATACTTACCAGAAATTGCAAACACATACAGATTTCAATGTGACAACTTATGACCATCGAAATATATTTTAAGGACTCAAATTGTATTGAAAAATAAGTTTTAAAATATGTTTTTTCGACAATATCGTATTAAAATTTGGACTTGAGGTAGAATATTCTAACGAAATATATGAGAAAATGTGTTTTTAATGCAAAAACTAAAATAATTTTTGAACAAAGCATACCACGACTGTTTATTTTGTTTGGGATAATATCGTTGTCTTTACAAATATTATTGACAACGAACACACAAACATACATATAATCAGAGCTTTGAAGAATTAATTCCTTTTTGAATGAATTCACTACCAATCGAATTCAATTTTCTGTACAATTGAATGAATTCCTTTTCTTAAGTAATTCACTGAATTCGTTCAACTGAATGCGTTCATCAAACAACAAATTCAAACAATTAATTCAATTGCAATAGTTCTTTTTATTAAATCAAATGAATTAATTCACCGGTGAACGCGTTCAAATTTATAAATCGAACGGAAAAAAAGTGAATTAATTCCTTACTGAATTAATTCACCACTGAATTCATTCAATTTCATTTTCGTTCAGTGAATTAAAAAAAATAAAATTACGTTCAGTGAATTAAAAAAAAAAAATAATAAGTTCACTGAATTGAAAAAAAAAATAAGTTCACTGAATTCAAAGCCTGTTTTCTGCCGTTCAGTAGAAGAAAACAATAATGTACAAATAAAATTTTTAAATAAGCAATTTTACAGCGTGTGCTAGTAAAAATGAACAAATTAGAAACCGGATGCTGTTTATCAACCTACATGATTCAAAAATAAACCCTTTTACTATTAAAAATAAAAACTTTACAGATATAGATAAATTTGGAAAAAAAATATAACTATATAACTAGTTTGAAAAATTAATAGTTATAGTTTTTTCCAAATTTATCTATATCTGTAAAGTTTTTATTTTTAATTGTAAAAGGCTTTATTTTTGAATCATGTAGGTTGATAAACAGCATCCGGTTTCTATTTTGTTTATTTTTACCAACGAGCATATAATTTAAAAGAGGTACCAACTCTCCCTACCCCTGTTAAGTCACTCTCTTCTTAATTTGTATCGAAAATTCAGCCATAAGAATTACATACGTCTGCAAAGGCTAACATTTTCGATACAAATTGTCAATGTTCGAAAGAGGCGATGAAAACCGCCTGTTTTTACTAGCACACGCTGTAAAATTATTTATTTAAAAATTTTATTTGTACATTATTGTTTTCTTCTACTGAACGGCAGAAAACAGGCTTTGAATTCAGTTATCTTATTTTTTTTTCACTTCAGTGAACTTATTTTATTTTTTTTCAATTCAGTGAACTTATTATTTTTTTTTTAATTCACTGAACGTAATTTTATTTTTTTTAATTCACTGAACGAAAATGAAATTGAACGAATTCAGTAGTGAATTAATTCAGTAAGGAATTCAGTAAGGAATTAATTCACTTTTTTTCCGTTCGATTTATAAAATTGAACGTGTTCACGAAAGCAAATATGAATTAATTCCATTCAATATATGGTGCTTAGTGAATTAATTAATCGAATTTTTAATTCAGAATTGAAAAAATGAATTAAGGAATTAATTCTTCAAAGCTCTGCATATAATAGTACCCGAAAGGTAATTTTGTGTAAAATGTTGCTTTTCAAAAAGTGTTGATATATGAATGCTTTTACGAAAATTAGACAGTTCATATACAAAAGTATAAAATTCTCGTACAATTGAATTTTTGTACCTTATGTAGGGTTTCCATTTCCCTTTTGAGAAAAAGAGGACGTCAACCTCAAAAAGGAGGACATTTGTCTTCAAAAAGAGGACAATTTTTTTAACAAATTATTTTTACAGAAATTAAAATCGATATAAAATATACAAATAAAAATTTATTTTGTAAATGTAAATTTCTATAATTTCTTGATACGAATTGTAAAGAGTTTCATGAATGTTTTTCATTGCTTCCAATTTGAATTAGTATAAAAGAACTCATGAAATTCATATCAAAATTTTATTTGACTCTAAAGCCGAGCACATACGGTCAATATAATTTATTTTAATTTTATTGATCTTTTCACACACACTTTCAATGTTTTTATAAAAATATAAATGAAATTAAAATTGATCAATATATAATATCCCACAAAAGATTACAAAATTTAGCAGATTTAAAAAAAAAAACACGTTTATAGTAGAGATGAGCGATATTTTCATACCGGTGATTTAATCACAGTTATTGATAAATCACTGGTAACGGCAGTGATTAAATATTTCAAGTCGCAGTTACTCGGAATGTCGTTCTTTTAATATTTTTGTACTATTCTTTCTTGCAAACTTCATTGTTCACAGCAATACATGTTTTTTTTCAATAACAGTGACTTGCTTTCACACTCTTCAGAATAAAATGTCTCCTTCTATCATGTCTTTGTTACCGGTCGCAATTATTCTTCTTTTAAGGCCCAGTTTTTAGGAATTGGATTATCTTTAAACTTAGTTTAATGCAGTTTGTAACTGGAATACTGCTTTTAAAATGTGGTTTATTTTGTTTTATTTCAATAAAGAAATAAATTATACTCGAGAAAAAGTTTTTCCGGCAAATTTTTGTTAATAAACTTTGAAATGGCTGACAAAATTCGTTTTCGGTTTAACTAAACCAAGTTTAACTGACATCTTAAAAACTCGCCATAAATATTATTTCGTTTATTTATCAGAAAATCGCAGTCTTTTCCGTAGAAAAACCGTGATCACGATCACAGTTTAAAAGAACGATTTGCAAATCACATTCATTGAGAACAATGTTACTGAAAAATCGCCGGATCGCCCATCTCTATTACAAACCCGTGATCACGGTCACTGTTTAAAAGAACGGTGCTTTGAAAATCATGATCACTGGTAGCAGCGTTATTCAAAAATCACCGGATCGCTCATCTCTAGTTTATAGTGATTATTTTTTTTATTTTGCAATAATTTATATGCTTTTCTAATTTTATTTATTTATTTATTTTTCAACGAAACAAATTTAAAAACCTAACATTTCAATATTTGTGTGGCCAATAATAATATGAAAAAAAAACAAAAATCGAAAACATTTTGAATTTTTAAATTTAAAGGCGCGTTTACAATGATAGAGTGACTCTACTCTGCAGCACAGATTAAAATGTTAACTGTTCACAATGCAGAGTAGAGTTACTTCAAAAAATATTTGACACTTTAATACTTACATTTTGCTTCGCAAATTTCTAGGCCTTATTCCGAGTACCCAATTTTTAAAATAATTTTTTATTTTATAGTAAAATTCCCAACACAAATATTTTGTGTTGGTTTTATGTTTTTAAATATTTTTTTTTCTAATTTGTTGACAATTAGAGATGTGAACAAATTAGTGATGTGTCTTTTTATGTATATTTGTCATGTTAAACACTTAACAGAGCAATGTTACCTCTAGAGTGCAGCAAATCTGTAATCCAGAGTCAAACAAGTTTTACTCTGGAGTGGAATAAAAAGAGATAGTAAAATACAAAAATGTGTTAATATGAAAGAGAAAAAAACTAAATTTGCTACAGATTGGAGTACTCCATCATTGTAAACGCACCTTAATTGATAAACTTTCAATACAGGGTACAGACCTTCAATTCATTTGGAAACAAACAAAAATTTATCAAAAATATTGAAAATGTATGGCGCACTTAATAATATCAGAAATAGAATAGAAGATAAAAATCATTCTGAATTTTAAAATTAGTTGTACCTGAATAAACAAAAAAAAAAAAAAAAAAAAAAACGATTAACAAATTTATTGCATACATTTTTGGGAATATAGATTTCTATAATTTCTTGTTACGAATTATCAAGAATTTCACGAATATTTTTCAACGCTTTAAATTTGAATCAATATATTACTGTCGCATTTCTTCAAATACACTATGGAACATTTTTGGGATTATTGTCTGGGGGGTGAGAAATTCCAAGTCAGGGTGATGGTACTAGGTCAGTATAGTAAAACCCTTAAAGGGTTTGGCGTTCGTATGATAACATTTTTCATTATAATCAACAGTTTTGCCGGTAAAAATAAATTTGTGGAGAAAAAAAAATATTTTTTTGCCTAAAAATTAAAATTTTTTATGAAACGGATTAAAGAAATTGTAATTCTAAATTTTTCTAAATTTGTTTCATCAAAATCGGACAAGTGGTTCTCGAGTTACAACTAAGCGAAAAAACATCAAGATAAGGAAAAAATTTAAAAGGTCATAAAAAAAATGACACATACGAACGCCAAACCCTTTGAGGGTTTTACTATACTGACCTAGTACCATCACCCTGACTTGGAATTTCTCACCCCCCAGATTGGCTGTTGTACTGTGATATTCATAAAACTCTTGACAGTTCATATCAAAATTATATTGACTCTTACAATATCAGAAATAGTTTCTGGAATTAATTTATATATTTTTTACGTCCACTGCGCTTTGTATGCATTATATGTCATTACTAGCCGGCGCAGCCCGCTGCGTTGTTAGCGTGCCTTAAAGTTTAGGGGGGGGGCGCAGCAGGGTTGGAAAGTATTTTATAATATTAAAAATAGCGGGCAAAGCCCGCTGCGTTGTTAGCGTGTCTTAAAGTTTTTTTTAATTCCAGTTTATGTAAAGGTAGACCTGACAATTCAAGTAAATTCACAAATTCAGTTGGAAAATTTACTGCGTCGGTTTCTTCCACCAGTGCCTTCGTTACATGAAGTTTAAATACCGGAATATATAAGTTCCATTCCTTTTCTAAGGTTTTTTCTCTTTTAGACAATTTGTTTAACTTTTTGGAGAGCATGTTTCTATGCTACATAAGTTTCATATTCCGTGGATAGTGTTTGAACAGGTAATTCCCTCTTCCAATCCATTTGCATTGTCTATAATTTCAATTCCACTCGTTCAACGTTTATATCCATTTCATTCCACTTGTGTAGTGTTTCAATTCCACTCGTTTCCTATTTAGTTTCTTAATTTTAGTGTTTCATATACACTTGTTCTTTAAGTTTTAGGTTTCTAGCTAAAGACGCTGACGTTAAGGGGGGGGGGCAATTTTCCCCTTTTGAACCACCATTTTTACCACGTTCCTGTCCAAAGTCCTAGAAATGCCTTGTCGATAAGTTATCCCATACTCCAAGGAAAACATATTATATATTACAGGTTTCTAGCAGAAGGGTTCGGTTAGGCCATCAAGGGGGAGAATTATTCCGTTTTTACCCCTCCCGGTAGGAATTTCCAAAAATTCCGTCTAACGTCTGCGTTGGAGGAGGAACCTACTACATACATAATTTTAGGTCTCTATATCCAGCAGTTTGGCCAGGCCGTCAAGGGGGAAGTTTTTTCCTTTTTTACCCCTCCCGGTATGAATTTTCAAAAATACCATCTTAGGGGACGTCAACGTTGGAGAAGGAACCCAAATACCGAATTTAAGCTCCCTTGTTCCAGCAGTTTGGCCAGGCCGTTAAGGGGGAGACTTTTCCTGTTCTTGACCCTACCTGTAGAAATTTCCAAATATCTCATCTTAGCGGATGTCTACAATAGAGGAGTAACTTTAATACCAAATTTCAACTTCTTACCTCCAGCGGTTTGGGCAGGCCTTTAAGCGGCACATTAATCCCCATTTTTGCAATGTCCCTGTCCAAAAAGCACCTTCCCGGTCCAATAAGCCCATACTCCAAGTAACATATGTTTTACATTTCAGGTTTCTAGCCAACTTTTACTATTTGTGCCCCTCTCGGTAGGAATTTCCGAAAATCCATCGACAGGGAATTTCAGCTTCCTAGTTCCAGCAGTTTGAGCAGGCTGTCAAGGGGGACACTTTTTCTTTTTTTGTCCCTCCCGGTTGGAATTAGGCTGGAAGAGGAACCTAAGTACCGAATTTCAGCTTCCTAGTTCCAGCAGTTTGGACAGGTCGTTAAGGGGCAACTTTCCCTTTTTGAGCCCCCATTTTATAACGACCATGTCAAAAATTCGAAAAAGTATCTTTCCTCTAAGTTAGCCCTTACTCCAGGGACCCACATTTTAAGCTTCAGGTTTCTAGCCGAAGGGGTTTTTACAGGCCCCCAAGGTGAGGCTTTTCTTCTTTTTGCCCCTCCCTTTAGGAATTTACAAAAATTCCATCTTCGCGGCTATCTGCGATGGATGAGGAACATTCATACCAAATTTCAACTGCATTGCCCAAGCGGTTTGGGCAGGCCGTTAGTGGGGACATTTTTCCCTTTCAACCACCATTTTTACTATGTTCCTGTTCCAAAATAGA
The DNA here is from genome assembly GCA_949987735.1 of Leucophora obtusa. NCBI lineage: Eukaryota > Metazoa > Arthropoda > Insecta > Diptera > Anthomyiidae > Leucophora > Leucophora obtusa. The sequence continues at coordinate 306,469,370 of OX465295.1, forward strand.
AAAATTACGTTGCCGGTGAGTTAGTCCTACTCCAAGGAATACATATTTAAAATTTTAGGTTGGCCAAAAGGGATTGGACAAGCCGTCAGGAGGAGACTTTTACCTTATTTCCCCTCCCGATAGGAATTTCAAAAATTCCGTCTAAGCGGACGCCTACACAGAAGGAGGAACTCACATACCGAGTTTCCTTTTGGGATATCCTGTAGGGAATTCCAAAAATACAAACTTAGTCGATGTCTACTACAATGGAGGAACCTTTATACCAAATTTCAACTTCTTACCTCCAGTGGTTTGGGCAGGCACTTTTCCAATTTGTGAGACTGTTTATGGGGAGACTTTTCCCCTTGCCCGTTCCGGTAGGAATTTCCAAAAATCCCGTCTTAGCGCACGTCTATGCCGAATATCAAGAAACCTTGTTTTAGTGGAGATATCCGTGGCGGGGAGGAAAAAAAGTAGTTTTTTTGAACTTATATATTATTTTAAATGGTACTTTTTGGAAAAACGAAATTTTTTGGAAAAAGATACTTTGTTTTTACAAAGTACTTTATTTGTACTTTTTTTGGAAAAGGTATTTTTTTTAAAAAGGTGTTTTTTTTTGGAAAAATATATGTTTTTTGGAAAAAGGTACTTTTTTTGGAAAAGGTACTTCTTTTGGAAAAGGAAAATTTTTTTAGAAAAAGGTACTTTTTTTGGGAAAAGGTACTTTTTTTTGGAAAAGGTACTTTTTTTGAAAAAGGAATTTTTTTGAAAAAATGTATGTTTTTTGGGAAAAGGAAAATTTTTTTAGAAAAAGGTACTTTTTTTGGGAAAAGGTACTTTTTTTGGGAAAAGGTACTTTTTTTTGGAAAAGGTACTTTTTTTGAAAAAGGTATTTTTTTTGGAAAAATGTATGTTTTTTGGGAAAAGGTACTTTTTTGGAAAAGGTACTTTTTTTGGAAAAGGTAAATTTTTTAGAAAAAGGTACATTTTTTGGAAAAAGGTACTTTTTTTAAAAAAGGTACTTTTTTTGGAAAAAGGTACTTTTTTTTGGAAAAAGGTACTTTTTTTGAAAAAGGTACTTTTTTTGAAAAAGGTACTTTTTTTTGGAAAAAGGTACTTTTTTGGAAAATGTACTTTTTTGGAAAAGGGTACTTTTTTCGGGAAAAGGTACTTTTTTTGGAAAAATGTATGTTTTTTGGGAAAAGGTACTTTTTTTGGAAAAAGGTACTTTTTTTTGGAAAAGGGTACTTTTTTTGGAAAAAGGTACTTTTTTTGGAAAAAGGTACTTTTTTTTGGAAAAAGGTACTTTTTTGGAAAATGTACTTTTTTGAAAAAGGGTACTTTTTTCGGGAAAAGGTACTTTTTTGGAAAAATGTATGTTTTTTTGGAAAAGGTACTTTTTTTGGAAAAAGGTACTTTTTTTTGGAAAAGGGTACTTTTTTTGGAAAAAGGTACTTTTTTTGGAAAAAGGTACTTTTTTTTGGAAAAAGGTACTTTTTTTGGAAAAAGGTACTTTTTTGGGAAAAAGGTACTTTTTTTTGGGAAAAGGTACTTTTTTTGGGAAAAGGTACTTTTTTGGAAAAAGCTACTTTTTTTGTCCCCTTTTTGCCCCTCCCGATAAGAATTTCCAAAAATGCCGTCTCAACGGACGTCTACACCGGTCGAGGAACCTGCATACCAAATTTCAACTTCATAGCTCCAGCAGTTTGAGCAGGCCGTCAAGGGGGAGACTTTTTCCCCTTTTTACCCGTCCCTGTAAAAATTTCCAAAACTCCCGTCTTGGTGGATGTCTACGATAGTGGAGGAACCTTTATACCAAATTTCAACTTCCTACCTCCAGCGGTTTGGGCAGGCCGTCAAGGGGGGCCTTTTTCCCCTTTTTAACCCCCATTTTTACAACGTCCCTGTCCAAAATTCTAGAAAGTACTTTCCAGAAAAGTTAGCCCCTACTCCAAGGAACACATATCTTAAATTTCAGCTTTCTAGCCAAAGGGGTTTTGGCAGGCCGTCAAGGGGGACACTTTCCCCCTTTTTGCCCGTTCCGGTAGGAATTTCCAAAAATCCCGTCTTAGCGGACGTCTACCCCGAAAGAGGAACCTACATACCAAATTTAAACTTCCTAGCTTCAGCGGTTTGGGCTGGGCGATGTTGAGTCAGTCAGTCAGTCAGTCAGTCAGTCACGTTATTCTTTTATATATAGAGATATGCTGTTAAGAAAAAATAAAACTCAACAAGTTTTTTCATTTCATAGCAAACATCATTTTTAATAAAAACGCGTGAAAAGGTTAAAGTCGGGCATGCCGACTATACAATACCCTACACCAGTCTGGTTAAAAGCCAACTAATGTTTGGATCCGAAATTCGAATGGGTTAAAATGGGACTTGTGTCAAAATTTTCTATAATGTGAGTCAGCGAACCATATTTCATTAAAATATCTTAATATTTGCGACCTGCAGTTTGTAACCAAGCCAATTTTGGGGGGACCCTTATATGGGCACTAGGTCTAAACATGGACCGATGTTCACCAAAATCAATAGGCTTCGTCCTTGGGCCCAAATAGGTCTGTGTACCAAATTTCATCAAAATATCTTAATATTTGCGACCTGCAGCGTATAAACAATATAATTTTGGGGGGACCCTTATATGGGCACTAGGTCTAAACATGGACCGCTGTTCACCAAAATCAATAGGCTTCGTCCTTGGGCCGACATAAGTCGGTGTACAAAATTTCATCAAAATATCTTAATATTTGCGACCTGCAGCGTATAAACCATATAATTTTAGTAGGACCCTTATATGGGCACTAGGTCTAAACATGAACCGATGTTCACCAAAATCAACAGGCTGCGTTATTGGGCCAACATAGGTCTGTGTACCAAATTTCATCAAAATATCTTAATATTTACGAACTGCAGCGTATAAAAAATATAATTTTGGGGGGACCCTTATATGGGCACTAGGTCTAAACATGGACCGGTATGAACCAAAATCAATAGGCTTCGTCCTTGGGCTGACATAGGCCTGTGTACCAAATTTCATCAAAATATCTTAATGTTTACGACCTGCAGCGTATAAACAATATAATTTTGGTAGGACCATTATATGGGTACTAGGTCTAAACATGGACCGATGTTCAGCAAAATCAATAGGCTGCGTTATTGGGCCAACGTAGGTCTGTGTACCAAATTTCATCAAAATATCTTAATATTTACGACCTGCAGCGTATAACAATATAATTTTGGTAGGACCCTTATATGGGCACTAGGTCTAAACATGGACGGATTTTAGCCAAAATCAATACGATTCGTCCTTGGGCCGACATAAGTCGGTGTACCAAGTTTCATCAAAATATCTTAATATTTGCGACCTGTAGAGTGCGCACAAAAATGCATGGACGGACAGACAGACAGACAGACGGACGGACGGACATCGTTAAATCGAAATAAAAAAAAATTCTGAGCCGATCGGTTACTATAAGGTGGGTCTAGGACCAATATTTTTTGGTGTTACAAACATCAGCACAAACTTATAATACCCTGACCACATAGTGGTGTAGGGTATAAAAATCGCACCAAAACTCGTTATCAATCGTGTTAATTAAATTTAAGGTATTTACATCATTTTCCAGGATGAGGAATTCATTAAAAAAATTCTCATCATTAAAAGTAATTTTATTTTTTTTTAATTCAACAGTTGGCTCACTGCTGATAAGCTTCTCATTTCGGCAATCAAAGTAAGTCATGCCAAGTCAATTAAAGTAATAGCGACAAAACCGCTATGCCAACAATTCAAAAGTTTAAAACCAATAAAAAAAGTTATGGAGAAAGGTGCAAAAAGTAGGACAACCCCGTACACTTACTGAAAAAGAAGTTGGACTGCCCCGGACGCCCTAAAAAATACGACGCTGTGCGGGGAAAAGAGGACGGATGGCAACCCTAACCTTATGTAATGTTTCGGTTTGTGTCTTCCAATCGTCATTTTCTTATTGCGGACAACTGATGAGTTGGGGAGATTTCCACGAAACAATTGTATTGTCTATTATGAAAATGGTTAACGTTTTTGAAATAACAAATAAAATCCAATATGACAATGAGGGAATTCAGAGCTCGTACTATTTTAAATAGTAAATTAGCATTTATTGTAAATTAGCACTTAAACTGTGAATTCCTTCAATATTATATTAGGGTTTCTTGGTAGTATTACAACTACATAAAATTAACGACACACTTTTCAAAACGCTTCGACTAATGTTTGAAGATATAAATATGTAAAAAACTTTTGTTTAATATTACCATATTTTACAGGTTTAATAAACTTCGTATCCCTTTTTGTAAATGAAAGTGCTTGAAATATATATTTTTTATTAACTTTTTCCGGGCCGGTGGTATGAAAATTATACCACTAATTTAGATATTTTTCGTAAATTATGCACACGGACATAATTTTAATGCAATTTTAGATGTCATTTTGAGGTTGTATGTTCTAAAATAATGATATCAAGTGCGAGAAAGAAATATAAATATTATAGTCTAACAAGGGCTATAATAAATAACAGCAAATACAAAATTGCTCCGGAAAGAGTTAAAAGTTTTAATGTAAGGAGCGACTGAGCTAGAAGAACTAATTGAACAATAACTAGAAAGAGTGCTCACCAAAATTAAATATAATGCTCAATTTTATCGACGTTGTTTTTTAGGCTTGAAATATGGGTTTTCGCATTATAGGTTCTGGGCATTTTTGTCACTTTGTGCTAGTATTTTTTGTTATCTCTCATTTTACCGAACTTTAGCCAAAAGTACGCAAAACAGTTAACGAATCAAGCCAATTGCGGATACCTTGTTTTGAATGAAGCGTATTCCAGAGAGCGTTCTGCATCGACCGAAACAAATGGTAGTCGGACGTATCAAAGTCTGGAATATAAAGCTGGTGAGGCAAAACTTCGCGGGGCGTTTTTCGGCCAATGCTCGCTTCAAACGAATCAATTGTGTTTGGTATCGTCTGGTCTGATTTCAGCAGCTCATAATGGATGGTACCCTTCTGGTCCCACCAAATACAGAACAATACCATAACGCCACGGATATTCTTCGGCTTTGGCCTTGATTTGGCTGGTTGGCCGCGATTCACATAAGATTTCTTGCAATGGATCGATTTTTCATCGCCTATGATTTAATACAAAAACTACTTCTTTTTATGGTGTTCAATCAGCTTTTCGGACATGCAAAATCGTGTTTCAACGTCTCTCAGCTTCAACTCGTCTGGTACCCGATTTCCCTGCTTTCGATTAATCCTGCTGCTTGCAAATGTTTTGAAATTGCTGCTGAAGTGATTCCCAATGATTTTTCAACATCTTCTTGAGTTTGACAACAATCTTCATCGAGTAATACCTCCAATTCATCATCTTCGAACGTTTTTGGCTGACCTGGGCGGTCTTTGCCTTCCATGTCAAAATCACCACTTCTGAACCGCACAAAACATCTTTCGCACGTTTAAATCAATGGAACATATAAGCTTCGGTGAGCAATCGATGTGCTTCAGCTGCATTTTTTTCAAATTGAAGAAGTAAAACAAAATTTCCTGCAAATGTTACAAAATTCAACATTTTCGAAGCAAAACAAAAAAGCTTTGCTGTTTACACTATTTCGATCAATGACTAAGTGAGAATAAATGTCAGAGGTTGACCATCCAAAATGCCATATAAATGATTAAAGACACAAACCATGGTAAAAAATACGCCAACTGTTGTGATCCCGCATTTTTAAGTTATACACCCAATAATTTGTCTCAAATGGTTGTGTCTTTTATGATCCATTTTAGAAGGCTCATATTTTCGTTCAAAATATAAGCATTTTTTGACAAAAAATTTTAAAATTTCAAGAAGGTGTATTTTATTTGAGTAAGTTTTGAGTCATAGAATAAGAACACTCAAAAAGTATCAAAATTTTGCTGGCTGGGAAGTTGCATTCAATTTGCAGAAGTGTTTTGCAAAATAGGAAAATTGGTGTTTACAAAAAAAAAAAAAAAAATTAACAAAGTTATGAATTAATTTTCAATATGTTAATATCCACTTACAATATTTTGTCCTACAGCTATAAATCTTTTATTTTTGCTTGCTTTTTGTTAATAACACTCAAAAAGCAATAATGCTATTTCAGCGCCATTGTGTGCTAAATAGATTTCTAAAAGGCGATACAAATTTTTCTAAATAAACAACAATCTTACCATAAACAATAGGCAAAATAACAAACGAGTGGGCATTATGTTGAAACGGAAACCCAGAACGGCGTTGTTCAGTTTCTTAGCAAAATTAAGCAGAAGGAAAGGAAGAAGAAAAAAAAAATATGTCATCATCAGTAGAAGAACACACACGCTCATAGTACAGAATCCCAAAAACATAACAACGGCAACAACAACAACAACAAAAACAGAACATGCAACAGCAGTTGTTGCATAATATGTTTACAGCTACTTTAAATGCTGCCAATAAGGCTACTGAATTGTCAATACTGCAACATTGCCACATTGCTTTATAACTCAGCACGCAATGTAACATCCCAGCAAAAATGTGGAAGCAGTAAAAACGATTACTGCTTCCTTACTGCTACTTTTACCGCTTCTAAAAATGTATAGCTTCGTCAACAGCACTAATGAAAGGCCAAAGTTGATTAATTGTTTACATCGCTTTTTGCTGTGCTTTTCAAAAAGGCAAGAAATGAGCAACACATTTTTATTGCTTAAATATTTTTGCGGTTCTTTTATCAAAATTTTTTAAAATACGGAAAAAAGTTATTTTAATGAAAATAAGAGGTTTTACTAATAATAAGAGGAATTTTCTCGTCACGGAAAAATATGCAGGAATATTGTGCTTTTGAGAAGGCATCATTTTAAATAGTTGAAAAGCTTTATAATATGCACTTCCGAGAAGGCATGAATTATCAACATTTTAAAAGAAAAACAGGAGCACTAAATAAAACCGGTGAGTTAATGCCTTTTCGGATCTCGAAACAAGTGCTTTCACGCGAGCTATCTCGAACAAAAATCAGGCATGATTTCATCAATAATGCAATCGCTTCACTGCTCAACTTTCCCTGACAAAACTGCTTCCAAGCAAGCGGTAATTTCTGCTGGGATAGCAAACTATGTTTACAACCCTGAGTTGCAGCAGGCTTCTTCTGGGTAAAAGAAAACAACTGCAAAACAAAGATTTTTCAAAGATGACAATTTTTTCAAGAACAAAAAAAAACGCATTTTCATAATAATGCCAATAGCAATATAAACAATGCGGTCAATTGTTATTAGAGCCAAGAAAAAAATTTCCTTATCATCATATTCAGAGTGTATTGTTGTTGGAAATAGTTGCATATTTTGGTAAGAAGAAATTTTCTTTTATATTGTAATTCGTCTACTCATATTTTTCTTTTTGTTTTCTAATCTTCTTAATAAAATCTCATTTCTATTGCTTAGTTACTAGTACATATTGCCAAATAAAAAAAAAAGTACGTAAAAATTCAATATTACACAAATTGACCAGTTTGCTAAAAGCGAACTAAGAAATCATATAATTTGTTAAGAAAGAAAAATCAGCCTTTAAGATTTAACAATAGAAATAACAAACATCTGAAGAGGCGTGTGACGTTTGGTCATTCATTGTGGACATATTAATATACCTTGATTTTTCTTGTCTAATTTCTACATTTGGCCTTCTGCTAAGTCTTCTTCTTTATATATTAGCCCTATTAGCAGTTAAAAAATTTTAAGGGTAGATTTGTTCGTCTAAGTATATGCACGTTTATGGTTTGTTTACTAATATGTCATCCCACTATGCATGATAATCGGATTATTCAAGTGGTCAATCTGTATTTAATTTGTGGGCATTTTAGAGGATTACTAAAAAGATTTTGTAGAGATTTGTAATGCAGATGTATGGCTAAGACTTTTTTATATTTCAATTAAAGCAATACACAGGGAAAACAGATTCATTGTGACAACCGAAATTTTTTCCAACATAATGGTTTGGTTGGAGCTACCGAAATATTTGTTTGTGGCAACAGAAATTCGGTTAGTACAATAGTATTTGGGTAGAAATTGACAACCATATAATTCGGTTGCTGCAACCAAACCATTCAGAAATTCTGTTGTTGAATTAGTTTTCTCTGTGTAAATTTTGAAATAAGGCAAATCGTAATAAATAAATACAAGGAAAAGAAAGAAAAGAAGTCGGCATGCCGACTCTATGAAAACCCATGCATACACTTAAAATTATAGGTTACTAGAACACTCCATTAAATGGGTTTGAAATCAATTTATCTAATTTTTTTTTAACAAATATTTTGGTTGGTCTTCATTTAACACAATATCAAAAATTCTCAGTATTTAATTAATTTGAGCGTTAATCTTTCAAAATTCATAACAATTTTTTAAGAACCCATTTGTTAAATTTTATACACTTTATTGTAGCAGTGTAATATTTTAATGTTTTTGATGGCGCCACCAGTGTAACCGAAGTTTCAAAAATGGCCCTATTCATTTTACTCCCGATTTTTTAAAATGGCACATATCTCGAAAACTAAAAGAGTTTGATCAAAATGGGCCAATATCTCGACTAGAGATGGCCACGTGAGTGAATTTTCACTCAAAAAAATTCTTCTCACGCACAATCACTCACGATAGAAAAATACTACTCACACTCACTCACGCTCACGTGAGTAAGTTGAACTTTCAGTCACACTCACGCAAATTCACGAATCAAAAGCTTCCCAGAAAAAAATTTTCAAAAATTTTAAAAATTAAACTCTAAATTGCACCCTGTATAGGGTTTCACGTTAGTGTCATTATTTAACTACCCAGGAAAATTTTCTGTTCCAAAGAATCGGTTGTAGAATAGCTACTTTTCATTCACAACCCCTTCTACTGTCGATTCTAACACCGATTCTTTTTGTTTGAAATTGTCCCAAAAGCAACCCATTCTATAGCCCCAAAGTGGAACCGGTTGCTCTAGAATCAGGTCTGGAACTGATTCTACGTCACCCACACCTTCCATATGGGATCCCAAGAACTGGTTCCGGAACCAGTTCCGTGGAATCGGTTGCATTGGAACCAGTTGTAGAATATGTGTGGTTGGCTACCGATTTTAAAAAATTTTCCTGGGTAACTTTTGATACCAGTTTTGCGAAAAAAATTCAAAACCCTTTTTATGCCAATATAGATTATTATGAAATAAAAATATGTCTGTCTTTCAAAATAATATCTCTGTTCGCTGAACAGAAAAATTTGTTACTTTCACAAAATTTATTCCTGTTTTTTGGCTTAATATAAAATTTGTTGTTTTTTTTTTAAATTTAATACATCTAAATTTAAGTAAAAAAATTGGTGAAACTACAGTTTTATTTGTAATTATACTGATTGCAAAATTTGTTCAAATTATAAGGTCTCGGGACCCTCCACGGACATGGTCCATATCGTCTAAGGCTACGTAAAGATACTCCAAAGGAGAAAACATTTTGTCCGTTTTTCTCTATCTAGCTAAGTTTTCGAGATATGCGCCATTTTATTAAATGGAATTTTTTTTTAAATATCTAAGTGCCATTTTTGGATAGAAATAAAATTTTCACGGGGCTATTACCAAAGAGTATACATAATAAAGAGATTGGGGGACTCTCTATCACTGAGAAAGCATTTGTTCTATTATGTGCCTTGGAACAGGAACATTCTCAAACCAATATCACCTAGCAAACATGGCAATACGAAGAAGATTCTCCGAACATATCGCCAGGAAGAACACATTTATTGCCGGCAATATCAATTTCGTATTCCGGAAGTTTCCTCCGTCGGAAACAACTGTTATACTAAAACAATACTTCCAGGCAATATGAAAGATATCGCTAAATAAACTCCCGGTACAATAATAAAACGATTTAATTTTTTCATTATTAAATTTAAGCCTGAAAAACAATATCTGCATACATAACCCATTGACCAACTTATAAATTTTCTGAATTTCATCTTAGCCGATTTTTGCCGAGCAATTAATCTTAACTTTTCACGAGTTTATTTCCTATATATCTTTTGATTGTGTTTGTACAAATTTAGTTTTAATTTTTTCCAAATTGATAAAAGATTTCAAACAAATTTGCTTTATCTTCAAAATGATACAAAGGTGGTAATGCCGCAATATTATCATAAAAAGTTATGAAAAAAGATAAAATTTTTGAATTATTTTTTTCCAAATACCGCCGAATTATCTTCCAAGTGATAAAAGGAACAGAATTTCAAAGTAAATACTACTTGATTATTTTCATTCAAATGACAAATAGAAGATATGGCTTATATATCTTCTTGGAAGGTATCTTTTAAATGTTGGCAGGGTCATTATGTGCGCTCTTTGTGTGACTCAAAACATCGATTGTAACCAGGGATGGAAAATAATAATTTAGTTATAAAAATCAAGAATGGAACTATACTATGGAATTATACTATTCCAACAGTATTATAGCCCTAGATTATGAGTTTTAAACAACCCATACGTAAAAAATTGCAAAATAATATCGGAATGTGAAAAAAGGCTTCGGGGTTCAAAAAATTAATTAAAATATTTACATTCTGCAAACGATGCCAAAATTTTCTTTTTTTGCAACTAACTACTCTACTCCGTAGATTATAAATTTAAAAAATCGCACTAAAAAAATTGCAAAATAATAGAGGAACGCGAAAAAAGACTTTGTGGTAGAAAAAAATAATCAAAAAACCCAATCAGCGATTAACAGTCTGCAAATGAATACAATGACGCAAAAATTTTCGTTTTTGCAAATATTTTTTTCGCGATTTATTTTTTTTTTTTGCAAACTAAGCACCAAACTTTTGTGTATAAAATTGGTGTTATAGACCCTATATTATAAATTTAAAAAAACCACACTTAAAAAATTGCAAAATAATCGCGGAAAGCGAAAAAAGGCTTTATGGTACAAAAGATTAATTAAAAAACTTAAACAGCGATTTACATTCTGCAAACAAATATATTGATGAAAAAATTTATCCTTTTTGCAAATTTTATTTTTTCGCGATTTTTTTTTTTTTGCAACTAGCCACCAAACTTTGTTGTATGAAATGTGTATTATAGTCCCTAGATTATAAATTAAAAAGAAACGTACTTAAAAAATTGCAAAATAAAAGCGGAACGCGAAAAAAGACTTTGTGGTACACAAAATTAATTAGAAAACGTAATCAGCGATTTAGATTCTACAAACAAATATATTGATGCAAAAATTTTTCTTTTTGCAAATTTTATTTTTCGCGATTTCTTTTGCAACTAGCCCCCAAACTTTGTTGTCTGAAATGTGTATTATAGCCCCTAGATTATAAATTAAAAGAAAAAAAATGCACGTAAAGAATTGCAAAATAATAGCAGAATTTGAAAAAAGACTTTATGGTCAAAAATTTTAGCCTTAGGTTATATATTTAAAAAAACCGCTCTTAAAAAGTTGCAAAATAATGGCGGAATTCGAAAAAGGCTTTATGGTATAGAAAATGAACTAAAAGAGGTAATCAGCGATCGACATTCTGCAAACGAACATATTGTTGCAAAAATTTCGCTTTTTGCAAATGTTTTTTTTTTTTGCAATTTGTGCTAATATTTGCTAATATCTAAATATTTAATTTTAATTTTTTTTAACGAGCCAAAGAGGAAGCTATTTTTTAGATACTTACATTTTTAAATATGTAAGAGCGATCTAACATTTTTTGGTATAAGAGCCCGATTAAGTGAGCCTTTTCCATCCCTGATTAACCAGTCGGAGTTCGTTCCTGTTCCAAGCCGCATAATATTTTTTCAAATAAAAAATATTGAGAGGCCATTGCTATTACGTAGCAAGGGGTAACCGAAATTTTCGTCAAATTTGCTTTATCTCTTAGTTTTTGAGATTTTAAAAAAATCGGGAGGGAAATAAATAGCGCCATCTTTAAAACTTGGGATACATTGGTTTCGCCATCTACCGGGTAATAACAGAAACATGAAATTATATTTTAATAATAAATTGTGTAAAATTTAACGAATATGTTCTTAAAAATTAGTTATAAATAATTTTTAAAATTAATACTCAAAATTAGTTAAACTACTGAGAATTTTTAGTATTGTGTTAAATGAAGATAATACAAATCCTTGTTGAAATCTGTGTTTCAATTAAAAATTTGTTAAAAATTAGTCAAATCGATTCCAAACCCGTTTGGCAGCTTTTTCTACTGACATATTATTTTAAGTGTAGGGAAATCATTGTTGTTGGTGTTCCCATAGCACTTAACCCCACCGAAGTAAAATAATATAACAGGGCTATGAACTAAAACAGCTTCAACAAAGTTCGACAACTCTTCATCAGATGACGCGCAACAACTGTTCTAAGATTCAACATCTCGCGCAATTACAGTGTTGCCATATTTGAAGCCCTTCATCTTTCACCACCTTTCACTTCTTCTCTATCTCTTTTCCAAAGGAAGCAACACGTTAATTAATAGGAAGAATTTCCTGAGTATTGCTTCTCTTAACAAAAAAAAAAAAAAAAAAATTATGCAGTAGACAATAATTCTAGTGCTTATTATAAGTATTAGAAATGAGCACCCACTGCTGAGATTATGATGGGTCTCGCTTCAAAACCATATGTTGTGCAACAAACGAAGTAAATTATGTTTTCTATTGACATAATTGATTTTATAAAAATTGTTATTTAGCCAGAAATTTTTTGTAGATCTGAAGACCGCTTTTTAGAGGCCTTGGGCATTAGAAGGATAATTTAGAAGTATTAATGGAGCAAATGACATTGGTAAACGAAAAATTGGATATTTTTTAGATATGCCTATTAATATTTACGTGCCTATTCAAAGTTGTGACTATAATTGCAATATTATTAAAGTTAAAAACCTTGATATTCGAGAAGAAATAACTTGATTTAAAAAATAATTTCACAAGCTATAAATTCTGAAAAAATAAAATAATTTATTTGGGTTTTTATATTAATAAAACAAATCAAAATAAAAAATATATTACCAAAAAACTGATGCTTTTCGATTTTCATTACCGTTTCCCGGGAAACCCTAGACGAGTATGAAATTTTGCCATTATAAAATACAAAATATTAAAAATACTTAAAAATATAAAGTCGCCTAAAACAATTACTGAAAATATTAATAAAAAGCCCAAAACAAAAGCGTGAGTCGTTAAAATTTGGCTCACGCACACTCACTCACGAACATTTTTAATCTACTCACACTCACTCACGTTCACGTGAGTAAATTAAGGTTTTACTCACACTCACGCGTGATTCACGTGAATCACGCAAAATTCTGCTCACGTGCCTATCTCGACTACGCTTTGCTATATAATTCCATTTAAAAATCTTACCTCTATCCAAATCTTACCTCTATCCTACCCATCCCATCCCAATCATCAACGCAGCGGCTGCTCGCTTCAATCCGGCTTGAACGATCATGATCATCAGGCCAAATTTCCCAGCCGAAGCGGCAGAACTCGCAGATAAGCAGGACGAGCTTTGTTCGACCAACCCCAGCGACCCCAGGATCAGCCAACTCAACCGGGAGATCGGCAAATTGGTCAACGAGAACAAGCGGAGGAAATTGGTAGATTGCTTGAAGTCATGCAACCTCAGCACCGGAACCAACGAGCTATGGTCTACGGTCAAATTTCTCTCGAACCCATCCAAAAGGGACGACAGGATTTCGATTATAATTGCCTACAGGACGGCATCGGACCCAAAGAGGTGCGCGAGCTTTTTGTAGCTCTAGGACCCGACGGAATCTCAATGCAATTGGATATGGCGGGAGTCGACAAAGGTTTTCAACCTTTCCTTATCAATCCTATTCGTGCCCGAGGTCTGGAAATTGAGCAGGCTGTTACAGCTTCTAAAGCCAGGAAAGGATGCGAACCAGGAAACATGGTACATAACTATCTCCCTATTGTCACCGATCATGAATACACTTGAGGAATTACACCTCCCCAGCCTTACATAGCATTTCCACCTTGCCCAGCACCAGCAAGGCTTCCATAAGCAACACAGTACAGCAATAGTTTTAACCGCCATTGCCACCCAGATAACCAACGGTCTGAATCAGAGCCGCTCTTTCGAATGGACGGTTCTAGTGGCGCTCGACCTATTGAAGGCATTTGATACGGTCAGCCATACAGTGCCGGATAGAGTCTCCCAAATGGTACGAAGAAGTGGATAGTGAATTTTCTGTGTGGTCGCCAGTCGTTTGTGGAGTTCCGAAACAGATAGTCTAAGCCCCGTAGAATTAAACAAGGAATTCTCTGGGTGGAGTGCTCTCCCCGATATTGTTTAATTTCCTCGTCTCGAAACTCCCGGCATCACCAGAAGGGGTGGAATTAATTTCTTATGCCGACGACTGTACAATACTGGCGACAGCTCATGACGTTGATGGCTTATGCAGTAGGCTGAACAGTTATCTTCAAGATTTTACGAATTTCTTCACTGGTACATAGAGAAAACAGATTCATGATGACAACCGAATTTTTTGCCAACTGAATGGTTTGGTTGCAGCAATCGAATTATTTAGTTGTAGCAATCAAATGTGTTCCTGACACAACTCAGATGCATTGTTTCAACCGAAATTTTGTTGTGTAAACCATTCTGTTATCACAAACAAATAAATCAGTGGATCCAACCAGAGCATTCGGTTGGCAAAACATTCGCTTGTCACAATAAATATTTTTCTGTGTTAAGGAATATGCAGCTTTCCCCTGAAAATCCTCGGCGATTCACTTCACCAACCAGACGAAAAAAGTAAGGCTGGAACTGAATGTGGTAGTCGATGGCGTACAAATTCCGACGCTTAACCACCCCAAAATTCTTGGGGTTACATTCGATATTTTATGACATATTTTTCGCCTGGCGAAAAAAATATGTCCTAAAATGTCGCGGATTTGTCTTCTTGGCGATATTACTCCCGAAGGGGAAAACTTCCACAATACGATATTGCTATTATCGGCAATAAATGTTTTCTTCCAGCCGATATCATCGCGGTGTCTTCTTCGTATTGCTTGCTTGAATTATTATTATTATTATTGGATTTATTTTTCGAAAGACGAGTATAGTATGGCCAATTAGTACTTAAGTAATGTATGAATAAAGTTTTTTCAATGTCGGTGGTCAGCCGCAAATGTGTTAACTCACAGGGACGAAGAAATTTAAAGCACCCAAAAATAAAAGCGAATAAATTATCACATTACGCAAACAATTCACTCGTAACAGCATGATTTTATTCACGTTTTCTTTTTCAAACGCTTTCCTATATCTTATATCTTAGTTAACATACCCATATCCACCCACCCAATAAATTTTGTAGGAAAAAATAAATAGAATCTATCGGTAGATCAAAATAATTTCTAATGCAAAAGAAGACATTTTCATTGAGGGTTATTGTTATGTTGAAGCTGTTATTTTAGGTTAACGAAATCGCGATAAACAAATGTTCATAAAGTGTATGAGGGTATTTTAACTATTTCCTGAACTAAAGAAGCAGACAAGAACAAAAACGAAGACGATATTCAAAAGAAAAGATTATTTTCTTCTTTGGCATATCTTATTATTCTCCTCTGCTCTTCTTCTGTTTTTTTGGGACTAGGCTTTGTGTTCTTTATTGAATATATTGCAAAATACTATTTGCATATATTTAGCATAACGCAATTGATTGTATCGACATGGAAAATATGTTTTCAGCAAGTTCAAAGATATTTACTACGTTATATGTATGATTTTACATTATTGGTTTAATTTCAGAGAGCTTTTATGCAAACTTAAAAATATATATTAAACATTTAAGTACCTATGCATAATAATTTTAAAACCTTATGACACAATTATAAAATGAATTTTGTATGAAAAATTTGTTTTATTAGCTATTTATAAATTTAAAAAATGATTATGTATATGACCCCTAAAATATTGTTAAAAAAGAGATACTAACTCAGACACAAAAAATATTGGTATTTTGTGGTCATAGTTATATGTTAGTTAAGAATGTGTTAGCCCAAAAAAATTGTTTAAGAAATTTTATTAAAATTACTTTGCAAAGTTATGATCAGAAAATCACTTAAATTCCATTGTCATAGTTCACTTAAGAGATAGATACTTGTTATATCTTGTATCTTTTTACAGATTTTAAAAATATCAGGCATACTCACCACTTGATTTTTTGAATTTTTTTTTTATGAGGTACACTTAAAAAATTTTTTTTTACTTATACAAATCTACCTAAGCAATAATTTAAACAAGAGATCATATCACTTCTTTCTTTAATAAAGACTCCTAAAATTGGTATTTTCTCTTATTCGAAAACATGTTTTGAATCTCCCCATATATTTGAAAAAGTCTGTAAAAATTTTAGTGAAAACTACTAAAAATGACCTTGCAGAAAAAAACTACTAAAATTGGCAGATTATATTTGCTAAATATTAGTGAGAAAAGAACCTCAAAAATAGAAATGTTGAAAATACTACATTTTAGTTTTATTTAAGCTAAATTTAAGTTAATAGAAAAGAACAAATTATCCTGCTAAAAAGCAAAAGATTTTGCTGAATAATTAATATATTAAAAAATCGCAAAAAAATTTAAAATTTTAAATGTTTTTTTTTCGATTTTTTCATAATGCGAATAAACATAGCCATCTGTAACACCGTACAATAATTTCGAACTTTTTCCAAAAGTACAGGGTTCTGGCAATGGATTCTGGTAGAGAAGACAAAAAAAAATATAAGTGCATCGGCGTTTTGAAAGATCACATCGGAATTTTATTTTAGGTGGGGGGTTAAAGTTTCCCCCTTTGATGTCTTCAGAGACTCATAGTAGAATTTCATAAAAAATATTTTTACGGAACACTTTAACCCTCTAGTTCTTCAACTTACTGGGCTTTTGTGACATTTCTAAAATGGGATTAAAAAAGTCCCTTTAATTAAAGAGTAAGAGGATTAAAATGTTCCGCCAAAATATTTGTCACGAAATTCTGCTATAAGTCTTTGAAGACATCAAAGTTGAAAATTTAACTTCATTGTCAGAAATAAGTCAAAACTTGAAATGTGTTTAAGGGTTAATCTCGTACTTGGAGCTCAAATGTCAAAAAAACCTGGATTTTAGGGGAAAACCATTTTAGGTATAGGATGTGTTCTGCAAACTTATGTAAAATACCACGAAAAACATTTTTGTGGAACATTTTAATCCTCTAACTCTCAATTTACGGGCCTTTTTCGTCCCAATTTGAAAGGGGGCCAAAGAAGTCCCTTTAATTCCAGAGTTAGAGGGTTAAAATGTTCCACAAAAATGTTCATTGTAGTGTTTTACAGAAGTTCGCTAAATACATCCTATACCTAATATGGAATATTCTCATAGTTTTCTATGCCGATTCACAATAAACATTTAAAAAAGGGAGGACATTTTAACCCCCCTCCCTCCCTCCCTCTAAAATAAAATACCGATGTGATCTTAAAACGCCGACACATGTATATCTTTTTTTGCTCTCCTCTACCAGAATCCATTGTGAGAACACCGTAATTTTTTCGTGTGGTACTATGTAATCAGCAGATTACTATTTTTTAAGCAAATATTTCTGTTGATATTGGCAGGATCGGTTGCTATTTGCATTCAACTAAATTTAACTTAAATATAACAAACTTTTTTTTAGATAAAACAGCTTGCATTTGCAATTTTCAGTCTTTTGATATTTAGCAAGAGCTTTGTAGATTTATACCTACAAATTAACTCAAATATAACTTAAATTTTGTAAATTTAACATTCTTATTTTTGCTGCTCTTATCTTACTAGTATTTAGCGCAAAATCTGATAATTTTAGCAGTTTTTTTCTTCAGGGTAATTCTTAACTAATTTTTAATAGATTTTTCTGCTATTTTTACAGGTTTATTTCTATGGACGTAGTAGCAGAAATACTAGCATAGAACCATTAAGCAATAGACAAAAGAACCGGCTGTTCAAAAAGCACTGGAAAATCACTGGGACAAGAAGATTTTCGAAGTTGGAAAAACGCTGGGAAAACCAATAAATAGGTGGCCTGAAAATAGATTTTCCAAAATAAATTTAAAAAAATTTCACATATATTTCTTTTTTGGCCCCGCCGAGATTTGGACCCAGGCCATCAGAATGACAGATGGCAGCTATATCCACTGAGCTAATGAGACATATTATACTTGATGGCTAAAAATATCAATGCATGATACCTGGATAACTACCGGTTGCGCAAAAATGCTAGCAAGAAAGTTTTTTGGAACTAACATACCAACATTAGGAAACCAAACAAAAAAAAAAAAATTATTGTTCTTGGTCTTTGCAGATGTAACACCTATTTTGTTTTTCCTTGCAATTTTTATTTTAAACAAAAAATAATTCAACTAAATTTAACTTAAATATAACAAACTTTTTTTTAGATAAAACAGCTTGCATTTGCAATTTTCAGTCTTTTGATATTTAGCAAGAGCTTTGTAGATTTATACCTACAAATTAACTCAAATATAACTTAAATTTTGTAAATTTAACATTCTTATTTTTGCTGCTCTTATCTTACTAGTATTTAGCGCAAAATCTGATAATTTTAGCAGTTTTTTTCTTCAGGGTAATTCTTAACTAATTTTTAATAGATTTTTCTGCTATTTTTACAGGTTTATTTCTATGGACGTAGTAGCAGAAATACTAGCATAGAACCATTAAGCAATAGACAAAAGAACCGGCTGTTCAAAAAGCGCTGGAAAATCACTGGGACAAGAAGATTTTCGAAGTTGGAAAAACGCTGGGAAAACCAATAAATAGGTGGCCTGAAAATAGATTTTCCAAAATAAATTTAAAAAAATTTCACATATATTTCTTTTTTGGCCCCGCCGAGATTTGGACCCAGGCCATCAGAATGACAGATGGCAGCTATATCCACTGAGCTAATGAGACATATTATACTTGATGGCTAAAAATATCAATGCATGATACCTGGATAACTACCGGTTGCGCAAAAATGCTAGCAAGAAAGTTTTTTGGAACTAACATACCAACATTAGGAAACCAAACAAAAAAAAAAAATTATTGTTCTTGGTCTTTGCAGATGTAACACCTATTTTGTTTTTCCTTGCAATTTTTATTTTAAACAAAAAATAATTTATCCGGAAAAAAAATTTCGTTCTAAGAATTATTTTAGTCAGCAAACATTTTTGGTTTAACTTATCAAGAACATGTAATAGATCCGTTGGACATTTTTGAACGGAGCTTTGCTTCATTAAGAAATTTTTTAAATTGTTTTTGACTTACAGCGTAGTTTTATCGGATTTGGAAAAAAATTTGAGTACGTGATAGAAAATTTGTAAGAGAAAAGTTAAAAATTTTGTCAAAATATGATCTCAATCAATAATTTTTTTTATTTTTGGGAAATTTAGAAGAATTACTGAAATAATTTTTGTTCCTTTTTTTAAGTAAAACTAATAAAATACATAACTTTTTTTTATTGATTAATCGATTAAATATAAAATTTTACTCGGTTAAGAAAAAACTCGAATAACAATTTTGACGATTAATCGATTTAAAAAAAAGTCGATTAATTGAATCCCCTTTTCAGAATACATCAATATATCCTAAAATAAAAAACAAATATAAATAATTATAAAAGGTGAAAGCCGACTGTGAGATACCCTACACCAGGGCTACCAAAACTATGACACGTGACCAGTAAAAAATTCTACAAATAAAGTTTAAATATTTATACAAAAATTTTGGTTTTTCTTTATTGAAAAACTTTAAAAGCATTTTTTTTTAAACAAAGTGCTTCAAAACTTTTAATTAAAACCCTTTATTATTTTATTTTAATTCAGAAAAGAGTTCTCTATTGAAAAAAAAAAAAAACTATAATGAATAATGTTTTGAATTTTAGGAAGTTTTATTTCCTTAAAAAAATATAAATGCATTTAAAATTAGTGTAGTTTTTAATGTTTGAATAAAAATTAGCATGCAATTACCAAAATTTGATATTAGAGACATTTCTGCACATCTTGTTCCCATTAAAATAATACTACATACCTTTTTCGCATTCCGCCATAATTTTTATAAGCAATCTAGCTTACGTTTTACAGTTTTGTAATGCAGCGGGTGCACAAATTTTGTACTTTTTTCATGGAGTGAGTATGTACAAATACTTACATAAACGACCTTGTCAAAAAAATAATGGGTCTTGACACTCAATTATATACAGTTGACCCTAATTCTACTGCTTATTATTTAGATACTAGTAATGAGCACCCATTACTTAGATTTTCCCGCTGATTGAGATTTTTACTTAATTTTTTGTACAAAAAATCCTTTTTCGCATTCCGGCACTATTTTGCAACTTGTGAAATGCTGATTTTAAACATTCATAATCTATGAACCCATATCTTAGGTATACAAAAGTTTGGTAGTTATTTTGCAAAAAAAAATTTTTAAAAATGAAAAATTTTTCCATAAATATATATGTATGTAAAGCGCATAGTTCGGGGACATAGCCAAAAATGTGCCCAAACTATGCTGTATATTAGTCAAAAATGTCTTCATACTTTACGCTAGACCTAGGAAGAGTTTGAGGACAGTCCCGAAAACTAACTAAATGTCTCCAGACTAAACTGTAGATCAAAAAACTGTCCCGTAGAATGCGTTGTGCATACATATAATCACTAAGTGAGCTTTTAAATTAATTTCTTGTGCCATAAAGCCTTTTTCTGGCTTTATGAAATTTTTTAAGAGCATTTTTTCGAAATTCATACTCGAATGACTAAAATGTCCATATCTTATACCAAAGTATAAGATATGGACATTGTTCATCAGTACGAACTTTTATACCCAGCCCACATAGAGGTGTAGGGTATTAAAAGTGCATTCGATTTACTTTTCCGTAGCTTTTTATGCCCTACACCACTACGTATATAATATGTGTATAAGGTATATGTTTGTATTGATGTTTGTAACACTGAAAACTATTGAACTTAACTCTACCTTTTTATATCGAATCAGAATCACTTTTTGTCTGTCCGTCCGTCCGTCTGTCTGTCTGTCTGTCTGTCTGTCTGTCTGTCTGTCTGTCTGTCTGTCTATCTGCCTGTCTGTCCTTTTTGTGCGCACGCTACAGGTCGAATTTAAGTCAGCCCAAGAATGAAGCCTATTGATTTTGGTTTAAATCGGTACATCAACATTTTTTTCATCAAAATTAATAAATTTTTCACTTAATTTATGAAGAAAATTTCATTAGTTTACCAACAAAATTCTCTCTGTGTAGATAAAACAAATATCTCTCACCGTCGTTCTGTTTTTTTTAACAAGTCCATTTCAACCCATTCTAAGCATAAGTTGGCTTTTATCCAGACTGTTGTAGGTTATTATATAGTTAGCATGCCCGACTTTAACTTTTTTACTCGTTTTTATTTGGAAACAAAAAAAAAATTATCCCAATCCGAACTGTTAAAATTCATTTTCTTTTTTCCCTCTAATGACCGCCTATGAATTTTTAGACATCGCGAAAAAAGTAACACTGTGCTTGAATTTGACAGTTTTTTTTTTAAGAAGCTAGGTTGCCCACTGGTAAAGCTAATTTGAGTACGCTGATATCAATGGTGCTAGTCGGTTTTCGAAGTTAGTGCTCGTATTCGTGATTTAAAATTTCAATACTAAAGTACCATAAAACGACATGTTTTATACTTTTTGGATCATTTTTGAATTTAAATCAATCCAATTCTGTTAAATACAATTTTTCTGAATTTTTTTTCGTGGAAACATTTTTTTGCGTGTTTTTTAAGATATTTTTATTCTTAACTCTACTAAATATTTTTCTAAACCCTATTTAATATACACAAAATAACATAACATTGTACTTTTTATTTAGAAAAAAAAATTTTTCCCAAAAAAAATTCAGAAAAAAAAATTTTGCGAAAAAAATCGGGAAAAAAATTTTACGCAAAAAAAATTACAGCTTCCTTAATGTTGTACACATTTAATCAAATTTGATAAATTTATAATTCAAAATGATCCCAGAAGTATAAAAATATAAGTTTTTTGTTACCTTAGCGTCAAAATTTTTAATCGCGAATTTGAGCGCTAACTTTCAAAATTGCCTATTACCATTGAATTCAGCGTATTCGTAAAATTTTCGACTAGCACAGTGCAATTAATCGAGTAAATAGCCAGGTAACTAGTGAAACCTTTTGTGTGATAAGTGCTTAATTATTGGGAAATGTCTGTTTTTGCTCGATGGCTCCTTTTTTGTATTTGGACTGAAAATAGCAACCAAATATTTGTGGTTTTTTGTGTTTTAATACCCATTTAGGCCCAGTTTTAGGACCCTTTTATTAAATATTGTTCTAAAGATGTACTACAATCCAGAAAGTGAAAAGACAAAAGCTCGCCACGTTTTGTTTCGAATCGTAAAGGAAAATATATTTAAAAGATTTGGGAAAGTGTTTTTAAGATATGATATAGATTTGTTTACATTGATGGTATATACAGTTTAAATACTAACGTGCTATCGTTGTAAAATAGCACGAATTTTGAAGTTTAACCCATAGAAAATTGTCAAATTTACGACAAATGCTAATTTAGTATTTAATACTCGTATAGTATGAACTGTGCATTCCGTCATTGTTTTTTACTCTTGTTTATAAGACTTTTTTGTTTCCAAACATTAGTTAACATTACCAAGGTTTAACTGAGTTTGGACAATTTTTAAGTTGAGTTTCTCAATTTTAGCTGACAAATATTTATTTTCGCAGTGTATCTATAAAACAATACAATTTATTTTATTATAACTAATGCATTATTTATGTTTAAACATGAAAATGATAATTAAGTCTACTTGTCGTATCTAACAAATAATATCTTAACAAGATCTTATTGTTGTTATTTTTGCTGTTTCTGTTAAAAACTAACACACGAAATAAACCACAATGTAAAACAAAAAAATTAAAATCTAAAAAATATTTTAAAGATTTTGGTTATTGTACAAATAAAACGTGCCTTAAGACGACAATCTTTGTTAACATTAACCGAACAAATAGAAAAAAAAATTATTTAAGTAAAATCTTATATTTTTTTTGCTGTTCCCTCAAAACATTAAGATAAAAAATTGCAGTAGCCAAGTTTTTGACTACAATGTTATTTTGAATACGAATACATACTGCAGTTCATACTTTATTGTTGATTTTTCATTTTATTTTGATTGGTATCAAAAATTTGTTCAATTTAAGATACGATTTTGTTTGCTTATTTTGTTAAGAAAATCTTTATTTGCTTCATTTCTGTAAATACAGTAGCAAAAGATTGACCTTAAGGGGTCTTATTAAACATCTACAATAGTTTTTTTTTAGGTTTCACAGGTAATTCATCAGGTTGGTTAGCAAAGCAGTAGTATATAATTTCCATTAAACTGAAAATAATGCAAATGATGTCTTATTTAAAAAAATATATAGAGAAATAAAATAAATTTTCAAACAAATTTTAATTCAAAAATAGTTGTGAGGAAAATGGAGTAGAAATTTTAATTAGAATTTTAAAGCATCAGTGATTGTAAAAACATTCACATTGAAAACCTGAGTGAGGTGATAATCATAGCGATTCGGGTACTCGCTTCCATCATTCAAATCAATTTCCCAACTTTAGTCCCTTTCATGTAGTAAAAATTTATTTAGAAATGCCTAGACATGTTTTGATCTACCTCATCACAATTAGTTTTTTTTTTTACCCAGATACTTCGCAGTTCCTCATCAGTGTTTAAAATCAAAAAGCCCAGAAATTTGATGAAATATCTGCAGTAAAGCCGATGGAAAATATAACACACAATATAATTTAAGGTGGAAAGTTCCTTAAATTTAACAATAATATATTTTTTTTTATATATTTTGTCTATTATTTTAAGCATAGTCGGGAAGTATTAAGTACCTCAGTACTTCAGTACTATTAAAATACGAGTACTTGGTACTTAAAAAATAAGTATAAGTACCCAATAAACCATAAAACGATACAGTATCGTTAACGAATTCATATTAAGTATCATATTTGCTATCGTTCATGATACAAAAATATGAACTCGTAATGATATCATAATTTTTAAAAACAACGATAAATTTTCTGAAAGTCACATTTGCTTGTTCTTAATTAATCGGTAAAGATTACATATATACTTCTTTATTTCGATATCGTTAATGATATCATATTTTCATCGAATAGTGATAAAATAACGACAAAAATTTTGCAATATGACGAAAATATTATCGCATTCCCTGATATTTTCGATATCATAACGATATCGTTATTTCATGAAAAGACGATATCATTAACGAATGTGCACTTTTCTTCACAGTACCTATTACTTATGAAGCGTTAATGATATCATTCTTGGACAAACGTATCATCGAAATGATGTCGTTACGGATTCGAAACGATATCGTTTGGTTTGTTGGGTAGCTTGCATGTCCTTGATACTTAAGTACAATTAAAGATTGAAGTAACCAAAATCGAACAACTTTGTTTTTTAAATAAAAGAATACTACCTGCAATGTACCGGAAATTTGTAAAGCCATATCCCAGCAAACAAAGTAAGGAAAAAGAAGTAGTTAAAGCACTGCAACTGTTGAATAGGAAGTTGTTCTAATTTGGAGTTTTCGCCGATGAATTTAACATTGGCTTGCCATAGGAAGGAAGTTGTTCTTTTTAAAAACAATTGATGTATATTTGAACCAATAACAAGGAAGTTTTGTTATCTCAATTTCTTTAAATTTTTATTAAGAAAAATATCTAACATATTGGAAAAATATATAAAGCTGTTTTTCTTCATAAAAAAATATTAATAAACTCATAGAAAGAAATAGAGCAGTAAAAATAGGAGAAAAAGCTACTGAAAATTAATTAAAAATGAACCTAAAAAAAAATGCTGATGCTAACAGATTTTTTTTTTTATAAATACTAACTAGTAAGATAAGAAAAATAAAACTGTTAAATTTACAAAATTTTAGTTACATTTAAGTTAATTTTTAGTTAATTAAAAATAATAATCTTGAAAAAAGCTGCAGAAAATTTTGCAGCATATTAGTGGACAAAAAATAATTTTTTCGGTACCGCAATTTTTAACTGATTTTTAGTAGTTCTAACTAAAATGTTTACAGGCTTTTTCTATTATTGTAGTAATAAATATATTTAGTAAGAAGTGGATCAAAATATATTTTTTAAATCCCAATTTTTTAAATACAAACAAAATTTTAATTAATTAAAAGGTAATATTACCTTTTTGGTATTTTAATAAAAGATATTAGAAAAATTACATTTTTATAAACACAATATGATGAGAGTGCTTGGTAGCACTTAGAAATAAATTAATTGCCAACCATTGGTTCTAGGAAAGCTTTTTTCATAAGTTTTTTCTCTGATTGTTGTAATATAAATTGTGAATTTTATTTGGTATTTGTCATATTTCATCTTAAACTAAACAAAAATAACACTCATTGCAACAATCTTCAGATGAACGGTAAAATCTACGGTAACATTTTTATATTTTCATAAAGATTCATATAAATTAATAAAAAATTAAAAAAAAAATAAAATTTAAATCGTTTCAAAAACTAATTGAGTGGATGCCATTAAAAAAACAACAAAAAGTTAATAACTGTGTAAAAAAGTTGCAAAATTTTTTTCCGACCTGCCAGAATTCGATCCCACAACCCTCTGATTTCTGTGCCAGCACGTTCCCATGCAACCCCAATACAAAATATCAACTTCTTATCACCCATGAAAAAGACCTTCTGACTAGCATATATTTATTTCAGTATTTGATGTTGTTTAAAGCCCCTTCCTAAGGGAGAAATTCTTTGTAATGTAATGAAGGAAGCGATTCATTTAGAAGTCATTCCATTTCTTTTTGCTGGGATGTTTCTATAAATCGTATGGAAGCACAAAATGCCTTTTCTTCCTTCTAGCTCCGAAGCCCACCGAAGCCATTTTACACAAAACTATTTAAAATATTAAAAATCTATTTATTGACATTAGATAAAGCCTACTTAAATCATGAATCTTATTTTAATTAGTCAAGTAGTTTTTAAGATAGCCAAGATTATTGTTTATAGAGACAATCTGACAATAAAATATAAACAATAATACAATTTAATGGAAAATCACTGATGAAGCCTATCCATAGAAAAAGGCAGAATTTAACTGATATTTTATCAAATTTAAAAAATGTTAATTTTAGTTAAAAATTAGTAATAACAAATTTTTTTGTAAATATACTGAAACGAAAATTTGTTCAAATTATATTATTTCAAAAGTTTAGCCTAAGGGAGTGTTGAAGGGCGTTAACAGGGAAACGTGTCCCCTTTTCCAAAAATTCCAACTTGCAATGGAACTACTATGTGGTGTAACCTTCAGATCTTCATGGAACTTGTTTATGCTGCAGACGGCAACAAATTAATAGACATATATTTTTCAGGCGCACAATCTCACGCTAAGGGTCTAAAAGTGCCGTAAAAAATGGAACCGTCTCTTTATTGGAACTATCTACGAAACTTATGAAACTATCTATATCGAAAATTACGAAATTAAGAACTATTTGAACATACATTAAAACTATTCAAGAAAACAAATACTTTGATGCCCATATTCACTATGGCTTAGATCTAGGGGTTACCTCTGTTTTGTAATATTTTAAATTTGCGCTCAAAAAGCTATTCGCAAAAGGTCGTTTCAAAACTGATTACGAGCATTATTAAATAATAATTTGAGTCTAACGAACTATGAAGGAGCCTGTAGGGATTCTGTCCTATATGTCTGAGTATTTTTCTACTTTGTATTTTATTCAGTTTAACCCTCTAATGCCCAAGGCCGCTAAAAAGCGGTCTTTGGATCTTAAATAGTTTTTGGCTAAATAACAACGTTTTATTAAAAAAGTTATATCACACCAATACAAAGCATAATTACCTACTTTTTTGCCTTCAAACTTTTTTTGTATAAGTAAAGATTTTCAAGAGAGAATGCTGTAAAATGGAAATTTCTTAAATTTGAAACAATTACCTTTTTAAAACAGAAAAAAATATTTGAAAAATCGTCAAAAATACATTTACATTAATACATTTTAGAGGCTCCACACTTATAAAAAAAGTTAATGCAAAAGTCTGTCAAACGCATTCTGGAGCAAATGAATTGATTTTTTCTGTTATTTTTTCTTAAAATTTAGGCTTGAACTAAAATTTTCGTAAATCCCATTTAGCATAACAATTATTTGAACTAACTTTGCATCCTTATTTTCATTCTCAACTTCATTGAAAATTCTGCTGGCGCAAATACAGTTACTATTTCCTGTTATTTTAGCAGAATTTTGAACTATTTGTACGGGCTTTTTTTATGAGTGTACTTGTAAAATCAGTTAAAATTTTTGCTTCAGGACTCACAGGATAACGACAGAATACGTCTTACAAATATCTCTCTAACTCAAAAACTAGCGCACGAATTTTTTTGGAGTTAAACACGGATTATATACTTAGAGGTAGTAGTAAGAAAAACTAATTTCGTCAAATTTTATTGATTTTTTGTGCCAGGTGATCCGAAAAAGAATGCACTTCGAAACGTGCCAGTCTTGAATCTTGAAACGAAGGTGAGTTCCCAACATTAAGGGTAAAGTGGTTATTTGCTTTATGAAATTAAGGCAATACTTCCTCTCAGTTGTTGCAGTCTAAACTGCCATTAGTTTTGTTTTGAAAGCTTGCATCGCAAACTATAAGTGCCGCTGCCTTGATTATCGCTTGAGTTTCCGGCGAAGGTGGTACTGTCCTCGAGTCACGTGGTAAATAAATAATTATTAAGAATAACCTCTAGCTCCCATGAGTGAGTATTGTAGCATTTCCATCGATAGTTCCGCGGCAAAAAGGAAGTTCAATTTATTGTGACACTGAATGCAGATTCTCGGTCGAGTCCCCACCATTGCATAGAAAAGTTGGCAATTGGAGCAGTTTTATACAGAAACCTTTTGTGTTTTTTAGTCCAAGGTTCCTGTTCCAAAACTATGTGGATATATTACCCTTTCGGAGTATATTACCCTTTCGACGTCAATTTACTTCGTTGCCCAATTTACTTCTGCATAAGCAGGGTCATTTAAGGATTTCGAAACTCAGCTGGATCTCAAATCTCGATATCCTGTATTATTTTGCCATAAGCAATTCTATTGTAGCTTGGATCTTCAGCGTATATGAAGTTATACCCATCTATATATACGGAAAAAATAAAAAGTGTATAGTTATCGAAGGACTTAGGTAAAATACAACTTCAAAAGTACATTTTGTAATTTAGTAAAAAAATACATGTAGATTTACCAATTTTTGATTTTTGTCAACTTGCCTTAGTTTTTGACCTATTCCATTTTCACGCTCTTCAAAATATGTTAAGTTACCTAAATTTTTACTTTTTGTCTTAGAAAATATTATATTTCAATTAAAGGATTGTGTAACTTAGCAGAAAACTTTTGAAGTTGGATTTTACCGAAGTACTTCGGCAATTATTCACTTTTTATTTTTTGCGCGTAGATTTCTTACAGTCCATTGATAACGACGACTATAGGCCTGTGATCTCACCACACTTAGCCGGAATTAAGAAGTAGATATTTTTTTCATGTATATTTTAGAAGATTAATTAAGTCTACTATTTTATAATACGAAAATTATATGGATTGTTCGCTTTTATAAACAATTGCATGTTTGTAGATAGCCCCTATTTAATACAAGCTCTCTGCACAGATTTTCATCTGGTGAAAAGGAAACTGTAATTTTCCCATGAAGCTACAAAACTCTCCATCTGCTATAGTTTTGTACTTTCAATACTTTCAGTACAGATACCTTGTAAGCTTGATTCATATAAACTTTATTTTCGGTCATACCTATCAACGTTAAGCATTTAAAGGAAATCTACGTTTAACTGATTAAAGTTAAAAAAAATTATTAACATTTAATATTTATAATAGTTTCGGTATAATCGAGCGTATGCCAGCAAGGAAGTAAGGAAGTAACGCGAAGAAGTTATGTTAGATGAGAAAATCTATAAACGTTAAATTTTCAACATTGATAATTATCCACGTTGCGATTAAAGTCCGTAAATCTTCGTATTTTGGTCACATCGTCAGGGGAGAAAAATATGAGCTGCTCCTCCTTATACTCAAAGGATAAATCGAGGGTAGGCGTGGGATTGGACGAAAGCAGATGTCTTGGTTACGCAATATTACATCGTGGACTTGCATTCGGTCAATTGGAGAACTCGACCGCCTGGTTGCAAACAGGAAAACGTTTGCAAATATTATACAGGTTATGAATCAAAGAGAGAGAGAAGTAAACGTACATACGAAAAGCAATGTGTTAGTTTTCGTCTCAAACACGTTTTCGTATACTATGAGTTTTTTTCTAAGTTAACGGATATATGTAGTTAAATCGAAAACATAGCTATAATTGAAAATTCTAACACATTAGACTACTATTTTAATTTTAATCATGTCCCCTTCTTTTTAACATATAACTACTAAAATAAATCGCAATTCTTTGAAATCTTAAAATATAGATTTTCTTTAATATTTTTGTCTGCATAACTCAATTGAAAATTATCACCTACCACCTATCAAAAAAATTATAGTCAATTTGGTACATGATATTTTGATTAAAATCACGTACGAATTGTAATAATTTGTTTTCACGCTTATGCATACAATTACCAGAAAAATGGGTAATAAATAACGAAAACTAAAGAGAAAACTAAAAAATAACACTGAAATAAATACTATCAATATACCGCCACCAACTAAAATCTCATCTTTAATTCAAACTCCACGAATATGTTCCAACATATCATGGATAAAAGCTCATCCACCAAATACCAGAAAACAAGCAATGTATCGCGATGTAGAGAACAGCAACAACCAATAACAGCAATCAACACCTGTCGATCGCTTCCAATGATCAGACAGACACATATAACATGATATAAAGCAGCACGTTTAATATGCAACCAACAACAATAATAAAAAATAAGAATATTTAGAGAATAAGTAGAGCGATTACTATTGTAATAAACTTCCTTGCATGGAGAGTTGCGATATAATTTGATGCATCTGCATTATTGTAGGTACAAGTATGGACAATTGTATAGGTATGTAATAAAAAAGCTTGGCTGATTTTTAACTAATCCATAACATGTTAGTTAAGGTGACCAAACACAAAATGTATAAATTTATTTTTTGCACAGTAACACACATACAATATAATTATAGCCAAAACCTGGTATGTTTATGAGTTTAATGTCAAACTCCATACATAAAAAATATGATTTGTATTTATACAAGTTTTATAAGGAATTTACGAGTTTATATGAAAACCCCTAATATAATCTACAATTAAGGCCCGATTACTGAATTTCCAGTTAAAATTTAGCCGACAGTTAAATTCAAATTTTATATGAGAAACAACAACAAGTGTGTCAGTTATAGTCCCAGTTAGTAGCTAACTGAACATTCAGTAATTGGGCATAAATATGTTTTGCATAGATACTCACAGGAGCACATTTAAAAAAATTAAATAAATTGAAAAATTTTAAATAAACTATAAAAATAAATTGTTTTATTAAAGAAATAAAATGTGCTAAAATCCCAAACGTATTTTACAAATTGTGAAAAATTATCTGTGTGGAGGCATGTCCCTATCCGGATTTCATAAAATAAAATGTGCTAAAATCCCAAACGTATTTTACAAATTGTGAAAAATTATCTGTCTGGAGGCATGTCCCTATCCGGATTTCATTCTTGCCTAAGGAAATTATCAGGGGACGATGTTTATAGAATTTCTGGAAATATTTGTTAAGTTAAATTACAAACTCAATGAGAATTTCTTGTTCTCGTCTAGGAGCGTTAATAAACATTCAAAATATCAAAGAAAAAACAAAAACAACAACAAAGAATTTACCACAATTTGCTTTGTCATCTTCCAATATACTACTCAATTGTTTTGACAGATCTAGCAATGTAGTAACATCCATTCATGTATAAACACCAATAGAAAACAATGTTTTCTAACATTTAAATTTGCACAAGCACTTGCAGTTAGTATAGACTGAGAGAAACTGAGCCGGCTCATTTTCCAATCCTCAGTCGGTGGATTCCCTACGATTAGATTGTACGGAATATGAAGTCCGTTTCAAGATCATTCAATAAGTTACCTAGAAAATCCGTATTTTTTTGTAGATCATAAAAATAAATAATAATCGCTTCGTCCGGAATGGCAGGGTCGTCAAATGGCATATATTGTTGGCAAGCGAAATGAGTGATAAGGAGGGGTTCAACGAGGCCAATTTTTCTTAGATTAACTATTATTAGGTCAGAGATCATAAAAATCGTAAAATGTATGGTCCTCAAAGGGTGAGGGATCGCTTTTTTGAGTTTTTCGTTACATCTTCAGCATTTACAATCTGATCTTATACTGCTATATATCGAGATTTTTATATTGGAGCGAACAATCTTTTGCTCTAAAGGCCATTGACCTCAAGTAATCCTCAGTTTTTAACCTCCAGACCTCAGTTCCTGCCACCCTAATATACCACCTTAATATTAGAAAATTAAAGCTCTCAAAAAATTATTGAACTCTTGCTAAGGATGTATTTCGATAATTCCAGCAGAACTATTTTAATATTTTTTTTATTTTTTGTTACCGAACATAGGTGTAGCCTTTTTAAAATTTTCGTCATTTGTTCAGTACTTACTAGGGTATTCAAATTACTCGGGTTTGTCTTTGTTCAAGTAACCGAGTACCTCGATTTTGAGGTTTTTATCTCACATTGGTTAACAAAACAAAAATAATTAAAAAAAATTTTAAAATAGTTCTGATGGAATTATAGAAATACTGCCTTATCATAAGATTAACGATTTTTGCTAACATTTATTTTCGGACATTAGGGCGGTACATTAGGTTAAGTACTAGAACGGAATATTTGAGGTCAATGGACTTAGAGCATTTTTTTTAAATTGCTTTGCGAAAATAGTTTATATTTGCAGATGTACTCCGAACTTTTTTTTGTGGTACGGTCTAATGCACATGCCTGTTCTTTAGACAGCATATTTGATGTAATCTGATAAGTGTTCTCTTCGTGATCTCCCGAACGTGAAGATCAAGTGGTGTAATGCCAAGCAGCACCTCCAGTGCAGCAGAGCATCGTGCAAAATGTACGAAATTTGCAAAATTCCAAACTATATCCTCTTACCGATGATTTACTTGTCATAAGAAAAGTTTTGGTATCAATATTGCCCTATTTAGAACATATTGTTTCCACCACATTGAATTTCTGATAATATGCGAAAAATCGCGAACTTCAAAAAATATGTAAGCTTGACATTTCAATCAGAAATGTCTCCGTACAAAAGGTTCAAAAATTTGTTTTTTTTATAGAATATCCTTGAAACTAGGACATATCAGGATATGCTTGAACATGTTATATATACCGCTGCACGCGCCTCTAAAAAACCTTCCATATGATACCCATATTGAGTATGTTGTCTTCAGCTAAGATGCAAAGTTCTTACAAAAATTAGCGAAAGCCGAAAATACGTATTCTGTCTTGCTTTCGAATTATTTCAAAAATTTTTATTCTTTGTAATTTACTTGTGAAAATTGTATCATCTTTCTTTAATTTGAAAAATAATTTAAACAGAAAGTGATATTAATTTATGATCTATAGTCAAACTAAAGAACATTCATTTACCACAATAAGAGATCAACTAAACATTCCCCTCATTCAAGAAGACGTTTTTTTTTACAATGGTCCACATCGTGAGATTTCATTGCTAGACCCGAAATATTTTGGGAATCATCATAAAACAAACAAAGGTTTATTTTGAGGGGGGCAGTTTTTTTGCTTTTTTTTTGTGAGTCGGTCTAATGTACATATGAATAAAGCAGGCATTTTTCTATATAATTGAACAAGAAGTTCCCCAATATTAACCAATGCTTCCTGCTGCATCTTTGGATAGATTTCGTCAATACCCAGAGATTTATATGGTTCAAAAGTGTTTACAGCCCAATTAATAGTTTTCATCCGAATAATGATCTCAGCCTCCGGATAAGAACCAGATATGCACGACGGTCTGACAACGCTCTTAAACCGTCTCATGGTGCAACCATAATTATGCAACCATAATAATTATCATAATTTAGTTGGTCACCTTTATCATCAAATACTAAAAAGAAATTGCATTTTAAGAAGTGATATTGAAAGGCAATTAAAGTAGAATATATCTTAAGCAAAAATATCATTACATAAACCTAAATATAATATGCCGACTTTGTAATTTTTTTTGTTATAGTAAATTTACAGAAAAATTCTAATAACATCTGTATAGATGTGAAAAAATATATTCTGATTATAATGCCGTTTTAGTTATGATTCAAGTTTTAAAAGAATGTGTGTAAATTGTAAATTTAAATATACGTTTGGTTAGGTAAGTAGGCTAGTTGATAAGTTATGAATATAAATAGTAAAATGATAGCAGCCATGATAGTGCGGAAAGCTAGCAATGTCGGCTTAAAACATTTCCAAGTAAGTTTAACATTAGCCAACTTTTTGTGTAACAGTTAGCGTTACTAATGTCAACCAATTTGATGCAACATCAACTCGATACGGCAATAAGATGGTGTCACGATCATGGATTAGTCATCAACGCATCCAAGACAAAGCTAATGCATATAAAAACTCCGCATTTTCGATACGCAGATATTAAACTTAAATTTCATAACACTGAATGTCTGCACAACAATAAGTTAATGAACTTTTATTATAGTAACGATCATTGTCAAACTTTTATAGAAATCGTTAATACGTATAAATATCTTGGTGTGTATGTAGACCAAAACTTTAAGTGGCACGTGCACGTGGAAGAAGTCCGGAAAAAATTAAGAAAGGCAGCGTATATACTATATCACTTAAATTTTTGTTCCAATAAAATGGTAATGAGACAAGTATACTATTCGTTGGCCGAATCTCACATTCGTCATGGTATAACAGCCTGGGGAAGTTCAACAAGCTGCAAAAAGCTCCAACAAACACAAAATCAATTACTTAAAATTTTAAAATCACACAACCCTATCAACGAACAGCTGGAAAATCCAATAAATAGAAATTCAAACAATCAACTAACAAGTATTGCTAAAGATCAACATATACTTAATGTAAATAATATACACAACATTACACTGGCAATAGATTTTTATAACGATACCAGATTTTTACAAACAATCAACCACAACTACGGAACACGAAGAAATGAAGAAGGAAGATTCAAGATCCAAAGCTACAGAAATGAATATGGAAGGAGAGCACTGTCCGTTGTAATCCCAAAAATATTTAACAATATGCCTTATAATATTATAAGAAATAGTGAAACCAATATGAAAAGAAGAAAAATTTTAAAGAATTATTATATAAGTACGCAATGAGTACTCAGCTAATTTAATTTTTTACTTTTTTTTGTTTTCCTTTATTGAATGGCATATATATATTTGTTCCTTTTACTCCTGCAAGGAGCATACTTTGTTTAAATATTTTAGTTTGAAAGGAAGAAAAAATTTTGTAAAGTAACTATTTTGTGAAATCATATATGAATATTAATAACATTTTTTAATAATCTTTAATTACCTGTAGACAAGCCTACAAGGCTTTGCAAGTTGTTTAGGGAAAAAATGAAAATGTAATGAATATTTTTAGAGAAAATACAAAATAAATAAATGAATTCAAAAAAAAAAAAAAAAAAAAATTATATTAGAATAACATAAGCCCATAGCTTGCAACACAAACACATTTAGTTTAAAACCCCGGATAAAAAAATTTATATATGATCACTAGGGTGGACATACACTCAGATAAAAAAGTTTGTAAAAAAATTTGTAAACAGTTTTCAATCGCACTATACTATTTTTATATTGATTATTAGTACAATTTTTATTTTTAATAATCATTTTTGCTATTCTCTTATTACAAATTACTGATTTTTTTACTAATTTTCACTGCTGATTTCAGTAAAACATTTTACCAATTTTTCAAAACCGAGTGCTAAATTTAGCAGAAAAAAATAAAAATTTAAAAATTTTTTTTTTTTTTGGAATTTTTACAATTCTTGTTTACTTTATATTTGTAACTATTGATATATTCTTAGTTTAGAAATAACACCCAGAGAATTTTATTGCATCTTCAATGCATAAAACGGCAATAACTGGAGAACCGTTTGCAATTTTGATTCCAAATTTCAAGTACGATAAAGTAATTATACGCTGGTTACAACCGAAAGAAAAAAAATTTTTTTTTAGATTTTAGAGTTTTTTTTATTTTTTAGTACAATTTTTTGCTAATTTCAGCAGATTGATTTTAAATTACAGTTTACAGCAATTTACTGAAATTTAGTAGCTGCAACTAATTATTTATACTAATTTCATTATACTAAAATTATGATATTTAGTAAGTTTTTTAACTGATTTTAGCAAATCGATTTTGAATTGCGTTTTACATAAATTTTTATAAAATTTAGTAGCGGCTACTAATTTTTTATACTAATTTTACTGTAGATCAGCAGACATGTGTTGCTAAAATTAGCAAAAAATACCGCTGGCCTCAAAACAGTTAAATTTCCCCTAATACAGCAAAATTTTCAGTAGCCATTACAGACTTTTTAGTTGAGTGTACCTTATATGGACGAAAAAAAGGCGACCTGTGACCCGTCCCCGCCCTCACCCTAGGAAAATGCCTTTGGGTATAAAAATACACCATGTAAAAAATTAAGGTGATCGGATGAAGGGAACACGTGCCTCATCGGCCCTGAAATTTGAAATACGATTTACAAGGCGAAAAAATCATTTTTATGGCTTTCTTTCAAAATAGTGGCTCTTTAATAACCGTATTTTTGCAAAATGGAAATAGAATCATAATCTAGACTGAATTATATTTCCGTTAATGTAAAACATCCAAAATCGGTTAGAAACTATTTTAGTAATTGCAATTTCCTCAGACCATTGTAGGGTTAAAATGAGATAAGTTATGAAAATCGTAAAACATTAAATATTTCTTTCAAAAATTTATAATGTTATACTCTAGTTTCATTTATAAGACCCACAAATATTCATTTATAAATGTCTCTTGGCTTATGAAATTATTTATAATTTTGCAAAAATCTATTTTTGAGTTTTTTAAAATTTTGTTTATTTTAAATTAAATTTAAACGAGTAAAAAGGTTAAAGTCGGGCATGCCAACTATACAATACCCTACACCAGTCTGGTGTATTGTTTGGATCCGAAATTCAAATGGGTTAAAATGGGGCTTGTATCAAAATTTTCTATAATGTGAGTCAGCGCACCAAATTTCATTAAAATATCTTAATATTTGCGACCTGCAGTTTGTAACCAAGCCAATTTTGGGGGGACCCTTATATGGGCACTAGTTCTAAACATGGACCGATGTTCACCAAAATCAATAGGCTTCGTCCTTGGGCCAACATAGGTCTATGTACAAAATTTCATCAAAATATCTTAATATTTGCGACCTGCAGCGTATAAACAATATAATTTTGGTGGGACCCTTATATGGGCACTAGGTCTAAACATGGACCGATGTTCACCAAAATCAATAGGCTGCGTTATTGGGCCAACATAGGTCTGTGTACCAAATTTCATCAAAATATCTTAATATTTGCGACCTGCAGCGTATAAACAGTATAATTTTGGTAGGACCCTTATATGGGCACTAGGTCTAAACATGGACCGATGTTCACCAAAATCAATAGGCTACGTTACTGGGCCAATATAGGTCTGTGTACCAAATTTCATCAAAATATCTTAATATTTGCGACCTGCAGCGTATAAACAGTATAATTTTGGTAGGACCCTTATATGGGCACTAGGTCTAAACATGGACCGATGTTCACCAAAATCAATAGGCTGCGTTATTGGGCCAATATAGATCTCTGTACCAAATTTCATCAAAATACCTTAATATTTACGACCTGCAGCGTATAAAGAGTATAATTTTGGTAGGACCCTTATATGGGCACTAGGTGTAAACATGGACCGATATTCACCAAAATCAATA
The DNA here is from genome assembly GCA_949987735.1 of Leucophora obtusa. NCBI lineage: Eukaryota > Metazoa > Arthropoda > Insecta > Diptera > Anthomyiidae > Leucophora > Leucophora obtusa. The sequence goes on from OX465295.1 coordinate 306,506,505, forward strand.
GGCTACGATATTGGGCTAACGTAGGTCGGTGTACCAAATTTCGTCAAAATATCTTAATATTTACGACCTGCAGCGTATAAACAATATAATTTTGGTAGGACCCTTATATGGGAACTAGGTCTAAACATGGACCGATGTTCACCAAAATCAAACTTGTTCGTCCTTGGGCCAACATAGGTCTGCGTACCAAATTTCGTCAAAATATCTTAATATTTGCGACCTGTAGAGTGCGCACAAGATTGCATGGACAGACAGACAGACGGACGGACAGACGGACATCGTTAAATCGAAATAAAAAAAAATTCTGAGCCGATCGGTATACTATAAGGTGGGTCTACGACCAATATTTTTTGGTGTTACAAACATCAGCACAAACTTATAATACCCTGACCACATAGTGGTGTAGGGTATAAAAAGTGCTCAACGAATAGAGGTTTATTAAATACACCTTAGAAAATAATTCTACTGAAAATTACACATATCCCTCTTTTAACGTAACTGTGACGGCGTTTTAAATTTGAAAAGTTTAGAGAAAAGTGTGATTTTGGCCAATGATTTAGATAATAGTATTCATTTTTGTGTTCTTATCTAGCTGGAACAAAATCACTTCCGATTTCCTTTAATCCTGATATATGAGATTGTTTTCTGAAAATTTTGTACAACTCCGACAATGTTAACCCTTTCTTTACCTAGGTCAAAGGTGAAATATTTGAAATTTTTAGAGTTTTCCTGGAAGTATATCAAAACAATGTGTTGTTTCTTGCGGAATTTGGTAAAAGTTGTCCAAATAACTATATTAACACCAAATTTTATACATGGTAAAACAAAATTAGAAACTAACCCTTATAGGCACATGGGGTCAAAATTAACCCAAAAATTTCAAATGAAAAAAGTGTCATTTGACATGAAAATCGATATAAAAACCTATAATTAAGCATTTTCTAGAAAAAAAAAATCAAAATTAACCTGTTTGAGAGCATGGTGTCAAAATGACTCATTTTTTATGTTAAATAACGCTGGTTGGCTGAAAAATGTATTTAGAAACCATAAAAAAAATCGATATTAACGCCTTTCTTCACATTTTTTAAATAACAATTTATGGTTTCTACATAATTTTTTCAGTCAACCAGCGTTATTTAACATAAAAATGGGTCAGTTTGACACCATGTTCACAAACAGGTTAAAAACTTAGAGTGCGAAACTGAAGCTCTAGTAACTCAGTTTTATCAGCGAGATGATATGAGTCGCTTGATGCCAGGGATGAAAGACTGGGTGTCTGTACGAATCGATGGCAAGAAAGTTCCAATGCAAGAGAATAAAAAGTTGAAAAAGTTTTCTGCCTTTATTCATTGCGATTTCTTTCCAAAGCCAAAAAATAAACCAGCAGCGAAATCAACAGCTGAACCTATTAACGCCAAAAATCGAGCGGCAAAAAATAAAGGCGATAATAGGGAGGAGAAAAGGTATTTGAAAATTTTCACAACTTAAACACTTCATCAGCTACAATTAAATAAGTGTAAAAATAGTTATGATATAAAAGGATATAATATGATTAAGATTAAATTTTATTAAATTATTTATCATTTTATTTTTATTATTATTATTATTATTATTATTATTATTATTATTATTATTATTATTATCATTATTATTATTTTATATTAATTTAATTATTATTACAAATAAATAAAAAAAAAAATTGTAAAGATTTCTATAGAAAAAAGTGATTTTATTCCTGGGATTAACATATTGTGGGTATTACAGTATCAAAGGTATGTTACATACCGTCGGAAAGGTTAATTTGTCTAGTTTTTCAGCATAAATTTAATTTTTAAGATTTTAGAAATACTTACACACAAAAAGAAAAAAATTCAAAATAGTGCATATACTAAACATTGAAAAAACCTCGTCTTGAGTTAGAAATTATTTTTTTATACATATCCCACTCACATCCCACTAAGCCACCAAAACTACCTTAGAGGAAAAGACCTAAGCTTTCTTTTGAGCAAAAAAAAAACTTTCATAAAAAGTACCTATTGAAAAAAAAAAAAAATTTTATATTAAAAACAAATATTGAAAAAAAAAATGTTCTGATTTTTAAAAAACATTTTTTTCCAAAGATTGCAGAAATGGCTATGTGGTGTAACGACGTACGTAACGTAACGATTTCATTTTGATTTTATTTGTATTTACCAACACTATCATTTTTGTGTATTTTATATTTTACGTTATGCAACACAGTCAATTGTCGTGCTGGATTGTTCTCGAACAGACGTTTTTTGTAATTTAGAATAAGTTTTTTGTAAGCCCTAATAACATAAATATAAAATAAATAACTCGCTACAGCTATATAATTTGTTTGGGACAAATTTTGCTTACACCAATAGGCAATAACCCAGGTAGAAATTATGTGTGGTAACAAAAAAGAAGCACTGGCAAAGCACAAGTAGACAGCGGTTTTAGAAAAAGAAGTACTAGCAAACTACTAAATTTGGACGCTTTATCAACGCTTAAAAAGGGTGACTTCCCAGCGCTTGTTTTCCTAAAACATTATTTTGTTTTTGAAAAAGAAGCTCTCAAAAAGAGTGAATATTTTAATAATTTTTGACTCCAAAATACAATAACTATAAGAATCATCTATTTATAGAGTAAATTAAAATTTGACAGTGATGAGGGCTCATAATTTGGTGGCAGAGAAAACACTTGATTTTTGTGTTTCTTGGTGCTATTTCAACACTGGAAAGCATTAAATACCCAGTGTAGAAAATCATTACCAGATATGTGGTTATGTAACTACATACTTGGTAATGGTAACTAGTTACTTTTGTTATAACATTTCTTATTACCTTTATATGGCGATGTCGCGAAAAATAATGAGTTGTCGTTACACACCCGCATACGAAAAATCAAAAAATATATTGTTACCTATGTGCTTACCAGTACTGACAAAAATAATGAGTCTAAAAATAGATTTTCAAAAAAATAAATTATATAAAAAAAATATTTGTTATTGTATTTTTTTTAAATAAAATTTGCTGGTGCGGGAATCGAACCTGGGTCTACAGATTGCCAGTCAACAGCTTTACCATCTGAGCTATATCGACATGTAATATTTAATAGATAAAAACATAATTGACCTGCTGCACACAAGTAACCTTACTCGACAACATACAAAAAATCAAAAAATATGTTGTTACATATATCCTTACCAGTGTTTAAAAAATAGTGAGTCTAAAAATAGATTTCAAAAAATTTTCAAAAAAATCTAAAAAATTATTTTCTATTTGAAATAATGATAAAAATAAGTCATTATCAGTAACTCATTATTATATGTTTTAATATAATGCAGAATGTAAGTGGGTGTTATTACTGGTACTCCAAAAAATTATGATATGTCATTAGAGTTTCTACACTGGGTAGATAGGTTTTATCATTTGGGTGTCAGGAAGCACTTTAATTTTTTTATTTGGGCGTTGGCAAAGCATTTAATTTTTATGTTTCTGGGTGCTATTTCATGGCTTTGTAAAGCATTGGCACCACCGTGGAACGGTGTTATCATTTGGGCGATGGGAAATCACTGTTAACAAGCACTCATATCACCCATTTCGGTGCTTTGCCAGTGCTGGCCCCTTTGTATTTTTCTACCTGGGAAGTTACATGGATGAGAAAGAACACCTGTTTGGCCAAAATGTCAAATTTTGACCCCCTCTAACTCGGAAACTTTTTCACCGATCTTGTTGAAAATTTGTTTCTAAACTACAATCCAATAGGAATAACCTTGGTGCAAATTTCATCCAAATCGGAAGACATCGTTTTCAAAAGTTGTTATATAAAAGATATTTTTACTCGGGTTTTCTTTAATTTCATAATAATTTAAAGGAAAATGTAATAATTGTGATCTAAAATCGAACGAAGAACATCCATTCAATAAATTTATTTTTAAAATAATGACACCAGTAGGCGCCACTGGGTCCAAGTCCCAAAAGTAAGGAATGTACCATAAATACAAAATTAGAATATTTAAAACATTGTTGACAAATATCCACATAATTATGAAATAACCCACGCATTTATGTATATTGTATGATATCATATGATTTTGTTTCTTTTTGCCAATTGCATCATTTTACAAATTCATTTTGTTAGCCATGAGATTACAGTACGCAGATAGAACTAATATCATAAAATACAAGTGTTAACTTACTTTTCTTTGATGATTTCCATAGACTATGATACAAAAATTTGATAGTTTACTTTTGTAATAATGCTTAGCTAACTGGTTTTCTATAACAACAAATTACACCAACAAATGTTGCAATAAGTATTACAATTTAAAATTTATAACGGCAAATTTCATAAAATTATATAAAAAATTGATTTATAGAAATTGTTTTATAATGCACCAAAAGTTGACCTCACATACGCATATTTTTAAAGGCATTCGTTTTTAGTTCTATGGCGTAAAATGCATCATGCATGTATATTTTTGGCATGCTTCAACCAGTAGTTTGTAGTAGTAATAAATTTTTGACCAATATCGGATAATAAAAAAACAATTTCAAAGAAAAAAAAAATATTATTATTCACTTTTTCATATTTATGGCATATGTAAAATCTGCACATGCGTAAATTACTTTCGTTTAAGTTTTTTCATTTTTTGTAAATTGAAAATTACCTTGCCTTTATTTTTAGTAAATGCAAATTTAACTGCTGTATTTGTTAGCGATTTTATGATTATTATTACAAAAACCATAATGATGTTCATATTGTCATTACTGCTTATGTTAGTATTCATTGTCGGTAATCACTTAAGAAGCTGTTGCATTATCATAAATTGAAGTTACGGCTTATGATTAAATTTATGGTAATTTGATTTCAAAATTATATAAGCAGTTGGTCATGATCGTACACTTAGAAAATTTTTAGCGTTAAAAAAATTAATAATTTTTTAGTAAATTGTAGAGAACATTTACAATTATTAAAAATTATTTGCCCACTTGTTCTTTCAAATCTCCTGTAAATTATGAAAAACGGAAATATGTACCTCGATTTGCACAAAAAACGTTACGTAATTTTATATAATTTTGCGAAAACTAGGTAGTTTTTGCCCAGTCTTAATTCAGTATTATTAGAAAGACAATCACAATAAACAAAAAACAAAAAAGTGCAGTTTTTTACATGAAATATAATGTGCGTTCCCGTACGTTATCGCGGGTACCCGCGGGAACCAAAAACAGCCCAAACAACAACAATTTACACGCAATTTTGAGTACGGGAACGCCTTTGGGCTAGTTTGTGTAACTTCGGTAAAGTACGGGAACAGACATATAATGTACATTAAATTTGCGTGAAAACAAAGCCTTGACAATTTTCGCTTGAGACTCATTATTATGATAAACCATTTTTTTATATGGCGTAAAACAGTTTTATCACGTGAAATCGAAAAAACTTATTGTGCTTTTCATACACAATTTTTATCAATTCCAGGATAACGAATAGTTTTAATCAATTTATAAAAGCTGCAATCCCTCATTTTTGACAAATTTCGTCACAGAACTGTCTAAGAATATTCAAAAGAAAATAAAAAATTTAGTTCGGCATTTATGACTTAAGTTCACACTACATTGTTTTTATTTGGAAATTGTTAATTTTTTTCAATGTTCTTTTGTAGTATTTCAAAAACGACATTTTAAAATTTAAATCTGACTGTCGCTGGTAATTTTGAGGATCATTTAAATAGAATTTGAAAAAAAAGATTTTTATTGTTTATTGGACATTTAAGTGGTACATGCCGATCCTTCACAGCAACATCAGTAGGCAATTGTTGACGGTCCGATTCTCGGTCATGGCATACACAAAAATTCTTCGTATAGAGGTAACGTAAAAATTAAAAATATTTTTGATGCACACTCAAAAAAAAAAGTCAGTAAAGTCAGCAAAAAATGTTCCTGTGTCAGCAAATTTTTAGTCAGGAGCGTGCTTGCAAAAAAGTTGGTATTTTCAACAAAAGGTGTTTGCTGAAAATCAGCGAGCTGATTTTTACCAAAAAAATAGTAATCTCAGCAAAAGTTTTGCTAACACTTAGTCGATTTCAAATGAAAAAAATCCTTGCTAAAATCACTAAACTTTTTGCTGAATATTAGTAGACTGAAAAAAACTCAAAAAACTTGTAACGAAATTTTACTTTAGTTAATTTATTTGCTGAAAATTTAAATATAGAATATGTGCAAGTAGTTTTTCTTTTTTTTGTCATTTCCGTTTCCAGACAAGCTGCGACATCTACATCTTGTCTATCTGGTTGTCGTCCACGCTATGAATGCGGTTATCAGCACAATTTTTGTAGCAAAATAAATTAGTAAAACATTAGTTCAAAATTAGTTTAGTGCTAAAAAAATATAACTAAAATTTTTGCTGAAAACGGAATTTCAGCAAAAAAATTGCTAAAAACTAGCACACTTGATATACAAGACGTTTTACTAATTTTTCTACTAACTTATTTTTTTGAGTGCATAAACTTAACCACTGACGAGTTTTTGGCAAAAGACGAAACTGCGGAAGTTTTGCAGATTTCCTTGTGTCCGTTAAATTTTCCACTAAAAATGTTTTTTTCTTGTTGTAAATGAGCTTTGAAAAATTCTTGAATACTAATATTAATTACGATTATTCTATTCGTCTGCTACAAACAATGTAAAATTTGTCCAGCGGCAATGACACCTCTAAGCAACACATTGTATCCAAAAAATGAATGGGAATGAAGCGCATCATGTGATAATTCCTTGTGAAAAGGAGATTAAAAAGAGCAAACATTTTAATTGAAAATTAAATTGCTCGTGTATTAGATCATTCTGGGTCTTCTGATTACAATACATACACTCATAAAAAAAAGTTAGTACAAAAGTCTGTTAAACGCGTTCTAATTCAATTGAACTAATTTTTCCTGTTGTTTTCGTTTAAATCCGTTGTTTAGCTAAAGTTGTTAGTTATCAAATTTCACCACAAAAATATATTTCTGCTGTACTTGAACTAATTTTTCCTCCTGATATTTAGTTATTTTTTTATAAATGATTTTGACAATGTTATCAGCTAATATAGATAAATTTATTTGCAACTTTTTTAATATTTGTGTTTTCAAAAGAAAACGATAGGGGCGCTAGTGTATAGTGATTGATGGTGCTTGATGGCTCTTGATGGTGAAGTATGTATTGGTGAGTTTGCCGACCAATACAATTTAGAAAATTTCTGGTAAGTGTATTTTAATGTATGTGATCAGTCATCACTAATGACGCTTACCAATACAAATAAAAATAATATGCGCTTGTTTAGAAAGTTCTAGTAAATAAAATAATATGATAAGAGCATGTTTTCTTTTGTTTCTGTTAGTCAGCAAAGGAACGCAAAAGAAAACGGAGGTATACTGGACATTAACATTTCGCAGCTAAAATTGTATTTAAAAATATAAAATAATAGAGGTTTGTTTTATAATATAAACTATATTTAAAGGAATACTATTAAATATTTTATTTTTTTTTTCTTTTATTTCAGCCCTTTAACATTTTCATCTAAATTCGACCCGCAGGTAGACGAAAAAAAGGAACCAAATAATACAACTCTAGCGGAAGTTTAACATATTGGCAAGAAAATAAAAGTGCAAATAGTGTTTTTGGATTGTGTAATTTATTTGAAAATAAAATTAACAATATTTACATTAATTTGTTTTTATTCAATTAATAACAAAAAGTGATTGTAATTTTAGCAGCATGTTTTGCAGATTTCAACTAAATTTCTTCTAAATTTTTGAATGTTAACTAAATTTTTTACCTGTTTATAACCAACTAAGATTTAGCAGAAAACATATGCTGATTTCAGCTGAGTAATTTTCATTTCCATTAAACAACATTTCTTATAAATTATTGTATTTGAACTAACTTTTTTACCTAAAATTTAGGTCACCTAAATTTAGCAGACCATGATTCTCAACATCATTGAAATTTCTGCTGGCGCAAAATCAGGTACTATTTCCTGTTATTTTAGCAGAATTTTTAACTATTTGTACGGGCTTTTTTGTATGAGTGTACATGCGGCAGCTTGATAGATTCCCTTGTGTCCTTAATATTATAGCGCACGGCACTACTTGGATCACTAGGTTTGTGCTGATGCTGGTAATATTGGACAAAGACCCACCCTTTAGCGTACCAATCGACTCAGAATTAAGTTCGATTTAAAAATATCCGTCCATCTGTCCAAATATTTTTATGCGATGAAATTTGGTGCGCCTACTTACATACATATATCGATGCAGGAAGAAGGCCTAATGATTTTGTTTAAAGTCGGTGCATGGTTAGGCCTAGTGCCCTATAAAGGCCACCAAAATTGGCACGCTACAGTTCGCAAATAGGAAGACATTTTAATGAAATTTGATAAATTATTTACACGGGCCCACGGCATATTGCAAGCTACAGTTCGCAAATACAAATATATGTTAATAAAATTTGGGACACCGATTTATATCGAACGAAAGACGAAGAGCCTTGATTTTGATTAAAATCGGTCCATGTTTAGACCTAGTGCCCATATAAAGACCCCCCAAAATTGGCTTGTTCGCACGCTGCAAGTCACAAATACTAATATATTTTAATGAAATTAGGTTCGTTGACTCATATTTGCTCATATAACAAGCTCATAAATTTTTTTTAGCACCGGTCTATGTTTAGACATAGTGCCCTTATAAATGTCCCCCAAAAATGAGCATCTTCGAATGCTAAACGTCACTAACCATGGATAAAATTGGGTACATCTACTCTTATTGGATTGTTTTTACACTAGAGGTCGCAAATACGAAGTTTGGTAGGCTTACCCACATCGGCCCAAGGGCAAAGCCTATTGATTCTAGAGAGTATCAGTCCATATTTGGACCAATCGCCCATATGGATTATATATCCGATTTTATCTTAAATACCCAGTGTAGAAACGGTAATGACATGTCATTATTTTTTTGGAGTACCAGTAATGACACCCACTTACCTTCTGCATTATTTTCAAACATATAATAATGAGTTACTGATAATGACTTATTTTTATCATTATTTCAAATAGAAAATAATTTTTTAGATTTTTTTTAAAATTTTTTGAAATCTATTTTTAGACTCAATATTTTTTAAACACTGGTAAGGATATATGTAACCACATATTTTTTGATTTTTTGTATGTTGGCGAGTAAGCTTACTTGTGTGCAGCAGGTCAATTATGTTTTTATCTATTAAATATTACATGTCGATATAGCTCAGATGGTAAAGCTGTTGACTGGCAATCTGTAGACCCAGGTTCGATTCCCGCACCAGCAACTTTTATTAAAAAAAACAAAAAATACAATAAAAAATATTTTTTTTTAATATAATTTATTTTTTTGAAAATCTATTTTTAGACTCATTATTTTTGTCAGTACTGGTAAGCACATAGGTAACGATATATGTTTTGATTTTTCGTATGCTGGTGTGTAACGACAACTCATTATTTATCGCGACATCACCATATAAAGCTAATAAGAAATATAATAACAAAAGTTACTAGTTACCATTACCAAGTATGTAGTTACATAACCACATATCTGGTAATGATTTTCTACACTGGGTATATCTAAAATTAGGAAAAATCTAAATTTCGCACAGTTATGAAATTTTTTTTTATCATTTTATAGACAAATTTTGAATCAAGTCTATTTCAACACATTCGAATTTCTTATCCAAACATAAGTTGGATTTCAACCAGACTGGTGTATGGGACCATATAGTCGGCATGCCCGAATTTAAGTTTCTTACTCGTTTTATAATTTATTTTGTTCCATTTGTTATATCTGCAAGTACAAATCCGACTTTTTAAACATTGACTAATTCATGTTTAACTTCTTGGAAGTGTTAAAACCACGGATGGTAACCGAAACAATGCGGTTATGGGTAAGGGTAACACTATTTTAGATTATTTCGGTATCGGTATTTTAAGGATAAGGGTTTTTTATTTATTTCGGTAACGGTATTTTAAGGATAACGTTTTTTTGATTATTTCGGTAACGGTATTTTAAGGTTAACGGTATTTAAGTTATTTTGGTAGCGGTATTTTAAGGATAAAGGTAGTCAATTATTTCGGTGCATCCCGCAATTTTTTTTTACAAAAACCAAACGAGATTAAAAGCGGAACCAATTTACCAACTTAATGTACGAAAAATACTCAATAACGTCGTGCAATTACCAAAAGCAGAAAATCAAAAATAACGGTAACGGTATTTTATGGGTAACGATATTTCATTTATTTCGGTAACGGTATTTAAAGGGTATCGATATTTCATTTATTTCGGTATCGGTATTTTAGGGATAACGGTATTTCAGTTATTTCGGTAATGGTATTTTAAAGATAACGGTATTTTGGTTATTTCGGTAACGGTATTTTAGGGGTAACGGTAGTCAGTTGAAATGGTTTTGAATCGATAACGGTATTTTAGCGATGTTGCCTGCCAGCCCTGGTTAAAACGAAATTGTACCACAGTACAAGAGCAAAAAAAAAATAACAAGGTTCTCACAACTGATTCTGACAGAGAGGACCAAAATAATATACGTGTATCAGCGTTTTAAACCTTCCTGTGTTTTTAGGGGGTTAAAGTTTCCCACTTTTGCGAATGTTTATTGTAAATCGGCATAGGAAACCATGTGAATTAATCATTTTAGGTATAGGATGTGTAAAACACTACTGTGATAATTTTTGCGGAAAACTCCACAATTAAAGTGAATTTTTTGACCACTTTTTAAAATGGGACCAAAATGACCCGTAAGTTGAAGGGTTAGAGAATTAAAATGTTCCTAAAAAATATTTGTCATGAAATTCTACTATAAGCCTCTGAAGACATCAAGTGCCAGCTAAAACAAAAATTTAGTAAAAAATTTTTTAAATTTTTTTGGCCTTTTTTTGTTAATAGATAATAGGCCCTTTTTAATCACTGTATTTATTGTTGGATTTTACTTTGTTAAAAAATCTACATTTTATTTTTTAATTTTAAAAATTTAATATTTTTGTCAAAATCCAATACGTATTTGATCATAAAGGGTGGTCCACCCAAAACGCACGATGTTAATTGTAAATAATACAAAAAGTTTTTAGATAATTATCTTAATATATTTGATTTTGATACAAGGATCTATGGCAATTATGTTTGAAACACAATATCAGATAAAAGCTCGCCACTGCTTCGGTGGCATACCTCTATCCGATGATCCATATTTTCAATGACTCTGAGACATAATTGAGGTTCAATGTCGTTAATGTGCCGAATTATCTCATTCTTTAGTTCTTGAATTGTTCCTGGTTTATTGGCGTATACTTTCTCTTTTAAATATCCCCAAAGAAAGAAGTCCAACGGTGTCAAATCACATGATCGTGGTGGCCAATTAACATCGCCGCGACTGGAGATAATACGGCCATTGAATTTCTCGCGCAAAAGAGCCTATGTTTCGTTGGCTGTGTGGCAAGTGGCACCATCCTGTTGAAAGCACCTATCGTCCAGGTCCATATCCTCAATTTCTGGCATGCACTCAAAAAAATAAGTTAGTAGAAAAATTAGTATAACGTCTTGTATATCAAGTGTACTAGTTTTCAGCAACTTTTTTGCCGAAATTCCGTTTTCAGCAAAAATTTTAGTTATATTTTTTAGCACTAAACTAATTTTGAAGTAATGTTTTACTAATTTATTTTGCTACAAAAATTGTGCTGATAACAGCATTCATAGCGTGGACGACAACCAGATAGACTAGATGTAGATGTCGCAGCTTGTCTGGAAATGGAAATGACAAAAAAAGGAAAACAACTCTACACATATTCTATATTTAAATTTTCAGCAAATAAATTAACTAAAGTAAAATTTTGCAACAAGTTTTTTGAGTTTTTTTTTCAGTCTACTAATATTCAGCAAAAAGTTTAGTGATTTTAGCAAGGATTTTTTTCATTTGCAGTCGACTAAGTGTTAGCAAAACTTTTGCTGAAGATTACTATTTTTTGGTAAAAATCAGCTCGCTGATTTTCAGCAAACCTTTTGCTGAAATTACCAACTTTTTTGCAAGCACGCTCCTGACTAAAAATTGCTGACACAGCAACATTTTTTGCTGACTTTACTGACTTTTTTTATGAGTGTACTTGCGAATTTTTCATTGGCATTGAAATTTAATTGGCATTACTTGATCTCAACGCCAATGCCAAAAATTTCATTACCATTCAATGCCAATGAAATTTTTTTCAATTGGCATTGATTAAAACAATGGTAATGAATTGTACACGTAATGGTAATGAAATGTACATATAATTGAAAAAAAAAGCATTGTATACAAAAAATATTGTTTTATAAAAAAGGACATTAAGGCAAGAATATGTAAAATTTCTGAGCTATAAACACTATAAATATTCGCTATTTTAGCAAGCTTTATCAAGTATACTGCTGTTCACTCTTCTTTTAACACTGGTTAGTCTAAATGGATCAGCCTCTTGTAATGTAAACTTGGCAAAATAGCTAATATAAGATAAGAAACACTCGAATTTTTAATTTGTTTTTTTATCGAAACATGAAAACAAATGCTTTTTTCATTAATTATAATTGGGCATTTAGGCATTGAACAATTCCAATTGCAAAAAAATTTCATTGGCATTGATCAATTGTAATGCCAAGAAATTTCATTGGCATTGGTCAATTGTAATGCCAATTAAATCATCAATTAATTGGTCCAATCAATTAACTAGTCCCAAGTATCATTTCTGGCCACAATCTCCGTGTCCGTTATCATCTCGCGATAGCGAACACCATTTACGGTAACTGCTTGGCCGACCTCATTTTCGAAGAAGTACGGCCCGATGACGCCGCCAGTCCATAAACCGCACCAGACAGTCACTCTTTGTGGATGCTTCGGTTTTTCAGCAACCACTAGTGGATTCTCATTTGCCCAAATGCGGCGATTCTGTTTGTTAACGAATCGACTGAGGTGAAAGTGTGCCTCACGAAGTGCACGGAATGCATTTTGATTTGAACGCCCTTTTTCGTAAAAGGCTTCAACAATCTTAACGCGCTGCTCAATTGTGTAACTCTCCATGATTGAATTTGTCAAAAACTGAAACAAAGAAATGTCAAATTAAGTTGGGAAAGAACTTGCCGTTAAGGTGTGACTCACAATTGACATCGTGTGACTCACAATTAACATCGTGCATTATGGTTGGACCACCCTTTATAATGTGAAAGAAAATCATTAAATTTTTTAAAAATGTGAACACAGGAATTGAATTAAGCTAACTCCAAAATGGATTTATAAAATTAATAAATCCATTTTTGATTTAGCTTAATTTAGTTCCAGAAATTGCATATTCGCAAAATTAAATTTTTTTCTTTCATGCTATATTAGCGAATAAGTGTTATATTTGGATAAAAATATTAAATTTGGTAAATTAAAAAACAAAATGCTCATTTTTTAACAAAATAAAATAAACACAAAAATAAATCCAATGATTAAAAAAAGGCCTATTGTATCTATTTCTTTCGTAAGGTAACTTATAGTGAAATTTTATGTAAAACATTTTTCCCATACTAATCAACCCCCTAAAATCCAGGTTTGTGGAACATTTGATTGGGAATTCTGAATAAGTACAAAATTAGCCCTTAAAAACATTTGAAGTTAAGTTTTCAACTTTGATGTTTTCAGAGACTTATAGTAGAACTTCATGGCAAATATTTTTGGCGAATATTTCAACCCTGTAATTCCTCAAATTACGGTTCATTTTTGTCCATTTTAAGAAGGGCCAAAAAAATTCCTTTAACTGCAGAGTTAAAATTTTCCACAAAAATGTTCCTCGTAGTATTTTACATTATTTCATAAAATGGAAAATTCACATAGTTTCCTATACCGATTCACAATAAACATTTGCAAAAGGGGGGGGGGGGGGGAACTTTAATCCCACAAAATTATAAGATTAGAAGTAAACTTCCAAAACCCCGATAGACGTATATTTTTTTTTTTGGTACCCTCTGCCAGAAAATTTGATTTTATTTTACAGTATTATTGAGTCCTTTTTGAGCTTTTTGTCCACTCTGGAAACACATTTACTGGTCACACGTACTTCTGTTACTATTTTTTTATAAGTCCATAAGGGACTTACACTTGTCTCTATTGTTAGCTAATATACCACTCGAATTTGACTAATCGATGCGTTTTAAAATCTGATATAATTCTCAAAGACATTTTTATCAAGAAAAATCATTTTAATTGAAGGTGGAAAGAAACAGTTGTTAAGAAAAATATGTGTTAAATTTTTTAACGGTTTTTAGAATCTACGCTCGTAGAAATAAACCGTAAATATAGCAGAAAAGCTATTACGAATTAGTTAAAAATTATCTTTCAAGGAAAACCGCTGAAATTAGCAGATATTTTTTTTTTGCTAAATAAGAAGATAAGAACTGCAAATATAAAACTGTTAAATTTGCAGAATCTTTGTTATATTTGAGTTAAGTTTAGTCAACTGAAAATGAAAAATTGTGCCGTAAAATCTGCAGAAAACTTTGCTAAATATTGGAGGACTAAACATAGTAAAAAGAAACTGTCATATTTACAATTTTTTTGGTTTTTAATTTAAATTTGATTAAATGAGTCCATCTTGCTAAAAACAACAAAAATATTAGCTAAACGAGTAAAAAGGTTAAAGTCGGGCATGCCGACTATACAATACCCTACACCAGTCTGGTGTATTGTTTGGATCCGAAATTCGAATGGGTTAAAATGGGGCTTATGTCAAAATTTTCTATAATGTGAGTCAGCGCACCAAATTTCATTAAAATATCTTAATATTTGCGACCTGCAGTTTGTAACCAAGCCAATTTTGGGGGGACCCTTATATGGGCACTAGTTCTAAACATGGACCGATGTTCACCAAAATCAATAGGCTTCGTCTTTGGGCCAACATAGGTCTATGTACCAAATTTCATCAAAATAGCTTAATATTTGCGACCTGCAGCGTATAAACAGTATAATTTTGGTAGGACCCTTATATGGGCACTAGGTCTAAACATAGACCGATGTTCACCAAAATCAATAGGCTGCGTTATTGGGCCAATATAGGTCTGTGTATCAAATTTCATCAAAATATCTTAATATTTGCGACTTGCAGCGTATAAACATTATAATTTTGGTAGGACCCTTATATGGGCACTAGGTCTAAACATGGACCGATGTTCACCAAAATCAATAGGCTGCATTATTGGGCCAATATAGGTCTGTGTACCAAATTTCATCAAAATATCTTAATATTTACGACCTGCAGCATATAAACAGTATAATTTTGGTAGGACCCTTATATGGGCACTAGGTCTAAACAAGGACCGATGTTCACCAAAATCAATAGGCTGCGTTACTGGGCCAATATAGGTCCGTGTACCAAATTTCATCAAAATATCTTAATATTTACGACCTGCAGCATATAAACAGTATAATTTTGGTAGGACCCTTATATGGGCACTAGGTCTAAACATGGACCGATGTTCAAAAAAATCAAACTTGTTCGTCCTTGGGCCAACATAGGTCTGCGTACCAAATTTCATCAAAATATCTTAATAGTTGCGACCTGTAGAGTGCGCACAAGATTGCATGGACAGACAGACATACAGACGGACGGACGGACGGACAGACGGACATCGTTAAATCGAAATAATAAAAAAAATTCTGAACCGATCGGTATACTATAAGGTGGGTCTACGACCAATATTTTTTGGTGTTATAAACATCAGCACAAACTTATAATACCCTGACCACATAGTGGTGTAGCGTATAACTAGTAGTAAACTGCTAATTTCAAAAGGCTGGAATTTTAGATTTAGGTTATTTACATTGAAAAAAATAAAAAAAGAAAAACTTTGAAAATTTTATTTTTTTTGTGACTTTATAGTCACCTATTTATTTTGCTAAATTTTTTGCTGATTTTAGCAGGTTAAGTTGTTATTTTCTATTAACTAATATTTAAATCAAATATAACTAAAATTCTGTTTATTTAACAGTTTTATTTTTACTAATATTTAGCAAAAATAATTAGTCAATTTTTTGGAAAATATATTTTTATATTCAATATTTTTGCAACTCTGATTAGAATATATAAAGGGTGTGTTTTTAAGACCGATGGAACTTTAAATTGTAAAAAATAATACACAAAAAATTAAACTTTAGTCAAAAATTTTTTTTACTCCAAAAATCCATACATGGCATTAACACTTGAAAATGATTTCGGACATATGGCCACCGCTGCTTTTTTTGACGAAACGCATTCTGGACGTCCAATTTTGGGCCACTTTTAGAGCATTGCTGGCCGCATATCGCGAATAACACGAACAATATTGTCCTTCAAGGCGTCAATTATTTCTGGTTTATAAGCATAAAGCAGTGACTTCACGTGGCCCCATAGGAAATAATATAGAGGTGTCGAATCGCGCGACCTTGGAGGCCAATAGACAGGTCCATTTCTTGAAATCAACTTGTCGCCAAATTTTTATTTCAATAAGTCAATATTTGCGGTCGCCGTATCATCCATATTTTCACACAAAAAATCATTGATCGCGGTGTTGTAATGATTTTCATTGATCGTAATGCGGGCTCCGGTTTCATTTTTGAAGAAATAAGGTCCAATGATGCCACCACCGTGTAAAATGCATCAAACGGTGCATTTTTCTGGATGTAATGGAGTCTGCAAGGTCTGTTGTGGATTGGTTTCACTTCATATGCGGCAATTTTGTTTATTTAAAAATCCTTTAAGGCAAAAATGAGCCTCACCGCTGAACACGATGTTGCGATAACATATCGGATCGGCGAAAGAACTACGCACATGATGGTCTCATGGCTTTAATTCCTGCATCAGGCCAAGATCTTTGTGCAAAATTTTCCACGTAGTGGACGGAAGAGCCCCAATGCCTGCGAACGACGACGAATCTATAAACTTGGATCTTCTTTCACACTTTCGTTTACAGCGGCTATATTCTCTTGGTATGAAATCTCTCCACAGTTCGACGGATGGCTTGCTCAGATAAACGATAAAGTTAAGCGAATTGATGACTGATTTTCAAAGTAAATCTAGATAATCTTGTAGCGCTGTTTATGCGCTAACCTATTCGTGAGGATTTGCCAGAGTATACTGATATATAAATGATAAAAAGTGAGCGCAGTATGACAGTTCGTTTGACAGCTAACACTTTCGTAAGTTCTGCCAGGCTTAAAAAAATACCATTTATAACCAAATATTTTTTATATTTTGTGTGCAGCAAGTCATTTGTGTTTTTTTATTTATCAAATATAACATGTCCAAATAGCTCAGATTAAAGAGCTGTTGACTAGCTATCTGGAGTCCTAAGTTCAATTCCCAGCACGAGAATATTTTATTAATAAAAACTTAACAACGAAATCATATTTTCTTTTTAAAATTTTGGTTTTTAGAAAAGTAATTTTTATACAAATTATTTTTGTCAATACTGGTAGGTTTATATCGTCACCTAAAATGCAAAAGAGCGTAACAACACTTTTTATTTTTTTTTACAGGAGAAGCAACAAACGTTGTCAAATTAAGATATATTAGATTTAAAGGCTTAAAACACGACTGTGGACTTATTTTTATATATAAGTTTAAAATTTTGTAGGGACATATAATTTAGTCTAGTGCGTGATAATCAATCAAAAACTCAATTTTGATTTTTTGTTATTACGCCCTTTTGCATTTTAGGTGACGATATATAACCTCATATTTTTTATTTTTCGTATACTGGTGGGTAAGGTTATAAGAATAACAAATGTAACTAGTTACCATTAGCAGATATATGGTTATATAAACACATATCTGGTAATTATTTTCTGTATTGAGACCATTAATCATTTTTTTAAGGTTTATTAATTTGCATCTAAATAATTTTTATTTCCAGCCGATCTTACAAAATAAGATTTTTGATAAAACTTTATCAATTTTACAAAACAGTTTATAAGTGTTTTTTTGATCGATTTAATATCAATTATCCCAAGTTCCACATTATTTTCATGAATATAATTGTATCGATAGGTAGTATTGCAATAAAGCATTTAATTACTAGTTACATTATCGACTCATCTCATAAGACATACTTAATATTCCCTATATAAAGCTTTGTCGGCCACAAAAGATTAATAAGTGGAAATTATGTATATAAAATAAAAAACTTTCAAGTTTTACACAAGATAAGTCTATGTGACATATCGTATCGAATTACTAACATATCTTAAATACTCAATGAGTTTTTATAAAATACCACCAATAAATGAACAACGAACGATGACTTTAAAACACCATGAAGCTGTTAATGAAATTGATACAAAAAGTCAAATTAAACATGCTACTAATAAAATGAAATGCAATCTTGAAATGAATAAAAAAAACAAATAATACAAATTGCTGACATGAACACATGAATGAACCTTTTAAAATAGTTAAAATGACAATAAGGACAAAATACAACTAAACAAAATACCAGCAGACAACCAAAACATTAAAAAAAAACTGATATAATACATAAAAACAAATTCATTCAATATATCCCCCCCTCCAGCAGTAACAAACAATACCCGTCGCACTAAATGTTTTGAAACAATTTATTGAAATTGAAAATAACATGAAATAAAACAAACAACCAGTCAATACAATAAAATGAAACATAAACAGAAAAAATATAATAAAAAGGAAATCTTCTGAAAAAAAAGAAAAAAATTAACATGATGCAACATTAACATGGGCTACTAAGGTAGTTGTGAACAAAGTGGTCACCACCAACCGATCAACAAACCAAAACAACCAACTGCATTAAAATTCTGCCTCTCAACATTGGTATGTAGTGTTAAATGTTGAACGTTAAGGACAACAAGGTGTACAAATATATGAGTATTTTATAAATAAATATTGTAACTTTAAAAATTGCAGGGTTGTACAGACTGTAAGTCGAAGATGTGTAAACATTAGATCGACTCAACTTAGATGGACAGAAAGAAAGTACAAAAAAGTGGCACCCTCAAAATATACCTTGGTTTGTTTTATGATGATTCCCAAAATATTTCGGGTCTGGCAATGATATCTCATGAGCTGGAGCGTTACTAAAAATACTCTTTTTTAAATTTTTCCAAAGACTTTGCATTTTTGCTAAAGATAACATGAACAATAGGTATCATATGAAAGGTTTTTTCAAGGCGCGTCCAATGATATATAAAGCTTGTCCAAGCATGTCCAGACATGTACCATTTTAAGTGACATTCTACAAAAAAAAAAAATATTTAGTGTTTTGTAAGGAGAGATTTATGATTTAAATTGTCAAATTAACGTTAAAAATCATAACCCCTATTGTTTGGTTGCTCTAACAATTTAAATGTTTTTACGCAAGAATATTAGATTGCTTGCCATTAGTTTAAAATTGCAGAAGGTCATTTTGTATTCATTTTAAAATAAAACTTATATATTTATATAAAAACGAGTGAAATAGTTAAAGTCTGGCATGCCGGCTATGCGATACCCTACACCAGTCTGATTGGAAGCCAACATTAGAAAAACGTTAAGAAATTCTTATTCTACCTAGCCTTAGGTGATTTTAGGAGAAAATTGGAAATGTAGTTCATATGGGCTAAAGGTTCAAATATGGACCGATACTATCTAAAATCATCAGGCTTTATCCTTGGGGCCATGTGAGTTAGTTTACCAAATTTCATATTTGCGATCTGTAGCGAGCGAACAAGCTCATTTTCGGGGCTTTATATAGGCACTAGGGACCCACAGGACTCATTCTAAACCAAATCAACAGACTTTGTCCGCAGGCCCATGTGGATCACCATTTCAATGAAATATCTTTATATTTGCCTCTTGTAGAGTACGAAAAAGCCTATTTTAGCCTTTATATGGGCACTAGGTCTAACCATGGACCGATTTTAATCAAAATCAATAGCCTACGTCCCTGGGCCGATATAAAACGGTGCACCGGATTTCAAAAAAATGTCTTAATACTTGCTACCTGCAGCATGCAAACAAACCAATTTTGGGGAGAACTTTATATGTGACGCGCAAAATAGAAAGGGACCTAAAGGTAAAAACCGGTTTTGTTCAGGAGAGCCATTTTAAAGATTTAAATACGTGTATCTTTGGTGTACCATCACTGAGCGTGTTGGTATTGGTCTCATTTGAAAGCGATACATCTCATGACGTCAGGAACGTGTTGATCAAACTTGAAAACGCGCGTAGGTCGTCCCTACCTCTTGTTTTGTGTAGTTGGTTTTTACTGTTTTCTACCTAGCGCGCTGTTTCCATGAGTTTGATATCAATTTTGCTCGCGGTTTTTCGAATCCAGCTTTATTTTCTGAAATTATTAATTGTGAATTATAATAAATACTCATTTATAATTCTTTTAAATCGTGAATATCACTCTGTTAGTACGAAAATTTTTTTAGAATCGTCGACTTCACTTTCATAAAACGCGCATATCTCTGGGAGGGAACACTTTTGGGGCATGGGATCGGTATCATTCGATGCTCAGATGTTGTCCACATCAAAAAAAAAATTGATTTTTTTCCCCCGAGTAAAAATAGTTATATAGGAAATTATATAATTTAATATGGACTAATATGTTTATATATAGTCAAGTGTAACACTATATCTTTGTGGATATAATTATGTATAGCTTTGAGTTTTCCAAAAATTTCTTATATGATGTCATATATAGATCAGTATAGATATACATGTCCCCATATATATTTATATGTGCCATATCTATTTACATATGCTATGACAATTTTAATACATCGTCATATATAATTAAAAATGGCTTTATCGGAAAATATATAAAGTTTTATATAGGTCAATGTTAAATTTTTTTTCTAATTTGTTTTAGATATGTTTAAGTATAGCGCAATGTAAAAAAATTCTATGTTTTTTTGAGATATATTTATGTATGATTTCAAAATATAAAAGGCGTACTCATTACAACTCCTAAATTCCTTGTAAACCTTGTATAAATACAAGCCATATTTTTATGTATGGAATTTGACATTAAACTCATAAACATACCAGAATTATACAGTTTACGGGTAGAATACAAGTTTATATGAGAAGGCTTAAAATGCTTGGTTACAATTATGTACAACTTCTTCTAAATTTTTATTTAAATTTTTAATTCTTAACATAAGGGTGTTATTTTTCAGTACTTTTTAATAGTTTTTGTTTTGATCTTGAAGTATGAAGCGTTATATAATTATGTCTTTCTACATCAAATTAGATATAATTATATCGGGTCAAAATCCGGATAAGATTCTATATGATTCAATATATTTAGATCTTATCCGATATAATTTTATCCACCATTTTTCGGATCATAACATATCTCCAATTATATTAAATAAGATATCATTACATATAACATCATATTATTTTTTTTACCCGGGCCCTTAGGTCCCTTTCTCTATGCGCTGTCACATATGGGTACAAGCTCTAGAGTTCATACTTGGGTCGATGTAATTCAGTGTACCAAACGTCATCAGACTATCTTAATATTTGCAACCTTTAGCGGAAAATTCCAAATTTTGCGGGAACTTTATACATGTACTACTACAGGCCCAACCAATGACCGATTCTAGACAAAATAAATAGGCTGTTCATGGGTTCATGTGAAGCAGGGTATCAAATTTCATTTAAATATCTTTGCAGTTGGGACCTGTAGCTCGCGAACAAGCCAATTTTGGGGGGAACTTTATAAAGTCAATAGGCTATATTAATGAGCCCATGTGAATCCGTGAACCAAAATTAATTGAAATGTGCGTACAATATAATTTTAGGGAAACCTTTATATGGGCACTAGACCGTACCCCAAAAAAAAAAGTTCGCGGTACACCCTTGAATCTAAATTATCTTTGCAAGAAGGTTTCGAATTTTTTTTTGCCGAAGGTAGGGGTCGCCTTTTTAAATTTTTCGTTATATCTTTGTCATTTACACTCGGATCTTAAAATATGATACATCGATGGTTTTCTCTCGAGGGTCCTCCAATGTTTTTCTCTAAGGGCTATTGACCTCAAGTATCCCGTTCTAGTATAGGGTGCGGCGAAAGTAACTATATGATGGCAACAAATTGTAACTTCTTTGATTGTTATTTCAGGAATTAAACTTGGGAGAATATAAAAATTGAACGCTATACAATTGCGCAAAGAACTAAGATTGTTTTTCTATTCCTTGAAAATAATCCTTCGATAATTAATACTCAAAGTGCATTCCATTCAATATTTATTTAAAAAACAAATCATATAGTTACTTTTGCCGCATCCTATATTTACCCACCAGATCTCAGTTTTACCGTAATGTACGACCCTAATGTCAAAAAATTTAAGCTCGCAAAAAATCATTAAACTAAGGAAGTTTTTCGATAATTCCAGCAGAAATTTTTTTTAATTTTTATTTGTTGCCGAACGTAGCGGTCGCCTTTTTAAATCTTTTTTATTGGATTTTTCTTTACCTGCTGCTTGCAAAAGTTTTTAAATTGCTGCTTGAGTGACTCTCAATGATTTTCCTCTTGAGTTTGACGACTATCTTCATGGAGTAATGCCTCCAATTCATCATCTTCGAACTTTTTTGGCTGACTTAGGCGGTCTTTGCATTTCGTGGAAAAATCACCACTTCTGAACCGCACAAACCACCACTCGCACGTTAAAATCAATGCAACATATTCTGGATAAGCTTCGGTGAGTAATCGATGAACTTGAGATGCATTTTTTTCAAATTGAAGAATCAAAGCAAAACTTCCCGGTAAATGATACTTTGTTGGTACACTTATAAAAAAAAGTTAGTACAAAACTCTATTACACGCGTTCTGGCGCAAATGAACTGATTTTTTCCGTTATTTTGTCTTAAAATTTAGCATTCAACTAATATTTTTGAAAATCCCATTTAGCATAACAATTACTTTCAACCGTATTTGAACTAAATTTGCATCCTAATTTTTAGTAATTTATGTTTCTAAACTTTACAAATTTTTCAGCTAATTTAAACCGCAATTATTTCCCAAAGTTAATATTTTTGTGTCTCTGCTATCAATATCTCTATGTGATATGGCGCTATATTTTTATAATTTTTTATTGTATAATCACAAAATGGCTTATATCAGGGAAACTAAGCGAGATAGAGCAAAATAGAAAAAATTCGATACTATGAACTTGTCAATCTTTATAAGCCACCTATACTCCCAAAATATGGACCTGTCTCGGGACAGATCCGAAAAAACCAAGACTGTAAGCGATATTTTAGCAGTAATTTTCAGTTAAATTAGATAATGTTTCTGTTGTATTTAGCTCAAATTTCTTAGCTAAGTTAACTAGAATTGTGTGTGTATTTAGTAGTGTGTAAAATTTAGCTTACCTAAATTTAGCAGACCATAATTCTCAACTTCATTGAAAATTCTGTTGGCGCAACTAAAAGTACCAGAAAGTTGCACAAAAATGGAAAACAACTTGTAATGAAATTGGATCTAAAAAATTATTTTTTTTAAAGGGCCTATTTTCCCTTACAAAATAACCCTTAATTAAATAAAGGCTGAAAATAAGTTTCCTAATGAAATAACCCCCTTTATTGGAATTTGAAATTGGGCTTTGATCGTGTGTCGCAGAGCCGTTTCATCTGAAATAAAAATTTCTCTGTTCAAATCCATAATATTCGCTTTTTATAATTATGATGATAAAACAGCGCGATTTATTTAACAGAATCAAATTTTGCCAGAAGCACTTTTTTCAACTAGTTCCTTACGTACTGAAATAAAGAATGGCACCCAATAATTTAACTTTTTTTTAGCAAAATGAAATATCCACGAAAAATGGGATAACCCCCCAAAAAATGAAAAGGCAATAATATTAAAACTGTTTTAATTTTATTTCTTGGGGATTTTTCATAATGAAATAATCTCAATATTTAATGATTTAATAAACCCCCAAAAATTAAATAACCATCAAACATTTTTACGTCATTTCTTGGATTTTATTTAATTTTTCCCTTTGGGGGTTATTTCCATTACGGGGTTATCCGTAGCGCTGGTAAATATGTACATATGAGCAATTTTCCAAATTTTAAAAATTTTTAAAAAAGGACTTTTAAAAGACAATTAAATTTAAGGTGGCACGCGTGAAATTTTTACAAAAAAATTTGTCAGTTTCTGGCACGCGGCGGGAAAAGTCTTACCTCCCCTGAACTAGGTTGTCACAACGGAATTGTTTTGAGAGTGTATGATTAAAAAATTAAACAAGAGTAGAACAAAAAAGGTTCGAACAAATTTGAAACTCGTTTTCATCCCAAAGTATCAACTTAGGTCAGTACCTTTAATAACGAATTTTTTAATTTTGCCCTCTATCGCATATTGAATTTTCAACGAAATCTGAAAAAACCTGAAAATAGATTCTCCTTGTCAGTTGCCCTAAAATTGATGTGGGCCACAAGTAGGACCTTTCATTTAAAAAAGCAAAAGACAGTTTTAGCAAACCAGCACATTTATCTGAAGTGCGTGTGCCTCTTTACTTTTAATGCTACATTCTTTGAACTGTGATATCTTGTCAATGGAACCAAAAAAAAGGTGTCATTTCTTAACAGCATACGGTCATATCAACTGTAATTTTTGTAGAAAAGAAAAAAAATCCAGATCCACATGTAGGACAACTGCACTAAAAATCAAATATAACTGCAGTACAACAAGGAGTAACGACAACTACTACAACAAACTACTTGGACATACAAGACAAGAAGAGAGGGCTTAACCCAAAACATACGGCTAAGTACGTTAATCAATGTTTGTAATAAATTATCACAACAATATATAAAACAACAAAACCAACAGACATACAAACAAAAAACACACTCCAAAACTCTCAAAAAGGATCATCATCATCATACTTAGAACATTTTGTAAAGATTAAAAACAATAAAAAAAAAATTCATACAAAAACAGGGAATATAAATGACATAAAAGACTGAAAGAAAATGAATTGACCAAAGAATCTGTGGCAACAAAAGTCCAAACTACTAAACTAAAACAACAACAAGAACGAGAAAACATAAAAATGTGACTACATGCTGTGACATCATACTAACAGAACAACACCATCTCCAGCACCACTACACTCAAAATAATACGTCTGTTGGCTGGACAGAAAAATTTGTTACTTTAACAAAATTTATTCCTGTTTTTTGGCTTAAAATAAAATTAGTTGATTTTAACAAATTCTTTTGTAAGTAAAAAATTTTTAAAACTACAGTTTTATCTGTAATTATACTGAGACGTATAATTTATTCAAATTTATGGTCTCGGGACCCTGCACCCCCCCCCCCCCCCCCCCCCCGGGCCTAATCCATATAATGTGAGGGCATATAAGGCAGAGCTTCGAAAAACTTAATTCAATTTAAGCTTAATTCACCAAAAATTAAATTCAGATTTTAAAAATATTCATGTACCATTCCCTTAAACCATTCGTAAAGAATTCATTCATAAGCTTCATTCCCAAAGCTTTAATATGAATTGAATGAATTCCTAACTTGAATCATTCAAATCGCATGTTCATTCACCATTTTATTAATTGAATGAAGAAATTTTATTACCATTCACTTAGTGCAGTGTAGTTTGAAACTAACATGTAATCAAAACCAAATCAAAGTCCAAGGCCCCGCCAAGGTCCATTTTTGGATAGAGATAACCCTTTCGCTGGGGTATTGCTCGGTTAGGGGTAGTCGAAATTTTCTCTCAGTTTTCGAGACATGGGCCATTTTAAAAAATCGGGAGGGAAAGAAATAGGGCCATCTTTAAAGCTTCGGATACATTGGTAGCGCCATCTACCGGCTAATTAACGTAACATGAAAATATTATATTTTAACAATAAATTTTGTAAAATTTAACGAATGGGTTCTAAAAAATTACTTTTAAATAATTTTGAAAATTAACACTCAAAACTAGTGAAATTACTGAGGATTTTCAGTATTGTGTTAAATGAAAACAACTAAAATCTTTGCTTAAATCAGTGTTTCAACTAAAACTTTGTTAAAAATTAGTCAAATCGATTTGAAACCGGTTTCACAGATTTTTCTTCTGATGGATTATTTTAAGTGTACCACTACCACCAGTTGGTTGTTACGTTTTGTAGAAACATCGTTGTAGCAACAGAATGATACACTCTGAATTTAGTTAAATCAGCACCCTTGAAAGCAAAAACAAACAAAAACAAGCAACAAAAAATAGTTGATGATGACAACCCAGAAAACATAACCAATGAAAAAAAAAACAGAACAGACCAAGGAACAAGATAACGTTTTATGTGAATGAATATGTTTTTATTATGGATTTCTTTTTGGAGTTTTTTTTGCTTTTTCATTTCTAACCATAGATTTAAAGTTCCTTTTAGCAGTCGTCCTGTCTACATTTTGCTCTCATACTTTATTATGGTCTCCCGGTTGGAAATAGTCAGTCAGAACACTATCACAAATCTGTTTCTTGTTTATGTATGTCTCAGAAGAATTTTGCCACAAAAATTTAATTTCCGACCCATCCTTTTTCACGTAAACAATTTTTTTTTGTAAAGAATTATAACTTTTGAATTTTGTCAAATTTTGTTGCGCCGGAACTTTAATCGAAGAGTGCGAGCAACAGCAATGTTTTTTATTATTTATTTGGAATATCTGGAAACAGTTTTACGATATAAATCAAAATCTTTCACGGAACACGACTTTTTAAAAGGATTTTAATTAGGTAACAATTGCTTTCTCACTATCATGTTATCAAAAGATTACTTCTTAAACGAGTAAAAAGGTTAAAGTCGGGCATGCCGACTATATAATACCCTACACAGTCTGACTTAAAGCCAACTAATGTTTGGATCCGAAATTTGAATGCGTTAAAACGGACTTGTGTCAAAATTTTCTATAAAATCATAAAAGAAGAGAAAATCAAAATTATAGCCCATATGGGCGATAGGTCCAAATATGGACCGATCCTATCTAGAATCAATAGGCTTTTTCCTTGGGACCATGTAAGTCAGCGAACCAAATTTCATTGAAATTGAAATATCTTCGTATTTGCGACATGCAGCGTGTAACCAAGCCAATTTTGGGGGACCTTTATATGAGCACTAGGTCTAAACATGGACCGATTTTAACCAAAATCAACACGCTTTGTCTTTGGGCCGACATAGGTCTGTCTACCAAATTTCATTGAAATATCTTCGTATTTGCGACCTGCAGCGTGTAACCAAGCCAATTTTGGGGAACCTTTATATGAGCACTAGGTCTAAACATGGACCGATTTTAACCAAAATCAACAGGCTTTGTCCTTGGGCCAACGTAGGTCTGTCTACCAAATTTCATTGAAATATCTTCGTATTTGCGACCTGCAGCGTGTAAAAAAGACAATTTTGGGGGTACCCTTATATGGGCACTAGGTCTAAACATCGACGTATTTCAACCAAAATCAATAGAATCTGTTCTTGGGCCGACATATGTCTGTGTACCAAATTTCATTGAAATATCTTCGTATTTGCGACCTGCAGCGTGTAAAAAAAATATTTTGGGGGGTACCCTTATATGGGCACTTGGTCTGAACATGGACCGATTTCAAAATCAATAGGCGTCGTCCTTGGGCCGACGTAAGTCGGTGTACCAAATTTCGTCAACATATCTTAATATTTGCGACCTGTAGAGTGCGCACAAGAATGCATGGTCAGACAGACAGACGGACATCGTTAAATAGAAATAAAAAAAAAATTCTGAGCCGATCGGTATACTATAGGGTGGGTCTAGGACCAATATTTTTTAGTGCTACAAACATTAGCACAAACTTATAATACCCTCTCCACGTATTGGTGTAGGGTATAAATATACCATATTTTCCGGGTTCGGCGATATAAAATGTTTTTCTTAAAATTATTACGTCGTTGAAAAGGATTGCTCTTCCCCTCTAAAATATCTTTAAAATTTCTTAGTTTCTCAATTCCTCTCAGATAAGTCGTCTATTACAATTAATTGACTGAGGATCTCTCGATAATCTGGTGCAGTAGAGCAATTCTAAATCCAGATTTGAAGTAAGCATTGTAAAATATTTTAGGTGGTTTAACTTTAAGCATATCTGTGGTAAATATACGCATTTTTGGCGATTTTTACGAATTTTATGCCTACATATAAATTAATATACTAATTTTTAAATTTCATATAATTTTCACGCACTTTCAATGTAAAATTACACATTATTTGTACACCGACTTAACATAATGTGCATAGGTTTTTTTTTCAATTACGCACATAGAGTAAATTTATACAATTTATAGTAGGAATACAGTTGGGTAAATTAATTAGACTGTAGGGTTTTCCAAGCTTGTATGGAAGAAATTAAATTTTGAGTTATTGACCGGACTACTCCCTGGGTGTAAAACTATGTTCCCCATACAAATATCATCTGCATACAAAAACATTTTTCCATGAAGTCCTAAGTTATTTATATCATTCAGATATAACATAAACAACAGTGGACCCAGGACACTTCCTTGTGGAACTCCATAATAAACATTCTCAATTGAACTTTGGCTAGCATTAATTTGAACAAATTGCTTTCGGTTTGCTAAATAGCTTTTCAGTAAAGCTAAAGATCTGCCCCTTACTCCATAATATTGCAATTTTTCGGCCAAAATTGAGTGATCAACAAGATCAAACGCTTTGGTAAAATCGTAAAACATACCACCAACACCCGAGAAACCTTTATCCAAACTATCACATATAAAATTAACAACATTTATTACAGCCTCATCGGTCCCGCATCCCTTTCTAAACCCATATTGGTTAGGAAAAATTAATCCCTCATTCTCAAGAAATGATAAAATTTGACCATGCAGAATTTTTTCAAAAATTTTATCGATTATTGATAAAGCTGCTATAGGTCTGAACTTCTCAACCGTATTACTTTTTATTTCCTTTGGAATTGGAATAATTTTGTGCATTTTGAGAACGTCGGGATAAAGAGAACAAGTAATAACTGAATTAAAAATTTTTGATATAACTGGTACAAGTACGTCTTTACATTCATATAGACATTTTGCTGTTATTCCGTCATTGCCAGTGCTTTTGCTTACTTCCAGTTGTGTTATTAGACTATTAACTTCAAAAATATTTGTGTGTTTGAATTCTAATTGTTTTCGAGAGTATATCTGAGTTCTCAGTGCATTGCAATTATCATCAGAATTAATTTCAATTTGTTGTTTTAAGTTTAACACTGAATTTAAAAAATACTGATTAAATATTTCAGCTTTCTCAATATCGTTTTCAATGTTTTCACCAGCACTATTTTTTATTGCGATTGAGGATTTGGAGTTTCTTCCAAGAGTATTATTTAAGAATTTCCAGCATTTTCTGGGTTCCTGTTGGATTTTACATAGATTATCGTGATATTATTTTATCATTGAGCCTTTACAGGCAATTTTAATAATTTTACTAATTCTTTTTATGCTATGTTCTATATCAGCTTTATTCGTCTTTTTCTTTTTTAATTTTAAAAGTTTATTCTTATAATCGATCAGAGCTTCAAGATTCCCTTTAATCCACGGTGTTATCTGATGTTTTAAAAATTTTTTTAGCTTAGTTTCTACTGTTGAATTGCAGACAGCATTTGAAATACATTCTTGTAAGTGGGAGGTATCGTTATTAGGATTACCAGACAATTGCGAAATGTCAATGTTGCGACTGAGATGTTCCTTCACAAGTTCATAATTACAACGATGAAGCACTACTTCATGAAAATCTCGTATTTTTAAGGTTGATTTTAATCTACAGCAAATCAGGTTATGGTCCGACAAACCGCACTCAATAGAATCAATTTCCAATCTATTTTGAATGTTGCTGAATACATTATAAATTGAAGTTCCACTGCTCGGTCGAGTCACCAGTGTATGACAATTATTGCAATCATAACTGCTAAGAATATGCATCAAATCCGATGATAAAGTGTTAAGCAAAAAATCTGTATTGGTATCCCCAACAATTATACATGGGTTTTGAGCTACACGACTGAGCGAATCTTCCAAAAAATCTGAGAATTTATCAAATCTGCACTTTTGTGATCTATAGAATGATATCAGTTTAACCATTTGTCCAGATATTTTAATATTTTCAAAAGTTATTGCTATCGAATCGATAAAATCTTTACTACCACAGAAATCAACAGAATATTGCAAACTTTCTCTTATATAAACCGATGTACCACCATAACTATCAGCTCTGCAACAGTGGATGCAACTATAACCCGGAATGTTGTAAAGCTGAACCAATTTAGTTTCAAACCACGTTTCCTGAATACAAATTATATCTGGTAATCTTGAAAACCGTGTAATTATTGTTTTAAATTTATTAAATTTATATATTGAGGAAATGCTTCTAATGTTTAAAGACACTATAGATAAATAAGTATTATTTTGGGTTTTTAAATATGATTCATATGACAAAATCGAATGGAAATACTGATTAGAATTCATAATTATTATAAGTGAAATTAAATATCAAACTAGTATATAAACCAAATTTTTTTTTTTTTTTATAAAAGGGCTTTAGTTAGGCGATACAAATGATGAACGAGCCTTATTGTCACTCTCACTTTCAGCGTTATCTTGGCGTAAATATCCTCTTTTTCGATTATTAGTTGCATCTAACAGCAGGTCATCAACATCTTCGAAATCCCTTATAAACTTTGGTTTAGATAACTCACTTTTTTAACATAAATTCTCCCAGACATTGCGTAAACTCTGCTATAGCCTACAGTTTTTAAGCTTCTCGCATGATTTAAAAGTAAAAGTGATTCTTTGCTTAAGAAATCGTTGATAAAAATTGACTTCTTCTCCTCCTTTAGCTTGGGCTTTGCTGACATCACAAATTGCTTAGTTTTTTTGTTAACAAATTTCACAACCATTGAACGTTTCTTTAAACCTTTCTTATTAGAACTTATCCTTGGCTTCAAAAAATAGGCATCATCAATATCACTAGCTTGTAAATTAACATCGACATCTTTCATTAAATTAACAACGGTTTCAACCGCATTAGAACCATCTTCGACTTCTAAACCATTTATAATACAATCGTTTTTTACTCTAATGTCATTTAAAAGTTTTACCGAACTTTTTAATTCTTTAATTTCATATTTCAAATTTTTGTTTTCTTTTTGTATAGCCTCTAACTTTTTTTGTTGTCAGCTATACCTTTTAGAATATCATCAAATTGCGTTGAGATGAATTGCATTGTTTCTTGCAAAGCATCAAGTTGATTAAGTTTGTTCAGTTGTGTTTTGATTATGCTTAGTTCATGTTTTATGTTTCCACCACTTTCGTCACAAAAATGGAAATTGTACTCTTCTCTTTCGTTTTGTAACAGGTATTCGTACTGACGTTTATCAAGTTTAGTACACAAAGCATGAAACATTTTCTCACATTTATCGCACTGAATATAATCTTCTTCCTCCACTAGCAAATTACATTGGCCACAAGAAATAGCTTTTTAATTTTTAATACTGCGGCGGCCAATTGGTGCCATTCTTTATCGATTTCGTGTAACTTGCAGATTGTTTTATTAAAATGAAGTTTTTTATATGGATTTAATCCACTCCAAATTATTTATTTAATTTATTAAAAATATTTCTATTAAAGCACTTAAATTTCGACGTTTGCACGACAGGGTTGCCAACTTGATTAAATATCTTTTGATATAATCATATAAAAATATATGTTTCACAATACTCGACAAGTTATAATTGTATAAAATCATAAATGATTGTATAAAAATCATATATGAATATATAAAAATTTTTTTTACTAGGGTACCCACTGTACGGCCTTCAAACTTTTTTTTTGAAAAAGGAACGGTTTTCAAGCCAGAAGCATGTAAAGTGAAAATTTAGTAAATTTGGAAAAATTAACTTTTTAAAAAAGAAAAAAAATATTTGAAAAATCGTCAAAATACATTTACGACCTAGCGTACATTATCGATAATAACAAAACTAGTTTAGAGTCTCTAATTGTGAAATCAGTTAAAAATTTTTCTCCAGGACTCACAGGATAACCACAGGATACGTCTCACGAATATCTCTCTAATTCAAAAACTAGCCAACAGATTTAAAATGAAAATTAAACACAGTATATAATTTGAGGTAGTAGTAAGCAAAACTAATTTCGTCAAAATCTATTGATGTTTAGTGCCAAATTCGAAATCAAAAAACGAAAATTGCCATAACTTCTGAAATAACAGCAATTGATCAACAATTTTCGGTACGTAATTTTATTTTACTGATCATGATATTCGGACTCAGCACCCTCTAAACTATAAAAGCCAACTGCAATTTCACGTTTGTCTCATGGGCGAAAAATCGTACTTTTTAGCCATTGTTCTTTTAACATTTGTTCCATAGTAGATTTTCAACGCCAAATATATAGTTTAAATATTATCGCAATCAAAAAATAGACCATTAGAGTTTTAAGTATTGCGATTTTTATATCATGTATATTTAAAAAAATTTTGAAAAAAATCGTTCTGACTATAAACTGGCCCTTAATTTGTAAGCCCCGTATGTTCTTCAGTTTTTTCAAAATTATTTTTCAAACTTCACTTAAAAAAATATTTTTCACTTGTGTGGCGAGACTATTTGGGTATCATTCATAGCAAAAAGAAACCTTTCTAGGTTGAGTATTTCTGAATTGCTTAAGTATTTATAAAAAAAATGTTTCTAAACCACGGTTCACAGGAGAGTTGGGCTAAATGGCCTCAAATAATGTAAAAAAATTTATAAACTTTTTTGTATAATTTCATATGGTTTTGAATAATTTTTGATATACAGCTTGTAATTTTTTGTTTTATTGGTGGCAAAACTGTTTGATATACAGTTTTATAAGTTAAAAACACACTTTAAACTGGAAGTAAATATTTGCAAATGTGTTCAGTTTAAAAAAATATATTATATATCTGCTTACCTCTTCTTTTTTGTATTGCTCACTTTATGTATTCGTTTACTTTCATTTCCCCGAACTTTATCAAAAATTTCCTGAAACAAACAGATTGTCATTTCAAATGTTTCTACAGGGTATATTCTTTATTCTCTGGACACTTTTTTTGGATTTAAAACAAAAGGATCCCAGCGAGTTACAAATCAAAATACATTTGCTAACTCTAACGACAGCAAACAAAACTTAACATCAAGGAGTATTTCGTTTTCTCTTGTTATCAGCTTTAAACCCCAAACAAATGCCACGTTGTTTGTTGTATGGCATTCATGTTGCAAACACAACTAGAAATAAAACAAAAGAAATTGTAATAGTAACAGTGTATAAATTGTTCTCAGTTGGGTTGTATCACGTATTATATCATCAATTTTTATTTTATTCGTCTTTTCGAATGTTGTTATCGAATTTTATATGGCAATTTTATTTTGATTAGATTGTCATAATTCTCACTTTGAATTTTTTAGGAAATTGTCTAACTTAAATTATTATTAGATGTTACAATCCTTTAATAATTCTATTAATATATGACTTAAGAAATTCTCATTTTTATTTTAGGTAAAAAGAAATAAAAAATAAAAGCTTATTTGCTACTGCGCATAGAATTTTAAAAAAACTCAATTTTCAATTCCGAAAAATATTGATGATTTGGTTCCCAAATCACATTTCATGGCACCGGGAAAAAAATTGAATTCAATAAAAATTCTATTTTCAAAATATAACTGATTTTTCTAAGCTCTGACTGCAGCCTACTTAATTTATTTTAATCTTTTTAGATTTGTTAAATATTTGTCCCTTAAAATCGATTTTAATATAAACTTAAGAATATTAGGGGTTTTCATATACAATCGTAAATTCCTTGTAAACCTTGTATAAATACAAACCATATTTTTATGTATGGAGTTTGACATTAAACTCATAATTAAGCTTGTTCGTTTACTTACTACAAGTTACTACATTTACTACAGCTGGAAAAATTCAATACAAAAATTAAGCAAAACTTTCCAATTGTAGTAAAAGTAGTAAGAAATTCGAGTAAACGGACACATTGAATATACCAGGTTTACACCGTTTACGAGTAGAATACGTATTTATATGAAAACACCTATTATTTCAAGCTGTAAAAAGCTTAATTAAGTTCAAAATTCTTAAAAAATATTCTTATCAATTTGTTTGTGTTCACACTTTACAACAAACCTTAACTTACATTTTCATAAAAGGACATTTGTTTTAAGAAAGATATATATATTAACTACACGTATATATAAAATTACTCGCACTTTTACCTACCACCCAAGTCAGTATAATGCATAATAATTGTCTTCAACATTGAAAAACATTGTAAGGATATCCTGGTAACTTTTGGCTTGTTAGTTTCCGTTACTAAGGACAACCACATAGATAGATTATTTAAGCTGAGTACATATATATAAAAAACAAAAAATAATAAACTTATGCTAGTAAAAGATGATTAATAACCAAAAGAAAAAACAAACCAAAAAAGTTATGCACTAATAAATATGTATGTAAGTATATACAGACAAAAAATGAACTGTTAAAAAAAAGAAAACTTCCTGATAAATTTTTAGAATTTTTTTGTCTTATTTTTACCCACGAAAACCACAGAAAATAAGACAAATGAACTTGGTGCGTGGTCTGTTTTACACTTAATTTAAGCTGAGTGTGCATCATTTCCTTCTTTTTTTATTCCTTAACAAATTTTCACTTTTTTTGTGGATGTCAGAGACGTGCAGGAAAGCTTAAAACAGGGGAATGATAAAAGCGATATTTGGATATAAAAATTGTATGTTAAAATTAATAGATATTTTTAATAATAAAAACCACATAAATAGGCAAGTCTCTTTTTGGGTCTTCACAGCTTTTTTTATTACACCATATAACAGCCTAAGAACGCTTTCTATAAATCGCTGTTTTTGTATTCTTGGTCGATACCCCATTTATGTAACTCTTTACTTATTTCTCAGGATATGCGCTTAAAAATCATAAAGTTTGTTTAAACAAAATAAATTACAATTTCCTTTGAGTGTTATCATAACGATCGCTGTTCAAGGACCTTTTACTGGACATGAAAAAAAATTTTGAAATTATCGTTTTTTAGTTTAATCCTTGCAAATGTCATATTTGCTAACTGAATTTGTCTTTTTCTTCTCACATGTAAACTACACCCTGGAATAAACAAAAGTTGGTATCAAACAGTGTTGCCACTAGGGTTTGGGATTTCCCGGACTTTTTTATTTCCCGGGAAACGGGAATAAAAAATTTAATTCCCGGGAATTTTTGAACAAAATTGTTAATGAAAACCACCTAGATAAGTAATTTTTGTTTAAAAAAAAAACTATTTCAGTACAAATGCAGTCTGTGTAGTGAGAATTCAAAGTAAAAAATATCAGAATGTTGAACATTTGATTTCACATAAATTACTCGCAGCACTGCCAAATGAATTGCATGATTCCAGCAGAAAGCACCTACTACTGGACTGTCGGAAACAAACCGTTTCATCACTCTTGGCCTATTAGATATGGTGGCCACAATGTTATTTTCCAAAGACAAATAAAACTCTTCTAGTCTTATTTCTACAATTCTTCTTATTTCATCAGCATTACATCTTCCTGATATATAAACCAACCCCAAGTTATAAAATGAATTATTTCCATTTATATATTGTTGTGATATTCTTGTCCATTCATCTAAGATTATAGTAAATCTCCTATTGTTTGAAATATTGCTCGATATTTCTTTCATCATGATATCTTTTACATTATTGTAGTAATTTAATATAATGTTCTTTACATCGGTTTCATTTTTTTGCAATGCCAGGTTTTTATTATAAAAACTTTCTCGAATAAACGAAGATCTAGTTATGGTGCGGATTGACTGCGGCTAATTTGGATACCATTTCAGGAAATGTTTGCCCTACCATAAAACCTTTAATGCCTATTCAGCTTACACTTTTTTCTTCGGGTACTTTGCTAATTTTAGCTGAAACGGAATTCTTGTTGTTCTTTTCTTCAAGAGAAGTTGCATGACCATAAATTTTGTTTTTTTTTTTGTGCACCAAATTTAGATGTCGGATAACCAAGAAAAGACTGGTTAACGGTGGTATCTACCGTTAACCAGTCTTTTCTTTTCACATTTATTAATGAAAACGTTACTTATAAAATTATTGGCCCTTAATATAAAAGAGTATTTTAAATTTAAAGTCGTCTTTATTTTTAATCAAACGGTTTTGTTCATTTTGTGTATGAAAACCTTACGAAAATATTTATATTTTCAAATATTTTGATTGGTTGAAAATAAATTAACCTATCAGAACGCTTCAAATATAAACGAAGTCAGGGTATACTGCCACCCAATATTTTAACTAAAGTCGACTTTACCTAAATTATACATTTGAAAAATTTAGAGAGTAAGGGCGATTATTTGTAAGAAACAAAGCTTTTTTCATATTTCTTTTAAACATTTTACCAAGTTTTTAGGTTTCTACTTAAATTTTGAATAAGTTATGCGAAAAATCTTTATTAGTTGAAATGCTCCTAATTTCTTGGCAAAGATTTTATTTGCGTGTCAAATAAATGTATTCCCTTTTAAAAGATTTTAACAATGACATTTTTGTATTGGTATTTAAAATGTTTTTATGACTAAAATTAAAAAATCCTATTCGAAACAAAAACAATTTAAAAAATTTAATATTTTTAAAATTTCCCGTTTTCCCGGGAAAAATATATTATTTTCCCGGGAATTCCCGGCAAACTTTTCCCGGGATTTCCCGGGATTTCCCGGGAATTCCCGCCCGGGAATTCCCGAACCCCAAACCCTAGTTGCCACCAATAAAACAAAACAAAATACACAGCTGTAGATCAACAATTATTCAAAACCATATGAAATTAGACAAAAAATTTTTTTACATTATTTGAAAATTATTTGTGAAACCTCATTCATACTGAACCCAAAACTAGAAGTTTACGTTTTTTTAGGTTTTCGATTTGAAATTTGTATGGGATTTGACAATCAAAAACAAAATAAATTAAAAACTACTACTTTTGGGTTCAGTATGAATGAGGTATGAGGCCATTTAGACCAACTCTCCTGTGCACACTGGAGTAGAAACATTTTTTTGTAAATAATTAAGCAATTCAGAATTAGCTAACCTATAAAAATTTCTTTTTGCTATGAATGACACTCAAATAGTCTTGCCACATAAGGAAAAATTATTTTCTTTTAAATGAAGTTTGAAAAATAATTTCGCAAAAAATTAAAAACATACGGGGCTTACAAACTAAAAGCCAGTTTATAGCCAGAACTGAGAACGATATATTTTCTAATTTTTTCTTTTAATATACATAATATAAAAATCGTAATACTTAAGACAAAAGTCTTTCTTAATTCTAACTATAAAATCGGGCATAAATATGAAAAGTATTTTTTGACTTCTTACTTGAGTTTAATGCTGGAAAATTTAGTAAGATAATTAATCAGAAACTGGAAAATTGAGGTAAATATTCCACAAACAAACTCATTTAATCCAATTATTGACTAATTTTTATTTCATTGGGTATACAATATAAAAATGCGGGATCCACAACAATGACGTTTCTTTTACACATGGTTTGTGCCTTTAATAACTTATATGGCATTTTGGAGGTAAAACCTGTCATTTATTCTCACTTAGTCATTGCAAGAAATAGTGTAAACAACAAAGTTTTTTGCTTTGAAAATTTCAAACTTTTTGTCTTACTTCTTTAATTTGAAAAAAGTGCTTATCCTGAATATTTTCCATCGAAATCAACGTGCGAGTGATGGTTTGTGCAGTCAAGAACCCCCAGATCAGTCAACAAAATTCTAAGGTGATTAATTGAAGGCATTACTCGATGATGATTGTTATCAAACTCAAGAATAACTTGCAAAATCAGTGGGGGTCACTGAACCACAAATTCCACAGAACGTTTGCAAGCACCAAGATTCATTCAAAAGCAAGGAAATTGGGTACCACACGAGTTGAAGCCGAGAGACGTTGAAATACGATTTTCATGTCCGAAATGGTTCTTGAACGTCATAAAAATGAGTATTTTTTGCAGAAACTAGATCTAGTATGATTATCAAATTAATAATGTGGTTATACCTTTGAAAAATTTTTATTCTTCTTCTTAACCTCAAACCTACTGCAAATACTTATTGTCGTCAAAAATAGTCCACGAACCAATTGTTAAAAAGGCAGTAAAGTTAATTTGATATAAATCTTTTTCAATGTGTTCTACACAGAAAAATTTACAAAATTCCAATTAAATTTTTAAATATCTTTCTCATTCTGTGTTTGTAAATATAAAAAAAGAAAACTTTTAAAAGAAGCACCAACAATGGAATTTGTAAATCCAAAAAAAAATTTGGTTTTTTTTTAACTTTGAATTTTTATTTTTATATGATTTTTATATAAAACCTAATAATTTACCAACCATGTTCAGGCCATGTGTGAGTGTTATTAGTACATTCTAAAGTAGTAGTGCTTGGGTACGTATGATTTATTTATATATTTATTACATATTACTCATACGTATGAATACCATACTAATAGTTAGCAATAGGCAAAAAATATTTTTTTTCTTCATACATTTATTTTTATCGGCAAAACTGTTGAGTATATAGAAAAACGTTATATGAACAGATTAAAGGAATTGTAATTTTTAATTTTTTTAAAATTGTTTGAGCAAAATCGGACTAGTGGTTCTCGAGTTATGTAAAAAAAAGACCACCAAAGGTGACAATTTCCCCTATATGATAGTTACTAACTTCAAATCGATATATCTCGATTTCTAGACGTGACCCAGCGAAACGCCGGGACACGTATAACTTGTTTTTGACCGATATAACATTTCCCGTTGGTTTCATCCCATCCCGATTTTGACTGTCGCATAGTGTAATAAGGGAATTGGCCTCGAACTGAATTAATAAATTTCTACTTAATCAATTAAAAAGGTCTTTTATTTTTTAATAAAAATTAAAAACTAACATTTTGAATGGTATTAATATTTCAATATTATCGGAAACCGGAAGGAATAGGAAGATGGATATTTTTTTAAAAATATCCTTAATTTAAAAAGTAAGGGCACCAATACTTATATTGACTTTTGAAAAAATGGAAATTATTAAAAGCAAACCTTTCCCACGTCTCTGCTTATCTTTTTGTTTATTCCTGGTAGTTTTTTATTTATTTTTTGTTCGTACAAGAAAGTGGTGGAGTAGTCGAAATAAAAAATTGCTGATTTTGTCAACTGTTCGCATTTGATAAAATTATTAGCTTGCAGACTTGTTATTTTTGTGTTGCTACTGCTTCTTTTATATTTATATGCAAATTTATTTTTAATTTTTCTTCTTGTTGTTTTTACATTAAAGACATTTAATAAGTATCTTTATTTAGAGTTCGTTAATTTTTTTGTTTGTTAGTTAATTGTTTTTTATTTTCTGGAAATCCCACAAAACAGAACAATTTCCTGTTTACGTGTTAAGAAAATAATATTTTTTAATTAGAAATTTGGGTTTTTATTAATTAGTAAATTTCTTTTTTATATTAGGTACAGTGTGTCTTCATCAGCTTGGTCAATACATCATAGGGGGTGGATTTTTTTGTCGTTTTCTTATAATTCTAATAGCAAATGGAGTTTTCATTAAATTAGCGGAATTTAATGCATTTTGTTTATAAAAACTTGAATAAGTTTATCCAAAATAATATAATTGTTATTCAAATTACATAAAAATAATTAATAATATATCTATGGAATATGCCAGTACCTCCACACAGAGACTATTAATTATGGAGATAGGAAATATAACTTACACTACTCACCGATAGAGAGCGCTGTAATTTTGTATTAAATACCTGAGCAACTATTTAGTATCAGTTTGGTATCAGTTGAGCCTATATTTAAAAACTCAAAAACTCAAAGTAAGGAAAAACAAGCGCGGAATATACTCAAATAATAAAATTTGATATATCCGTTTGTTTTTTGCTTTGTTGTTTATTATTATTTAAATTTAAATAAAAAAGAAAATTGCGAATTTTTAGAAAAAAGTGCCATCTAGTGATAACGATGTTTTTATAACTTATTTTTTTGGTGATGCCATACCCCTGCTACACTGCCTGATCCGGGGAGGACAAAGATTCTTCTTGGATTTGGCATGCGGACGGTCGGAATGCTTGTAGGAGTTGTAACGGGACATTGCGCGATATGCCGAATAGCTGTGCGTTGGGGTTACACCCAGGCGGACTACTGCAGGGGCTGTGGGGACGAGGAGGAGGAGAAAGCAGTGCATCATCTGCTTTGTGAATGTCCGGGACTGAAGGAACGGCAACTCAGATATCTGGGGTGCAGGTTCTTCGACGACCTGGACAGTCTACGCGATGTTTATCTGTCTGGTCTTGCGAACTTTTTAAGGGGATCGGGATGGTTACGGGTCGTGGTATTTCTTTCCATGTGATGAGGGGAAGACTAAGGTAATCGCAATGGGCCCTATGGCCTCTGAGTGAACTCGCCGTTCTGGCGGGCTCCCATTCAACCTAACCCTAACCTACCCCTGCTACATATGAATCGATTTGAAAATGTGATCATTTGTGGGGTTCCATTTTTAACACTTTCTCACTTGAAAATTTAAGTATGGCTTGATAGTTTGAGTTTATAATCGTAACTGTAACTATTAAAATAATTTTGATTTTTTAACCTTTGTACCTGATCCGTTCATTATTTTTTCTAAAAACTTAATATTAAACTTTATCATTGTCATCGGTTCTGTCTCATTATCCTTATCATACCATATATCTTTCATTGGTCTTAACAATTAGGGTTAAAATTTGTGAAAAACACAAATCTTGTATGTGTAGCCACATACAATTCATAATATCTTTTACATAACTAATTTACATAAATGTACAGATACATGGTACCCAGTGCTGGGGTATCATAATCACATCTACCACATACGTACATACAAGTACATTCACTCATTCATTAATTTATTAAATTTCATTTGACTGGCGCTTTGGTGTCCAATTTCATTAGTTTTTGTTTTATATGAATCCTTTTTTTTTTGCTTAGCATTTTGTTTATTTGAGGTCCGAAAAGCTTTACACAACTTTTTATTAAATTAATTTATTCATGTTTTGAAATCAGTCTTCAACAAATCTGTCATTTAAATGTGCTCGTTTGTCACACATTATAAATACTTACGTATGGAATGAAATGGATTGTATTATTGTGCTTTTCGGCTTCATTTGCATTTAATGTAGAGTGTGGTGGTGATGATGAAGAGAAGGAAATTGGATACCTTAACATATTATCTGCTCTGTTCTGGTTTGTTTCCATTTACAGTGGCATTATGTTTTCTATCTTGTTAATGCAGCATGTGGTGAACATGATGAATGTATGTATGGTTTGGTATTAATAAATTTAAGGTCGTTGTTGTTCTTTGTTAAGACAGGTAGTTTGTGCCATTTTGTTGGGAAAGTAATGTTGAG
The DNA here is from genome assembly GCA_949987735.1 of Leucophora obtusa. NCBI lineage: Eukaryota > Metazoa > Arthropoda > Insecta > Diptera > Anthomyiidae > Leucophora > Leucophora obtusa. The sequence continues at coordinate 306,548,106 of OX465295.1, forward strand.
ACAATTAACTTTACACGAGATTATTTAAGATTTAAATATATTTAATATTAAACTCATTAATGGATTTTTTTAAAAGCCATTATCGCATTTACTGTAAAACAACGTAACTTATAAAATTCACAAAACCCGTTTTATTGAAGAATTCGATTTATTTTCCTAAATTTAGCACTTTCACGTCATCGGGAGAAATACAAAACAATGAAACTTACTAAATTATTAAAACCTTATCCTATAAATACAATAAATGTTTATTAACGCTCCTAGACGAGAACAAAAAATTTTCATTGTGTTTTTAATTTAACTCAACAAGTATTTTTAGAAATTCTAAAAACGTCATCCCCTGACGATTTCCTTAGGCAAGAATGAAATCCGGAAAGGAATATGCCTTCAACAGATTATTTTTCACAATTTTTTAAATAAGTTTTGGCATTTTAGCACATTTAATTTATTTAATGCAATTAATGTATTTCCCGATAAAAATAAATTTAAAAATTTAGACTTGACAATAGATGGGTGATATCAAAAAATGTGATAAAAACCGCGTAACCACCTAATTTCTAATGCATGGATTACATTTGAGTTATATATTTCGCTATATATATCAGCTCATTGTCACCTGTTTTACAAAATTTATAACAATCTGACCAATTTTTGGTTAATTCATAAAATTTGTGACCAATTTTATAGGCCAAATGTAAACTCCGTAACAAGTAACTCATAAGGTTTTTTAACTTTAAAGCTTATATTTTAATATCCAATAAAGCTAAACACTAACTGTAAGAATTTTTATGAAGAGGAAAAGTGCCGTTTTAAATAAAATTTAATAGATTTTACAAACTTTTTCGTATATCTTAGCTATCACGACTTAAACTATTTAAAACGAAAAAAGTAACGAAATGTGAACTCCGTAACTGTAAACTCCGTAACCCCAATTGTTTGCATCAGATTTCATTCAAATAAATGTAGATAAATGTTTAAAATATTTTAAAATAACCATAAACCGAGGTGATTCAACTAATATCTATGCGTCAAAAGATGATTCAACTAATAATTTTGCGTCAAATCAATAAAAGCTATCAGTTTTTTACCCTAAGCTGCTTGAGCGAAAAACGATTGATTTTGCATTTCATTGGTTTTGAATCGATATTTCGAGTCATTACTGACATTAGTTTAACAAATTAAATTGGTTTCACACAATTTAAAAATTTTTTGATCGCGAAATGTTATGTTTTTAATATATTATTTTGAAAAGCATTTAAAAGGACCAAAAATACAAAATTAGAAAAAAAAAAAAATTTTTTTCGCGGAATGAATTGTATTTTTATTCGCGAAACCGCCAATTTGATAAACACAAATTATATATCACTGGAAAGCAAGTTGAAAACCCAAATACGAAAAACTAATAAATTCAAGAAAATTCGTACGCAATTTTTTTGTTATATCTTTTGCTTGCAGAAATGTAAACTCCGTTACAACAAAAAAAATTAAAATTGTGCAAAAAAAGTTATTGCGACAACTTGTAGAAGAGATTTTTTGCAATTAGGTTTATAATGACTGAACTTACTGATTCCATTAAGAAAAAACCGAAATATTAACACTTTTTGCTTCTCACAAATTTGGCCCAAAAATTTATCACATTTTTTTGATTTCACCTATATGTATAAAAACTGATAAAATTGTATATGCAAGAATTCTAAAAATTGTGAATTTACTTCATATCGAAACTGATTTTGTTTTTAGAAGGATGTTTGAAAAGGTGACACGGAGGAAATAAGAAGATAAACAGAGAAAATCTGAAGGAGAATGTTTGTATATGTCTGTTTGATCACTTCTGAAATTATTCATATAGAGACAATCTGACAATAAAAATATAAACAATAATACACTGATGAAGCCTGTGCATAAAAAGTAAGAAACTAGATCTAGTCTGATTTTCAAATTTAATGTGTTTATAACTTTTGAGGAAGGTTTATTCTTCTTCTTAACCTCAATCCTACTAAATTCGAAAAAATTAGTTGCCTCGAAACTCTGCAGAATGTGTTATATTAAAAAATAAGTAAGCCATAAATTTTGGGGTGGCTCATTTTCTTTATGACCAGTAGCCAGATCGAGCGAGCAGATTCCATCCCTGTTTTATGTAGTTTATGACTTCCCTATTATGATGAGTTAAAAACGGATTTACAAACTGCTTTATATATTTTTACTGAATAAGTCTGGACCAGAGAGTAATAGTAATAGAGGAACTGCTGTGTTCACGGTTTTTTGTTGCTGTGTGAATGGTTCGGTAAAGCAAATAAAAACATTTTTTTATATAGAAAAAATGTCACTGCAACATGCTGATTAAAAATTGTTGCCATCAAAAAAAGTTTTTTTGCTTTTGTTGTGGTATTTTTTATTAAAATTTAACATTCTGAGTGTTATTTCTTTTCAGTTTAAGATAAAATAGAGAAACTACTGTTTCGGCGACTTTTTATTGTTGTTTGAAAGGCTCGTTAAAGCAAATAAAAACAATTTTTTACATAGAAAAGCTTTCATTACAACATGTTGAATAATATTGTTGCCATCAAAAAAAATTTTTTTCTTCGCTTTTGTTGTGGTACTTTTTATTAAAATTTAATATTTTGAGTGCTATTTCTGATTGGTTTTAGATATGACAAATTCCAAATAGAATTCACAATTTATTTTACAACCAATAAAGAAAAAACTTATGAAAACAAACTTTCCTAGAACCAATGGTTGACTATTAATGCATTTTCAAGTGCAACCAAACACTATCATCCGATTATCTTTATGGTGTTCTATTGAGGTTATAATGTAGATTTTGTTTTTGTATATATATTAAGTTTTAAAGTGAAAAACATTTGGAGAAGTAAATTCAAACATTTTTACTTGTATATTTCATATTGTAACGAAAATCACATGTTTTTAACAAAGCTATGTTGTTGTTGCTGCTATGACTAAAGCTCCTTTAGAACTAGTAAAGCAGACATATGTATGTTTTGTTTTTAATATTCAAGCTTTTAAAATCTACATTATAACCTAGAAATAACCCCATAAAGACAATCTGATGATAGTGTTTGGTTGCACTTGAAAATGCATTAATTGTTTTTTTTCCTAAGTTTTTTGTATATTTGTTGAAAAGTAAATTTTGAATTCTATTTGAAATTTATCACATTTGATCTGAAACCGAATAGAATTAACACTCATTGCAACAATCTTCATATCAAATAAAAAAACGAACACGCAAACATACATATAAATAGTACCCAAAGGGTACTTTTATGTAATTGTTGCTTTCAAAAAGGAGTTGATTTATAGCTGGTTTACCAAATCAGACAGTTCATATACAAAAGTACAAAATTCTCGTCCCGTTGATTTTTTGTACCTTATGTAATGTCTCGGTTTGAGTAATAAAGTTACCATTTTCTTATTGCGGACTACTGAAGAGTTAGCGTGATGGATAAGAAACAATTGTATTCTCTATCAGGAAAATGATCAACAAATAAAATCTAATATGACAATATCATATTAGAATTTGGACTTGAGGTAGAAGAATATTCTAACTAAATATATGAAAAATTTAATATTTATTTTAATTAGAAATTTATTTATTTAGTTTGAGGCCAATTTCCTAATTATGAATTAACAGAATAAGTGCTTTTTTCAAAAACTGCTATTTTTCTTTATCAAGATACTCTCCTGACAAATACTTCACAGAGCTTTTGCTTTCAAAAACCTCCTTCTTTCAGCAATGAAATGGCGATCGTTACGGGGATTTTTCAAGTCCCCTTCATCATTTTTCTGTAGAAAGTGGCTGCAGTAGTGCAATGCAATTTGAAACATTAAAATCTCATACTTATTAAATGTTGTTTAAAAACTGTTTCGAAATATTAATAAAAAAATATGTAAAAAATGAAACTACCCAGCAAAATTTTTATGAACTGGTTGCCTTTGAATCTGTTCTAGAATATTTGTTTTTACCACCGGTTCCGTGGAACAGGTCTAGAACTGATTCCTGGAAGTTAAAATGGAAGGCCACACTGTCGCAGAACCGGTTCTATAACTGGATCTAGAATCGGTTCCAAAGCAACCTGTTGTAGTTTGGAGGAACATAACCTGTTGCTTTTGGGACAAAAAATCACCGATGATAGAACATAAATTAGTACAGGTTGCATGCAAGAACAAGTTGTTCTACAACCGGTTCTTTGCGTCCGACAATTTTGCTGGGTAAGGTTTTAAATTTTACCATCGTTTTTCTCTTTGCTTTGCTCAACTTCAGTAACAAATAAAAGAGGTTGAGCGAAAAGAAGCACACTGGTTTGGACTCAATTGGACATCACTCAATATAAGAAAAGCGCTTCGGAAAGTTTCGTGTTGGAATTTCTGTTTCTTTTTGGGTAGCAAACCTATAAAAAGTTGTTGTTGCAGATATTTTCATTAAAAGCTTGCCAAAACTAAATTTGGCGCCCATTTAAAAACAATTTACAATTATTTCTTACTTGAAACAGAGAAAAGAAAAACCCCCGTATTTCATTAATTAATCATTACTTTTAATATTGGCATTTGTTACTAACAAATCTAACTTTTAGAGGATATCAACAATTTGGCATAGCTTAATATATTACTTCACTTGCTTATTAAAAAGTCACGTTTTAAACAGATTTTTTTTTTTCATCTTTCAGCTCATAACTTTTAAAATCTTTTTATAAACACTTAATAATTTAAGGACATTTTTCAATCTTTTGATGATGTCAAAGTAACAAAAATTATTAGCTTTAACTTTAATACGACAACAAAATATTGTATGCATAAAACTGAGAAAATGGCATAAACAACACAAAAAAAAAATAAAAAGAAACTTTGCCATTCTCCAGTCACTAAATAAAAAGAGGCTCAAAATCTATAGAATGGACAAACACTTATACAAGCGGGTGGACTAACGTTTACTTGAGCTTATGTATGAATTCTACTATATGGATGGAGACCAACTGGTGAGGTGTTGTTTGGTGAAAAATTATGAAAACATAATGTACGAACGTCAACCAGCAGTCTCTAACACATGCCAGCCAATATATTTCGTAGCTTATTTAAAGAGGTATTGGTTTGGTTGGTTGGGTAGTCGAGAAAAAAAGCTTAAATTCATAACTGGCCATAATCACGGTGTGGTCCATATTGTGTTAACTATTTTCTAAGGTGTCACACACTATGGGTGGTCTAAGGCAATTCTGTGATTTTTTTTATTCTTGTCATGGTGTGTGCAATTTGGCCTCATCTATTTGTTTTGTGAATGTTAGTGTGAATACTTAAAACGAAATTGACAATTTATACTTGTTATAAATTCTTGTATTATTAAAGACATACAGATATATTATGTCCAAAAAATACCCATATTAGAGTTTATAAAACGGAAAAGCGGTTAATCGTTTTTTTATTTAAAAAAACACCGACTGGTGCCGGTTTTTTGTCTAAATTTAAATAAACTGAGTCCCAGTTTTTTTTGTCACGGTTAACCGGGTTTTTAATACAATATGTTTTTTTTTTGAAATTTAGCACAAATTTTGAATTATTTTATATATGTACATTAAATTTGTCCAAAAAAAAGTTGGAATTTTCACGCTCTACAACCCTAAAAATATGCCACTTTGAAAAAAAATGTGGTTTGATCAAAAAAATCACCAAAAAAGTTTTGTTTAGAGGTAGCACAACGCAATTGAAGTTTCGAGGTCGTACTTGTTCTATTATTTTTAATTAATTAAAAATAATGGAAAAAATGAGAAAAATGAAATATAATTATTATGATCGCGATATATCAAATCTAATATATTTTTAGGTGCACATTGCGAATATGAAATCAAAATTGAAATCGGAGTCGCGGATTTCGCGAAATTTGAAAATTTCATACAAAAAATGTTCAACTTTGATCAGGATGTTTTCTTATATTTACCACTATGAAAGTTTATTTTTTCTATTAATATACATATATCTGTGGAATGTGGAATGTGAGATAGGATTTTTGGTAGCAATAAAATTATAGCAAGCTAAATAATAGCGAAATATTAAAAAAGTCAAATTTTAAGTTAATTTTCAAGGATATCTGTTATCCTTTTTAAAATCAAAACCAGTGTTATATATAATGAAGACACTTGGTAAGTAAATTGCAAAAGTACAACAAATTGGATTTTTCGATCACACCGTTTACAGATAATTAGGAAAATACCTGAAAAAACTTGAGTTTTTTTTTTTAAATTTTAAAAACCGCGTATAATTCATAAACCACAAATTTTTTTTAAATTTCGATTGCTGATTCATAATCTTCATTAAAATAAAGATCAGATTTGAGAAATTTGCGCATACAAGGCAAAAACAAGTTGAATTTTTAATTACGTCTTTTCAGAAAATTTGGAAATTTTAACTAAAAAATATATTTTTTTGTATAATTTTTAAAAAACCGCGAATTACTTCAAAGTTACTTCATTTTTAAAGTTTTGATTTCAAATTCCTTTTGTTGTCATTAATTAAGACCAGATTTAAAAAAACTTGTTAAATAATAGCGCATATGTTAAGAAATAATTAAATTAAAGTCAACCCTACTTTTTGTACAAATTACTCTAGAGATAAATTACTAATTCTTAAAAGACAACTTTTTGTGATACTCCTAAATAAAAGCGGATTTAGCTGAAACTTGACACAGAGAGTTTTTAGACATTAAGGAATAGGGGCAACATTGTGGAGATCGCGAATTCCAACTTTCATGTTTTTTGGACTACTCTAATATACATACTAAGAATTTTGCTTGAGTTTTAATGAACTTTTTCTGCAAACTAATGAAGTTTTCTTTAAAAAATAAATGAAACTTGTCTTAAATTTAATGAAAAAGCTTCGTCTATTTTTAATGAAACCTTTTCATTAATTGTATGAAACTTTTAATAAATTAAATGAAATTTTCCATAACATTCTAGGAAAAATTCCAACAATTTGATGAAAAGTGAAACTTCATTGATTTTATGCAAAAATTCATTAATGTCATGCAGATAATATTCTCAATATAGGTGGTCGGACGGGAAAATATAATTGCGCAATCAAAGAATGGAATTAACATTAAAGTCAGTTATATTAGCTAAAGCCTGATATAGTTTTAAAAAAGAGCCCTTTTTCCAATTTTAAAGTAAAAAATCTAAAAGTTGGCGAACAATTTTAAAAAGTTAAAAATTTCCATTAAAAGTATTATTTTGTTGGACTGTGTAATTTGATAAAATTTTTTCTAAATAATGAAATTTTTTACATTTTACTGTCAGATTATCAATAATAATTTTTATTAATTTCTATTTTTAGAATCATTGAAAATTCTTAAGTTTTTGTCTTGATTTTCCATTTTTGTGTGCTCAGTGCTTTGCAAAGCATTATCTGGAACGGAGTTATCATTTGGGCTCGGGAAGCACTATAAGTTTTGTATTTGGGCATTGGGAAAGCATTGTCAGCAAGTGCTCATTCCGCCAATTTTCGTTGTTTTTTTTCTTTTGAATTTGTTTAAAAAAATTTGTTTTTATAAATAAAATTACTTCGTTATTTGAAGTTTTCACAGCTGTTCAAAAATTTTTGGATGCATGGACTACCTTAATAAAAAAACCAAAAACCGTCTGATAAGTTTTTTCTTTTGAAAAACCAGAAACCGATTTTTTGGAAAAACATTTTTTAGAATAAATTGATAATACCCGTAGGTTTTTTGAAAGGGCCGGTTTTTCTAATACCCTAAATCACAGCCAAAAAATGATTTGTTGTACCATACAAATTTAATGTCAACCAAAACTTTTGGTTACCGCAACCGAAATTTCAGTAGGGATCCCCACGCTATGCCACCAATATTTCAATTTGTATGACCACACATGGAGTACGACCCAAATTACTGGTGGCGGCTAAAGCCTAAAATTTAATGCGTTTATAAAAAATCACTGCACTGTTACAACAATGATTTTATAAAAATAATTACGCTTTTTTGAAGAAGTTTAGAGTTAGAACGGACTTACAAGTAAAGACTCCCAACGCGGACCTTGAAATCTTAATAAGCTTCGGATATATTGTGGAGGAAAAAAATTTAAAGGACGGGGTTTTTTTTTGCTGCCCAATCTCATATTTAGGGGTTCAAAAATGGCTCAAATATAGATCTCCAGGTAAATTCGTCTCTGACCCAAATTTAGCCCGATTTCGAAAAAAGCGTAAACACCCTCTCACTTAAATATGGTAAGGTGAATTTGACCCTTAACACTGTATACATCCCCATACAAAACCACCTAAAATTTTAATGTTTTGGTTTATGCCATTAACAAATAAGCATGCTTAATCATATTTTATACGCGTAAATAGGCCTCTCAAGTATCTTTCGTTTGATACCAAAATTTCCTATAGTAACTTTGGAACAAATATAAAATAAACCGAAAAAACATAAATTGGGCCATTTTTGACTCTATTTTTTAGCGCTTAAATATGAGATTAAATTTAAAAATTTTTCTCCACTATAATATAATGAAATCTCATTAAGGTCTGCCAGTCGGCGTTGGGAGTCTTCCTTTTTAAGTTCAAATCTGTCTATTTTTTTTATTTCTCTAATAAAAAAAAAGCTTTGGATTTATATAATTAACTTTTTAGTTGCAGAAAATCTCCTTTAAGACAAAGTCCCCCCCCCCCCCCCCAATGTTCGATGTTTGTTCCAACAGCCTTTTTACCAGCTAGCTGGTATTTTAGCTATGCTATTTTTTCATTTATTTATGTTGTTGACCATCAAGTATTATAAGGGTTCAACCATATTAACTCAACAAAAAAATTATATTTTCGGATTTAACATTTTCCATTTAAATGAACTTCACCATAACTCTCGTACACTATAACTATTTAACTATACGAGATAAAAAAAATTTTACCGTTATTTATAGGCAAGAAGGTAACTTTTAAATCGATATACATAACTATTTTTCCATAAAAGGGTCAAAGGTCATCTTGGGTTCAAATACATATATCCAACAATGCGAACTTTTTAAAATTCTAAAGTAAATATATATTTACTATTGAACTCTCTTCTATATTTGTAGGAAATTTCATGGTGGTATCTTATCAAAAAAATATCTTGTATAGTTTAAAAATTATAAGTAGTTTAAGAGCGGGAATTAAGCAGAATTTAAAAATTTTTTACAAGTTCTATGACGTTATATTTTGGACACCAAAATTTATATACCTTTAAGCTCTTGTATTGTACTACAGGTAAGAGAACTTTTGTTTGAATTGGAAATGGTTAATCCGGATGGTGTGTTGGGTTGATATACTTTCAGCCATATGTCGCTTTAGCTCAGCGGGTATGGGTTCAAATAATGATAGGACAAAAAACGTTGAAACTAGTGTTTTACCAGTGCTTTCCCCATACTTTTTGAATGGCGAATTTTTTGGTCTAGTGATATTATTATTTTGGGATTGAAACGGCACTTTTTTTCAATGCTTGCATCATATGTTAAAGTGCTTTGCTATCGCTTTCCTGTTTGTGTTTTAGTGACTTATGCCGTTTTCTTTTCTGAAAAAAGTGTTGCCTTTTTTCTGCCCTTTTTTTAAAAAATGTATTTTTGTGCACAGAAATAATAAGTAAATATAGGCATATTAGGTATAAAATTAAAGGTATTTTAAAGACCTATTTAATTATGCTTCAAAAATGTCCAACAATATTCAACTTATTTAACAAAACACCAAAATATATAAAAATGTGACATTTTGTTAAATTGCACGAAAATTAGGGAATAATTAGACATATTTTATACACGGTTAGATTGGTATCTGAAATACCTTTAATTTGATACCAAATTTGTCTATGTTTACCTTTTATTACTATACACAAAAAGGCATTTTGTAGAAAAAGGGCAGAAAAAAGGCAACATTTTTTTCAGAAAAGAAAACGCCATTAGTGTTTGAATGTTACTTTTTAAGCTTAGTGTATACAAGCTAACTTATAGTAAATTGGCATTGGTTTGTGCGAATAACTAAAGGATAGTTACAGTAATGGATTGCACTGCTGTTGATTCTTATTTGTTAAATGTGCAATCTGAAATAAAACAAAAACTGGCATGTGGTGTAAAGTATTTGTAATATAAAATATATTTGAAAAAACTAACAAATGGTTTTTAAAACGAGGACACAGGTATTTTTTTTGTGCCCTCTGCCAGAATCAGTTGTCATAAAATTGTAATTTTTTTTCTTTTTTGTGTTGTACAGTGTTATCTTCAGTATTGCGTTTGATTACAAGGATCGTTCATTGTACATGAACGGACGGGCGGATGGATGGACATCGCTAAATCGACTCAGGAAGGGATTCTGAGTCCATCGGCTTGCTATAAGGTCTTCAAACTCAATATACATACACCCATAGAAATAAATCTGTAAAAATAGCAGAAAAAGTTACTACAAATTAGTTTAAAATGATGCTGCATTTAATTTTACTTTTTAGTAGTTTTAACTAAATTTTTTAAGTACTTTTTTCTATTAGTGTATATATGTAGTACCTAATTTAAAATTATGTTACCTACTGAGTGCCAATTAAACTTACATTGTTTGAAGTACCAGTACATAATTCTTTTATTACATTGTTTGAAGTACCAGTACATAATTCTTTTATTTTGGTAGTACTCAACACACTAAGATAATTATGAATAGTAGTGTACACTTATTAAACTGCAATTAAAATTACCGGCATAATTCTCTGAGTGTACTTATTACTTTCCGACAGAAAATTCTAAGTATTATACAGCATGAAAAAAATTAAAGTTTATAAATATTTTAAAATTTATAAAAAAAAAAATAATTTTCTTTAAAACTCCACGCTAAACTCACCTTGTTTTCTTTTTTTGTTAAAATTAAATTTTAATTCCAATATCTATAAGATACTCGGTAAATACAGATGCTCTTTAACTAGTATTTAAAAGAAAAAAATCACAATTTTTAATTAAAAACAACTTTTAAAAACACGTTTTCTTAGAATTTTTTCTAAAATTATTATTATTACACATTCACGTATAAATAATTAACAAAAACTATTTTATTTTATAACCGTTAATAAGATTTACAAAGTCAAAGTCACGGCCATATGAAAAAAATGTTCTAATTAGAGTTTCTTTAAATTTTGACTATTACACTGAACAAAAGTATTTATTAAGTTGTAAGAAAAAAGTAACAGATTGTATTTGTTATGTGCCAAAAAGAAAGGTGTGAATTAGTTGTAGAACACAAATTAAGGTAAAGATTCTAATAAAGCACACATTAATTTGTATTTTTGGGGATTTTTAAGTTCAATATTTAACGTTTTTTATAACTTCCTTTTTTATTATTTCTTCTATCATCTATGGAATTATAGAACTAACCCTCAAATAATAATGTTGTACAAAACACAGCAGAAACGCAACTGTATTGTATTGACGATATTGTTGTTAACAAACTAACGACAACCGTACTAAATGAAAATATTAAAAAAAGCTAAAGTATGGTAGATATGGTAAAGAGCTACAATAGGTAAAAAACGAATAGAGCTTTTGTTTGGGATATTCAGGGATTTTTAAAGGAGCTGAAGTGGAAACTTACATTCAAAAAATTTTTGCAGTTACTACATAACAGTTGTCTGTGTAGTAATCAGTAAATGTTGTTTTAAGTGTAAATACGCTATTTTTCTAAGGAAAAGTTATTTTAAAACACAAAACAAAAAGTACTACATTTCATAACAGTTGTCGAAAGCAGTTATTTTTAATAAGGCAATAAACAACTAACAAAAGAGTATTTTTACAGTAAACAATTAACTTTTGTTGATTATTAAAAAAAAATAAAAAGTTTCGTTCAGTTTTTTAAATTTCCTATTTGGTTTATATTTGTTAATTCTTGATATTGTATTTTCTTAGTCTGCTAATAAAATTCAAAAAATGTTATTGTATCTTTTCCAGTGCATCAAAATTGGAGTAAATCCATTTTTTTATCCAAAGAAAATAAACTGATTTTTTTATTGAAATATACTTTCATAATATCAAAAAATTTAAGTGTAAAAAAACAGTAGGTTTTACCAATTTTTAATTTTTTTTTGTAGTTAAAATTTTTCAGTTATTTTTACGACATTGTTAGTTATTTCTAATGCATATTTTAGTAATTTTTCAACACCGAAAAATAAATGTGCTTTTAGTTATTTTTTTTAATTGTAACCTTTTGTTTCAACTGCCATTTTCAGTAAATTTTTTTCAGAATATTAATATTAATCTAAAAAACAAAATTGAGGAAAACGCCTTATTGTTTTTCACTTAATAAGAATTTTGATGCCCAAAGCCAAAATTTGTATGGGATTTCGTAACACGTATTGGAAAAAAGCAATCCTATTTTAAATAATGGGTAAGACCTTAAGAAATTATTATCGGTTGAAATGCATATCGTTTCTCTGATGTGGAGGTTGTCAGACGCAGCAAAAGTCAGTATATCCATATGAAAACAAAAGGGTTAAATTTGAAAAAAAAAATTAGATCGAATTAAAAAGAATTATAAAATTAATTAAATAAGGTTTATTTTTAAAATAAAACTTCTATTTTAAATCTAAAATGATCTATAGTTGAAATAAAAAACAAGCTCTGGTTTTGTTTTTTGTTTCTACTTATTAGTTTATATTATTGCCTAAAGTAGGGTGTACATTTTGCTTAAGAATAAATATCCCACAAGTGCAAGAAATTATAAAACGCTAAATATACACTCAGACATATAAAGCTCTTTTTACAGCTTTTGCTGATATTGATTTGATAACTTTTTAGCAATTTATTATTTTTTTTTTTATTCCACTCCATTCTGCAAGAGGTTATATAAGTTTATAACACCATTTGTAATATACCGAAATACCTATTAGTCGTTGACAACACAAGGTATTCATACTTTTTATCCTTATTCAGTTCCAACAATGAAACTATCTCGATGAGTTCTCTCAGATTTTAATGAAATTTGGATATGTGACAGAGGAAGACAAAATTGAAAAACTTTCGGTAATAATTATATCGGCCCAAGTTGATATTTAAGGGTTAAAAATAAGTTTCAAATTTGTTCAATATTTTTATTACTCATTGAATAGATTTTCCAAGTACCTTTAGTTCTATTTCTTTGGAACAATAATAGAAAAAACGAAAAATGGTCTACTTTTTTACCCATTTTGAACCCTTAAATGCAAGATTGGGCTGCTAAAGAGCTACACAGGCTTATTTGCTATCTATTCCATATCACATATCTCAATTTTATTAAGATCGCAGTGAACCCATTGGGATAGTTTTCTTGAAAGGCAATTTAACGATGTTCGTCCGTAGAAATCACGCCAAGAATTAATATTGCCAGACATCCCACTTTCGCCGGGATTGTTCCTCTTTTTGTCATCGATTCCCGTGTCCTACGCGGGACAGCAAATTCCGGATTTTTTTAAATAATACTTTTTTCAAATAGTTTATTTTTTGAAAAATCATAAAATATTTTAAATACGATTGTGAAAATTTGTTTATGGAATTTAGTAGTGCGACTTATTTTCTTAGCGATATCGTCAATGTCATTAACTAACGAAAATTATTTGATAATTCAACGAAAAATGCTTTCATTATTTTCTAAATTTCAGACAAAAAATGGATACGATTCCAAAAAAATTTTTTTTTTGTAAATTGATGATATTTTTAGCATAAAATATAAAAATATAACTTTCAACAGAATCTAGCTAAATGACTAAAATATTTAGAATCCCAGATTTAATATTTTTCGAATAAAAATCTGTTTAATTTTGAAAAGTATTCTCCAAAAATAAAAAAAATATATAAATTTTGTATTAAATATTTTATTCACGCTATTAAATTTTATAATACCAACACAGAATTTGCAAAAAGTTTCCAGGGAACTTCATGCATTAATGTGGAACATGGAATTTATGTAACATCAACCAACTGCGGAGCCGAGATTAAGTTTGAAAATATCGATGCATTCGGTGCATTTCTTGTGGGGTAATCCACTTCCATTTATTTAATTTTTAAATTTAACTAAAAATTTCCATTTTTTTTATCCCGACAGAGGAAATCCCCCAATTCTTTGAGCATTCTTCCGCTTTTTCATGAAAATTTTCTGGCAACCTACGATGATTTTTGGTCAAAAAATATATTTTTGGTAATAAAAATTACAGCAAACTCTTAAAGGTTTTTAAAAACTACTAGTAGGGGCAAATATTTGAAGAGGCATCTAAATTAATCTTATTTTTGTACCTCAACATTATTTTTACACAATTCTTTTTTTTTTTACTTTTTGTCACATTAAAAATTATGGAGGGTATTTAAATATTCCATAATGTATAACTTTATTTTCTATTATTATTTTTCGGTCTTATTATAATATTTATACTGTAAATACTGTATCATCAGTTAGAGGAAATTTTCCTGTATTTATTAAATAAAACACATCATGGACACTTTTTGGAATCGGTCTTTTATATAATGCGTTCTAATACAGGTTATAATCAATCTAATGCATTCAGGTGATGAAATGGGGCCTTAAAATCGTCTCATGAATACAGTTAAATTACAAAAATAGTCTTATATATGAATCCTTGAAGTTTGTAAAAGCAAAATAAAGCCACAAAAAAATATTAAAAAAATATATCGTTAAAATTATCAAAAAACGATTTAAGTATACTAATCTGAGCGTATAACTAATATTGTATAATCAAAATAATATTACGTATACGCTAAGTTGCCCCTTTATTATAAATTGCTGATTTTCAATTTTAAATTCATAAATTATAAAGGGCCGCACCATACACTGAGACAATTGCCTGCATGATAATTTTGAATTTTTGCATAAAACAAACGAAGTTCCATAGAAACTTGTCCATTTAATTTTTTTATTTGATTCATTTAATTTTTAGTAAAATGTTGTGCAAAATTCCATTTTATTTAAGTACACTTAATGAAAAAGTTTCAATAAAACTAGATTTATTTCTTATGAAGCTTTATCATAAAATAAAAGAAAGTTTTCCTTTACTCTGTGAAGATAACTTGATTAGGTTACTGAAAATTTCATTAAAGTTCGTCTAGCAATATTCTCTTTGGGTACATTTAATAAAGGTAAAACTACATTTATTTAACTAAAAGTGGACGGAACTAAGAGATGGATCACAACTGGTTCGACAACGAGAATTGCTTTTTCATATATTTTGTATGGGAAGCTAAATTTCGCCATGTCGTCAAACGATTTGTCGTCGTAATAGAAATCATTCGATTGTATTTTCATGACGACACACTAACACACATTCAAAATATTTTTTAAATTGTTGCCATATTTTGAACTAACTAAGAGTTGCCATTAGAACAAATTTGTAGAAATTCATACTAAAGATGCAAAAATTCGTACTTTGTTTACAAAAGATTTATTTTTTGACAGAAGAAATATAATTGAAAATATAAATACATAACTTACCGCAAAAAGCAAAATTAAATACAATAATGACAAGAATTAATGCAAAACTAATTGAATTGGTGAAGGTTTGTTGCGAAACAAATACAGCCATATTCTTGTTTTGCTTTCTTTTTTCTAAAAGTCAAAAAATGTCGACGATTGATTGTCGCTGAGTAAAGTAAAATAATACAACAGGGCTATAAACTAAACAGCTTCAACAAAGTTCGCCAACTGATGGCGCGCAACAACTGTTCTACGATTCAACATCTGGCGCAATTACAGTATTGCCATATTTGAACCCCTTCATCGTTCACCGCCTTACACTTCTTCTCTATCTCCATTCCAAAGAAAGCAATACATTAATTAATAGGAAGAATTTCCTGAGTGTAGTTTCTTTCTAAAAAACAAAAACAAAAACAATAAAAAAAACTTAAATTTTTGCAGTGTTCCGGCCAGGTGCTTTCATAAAATAAAAATCTATATTTAGCTATGTGTCGAAAATACTCATCGTCTGATAATGTGCCCAAAACCCGATTCATAAGAAAGGCGCCGTTAAAAAGTGTAACCCCATGTGAAAATCGAAATATATATGAACATACATGATCATACATTGACTGGTATATGATCATGTATGACTATGCATGATCATATACCCTCAAATTTCGGATCCGAAGATATATGGAAATATATGAGATAGTGTATGGTCATGCATTGAACTATGCATGGACGTATATGATCATGTATGTCCATGCATGATCGTATACTAGTCCATGTATGTTCATGTACGTTCATATATATTTCTATTTAAACATGGGAACGTACATTTTCCTTAAGGAGGGTATCGACTACAGAAAAAAAATTTTTTAATTTTTTTTCATTTTATTTAGATAGAGCATATTCTCCACTATGCGCTCAAAAAATTAAATAAAAAATTCGAAGAATAACATTTTCACATGTAAAATATATTTCAGTCTCAAATTATTCTATTCTATTTAGTCTCTTATATTCTATGCATTAAATTTATGTACCTATATTTTTTGATTAAAATTTTACTTCATTGTTTTGATTAGAGATATTATATCGCATAATACGGCAGAACAAAAAGATAAAAACTGCATCCAAAGATGCAAGAATTGCACACAGTCTTTAAAGAAAAGCCAATGACGATTCCTCGCTAGTGGGCGAAGACACGTACTGATGGCTTCATATAAGCTACGAAAATAATCAATGTGTATAAAAAATTAAACACAAATAAAAAAAAAAAATCAAAATAATAGCAACAGTTTCGAATATATCAAATATCCTTAAACTGTTTAGTCCCGAATTTGTACACATGTAGAAAACTAGGAGCTCTAACTTTTTTAAAACTTTGCTGTAAAATTAACTTAAATTTAGCGTGAAATTAATTTTAAACGCATTTTTTTCACAACCATGACTTCAAAATCGGTTGCATCTGTACGGCCACGGTGGGTTAACCGATTTCGATCCGGTTTTTTTCATTCGTAGGCAACAAAACACTTTAGTCCTTATCGTTGCCTTTTTTTAATTTTAGTCAAATAAATTTTACATCCCCAAGCAAAAGTGTTTTTTTTCCTTTTTGGGATTTTTTAAGTTTGCGTAGCAACTTTAAAAAAAAAAAAAAAAAACAAATCAGGCCACGACAAGAACTAAAGAATTTACCTGGGATTAGTAATCAATTTACCTTTTTATTTTCCGATAATTAATGAATGCTGCACAGTGGCAGCCGATTTTACCTTTTTTAAAAAGGCCAATAAGGAGGTAGCAACCAGAGATACAAGCCAGCCGACTTCAGCCGGTTAGCCGCCGCCAGCTGACACCTTTGCCAAGCCGATTCAGCCGCCGACAATAATCGGCTAAGCCAATTTTCGGCTAAAGCCGGTAGAAAAATGCAAAAATATTTATTTTTTTTTTAATTTACAAAATTTGTTTAAATATACATAATTATTTGAAAAGTTGAATTTTCTTGTTTTTAGATATCGTTGATTTTTAAAATGTTTTGCATCAAACTGGCGGTAGCACAACCAGGCGGTTTTCTTGATACTACAAGTCTACCGGTTTCCGCATTATAAGGACTGCGTTTGAAAAAAATGTCCATCACATATTTTATAACCGTAATTTTTAAGATTATTATAAAACTACTACCTCCGTTCCGAAATGAGGTTAACATTTCTATATTTTTTAAAAACACTATTTTTTTTTTGGATAGTTGTTAGGACATATCAGTGATTCTGAATTTATAGATAGATTTCCAATTTTTTTTTTAAATTAATTTTTAATTCGATGTCAAAGTTGAAAATTAGAATTAAAATAATTCATTGATTTTGTGTGAAAAAATTAACAGAATTCAGATAAATTAGAAAACATATTTTTGACATTACAAACATGTTTAGAATCTATAATGATTAACTATAGATTCGCCGAGATGGCCTTTTACTGGTTTCTATTAAATGCAGCGAAGAGACATTAGCAGCAGCTCGTCAAAATATTGTTCATTAATTTTATTACAACACAATATTATTTTTTCTACCACAATAGTGGCACATGAACTGTTATTTTAATTAATTTTCTTTTATTTGAATAAAAACACTTTGCCTAGTAAAATCCCTACGGGAAATTTTAACAAACTGTCACCGAACTGGCCCCTTTATATGAAATAGACTGGTCACTTTTACGTGGCGTTATCATAGGAGGTGGAAATTGACCCCTTGTAACATGTCACAAGGCAAATCCTAGGACAGGTCCCTGAACTTTGTTTTTTATGAGAGTTCAGTAACCTGTCCTAGGATTTGTCTTGTGACATGTCACAATGGGTCAATTTCCCCCTCCTATGACAACGGTATGTAAAAGTGACCAGCCTATTTCATATAAAGGGGCCAGTTCGGTGATAGTTTGTTAAAATTTCCCGTAGGGATGTTAACAAAAAAAAAATCAATAGAAATGTTAACTTTTTTTCGGAACAGAGGTAGTATTTACAAATTTTTATTATTTTTATTTTACAAAATTTTTTTAATTTTTCTGATGCCTTTCCATCAACGTTTTTATGGTATTATTAAATACCTTTCGAGCTGCTAAATACCACTTTCCTCGGAAATCTTTGAGATCGTTGGCGACTTTTTTTGTTACCTTAGTTTCTTTTTTAACGAAGCCCAGAATTAACGAATTAACTCTTCAAAGCTCTGTTAACTAATTTGTAACAAAATAAATCGAATGAAAAGAAATATGAATTAATTCCATTCAATATATAGCCTTTTGTGAATTAATTCATTGAATTTTAAATTCAGAATTAAAAAACTGAATTAAAGAATTAATTTTTCAAAGGTGAGGTAAAGCTAGGAATAGTCAGTCGTATTTCATTTTCATTTTGGTCTACTTCTCTTAGTTTAGTAGATATGTACCATTTTAAAAAACCGGGAAGGAAAGAAATAGGGATATCTTTAAAATATCGGATATACTGATGGGGCCATCTAATAGGTGATGGCAGAGAGTTGAAAATCTTATATTTTAACAATAAATTGTGTAAAATTTAACAAATGTATGTATAATTTTATAGACATTGTGAAATATAAACTCAATTTTTATAAATTCGGAAAACTACACATAAAATAATAAGTCTGTTGGCTGAACCGAAAAATTTGTTACTTTAACAAAATTTATTCCTGTTTTTGGCTTAAAATAAAATCTGTTGATTTTAACACTTTTTTGTTAAATTTAACAAATCAATTTAAGTAAAAAAATTGTAAAACTTTAGTTTTATCTGCAATTATACCGAGTCGTAGAATTTATTCATATTTAGGGTCTTCGGACTCTCCCCGGGGCTAATCCATATCATGGTAGGGCATATAAGGGCACTCCAATGGAGCAAGCATTTTGTCCGGTTTGCTTCATCTCGCTTAGTTTTCGAGATATGGGCCATTTTATGAAGTGGAAAATTTTTATTTAAAATTTCCGAGGTCCAAGGCCCCACCAAAGTCCATTTTTTGATAGAGGTAGCCCCTTTCTCTAGGGTATTACATGGTTAGAGGTAGTCGAAATTTTCATAAATTTTTCTCTATCTACCTTAGTTTTCGAAGATTTAAGCAAAGATTTTAGTAAATTTGCTAAAAATTTGTTAAAAATTAGTCAAATCGATTTGAAACCGGTTTGACAGATTTTTTTACTGACGTATTATTTTAAGTGTACCTAAAAAAAAATTACAAAGCTGACTTCGATATTTTTACAGTTGCTTTTTTTGCGTGTATGTATCTGTTGAAATTCTTGGAAAATGTACCTTTTAGCCGACTTTAGCCGGTTAGCCGCCGCCAGTCGACACTATTTTTTAAGCCAGCCGCCGCCGATGCGTTTGCGGCCCAACTCTAAAAATCAATCGCCGCCGACCATTTTAGCCATTAGCCGCCGCCAGCCGACAGAATGGACCGGCTTGTATCTCTGGTAGCAACCCAATCGATTTTGGTTGGCGAAATGTAAAACTAATAATTTTTCAAAATACTGAAATAACATGTCTTTTAAATAAAAGAAATTAAAATTACAAAAATTAATAAGATAAAAAAAATATATAAAATATATACCAATTGAGAAACTTTAAGAATGAAGGTTCAAAGCAGAAAAGAGTAATAATAACAAAAGATAAAAATAGTATTGTAAGATTCCCAGCAAAATCTTTCATTACCAAATAAGTGGTTATATAATAGAAATTCATAGCTCCACACAACTTATTTTTTGGCGTCTAAACTCATTATTTTTGTTTGGCGTGGTCGTTTTTATAAGTAGTCACGCTTACCTGCTCGCTTACGAAAAATTGAGAAATAAGTAGTTACGAGATTTTGAATAATAAGTGGTTACACACATGCTTACAAAAAGTTGAATTATAAGTGGTTATCCGATTGCTTACTTGATTCTTAAAAATAAAGAGTTAAGCAAATACTATTAGCTTAAGGAAATACATTTAGAAAAATTTAAGTTTTCTCTAGTGTGTAATTTTAGGACTCGTCATAAAAATTTAAACATAAAACATATTTACATATAATAAATAAAACTGTATAAAATTCAACTGTGTAAAAAGTACTTATTTAAACTATGACGAGTAAGTCATTATTTTATATTTAGAAACAATGAATACAATAGGCCTTTATTAGGAAGTCATTATTTTATATTATAAAATAATGCAAAAGGTAATGATATATCATTTTTTGTAATGCAGGTAGTAATGAGGTGTCATTACCAATATTTTGCTGGGTTTCATTGATGTTAGTCTAAGATGAGTTGTTAACATATTCGATTTGCTTTCAACCTTCACATAAGTAGACGATTATCAAATGACAACGATGATGGCTTTGTAGTGAAAGCCGACAATACGTATTTTGCCTTGCTGGCCTTAACGAATTCTTTACATTTTTTTATTCTTTGTAATTTACTTGTGAAAATTGTATCATCTTTCTTTAATTTGAAAAATAATTTAAACATAAAGTGATATTAATTTATGATCTGAAATCAAACTAAAAATAATTCATTTACCAAATAAAAGATCAGCTATATATTCCCCTCATTCATCTTAAAAATATTGTTATTTAAATTTTTGACAACCATTCAAATATCCTCTTTACAGTGTGCTACAGTATTTACCCCCATTAATAACTTTTTCCATTTAAGAAATATATCAGATTTTCAAATGAATAGGTTTGTCAAATTCGAAAGGCCTATTAATTTTCAATGGAGAATCAAAAACCAGTGCACAAAAAAATTATTGAAACTATTAAAAAAAAAACCACTGTGGAGTTATAAAAAAAAAAAAATTGCAACAGAAGTACACATAAAATTAATTAAATTAATTTTCGTAAAATTCTAGGGCTAAGAATCGAGTTAGGATATCCCGTATTTATCCGAGAGGACACAAATTTAACGGACAGTGGGTACTCTACTATAAAGAACTGCTGTATATTTGTATGTATGTGTTTACATACGAATTTAATTCAAACTGTAATTCTTTACTTATAAACTAGGATGTCTACTTGCAGTCATACAAACATACAACATAAATATGTACTTACTTTTGCATGAAATTCATTTGCATAGCATTTTTATGCCAATTGAGTTTTCAAACAACTGCCATGTGCCACCCAATCTCCAAAAATGGCCAGTTAAATGTTATATCAACTGCCACATTAAACTTCATGACATGGGGAGTTGAGTTGTGCAGTTTTTTTTTTAACTTTTCTGTTCATTGTTGGCATTGTTAAATATTGGTCATGCTGTCTGAAGGCATGATGTGTATGTTTGTCTGTTTATTTCGTAGTGATTAACATATTATGCTAAATATTTGAAAAAATAAAAAAAAGATCGTTTTTAAAATTACATATATCAAACATTTGAAAATGGCACTATATATGTGTTTTTGTAAATGTATTTAAATTAAAGCGTCATAAATATTTCAGAAGTTTAAGAGTTTATAATGAAAAAATTATGATAAACTCAAAAGCAAATTTTAGGCTCCATTTACTCATCTTTTTCTGAAAGTTTATAAAAACTTACCAATTTTTAGAAACACCCAGAAAACAGATTTGGTGCTGACAGCCCAATTTTTTCCCAATCGAATGGTTCAGTTATATCAAATGAATTTTTCGGTTTGGATTGCCAAATTCTTTTTAATACAACTGAAATTTCATTATCAAAGTGAAATTAGTCCTGTCGCAATAGGGTTTCTGTTGTCGCAACTGAAAAACTCGGCTAACGCAACCGAACCATTCGATTGGCTATAAATGCAGTTGTCACCACCGAATTTTGTTTCTGGGTGAAACTAAAATTTAATTGAGCTTATATTTTTTTAACTTAACTTACACAGTTAAAAATAAAAATTTTAAATGACTCAAATAAATAGTTGTTTTGTTTTAAGCTACTACTATTTCAAAAATACTAATAAAATAGCCCTTAAAAATTCTGAAATCATAGTTGTATAAGGATGGTTTACTTTATCGATGGATATTGCGATAACTTACCTAGTGTCTTGAAATGCAATAAAATGATAGCAAGCAATTGTCAAAATGCTCTCATCTCAAGTGAAGACACTCAATTTCAATTTTATTGCAATATCATGATATCGCTGACATGCCATCGGATCTTGCAATGATGCCAGAGATCAAATGCCAGTTTTAGTTTTCATTTTAATTTTGTAATAGAAAAACAACAAAAAATTTGGTAAAAAGGAATGGAAAAGTGTTTAGTTTTTTATTATTTGTCGGTACACATTAATGTTTCATAAAATTTGGTGTTTTTCGAAGAAAAATCTATGATATTTCATTTCCATGAAATGGTCAAGTGTTCTCCACCACTCTGCAATTGATATTATTTTGATGTTTCGCTGCAATGGTTTTGACATTTCATATCATATAATTTATTGCATTTGAAGACACCGGGTTAGGCAAATGGAAATTGTTTTGCTTGAAATTTTGTAAGAACAGTGGTTTTAAAATCAAGTTTTGCGCATCAAATGTTAACATTAAATATGAATGCAGGCCCTTTGCTTACATTTCACTACAAAAAATTAATATTGATTTCATTTGAAGATTTTATTATATAAAAAACTAAATGGAAAACCACTAATTTTTAAAGGCATTTCGCGAGAAATCTGTACCTTAGATCGAATAATAAATTACGCCATTTTAATCAGCGTGTCCTGATGGCCAGATCTTTATTAATTTTTTTGTGTCATGCAGTTTAATAGTTTGTTTGAAAATTCTTCACCAGCATGTTCAGAATATCGGATATGGGAGAGGTTTTGTCTGTTTGGTTGCGTACTGATCTTGTAAATACATTGTGAAAACGTATAACACGTAGTATTTGCTGAAATTTAACGCAACTCAACGATGCTTTCTACAATGGATGACTGTAAATGATCCAAAGAGTTGAAGGAGGATCATCGCTGGAACCATTTATTATGAGAATAACCAACAAAATTTCAATTAAAGCATCAAGTTCTTCCACTGAAGTCAAACGAAACTCGCGAGGTTTCACCTTTAAAACTGAAACAACGTCTGAATTATTCCGATTGAACGCCAAAGCCATTTCATTAACTGCTTTCTTGCAGTGTTTGAGGATTCCCGGGTTAACAATCAAGGGAATCCCTCTACAATTGCAATGCATTGTGTTGATATGACGTAAATTTACACACGGGTGCCCGGGTACCCTTATCAGGAGTCTACGTATATAAATATTATCACGAGTGTTAGGGTTAAGTATTAAATACAAATTTGACCGATTTAAGTTCGCAAGAATATTAAACATTTAGGCCTGCTAATTTATCTTAAAACTGAGTTTAGTGCTGAACCATAGTTGTGAATGCTAAGTTCATATGAAAATATCTGTGGTTAAAGTTTAATCTTGGTTGTGTTGCAAATAAGTTACTCGCTCTAAATGTCGAAAATATTTACGTTTCAGTTAAAATAATGTCAATGATTTTTTACAGGACAACTCGAAAAAGTCACTAAAAAATTTATCAGCATTTAATTTTCAACCTCGATAGTTATACGCATTGAAAGTTAACGCGTATAAACGACTGAAACACATTTCAGTTTTTTTAAGAGTTAGCGGGTATACCAACCATTGACTTTTAAATCTTAGGACGATACAACAGATAGCACACCCCTTGTGCACAAGCTAAATATTGTCATATTAGATTTTTATTTGTTGTTTCAAAAAGCTTAACCATTTTCATGATAGACAATACAATTGTTTGGTGGGCACCACCAAAACTCAACAGTTGTCCGCAATAAGAAAATGATGATTGGATCACACAAAACCAATACATTACATAAGGTACAAAAATTCAACGGGACGAGCATGTTGTACTTTTCGTATGAACTGTCTGATTTGGTAAAACCACTCATAAATCAAATATTAAAAAGTAGGATCTGAGCCCTTTTCGGAATTCAAGATTGAATAATTTAAGTGGTTAAAGTATTCATTAAAATCGGCTTATTTTTTATCGGTTTCGGTCTTGAAGCTTGAAAATCGCGGTTTCGGTTGCAAATAAAACCGAACAGCGAACTCTATTTAGAAGTGTTGAAAAAATTTTCAAAAATTTTCGTATGTGCTCATAAATAAGAGCTTATTATATATCATTTATCACTCTAAAATTTGAGCACTCTGAAAATTATTAAACTTAAGGTCTTGCATATGGCATTTAGTCGATTAATCGTTGTTCGGTTAATTAAACAATTTTTGAACAATTTTTGTTCAAAAATTGTTCGGTTAATTTAAAATGTTCAAATTTCGAATAACGAATAATGCCGATAATTTTATACGGTTAATCGAAATCTATAAGAAATTGCAAAATATTTGAAATATATAATTTTTTATTAATGTAACTAAATGTGCTAAAATCGCAAAATTTACTTGACAAATTGTAACAAATAATTTGCTGAAGGCTTATACCATCCTCGCCTAAGGCAATCATCAGGCGCACAGTGGTTTGAAACAAAAAAAAAGTGGTAATTAATCTGTATCTTCTAAACTATAAGTGCGATTGCATCAGTATGTATGAGATAATTGTTAAGGAGGACCCAGGCTTTCTGTATTTTGGATTCATGGTTACCCTGTGTTATCACAGGGTGACTTATGGGGCATCAAAATAAACCACCTCAAAAGTAAAATAGCTTTTGGACGGTGTAGCTCTTTCAGTTATTGCCAAAATGGTTGATTTTTTATATTTTGGAATGAGCTTGGAGAATCGAAGAATAAACATACTTTAATTTAATAACTGTTATGGGTTTTAAATTATTTCAAAAATAAAAAAAACTCATTTTTCTCTTCGACTTTTTTTAGTTTTAGGCAACAGTTTAAGAAATGAAACTGTGAAAACCTTTTTTCAGTATTTCGAACCATTTAGGGTTGAGAAATTTCCAAAGTCAAACATTTTTCGTTGATCGAAAAAATTGCATTTTTTTTCTCAAAAAGATGCTACCAATTTTTCACTTTTTACTGAAAAGTTATTTAAAGAGGGACATGACATTGGCCGTTTTTTGAAATCGATTTTTTAAATTTTGTATTTTAGTAAATATTTTTAAGATTCTAATAAAAAAATTTCATGGAAAAAATCCTAAGGATTCAAAAGTTACAGCCGGATTAGTGAGAGCGCATTTTTAATTTTCGCGCTACCTACGTACCTGACTTTTTTGCAAAGGAAATGATGCAAATCGTTTGAAATGCACCAGAGTGAAGGCCGAATTGCTAAACGATTGCAAAAAACTATAAGAAACAGCACAACACAAGATAACGAAGGCATACAGTACGAAGCAGGCATGGCAGACTGAAGGTAACCTTTTTTTTCTTTGTTCACAAACTGTAAACGCGTTTATCTCGAAACCATGTTTTTCGTACTGGTTGCGGCACTAGCGGGTTCATTTTTGGACGAATTTGTTTTTTTTTTTGTATTTTTTTAAACTTGATTCGCTATCGTATGACACGAGCTTTTTTAAAATTTTTTTTCGATTTTTTATGAACTTTTAAAGTTAATATTTTTTTCGAAAAAACACACTTTCAAATTTGGAACATCACCAAAAATTGAAAAAAAAATTTAAAAAAAGCTCATGTCATACGATAACCAATTTTGTTAAGATTTAAAAAAGTCATTTTTTTCAGATCGGACAATTTTTGCGACTCCCAGCGCTGCAACCTGGAGCTCTATAAAACCATGTTGAAGTGAAAAATATATTTTTTTGAATTTTTTTCTTGTAATTTGTTCAATTCTCTACAATAATAAAAAACGAGTAAAAAGGTTAAAGTCGGGCATGCCGACTATACAATACCCTACACCACTCTGGTGTATTGTTTGGATCCGAAATTCGAATGGGTTAAAATGGGGCTTGTGTCAAAATTTTCTATAATGTAAGTCAGCGCACCAAATTTCATTAAAATATCTTTATATTTGCGACCTGCAGTTTGTAACCAAGCCAATTTTGGGGGGACCCTTATATGGACACTAGTTCTAAACATGGACCGATGTTCACCAAAATCAATAGGCTTCGTCCTTGGGCCAACATAGGTCTATGTACCAAATTTCATCAAAATATCTTAATATTTGCGACCTGCAGCGTATAAACAATATAATTTTGGGGGGACCCTTATATGGGCACTAGTTCTAAACATGGACCGATGTTCGCCAAAATCAATAGGCTTCGTCCTTGGGCCAACATAGGTCTATGTACCAAATTTCATCAAAATATCATAATATTTGCGACCTGCAGCGTATAAACAGTATAATTTTGGTAGGACCCTTATATGGGCACTAGGTCTAAACATAGACCGCTGTTCACCAAAATCAATAGGCTGCGTTATTGGGCCAATATAGGTCTGTGTATCAAATTTCATCAAAATATCTTAATATTTGCGACCTGCAGCGTATAAACATTATAATTTTGGTAGGACCCTTATATGGGCACTAGGTCTAAACATGGACCGATGTTCACCAAAATCAATAGGCTGCGTTATTGGCCCAATGTAGGTCTGTGTACCAAATTTCATCAAAATTTCTTAATATTTACGACCTGCAGCGTATAAACAGTATAATTTTGATAGGACCCTTATATGGGCACTAGGTCTAAACATGGACCGATGTTCACCAAAATCAATAGGCTGCATTATTGGGCCAATATAGTTCTGTGTACCAAATTTCATCAAAATATCTTAATATTTACGACCTGCAGCATATAAACAGTATAATTTTGGTAGGACCCTTATATGGGCACTAGGTCTAAACATGGACCGATGTTCACCAAAATCAATAGGCTGCGTTATTGGGCCAATATAGGTCTGTGTACCAAATTTCATCAAAATATCTTAATATTTACGACCTGCAGCGTATAAACAGTATAATTTTGGTAGGACCCTTATATGGGCACTAGGTCTAAACATGGACCGATGTTCAAAAAAATCAAACTTGTTCGTCCTTGGGCCAACATAGGTCTGCGTACCAAATTTCATCAAAATATCTTAATAGCTGCGACCTGTAGAGTGCGTACAAGATTGCATGGACAGACAGACAGACGGACGGACGGACGGACGGACAGACGGACATCGTTAAATCGAAATAAAAAAAAATTCTGAACCGATCGGTATACTATAAGGTGGGTCTACGACCAATATTTTTTGGTGTTACAAACATCAGCACAAACTTATAATACCCTGACCACATAGTGGTGTAGGGTATAAAAATTTTGCAAAAATGTTTGTTTTTGACTGAGTTATGAATTTTTAAAAAAAGGTCTGTTTTCTCTGCCGCGAATGTAATGTCCCCCCTTAAAAAAAGTTAATGTTTTATAAGATGCATGAGGGGAATGTTTATTTGACCTCTTATTTTGGTAAATGAATGTTCTGTAGTTTGACTATAGATCATAAATAAATATCGCTTTCTGTTTAAATTATTTTCAAATTTCAGAAAGATGATACAATTTTCACAAGTAAATTACAAAGAATAAAAATTTTGAAAGAATTCGATAAGGCCAGCAAAACAGAATACGTATTTTCGGCTTTCGCTACAAAGCCATCATCAGTGTCATTCGCCTTGAATGGGTTAATAATTGATAATTGCCTACTTATGTTACAATTGAAAGCAAATTGAATATGTTAACAACTCAACTTATGGCGTTTTCATTTCTGAAAAAAATGTTGCCTTTTTTTGCACTTTGCTTTTGAATTGCCTTTTTTGTGTTCTTTTCTAAATTAAGGGTAACATTCTAAGAGGGCTAGGTGTTATTTTCTAAAAATGTTACCTAAATAAAGGGCAAAAGTGCAACATTTTTCGCCCACAAAAAATTTACGGGGTAGAGTGTTGCCCTGTTTTTTTCTTTATGTCAACACCATGTGTATATACTGTAATGTTTTTTGCCAGCTAACTCGCAACTTGGTGGCCTAGGGGGTACTATCATGGCTTCTGATGCAGTAGGTCGCAGGTTCAAACCCCGGTTGGAGCACAATATTTTTTTTTTTTTTTTTTTTTTATAAAATTTTAATTAGATTTTAATAGTTTTGCTGTTATTTAGTATTTAACTATTTTTTAGGCTAAAAATAAATAAAAAAATTATACAATTTGTTTTAAATATGAAAACAAAAATTTTTAATTGAAAAAAGAAAATACATAAAAAAAAATTATTTTTTACTTTGTCTGGAATTTGAACCTGTCCAGCCCATGTCAAAGGCAGGCATCACAACCACTAGGCTACAATTAGTAATAGTTTGCGTAAACAATATTGCATACGAGTATACAATACACATACATATGTTTAGAAAAATGCAACAGTGATTTTATTGTGTTCTATTCTGACTAATATCAACGAAATCTAACAATGCTATTTTTATACTTTGTTAGTATTACTCTTTTTTGCATTGAACCTTATTTCTTAAGGTATCTCAGCTGATTTTATTCAACTCTGTGTATGGTAACCACAGATTTTTGACAACGAACCGTTAAATTTAAATGTATGTTATTTTTAAATTATATTTTGCACCGTGTCAACGTGTGTTGTTAAGATAAATGAGGGGAATGTTTAATGTTGTTAATGTTTTATTAGATATTTGTAGAGAATGGGGTTCTAGGATGCTTTTAATCCAAATTTGAAGTCGATACAAAATTCACCCTACGTACAGCATTGACCGAAATTGGTATAATTTTTATGAGAATTTTTGAGTTTTCGATCATATAACAAAAAAGTCACGCCGAGTTCATCCAGAAAGCATTATTTTATAAAAAAAATGGCAAATTTCCATACACCATAACTTTAATTGGAAAAAAAGGATAGTTCGGTTTATTTTTTAAAATTATTTTAATTGTTTTACATGAACAATATTGCTGCAAAAAATCATCCACGTACCTTGGATAGTTTTTAAGATATTGAAAGTCAACTTTCAAAGATGATTTTGTAAAAAATACACTTTTTAGTTTTTTCGTAGATTTTTCCCAGAAGTGTTTAAGGTTTTTTTTAATATTACTTAAAAATTAACAGTGTAATAAACTAGACATATTTCCCTTTTCAGTCATGTATTAAAGGTATAAAAAAAATATTGGTAACAGGTACAATTATGGCATTTATTATTTTTGCATTATCAATATTTACATTTTTTAATAAATTAAATACCAAAAATTTGGTATAAAATAGTCCGAAGTGTCAAAAGTAAACATATTTTTAATTTATTTGAATTCGGAATCATCTTCTAAACTTATTTTTGGCAGCCATTTCGTTCTAATAAAATATATTACTGGATCTGAAGATATAAGTAAGTGGTGCATTAGATCAAAATTTTGGGCAGTTTTTGAATGTTTTCGTGTGTTAAATTTCCAATAGTGTTTAACGTCGTTGTTTCTAGCTTCCTGCGCTTCTTCTGTTAGCTCTCCTAAAGGAAGGATACTATTTTATATTATTGTTTTTCCATGGGATAATATTTTGTGTACGGTTGGTGTTATTGGTCGCCAATAATACAAGCTACTTAATAATGATTTTGTTTCATTAGCCAAAATGTGGAATTTATCAGAATTTATAAGTTTTTTGCTATTAATCACCGCTAACAATATTTTAAAACGTTTGATTAAAGTTTCGTCTAGACCTGTTATTTCAGATGTTGTCTCAGGATCTTCAAAAAAACCCCTGGCTGTGTTTCCATCATTAGAGCTTCCATAACCGTGAAGAGATTTATGCACAATTAGACCCAACTGTTGCTTAAATTCATTTTGAATTCGTTTCTTTTCCTCCGATCGCATGTTTTGAAAATCTGTGTTATTTTTACACTTTTATTTTCATTTCCTGGAATTTGTCGATATTTTATATCATATGCTAAATGTAAACAATATTCCATAAATCGTATCCTTGAATGAAGAGGAGATACTCCATATTTCAAAGCTTCTTCATTAACGACAGTTTCATTGACTATTTCGTGAAACTCTGAGCTTTTCTTTGCACATATATTACACTTCCAGATCGATGCGGTATCTGTGACGGCATTGGCTACTTTCCCATCAATCATCGTAAATACTAGTTGAAATGAAATCTTTAGGATACATCCATTTATTTCCACATACAAAGGAGATAAGTTGGAAATTTCTAACTCTATTTTCTCCACTATGTTTTTTGTTGAGCTTACAGTTTCCTTCACATACTCAAAACGCATTGGTCGACACAAAAACTTAGAACCTGGTGTAAAATTTATTCATAAGTCTTCGTAATTCTTATTTAATGCGGAGGAAGTTGATGGGGAAGTGTCTTCCTTAAATAACCGCATTCTGAGCGTACCAAAGATGTCATAAAAAACACTTGAATAATCAACTTCTTCATTGCGTACAGTTTGTTGTTTGTATTCAGTAAATCCAAACGTTCCATCGAAGCCCATTTACATATCGACGTTAATTCAGAATTGTGGCATTTTTCTAAGTCTTCCTTACTAAAATTAGAAATAACTCTCGATGCTGTTTTATCTAGCAATTGGGAAAGTTCAACACTGCCACTTTTAGAGTTTACTTCTACTGGTGATGGCACAATTTTGTTTTCCGTTCCTTTAATTGACTGAGTGTTTGGTAAAATATCGTATTCTTTTTCCTGGAGCGCTTTTCTCAAGATACCATACTTGTTTCTCGATAATCCTAAGCTTAGTATTAGAGCTAACGCATCTTCTTCTGTGAAAGATTTTGATGATTTTGGAGTTAAAATACTTTACACCATACGATTCAATCGCTCGGGAGATGCTGTTGGTAATACGTCTACAATTTTTCCAGCTTTTTTTGGTTGTGTATGTATTAAAATTGCTTTGAAGGAATCCTTTATTTCGTTCGAAGAAAAATTTTTACCGACTTCTTCTTGTCTTATTTTTTTTGTGTTTTGTTGAACATTTTCGAAATCCTTTTTTGGCCGACCTAATTTCTTTCCGCCGATCTATACATAAAGCTCAATATTTAACCAATCATTACATTTCTCCTTAAACTGTGTCTTTGATATCTTAGCTTCCTATTTCATATTTCATAACTTTTATAAAAATTTTCAATTTTGATATTTCCCTCAGATGTAATATTTAAACCATACGTGTGATGGATATCAAGAAGTTTTGCTATTTTTTCCGCACGTAAGGATATATCTCCGAGATTTTCCCAAATGACCTCTCACACGGAATAATGTTTAATGTTATCTCCATGATAGATTATACTTAATAAGTCAACTATTAAAACAATATCGCGGCTTGTATATTGAATAATAATTCTCAACAGGTAAAAATTTAGTCACGTATTAAGCTATTTCTAACAAAATGGTTGCACAAAATATCCTGAGAGTAAATAATCAATCATTAGTTATTTATATTATACTTTATAATATGCAATTGTAAAATATTTGTTCCATGTTGTAAAATGTTTTTTTTTTACCTGGGGTGTATGTTTTAAATGCAATAATTGTACCTGTCGCAAAATTAAAAATGTTTTTTTTTACCTGGGGTGTATGTTTTGAATGCAATAATTGTACCTGTTACCAATATTTTTTATATACCTTTAATACATGAATGGAAAGGGAAATATGTATAGTTTATTATAGTGTTAATTTTTTAGTAACATTCAAAAAAAACCATAAAAACTACTGAAATCAACAGAACTTGTTTGGTAAATAATTGTTAAATTTCCGAAATATAAGTAATATATTCGTGAGTTAAATTTAAGTAAACTGCAAATTACAATTTACCTCTGAAAAAACTTTTTAACTAAAAGTAGCAAAAACACTGCTATACCCAGTGTAGAAAATCATTACCAGATATGTGATTATGTAACTATATACTTGGTAATGGTAACTACTTACTAGATATGTGATTATGTAACTATATACTTGGTAATGGTAACTACTTACTTTTGTTATTACATTTCTTATTACCTTTATATGGCGATGTCGCGAAAAATAATGAGTTATGGTTACACACCAGCATACGAAAAATCAAAAAATATATCGTTACCTATGTGCTTACCAGTAGTGAAAAAAATAATGAGTCTAAAAATAGATTTTCAAAAAAAATGAATTATATAAAAAAAAAATATTTTTTATTGTATTTTTAGCTTTTAAATAAAATTTGCTGGTGCGGGAATCGAACCTGGGTCTACAGATTGCCAGTCAATAGCTCTACCATCTGAGCTATATCGACATGTAATATTTAATAGATAAAAACATAATTGACCTGCTGCACACAAGTAAGCTTACTCGCCAACATACAAAAAATCAAAAAATATGAGGTTACATATATCCTTACCAGTGTTTCGAAAATATTGTGTCTAAAAATAGATTTCCAAAAATTTTCAAAAAAATCTAGAAAATTATTTTCTATTTGAAATAATATAATAATATGTTTTAAAATAATGCAGAAGGTAAGTGGGTGTCATTACTGGTAGTCCAAAAAATAATGATATGTCATTACCGTTTCTACACTGGGTATGTACAAATTTTTTAGTTATATTTGACTAAACTTAATTAAATGCAAATACAAACTACTCTGCTGAAATCAGAAATATTTAGTGATTATATTAGTTTTTTTAGGTCTACTAATATAAAATACTAGCGGGCGAAGCCCGCTACGTTGATAGCGTGCCTTAAAGTTTAGATTTAAATTGCTTTTAGGTAAAATAAAACAACAATATTTGTTGTTAAGATAAAATAATTGTTAAGGTAAATTTATTGTAATGTTTAAGTACAAACACTGTTTTTTGCCTCTTCATTTTTATATCAATAAATCATTTAGTATACCAACACGTGAGCATGTAACAACTAATTGTCTGTTGTTCAAGCCATCGGCGTAGATAGGTCGTATTTCTGGTTGGGAGAGAGGTAAACAACGAAATTTCTGTCTGCATTTACTTTTTTCATATGTTCAGTGCATTCGAAAGAAACAAAACTTCAAATACGTGTTGTTAGGAGGTCTGCGGTTGCTTTGATTTTAATAAAATTTTAATATATGATAGAGTGGAGAGAAAAATAAAAATTTTAACAAAATATGATCACAAAAAAAATTAAATAAAATTAATAAAAAAAACAAAAAAAAATTAATTGTTTAACAAAAAGTTTTTGTCGATTAATGGATTAATTCTTAAATTTTATTCTATTATTCGATTAAGAAATAAACCCAAATAATTATTTGTCTTTTTAATCGATTAAAATAAAAAGCCCTAGTATACCATAGTATAGTATGAGTCGTAATTTCTGAGCGCTCGGACGTATTATATAAATATTAAAACTTATTAAAATTTTTAGAGTATATTTCTGCGCCATAACTGAACATCATTGTTAACTGGGTTATTGAATAAAAACAAATTTGTACGTTCATAGCTCAAAAAAAGTATCTCTACCATTCTCTTTTATACATACATATTTATTCCAAAAGTATGATTGATAATAAAGCTATAATTCACTTTTGTTGTGATCTTCTTAAAATTCTACGTTATTAACAGTAATTATTTATATTTAAAAAAACTCCTTTTTCATATTCTACATACCAATCTCTTTCTTAAGTCGTTCTTGGCTATCTCTATATACATATAAATTTTTTAATTTCTGACATAGTTTATGACCAATCAGGCAATAAATTGGCATTTAATTTAATACAAATTGAATTACGATTTACGAATTTATGTAGAACCCCCACAGCGTAAATTTTCAATCAAAATCGCAATCCGCGAAATTGTTATGAATTCCTCTTCATTGTTGGCCAAACAAAGGTAGTTTATGATGATAATGAAGAAGAAACGATGAGCAAAAGAAATGTTGTTTTTTTTATAGGCACAAAGGTAACAGAGTGATAATGTACGACCAAAAAAAAACAAAACAAGCACTTTCTTACAAAAGATGAGGAAGTAGAAAATGCCACACTGTGTATATAGATTATCAAATTGATTCCAATTAACACTTGCCACCGCAGGAAACAAAAATTAAATCAAGAATATGAAAATAAAAAGTTTAAGCTTACCAAATGTGAGAAAGGGGGCATACAAATGCCTTCAGTGTTATTAATACTTAATACATACAATACTAAATGAATGTTAAGTTTATTACATATATACAAACAAAATAGATCCCATTAGATCTTACTTTTTACATTAATTATGAATGGGTTCAATGCGTTCTGTCGGATCATAATTAGATTCGGACATATTATCATTAAAGTAGTATTTAAATTTTGTTATTTTAGATAAAAATAATAGTAGCTGTACTTTCGTGCATGCCTATCAACGTTAAGTATTTATAGCAAATCTACGTTAAACTGATTGGAGTATAAATTTTTTTTAAATAGTGAGTATTTGTGATAGTTCCGATATAATCGAACGTACGTCAGCAAAACTTTTTAGGTAGTAACGCGAAGAAGTTACGCTAGGTGTGAAAATCTATAAACGTTGAGTTTTCAACGTTGATAATTATCCACGTTGTAAGTTAACGTGCATACGAAAAGTAATATGTTAGTTTTCGTCTAAAAAACGTTTTTATGCACTTTGTGCTTTTTCAAAAGTTAACGGATATTGTTAAGTCGAAAACACAGCTAGTGTAAAAAACAAAGATTTTTTGTTCTTCGAAAATATCAAATTTTGTGCCAACAAAGCATCATTTGCGAGAGGTTTGCTTCGCTTCTTCAATTTGAAAAAAAGGGCAGTTGAAGCACATCGATCGCTCACTGAAGCTTATCCTGAATATGTTGCATCGATATCAACGTCAGAGAGATTGTTTTTACGTTTCAGGAGTGATGATTTTGACATGGAAGACAAAGACCGCTAAGGTCAGCCAAAAGAGTTGCAATACTTTCAATAAATTTATGTAACGCCAATGTTTTACAAGAAACCGCAAAACATTTGCCAAAAATCCCGCATTTTTAAGTTATACACATAATAGAAGAAATTTAAATTTTGACTACATTCGAAGTCATAAAAAAGTACAAGCAATATAAAATGGTGAAAATTCGTAACATAAAAAAATAAACCAAATAAAATGTATGCAAGTAAATTTTGTTAGTTGTTTTGACTAATTTGTGGTTAATTTTTTCAAGAACAAAAGAAAATGTAAGTTAGGGTGTCCTGATAAAAAAATGTATGCAATATCACACAAACGATGCATTTAACGAATGTAAGACGGGAAAATGAGAAAAATTTGGACGGAATTTTCAATTATCTACGCATCTTAAGTTGGCGTTATTGGAGTATATTGGTAAAAAAAAAATTGGTATTAAACTTCCCGTAACGACAATGTTTCAGTAATTTTGCTCCACTAATGCCTCTTTTATGATAAAAAAAAATGCATGAAATGGAAAAATTTTAATTTTCAGAATCTCATCTTGAATTTACAGATTTTTTCTTTTAAAAACTTGGATATACAAAATAGATTCTAAAACTAATCTGTCTCGGCTTTTGGGCTAATTTGGGGATTTAGGGAATAAACGAGGTTTTCGAAAATCGACCATTTTCCTTCCTTTTTTTTAATTTTCACACAGTGGGGCGTTTTCGAAATATTTTGGAAATAATTCAGCCATTTTTTGTCGGCTGGGCGGATTTGGATGGTTTTCTACCATAAACTATGTCTAAATGTCAACTGATTTGCTTCAAATTTTTAATACTTCAATGAAATTACCTCCAAATACTTCTTGTAATTAAAGCAGCACAATTCAAAATAATACACCACAGAATTTATTACTTTTTACGCTCTTTGTGTGCAACAAAAGCAATTACTTGTTCTTAACCACATTGAATCAACTAAAAATAGTTCTCTTTAGTTGATCCTGCAGAAACAAGGCAATTCACAAAAAAAGAGACATATCGGGATTTTTCCAATTAAAGAAGATATTGATGGAAAAGAAATTTCTGACTTAGGGTGCGTACAGAGTGGCCGCTTGCTGCCGAGCCGAGCCGACTGACGCTTATTGCGAGAACCAATGCGAGAAAACTGGTACTATACAAATTAGTACAAATAAGCGCGAACAGGTCATAGTGGGCGCCGAGCTGGTCAGAGCGCAAAGCTGATTGAATGCGAGAAAACAGTTCCAAAGCGTATTTCAGCGCCGAAAACATTGTTTATGTTATGTTAATAAAATAAAAATTAAACAAAAAATAAAAATTCAAATAAATAATAAAAATTAAATAAAACTATAACAATTATAAAAAAATTAAAAAAAAACTTATAAACAAAATTTAAAAAAAATGTAATAAAAATTTCAAGAATAATTGAAGAAATGCGTTAATAAGTAAAATTTTAAAACTCAATGTCAGTTTGAACAACAAACCCAAATGCATACAAACATACATACATAAAACACAAATAATAGATAAAATATCAGCGCTGATACTCGCATCCACTATGCACACCCAAACTTGTTTCTCGCATGAACAAGTTCTCGCAATAAGCGTCAGTCGGCTCGGCTCGGCAACAAGCGGCCACTCTGTACGCACCCTTAGTCTGAGATATGTACTGTGAGTTCATTTATGGAAAAAGTTAATTTTGGAAAATTTTGAGTTGTTCCACTTTTTTATATAGGGTGCGATACAAACAGAAATTTTTACTTACAGAAGGCAAAATTTCTATTGTATTTACCTCAAATTTCTTAGATAACACAGCTCTACAAAATATTACAATATTTATAAGTTGCACAACTTTGCAGTGGTTTTAGGATAATTAGGGCTTGCTGATTTCGAATCTGCAACCAGTTTTTACAATTTTGCTCTAGGTTTCGCGTAATTCGCGATTTAAATTTATTAAATTTTTCAGCCGATTTTTTCAATAAAAAATT
Source organism: Leucophora obtusa (assembly GCA_949987735.1). Classification (NCBI taxonomy): domain Eukaryota; kingdom Metazoa; phylum Arthropoda; class Insecta; order Diptera; family Anthomyiidae; genus Leucophora; species Leucophora obtusa. The sequence continues at coordinate 306,585,351 of OX465295.1, forward strand.
TATAATTTAGTAACTATAGCTTCGAAAAGAAAACGCTTTACACAGTTTAAGCTTAATTCCGTGCCCTATTTTTCAAACTTAAGTGTGTATCAATATCTCAATAACTTTTCTAAATAAAGTCGCTGAAAGTCAAAATTTAAAAATTTTTTAAAGTTTTCTTAAAAAAAAATTTTTAAATATAACACGAAGTCCGATTTTAAATATCAAAGCCAATTTGGAAAGAAAAAGGTCCAAAATTAAAAAAAAAAAAAAATTCTGTAATAGTGCAGTAGATTTTTAGTACAGTAAAATATTTTTTTTGTTCAATTTAAGTGTAAATTTAATTACAAAAGGCTCTAAAACTGCACATAATTTGTTAATGCAATATGACATATATATAAATTTTGGACCTTTTTCTTTCCAAATTGACTTTGATATTTAAAATCGGACTTCGTGTTATATTTAAATTAAAAAAAAAAAAAACCTTAAAAAATTGTTATATTTTGATTTTGCGCGACTATATTTAAAAAAAGTTATTGAGATATTGACACACACTTAAATTTGAAAAATAGGGCACAGAATAATGCTTAAAATGTGTAAAGCGTTTTATTGCCGAAGCTATAGTTACTAAATTATAAATTTTTGATTGAAAAAATCGGCTGAAAAATTTAATAGAATTAAATCGCGAATTACGCGAAACCTAGAGCCAATTTGAACAAACTGGTAGCAGATTCGAAATCAGCACCCCCTAATTATCCTAAAATCGCTGTAATAACATCCACCTTTTTTTTGTTGTATAACAGTGTAATTTATTTAGCAGTTGCATTTTACTTACCTAAATTCTAAAAAATAAATGAAAACTTGCATTATTGAATTGCTCTGTACTCATTCGGTATTTAAAAAAATAACAAAAAAAAATATATAAAAATATTATATTTTCAAGTATTTCCTTCTACTTTTAATTGATGAAATAGAGTTTTATTTCAAAAATATTGAAGTCGGAGTACTCCCCTCCTAGGAGGGTAAATATTTATATTGTGAGCATGTGTCCACTTTAACACCTGTTTGGTGCCAGCTGATAATTCCACTAGAGAGTTTAATATTCCTGATGACTTAGCAACACCTCAAAAAGGTGCTCCGGTAGATTGGTGCAAACAAGTGATCCAGAAATACAATAGCGGAAATTCAAAAACGTGTTTAAGATCATTACAGGTGACGAGTCACGGATCTATGTATTTGGGCATAAAACTAAATAGCGGTCGACTGTATAGGTGTTTCTTGTTAAACGAAATCCAACAAAAGTTGTTCGCTCTCGAAGCACTTCGAAACAAATCGTCGCCTGTTTTCTGTAAAAACAGGTCATGTGGTAACAGTGCCCTGAGAATAACATAGAAAAATTAATTCTGAATGGTACATCATAGTTTGTTTGCCAGAAGTGTACGGAGAAATGAGAAAATCCACACCCCAAAAAAATGGACAATTCTTCACCATGACAACTCGAGCTCTCAAAAGTGACTCAAACAAGTGACTTTAAGAGTACTCAAAAGATCGAATTAATAAATAGGTCATCCGTCTTACTGTTCCCACATCAAAGATAAACTATTTGGACAACGATTTTCTCCAGCAGAAGAAGCCGAAGATGAATTTAAAAACCATGTTTTGGAGATGTCTCACGCGGACTGGAGAAAATGCTTTAACAAGTGGTGTGAACGCATGCAAAAGTGTTTATATCATGAAGGAGAATTTTTTAAAAACAACAAAAACAATTTCAATAACAAATTTCTGTTTTTTCGTTGTAAGACATAAAATATATATAGTTATTTTGTAAAGAAGATTTGGGGAATTTAAAATAGAACAGTATACTATTGAACAACGTGCCCTTAACGTGGCCTTAAAAATTTTCCAACATTGTCCGATATCGAACACTAGTGATGGAAACGGCGACACCGTATTCATTTTCAAAAAATATAGCCCAATTATTCTTTCCGATGAAACACCGCACCAAACAGTACACTTAAGTGTGTGTAATTGTCGCTGTTGAACTACTCTTTGATTCTCGGTATTCCATATCCTGAAGTTTTGGCTATTAACGAACCCATTTAGTTGGAAATGGGCTTAGTCGCTTATAACTAAATTATGAATAAATCATGATTTTCTTAAATATTTCAATTGTGTACTGTTCCATTTTAAATTCCCCAAATCTTCTTTACAAAATACTGAAAAAAATTAATTTTAAAAAAATAGAATAAAAAAGTTATAAGGAATTCAAACCCCTTCGGTAATTTTGGGCCACCCTATACATTAGAGCGTACCACCTTACAGGCAAAAAAAAGTCCGCCGTACACCCTCCAATATAAAATATTTTTGCAAGGAGGTTTCAAAAAAAAAAAATTTTTTTTGCCGAACGTAGGGGTCGCCATTTTACATTTTTCGTTATATCTTTGGCATTTACAGTCGGATCTTAAAGAGTGATACATCGATGGTTTTCTCTCGAGGAGACCATTGGTTTGCTCTAAAGACCACTGACCTCAAGTATCCCGTTCAGATCTCAGTTGCTACCACCCTAATGTCCACTCTAATGTCAGAAAATTAAAGCTTGCAAAAAATCATTAAACTTTCGCTAAGGAAGTTTTTCGATAAACCCAGTAGAATTTTTTTTTATATACTGGTTGCCGAACGTAGGAAAGTCGCATTTTTAAATTTGTATACCCTACACCACTATGTGGTCAGGGTATTATAAGTTTGTGCTGATGTTTGTAACACCAAAAAATATTGGTCCTAGACCCACCTTATAGTATACCGATCGGCTCAGAATTTCTTTTTATTTCGATTTAACGATGTCCGTCTGTCCGTCCGTCCGTCTGTCTGTCTGTCTGTCCATGCATTCTTGTCCGCACTCTACAGGTCGCAAATATTAAGATATTTTGATGAAACTTGGTACACCGACTTATGTCGGCCCAAGGACGACGCCTATTGATTTTGGTGAACATCGGTCCATGTTCAGACCTAGTGCCAATATAAGGGTCCTACCAAAATTATATTATTTATATGCTGCAGGTCGCAAATATTAAGATATTTTGATGAAATATGCTACACCGACTTATGTCGGCCTAAGGACGAAGCCCATTGATTTTGGTGAACATCGGTCCATGTTTAGACCTAGTGCCCATATAAGGGTCCTACCAAAATTATATGGCTTATACGCTGCAAGTCGCAAATATTAAGATATTTTGATGAAATTTGGCACATATACCTATGTTAGCCCAAGAACGAAGCCTGTTTATTTTGGTGAACATCGGTCCATGTTTAGACCTAGTGCCCATATAAGGGTCCTACCAAAATTATATTGTTTATACGCTGCAGGTCGCAAATATTAAGATATTTTCATGAAATTTGGTACACCGACCTATATCAGCCCAAGGGCGAAGCCTATTGATTTTGGTGAACATCGGTCTATGTTTAGACCTAGTGCCCATATAAGGGTCCCCCCAAAATTATATTGTTTATACGCTGCAGGTCGCAAATATTAAGATATTTTGATGAAATTTGGTGCACACACTTATTTTGGCCCAAGGACGAAGCCTATTGATTTTGGTGAACATCGGTCCATGTTTAGACCTAGTGCCCATATAAGGGTCCCCCAAAATTGGCTTGGTTACAAACTGCAGATCGCAAATATTAAGATATTTTAATGAAATTTTGTGCGCTGACTCACATTATAGAAAATTTTGACACAAGCCCCATTTTAACCCATTCGAATTTCGGATCCAAACATTAGTTGGCTTTTACCCAGACTGGTGTAGGGTATTGTATAGTCGGCATGCCCGACTTTAACCTTTTTATTCGTTTTTCATTGGATTTTTCCTTAATAGCAAAAACTGGTCTCCTCGAGGCAAAAAAATCGAAATATCACACTTTAAAATCCAACTTTAAATGCCGAAGCTATAACGAAAAATTGAAAAAGGCGACCCCTACGTTCGGCAAAAAAAAATTTTGTTTTTGAAATTGCCTTGCAAAAATACTTCATATTGGAGGGTGTACGGAGGACCTTTTTTTTGAGGTACGGTCTACTGTACATCAATATCGTTAATTTTAGTGTTTTTCTACTGATTTTGCATCTCTCTTTTTGCTGGGATGTATTATCAAAATGCTTTTAAGTTAGCAAGCCCATGTTCAGTAATTCCGTGTATTAAATTTTGAAGAAATTTGCAAAGGCTTTGACGATAGCATTTTTCTCCTTGTGGTATTTATATTTCTTACTTTCAACTCAACATTATCTCATTCCAGCTTAAAAGATGTGACACTACAGTTTCGTTTAATGTTCATATATCTCTGCAATACGGTTAATACGCATGTGCGGTGTTCACTGCAGGGCACTAAAACTTTTTTAACATAAACGTTTTGTCGTATTACTTATTTCCGTTGCACAGAACTCACTCTTTTTCTTTCGTTTAATGCAGCTCGTGTGAGAAATGATAAATAATCTATAATTTCGTTTGGCATTCAATTTTATTTTGTGTGACACATAAATTATGTATTAACGCTTTAAGCATTGTTTAGCCCAATCCTTGATTTTTGTATTAATGAAAAATTTTAAATGCTTTAGTAGAAGCTTTTGTGCACAAAAAGAAAGATTGAACGAAAACACAGATATTTTTAATTTTTTTTTTATTTTCGTTACAAGAAAAACTTCTAACATTTGGAGAGGTTTGTTTAGATCAGAAGCACTTCGAGCTTTCTTTATTTATTCAAAGTCCCAACATCTTTAACAGCTATTCTTAAGAAGTTGCCCATATCATTTCTATGATTTGTCATTGATAATTGCATTTGCGAAGTCACAGTAAATTCACTCGTACAAATTTTTTCAACCTTATTCACTAATTCTATCCATAAGTCTCATTAGATTTACTCCCTCATTCAATGGTAAATCAATTAAATGTGGTATAGAACGTCTTTACTGTGCAATGTCGTGAAATCTTTGTAAGTGTAATTCAACTGACTTAAATTTGACTTAATTCAACATAAATTATCCTGTTGAACTATTTTAACATTTTTATTTGCCACATTCTCACGATATTTCTAGTTTCATATATGTAACTATGAGTCTGCCATAACTCACTCTATCATCAATGCCGAAATATGCTCGAAGATGCACAGAATGATTCGATCATAAGTATTAAATAATATTGTACAACCATCATATACAAAGTTGGTAAAAAACCACAAAAAAGTGTACCATATTCATAAGAACAACACTATGGAGCAATTATATGAACCGTTTTTTTTTTTTCTTCATTTTACTCTCCTACAAAATTGCCAATAATGAGACATGAAAAACTAAAGCTTTAGCCCAAACCATAATGGATTGTAGAAGATTGGTATCAATTGCAGGTCAATACCTCTGTAGACAAATGTAAGTAAGAAGCAAAAACGCCTTTCAACGTACAGAGAGAAACCGACAGAAAAAAATACTTGATCTAACTAACAACACTCTAAAAGCACAGCAACAACAACAACACCAAAAACAACAATAATATGAATAAGGTATAATTTAGCTGACTGTGGTATGATATAGTAGTGTTCGAGGGATTCCCTAGTTTGCTTATGGGGTCCTTAATTGCACACAGACAGACAATACGAAGACAAGTCTTAAACAAAATAACAGCTAAACTTAGATATATGCATAATAAAAGTGTTGCCATATTTCACTGGAAATGGTAAAAATAAAATAAAATACAATAAACAATACCAACACTTCGAAACAACATCAGAACTATGGGGTAAGAATTTAGTTACATAAATTTATTATTACGAGTATTATGACAAACTTAAATTTTGAGTCAGAGGTTCCATTCCTGGAACAAGCTAATTTTATTAAAAAAATCTTGTAATAAAAAAATTTTTATAAAACTTATTTTTTAAAAAATCAATTTTTAGACTCATAATTTGGTGTGTAACCATAACTCATTATTTTGTGCGACATCGCCATAAAAAGTAATACGAAATGTAATAATAAAAGTAACTAGTTACCATTACGAAGTATGTACTATTTACATAACCACATATCTGGTAATGATTTTCTACACTGGGATTTATTTATAAAATTTGATTTTTAGTTTTTGGTTCTAGTTTTAGCCTCAGAGTTCTTTTTGCATTCCTATTTGGAAGTTTTTGAACTTTAAACGTTTTCATAACTACAACACATTGTGGAGTGTCCAAAAACCAGTTTTTTCAGAAAAACGGTTTTAGGTTTGTTCGAAAATTACTATTAAATAAAAACGGTTGCGGTTATGGTTTCTAAGAATACCGGTTAAAACCAATTTAAAATTTTTTGGTAATTAAAAAAGCACAATAGTTTTAATTAATAATATACATATATTACACCCATAAAAATAAATGTGTACAAATAACAGAAAAAGCTAATAAAAATTAGTTATAAAAGGCCCTACAGAATAAAACATTGAAATCAGTTGAATCTACTAAAGCGTGGTTTAAATTTTCTAATTTTACGTCTGATAAATCAAACAAAATATCCTATGTAATGGTGTGATTGGCAAAAAATTTTTGCCGAATCAGTTTTTGCATCATCAGATGAAGATTTAAGTGCAATTTTAGTTGATTTCAGCCGACATTTTTCAGTGCTGAAATCAGCAAAATGTTCTGCTATAGTACATTAAAAACAAAAAAAAAAAAAAAACAATTAAATTTCCAAAATTTAATTTACCCCAAAATTGAGTTAAACATAATTGTGGAAACGAAATTATCATAATATGATTCCTGTGTTCCAAAATATAATTCTGACTGATCATATTATATGGTTATTTGGATCATATTATAATCATAACATGCTTCAATAATAACATGATACTCTTAAACTATCATAACATGATTCTCTTTTCTCTGTGTATATATATTGATTTTCAAACGATTACGTACGATATTTATTTAAATACATGTGCAAAGACATAATTTTTTATATAAAAACGAGGCAAAAGTTATTGTCAGGCATGCCGACTATATGATTACCTACACCAGTCTGGTTAAAACCCAGCTAATGTTTGGATCCGAAATTTGAATGGATTGAAAAAGATTTGTAATCTATCTTGAATCAATAGACTTTGTCCTTAGGCACATGTGGGCCAGCGTGTCAAATTTCATTTGTATTTGCGAGCCTTAAGCACCGTTAGTTGTTTTTCACGTGGAAAAAATTCACTCGAACTTTAAATTGCAATTTAATTTATAAAAATTAACAATTATTTATTTTATAACAAAGACAAAGATACAATGAACACAAAATGTCCCAAGAAAAATATTAGTTTTGTACATTAAATTTGCGTGAAAATAAATTCTGCACAGTTTTCACATGAAACTCATTGTCGTGAAAAATATTTTTTTTTTATATGGAGTATAACAGTTTTTCAAGTGAAATCGGAACAACTTACTGTGCTTTAGGATGTGAAAAGCCAATATGGGGCGACTTTTAAATAGGCACTAGGTATAACCATGGGCAGATTTAAACCAAGATCGATAGGCTTCACCCTTTGGGTAAATAAATCGTTGTACCAAATTTCATCACAATATATTAATATTTGCAATCTGTAGCGTACGCACATGCCCATTTTTGGCAGACCTTTATACGGGCACTGGGTCTAAACATGGACCGATTGTAAATAAAGCCGATAGGCTTTGTCCATGAGAACTGTAGACATGGACTGATTTGAATTAGAACTAGTAGGCTTTGTCCTTGGTGCAATATAGGTCGATGTATCATATTTGATATACCTTAATAGCTGCGTGAGCACAAAATTACTTGGACAAGTAGACAGACGGACAGACGGATATCGTTAAATCGAAACAAAAAGTCATTTTGAGATGATCGGTAAACTAAAAAATGCGTCTTGATCCATTATTTTGTTGTGGTCTTACAAACATCAGCACAAACTACTAACTCTGTCAACTTCCTGGTGTAGGGTATAAAGAACAAAACTGCACTTTCGTTCAATAAAATTGTATTAAACGATTAGTTTGAAAATAATTTTCATAAAACTATATTTTAATACAAGCTATTAACCGATAAATAATAACCGGTATTCGGTTTATTCGAATTTATAAATTAATTAAAACTGGTGGGTTTTTTCAAATTAAAAAATCCAGTTAACCGGTTTTCGGTTACGGTTTTGGACACTCTACTACATCGGCTTTAAATTTTCGAACAAAGAAATCATAAAATTGGGCTAATCGGGCGACTTTTCGTCAGATGGATTCGTTCCTCTTCTAAGGCCGTTCTTAGCTCTTCTGGCCTCATAAAGATATAGAAGGTATAAAATTTGAACCATTTTTTTATGTGTTACAAATAAATAAATCTGCAGATTTTTTTACTTCCCGATTCATGTCTCCTGTCAACGGTTAAGTCCTCTTCGTAATTTTAATAGCCTTCCAGACAATATCACGGTATGCTTTATTTTGTTGCGCCATTTTTATATAAGACCAAAATGGATTTTGCTGAAAAGCTCTGATTATTTGAGAACGTAGTTTTTTGGTAATCCATTGTCTTTAAATTAAACCTTTGACACAGAAATTTTAATGGCTGGAAATTTTCCGACCAAAATTTTTTGAAATTTAGATCTATGGTTTTGCAGCACTCTCTAGCGGAAATATTTGGAATTAAAATTCAAACATTAACATGCTGCCAATTACGAGTGTGTTCAAAATTTTTTCAAATTTTAATTTTCTATTTTTTCTATTACTAAACTCTACATAAAATCTTAAGAGGTTTTGAATTTTATTTATCACACAATTTTGGAGACTAAACTTTAGCCTTTTTCTAACTTTTAACACATTCAGAGCAGCGTTGATGATTACAAGACAAAATTACTCTACTGATCTCATGCTGTTTTGAAATTTCACAGCCTGCATAAAATTTTAAGAAGAACAAAATAACGAACCGATAACAGTAAATGAATAGCGGTTTGGTTAAAATTCAAATCAGTGACGAGTTGATGAAGTCGACGTACATTATAATGTACGCCACTCGCCAAAGGGTTAAAGAATGTCACAGCCATGAGAAAATACACTCTATTCCGAAAGAAGGTCTAAAAACAAAACACCCACACGTGGAGAAAAGAGCATCTCCTTATAATAATTTAGGATCACAATATGATCAGCATGAATCAAATTTATGATCTCTAGAATCATTCTATGATAACATCGATTCCCAAATTGTGTTTAACTATATTTTTTTGTGTGTGCTTGTCTTCCAGTTTATACAGATCAATTCGTTTAGCCTTGTAAACCGCAAATTAGTCTACTCGTATGTTTCGGAACTAGAGTATTTGAAGTTTTCCGAAGAACTTTCTTTTTATAAAAGGTAATAGACCTATAGGCAATATGGATATAAAAATTTATGTTTACAAAAGTATGTGAACTAACTGCAAAAATCGTTTCCAAAACTTTATATGTCCACAGTAGGACGTTTATAGAACAAGTGACACCTCTTTTTGCAAAACATGGACAATACTTCAAAATTGGGTAAAAATAAATTCCAATATCCTAACATTAGGACATGCTCCCATAAAAACGTTTTAATAAAATATAAATTCGCGATTTAAACGATTAAAGAAATTGATCTAGAAAAACTTCACGGGTGTTTTATTTTTGGCCATTCTTTCACAATGTGCTGATATAATTATGGAATCAACTTGTGACGGGTGGTATAATGTTTACAAAAATTTTAAAAAAACTGGAAAATTTAGACCATTTTGCTCACTATCTCATATGTTGGAAAATTTGAAACTGTTGAGTTCATGCTTTAATAAAAAAATTGGTTAAAAATAAGTTAGGTTGTCTTATTGTTTATAATAAGAAGGTCGACAAGACCATAGTGCATTATTTGCAATAACAACAGAAAAAACAAAGTATAAACAAATCACTATTTTAAAATGACAAATTAGTCTGGCAAAGCTGAGAGATCTCTTTATTTAGCTTTAGGGTGGTGGTGATGATGGTAGTCAGTTGCTACAGATGATGGTTGGTATGCAATATATGGTGAAAAAACATTGGTAACGTTGTGGCAACATTATTATTGCATGCAGCAAGTGTTTATTGATCGATCACGCTGCAACACAATTTGCTTGTTTCAGTTTTTTTGATAAATATATTTTTTTACAACATATTCAAGACAAGAACTTTGTTTGTGATGAGGATGAGCAAGATGATAATACTGCGGCTGCTGGAAATGATGATCATTCATCGTTTACCTCAATAAAATGAAATTGTTTTCTTATATTTTAACTCCTCAACAAATTCAAGAAAATAAAGAAGTGTCTGAAAATGAAGAGTACCTGTAATAAAAATATTATAAAAATATCTTTACAAAAAATACAATAAAACAAAATTATTTGTGGTTTTGTGCATTTAGTATTTGGTGAAGGTGTTGATTTGATTACAAAAATGTTTTTGCAGTTGTTTTGTCCTCTATTGTTGTTGTTGCTTTTAAGTATTTTTCTCGTTCAAGAAAAAAAAAAGAGAATCGTGATGATACTTTATATACAAATCTTTATTTTTTGGTTGGGTTTTAATGTTAATGTGAAATATATATTTTTTATGTATTTTCTTCTTTAAAGTAGATTTCATCAATGTAGTCAATTCCTAAAATAACACAAAAACAACCTACCAACCTACGTATTTTGCATCATTCAACCGCCATCAATTCAACAGTAACATGTGAAAAATGATTTGACTTTAATGATGGCCACTGAGTGATTGTAGTGTTGTGCTTTTATAGTAATCATGTTTTTCTTTTTTCGGTTGATTGTTGTACTAAGTTTATTTTATGGCCTAAAAGCATTGTGGTTTTGGAAGAAAATCTGTGAATAGTTTTGGTACCCTACGTGATAAAATGTGAAATAGTGATTAGGATACAATTTAATATGTGGACCTATCATGAAGAAGGGTAAAGGGCCAGTCTCATAGTCAGAACTAAAAAGAATTTTTTTTCTAAAATTTTGATTAAGTCAGAAATTTTTAAACAAAATTTTTAATTTAATAAACATTTACGATTTTTTTCTTATTTCTTGCCACATAACCGCCTAGGCGTGCCAATTGTTATCGGACAACACATTTATACCGGTATTACTAGGGTTGCCACATTGCAAAAGTCATAATATTGGCATTTGAAAAAAAAACAGTTTGATTAAAAAAAAAAAAAATAACGACATCCGGAAACTTCTGAAAAAAAAAATTCTTGTTACAAGTTGTTAAATACGAAGGCTTATTCACATACTTATTAGTAGTTAGAAAATAAGTAGTTAGCAATATCAAATTATTTATGTAATTAAATAAATAGTCACCCGTAAGCTAGACTCCTTATAAAAACAACTTCGTGTAACAAAAAGAACTAGTACTGACGCCGAATTAACTATTTATTCGGTAATGAAAGATTTTTCTAGGATACTATCCCAGCAAAAAATACTGCTTGCTTGCTTGGAAGCAGGTTCGTCAGGTAAAGAAAATAGTGTAGCGCTTGCATTATTGGTGATATAAGGCATGATTTTTGTTCGAGATAGCTCGCGTGAAAGCATTTGTTTCGATATCCGATATGCGCTTCTATCATAGCGCCAAATAATGGCATGAAATCACAGCTTTTAGCTAGTAAATTCGGTTATCATTGTCATTCTTTCGTGCTTTCTTAGAGCGATTAAGTGTGGTAAACAAAACTCTATAGAAAAGCAACATTTTTACCGCTTCCGAATTTCTGCTGGGATACTACAATATATACTAGGGGTATGGCTTTGTTCGACTAACAGAGTTACTCGATTTTAAGCTTTTGAAGTTACTCGATCGGTAAGTTTGAGGGTTTTGAAACTACCCGAGTAACTCGAATAATTTAAAAAATTTTATTTCATTAATTTTTCATAAAAATTACAAAGTTTTTGTAGGTTTTATAGTTTCTTAGTATTCAAACACAAAAAAATAACAATTAAAATGAATTCATAAGTAGAGGTTAAAAAACAAATATTGTGATCATTCATTCATATACACTCAGAAAAGTTCTGCAGTTACTAATTGACAGTTGTTTTTGTAGTTATATTAACTAAAATTTAAGTTCATTTTCTTAGTGAAAATTTTTTCAATATTTTCGAAAGTTGGTTTTTTAAATAAACTCCAAAAACTACTGTATTGCAGTAACATTTTTTTTGTGCAGTTGTTTTGAATTTTTTGAAAAGTACTTTAATTTTTTAGTACGTACCTATGTATTTTGTTCAAATATTTCTCACACAAGAATAATTTGGCGTTTGTGTAGAAATTTCTAGCGAAAGAATATGATAAGAAAGTATTTTCTCTTGTGTGTTTTTAGTCAAACAAACAACTCTAAAAAAGAAAACGCATAAGACGACAAAAAGTTAAACATTTTATAAAATATAAAAATTTTATTAAATTTATTAAAATAAAAAGTTATTACATATATAAAATAGTACATATGTTTACCTTAATACTAAAAGATATTTTATTTCATTTCTTTCAGCTTTTTAATATTTTCATACGTTTCTACCTGAAGAAAAAAGAAGGAAAACAACATTAAAGGTCAAGAATAAAACGGATATCAGTGTAAATTTTGTTATTCGGTTGTGAAATTTGTTTGAAAGTAAATAAAATCATGTTAAGAGCATTTTCATAAATTTCTTTTTATTAAATTAACATTTGCTGTTGGCAATCTTAACAGCATTTTTAACAAACAAAAACAATAGTTTTTATAGTTTTACAATAATTTTTGTATTTGCTGTTTTAACTGCATTTGTAGTTGTTTGTACATATTTGCAATAATTTGCATTTGTTTTAACTGTATTTGTAGTTGATTTGACTACATTTGACAGCCAAAAATATATTGCAGTTGATTTAAATGAAAATGTAGTGTACACAATTTAAATTTATTATAACTGTCACTTGCAGTTCAGTCTACCCATATAATTTCATGGGTGTAAAGAGGTCTGTAAATACATTCGGATAAAGGTAATTCGTAGGGAAGTTTTCCGAAAAGCTAAAAATTTGTTGATGGCATAACTTTGAATGGCGCTAACTCGGTTTTTTATATGTTTATAGAGGAGAAAGAAAAAACTTAATAAACTCTAAGAACTATGGATATAAAATATTTTTAAATGAAATTTTTTATTAACAAAAAGTGCATTCGAAGAAATTTTATACTCAAAGCTAATCAGATTTTTTTTAAGATTTTCCTTCTCAACTAAAGAAATAAGAAGTTGAGTTATGGCCTTTTGACACTTTTGAATTCGGAAGTTTTTTATTTCATTAATAACACTGTACAACAAAAAGAAAAGAAAAATACAAGGTTCTGACAACTGATTCTGACAGAGGGGACAACAAATTAAAAAAAAATCTGCATCGGCGTATAGGATGTGTTCAGAGAACTTACGAGGAAGATTTTTGTGGAATATTTTAACTTTGCAGGGTTACAACTAAAGAGACTTTTTTAGTCTCGTTTTAGTTAGGGACAAAAATTCAAAAGTCCCACAAATCTGGATTTTAGGCGGTTAATTTGTATGAGAAAAATTTTTACCCAAAATTTCACTACAAGTTACCTTACAAAAATGTATATATATACTTAATTGGGGTTTTCATAAAAACTCGTAAATTCCTTGTAGAACTTGTATAAATACAAACCATACTTCTTATATATGGAGTTTGACATTAAACTCATAAACATACCACAGGTTTACAGCATTTACGAATAGAATACGAGTTTATATGAAACCACCTAATATGTATTAACAAAAAAAATTACTGAAAATTTGAGTATTTCAGCAAGCATTTATTTATTAAATTTTTCTTCTAGTTCTAGGCAGTTCTATGTCGTTATATTTTATTTATATTTTACTGCATCAAATATAAATTTCATTTAGGTAGTTCACAAGGGGTGTGCTATCTGTTGTATCGTAGTAACGTCATAACAAAAAATAAAATTGTTAAAATTTTTATTTGAGTTTTACAACGATTTTCTATTCGGTTTTCTATCTGTTAGCACACTCAAACATAGGACACTAAAAATAAGTAAAAATGTTGTATCGTGCTATTCTCAAATGTTGTATTTTTATACCCTAAACCACTAGGTGGTCAGGGTATTATAAGTTTGTGCTGATGTTTGTAACACCAAAAAATATTGGTCCTAGACCCACCTTATAGTATACCGATCGGCTCAGAATTTTTTTTATTTCGATTTAACGATGTCCGTCTGTCCGTCCGTCCGTCTGTCTGTCTGTCCATGCATTCTTGTGCGCACTCTACAGGTCGCAAATATTAAGATATTTTGATGAAACTTGGTACACCGACTTATGTCGGCCCAAGGACGACGCCTATTCATTTCGGTGAACATCGGTCCATGTTTAGACCTAGTGTCCATATAAGGGTCCTAACAAAATTATATTGTTTATACGCTGCAGGTCGCAAATATTAAGATATTTTGATGAAATATGGTACACCGACTTATGACGGCCCAAGGACGAAGCCTATTGATTTTGGTGAACATCGGTGCATGTGTAGACCTAGTGCCCATATAAGGGTCCCCCCAAAATTGGCTGGGTTACAAACTGCAGATCGCAAATATTAAGATATTTTGATGAAATTTGGTATACAGACCTATATCAGCCCAAGGACGAAGCCTGTTGATTTTGGTGAACATCGGTCTATGTTTAGACCCAGTGCCCATATAAGGGTCCCCCCAAAATTATATTGTTTATACGCTGCAGTTCGCAAATATTAATATATTTTGATGAAATTTGTTACACAGACCTATTTTGGCCCAAAGACGAAGCTTATTGATTTTGGTGAACATCGGTCCATGTTTAGACCTAGTGCCCATATAAGGGTCCCCCCAAAATTGGCTTGGTTACAAACTGCAGGTCGCAAATATTAAGATATTTTAATGAAATTTGGTGCGCTGACTCACATTATAGAAAATGTTGACACAAGCCCCATTTTAACCCATTCGAATTTCGGATCCAAACATTAGTTGGCTTTTAACCAGACTGGTGTAGGGTATTGTATAGTCGGCATGCCCGACTTTAACCTTTTTACTCGTTTTGATTTAAATTCTAACAACTCTGTTTTTTGTTAGGACGATACAACGATACAACACTAATTTAATCATATTTTCCGTCATGTTCAATCCATACGCAATTGGAATAGGATTCTTGAAATTATCAAAATAAAGGAGTACGGAATTTAGACTTGAAGACTTTTAAATTCTTTTTTATAAAGGTCGACTTGAGAAAACTATCTCGCTTTTACCGTATCTTAAAATTTAATAAAGCAGAGACCTTTAAAAATATATCTGATTAAATTTTGAACGTATCGATACGCAGAACTCATTTTGTTGATGGAATAATTTGCTACTTTATTCAGTTAATTAATACCTTATTTGATTCTTCGCTTTATATAGAGTTTTCCAATAGGTACTTGACAACTTTGAATTTAATTTGTGAACGCACTATTTCACTAACTGTTACTTTCGTTTTTTTCAGTAAACTCAACATTTTCATCATGGTAAAGTACACGAACGAACAACGTATGCAAAAATGTACTACCGAAATTCGGAGTCGGTGACCGCAACTTTAAGAGGGTTAACTCCAATTTTCGGTCGTTATTCTCGCCCTAGTAGACAAGCAATAAAAAGTTTAGTGCAAAACTTTGAGCATCACACTTTCATTGTGTGATGCTGCCGTGCCAGTGAGACAACGGGTTGGTCGAAGTGACGAAAATATCGCTGCCGTTCAGGCCTCCGTAGCAAACGATCCAAATCAGTCGATTCCGCGGCGTTCTTAAGAACTGGGCATCGCCAAGACCACTTTATGGCGAATTTTGCGTAAATATTTAGTTTACAACCATATAAGATCAAGCTGACTCAAGAATTGAAGCCGATGGACCATTTGACGCGACGTACATTATTTAAAAAAAAGTTGTCAAGTCCTTATTGGAAAACCCTATATTTAGAATCAAATGAATTGAACTATTGGTCGCGAATCAAATCATAAACGAAATTATTCAAATTGTTGATTTAAAGTGATTATGAATTCTTAAGTGAATAAAATTAATTAAATTTTATGCGAGTGATTTAAAAAAAATTATAGTTTTCAAGCCCTGATAAAATACACCATGGAATTTTAAAACTTAACATAAAACAACAACGTAAATAATTTTTTTTTTTTACATTGTGTGTAAATTTCAATGGCAAGTTTCATTGAATTGCAATACATTATGTCAGAGTGAATTTGGTGAAACTGATAAACCTTAGAGCTCTCTAAATATAAATAGAACTTCATTTCAGATTCTTTAAATTGCATAAAAAAAATTTAAACAAAATTAAAAAAAAGAAAAGTATTTGGTTTTCGATTTTCATGATCTACCCGATTAATTGACCAAAATTATTGGATGTATAACTTAAAGATGCGGAACTCACAAATAACTAGGGTTTTTCTTTTCCCGGACTTTTTCATTTCCCGGGACAGCGGGATTTTTTTATAATTTCCCGGGATCCAGGGAATTCCCGCTCGTTAGAAAATAAATAAATCCGACATATGTTGTACTTGAAAAACTCAATTTCTATTACAACACCGCCCGACAAAGTCCATCTTTTGGTTGTAACCATGAGAAAATCTATTTAATATATTCTGAAAGAAGTTCTTAATATAAAATATTTTCTACTTTTTTTAGATCAATTCGTTTAATAGTTTAAATCGCGAATTAATATTAAGGTAATATATTTGTATGGAAGGACGTCTTTGCAATATATTAACTAAACATTAGTTCTCCTTTCAAACGGTAAAGAAAGAGTGAAAGGCATGGGTATTTTATTTTTATCCCTTCTTTCAGGATATACTGGAATTGTTAATGGGTGCAAACTTGTGTCGGACGGTGAAATAACAAATTTATTGAAATGAAGTTTTAAAGAGATTTAAAAAAATATTTTTAGACTATTCTTGTTCTTTATTTTCCTTTTGCGTTTTATGAAAATTTTAAATTTGAGCCCTGGTTTATATAGTCAGAACTAAGATAGATTTTTTGCTTAAATGTTTCTTAAATATGGAATCAAAAAATTTATATTTCTAGATATTTTATTTCTAGCAGATTCTCAGAAATATTCGTCTAGAATTATTTTTATAAAAAAATTTTAAATGTGAGTATTTTTCACACAAATATTTAGGCAAAGTCGCCTAAATCTTTTTATAAAAATAGACACTAAAATATTATTAAATTGTTTTATAACTTATACTGTTATTTTTTTATTAGAAATTTTTTATGCTACAACTACTTAAAAAGAAATCATTTAATTTCCATAGTTGCATTTCAAATTAACATATAAACAAATCCAAAATAATTTAAAAAAGCATTTGATGCATTATTTTAAAAATAAATAAAATTTAAAAAATACAATTTACTTCAAATGAAATTATTTGAAGTAAAAATACTTATATCAATCAAAAATACGAAAATATTACTAATTTTGGAGGTATTTTGAACTGAAATACTGATGATGAAATGTAGTGCAATTGCTTTATTTGAACAAAGATCATCATTTTAAATAACAAATTTTATCTGAAGTACGAAAAATTTTGTTGGTAACCTTGGTAATGGCTAATAAAATTTTTTTTCGGTTTAACTAAACCAAATTCAACTGATATCAAAAAAATATTGAATTTGAAATCGCATTTTTTAATTTTAAATATATTTTATTCAAATTAATTTTAAAAAAAATCAATGCTTTAAATTTAAATTAAGCTTCCAAAAATGTAATATACTACTAAAACTTCTGTAAAAGAATAAAAAAAAAAATCTCGGGAAATCCCGCACAAAATTCCCGGGATTGCGGGATTGAAAAAAGGGAATTCCCGGGACATAAACCCTACAAATAACTCTTTAATAACTTGTATGTCACTTTGTCATTGAACGAAATAATGTAAAAAACAAAGTTTTTGTTTTTTTTTGCCTCGAAAATATAGAATTTTGTGCCAACAAAAAAAAACATTATTTTCGGAAAGATTCGCTTTACTACACTCATAAAAAAAAACTTAGTACAAAAGCCTGTTAAACGCGTTCTAATTCAGTTGAACTAATTTTTCCTGTTGTTTTCGTTTAAATCCGTTGTTTAGCTAAATTTGCCGACCAATACAAATTAGAAAATTTCTAGTAAGTACCCTACGGGAAATTTTAACAAACTGTCACCGAACTGGCCCCTTTATATGAAATAGACTGGTCATTTTTACATGGCGTTGTCATAGGAGGTGGAAATTGACCCCTTGCGACATGTCACAAGACAAATCCCAGGACAGGTCCCTGAAATTGAGAGTTCAGTAACCTGTCCTAGAATTTGTCTTGTGACATGTCACAAGGGGTCAATTTCCACCTCCTATGACAACGCCATGTAAAAGTGACCAGTCTATTTCATATAAAGGGGCCAGTTCGGTGACAGTTTGTTAAAATTTCCCGTAGGGTATATTTTAATGTGTGTGATGAGTCATCACTGATGACGCTCTCCAATACAAATAAGAATAATATGGCGCTTGTTAAGAAAGTTCTAGTAAATAAAATAATATGATAAGAGCATGTTTTCTATTGTTTCTGTTAGTCAACAAAGGAACGCAAAAGAAAACGTAGGTATACTGGTCATTAACATTTCGCAGTTAAAATTGTATTTAAAGAATAAAATAATAGAGGTTTGTTTTATAATATAAACTATATTTATTTAAGGGAATACTATTAAATATGTTATTTTTTTTCTTTTATTTCAGCTCTTTAACATTTTCATCTTCATTCGACCCACAGGTAGACGAAAAAAGGAACCAAATAATACAACTTCCGCTGGCACACATATTGGCAGGAAAATAAAAGTGATATTTAGTGCAAATAGTGTTTTTGGATTGTGTAATTTATTCGAAAATAAAATTAACAATATTTACATTAATTTGTAATAATTAACAAGAAAAAGTGATTGTAATTTTAGCAGCATGTTTTGCAGATTTCAACTGACTAACTTTCATTTCTATTAAACGAACATTCTTCTAAATTTTTGAATGTTAACTGAATTTTTTACCTGTTTATAACCAACTAAAATTTAGCAGAAAACATGAGCTGATTTCAACTGAGTAATTTTCATTTCGATTAAACAACATTTCCTATAAATTATTGTATTTGAACTAACTTTTTTACCTAAAATTTAGGTCACCTTAATTTAGCAGACCATGATTCTCAACATCATTGAAATTTCTGCTGGCGCAAATTCAGGTACTATTTCCTGTTATTTTAGCAGAATTTTTAACTATTTGTACGGGCTTTCTTTTATGAGTGTACTTAATCTGAAAAAAGTGCAGCTGAAGCACATTGATTGCTCACCGAAGCTTGTCGTGAATATATACTCCATCGATTTCAATGTGCGAGAGATGGTTTGGATGGATGGAAGACAAAGATCGCCCATATCAGCCAAAAAAAAAAATCGGAAGTGATGAATTGCAGGCATTACTCGATGAAAATTGTTTTCAAACTCAAGAAGAACTTGCAAAATTATTGGGAGTCACTCAAGCCGTAATTTCAAAACGTTTGGAAGCAGCAGGATTCATCCAAAGCAAGGAAATTGGGAAACACATGAGTTGATGCCCAGTGACGTTTAAAGCCGATTTTGCATATCCGAAATGCTTCCTGAACGCTATAAAAAGCAGTCTTTTTTGCATTAAATCATTACTGGCATAAAAAATGGATGCATTACGACAACCCGAAGAGCAAGAGATCTTTTGTGAAGCCCGGCCAACCAGCCAGAAGGGTCCCATCTATTATGAGCTACTAAAATCGAGCCAGACGATGACAGGGGACCTTACCGAAAAAACTGATTCACTTAAAGTTAGCATTGGCCTAAAAACACCCGGAATCTGCGACCAGACATGAAGCCTTAATATTCCATCATGACAACGCTCGGCCAAATGTTGCAAGACAGGTTAAAAACTATTTAGAATATAGTGGGAAGTTTTGCTTCACCCGTCTTATAGTCCAGACTTTGCTCCGTCCGACTACCATTTGTTTCGATCGATTCAGAACGCTCTTACTGAAATACGCTTCCCTTCAGAGTAGGGTGTCCGAAATAGCATTGATTCGTTCTTGGGCTCAAAAAGGGGCGCGGAATCCATATATTGCCAGAAAACAGATTCAGTTCTGATAACCCCATTTGTAGTAAATCGCATGGTTCAGTTGTGGTACCCAAATTATTCAGTTGTGGCAACAGAAAACCAATTGAGGCAAGACTAATTTGACTGTGACAACGGAATTTCAGTCGTAGTAAGAATAATTCGGTAACCGGAAACTAAAAATTCATTTGATACAACTGAACCTTTCGACAAATGGGTTGGCAACAAATGGGGTTGTCAGCACCAAATCTGTTTTCTGGGTGTAACGATGTCCAATACTTTGAATAACTATATATTTTACGTACCAATGTTCCACAATCAATGCCAAAAATTTGCCAGAAAGTCCCGAATTTTTAAGTTATACACCCAATACTCGAGTTATTCTTCTAAGTCTATTTATACATCCAGAAAACAGATTCAGTTCTGGTAAGCACGTTTGTAGCCAATCACATGGATCGGTTGTGGTAGCCGCATTTTTCAGTTGTGGCAACAGAAAACCAATTGAGACAGGACTACTTTGACTGTGGTAACGGAATTTCAGTTGTATCAAGAATAATTCGGTAGCCGCAACCGAAAACTTCATTTGATGCAACTGAACCATTCGATTGGCAACAAATGGGGTTGTCAGCACCGAATCTGTTTTCTGGGTGTTCTCTTTTTCATTGGAAAATTATTTTATTGAACGATGTAATTATCAATTTTTCATTATTGTTTCATTCAACTCATTTTAAAAGCTGAAATGAAGTCATATAAAACTGTTTGAAATTGTCCCAAAAGCAACCGCTTCTATAGCTCCAAAGTGGAACCGGTTGCCCAAGAATCAGTTCTGCAACTAGTTATAGAACTGATTCTACGTCAGTCATACCTTCCATATAGGATCCCTGGAACTGGTTACGGAACTAGTTCCATGGAATCGGTTGCAGTGGAACCAGTTGCAGAATTGGTGTGGTTGGCAACCGATTGTAAAAATTTTTTCTGGGTATTAATACAGAGTTGTTTAGAAATAATACCCAGATTGCATTAACTGTTAATCCGAACTTTGCGAGATGAACTTTTCTGTCTACACGGAGTATTACAGTAATTATTTTCGAAATTCTTTGCGGTGATTCTTATATTTCCCAGCAATATTTTTTTGAACTGGTTACCAGGGAAACAAGCCGATCAAAATAATCGGCGGCGGCGGCGCAAGCAAAAAATCGGCGGCGGCGGCGGCGATTAAGGTTGAGCCGGATAAAAATCGGCGGCGGCGGCGCAACCAAATAATCGGCGGCGGCGGCGGCTTGATCGGCTTGATAGAACATTATACACGTGTTTTAAAGATGTTTAAGGTTTTTTCCAAAATATAGCAGTAGAAAATTGTGCAAAAAAATTTGGAATTATCAAATAAAAAATAATTTTAAGTTAAATTCATCGATAAAAATTACAAATTTAGGATTTTTAGTTTTTGAACGGAGCTAGAAGGAGATAGTTGGGCTTTCCAAATATATACATATGTTTATATATTCAACAAAATTGTGTGGAAATATTTTCAAATAAAACTGATTTTCTTAATTTTTTCTTATTTTGTTTAATTTTGACGGCTTTTAATTGCAATATTTTGTTTAAAAAAAAACTAATTTTTATCTAATTTATTCTTTTTTCAGGGCAAAATGAAGTTCTATTTTAATCGCTTTAAAATTGTCAAAGTTATACATTTTTATGTAAACATGGAATCTCTGCATTTATAAGAAAATTGAAAATATTAAACTTAATGATTGTGCAAACAAGAACCTCGAGTTGCTGAAATTAAATGTTTAGAAAAATTACGATAACTTTTTCAATTTTCAATTAATTTAAACAAAATATTTTACTAAGAACTAAACCCATGAATTACAATAGTAAAGAATTGTTTAATACTGTCGTCAAAGTATACAAATTAAAAAAAAATTAATTTTAATATTAAAAAAAAAACTGTCAACCTATTTCAGTTACAAATAAATAATTCTATATATATTTGGAAAGCTAAATTTTTCGTCTTTCCAAAAACGTTACAATATTCAAAATCGGTTGAAAAATTGCTGAATTTCAAATTGTTAAGTGCTTGAAGTCGCTCATAAACAGAGTTTTGACACTATCACCCCTGTTCTGAATTCCGAAACTTTTTAATTAGAGTGGTTTTGTAAAATCACACAAAATTCAAAATGTCGGAAATTTCGAAAGTTTCAACAAATTTTAAAATAAATTTTAACATATTAATTTTTGCAACAAAATATTCCTTTTACTTTCACCAAGCTTTTCCAACACGAAATAAAACGAAGAAAATAATTCGGATGTGGATCACAGAACAGCAAAAAAATTCGGAATGTTTCACGTTAGAATTTTTTTGTGGATGCGGAACTCAGAACAGCGTCGATTATTGTAAATATCTTCGTCCGCAATGTCTTAAAAATGTGTCTTTTGATAATAATTTCAGGTGTACTGAAATTTCTGAAAAATGTGATGTTATCTACTTAACCAAACCTACCACCATAAATTCGAATGAATTAATTCTTTAATTCACTTTTGGACATTTAATTAAAATTTACTAATATATCTTACTATTATACCATTCCTTATGAATTCATTCACTGGCTTCAATCTTTTAATTTTCATGCATAATGAATGAATTCTTTCATGAATTCATTCTTTTTATAATGATCTTTCACGTTTCATTCGGTTTGTAAAAGATTAAAACAAATGTTGCGTTTTTAATTATTTTTATGGGTTTTGTATATGATATCAATATTAAATCCCTCAAATAAGCCACATTTATATTTAATTTGTAATTATAAACTAAAGTGTTGTCAGAATCATTGGTATATTCATATCTTAGATCTTTTACTGAATGAATAAAATGACAATTTTGATAAGCCATTTTGTAAAAGATTAGAATTAATGAAAAAATTAATTATTTAAATTGATTGTAATTCCATAAGGAATGTATTCAACATAAGAATACATTCTATTTAATATTAAACTTTGGGAATGAAACCTATGAATTAATTATAAAGGAATGGTTTGATGGAATGATATACATATATTCAATTTCTAAAGCTGAATTCGGTTTTGTGCGAATTAAGCTAAAATTTAATTAATTCTT
Source organism: Leucophora obtusa (assembly GCA_949987735.1). Classification (NCBI taxonomy): domain Eukaryota; kingdom Metazoa; phylum Arthropoda; class Insecta; order Diptera; family Anthomyiidae; genus Leucophora; species Leucophora obtusa. Next base: position 306,608,628 of record OX465295.1, read on the forward strand.
TCGAAGCTCTGCCTACAATCTACACTTGGTCATTTGAAAAGTATATATGCATATTTTTTATTTTGTAACACTGTGTAATTTGTATCCAAAACTATGGGTGCTAAAGACGTGTTCATTTGGATTCTCTCCTCTATTGCATATCCAAATTTCAGCGAAATCTGTCAGAAGTTTTCAAGCAAAACTTCCAACTTAAGAAACATTTATGACAAAAATCCTTCTTAGCTCTGACTATAAAATTGGTTCTTTTATTTTTTTTGAACTAAAAAAAAATACTTTTGATGGTTCAGGAAATGATGAAGTAGAAAATTTGTTTTAAAAATGACATTTGCTTTTAATTTTTTTATTTGGAAAATTGATACTTCCAGCCGAAATGAGCCGAAAAAAATCGGCGGCGGCGGCTGAGGCAAAAATTACCGGCGGCGGCGGCTGAAACGGCTTACGGCGGCTGGCTTGTTTCTCTGCTGGTTACCTCTTAATCTGTTCTAAGGTCTTTTTACCACCGGTTTCATAGAACAAGTTCTGGGAGTCGAAATGTAACGTTTCAATGTCGCAACCAATTTTATAACTGGTTCTAAAACCGGTTCAAAAGCAACCTCTTCTTGTTTGGAGGAAAAGAGCCTGTTGCTTTTGGGACAAACTCAAACGAAAATCAGCGATGATAGAACATAACGTAGAACAGGTTGCATGCAAGTACAAGTTATTCTACAACTGGTTCTTTGCATCCGACAATGTCGCTGGGTTGGTTCAACTGAGTGACAAAATTTTCTAATTCTAACGGAATTAACAAAACTCAAAATATCTAAAAATCTAAAAAGTTGTATGTGAAAATGCATGCACTAATTTTATTGTGCTCAAGCCCTGAATGTAGGATATAATATAGTCGATATTGATTCACTTTAATTAACTTTATCTAATCCACATTATGACATTATATCTCCACTACTTCATGAATGTGTTAAAATTGTTTAACAGTTTGTGTTATTTTGTGCCGACATTTAATGTTCCTATAGACATTTTATCCATTTTGCTATCTTATTTTAGATGAAATATGATTTCAACACCTAGTTAAATCTAACTTAAACCATTATCATGATTGATTTTTTTTCTTTTTGCGATTTATGTTTAGTTTAGTATTCTTACTATGCCAAAATGACGTGGGAATATGTGGTATGTAAAATTGTAGGTGTGATCCATAGCAACTTATTGAATTACGTGTTTTTTTTTTGCAGTTCAATTATCAAATTTGCACAGTTATTTTAGGTAAAACGTGTAATATGTCAGGAAATTGATGTTAATGTTTTTCTACATGTAAATATTTTACATTTAAACGATTGTAAGGAAAGTCATGTGGCATGTATCAAATAACAAGTAAGTTTTTGTATGATTTAAATTTTTGTGTGCCTGTTATTAACATCATATAAGAGTATAATCATTAGGGCAAGGAATTTCATGCACTTAAAAAACCAAAATATGCGCCTAAAAAATGCGGCTAAAAAAGAAAAATATGCATTAAAAACATATGATACATGCACTAAAAATACTTAGTTTTACAAAAATTAAGCACCTTAAAATATAACGTATAAAATTCAGTTATTTTTCAAATAAACACCGAGTTGATTGCTTTTTCTGTGGTCATCATGATTTTCAAGAAAGCTTTTTTTCTTTTGAAATCACAAATACCAAAATATAAAAATCTATAAATTTTTTAATTTTTTTAACAAATTTAAAAACTGTTACTAAAAAATTAAAAATATGCAAAAAAATGTATTAAAAACCCAGTGTAGAAAATCATTACCAGATATGTGGTTATGTAACTACATACTTGGTAATGGTAACTAGTTACTTTTGTTATTACATTTCTTATTAATTTATATGGGCCTGTCGCGAAAAATAATGAGTTATGCTTACACACCAGCATACGAAAAATCAAAAAATATATCGTTACCTATGTGCTTACCCGTACTGACAAAAATAAAGAGTCTAAAAAAAGATTTTCAAAAAAATAAATTATATAAAAAAAAATATTTTTTATTGTATTTTTTTTTTTTAATAAAATTTGCTGGTGCGGGAATCGAACCTGGGTCTACAGATTGCCAATCTGAGCTATATCGACATGTAATATTTAATAGATAAAAACATAATTGACCTGCTGCACACAAGTAAGCTTACTCGCCAACATACAAAAAATCAAAAAATATGTGGTTACATATATCCTTACCAGTGTTTAAAAAATATTGAGTCTAAAAATAGATTTCAAAAAATTTAAAAAAAATCTAGAAAATTATTTTCTATTTGAAATAATGATAAAAATAGGTCATTATCAGTAACTCATTATTATATGGTTTAAAATAATTCAGAAGGTAAGTGGGTGTCATTACTGGTAGTCCAAAAAATAATGATATGTCATTACCGTTTCTACACTGGTAAGCTTAAAATATGCATTAAAATGGCATGAAATATGCATTTAAAGTCAATATATGCTAAAACATGCATTTTTGACAAAATATGCAAAAATATGCAACTACAAATCGATGCCATTTTGTTCTAAATTTGATAATTCGGATAAATATTTAATTCATGTTAGTTTTAGACTATCGAGAAAAAAACATGCATTTGCATGAAATTCCTTGCCCTAGTAATCATATTTGGTTAGATACCCAGCAAAACGGTGGTAATATTTTATCATAACCATTGGACTAATTCTATTGAATTTGACTCTAAAAAAAGAAAATAAGAATTTTGAAAAGGCCACCGTCGTCTCATTTAATTAGGATTCATATAAAAAATTTTGAAATTCTTTCAAAATATTTGAAAAACTATTTGGGCCTGCGACTGGCTCTTAAAGTATCCCAGCAAAACCTTGGTAATATATGGGTACTACTATGTATATTACCTGGTAATATAAAAACCGCTTACCCTTGCATTACTTGTAATACCAAATTCATACGTTTTAATGTTTTATTGGTATAAATAATAAATTTTTCTAGAAAATTTTAGAAATTCTTTTTTTTTTTTTTGTTAAAAATCCGTGAATTTAAATTTGATATTCGGTTTGAAAAATTAAAATTTAAACAAAATGTTTTTAAAAACTCCTTACCTGTATGTTCAGAATAACATGTTACTAGGTAAGGAGTTACATCAATGGACATGCCCTTCTTAAAATAATAGCTTCATTAACAAAATGCTTATTTTTATAACCAAAACTTATAAAAAAAAATTTCTAAAATTTTTTGTTAAAAATATGTAATTCTTAATTTAATAGTCAATATAAAACTAATTGAAATTTTAAGAAAAAAAAACGTATTATTTTAAGATTTTTTGTAACCTAGAGGTAATAGGTAAGCGTACCATATAAGTTCAGAATAACATATTACTAGGTAAGGAGTTACCTCTTGTTAAAATAATAGCTTTGGTAATAGAAAAGTAAGAGGTTACCTAACCTTATTTCTTCTTACCAAAGTCATTACCGGGTAATAGAAGGTTTTGCTGGGATGGGAATGCGGCCACAATGGTTCAAGTTAAAAAAGTTTATTATAAAAACTTTTCGATCGTTACCTTATATTCAATTGGAACTATCTAACAATTTCCATAAATTGGGTTTTTGATGCCAAAATATTGTTTTTTTTTTATAAATATATTTTTGATATTTTCAAAAACATGCAAAGTTAAATAAAAAACAATCAATGCAAGATCTTATTGTAATCAAAAATTGCACTAGTTAAAATTTCTAATTAAAAACAAAATTTTTTTTTGTCCTTTTTTTTTTTTTGCAAGTCCATTTGATTCATAGCTAAAACTCAAGCTCGTATTTCATATAAATACCTTAATCTTTGTTGTCGTTAGATTGAGAACAGCAAATATATTTGCCAATGAACAAATTACCAACAAATTGGCATCAAATTTTTAGTGCATATTTTGGTATAAATTTGTGTTTTCGCATATTTGGGTATAAATTTGCATTTTTACATATTTTTGTATCAATGCATCTCTTGGCATACACACAAAAAAATAATTTTCATATCTGAATACGAAAATCGCAGATTCAATAAAAAAAATATTTGAATTTCCTGTGATGACGATTTTTGCAGAATTGATAATGAAAATTGTAAGCACGTTGTTGAAATTATTTTGTTTTTCTGTCAATAAAGAATGTTGTTGATTTGATAATACACAATTATTGAATTTTTGTGATTTTTTAATGAAAGAGTGTGTTGATTTAACACAAAGTTTTAATAATTTTTTTAATAAAAAAACATGTTAAATTTAATTTAAATTTATTTATTAAAAAATAAAAAAACAACAAAAATTATAAATAAATAAAATTCTAAATCTTTCATATTACTAAATAACTTTATAATTTCATTAAAATTTTCCGGTTCACACATAATATGTGCAACCGCATCAAAGTCCAAAGAGCAACTAAAATATGAAACTTTAAAAGTAATAGACAAATTTACAAAGAGAAAAACAAAACATAGCATGCCTTGAAAAAAATCAAAATAACGGCCAAAATTTAAAAAATTTGATTTTTACTTTGATTCAAGTATTATGTTTATTGAAAATGAAAAATTATTCAATTATTTGCTTATTAAATACATTTTGTTGAGTGTTATTTTTAAAAGTTGCAATAGTGATAAACATAATGTTTGAATCAAATTCAAAGGGTTATTGTATTTAACTTTTATATCAAACAAACGAGTTTATTAAATTTTTTTCTGGTATATTTTTTTGTGTGTATCTGGTTGTGCAAATATTGCCACTTAATGCACATTACTTCCCCATTTTGCTAAAAATGCATATTTTAAAGTTTATTTGTATATTTCACTATAACTGGGTTTTTTTCTTCATATTTATGAATAGTTTTTTGTTTTATTTTTATGACAAAGACGAAAATATCAGAAATATACGATTTCTACCTTTCCGATGATACACAGTCATTTTGATGTTTTAACTGCTCTTAATACAAAAAACTAGTAATAACACTGTGAGACAAATGGTAGGGGTCAGTGATCGGGAAGGGTTGAAACTACCGGGGAAAGTTATATCGGTAAAAAAGAAGTTATACGTGTCCCGGCGTTTTGCTGGGTCACTCCTAGGAATCAAGATATATCGATTTGACCTTTGGTGGTCTTTTTTTTTGACATAACTCGAGAACCACTAGTCCGATTTTGCTCAAACAATTTTAAAAAAATAAAAATTACAATTCCTTTAATCTGTGCATATAACGTTTTTCTATATACCCAACAGTTTTGCCGGTAAAAATATTAGTATTAAAAAAAGTAATAAACAAAAGGTTATTGATTTTTATGGTAGCGGTAACAAACATTTATTTTTACCGGCAAAACTGTTGAGTATATAGAAAAACGTTATATGAACAGATTAAAGGAATTATAATTTTTAATTTTTTTAAAATTGTTGGAGCAAAATCGGACTAGTGGTTCTCGAGTTATGTCAAAAAAAAGATATATCTCGATTCCTAGGGGTGACCCAGCGAAACGCCGGGACACGTATAACTTGTTTTTGACCGATATAACATTTCCCGTTGGTTTCATCCCATCCCGATTTTGACTGTCGCATAGTGTAATATGTACACTCACTGTCGGTAGAATCTACGGGAAATGACAGTTAAAACAAAGTTATATGCAGTTAGAAAGGCGACAAAGGTATTTACCTTTAAAATGACTAAAACTTTGTTATTTTTAATAAAAATAACTAATAAATGCATTAAAAACAACTACCAATGTTGTAAAATTAAGTGACAAATTTTTATTATAAAAATTTATAAACAACTGGAAAAATGGGTAACAACTACCCAGTCAGAAAAATACAAACAGGAAAGCGGTGGCAGAGCACTTTAACAGGTGGTACAAGTACTGGCAAAAAGGGCTTTCCCATTCCCAAAATGATAACATCATTAGACAAAGGGACCGGCTGTTCAAAAAGCGCCCGAAAAGCACTGGAGGAACAAAATTTTTAAACGTTGGCAAAACGCTGGCAAAACCAATAAATAGGTGGTCTGGAAATATATTTTCCAAAATAAAATTTAAAAAAAGTTCATATGTATTTTTTTTTTGGTCCTGCCGTGATTTGAACCCAGGCAGTCAGATTGGCAGACAATTGCTCTACCCACTGAGCTAACGAGACATATAATATTTGATGGCCAAACACATAAATGAGTGATAATAGCTGGACAACTACTGGCTGTGCCAAAATGCTAGTACTGGCAAACAATTTTTTGTAACTAGTAGTGTTGGGAGGGCAAAAAAAAAGTTGATCTTGAAGGAGCTTTCCAAGAAACAAAAAAATTGATTTTAAAAAACAAAAAAAATTTTAAATTAAAAAAAATCCAAACAAAAATTTTTCCTTGCAAACGGATTTGAACTCGGAACCCCCTGACTACAAACATTTTTTAACGAAGGTTCAGCATTTTTATAAAATCATTGGTCTACCAGTGAATTGATTTTTGTACGCCTGGTAGCATTGGCTAGGTAGCACTGGATAACCACTGGTTGCAAACCTTGGCATATCACTCTAAGCCAATTCTTTGGCAGTGTTTTTTTTTATAAACCACCGAAATTTTTGTAAAATAAATACTGGTAAAACGATTTTGCAAACGCTGGCAAAGCGTTCCAAATGAGTGTTCTGCCAGGCACTTATTTTTAACACCGTGGTTACCCAGTGGTATGCCAGTGCTTATTTTTTGTACCACTGGCGATTTCTGACTGGGTACTTTTTCTACAGTTAATTACTTTCGTATTATAAAAGTATACTTTAATAAAAAACAATTTTTTTCTTTCGATTAGAAAAATATGAGTAGCCTATTTAAAATTTGAAGTAAAAATTCCAAACGGTTCTCCAGTCATTATGCATTGGAGATGCAATACAAGTTTCTGATTATTATTTGCAAACTAGGAATACATCAATAATAACAAATATAAACTAAACTAGAATTTTTAAATTTCAAAGAAATTAAACCAAGTTTTTTATTTTTTAAATAACTAACAAAAATAACTGTTTACTGTAAAATTACGGTTTTGGTAGTTTTTCATTATGATATTAAAAATAACTGGTTTAAACAACTATTACGAAAGAACTTTTCGTTAGTTGTTTTCTTAAATAACCGTTCTAACAGTTGTTTTGCATTTTTCTATAGAAAAAAACTGTAATTACTGTTAAAAACAACAACTACTGATTACTTCAAAAACAACTGTCATGTAGTAACTGTCAAACTTTTTTTAGTAGATAAAACATTTTCATTAAATTTATGAAATTGGTAAAACTCAATGAAGTTTTTTAATGAAATTATGAAACTTTATGAAAGAAAAGTTATGAAAAAATTCATAATCAAAATCTCGGGCAATTACAGTTTTGACATATTTGAAGCCTTTCATCTTTCATTTCATTAATTTACAAACAATTTATACTTTATATTAAAGATTTAATTCTTAAATAGCTTTAAGTAGCCTTAAGGCCGAATTTTAGTGATGTTCATTAATTTCCATAAAAGTGTTATGTAATTTTTTGTTTTTTTTTTATATATTTTTAATAAAAAGTACTGAATGATGAACCTAACATAAAGTATGACCTAGTGTTGTTATAAATTGTGTTTCTTTGTAAATACAAACAACACTGTGTATAATTTGTATCATTTTTGTATTGGAATTAGTTCAATGATATTTCTTTTTTTTACTTACTTTTTTATGAGTTAACAAAGTTCCTTTAAAAATTGGGTACAAAGGTTTTCTGATGGCCGTTCGGTATTGGGAGCGCAAACATGAAAATACTTACAGGCAGAAAAATTATATGTAGACCGCATTTTCTTGAAAATAATATTTGCGCTGGTTTTCTTTTTCTTATAAGAAATAATAACAAAAACTATTGATCTTTAAGAATCAATAATCTTTTTAACATAATTTGTAATAGAAGATCGAAAAATAAACTTTTTATTTTAAATAAATTTTTTTAAATAAAACGTATTGAATGATGAAAACAAAATTTAAAAGACAATTAAATTTAGTAACAAAATTTAATATATTTAATTAGAATATTGTTCTACCTCAAGTCCAAATTCTAATAAGATATTGTCATATTATTGTAGATTTTATTTGTTATTTCAAAAAGTTGACCATTATCATGATAAGCAATACAATTATTTCCTGGGCATCCCCACAACTCATCGGTTGCCCACAATAAGAAGATGATAATTGGAACACAAAAACCAAGAGACGTTATATAAGGCACAAAAATTCAACGCAACGAGAGTTTTTCAATTTTGTATATAAAGTGTCGGATTTGGTAAAACCATTCATAGATCAACACTGCTCTTTTGTTTGGGATAATATCCTTGTTTTTACGCATGTTATTGACAACGAACCCATAAACATACATATAATAGTTCGCAAAGAGTACTTTTATATAAAATGTTGCTTTCTAAAAAGTGTTGATTTATGTCTGGTTTTACCACATCAGACAGTTCATATACAAAAGTACAAAATTCTCGCCCCATTGCATTTTTGTACCTTATGTAATGTCTCGGTTTTTGTGTTCCAATCATCATTTTCATATTGCGGACAACTGATGACTTTAAACTTTATTTTAGCAAAGCGTAGTAGTTTTTGTAAAACCAGGGCTCTGCCAGTTTATTGTTTTTGGTACAGTTTGCAATTTCTATCGGGGTAGCTATGTCCACAATATATAAAAATTTTATTACTGTCAGAGGAAACCTGTTAATGAACTAAAAATACTTTTAATTTATCTTTCAATAAATATTTTATTATTTATTTAATTTTTTTTATAATTATTTTATAAATAAAAATTCATTTAACTGACACATTTCAAATAAGTTATCAAAATAGAAATAAACACCAATAATTACACTATTTATTATATGTATAATTTATTATTATTTATAAGTATGTAATTTTATTTATATATAGTTTTTTTTTAATTACTTAAGAGAGGTAATAACATAATTAACTCTGGATATTTGTTTAATTATTATATGCATAAATTTTACAATAAAAAACATATTACATTTATTTATATATGTGTTACAAAAACTTGTATTAAATATTGAATTATTTATTAATTTATATATGAACAATTGTGAATTTATTAATTTGTTGTTGGCAAATATTTGTTATATTTTAATATAAAGCACCGTAAGTTGTTTTACAAGTGAAAACATTTCACTCGAATTTTAAATGCCTCAGACTGTAATTTAATTTATAAAAATTAACAATTTTTTAATTTTAGAAGAAAGCCACATTCACAATAAACACATAATGTCACTTTGTCACCAGAAAAATAATAGTATTTTACATTAAATTTGCGTGAAAACAAAGTCTACACAATTTTGGCCTGAAATTTATTGTCGTGAAAAATTATTTTTTTTTTATATGGAGTATAACAGTTTTTTCACGTGAAACTCAAACAACTTATGGTGCTTAAATGTATTAAGATGTGAAAATTAAGAAAACATAATTCTCGAAATTTAAGTGAATTTAATAAATAATAAAAGATTTACCCCTCAATTCTTAAATGCTTTGTAAAGTTATAGAAGTTTTACAGAATGTCATTTTCATACAAAATTTGTTCATTAAACCTCCTATAATTTTACAAAGTGTTTATGAATTTAGGGGTTAAATATTAAGATGCTAACAAACAAAGTGACTCAGCGTTTTACGCCGATTTAGGTAAATATATATATGATAGCGAATCAAAACCTGTATCCGATGGTTAGCACTATATAAAAAAGTAACAGATACACGTACTTAAGAGCCATTCACTGGTATCTCAGTCTGGTACCGCTTATATCCTACACAGGGTATACTAAGTTTGTGCTGATATCCATACTATCTAAAATAATTGGTGTAGACTCACCTCATAGTGTATCGATCGACTCAGAATCACTTGCTGGATCGATTTAGCGTTATGTCCATGTAAAATGCACGACCATTGTAATCAAACTACAAATCGCAGTATTGAAGTTAATTGAACGAAATATGTTCGTTTATTATTCTTTAAAATTACAACCAACTTTTTAAAGCTTTGTTTAAAATCACCCTTATTGCAGGGGTTAATACACTTAATGATTTTCTTTTTAAGAATACTGATTTCACCTTCCATTCATTTAAGCCTAAGAAAATTCGTACTCTCTTCTATATGTGACACTTTCTAGTTTCTATATTCTAATTTTTTTTGTACCATCAATGCAAATCATATGAAGGGTACTGCATTACCAACCTCCATTTAACACTTTGCTAGTTTTTCGATATAGGTTATCTCTGCACACACATTATTTCGCGCAGAAGGAAATTCGTATTCTCTTCTATTTTGGGTTATTATTACTGAAATTGGCGTCATACAGGCTTTAATTCTTTTTTTTTTAAGAATACCGATATATCACACCACCGGTATTTCTCATAAAATTCTAGGCAAGAAATAAATATGGTCTTGGGCTTGTTCCTAAATAAAATAAAATTATTGTTTAAATAATTTAACATTTTTATTCGGTTTTTTCAGTACCTAATAATGATTATTTTATACGATCAAAAACACAGTACACACTTTAAAAACACATAAAATTTCAAAACAACAATTAATACAACAAATAAAATCACTGTAACAAATAAAAACTAAAAAAAAGAAGCACAATAATAACTGAAACAGGGATGGGCACGTGAAACAATTTATTCACAATTACGGTGAGTTAGTTTAATTAACAGAAAATATTATTCGTTTGCTTGCATTGTTAAAAAAGTTTTTGAATGGCCATAGTATATGCTGGCAAACAGTTTAGTGTATGAAGATGACTATTTAGCATGACTCATCCGTGATACTGATTGAAGTGCAAAACAATCACATAATTTTGACAACTTATTAGCAAATATTTTGTTTGCTGTAGTTGGCGTTAAAAATTTTTTTTGCGTAAATTGATAACTCACTTGAGAATTGGGAGAATGACAGTAAAACAAAAAGCACTCCAATTTTATTAAATAAATTAATTTCGGCAACAAGACTTTTTACACAAAATTATTAATATTAAAAAATTGAGCAACAAAAAACGCAAACATTCTTTTTTGTAGTTTCATGCTAAAATTCCATGCTTTTCGAAATTCTTTAGTTTGAAGTAACAATTAACTACTATAAATATTTCTAGTCCATCAAATATGAAAAAACCCCAATGTTAGACCTTTATAAATAAAGATATAAAAAATGCAGGGGTATGGCATCACCAAAAAAATAAGTTATAACAACATTGTTATCACTAGATGGCACTTTGTTCAAAAAATTGACAATTTTCTTTTTTTATTTAAATTTAAATAATAACAAACAACAAAGTAAAAAAATCAAACTGATATCTCAAATTTTATTATTTGAATATATTCCGTGCTTGTGTTTTTCCTTAATTTGTGCAGTTTCCAGTAGTTTTTGACTTTTTAAATATAGGCTCAAGTGATATTATACTGATACAAAATAGTTGCTCAGGTAATATTAAATTTCAATGCCCTTTATCTGTGAGTAGTGTAAGTTTTAATTTCCTATCTCTCTGAAAAAATATTTCAACACATATTTCTATAAACACAAATTAATTTTTTATATACTTAAATACTGGAAGTTGAAGGTACTATCTTTAACCCTCTAATGCCCAAGACTGCTAAAAAGCTTTATTCAGATCTTAAGTAGTTTTTGGCTAAATAACAATTTTTTATAAAAGCAATTGTGTCTCGATAGCAACACACAGTTTACTAATTATTTTTTCTTCAAGCGTCTGTTGCATAACGAACGATTTTCAAGCGAGAATGATGCAAAGTTAAATTGTCGTAAATTTTAAAAATTAGCCCCCGGATTCAAAATGAAAAGTTAGTAGCTTCTTATACATCGTACTGTTAACGAGCTGTTAACTAGAATGTTTTGTGCCTAGCAGCTTCTTAGAATAGAGTTTATTCAAAATGTTTTCTTAGCACACCGATTAAGAGCAATCCTGTGTTTGAAAACACAAGGCTCTTTTATTGTTGTGAATGGATTTTTTTGTTTTTTGGCGTTTGAAAACAGAACATTAGAAGGAATTTAGGAACAATACTAGAATGAGTTTAACAACAGTATTCTGAATAAAACTCATGCTAACTCTATGCTAAATTTTCATTTTGAATACCTCTGTAGGTTTTTAAAACAGATAGTATATATATTTGAAAATGGTCAAAAATATATTTATGGTCTGGCATACATTATTGATAATGGTCAAGCTATTGTAGTTTAGAGTCTCTACTTTTAAAATGAGTTTTTATTTTTGTCTTACGTTATACGAATATCTTTCTAACTCAAAAGCTAGCAAAGAGAGTTTTTTGAAATTACCCAGTCAGAAAAATACAAACGGGAAAGCGGTGGCAAAGCACTTTAACAGGTGGTACAAGTATTGGCAAAAAGTGCTTTCCCATTCCCAAAATGATAACATCATTAGACAAAAGGACCGGCTGTTCAAAAAGCGCCGGAAAAGCACTGGAGGAACAAAATTTTTAAACGTTGGCAAAACGCTGGCCAAACCAATAAATAGGTGGTCTGGAAATATATTTTCCAAAATAAAATTAAAAAAAAAGTTCATATGTATTTTTTTGACCCTGCCGTGATTTGAACCCAGGCCGTCAGATTGGCAGACGATTGCTCTACCCACTGAGCTAACGAGACATATAATATTTAATGGCTAAACACATAAATGAGTGATAATAGCTGGATAACTACTGGCTGTGCCAAAATGCTAGTACTGGCAAACAATTTTTAGTAACTAGTATGCCAGTGTTTGGAGGGCAAAAAAAAAGTTGGTCTTGAAGGAGCTTTCCCACAAACAAAAAAATTGATTTTATAAAACAAAAAAAATTTTAAATTAAAAAAAATCACAAAAAATTTTTTTGCTTGCAACCGGATTTGAACTCGGAACCTTCCGACTACAAACATTTTTTAACGAAGCGTCAGCATTTTTATAAAATGATTGGTTTTCCAGTGAATTGATTTTTGTACGCCTGGTAGCATTGGCTAGGTAGCACTGGATAACCACTGGTTGCAAACCTTGGCATATCACTCTAAGCCAATTCTTTGCCAGTGGTTTTTTTTATAAACCACCAAAATTTTTGTAAAAAAAATACTGGTAAAACGCTTTTCGCAAACGCTGGCAAAGCGTCCCAAATGAGTGTTCTGCCAGTCATTTATTTTTAATACCATGGTTACCCAGTGGTATTCCAGTGCTTGATTTTTTGTACCACTGGCGATTTCTGACTGGGTAGGCACCCAGACAGCAAAATTTGTATACTTTTTTGAGGGTTCTTATTCTATCAAACAAAATTTACTCAAATAAATCACAATTTTTTGTCAAAAATTGCTCATATTTTGGACGAAAATATGAGCCTTCTAAACCGAATCATAAAGATACACTCAAAATAATACGTCTGTTGGCTGGACAGAAAAATTTGTTACTTTAACAAAATGTATTCCTGTTTTTTGGCTTAGAATAAAATTTATTGATTTTAACAAATTCTTTTGTTAAATTTAACAAACCTTAATTTAAGTAAAAAATTTGTAAAACTATAGTTTTATCTGTAATTATACTGAGTCGCAGAATTTATCCAAATTTAGGGTTTCGGAACCCTCCCCGGTTCTAGTCCGTATCATGTGAGGGTATATAAGGGTACTCCAGTGGAGCAAACATTTTGTCCATTTTATGAAGTGGAAAATTTTTATTAAACATTTCCGAGGGTTCACGGCCCCACCAAGGTCCATTTTTGGATAGAGATACCCCATTTCGCAGGTTAGGGATGGACTAAATTTTCATCAATTTTGCTCTATCTCTCTTAGTTTTTAGATATGGGCCATTTTAAAAAATCATAACATAAAAATATTATATTTTAACAATAAATTTTGTAAAATTTAACGAATGGGTTCTTAAAAATTAGTTTTAAATAATTATCAAAATTAACAATCAAAATTAGCATGGATGGTAACCGAAACGAATGCGGTTATCGTTAGGGTAACGATATTTTATGTTATTTAGGTAACGGTATTTTAAGGGTAACGCCATTTCTTTTATTTCGGTATCGGTATTTTAAGGATAACGGTATTTGAGTTATTTCGCTAACGGTATTTCAAAGATAACGATATTTGGGTTATTTCGGTAACGGTGTTTTAAGGTTAACGGTATCTCAGTTATATCGTTAACGGTATTTTAAGGGTAACGGTAGTCACTTATTTCGATGCATCCCGAAATTTTTTTTTACAAAAAAACAAACGAGATTAAAAACATAACCAATTTATCAACTTAATGTATATAAAATACTAAACAACCACGTGAAATATCGAAAAGCAGAAAATTAAAAATAACGGTAACTATATTTTAGGGATAATGCTATTTCATTTATTTCGGTAACGCTATTTTAAGGGTATCGATATTTCATTAATTTCGGTATCGGTATTTTAAGGATAACGGTATTTCAGTTATTTCGTTAACGATATTTTAAGGAAACGGTATTCCGGGTATTTCGGTAACGGTATTTTAGGGGTAACGGTAGTCAGTTGAAAGGGTTTTGAATCGATAACGGTATTTTAGCGGTATTGCCTGCCAACACTGAAAATTGGTTAAAGTACTGAGGATTTTTAGTATTGTGTTAAATGAAGATAACTAAAAGCTTTGCTTAAATCAGTGTTTTAACTAAAAATTTGTTAAAAATCAGTCAAATCGATTTGAAACCCGTTTGACAGATTTTTCTACTGACAAATTTTTTTAAGTGTACAAAAATTTGTGCGAAATTATTAAATCCAAAAGATGGTTCAGAAATGTAAAGAAATTTGAAAATTTTGTGAACAGTTCAAAAAAGGCTCAAAAAAAATAATTTTTGAGCCTTTCGATTTTTTAGTCTTTTTTTTTTTTGAGTCGTTTTTGAATCATAAAAGAAGGATCTTTCATACAAAATTTGAACTTTTAATAATATTTTTTTAGCTCTTTTTCTTTTTAAATTCACCAAATTTCGTAATTTTCAAAAAGCGAAAATTGCCACAACTTCTAACATAAAGCTGCCTAAACACGAAGGAACATTTGTCAGAACATGTGTTTCTATTTTGTTTACATTTTTTAATACAGACGATGCCACACAGACAACAAAACCTCAAACGAAACATCAGTTCTGTTTGTGTGTCGAACTAACCACATCAAATATGCGCGGAAGGAAATCAAATTTAATTAATTTGTTAATTGTTAATTTTTCATATGCTGCTGTTTTTTGAGTTTTATTTTTTTAACTTTCACATTTTATGTTCCATAATTCTCGCAAATTTTCATATTCATTTATAAAACGAGTTAAAAAGTTAAAGTAAGGCATGCCGACTATATAATACCCTACACCAATCTGGTTGAAAGCCGAAATTCGAATGGCTTAAAATGGACTTGTGTCAAAATTTTCTATAAATTTATAAAAGAAGAGAAAGTCGAAAATATAGCCCATATGGGCGATAGGCCCAAATATGGACCGATCCTATCTAAAATCAATAGGCTTTGTCCTTGGGACCATGTGAGTCAGTGAACCAAATTTTATTGAAATATCTTCGTGTTTGTGACCTGTAGCGTGTCAACAAGCCAATTTTTGGGGGACCCTTATATGGGCACTAAGTCTAAACATGAACTGATTTTAACCAAAATCAATAGGCTTCGTCCTTGGGCCGACAACAAATTTCATTGAAATATCTTCTTATTTGCGACCTGTAGACTGCGGACGGACGGACATCGTTAAAACGAAAGAAAAAAATGATTCTTAGCCGATCGGTATATTATAAGGTGTGTCTAGGTCCAATATTTTTTGGTGTTACAAACATCAGAACAAACTTATTATACCCTCTCCACGTAGTGGTGTAGGGCATAATTAATCAAATTTCATTATCTGTAATTGTCGCCATTTTCGTCTCTTTTATTTTCTTTAATGCGCAAATTACAAAAGCACATCACAGCACGACTGCTCTCAATGAACTAACACAGCAAAAACAGTAAACATCACATGATGGAACATTGAGTTTGGAAACACAAAATATCAAAAATTTTGATAACACGAATTTCAACACGAAACATTGATACACACGAAGAAACATTTGTCAGAAAATGGGCATGTTCCGATACTGTTACACTGTCATAGAATTGAATAAGGATCAATAAAATATAAACTTAATGGGTGATCAATATTTGTGTTACAATTGAAGTGGCAAACTTAGTTATGCCCTCTCACACAATTACATTCAAGAGTTTAAATTAAAAATGCATAGTTTAACTGAAAAAACTTCCCATTACTGTGTATCTGATCTTAATTTTCATACAAAACTAAGAAAGATTCGCTAAAATAAATCACAGTAAATATTCGCATTAACTAATTAAAAATAAATATGTATACAAACCTTTTAAACAAAAATTTTAATAAAAAAAAAAATAAAATTTTAAAACAAAATTGTTTCATAAACAAAAAAATAATTTTTATTAATAAAATATATATAATTTTTTTATATAAAAGAAACTAAATTAAAAAAAAAAAATAAGTTGCACTGGGTTTTCGTTAAAGTTTTGATTTCAATAAAAACAAAAACTAAAATTAATAAATTTTGAATTTTAATAAATTTAAAAACATCTTTGAGATGGTTTGAATAGAAAATATAAAAGTTAGTTTTTAGATTAAAACTAATAAAAATTTATAATTAAATTGCCACAATAATTGTTTGTTTGTTTGTTTCCTTCATTAATATTTTTCTTTTTAATTTTGTTAAAATTAAAACTAAAAAATAATTATTTCTTTTTGGTATAAATTGTGCAAAAGAAACTTAAAATATATAAAAAAAAAACAATCTCTAGAAATTTCAGCTTATACAAAAATTAGTATTAATCAATTAAATATTTCATATACAAATATTAAGTATTATTAAGTGCCTTCACACATATTTTGTTGATATTTTCTGTACAAGTTTTATGTTAAAAAAAAAATTTGTATATATTTTTTACAATATTTTATACAATTTTATGTTATATCTACAACAAAAGTTATTACGTTTTACATAATCATATTTTGTTTACTCGAAATATTAGATTTTGTATATAAAGATATGTCCTATTTGAAGTCATAAATAATATTAAAAAATAAAAAAACATTTTTGTGAACAAAATTTTAAATTTGAGCATAAATTTTTCAAATTTGAGACATAATAAGATATTTGAAGTGTTATTGCAACTCTGTTGTTAAAATGTGACATTTAAGTGGTAAATGAAAACTGACAAAGCTAGCACATGAATTAATTCTGATATTTTATTGCAAATTAATGGAAAACCATTCTTCGAATAATGCGGTTGCGGTTTGTTAGATGCTGAATTTTAGTGGATGATGGTATTTTCTCAACTAAACTTTTAGATAACAATTTCAGGATAAAAGATATTGTCAACAAAAAATTTAACTAAAATTTAGTAGATTTAACAGCATAATTTACTGTTTTCATTTAGCTAATATTTGGCGATCAGATTCTGCTGACTTTTACAGTTTTTTTCTAGAAGCTCATTTTTAAATAATTTTTAATAACTTTTTCTGCTATTTTGAAAAAGTTTGTTGAGTTTGTTTATTTAAATAGCTGGAAGCCAGATTTATATGAGCATTAGGTTCAACAGTGTTCCGATTTTCTTTAACTTTGGTTTTTGGCTCTATATAAATAATATTCATAGAACAAATAACAACCAGGAGCCGAATTATGGCATTCGTGAACGAGCGAACTTGTTCGAAAATCCATTTTTCAATGTGTAAATACTTAAAAACTAACAATGATAATACCGAACTGCAATATCCCTAACCCAAAAATTTAATGTAATTTAAACTAATTTGGAATGAAAAGATTAGATCACCAATGCCGTAATTCGAAAACAGATATCTGTGGTCTGGTGTGCCTAAATACCATTTAAACCCAATTCAGGTGCGAACTTTCTATGGTAGATATTTACTCTCAAAATAATAAGTCTGTTGGCTGAACAGAAAAATTTGTTACTTTAACAAAATGTATTCCTGTTTTTTGGCTTAAAACAAAATTTGTTGATTTTAAAACATTATTTGTTAAATTTAACAAATCTAGATCTAAGTCAAAATTTGTTAAAATTTAGGGTTTTGGGACCGTCCACGGGCCTAGTCCATATCATCTAACAACATGTAAGGGCACTCCAACGGAGTAAAAATTTTGTCCGTTTTGCTCTATCTCGCTTAGTTTTCGAGATATGGGGCATTTTATGAAGTGGAAATTTTTAATAAAAATTTCCGAGGATACAAGGCCCCACCAAGGTCCATTTTTGGATAGAGATAACCTCACGGTTTGGGGTAGTCAATTTTGTCCTATCTCTCTTAGTTTTTTAATATACGGGCCATTTAAAAAAATCAGTAGGGAAAGAAATAGCGCCATCTTTGAAGCTTCGGATATATTGGTGTCACCATTTACCGGGTATTAACAGTAACATGAAAATATTAAACTTAACAATAGTTTTTGTAAAATTTAACGAATAGGTTATTTTAAATTTAAAAAATAGTTAAAGTACTGCGGATTTTTAATATTGTGTTAAATGAAGATAACTAAAATCTTTGTTTAAATCAGTGTTTCAACTAAAAATTTGTTAAAAATTAGTCAAATCGATTTGAAATCCGTTTGACAGGTATTGCTACTGACGTATTATTTTATGTGTAGTTCTGAATACACTTTCGTGACACAAAAAAAAGTCCGTTGTTGCAACCGAATTATGGGGTTGTGCCAAAGAATTCGGTTGAGGCAATCGAATTATAAAGTTGCGTCTAACCGAATTGTTATGAGAGTATGTGGACAGATTTTTTTTTTACTACAGTAGGGAAGCCCCCTACTAATGCAGTGCATTGTGCTGATATCAGCAAAACTGGTTACGGGAAGAATGAGAGATTAGTGTATGTGGGCATTGTATAACTGTGTGGAGTTTATTCCACATATAAGTGGTTCGACTAA
Source organism: Leucophora obtusa (assembly GCA_949987735.1). Lineage (NCBI taxonomy): Eukaryota > Metazoa > Arthropoda > Insecta > Diptera > Anthomyiidae > Leucophora > Leucophora obtusa. Next base: position 306,627,645 of record OX465295.1, read on the forward strand.
TGAACGAATTTTCTCTTGTAATGCTTTGTGCGAGCCACTGGACAATCGACCACAAATGGATGAGACCTACCGGACAATCGTGTATTCCAAACAAAAACGTGGACCCCAGGGATAAGTGCACTTATGTCAGCTGAACATTTCCCATGGTAATATCGCTAGAACCTAGTTCAGCAACCCATATTTCCCTATCGGATTTTAATTTCATCCTATTGAAATCTGGCTCAAAAGATCATTTGTGTCCTTTACTTTCATTACAATATTATTCGAATCAGAAAGTGTTTCTGATTCGACTGGCATATTATAAGGTGGGTCTAATTTTTATACCTTACCTAGTGTCATGAAGTACAAAGTTACCTCGGAAGAGCCTTTAAAAATCCATTTGCTAATAATTCCTTTGAATAAAATTTTATAAAAATCAGAAGTTTAAAAAATAACCGATTTTTACTCCATATTGGCCACTGAAATGCACTTGGTGGCCCAAAATCCAAAACATGTCGATCTCAGAATTTTGATTTCTACAACACATCCTGGTTTCATTTAAATCAAAAGCGTTTAACTGCAAATACTTTCCTTGTTAAACACTTCCCGTCGTGATCAGGCTTTTAGATCGAATTTCTTCTTCATTTGATTGCTTTTCAGTAGAGAAAAGAGTAATGAATACCTTTTTATTAGAAAATTGCATTTAATAAAAATTTTCGATAAAAGTAAAGCTATGGAAAATCCTCAGTAGTAAATAAGTTTATCGATAACTTAAAAAATCAGTTAATTTATAACATTACAAAAGATAAATTAAAATATTAATAATTTTTAATGAAAAAATTTATTTTTCGTTATCTTTTCAATTAAAATATATAAGTATTGGTAATGTCCTAATCTGAAAATATACTGCAGATAAATGTTTAATGGAAAAATAAGTTTCCGTAACTTTCAAATAACTTTTTCATTATTTGACAAATATTAACTAGGTGTATTGAAAATATGAAAACCACTGAATTACAAAAAAAATTCAAAGTTTTTGCGCAAATTTGTTAGGACATCTACAATATGTAGAACAGATGCGCCTAAACAATTTTAAAGAAAATCATTTTTAAGTTTGTGTTTTTCATAGAAATGTTTTAACAAATTCATGTGATTCCTTTTATAAAAAGAGATAGCAAATATTTATTGAAAAATGTATATCGCTGGCTTAGTAGGCAAACCTGTCAAGTCCAATTTTAATACAAATTAAGTTTTTGATGTAGTATGCTAATGTAACTCAAAACACTTCATTTACAAAAAACAAAATGCCGTTATGTTGTTTTTTCTTGTTGTTATGCAGTGGTAAGCAATTCTGCCAATGCCACGTGCTAAGTACAGCTGAAAACAACACATATTTTGTGTCAACAAATTTCTTCAATAGAATTAAATGCCACTTTTGTTTATTTAAAAAGACAAAATATTATTAAAGATTAACTACCCAAGTAAAAAAAATTGATATGGAGCCATATGAAATTATATTTAATTATATATAATCTTTTATGTAATTAGATATAATTATATCCGAAAAATGAGAACGTCTTATTGTATCATATTGTATCGAATTGTATACAATTGTATACAATTTGGTACAATTTGATACAATTTAATGCAATTCGATACAATTGTATCCGAATTTTGTCCTCATCCAATTACATCAAATTATATCTTTTTGTATAAAATTATATAAAATGTTATAAAAGTGCACATAGTTTGATACAATTATATCTAAATATTAACCTTATACTTTACATAGGACCATATCTAACAATATACATACAAAAATAATTTTTTTAAATAAAAAAAAATTTTCAATTGCTTGTAATTGTAATTGTTCTTTTTTGAATTGCAATTACAAATAATCGGCCTGATTACAAGTGTCGAATTTGTAGTCGAAATTTTCGACTCCATATAAAATGATTTTGTATATAATGGAAATTATAAAGAAATGAAACTCTGATGCTGGATTTTTTTAAATCTGAGTGCTATGGTAAATCCAATTGAAAAATTGTTCAAAAGTTGCGTTTTTAGTGAATTTTCAGCAAATTCGACTTAGTTTCGACTACGACTACGAACCTCGTAATAAGGCCGAATATGTAATTATAGATGAGTTTTTTTTTCAATTACAATTACATGTAATTGTGTAATTGCATGTGTAATTAATTACAAAATGTAATGATTAACCTCAGGCCTGCTGGAGATCTTATAATTTCGATAAATCTTCCATTACTTTTATCCAGATTTATCATGACAGTGCAATAAACATGAAAAAAAATTTCTTTTAATTTAGTAATTTTAAAATAAAGTTAACAACACTGAAATTTTAAAGTTAATAGGATTATGATATACAACCAAGATATAAGAAATCAGTCAAGGGTACGTTATAGTATAGAGAATTTCGTATTAAAGGCAATTTTTACTAATGCTCAAAAAAAAAACCAAAAAAAAAAAACAAATTACTCACGCACGAGCATTTCGTTTTTTACTCAGCACACATGATTATATTAACTTATTTATTAAACTTACAATCACAAAATTCTCACGCAAAACAGTAAAAATTACTAAAAACATATGATGCAAAAAATAAACTCACACACGAATCAATCACGGGTTATTCTTACTCACGCTCACGCACGAATCACTTAAGTATAGTAATTATTACTCACGATCACGTGTGAATAACGTGACTCACGAACATTTCGTGTCACGCGGCAATCCCTAGTAATTACTAAATCTAAAACTAGTTCAAAATCATCGATAACATGGAACCAAATATAATACAATACGGTTTTATATGGACCTTATATATTTTTATATAAAATCACTTTGAAAAAATTGCCTATGTGGGATGATATATCATTATAGATGATTTTATAAAGAATGTTATAAGTTATATATGGGTTCATATTCGTCAATATATAATCATAACTAACACAAATTATAAAAGATTTCTTATATGGATCCACATAGTTTTATATTATTATGTATAGTGTCATACTAAATTATATATAAACGTACATGTAATTATGTCTTTTATATGTTACTTTATGTACTTATATATAGCACATACATATATATGTAGGTCAATATGTAATAATATAAAATCACATATGTCTCCATATTAAAACCTTTGAGGAAAAAATATCTAACATATGACTATATAAAAGTATATCTGCTTGAATTTAAAAGCATATGTGGCCATATGTAACTATAAGTTACTATATGCAATTACATAAAATAGTATATGATTATATCAAAACTTTTTTACTCGGGTAAATAATTATTTAGTTATTTTAACTTTTAAGGTACCCAGTGTACAATTGGAGTCCTAAAAGACTCATAAAAGAGCCCTTAGACCTTCTGAAATTATAGACATATGAGGGTGTTTTTCTTCACTGATGAAACCTCTTTTAAGCGCAATTTTATGACTCATAAAAGACTCCAATTTATGAGCATTGCTGGAAAATTTTGAATTTTCTGAGCCATTTATGAGTCATTTATGACTACTTTTCGAAACATTTATAAGTATTGAAAAAATTTAAAAAAAATTTTGAATACACTCATAAATAAGAGTCTGTTATGTTTTATTTATGATTCTAAGACTTGAGCATTCTGAAAATGCTCGTACTTTAGAGTCTTTTATGAGTCATAATATATGAGCGCTCAGAAAAATGTTGACTGGGTAAGCATTACTTATAAATTGTTTCAGGAAAAACATTAACTTATAAATTTTATTAGGCGATTGTCATAGATTCTGCTGACATAAATAAAAATAAAATAAAAACAAAGAAAATCTGCTAAGTCCACATTTAAAGTTGAAAATTATAAAGATGCAAATGTGCTAAGTCTAAAAAGAGCCTATAAGTCTGCAAACTTATATTTTGGAATTCTATGATTTTTTGTGGTTAAACAAGATGAACTAAAGAAGAAAACTGCGTTTACAGATTTTAAAAAAGTAAACCCAAAAAAAAGTTTGACAGTTTTTTGCCTCTCCTGAAAAATTAAAAAAAAACGGACTTGACATATTTGCTGACCAAGCCAACGATATGTATATCGTTAATTTTTTATTATAAAAACTAAACTTTCGATATATTCATTTATAGATAATTATGTTAATAGATATCCAGATTATCGATAACTATTCTGCCTAAAAATAAAAGTGATGGAATCTTTTAAGCGAACAATATAATTATCGATAACTTTTTTAATTTTCTTGTTAAGGAAAATCGAATCATGATTTTTTTATGACAATATATTATAGTCAGTTTTATGCTACATAAAAAACAAATGTTATCGATATATTTTTTTTTTTTATTTAAAAGTAAATTATAAAAAATTAGTGAAAACTAAAAAAAAAATTAAAATTACCCGATAAATCGGCCAAAATTACTCGTGTAATTCGTTAACGAAATAGGCAATTTTAAATTACTCGAAACCCTTTTTAAAACAAATTCATAGATTAATCGAGTAACAGTTAACCGAATGAATACCAATTGGCTGCAGGAAGTTTTTCTTCAAAAATTTAAATCTATCGGATATTAAACCGAGCGAATATTTAAACAATTCAACAATTTAAAAGTTTTTCAATCATTTGTCATTTCAATTCAATTATATTTTGGCCGCTTAAAATAATTAGAGTTGCATTTATTATTTACTTACAAATATCCATCATAGTTTTGAGCTGAAAGTTTTGTAGAAAGTTAACAGTTAAAAAAACGAAGACTTCAAGGTTGTTTTCTAAAAATTGTATCCTAAAATAAATTACAATTAAATAAATTAAGTAAAACGAAAGATTAATAAAACTATTTACAAAATAATTAAACAAAAACTGGAAAGAAAAATTAAAATATTTTAACTAAATTTTTATACATTTTTTGCTATTTAAATTATTTTATGATTTTTTTTTAAATTTTTTTTTTAATTTTTTGCTTTTTACTTTTTCTTTTTTAGTAATAAAATACACTACTTGACATCCACTATAAGAGGAACTTCACTGATATCGATTAAATTTGGTGGCGTTTCTGGCTCCACCTGATGGTGATGATGGTTGTGATTATGCTGATGATGATGAAGATGACCAGCAGCTATAACAGCAGCAGCAGAAGTATTAGCGTTATTACCATTTGTCGTTGTTAGTGATGAGCTATTAACACCCGTTATTGTTTGCGAAGTTATCGATGTTGATGACAACAATGACGAAGTTGTTGACGTCGAGGATGAGGCTGGTGATAAAGCGGTTGAAACAAGAGAATGAACATTGTGTTGAAGATGTTGATTAATGTTCGGCGGTCTTATATCTTCCTTAGATAAATTTGTTAAGTCATGCTCATCATTAGTGGTGGTATTGTTTGTATTTTGACAATTAGCCATTAAAGCTATACGTTGTTGTTGCTGTTGCAAACATTGATTGGCATTTACTGCCGCTGCGGCCATCATCATAGCAGCATCACAATAATTAGTCAACATGGCTGTACTGGCCGAAGCCTGCATTGCAGCAGCCGAAGATGCTGCTGCCGCATAAGTTGTAGAATTTGCCATTAATGCAGATTGGGTTAATTGATGATGATATTCATTACCAAAAAATGTTGTACCATAATTAACAGCATTACTACCAACAACACTTGTACCACCCGTATTATTAGGACTTGCTGCACCTGTTTCTATAGTAGATGCTAATGATGATGTGGTTGTATCACTCGAACTATGTTGTAAACATGTATGACTATTTCCAAACTCGTTTGAAGTGGCATTCGCGCCAAAACTACCAATTGCTGCATTGTGAGCGTATGCATTATGCTGCATTGTTACCGCGGTTGCTGCTGCGGCTGCCGTTAGTGATTGCTGTTGATGTGTAGTGGTCGCAGCTGCTGCTGCAGCTGCTACGGCGGCAGCGGATGATCAAGTTGTTGTCAATTGTCTCCACATTGTATGTCACATCGATGGTAAGTAAGGCCAAGAGAAACTATTACCGGACAATAACATATCACGTATCAGCGTTTCAATGGGGGTTTTACCGACTAGACGGACAAAAAATAATTGTTCAATGACCTAGAAAGAAAAAAAAAAAATAAAAAGACATTAATATTGAAAGAATTTTCGAAAAGTTTTAAATAAAAAAATCGGTACTCATATTATTTAGTTTGTCATTTAAAGAAGGTCCTAAACTCGTTGTACCCAGAAAAACCTTCTATTACCAGGTAGAGGGAAATGGAATAAGAAACCAAAAATTGAAGTACTTACACTTTGGTCAAATAACACATTATTTTACCATAGGGGTGTCATTGAAACTAAGTGGTTGCCTAAAGATTATCGGTATAGACTGAAATAAGTCATTACGAAGAAATTACTGAAATAAGTTGTTACTTGTAATATGTAATGTAATAATTCACTAGTTACAAATATCGTCTAAAATAAGTACATGCTTGTATGGTGTCAAATAAGTCGTTATAGATTAGTATATAATTCATTGGTTGTATATAGGAAATAAAATAAGACGTTATTTCTTGATAGTGGGCTAATAACAACCCAGCAAAATCTTTCATTACCAAATAAGTGGTTATATAATAGAAATTCATAGCTTCGCACAACTTATTTTTTGGCGTATAAACTCATTATTTTTGTTTGGCGTGGTCGTTTTTATAAGTAGCCAAGTAGCCACGGGTAAGCTCGCTTACGATAAAATGAGAAATAAGTAGTTATGAGATTTTGAATAATAAGTGGTTACACACATGCTTACAAAAAGTTGAATTATAAGTGGTTATCCGATTGCTTACTTGATTCTTAAAAATAAGGAGTTAAGCAAATACTATTAGCTTAAGGAAATACATTCAGAAAAATTTAAGTTTTCTCTAGTGTGTAATTTTAGGACTCGTCATAAAAATGTAAACATAAATCATATTTATAGTAAAGTGTTGTTTTTTCAAATGCGTCGTATAGACCAAATACAATTAATAGTGTCATTAATATGTATTTTTATTAATTCTAATTTAGTAGGTTTGAGGTTAAGAAGAAGAATAAACCTTCCTCAAAAGTTATAAATACATTAAATTTGCAAATCAGACTAGATCTAGTTTCTGCCTTTTTATGGACAGGCTTCATCAGTGATCTTCCATTAAATTGTATTATTGTTTATATTTTTTTTATTGCCAGATTGTCTCTATATGAATAATTTCAGAAGTGATCAAAAAGACATATACAAAAATTCTACTTCAGATTTTTTCTGTTTATCTTCTTATTTCCTCCGTGTCACCTTTTCACAAATATTGCCACATTGACGTATGGTTTGTACGTACAAGTGCAGGCAATTTGTGTATATTTGAAGACGAACAGCCAACAGGGCATTTTTACATTACATTACATACATATAATAAATAAAAATGTATAAAATTTAACTGTGTATAAAGTACTTATTTAAACTATTACGAGTAAGTCATTATTTTATATTTAGAAACAATGAATACAATAGGCCGTTATTAGGAATTCATTATTTTATATTATACAATAATGCAAAAGGTAATGATATATCATTTTTGGTAATGCGGACAGTAATGAGGTGTCATTACCAATATTTTGCTGGGAAGTAAAATATTTAACCCTCCGATTTGCCCAAAATTTCGTTATGTGATAGGGAAAGATATCTGAGAACAATATATTTTACTTTTTCGATCAGGTCGGGTATTAAAGAATTTAAATATGGAGAAGACATCCAACATTTTTTTATACTTTTTTTCGGCAGCATACATTCTACAATCTTCATGTATATTAAACTTCTTTCTTGAAACAAAGAAATATGTGATACACAGCCTATCGATATTTAAAATTTGATTGCCAATATTTACAGTAGAGAGCTTTACACTCAGAAAAAAATTTTAGTAGAAAAATTTATAAAAGGGTTTCAATTTCACTTTTCTGTATTTATACAAGTTGTTAGAAAAAATATTTACTTTAGTAAACATTTTTGCTATTCTCATTTTACATATTACTGAATTTTTAACTAATTTTTGTTACTGATTTCAAAAAAACATTTTACAAATTTTTGAAAACCCTGTTGGTAAAATTAGCAAAATATTCTACTAATCTAACTCTTCCACTACCCTTGTACATTACATTATATCTAAAATTTCATAATGCAAAAAAACTTTTTACTTTTTGTAAATAGCCCAATAAGAGCCAAATAACTCTTGGAATTCAAATAAAAATCAATATATGTATAAGTAGTTCAACATGGCAATATAGTCGCGATATTTGTTAATGAAGTCTAATTTTATACCCTACACCACTACGTATAATAAGTTTGTGCTGATGTTTGTAACACCAAAAAATACTGGACCTAGACCCACCTTTAAGTATATATATCGATCGACTCAGAATGACTTTTTGTTTCGATTTATCGATGTCCGTCCGTCCGTCTGTCTGTGTGTCCATGCATTTTTGTGCGCACTCTTTAGGTCGCAAATATTAAGATATTTTGATGAACTTTGGTACACCGACCTACGTCGGCCCAAAGACGAAGTCTATTGATTTTGGTTAAAATCGGTTCATGTTTAGACCTAGTGCCCATATAAGGGTCCTGGCCCAAAATTGGCTGCAGTTCGCAAATATTAAGATATTTTGATGAGATTTGGTACACCGACCTGTGTCGGCCCATGTACGAACCTTATTGATATAAGGGTCCCCCCCCCCCCCCCCCCAAATTGGCTTGGTTACACGCTGCAGGCCGCAAATACGAATATATTTCAATGAAATTTGGTTCGCTGACTCACATGATCCCAAGGACAAAGCCTATTGATTCTAGATAGGATCGGTCCATATTTGGACCTATCGTCCATATTCGGTATATTTCCGATTTTCTCTTCTTTTATCATTTTAACCCATTCGAATTTTGTATCTAAACATTAGTTGGCTTTTAACCTTTAGGGTAGTATATAGTCGGCATGTCCGACTTTAATTTTTTACACGTTTTAGTATATTATAATCGCCGAGAAAAGGGAGATTTTGGTGTTTCTCACAAACTAATGAAGGTAGATAATTGAAATCTGGCGTTTTATGACAGGAAGAAAACCAACCAATGGATTTTTGGCTATTTGTATGTTTAAGGGGTAAAACCGGGATGAGGAGTTTCAAAAAATCGATTTCGAACGTCATTTTTAGTGTATAGGTGGGGGAGGGGGGCAAACATATCCACATGTATATTTTTTTTCTAAGTTGAGGACTATTAGCAAGAATCTGAAGTCAAAATAACGATAGATCCGCAAACAAAATGCCGGTAGTTGAAGGGTTAAAAGAGGTATCTTGACCCATATTAACATAGCGTCGTCATATGAAGACACAACTTCAAGAACCGATATTCCTAAAACAGTATTTTATATAACAGCACAGTAAAAGGCATACAATAGAATAAAAGTTTGGCTATAATCTCGAATAAAAAAAAATATATAGATTATCATTGCAGGGTTGTCATATATAAAGCTTAAAAAATCACAAAACAAATATTAAAAAAAAAAACTCCCTAAAGATTATGTATTAATCTTTCTTAAAAAATTAAGAGAACAAAATTAAAAATATAATTATGGAATAATCGGAATCCACTGCAGAATGTCAGCGGATTAACTTTTCGACTTTGGTTGCAAACATTTCCATTTGCATTTAAAAAAACCTTATCATATTTGTTTTTTTTTTGTGATACTAATATTTAATAAAATTTGTTGTTAGTTTTAGCAAATAAATTTTAATTTACAGTTTATAATAATTTTACTAAAATTCAGTAATGGTTTCTATTTCTTTCTACTAATTTCATTGTACTACAAATGAGTAGACATACATTGCTAAGACTAGCAAAATATACCGCACGCTTAAAATAGTTAAATTTAATGTTATAACAGCAACATTTTCAGTAGCCATTACAAACTTTTTTTGTTGAGTGTAATTCTGCAAAGTTTGGTTGAAAAATTTTCACCAGATTTATGACGAGTCCTTAATGAGTTAAATAGGAAAAACTGAACAAAAGCCGCATATTGGGCCACTCTTTACCATTTCTTTTAGCTCCTACACTAGAAAAATAAGCAGTAAAGTCAGCAAAAATTGTTGCTGTATAAGCAAATTTTTAGTCAGAAGCGTGTTTGAAAAAAGTTGGTTATTTCAGCAAAAGGGGTTTGCTGAAAATCAGCAAGATCATTTAAAAAAAATAGTAATTTCAGCAAGAGTTTTGCTAACACTTTGTCAATTGTAAATGAAAAAAAAAAATCCTTGCTAAAATCAATAAAACTGTTTGCTTAACATTAACAGACTGAAAAAAACTCAAAAAAATGTTTAGATAAAATATACTTTAGTTAATTAATTCTCTGGAAAGTAAAATCTAGAAAGTGTGTTTTTTTTGTTTTTTGAAAATTGTTTAGAAAACTTTTTAAAATATAAAAGTGTCCTAGTCGTCTGGACATTGTCGACACGATTTAATTAAAAATCTAAAACTATTTATATAAAAGTAATTATAAATAAAATATATACTGGATTTTTTTTTGGAATAATTTATATTGTCTGCATTATATAATTTCTGTACTACTATTTGCTGAAAACACAATTTCAGCAAAACACAAAATTGCTGAAAACTAGTAAACTTCATACACAAGGTGTTTTATAAATTTTTTACTTACTTTTTTTTTTGGTGTATATGTTAGATTACAAACGTCTTAGATCTAACAGTCAGTTAAAAAAAAGCAGCTGACTTACTTTGTATCTACTAACATAGGAAGAATGGATTTTTGTTTACTTTTCTTTGCAAATTTTTTAAAAAGAAGACAAAAATTCACGCATAGTTTCAAGCAGTTAAGGATTTAGATTATATGACCGAATATACCCAATATACAGGCATGTCACAGACTTCAATTTCACTTGAAAGTGAAATTGAAAACGCAAATTGCTTCTCCAGAAGTAAATGGTATTTTTGCATATTTAGACCAAATATAACAGATAAACATAATTAATTAAAAGTTAAAAATGCTGTTTTTAATAATTTCACTTAAAAAAGTTTTTGTTAGAGAGCATATTTAAAGTTTTAACACATATTTAGCATAAAATTAATATGATTTCGATGTACAATTTCGTAACGTTTTGCTTTTGCTTCTTCAGGTTTTTTGCGTTTTCGTATGTTAAAAAAAGACTTTTTGGGGTAAATTCGTATTCCAACTGCTAAATTTTGATATAAGTTGCCATTTGTAGTTAAAGAAAGAGAAGATCGCCGATCAAAATTTAAAATTTTAATTTTTCAGAAAAAATTACGTTTTGCTAATCAGTAAGAAAATTGTTGAATTTACCAACAAAAACCGTTTTAAATGTAAATTGTTTAAAGTGAAATAGTTAACGACCCTTTAAGGAATACATACCAAGTACTATTGAAAAGGTTTTATGAGTTTAAGCTGCTCTAAATACCAATTCCACTTTGATTTTTGAAAGTGGAATGAAAACGATTTTTTTTTCGTTTTACGTTTTCTGGAGAAACTTTGAACGTTTTAAATACCACTATAAAGCCTGTAGCATACTCGATACTTACCAGAACGTGTTATTTTCAATACAAAATTATCTGTAGCACCCTAAACTGCAAATTTAGAACGAAAAAAATTGTTTGCGATCGCTTTAGGAAAAAAATTGCGGAAGTGAAATTGCGAAATCAAATCAATTCCGTAAAAAACCTGTGACATGCCTGATAATTTTAGTTTTGTATTTAAATAATTAAAATTATACTTACTTGTGACGAAACCGTTCTTAATGATGGCAGCCTTAATAATAATTTACCAAAACGTGTTGGTTGATTTGGATACTGTGTCCTACAATATTCTTCTAAAGCACACTGAGATTTTTCTTGCAAGGATTCTATATGGGTGACATCTGATAAACCACAGGCATCTAAAAAGAACAAAATGAATAACTAACATTAAAAAATATACAATTTAAATAGCACATATAAACTGATTAGACTTTAATTAAGTTCTTTTTTTTAATATATTTCGAAATTATTTTTTTTGAATATTTCAATTGTCACTTGCATAAACACTTAAGCAGCACAAAACTGCTTTAAACTAGCTAAGGTCAGTTTCAATAAAAAAAACAAACAAAAAATTATGTCATTGAAAGACAATTTGAAGAATTTTTTTAATTGAAATTAATCAAATGTGAATAAAACTAAACAATTTCCGGAGGATTGTTTAACAAAAAGTATTACTTAAAAAATTTAGCAGTGAAAAATATATTAAAAATTTATGTTTTCTAATAAAATCGAAAAAATTGAATACAAACTCTTAAGTTATGCTAACTTACTGGGTGTTTTAATAAAAAGAATCACACGAATTCGAAATGTATATGGAAAACACTAATTTAACAACGTTTTTGTTTAAAAATGTTTGCAAAAATTTGTGAAGAGATGTGGAGAAAATTTTAAAGAAAAACATTTTTATGTTTGTATTTTTCACACAAATTGTTTTAACGAATTCGTCTAATTCTTTTCAGAAAAACAGGCAGTTAATAATATTGTTCTTAATTTTATTTTTTATAAAATTATATAAACTTCTCTTTAAACATAGTTTAAAACAAACAACCAATTTTTGTTTCAAATTGGAAAGTATAAATAAACTTTATTAAAATGACTTATGTAATATTTATAGTGTCAATCTGTACGTATATTTTTTTTTATTTTTCCTTCAAGACGAAAAGTGTTAAATTTACAGTGATATTAAATATATACTTATGGTAAACACGTTATTTTAGATTGTGGCTGTGGCGTTCTTATACCTTATACAATTATATATTTTTTTTCTAACCGACGCGACAACTAATATTAACCACATATTTATGGTCAATTTAAATAGACATTAATTGATAGTTTTATATATGCACAATTGCCTTTTTGTATAGAAATATAATATTTTAACATGAATTTCTAACCGTTTTTTATTGAAATAAAACGACATATTGATGCCATTGCAAAATTATACATAATTTTGGGGTTTAAGTAACATAAAAATTAGAATTGAAGTGGAAAACAAAACACTAACTTTTGTTAAGAAAAAATAAAGAAATATTGGTGATGTTGAATTAGCAAATTTTATCTTGCAAAATATTAGAAAAATAATTAAATAATAAAAATAAAATATAAATAAATAGTTATTTATTTTAATTTTATTAAATGAATACATTGGCCAAGTTCACATTAGATTAATTTTTTTATGTTTACAATTTCTTATAAAATTCCAATAGTTTTGAGCCTTTTCTGGATTTGAATTTTAAAATAAGTTTAAAAAAAGCCTTTAATAAAAATAAAGTACAAAAAGTTTTGTGCATACTTAAATAACTTCGAATAATTTATAAAAAAAACCATCTATTGAATTTATGTTCACAAAAAAAATATATAAAATTAATTAAACATGTATGTTTAACAAATTGAAATTATTATTTTCTTTTTTGATAACAATATCTAATGCTTTATTATAAAAAAGCAATTTGTTAAATTTAACTAAAAACTATTAAAATAAAAATTAATGTTTTTAATATAAATAGCAAACATATTTTAAATTAAGTTTAATATAAAAGTCTCAGCATGTTCATATATTGATTACAAACAGAGTTTAAAACTATTGAATTCGAAAGATGCGTTACACTTACCAGAAAATTATGCCGACATAATTCCAAATTAAATGTATATGATAGAAGAGAAGCAAATAGGAGACTAATTTTTTAAGGCGGACCAATCTAATGCTTAGGGTTTAAGAAAAAAGTGTGGACAAATGACCTCGTTTTTGTAAGTAAACAATTACGTAATTTAGAATTATATGTACACAGTGTTAAAGAAACAAAGGAATAATAAATACGTTTGGGATTTTAGCACATTTAATTCCTTTAATGCAATTAATGTATATCCCGATAAAAATAAATTTAAAAAACTAATATGCAAATGCTTGTGCAAATTTAAATGTTACTGACACTTTAGAAAACATTGTTTTCTATTGTTGTTTATACATGAATTTCTAGATCTGTCATTGGAAGATGACAAAGCAAATTGTGTAAAAATTTTTGTTGTTGTTTTTGTTTTTTCTTTGATATTTTAAATGTTTAATAACGCTCCTAGATGAGAACAAGAAATTCTCATTGAGTTTCAACTTAACAAATATTTCCATAAATTCTTAAAACGTCGTCGCCTGACGATTTCCTTAAGCAAGAATGAAATCCGGATTGGGACATGCCTACAACGGATTATTTTTCACAATTTGTTAAATACGTTTGGGCTTTTAGCGCATTTAATTCCTTTGATGCAATTAATGTATATCCCGATAAAATTAATTAAAAAAAAAGATAAAAAATTTAAACCCATTTTGCCTATAACGTGCCCTCAGCGTTGTCACTTATTTGATATATTTATATAAAAATAGCTTATCGGAAAAAGTCGCATTAAATAAAGCCGAAATTAATATAAAACAGGTCTGTAAAAATTTTAGTTAAAACTACTAAAAAAATATTTAAAGGACGATGCAGAAAAAACTGTTGAAATTAGCAGATTATTTTTGATAAATATTTGCAAGAGGGCAATAGTAAAACTAAACAGAATTTTAGCTGTATATGAATTAAATTTTAGTTAATAGAAAAAAACAACTCAACTTGATAAAATCAGTAATCAGTTTTCGCACCTTAAAATAAAAAGTTTAAGTTTTTTTTGAAAATCCTTCTTAGTTTTGACTATAAAACTGGCCCTAAATGTATATGATTTTTTTCTCAAACTAACAACAATTCCCTATACGAAACTCCAGTTTTAATATCATCTTTTACCCAGTTGGAAATTTCTTGAATACGTCATCAAGATGGCTTAGCGGCATGTCGCTGTAATTGGTGTCCAGTTGACCTGCTCCTACACCTGAAGACATTTTCATACAAATATAAAAATGTTTTCAGCACAAGTCACCAGGAAGTCGTTGTGGTGAATAAATGGATATATTTAGAAAGTCGTCATTGACATTCCCATTTGCGACCTGTAGCGTGAGAAAATGCCCATTTTTAGGAAGCACTGGGGCTAAACATATACCGAGTCTGAATAAAATCAATAGGCTTTGTCCATGGGAACACTGGAAGCAGTGCACCAAATTCCATTAAAATATTTTCGTATCTGTGACCTATAGCCAATTTTGGGCTGACGTATATATGGACACTAGGTTGAAAAATGCACGGATTTTATCTAAAATAAATAAGCTTCGTTCTTGGGCAGACACAAGTCGGTGCACAAAAATTCATTAAAATATCTTAGTTTGTGTTATATGTACCGTTCGCAAAAAATACATAGACACACAGAAGGACGGATGGATGGAGAATTGGCTGATATTCTAAAAGGCGGGTCTAGGTCCAATATTTTTTGGTAGTGCAAACATCAGCACAAACTTATTATACCATGTTCACGTAGTGGTGTAGGTTATAAATAGCACGAGTTATATAATAATTGTTTTTTTTAATCACCTGGATTTAGAATTTTTCATACAAAAAGTGGATTTATTAAATCCAAAAAAAAGCTGGTTTTAATAAATCCATAATAAAAGCATAAATATATGAAACAGCCTATTAATTTAATGACAGCAAAAATACGAATGAAAATTAAAAGAGAAACAAAAAAATTTAAAAGCTAACAAATAAAAGGTTTTTATTAATTTTTTTTTATGAAATATGTTAAGAAAAAAAAAACTACACCCCACCAAATACATATTTTCGATCTTGGATATGGAGAAATAGCTCAAATAGAAATGGCAATTTTTCACTCTACAGTAAGTAATTTAATTAAATCCAATTAGTGAATATTAAATATTGCAATGGAATTTTTCAATTGTGTAAAAATATAAATTGAAGTGATAAAACTGAAAAGGCAGACTGTTTATCGCTGTTTTATGTAAAATATAATTATAAATTAAAAGTTAAAGTAGAATACTCCATCATCGAATTCGGTATTAAAAATTAGGGTGAAAGAAGTGTCGGACAGAACATTTTTTTAAAATAGGAAAAATCTAACCCCATCTGTTGAGCACTTTTAGAAATACTTTTTGGATTTATTAAATCCAAGTGATTAGAAAAAACGGTTAATATTAAAATTAATTGCTAAAGAATTCTTTTTTCTAAAGCTGAAAAGAAAAAGTAAACACTTGTATTGAAAAATTTAACAGGCACCAGCGAATCACCAGACTGCCGCAATTTCGTCTCACCCAAAGACTCATGAATGGTTAGTTTATGCTATGTTAAGTTTTTTCAATCACAGCCTACACAATGCGTGTTTGTAATCAGAAGAGCCAGAATTAACTAATATATGAGTAATTTATTTTTCACTTAGAAAGTTTCCTCTCTTAATCCTATTGTTAATACAAATCTATATTAAAAATATAAGCAGTTAAGCTTTTTTTTAATGATTGTTATTTATGAAAGCATTTTATCACAAAAAAAAAAATGATTGCGAAATTTATTCCATAGCAATATGTTCAACTCCGTATTTGGAATCTACGGAAAAATCCTCAAAATTAGAAGGTTTTCCTCTAAGAAAAGGAAAATAAAAAAATCTTTCGGAGTTATGCAAAAACTGCTTAGACTCTTCTTAGAATTTTCCTTAGAAGAAATTTCTAAAAACGGTTGCGGGGACCCTTTTTAGAAATTTCCGATCGTTTTTCTATAGAACAAACTTCCTGGAATCAGAGCATTTTTCTGAAGGAAACCTATTCCATATCTTAGATGGGTTTTAAGAAAAAAAAACTTTTCAGAAACTTAGGATATTTCTATGGCAAAAAGTCCACAAGATGTAAGGTTTTTGTAGGAAAAATTTCTCAGCTCTAAATATTTTATATATTGTATTAAAATTCGTCAGGATCTGAGGGTTTTCCATACAGAAAAACCTCATATATTTCGGGATTTAGAAACAAAAAAGTCATTAGTGCCATTACCTTTGTGAAAATGTCTACAAAATCTCAGTCTTTTGAAAAAAAAACTTTCGATTATAATGGTTTAATATAAAAGGAAACATTCTTGGAATCTGAAGGCTCAAGAATTAGACGAGTCCTTAGGGAAAGGTCATTAAAATATAAAGGTTATTCTACAGAAAAAGTGCTCAAAATCTGAAGACTTTCTTTTGGTAAAAGGCTCTAGAATATAAGTTTTTTTCTATTAGAAAAATTTATCATAATCTAAGGGTTTATGTAAAGGATCAAGTCCTCAGAATTTAGTGCGTTTTCTATTGGAATAATTCCTTAGGATCTACAGCTCTTATTCCTCAAATCTGAAAATTGGAAGAGGAATTCTTCTATAGGATAACTCAATAACTCTTGGGCTTACTCACAAAGTAGGTCCACTGGGCGGACCCTAGATTCTTAACGTAATTAGTATATGTGATACACTGGACAAAACTAATAAACATTGCGCAATAAATAGTAACAAAATCTCATTTATTGAAGTAGAAAATATTAGAAAATTTTTATTATCGTAATTACCCCATTGAATAGATCTACAAAATTAAGAAAAGGAATATCTTGTCAGTATTGCTGCTGCTTCTTTATAGAAAAAAGAGCCCCAGTTGTCTTTGAATACTGAAATGATACAAAAAATCTAAAACTCAAATTCCACGGAAATTAAAAAAAAAATATTCCAAACACCAATATTTTTTATTTATTGAATGAATATTCATTCAAAACGTTTTATAAACCATATACTCAAGCATAAAATATTTAACTATTTTAAGTCTCTGATAGCGAATGAATAAGAAATATTGTGAACTCTAATATTTCTTATTTATTGCGTATTAATTCAAATCGTTTGTTAAACAAGTTACTCAAGCAATATTTAATTATTTTACGACTCTGATTTGTTTAGGTTTTTTCTATCAAGAGGCGTGAAAATTTATCATGTATGTGGTGTGTGCGTTTATGAAAAAATTGCAGTTTTTATATTTCTAAAAGCAAATACACCATAAATCTTTATGATTGGAAAACTAATTTCATACCGAACAGCGGTATATGATTTAAATTGTGTAATTTATATTGCACTTTAAACCATATAAAGCTTAAACTTATTTGTATAAAGAAAAATTGTTATAGCTATCGATGTTACAGAGGTAGCATATATTTTACCATCTTAGATTTATTAAACATTTAACACATTAGATTTTAAGTAAGAATTTTTAATATTTTGAAATAAGGTCGGAAAATAAAGTCGGAAACTGCTTAAGAAAATTTACTAAACTTTTTATAATTAATAATGTTTTCTGAAATTTTTTTTTTACCAGATTTTAACACCAACCACTATTAATTTCAACAAATTATACATTCTTAACAAATACTAAGCATTTAAACTCTGTTTATTAAAATCGTTTGTTATTAATGCGTATGAGTTATATTAAAATATTGTAAATATTACTCACTCGCCCCCAAAAACTATTCCTTGGCTAATAAATTAATAGGGCCGCATAGTTTAGTTCTTGTTTATTGTTTTTTAATTTTTTAATATGTACTATATTTTACGTCAAAGAATTTATTGCCGTCAGATAAATCTTATAATTATATTAACTCATTAGTAATTTTAATTATATTGTACAATTTAAAATATTTCAACAAATTTAATAACAGACTATGCATATGTATATGTATGTAAGTATGCATTTTAAATTAGAGAAAGAAATAAAAATAACTTCAAAAACGTATGCATACCTTTATAACTAACTATTATATATTTCATTAAAAAGCAATTGCTCATAAATTCAATTGTACTATGACCTTAAAATCACAATAAACGCGATACAACAAACGCTAACTCAAACATATATACACGTTGATAAATAAAGAAACGTGTAACTTACAAAACTAATAAAGTTATAAACCGTTTTTTTTATAAAGAAAATATATATATTTAAAAAAAATAAAATATTCTTTAAAAAGAAATAAAAAATATGAAATGCTATAAATTTTATGCTACAATTTATAAATACTCAAAAACGGTTTAACCTTTTCTACACCATCATATTTTGTCAAGAAACCCATTTTTTGGAGTTTTTTTTAAGTTTCGATACATTCATAGTTTCGAAAAAATATTGTAACATAAGTTTTTGAAGTAGAGTTTTTTTTGTTGATGCTGTTACTGCTTTGGCTTTAACTGTGGCATCAAACTTTAAATGCATTTACGGTCATTATGCATTTAAGACATGCGGTCACGATCTTTTCAATATAAAAAAAATATATACTGCATTGAACCTTTTACCAACAACAAACTATGAAAAAAAGGAACCTACACATACGTACTACTTAAAAAATCCCAAGTTCAAATAGAGAACAGTACAGGTATTGTATCATAAGAATGATTTTATAAAATGGTTAAAAACAACTGATTAATGATAATAAGGGCAACCAGAAATTTTCTCCAACAAATCCAGTTTATTATAATAATGGCACTTCGCGGACAGAAATAATTAAAATCTTCCTCAATACCTTATCCACCTTTCTGGTTTTGTTTTCGTTCCTGGGTCCTTTTTCTTTATCCGTTCTGGCTTTCTTTCAATTATTAATCCCTTGTTCAACTTTTTGACCACTCTGTAAACACATTGCCTATTCACGCGTGCTTTTGTTGAATTATTTTGAATAGTGTCAATAATTTTTTATGCACCTATCTTTGATTCTCCATTGTAAACTGATAAACCACTCGAATTGCCTGCACTTGAACATAAAAACCATGCGTCAAACAAAAAAATTGAAAGTAGAATATTTGTATGTGTCTATTTGATCACTTCTGAAAATAAACAACAATAACAGAAAGCTGAATAGGAAAGAGACTATGATTTAGCTACGCTACTTGCAAGGCCGTACGTGGGTTAGATGGCTAAGCTGTCGAACTCTAGTATAGTTACGTTTGTTATGTGTGAATGCATGGGTTCCATTCCCACAGCCGACGGGTTCTTGAAAAAATGATCATATAGAGACAATCAATCATATAGAAACAATAATAAAATTTAGACCGTACCACCTTACAAGCAAAAAAAAAAGTGCGCCGTACACCCTCCTATATGAAGTATTTTTGCAAAGAGGTTTCAAAAAAAAATTTTTTTTTTTTTTTTGCCGAACGTAGGGGTCGCCATTTTACGTTATAACTTTGGCATTTACAGTCGGATCTTAAAGTATGATACATCGATGTTTTTCTCTCGAGGATGTTTTGCTCTAAGGGCCATTGAACTCAAGTATCCCATTCTAGTAGTTACCCACGAGATCTCAGTTGCTACCACTCTAATGTACACCCTAATATCAGAAAATTAAAGCTCGCAAAAAATCATTAAACTTTTGCTTAGGAAGTTTTTCGATTTTTTTTTTATTTTGGTTGCCGAACGTAGCGGTCGCCTTTTTAAATTTTTTTACATTGGATTTTATCTTTATAGCAAAACACTGGTCTCCTCGAGACAAAAAAATTTATATATCACACTTTGAAGTCTGACTTTAAATACCAAAGCTATAGCGAAAAATTAAAAAAGGTGACCCCTACGTTCGGGAAAAATTTTTTTTGAAATTGCCTTGCAAAAATACTTCGTATTGGAGGGTGTACGGCTAACTTTTTTTTGCGGTACGGTCTATAGAAAAAGGAAGAAACTAGATCTAGTCTGATTTGCAAATTAATGTGTTTATAACTTTTGAATTAATGTTTACTCTTCTTCTTAACCTCAAACCTACTAAATTAGAATTAATAAAAATGCATATTAATTACAATATTAATTGAAAAAATAACACTTCACTATTTTTCAAAGATATTTTGGTCAAAAAAAAAACTATTTTAATTAAAGGTGGAAAAAGTTATTAAGAAAAATGTGTGTTAAACTTTTAATGGCGCAAATTGTAAAGTTTTTAAGATATATTCTATTCCTATTTTTTCAGCAAGAATATTTATCAAAACATTTCTTCTTTATTTCTTATTCTAAGTTTTCTTATTTCATTATGAAATATTTATAGCATATTCTAATGACTTAACAATCTACTGTATATAACAACCGTTGAGGATTTTGTTTCTTTCTGAAAACCCCTTTGTATATTCCCCTCTAGAGATCTAATACTTTTTTCTCTATACTCTACGTATCAGGTATTAGGAATTTCTTTCACTTTGCAGATGACTTGTTAATACTGCTGCAGAGGCTGCTGCTGACTAACTGCTTGACTACCCATGGTTATAGGAAACCATTCATAGTAGTGCCACTATAGTGTGTAGTATGTAGGGATGCCAAACGGGAAATCCCGAAATCCCGGGATTTTCGGGATTGGAAAAATCCCGGGATTTTCTTATTTTTTAATATTTATATAAACGCAAATAAACAAAGTGAGCAATTTTAAATTACCTACGTTTTTCTTGAATTTTCTCATATTGACTAGAAATTGATGCCAAGATATTGGTAAAATTATAAATTAAGTCGATTATTCGAGTAAACTATGCAAAGACTTTGCAGAAAAATTTGAAATTTTGGTAAACAATATTAAGTTTTTGAGTAATACATGAGAAAAATCAAGTTTGTTTGTTATTTTACCGATTTGTTCTTCCAAGCGAAATTCGATTTCTGAAACCTAATTTTGGCTGGGACTGTAAGTTTGAATTCTTCCATGAAAACATTTGATAACTATAAGCAAATAACTTTGTTGCTGTAATTACACGATTTAGTGGGCAAAGTTATCGCAACGAATCTGTTTTAAAATCTGCTTACAAAATACAAAATAGGGCGCAAGTGTACTTAATGACAGGCCTTCATATATTATCCCAGCCAGAAAAATACAACCGGGAAAGCGATGGCAAGGTATTTTAACAGGTGGTATAAGTACCCAGGTAGAAAAATACAAACGGCACAATGTTGGCCCGGTATTGTAGGCGGTAGTACATGTACTGGCAATGCGTCGGATTTTTAACTTTCACTGTACTGCCATATTGTCGAAATGATAACACCAATAAACGCTTGGCCGTAGTTATTTCCCAACGTTGGCGCAGGCTTGGGATTTTATTTTTTTGGTATTATTCCAGTACATTTAATAACAAATTTAGTAGTTTGCTAGAACTTTACTGTCCTCTTAGTGTACATCACAAATTTTTTTTATTTTTATTTTTTTTTTGGCAATGTCTTAAGACTTGATGGAATTTCTTCAAATGTATTCTTTAGAAACTTTACAAGAAAAGAATGGCG
Organism: Leucophora obtusa; assembly: GCA_949987735.1. NCBI lineage: Eukaryota > Metazoa > Arthropoda > Insecta > Diptera > Anthomyiidae > Leucophora > Leucophora obtusa. Next base: position 306,649,849 of record OX465295.1, read on the forward strand.
ATATCTCTCTTACATAAATAATTGTGTAATAGATGTAAAAATACGTAAAATTTATAAAATTGTTAAATTTAATAAATTAAAAAAAGCTCGTTAATTTTCAGAAAACAGTACTGGCAAAGCACGTTTTAAGTAGTACCGGCATTTCGTAAAAACAGTGCTCTCCCAGTACAACTTTTGTTGAAACGTCGGCAATTTCTACCTGGGTACTGACAAAAATTGCTTTCCCATTTCCAATATGATAACGTCAATAGACAAAAGGACCGGCAGTTCAAAAAGCGCCGGAAAAGTACTGGAGAAACAAAATTTTTAACTTTGGAAAAACGCTGCCAAAACCAATAAATACGTGGTTTGGAATTATATTTTCCAAAATAAAATTGAAAAAAGTTCATATGTATCTTTTTTGGCCCTGCCGTGATGTTTTGTAAAACAAATACCGTTAAAACGGTTTTTGCAAACGCTGGCAAAGCGTCCCAAATGAGTGTTCTGCCAGTCATTTATTTTTAACATCGCGGTTACCCAGTGGTATGCAGGTACTTGATTTTTTGTACCACTGTCAATTTCTGACTGAGATGTTTCAATATTCATAAAATGTATCACATTATTAATAAACAACTATTAAATAATTATAAAACGCTTTATTCAATAAAAAAAATAGTTAGATAATATAAAAATTTTTACAAATAAAGAAAAATTTAAATCCCGAAATCCCGCAAAATACCGGGATCCCGAAAAATCCTGTAGTCCCGAAAATCCCGGGTTCCCGGGATTTCATACACAATCCTGAATCCCGGGATTTTCAAATATCAATCCCGATTGGCATCCCTAGTAGTATGTCATGAAATTTGATTTTGGTTTTTCTTCTTCGTTTACTTCTTTCTAAGAAAATTTTACTTTTTTCTGCTGGAATTTACCAACACCCTCTCTTTTTAGCTATTGATATTGATTTTGGTTTTCTACCATAAAAATCAATACAATTTCTTTATAGAGTATCACGGTTATTTAGCAATAACTATCTGCGGCTTTAGCTGTAAACCAAAAAATAAAAATTTTTGATGTTAATTTCATGGTATTCTTGTATACAAACTTTCTTAGTTGTATTAGTGTTTTCTCAACATTATAATATGTATGTTAGTTTTGTGTTTAAAGTACATGATTTTAGTGACCAACTTTGTTGCCTAATAGAAAGTCAATTGACAATTATTGTTAAGTTGAGTGATTTTAGTGATCACAAGAGTTTCTACATTTTCTGTATGTCTATCGTTGGGTGCTTTACAAACAATCAGCAGTTTATAATACAGACACACTATTTTGTTACCGTTCATAATCGTGTGGTTTTGTTTATTAATTGTTAATGGTTTTAAAGTTTTAGGCGATTAATATCAATTTTTGCGATTTAGAAAATTCTCACACAATATAAGAAAGATCATAAATAACGAATGAATTTTTTTTGTCGATTGGAAAATATTTTTTTTAAGTGGTTTAGTATTTTTCTATAGTTTTAGTATCAGAACTAGACACTATAAACAATTTCACTGGAATTCAAGTCGAAAACAAGTTCAATTCCAGCCCTGTTTTCCAGTTTCAAGGCTTGAATACAACTTTAATTAGCTTTTATTTAAATAGCATACTCCAGAAAAAGGGAAACAAAAATTCAAGTTTGAAGTATTTTTTTTAAATATACAAATGCTAGAATGTGAAATCTACTTTACTTCAAGCAAAATTTAGAGCACTTGAATTTTTAAAACCTATGTGCTTATTGGGGACCTACTGGAAATTTATATGAACTGCCACAGAATAGGTCAGATGATTTCTAACTTGCACTGACTGACCACTTGTGATATTTCAGAAAACTTATCAAGAACACATTAATGATTTACCTCTTCTGTCAGAGTTTGGTAATTTTCTCTTTTCTATGCAAACGCCTCTAAAAACGTCTCCGAAAAAATTTGGTGACATATCATTGACGATCCAAAATACACGATTTTTAGATAACCCACAAAAAAATCAATGCGAGGATACTTATAGCTTCAGTATATATTTACTGAGTACACTAATAGAAAAAAGTCTGTAAAAAATTTATATAAAACCACTAAAAATGAGTTAAAAATGATATTACAGAAAAAACTGCTAAAATTAGCAGATTATTTTTGCTATATATTAGTAGGATCAGAACAGCAAAAATAAAACTGTTAAATATATAGAATTTTAGTTATATTAAATGGAGTTAAATTGTTGTTGATACAAAATACCAAATTACCCTTGTTTTTGATAGTTTATTCTACCTAATGTCTAGCAAAATTTTCAGCAGATTTTATAGTACAATTTGTTATTTTCAATTAACTAAAAGTTAACTTAAATATAACTAAAATTCTGTAAATCTAACAGTTTTATTTTTTCTGTTCTTATTATACTACTTAGTATTTAGCAAAAACATCTGCTAATTTTATCAATTTTTAACTTCTTTTTAGTTTTTTTTCTGCTATTTTTACAGATTTATTTCTATAAGTCCAGCTGGCAAAGGTTTAAAAGAATTAAGTATTTAATTAACTTTTTAGAATTGAATGTAACTTGAATTGTTTAATTCCATACACTTAGATAAAAAAATTAGTAAAAAAAATTTGTATACAATTTTCAATCGCATTTTACTATTTTTGTACAGATTTTTAGTACAACTTTGTTTTTAGTAATAATTTTTTCTATTTTCTTATCATAAATTCCTAATTTTTTTTACTAATTTTCGTTAGTGATTTCAGCAAAATATTTTACTAATTTTTCAAAACAGAGTGTTAAACTTAGCAAAAAAATATACTAATTTAACAAAAAGTGGATAATTATAGAAATTTTAATTACAAGAATTCGTGGATTTTTTAGAATTTTTGTTTAGTTTATATTTTTTATTACAGATATATTTTTAGTTTTAAAATAAAACTCAGAAAATTTTATTGTATCTCGAATGCATAAAAAGGTAATAACTGGAAAACCGTTTGCAATTTTTACTCCAAATATCAAGTAATTATACATTTTTTTTAAATAAAAATAAAAAAAATGTTTTTGTTGTTTTATTAATTTTGATTAAAATTGTCCCCCCTTTTGTAAAGGTTTATTGTGAATCGGCAAAGGAAACCATCTGAATGTTCAATTTAAGGTATAGGATATGTTCAGCGATCTAATATATAACACTTGGGGGAACATTTTTGTGAAACATTTTACCCCTCAAAGTCTTGAATTAAAGAAACTTTTTTGGCTCCTTTTTAAAAAAAGACAAAAAGGCCCACATTTTGCAGATGTAGAGTATTAAAATGTTCCGCACAAATATTTGTCATGAAATTCTACTTTAAGTCTCTGAAAACATCAAAGTTGAAAATCTAACTTCAATGCCAGAAATAAGTCAAAACTTAAAAATATGTGAGTCTTCCACTATAAGTATAGGATGTGTTCAGCGAACTTAGGTAAAACACTAGGAACATTTTTATGGAACATTTTAATCCTCTAACTTTTCAATTAAAAGGCCTTTTTGGCCCCTTTTTAAATAGGGACAAAATAACTCCTAAAGTTGAATAGTACAGGGTTAAAATATTCCGCAAAATTATTTGTCATGATATTTTACTATAAGTCTCTGAAGACATCGAAGTTTAAAATTCAACTTAAGTGCCAGAAATAAGTCACAGAACTAATCGCACTGTTTCTGTTAGAGGATTTTGTGCATATAGAGAATTATGTCAGTAAAATTAACTGCATTTGCAATTCAGAAAGTGTACACTGGAATTGTAGATAAAATAACTGCAGTATTAGAGTGTCCCTTATAAAGTGTTTTGTCGATTTTCCACACGCAATTTTTTACAAATGGTCCCAAATTAAAAAAAATCGATTTTTTTAATTTTTTTAGAAAACGTTAACCCGTGCCGAGTTGCGGCCGAAAATGGCCCAATTTAGAAATATAGTGTATTATTATTAAAAATTCCCAAAAATCTAAATTTTGAAAAATTTAATTTTTTTTTCATTTATTCATTTCATATAGTCAAAATGATTCAGACATGGAATTTTGACTTCATCGGATATCATTAACCCTCTTTAGCCTGGAATCCAAAATGACCTACGAATTTGATAAAAATGCAAAAACGTGTTTTTTTTAAATTAATTTTATAGATTTTTTAAAATGCCTAATTTGGAGATGTCGATTGCTAGTTGTACCACATAATAGTTGATATTAAAGAAAAAAAAAAATTGGAAAAATAATAATTCGAGTTTGTGTTTGGAGCGACTGCTTTTCAGGACATTTTACAATAATTGCTTATTTGTCAAAAATTTAACAAAATTTTAATGTTTTCATCAAATGTTACATATTTTTCGGAAAAATATTACTTAGATTTGATTAGACTATAATTATCTTTACATTTGTTAAAAAAAATCGTTAACTCTTAGTGGCCTGGGGTCAAAAAAGACCCATGAAACTTAATATTAATTATGACTACGAGATTGTAAAGCCATTAAATTGATAAAAACAAATCTCAACTGGATAAAAATAATTATTTTATGTAACAGGATACATATGGAGTTAACTTTTATACTTTTGGCCAAAAACGTCCCACTAGGAAATTTACAAAATAACACCTTTAATAATTTTCTAAAAAATATCACTTTAAATAAATAACAAAAAAATGTTTACACTTGATAAAAACTATTATTTTGAGTAACTTGATCCATATAGGGTTAATGTTCACACTTTTTACAAAAAAAGACCTACTAAAAAATTTACAGAATAAAATTTATCAGATTTTTATTAAATTGGGATATGGGGATTTAATGAATACTTTTAGAGAAAATACAAATTAAATAAATGAATTGAAAAACAAAAAAAAATTGTAATTGGGATTTATAAAAATCAATCATTACGCTCAAGAAAATTGTGGAGTTAAAAACTAAAAAAGAAGGTTAAATAAAGCTCTAACTAAAAATTTTTTAATTTTGCACTTTTCAAATTACATTGAAAATTTACCCATACTTTTGCCTACGCTCTAATTGTTTGTAAATTTACATCTGTAAAATGGGTAAAATTTTGTTTAATTTTACGAAAATTCGGTAAATATAAACCGTAATAAAACCATATATTTTTATAAAGTGTCTTTTATACATATGTTTAAGTTATATATGTATTTTGAGATATAATAGAATATATTTTCTTATAAAAATTTTATGGTTGTGCGATATAAGATATATTTGAATATGATTATATATTATATTAAATGCTATAAGATATAATTATGTATGATTACTTATATGGTGCAAGATTAACAATATAATTTGAGATATGGTTATATATGGCCCCACGGCATTAATATATTCTATGTGTGTATGTTTGTGATCGCATCAGTTAAATACCACCGCATGCAGAGCTCTACAAAAAAAACAATATTTATAAGTCGTACAACTTTGCAGTTGATTGAGGATAATTGGGGGTGCTGATTTTGTTGCGAAATTATTGTGATTTGCAAGGGTTATTTATATAAACTGGTTGCAGATTGGAAATCAGCGATAAGAGGTTATGCGAAAATGTCACAGATATTAATATTTAATTAAATTAAATTTTTCACTTAGTGAATTTCTCTTGGGTTTTAAATTAATTGCACTTTTATTTAAAATAATTTTAATTTATTTATTTTAGTATATAACGAACTGAAAATGCATCTATTGTTTTATTAAAAAAAAAATGTTTTTCATGGTTTAACTTTAAACATCGCTGTAGCAAATATACCAATTTTTGAGGGGATTTTTACACAATTTTTGTGGATATTTACGAATTGTATGCGTACATTTGCACTTAAAACATCCTTTTTTCCACAAATTCAGAAAATAAACATATTATTTTTAAAATACCATTTACATTTTACACACTTGCAATGTAAAATTACGCATTATTTATGCACCGAATTAAACAGTGTTCGTTTTTTTTTTTTTTTTTTTTTTTTTCAATCACACATGGAATAGATTTACCCAATTTATAACAGTAGTACGGTTTCCTACAAAATTTCAAGATTCTGTTTATGCCTTCAAAAATACAAATTCCGAAATTATTAAATTTCAAGATTCTGTTGGATTCATTGGACATTATGAATCCACTAAACAAGTTTTTAAAACATTTTTTATTGCAGTTAAAACAAGTTTTCTCAATATTTTACTAGCATAAATCACTCGTAATTATAAATTCCAATATAACCTTAGTTGCCAGATAAGGTTTTGAAATGTGGGTCATTTTGTAACATTTGTTTATCTCTTTTTATATGACACATATTTTGTCTTCTATGCAACTTCCTAAATTACCGCTAACTTCTCCGTTTTTCCTTCTCACAAACATTGACAAGAAATTCGCTTGTTGTAATTCAAAAATTCAAAAAAAAAAAAATATGCAAGTCAATGTTAAAACGTTTAGACATCGTTACATACACATTTTGCTTAGTATCTTCCAAACAACTGTTTAATGTAATAACGATTTTTTAACATTTGTTTGATTTTATTTTGTTAGCTTATAAACTAAGCAAAAATAAAATAAAAGCACTGCGCTTTCTTTTATACTTAAAACTACTTTTACACTTAACCAAAAAATTGTAGTAGTTTTTAACAAATTCTTTTATTTACTTGTCAAATTCCATACATAATTAAAACTAGAAGTTAACTACTAATTTTTGGCTGCGTTTTCAATTGAACTTTAAAGCAGGGTTGGCAGGCAATGCCACTAACATATCATAATCAGTTCAAAACCATTTCAACTTACTACCGTTATCCTGAAAATGCCATTACCGAAATACCGTTATACTGAAAATACGATAACCGAAATAACGGAAATGCCGTTTTCCTTAAAATAGTGATACTGAAATAAATGAAATATCTATACCTTTAAAATACTGTTACCGAAATAAATTAAATATATTTGGCCTTAAAATTCTCTTACCAAGACAACTCGAAAACAGTTACGCGTTAAATACCGTTACCGAAATAACCGACATACCGCTATCCTTAAAATACTGTTCCCATAATAAATGAATTATGATTATCTTTAAAATAACGTTACCGAAATAAATTAAATATAGTTGGCTTTAAACTACGCATTTGAAGGCGTATGATTAATGTTTGTTAGTAATACTCGTACTTGATATTACTCATACATACAAATGTTTGGTAGTATCACTTGCTTACGTATTTGCAATACACATTTTACTTCATAACTTTTCCCACCCCAATTAAAATAATTTGTATTGATCAAAATATTTTTGTAAACTATGTCGGATTTAAAAATGCATTGGTTTGCCAAATTCGAGTTGTTTATTACCCCCTGTTTTTATAAAGCAAGCAGAATAATTTCACCTGAGGAATATGCAGTATATACAGTATATTTTGTTACTGTAACAAAAACAAAAACTGCACACAATTCCTCCGGAGGAATAATTCCTTTAGCTTTATAAAAACAGGCGGTTAGTTTGCAATGGATAATCTAAGAAAAGTGCAAAATAAAAAATTATTGAAACTAAATAATCCATTTTGGAATAGTAAAAAATTGTAATAAAAGTACGAGTGACCAGGCAATCTATTCCCGGAGTGGTCAAAAAGTTCAACAAGCATCTAATAATAGAAAGAAAGCATGGAACGGGTAAAGTAAAATTTTACAAGGAACGAAAACAAAGCCAAAAAGAAGTAGAAGCTATTGAAGGCGATTCCAAACATTTCTGACCGCGAAGTGCCACGGTGAGTGCAATGTTCGAAAATTTTTGTGAGCAGAGTTAAAGCTAACGTTGGGCTTCCAAAGAGATTTTTTGAAAAAAAAATTTGGAAATAATATAATTTAAAATTTTAGCTTTTTTTATTTTTTTTATTTTATTTTATCGGGATATACATTAATTGCATTAAGGCCCGTTAACTTATCTCAATTTATACCCTGGTTAAGACCTCTACTAGCCTTAACCACTGGTAAACATATTTTTGGAATAACTTATCTAAATTTTAACCAAGCATTTCTTCTAACCAATGCTAAAATTTAACCATAGAAATTTCTGTGGTTAAGAAACTTAACCAAGGCTATTTTTGAAAAATTCACCCTACATAAGATATTTTAATACATTAGACTTGTAATGATGATTATTAAAAAAATTTAAAGCGCAGTTTTAACCAAACTTTGACTAAAAATCGTTTATGACACATGTAAGTATTTTCGATGTGCATTTCCCCCACTTTACCGAAACTTATAAAAATTGCATCAGTACTTAAAATCGTGCACAAATTTTTGCTATTTAGGATTTAGGTTTCTGTGATAGCTTACAGAAATTGGCCTCATATAAGGAAATAGGAAAAATTAATTTTTTATTGGTTCAAGGAGCCAAAATCTGTCTTGAATAATTAAAACCAAAAATGGTGATCAATATAATAACAATTTAACACGAATTATACACCTCTACAAAATGAAAAGTCGCTGTTGGTAGAAGCTTGATACATACTTTTAGTAATTTACTTGCTGATTCCAAATCTCTATTCCGAATTCTCTATCACCTCTCAATTTTGAGAAAATCGTGATTAAGAACGCGAAAAATAGCTTTCTACGAATTTTAAAATACTATACAAAACGCATTCAAATAGCTTAAGACTTTTTGTTACGATGGTAGTAAAGAATGAATTTTGTTCTCTAAAATACATAGGACAACATTTTCTTAATTTGTGTACCGTTATAGGAAAAAATTCTTTTGAAAACCACTCTCAGAAAAACAATTGTACAATCCATTTTGGGTAACTTACGTTTAAGAATTTGGGATCAGCGTATCAAATTCAAAATGAATCATGTATCAAAGCTCAAGACTACTGAAAGAAGTACAAGACTACTGAATTTAATTCTTAAATATAAAAAGGCTCATAGAAATCACTCCTGAATTTATGAAATGTGAACCAATCATGTTTTAAATATTTTAAACGTATGTGAGAAACCCCTGGACAACCCACAGTTTTGACTCGCAATTACAAAAAGATACAAAACCATCCACATCGATTATTTTTCTACTCACTTTGATGTGCTGATCACATAAATTGCCTTAATTTAATAATCTATCACAAAATTTCCACTATTTTTATTTTTAATTTTATGCGCGAATCTTTCTGCGATTAGCACGAAATACTTATTAATAGTTCCAAGAATCCACTTTTATATTATATGTATACTTACCAAATGGATTTAATTAAATCACCTCTCGTAGTATGCAAAAAGATACAATCATTTTATAGCATTTAGCGACCGCGAATCTTAAAAAAAACGATCAAGTGTATTATTTTTTTTACGACCAGAAACACACAAAAAACCGCGAGAAAAACTTTTAATTTTCCCGTATTGTAAAAAAATTTTTTGTTATTAATTTTTGTTTTTATTCTGACATTTCATACTAAGGTTAACTACCCAGAGTTAAAATATTGATAAGTTATTATGGTTAAATTTTCATAGGGATAAATATTTAGTATTGGTTAGTTACCCATGGTTAAGGTAAAGTTAACTTCTCGAGAAAAGTTAATGGGCCTAAAGGAAATAAATATGCTAAAATCCCAAACGTATTTAACAAGTTGTGAAAAGTAATCCATTGTAGGCATGTCCCTATACGGATTTCATTCTTGCCTAAGGAAATCGTCAGGGGACGACGTTTTTAGAATTTCTGGAAATATTTGTGAAGTTAAATTACAAACTCAGTGAGAATTTTTCCTGTAAAAATCTAAGTAAAATTAAGCCAATGTACCCGGAAATGTTGAAAAACTGGTGCAAAACTTTTATAAATATGCATTTCTTCAGAATATTCATTAGTATAGTGTAATGCCCTTAATAAAATTTGTCTAGCTGCATACTTCTATCTACTTATATGAGGTTGTCGTCTTGTTTTCTACTGTCTTGTAGTATTTGTTGTAGTTGGATAAAGTTTCTTCCTTTACATTAAACTTCAACTCTGGCAACAATAATAACAACAACAGCAAACCCAACAGCATGTAGAGATTTGCTTTGCTGTCCTTTACTTAAGCGACGACGTTTATTGACGTCAAGATTGCACATTATGAACATTAATACAACACTCGTTTATGTCGCTTATTTACAAGCGACAATCTTCGTTTTCATTGTATATTGTTGTTTTAGCAGAAGTTTAAAAGGGTTTTTTAAACAAATTCCGTAAACAAATAATTAAGGTCTTAAAAAATATATAAAAAATATATTATTAAAAAGAAAATTATTTGTATTGCAAGAAAATTATATGAAAAAATATCCTAGTGCATGAGTAATTTCTTGTCATTTTTGCCATTTTCGCTTCACGGATTACTTTTAAATACTTTTTTCGTACACGAAGAGAAAGTAGATTCATACTGACAACCAAATTTACTTTACAGTGTTTTGACATAGTGGAGATATTTTCAACTACAGTTCAAAAATTTTACTTGATCCTAGACAAGTAAAAATTTGTGGGTGTTGTGCTGTGCATATTTGACAATTCGATCCTTGCGGTTTTGGGCCCCAAGGACTACAATATAAATTTATAAAAAAACGTATACACTTACAATATTTATTTGAAAAGTAATAGGTAAAGTTTGTTTTCAATTGAAGAATCAATTAAAATACATTGAAGCATATTGTTTAACTTTTTTTTTATCAGTCAATAAAAAACAAACCACAAAAATATGTATTGTCTGTAGGAGTTGATATTTTCAGTCAAATGTTCTATTTTTAGAAAAAATAATTTAAATAATTCCGTTTTAAAACGAATAATTCAAATATTATCGGTTTTATTTTTTGTTAAAATAGTTTCTTTCAATTCAAATTACAAGAAATTCTTTACTCATACGCACAAACATTGCCAATACAAATATGAACGTGTGTGTTGTGTGTGTAGTGTTTTGAAATAAAAAAACTTTCAAATATGATAAAACAAACCACAAAATCGTTATTTTTTACATTTTGTGAGTTAAAATTTGATGATTGTTTTAACAGACTTTTCAAATATTATTATTATTTCATTTATGGATTGTTTAAAGAATGTTTGAAAATATATAGCAAAATGGTTTGAATATAATGAAAAATCAGTAGTCCTTTTTTAAATTGTGTTTTCAATTAATTTAATATGTATTTTCGGTTGTTTTTAACGATAAAATATTGTGAGTGTATGTATGTTTTCTATCCCTCAAACATCACTTTCTTTAAAGTTGTTCTTAAAATAATGTATACGTTTTGGAGACTTTTTACGGAAACGTATAAGTAAAATTTTCTTTCAAAAATGTTACAAAAGTTTTCATAAAAACATTTTACAAGCGGCAAAGAGACCACAACAAAGCAATAATGCTGCAATTAGATTCTTCTACTACAAAACCAAATTCAATAATATTTAATTAGGAAACGGTAAGTAGTCTGAGTAAAAATGTTAAGTAGATTAATAGAGCAATATTAACTACCCATGTAAAAAAGATCACCTAATATAGTCAAATAAAATTTGACCTGGACTTAATGCGCCGTTCATACCTGTTTTTGAATCCTGAGATTTCAATGGAAATTTCGACCGGAAATCTTGGCCGTTTACATTTGCACTTTATGACAATAAAAACCCTGTGGAAAAACAGGGGTCAGTTGTAGTGAGAGTACCTGTCCCGTGACCGGTGAAAACAGGACCGGTATGCATGGACCTGTCCCATGACTAGTGAAAACTAGACCGGTCTGAAAGTATAGGTGAAAACGCAACTGGTCTTAAAGTATCGGTCCTGTGACTGGTGAAAAGAGTAGCGGTCTTAAAGTACCTGTGAAATACAAATATTAGAGTTGTCAATTATTCGGATTTTTTTTTATGATCGAGTAACCCTTACATGCCTGAATTGTTATGGCAGGGAATTTTCCGACCAAACTTCGTGCAAATATATGTAGATCTATGCCAAAGAAATATTTTTATTATTTTTATAGCTTTGCAGCAGTCCCTAGCGGAGATATTAGGAATTAAAATTCGAACGTTAACTTGCGTTTTTTTTTATATGCCAGACTTTAACCTTTTTACTCGTTTTTGAGTAATTTTTGTGTTCAAAAACTTAATGGAAAATTCCTTCATAACTTGGATAAATTCTTGACTCTATTTTCGAGGGTTTTAAGAATGAAAATTGCGTTTTTTTTTAATTTTTTTTATTTTTATCCATGTGTGCTTAATAATATAATTTAATAAGGTTGTTCATAAGGGGTGTGCTATCTGTTGTATCGTTGTATCGTCCTAACAAAAAACAGAGTTGTTAAAAATTTTATTTGTGTTTAACAACGATTTTCTATTCAGTTTTCTATCTGTTAGCACACTCAAACATAGGACACTAAACATATGTTAAAATGTTGTATCGTGCTATTCTCAAATGTTGTATTTTTTCAATTTAATTTTTAGCAACTCTGTTTTTTGTTAGGACGATACAACGATACAACAAATAGCACACCCCTTGTGAAAACCCTTAATAAAAACAAAAAGAAATTATATTACAAGCAATATTTTTGTAGTTCCCTGTCTTGAATTAAGTTGAGCAAATCCTGTTGTTTTTTATATTTTTGTTTTTGCGTGGTTCTTGATAAAAACATATCTAGAATATAGCCTCCTCTCTATGTGATTATTTTATTAAGTTTAAAAAAAGAAACCGAAATATGTCCACAATCAAGAGTCATAAATTTTGAAAACTCCAAAGTTCGCTGGCTGGATTTTGTTTCTTTTTGAAAGTCTACTGAGATGAAAACTAAACTGCTAATGACTTCGTATGCAATTTAATAGGTGCGTCCGGCAGATAGAATTTTACAGCAGTTCTACACTTAAAATAATACATCAGTAAAAAATTCTGTCAAACCGGTTTCAAATCGATTTGAATTATTTTTAACAATTTTTTAGTTGAAGCACTCGAAAATTAAGAGAGATAGAGCAAAATTGATTAAAATTTCGACTACCCCTAACCGTGCAATACCCCAGAAAAAGGGGTTATCTCTATCTAAAAATGGACTTTGACGTGGCCTTGGAACCTCGGAAAGTTTTAATAATATAATAAAATAAAAATTTTCCACTTCATAAAATGGCCCACATCTTGAAAACTAAGCGAGATAGAGCAAAACGAACAAAATGTTTGCTCCATGGTAGTGCCTTTATATGCCCTCACATGATATGGACTAGGCCCGGGGAGGGTCCCGAGACCCTAAATTTGGATAAGTTCTACGACTCAGTATAATTACATATAAAAGTGTAGGTTAACTAATTTCTTACTTAAATTTAGATTTTTAAGCCAAAAAACAAGAATAAATTTTGTTAAAGTAACAATTTTTTCTGTCCAGTAAACAGACGTATTATTTTGAGTGTACAAATATCTGTTGAACGACCTGATTACTATCCACTCAGTCTGAGCGCTCAGGTAGCGCTGTCATTGGTAGCATAAAAATATTTTCTACTTTTGATCAAATACTTATGCATTCGTATTGGCGATTAAAAAAATTTGTTTTGTATAAATGACAAATAAAAACAAACTAATATAATTCAAAAACAAAAAAGTTAAAAAATCAAAGGAAATATGGAAAAGAAAAATGTATTTAAAAACAAAGCAAAGAAAACAGCGTTCAGCAGAGTTAGTAATCACAAAGAGCTTCAATTCACCGATATCAGTTTAAGGTTTCTCTGCTGAATGCTACCAGTGCAAATACCGGTATTTTAAAACCGCGCACAGAGCAAAGATAATATTGTTATAATAGTTTTAGAGCATCATGTTATGATTGCATTGCATAATGTTCTAGATCTTAAATGATTTTCTTATAAAAAAGGAATTTTGTATTTAATACTCTGAACCGCAGTTAGGGTTTACATTATTATATTAACGCTGGGTTGTATACTGAAGGTTCTTAAGTTAATCAATAGTTAACCCAAGAATTTGTTGTTATTTTGTGTGAACTCTTTTAAATTTTCATTTATTAAAAAGTTAAAATAAAATTAACTCTCCAGTATGAAACCCATGGTAAGAGCTTTTATCAAGTAAACATAGTGAAAATAATTTCACCAATTTTTAAGAGGCATAACATTGATGTTTCTGGTTGTTTTTGGAGTTGAAGATATGTTGGTTAACATAAACATAAAATAGAAGAAATTGTAATTGAAAAACTCTGGGTACATGATTTCTTTTAAGAAATTCTAACAAATGCTTTATAACAGGATTTAAATTTGGCTTTCGTGAGTTCATAAAGTTTTGATAATAAATTGTTTAGAATTTCGTTTTTAACATTAAAAAAAATACTCTTTGTCACTGATAACTAAAATGAATATAATTAATATTGATTGGAATGGAATGCTGTATAGATTAAAAGACTGGCGACAAAAATATAAAATATTTGTAAAAATTTAAAGGTACCTATTTGTATTAAAGCATGCGCGGTTCCAGCAATTAATATAAGGGGGAAAATCATACGCCTCAGTGGCCAACTCAATGTATTTGTCTATTGTGGCGTTTGATTTTTCCCCTTATATTAATTGCTGGAACCGCGCATGTATTAAAGTATATATAAAAAAATTAAAACCCAACTATGAATATAATCTGAGATCCTCCCGATTTTGCAACAACTAACCTAAAATTCTTTAAGTCATAAATTTTATAAACATAAAATTATAACACTGTTAATAAGAAATAATTATTTTTAACAAAAAATAAATAACAAATGCAAGTTTTTTAGAATGTTTTAATAACAGAAATAACTGAAAGAATTTTATTTGATTTAAAGAAATTTTGTTAAAAATATAAAAGCAATAACAAATATATTTAAAAGCAAATTTAATAAATAATAACAAATTAAAAACAAATAACCAGTATTAATAAAAATAATATGAAAATAAATTAAAAGTAAACCTCCTCCTTGTTTGCATGTTAGTTGCCCATAAAGTATCCAATAATGTCATAATAATCCTTGCGGCAGAGACTTTAGAGAGAGCGAATGCGAGTGGTAGTAGTAGTGTTAATTATAGTATAAGTGCTTCTCATTATAAACAAATGAGTTGTTTTAATTTTTTTTGCTGTGAATGCGAATGTGTCTGTGTTGTTATGCTGTTAGGTAAAGTGCTTTTAGATGTATGTGTGAGAACATATGAAAGGATGTGTGTGCTTGGGTATTAAAGGATAATAGTATGTGATTAGGGCTTTGCAGAAATGAAAAGAAAAATTTTTTTATTAATATAAAAGAAAATTTAAAAAAATATTTAAAATTGAGTTTAATTAAATAAAATAACTACAAGTTATGTAAAGTGTTGTTAATTATTTAATTAAAGTCAATTTTATATCATAAAAAATGTGCGGATTTAAGTATTTAAATTAAGCTAATATATAGTATTACTTTATATAGGTAAATAATGTTCTAAATTTTATTATAAAAATCTAATTTTTCTAATACAAAATAGTCAAATCAGCACACTTTTTTTAAAAAAGAAAATCTAAATAACCAATTTAAACAAAAATTGAAAATTAATTTTTTTGTAATATTTTTAAATACTCGTATCTATAAAAGATTTTTGCTAATCGCGAACAAACTACAATTGTTATGGATAACAAAATAACTCAAATCAAACTACAATTTTTGCAAAATATTGAAATTTAAAATTAAATCTAAATACATACTAACAAGATTAATGATTTATAACAAACAAAAAACAAAAAGTATAAAAATATTAATTATCTGCTATTTTGAATGTGATGCAACTAATATGATCTGTCTTATTCTTCTCAACTCAGAGATAATGTTTATGCAGGATCCAAATCAAGTCAACCCTTACTCATTAGATTTTCGTATTTACCAACATTGATTTGAATGAAAAGCCCTATAAACTATAAGAGAAAAAAAAATCATGAAAAGGTCAAAGGTCATGTTAAGTTTTTTGAGTTTGAAAGCATGGAAAGACTGTATTTGAAAAAATTTCCTTTTGCAAATCACTCAAATTGAAACGTTTTTTAAAAGGATGTGAAATGAATGTCCACCCAGAAAACAGATTCAGTTCTGATAACCCCATTTGTAGTCAATCGCATGGTTCGGTTGTGGTAGCCGAATTTTTCAGTTGTGGCAACAGGAAACCAGTTGAGAAAAGACTAATTTGACTGTGACAACGGAATTTCAGTTGTATGAAGAATAATTCGGTAGCCGCAAACGAAAAATTCATTTGATGCAACTGAACCATTCGATTGGCAACAAATGAAGTTGTCAGCACCGAATCTGTTTTCTGGGTGTATGTTTTAGCCGAATTCGACATTACAAACTCACGGAGGAATGTGGATGACAAATTTAAGACAAACAGGCAGTCGAAATTACCTCGAAAATGCCTGGTATGGCAAGCTATCTGCACTTATGGTGAGAGGAGCTTTCGTGACCACGAATAAAATAAACTCGGAAAATTATATCAAAGAGTGCTTGGAGAAGCGACTAAAGCCTTTTGTTAGATACCATGGAGTCTATACTTTCTTTTGGCTCGACCTAGCTTCTTGCTATCACAGCAAAGTTGGCTTAGAGTGGTACTTAATTAATAATGTACTTTTGGTGCTTCGAGAAGCAAATCCACCAAACTGTGCAGAACTCAAGACAATTTAAAGGTACTGGGCTTTGGTCAAAATGGGAATTAAGACAACAAAAACGTCGTCAAAAATGCAAAAAAATTTCGCGGAAAGTAGTATTTTGCAGCTCCAACTAGAGATGAGCGATATTTTCATACCGGTGATTTAATCACAGTTATTGATAAATCACTGGTAACGGAAGTGATCAAATATTTCAAGTCGCAGTTACTCGAAATGTTGATCTTTTAATATTTTTGTACTATTCTTTCTTGCAAACTTCATTGTGCACAGTAATACATGTTTTTTTTTTAATAACAGTGACTTGCTTTCACACTCTTCTGAATAAAATGTCTCCTTCTATCATGTCTTTGTTACCGGTCGCAAATATTCTTCTTTTAAGGCCCAGTTTTTAGGAAGTGGATTATCTTTAAACTTTGTTTAATGCAGTTTGTAACTGGAATGTGGTTTTCAAATGTGGTTTATTTTGTTTTATTTCAATAAAGAAATAAATTATACTCGAGAAAAAGATTTTCCGGCAAATTTTTGTTAATAAACTTTGAAATGGCTGACAAAATTCGTTTTCGGTTTAACTAAACCAAGTTTAACTGACATCTTAAAAACTCGCCATAAATATTATTTCGCTTATTTATCAGAAAATCGCAGTCTTTTCCATAGAAAAACCGTGATCACGATCACAGTTTAAAGAACAACGATTTGCAAATCACATTCACTGAGAACAATGTTACTGAAAAAGCGCCAGAACGCCCATCTCTATTACAAACCCGTGATCAGGGTCACTGTTTAAAAGAACGGTGATTTGAAAATCACGATCACTGGTAGCAGCGTTATTCAAAAATCACCGGATCGCTCATCTATAGCTCCAACGGTATCTAATAGGATGATCAATCGACTAAAAATCGAGTAAGCCTTTTAACTACTTTAAATGTGGACCAATAGAAATATTTAAATTTTTGCGAACCTGGATAAGATAGAGAAACAACTGAAATAATTTAAATTATAGATTTTTAGTTTATCTGAAGATTTTCACAATGAGTGTAACCGAACGAAAATAACACTCATAATTCAAATTATTAATTTAATTGAGTAGTTTTGGTCCGGTGACGTTTTTTAATAAACAAAACTGTTTTTTGGTCGAGTAATATTTCCTCGAACAATTTTTCGAGTAAGGTAAAAATCGTTTATAAGGAATTGTAACAAAAAATTGGTTTCTCTGAAATAAGTTGTATTTGATGGGTTCTACTACATATTAGAAAATTTTTATATTTAAAAATTGGTTGACAAAGTTAGTAGCAATTTATCTTTTACTCGATTTGAATACTCTAGTATCTAATAATACCATAAAAGCGTTGATGGAAGGTACCAGAAAAATCAAAAAAAAAAAAAAAATATATATAAAAAAATAATAAAAATTTGTATATAGTTACAATGAATGTTATTTTTGTTCGGTTTTAAGATCAAATATGACAAATCCCAAATATGTTAAAAACATGTGATATTCGTTGTATTATAAAATAAATAAGTAAAAATGCTTGAAATATTTTTCACTTTCAAAGTTACCATATATAAAAAACTAAAATTTATATTATAAGCTAGAGAACCCCATAAAGACAATCTGACGAAAGTGTTTGGTTGCACTATAAAATGCATTAATTGTCAACCATTGGTTCTAGGAAAGGTTTTTTCATAAGTTTTTTTTTCTCTATTTGTTGTAAAATAAATTGTAAATTCCTTTTCGAATTTGTCATATTTCATCTTAAGACCGATCAAAAATTAGACTCATTGCAACAATTTTCGGATCAACTAAAATCTACGATAAAATAACTAACAATATCGCAAAATTAACTGATATATCTTTACTGCAAAAATTTTAAAACAACTGACAACATAGGTACAAATTAATGTTTTTAGCAGTTAATTTTTTTCATTGTATAAAATTATAATTTAGTACAAAAATCTATTTTTCTTTCGGTTATAAAAAAACTGATTAACTAATTTATGGTACTTTAAATTTGAAGTAAAAACTCCAAAGATTTGTACAGTTATTAGGTTTTTATGCATTGAAGATACAATACACTTTTATGATATTTATTTGCAAACTAAGGCTCTTACTATAAAAGAGTATTTTAAATTTAAAGTCGACTTTATTTTTAATCATACGGTTTTGTTCATTTTGTGTATGAAAACCCTCCAAAAATATTTGTATTTTCAAACATTTTGATTGGTTGAAAATAAATTAAACAATCAGAATGCTCCAAAAATAAACCAAGTCAAGGCATACTGCCACCCAATATTTTACCTAAAGTCGACTTTAACTAAAATATACGTTTGGAAAATATTGATAGTAAGGCTGTAAGAATATATCAATAATAACAAACATAAACTAAATAAGAATTTAAAAAAATCAACGAAATTATTTATTTTTAAATAACTAACAAAAATATATGTTTACTGTAGAAATACTGATGTTTAAAATAACAGCTTTAAATAACTGTTCCCAAGTTAAAGTACTTTTCATTAAAGGAATTAAATATGCTAGTTTCGTTAGTTGTTTTCCCAAATAACATTATTTTGTATTTTTCCATAGAAAAATAAGTGTAATTACAGAAAAAAAACAACAACTACTGATTACTTGTCGTGAAGGAACTGTCAACATTTTTTGAGTGCAGATAATATAACATCAATTCGATATTATATCGGCGATTTAAGATGTACAACCGTATTTATTCACAGACTGTGGGTTGAAGTTTTTTGAGTTTTATAGATGGCTTTGTTAATCTTATTGTGAGTACCTATGTCTGTTATTGAAAGGTTTTTTTGGAAGTCCAACCAATTGACTAAAAATAAAGATCCTATATGAAATTTAAAATCAAAGAACTTCTAAAATAAAGAGTTGGCAACTTTTCCAGTTGGTGAAAAAAAAATATATCGTCGGCTTGCCTGCAAACTAGTAACTACCCAGCAAAAACATGGTAATGACAGGGCATTACCATACATATTACCAAGTAATGATAGCTCATTACCTTTTGCATTACTTTAAAATAGAAAATAATGACTTACCGATATTAAGTTATAGAAGTACTTATATATTCTTGCAAAGTAATGACTTACTGGCAATTGATTAAATAAGTACTGATTTAGTATTTTTATATTAATATTTTATTTATAAATTTGTTTTATCCTAAATAGGAAATTTTCCAAAGTATAAACTTTTGTTGCCAATATAACTAACTATTTTACAATGTAGGGTAACCACTTATTAACTAACTTTTGAGTAACCATTTATTCTATCTTTGTGTGTAACTACTTATTCTTTCACTATGGGTAACTCGTTATTCGCACTTTTTTTGTAAGGGAGAGGGTAAAGACCACCCATGAATTTTTGGACATCGCGAACAAAAGTAATGTTGCGAGTAAATAGCCTGGTAAGTAGTGAAACCCTTTGTGTGCTACTTACTCGCTTAATTACTCGCTAATGTCTGTTTTTGCTGGGTAGTTTTGAGGAGAGTGGTAAAACTGTTAAAAATAGCATTTTAAGATATTTTATGGATATCATATGTCTTAATAATTCACGACCTCATTTACTGAAATAATCATTAAGCCATATGATGTCAATAAAATATCTCAAAAGGCTATTTTTTAATAGTTTTTCAACTCTCCTGAAAATTTATTTTAAAAACACATAACACTACTTGCAGGCAAGCCGACGATATATCAAATGTGGGTTTAAAACGAAAGTAAAATTTTTTTCGAGCATTATTATTGATGATTTTCATATTTGGTTTTTCTTAAAACTAGCTCGTTTCCTGTAAAGTGAGATATAAAGCTTTGTACAAAATTTTTACTAACTTTTTATATGACCATAGAAAATTCTCCAAAGAATATGATACATTTTTTCAATGTGTTTATATGGCAACACTGGCAAAATATTTTCTACGAGTGGAGCTTTTATAAAGAATAGATTTTAAAAAAAAGTCTATAATTTTTTCCACAACATAAAAAGCTATTTACAAATATAATTACAGAAAAATATAAAATAAAAACAAAATAAAAAAAATACAAAATAAAAGTTAGTAAAGCATAAGAATAAAAGGTTAGTAACTATTCATAAAATTTAAGTATAATTTCAATTCTCAGTAAAATTTTTGTTACAATTTACTGATATTTGAAATTATAGTAAAATTTTAAGTACAACATAAATAAATAAAAACAAAAAAAAAATCGACAAAAGTACGTTAACAGGCTCTTCCAGATTCCAATAAAATTTAAAAATATATAAAATCAATCAACATGTGTCTCTACTTAGCGGTCAAATTCCGCACGTTCATTAATTTCCAATATTGCAGTCCAAACTTTATTTATATATAACTAAGAAACCCTCTCAAGGAACTTTCCTTCTTAAACCACCGATACTAAAAAAAACCAACTAGTGGGAAGGTAGTTAAAAGTACACCCAATTAGCAGAAAATATGTTGCAATTATAATGTTAGGTATGGGTACAGATATTTTCCAATCTACAATGATATTTCTTGTTTTTTACAAAATGGAGTTTTAAATTTCTTTTTTTTTTATTTTTTGGAAAAGGCAAAGAAATACGCTGGTTATACACATTTTTATTTATTTTAATTTAGTAATTTAAGAAAATCTAAAAATTCGAAGAAAATTAATTTAGTAAAAAAATCTTTTAGCATAAAATGAATATCCTAAGTGAAAAATGGATTCTTATTCCTGAACCCGCTCCCTGTGCCGGTGTTCTTTAACTATGTGAGCTGTTTGTCACTTAAAAAATACAACTCTACAATATTTTAAACAGAGAGAGCCGAATAAAATTAAATTTTGCTAGGGGTATGTAAAAAATTTAATTACATATATATAA
Source organism: Leucophora obtusa (assembly GCA_949987735.1). Taxonomy (NCBI): domain Eukaryota; kingdom Metazoa; phylum Arthropoda; class Insecta; order Diptera; family Anthomyiidae; genus Leucophora; species Leucophora obtusa. Next base: position 306,671,315 of record OX465295.1, read on the forward strand.
ATTTGAAATTATGTAACCCGCTCTGTGTTGCATATTTCAATGTTTGAAATTTCTCACATAGTTACAGAACACCGGTACTGATCTTCAAATAAAAGAGAAGAATGTCATCAATTTAATTTAAAGGGTAATGATTAATTGAAAATTCTTAATATCCAAATTTATTACTTGTTTGTTCGAACTTTAATCACAAATTAGTAAGAGCAGCCTCTAGTTCGATGTTTTTATTATTTTATTAAATAAAAACCATGCGTATTAGTTTTCGAAAATTTTGTTTTTGCAAACAGGATAGACGTTACTCCGCCTCATCAGTATCCGCGCAAGATCATAAAATAAATAAAAGCATCGAACTAGAGGCTGAAAAAGATCTGCTCTTACATTCTTAATATCCTTGATAATTCAGTTGTTCATTACAAATATTGACGTGTTTATCACAAATAGTAGGCTATTTTTTTTTAGTTTATTAGGAAATTTTAATACATAATTTCTACCATCAAAATTTAAAAGCGAAAAATACCAAATAAAATTCATAGATTTTTCAAAAAAATCAATTACTATCACAAAGATAATTCTATCCGAGTAGTTGCTGGAAATATTACCCAATAACCATATTAATCCCAAAATAACCAATTGATATTTGTTTTTTTTTTATAAAATAATAAATTAATAATAGATAAAGACCAGTTAATTTTTTTCTTTTTTAAATTTTGTGTGTAATATATTATGTTAAAATTTTTTCGTTTTTTTAATAAATTAAACTTATATTTATGGCAAATAATTTAATACAAATAGGCACTAATTTTAAATTAATTTAAATAAATGACTAAACTAACAAACCTAAATTAATTTTTGGCATTTACATAATAAGTACTTAATACTGTTTAAAACACTAGAGACTGAGGGGAAAAGGACTTTTTAACAAGTAGACTAATTTACATATAACTACAATTTAAATACAGGGAAAAATATACACTGAGATGTAAGTAAAACTTTGGTTTTGAACTTTTTTATTTTCGAATTCTACAATTGCCATCTACTGCCTAAACTATAGGGCGAATATCTATAACTAGGACTACCAAATGAAGCACCCGTTGAGGAGTGAGCAGCAGCTGCCGCAGCGGCTGCTGCATGAGAAACTCCAAATGGTGTGCTATGATGGAACATATCAAAGGCCGAGCCAAAAGCAGATCTAGGCGGTGTTTGATAAAACATAGCCGCTGTAGCAGCAGCGGCAGCAGCAGCTTGTTGTTGTTGCTGCTGCTGCTGCTGATGCTGCTGCTGTTGTTGTTGACTATGTTGTTGTGAGGGTGAAAGATAAGCAGGATTTGTCATGATGGTATTCGAAGTAGTAGTATTTAGATTACTGCTAATGCCAGGAGAACTACTAAGGTTATGCGTTTGAGAATTAAGAGAATTACCCAAACCACTACTGTTATTGGTTTGATTATGAGAATTAGCATTATTAGCTGAATTATATAAAGCAGTTAAAAGATCATCTTGTTGTTGCTGCTGTTGAGCTGCATATTTATGGGAAGGATTACAAGTACTAAAAGCACTTGTAGCCGAAGGCACAATACCGGCAGATATTGAGGGTGAACTTAATGATTGTTTATCGTTGTCATTATTAACATGATTAGGAGTAAGATTTTCTTTAGTGAAAGCTAAAGAATTTTGTGTAACCGCTTCAACACCAGCTACTGTCTTCATGAAAGTAGCCAAATGCATGGCAGCGGCAGAATTTTGCAATTGCTGTTGTTGTTCCGACTCTACACGATTCAATTCGTCCAAGTGATCTTTAACTACCATCATGATTTCATCCGCTAAATTTTGACCTTCATTTGATCTATCCGAACTATCAGAGGAATTTTGACTAGCATTGGCTGCATTTAGAGAACACACTTTTTGTGAAACTTTTATTAGTAGTGCTGGCACATCCTTATATAGGATATCCAACAACTTACCAGTGGTAAACAGCACAATAGCCTTAAGACAGGAGTACTCAGCTGAATCCACATGTAAAGCCTTTAATTTTTCCACTTGTTCTTGGAAGATACGTATATGATCCATAAAAGCCACTACACGATCAGCAGCCATGGGTGAGGCATGTAAACCAGCGGCGGCCAATAAAGGAGCCACATGTAGAGGCATAGAACATTGACTGGCATTTAACACGAAAAGTTCCGACCATACCAAACGTAGTAGAGCCACTTGATCTGTAACTTGTAACTCGGGGAAAAAAGGTATATTTTTGGCCCATTCTACCGCTGAGAAGAGAAGACGAGCCGCCAGTTCGCAGATGTTATCAATACCCATAATATTATTGGGTTGCATACACTGGCCATAGCGGGAGGTGGGGTAGGGTTCAGCACGCAGGAGTAATGAGATATAGGAACTTAGGTAAGAGTGACCATTGAAACCGGCAACACCCATAGGATCACCATTGGCCAATTGGTATTGACCGTGCATGCCAACCATACCGGGTTGAGTGGGTGGGACACGACCACGTTGGACAGCTAAAATGAGAACAAGAAATAGAAAACAAAATTAGTGAATTAAAATAAAAAGAAAATAAATAAAATAAAATATAATAATTAAAAGCTACAATAATTAAAGTAATAAATTTGACAGCCAGGATTGGTTATAATTTGAACTGAAAAAGTTATGAAACATTCTCAAAATTTAATATAAATCCTAAAATAGTCAAACAAATTTCAAGGCTTAATCTAATCCGCTTAATCTAAAAAACTGGTATAAAATTTTCTATTAAAATTTTTTTTTTAGTAGTAAAATTTGACAAAAGGACAATATTTTTAAAAATTACATAGTCCAACGATAAAAAAAAAACTTTTTCAATAACTTTAGCTATTATATGTGTAATTTAGTGTGTTGATTCCGAAAAAACTAACAAAAAAGGCGTATCACCCACCAATTTCTCACATTTCAATATTAAATAAAAATAAATTTTATTAACCAAAATGTATAAGAAATATTTTTACCGATTAAATATTTTTAAGCGGCAAAAATATTGTGGGCGCTGTGGTGTAATGGTTAGCGCGTTAGACTGTTACACGTGAGGTTGCGGGTTCGATCCCCAACCAAGGCAACATCAATTTATGAAAAATAATAATATATATGAGTTTTTTCTATCCCTCATACATATCGCAGCGTCCTCCTTCGGTGTTCCCATAGCACTTAACCCCATCGAAGTAAAATAATATAACAGGGCTATGAACTAAAAAGCTTCAACAACTGTTCTAAGATTCAACATGTCGCGCAATTACAGTTTTCCCTTTCCAAAGGAAGCAAACACGTTAATTAATAGGAAGAATTTCCTAAGTGTAGCTTGTCTTAAAAAAAAAAAAAAAACAAAAAAAAGTTAGCTACATATTCTAGTGTTATAAAGTAATAATATTGTTACGAATTTGGTTTGGTCTAGTATAGAAAACTGGGATTTTCTGGAAGAAAATATCCCAAAAAAACTGAACACGTCAATCTGATAACATTACATTTAAGTATACACTACAGCCTATAATGTGAAATGCCATAAATAATGTTAAGTGTTATAATCATAGACATTGGAAGCTTCTAGCATATTCTACAGCCACGACCATTACGAAGGAAAAGGAATTTGCGCATTAACATTTATGAAGTGAAGTTGTACTTTAACATTTGTGCTGTTAAGTTGCGCATTAGTGTTGGTAGAGTTAATTGCGCTTTAGACTGTATATAGAGAGTTGCGCATAGAGTTTGTGTGTGTGTTTAATTCTTGTATTTTAATTAATACGGTCCCAGCAAAAACAGACATTACCGAGTAATTAAGCGAGTAAGTAGCACACAAAGGGTTTCACTACTTACCAGGCTATTTACTCGCAACATTACTTTTGTTCGCGATGTCCAAAAATTCATGGGTGGTCATTACCCTCTCGCTTACAAAAAAAGTGCGAATAACGAGTTACCCATAGTGAAAGAATAAGTAGTTACTCACCAAGATAGAATAAGTGGTTACTCAGAAGTTAGGAAATAAGTGGTTACCCTACCTTGTGAAATAGTTATAGGTAATAGCCCAGCAAAAACAGACATTACCGAGTAATTAAGCGAGTAAGTAGCACACAAAGGGTTTCACTACTTACCAGGCTATTTACTCGCAACATTACTTTTGTTCGCGATGTCCAAAAATTCATTGGTGGTCATTACCCTCTCGCTTACAAAAAAGTGCGAATAACGAGTTACGCATAGTGAAAGAATAAGTAGTTACTCACAAAGATAGAATAAGTGGTTACTCAGAAGTTAGGAAATAAGTGGTTACCCTTCATTGTAAAATAGTTGGTAATATTGGAAAAAAAAACTTTTTACCTAGGAAAATTTCCTATTTAGTTCAAAACAAATATATAAATAAAATATTAATATAAATAAGACTTAATCAGTACTTATTTAATCAATTACCAGTAAGTGATTACTTTGCACGAATATGTAAGTACTTATATAACTTATTATCGGTAAGTCATTATTTTGTATTTTAAAGTAATGAAAAAGGTAATGACCCATCATTACTTGGTAATCCGTATGGTAATGACCTGTCATTACCATGTTTTTGCTGGGAGTTAATAGGTAATATTGGAAATATAACTTTTTACCTCGGAAAATTTTCTATTCAGTTGGGAAAATATTCGAAATAATTTAATAAATAAAATATTAAATTAAAAAACTAAATCAGTACTTATTTAATCAATTACCAGTAAGTGATTACTTTGCGAGTATATATAAGTACTTCCATAATTTATTATCAGTAAGTCATTATTTTGTATTTTCAAGTAATACAAAAGGTAATGACCTATCATTACTTGGTAATCCGTATGGTAATGACCTGTCATTACCATGTTTTTGCTGGGGTGTTAAATAAGCAAGTGTATAAGCTCAAAATGTATCTATGAGAGGGTGTTATTTTATTTGCAAAGAGCACCAAACCGGTTTATCTAAAGGAGATAAACGTACGTTTCAGAAGGTAAACGTCACAATTGGTGTCAGTGGTGGGATTGGTTATTTTGCTTGCAATAGAAAAGAACTCGGTTTACTTAAAGAAATAAACCAATGTTTTAAAAGACAACAATATCAGAGGAAAAGCTATGCCAGAAACTTTACAGAGAAAAGAGAGAGAAAATACAAAAAATAAGCATCTACTATTTATTCATTTTATTAATATAATATTTTTGTAAGTGACAACTGTAACCTAATAGAAAACTTAATTTTTAATTTTTATTTAACAAATTTTTCCCTATTTTTTGAAATATGGTCATATTGTGAGAGAATTGTGGGTGATAAAAAAAACTGATATCGAATACGGTTTTAGCATCCAAAAATACATGAAATTAAGGTAAATTAGTTTAAAAAGTTTTTATAAACATTTTTTTTTCGTTGACTTGTGTTACTTTTTATATATTAAGATTTTATAGTATTCACACTGATTGCGCATGATTGCGTATTAATGAATTTGTTAACCATCTAACCGGCCTAAGCTTTTTTGCAATGAAATTTATACCATGTGTTCCTCATGAAAAATAAACAATAAGTTCTTCTACAACATTTTTTTTCATTGCCTACTTTAGGCGATATGGGTCGAAATAATTTAAGGGCGAATCTCGAAAACTAGCGCATAAAAATTACTAGGTTTAAGCACAAATTATTTCTCTTACCAAGACGTAATTGCAAATAAAAAAATTACATTTTTTGTGCTGTTACTTAAGAGGATGTAGCGATTTTCGTTTTTCGAAAAATGCGAAATTGAGCGAAAACGCATCAAAACTTCAATATATTATATTCAAACTTATAAGCTTTGCTACCTATACCAGATATATTATTTTTACCAAATTTCAGAAAAATAAGTCCATTCGTTTTGAAGTTAAGGCGATGTCCTTTAAAGGTATCCTTATGGAATCCTGTGTGTCCTTGGACCAAAGTAAGGAATTTTTTAAATAGCTTAAGTTTCAATCTTACTTTATAGTCATCATCAATTGTTTTAGTCGGTTTAAATATGTTTTTAAGATTTTTGAAAATTTTGTTTGTTTTAAAATATTTAATTTTTTAAATTTTACGAAATTTTATCTTTGACACTTTCTCGCTTCCAAACTGTGCATTGTATACAAACAAATTCTTGACAAAAAATTTAATAAATTTTATTTTCTGTTGAAAAAGCATAATTTCTTATTATAAAATACTCCTTTGGCGCATTTCTGGCCAATTTAATATACCCCGCCTGGAGGCGGGCTTGCCGGTTAGAGGGTTAATTAGTACAATGAATTTTTTCACTGGATAGTCCACAAGGAACGGTCTAATTGAATCAATGAAACAAGCACAATTGCCCTAAACGTGATACTAAAATGTGATTTTGGTATTTTTTTCGATTCCCGGCTGGACCAATATTTTTTTATTTGTTTTTTATTTTTTTAATATTTATAATTAATTTGTTTAAATACAATATTTTTTTTTAATTTTGAAATTTTTAAAAATATATAAAATAAAACTGAGAAAAAATTACGGAAATGAAAATATTACGGAAAACAATACTGAATTGTAGTGCACCTTTTGCACTTGTTTAAAAAGTATTTTTATTGAAGAGAATAAAGCACAATATCTCGCAATTAGAAACTGAATGAAATAAGTTCATTACTTTTATGAAATATTTTCATAAATATTTTTCATTTTAGCACAGACTTAATAAAATGATTTGTTAAGGCATGAAATTATTAGTATAATTAGACAAACGTACGGACAGACTGACTGACAGGCATCGTCCAATCGAATCAAAAATGATTCTGAGTCGATATACTAAAAGGTGGGGTATTGGTCCAATTTTTCTTGGTTTTAAAAACATCAGCACAAACCTATTAAAATACTCTGTCCATGTAGTAGTGTAGAGTGTAACAAAAAGAGGTAAAATTGTATCTAAAATGAAGTTTATAAGTTAAATTTTTTATTTAAAAAATTTTCTGATGAATTATTTTTATGAAATTATGAAAAACAAAAAAAAAATTGATTAAAAAAATTCACAACTACAATGAATTTTTATACAGTTAATGAATTTTTTTTTAATAAATCAACGAATCCATTTTAATGAAATTGTTTCATTAATACTATGAGCGAAAATTCTATCATTGCAAGGCTGCCAAAAAGTGGTATACAGATCTTGGGTAGTTTTTAGCGAAATAACAAGTATCTACTAAACTGGTTGTATTATACCGATTGAAAGCATACAATCACAATATTTTATCGTTACAAACAAACTAAAATATATTAAATTAATTGAAAACACAATTGAAAAGAGGACTACTGATTTTTCATTATATTCCAACCATTTTGCTATCTATTTTGAAACATTGTTTAAACAATCCATAAAAGGAATAAAAATAATAAAAGTCTATTGGAATAATCTTCAATTTTTAACTGACAAAATGTTAGAAAAAAACTATTTTGTGGTTTGTTTTTCATATTTGAAAGTTTTTTTTTGTTTGAATTTTCAAAACACTACACACGCAACACACACGTTCATATTTTTATTGGCTATACTTTTGTGTATGAGTAAAGAAATTCTTGTAATTTCAATTGAAATAATTTTATACAAACAAACTATTTTATCAAAAAAGGAAAATATTTGAATTTTTTTTAACAGAAAACAACGAAATTATTTAAATTATTTATTCTAAAAAGATAACTTTTTATTGCAAATATCAATCCCTACAGACGATACGTATTTTTTTGTAGTTTGTTTTTTATTGACTGATACAAAAAGTTATAAAATATGTTTCCATGTACGTTAGACCGACTCACCTTACATGAACAGAAAAAAAGCAAAGAAAGTGCCCCCCTCAAAATAAACCTTGGTTTGTTTTATGATGATTCCCAAAATATTTCGGGTCTATGAATGAGATCTCAGGAGCTGGACCGTTTTTTGGTATTTAGCTAAGGACAATATGCACAATATTGGTATCATATGAAAGGTTTTTTTGAGACGCGTCCAGCGGTGTATATAATATGTTCAATCATTCCTAGAAATGTCCTGTTTGCAAGGATATTATACAAAAAAAAACAAGTTTTCGACTCTTTTGTATGAAGAATTTTGTGATTTAAATGTCAATATTACATATCTTAATCTCTAGACGATTTAAGTGAGCACGTGCTTCAGGTTTTTTTGAAATTCGCGATTGTTCCCGTTTTGTCAGAAATTCAATATGGTGGAGAAAATATGTTTAAAATAGGGCAATATGGATATAAAAACTTTCCTTTTGATAAGTAAATAACCGCTAAGTGGATATAGTTTAGAATTTAGCTAATTTAATACATTTTTCACGGTGCTCTGGACCAAATTTTGATAAAATTTGGAGTTCCCCAATTCAATAAAAAAAATTTTATGAAATTTTTTGTAGGTTTATTATTAAATAAAATACTTTATTAAAATACTCATGTCTGTAATTTTATTAAGAAAAATCTAAATATATGCTGTCCGTAAATAAAATTTTATAATACATAATTTTTTTTAAAGAAAAAAACATATTCCGCCAAAAAAAGCGCGTGTTGGGTTTTTTTCTGTTAAGTTCCATTTTTATCCTTACAACTACTTGAAACTGAACTAAAATTATTATTAAAATTTTATAAAATTTTTTTCGCGAAAAAAATATTCCGCCAAAAAAGCTCGTGCTGGATTTTTTTCTGTTAAGTTGCATTTTTATCTTACATCAACTAGATAGTGAATTCAAACGCAGATTGCAGTAACTCGAAAATTTTAATAAAATTTGGTCCACAGTATCACGCAAAATTAGAGTTTGCTCTTCAGTTTTAATCGAAACCGAAACCGCGGTTTCTCAAGCCTCAAAACCGAAACCGACAAAAATAAGTCGGTTTTTAACAAATACTTTAACCAATTAAAATAAATAATTAAATTGCATATTATTGAATCCTGAATTTCGAAATGAGCTCATCTCATATTTTACAAAATTTCGTATTTAATTGTAACGAACATTTTCTCCATTAAATATTACTTTAAAGAATTTTTTGTTTTTGTTATTACGGATAACATAAATCTATTATAATTTTAGAAAAGAATTGCCGCAAAAAGTCATGTGGTTTAAGAGATAATATGTCTGTTCCCGTACTTTACCGAAGTTACACAAACTAGCCCTAAGGCGTTCCCGTACTCAAAACTGCGTGTAAATTGTTGTTGTTTGGGCTGTTTTGGGTTCCCGCGGGTATCCGCGGTAAAGTACGGGAACGCACATATTATGTCTGTTCCCGTACTTTACCGAAGTTACACAAACTAGCCCAAAGGCGTTCCCGTACTCAAAATTGCGTGTAAATTGTTGTTTGGGCTGTATTGGGTTCCCGCGAGTACCCGCGGTAACGTACGGGAACGCACATATTGAGTTTCATATAGTCAGTTCAGATTTCACCGCGTTTTAAACAAATTAATAAAATTTAAATTTAAACTATTTAAAATACAGTTTTATTTGTCGAAAAAAGAATACAAAATTTTAATTTATAACGGCTTTCCGCATTCTTTTTTTTCCCCGGAAAGGTCACGAAGTGGCATTATTGCCTACATTCGAGTGAGAAATTCAGTCGAATTTTAATAAATATCTTGAGTGTGTTAAATTATTTAATTTTTAGACATTTAATTATTTTAAAACAATTCTATTACTATCACAGGAAAACCAAAAAATATCCGAAACCGCGGTTTTTATAATTTCGAAAAACCGAAACCGCGGTTTTCAAATTTTTCGGTTTTTAGCAAACTCTACGCAAAATATATGAAATTTGCAAAATTCCGAACTATATCCACTTTGCGATGATTTACTTATCAAAAGAAATGTTTTGGTATCCATATTGCCCTAATTAGAACACATTTTTTCCTCCGCATTGAATTTCTGAAAAAAACGTGAAAAATCGCGAATTTCAAAAAAATCTGAAACACGTGTTCACTTAAATCGACTACAGATTATGATATGTAAGTTTGAAATTTCAATAACAAACATCTCCGTACAAAAGAATCAAAAATTTGTTTTTTTTTATAGAATATCCTTGAAAATAGGACATATCTGGATACGCTTGAACATGTTATATATACCGCTGGACGCGCCTCAAAAAAACCTTTCATATGATACCCATATTGAGTATGTTGTCTACAGTTAAAATGCAAACTTCTTACAAAAACTAAAAAAAAGACCTTTCTTAAAAATGGTCCAGCTCGTGAGATCTCGTTGCTAAACCCGAAATATTTTTTGGGAATCATCATAAAACAAACCAAGGTTTATTTTGAGGGGGGCACTTTTTTAACTTTTTTTTCGTGAGTCGGTCTAATGTACATATTTTAATTGATTCTTCAATTGAAAACAAACTTTACCTATTACTTTTCAAATAAACCCTAATCGGTTACGGAAAATATATTGTGAGTGTAATTAACTACAGTTTCGCCCTCCAACATTTTTTAACAACGAACTATTTTCAAGCGAGAAGTATTCAAAGCATGGATGGTAACCGAAACGATTAAGATTAATGGTATTTCAGTTAATTCGGTGCATTTAGCAAAGTTTTTTTGTAAAAACCAAACGAGATTAAAAACAGAACCAATTTACAAACTTAATGTACGAAAAATACTCAATAACCAGGTGCAATTACCAAAAGCAGAAAATTAAAAATAACGGTAACGGTATTTTAGGGGTAACAGTATTTCATTTATTCTTGTAACGGTATTTTAAGGGTATCGATATTTCATTTATATCGGTATCGGTATTTTAAGGATAACGGTATTTCAGTTATATCGGTAACGGATAACAGTATTTCGGTAACGATATTTTAGGGGTAACGGTAGTCATTTGAAAGGGGTTTGAATTGATAATGGTATTGCTTGCCAACCCTGATTCAAAGTTAAAATTTCATAAATTTGCAAAAATTAACTTCTGCCAAACATTATGGATAATAACAAATATAGCTTTGAGTCTCTACTTGTAAAGTAAGTTATTATATTTTTCTCCAGGACCTCCAGGATACCGTCAGGATACGTCATACCAATATCTCTCTTACTCAAAAACTAGCCGGCAGATTTTTTTTTTTTGTTAAATTAAGTACATTTTGTATACCCATAATTAGTAGCAAGCAAAACTAATTTCTTCAAAACTTATAGTGGTTTATGCCAATTTCGCATTTTTGAAGAGCGAAAATCGCCATACCTTCTGAAATAACAACACTATTTAACAGTTACATTTAAAAATAAAATTATGAAAATTGGCAACATGGCAAAATTTTAAAAAAATATTATCTTATTAACTAAATTTATAATAAAGGGGTTCCAAGAGATTAAAAACACTTTTTGAGACATGAGTGTTTAATGGGAAGTATAAAGAAATCATTTACTGAAATTTGGCAACATAACATAACAAATTATTTTAAAATTAAGTATTTTTGAACAAATAAAAAATGTTGAATTAAAAACTTTTAACCACATTCCAAAAATTTCTAAATAATTGGCTTATGAAAATTCAATTTATTTAAAAGCTAAGAGAAATTGATTATTGTGCAATAAACATTTGAATTCACAAATTCTCTATTTCTTTAAAATTAAACTTCATATTTTCTTTTCTCAGACATGTGTTTTTATCTAAATGTCTGACTAAACAAAACAATTATTTTGACCACTACATCACACGTAATACAATACTTCATTTTCATCTGTATGACATCAAATACACTCTGAACTTTTCATAATAATGCCACATATCATAATAAAAGTTGAAATTAAATCAGACAACCTCAATCTCTTTGGTATTGTTGTGAAAATATTCTGTGTGTCATAGCAACCCTAAAAAATACTAAGAAAGGAGTAGAAAGACTAGATATAAAGATTTCCTGATTATAAAAAACTATTTGCACATGTAAGAAGATACTTTTTTCTTTAAAGAAGAAATACATATTCAAGAAGACGTCATCACTTGGAAACAACCCTTTTTGGGTATATTACGAACTTATGGAGAGAATATGTAAATTTTTGTTTACAGTTTTTTCTATATTTAATATTTTCAACGCATTTTGCTAAGTATTTGTGAAAAAAAAAGATATTGTTTGTATATTATTCAACATTTGTTTTTTTTTTTTGTTGCTGCTGTGTTATTGTTTTCATTGTTTATCGCTGTTATTGACGACACCAAAAATTTACTTTTAATTAAAATTTACATTAATACAGCTTATATATGCAAAATTATAAAAAAAATAAAATAAATGTATACTGTAAAATTTTGTATGGAAAAACTGTGTATTGGCAGTAAAACAATGCATTGTGTTGGCATAAGTAGATAGCGTATGGATGTCTACTTTTATTCTGTGAGTGTACGGTAGGCAAAGTGTTTATTAATATTTTTTGCCACTGCCGTTGTGTCGTACAAGGTTAAAAACATGTTGACACTTTTGTTGCAGCTACTGATTATAAATTTTTTTATTATAATTTATTCAAAAGCAAATTGATAATATTTTTTATGCAAATTGGAAAAATAATATAATAAAAAAAAAGAGAATTTTGGCAACGCAGCTTGACATTTTTTTAGAAGCTTGATTCAGTCTTACTCCGAAGCCTAAGAATAGTTTAAAAGGTAGCTGTTAATGTAAAATTTACCAACATTACTTTTTTATTAAATATAGTTTTTAAAATTTTAACTTTTTGAACATTTATAAGGAAGAAATTACTGAGTTTGAATATTAAATGAAGTTTGGCAACATGGCATTTCATTAAATATTAGCATGATGTGAAATTTTGGCTTAGATTTGTAATCAATTTTATGCTTTTATACTAAAAGATGTGTAAAAGCTAAAATTTTATATTTGAATTCAAGTAAATTAAAATAACTTTAAATTTGGCAACATTGCAAATTATTAAGAAATTGAGAATAAAATTAAAACTTATAAAGTTTTTGGTCAGTCTAAAAAGCTTAGGGTTGGAAAAACTTCAATATATTTGTGTTTATAATAAATTTAAAATAAAATGAACAATTTTGAAATTTTAAATGATGTTTTCTTTAAAATACAAGCATATTGTTTTGAAAAGTCTAGTGTTTTAAACACGTGTTTAAGAGGCTTTTGAACAATTTCCTTGTTAAAGATTAAAATTAAATCAAGTACTATATTTTTTAATTTTTTTATAACACAAATTGACATGATTTTTTTTTAATTGTTTATATTTTATTTAAACTTAAGCACGTGTTGTTTGGCAAACCGAAAAAACTCTTATATTTGCTTAAGTATTTTATTAAGTAAATCTGTTACAAACTCAAGGGTTAAAAAGAGTAATTCCTTAACTTAGTGGTTGATAATCTTTGAAGATTTAATTTCAATATTCTATTGTTTGAAAAACCACAATACGTTAAAAAATCAAAACATTACAAATATGACCACAAACAGCATCTTATCAACGGCTAAAGAAAAATAAACACAAATGGAAACAAAATATTAAGATTCAAATATATTAATACCCAAAAGATACAACACCTTTTTTTAAAAAGAACAAAGTGAGAGAAAATCTACTTTCCCAGGCCAGTTTGAAATGGTCAATCTTAAAACTGGACATTTATATCCTACAAAACTGGTTTTCTTTTGTAAAGAGAATCAAAAAAAAAAGTACCTGAACTATTCAACTGACCCTTTGACTAAAATTTTAGCTTGACCATTCCATGAAAAACTAGACAAACAAGCTTTTTTTCTTCCTCTTCATCCCCTATTTTTCTGCATGCAATTTAGTAGTACAAAGCATTATTTATTTTAATTGCTATAAATAATGAGGGTCAATTTTTTGTGTCTCGTTGTTTAGATTTCTTGAAGGAAGATTTATACCCAACTGACCATTAGTTTGTTTTTTAATATTTTCATAAAGTTTTATAAAGATAGTAGAAATACAGAAAAAAGACGTTACAAAAAATCCAGGTGTGTTTGTTATAAGAAACATTGTTTTTTAAATATTTTGAGTCTATGTAAAGATTTGGCAGGCTTTACAATGGTAACACTTGCAAAATTGTTAAGTATTTATAAATGCAAACATTTCTTAGTAATATTTCTGAACAATTGTAAGTTGTTTTTAGTTGTTGTTTTTTAAGAATTGTTAATACATTTATGAGTTGAAAGCCTAAAGGCTTATACATTTTTTTCTGAAATTTTTGTTGAATTGTGAAGGATTTTGTTCTTTTATTTTTCAACAAGAGATTTCTTTAAATGATAAAAATGTTATATATGCATACATATTGCTGATCATAAGTTGACTGGTTAAATTCCGACTATAGTTAAATACCCCAAATGGCTTTTCCAGCATACTGAAGTTATTTGGCATCCTTATTTTAATTGGTAATTTCATTATCAGTTAGGAGTTGTCAACTAATGGCCATCGACATATTATTACAACAGAATAAGTCTTAAAATTATTGTAGGTGTGTTTTCATGAGCATATTTGTATTGCAATTTTTATGAAAATATATTTATAAATCTAGAAATTTCGTCACAATTATTCATAAAAATGTCTTTTTCAAATTGGTTCTAATATATTTATTTTTTAATCGGTTTCTTCTTTTAAAAAGCTTATTTGTAATAAAAAGGTGAAATTTGGCTATATGAAAAAATTTTATTAAATTAACTAATTACAGACTTAAACTTTCAGAAAATATTTTGATCGGGATTGATATTTGTACCCAGCAAAATCTTTCATTACCAAATAAGTGGTTATATAATAGAAATTCATAGCTTCATAGCTTATTTTTTGGCGTCTAAACTCATTATTTTTGTTTGGCGTGGTCGTTTTTATAAGTAGTCACGCTTACCCGCTCGCTTACGAAAAAATGAGAAATAAGTAGTTATGAGATTTTGAATAATAAGTGGTTACACACATGCTTACAAAATGTTGAATTATAAGTGGTTATCCGATTGCTTACTTGGTTCTTAAAAATAAGGAGTTAAGCAAATACTATTAGCTTAAGGAAATACATTCAGAAAAATTTAAGTTTTCTCTAGTGTGTAATTTTAGGACTCGTCATAAAAATTTAAACATAAAACATATTTACATATAATAAATAAAAATTTATAAAATTTAACTGTGTGAAAAGAACTTATTTAAACTAGTACGAGTAAGTCATTATTTTATATTTAGAAACAATGAATATAATAGGTCGTTATTAGGAAGTCATTATTTTATATTATAAAATAATGGAAAAGGTAATGATATATCATTTTTGGTAATGCATATAGTAATGACGTGTCATTACCAATATTTTGCTGGGTAAGATTTGAAAAAAAATAGTTGAAATTTGGCAACATAGCAATAACTTATTATTGTTATAAAAAGCTGAATTATTCAAAGAAAAGAAGCTTCTGAAATATTTAAATTTATTTATATTACTTCCCAACAAAAAAAGAGATTACCAAGAAGTAGAAAAAGCACCAAAATTAATGATCTAGATGTACTTATTTTTAACTGGAACACTAATGATTTTAACATTGAGTAGTCATAGGAGACGAGTACTTCTACTTCAACATTTTTTCAGTACTTTGTGAACGAAAAAAAAAATATTTTTTATTTAACAACATTTTTTTTATAAAAGTTCTTTTTACACAAGTGCAAAAGGTGCACTGAAATTTAATATTGTTATCAATACTATTTTAACATGTGCATAAAATGCAATTTTTCATCAATCTTTTTTATATATTTTCAAAAATTAAAAAATTTGAATTTAAAAAAATTAATAATAAATATTAAAAAAAATTAAACAAATATTGGTCCCTCCAGGATTCGAACCCGTGATCGTCTGCCTGGAAATACCAAATGATACCAAAATAATATTTTAGGATCACTTTAGAGCAATTATTTTTTAGAAGCAATACTTGAGTGATTTTTTGGACATTATTCATAATTAATTCTAAAAAAGCTGTAAAAAATATACTAAAGGATAATTTGAAAGAATTGAAAATAGTGATTTTTTTGAAGTTGTTCAGAATTGCTTCTAAATAAGGAGTAAAATACACTAACGGATAATTTTGAGCAGTGAAAGAGGTGTTTTGTAAAGCACTACTTCCAATTTTGTTGCTGGGTTATTAACTTATTAACTTAACTTATTATATTAAAAAAAAATACTGAAATTTGACAACATATCAAAACCCACAAATGTTACTAAAGTCCCCAAAAAAGTTGTTCAAAGGAAAGAAACTTCTGAAATTTGAGGAACTTCCGAAATCCTGAAATTTGGCCTTATACCAAATACATTACTAAAGCCCCCAAAAAAAGTTGTTCAAAAGAAAGAATTTTCTGAAATTTGAGCAGTTGGTATAAATTGTTCAAACAAATTTATATACGAGAATATACGTTCAATATTATTTATCAAACTTTTTTAAAATAAATCAATCAGAACAAAGTAATTGAAAACAAAATGTTTTCATTGGCTGATTTTTTAAAGATTGATCAATAATAATGAATGTGTATTCTTGCCTTAATTGATATTTGATAAATAGCTTTCTTTATTTAGAAAAAGCTAAATGTGTTAAAAAATATATAACGAAGTTTGGCAACATAGCAAATACCTAAACTAATGCTCAATTTTCAAAAAACAGCTTGTATTAAACAATAAAGTATCTATGGTGTATTAGGGCATATTATAATATAGTAACTTCATTCTTTTTCTGTCATTTGAAAAAATGAAGTGGTGTTTGTAATTTTACTTGTACATATGGTTCTTAATACTACTACAACTACATGAGATAGGGAAAAGCTCTCAACTTTTTAATGAGTGGGGCTACTATAGTATACTATGCATTAGGGGTAGGGAATGCAAAATCCCACACTTTTTGATTTCCCGGGAAAGCGGGAAATTTATTTTGAATTCCCGGGATCCCTGTATCCCGCAAGGGAAGTAAATTAGAAAATATTTTTAATAATTTAAAAATTTTTATAAAGAAAATATCTTAAAGAACTTAAATTTTTAAGTTCGTAAAAAAGCTCAGGCCGTAAGTGGTTTTCTTGGAATTTTAGCAGTGGGAAAGAATTAGTTTTATATTAGAAATTATACATATGTCTAATTATATATTAAAAAAAAATTAAATAAAAACTAATTTTTAGACTAAAAAACTTGTCCGTCAAAAAAAAAATAAAAAAATTAATATAAAAAATAATTTTACTAAATTGCTAAAATATATCTTTTAAGTTCCTTTTAGTGCCTGTTTTAAAAGCCACTTAAAGGTACTTAAAATGTTCGACCAAGTACACAAATTAATCAGTGTGTTCTTTTATTCAAAAATCTTACTACATTCATAGAAATAAAAATAGCAGAAGTTATTAAAAATTAGTTAAAAATGATGCTGCAGAAGAAACTGCTAAAATTAGCAGATTCTTTTTTTAAATACTAGTAAAATAAGAACAGCAAAATTAAAACTGTTAAATTTACAGAATTTTATTTATATATTAGTTAACTTTTAGGTAATTGAAAATATCAAACTGTACTGTAAAATCTGCAGAAAATTTTGCTAAATATTATTGTAGTAGACTAAAAATAACAAAAATAAACTGTTATAAATTGTTGGTTTTTAATTTTTATTTAAAAAATAAAAATTATTTTTTTTTCGATCTTCTTAATTGATAAATTTCAAATTAATAAACTGTTATATCTACAAAATTTTTGCTATTTTTAAGCTAAATTAAGTTGAATGCAAATAGCAGTATATTCTGCAAAATCAGCAGAAATATTTGCTAAAAAATTGTAAACTGCTGTTTTTAAAAGGCTCGAATTTGATTTGCCTTAAAAAAAAACGAAAACAAAACTTCGAAAATTTAAAATTTTTTGGTGATGTTTTAGGCTACTAATTATTTAGCAAAATTTTTTTGCTGATTTTAGCAGGTTAATTTGCCATTTTCCATTAACAAAAATTTAGCTCAAATATAACTAAAATTCTTTATATTTAACAATTTTATTTTTGCTGTTCCTATATTACTAATATATAGCAAAAATAATCTGATAATTTAGCAGTTTTTTTTTATGCAGCATCATTTTTAACTAATTTTTAGTAGTTTTAACTAAATTTTTTACACACTCTTTTTTTATTAGTGTACTTTTACTAGAATTGGAAATTTTTGTTTACTTTTTGAATTTTTCCAGTTGCGGTAAAAGTAGCAAATTTTGGTAAGTAAACAAAAAAGACTTGGGTAAAATTTTTACTATTTTCAAAAGGTGGAAAATTTTTCATATAAAAATTTGAGATAATTAACTTTATTGTTTTTTAAATAGCATTTTCTGAAATCCCGAAATTCCCGTTCCAAATTCCCGGGAATGCGTAAACTGAAAAATGCTTAATTTCCCGGGAATCCCGAGACGGGAAATCCCGGGATGCATTCCCTAATTAGGGGTCATATCACTAGTGTTTGCTAAAAACCGAAATATTTGAAAACCGTGGTTTCGGGTTTTCAAAATATAAAAATCCCGGTTTTTATTTATTATTTAGCGTGTTTTTTAATCACCCGGATGGATTTATTAAATTAAAAAAAAAGCTGGATTTAATAAATCCACAATAAAAGCACAAATATATGAAACAGGCTATTAATTTAATGTCAGAAAAAAATACGAATAAAAATTAAAAGAGAAACAAAAAAACTGAAAAACTAACTAACTAAATTTGAAGCCCTTCATCTTTCACCACCTTTCACTACTTCTCTATCCCCTTTCCAAAGGAAGCAACACGTTAATTAATAGGAAGAAATTCCTGAGTGTTGCTTTTCTTTAAAAAAAAAAAAAATAAAAGGTTTTTCTTAAATTTTTTTTTATGAAATATGTTTAGAAAAAAAAACTACACCTAACCAAATACATATTTTTCATCTTGGACATGGAGAAATAGCTCAAATAGAAATGGCAATTTTTCACTCTACAGTAAGTAATTTAATTAAATCCAATTAGTGAATATTAAATATTGCTATGGAATTTTTCAATTGTGTAAAAATATAAATTGAAGTGATAAAACTGAAAAGGCAGACTGTTTATCGCTGTTATATGTAAAGTATAATTATAAATTAAAAATTAAAGTTGAATCCTCCATCATCGAATTCGGTATTAAAAATTAGGGTGAAAGAAGTTTCGGATAGAAAATTTTTTTAAAATAGAAAAATCTAACCCCATCTGTTGAGCACTTTTAGAAATACTTTTTGGATTTATTAAATCCAAGTGATTAGAAAAAACGGCTATTATTATTTTTCTTTTTTTTAATAATGGCAATATCCCAATTTCGGAAATTTTTTAGAAAATGCGGAAAGCACTTATAAATTTTAATTTCTAATTATTATTATTATTATTATTTTTTTTTTTTTTTATATTCGGTATACATTTGTTGATATCAAAAATAAATATTAGCTGTACTTTAGCCCAAGGAATCAACATTAAGGGAGCTAGTAAGTTGAAATTTGGCATGAAGGTTACCCAGTGTAGAAACGGTAATCATGTATCATTATTTTTTGGACTACCAGTAATGACACCGAGTTACTTGCTGTATTATTGTAAAAAATATAATAATGATCTACACTCATAAAAAAACTCCATACAAATAGGTAAAAATTGTGCCGGCGCAAATACATGTAGTATTTCCTGTTATTTTAGCAAAATTTTTACCTATTTGTATGGACTTTTTTAGAGAAAATAACAGGAAAATTAGTTCAAATTAATCAAAACGCGTTTAACAGACTTTTCTACTAACTTTTTTTATGAGTGTACTAATAACTAGTTCACACAAATTCAAAATAAAAAATAATGCGTTACCAATAATGCCTTATTTTTATCATTATTTCAAACATAAAGTAATGTTCTATAATTTTTTTGAAATCTATTTTTAGACCCAATATCTTTTCTACACTAGTAAGGATATATGTAACAACATCTTTTTTGATTTTTTGTATGTTGGCGAGTAAGCTTACTTGTGTGCGGCAGGTCAATTATATTTTTATCTATTAAATATTACATGTCGATATAGCTCAGATGGTAGAGCTATTGACTGGCAATCTTATATAATTTATTTTTTTGAAAATCTATTTTTAGACTCATTATTTTTGTCAGTACTGGTAAGTACATAGGTAAGGATATATTTTTTGATTTTTCGTATGCTGGTGTGTAACCATAACTCATTATATTTCGCGACATCGCCATATAAAAGTAATAAGAAATGTAATAGCAAAAGTAACTAGTTACCATTACCAAGTATGTAGTTTCATAACCACATATCTGGTAATGATTTTATACACTGGGTATAGATATTTTTTTAATAAAAAAGTTACCTTTTCTGTAATTTTACCAGCCATTTTTTGATTTCAGAAAAATATTTTGCTGGAAAAATGACAAAAATATAAAGTTGTTTACAAACTGCTCATTTAGATTAGAAAAGAACTAGTTCAATTGAATGAAAATTAGTTCGTCATTATCGAATATGCGAAAAATAAAAAGTGCATAATTGCCGAAGTACTATGGTAAAATACAACTTCAAAAGTTTTCTGCAAAGTTATACAATTCTGCAGTTAAAATATAATAGTTTCTAAGATAAGTAGCAAAAGAAAAAAACAGCATATTTTGGAGTCCATCAAAATAGAATAGGTTAAAAATAAAGCAAGTCTTCAAAAACTAACAATTGATAAATCTACATATATATTCAATATTACACTAAAAGAAAAAAGTCCGTAAAAAATTTAGTTAAAACTACTAAAAATTAGTTAAAAATGATGCTGCAAAAAAACTGCTAAATTAGCAGATTATTTTTGCTATATATTACAATCAAAAAAAAAATTCAGTAAAGTCAGCAAAAAATGTAGCTGTGTCAGCAAATTTTTAGTCAGGAGCGTGCTTGCAAAAAAGTTGGTAATTTCAGCAAAAGATTTGCCGAAAATCAGCGAGCTTATTTTTACCAAAAAAAATAGTAATCTTCAGCAAAAGTTTTGCTAACACTTAGTCGATTGCAAATGAAAAAAATCCTTTCTAAAATCACTAAACTCTTTGCTGAATATTAGTAGACCGAAAAAAACTCAAAAAACTTGTAGCAAAATTTTACTTTAGTTAATTTATTTGCTGAAAATTTAAATATAGAAATTGTGTACAGTTGTTTTTCTTTTTATCGTTTCCGTTGTCCGTACTACATCCAGACAAGCTGCGACATCTACATTTGTATACCTGGTTGCCGTCCACGCTATAAATGCGGTCATCAACACAATTTTTGTAGCAAAATAATTTAGTAAAACAGTAGTTCAAAATTAATTTAGTGCTAAAAAAATATAACCAAAAATTTTTTAGAAAACGGAATTTCAGCAAAAAAAAATGCTGAAAACTATACACTTGATATACAAGACGTTTTACTAATTTTTCTACTAACTTATTTTTTGAGTGTAGTAATATAGGAACAGTAAAAATAAAACTGTTTTATGTACAAAATTTTAGTTTAATTTGAGCTAAATTTTTGTTAATGGAGAATAGCAAATTAAATTTTCAAATTTTTTTCTTCGATTTTTTTTAAATGCATATAAAAATCGAGCCTTTTGAAAACAGCAGTTTACAATTTTTTAGCAAATATTTCTGCTGATTTTAGCAGAATAGACTGCTATGTGCGTGCATTCAACTAAATTTAGCATAAAAATATGAAAAGGTTTTGTAGATATAACAGTTTATTTTTGCTATTTTGAGTCTACTAATATTTAGCAAAATTTTCTGCAGATTTTACAGTACAATTTGCTATCTCCGGTTAACTAAGAATTAACTCAAATATAACAAAAATTCTGTAAATTTAACAGATTTTATTTTGCTGTTCTTATTTTACTAGTATTTAGTAAAAAAAAATCTGCTAATTTTAGCAGTTTTTCCTGCAGCATAATTTTTAACTAATTTTTAGTAACTTTTTCTGTTTTTTTTTTACAGATTTACACAAAATACTTTTGAAGTTGTAGTTTACCTAAGTACTTCGATAATTTTACACTTTATATTTTTTCCGTGTACTAAGCGAGGCAAAACTTGTTTAAATTTTCTTCATTATTCACAAAATATTTAAAAATTCCTAAAAGCAAGTTCGATTTTCATATAATACATTTCATTTCAAAAGTTGTAAAAATCTACAAAAAAAAGCAAACAAATTGCCAAGTTTTGGAAAGTTTGCCTCAAGCAAGTTCCTATTAGTAGATGTTTCTAATATTGAAATTGTTGCCAAAACGTCTGGACTTTCGAATTAGTTCCTATTTAACGAGAATTCGTCTTATCGAGTTCGTTTTAAAGGTATAGTTCCTCTGTCAACAAAATTAACGATTAAGACTAACCCTACTAAAATAAACAATTCTCGCACCGTTTTAAATAGTGGGTAATTTTGACACTGAGAATGAAAACTTTTCGAATAATATACTTACAGAAACACTTTTTCCCAAACTTTTCCAGCAAAGGTGAGAAAAAAGTTTACGTGACAGAAAATTTTCACAAAAAAAAAAGTTGTGGAAACGGTCATGTGAGCAAAATTACATTTTGCACCAATTCACATCGTCTTTATTTCAAACAGTGTTGCCATAAGACAAATGCGAAAAGGTGCTAGATCTTCGAAAAAAAAGTGCTAGAAAGTGCTAGATTCAAAATAAAAAGTGCTAAAAAAGGTGCTAGATTTTTTTTAACATGCATTATGAGTTTTTTATCAGAGTTGGCAACCGATTCATGATGTTAAGGCCAGTTTACATTATAAGATTTTCGGTACGATTTTGCTTAGGTACACATGCAAAACATATAGGCAAGTTTGCAAAATCTTTCCGAATATCTTATAGTGTAAACCAGCCTTTAGTGTTAATGGATACCGTTATTTCATAAATATTTCGCTAGGGTATTTTAAGGTTATCAGTATAATAAGTTATTTCGTTAAGTTGTTTTAGGGTTAACGGTATTTAAAATTATTTCGTTTGGTTATTTTAAGGTTTTTTAAGTTATTTCGTTATGGCTAGTTTACGCTGTATGATTTTTGGTATGATTTTGCTTAAGTACTCATGGAAAACATATAGGCTGGGTTGCAAAATCACACCGAAAATCTTATAATGTAAACGAGCCATTTGTGGTATTTTAAGGTTAATGATGGTCCCTAGGATATTTAAAATTTTTGAGTTAGGGTCTTTTTAGGTTAATTGTATTTATTTGAATGCATTCTAAATCGTTATTTCTGTTTTGGGATTAGTGTTGGTTGTTATTGATATATTGAATTATTAATAAAAAAAAAAAACTATGCATTTCATACAGTCGCCATTTCAAAGGGTCATCATTTATTGCTGGCTTTAAATCAGTAAAATAATTAAAAAACCATAATTTGGAGATAAATTAGAAACGTTCTCCATAGAAATAATTTCAGATTTCGAGGCTGAAACATATCAGATTCTACAGAAAGATTAGCTATTATACGAAAAATTTTGGGTTTTGTGAACTATTTCGTTAGAAAAATCATCAACTATGTGAAAATTTTTCACAGAAATGCCTTCCGATTTTGAAAATATTTTGATACATTAATAAATTGTCAGATTCTGATGATTTATATAGAGAAACCATCTAATTTTAAATTCTTCCTGCTGTAGAAAACTATTTAAGATTCAGAAAATTTTTACTGAACAATATGTTTTGTTAGTCCTATAATTTTTTAATTTTAATATACATGCAGGAGCACCAGAGTCTTAGCAATATTTTTTTTCGAAACACATTTTTACCATTCTTTCCAAAAGTTTAAAAATCTGCTAACAATCTCAGACAGGGTTTTTGGGCTGTACTTTAAGGTCCTTTCGATTGCCGTTAACAATCAGATGTTGGTTTTCAAATTGGAACTCTTTTGGAAGTGATCTAGTGTGAACTTAAGTCAGAAATGCCAAACTAACTTTTCTTATTTCTTTTTTTTTTAGAAATTCGTAAGTATTTGCATGCCAATATTTAACAAAAAGTTGGCATGACTGTCTTCGTAAATATATTTATTCACTATCCAACTTTAACACAATTCAGAGAAGCTGTATATTTGTGTGTGGACTGTGATATTTGTAAATCCTGTTATTTCTTGAACTCGAGAAGGGTTTCAAGACATTTTTCATACAGATATTAAATTATTTAAAAAAGTGCTAAAAAATTTCAATATTTTTTAAAAAAGTGCTAACCTAGCACTTTTTTTTTAATTTTTGGGTGCTAACTCCTAAAAAAAAGTGCTAGATCTAGCACCTAAAGTGCTAAAATGGCAAGCCTGATTTCAAAACACACATGTCATACGGGAACTTTCTCGATGCGAGAGATACAGTAATTACCTACAGGTCCTGATTTATCTGATCTCTGATTTATCATAACTTTAGAAAAGTATAGCTAAGTCCGTGTCTCTTATGTTATTCAGCCTAAACCCGTAAGTTTCCTGTAGTACTAACATTTACTCACCAGTCCTCCCAACTGTATAGTAACATACAATAAAAACTTAAATATTTTTACTTTGAATTATTCAAACAAACTTTTAAATTAAAACATCTGTTTTAAATTGAATTTCTATTACATTTAAAGCAAAATATCTTTAAAAAGAAGTCCTTATTTAAAATTTCATTGAAATTCTTTACACTTTTTTTCAAGATTTTGTTTGGGGTTCTTTTTGCTATAGTTTATTTAAAACATTTAAAACTAGTTTATCTTGTTTTTTTATTCAGATGTTTTGTGATAAAAACTAAAGAATTGTCAACAAAATTTTGTATGTATGTATTTTAATTGTAATGACCTCG
Organism: Leucophora obtusa; assembly: GCA_949987735.1. NCBI lineage: Eukaryota > Metazoa > Arthropoda > Insecta > Diptera > Anthomyiidae > Leucophora > Leucophora obtusa. Next base: position 306,696,078 of record OX465295.1, read on the forward strand.
TACAAGGTGGTGGTGATCTTTTTTTTTTTTTTGCTTTTAGACAATGTCGGGTTTAGCACAAAAAACTTGACCATTCCCAAAGAAAATTACACAAAATGTCGTGAACTTGACATTAAGAAATAATTTGAAATTATAAAGAAATTTGAGTAGAAAAAACGGCAGAAAAAAAATATTCTCACGTTTTTTACGAAAAAAAACCAGAAATTTATTTTATGGTAGAAAATTTTAATTTCAAAGGTGTTGAACTTTTTGAAGACAATTAAAGGGTTAAATTTCCTTGTTTAAATAAACCAGTTTCAATAATTTTTCCAACAAGTGATTTTATTTTTGAAAATTTATATTTTATTCTTTTTTAAAATGGGGCTAAATAATTATTTATTTTTTTTTTATAATTATATTAACATTTGCTATTATTAAGTGTAAAAACCTGTCAATTGCAGTGCAAATATGTTGTTAAATTAACCAAGTTTGACTGACTGGTATTTGAATTAGTAAAGTTGTCATTAGTATGTAGTTTGTCGGTATTTAGTTGTGTTGTATTGTTGTTTGAAAATCTGCAGTAGTAAATTGTCTTTTTAAATCAATGCTTAGTTAATTATTAGTTATTGTGCATTTTATTCAGTGAATTAATGACTGTTGATAGCTAGCTGTCAAAGTCAACAAGTTGTAATCACAAAAAAAAAAAAACTTGAATACAAATTTAAAACAGATTTAAACGAAATAAAGACAAAATTGTTATTTGTTCTATTACAGACAATAATAAATTATTATTTTGCTTTGCTGATGAAAAAAAAAACACCATTTATTAAAAAATATTTTTGTATATCTTTTTAGGTCTATTATAATTGTTAAAAAAATTTGGTTATTTTTGTGAAAATGGCAACATCGTAAAAGGTTTGATTGATTCATATTTTAAGTTAATACCTATATAATATTTTTAATTTAAAATTTTTAAATTAAATTCTTAAATTTGGCAACATTGCTGCTGTTTTTAATGATTTGTATTCAGCAAGGAATATTTTTTTTGTATTCTTTTAACAAATGACTTTTTTTTAATAAAAATTCGACTTTTTAATTCTTTAAAAATAAACTGAAATTTGGCAACAAGGCATTAGGTGTGTAACTACGCAAAATCTCTTAGCTTATCTCTTAAATCCCCTGGATTTTTTTCTTGTAAAAAACTTTGCCAATTTTAATAATTTTGCATACTTATTGCAATCTACAAAAAAAAACTCGTTTAGTTTTCTAGAAAATCATTTATTTTCTAAATTAGACTACGTATGTGTTGACTGATTAATTATCATATAATTCAATTGTTAAGTTTTATATTTTTTTTTTTTACTTAATTCTTCATCGTCTACAATTTTAATGGTAATTTATTTGTTGTTAAGTTTTCAATATATGTATATATTTTTTTCCTTTATTTGAACAAGTTTTTTTTTTTTAATTTTTGCATTTAGTTCTAGAGGTCAATACAAGGTGGCTTTTTAACTAACACCATTTCATGTTTTAATTGATGGCAGTTTTGTAATATTTTTTTTTTTTTGTAAATGCGTATGTCAATATACAGTATGATCATGTATAGTTATGTACAATACATTAGGGTGACAATGAAAACTCAGATTTGGTTTTTGGAAATACTATGGCAGAATAGCAATAGAGGGGAAGAAAGATTATCACCACTTTGCTTTTAAAGGGTTAAAAAGAGGGGCAAACAATTCATTCGTTTTTCTGTGAAAGTGAAGTTTAAATTTATTTGTACACAGCGTACTCGAGAAAATAAACATTGCCCATGTCGTAGGCACAGTGTTGCCATTTTTTTGTACTATTTGAAATATTAGTATAAGAGGCGCTATTGGAAAAGTCATACCAAAACGGACCATTAACGAATATTCGAAAAAGATATGACAGTCCCTTGATTAAATTAAATGGGCTTTATAATACGAGTATGTGAATTCGAATTAAAACCAACAATTTTCCATAAAAAATGTGGCATTGAAAAAATAATAGTTAGGTAACAAAAAAAAGTTACGTTTTGTATACACTTGAAGTGCTTCGTAAGCTCGTAAAGACCGCTGATAATGTAAATTAAAATAAATAAAATTTCACTTAAAAACAGGACTACTAATATTTCGTTATATTTAACTAACATTTTCTTTTGTTTCTGACTGTTAATAAAATAAAACACAAATTAGTCAAAACAACTAACAAAATCTATTGACATGCATTTTATTTGATTTATTTTTCTTAAAAACAAAACGACTGCATAAAATGAATGTTACTAATTTTCAGTATTTATGTGGTTTTTTTTAATAACTTACGAATGTAGTTAAAATTTACATTTCTTCAACAAATGAAAATCACTGATGAAGCCTGAAACTAGATCTAGTTTGAATTGAAAATTTAATGTATTTATAATTTTTGGAGAAAAAGGTTTATTCTTCTTCTTAACCTCAAACCAGCAGCAGTCTATATGATATAAAAAACTACGCTGTACTAAAATACATTAAGAAATGCCCTGTGGCAACCAGTCTCCAATATATAAGCAAGCTACCTGCTCCTGAGCGTAAAAACAATACGTAAGTTTGGAAACATTTGCCAAAAAGGAGACATGGAGGAGATTGAAAGATAAAACAAAAATCTAAAAATAGAATGTTTGTTTGTGTCTGCGTTTGATCAAAAACCATAACAGAAAACTGAATAGGAAAGAAAACAATGAATTACATTGCTTTCAATACCTAACAGGGGTGAGATGGTTAAGCTGTTGCACCTTAGTATAATTACGCTTTTAATGTAGGAGCATGTTTTTGAATTCTACAGCTGACGGCGTGTTGAAAAAGTTATCATATAAGACAATATACAATTAACATAATTTAATGGAAAATCACTGATGGAGCCTGTTCATTAGACCGTACCTCAAAAAAACAGTTCGCCGTACACCCTCCAATATGAAGTATTTTTGCAAGGCAATTTCAAAAAAAAAAAATTTTTTTGGCCGAACGTAGGGGTCGCCTTTTTCAATTTTTCGTTATAGCTTCGGCATTTAAAATCGGATTTTAAAGTGTGATATATCGATTTTTTTGCCTCGAGGCAACCAATATATAAAAAAATTTCTACTGTACATTAGGGTTGTAGCAACTGAGTTCTGGTAGGTAACTACTAGAACGGGATACTTGAGGTCAATGACCCCTAGAGCAAAAACACTGGTCTCCTCGAGAGAAAAACATCGATGTATCATACTTTAAGATCCGACTGTAAATGCCAAAGATATAACGAAAAATGTAAAATGGCGACCCCTACATTCGGCAAAAAAAATTAAAAAAATTTTTTTGAAACCTCCTTGCAAAAATACTTCATATTGGAGGGTGTATGGCGAACTTTTTTTTTTTCGCCTGTAAGGGGGTACGCTCTACTGTCCATACAAAAAGGCAGAAACTAGATCTAGGTCGGCTAACGTATCTAAAAGAACGCTCAATTTAAGACTATCCAGCGTCATTTTAATGCGAATTTTATTCGTGGTTAAGGTTAAAGATAAACTTCACTACCTCAACCGAGTGAAAATTTTTCATCAAAACAACTGTAAATACGCAATAAACCATAAAACGAAACAGTATAATTAACGATTTCATATTAAGTATCATAATTGTTATCGTTTATGATACAAAAATATAAACTCGTAATGATATCTAATTTTTCAAAATAACGATAAAGTTTCTGAAAAAATCATACTTTTTGTTCTAATTTAATCGTTAAAGATATCATATATATTTGTTTATTTCGATATCGTTAATTATATCATATTTTCATGGAATACTGATAAAATAACCACAAAAATTTTTGAATATGACGAAAATATTAGCGCGCTGCCTGATATTTTCATTACCGAATGTGCATTTTTCTTCACAGTACCTATCACTTACGAATCGTTAATGATGTCATTCTCGGAAAACTTATCATCGAAATAAAATCGTTACGAATTCGAAACGATATCGTTTGGTTTGTTGGGTAGTATTAAAATAACCATTCTTTTAGATAAGTTAGCCGACCCTAGTCTGATTTGAACATTAAATGTTTTTATAATTTTTAAAGAAGGGTTATTCTGCTTTTTAAGCCGCAGACCTAATTGAATGTAATTTTCATTTAAAATAACAAAACTGAAATACTACTTGAATAACTAACAAATTTCTATTGCAGAAGTTCCCTGAGTGTACCATACCATATACCTATATTTTTTTTTTTTTAAATAAAATTTGCTGGTGCGGAAATCGAACCTGAATTGCCAGTCAACAGCTCTACCATCTGAACTATATCGACATGTAATATTAAATAGATAAAAACACAATTGACTTGCTGCACACAAGTTAGCTTACTCGCCAACATACAAACAATCAAAAAATATGTGGTTACATATATCCTTACCAGTGTTTAAAAAATATTGAGTCTAAAAATAGATTTCAAAAAATTTTCAAAAAAATCTAAAAAATTATTTTCTATTAGAAATAATGATAAAAATAAGTCATTATCAGTAACTCATTATTATATGTTTTAAAATAATACAGGTGTCATTACTGGTAGTACAAAAAATAATGATATGTCATTACCGTTTGTACACTGGCGTGTACATTGTTTTTTTTTGGCTATATCCGAATCTCATTAAGATCAGACATAATCCATTGGTATACCTGCCTTGTAAGTGACACAATAACCCTCTAAAATTCAGAAAAAATGTTTCGCACACATTTCATTGGCACCCTAATGAACACATACATGCCATTTAATAATTATTAATGATATTAAGTCATTGAATGTGGAAATCATTTGGATTTTTTTGTTGTTGTAATTTTATGTATATGAAACTTGTAGTAATAAATGACAATTAAATTTTAATAAATAGCTATGGTGGAAGTGGAAATACAACAAATAATTATGGATAAACCAGAAATTTAACAATGTTGTTGTATAGAGGAGGTTTTAAAGGTTCGAGCAATGGATACTAAACTAAATACAAATTGGAAAAAAGGTTCAAAATTTCTTTGAAAACTATTGGAACAAATGTTTAACTCTTAGGCCTGTTAACTTATCTCAAAATAAACTGAGTTTAGTGCTTAACCTTAATGAGTGTCAAATTTAATATCTTAATCTCAAAAAAATATTCATTAAAAATTGTATTCCATATGGATTTTTATATACTTATTATCTTATAAAGGCAGTTTTTATGTGCCACACAACTACGTGAAGCAGTGAATATTGAGTTTGTGCTGATGTTTTTAACTACCGAAGATATGGGCATTAGACCGTACCATCTTACAAGCAAAAAAAAAAGAAAAAAAAAATTTCAATTTTTTTTTCCCTTTTTAAATTTTTCGATATACATATTTTCTGCATTTTCAGTCGGATTTTAAAGTATGATATATCGATGTTTTTGAGACCAATGTTTTGTTTCAAAGGCTATTGTAGCCACTGGTCTCAAGTACACCGTTTTATCATTTACCCACCAGATCTCAGTTCCTATAACCCTAATGTACAACCCTAATATCAACGAGTAAAAAGGTTAAAGTCGGGCATGCCGACTATACAATACCCTACACCAGTCTGGTTAAAAGCCAACTAATGTTTGGATCCGAAATTCGAATGGGTTAAAATGGGACTTGTCTTGTGTCAAAATTTTCTATAATGTGAGTCAGCGAACCAAATTTCATTAAAATATCTTAATATTTGCGACCTGTAGTATGTAACCAAGTCAATTTTGGGGGGACCCTCATATGGGCACTAGGTCTAAACATGGACCGGTGTTAACCAAAATCAATAGACTTCGTCCTTGGGCTGATATAGGTCGGTGTACCAAATTTCATCAAAATATCTTAATATTTGCGACCTGGAGCGTATAAACAATATAATATTGGGGGGACCCTTATATGGGCACTAGGTCTAAACATGGACCGATTTTAACCAAAATCAATAGGGTTCGTCCTTGGGCCCACATAAGTCGGTGTTTCATCAAAATATCTTAATATTTGCGACCTGTAGAGTGCGCACAAGAATGCATGGACAGACAGACTTACGGACGGACGGACAGACAGACAGACGGACATCTTTAAATCGAAATAAAAAAAATTCTGAGCCAATCGGTACACTATAAGGTGGGTCTAGGACCAATATTTTTTGGTGTTAAGAATATCAGCACATACTTATAATACCCTGACCACGTAGTGGTGTAGGGTATAAAAATTTAAAGCTCACAAAAAACGTTAAACTTTTCTCTCTCTTTAATGCATATCCTGTACAGGATATTAGCGAAGCACAGTTATGTATAATATTTGCCAGTCCACGATCTAATATTGCGTAACCAAGACATCTGCTGTCGTCCAACCCCACGCCTACCCTCGATGTTTTCTTGGATTATAAGGAAAATCAGCTAATATTTTTCTCCCCTGACGATGTGACCAAAATATGAAGTTTTACGGACAGGTTAAAATTCAATTTAAAATTCACCATACTTTTTGTATAAATGACTCAAGAGACAAGTTACTAATTCTTACAAGATAACTTATTCTGCCGTCTCTAAACAAAAGCTGATTTAGCTGAAACCTGGCAAAGAGAGTTTTTAGACATTAGGGAATAAGGGCAACATTGTGTAGGACCCGAATTCCAACTTTCATGCTTTTTTGGACAACTCTAATGACCACACATGATCTCATATATTTCCACATATTTTCGGATCCAAAATTTGAGGTTATATGGAGGTATATGTCCATATATGAGCATATATGAATCACTTATGAGCATATATTGTCATATACGAACATGTACCTTACCTGGTGCTAAGAGCACCAGCCCCCAGCAAATAAAATAACTCCTCTAAAGGAGTTAAACGAACGTTTTTATAAGGTAAAATGTAACATTGATTGCAATAGAAAAGAAACCGTTTCTAAAATGTAAAAAAGTAGCAATATTATTGAATAATTTTAAAGACAATAAATACATAAAGATAATAAATTTCCAAAAAAAACTTTTTGCTGTAAAAATTAAAAATGCGGAATTTTAGTAAAATTTTGGGCATTTATTGTGAAACATTGGTACAACATAAATTTATTGAAAGTATTGGCCATCTCTAGCTATGACCTTTTCCCATCTTTCTGGCAACATATGTGACGCGCAAAATAGAAAGTGACCTAAGGTCCCCTTAGGTCCCTTTCTCAGGAGGGCATGGGATCGGTCTCACTCGGTGCTCAGATGTTGTCCACATCAAAAAAAAAATTGATTTTTTTACCCTTAGGTCCCTTTCTCTATGTCACATATGGATTCCGCGCCAAAAGAACTGATAATTTTCGAGGCCAAGAACAAATCAAGCCAATTTTGGATACCCTGTTCTGAAGTGAAGCGTATTCCAGTGAGATTGTTTTGCATCGATGGAAACAAATTGTAGTCGAATGGCGCAAGGTCGGGACTATAAGGCGGGTGAGGCAAAACTTCCCAACTACTATTTTCTAAATAGTTTTTAACCGGTCTTGTAACAAGTGGCCGAGCGTTGTCGTTCTGGCCCCGCCAAACACAGAGCATTACTTTGGCGCCAAGGATATTCGGCTTTTTCGTTGATTTGGCTGGTTGGCCCGGCTTCACGTACGATGTCTTTCGCTTCCGGTTTATCGTAATGGATGCATTTTTCATCGCCAGTAATGATTCGATGCAAAAATTACTTCTTTTTATGGCGTTCAATCAGCATTTCGGACACCCAATTTCCTTGCCTTTTTATGAATCCTGCTGCTTGCAAACATTTTCAAATTGCTGCTTGAGTGACTCCCAATGACTCAAGTTCTTCTTGAGTTTGACAACAATCTTCATCGAGTAATGCCTCCAAATCATCATCTTCGAACTTTTTTGGTTTCGTGTCAAAAAGCTCTGAACCGCAGAAACCATCTCTCGCACATTGAATAAGATAAGATAAGCTTCGGAGAGCAATCGACATGCACTTTTTTGAAATTGAAGAAGTAAAGCAAAATTTCCCGCAAATGATTGGCACAAAATTCAACATTTTCGAAGCGGAAGATATTGGAAGATAAACAAAAATCTAAAAGCAGAATGTTTGTATGTGTCTGTGTTTGATCACTTCTGAGTAAAAACAATAACAGAAAGCTGAATAGGAAAGAAAACTATGAATTAGTTAGCCTTACTTGGGTGCATTCGATGCCTTACTTGGGTGAGATGGCTAAGCTGTCGCACCTTTGTAATCTAGGATTCGATTCCTACAGCCGACAGGTTGTTGGAAAATTATTATATAGAGAAAATCTGACAATAAAAAAAAACAATAATACAGTTTAATGGAAAATCACTGATGAAGCCTGTAACATAGAAAAAGGCAGAAACAAGATCTAGTCTGATTTGCAAATTAAGGTGTTTATAATTTTTAGAGAAAAATGTTTATTCTTCTTAACCTCAAACCTACTAAATTAAAATTGATAAAATGCATATTAATTTCAATATTAATGGCAGTTGTCTATATGATGTTAAAACAACATTGTACTAAAAAACTTTATTGTTTACACTATTTCATTCAATGAGAATAAATGACAGATTTCTACCCTCCAAAATGCCATATAAGTTATTAAAGACGCAAACCATGTGTAAAAGATACGCCGTCTGGTATCCGTCACGCAATTTTAACAATTACTATTTTGTTAAGGTTATTTAAATGTTTTTAAGAAATTTGTAAATTAGTGTGTTTTTCACACGATTATTTCACATACTCAGAACATAATGATGGAATTCACAGTTCGTATTATTTTAAGTAGTAAATTATCGTAAATTTGACAAATTTCTATGGGTTAAACTTCAAAAATCACGCTATTTTACAACGAGCAAACTTTAACACTTAAAATGTGAATAGCCTCAATGTTTGAATTAATTTTGAAACAATTAACAAAATTAAAAATTTTGCATAAATGGTACATACTGGAAAAAATCGAAGAGAATATTTAATATCAGGAGATCAAAGCTTAAAATTGTTTTATGGGGGTTTTTAATGCTAATCAAAATAACTTACAATACATTAATCCGGCTAAAATTTCACTGATGCTAAGTTTTGACAAAAAACTTTTTTTGTAAACAGAAGTCAATGAATACTATGAACCCCCATTTTTAGCTAAATTTTTTTTTAAATAGATTTTATTCCTTTTTCAAAATAAAAGGTTCATATATTGACATTTTTAATGCAATTTCAAAATTTCAGTGAAATTTGGCAACATGGGCCATATTTGTTTACAAAAACTTCATACTAAGTAGTTTAACCTCAAACTGTTTGTTTTGTCTAAACTTTTCAACCCTTGTTTAAGCTTTTTTATATTCTACAAAATATTTAACATAATCGGCTTAACTAAAATACCATGAAAAAAAAAATCACACAGTACCAAAATCTACTCAGAACAAATAAAAATAACACAAAATTCTAATTTCAATATACTCATTAACACCCAGTTGTCAAATAATTGTTTACTTATACTAAACATTATAAAACACATGATGAATAGCGAAATCTATGCCAAGCATTTGACATTTTGGCTATAAGGCAAATAAAACTCGTGCTACTTCCGTTTTATTTCTAAAAATTGCCCTAAACGTTTGAAAATGTGGTCAGTAGAAAATAGAAACATTTTCTTTTTCAAATTAATTTAAAAACAGACCAGCCTTTACAATTTGACTTTTAATTGACCCTAAGAAACAAAAGTATAGTATACTACAATGTTTTTGAAATTAAATTAAATGCAAAATGTTGTGATAAAAGAGAAAACACTTACCTTCACGTCTCATACCCATTTTGAGGCACTTTTTTAGGCGGCAATATTGACATTGATTACGATGATGTTGATCTATGGGACAATTTCTGCTCCCCCGACATGAATAGGTTAAATTACGTCGAACAGAACGTTTGAAAAATGATTTGCAACCTGAAAGGAAAAAATCACACATATTAAAACTTTGCTGAAAGAAATATTCCTAAGAATTTTGAAATTTATTCCTAAGAACTAAAAGCAATTTAAAATTATTATCAAAAGTTTTGTATTTTGTAAATGACATCTACTTAAGAAACTGTAAAATTGTTATAAAATGTTGTTATCATGTCGTTTTTTGAAATCTCTACTTTGTGGCTTTTTTTCCTAATAAACTTTTTACAACCTTTTTACAAGAAGTGAAACTGAAGGAAGACGAAAAACATTTATCTACTGTATAAAACATATAAAGCTTGCGCAGAGAGTGCAACTAAACATCATTTGAAACAAATTCCATACTATGTAAGCATGCTTGTTAGCAGCTTTAACAGCATTAAAACACAATATCAGCTACAGCACTACATACTTACTACTCGTCGTAGTCGTACAACATCATGTCTTATAACATGCATGCATACAAAACAAAATACATCTTAACATGGATTTTGACCCTATTTTTTGTGTTTTTTTTTTAATTTTGGCTAAGCCATAGTTGGTATGTGTGGTATACTCAAAAAAACATTATATATAGTTTAATGCATGCCATGTGAACTATAAACTGGTAGATCACTTTGCTGCTGCAAAAAAATCCAAAAAAAAATTTAAACTTTTCTAAAACTTTTAAATCTTTGTCTACTATTTTATCCCTTTTTCTACCTTGACTAGTAGAGCAGCTTGTAATAGCAATAACGATGACTTTGCTTTTTAACTTTGAGTGTTTTACAATCTTGACTGCTGTTCATGTTTCAGCAGGCTGCCTTCCTGGTTTTTACCGATTTTGTGTTGTTTTTATTTTTGTCTACTTCTTCGTCTTCTCTTGCCATCATGTCAATGGCCATGTTACACGTTTCATGGCTTAACGCCTCCCATAAAATTACCTTTAATGGGTTTCAATTAATGTACAGAGATTTTGTTTTTTGTTTTTGGCTAAGAAGTACTTTACTGTTTCTTTTTTGTTGTTTTGTATATTGATATTGAAAACTAGGCGCTTAATACTGTTAAAAAGGGTTTGTTGTTTAAGTTTCAAATTCAAAACAACACGAATTTTAAGGTTTTATAAAAAAAAAACCTTAAGAAAAATGTTTAAGTGTGTTTAATTTTATGTCGCCACGTATCTAAACATGTGTATCATGAAACTCAAAAACTTAAATTTTTTCTGGTTAACTAAATGAAATCATTTTTTGTTTTGTTTTTTAGAAATTAAGCAAAAGAAAAGTTTAAGAGACTTTAGAATGAGTTTAACAATATAAATTGACTTGTGTTTTTGTACTTATATCGCGCCCTCTAGTGGTACACTCATACAAATAAGTCCGTAAAAATAGCAGAAAAAGTTACTAAAAATTAGTTAAAAATGATGCTGCAGAAAAAACTGCTAATATTAGCAGAATCAGTTTGCTAAATATTATTAAAATGAAAAAAGCAAAAAAGACTGTTAAATTTACAGAATTTTAGTAATATTGGAGCTCAATTTTTGATAATTGCAAATAACAATTTAACTTGCTGAAATCAGCAAAAAAATTGATAAATAATAGTAGAATGAAAATAGCAAAAAAAATTGTTAAATCTACAAAATTTTTGCTAAAATTTTCTGAAATCAACAAAACTTTTATAGATTACTATATATATATATTTGTTCCTTTTACTCCTGCAAGGAGCATAGGGCCGCATTTGCAGATTACTAGTGGACTGGAAAAAGTTACAAAAGGAGCAAATGAAATGAAAATTAATAAATAAATTTTTTTTTTTTTTTTAATAAATAAAAAGTAAATGTGTATTTAAAAACATACTTGGGACCAGTTTATTCAATGTGTCAATTAATTGAAATTTTTTCAATTGGCATAGTTCAATGCCTAAATGCCCATTTATAACACTGTGAGACAAATGGTAGGGGTCAGTGATCGGGAAGGGTTTAAACTACCGGGGAAAGTTATATCGGTAAAAAAGAAGTTATACGTGTCCCGGCGTTTCGCTGGGTCACCCCTAGGAATCGAGATATATCTTTTTTTGACATTACTCGAGAACCACTAGTCCGATTTTGTTTTTGACCGATATAACATTTCCCGTTGGTTTCATCCCATCCCGATTTTGACTGTCGCATAGTGTAATTGATCAAAGAAGTATATGTTTTCATGTTTTAAAAAAAGAATAAATTAAGAAAAAAAATTTAAAATTCTCGTATTTCTTTTATTTTTTATATTACAATGCTTTTTCTTCAATTATGTGTACATTTCATTACCATTGTTTTCATCAATACAAATTGAAAAAAAATTCATTGGCATTGAATGGTGATGAAATTTGTTGGCACTGAAATTGTGATAAAGTAATGCCAATTATATTTCAATGCCAATGAAAATTTCCCAAGAATAATTTTTTTAACAGTGGTAATATTTATAGACAATAATATGTTAACCATAACAAAATGTATTTCAGAGAAAATTCTTTTGATTTTCATTGTTTGCTGATCGGATATGTACTTCCGAATTTATTTGAGTTTCCATTTTCACCTCTAAAGCTCCACCCACAGGAAAGAAGGTGTGGCCGATTAAAAATATCGTTTTCTTTAAATAAGCTTAAAAAGTACAATATTGGGGGAACAAATTAGGGTCATCCCCTAAACTTCACTTGCTCCCCAGAGATACTTTTAATCACAATTTTCATATTAAAATGGTTCGTCCAAAATAAACCTTGATCTTTAAAAATTAATGTATTAGGATAAATAGAAACTTTTTTCATAAATTTTAATAATTTAGATATTTTATGAGTAGGACAAATTTTCAACAATTTCAATTTAGTTTTATTTAAAAAACTTTTTGCATTATTTTTGGCGAGTTAAAAATATGCAGTAATTTTTATGAATCATTTAACATTCTGTTTATAAGAGCTCCAAAATTGGTGGTTTAGTTTACAAAAAATTTGTAAAATTAGCAAATCTTCTGTTAAAAATTAGTAACTAAAATTCAGCAAAATACTGTAAAGTTAGCAAATTTATTGTTAAAAATTAGTAACTAAATTCAGCAAAAAAAAATAGCAAAACAATTTGTAAGTTAGTAATGTGGAGGTAGCAAAAAAATTAACTAAAAATTAAATTTTAACTAAAAATTAGTTAAAAATTTGTTAAGTTGAAGTACTAACAGTTTTACTAACTTTTCTACAAACTTTTTTCTGTGAGTGTAACATAATTAATTAAAGTTTAAACTTTAACAAACTTGTTTTTTTGTATAAGTTTAATTTGCAAATATTTCAAAAAGTGGAACTAATTTTAAAATTTGGGGTTCACATTCGTGATATACACGCAGAGAAAAGATATGGTTGCAATATGATCATGGCTACAAAACTATGTTCCCTACTTGGTTGTTGCAAACAAATTATTAATGTATTAATCAAACTATACAATGAATGTCTGACCATAACATAATCATTTTTTAATTAAAATATCTCGTTTTTTTCGGTTGTCATGTTATTCTCCCGTCTACAATTATATATTACCATATTTCTCTCTTCTGATTACAATCAAATTATTATCTGAATGGTGAGACATCATACAATTACTGGCATAGTTTCGCCAACTATAAGATGATCAGTATATTTTTCATGAGCATCATCATTAAGTTAGCGTCATTCTTGTTTGAGATTTTGTGAAAAGAAGTTGTAACATAAAATCATTCATATTAAACAAAAGATATAAAATGAAAAATCAATTGGTATTAAAAACACAGTACAACACTAAAATTGCATCGCGCATGCAACATATCTTTTCTGATAGATTTTAGAATAAATATCACGAATGTGAACACCAAATTTTAAAATTAGCTCTACTTTTTGAAATATTCGCAAATTTAACTTTTAGGAAAAAAACAATTTTTTGTTAAAAAATTTCTTATTTATTCATATAAATGTATAAACCACGTATAATTTTTAATATGGTTTAAAAGTATAGACTTTGGGCTTTTAGAAACATATAAACTTATTTTGATTAGGTAAAAGATCTAAGATATAATTGCAATTAAAGTGAAAACTTCACTTATTTTCCCATTTTGCAAGTCTAGTAAAATCCCTTAAAATCTCTTGATCGGATTTGCAAAATCTTAACATATGACGTAAATGCATACTCCACTAAATTCATTTTATCAAAAGAATCACAACTTCTGCATCAACATTTGCAGAAAATTCAATCTGAAATACAAATTTATATCTTTTTGTTTCAAATTCATTTTATATGTATTTACTATGGCAAAGGTAAATAAAGTACATTTTCGAACATGCATGTTTTAAAATCATATAATTTTTTTAGGAATTTGCACTTCAATTATTTAAAACTTTGTTAAAATTGACTAGAAAATATAGTATGTTTTACATTTCTGAATGGTTTTATCTGAGTTTTATAATTGAAGATTTGTCACAGACTGTTTCACTTTTAGGTATTAAAAGACCCAGCAAAATTTTTCATTACCAAATAAGTGGTTATATAATAGGAATTCATAGCTCCGTACAATTTATTTTTTGGCGTCTAAACTCATTATTTTTGTTTGGCGTGGTCGTTTTTATAAGTAGTCACGCTTACCCGCTCGCTTACGAAAAAATGAGAAGTAAGTAGTTATGAGATTTTGAATAATAAGTGGTTACACACATGCTTACAAAAAGTTGAATTATAAGTGGTTATCCGATTGCTTACTTGATTCTTAAAAATAAGGAGTTAAGCAAATACTTTAGCTTCAGGAAATACATTCAGAAAAATTTAAGTTTTCTCTAGTGTGTAATTTTAGGACTCGTCATAAAAATTTAAACATAAAACATATTTACATATAATAAATAAAATGTTTATAAAATTTAACTGCGTAAAAAGTACTTATTTAAACCATTACGAGTAAGTCATTATTTTATATTTAGAAACATTGAATACAATAGGCCGTTATTAGGAAGCCATTATTTTATATTATAAAATAATGCAAAAGTTAATAATATATATGTCATTACCAATATTTTGCTGGGGAGTCGATCTTTTTCAGTTTTAGTCAATACCCAGCAAAATATTGGTAATGACACCTCATTGCTGTCTGCATTACCAATAATGATATATCATTACCTTTTGCATTATTTTGGAATATAAAATAATGACTTCCTAATAACGGCCTATTGTAGTCATTGCTTTTAAATACAAAATAATGACTTACTCGCAATAGTTTAAATAAGTACTTTTTACAAAGTTAAATTTTATACATTTATATTTATTACATGTAAATATGTTTTGTGTCAAAATTTTTATGACTAGTTCCAAAATTACACTCTAGCAAAAACTTTAATTTCTCTGAATGTATTTCCTGAAGCTAATAGTAATTCTTTATTTTTAAGAATCAAGTAAGCAGTCGGATAACCACTTATAATTCAACTTTTTGTAAGCATGTTTGTAACCATTTATTATTCAGAATCTCATAACTACTTACTTCTCATTTTTTCGTAAGCGAGCGGGTAAGCGTGACTACTTATAAAAACGACCACGCCTAACAAAAATAATGAGTTTAGACGCCAAAAAATAACCCAGGTAGAAATTTAGTGTGGTAACAAAAAAGAAGCACTGGCAAAGCACAAGTAGACCACGGTCTTGCAAAAAGAAGTACTGGCAAACAACTAAATTTTAGCAACGCTTGAAAATGGTGACTTCCCAGCTCTGGTTTTCCTTAAACATTATTTTGTTTTGAAAAAGAAGCTCCAAAAAGAGTGGATATTTAAATAAGTTTTGACTCCACAATACAATAACTCCAAGAATCATCTATTTTTAGAGTAACTTAAAATTCTTCAATGAGGGCTCATAATTTAGTGCCACGGAAAACATTTGATTTTTTTTTTGTGTATCTCAATACTTCGCAAAGCATTAAATAGATCGGTGCTATCATTTAGGTTTCAGGACAGCACTTTAATTTTTTTATTTGGGCGTTGGGAAAGCATTTGATTTTTATGTTTTTGGGTGCTTTCCCAGGCCTTTGTAAAGCATTGGCACCACCGTGGAACGGTGTTATCATTTGGGCGTTGGGAAAGCACTGTTAACAAGCACTCATACCACCCATTTCAGTGCTTTGCCAGTGCTGGCCCCTTTGTAATTTTCTACCTGGGAAGTTGTGCGGAGCTATGAATTTCTATTATATAACCACTTATTTGGTAATGAAAGATTTTGCTGGGTATTAACTTAATATTAGAACAGAAAGCACGAATTTTTTTGATAAATTAAGTATCATGAGATGTTTACTGAAGGTACAAATTCAAATATTGCATATTCCTTTCATCTCAGATTATTTATTAACGAAATCGTGAAAAATAAGAAATTTCAAATTTAGATTCATGTATAGGAAATATTATCGTAGTTGTCAAAACGTGCAATATATCAAATTAAAGAGCATAATTCGTTATTTTAAAATCTTGCAAAAAATAGTGTTATAACTTTCAATTTTCTATTTTTTGACAAAAAGTTTATTAAAAAACAATGAATCAATTTTGCTCAATTAACAAGTTTTTTTATTGAGGTAACATACATATTATTTTGAGTGTATTTAAATATCGTTACAACTTTTATAATTTAGACAAACCTTTTTGAAAGTTAGTGAAAACTTAGTGATACATTTAATGCACATTTGACATCTTTTTAAAAACCAATATCACCAGTGAGTTACTAAACGTACACTCAAAAAATTTTCCAATTTTCTACTTAAAATCATAATTAATAACACAGCAAAAACAATTGGAATTAATGCTTTACAAACTACTTCTTTCACTGCTTCACAAGTATCCGTTAATGTATTTTATTACTTTTTCAGAAGTAGTTCTGAACGATTTCAAAAAATCTCTTCTTTCATCGCTTTCAAATTATCTATTTTTACAACCTTTTTTAGAATTTCTGCTGAACAACATTTAAAAAATTACTTAATTATTGCTTCTAAAGCATAATTGCTCTAAAAGCGGTCCTAAAAAGTGATTTTATATCATTTGGTATTCCTAAACAGATGATAGCAGGTTCAATTCCTGGAGGGACCAATGTTTTTTAATTTCTTTTTATTTTTTTTTTATTTTTTTTAATTGTTTTTTTATTTTTTTAATTTTTTTTATTTTTTTAATATTTATAATTAATTTTTTAAAATTCAATATTTTGTAATTTTTCAACTTTTAAAAATATATAATATAAAAATATGAAAAATTGCTTTTTATGCGCTTATGAAAATAGTACTGAAAACAATACTGAATTTCAGTGCTCCTTTGAACTTGTTTAAAAAGTACTTTTATTGAAGACAGTAAAGAACAATATCTGGCAATAAAAAAGTGATGTTTTTATGCCAGTCAACTTTCATATCAAAGAGCTAGACTAGTAATCATGAGGTCGCAAGTTCGATATCCGGTGGCGGCAATAAAAAAAATGTTGTGAAATAAAAAAAATAATGTTTTTTTGGGAAGAATTTTTTTTTTACTTTTAATTGGTGGAAAAAAAGATTCCTTTGCTCTCGTTCAAAAAGTAATAAAAAAATGCTGAAGTTTGGGCGCTCCTCTTCTATGACAACTCAATTAGTGTTTCTGTTAAAAAGAAGTACATCTATATCATCAATTGCAGTGAATTTCTACTGCTTCGGCATCTCCTTTTTTGCTGGGAAAGTTTACAAATTTTTTGTTAAAAATTGGTAGTTATACAAAAATATTAACAGAACTTAATAATTTTCGGTTGGTTATACAAAAAGCAAATCAATTGCTTATTAATTTGGTTTCAGTTTTACAAATTTATTTTTTACTTTCCCAATTAATTTGCCTATATAAAACAGTACTGGTTTTTTCAACTTAATTGTTGAAAAATTTCAAACTCCAATTAAATTTTGATTTTCTCTAATTTCTTAATAATATTATAAAACACAATATTTTTTATTAATGAAAGCATTGATAACAAATGCAAACAATACAAAACAAATTGTCTTACAAAAAAAGGAGTAATAAAAATTTTCCCACCAAGCCAAAAACGAAGACAAAAAATGTAAACCCACAAATAATTCCAAAACAGCCCAGACATAATAACAACAACACTACCATCAACAACACCAAACAAACTAAAACACCACCTTAACCAGTTTTTGACCATATGTATTTTTTAAACAAAAACAGCAATAACAACAATAACAAAAAAAAATACTTAGGAGAGCCTTTAACAATGAAATTTCATATATAAAACACAACAATTGTTAAACAATAACGTTAAACTAAATTTGTTGTATAAATGGTAAGCATGCGCAAAAGCTGGCTTTGGAGCAGCAGCAGCAGCAGACGAGGTTGGAAAACTACAAACTGCATTTATATATACATATGTTTGTAAGTGGCTTAAAGGAATATTTAACTTATAGTGCGGGTGTTTTTTTTTTGTTTTTTGGCCATCTCACTATAGATGGCATACATAGTTGTAAATTCCATATTATAAACAAAAAAAACTGGATTTTTTGCAGTGATTTTTTTTATAAAAAACGTGCAAAATTCATGATAAAACTTTAAAATTTAAAACAAAAACTGATTTTGTTTTTGTTATTTTTTTTATTAATACGTAGGGAGTATATAAAACATTTTTATTTGCGGAGATCCACCCTTTTTCGGTTATTGATATAACACGATATCTTTAATGTAAAAGGAACAACCTTAGCTTTTGCAAAGAAAACGTTAAAGAAATCATTATTATGCTTATAATCATCATGAAACAATTGAAGTTTTTTCTTAAACCTTAAACTAAGATCAACAGATGCTGATTCTTAATTTTTTTGTTGTGGCTTAAACGAAGAAGACTCTACGGAATAAAGAAATCTACACTATCTTCATCAATAGTTTTTCCTAAAAGTTTTTTTTGTATTTTTTTAAGATTTCTTTTGACTTTAAGCTTAACTTTTAAGAAGATTATCTATCAGTTTTAGTTAAAGTTTTTACCAGCCAGCATATGGTCTTTTCTACGATATAACATATGTTTGTTGTATTCTACATTCATGCTTGAATACTGTTTAACAAACAGCTATAAAAGTACAATATACTAGCAGAGTTTCTTAATATAAAATTTAGTCCAGGATATTATGTGAAGCCTTGGCAATAGAACAATAAATTTTAAAAATAAAATGGTCAAGGAAAATTAAGTTAAACTTAATTAAATGGGAAAAGCTTGTTTGGATTTTGTGTTGGGCGCCATTTTTAGAGCTTAAAATTTTGTACTAATATTATTATTAATATTAGAAAAAATACAAGGAAAGGAATTTAAATATTGTTATATGAAATTCTAAGAGAGAAGGGGCTATTTTTAAATTTGGTATTTAACCAAATAAAACACAGAAAAAAACCATCACTAATTATGAAAACTGCAAATAAGTTCCTTTCAAAAAAGTTTTTCTATTGTTTGCCATTTGAGAAACTCCTAATCCAACTATATACTGTAAAAGAAACTTTAGAAAAACAAAAACTTCTCAAAAAAAAAAAAAAAATATTGTAAACCAGAAATCGTGACTATGTAGTATAACGTGGTTTCTTGTTGTTTGATGATCGTATAATATGTGCTATATGCGATCTCTATGCTATTTTTTTTTTTTTGCTATCATCATTATTATCATCATACTCCTAGTCATCGTCATCATCATCGTGGTTTTCTGCAAAATCATATCTAAAACTATGCGATTTACCGACATGCTGTGCATGCTGATATGATAAAAACTAGTGTTCAAAAAAGAAATTGCGCAAAAAAAATTATAGACAAAAACGTTTGAAGGTATAGTCTAAATACAATAAAACGAAAACAAAAAAAAATGAATATTGGCTAAAAATTCTAACCAAAACAAAAATCGAGTTTTGATGATATTTTTACAGCTTAAAAAGAATTTTATGAGCTTTAGTTATTGTTCCAACATATAAAGTATGATGGGAATTTTTATAATACACCAAAACAAAAAAGGAATTTAAAGGAAATGGTATATGGAAAAAGAATTAAGAAAATCTTGTACAAAATATTTTTGTATACACTTGAAATATTTTGATTATAATTATGTTTTACTTAAAAACAGGACCAGTAACCACTAACATTTCATTAAATTCAACTTACATTTTTTATTTGTTAATAAAATGAACCACAATTTAGTCAAAACAGGTATCAAAATATATTTATTGGTTTTATTTATTTTTAATAACAAAATAATTATCAGTATTTTATGTGTTTTTTTTAATGACTTACTAATGTAGTTACAATTTACATTTGTTCGACAAATGAATTTATCTTCACTTAAAATAACAAAACTGCAAAAGTTCCCTGAGTGTAACTTCCACCACAGTGGGATAGAAAGTTACATCATTTTGTCATTCTCTTTGTAAATATTGATCTAGCAATAACAATATCTGTAATAAATTAAATGTATTATTAATCCTTATAAAATTCTATTACTGTGTTCACAGTACGATTCTTAAACACATTTATGTAAAAGTTAAACACATCAGTTCACACATAAAGTTGAAGTGTTTAAGTTAAACGCCTGGAACAGCTGTTCCTTAACGATTGTAAAAAAAAATACAAAAATTCAACAAAATTTCCCAGAAAGTTATTTTTTCTTCGGCCGGCAAAAATATATAATAATTATTGGCATTATCCAACCTTACAATAACCTACGGGGAAAGGGACCGGTCCCAGATGACACGCAGGATAGGTCCCAAGGGGGCGGAGACCGGTCGTTGATCGGTCTTTTTGTTTGAAAGAGACATATCATTTTAACATGGCGTTGTCATTGGAAATGACCAATTGCCACAGTTGAGACACATTGTGGCAGTAAGGTGGTGTGTCTAAAAATAGCTTTTCAAATAAACTAATAAAAAATTAAGAATTAAAAATAATCTACTTGGCGTCGAAGAAGGGCTCGATAACACAACCTTCTGCTTGTAAGGCAAACGCTCTACCTTCTGAGCTAATGTTGCTTATGCGTGATGGCTGGCTGATGGTTAAGTTATATGTTTTTAGTTTCTGTTCAAATAAAAAAGAGAACGAAAAAACAAACACACACACAGCAAATAAAAAAAACATGGAAAAGAAAAAAATAGAAAAGAAACCAACATTAACACACACAAATATGGTGGAAGTGCCTTGAATATGCCCCCGATTGACCGGTCATGGGATAGGTCCCTTAATGGCAGTTGACTTGTTTTTTTGAGTTGGCCATAATTAAATTAAAAAATCAATTAAAAATTAGAAAACTACCTCAAAACCTCTGATTATATAAATAATAATTTAAAAAAATCCCCTTAAGTTACAAAGAAAAGTTAAATGAAATACCAATTGTTAAAACTAAAACAGCTTTAATATTAAAAAAACGTTGAAAATACAAAACTTAAAATTTCTTAGCAAAACAATATAGAAATTTAAAATAAGAGCTAAAATAAGCAAATCGTGAAAAAATAAAGTTGAAAATAAATAAAAGAGTAAAATAAATAAAATATATTTTTAAAAATATGCCGCGAATTTTTTTTTTTATTTCGGTATCGGTCAAGTTTTTTTAAAAGCAACAGTGAAAATAACGGATCAGAAAATACTTAGAAAATTAATTAATTTTCTTTTGTTCATATTTGTACTAATTTAGTAATATGCCTTCGGTTGACCGGTCACGGGATAGGTCCTTGGAGGGCAATTGACTCCTCATTCCCCGTAGGGTAGCTATAAAAAGTGAAACAACATTGTCCGGCCCAGTCGGAAACAGGATTTTTCAATTTCTAGTTAAGGGACAATTTCAAGGCTGTTTTTAAATTTTTTTTTCACTGGAATTAAAATTTAATTAACTGCTTTGTTCGTCTATAACTTTATTAAGAAAAAAACACATTTTAACTGGTTTTTATTTTTATTTTATTCAATTTAATCTTTTATTTCTCTTATTGATGTCTTCGTCTGCTTCAAATTTGTCATTCAACACCAATTGATATCAAGATTGTCGTGTTTAGCAACGTGTTGAGAAACTATAAATGATAATTTAGCGTATTTAAGGGCAGAAAAATGTACTGTAAAACATCTTACTTAAACTTACCTAAAATCGAGTTAACCCATTTTTCGTCGCTACCAGTTCCCGTCGACAGATTTTGATAAAAATTTATATCAAAGCTATAGCCTAATTAAGAAAATTCAAAATTTTTAAGTCCCAGTTTTCCGGAAAATTCTTGGAAACTGTAATCACCATTGGCGGAATTTGCATACAGGGCTGATCTTTTTAAAGTGCAAATAAAAAGCGTTCTTATACTGAGTATATCATAAAATAAACAGGATCCATAATAATTGATACAAAAATAAATTAAATAAAAAAGATGTCATCAGCAAGTTATGAATAGAAGAAGTGCTGGTGATTATAAACACCAGTCGGCGAAAAGTTTGTTAAACACGTACATATGTGTGAATGCCGTATAAGAGGATCCAGTGTCATCCTGATTAGTTTGGTATTGAAAACGAGAAAAATCGATAAAGGAAATATAAAGAGAATTGTTAAATTTTGAAACAAATTTTTGTTAGTTTATATTAACTACTGTTGAATAAAAATGTTTTCATATTGGTGGTTAATAAAATTTGTTATTCACCTCAAAATTTTTTTATTTCAAAAATTTGTTGTACATCAAAAATTAGCTTTTTACTTCAAAAAATTTTTCCGCCTCTAATACATTGTTTTCTCCTCAAAATTGTATTAAAATTTTGTACGATACGAGGGCGGATCAATAAGTAAGTTTTAAAAAAAAAATTATATTTTTCAACATAGCCTCCTTTGTCCCTCCACGAGGTTGTACGCTTCGAACACATGTTAAACGCAAAGTTGAGTGACAGTGGACTACTAACAGATTATACTTGAGCAGTGTTGCATTTTATGTAACTACGAGGGAATACCAATTTGTATTCAAATTATGTAAATTACTTTTGAATCTATCCTTAAACCTGTTATTTTAACACCGATTTAATGGAACAGGCTCTAGAACTTATTCCTAGGTGAAAAAACTGCTATAGAACTTTATAATGGGTTCGGGGAAAACTAACTGTTACTAATTGGTTAAATTCGAAACAAAAACAGCCGGTTATAGAACATAAATTAGAACCTATGCAATGCAGTATAAGTTGTTATGTAACCTGTTATATGAATTTTACTTTTTTACTGATACGGAACTATTAAATTATTTTTGAAAAATATCTTCTTTCCAATTGGAAACAAAAGTCTTGAAAATTCACCTCAAACTAGAGCAAACACTCGAAAAACCATTAAAATTAATATAAACTTCTACGAACTTACGATCCACACCAAATGCTCGGGCTTCAAGCCAGATGCCGGGTCCAAAAATGAACCTATACTTTATATCCGGACTTGAACTTTTCGAATTTAATCCAAAAGTCTCGAAAGAAAACAAAATTTAAATTATGTTTGTTGGGGACCTACGATACACATAGAATTTTTTGTGTTTCTATCCTGGCCCAGGGTATAAAAATTTACCCTTCTGGTAGATATTTACTTAAACTTTCCGAATTATCTCCATAAGTTCAAAAAATTTACCCCAAAATATGAAAACTACCCAAAAAACAATAAAGTTATTAAACTTACGATCCACACTGAATTTTTTTTAGTTTCGAGCCGGGTTACTGGTGCAAATGTCGATGCATCTGTTTGGTATTTCTTAGAACTATTCGAATTGGTTTCAAGGGTCTAGAAACTTTATCTCGAATTTTAAAAAAACTCTAGCCAAAAAAAAAATATATATATTTTTAACTTACGATCCACACTGAACTTTTTGAGTTTCTATCCATGTTCTGCTTTCAAAAATTGGTATATCTGTTAAGTGGTGAATTGAACAACAAACAATAAAATTAGAATTAGGTCCAAAAGTTCCGAAAATATTCCTTAATATTTGAAATGTTCGGGTTTTTAAGCAAAATTAAATGTGTCAAAATCAACATGCATCAGGTTTACAGAATGGTGTTTATTTATTCCATATTCTTCTCTATACCTCTTAAGAACTTGTGAATTACATAATTTAATCTATTGAAATCTGAGCAACCCGTTAAGGTTTTGAGGCGGAAAAGTTATTTGCTAAGTCTGCCAAATACTACAGAGAAATTCAGCACTTTTTATACCTTACACCACAACGTGGACAGCGTTTAATATATTTGTACTAATGTTTGTAACATCAAAACATATTCGACCTGGATCCACTATTTAGTATACCCATCGACTCAGAATAATTTTTTGGTTTGATTTAACAAAGTCCACCCGTCTATCCATGTATTTTAATGACATTTGGTGCCCCGACTCACATCGGCCCAAGGGTAAAACCTGTTTATTCTAGATAGGAGTGGTCCGTATTTGGTACTATCCCATATGGACTATATTTCCCATTTTCTTCTGATTACTTTTAAGTTAAATCAAAACTTGTTACCATTTTGATGAAAATTCATTTCAACGCAATCAAATTTCCGATCCAAAAATTCAACCAGACTGGTGCAGCGTATCATATAGTCAGCATACCCGACTTAAACTTCTTTACTCGTTTTTATATTTTAGAGACTAATTCCAAATCATTCTAATACTTAAAATATAATTGTTTCGTAAATATTTAGTTAAAAAATATTTTAAAATTTTCCCTCACAACCTTTGAACTCATCGCATTTTTAATACCGAGGTAGTAGGGAAAACTACTGAACCTAACATAATAGTAAGCAAAATATTTTACTAATAATGAACTAAAATTTATGTTAAAAATATCAGGCCATGAAAGCAGCTAAAAATTTATATTTAAATAATAAATAACATAAAGATAAATGAATGTTTTTCGTTCGATTTTAGATCGTATATACTAATATCTCTTTCTGTTTAAATTATTTTTCAAAAAAGATCAACTACACTCATAATAATTTATCATTAAAAACAACCTAAAATACATATTAAATTAATTGAAAACACAATTAAATAAAGGACTACTGATTTTTCATTATATTAAAACCATATCCATAAAAACAATAAAAATAAAAATAATAGAAGAGTCTGTTAAAACAATATCAATTTTTAACTAACAAAACGTAAAAAAAAAACGATTTTGTGGTTTGTTTTTTCATATTTGAAAGATTTTTTTTGTTTGAATTTTCAAAACACTACACACACAATACACACGTTCATATTTTTATTGGCTATGTTTGTGTGTACGAGTAAAGAATTTCTTGTAATTTGATCGAAATAATTTTGTATATAAAGAAACTATTTGAACAAAAAAGAAAACCGAAAATATTTTAATTTTTTGTTTTAAAACAGAAAGCAACGAAATTATTTAAATTATTTTTTCTAAAAATAGAAAACTAGAAATAGAACAATTGACTGAAAATAACAACTCCTACAGACGATACATATTTTTTTGTGGTTTGTTTTTTATTGACTGATAAAAAAGTTAAACAATTAGCGTTTTTTTTAATCACCTGGATTTAGAATTTTTCATACAAAAAGTGGATTTATTAAATCTAAAAAAGCTGGATTTAATAAATACATAATAAAAGCACAAATATATGAAACAGCCTATTAATTTAATGTCAGAAAAAAATACGAATAACAATTAAAAGAGAAACAAAAAAATTGAAAAACTAACAAATAGAAGGTTTTTATTAAATTTTTTTTATGAAATATGTTTAGAAAAAAAAACTACACCTCACCAAATACATATTTTTAATCTTGGACATGGAGAAATACCTGAAATAGAAATGGCAATTTTTCACTTTACAGTAAGTAAATTAATTAAATCCAATTAGTGAATATTAAATATTGCAATGGAATTTTTCAATTGTGTAAAAATATAAATTGAAGTGATAAAACTGAAAAGGCAGACTTTTTATCGCTGTTTTATATAAATTATAATTAAAAATTAAAAGTTAAAGTAAAATCCT
Source organism: Leucophora obtusa (assembly GCA_949987735.1). Lineage (NCBI taxonomy): Eukaryota > Metazoa > Arthropoda > Insecta > Diptera > Anthomyiidae > Leucophora > Leucophora obtusa. The sequence goes on from OX465295.1 coordinate 306,721,974, forward strand.
TCATCATCGAATTCGGTATTAAAAATTAGGGTGCAAGAAGTTTCGGACAGAAAATTCTTTTTAAAATAGAGAGAATCTAACCCCATCTGTTGAGCACTTCTAGAAATACTTTTTGGATTTATTAAATCCAAGTGATTAGAAAAAACGGCTAATATGTTTCGATGTATTTTAATTGATTCTTCAATTGTAAAAAAAAAAACTTTAACTATTACTTTAAAGGAATTAAATATGCTAAAATCTTAAACTTACTTACTTTTCAAATATACCTCAATAGGTAATGGAAAATATATTGTGAGTGTATACATACCATTCATTCATTTTAATATAAAGATATTTAGAAATTTTAATGGATTTTTAAACTTGAAATTATAAGAATATGAAAGGAGGGCACTGAGAAAAAACGCGGAGAAAATTATCAAATGGGGTTTTTTTTATTCAGATCGATGAATTTTTAATGAAATTCAGCCAGTGGAACCTCTCATTGAAACTTTTATTTTAACGGTTAAATTTTTCCAACATTTAGAACCGATTACTGAGGGATCAGTTAGCTACTAAATGGGTTCTTAACTGACACATGTGTTGTTATTTCTCATATAATATTTTAATATAATGTTAAAAAGAAAGTGAGAAAATGTGATATTAAATTACCGAGAACTTGTAATTACTTTATTAACCGACGACAATTATCTCTGTACAAGATTTAGGGTCTGTTTAATAGTCAAAAATAAGAATGATTTCTATCTTAAATTTTTTTCAAGTTAGAAATTTAGTGTGAAAATTTCGGACTTAAAAAAAATTAGAAAAAATTCGGTTCTAGTTCGGACTATCGAATTGGCCTTTAATTGCTAACATCGGTTAAGAGTTTATATATTTTTAAATAAAATATATGAGGTAGGAATTTTTTTTAATAACTCTTCTCTTTATTCCTTTATATTTCATTAAAATATTTCTATTCATTATTTTAAGCAATTTCTCTATTCTAACACTTTAATCCCTTGCTGTGATTTAAACGTTTTAGCATTAATAACCTAACTTATCATAAAATCTATATAATAAATGTATTTGCGTGTCTCATATTCATTTTTATAATAATATAAAACTACAGTTAAAATTATAAGAAACTACGAGTGTAAGAAAAACACCAGACTTTAACGCCACTCTAAAGAGAGATGAAAAAACATAAGAATTAAGTTAACTGAACATTAAATGCAATTAATTGAACTTCCTCAAATGCTGGCAAACAGACTGAATATAGACTAATAGAAAATTACCTAAATAACAAACAGAACTATTAAATAAAGTGCAATAAACATGAACTTCATATCAAATGTTCAATAAGAAGAAGAACAACAAAAAAGTAACACACGTTTTGCGCACGCGCACTTGTTGCGCATCGGCAGGCAATTAAAAGCGTGAAATTACTTAAGAAAACAAAACACACATACACACACACACTACAATAACAAATAGAGGAAAATACTAAATAATAAAACACAATTAAGAGACAATTAAACATTGATTATTAAAACAAAAAACACTCGAGAAAAAATTAAGAATTTAACCTACATTTTTGTAAAATAGGAAATAATTAATAATATCTAACAAAAATTTATTTCCCAGATATGCTACAAAATCTAAATAAAATTAGTTTTACTTGTTTAAAATAATTACAAAACAAACGCAAGCCATGCTAATTTTTTTTGTTTTTTTTTTTTTTTAGAAAATTAACCAACACCATTTGCTTAGATTAATTTTCAAGCTTGTATTAATAGAAAAACTACATCTCTATATGTAACTTGTTTCTGAAAATTGCAACCTTAGTATCGTTAGAATATATAATGCTTACCAAAAGCATTAAAGCTTGGTTATGATATGTGTTATAGAAACTTGAACGAGCATGAACTTTTGCTAATTTTCTTTAGCAATATATAAAAAACAGAATAGAAGAAAAAAGTGTTTAACTTAATTTATGGTTTAGTTTAGTTTTCTACAAAACACTAAAGAACAAGAAAATTATGTTACCATTGTAAGCCATGGTTGTTGGGTATGGTTTAAGATTTTGACAGTTTAGTTTTTAAAATATGTGGGGAATAACACACTAATAAGTGCAACCACAACACTGTGTAAAGAAAAGGAAAAAAAGGGGACGATACATCATCTAAACAATGACATGATGTTAAAGAAATTTATATGCTACATACGATGATGATTTTTATGTCATATGGAATGGAAATATGTAGGTTAATTTTTATAACAATGAACCTGCATACCATATAAAGTTTAACTGAAAATAAAACAGTGGTTTTAGATAAACTAAGTAAAGTTTGTTAAGTTAAAAAGAGGTGTTCTAAAATAATGTTACTGAAATGGGTTAGAAGTTGTCAAAATTCATACTTAAAAGCAATTAATGAGCGAGTGAGTAAAACCTTAAACACACTTTAACATCTTTAAATTATCCTTAGACCAACGAATTATTTGTTTTTTTATCACAACACCTTCTAAAAATATGGCAAATATTAAATTAATTGAAATCAATAATTTTCAGTTGCTATTTTTAACTGTATGGACCAGAGACTATTAATTATAGAGATAGAAAAACAAAACTTACACTACTCACCTGTAGAGCTTAATATTACCTGAGCAACTATTTAGTATCAGTTTATATCAGCTGAGCTTACATTTAAAAACCAAAAATTGTTGAAAACAACGCAAAATTAAAAGGCAAGACGAGCTAAATATGTTTAGTTAACAAACTTTCATTTGCTTTACTTTTTTTTAACATTTTTGTTTGTTTTAATTTAAATTTTGAATAAAAAGGAAAAGTGTCATTTTACTGAACAAAGTGCCACCTACTGATAACGATGTCGTTATATCTTATTTTTTGGTGATGCCATAGTCCTGGTATGGACAAAAAAAAAGTAGAGGAAAGAATACTAAAAATTTTTCAAAAAAAAATCCATTATGGACGTTTAAAACTTGCAAGGGAAGTCTTCCTACGGGGACCCGCAGATCTTAATGAGCTGCGGATATGTTGTAGAGGAGAAAAAGTTAAAGGACACATGCTTTTTTTTAGTTGCAACATCTCGTATTTAAGGGTTAAAAATGAGGTAAGAAATTACTCAATTTTTCGGTTTTTCAGTGTATTTCATATTTCATCCAAAGTAACTATAACCCAGCAAAATCTTTCATTACTAAATAAGTGGTTATATAATGAAACTAAAATTTTTTAATACTTATAATTCGGCGTCAGCACTAGTTATTTTTGTTAGGCGAAGCCGTTTTTATAAGCAGTCTAGCCTACGCGCGACTACTTATTTATTTATAAAGATAATGTGAATTTGGTAACTACTTATTATTTAACCACTAGTAAGTATATAAGTAAGTCGTATTATTTAACAACTTGTAACCACTTATTCTTTAACTGCGTAAAGGCACACGAATAACTACTTATTTTGGTAGCTACTTATTCTTTTGTAATGCAGCGGGTAAGCGCGTGCACAAATTTTGTGCGTTTTTTCATGCAGCGAATATGGACAACTACTTACAAAAACCACCTTGTCGAACAAAAATAATGAGTTTTGACACCGAATTATAAGCAGTAGACCTTAATTCTACTGCTTATTATTTAGATATTAGTAATGAGCACCCATTACATATTAAACTATGATGTCAAACGAAAGGTATTTCAGAGGCCTATTTACCGGTGTACAAAACATGTACAATACTTTTTGGACTACCAGTAAACTAACACCGACTTACTTTCTGCATTATTTTAAAAGATATAATAATGAGTTACTAATAAATACTTACTTTTATAATTATTTCAAATTAAAAATTAATGTATTACCAATATTGACTTATTTTTATCATTATTTCAAAAATAAAGTAATGTTCTAGATTTTTTTGTAAATTTTTTTTAAAACTATTTGTAGACTTAATATATTTTCAACACTGGTAATGATATATGTCACCACATGTTTTTTGATTTTTTGTATGTCAATTATGTTTTTATCTATCAGGTTCGATTCACGCACTAGAAAATTTTAGTTAAAAAAATTTTTACCTTAAAAAAAATATTTTTTTTTTATAAAACTTATGTTTTTTTGAAAATCTATTCTTAGAATCATTATTTTAGAATCATTATTTAGATTTTTCGTATGCTGGTGTATAAGCATAACTCATTATTTTTCGCGACATCGCCATACAAAGGTAATAAGAAATATAATAAGAAAAGTAACTAGTTACCATTACCAGGTATATAGTTACATAACCACATATCTGGTAATGATTTTCTATACTGGGCATGTTTATTTGTTTGTAGCATAACGCAAAACATCTAAATTATAGGTGGCTTTGTATGGGGATGTATGCAGGGTTAAAGATCAAATCCGCATATAATAATCCTTGCCATATTTAAGTACACGAAGAGAAAAGATATGGTTGCAATATTATAGCGACTACAAAATTATTTTTCTAACTGACATACATGTTTGTTGCAATCAAATTATGGTATATAACTTAAAAATGCGGGATTGATAACAGATGGCGTATCTTTAACATATGGTTTGTGTCTTCAATAACTTATGTGGCCTTTTGTAGGGTAAACATCAGTAATTTATTCTCACTTAGTCATTGAACGAAATAGTGTAAACAATGAACCTTATTTTCTGCTTTCAAAATGTCGAATACAAAACAACATTTGCCAGAAGTTTTGTTTTACTTCTTCAATTTGAAAAAAAGTGAAGCTGAAGCACATCGATTGCTCATCGAAGCTTATCCCGAATATGTTCCATCGATTTCAACGTGTGAGACATGGTTTGTGTAGTTCAGAGGTGATGATTTTGACAGGGAAGACAAAGACCGCCCAGGTCATTCAAAAAAGTTTGAAGATGATAAATTGGAGGCATTACTCGATGAAGATTATTATCAAACTCAAGAAAAACTTGCAAAATTAATAAGAGTTACTCAAGCAGAAATTTCAAAATGTTTGCAAGCAGCAGGATTCACTGAAAAGCAAGGAAATTGGGTATCATACGAGTTGAAGCCGAGAGACCTTGAAAGACGGCTTTGCATGTCCAAACTGTTGCTTTTACACCATAAAAAGAAGCAACTTTTGCATAGAATAATTACTGGCGATGAGAAAGGGATCCATTACGACAACCCGAGCCGCAATAAATCGTATGTGAAGTTTGCCCAACCAGCCAAATCAACGCCAAAGCTGAATATCCATGGCGCCAAGGTAATGCTCTATATTTAGTGGGGCCAAAAGGGTCCCATATATTATGAGCTGCTGAAATAGGGCCAGAAATGGGATCTGTAGCGATCACGATTGATTCGTTTGAAGCGAGCAACGCCCGGAATATGCGACCAGACATGAAGCCGTAATAATCCACCATGACAACACTCGGCCACATGTTGCAAGACCGGTTAAAAACTATTTAGTAAATAGTGGTTGGGAAGTTTTGCCTCACCCGCATTATAATCAAGACCTTGCCCCGTACGACTAACAATTGCTCCGATCGATGTAGAACGTTCTCACTGAAATGTGCTTCGCTTTAGAAGAGCGTATCCGAAATTGGGTTGATTGGTTCTTGGCCTCAAAAAATGAGCAATTCTTTTGGCACGGTTGTAAGAAAGATGTGAAAAGGTCATATCTAACGATGGGCAATACTTTGAATAAATTTATATTGTACCAATGTTTTACGATAAATGACCAAAATTTGCTATAAGTTGCCTTTAAGTTGTACACCCAATAACTACCCAGTCAGAAATCGCCAGTGGTACAAAAAATCAAGCACTGGCATACCACTGGGTAACCACGGTGTCAAAAATAAGTGTTTGCAAAAAGCGTTTTGCCAGTATTTCTTTTACAAAAATTTCGGTGATTTACAAAAAAACCACTGGCAAAGAATTCGCTTAGAGTGGTATGCCAAGGTTTGCAACCAGTGGTTATCCAGTGCTACCTAGTCAGAAATTGCCAGCAGTACAAAAATCAATTCACTGGTAGACCAATGATTTTATAAAAATGCTGATACTTCGTAAAAAAAGGTTTGTAGTCAGAAGGTTCCGAAGGTTCAAAACCGGTTGCAAGCAAAAAAAATTTTTTGTATATTTTTTTATTTTATAAAATCGGTTTTTTTTTGTTGTTTCTGGGAAAGCTGCTTCAAAACCAACTTTTTTTGCTCTCCAAACGCTGGCATGTTAGTTACAAAAAATTGTTTGCCAGTACTAGCATTTTAGCACAGCCAGTAGTTGTCCAGCTGTTATCATTTATTTATGTGTTAAGCCACCAAGTTAACTCAGTGGGTAGAGCAATCATCTGCCAATCTGACGGCCTAGGTTCAAATCACGGTAGGACCAAAAAAAATACATATGAACGTTTTTTAAATTTTATTTTGGAAAATATATTTCCAGACCACCTATTTATTGGCTTTGCCAGCGTTTTGCCAACGTTTAAAAATTTTGTTCCTTCAGTGCTTTTCCGGCGCTTTTTGAACACCGGGTCCTTTTGTCTAATGATGTTATCATTTTGTGAATGGGAAGGACTTTTTGCCAGTACTTCTGACTGGGATATTGCACAAATAAAACTTTTGCGAAAAAATTGTGTAACATAAAAACAAATATTTGCCGAATCTTTACATAGAAATCAAAACAATTCAAAAAACTTTATAAAAAAAAATTTCCGCGAAGAAAATCGCTAAAAAAAGTTTAAGTATAAAAGGTTTAGCAAAAAATATTCGACAAAAAGAAATTCATGTGAATGTAGTTTTTTCGTGAGTATATTTTTTTGTCCGAAGGCTCTTAAAAATGTCATATTATAACAAATCAATACACCCAAAACATTATGTGTGTATCTTATTAAATTATTTTGAGTATCACTAAATTTAGCTTTAGATTAGTTAAAACTGTTTTATTACAAACATAATATTTACTAAAAATTGGTGTTGTTAGTTAAACCATAGACGCTCACGGCCCCATCAAAATTTTGTGCGGGCTCCCCAAAGAGAGAATTTCCCTCTCTTTTGAGGAAATTTCCCTAATTTCAAATCAAATTTGTCTGCAAACTGAGAGGATGTCATGGATTTCAAAGCAAATTGCTTTGATTTCAAAACAAATTTCCCCTATTTAAAAGCAAATTTGAGTAAATTTCCCATACCGAACCTTCGTAACCTGCACATATAAAAACAAAGAGAAAGGTTTTTGCAGCATGAGCGGGAATGATATGGTGTGGTTAAACTTTTGTGTATTCTTTTCAATTCCCTTGAAAATAATTAATTAAACCGTTATATTTTCCCTACAAACATAAAGAAAATCAATACATTTGCTACCTTAATTGTACAATTTTTTATTGTTTTTTGTTAATAATGTTTTTTACTGGAAGTATATATTTTGTTCTGCTTTTTAAAACTTTGATCACGATCATGTTACTTTTTTTTATTTGGGTAAAAAAAAATTCGTGCTGTCTTGTTGTTTTTCACGTTGATATTTTATTGTGGCTTTTCTAGTCTAAAGCTTAAGCTTAAATGAAAATCAATTTAAAAAGGGCTTTTTTATAAAATTTTTGGAACAAAATTCTACTGTCAAGTACTACTATTTGTTTTACAAGCTTTGTTTAAATGAATTACAAGGTTTTTTGGAATGATATTGTAGCAGAGATGTTGTGTTGATTTTTGTATAATGAAAAAAAAAAACAAACGAAAAAACTGGTAATTATAGGGAAGTTTTTGAGGTTAGGAAAAATTTAAAAAAAATTTTTATTTAGTTTTTAACTAATTGGAAATTCTATTGTAAAATAAAACTGAAAAAAGAGTTTTGGATTTTAATTGTCTGTCGTTTGATGTTATACTAGTGTTTTTTTTATTACTAAATTAACATATGACTTATATTTCAAAATTTTAAAAGCAAACTTAATTTTGAAGTAGGTACATAAAGATGTGTTTTTATATAATTTTGAACTATTCGACAGATAGAGCTTATTGTCTATAGAAAACTTCAGAAGTTAATTTCAAATACTTGAAGTGAAAGTTTCCATCTTCGGCCACCTCTTGTGAAAGTCATCGTCATTTCTTAGGACTTGTTTTCCACAATTCTTTGTGGAAAATTTATGAATTGTATTTGAATAATATTTTCTCTATAAATTATGAATGACTCGTCAGATGCTATTTTTTGTCATTGGAAAACTTAATAAATAGACGGCAAATACTTGTAAAAGTAAAAGTCGTTATAATTTCTACAGATCTGATTGGGAGAGCATAAAAATTTGGCCACAAAGTGACACTTTTTAAATTCTTATTCTAAAAATATTAACAATTTATATTAAGAGAAAGTATTTGCTTGCAATTTTGGATAGAAAAAAATTTAAAAAAACAAATATATAATCACAAAACAAATAAGTTTCAAATAATTTTTGGAAATTTAATTTTTTTTTAATTTTCCTTTATAGTTTCTAACTTATATTCTTTTAAGAAAAAACTATCATAATATATTGTCATCTATGCATACAACACAATTAATCTTTCATGCATGTTTCGGCTTAAATTTTTTGTCTTTACATTCATATTTTATAAAGGTAGTTTTGTATCAAAAGTAATAGAGATTATAGTAGTGAAAAATATGAAAAGGCAGCCGTAAAACGAACACGTACAAACAATGTGCTTTAAATACAACCAGAACCAACTTTTATTTCATATGAATATACAAGCTTAAGCATGCGAAAAAATTCTAAAAACCCCCTCCTAGATCGCACAGAAGACGACAAAAAAAGTAAACCTTTTGGAAAAGAAAAACAGGACAGACAATAAGTTTTTTTTCTTGTTGTTATTCAGTCAAGGAAAGACTGCCAGATAGACAGACAGACAGACAAATAGTGAAGCAGACAGTTAGTTAGACATTACGATTACACTCTACTATAAGTATGAATGTTGTATGTATGGTGTATAAACCTTCTTATAAACGATCATCAACAATAAACATCAAGCTTAAGCTGAAATGCCGCTTTTATTGTGTTTTGTGGTGTATGTACTCAAAAAGATGCACGTGAATTTTATAGTAAAAAATTTTCAAAACCCTGATAGTTTGTAATATTGTACAATTTTTTTTTTTTTTTGGAAGCTTATGGTTTGTGATTTTTATTTTCTTACGAAAAAGCAAGAATTTTAAGACGTTTTCCTTTTGCAAATGCGTTAGTTGAATTTTGTTAGTTTTGGGTGGAATGAATTGTAAGATTTTTGTATGTTGTTCTCTTCACTATATGCATTCTTTAGATTTATATTTCTTATCTTTTTCATATGTATTTTAATATGAATACTTGACATTATGTTAGAAGGAATGTGCTTGTTGTTGGAGTATACTTCTACTTTTAAAATTGATTGCTATCGTGTTTTCTTCATCATTATGATCATCATCTTCTACTTCATGGTTTTAGTTAATGCTAACACAACAAAGGCTTATTCTTTAACATTATTAAATTTTAAGTTTTTTTTTTAACTTAACAGTGCAACAATGTTAAAAGATAAATTTACTACATGGGAATTTTTTATTTCAAATTTTCATAATTAATATTATAGAGAATTTAGACTGAGCAAAATCTACCTAGTTTTCATGCAAAATCTACCTAGTATTTGCTTGTTTTAGTATATTCGTTTTGACAATTAAAAACTAGCAAGTGCCAAAACTAGGTAGCTTTTGCTCAGTCTAAATGCAGTATCATAGTTACAAATTAAAAAATTTGCTTTTTTTATAACAAAATGAGTCGGGCATGTATCCTAACACCAGTCTGGTTAAAGCCAAATAATGTTTGAAAAGGGATGAAATGGGCTTGCATCAAAATTTGTCTATAAAATAAAAAAAAAAATATAATAAAGAAAAAAAATTTTATTTTACCTAATCTTAAGTGTATTTAAGAAAAAACTGCTGAAATTAGCAGATTTTTTTGCTAAATACTAGTAAAATAAGAACAGCAACAGTAAAACTGCTAAATTTACAGAATTTTAGTTATATTTAAGTTAACTTTTATTTAATTGAAAATAACAAATTGTACTGTAGAATCTGCATAAAATTTTGCTTAATATTAGTAGACTAAAAATAACAAAAATAAACTAAAGCTAAATTTAGTTGAATGCAAATAGCAGTCTATTCTATTAAAATCAGCTGAAATATTTGGTAAAAAAAAATTTGTAAACTGTTGTTTTCGAAAGGCTCGATTTTTATTTGCAATTCTGTATATTTAACAGTTTTAATTTTGCTGATCTTATTTTACTAGTATTTAGGAAAAAAATCTGCCAATTTCAGCAGTTTTTTCTGTAACATAATTTTTAGTAACTTTTTTTTGCTATTTTTACAGATTTATTTCTATTAGTGTAATAAATTGGCTTTATACTTGTGCACATGTGTGTCAGCGTACCAAATTTCAATAAAATAATTTCGTACTTGTGGCATGTGTTTGAAAAAGTCAATTTTAGGGGGACTTCTATATGGGCACTATATTCCAATATGAACCGATCTGATCCAAAATGAATAGACTTTGTCTTTGGGCCGATATAAGTTGGTGTAGCAAATTTCATCAAAATATCTAAATATTTGCGACCTCTAAAGTGCGGTTATGGCAATTTTTGGCGGCAGATGGACGGACGGACAGACAGACATCGTTAAGTAAGTAAAAACAAAAAGTGATTCTAAGTCGATTTGTATTCTAAAAGGTGGGAGAAGATCCAATATTTTTTGGTGTTACAAACATCAGCACAAACTTATACTATGTTCACTAAACCGTACCGCAAAAAAAAAAGTTCGCCGTACATCCTCCAAAATGAAGTAATTTTGCAAGGCAATTTACAAAAAAAAAAATAATTTTTATTTGCCTTTTTTAATTTTGCGCTATAGCTTCGGCATTTAAAGTTAGATTTTAAAATGTGATATATAAATTTTTTTGCCTCAAGGAGACCAGTATTTTACTATAAAGGTAAAATCCAATGAAAAAAAATTTAAAAAGGCGACCCCTATGTTCGGCAATCTAAAAAATAAAAAAATTTCTATTGGGTTTATCAAAAAACCTCCTTAGCAAAACTTTAATGATTTTTTTGCGAGCTTTAATTTTCTGACATTAGGGTGGTGCATTAGGGTGGTAGCAACTGAGATCTGGTGGGTAACTACTAGAACGGGATACTTTAGCTCAATGGCCCTTAGATCAAAACACTGGTCTCCTCGAGAGAAAAACATCGATGTATCATACTTTAAGATCCGACTGTAAATGCCAAATATATAACAAAAAATGTAAAATGGCGACCCCTACGTTCGGCAAAAAACAAAACATTTTTTTTTTTGAAATTGCCTTGCATAAATACTTCATATTAAAGGGTGTACGGCGCACTTTTTTTTGCCTGTACGATGGTGCGGTCAAATGTCTACGTAGTGGTGTAGAGTAAAATTTTACTTAAATACTGTTAATTGTTAAATAATGAATAAGAATCTGCCAAATTTACACCCTATGATTATGTGGCCAGAGTCTAATTAGTTTGTGCTGATGTATGTAACAACAAACAATATTGCATCTACGCCCATCTTAGGGTACCCATCGACTTACAATCACTTCTATGATTGCTTTAACGATGTCTGTCTATCCGTCCATTCTTCTTTCTATTTATATATTCTTGTTCGCACGCTACAGGTCGCAATTATTAAAATGATTTCATGATTCCTATGGATTTATATCGGGACAAGGACGAAAACCTACACACAGAAAACAGTTGCATTGTGACAACCGAATTTTTTGCCAACCGAATGCTTTGGTTGGATCCATTGATATATTTGTTTGTGGTAACAGAAATTCGGTTAACACAACAAAATTTCGGTGGAAACAATGCATCTGAGTTATATCATTGCTACAACTAAATAATTCGATAACTGCAACCAAACCATTCTGTTTTCTCTGTGTATTAATTTTTCTTTAAATATATCTCTGTGTAGACCTAGTGCTAATATAGGGCCCTAAAAATTGGCCTTTATGGTTATTCGCATGCTGCAGGTTACAAATATAAAATCTTGCCGGCCCATATGTTCCCAAGAACAAATCTTACTGATTTTGCTTAGAATAGCTTTGTGGGTTGACCTGGTGCCTATATAGAAGTTCCCCAAAATTAACTAATATGCTTGTTCCCAAGCTATTTTAATGGAATTTTGTGCACTGACTCGGTTTGCCTTTGGACATAGCACCTATATGGACAATATATTTGATTTTCTCGTAAATACGCACAACATTGCCTAATTAATATTTTTACTGATTTGCAAAATCTTTACAAATTTAAAAATTTGATCTGGAAAACGTTATTCATGATTTCTTTTTTCTACTGAATTTTAAAATTTACTAACAATTACTACACCCAAAATAATACATCTGTAATTGGAAAAAAATATTGAAATTGTTGGCTTAAAATAAAATTTGTTAAAATAAATATTAAAAATAAAATTAAAATTTAGTAAGCTTACCAATAATTTTTGTTCAATTACAAAACTTGTGTTAATCTCTTAATAGTTGTACTAATTTTTAACAAAAATTGGTGTTGGTTTCAATAAAATTTTTTTTAAACAAAAATTTAAAATAGTTTTGTAAAATTACAGACGTATTATTTTCAGTGTAGCCCATAATCTCTTAAATATGTTTTATTTTAGTACATTTAGAAAAGTTCTGCCGTTACTACATGACAATTATTTGTGTAGTAATTTTAGTTACTTTAACTACAATTCCAGTTAATTTACTTTGAGCAAAATTTTGCAGTGTCTTGGATAGTTAGTTTCTTAAACAAATTACAAAAACTACTACATTGCAGTAACATTTATTTTATGCAGTTATTTTGAATTTTAATACGAATACTTAAATTTTCAAGTGCATGTGTGTACGAAGCAATCAAGAGTATGTGTACGAAGCGCTTTTTTATAAATTTCTAGTAAAAGAATATGAGAAGACCATGTTTTCTCTTGTCTTGTTCATAAAAGACGCTAAAGAGTGAAGACTCGTAATATGGAAAATGTTATATATTTTGTTAAATTATTAAAATAATAAGGTATTTATTTACGGGAATATTAAAAAATATTGTATTTATTTCCCTTCAGTTCTTCTATATTTTCATCCCTTTCTACGTGGAGAAAAAAAGGAAGCCAAACAATATTTCATCCCTCACAGACGGACATCTAGAACAATATCTTAATAATGAAGAATAAAAGTGATATTAAGTGTATATTTTGATTTCTCAATTTTAAATTTATTATAGAATAAAATTAAAAGTATTTACAAAAATTTGTTTTTATTAAATTAATAATTTTTATAATAATTTTTTTTTTTATATTAATTTTAACTACATTTGATGTTGTTTGTACAGTTTTACAATAGTTTGCATGTATGTTGTTTTAATTGCATTTCTAGTTGTTGTTACTATATTTGACAGTTGATTTTTAACAATTAAAAATAACTTCACATTGCACTTGATTTAAATGCAAATGTAGTCTACACCTTTTTAACTGCAAATGCAGTTATTTTAACTGTCATTTGTCAGATGATTTTACGTACATATTTAAATAAATATTTTAATACAGAAATTAGTTTGGCTTGCAAAGCAGCCAATAGAATGACATTTTAATTTTCAGAAATTGGTATTTTTAGTAATTTCTTTTAGCATGTACTATGATTTTGCAAATCTTTTTTCTGAGTGTACGAATAATAATTCTCTACCAAGTAACATGTAGGGTAATGGTTAGTTTTAATTAGTTTTCTAACGCTGCCATGACATATTTTTGACAATTTCGGCACATAAAAATGTACGACTATTCAAAAGAAAATAAAAGAATTTTGTTCGGCACTTACGATTTAATTTAGCACTACATAATTTTTGTTTGGAAATTACTAAAATTTCTTCTAATATTATTTTATCTTAAGTTGCAAAAGCATCAAAGAAAATTTTAACTTGAAACGCAAAATCTCATTGTAACTGGTAATTTTTAGCACCTAAACGGCGTTTGAAAAACCGATTTGTATATGAAACATTTAAGTCGTATATGACGGACTTATTGATAATGTAATTGAAATTGTGTTATTCCAATTACATTGCTTTTATTTACAATTCCATGAAATTCGTAATTTAAAAATTTCAATTATTATTATTATGAATTGGAATACATATTATATTTTCTGAGTTTTAATTGATATACTCTGAACTTCATTTGATATTTTCTGAATTTCAGTTGATGTTTCCCTGAATTTCAATTGATATTTTCTAACTTTTAATTGATTTCTTCTTAATTTCAAATGATATTTTCTTAATTTCAATAGCAAATTCTCCATATTAGTTGATATTTTCTCAATATGATATTAAAAATCTGAATTTGAATTAATATTTTTTGAATTTCAATTATTTCAAATGAAAATTCTCAGCTTCAATTTATGTATATTTTCTGGATTACAGTTGAAAAATTTGTAGATGGGTCTTCAAATACCCTTCATTTTACCCTCTACGGCCCAAGTCCGCTAAAAAGCGGAATATAACAATTTTTAATTAAAGCAATAGTATTGATAGAAAATATAATTTATTTACTAGTTCTTTTAACTTCAAACGTTTGTTAATTTTCAAGCGAGAAGAATGCAAAGTCAAATTTTCGTAAATTTGAAAAAATTAATTCCAAAACAGAAAAATATTAGAAAAATTGACAAAAAGATAAATATCTTAAGTCCTGGAAAACATTATTGATCATAAAAAAGCTAGTCTTGAGTAAGCTAGTCTAGAGTACTTGTAAAATGGGTTTTATTTTTACTCCAAGGCTCACAGGATACTGACAGGACAGGTCTTACGAATATACATCTAACTCAAAAGCTAACTGACAAATTTCTTAAATTAAACGATTATTTGTTTTTTGGGTTAGGGTGCAATGCAAAAAAAAATAATCGTTTTCAAGTTCTTAGCTTTCGTTCTAATCCCTATAAGTAGAATTAAAAGCTTGAATGTTAAAATAAAACAACAACTATAACATAGAGAAAAATAATAGCTTTGTTAAAAACATGTAATTTTCGTTGTAATATGACATAAATAATTAAAAATGTTTGAGTTTACTACAAATGTGTTTCACTTTGAAGTTAACATATATACAAAAACTAAAAATCTAACCCTAAATTCATAAATGCTTTGTAAAATTATAGGAGGTTTATTGAACGAATTTTGTATGAAAATGACGTTTTGTAAACCTGCTATAACTCTACAAAGCATTTATGAATTGAGGGGTTACATTATAACCTATAACCCCATAAAGACAATCTGATGAGAGTGCTTGGTAACACTTGAAAATGCATTAATTGTCAACCATTGGTTCTAGGAAAGTTTTTTTCATAAGTTTTTTCTCTATTTGTTGTAAAATAAATTGTTAATTCTATTTGGAATTTGTCATAGTTGATCTTAAACCCGAACAAAAATAACACTCATTGTAACAATCTTCAGATCAAATAAAATTATGGTAAAATAATTAATTTGGTTCATTCTTTTCAGGAATTTTTGACAGTAATTTTCTTCACGAATTTACAAATATTTGCAGTCAAAATATAATATACTGGCATGGTTATAAGGAGCGTGGTTTTGTTTCTTTTTCTTAAAGATTTAATTTGTAGCAAACGTTTTAAAGATCTAGCAAAGTCCATCGGTTTCGTTGTTATCAATTATTTATTTAATTGAAACAAACCTTAAAACTCTTTTCCTTCATTAGCTAAATTACTCTATCCTCATAATATATAAAATTGACAGCATAAATTCATGTTCTTTACGGTTTTTTACAACTTGTTTTTTTTTCTTTTTTTTTTTTGTGGTTTGTTAATTTTGGTTACTTGGTTTCTTCATGTCTTTTAATTTATGATTAAATTAAAAATTGTGAATAAAAATTGTATCTTGTATATGAATGACAACATGGTACATTTTTTTAATGTTTTTATATATATTTTTTTATTATTAAACGTGGGAATATTTTATTTTAAAGTTTAAACAACTTGCTTTAGCTTTCTTATTAAAATAAAAATGTAAATGCTTTCTTTACTAAGCTAATTAATTAAAGTACAAAAATTATTTAGTAGTTTTATGACCATCTTTCTATCCTCCTTTTGTATAAATTCTATTAAAATGCATAGAATTTTTGTTGTTGTTAAAGTTTACATACAATGAATGCATATTTCCTGATATAGCGTTATTGTTGTCATACATGTCAGTCAACGGATAAAACTCACAATGTTGTTTTAAAACCAAACTAACCTAGAAATTAATTGTTTTAACTGCATTAAGTTGACAATTTTTCCTAAAGGTATGATTATACAGATACATAGTTTTCTAGTATTCGCACACATTTCTTTTTACTGGAAATTATGATGATTTTTTTTTACATGATTTTAATTAAAATTATAAAATAATTTATAGCGAAAAATTTCTTTCGTTTTCTTTACACTTGAATTTTAAGAGAAAATTTTAAAAGAAACAAATTAAAATAATCAAGAATTAACGGGGATATTTTTATGGGTGTAAGAAATTTAAAAATGCTGTTTTTAGATATCTTAAGGGTTCATTAACTTTTTAAGAAGGGTGTTTTCGTTTAAAAATGTATTATTTGTTTAAAAAAAAATTAAATCTTAAATCCCATAAATCGTTGTGTTTCCTTTTATTTAGGATAAACAACCTTACGTTTTTGTTTTTTTTTTTTTTTTCATTGTAGGCGTTAATAAATTCTGAATCTTTTTGAATCTTTTATTTGTTATTTACTTATAAGTTGAATAAAAAATACACATAGGTACTATTTGTATTATTAAATGATTTATGTTTAAAGATTTGCAAAGAGGCGCTAAAAATTAAAAAAAAAACACATAAAAAACTTGTTTCGAAAATCTTGTTTTGTGTTATAAATTTGTTGGTCATAGACTTTGCTACAAAACCCACCCAAAATTTATAAAACATTTTCATAACTTTTTTATAGTTATCACTGCATAAAATAGCCCTAAAATACTTTGTCTATTAAGACTCCTATAAAATAAAATGCTATAAATGCTAAAAACTTTTCGAAAGTGTAAGCAGGTTGCTATTTAACAGTTAATTTTTAACTGTAATAATGCACTTTAAATTGCTGAAACAATTAAAATTCAATTTGAAATTCAAAATTTTATGGATCATATGATATTGGTATTTACACTAAGGCACACTTTTTCTTAAAAAAATGTTGTTTTTTATCTCGTTTTCATTTGTAAACTACACAACCACCACCAACCATCATTTAATTTTGTATGGTCATCATCATGATGTTCATGTTTTAGCACACCTTGTTTTGTTTTTCTAAACATCAAAAGATCTTCATCAGTTATAGTTGGCTGTCATATGAACGCGTGTTAAACTCAAAAGAGAAATAAATGATTTGGAAAAAATCTAACGTTTTTAATGGCAATTGTTAAATTAAAAAAATTAAAAATAGTCTTTACTTATAAAATTTTGACATATATGATTGGCAGTTATTGTAAAAGATTACACATAAAGAAAATATTGACAATTTAATGAATTTAAACAAATAAATACAAAACGCGAATAGTGCATTTAGGCTAAAACACACAAAAAATTAAAAAAAAAGTTTCAATTATGAAATTAATAATATCAATTATTTTTAATTGATTTTGCAACCATAACGAAAATGATCATTGTTAATTACTAAAAATTGTGTACGATTAATTGAAACAGTTCAAATATATAACTGATTCAATGTAATATTTGAGTCAAAAAAATTATTTGAAACAAATCTTTAATTATATTATTATTTATAATAATTTTTTTATGTCTTGTTTAACTGCTTATAGTTACAATGAAATTAAATTCTTATTTGCTTTTTACAACACTAGTTCAAAAATTTGCTAAACTAGTTTACAAATTCGCTAAACTCAAAAATCGCATTTGAATTTTTTTTTGTTTTTATTTTTTTATGTATATTTTTAAGAATTTCGTCGGAGGAAGTTTGACTACTAAGAGTATATCTCGGTCCAAGAATAACTAATGGGTTGCCAGATGGTATCGATACAAATACAATTAACCCATATTCTTTTGAATTAAGAAACCGTGCAATTTTTTTTTTTACGAAAATTAGTATGGCCAGACCTGTACCAAATAAAATTTTTTGCCTTTTTTATTATCCCATCAGGCCCTCGACAGGATTCAGATTTTTCTCAAAATGATCGTTTTAGTTTTTCTCTTAATTAAAATCTACATAAAAAAATCACGATTTTTTTATTTAATAGGGTAAAGGTGGGATATTTCGCCACTTGTTTTTCAAAGTACTCTCATTTCTTAACCACTAATTAGACTGAAAACACACAAATTTTAACAAGCTGGGCACCCTAATGGTAAAGCTATTTCGAGTAGGCTGATAGCCGTTTTTCGAAGTTAGCGCTCGTATTAGCGATATTCGCGATTAAAAATTTCGACGCTAAGGTACCAAAAAAATTATATATATTTTTATATGTATTTCTTGTTACATTTTTAATAATAAATTTATTAAATTTAATTAAATATGTACAATATTAAGAAAGCTGTAATTTTTTTTGGCTAAATTTTTTTCGGCAAAATTTTCTTCGCAATTTTTTTTTCAAAAACATTTATTTCTGCAAATAAAAAGTAAAATGTTATGTTATTTTGTGTATGTTTAATAGAGTTTAGAAAAATATTCAATAGAGTTAAGAACAAAATTTCTTTCAAAAAAAAAAATAAGGAAAAAAATTTCTTCCGCGAAATAAAAACCAAAATTGTATTTAACAGAGTTGGAATGATTCAAATTCAAAAATTATCCGAAAAGTACAAAAAATATCATTTTATGGTACTTTAGTATTGAAATTTTAATTCGCGAATATCGCAAATACGAGCGTTAACTTCGGAAAAGTGTCAAATTCGATTTTCAAATTTTCAAAAATTATTTTCAAATTGAAAACCTACGTATCTTAGCTTTAATTTTTATGATTTTTATTCTAATAATTTGCATATTTTCTATTATTATTAAAATGATTTTCAAAGTAACCCAAATCGGCGAACCTGTCCCAAACTTGGGGAACATTCGTCAAAACAACGAGATAAAATTTCACCAAAAAAATGTACACTAATAGAAATAAATCTTTATAAATAGCAGAAAAAATTACTAAAAATGAGTTAAAAATGATGCTGCCGAAAAAATTGCTGAAATTAGCAGATTTTTTTGCTAAATAGATACTAGTAAAATAAGAACAGCAAAATTTAAATTGTTAAATATACAGGATTTTACTATAGTATACCTAGCAAATTAGAGTCAACGGAACTATGTCCATTCGTCTGTCCGTCTGTATAAGGTGAACGACCTTCGCAATCAAACCAAAAGACACAATACTTAGTTTCTCCTATTTATTCCAATGTTTTTAAGGCCGAAAAGTTATTCTTTGGTACCATAGTGTTGAATGAATCGAACTAATTCAGAAAGTAGAACTCAAGGCCTAACAAACCAAATTTTATTTAGTTAAAGTCAGGGTTGGCAGGCAATATCGCAAAAATATCGTTTTAGATTGAAAACCCTTTCAACTCACCGCCGTTACCCCTTAAATAGCGTTACCGAAATAACCGAAATACCGTCATCCTTAAAATACCGTCACCCAAATAACTGAAATACCGTTACCCTTAAAATACCGATACCGAAATAAATAAAATATCGATACCCCTAAAATACCGCTACCGATATGATAGAAATACCGTTACCGCTAAAACACCGTTACCGTTATTTTTAATTTTCTGCTCTTGGTAAATACACGTGGTTATTGAGTATATTCGGTACATTAAGTTGGTAAATTGGTTCTGTTTTTAATCTCGTTTGTTTAAAAGAAAAAAAATTGCGGGATACATCGAAAAAATTGACTACCGTTATCCTTAAAATATCGTTACCGACATAACTGAAATACATACCTTTAACTTTAAAATACCGTTACCGATATTATTAAAAAAAAACAGTTATCCTTAAAATATCGTTACTGAAATAACTAAAAAACCGTTATCCTTTAAATACCGGTAAACGAAATTAATTAAATAGGGTTACCCTTGAAATACCGTTACCGAAACAATCTATCGAGATCCATAACGGAATTTCTTCCCGTAAAATTGTATTATCCTCTAAATAAAAGGGATTTAACGCAATTTTTTTGGACGAGATTTAATGAAATTTTTCAGTAAACTATGAAGTTTCCTTCAAAAATTAAATGAAAAAATTCTTAAATTTTAAGAAAAACTTCATATATTTTATAAATCTAGTTTTAATCAGACTTTTTGATTGACGGTAAAAATTCCATTAATACAATGAAAAGTTAAAATGAACGAGTTCCAGTGAAACTTCATTGGTTTTATGCAAAAATTCTCTCAGTGTAGAGCAAAATTCACCAACTAATTTAATTAGAAGACAAGAAAGAAGACAAGTTATAGGAAATCTGAAAACCGAGATTTAGAAAATATTTAAGAAATTTAAGAAAATATTTTTTTAAATTTTAGATTTTTAAAATCTGGGCAGTTTTGGAAAATATGAGTATTCTATGAAATTAATATTCTATTTTTCTTTTCCATCTTAATGATATCTTAACACTTTCACTACCCTTGACCGCTACAGCGTATACATCTATATATAAAATTTAATAGTGGAAAAACACTTTACACTTTTTACAAATACGGACTTCAAATAAAAATCATTATAATTATAAGCAGTTCAACATGGCAATATGGTCGCGATATTTGCAAATGAAGTCTAGTTTCTTGAATATATCATAATCTCCGTGAAAAGGGGGTTTTGGTGTTTCTCCTAAACTAATGAAGATAGATAATTGAAATTTGACACATATGTAGCTATAGAATAGAAACCCAACCAAAGGATTTTTGGCTACTCGAATGTTTAAGGGGTAAAATGGGGCTCAGAAATTTGAAAAAATCGATTTTCGAACGTCATTCAAGGAGGGGGTGGGGGCAAAATATGTTACATATTTTTATATAATCCGAGGACTCTTAACAAGAATGTGAAGTCAACATAACGATACATCCGCAAAAAAAAAATTGGGTAGTGAAAGGGTTAAAACAATAGTTCACCACATCTTACAAATTCTTTTCGGAAAACTTTAAAATTTATTTCTACTGAGTTTTCAAAAATTAAAAAAAACTTAAAGTTCGGAAATTAAAATTTAGTGTGGAAAATAAAAATTTTTTGCTATTTTTGCGAATGCCCCGAAACTACGACGCCAATAAACCTCGATTTAGGCATAAATCAAAACCGCATAAATTACATTTTATACTATTTTGTTCAATTTTAATAACCTTTTAATAAAAATCCGCCTTAAATCCAAAATTTTTCTCTACTAATTCGTATTATCTCGAAATCGTTCAAAAAATCCAGGGTTGCCTATAATTATATGCAAAACTAATCCTACTTACCTTCACATGTAAATTGACCATAATGTTTTCCAGAACTTTTATCACCACACACAACACATTCAATATTTTGTTTAGGATCAATTTGGGAACCACTATTACTACTTTGTGAATGTGAACTATTGGCTTGTGACGAAGGTGTTGTGCTACCACCACCATTATTTTGATTACCGCCGGTATTTTGATTACCACCACTACTACTACCCACTAAACACTGTGATTGGGAACCTTTTAACATGGATTGCATATCATGTGAATTTTGGTGTTGTATCGATGACGTGTGATGTGATGACTGGTTCATCGAGGATAGATCCTCTTTAATTGTATGATGTGTATTTTGTTGCAGGTTTGTTTGTTGTGCGGAGGAATTTGATAAGGCGGATAAATCTTGTTTGATGCCAACCGATTGATGGCTAGCTACACTTGACGGTGTAGTACCACCGCCGGTACCCACTGAACCGGTATTGGTATTTTGTGTGGCAGATAGAGATCCTGGTCCCGCTGAAGCATGTAGATGTTGTCCCAAATTGGGATCATGCCAAGCGGTAGGTGGTGGTACTCCCAAAGCCATAGATCTGGGTAAACCTAATTCGAAGGCTGATATTTCGGCTCCCGATTGAGGTCTGTGGTTAAAGAAACCCGGTGCGGTAGAGGGTGAAGCACACATAACGCCGCCTCCGTAGACACTTAAGGAATTGTGTGTAATCATTTTGGCGGCCGTTGGTGTACACGAATTATAAGAAGAATGCACTTTTGTAAATTTTTAAAAGCCGTAGCCTCTAAGGGACAACGGTCTTTTATTTTTTTTTTATATAAATTTTTTTAAAATCCAAATTTATTTTGGTTTCACTTTGGTTTGATATTCCTTTTTTCAAAATTTCTTTAAAATTTTTTTATTGCTTTTTTAAGAAATTTTCATTTTTTTTTAAATATTTTTTGCACTATTTGAATATTTTTAATCTAGAACACTTTTTAATTTTTTTTTTTTTCTTTAAAATATAATTTTCTTTATTTAATTTCTTTGCAAATTAAAGATTTTATTTTTTTGAAAAATTTTTTTGTATTTTTTTTAACATTTGTGTTTGATTTTAATTTTAAAATAAATTATCTTTATAATACAATTTTTTTTTGTATTTGATTTTTTTTTTTGAGTTTAAGAAATGCGCGTCATGCGAATAGCGTAAATCTCAACTGTTTTCGTAAGGCCTTTTAGAGCCTGACTGGCAAAACATTCGTGGCAAAAGGTACACGACCCGACCCGACTCGACCATTTCGACCTAACGACACATCACACAAATCTCTCTCATTCCACCACTCAAATCCCATAGTTACCACACACATTAAATGCTGTATCTTATGGATTCAATTGGAAAAACACCCCATTTAATGTACGTTTCACTCCTGTAGAGCTATCTCTTTTCACCGTTCAAATATATCTAAAAAATACTCTACTCATCATACTCAAAGTTTAATGGTGGTGGTAAATTCCTAAGGTGGTAGTGGTTAAGGCAAACAAAAAAATATAAAAATGAGTGGTAGTGGGGCAAGACCTTAAAATGTGTTTTGTTTGCACTTTTGAGTCAAAAACATTTAACAGCTACTGATACTCTGTGTATCTCTAAAATACTTTACAACTCACATTTATAAGATACTTTTTCTAGTGCTCTGTTTTTAACGAAACCTCTTTAAAAAAAAGTATACTCATTTTAGCTGGATTTTTTCTTCTTATTGAGTCCCATTAATTTCTCAGTTTGTGTCATTTTATAAATTTTTTGTTTATTTTTTTTTCTTATTAGTTCGTTCAGTGTAACTGACAGTTAAGTTGTATCTTTTAGGTTGTCGTATATTTTGAATTGTTATTAAGATTTCTTTTTATCTTTAAGTTTTCTTATTCGTTTTCGGTTAGCATTTCTAGTTGTTTTTTTATATTTCTCTATATTTGTTCAGTCATTTTTAATTCTGTTTAAAAAAATCCCTCCCTATGTTTGTTTTTTAGTTAACTTTAGTGATTTTTGTATTTTAACAAAAGTTGTGTGTTATCTGGTTGGCTAATTAAAATGCGTAACTATTCGTTAGCGCTTTTTTTCTTTAACTTTTTCTTGAAAAATTGATGTGTTTAGTTAACTTTAGAGCAAGAGGGATATACTTTATATTTTTAAAGGTAACTTTTCTACAAGATATATTCCGTTAAAGTCGGAAACTTTTAGTAAAGAAAGCGAACTTAAAATTATCATTATAGTGTTTTTAAAATATTTAAAGCTTACGTGTGATGTCTTTTTATTTTGAATGGCATCTCAGATGGCGCTAAATATTCAAATAAGAAATTTGTGTTATTATTGGCATTAAACTAAACCAAAACAAGCGACGGCGCAAAATTTTTTATAAAAATCATATTTTTGTACATTCCATATTCCTCTTAGCTCAATAATCTTAATAAAAAGTTTCTCCAATTTTTATATTCATTCCAAAATTAGGATTTCTCGAGCTCCTTAAAATAGGCAGTTTTTTTTAGCAATAATTTTATCGCTGAATCTAAAGCTCTTTCCACCGAGCCATTTCTTTCGGTTTGGAAATAGAAAATAGGCTGGGGGCTAAATTCGGAGAATATGGCAGATGAAGTGCCAATTCGTAGCACAATTGAATCAATTTTAAGGAACCGCTGGTTGCTCCGGGTTTGAAGCTGGGATAGCTCAGATAGTTAGGGTCCTAACATTAAATTTATGTTGCTCAATGAGGACTAAAAACACTTTTGTTTATATATATTTAAATACACAATGGGTTTTACTTAGCCATTTTCTATCATTTTTTTAAACTTGATTAGATTGCTGCTCTTTCAGACTGCGAAGTGTGAAATTCCGAACACTCCTGACTCTTTCTCCTGACTTTATATCTTCGGATGGAATCCGGGAGTTAGATGTGAATTTAACTGTGGGGGATGGCAATCCGCCCTAAATCCTAATCCGTCGAATGAATATCTAACCCCTTCGTTCTGGTTGTAAAACCGGGAGCCTTCTCACTAGACCCTGTCTTTATACTCATTAACTCTTAGCTGGATGTAAATCCAGCGACTGACAGATGCAATCCGTCTCTAAGCAAGTTAGATGGAAATCTAACTCCCTAAAATTTCACACTTGCGAGCTCTTCCTTCAAAACTCCTGCTTATATACTGTCCTTCGCCTACAGTTGTGTTGCTTTGTGGTTACCACATTCTCTTAAATGTTGTTCCACATTCTCTCAAATGTTGACGGTCCAACGGCACTGCTTACGGTGCCATTCTACTACTACAGTAGTTATTGTCACAACAAGTGTTTATGATTTTGTCACTAGTCTGATAAAAACCTGTGTAGTTTTTCCCTATGGATTCTATCTTTGTAGTTTCTCTCTTTGTAGTTTCTCTCTTTGTAGTTTCTCTCTTTGTGTATTGATGGATGAAAATCCGTACCCTATATGATCCATAAAAATCCGTTCCCAAAGTGATGGATGAAAATCCGTCCCAAGTGTTATGTATAGAAATCCGTCCCGAAAGTGATGGATGAAAATCCGTCCCCAAGTGAGATGAATGGAAATCCGTCCCCAATGTGATGGATGGAAATCTGTCCCCAACATGATGGATGAAAATCCGTCCCCAATGTGATGGATGAAAATCCGTCTCCAAGTGAGGTGATGGAAATCTGTGCTGGTTTTTTTTTAAATCGTCGTTGAATCGATCCAATAAGCTAGCATAATAATCGCCCTTTATTATTTTTCCTTTCTGCAGGTAGTCGATGTAGATTTTTCCGCGTGCATCCCAAACATGGCAGACAAACCCATCTTGGCGTTCTACAGAGCCAGAGAAACCGAGTTTTTGGACTGCTTCTTGGATCCACATTTCATCCACAGTTTTCAATGCCGCAAAAAGTCATTCAAATTGCGGTTAAATAACTCCAAACAATTATTTGACGGTCAGTTGAGAGGAAACACGGCACCCGTCTTGCGGACAGCTTTCTAAAATCGAAACCACAATGCCATATGAAATGCATATGGCATCAATAATCTCAACCACTTAAACTCTCCCATCGGCCAATACCATATTGAAGTGAGGGAGATACATACCGAAAAGTGGTCTTGTTCCTAGTGACACACCACTCCACATACTCTCCGTGCCCATGCTACACAGATGTTCACACTTTAATATAATCTGTATAATGTTTCAATACTAATATCATCTAAACTCCATACAATGATGAATGAGCAAGAATATGCCACAAAAGTGATAGGAGTGCCCAAAACATATTCCCACTATTACCAACTATGTCACTATGTCACTATGTCATACCAACCTGGAGGTCAGATGTTGACAGAGATCCCTCTAACCCATGTGTAGATATCCATCTATGGTTCAGATCAACTTATATACTTAGCCCCTGGTTTCACGCAGAGCACGTTTTTACTTACATTAAGGAATTAAATATGTTAAATCCCAAACGAATTTTCAAATTGTGAAAAATAATCTGTTGGAGGCATGTCCCTATCCGGATTTCATTCTTGCCGAAGGAACTCGTCAGGCGACGATGTTTTTGGAACTTCTGGAAATATTTGTTAAGTTAAATTACAAACTCATTGAGAATTTCTTGTTCTCGTCTAGGAGCCTTGTATTCGATACGCTGTTTCCTCTAATCGAAGTATAGCCAACGACGAATATTAAACGTGAAGGCGGTGTTGCTATCAGCCCCTTACGGGCACGTTTGTACTGAAAGCGGCCTACCCCATTTGATGGCCGCTTTGGGTTGTTTTTACTTTGTATAAATACGGAAAAAGCTGTATGGAGAGAGTAATCTGGATAAATTTTAACGAACACCTCCATCACAGTAATTCCTTAATATCATCCAGATAACTCCCTCAATGTGGCATTGCAGACCCTACCGTAGACCTAACGGACTTAGAGACGATCCTTTAGACGGCCAGTTCCCTACTTGGGCCATCGGCGATCCATGTTCTCCTAACAGTCAGTCAGTCCGGTAATCCTGCGGAAACACAATTAGGGGAAAAGAGCCAAAAGACCGCTAAAATGTCAAACCTATTCGTTCCTCCATTTATCGCTACAACTTACCAATGCCAATGAAAACAAACCCCCAAAAATCAAACCAGAAAACAAAACAGAATAACCAACCATACAACAATATTGCCATGCGGTCACTTGGGCAATTCCTGAAGCGCTTTCATCCCCTACCAAAGGGACTAATCAGCAGGATTAACCTACTAGTTCCTTAGAATCCTTGTAACAAAACCGATTTAAACAAAACTCGAAAAACCTTAAATCGAAAAACCCAAAAAACTTATCCCATCCACTCCAGTATCACGCACGAGAGACAATAGCTGCTGCCCATAATATCCGCGTACCATAACACGCAACAATATAGCCGTGTAGGCGCTTGGACAATTCCTGAAGCGCTTTTGTCCCCTGCCAAAGGGACTCATGGGCAGGATTAACTTACTACTTCCTTAGAACCCTTGAAGAACGTAAAAATAATATGCCCCCGAAGAGTACCCAAAATATTCCAAAATAACACAACCAACTCAAACAAAACGTCGAAAATCCATGAATCGAAAAACCCCAAATACTTATCTCCTTCCATTCCAGTATCACGCACGAGATACATTAGCCGCACGAGAGACAAATCGCGTGCCATAATACACAATAAAATCAATCAATTCACACAATATACAATACACGGTAGGGGTATGCAATGATTACACGAAGAGAGTTATCTGCATGACATTAATGAGTTTTTGCATGGAACTAGTGAAGTTGCCCTGGAACACATCCATTGGGGCTTTTCATTGAATTGATGGAATTTTTCATAAAATATCGGGAACAATTTTTCATTTTGTTTGTTAAAGGTTTCATGCGATCAATAGAAGTTTCCATTGTAACTGGAATCATAGGGTTTATGGGGGGTTTCATCAGGTTTGAGGAAAAATTTCCTTTACTTTATGAAGAAAGCTTCATCGAAACTCCTATTAGTGCATGGATTATGTGGGGTGGAGGATAATGGAGAGCGTATTGGTGGAGCCAAGAGGGGTATGTATTCGAGATTATGTGCATTGGTTATTGCCAAAAGGTAAGAGGTGCGTACATGGGATCATATTTCTATGGTGATAATTTTGGCCATGCGGATGAGAGAGTTAGTGAATGGATTTGGGAAGGGGGGATTGATGGAAAGGGAAAAGGTCAGAGGAGTTTCGCGAATATGGTTATTTTTTACTAGTTCTAAGGAACTGATAGGTAAATCCTGCTGATTAGTCCCTTTGGCAGGGGACTAAAGCCATTCGGGAAATGCCCATGCTAATCTGATAACTTTACTAAATGACGTCTGTTTTAAAAATTAGTATCTAAAACCTGAACTAATTTAATATTCGTTAATTTGTTAATATATATTTACAACGCAAAATTATAAAATACGTACAAATATGTAAACAACTTAAATATATGTATTCTAGGGTTTCATAATAAATTATTTTAATACGCATATGGAAAATATTGCAAAATAAATATTTAGAGTGGACTGGGGCACATTCGCCACTTTTGTGTTTAAGGAACTGTAGCTATTAAATCAATATTTTTGGGAAAAACTCGTTTTCATCTAAATACTTACTTACCCAGTGTTGAAAATCATTACCAGATATGTGGTTATATAACTACATACTTGGTAATGGTAACTAGTTACTTTTGTTATTAAATTTCTTATTACCTTTATATGGCGATGTCGCCAAAAATAATGAGTTATGGTTACACACCAGCATACGAAAAATCAAAAAATATATCGTTACCTATGTGCTTACCAGTACTGACAAAAATAATGAGTCTAAAAATAGATTTTCAAAAAAATAAATTATATAAAAAAAATATTTTTTATTGTATTTTTTTTTTTTAATAAAATTTGCTGGTGCGGGAATCGAACATGGGTCTACAGATTGCCAGTCAATAGCTATAGCATCTGAGCTACATCGAGATGTAATATTTAATAGATAAAAACATAATTGACCTACTGCACACAAGTAAGCTTACTCGCCAACATACAAAAAAGCAAAAAATATGGGGTTACATATATTCTTACCAGTATTTAAAAAATATTGAGTCTAAAAATAGATTTAAAAAAATTTAAAAAAAATCTAGAAAATTATTTTCTATTTGAAATAATGATAAAAATAAGTCATTATCAGTAACTCATTATTATATGTTTCAAAGTAATACAGAAGGTAAGTGGGTGTCATTACTGGTAGTCCAAAAAATAATGACATGTCATTACCGTTTCTACACTGGGTATCTTAGCTTTCACTTCTGTGCTTAAGATTCCAGTTATTTCAAAGAGTTATATTCGGCAAGATGATAAGCTAAAAAATCTTTAAAAATAACGGGTTTTAAAAGCTTTTTGGACACAAATAAGAGAATTATGTCGGAACAATTCACTGCAGTTGCAGTTAAAAAGTTTACACTGCAAATGTATTTAAAATTAACTGATATTGCAGCTATTTCAAATAAAATTCCAATTAAAAATAATTGCAATTGTAGTTAATTTAAATGCAATAGCAGTGTATACTTTTTTAATTATAATTGCAGTTAATTTTACAGTCATAATTCTCTGAGTATACGCCACAATTATAAGAGGTAATTTTATTACAAAAGTTTTATTTGGTGCTAACGTTTCTCCAAAAATTGGTTTTTAAAGCGTGGTGTTCGTATCAACGGTGAAATTGCTATGACTACAGGCTGTCACTCCTACCAAACTATAATTTTTTTACCTTTTTCAAAAATTTAGTAAATAACACTTTTGATCAAAGTTTTAACCAACATCAAATTGAAGGATTTATTTTTAAATACACGAATTGAAAAAGTTGTCAACAAAATATAATTCTTAACCCCAAAAAAAAAACACAAAAATATGTTAGTCAGGGACCATACGCACAGTTCCGCCTTCAGAATTGTCATTAAAACTTATTTATTAACTCACTGATATTTATAAATAATAGGACCTGGTATATGTGCCCTACCGGCAAAAGCACCCCCTTATACCCTAATATGTATACTTGAAACAAATTATATTAACTTACAACACAAAAAAAAATTCCACTGTGACCTATAACAAAATATGATTATACTAATTTAATTTAAAATAATATTCTATATTATTTGTTAAATTAAATTATTGCTGTAAGCAAAAATAAGTTATCAGTTGAAAATACTAAATTCTCTATTAAGAATATAAAATAAATTACTACAGAATGTAATTTTACACCTAAAATTAATTAGAAAGTATTTAACAAATTATTTTCTAATAGATTTTTTTTTTTTGTAACAACCCAGGAAAATTTTCTGTTCCAAAGAATCGGTTGTAGAATAGCTACTTTTCATTCACAACCCCTTCTACTGTTGATTCTAACACCGATTCTTTTCGTTTGAAATTGTCCCAAAAGCAACCCCTTCTATAGCTCCAAAGTAGAACCGGTTGCTCTAGAATCAGTTCTAGAACTAGTTCTGGAACTGATTCTACGTCACCCATACCTTCCATATAGGATCCCAGGAACTGGTTCCGGAACCAGTTCCATGGAATCGGTTGCAGTGGAACCAGTTGTAGAATGGGTGTGGTTGGCTACCGATTGTAAAAAATTTTCATGGGAAATTACGAACCAACAGGTATTTTTTTTCCGTATGATTAAAATTTTTCTTTAAGCATTTGATATTGCTTGTACGCATTTGATTGATATATGAAGGTAAATCATTGAAGTTTTGTTACATTTGATGGAATCGTATCACGTATAACAGTGAACGGGTTACCCAAAATTTCAGAAACATTTTAAAATTTTCTTAAACATAAATTGTGATATTTATTTTCTAATTACCTGGATTTCAATGTTGACAATATATATTTGAATAAATATACCATATACCATCAAAAAATTGAGAGCTTGGTTATATCTAATATCTCAGTGTATAAAGAAATATGCATATTAGGGTGTCCCTTAAAAATAGATTCGTCATTACACCCCCAGTTTTATTGGAAATGGTCCCAAATATATATATATATAAGTTCCCGTAGTTCCTACAAGAAACATTGAGCCATAAATAAAAGAAATCATTTTTTTTTTTTTTTTGAAAACGTTAACCCGTGCCGAAAGTTTGACGAAAATGACACATTTTGGAAAAAAAGTGAATTATTATTAAAAATTCCCAAAATTCGATATTTATTAATAGAAATTGGTAAAAAAAAAAATATTTTTTTATTGCGTTTTACATCATTTTTCGCACAAATGCGAACAAAATACTCGTTTTAATAAGTTACGTGTACGCTCTCTCTATACAGTAAATAAAGCATGTTGAGTGATTTAACAAAGGGCAAATAAAGAGACAATTAAATTAATTTTTTTTTCGGAAATTATTCAAAATAATTACAGCTTAAAAACTAAAGAAATTTATAAATAAGTTGTTTACAAGACTGTAGCGAAGAGTATGTACTTTATAGGAAATTACACTCAACAAAAAAGTCTGTAATGGCTACTAAAAATTTTGCTGTCATTACGGGAAATTTAACCATTTTTAGCCTTGTGGTATAATAAAATTAATAACCACTACTAAATTTTAGTAAAATTATTGTAATTTATTTTTTTATTTGATAAATTTGCAACAAAATTTTACTAAATATTAGTATTACTAGAAGAATAACTTCCATCATATTTATAAAAAGCATCATGTAATGAAAAACATAAATAAAACTTGACAAATACACATATTTTATCGTAAAAAACAACCTAAAATACATATTAAATTAATTGAAAACACAATTAAAAAAAGGACTACTGATTTTCCATTATATTCACATCATTTTGCTTTTTATTTTCAAACATTGTTTAAAAAATCCATAAAAGAAATATATATAATTGAAAAGTCTGTTAAAACAATCATCAATTTTTAACTGGCAAAAAGTAAAAAAACGATTTTGTGGTTTATTTTTTCATATTTGAAAGTTTTCTTGTTTGAATTTTCAAAACACTACACACACGTTCATATATTTATTGGCTATGTTTGCGTATGAGTAAACAATTTCTTGTAATTTGAATTGAAATAATTTTGTATATAAACAACATATTTTAACAAAAAAGAAAACCGAAAATATTTTAATTTTTCGTTTTAAAACAGAAAACAACGAAATTATTTAAATTATTTTTTTTAAAATAGAAATTTAAAAATAGACATTTGACTGAAAATATCAACTGTTACAGACGATACAAATTTTTTGTAGTTTGTTTTTTATTGACTGATAAAAAAAGTTAAACAATATGTTTCAATGTATATTAATTGATTCTTCAATTGCAAACAAACTTTACGTACTTTTCAAATAAACCTCAATCGGTTATGGAAAATATATTGTGAGTGTATGGTCAAAAAAATAAGTACACTTGCTAATTATTTCTTTATGTCTAATTTTAGTTAATTGAAATGAAATTAAAAATGACAATTTTTTTATTTAAGAAATTTTAATATGACAATGCCTTTACAAATAAAAAAGAAGCTGAGGCTTTCCTAAAGTGTTTCAGTTTTAATGGGTGTGCTTTCAATACTTTCTCTGCTCTGTTTTTTTTTTCTTCGCAAGGCTAGTTATTTTATTGCTGTATTTATTTATTTATTTATTCATAATGGAATAAAAAGAAATAAAATACACTGGTGGGTCGAATCGTTCTTCGGGGGAAAGAAAAATTGCTTTGATACTAAGAGAAAATGGCCAAAGTCTTCGTTCTAATGCTAAAACTATTGATCGGTCGCTATTTTTTGTTCCAAATGCTTTAAAGTCTAAAAAGCAGGGTAAAGCTAGTGGAAATCCAGTACGTATCCGATAACATAATGTGAATGAAATTCATGAATTTTTATAAAAATGAGAACACAGGAATTGAATTAAGCTAAATCAAAAATGGATTTATAAAATAAATAAATCCGTTTTGGATTTAGCTTTATTTGATTCCAGAAATTGCATTTTCGCAAAATTAAAATTTTTACATTCATATTATTCACACCGTTTCAAAACTATAGCCGCACTATAAAACTGCTAACATGTGGGTTCTACATAATTTAAACATATAAAAGACCTTATAACTAAAAGTTACATCTAAAATCCACAAAATTATTTTTTTAACGTAGATTAATTTAAATATCCATTTTTTTTACTAGTGTAATTTTCCTGGGTACCCAGGAAAATTTTTTACAATCGGTAGCCAACCACACCCATTCTACAACTGGTTCCACTGCAACCGATTCCATGGAACTGGTTCCGGAACCAGTTCCTGGGATCCTATATGGAAGGTGTGGGTGACGTAGAATCAGTTCCAGAACTAGTTCCAGAACTGATTCTAGAGCAACCGGTTCCACTTTGGAGCCATAGAAGGGGTTGCTTTTGGGACAATTTCAAACAAAAAGAATCGGTGTTAGAATCGACAGTAGAAGGGGTTGTGAATGAAAAGTAGCCATTCTACAACCGATTCTTTGGAACAGAAAATTTTCCTGGGTATAGCCGTACTTTCAGAAAAATGGATTTGGTAATTTAAAGCATTTGAGTAAAAAATTAAATAAAATAATTTAATGCTAGATAAAGTCGACCTGATTTTAATTAACACCAAAAATCCGATTTGGCATCCACCATTGTCCACTGTCCACCAATTTTGTTCATTCATTGGTCTTCAAATACGAGTTTCTGCTCTTTTTACATCAAAAACTGTTTGGTACTATCGATTTTCTGTAAAAAAATACATAACAAAATTCCGTAGGTATTCTAAGTTCGGATCTTATGCCGAAAATATATGGTTCATTCCATAACTTTAGTATTCTCATTTTAAACAGATTTTAAGTATAAAAATAACGATTTTCCGCTATTTTGCTTCCTATATGATGACAACAAAATAAAACCGGTTTGTCGATAGCAAAAACCCGGTTTGCTACAGACCGAATTTTCGGCTAAACCCGACTATTTGGTTAGCCGATTAATCGTTTTTTTAAAACACTACAGGGAATATTTTAAACACTGCGTATACGTTATATGTTATTTAATACTGTAATTAAATATCACTCATACGCAACCATGTGCAGTTCCTTTATCAAGTGGTCGAATTCAGCCATTTAATAAAAGTTCAAATTGCTGTAAATTATGAAAACATTCTCAATATTTAAGTGTCAAATAAAGGAATATTTTTTTTTTTGAGAAAGCAAAAGAAAATGTTTGTCAATTTCCAACTGAAATTCGCTTGCTGCTACAAAAATTATTTGGTTCAATTGGATAGTGATTTTCACAACAAAATATGTTTAAAGCAACGCAATTTTATTCACAACAGTCAAAATATTCAGTAATATCGTTTAAATAAGGATATGCTAACCGAATTCATTGGCTGCATATACAATACAATACGGTTTGCGCTCTTTAGGATGTCCCTTAACATAGCGATTTTTCGATTTTCGTTCATTACAAATGAATGCTTTTTCACTTATGATAACAAAACTGAAATGTTCCTTAAACAAACTAACAAATTCGGAATGCAGAAGTTTCCTCAGTGTTCAAAATCAACAAAATATATGACTAAACGAGTAAAAAAGTTAAAGTCGGGCATGCCAAATATATAATACCCTGGTATTCTGAGCCGATCGGTGCACTAAAAGGTGCAATATTTTTTAGGGTTACAAACATCAGCACAAACTTATTAGGGTATAAAAATAACACACTATATTCAAACTTTAAACTTAAAATATCCAACTATTCATAATATCAAAAAAAAAAAATTTTCCCTACAATTTAAATTTTTAGTAACACAAAAATTATTAAAGTGGACACTAGAACAAAAAAAGTGTTGTATATAACGAGTCCTTTATAAAAAAAAAAAACAAATACAAAAAATGTGCATAAAAAACTAAACAAGAGAAAAATACAGAGTATATAAGGCCAAATAGTGCCATGGTACTTTGCACTACATTTACAAACTGAATTGGACCACAACCTCTTACTACTCATGGCTTATTTTTTTTTGTATACATACGAACTACATGTAAAATGGCAAACGAAAATCTATATATATTTTTAGTATATTTTTTTTAATGATGTCGTTGTTTTTGTTGTTGTTCGAGGCGCAAAGGCTAGGCCATTTGGAGCAAACGTACAATTGGATGATGAACGAGTGAGAGTTCGTCTAGGATACGTTGGGGTTGGCCTAATGTATTTTATTATAAAATTTATTTTTTTCCTTACCAACGTTAATGTTTTGTATAGTTGTGTGCAAGTATGTTTGTGTATATAGAGAGCATATTTATACCACCTATAAATAGCTTTAACACATTTTGTACCGAGACGCCCCTTTGACTTGTATGATACAGACAAGTCATAAGTAGTACTACTCAGTTTTTTAATGGAGCATTAAAGGAAGTTTAGCAAAATGTGTATAAAATAAAATAAAAACAAATACACTCAAAATTTTCCAACTCTTTTCACAAGGGGGAAATGAAAATTCTTATAAGAAAATTTTCAAGATGTTTTATAAAAGTTTTCAAACTAGAAAACTCCAACCTAGTAAGAAAAGTGTAGATAAAGTCTTATTAGAAAAGTTTTCTTATATTTTATTATTTTCCATTTCAATTTGAGTTAAACTCATTTTTAGAGCAATGGTATTCGTTAAGTTTTCTTATTACTCATTCGAAAATTACTCGTTCTCTTTTTCTCTTTATATCTCACTCTTTAGCTCTCACTCATTTTGTGCTAATAAATGAAAACGCCTTTTTTGTATTTGTTTATATTGTCTCTTTCTTGCTAATAGCCCAATCTAATAAGGTCTTTTCTAACCTTTATATTAGACGCATATGCTTATCATTAACTGTATCGGAATTTAAGTCAAGTGACAAAAAATAAAAAAATAAATCCATTCTTCCATTTAGCGCCGCTAGATGTCTCGTTTTGGCTCATTTAGCTAAAGAAAACTTATCAGCTAGTATACCACCCAAAATAAAAAATAATGGGGAAATAATATAAAAAGTGATCTAAAGGGGGTTATATTTGGCAGAGATGATAAGTAAAAGTCTGCATTAATTGTTTTAAGAAATGTACAATTTGATAAAATAAAAAGTCTTAGAACTCTTTTCAGATAGTATCTTTTGACTGTACATAACCAAAAATAGGACAAATCAGGTACTTGTATCAGTTTAACCGAAATCGCAGCAAATTTTTTTCTTAAACTAAAATATTTATGATAAATAATTTTTCGAGAAAAAAAAATATATAATATGATTGAGTTGTGTCTGACTATGAAACGAGTCACATTACATGCCTACTCCTAAGAAAAGACTGTGACTCATAATTGTAAATGTATTCCCCATGTATTTGTTGTTGCCAAGTCACAATAAATTACATTTATTCAAAATTTTGTTTGAAAACTTCAAAAAAATTAAGACCTGGTATAACTCCGTCATAATATTGACAAATAAAAATTTTAATTTTTGAATTTTATTGTTGTTTTGTATGAAAAATTATGACTCCCAGTCTTAAAAATAGTCTTATGACGGTCACAATGAGTCACAAGTAGGAATAGGCACCTAAGACAAAATTCATTATACTTATACCTCGTAGGTACTTGGGACTAGTTAATTGAATGGACCAATGAATTGACGATTTCGTTGGCATTAGAATTGATCAATGACAATGAAATTTTTTGGCATTACAATTCACTAATGACAATGAGATTTTTTATTTTATATTTCAATGCCTAATTGATGACAAAAGCATTTGTTTTTTTTTTTTTTTTTTTTTTTTTAATATATTTGTATTTATTGAATCTTTCTCTTAAAGAAAATAACAATAAGTTTTCAAATCTTAAATACTACCTTATACTAATTGTACCAGACCAATGCCAGTTTCCAACTAAATGATTTTAGATTTTATTATACATCATTCCAATGCCAGGTCTAGCGTGTCTTTTCTCTTCAGACGCATGTGACCATCGCTAGAAAGTATGCTGCGGGCTAGGGGATTTG
The DNA here is from genome assembly GCA_949987735.1 of Leucophora obtusa. Lineage (NCBI taxonomy): Eukaryota > Metazoa > Arthropoda > Insecta > Diptera > Anthomyiidae > Leucophora > Leucophora obtusa. Next base: position 306,758,469 of record OX465295.1, read on the forward strand.
GATGCTCAATAAGTTTATTTACGTATTTTAAACTGCTTTTTCTTGCCTATTCGAGAACAGTGGGGATGTTGAGATCCTTGTGAAGGTTTGAATTTTTGAAATACCAACGGGCACCAGTTATAATTCTTAGATTCTTAGATTGTCTTCTCTGGAGTTTTTCGATATTTGAAGCAGAAGCTGTTCCCCACAGTTGGATACCCTAGGACCAAATTGGTTTAATTACTACGTTGTAAATGAGAACTTTGTATTCTAGACTAAGAGTGGATCTCGAGTTTATAAGCCACATCAAATGAGATCTTCAATTTTATTTGAATTAATTTGGATTTGTTTTTAAAAACATTTTGTTTTGACTAAAGAACAAATTAGGAAAAAAATAATAAAAATTTGCGTATTTCTTATTTAAATGCCCGCTATTTCGTCAAGCTTAGATTACTGGATGCTGTTGCATTTAGACCAACAGGTGTTCAAAAATAATGAACAGCGCATACTTGATGCAACTTGATAAAATAGCGAATATTTATGTCTATAGCTCTGAAACATTACATTCTTGTCTCAATTTCCCTTTTTTGCAAAACATTTTTTTTTTTGGTATACAATGCTGTTTCCTTCAATTATAACACTGCCCTACAAAAAAAGGATATTGCAGTGGAGTTAGGAAAATGGGGCGTGCTGATTTCGAATATGTTATCAGTTTGTTCAAATTGGCTCCAAATTTTTCACAATTGGCGATTCTAATTTTTTCCATTTCTCAACCGATTTTTTCAATAAAAAATTATAACTTGGTAACCATAGCTTCAGAAAGAATACCGTTTTCACAGTTTAAGCCTATAATATCTCATTAACTTTTGCAAAAATAGTCGCTCAAATTCAAAATTTAAAAATTTTTTAATGTATTGTTAGAAAAAAATGAACTGGCTAAACTAATTCTAAACTAAATTCAGGTTTACAAGTTCCTTTGAAATTAGAAAAGTTTTTAAAACAATTTTTAAAGAAATTTTGAACCCCTTTGTCAATTTGTATTTAGCTTAGGACAAATTTAGCCACCTCGCACGGGGCCTAAATATAAGACTAAGTCCGATTTTAAATATCAAATTATATTCACTTTTAAAGCCTTTTCCAATTAAATTTAGATTTAAAAAAACGTGTTCCCATTATACGATCACCTTAATTTTTTTCAAGATGTATTTTTGTACCCAAAGGCACATTTCTAGGGATGTTTTACAGGTCACCTTTTTTTCGTAATATCAAACTTTGTCGTGATTTATATATTTGAATTGAATATATTTGAATTTTTTGTTTTAAAACAGAAAACAACGAAATTATTTAAATTATTTTTTCTAAAAATAAAAATCTAAAAATAGAATATTTGACTGAAAATATCGACTCCTACAGACGATACATATTTTTTGTGGTTTGTTTTTTATTGATTGATAAAAAAAAAAGTTAAACAATATGTTTCAATGTATTTTAATTGATTCTTCAATTGAAAACAAACTTTACCTATTAATTGTCAAATAAACCTCAATCGGTTATGGAAAATATATTGTGAGTGTATAAGAATATTTAAGTACTTCTATAACTTATTATCAGTAAGTCATTATTTTGTGTTTTAAGATAATGCAAAAGTTAATGACCTATCATTACTTAGTAATCACTGTGGTAATGGCCTGTCATTACCATAGTTTTGCTCGGTTATTTTGAATGATCTGTTTTTTGGGGTCTTTTCCATCACATTCTGAGTAAAAGTATTCCTATTCATATTTTTTAAATTCTTAGCACTTGTTGGTGAGAAAAGTCTTAGAGCCAGATTTATAGTCAAAAATAATATAAATTTTTTTATAAAATATTTCTTTGTTTAATATTTTTCAAACAAAATTTCTTATTAACACAATAGACCCTTTTTGGAATCATTGTATTTATTTTTGGATTTATTTTATTTTGTTAAAAACTGCCCATTTTGTTTTTTTAATTTACCAAATTTAATATTTTTATCTAAATATAATTCTTATTCGCTAATATAATATGAAAGAAAAAATTTAAATTTTGCGAAAATGCAATTTCTGGAATTAAATTAAGCTAAATTCAAAATGGATTTATTGATTTTATAAATCCATTTTGGATTAGCTTAATTCAATTCCTATGTTCACATTTTTACAAAATTGAATGATTTTCTTTCACATTATATTATACAATAAGTATTGAATTTTGATAAAAATATAAAATAATTTTCAAATTAAAGAAAGATGATACAATTTTTACAAGTAAATTACAAAGAATAAAAATTTTTGAAAGAATTCGATAAGACCAGCAAGACAGAATACATATTTTCGGCTTTCACTACAAAGCCATCATCAGTGCCTTTCGCCTTGAATGGGTTAATAATACATTAATAATACATAATAATAATAATAATAATAATAATAATAATAATAATAATAATAATAATAATAATAATAATAATAATAATAATAATAACCCCAGCTCGCGCGGTATCTGGGGGGGGGGGAAAGAGGTGGGATAATAATAATAATAATAATAAGAACCATTTTTGTAGCTATTATAGTTTTCGAGATATTCAAAAAATAACCTCGTAGCAAAGCAAAAAATTAGAAAAATTATGACAGTTTTTAATATTTTAAACTTTTGAAAAAAAAATTTGTAATTTTTTTCCTTTGGCAAAACTTCGTTATATGACGAAAGAAAAGTTCTGACAAAAATTCATCCAAATCGAAGGGTTCGAGTCCAACCATTGGTCGATTTGAGATGGAATGACCCATATGAATTTAGCAACCATAGCAGTATTCTTCTCTATATAAAGTACCCAAAATTTTCGAAAATTTTAAAGTAGAAAATTCGAAAGAGCAAAAATGCACCAGAAAAGGTACCAGTGAAAAGCTCTCAAAAATCCCTTTCCAACAATACCACATTTGCATATGGTTCCTTAAAAGTGAATTCGGTCGAATGAATTCCAAAGAATGATGTTTCTGAAAATGGTTAAAAATGAACTTAATCGATTTAGAAGGAAATCGAATGGTAATTTTAGGGACTTCATTCAAAATAGAATACATTCTTTGAAGCTCTGACTATATTTCAGTAACGTTATTTTTCATCTTATTAGAGATTTCCATATAATCTGTAAACTTATCCTTTAGTGATTAATATCATAACTATAAAAAATATACATTCAATAAGTAATAAATAAAGTTTAAATGCGGCTAAGCAAATGTTGCTAAGGACCGATTACTGAATGTCCAGTTAAAATTTAACTGACAGTTGAATTCATATTTTATATGGGAAACAATAACAAATGTGTCAGTTAAAGTCCCAGTTAGTAGCTAACTGGACATTCAGTAATCGGGCCTAAGTGCACAAATAAACTTGTAAATCGTAAATTTCAGACACAATCCCTAACAAATAATTCTGCGTTTTTTTTCCACTTCCTTTTCATAACTTCCATCGCGTGTTTTTATTTAATTTTAAACCTAAAATAAACAGTCCTCTTCGTCCTTGTCTAATATTCTCTTTAAAGAAAGTACAATACTTTTGTCCCCACTTTGTCGTCACTATTTCCAAATAGTAGAAAAGAATAAAACAATAAGAGGGCCAAAGGGGGAGTTTATACACTTGTAGTTTGGCTTGGCTAGTTTTTTTCTTCATATTTTATTTTTTATTACATTTGAACCTAATTCTGTAGGTTCTCGTTACCTCTTGTTAGTCATTGTGTTCAGACTTTATCATACATTTTATACTTTAGCTCGCTCTATGATGATTCTAATGTGTGTGTATGAATGTTTAGTTGTTGGTGTGGTCTGTATGTTGTTAGTTGGCTTTGGCTCTTTCTAACTCGATTCATTGGAAGTTCGCGCATCCGTGCACCCTTTTGGGTTAAATACTGACAACCCCATGTTACGAACCTCGTTTGCTATACACACTTCTTGCAGTGGTGTAAGACAAAAAAAAAGCTTATATTTTTTGTGATTTTTTAATTTTTTTTCTATCCCTGTTTTAGTAGGTTGTTGTTTGGTGTTGTAGCAGTGTGTTTTCTACTACATTGTCTAATGTGGGTTGCTTGTTAGGTGGCTTTATGTTTTGTGGTGTTGAATATAATGAATTTCATTTGTGTCCTTGTTTTATTTTTTTATTTCTTTAGATTTTTTTTAACAAAAAAAGTTTTTGCTAGTTTGTTATATGGGGAAAATTTTAAAGAGTCTTTACTAATGTGCTAAATGGACAGTGTGCCATTAAGTTTAAAACAATGTATGATATATGATTTGGTACTATAGAAATTTAAAGAATAGACAAGGAAGTACTCATAAATAATGTGTGTTATAATTATCTTCAAAGGTGTATGGTTTAAGCCTTTTAAATATTCACAAATTATAGAATTTTTTGGAAAGGTTTCGAAACTATTTCAAGTCATACGATCAAAAAGAATTAAATAAAAAACTTAAGCTTTCAACTAAAATTGACTAAAAAATTGTTAAAACTACTAAATAGTTTTCACAAAATGCAAGAACAAAGTTTGACAACACTGCACTTTCACTATCTGGTTTAGGCTATAAAAAGTTGGAGCTGGTTAAACACATGTGCGCTTCAATGAGGGGGGAGGGAAATTCCCTATTCCGCCTCAACAAAATCCAGAAAAGAAAAAAGTGGGAAAAAGGAAAGAAGTTTAGACAAAACGAAAAAAGAGCAAAAAGGAGAGAAAAAAGGATTACGCGAAATAAATAAAAATTCTATGAAATAGGAAAAATTTTCCTTGTTTTCATTTAACCAGTCATTATTCAAAATGCAAAAAACGCTTAACTAAAATGATAAATTTTATACAAGAGAAGCATAAAACTGCGATATACATTTTAACAAATTCATTTGTAAGACTGACACTTTTGATTATAAAACAATTATAATTTTTAAGGAAATGGATCCCAAGGATATAATTTCATAATAAATTTTTAAAATTTTATACAGAAAATCTCAATTACTTTTGGAATTTTTCTAATTTTAAATGAAAATTTTTCCAAAGAAAAAATTCCAATTTCAATTGAAAAAAAAATTTTTTTTTTTTAAATTAAAAGTTACAAATTTTTTTAGCGTTTTCTTTAGTGGAAGTGACATATCTGAATTTCTGATAGAATTTTTTAAATTGGAAATAGGCGTGTCCAATTTCTTTTAGAATTTTCCCAATATGAAATCAAAAATCTGAATTTCTTTTAGAATTTTTTCAATTTTATAAAAAATAAGAATTAATTTAATTTAGAATTCCCCAAATTTTATTCAGAAAGCTATGGTGTAGCCCATTTTTAATTTTCTTTAAAGAATCGCATTGAACTTCAAATTAAAAACTATAAGTTTTTAATTGAAGTCTACACTGATAGAATTTTGTACATAGTATTAATGAATTTGTTCATTAATACAATGAATTTTTTCATTGAAAAGTCCCCAAAGAACGATTTCATTGGATTAATGAAACATGTTTCATTAAATCAATTTTAATGAATGGATTCATCGATCTAATGAAAGTTTCATAGAATATATGAATTTTTTTTCATTAATTTCAAGATAAACATTATGAAAGTTTCATATGTTTTTTTTTGGTATTAAAATAAAATTTTTGGTATTAAATAAAATCAGGTCGACTTTACCTAACATTAAATTATTTTATTTAATTTTTTACCTAAATGCTTTTAACTTCTAAATTCATTTTTCTGAAAGTGCGACTATAGTTATGAAACACTAGTAAAAATAAAAATTGCGATTTAAATTAATCTACGTTAAAAAATTTATTTTTTTGTAGAAATATATGTCTTTTAGATGTAACTTTCAGTTATAAGATCTTTTATATGTCTAAATTATTTAGAACCTCACATATCAGCTGTTTTATAGTGCGGCTATAGTTATGAAATGGAGTGTATAGGGAAAACCAAAAAGAGGTAAGATTGTAAATGAAATCAATTTTATAAGTTAATTTTTTTCTTTATGAAATTTTCATTAATTTAATGAATTTTTTTAATGAAATTATGAAAAAATAAGAAAAAATCTAATCAAAAAATTCATAACAACAATGAATTTTCATTCAGTTAATGAATGTTTTCATTAAATCAATGAATTCATTTTAATGAAATCGATTCATTAATGGTATGAACGAAAATTCTATCAGTGTATAACTGGAATGTAAAAGATGTTAATAGTTATATACCCTTTAAAAAATGTTTGTAAATTTACTATTATAAAATGGGTACAGTTCTGTTCAATTTTACGAAAATTCGGTAAATATAAATAAAAAATGCGTAAACTTTGTACACATTTACATGCATAAAATGCACACACAAAGTATTTTTATTATTATTGGTTTACACATAAACACATTATTTTCAAAATTAGCATTATTTTGTTAAAAAAAAAAAATGTTATCGCACAAAGTTGATAAATATACTATACTCTAATTAAATTCTGTTGAAATTTAAACAACTTATAATATGAAACTGTACTCCTACGATAAATTTGGAGAATTTATTCCACGTATGTAATTGACAAAAAATACTCTCATTATGTTTAAGTTGGTGCACAATAATAAGTGCGTAAAAGTTCAAAAAATGAGTATATTTACTTACCATAGCTGCAATTCAAGTTAAACCACCCAAAAATAATTTTTTTTTAAATAAAATAAGAAATTAATTTTAAGTAAATATTTTATTAACGATTAAAACCTTCTCGTTTATGTCGAAATTAGTCATTTTGATATCTTAAGTTATTTGTATAAAACTGGTATAATAAAAATTTTTTATAACTATTGAACTAAATTCACTTTTGAAAAGGGGTGCAGACCAGGCGCGGATTCATTATTAATCCATGTTTGTTGGTCATGAGGTCAAATACATACCAAAAATTAAAGTTGAAATTTCGAAATAAATTTTTATGAAAAATATTACTCATAAATTTCCGTTAGACTTTGTATTGTCTTTTATATATATCTATTAAAGAGGATCACTCATGAAATCGTTAACCCTTGCGCTGTGGAGACCAAAAATGTCCAATTAATGGTGTCTGACCAAAACCAATAAAGGTTAAAAAATCGGTTTTGTTAAATTTAAAAATAAATTGTGACGTTTTTAAATTGAAATTTTTTTTTTAAATTTTTTAAAAATTAAAAAATTTTTTTCGCCCATTTGAACCTTTATTTTGCCCACTGTTACCCATAATATAAGTAATCTGGTATGCCATTTACACATAATACACTTAACGAACTTTAACAAGCAACTCCTATTAGCATATTTTAAGTTAATATGAGTAACTAACCAATGGTAACATAAGATGGCCATGGACTATAAACCCAACCACCACCTTCTTTCACTTTTTCAACTGTGTTTAAATAAAAGTGTCATATAATATCATATATACAACAAAATTTAAGCATATGATGATAGTCTAGTGGAGTTAGTAGGAACAGTGTAAATAAATAATAACAAAATATACAGTTAACTCCCGGTTAAAAGGAAATTTTCAGAAATCTCGACTTGAACATCACATAATTTTATTATAGTTATTCGAGTTGTTGATTATGTCAGAACAATTTATTCTTCAATTCTTTGTTTAAGATTATGACATTTTGTCGATCGTTAAGCTGGTCGACCACTGTACTTAAAAAAGAGCACAAGTGCTAATGGACATGACATGCAAAGTACTTGTCATTTGTTGTTTTTTTTTTTTTTTTTCTTTAATTTATTTATTAGGAGTAAAATGATTTTTTTTTTACTATGGACTATAGAAAGTGTTTCTAAAAGAGTTTAATAAATAAAGTTAATTAGAAAAATAAGATAGATAAAAAAATTTAATTAACAAAAAATTTAAACTATGATGTGCACAAAAAATAACTTATTTAATTGTTAATTGAAAAAAAAAAATCTTAAATTGTATTATGACATTATACAAAATACATTAGAATATTTTTTATTTTGCTTAGCTATTTATGTCTGCATACTTTTACATGTATTTTAAATTTTTTGTATGTACATATTTATATAGTTTGTAATATATAATGTAATTCATACAGTTATGCTTACATATGTGTAACAAAATATATTATTTAAGTAAGCGCATGTCAAAAGGTCAGACAAGCTTATAAATAAACATGAACGTATTGAATAAACATTTAAAGAAACTCCCCATTTTACTCATTTTGCTTTCTTTTACAGCACAAAGTAAAGTCATATAAGTTGGGGGTATTTGTTACCGGAAACAATATGGCGAAGGAACATGCTATCACATATTAACTATATCTACTTCGTAAATGATTATAAAACAAAATATTTCTGGATTTGATAATGTTAGAAAAGATAGTCGTAAATATGCAAAACGAGTTCCCGTTATGATAGCTGGAAAAAAGTCTAACACCGGGTTTAGGCAGAGCAGATGGAGCGAAATCTCTTCCTCATCGTGATAGCTTCTGCATAAATCGTTAAAAAGAAGTTCTATCCTCCGCGCAAGTACACCAAAAAAAAAAGTCAGTATGGTCAGCAAAAAACTTTGCTTACTTAGCAAAATTTTAATTTGATGGGCGCTAGCAGAAAAATTGTTAATGCCAACAAAATCGTTTTGCTAAAATTCAGCGAAAGTTGTGCTGAATTTGACAAAATGTTTAGGCTATTAACAGGTAGATGGCGCCATCTGTGTGTCCCAAGTTTGAAATATGGCGCCGTTTCTTTCGCAACGATTTTTTAAAATGGATCATATCTCGAAAACTATGAAAGAGATAGAAAATTTAAACTACCCGAGTAAAAAAAATTGATCTCGCGCAATATCTAATCATATCCAATTTTTTTTTTTTTTTTTTTTTTTTTTTAAGAGAAGCAACACTCAGGAAATTCTTCCTATTAATTAACGTGTTGCTTCCTTTGGAAAGGGGATAGAAAAGAAGTGAGAGGTGGTGAAAGATGAAGGGCTTCAAATATGGCAACACTGTAATTGCGCGAGATGTTGAATTTTTTTTTTTTTTTTTAGAACAGTTGTTGCGTGCCATCTGATGGTAAGTTGGCGAACTTTGTTGAAGCTTTTTAGTTCATAGCCCTGTTATATTATTTTACTTCGGTGTGGTTAAGTTCAATGGGAACACCGAAGGAGGACGCTGCGTTATGTATGAGGGATAGAAAAAACTCATACATATTATTATTTTTCATAAATTGATGTTGCCTTGGTTGGGGCTCGAACCCGCAACCTCACGTGTAACAGTCCAACGCGCTAACCATTACACCACTGCGCCCACAATGTCCAGTTATCCAATTTGATATTCGTTAAGATCTGCTGTAATATCTAGTTGATCCAATTAGATCTCAAAATTGGGTGTATCCAATGATATCGTATTAGATCCCATTTTATACATGGGGATAAACTAAGATCAAGTTATATCTCAAAATTGGGAGGTCCAATGATATCTTTGGGGATAAACCTAGATCTAATTTGATCCGAAAAATTGCGGATCGAATTAGATCCAGTTATATACTTTTGGATAAACTTAGATCTAATTTGATCCGAAAAATGGCGGATCGAATTAGATAGATCTATATATTTGTGGATAAACTTACATCTAATTTGATCCGAAAAATGGCAGATCGAATTAGATCCAGCAATATATTTGGGGATAAACTTAGATCTAATTTGATCCGAAAAATGGCAGATCGAATTAAATCCAACAATATATTTGGGGATAAACTTACATCTAATTTGATCCGAAAAATGACAGATCGAATAAGACGAGCAATATATTTGGGGATAAACTTAGATCTAAATTGATACAAAAAATGGCAGTTCGAATCAGATCCAGCAATATATTTGGGGATAAACTTATATATAATTTGATCCCAAAGCAATACTTCCAGGCAATACGAAAGCAATACCCCAGGAAGATAAATCGGCGCTATCGCTAATTTATCACCTAGAAGATAAAAAAGTTATATCGCTAAATAAATTCCCCGGTGCCAAAGAAAGGATTAAATTTTTGCTATCAAATTTAGGCCTGAAAAAGATAATACTCATACAACATATTAATTATCTTGATTTTATCATAACCGATTTTTTCCGCGCATTAAATCTTGATTTTTCAACGAGTTTGTTTGCTATGTATCTGTTGATTATTTTTACACGGGGTTGGCAGCTAAAATACCATTTTCGATTCAAAACCCTTTCAACTGACTATCGTTACCCTTAAAATACCGTTACCGAAATAAATGAAATACCGTTACCGTTATTTTTAATTTTCTGTTTTTGGTAATTGCACGTGGTTGTTGAGTATTTTTCGTACTTTAAGTTGGTAAATTGCTTTTGTTTTTAATCTCGTGTGTTTTTTGTATTTTTTTTTGCCGAACGTACGGGTCGCCTTTTTTAATTGTTCGTTGTAGCTTTGGCAATTAAAGTCGGATTTTAAAGTATGATATACCGATTTTTTTGCCTCGAGGAGACCAGTGTTTTGCTATAAAGGAAAAATCCAATGAAAAAAAATGAGAGAAAAATATAAAAAAATTTCTGCAGGGTTTATCGAAAAACTTCCTTAGCAAAAGTTTAATGATTTTTTGCGAGCTTTAATTTTCTGACATTGGGGTGGTACATTAGGGTGGTCGAAACATAGATCTGTGGGTAAATACTAGAGTGGGATTCTTGAGGTCAATGGCCCTTAGAGCAAACCATTGATTCCCTCGAGAGAAAACCATCGATGTTTTACAATTTACGATCCGACTGTTAATGCCAAAGATATAATGAAAAATGTAAAATGGCGACCTCTAAGTTCGGCAAAAAAAAATTTTTTTTTGAAACTGCCTTGCAAAAATACTTTATATAGAGGGTGTACGGCGCACTTTTTTTTTTGCCTGTAAGGTGGTACGGTGTAATGTAAATATTAAGGTATAAAATCGATTAATCGTTGTTCAATTAATCGCATAATTTTGCTTAAAAAATATCCGAATAATTTAGGATGTCCAAATTTCGAATAACGAATAATTCGAATAATTTAATACGATTAATCGATTAACCAAAATTAGTTAAAAATTACAAAAATTGTTAAAAAAAATATATATAATTTTGACATTTAAACCCTTAAATGCATGGTGTAGCCAACCAAAAAAACCAATTTGATGCACAAAACTGCATTTTTGGGCATTAGGCGCCCCTTCTGCACATAGTGTTCCTATAGTTTAGCGCAGAATCTTTAAAAATTTAGAGTAAAAATCTTGGTTTTGCTCTGTATATTTGCGAAAAATCTAAATCACGCGTTTTTTACAAAAAGTGTAATATTCAAAAATATTTGTTTAAATATTAAAAATGGTATTCTCGTAATAAAATTCATTTTGGCGATAATAAATGTATAAATTTTAGTTTATAGATTTTTTATGTTTTTTTTTTCTTTTTTTTCATACACGTTAAAATAATCACAATTTAGCTATTAGGCAAAAAATCATATTTTTCAATAAAAACCACCTTTTTCTTAAAAAGATTTTTTTTTGTATTTTTCTTGAAATGTACACGCCTTTAGAAACCATAAAAAAATCGTTAAAATCGAAGAGATCATTTAAGGGTTAATTATGGTAAAATCCCAATTATCTAAAAAACAGTGAAAAAGAATTAATTGTTTGCTTATGCCTATCCGAATTTCATTCTTGTCTAAGCAAATTATCATGGGACGACTTTTTATTTTTTAGGAATATTTGTTAGGTTAAACTACAAACTCAATGAGAACTTTTGTTTTCGCTAAGGAACATTATTAAATGTTAAAAATGCCACAATTTGCTTTGTGATATTTTTTAGTTGTTCTGTTTTATGCAAGCAGGCTCCTGACTAAAAATTTGCTGATACAGCAACATATTTTGCTGACATTATTGACCGTTTTTTGTGTAGTTTTTTAACTGATTTTGTGAAGACAAAGCAGAGGAGAAATAAAAGTTATGTTTAATATTTAACGTGATTTTTTGAATGAAATCCATGTCAACAACCCCGTTCACCCTTCAAAATCCGAAAAATCTCGAAAATCTTTTGAATCACAAGCATTCATATTCCGCTTTAAGACTTCAAAAAAAAAATCTTTTTGGTGAAACGCCCTGGTGGGTATGTGATATTAGAAAGTTGTACAATAGACCGTACTTAAAAAAAAAGTTCGCTATACACCGTCCGTTCTAAATTATTTTTGCAAGCAGGTTTCAAAAAAATTATTTTTTTTTTTGCCGAACGTAGGGGTCGTCATCTTACATTTTTCGTTATATCTTTGGCATTTACAGTCGGATCTTAAAGTATGATACATAGATCTTTTCTCCCTAGGGGACCAATGTTTTGCTCTAAGGACCATTGACGTCAAGTATGCCGTTCTAGTATTTACCCACCAGATCTCAGTTGCTACCACCCTAATGTCAGAAAATTAAAGTTCGCAAAAAAACATTAAACTTTTCTAAGGAAGTTTTTCGATAAACCCAGCAGAATTTTTATACCCTACACCACTACGTGGTCATTATACCCTACACCACCACGTGGTCAGGGTATTATAAGTTTGTGCTGATGTTTGTAACACCAAAAAATATTGGTCCTAGACCCACCTTATAATATACCGATCGGCTCAGAATTTGAATACCCTACACCACTATGTGGTCAGGGTATTATAAGTTTGTGATGGTGTTTGTAACACCAAAAAATATTGGTCCTAGACCCACCTTATAGTATACCGATCGGCTCAGAATTTTTTTTATTTCGATTTAACGATGTCCTTCCGTCCGTCCGTCTGTCTGTCTGTCCATGCATCCTTGTGCGCACTCTACATGTCGCAAATATCAAGATATTTTGATAAAACTTGGTACACCGACTCATGTCGGCCCAAGGACGACGCCTATTGATTTTGGTAAACATCGGTCCATGTTTAGACCTAGTGCCCATATAAGGGTCCTTCCAAAATTATATTGTTTATACGCTGCAGGTCGCAAATATTAAGATATTTTAATGAAATTTGGTGCACTAACTCACATTATAGAAAATTTTGACACAAGCCCCATTTGAACCCATTTGAATTTCGGATCCAAACATTAGTTTGCTTTTACCCAGATGGGTGTAGGGTATTGTATAGTCGGCATGCCCGACTTTAACCTTTTAATCGCAAATATTAAGATATTTTGATGAACTTTGGTACACAGACCTACGTTGGCCCAAGGACGAAGCCTATTGATTTTCGTGAACTTCCGTCCATGTTTAGACCTAGTGCCCATATAAGGGTCCTACCAAAATTATATTGTTTATACGCTGCAGGTCGTAAATATTAAGATATTTTGATGAAATTTGTTACACAGACCTATGTTGGCCCAAGGACGAAGCCTGTTGATTTTGGTGAACATCGGTCCATATTTAGACCTAGTGCCCATATAAGAGTCCCCCCAAAATTGGCTTGGTTACAAACTGCAGGTTGCAAATATTAAGATATTTTAATGAAATTTGGTGCGCTGACTCACATTATAGAAAATTTTGAAACAAGCCCCATTTTAACCCATTCGAATTTCGGATCCAAACATTAGTTGGCTTTTACCCAGACTGGTGTAGGGTATTGTATAGTCGGCATGCCCGACTTTAACCTTTTTACTCGTTTTTATTTCGATTTAACGATGTCCGTCTGTCCGTCCGTCGGTCTGTCTGTCTGTCCATGCATTCTTGTGCGCACTCTACAGGTCGCAAATATTAAGATATGTTGATGAAACTTGGTACGCCGACTTATATCGGCCCAAGGACTAAGCCTATTGATTTTGGTTAAAATCGGTCTATGTTTAGACCTAGTGCCCATATAAGGGTCCTACGAAAATTATATTGTTTATACGCTGCAGGTCGCAAATATTAAGATATATTGATGAAATTTGGTACACAGAACTATATTGGCCCAATAACGCAGCCTATTGATTTTGGTGAACATCGGTCCATGTTTAGACCTAGTGCCCATATAAGGGTCCTACCAAAATTATATTGTTTATACGCTGCTGCAGGTCGCAAATATTAAGATATTTTTATGAAATTTGGTACACCGACCTATATCAGCCCAAGGACGAAGCCTATTGATTTTGGTTAACAGCGGTCTATGTTTAGACCTAGTGTCCATATAAGGGTCCCCCAAAGGTATATTGTTTATACGCTGCAGGTCGCAAATATTAAGATATTTTGATGAAATTTGGTTCACAAACCTATGTTGGCCCAAGGACGAAGCCTATTGATTTTGGTGAACATCGGTTCACCAAAATCAGTGCCCATATAAGGGACCTCCGAAAATTGGCTTGGTTACAAACTGCAGGTCGCAAATATTATAATATTTTAATGAAATTTGATGCGCTGACTCACATTATAGAAAATTTTGACACAAGCCCCATTTTAACCCTTTCGAATTTCGGATCCAAACATTAATTGGCTTTTAACCAGACGGGTGTAGGGTATTATATAGTCGGCATGCCCGACTTTAACCTTTTTACTGGTTTTTTTATTTTTTTGGTTGCCGAACGTAGGAGTCGCCTTTTTAAATTTTTTTTCGTTGGATTTTTTCTTTTCCTATGGTCTCTTCGTTCCCAATAGGAACCACAGGACATAATATATATATATGGTCTCCTCGAGGCAAAAAATCGATATATCACACTTTAAAATCCGACTCTAAATGCCGAAGCTATAACGAAAAATTAAAAAAGGCGACCCCTACGTTAGGAAAAAAAATCTTTTGGAATTCACTAGGAAAAATACTTTATATTTGAAGGTGTACCGCGCACTTTTTTTGCCAGTAAGGTGGTTCGGTCTATTGTACAATATATTAGAGAAAATCTGAAAGCATTAGATTCTTATTGCGCAAACACGAATTAATCATACGTAAACGTAACGCGAAGAATCAGCTGATTCAACGTATCCTATAGAAAACACACAGAAGCACTTACACTACGTAAATGGAACGAGTCGGAACGGACGAACCTGTTGAAGTTTGATTTTCTTTCCGTATTTTCGTGACAACTAATATTGCATAATATGTTTACTAAGCAAAATTGAAAAAAAAAAAAAAAAAAAACCTAATCAAAAGGAATAATACAGACAATATTAAGTGATAAAATTTAAAAATTGTACAAAACTAATAATGAATAACAATGAAAATTAATCATTTTTGTTTAAAAATGATTATCTACACACATAAAATAAATTGGTTGGAATTCTATCGGAACCATCGAAATTTTTTCGTTATTTAATAATTTTAATTGCAGTTATTTAAAATTCATCATCAGGAAAGTTAAATTTATTTGGGAACAGAAAATATATACGATGAACCAAAACACTGTCACGTTATACAAAATATTGCCTTTTCTAACCGATTTTGAAAAAATACTAACTTCTACACTACATTCAATACCAACAACCACCAATTTATTGAAGATTTAGTCATTTGAATAAAATATCGGCAGCAAAATTCTAGTATCAGTTGTGTTTCAATAAATTCGATCACTCTATCCAAAGTATTATTTTTTCTAATCAATTTAAAATTCTTTTTTCAACTCTAGTAGCTTTAACCATTAACTTCCAATATTTTGGTAATTATTATAATATTATTTTAATGTTTTTATTTTTCAATACTTTTTTTAGATATTTTTTTTAATACGGCTAAATATCCTCTTTAAATCGAGCTAAGAACCATTTTTGTAGCTATTATAGTTTTTGAGATATTCAAAAAATAACCTTGTAGCAAAGCAAAAAATTATAAAAATTATGACATTTTTTGAAATTTTAAATATTGCATAACTTTTGAAAAAAAAATTTGTAATTTTTTTCCTTCGGCAAAACTTCGTTATGTGATGAAAGAAAAGTCCTGACCAAAATTCATCCAAATCGAAGGGGTCGAGCATATGCATATTTAAATTCGAAGTTAGACAAAAACTAAATATAAGTATCTGTGGCGTGTTATAGCCTTAGAGATCTGAGTTCAAACATCAACCAAGGCATTATATATATTTTTTTTAATAATTTTTTTTATTGAGTAAAACTAATAGACACCTTTGATTTTCTGTTGTTAATATAATTTTATTCAAAAACAAAATATTAAAATTTTCAACCTGAAGAAATTCAAATTTGAAATTTGACTAAAAAAATTTAAAAAGAGCAAGTTCGCCTGTCCCAGTTAGCGACATAAAAAATTTTAAATTTTTAAACAAATTTTGTGCAACGTGTTATTCTATTTATAGAATTTATAATCCATAAATATCAAAGCAATCTATTAGCACAACAAAATTTCAAAAATTGTAAATTATTTTCGGTAATTATAATGGTATTAAAAATAAATAAAAGTGATTGTACCTGCAATTACAAAAATTCGGTTGGCGAGAAATTCGGTTGGAACTACGAATCCGTTTTCTGTGTGTACCTTCAAAACACAAGAAAGGAGTTGTGCGTTGGTGTGGAACAACACGACGACATAGAGATAATAAAATTTGCATTAGCGCTTAAAATTTCAGAAAAACGCCAATTCAGTGATTTATCAGGTAAGTGTTAAATTAAATTTAACTTTTTCGCATCAAAAGCACCAGCTTTAGTGCAAAAAGTACTAAGTTTGCATCGTTATTAATTTCAGAAATATTGTGTTTTTGGCATAAAAAAACTTTACTGAAATGATTCCAAAAGTATTCATTAAGTTAAATTGCACTCTGAATTGAATGGCGGAATGTTTTAAAGTGCTCGGGTTTTCAAAGTTGGTTGAGTTTTTGCGATTAAATAAAAATGGATGAGAGTACATCATACATGGGAATTTTTCATTACCATTGAAATTTCATTACCATTAGTTCATACTAATGACAATGAAAAAAATGTCATTACCATTTAATGGTAATGAAATATTTTTCATTAAAAAAATCAATACTAATGGTAATGAAATTACACTAATGTATAAAAAAACTAATTACAATTGATTAAAAACCATTTGTTTACAAAAACATTCAGACAAATGAAAACAAACAACGGGTTTGGCTGGGGAAGTTATAAAACATAATTTTTTAAGGAGGATCCATTCTATTCCGTTAAACTTTACCTGCATTCAAATAACAATGGAATAGAAAGCAATATTTAATTTCAAATGAGCCTGAATTAGCATATTCCATCTTCGATTTCAGCGAGTGTTACTCCATTTTTACATTTTTCTGCCAATGACAATTATTTTTTTTAATTTATTCATTATCAATGGCAATGAAATTTAAAATCATTGTCATTAATCAATGAAATTAAATTTTAGAATCATTACCATTAATTAAAAAAATGGTAATGAAAATAATTTCATTACAATTGATATCAATGCAATGGTAATGAAATCATCAATTAATTAGTCCACCTAATTAATTAGTCCCATATATGGAGTACATAGATAAAAAAATGTATATTTTTAAATATTTTTTTTTAATATTTATTTTTTAAATACATTTTTTTCAACCTGTTAGCATTTCTGGACATATTTAACATACCGACAGAAAATTAAAAACGAGTTTCAATTACTAAATTGATAATATCAATAAATATTTTAATTGATTTTGCATCTATCAATCAAATATTACTGATTAATTGAAACAATTAAAAATGTTCAACATTTAACTGATTGAAGTAAATATTTGTTTAAAAATCAATTTAATTAAAAAAACAAATCTTTATAAATTTTTGAATTATCTATTTAGGTTAATAATTTTTTTGTGTGTATTTTCGAAGGTTCTTCAGCAAGTTTTTCATTAATATATGTGACTTTCTCCGAGAAAAGGGACCTAGTGTGTCGAAAACTTGGGAAAATCGATAAAAATGAGAAAATATCGATTTTCCCAAGTTTTTGACACACTAGGTCCCCTTTCTCGGAGAAGGTCACATATGTATTTTAGAGATAGTTCTTTCCTGAGTTAATATATCTAAATATTTCAAATGGTTTTGGAGATTATTAAACCACAAACAACATTTTTAATCGTCGTTCTCAAGTTTAAAATGAATTGATATTTTTTAGTTATTGAAAAAGACCATACAAACTTAACTACTTTTCCTCCATAGACCACCCCTTGAAAAAAATTTTTAGAAATATCAACAAAGGTCTAATCAAACAAATTTGCTTAACAAAAACTAAAGAAAAATATCTCCCAAAAATTGATTCAAATTGCAAACATCTTGCATATATTCAAACATCTTGCATATATGCATTGCAAACAATGGCGCGCAAATATTATTCAGAGCAAATAAATATTCAAATCGAAATAAATTTTATATGCAAACAAAGCTTGGTATGTAAAATAGCGAACCCTAATTATGTGTGACAACAAAAAGGTCAGAGGGTGCTTGGACAACAAGATCAAGCGCAAGAGAAGAAAAAACGATCATCAAATGAAAAATGTCACAAGAAATGCTCAAGCAGCATCTGTAACAATATAAAGTAGAATGATTTTTAAGTAAAAATCAGGTAAAAAAAAATAATGAAGAAATTTTTCGTATCTTTAGCACGCGGTCAGTTGTTTAAGTGAGTGACCCCACGAAATAAGAAAATTAACCTTTTTGTTTTCTTTTTCATTCTCAAAGGATATAAGGGATGCTTGAATCTTAAATATCAATAAGACCGTAGTGTTTGACATATATTATTTTAAATAAACTGGTCCGTTTTAGAAAAGACAACAAAAGGGACATTTGTATAATTTTATGCCTTAAATATTAAACTTATTGTTATTTGTTTCGTTGAACGATTTTATAAAAGTGAAAAATTTCAATAGTTAAATTTTAAATTAAATTTGCGTAACAATTTACCTGAATATTATTACATTTTTCAAATCCATTTTAAGTTTTTGGGGTGATTTTCTCTACAATATTTTATGCAAAATTTCTTTAATTTTTATAGTAAAATTTCTAAAAATATTTAATCTTAAGCAATGGTCAATGTGAGAATATTTTTTTGTTTTGTTCATTGTGTTTCCTTAAAATTAAAAAGATTTTCTTAGGTGGTTGTCTTGTGTTGGTCACTGTGTTTTCTCGTGTTGCCTGTGGTGTATTCTACAAGGAACAATAATCCGATTTTAATGAAGCGTAACACTTTGTGGTCGCTAGAGTTGTACCCATGAGATGTTAGTTTTATATTTTTTCTGCGTATTTGGTTTACTGTTTTGTTTTTGGTTAGAAGAAAATAACATTTTTAATCAAGTTTTTTTTCCTCTTACAATTAGGAAAATTTTAATGAATTTTCTTTTGGTTTTCCTTTAATTTTTTTGTATGTATTCTTTTTGATTATGGCAATGTTACGGATTAATGGGATTTTGAAATGGGTTTAAAAACAAGTTTTGGTTAAGAGCGATTTATATATATTAGATTTGGAAAGAAAATCTTTGGAAATCTTACACATTTGTTTGTGTATTTATTTATTTGAACATTTTCTTATTATAACCATCCCCAGCAAAAATAAATGGAATGACTTCTAAATGTATCACTTCCTTCATTACATCACAAATAATTACTCCCTTAGAAATGGGTTTCAAACAACATCTAATGATGCAATAAATATTGCCAGTCAGGAGTTCTTTTCCAAGGGTGATAAGAAGTTAATATTTTGTATGGGGGTTGCATAAGAACGTGCTGGCACAGAAATCAGTGGGTTCCGGGTTCGAATCCTACCAGGTCGAAAAAAATGTTTGGAACTTTTTTACACGATTAATAATTTTTTTGTAGTTTTCACTATAAAATTTTTATTTTTGTTTATTTTTGTACACTCAATTAATTTTTGAAACGATTTAAATTTTTTTTTAATTTTCGATGCAGAAATAATGACAACGGATCAAAATTGGGAACTTAAGTTTAATGGTGATAGTGGAATGATAGAATTTGTCGAACGGTTTGCAGAATTAGCAGAATGTTACCGAATTCCATTAAACAGATAACTGCCTGCTCTACATGGTGTGCTTATTGGGAATGCCCTAAAGTGGTACCGCGTTAAACGACCTAAAATTACAACGTGGGATATTTTTAAGCATGGAGCTATAAAATTCTCTATCTAGTCGGTACTTAGCCCATCTGGAACAGACGTTCTACAACTGAAGGCAAATTAATCGCGAGCATGCTTTAGATTATATAATAGATATTCTTACGCCTGCACGACGACATCCAGAGTTGAAATACCGTGATAATCTAAATCGTATTTACGGTGGTTTGTGAACGGAGTATAAGCACTAGGTGAGAAGGAGCGATTTTAAGATATTAGACGAACTGACAGAATCGGCGAAAGTGTTTGAGGAACTGAAGCGTAGCGATCAACCACATACTTCTCATATGTTGCCAACTTATAACCAGTCAAATCATTGTTGGAGATGTAAGAGTAAAGGCCATAAACGATGGCAATTTCCGAACCCTCGTAAATTATTTATTCCTATTGTGTTAAGGACGACATATTATCCCGAAGTTGTAAGTGTCGATCTCGTACAACATTTTCCACCCAATTTAGCTCCTATTTCGACTATAGCTGGTACTCTATGTACCTATTGAAATATGCAGCTGCCAAATCTATGCGTTACTGGATACCGGGAGATCACGAACTTATATTGATTCTTCTATACAAAAGTGTTTAGAAGAGATGAACATAATACCAAAGAGAAGAAATTGTATAGTTGAAATGGCCGACCAGACTCTCGACAAATACTTGGTGTATCAAGTTGATGTACATCACAAAGAAGAAATATTCAATTACTAGCCGCTGTGGTACCAAAACTACCCTACGGGAAATTTTAACAAACTGTCACCGAACTGGCCCCTTTATATGAAATAGACTGGTCACTTTTATATGGCGTTGTCATAGGAGGGAGAAATTGACCCCTTGTGACATGTCACAAGACAAATCCCAGGACAGGTCCCTGAACTTTGTTTTGTATGAGCGTTCAGTAACCTGTCCTAGGATTTGTCTTGTGACATGTCACAAGGGGTCAATTTCTCCCTCCTATGACCAGTATATTCAAATTATTAATACTGTTAAGATTTTCGAACGATGAAAGCCTTCGTGATTTGGGATTAGCCAAGAGTTCAACCCCTAGTCGTATTTCGACTCCTACACAGTCCATAAAATCCATTCCCAGTACCATCTGTGTAGCTACCCTACGGGAAATTCTAACAAACTGTCACCGAACTGGCCCCTTTATATGAAATAGACTGGTCACTTTTACATGACGTTGTCATAGGAGGGGGAAATTGACCCCTTGTGACATGTCACAAGACAAATCCCAGGACAGGTCCCTGAACTTTGTTTTGTATGAGCGTTCAGTAACCTGTCCTAGGATTTGTCTTGTGACATGTCACAAGGGGTCAATTTCCCCCTCCTATGACAACGTCATGTAAAAGTGACCAGTCTATTTCATATAAAGGGGCCAGTTCGGTGACAGTTTGTTAGAATTTCCCGTAGGGTAGCTACACAGATGGTACTGGGAATGGATTTTATGGACTGTGTAGGAGTCGAAATACGACTAGGGGTTGAACTCTTGGCTAATCCCAAATCACGAAGGCTTTCATCGGTCGAAAATCTTAACAGTATTAATAATTTGAATATACTGGTCGCCAAGAAAAATAGCGGTATAGAAAAGACGAACCACCAGCCGAAGCCAAATACAACGAATAGAAATACCGAATACCGAAAAAGTGGAAAACCTCGCCAACAGGCAAGGAAAACTACCTGTATATTAAATAAGAATACTTAGTCTCACCCAGAAAGCATTGTACCTGTCCCGACTACCAAAACCGAAAATTCATCGACATCAACTCCGATAGTCCAAATTCCATCATCTACTCCAAAACTCACATACTCGGAAAAAATTAAGAAAAAAAGAAACCAACCCTTCGGGGATACTGGCCAGTTACAAATTACAGAGCATTGCTCTCCGAAGTAAGGGGAGGATGTATCGTCGCAAATTCCCATCCCAATTTGGCTGCTTACATAATTGAAATTTAATTCAGTGTGAACGCACTTTATCGATAATACTTATTTTTATGCAGTGTACACACGATATAGGTACTGCTTGTATTCTTTATATGGGTTCGTATGGATATAGTTTACGTACTGCATACCAGTTAGTTTGTGTGCAAGTTAAAGCACACACTATTTTTTTATTATTTTATATATTTTTGTGCTTTGATTTTTAGCCACATATAATTCTCATTTGGTTAATTCTTAATTCAAATAAGTAGTTCAAGTTGGTACACACGGGGTGGTCAAGGTTAACTGCCATAGCCCGATACTTTGCCAGTACCGATCTAAATTTTTGGAAAGACTTCGGTTGGTTGTCTCATAAATAATATCACAGTCTTCACGGTCTATTCTAATATCACAGCCTTCGCGGTCTGTTCTAATATCACAGCCTTCGCGGTGTGTTCTGATATTAAAGCCTTCGCGGTCTGTTTTAATATCACAGCCTTCGCAGTCTATTCTAATATCACAGCCTTCGCGGTCTGTTCTAATATCACAGCTTTTGCGGTGTGTTCTGATATTACAGCCTTCGCGGTCTGTTCTAATATCACAACCTTTGCGGTCTGTTCTAATATTACAGCCTTCGTGCTCTGTTCTAATATTACAGCCTTCGCGGTCTGTATTAATATCACAGCCTTCGCGGTCTGTTCTGATATTATAGCCTTCGCGATCTGTTCTAATATCATAGCCTTCGCGGTCTGTTCTAATACTACAGCCATCGCGGTCTGTTCTAATGTTACAGCCTTCGCGATCTGTTCTATTACCACAGCCTTCGCGGTCTGTTCTAATATTACAGCCTTCGCGGTCTATTCTTATATAACAGCCTCGCGGTCGGTTCGATATTTATCACTGGTCTATCGTTAATTAAAAATGTTTTCCTCAAAAATTTAAAACATTTATACTCAAAACCAGTTCGGAATAAAAGGCTGAAAATTGGTATGGAATTTGCTTTGAATACGTACCATAACATATCAAAAAATTAGCAAAATCGAAGAGGGTCGGGCCAAAAACTCGGTTATTTGGCATGGAATACCCCATATATATAAACCATACCTAAAACCTAAAAAGCAAGTGAGAATTATAAGAAACAAAGATGATTAAATAAGAAATTACTATGGATGTAATACTATGAGTACTGAATAGATACTCGATTCCGACCTTTTTTTAGGGTACTCTATACTGAAAAATAATAACTTAATACTTTTAGTGTTGTATTTTTTCATACAAATACGCAATTTTGGCATAAAAATTACACTAAAAAATATTTTTGTTTTGGTTTGCATTAAAAATTTTTGTTTTTGTTTTGAATTAATAATATTATAAAACCAAAAAAAATTAAATTCTAAGCGCTTTTTAGCATTTACCTGTCTTATTACGAAAATGTATATATTTTTTATTTTATTTTGAAAATTTCATTAATGTATGTAGCACTTTTTTAAATAATTTTCACAAATGTAAATTTAATAAAGCACGGAATTAGCATACTTAACAAAAACAAAGCATTCGTACACTGAACCAAAAGTATAAATCAACATAAATATTTTGTTAGTTTTTGATCAAACAATATCTTTTTTATTCAAATGAATATATGTTTTCTTCAAATCAAAGGTTTTTTTTTAATTCACATACTTATTGTCAGCAAAAATACTCCACGAAGCAATTGTAACCAATTTTTGTCAAGCAGTTAACAAAATTGTATTTGCTAATTCTAAAAAATTTTGAAAAGTCTGTAAAGTTAAATTAATAAAATTGTTTTTCAATTTGAAAAAACGTATTAAATCTGTAGAAACAAATTTTGTGTGGTTAGTTCTGTCGCGTCATTCCTCGTGTAAGCGTGTAATAGTTGGAAATATATATAAATTAAGAAATTAAATTTAGTGAATATTTATTAATTTTAAATAATATAAATTTACGTAATTTTGTAGTCATGAGTATTATGTGAATTGTAATATTTAAATACTGCAATTATATTTTATATTCTCTGTCTTTAAATTATTTTCCTTTATTGTGAAGTGAACTATTTATTTCAATATAAAATATATTTTAATTATTAAAAATATTAAATAAATTTATGTATTTTTTGACATGTTCTTCGTGTGTTTTAAGAAATAAGTATTATTATTTCAATATTATATTTCGTTTTTATATTTTATCAAATTAATTAATTTTGTTTAGATTTTACATTTACAAAATATAATAAATAATAAAACATAAATCCAAAAATGATTAATGAATCGATAAAATATGAATTAATTGAACAAAATGCATTGTAGAATTGAATAAAAGATATTGGTAAAACAACAAAATATTTATTCTATCTGATAAAATATAACTGTTGGCGTAACAAATTCTTGTTAATATATTTGACGATGATATTTTGTCAAAATAACAGCACTTCAAATAGTCAAATGTCAAAATGTAAATTTACTAAACAATATGTTAAATTGACGGACAGGTTTTGTTGGTTGTATAGTGATCACTTATTCATCAATTTAATATGGATTTTAGTTGATGTCACCGCTAGTTTTGGTTCAGTGTAATTTACCAAAAATGCAAATCAATGAATTATAAGTTATTATAAGTTTGTGCTGATGTTTGTAACACCAAAAAATATTGGTCGTAGACCCACCTTATAGTATACCGATCCGTCTGTCTGTCCATGCAATCTTGTGCGCACTTTACAGGTCGCAAATATTAAGATATTTTGATGAAATTTGGTACGCAGACCTATGTTGGCGAAGGACGAACAAGTTTGATTTTGGTGAACATCGGTCCATGTTTAGACCTAGTGCCCATATAAGGGTCCTACCAAAATTATACAGTTTATACGCTGCAGGTCGTAAATATTAGGATATTTCGACGAAATTTGGTACACAGACCTATGTTAGCCCAATAACGCAGCCTATTGATTTTGGTGAACATCGGTCCATGTTTAGACCTAGTGCCCATATAAGGGTCCTACCAAAATTATACTGTTTATACGCTGCAGGTCGTAAATATTAAGATATTGTGATGAAATTTGGTACATAGACCTATGTTGGCCCAAGGACGAAGCCTATTGATTTTGGTGAACATCGGTCCATGTTTAGAACTAGTGCCCATATAAGGGTCCCACCAAAATTATATTGTTTATACGCTGCAGGTCGCAAATATTAAGATTTTTTGATGAAATTTGGTACATAGACCTATGTTGGCCCAAGGACGAAGCCTTTTGATTTTGGTGAACATCGGTCCATGTTTAGAACTAGTGCCCATATAAGGGTCCCCTAAAATTGGCTTGGTTACAAACTGCAGGTCGCAAATATTAAGATATTTTAATGAAATTTGGTGCGCTGACTCACATTATAGAAAATTTTGACACAAACCTCATTTTAACCCATTCGAATTTCGGATCCAAACATTAGTTGGCTTTTAACCAGACTGTATAGTCGGCATGCCCGACTTTAACCTTTTTACTCGTTTTTGTATTAAGTAAAGCAAATTTTACATAGCAGGCTTTATAGAAGATACACCTGGTTTTTTCTGCGTGTATAAATTAAAATGATAAGTTTTATCAAAAATCATGTTTTGTGAGACAAGGAGTGGATCGCATTATATTTTATGACCAAAAATAAATTAGAGCTGGTTGCCTTAATTTATGGTATTCGATCTGAAAAAATATAACGATAGGGCAACCAGAAATGTGCATTTAAAATTTTACTTTAAATTCTTACTTTAAAATTTAAATTTTAGAACTTATTTTCTAATAACATTGGAGCAATTTTTGTCAAATTATTTTAAATGGCTAACAAAAAAAAACACAAACGGATAAAATTGTAATGTGTATGCTTTGCCGAAATCGGTATCGTCTTAAAGCCGATATTAAAAATTTTCAAAATTGTCCGAATTTTCGAAGTCGACTTTGTAAGCCAAACAATTGTAAGTAAGCCAAACAATTAAAAAAATATGTAACAAATTGAAGAAAAAAAATATTCAAAAAATATTTTGGAATTTTTCTACTGGAAAAGAAACTGTTGGAAACCGAAGAAGTAAAAAATGGAAAGTACCCTATAAATTAAGTTTTCGTTCTAAAAAATATGCTTTTAGGCACAAAATATGCAAAATTATATTTTAATTAATCGATCGCAGGGTTAAAGAATTCTGTTCTGAAATGGATAATTATCTTAAAAATCTTTCAATACAGCGCACAAGAAAAAATGCGATATAACATATTTCTGGTTGCCTTAGTCATTATTTATATGTTCAAAAAAGGTTTGTTAAGACTCGCCAAGAAAAAATTTGTAAAGGGACGTTGAAATGCAAGACCATATCTTTATTGAATATTTTAAAATCCGTAATAAGCAAAATGTGGCATTCGGCAAGATATCTCCAGGATTTTTACATTAAACCATGCCAATAACAAATAACGAAAAATGGCGCCCTATGCTCCAGTGAAAGTTAGAGGAAAACAAATATATTATTTCCATTTGTTATTGTTAGCAATATGGTACCGACTTAAATTTATAAGGAAATTGTAACGTAAAATACAAATTGACAATGGTGGCCCATAGACTACACATGTAAAGCTCTGCAGCAGAATGTTCCAAAAAAATTAAAAATCTTTGAGATTAGGATAGGCTAATTCAAATTATTGTGTCCATAGACCCAAGAATAGTTTAAGAACAAAAATTTTAAAATTGTACGAAAATTCCTTAAACTGAAATTTTTTTAGTTTTACTTTTTTTAAATTTAATTCAAAAATATTATTTTTTCAAATGAAATTTTGTCAACTGTTTGTTGTAGTTTAACAATTCAACACTTGTTCTAAATATCACAACTTTTATTTTCCACAAATGATTTATATCACTAATCATTGATGAATTTTATTGGAAATTCTATATTGTTGATGTTTTCAAAATGCAAACACTATTGTGGGTGTTCTCTTTTGAAGTGTCAATTCTAATTGATTTATGTGCTTCATTTTGGGAAACTAATTTCTTCAATGATTTAAAGATGTAATAATTCCAAAGTGTAATTATTCACTTTTCTAAAAACTTTAGAATTTTTAAGATTTAAAATTATAAAAAATTAATGCAAAAAAAGCACTTCAAATACCTTATCAACAACAGATGTATCTTTTTCTACCACTAACTAAATCTCTTTATTTGAATATACACCGCGTGATGATTATTATAATATCAATAAATTTTGTTATGAAAATGTTGACAAAACACAAATAAACAAATAAAAGATGCATACAAAGAGATTAAAAATATAAAATGTATAAAATACTAAATACTAAATGATAATTATGACAAAAGTACGTGATGATTGTTTAAAATTGCGTTGCATTTAAAACAATAATAAAACACAAATCAGAAGCTCTTAAACAAAAAAAAGCTAAGTGGCGGTATTCTGACATTTTTTTTGTCTGTCTGTCTTAACTGAACTTAACGTCCCCCCACAAAATATTTACAAAAAAAAAACAAAAATCTCAAACAAATAAACATATGTAAGAACATACAGCTGATAATGGTGATGATGAGGGGATGGATGATTCTACATTCATTCATACATATACATATAAAAGATCCACACTCAACATCCATAAAAAGTAAAAGACAACTTTGACAAGCCCGAGTATCTTGTAAATTTATGAAGGCAATCATCATCTGAAACAAACACATCCAAAATCCACCAGATACTTATTGTAAGGCGAATGCAACCTAGTAAATTTAAAATTTACCATACAAAATAAACCAAAGTGGCTTATGTCAGATTAAAGCATAATTAGTGAATGAAAATCATTTTGAGTACTTTAAAAACATACTCGCATACACAGCCAACCAAGGCAGATCAACAGAACTATTATCATCTTCATAAATTTATATTTATAGTGGAAAAACACACGTTTTATTATTTTAAAAATAAATATTTAAAAATTTTGTTGTAAAATAACAAAACAACTGCTCATCCTTCTTTTCCCAAAAAGAGAGGTCACTGATTTTCAATTGGTAGAGGTCAAGTTTTGGCCCATTTAGTTGAAAAAAAAAAAAAATTCAATCTATTTTTATTGTTTTATTTTACTGATTGCATAGTCATTTAAAATTAAAAACGTGTATATCTGTTGGTGTTTCTTTAATTAAATAACAAAATATATGATTTTCTATTGCCTAGAAAAAAAAATTGTATGCTTTGTATTGTTTGTTATTGAAAGCTATCAGTCAGACTTTCTATTCATACATTTCTTTTGCAAATCAATATGACTGAATTATGAATAAAACCATATGTTAGTAATATACATTTTTTGTTAAGATAAGATTCATTTTTGAATATTTCATAAATTTTTTAATTTAAAAAATATATTTTTCGAAAATAAAACAAACTCACTACTAGCGAATTCTCGAATGGATCTATTAAATTGTTCAATAATAATAATAAGGTTCTTCATAAGGAGTGTGCTATTTGTTGTATCGTTGTATCGTGCTAAGAAAAAAACAGAGTTGTTAGAATTTAAATTAATAAAATACAACATTTGAGAATAGAACGAAACAACATATTAGCGCGTGTTTAGTGTTCTATGTTTGAGTGTGCTAACAGATAGAAAACTCAATAGAAAATCGTTGTTAAAGTCAAATAAAAATTTTAACAACTCTGTTTTTTTTTAGAACTATACAACAGATAGCACACCCCTTGTGAACAACCTAAATGTTTATATTTCTATAAAACAGCACTTTTAAAAGACTACTTTGGGTCATATGGCTATACAGTTAGGGTCACTTAGGACTATACACTTAGGGTCACTTTTAAAATTTATAATTTTATATTTATGAGGTTTTCAAATTATTATGCATAAGCACTTTAAAATAATATGCTTCCCAGCCAGCAAACGATCACAAAAATTAATCAACAAGAACTTAAAATTTATAATTAAAAGTTCAAATATTTGTATGAAAGTGGTTCATCTAAAAGAGCATTCTTTTTTGATTCTAAAATTATTAAATAAAATGATTTAAAAAAATTACTAATTAATAAAAAAATATTATTTTTTAGCCTTTTTGGAATTACGCACAAAATAGAGGGCGGATCAATAAGTCCGTGACTTTTTGAATAAAACACAGTTTTTTAGCAAAAAAGTTTTTTTTTCCTTTTAGCTCAATACACTTAGCCCACCGTTTCTCCATTTTTGTTATTCCCTCCGAAAAATAGGATATATCGAGGTCCTCAAAATAAGCATTTGTTTGAGCAATAATTTCATCGTTGGAACTAAATCTCTTTCCACCGAGCCAATAGAAAATAGTCACTAGGGTCTAAATCCGGAGAATATGGCGAATGAGGTACCAATTCGGGGCCCAGTTCATGCAATTTTGCCACTGAGACTACACACATGTGCACTAGACCATACTACAAAAAAAAATTTCGCTGATGTACGGCGAATCTAAATTATTGTTCCACTGCAATTTCGAATTTATTTATTTCTTTTTGCCGAACGTAGGGGTCGCCTTTTTAAATTTGTCGTTATATCTTTGGCATTTACAGTCGGATCTTAAAATGTGACATATTGATGTTTTTCTCGAGGGAATGTTGTCCTCTAAGGGCCATTGACGTCAAGTAAGCCTTTCTTGTATTTATCCCTCATATCTCAGTTACCACCATCCTAATATATAACTCTAATGTCAGAAAATTAAAGCTTACAAAAAACCTTTGCTAAGGAAGTATTTTGATAATTCCAGCAAAAATATTGCAGAACGTAGGGGTTATCTAACCAAAAATGCAGCATACACAATAGATGGCATATCCTTTACACATGGTTTGTGTCTTCAATTACTTATATCGCATTTTGAAAGGTAAACATCTATCATTTGTTCCCACTTAGACATTGAACAACAAAGTTTTTTGCATTAAAGGAATTAAATGTTCTAAAATCCCAAAATTTATTTGACAAATTGTGAAAAGTGATTTATTGAAGGCCTGTCAGACTAGTATATTGGAAGATGACAAACAAAATTGTGGTAAATTTTTTGTTTGATATTTTAAATATTAACTAACGCTCCTAGACGAGAACAAGAAATTCTAATTGAGTTTATAATTTAACTTAACAAATATTTCTAGAAATTCTAAGAATTTCCTTAGGCAAGAATGAATTCCGGATAGGGACATGCCTTTAACAGATAATTTTTCATAATTTGTCATATAAGTTTTGGGAATTTAGCACATTTAATTCCTTTCATGCAATTAAATTATATCCCGATAAAATAAATTTTTTTTTTGCTTCAAAAATGTTGAATTTTGTGCCAACAAAGCATCATTTGCGGGCAGTTTTGCTTTTCTTCTTCAATTTGAAAAAATGCCCCTGAAGCGCATTGATTGCTCAGCGAACCTTATCCTAAATATATTCCATATACTTCAATGTGCGAGAGATGGTTTGTGCGGTTTAGAAGTGGTGATTTTGACACGGAAGACAAAGACTGCGCAGGTCAGCCAAAAAAATTTGAAGATGATACTCGATGAAGATTATTGTCAAAGAACTTGCAGAATCATTGGCAGTCACTCAAGCAGCAATAGGGTATCACACAAGTTGAAGCCGAGAGACATTGAAAGACTATTTTGCATGTGCGAAGTGCTGCTTGAACACCATCAAAAGAAGTAATTTTTACATCGAATCATTACTGGCGATGAAAAATGGATCCATTATGACAGGCCGAAGCGCAAGAATTTGGCCCAAAGCCAAATATCCATGGCGCCAAAGTAGCTGAAATTGGGCCAAACACAGAGGATCTGTACCGAACACAATTGATTCGCTTGATGTGAGCATTGGCCGAAAAACGGCCGGAATACACTCTCAGAACAATTCCTCGTAATGCGGTTGGCCCAACCTCGTAATTCGGTTGCTCCAATTTAAATCGAATTCAGTTGCCACAACTGAATTCGGTTGCTGCAACCAAATTACGAAGTTGCAGCCACCGAATCAATTCGGTTGGCAAATTATTATGTTGCCACAACGGAATTGTTCTGAGAGTATATGCAGAAGCCGTAATATTGAATCAGTCAAGTCAAGACCTTACCCCTTCCGACTATCATTTGTTTCGATCGATGCAGTATGCTCTCACTGGAATTCGCTTCTTTTCAGAACAGGGTATCCGAAATTGGCTTGATTCGTTCTTGGCCTTGAAAAATTACCAGTTCTTCAGGAATCCATATGTTGCCAGAAAGGTAGGAAAACCTCGTAGCTAATGATGGCCAATACCAATAAAAACAAATTTATATTGTTCCAATGTTTCACAATAAACGCCCTAAATTTAGGAAAAAAAATCCCGCATTTATAAGTTATAAGGTGCGACTATAATGCCGAAAATATAACGAAAAATTTACGTTTGTAAAAACAAAATCAAAATTACCTTGCAAAAATACTTTATATTTGAAGATGTATGGCGTACTCTATTTTTTTTTTTTTTTTTTTTGCCTGAAAAGGTGTACGGTTTAGTGTGCACCCGTGAATTGTCTTGATGAAAAATAACTCTTTTTTGGCCAAATACGGTCGTTTTTTTTTAAATCGTCGTTGAATCGGTACAAGAAGCTGGCATAATTGATGTGGATTATTACGTTTGCATCCCTAAAAACTGTCGCCATGACCTTGTTGGCGATCGGTTGCAGTGAAGCGAGTTCCAGAATTAGGGTGATTGGCACCCGAAATATTTTCCTGGGTCATTTCAGATTAATATTGACTATATATAAATGAATTTTTTTGAGTGCATATATTAAAATCTGCATAATCGAAAGTACTTAAGTAATTTCCCAACTACATATAAGCAAAATGATCAACCATAAATCAGTAGTTTTTGTTGCGATTTTTTTTATATTTAAGTAATGTGACAATCATTGAACATATTTTGTGTTTAAAATCGTTGAGCGGTAATGACCAACATGAATTCTATATAAGGGCCATTCTAAAATCAATAGTATTTCTCAGATAACAAATTGGATTTGGTTTAGTCAGTTGATCGAATGATTGAGTTGACTGGTTTTTACGGTCTACCGGTATTTACAAAAAAAATTTAAGATTCCACAATGAAAAAATAAAATAAAAAATTAATGTCGGATATGCCAAGTTACATACAGCGAACAAAGAAAAAAGTTGGATACTATATAAAATAAAATGAACAACCATGTCAGACACTATTAATTATAGAGATAAAAATTTAAAACTTACACTACTCACCAGTAGAGGGCGATGAAATTAGTATCAGTTGATTTATTTAAATATTTAATATGTATTTAAAAATTCCAAACTGCTTAAAACTCTAAAACTGCTGAAAACTGTTCAAAATAATAAAAAACAACGCGGATTACATTCAAATAATAAAATTTGAGATATCCGTTTGTTTCTTCGCTTTGTTGTTTGTTTTTATTTAAATTTAAATAAAAAAGAAAATTTACAGTTTTTGTGGGTGCCATGAAAAGTGGGTCAGGTGACATATTTTTCGTAGTAAAAGAATCTGCATCATTGTAGCCTGTACAACAACAGCAAATATATTTCTATCCTTCTAATTCGGCATTCTCATCTAAAAATTAAAGATAGGTTTGTCACAAGAAGAAATCACTCTTTTATGGTACCTTGAATGTTATTTTTCTTAAACAGCTTTAAAAAAAGAAAAAAAAGAGAAGCAACACTCAGGAAATTCTTCCTATTAATTAACGTGATGCTTCCTTTGGAAAGGCGATAGAGAAGAAGTGAAAGGTGGTGAAAGATGAAGGGCTTCAAATATGGCAACACTGTAATTTCGCGAGATGTTGAATTTTTTAGAACAGTTATTGCGCGCCATCTGATGGTGAGTTGGCGAACTTTGTCGAAGCTTTTTAGTTCATAGCCCTGTTATATTATTTTACTTCGGTGGGGTTAAGTGCTATGGGAACATCCAAGGAGGACGCTGCGATATATATGAGGGATAGAAAAAACTTATACATATTATTTTTCATAAAATAATGTTGCCTTGGTGGGGAATCGAACCCGCAACCTCACGTGTAACAGTCCAACGCGCTAACTTTTACACCACAGTAATGTATTTAGGTAGAGCCTACCCTCACAATAGGCTATAATCATTTCTGCAATATCGGAACGAAACTACGCAGTCAGAAGTCAGTAGTATACAAACGGGAAGGCAAGGAACCATAACAGGTAGATCAAGTACTGGCAAAAAGTGGTTTACCATTCCCAAAATGATAATATCATTAGAAACAAGGACCAGCTGTTTTAAAAAGCGCCGGAAAAGCACAGGAAAAAAAATCCCAACGTTGGCAAAACCAATAAATAGGTGGTCTGCAAATATATTTTCAAAAATAAAACTTAAAAAATAGTTCATACTCGTATGTATTTTTTTTTTTTTTTTTTTTTGTTCTGCAGTGATTTGAACCCAGGCGTTAGATTGGCAGATTACAGCTTTACCCACTGAGCTAACGAGACATAGTATAATACTTGGTGGCTAAAAACATAAATGAATGAAAAAACCCAGTCAGAAAAATACAAACGGGAAAGTGGGGTCAAAATACTTTAACAGGTTGTACAAATACTGGCAAAAAGGGCTTTCCCATTCCAAAAATGATAGGATCATTAGAGAAAAGGACCGGCTGTTCGAAAAGCGCCGGAAAAGCACTGGAGGAACAAAATTTTTGAACTTTGGAAAAACGCTGGCAAAACCAATAAATATATGGTCTGGAAATATATTTTCAAAATTTAAATTTTAAAAAAGTTTATATGTATTTTTTTTTTGTCCTGTCGTGATTGGAACCCAGGCCGTCAGATTGCCGGTACTCACTCAGCGAACGAGACATATAATAAATTAATAAATTTCTAATTGAGACATATAATACTTGGTGGCAACCGGATTTGAACTCGGAGTATTCTGACTACAAACCCTTTTTAATGAAGCGTCAGCATTTTTATAAAATCAATGCTCTACCAGTGAATTGATTTTTGTACCGCTGGCAATTTCTGACTAGGTAGCACTGGTTGCAAACATTGAAAAT
The DNA here is from genome assembly GCA_949987735.1 of Leucophora obtusa. NCBI lineage: Eukaryota > Metazoa > Arthropoda > Insecta > Diptera > Anthomyiidae > Leucophora > Leucophora obtusa. Next base: position 306,792,439 of record OX465295.1, read on the forward strand.
AGCACTCCAAGCCTATTCTTTGCCAGTGGTTTTTTATTATAAACCAACGAAATTCTTTTTAAAACAAATATTTTCAAACGGTTTTTGCAAATGCCGGCAAAGCGTCCCAAATGAGTATTCTGACAGTCATTTATTTTTAGTACCGCAGTTACCCTGTGGTATGCCAGTGCTTGATTTTTTGTAGCAATTTCTGACTGGATAGGCACTATACTATATGAGTTAACAGTTTCCGAGATAACTCCTAAATGGCGATCGTGATTTTTTCTATTTTTTTTTAGCTTTTGGAATATTATACCGCAAAATTTTAGTTTTCTAGCCGAGCCATGCGCCGAAAAATTAGTCTAACGGTCAGGTCTAGAGTTCTACTTTCCAAATTAGTAGGACACATTGCAAAATTTTATACGAAAGAAAGATGAAACCACCAAAGGACAATAAAATGTTTGCAATTTTTTTTAACTTATTGGTACTCAAAACGCTATAAAAAAACCTGGAAGAGCTGAGCCATAGGTGAAACCGTTTTTTTTTTGTCATTACGGCAGGTGTTCAAGGACATTTTAGGGATAATGCAAGGAAATTCAAAATTAACATTTTTTAGTTTAATCCTTATAAATTTTATATTTTGTAATAAAATTTGTCAGTTTCTTCTCACAGGTAAACTAGATACTTGAAAAAATATTTTCTTTCCATAACTGAGGCTATTTTCTGAGTATAAAACATATAAAACTAAAAAAATAAAAATAATAATGTCGCTAAAATGTATGTAATGTTGATAACAGTCGACAAAAAAGGATCGCCAAAATCAACAAAATTTAAAAAATCCCTAGAATTAGTTTGAGTTTAATCAAAATCATTAAAATGTATTTCTTGCGATGTAATCTTATTCGAAATCATTTATAATAGCACTAGTTTCTCCACGCTGCTAATATAGGTACATATTTTTAATTGAAATCTAAAGTGCTTAAATCAACAGTTTACTTAGGGCCGCTTACAACCCATCACTGCCATTTAGGCACTACAAAATGCGTTAAAACGAAGACAATATGTTAAAGAACTTGTGATAAATATGCATTCTAAAGTTATTTCAACTATTTAGGCCTCTCCGTTATTTTTGTTTCAATATCATGAGCTAAAATAAAGAACAGTTTTTTATTTTTGGTGAATTTTATATTTATTAGCTACAAACAATTTTAATGCCATTTAAAGGGTTCCGTAAATCACGTTCATGTCTAATTTTTTAAGCAAAACGACGAAAAGAAGCAACAAACAAGGAAAGAATCGGAAGAATAAAAATGTTTGTCTTGCTTAAAGATTCCTGACATAGTTGTTAACTCATTGGAATTATCTGTACATTTACTTTACTATCATCATTGTCATCATCAGCAGCAGCAGCAGCAGTATCATGGATAAACAATTTTCAACAATCATTTTAAGTCTTTAGTTTGATTTTTGTCGTTGCTGCTGTTGCTGCTGTTGTTTTGTCTTGTTTTCTTTATTTTGCATTTTAAAAAGATTTTTATTGCAGTTTGTCGATAGTTCTTCTGTATGTTATTTCTTATCCCAGTACTGTCATAGATTTGTATTTATTTTAGTGATCTTCAATCAACCATAACAATTGCAGACACTTGCTGTTACTGTCGTGTTCGATCAGCGCCACTCTAGACATGTTTCTTTGTATGTTTTTTTTTTTTTTTATATGATGTTGTTCCTGAAACTACATCAACAGCAGCACTAGCAACAACGCCAGTCTTTCATTTCCCAAAAAGTTGAAGAAATAACATGGAATGTTGCATTTCTTGTATTGATGTGTGATTTGTCGCGTTTGCAATCAACTCATTCTTATTTTTTTTTATTTTTTTTTTTTTTTTTTTTTTTTTTTTTTTGAAAGGCATAAACAGTAGCGCCATTCATTTCAAAATTGACTACTAGATAATTAGAAATGATTGTTAGATACACATACGTACATAATATAGTAAAACTTATATGGATAGACATCTATGAATGACTGACTTTCCCAGAAGGCAAACTAGCGTAAAACAAACACGATTTGCTCACAAATGCTTTTCTGGTGTTGAGATGATTTATAAAAATATTCAGATTCTTTGTTTGGAGGCAGGGTACCCGGGTAGTATAAATGCGACATAAATAGGCAAACATAAACAATCTTGTTGTCAGTAGCTAATAAGGTTAGCATGTACGACTAAAATGTTAAATTCACAAATCGACTTTTCAAACGCGTTTTAGGTAGACTTTTGATTGGTTTTCAAATTGAAATTCCTATTACCTTTTTCTAATACTACGGAAGATATTAAAACTTGTATAAAAATTAACACACAAAATTAATGTAGTGCGAACTTAAGATTGTAAAGACCAAACAAAACTAACCATCAAAACCACACATTACCAAAAAATGTGTAAAGTAATGTATAGCCATAGGGGCCGATGCATTACTTTACACCTTACTTCACAGATGAAATTTACAGGCGATGAGCCCCAAAATAATGTATGGGGAGGAGAAGTGATAAAGTCATTGGTTACCTATGAGGTTGCGAGGATGGGCAAAGTAATGGATCTAAAAACAGATTTTCGTAAAACAAAATTTAAAAAAAAAAAATTTGTTATAAATATTTTTTTATTAAATATATAAACGTGGTCACGCTGGAATTCGAACCTGGAATCCCTGCTTGTTAGCCAAGAGCTTTGATTGCTTAAAAAGTAAATGAATTTTTGTGCTTCCTATATTCCCAGTGTAGAAACGGTAATGACATATCATTATTTTTTGGACTACCGGTAATGACACCCACTTATCTTCTGTATTATTTTAAAACATATAATAATGAGTTACTGATAATTACTTATTTTTATCATTATTTCAAATAGAAAATAATTTTTTTAGATTTTTTTGAAAATTTTTTGAAATCTATTTTCAGACTCAATATTTTTTAAACACTGGTAAGGATATATGTAACCACATATTTTTTGATTTTTTGTATGTTGGCGAGTAAGCGAGTAAGCAGCAGGTCAATTGTGTTTTTATCTATTAAATATTACATGAACATATAGCTCAGATGGTGGAGCTGTTGACAGGCAATCTGTAGACCCAGGTTCGATTCCCGCACCAGCAAATTTTATTTAAAAAAAAAATATAATAAAAAATATATTTTTTTATATAATTTATTTTTTAGAAAATCTAATTTTAGACTCATTATTTTTGTCAGTACTTGTAAGCACATAGGTAACGATATATTTTTTGATTTTTCGTATGCTGGTGTGTAACGACAACTCATTATTTTTCGCGACATCGCCATATAAAGGTAATAAGAAATGTAATAACAAAAGTAACTAGTTACCATTACCAAGTATATAGTTACATAACCACATATCTGGTAATGATTTTCTACACTGGGTTCTTTCGTAATGGCGAAAAATATACACCTTACACTCATGCTTACAAAAAAACACAAAGTAATAAGTCTAAAAATAGATTTTCAAAAATGTTTTAATCATTACTTTCCGTTTATAAATCATGCAATACGCAATCAGTGATTGGTAAGTCATTACTTTTTGTTTTGAAATAATGCAGAAGGTAACCAGCTATCATTACAAGGTAATGCGTAAGTATATCGCACCCACTATCAAAGTTTTGCTGGGTAACTTATTTTCTTTTCGATTTTCGTAAATATTTCAGTTTCAAAATTAGTAAATTGATTAAAACTACCCGTTACCCTTTTCGGAATTAGCTTAGAAGAATAATGACTGACTGTTGGGATCATCTAACTAAATATGTCAATTCTTTGTCAAATGTTATTAAACCTTTAACCCTCAAATACATAAAACTAACTTTTGGTACTGGTCACATTTTAGGGTTTATTATTAAAAATAAGGGATTCTCGATTAATCGATTAACCGAATTTTTAATTAATCGATTAATCAGAGATTCTGATTACCCGACTAAAAAAAATATTATATAATCATATATCACCTTATATAAACCCATATATACGTCCATATCTAATTTGATCCGAATATTGGAATATATAATTATATCAAGCGAGATAAGCATGTTATCTAACCTGATACAATTTGATCCGAAAATCAAATTATATATTAATACATATAATTTGATGAAGATTTTCAAATAAAATTTTAGTAAATATTGTTGAGATCACTTATTTTCATTCATATTAAATACTAATGCTTAATGTTTAGAAAAATTTTTGTTAATAAACTTGGAAATACCTGACAAAATAAAACATTACAAAAATTTGTCGAAGACAGTTGGTCTTATAAAATAAAAAAAAATAACTTTCAGAATTAATTTTTTTTTTCACGGAAAAAATAACTGAACTTAAACCATATTTATTTCAACATATGTTTTTCTAATTTTTATTTTTAAATTTAAAAATTGCAATTAAACTTTATAAAATTTTGTATAATTAGATATCATGTCAGATATAATTATATATAAAATTAATACAATTTTCTATTAACTTTGTTATATATTTTGATATAATATGGTTTATAAAAGCTTATATGCCATTATATAATTATGTATGAATTATATTTGCAGATCTCTTAATATATGGCTGGAAACCAAATCGCATATGATTATATATAACGTTATATCAAACATATTTATAAAACCAAAGTGTTAATATAAATGTATATCGTTATATAAAGCCACGCATATAAACATTTAAAGTTATATCAAATCATATAAGATTATATAAAAAAAATTTTTAGTCGGGTAGTCAAAGCTAGATTAATCAATTTATTTGAGTTTTGAGTAATCTAATTTGAATAATTTTGCTCAATATTTTTAACCCAAAGATGCCGACAAGCAACTTCGTTGTTATGTGCCTATAACTCTCGTTTTATTTATTTTTTTATAACAATTTTTTTACTAGTAGCACTGCAGTTCCACAATGCCTGTGTAGAAATTTCAAGTAGTAGGCTTTCATAGTGTTTATTAGAGATCTGTTTTTCCTAGTGTTCATACCCTTTTTTCGCACAGCAAGTTTCACTGAAAAATAAAGTTTTTGTTTAAATTAGTCTCAAAAATTGTGTGATGAATTAAATTCTAAAAATCAGAAACTTTTATGTAGAGTTTGGTAATAGGCATGTTGTGATGCAGTTTTGTCTGAGGTCGGGGTAAAACTCAATTTGTCCAGGTTCGTCCAAGGTTTGCCTCCTTTGAAATAAAACAGCAATCGTTTCTTTTGTTCGATTCAATTGTACGAACCTGTATCGCACACAGTTTTATTTACCAAGAGAAACGATTGCTGTTTTATTTCAAAGGAGGCAGACCTTTGACGAACCTGGACAAATTGAGTTTTACCCCGGCCTCAGACAAAACTGTATCACAAATGGCGCCCGAGCAGGGACTCGACTCCAACGACGCACCTAGTGGAAAACCTAACCAAACCACCAACGAACTTGGAGCGAGTACAGCACACAGTTTTATTTACCAAGATCTTAAACTACTTATTTAATCTAATGACTGTTATTCTTTAAACGTCGTCGATGATTCGGTGCACAGGATGATCTTCGGCCACTCTGGCAGTGGTTGCAAACGTCGATAGCTCTGTCAAAACAGCAAGCAGGTGAGTCGGGTTATTCCGGGGAAACGAGGAGATGTTGCAAATACGATTAGTAAATATTTCTAAGTAACTCACGAGAATAGTAAGCAGGTGAGTCGGGTTAATTCGGGGAAACGAGGGAATATGGTAAATACGATTAGTAAATAGTTCTAAGTAACTCACGAGAATAGTAAGCAGGTGAGTCGGGTTATTTCGGTAACTCCGACCTTGTTGGCTTATTCGTGTATACTTCGCCGAAGGACGAAGTATAGCAAAACTCCAACTGGGTTCGGGTTACCTCGGGAACACGAGGAGATGTAAATACGATTAGTAAATATTTCTAAGTAACTCACGAGAATAGTAAGCAGGTGAGTCGGGTTAATTTGGGGAAACGAGGGAATATGGTAAATATGATTAGTGACTTACGAGAATAGTAGACAGGTGAGTCGGGTTAATTTGGGGACTGTAATCGGGCTGGCTTATTCTTGTATACTTCGGCCGCGGGACGAAGTATAGTAAAACTCCAACTGGATTCAAGCTCACTTAGGCCATACAACTTTTCCATTATAAGTAATAGGTTTTATCAATCTAATGAGAATTATTAGAATATTTGCCCATTCAAGTGTTGGTTAGGGGTATCAGCATTTCCATTAGGTATTTGAATAAGTAGGTTATTTGTAACGGTAAACTTTAATTTCAAATATCTCCGTTAGGGGGTGCTGCAAAGCCATAAAAGTAATATAAAATATTTATTTGGTATAGATCTACATTTACACGAAGTTTGGTCGGAAAATTCCCAGCCATTTAAAATTGGGGTCGAAAGGGTTACAAATACAAAAAAGAAAACAAATAAAATAACATCAAATAACTCAAAAACGGTGAACAAAAATATTTTTGTGGAAGAAGCTGAAATAAAATATTTTTGTGGAAGAAGCTGATAAACTTAAAAAAAATTGGACAATGAGACAGAATATAATAAGTTTTTGCAGATGTTTATAAAGCCAAAAAATATTGGACCTAGACATACATACCTTTTAGTATACCAATCGACTAATAACTTTTCGTTTCGTTTAAATGATTTCCGTCTGTCTGTCTGTCCATATATTTTTGTGCGCACTGCGCAAGCCACAGGTCGCAAATGTTAATACATTTTGACTAAATTTTGGTACACAGACTTATGTCGGCCCAAGCACGACGCCTATTGATTTTGGTTAAAATTAGTCCATGTTTACACCTAGTGTCGGTCGTTTAGTGTAGGTCGATAAATCGGATAACTCCAGTAAATCGAAAAGGTTTCGTTTAGTTTATACTTTTTTTTATAGAGTTTAAGGTAGTGTTTTCGTTACAGCTTGATACGGTTGAATTTAAACTATAAGGCTTATGCAGAATAATTTAAAAAATAAAAAAAAAAATTTTTATTCTTTGTAATTTACTTGTAAAAATTGTATCATCTTTCTTTGATTTGAAAATAATTTAAACAGAAAGTGATATTAATTTATGATCTAGAGTCAAACTAAAATAACATTCATTAACTTTAAAAAACTTTTAAAATTATACAATAAATAAAAAAATTATATTGTAAAATTAATTTTGTATGAAAAATTAGTTTTATAAGCCATTAATAAATTTAAAAAGTGATTATATGACCCCGTTTTTAGTGAGCTCTATATATTATCAATTTCTCTAATTTATCAATTTCTCCGCATTAATATATGTCTTAAAGTTCCATAAAATCTCGGAGAAAATTGGAAAATAGTATCATATTTCTAATTCACAAGAAAGGAGATTTGAATAACCCCAATAATTATAGGGAATCACTGTTAATGGGTATAATACATTCGAGACTGAGTAATTAGATTGAAAAGCATAATATATGTTTCAAGATGGTTTTAGGCGTCAATATTCAACTGTGGACAATATTTATAACCTAGCGTCTATTGTGCGTTTAAAGTTTTTTGAAAATAAAAAGGTTTACCCATTTTTTGTAGATTTCAAAGCTGTCTTTGATAGAGTATCAAGAAGTTCCCTATAAATATTTCCACAAAGATCATTAGCCTCATCCAAAATATATATAAGAATACCCGATCAGCTGTCTGGACCGGAAGCGAATTGTTGGACAATTTTGAAACTTTTGTTGGTGTTAAACAGGGATGCCTTTTATCGCCATTGCTATTTACGCTATACTTAAATGATCTACATGATTATTTGGGAGGTGGTTAGATGATTGATGGAATAAATATTCGTTTGTTACTCTAGACGATATTGTACTGCTATCAGATAATATACACAATGCCCTATACTCGTGGCAATTCGTTTCTATAAAAACATGAATTAATAAATATTTTGGACGGTGAAATACCTAACGGATGGAATAGGCTTTAAAGTTTTGTCACTTTTGCTCTTAATTATAGAAAACTAATAATTGATGAATTTATATGAACAAGATTAATTAAACTACATACATATATTGCTTATTAAATTTTTATGAATAACAGACGACCTAAAGTTATTGTTATTAATTATTTTCTTCTTCTTTATTTATTAAATTTATATTATATATTTTTATATTAAATAAAGATTACAATACAATACATTAAAAGAAAGAATATTGACAATTATCTTATTCAAGTAATTTGTGTTGTCCAGTTGTTTTTTTATCTAAAAAAAAATATTTAAAGAAAATTTTAAAATAAATATGAAATTACATTTGTCTTAACACAAAGAACATAAACAATTTTCTCGGAAAAGCTTCAATTTTATCGTAAAAACAAAACAAAATATTTCTTTTCTACTCCAATTAAATTCCAACGTTTGTGTTAAATTATATAAATAACAACAAATAAATTCGAAGAGCCATATGTGCAAGAATCACAACGAAGTTTTTGTGGTCACTGCATACAGGACTATCACATATAAACTATTTCTGAAACATAAAAACTATTTAAGGTTTAAAGACCACTTTGGAAAGTTAAACGTAGTGCAAGGGAGGATAAGCGAAAGTGGGCTGATAATTTGGCCAAAGATGCACAAATAGCCAGTGAAACAGGTCGATCCAAAGACCTGTACCGTATCACGAAGGAGATTTCCGGTCATAGCCACCACAATATTAAACCCCTGAGGAATGATCAGGGCGAATTGATATATGCCAAAGATCAACAGTTGGAGTTGTGGGAGAATTATTACACTGAACTGTTGTCGGTCAATCCGACTGAATCTACTATAACAATATGTGATTGCGGGCCAATGCATCATATATTTAAATAACGTACGAAACAATATAAACATCGCAACACCCTCATCCGAAGAAATAACAGCTGCAATTAAAAGTCTGAAGTCCGGTTAATCTGCAGGCCCTGATGGAATACCTCCCAAGATTCTGAAAATAGACAGCAACCAAACAGCGACGTTACTAGAATCCTTAATTTCAAATTTTTGGTTAAACGAGAAAATTCCTGATGATTTCAAGGAAGGCCTTATAATTAAACTTCCAAAAAAAGGAAACTTGCAATATTGCTCCAACTGGAAGGGTATTACTCTTTTAAATATCGTAAACAAAATCATAGCCCACAACCTGCACAATCGCATTTCATCCATTATCGAACCACAGATTAGACGAGAACAAGCGGGCTTTAAACCAAACAAGTCATGCATTGATCACATCAACAGCTTGAGGATAATTGTGAAACAGTCGGTTGAATGGCGCTCACCCCTTTACTTAGTGTTCGTTGACTTCAAACGTGCATTTGACACATTGCAACACAATGCGATATGGGAAGCTCTAAGATGCAAGGGAGTTCCCGGGAAGATAATTAATCTCATTAAGGAGCTATACAACAACGCATTTTGTTCCATACTCCATGAGGATTCAGCAAGCAAACCCATCAGAGTAATCGTAGGTGTTCGTCAAGGCTGTGTTTTGTCTCCACTACTGTTTAATATAGTACTTGACGTAGTTATGAACCATTGTATGGATATACATCATGGTATTTCGTGGGGTCTTCTTGATAGGTTAGATGATATTGATTATACAGATGACGTCTGTCTTCTATCGCAACGCTTCTCTAGCATGCAATCCAAGATTCAAGTCCTTGCTACACGTGCGGCCAAAGCGGGCTTACAAATTAACATCAACAAAACTAAATCAATGCGCATGAATTCTTCATGCGACACGAACTTCCAGCTTTCGGGCCAACCCATTGATGATGTTGAAATCTTCTGTTATCTGGGGAGTATAATTTCTAAAAGAGGGGGCAGCAAAGAAGATATACAGAATAGACTGCGCAAGGCAAAGCAAGCATACGGCATGCTTAATAAATTCTGGAAATCTCAAAATATCTCAAATCACACCAAAATCAAGGTTTTTAATAGCAACGTGAAATCTGTGCTTCTGTATGGCTGTGAAACCTGGAATATTTCGAGTCGTGAAATGAGTTGTATGCAAGCTTTTGTAAACTACTGCCTCAGGCGTATACATAGGATATTCTGGGCTGCCACGATATCAAATCGGGTTTTGTGGAACTTAACCAATCAAATTCCTTTAAGTATGAATATCCGATTGCGTAAATTTAGTTGGCTAGGGCACACAATGAGAAAGCCAGCGGATGATTTAACTCGACAGTCCGTTGAATTTAACCCCCAAGGATCCAGGAGACCTGGCAGACCTGCGAACACTTGGAGACGCCAAATAGAGAACGAGTTGCATGAGCATGGTGTGTCCTGGAGTGAGATGAAAATGATGTCTACCGATAGAATACAATGGAAAACATTTGTTGCGGCCCTATGTTCCACTGGGAATTAAAGGATTAAATATATATATATATGTTTGACCGCATTTGGCATTAGAGGGTTAAATTACATTTATCGAAATGATGTAATTGCAATTGAAAATTTGCAATTACACATTACATGTAATAGTACACCTACAAAAAAAATTTGTTATCCCAACCAAATTTGGTTCCAACTGAAAATTCGGTTGTTTCCACCCTATTTCGGTTGCAGCAACCGAACGATTCGGCTTGAACCAAATTCGGTTGGGCAACAAATTTTTTTTGTAGGTGTAACTGAAAAAATATCAATTACATTTTATTAGAGAAATAAATTATGACAAACGGCGCCAGTAAGGGATCATCAAACCAATTTGACAAAATCTTGCTATGCTTGACCACGCCTATCCCGAAAGTAAGATAAAATATAACATGAACTAAAAAGCTTCAACAAATTTCGCCAACTCTACATCAAATGGCTCGCAACAACTGTTCTAAGATTCAACACATCGCGCAATTAAAGTGTGTTGCCAAATTTGAAGCCCTTCATCTTTCACCACCTTTCATCTCTTCTCTATCACCTTTCTAATGAAAACAATATGTGACAGCGCATAGAGAAAGGGACCTAATGGTAAAAAATCAATTTTTTTTTTTTTTGTGGACAACATCTGAGCATCGAATGAGACCGATCCCATGCTCTCCTGACCTTAGGTCCCTTTCTATACTTAGGTCCCTTTCTATTTTGCGCGTCACATATGCTAATTAATGGGAAGAATTTCCTGATTGTTGCTTCTCTCAAAAGCAAAATAAAAAACCAAAAAAAATTAATATTAATAATTAAAAAGTAATTTTCAATTACGTTTACATGTAAATGTAATTTTTATTTGTAACTATAATTGAAAATTTTCAACTACAAATTACTTGTAATTGAAATGTAATTGAAATCCCCCAGGTCTAGCCACAATAATATGCGGATTGGTTCAACAGTTCTTTCTTTTAAGTTTAGGTAGGAATCTATTATTGATTTTTGTAGAATATTCTACCAGTAGCTTACACTTTATACGAGTAAATAAATCTGTTCGATTTATCCCCTTTTTTTTATCAAAAAACGGGTTTATTGCTAAATATGTACCTAATTTTTATTATATATTTACTAAGGTTTGTAATTTAGTAAACAAATTAATTTCATTAATCCACTTGTACGACATATTAATCCCTGCTAATAAACCACATAAAATCTTACAAATTGCTTTGATTTTTGTTCCCTCATAGAAGAACAGTACAATAAATAATGATAGCAAATATTCGAACAAAAAAAGTAAACTCAAACCAAAGTAAACTCAAACCCTTAAAGCTAAATAAGCCAAGGCATATTAATTTCCTAACTCACCTAATAGATCTTTATCGTTATGAATTGCAAGCGGTAATTCATACTACAATTCATAGTACCTATAATATAACCGGCATACACACACATATTGTTTAATTGTCAATAGACATCAAATCGTATCAATTGTATGGAATCAAAAGCTAATATTTTTCGGTTGGGTGGTCGACATACAACACACTATTGGCATTTCACTAACACACACATAAAAAGAATAGCAAGGATATCATCATCATCATCATCATCATCGCCGTAGTTGTTGTAAACATAAATTTACCGCAAAAATCATCCCCATTAATCCCAACGGATATGCTCAATCAAAAGTATAAACTCATACTCATATGTACAACTGCTGTATTTGTACAAACCCACTAAAGAAATCGAAAACGTAAAGGTAACAACATGTCAAACAACCTGCAATATAATAGAAAATGATAGCGCAGTTGGTTGCCCAGCAAAACGTTGGTAATCGATTCGACCTATTTATATAGCAACACTTTTCGTTATCAGTAACTGGTACCCTTCGCAATTATTTTCCAGTACCAGTAATGATAACATATTGCTTCAAATGATATCGCAATGTATAAAATATTGAGATAATTAACCAAATGTGCAGTACCACTCTTGTCTTCCTCACAGCTCCAAGTAATTTATTACTTTCTAATGAGTATTATGTATTTTCATTTACATTTACATTGCAGAAGGGTAATTGTTATGAAAAAAATTGTTTTTTGTTTTCATTAAATGTAATGGAAATTTTACACTTAAGTAATGGTAATAAAATTATATTTTTATTTCAATTAAAAATTCGGATATAGATTTTCATTACATTAATACTAGCCAGCAATTTCAGATCGTCCATAAATGAGAGCAGTTTCATGAAATTGATTATTGTGTTTCTGAAAATACTCTTTTTTTTTGGTAGAAAATATAAACCCTCAGAAAACAATCCAAAAAAGTGTTAATTTTTCAAACTCATTAGAAATTCCAAAATTATTAAAATTTATAAGGAAAATTTCGAATTTATAGATTTCTTTTTCAGAGTCATTTCTTAAGAAAAATAAAAAAATAGGAAAAAGTGAATATAATAATGAAAATGTTATGAAACTAATTTGTGCCCATCGCTGGTGTTTTTATTACAAAACACATTAGTTGTTAATAGCAAGTTTTGCTGGGTAGTTAGCACAGGGGTGGTTTTTAGCTTATTTTCAGGTTGTCATTGAAAATCGTATTCATTCATCATATTAGAATATTTTCAACGCTAACTTCGACGTTCGCTATAGTAGTAGTATGCAGTAATAAGCGATAAAAGGTTCATATAACCTGTAAAACTAAACATGACAGTTAGCTGACTTACTAACTGACTACTACATATCACATAAAATACAACCCCCTTATTTAATTTTAGCCACAAAAATAAAGCAATACATTTTCGGCAAAATTAAGGTACACTTCTAAAAATATTTCAATTATAACCCTTTCTTGCTTGAATTTTAATGGCTGGGAATTTTTGAAATCGTACACTTTTGCCTAGCGGGTATAATTTGTTGGTATTGTCACAGTATCAAAAATTTTAATACTAAAGTTCCAACATTTGCAGTGAGTCTCAAAACTCAAATGCAATTTTGGAGATTATTTTAGAAAACATTATATATACATCTTTTGAATTTGCACAATTTATTGTAAATTCAGTATTACCGAAATCGGTATTGGAAACCCTTGAATCACATTGGACTTATATTTGTGGAACTACCCCCAAAAACACCAAAAAACCATTTGTCTACAGTTTACGCAAATTGAAATCTTTTAAACTGAAGTAAATTTTATATTACAGATAACTGGGAGTCTAATTACACTATGCGACAGTCAAAATCGGGATGGGATGAAACCAAAGGGAAATGTTATATCGGTCAAAAACAAGTTATACGTGTCCCGGCGTTTCGCTGGGTCAACGCTAGGAATCGAGATATATCTTTTTTTTTGACATAACTCCGATTTTGCTCAAACAATTTTAAAAAAATTAAAAATTACAATTCCTTTAATCTGTTCATATAACGTTTTTCTATATACTCAACAGTTTTGCCGGTAAAAATAAATGTTTGTTACCGCTACCATAAAAATCAATAACCTTTTGTTTATTACTTTTTTTTAATATTTTAGGCAAAAAATATTTTTTTCTTCAAGACCACCAAAGGTCAAATCGATATATATCGATTCCTAGGGGTGACCCAGCGAAACGCCGGGACACGTATAACTTCTTTTTTACCGATATAACTTTCCCCGGTAGTTTGAACCCTTCCCGATCACTCACCCCTACCATTTGTCTCACAGTGTTATTTATATGAGATTTTTGGCCAGTATAGTTATATTTTAACTTTATTTGTTAGCCAAAATTTGGCTGTTATCTGCTGGAAATATGCCAATCATTTTTATCGCTTCGAAGATAATTATATTGTTCTGTGTATTTCTTAAAGGTGGAGAAATTTCCTTTATTATAATATTATTATGTCTGACTGTTTCTTAAAATGTAATTGAAATATTTATACGTCTCGGTTTTACCTAGGGCATTTTTTAGTCTTGTGCGTACCCAAGTTTCATTCCTGTCTAAGAAAATCGTCAGAGGACGATGTTTTGCATAAGCGTCAGTTACATTTAAATTTAATTTAATTTCTACCAAAATAAATATTAAGCACTAAAGTAGTTAAATGTGCTAAACTATAACTCTATTGCTAGATCTGTCAAAACAAATGAAGAGAATTTTGGAAGATGGCAAAGAAATTTGTGGTAATTTTTGTTGTTGTTTTTTTTACTGTTTTGTTAAAAATTACGTAAACAGGGTTTCTTGGTAATTCTAAATACAGTTTTTAGAACATTTAAAAAACTGCAAAAAAAAATGTTATCAAAATTTGGTCCAGAGCATCGTGAAAAATGTATTAAATTTTCAGAATTCCAAACTATGTCCACTTAGCGATGATTTATTTACTTGTCAAAAGAAACGTTTTGATATCCATATTGCCCCATTTAGAACATATTGTTTCTACCACATTGAATTTCTGATAAAACGCAAAAAATCGCGAATTTCAAAAAAATCTGAAATACGTGTTCACTTAAATCGACTATAGATTATCATAATATGAATATCTATAGTCGACTATAGATTATCATAATATGAAATACCTAGGGTAGAGGGGGGATCCTTCGCCAGTGGGGCACATACACCAACGGCGATTTTCTCTGAAGAGAGCTTTTAAATTCTAACAGTTGATCATTTGTGCAGAAATTGATCATCTTTCATACTGTCTACTTTGACAGTCCTGTTTCGCACGCGCTCGGAGAAAGACGTGTTTTAGTGTTTTCGGAGATGAAAAAAAAATAATCACAGGTGAATATTTTTTGTAATAACTTTAAAGTTCGTGTGATAAAAAAAAAGTGTTTTAATATGGTATAGCGGTGACATTGATGTAAAAAATTATCAAGTGCTTTTTAATTTTTGGTTGCTTTCAGTGTGAGAAAAATATAATTTTGTGTGGGTGGTTGCTACTGGGGTACTTTCGCCTGGCTGATGGTGGGGCTGTTTCACCGGCGTATTTACCCCATTGTATTGATACGCCAATGGCGAAACTACCCCATAGGTTGACTGACCCACTGCCAAACAAGGCGAAAGTGCCCCAGCAGCAGCCTGGAGGATGTGCGCCAGTAGCAGACTTTCCCACAAATTTGTATTTTTTTCACTTTTTTTGGAAATTATTCAGAAAAAAAAAATACTTCTTTATTGATTTTATTTTTTATTAAAAAATGGCGCTTATTTTACACTCACAATTAGAGACTAATAATGGTTCGAACCTACAAACGAAAGACAAATCGAAGTGTTGTAACTAATAATCGTAGTATTAGTGAATCTGCTAGGGCACACGGATTTAACCGTACAACATTACGCGACAGAATTAAAACGCTAACTAGTAAAAAACGATCGGAGGACACCGGAGAATATTCAGATGATGAACCAAAATATCACTCTAAATACACTTCGCAACAAGTATTCACCAAAAAACAGGAAAAAGAGATATCCGAATATTTTCAAATATGCTCAAACCTCCAGCATGGTTTAACATATTCTACGGCAAGAAAATTTGTTTTTGATTATGCATCATTAAACGCAATGGAGATTTAAGTTTAAGGAAGCCTGAAAATACAAGCCTCGCTCGGTTAACAGCTTTTACGAAGGATGCAGTTATGAAATTTTTTGACAATTTACAATGTTTGTACCGAAAATTTTCGTTTGGTCCCGGCGACATCTACAACTTAGATGAAACAGGTAAAACTACAGTACTGCCATCACCTAAAGTACCTATTTGCATTATATTATATTTTAAAACATAAGTTGGTAAATATATTGTCTTTTATAAATATTTTGTATATAGTTAATTGCCAAAAAGGGAAAAAGGACAGTAGCACAAGTGGCATCTGCTGAAAGAGGCTCGCTGGTAACCATGGTGGGTGTTATCAATGCAGCTGGGAACGCACTCCCACCCGTTTACGTGTTTCCTCGTGTCAAATACAAGGAACACTTCGTTAATGGGGGACCCAATAGATGTTTAGGAATTTCGGAAAAGAGCGGATGAATGACCACGCAAGGATTTATGGACGTGTTAGGCCACATAAAAAATCACACAAGATGCTCGCAAGAAAGGCAAATTATACTTTTTTTAGATAACCATATATCTCACTGTAGTCTTAAAGCTATAATTTTTTTCCGAGATAATGGAATACATATGATTACGTTTCCACCACACACTTCTCACAAACTACAATCGCTAGACGTGGCTGTATTTGGTCCTTTTAAGAAACATCTCGCTACATCATTCAATGACTTTCATGTATCTCATCCTGGACGATATATCACAATTTATGACATTCCATCCCTCTCTAATATACCCTTCAAAAA
Source organism: Leucophora obtusa (assembly GCA_949987735.1). Classification (NCBI taxonomy): domain Eukaryota; kingdom Metazoa; phylum Arthropoda; class Insecta; order Diptera; family Anthomyiidae; genus Leucophora; species Leucophora obtusa. The sequence goes on from OX465295.1 coordinate 306,809,110, forward strand.
AGCTTTTGTATCCGAAAACATATGTATGGGGTTTTCAGCCACCGGTATAAGTCCCTTCAATAGGCAAGTCTTCCCAGAATCAGATTTTGTTACTATATCTAGCGAACATCAAACGGCTGATACTTTTGAAGTTTCCGTTCAAGATAACTCTTCTGTTTCCATTCAAGATAACACTTGTCATTCCGTTCAAGACAACACTGCTAAGGAAACTGAAACAATACTTTTGTACTCTTCCGGCACGAAAAAAAACTCCAGAACAAGTACGTCCAATACCTAAAATGCAATATAAAACTCAAAGCAAAAGAAAGGGTACTTCAACGATTTTAACATCAACACCGTCTAAGAAAGGAAAAGAGAAATATGAAGGTCAAAACTCCAAGGTAAAGAAACCATTAAAAAAGAAACCAAAAAAAAAGAAACCACTTCCAAAAAGAAAACGTAAATATCCTATTTCATCATCGTCAGACGAATTTTCCGTTATAAGCTATGCTGAAACAGATAAATCAACAGGTTGTTTCGTAGAAACAGTAAAATGGGATATAAATAAATATGTTCTTGTTCGATTTAGTGGAAAAGTAGAAAGGTTCTATGTTGGCCGAATATTAAATGGTTGCAATAATTCGATAACAGTTGACTTTTTGAGAAAAAAAAGTGGATCCTGGGTTTTTTATGAACCAGACATTAAAGACGTTTCTTACGTTTTGGAAAAGGATATTGTACTGAAACTACCGGAACCTACACATCCACCAGAAACTTCCAGATCATCTGCTACATATATATTTGATGTTAATTTTAATCAATTCAACGTTATGTAAAATAAAATGATTTCCAAATACCTCAATTACTTACTGCCTACCAGTACCTATTATAACTAACACACGTATATTTAAGAACCATGAATTATACTTTTTTTCTCCTAAATTTTACATTTTTAAAAAGTTTTGCAAACATATCGTATCCTATTTTTAAGACTTAATGACAAAGATCTCAGTGAATTAAATTTACGTTAATTTATTATTTATGTTTATAAGTTTTTTGTTTTCCTAAAGTATATTTTTTGTTACTTTTTCGATGTTTTTTGTAACTTTTTTAGACTTTATAACTCTTTAGTAATGAATTAAATTCAATTTATGTTCTTTTTTTTTAATAAAAATACTGAATTTTTCAAAACCATAAAATTTTATTTCTTGACGATTGTGCCCCACGTCGTTGGCGAATACACCCCTTGGGTGGGGTGGTTTCGCCGTTTTGGGTAACTTTGGAAAATTTAAAATAAAATGTAGAAAGAAAATATATAACAAACATCTAATGAATACAAACGAAAGCTTAAATGTTATGGCTTTTATTTAAAAAAAAATTTTCAAAAAATACTGAGTGGTTTAGTTATAACAGCGCTTTGAAAAAAAAGTGGCGAAGGATCCCCCCTTTACCCTATTTCAGATTTTTTTGAAATTCGAGATTTTTACGTTTTATCAGAAATTCAATGTTAAACTGACATATTATGTAAGTTTAACATTTCAATCACAAACATCTCCGTAGAAAAGATCCAAAAATTTGTTTTTTATAGAATATCCTTGAAAATAGCACATGTCTGGGTCTGCTTGAACATGTTGTATATACTGCTGGACACGCCTCAAAAAAACCTTTCATATGATACCCATACTGAGTATCTCGTCTTTATCTAAAATGCAAAATTTTTACAAAAACGAAAGAAAGACCTTTTTTAAAAATGGCCCAGCTCATGAGATTTCATTGCTAGACCCGAAATATTTTGGGAATCATAATAAAACAAACCAAGGTCGATTTTGAGGAGGCACTTTTTTACTTTTTTTCGTGAGTCGGTCTAATTTATATTTATTGAAACAATTTTTAGTATTTATTAAAATTTAACCATAAAACTAAACCTATAGTGATATAATATATTCTAGGTTATATAAACCTATCATCATTAATCGCACAACTATAGAAAATTGTTGTGGGTTAGGGAAGAGGTACTTTCTTGTTGAAGTGAGAAGATCAAAAGGACCTTGGACGAAAATTGCATAATTTGACGGACAGTTTGGATTGGCATTTGCTATGGATATTGTCTGTTTTTGTATGTTGGGCCCATTGGCAATACAACGGCTGCGCACTTGATAAGTCTGTCAGCGACGCAGAGGGGTGAGAGACTCAAACGGATAGATTAACTTTAGACAGTATGAGTGGGTGTTTGCAGGTTATAGAATTAATTTTTGGTTCCTAATTTCATTTATTTTCTGACACGTAATATTTTATGTTAGTGATGCTGTGTGTTTTGTGGTGAAAAGAATCCATCCAAACCTGACGAGTAGCCGGATGAAGCCAGCATGTCAAACCGTACACCTTTTCATAACACACCGCTCTCTGACGTGGAGAAATCATAACAAAATAAATACTAAAATTTATTAATTCCTTTTTATATACCTATGTGCTAATTCATAAAAAAAAATTATTTGTTATTTAAAGCTTGCTGTAGTTAAAGTACATATTTCTCTTAATAAAGAGTTATTAGAAATCTTAAATCATAATCGTATTTTAACTATAAATTAATTTTTCGATTTGATACTGGCAACACTATTGTTTATTTTCTCTCTTCTCCCAAATAAGTCGTAAGTGATGTACAAATTTAGTAAACGATTGACTCGGTAATCGAAAGTGAAAATGTATTTTCTCAAATTAGAGAACTAATGATGTGCTAAGATAAATTTAAAAGCCATTAAAAATATTTCTGTTTTTATTTATAAAGCAAATCAATGCAAATTTGTGAAAAAAGTAATTTTTTAGAACTGATTATGTAAGGCGTAGGCGTAGACGTTTTTAGGCGTTTTTACAGTAAAGTCGTTATAAAAAATATTTTTGCAATATTTAGCAGCCCAGAAAGACTACTGAAATTGTATTAGATTTGCCAGGAAAATTTCTCTTTTTGTTAATTTCGGTTTTGAAAAATTCGTTTTGTATGGAGGCGTTTTTACTAAATACGTCAACGCCTTACATAATCAGGAGGATTATTCGAAGCATACAAAAGTAATCGAATTTCGAATAATGTTTTGACAGTCTGTACATCACTATTGTTTTGTTTTTCTTTTTAATTTTATTTTTACATTTTTTTTTTTTTAATTTTTGCGAAAAAGGTCATTGGCTACGCAATTGTTGTTGCTTTTTTCTGTTTGATGGATGCAAGTTGTTGGAAGCCACACATTGTAGGGATGGGACAGCTTTAATAAATCATTTCATGCCTGAAAATTAAATAATTAACAATTAAATGGTGGCTTCCTCACTCCAAATTTTATAAAAGGTTAATGAGTATCGACTATAAACCTATATTATTTTTTTCGTTATTAAGCAAATATGAATACTGTTTTTTACAAATTAGCTTAAAATCCTGCAATAAGTCTTTTGTAAAAGTTTATGAATTATACCACTATATTTTATACCTATTTTAGTGTATAAAATTTAGAAAATATTAGAATTACAGAGAAATGTGAGAATTCAAAAGCTATATTCTCGACAAAAATTTTGGAAAATGTTCTGAAGTCGAAAGTGGTTTTGTCAAAAGTATCTATATATAATTATATACAAAACTAGATAGATTTTTTTTAGCATTTGATGTAATAATAATTATATGCAAAAGACGGTTGACAAAATTTCTAGTGTGACTCTGAATGCAGTAATATATAATTTTATGCAAAACAAAATTGTGTTTTTTTTTAATTCGACATCATTTAAAATACTCGATTAAAAAAATTTATATGGGGCTTTATATAATCATATGTAATTTAACATGTGTTTTTATACAATTTTATCCAAGAAATGGGTCCATATAATTACATAAGTTTGCATGAATTCAGTTATAATTTGATAATATCAGATACAAATATATCCGAATAATGGCGCGATACAATTTGATCAGATTTTTTATAGTGGCATAAAATTATAGCTGAACAGTTACAAAACATATAGAAAATCATATACATATTAGTGTATCCGGTTTATGCCCTACAAATTTCATTCAAATTTTAAATATTTGCAAAAATAATTACCTGAGAATGTATGTTTTTGTCGGACCTAAGTCACTTTCAAAAAGTTCATGATTTTTTAAACCTTATGAAAATTATTAACCTTTTTTTGGATTTTGACAAAAGAATATGTTACAGGAAAGCACGAAAGCTTTAAACGGTTTGCATAAATTTTCTAACACAGTTTAAAAGCTTGTATTATAATAAAATTATAGAGAATTTCTTTCCATTGCAAATTTTATTTTTAAAAGTCTCTGGAACAATTACCTCTAAAAAATAATTTTTAAAAAACTATTGTTTGGTATTTTGTAATCTATTTCGACTTTTGTTGTATATTTATGTATATAAGCACAAAAATAAAAAAATTAATATGATATTTAACTGTTAATATCTGCGGTGTTATAAGGGTTACAGGTATAAATTATATCTTAAATTAAAGCTGAGAGCCTTTACTATAATTAAATAATAGTTATTTTGTATCTTTATACTGCTCAAATATTGAGATAATGGGCGTTTTTTTCTAAAAAGTATGGACTTTTACAATTTGACGCTTAACGGGTTAGTGGACTCGGGAATTTTATATCTCAAATTAAAGGAATAGCCTTTTTAACGATATCTATTTTGTTTTTATCCGATAATAAATGGCGAAGATACAAAGAATTCAAAATTCAAATTTTGGGGGTCCATAACTCGGGAACCAGGGATCGTCGACAAAAAAACATCCATCGTTGAACTCGGCATTGAAAGTTCTAACGTCTTTAAAAATTTGAAACAAATCCAAATTATGCCCGTAAACTAGAGTTTAGCTACGTCCAATTTATGGTCGTCATAATCGTCCTAGCAGATCAACAATTGAGCGTCTAGTGAAAAAATTTGAATCCACAGGCACAGTAAAAAATGTTCCCGTGCCAGTGAGAGAAAGAAGTACCCGTAGTGTCGAGAATATTGTTGCCGCTGAGGCTTCAGTGGGAGAAAGCCCAAATGTGTCTCTCACACGTCGTTCTCAAGCGTTGGGCATCTCTTTGACGTCGTTGTGGCGAATTTTGCGAAAAGATCTTGGCCTACATCCTTGCAAGATCAAATTGACGCAAGAACTGAAGCCGCTTGACCACCAGAAGCGTCGTATGTTCGTGAATTGGGCTGAGCAACAACTTGAAAATGATTCGGATTTTCATCGAAAAATCATCTTCAGCGATGAGGCTCATTTCTGGCTGAATGGCTTCGTCAATAAACAAAATATGCGTTATTGGTCAGACAGCAATCCACACGTACTCCATGAGTCATCATTGCATCCCGAAAAAATTACGGTTTGGTGCGGTTTATGGGCCGGCGGCGTCATTGGGCCGTACTTCTTCCGTGATGATCAAGACCGGCAAGTTATTGTGAATGGGAATCGCTACCGTTCAATGATAACCGAATATTTTTGGCTCTAATTGGATGATATGGACTTGGAGGACATGTGGTTCCAACAGGACGGCGCAACAAGCCACACAGCGAATGTCACAATCAATTTATTGCAAACCAAGTTTGGAGAACGTGTTATCTCACGAAATGGTCCAGTCGATTGGCCGCCTCGGTCGTGCAATTTGACGCCGTTGACCGTTGACGTAGCCCCACAGGAATATTTCCTGTGGGGCTACGTCAAATATATGGTCTAATACGAATATCGAACGTGAAGTTGCAGCAGTATCGGCCGATTTATGCTTGAAAACCGTCGAAAATTGGGTTCAGCGTCTGGATGTCTGCAAGCGTGCCCGTGGTGGCCATGCAAAAGAGATCGAATTCCATACATAATGGCAGCGAACGTACTTTCACAGGAATAAAAAATTTCATTGATATCCAAAACCGTTTTTGTTTTATTTAAAAAAACTTTTGTAGCGCTCTTATTGAAAAACCCTTTATATGGATTCATATTATTATGTCCATATGGGCATAAAAATTATATATTATTACATATTGAATTTTTTACTCAGCTATTTTTAATTAAACTTATACATGTATGCTTAGGCAGAGCTTAAACTGAAAAATCTTTTCAAACTTTTATTTTGCTCCATTGTCGTCTTCTTAGCAATCAAACATGTGAAAAGATATTTTCCTGACAGGCGCCATTACGATTTTCTGTTATCAACATTTTTTTAAATAAGTTTTTCTGTAAGTGTATTTAGAGACAAACTCAACTAAGCAATTGCTGATGAAATTATGCACACGTCAAGTATACAAAGTGACTTTTATATCATGTTGTTACCATATAGACACACATACAAACATTTAATATACAATATATGTTTCTCATTCCTTTGATTTTTTAAGCCTGTAATGAAATTGTGTAATTATAATTAACCACATGTGTAATAACTTAGCCATACCATCCAACAACAGTTTGTAACAGTTGTGGCTCTATTCTCCCTCATTACTTGTATTTAAGGTGCACAAGTAGAATAAATCCAATAAGAAAGGATGGTCACAAGCCATCCTTTATGTGGTTTTTTGTTTTGTATATAATGGTCATATAGTATAAGTGTACAACAAACCGATTTTTTGTAACCGATATAAGGATTTAACGCCCCAGGGGCATAATTCATAATTTTATATTTTTCTACTTTTGACAATTGATAAGGTTCTATATGGATTTCTTCTTTATTAATTATAATATGTATGAAGAAGGCTGAAGTTTTTAGTTATTAAAATATTTAATTAATTAAAGGATTATACAGTTTCACACTTTTTTATAAATATGAAAATATATTGTGTATACGTACATGGAATGATAAAATTAATATGTATTATCTCTTTGCAGACACGTGTTATTAAGATGTGGTCATTAAAATATTAAAGAATAAGTTAATGAAATAAAAGTAGATATTGGAAAAACCTAGCAGAAAAATAAGATTTTGAAGCAAATTATGATTTTTGTGTGATTAATTGATTAAAAAAATCCGACTTTATTTATGTTCTATTGAGTCCACGATAGGACAAAAGGACAAATTTCAATTGATTTTTTTCCACACAAATTTTTTGTCATACAAAATAAACTTTGTTCTAATTTCCCATTTCAATCTAGTATTAAAATCAAGTCTATTGAATTATTTATAATGTATGGTAATCAATATTAACCCATAAAACACAATTAAATACAATTTTTTACCCGTAAAGTAGATTTAATATTTATTACTGTTTATGTGTCTATAACACTTTCAACTCATTGTCAAATTAACAACAAATAGACATGCAATATTCAACCACTGCAACACTGACTACATACTTATATTCCACCCACCTTACTCACCTTCATGACCATTGTGTGGATAGTGTGTATCAGACTGTTTTGTTAAAAATATATGTATAAGGTAGTGACAGTTAAATGTCAGTCAAAATATCATCAAATAACTATGACACTACTAATTATATCGCATAACGATTTGATAACAAGTCAACAGTGAAATATTTGTATATTTTAGCGTATTCAACTAATCGACTTTTTATTTTAATCGATTAATCGACCAAATAATTATACGTTTTTTTTTAACCAATAAAATCGAATAAAATTTGAACACTAAGCGCTTAATCGAACATAATATGTGAAATAATATCATGAGTAAAAATTATTATTTATAATGATATTAGAAACCCGATTAAAAAAATGAATATGATCATATATATTATAATTTCATGTAATCCAAAATGTGGCCCCATGGATTTTATCAATTTATATCCAATTGTGCCAGTTTGTATCGTATCTAATAAAATTACATACATTGGTAAACTTTAATGGATACATGTTGTAGAAAAATTGGTTCTTTGCGCTGTAACTCATGAACCGTTGAGCTATGGCGTCGGAAAACTTTGATTGTGTACATTAAGGTTATGACTCATTTTTATCAAAAATTTTACCTATCACCACGTGATAGGCAATACTAAATTAATATTAAAAATCGTATTTGCGGATCATTTCGGCAAAAAAAAACCTTCCGCACCAAATGCATTTTCTAAAAATAATTTTTGTTCGGGGATTTTGTTTAACTTACATAACGAATTATTACAAAAATTATTGTAAACGACAAAAAATGTATCCAAAAGTCCCTCCAAAAAGGTTTAGTAATTTTTACCGTAAATAGCTTTTAATAAGCTCGTTTGAGTCTCATATGTTTAAAACTTCGGAGAAATATTTTAATTAAACTAAAACCATATAGAGCAAATTTCAACCCTTTTGGTGCGGGAACTTTTTTGACAGTAGCGAAAAAGTAACATTGCGTTTCTTAATATTTTTTTATGGGCTTTTCGGTTAGGGCATGTAAAATTTGATATTTGCAAAAAAAAATCAAAAAGTCATAACCCTAGTGTACATTATCCACTGTTGAAGAACCAAATCCATTAGATTAGATTTGAATAATTGGCCGTATAGGGCGCTGTGGTGTAATGGTCAGCGCGTTGGACTGTTACACGTGAGGTTGTGGGTTCGAGCCCCAACCTAGGCAATATCAATTTATGAAAAATAGTTAAATGTATGAGTTTTTTCTATCCCTCATACATATCGCAGCGTCCTCCTTCGGTGTTCCCATAGCACTTAACCCCACCGAAGTAAAATAATATAACAGGGCTATTAACTAAAAAGCTTCAACAAAGTTCGCCAACTCACCATCAGAAGGCGCGCAACAACTGTTCTAAAATTCAGCATCTCGCGCAATTACAGTGTTGCCATATTTGAAGCCCTTCATCTTTCACCACCTTTCACTTCTTCTCTATCCCCTTTCCAAAGAAAGCAACACGTTAATTAATAGGAAGAATTTCCTGAGTGTTGCTTCTCAAAAAAAAAAAAATATTAGTACCCATTAGATAATTTTTCAAATATAAAAGATACAGGTTATTGTTAAATTATACAAGTTATTGTTAAAGAATAGGTTTTAATAGATTTGAACCAATTTTAAGTCAAAACTTATCTCGCTATCTATTCCTTTTGTTCCAAATCCGATGAAAAAAAACTTGTTCTTTTTATCTGTCTGTGAATTATTTATCAATTTTTTTGTTTACATACAACAATTGAATGTATTTTCAGCTTAGAAACATGCAATTCTCGAAATTTCATGAATCAGTTTAAAAGTTTTGACGATTTAAAACTTTTTCTAATCCAAATTTAATTATATGTCGCTAAAACTGCGGTAATGCAAAAATTTAGTTTATTAAGTATACAATTGCAATGTCAGCAGGATATGCGACTTTATTAAAGAAAAAGTTTGCAAAAAGTTTATGTGCCAGCTCCACATTACATAAAAAAGGATTGGAACAAGGATGCTTATATAGGAGAAAAAAAAAACAAATTCTGCAAAGTTGTTGCAAATTATAAAATTTTAAATTAGAATAACTCATTGAGTCGAATATTGATAGTTTTCAGTAATTTTATTTAAATTATCCAAAATAATCACGACAAGAACGCGTAATCACGAAGTAAACAAAATTTTATAAATATCTAAACTCAGTTATTTAAGGATGCTTTCACCCGATTTTTCTGAAATGTCTAACATCGTAGCGACATAACAGCCTGAGTTATAGCAACATCAATTTTGCAATTTTATATGCAAACTGCGGAGCATGTTTTCTTATTAAAAGTCAGTAAAACGCAAAAAGTCCGCGAAAGAAATCTTAAAATTGGGATCATACTGTAGTTCACTAGTATGATCTCAAATCAAATGAAAAACATTAATTTACCAATTAAAATGTCAACTATACATACTTTCATACAATTGCGAATATTTTAATAATTTGTTTGACAATCAATACGCATAATTAATATTCATTGACATATTTAAATGATTTTCCATAGAGCGTTATATACCACAGTTTTATTTCCAATAAGTTTAGCGCCTCATAAGTTACAGCCTAATTAACCAATTTTTCTGCAACATGTATCCATTACCGTTTCCCACTGTACCGTACCACAAAAAAGAAGTTCGCCGTACACTGTCGAATCTGAATAAGTTTTGCAAGGAGGTTTCGAATTTTTTTTCTTTTTTGCCGAATGTAGGGGTCGCCTATTAAAATTCTTCGTTATATCTTTGGCATTTACAGTCGGCTCTTAAAATATGATACATCGATGTTTTCGGCTCGATGGGACTAATGTTTTGCTCTGAGGGTTATTGACCCCAAATATGCCGTTCTAGTATTTACCAACTACATCTCAGTTCCTACCACCCTAATGTCAGAAAATTATAGCTCGCAAAAAATCATTAAACTTTTGCTAAGGAAGATTTTCTATAATTCCAGCAGAACGTTTTTTATTTTTTTTTTTTTTGTTGCCGAAAGTCGGGGTCGCCGTTTTAAACTCTTTTTCATTGGATTTTTCATTCATAGCAAATCATTGGCCTACTCGGGGCAAAAAGATAGATATATCACACTCTAAGATCCGATTGTAAATGCCAAAGTTATAACGAAAAATTAAGTGAGTAAAAAAGTTAAAGTCGGGCTTGCCGACTATACAAAACCCTACACCAGTCTGGTTAAAAGCCAACTAATGTTTGAATCCGAAATTCTAATGGGTTAAAATGGGACTTGTGTAAAAATTTTCTATAAGATGATAAAAGAAGAGAAAATCGTAAATATAGCGCATATGGGCGATAGGTCCAAATATGGACAAATCCTATCTAAAAGCCTATTGATTCTAGATAGGATTTGTCCACGTCCATTTGCCCTTGGGACCATGTGCGTCAGCGAAATAAATTTCATTGAAATATCTTCGCTTTTGCGACCTGCAGCGTGTAACCAAGCCAATTTTGGGAGGGGCCCTTAAATGGGCACCAGGTCTAAACATGGACTGATTATAACCAAAATCAATGGGCTTTGTCCATGGGCCAACACAGGTCTGTGTACCAAATTTCATCAAAATATCCTAATATTTGCGACCTGTAGAGTGCGCACAAGAATGCATGGACAGACAGACGGACGGACGGACATCATTAAATCATAATAAAACGTGATTCTGAGTCGATCGGTACACTATGTCCAATATTTTTTGGTGTTACAAACATCAGCACAGACTTATTATAGCCCTACGTCCAGCAAAAAAAAAAACAAAATCTAAATTGCCTTTCAAAAATTCTTTATATTCGAAGTTATACCGCTCACATTTTTTTTGCCTGTAAGGTGGTACGGTCTACTGTACATATATGCCTAACAAAACTCTATTTATGGTAGAGATGGGCACGTGTGCTTATACTTTTCTTTACACAAGAAAAGTATAAGCAGACTGTTATCGACACACACAACAAATAAAATAAAACAGTTATTTTTTCTCCTATTATTACTTTTTTTCACCATTAGTTGTTTTTAATCTTTGTTTACATTTATTTGTGAATTACGCAACACTTGTGTTGAGACAAGTGGTAACTTTATAAAATATTTCAAAAAAAAATCTTGTTAAAAAAGTGTGACCGCTTCTTAAAATATGTGCACCACTTTTGACACGTGTGTAACGAACTGTGTTCACACTATTATACATTTTCTTTATACAATACATTTCTGACAGGTATAACACACTTTTGTGATAATCTAAACGGGGCTTAAATGCCGAAAAAAAAATTTTGGTAAAATTCGACTCACGCACACACACTCAAGCTAAAATATGGCTTACACACTCACTCACGAATAAATTTTTTCTACTCACCCTCACTCATGTTTACGTTAGTAAATTATGATTTTACTCACACTCACGCGTGATTCGTGGAAAAAGTACCTAGTTATTAGTAACTCATTATTAAATGTTTTAAAATATCGCAGAAAATAAATCGGTGGGATATGTAATTATCACTTTTTCTACACTGGAAGCTTTTGAAAAAGTTCTCAGTGCGTATGATAAATATTAATGTATATATAATAAAATAAAAAGTATACGCCTTCGTTAAAACAACATGATTTCTTGCTATTTTTTCACTTTTGCTATATCTCATTTATACTACATTTATACTTGAGCAAAAAACACATTGTTTTTGTACAAAACTAGAAAATATCATTTGAAATTCAGAAAATATCAATTGAAATTCATAAAATATTATTTGAATTCAGATAATATCAATTAAAATTCAGAAAAAATCATTTGAAATTCAGAAAATATCAATTAAAACTCAGAAAAATCATTTGAAATTCAGAAAATATCATTTGAAATTCATAAAATATCAAATGAAATTCAAAAAATATCATTTTAAATTAAGAAAATATCATTTGAAATTCAGAAAATATCATTTGAAATTCCGAAAATATCAACTGAAGTCCAGAAAACTGTAAACAGGATATTTAAAAGAATCCAGCCAGGTTTTATTAAAATACGGTTGATTAATGAGTGGGAGTACTCATTAATCAATACTCACACGAGTGAGAATTTTTTAAAATTAGTGTGCCTGAATGATTTTGTGGAGACTAATTTCTTTCCTGTAAAATCAAAAAATAAAATTCTCTCCGTGTGCCTTTATTGAAATTCGCTTCCAGGAATATGACCGAAATCATACTGTGTTATAGGGTTTTATGTAGTCGACATGTCCAGCTTTATGTTTTTTATTGTTTTGTTGGTGTATTTTTTCCACTTTTAGCCATTTTATTTCATGAATAAACTTTTATTTCAACTTATTTGTTTGTTTTGTATGTAGTATGTATGTTGTAATAATTATCGTATACATGTCTGTTTATAAACAAAATGGAGTACACTAATTTCAAATGTCACAATAGAGTATTGACATGTAATTGGCTTTTGGTTAAATGACAACAAATTAACGATCCATGTATGTAATTACTACCTAAGTATGTATGTGCTTAAAAATAAATAATAAATATTTTTTTATATCCACAAAAATTGTGTTTTTTTTATCAAATTCCATTTCATACTTAAAATGTAGTTTTTTATCATTATTTTAAAAGCTTTAAATAGTTTTTTTTATATTAAAATAACAAGAAAAATTTTCAAATGCATATGCAGTAATTCCACAAATAACTTAAATTTCAAACAAAGGGCGGTATTTATTTCTATATAGATTTTTCTAAGGTTCTAAAATATAAGATTTTATGTAAAATTTACTAACAAAATTAACGTACATACTTTTGTTCTCGATAAGGCATATCTTAACCTAGTGTCTACAAATGCAATAAAATGTGTAATGAAATTCTAAATTTACAACACACACAAAGCAACAACAAAATAGTATTTGCTGTTGTTTGTAGACACTAGGTAATGTTGATGGAATTGATTTAATTTTTTGACTTAGCTGAAGCGCACTTTATTAAAAAAATATAATTCAAAAATATGTTCCTCCCTCGTTCTCAATATAATAAGCACTTACAACAACAAAATTCAAAGTCAATGTAGTTAAGAGCATCAATAAGATGTATTAACTGAGCATTACAAACATGTTGCCATTAGTTAACTTCAGCTTTGATTGATTTCAATTAATCTTAGACGCGTGTAATTAATCATTGAACACTTTAATATGGTTAACAACTCTTGACCATAGAACGGTTAAAAAGGTTCAACGAGTATAGATCTAAACATACTAACAGACATACAAATATAATTTTTTTATTCATCTATCCCCTCACTTAACACATACACTCCAACAAACAGTACAGCTTACAAATGTTTGAAATAAATAAAAAAATCTTTAAATCTACAGACACGATTACATACTACAAAAGAACAACAGAAAAAGGCCAAGAATGTAGAAATACAAAAAAACACACACATTCTTATTACTGGCTTGTTTTGTTTAGTGTTAATGCGTTGGTGTAGCCAACATTCTGTATTTTATTATCATTTTTTACACAAAGCATTGATGCTTTCGATTGGGTTCCATTTAGTAAATATAAAAACTGAAAGTTTTATAAATAAAAGGGTATTTTGCAAAAAAATTTCGGTTTAAAAGAATCAAAATTTTTCCTCGAAACTTAGGGTTAGTATTACAGTAACCTCTGGAGTAAAATCTAACGATATAGTGAACTTTTTCTGAAATTTCGAAGTGTTTTAAGCAAAACTGACTATTGATATACTCATTCCACTTAAGAATATCCAACTCAAAAAATTGTTTAAGAAGTTCATCTAAATGATCTAAATAGTAAACATTTTCAAAATTTTAATTTAAAACTTTAAAACTTTCTTAAAAAAAACGTTAATAAAATTGGGCTTTTCATACTAACTTCCCCGCCATAAGAAAACATTTTATCGTACACTGAGAGAATTATCATCACTTCAGCAATGAATTTCTTTATAGTTTCAATGAAAATTGTCGCTGGAACTCGTCTATTGAAACTTTTCATAGAATCTATGAAACAGGTTTACCTAAAGTCAATGTTTATGAAAAGTTCATAAAATTAATGAAACTCTTCATAAAACGAATAGACCACTCCTCCAATGAATTAATCATTCAGCCAATGAAGAGTAAAATCTATGGAGCAATTTAATTTATTATTTTTTATTACAGTTGGTTGTTATCGTATCTAATGAAAGAATTCACTAAATTAAAAAGTTTCATAAAATTTTATAATAACCCTATAAACAATTTCACTGGAATTCAAGTTGAAAACAAGTCCAATTCCAACCCTGTTTTCCAGTTTCAAGGCTTGAATACAACTTTAATTACATTTTATGTCCAACAAAAGGGAAACAAAAATTCAAGTTTGAAATATTTTTTTTAATTATACAAATGCTTGAATTTAAAATATACTTTACTTCAAGCAAAATTTAAAGCACTTGAATTTTTAAAACCTATGTATTTGAGAATTAAATTTTTAATAGTGATATTCATCTAACTGGATTTATGCCCTCGTAAACCGTGTATTTTTGTAATCGGGTATATTTATAACTTTACCTGTTTATGTGAATAAACGAACTTTTTAAAACTATTCACATCTTAATTTTGCATTTAGACATATTTTCGATCTTTTCATAAATTAAACACAGAATTTTTTAAAATTGTGTTATTTAAAATCAAATAAAACAGAATATAAAAAACAACACACAAAAAAATTCAAAATAATTTTATTTTTGGCAATATTCAAATGCGTAAGCTTAAACTAGTTTTGACATTAATCGAGTAAACTTACAATAGGTGCTGGAAAAAAAATTTTTTTTTCAGTTTTTAACCGGAAATATTTATTTGGGTGTAAAACTAAGTCTGCCAAAAAATTAGGATAATCGGGCATCGGGAAGATGTGCCGCATAAGCTCTAAAGTTTGGAACACTGATTACAAGGGGAAAATATAATTTTTTGTGTATTTTCTCGAAAACATTGATATTTTAAAACTAATTCGAATTAAAACCACTAAAGAATTGTAATCTAGAGTGAATTCTCTTTGTAATAAAGCAATAAAAACTTCAACCGGTTAAAAATCAGCCGAGTTATAACAATTTCCCCAGGCAACTGATGTGTCGCAGGCCACTTAATCAAGAAATTCGGGTCCAAATTTTAAAATTTATTAAAATAATCTACTACAGAATCATTTATTTTTTTATTCTATAAGTTCCACGAACTCAGATAACAATTATTTTTTTCCATTAAAGGAATTAAATATGCTAAAATCCCAAACGTATTTAACAAATTGTGAAAAATAATCCGTTGTAGGCATGTCCCTATCCGGATTTCATTCTTGCCTAAGGAAATCGTTCTTAGAATTTCTGGAAATTTTTATTTTTTTCTATTGTGTTTTGCTAACTCGTTTTAAATAAGTGCTAAAAAAGGTAGGAATTCTTAAACACTGTTTTCAAATCTACAATTTTAAATTTTTTTAAATAAATTTTGAAAAATCAACAACTGGACTTTAAGGTTTTATTAAGAACATATTAGAGATTAAAAACTACAAAAATTGCAGGATTTCTTTTTTTTAATTTGGCCGCGGCAGAGATTTTCTTTGAGCGGAATTCGAGAAAACAGCGATTTTTGGCATTTATTTAGCTTTTAGGCAAATTTTTCTTTTTTCTTCTTTTAATTTCATTCGATTTTGGCCGGAACATAACAACACAAGATTAAATACTTCAATCCTGAAAATTAAGGCAAAATATAAGTATATGACCCTGTGTAAGGTCAGAAGTTAAATTTGAGGAGATTTTATTTCTTTTTTAACATAATAATATAATAGATATTCCTGATCGGATATCGATGGAACTTCTTGATATTATTTTTCTTGATCTAAATATAATATTCTTAATTTAATTTTAGAAAATTAACCCTTAAGTGCTCTTGGGGCTTTTTTGACCATATGATGAAAATATACTAATATTTTTGATTGGGACATATAGGTCCCAACAGCACTTAAGGGTTACTTTTATGAAATTAAATTAAGAACATTATTTTTGGGTCTAGAAAAATAATATCAAGAAGTTTAATTAATATTAGCTCAGGAATATCTGTTATATTAGTATGTTTAAAAAAACTTAAAATCTCCTCAAATTTGACCTCTGACCTTACACAGGGTCATGTATTTATATTTTGCTCTAATTTTCAGGATTGAAGTATTTAATCTTGTGTTATTATATTCCGCCCAAA
Source organism: Leucophora obtusa (assembly GCA_949987735.1). Classification (NCBI taxonomy): domain Eukaryota; kingdom Metazoa; phylum Arthropoda; class Insecta; order Diptera; family Anthomyiidae; genus Leucophora; species Leucophora obtusa. The sequence goes on from OX465295.1 coordinate 306,825,656, forward strand.
GTCATGTGAAATTATTTTTTTTTAACCTGAAATATAAAGCGTTATATAATTATGTATTTCTACATCAAATTAGATATCGGGCCAAAATCCCGATAAGATTCTCTAGGATTCAATATATTTAGATCTTATCTGATATAACTTTATCAACCATTATATCTCCAATTATAGTAAAAAAGATATCATTACATATGACATCATATTATTGTTTTTACTCGTGTAGTATCAAATTTGCTTTTTGTTTTCCAACTTCCCAGTAAAATTCACTGCCCAGCTTATCAACTTGTAAAATGTTTAAGAATGCATTATAAATGAGTAAATAGGTTAAACTCGGGCATGCCGACTACACAATACCCTACACCAGTCTGGTTAAAAGCCAACTAATGTTTGGATCCGAAATTCGAATGGGTTAAAATGGGACTTGTGTCAAAATTTTCTATAATGTGAGTCGGCGAACCAAATTTCATTAAAATATCTTAATATTTGCGACCTGCAGTTTGTAACCAAGCCAATTTTGGTGGGACCCTTATATGGGCACTAGGTCTAAACACGGACTGGTGTTAACCAAAGTCAATAGGTTTCGTCCTTGGGCTGATATAGGTCGGTGTACCAAACTTCATCAAAATATCTTAATATTTGCAACCTGCAGCGTATAAACAATATAATTTTAGGGGGACCCTTATATGGGCACTAAGTCTAAACATGGACCGGTGTTAACCAAAATCAATAGGCTTCGTCCTTGGGCCAACATAGGTCTGTGTACCAAGCTTCATCAAAATATCTTAATATTTGCAACCTGCAGCGTATAAACAATATAATTTTGGGGGGACCCTTATATGGGCACTAGGCCTAAACATTGACCGCAGTTAACCAAAATCAATAGGCTTCGTCCTTGGGCCAACATAGGTCTGTGTACCAAATTTCATCAAAATATGTTAATATTTGCGACCTGCAGCGTATAAACAATATAATCTTGGGGGGACCCTTATATGGGCACTAGGTCTAAACTTGGACCGGTGTTAACCAAAATCAATAGGCTTCGTCCTTGGGCTCATATAGGTCGGTGTACCAATTTCAGCAAAATATCTTAGTATTTGCGACCTGCAGCGTATAAACAATATAATTATGGTAGGACCCTTATACGGGCACTAGGTCTAAACATGGACTGGTGTTAACCCAAATCAATAGGCTTCGTCCTTGGGCTGATATAAATCGGTGTACCAAACTTCATCAAAATATCTTAATATTTGCAACCTGCAGCGTATAAACAATATAATTTTAGGGGTACCCTTATATGAGCACTAAGTCTAAACATAGACCGTTGTTAACCAATATCAATAGGCTTCGTCCTTGGGCCAACATAGGTCTGTGTACCAAGTTTCATAAAAATATCTTAATATTTGCGACCTGCAGCGTATACACAATATAATTTTGGTAGGACCCTTATATGGGCACTAGGTCTAAACATGGACCGATTTTAACCAAAATCTATAGGATTTGTCCCTGTGCCAACATAATTCGGTGTACCAAGTTCCATCGAAATATCTTGATATTTGCGACCTGTAGAGTGCGCACAAGAATGCATGGACGGACGGACGGACATACGGACATCATTAAATCGAAATAAAAAAAAATTCTGAGCCGATCGGTATACTATAAGATGGGTCTAGGACCAATATTTTTTGGTGTTACAAACATCAGCACAAACTTATAATACACTGATCACGTAGTGGTGTAGGGTATAAAAATTCCCACAAAAGTTAAATTTTACAATTTCGTTAATTCTGGCGATTTTTGTGTTTCAATTAAGGTGATTTTTGTTATATAAGCGATTTATATAAATTTTAGGAAGTCTTCAATTATGGCGATTTTTTATATTTTTTTCTATCGATTTTTTAAATTTCAGTTATTTTGAAGTTTTATTTTAAGTAATTTTTTTATTTTAGGATTACATGATTCCGTTTTTTTTTAATTTTGGCGATTTTGTTTATTTCAGCGGATTTTTCTACCATTGTCCTTTTTTTTAATTTTGCGATTTTTTTATTTTTTAGTGATTTTTAATTTTGGTGACTTTTTTCAACTGTAGCGACTTTTTTCAGTATTACCATTTTTAGAATTTCGGCAATTTTTTTATTTTGGCAATTTTTCTTAATTTTGGCGACTTTTTCAATTCTACCGTTTTCCAAATTTGCGATTTTTTTAATTCTGTGGATTTTTTAAACACTAGCGGTTTTTCCAAATATGATGAAATTTTTAAATTTTAGCATCTTTTAAATTTTAGTTATTTTTTAATCTTAGCTATTTTTAAATTATTGCCGATTTTTTATTTAATCTAAGCTTTTCTTCCCTTTTAAATATTTTATGAGTTTTACGAATTTTTCAAATTTTTCAAATTTTTTTATTTAGTTTATTTATTTTTTTCTAATTTCAGTTCTTTTTATTTTTCAATTTTAGCAATTTCTTTTTTTGTTTTATTTAAACAATTTTTTTTGGTTTTAAGCGATTTTTTCCAATTTCAATGACCATGCCGCCACGTTAACACATTAGGGCTCAGCCTGATTTTTTGGTGACTTTTTTTTATAGGCATGGACTGCGCATTGAAAACACTTACCAAAATAACTGCAAATAGTAAATTTTACTGTGTCTGTTTGTTATTTTACAGTTAGGGAAAGACATTTTGTTTTTAAATCTGCAAAAACCAACTGCAATATCTGTCATTTTTATTATTTTTTTTTAGCAAAATTTGTTTAGATCTGAATTAAAAACAAATGCAATAACAGCCAATTTTTCAAGTAAAAATAAATGAACAAAAGATTTATTTGCTGTATTTTTTTATGATACGAGTAATAACGCGACTTTTCGGGACTAATTCTGTGTCCGGAGGATTTTTTTAAAATATTTTAACCCTTATCTGCTTTTTGTTGGCCACTTATATGATTTTTTTTTCAGGATATACCGAAAGAGTCCCACAAACCGGGCATTTTAAGGGTTAAAATATTATATATATTCTATCATTTTAAATCCAATGTGAAATGTTAAATACTATTTCCAGGCGTCGATCAATCCTATGCCCGATGAAGGTTAGTATAGTAATGGGTACAGTTAAGCTAAGCCAAACTACCTAAGCCAACACTTCATGAAATAAGGCGCTGAAATCAGTATAAAAGTTCTTCTGAGCTTAATACTGTATTCAGATCGTTACAATGAAAATTGACGAGGATGTTTTTTTTTATATAAAAAATTTAAAAAATTTTCAAAAATACCAGAAAAGACTCAAAACTGGACGTTTTAACGTGAAAAATATTCTGCGAATACGTTCGGCTGCAATTTGGGACCAACTGCGAATGATACTATTATTTTACCATATTTTTATTATAATTCCACAAAAACAGATGATTAACGAGTAAAAAGGTTAAAGTCGGGCATGCCGACTATACAATACCCTACACCACTCTGGTGTATTGTTTGGATCCGAAATTCGAATGGGTTAAAATGGGGCTTGTGTCAAAATTTTCTATAATGTGAGTCAGCGCACCAAATTTCATTAAAAAATATCTTAATATTTGCGACCTGCAGTTTGTTACCAAGCCAATTTTGGGGGGACCCTTATATGGGCTCTAGTTCTAAACATGGTCCGATGTTCACCAAAATCAATAGGCTTCGTCCTTGGGCCAACATAGGTCTATGTACCAAATTTTATCAAAATATCTTAATATTTGCGACCTGCAGCGTATAAACAATATAATTTTGGGGGGACCCTTATATGGGCACTAGTTCTAAACATGGACCGATGTTCGCCAAAATCAATAGGCTTCGTCCTTGGGCCAACATAGGTCTATGTACCAAATGTCATCAAAATATCTTAATATTAATACCTGCAGCGTATAAACAGTATAATTTTGGTAGGACCCTTATATGGGCACTAGGTCTAAACATGGACCGATGTTCACCAAAATCAACAGGCTGCGTTATTGGGCCAATATAGGTCTGTGTACCAAATTTCATCAAAATATCTTAATATTTACGACCTGCAGCGTATAAACAGTATAATTTTGGTAGGACCCTTATATGGGCACTAGGTCTAAACATGGACCGATGTTCACCAAAATCAATAGGCTGCGTTATTGGGCTAACATAGGTCTGTGTACCAAATTTCGTCAAAATATCTTAATATTTACGACCTGCAGCGTATAAACAATATAATTTTGGTAGGACCCTTATATGGGCACTAGGTCTAAACATGGACCGATGTTCAAAAAAATCAAACTTGTTCGTCCTTGGGCCAACATAGGTCTGCGTACCAAATTTCATCAAAATATCTTCATAGCTGCGACCTGTAGAGTGCGCACAAGATTGCATGGACAGACAGACAGACGGACGGACGGACGGACAGACGGACATCGTTAAATCGAAATAAAAAAAAATTCTGAACCGATCGGTATACTATAAGGTGGGTCTACGACCAATATTTTTTGGTGTTACAAACATCAGCACAAACTTATAATACCCTGACCACATAGTGGTGTAGGGTATAAAAATAATATTGACTTTAAATAACAACTTAAAATTCTAAACTTTATCATATAAAGGTTACAAATATTAAAAAATTTGCGTTCCCGATCAACTTTAAATTTTATTTTGTAGAGGTAACTATTTGTAGACATTACAATTTTATATTTTTGCTAATAAATTATCAGTACGCATTATATATTTCTCCTCTCTATAGAATCTGATAATTTTTCTATAGGAACAAATCACAAGAATTCAAATCGATGATTTTGAGAGTTTTTCTATTGAAGAAAGTCCTCAGAACCTGAGTCATTTATACAGATTCCTTAAAATATACAGATTTTCCTTTAAAGAAAAGTACTCAGATTCTGAAAATTTTCTATAGAAAAAAGTTTTCATAATTTGAAGTTTTTTTATCGGGCTGATATTCTCTTGGAAAAAGTCTTTGAATGTAAACGTTGCTTTGCTTTTAAAAGTCCTCGGAATACGAGAGTTTTTCTACAAAAAAGTTCTTCGATTCTGAGCGTTTGTTTGTAAAAATCTATACCTTAGGGCTTTTCTGTATGAAAAAGTCCACAAAATTTGTAGGATTTTCTACCTGAAAATCTCTCAAAAATCCTGTTTTTCTATTACAAAATTTCTCAGAATTCATGGGTTTTTCTTAAGGAAACTATTCTTAGGATCTTAGAGTTGTTCTTAAAGAGAAAAATCCTCAGATTCAATGTGTTTTCTATAGGAAAAGTTCTTAAGATTCGACCTGTATTTCTATGGGAACGGTCCTCACAATATAAAGATATTTTTATAAGAAAAGATGCTCAGAATCTCAAGGATTTTTTATAGAAGAAGTCCAAAGAATCTGATGTTTTTTCTATGGTAAAAACTAATGATACTTTGAATATGTTTCTGTCTTAAACGTCCTCAGAATTTGAGGGGTTTTCTGAGTTTTTTTTCTGAAGGTCTCCATACAAGAAAAAGTCCTCACAATCTGTGAACTTTTTCAGGTTTTAAGAATCTAAAGCTTTTTAATAGGAGAATTTCCTTAAAATTTTATGGCTTTTCTCAAAGGGAAATTTCTTAAAATCTGAGGAGGCTTTCTACACTGAAAGCCCTCAGAAATAGAGGATTTTCTTTAGAAAACGTCCTCAGTATTTGGGGGTTTTTCGCAGGAAATATATTCTATATTTCTCACAATACACGGGGTTTTTATGACAAAAAGCCCTAAAAATAGTGTTTTGTTGTTTTTCTATAGGAAAAATTACTGAGAATCTTAGGGTATTCTACAGGAATCTGAGAGGTGTCCCTGAGAAAAACACTTCAGAAGGTTAGGTTTCTTCTATTTGTAAATGTCTTAGGAATCTGAGGGTTTTTTACTTAGAGTAGAGTCCTCATAATAGGGAACTTTTCTATAGAAAAAAGTCAACAGAACCCAGTGGATTTTCTATAAGAAAACCTCGGCTTTTTAACAAAATGGTTTCATAAATCTAAGGATTTTTGTAAAAGAAAAATGTAAGGGTTTTATTTAGGAAAAATCCTTCAAAAATCATTTTCCATAATGAAGAAGTTCTGGGAATATAAGCGATTTTTTCTAGGAACACATCCTCTTTTGGTGTGAAGAAAATATCCTAATCGGAGTTGAAAAGACGTCGATGTGGCAATGTGTCGGATATTTCAATCTTATAGTATTGGGATGATGTCGAAATGATAACACCAATTTATTTTTGGCCATAATTATTTGTCAACGTTGGCATATCGTTGGTATTCAATAGTTTGCCAGTATTTTAAATAAATTAATTTAGTGTGTAGCCAGTGCTTTAAAAGTTCGATCTTTAAGCAGATGTGACGAAAATACTTTTAATATGTTCATACTTTATAGCCACACTCACAATAATTTTACCATAAAAGTTCAATAGTTGTTTAAGGAGTAAATCAGTAAAGTTATTTCAATTAAATAAGCTGTTAAATTGCAAAGAAATATATTTTTAACTTTTTCTCTCAGTCATTTAATAAACTAAATATACAAAATACGGTATAAGTTAAAATATTCAGTAAAAATTTTCTGTTAAAAACAATCAATTATTACAATAAAATCAGTTTTACAATAAACGAGAAATCTATTATTTTTACCGACTTTGCCAATTAATTAATTAATTAACAATTAAAAATAAACGACCAAATTCAATTATTTTAAATAAAAAGTAGGTATCCTTTATCTTATTTTGTTTTAATGTACATATTCGGTTGATTTTAGGGAAAAAATATCGTGAGTGCAGCGAACAGATTTTCAAAAGTCTTAACACATATGAAATCTTGGAAATTCTAAAGGAAAATTCATCTTGAGGTAGTTTATTAAACAAAGATTTTTCAACAGATAACGGCATTTTTGTTCAGTGTTGTTTAATGTTTCATCATTGAAAGACTTAGCCCAGCACAGCGTTTACAAATTATTCCGCTGTTTTAATGAAGTTTCTGTAAGTTTCATAATTGGACTGAAGAGCCTTTCGAAGAGACGGTTTTGTAACGTTTCTGCAAAAATGAGGCCGGCCTGGCTGCTAAAAAATGGTTCTTTTGATTGATAATAAAGATTATCCGATGAAATTGATTTATTAAAAAAAACGTACCTCAAAATGAATCGCCTTAAACTTTCCGATATTTCCGAAAATATACCGTTTCTTCCAAAAAAAAAAATAAAAAATGAAACATGAAATAACGTCATTGAAATGAAATGAATATAAAAAATAGCATAAAAATTTTTTCGTTCGGTAAACCTTGAGTTTTCTAAATCATGTATTCGTTAAATCTTCCACTGTATATTAAAAAATTAAATTGAATAAAATTTTCAATTTTAACAAAATTAATAAAATGTAATTAAATTGAAAACGAGTAAAAAGGTTAAAGTCGGGCATGCCGACTATACAATACCCTACACTAGTCTGGGTAAAAGCCAACTAATGTTTGGATCCGAAATTCGAATGGGTTAAAATGTGGCTTGTGTCAAAATTTTCTATAATGTGAGTCAGCGCACCAAATTTCATTAAAATATCTTAATATTTTCGATCTGGAGTTTGTAACCAAGCCAATTTTGGGGGGACCCTTATATGGGCACTAGGTCTAAACATGGACCGATGTTCACCAAAATCAATAGGCTTCGTCCTTGGGCCATAATAGGTCTGTGTACCAAATCTCATCAAAATATTTTAATATTTCCGACCTACAGCATATCAACAATATAATTTTGGGGGGACCCTTATATGGGCACTAGGTCTTAACATAGACCGATGTTCACCAAAATCAATAGGTGTCGTCCTTGGGCTGATATAGGTCGGTATACCAAATTTCATCAAAATATCTTAATATTTGCGACCTGCAGTTTGTAACCAAGCCAATTTTGGGGGGACCCTTATATGGGCACTAGGTCTAAACATGGACCGATGTTCAGCAAAATCAATAGGCTTCGTCGTTGGGCCGACATAAGTCGGTGTACTATATTTTATCAAAATATCTTAATATTTGCAACCTGCAGCGTATAAACAATATAATTTTGGTAGGACCCTTATATTGGCACTAGGTCTAAACATGGACCGATGCCAAAATCAATAGGCGTCATCCTTGGGCCGACATAAGTCGGTGTACCAAGTTTCATCAAAATATCTTAATATTTGCGACCTGTAGAGTGCGCACAAGAATGCATGGACAGACAGACAGACAGACGGACGGACGGACAGACGGACATCGTTAAAACGAAATAAAAAAAATTCTAAGCCGATCGGTATACTATAAGGTGGGTCTAGGACCAATATTTTTTGGTGTTACAAACATCAGCACAAACTTGTAATACCCTGACCACATAGTGGTGTAGGGTATAAAAACAGTACTGGTAATCCTCGTTTTAATTGGTAATGGCATAATGAAAAACCAGTGATCCCTCAGTACCATTTTTTTGTACCGTTGGCAATTTCTACCTGGGTAGTTATTAATAACTCATTATGATACGTTCTGAAGTAGTGCAGAAAGTATGTATGTTGGTTCCACTGCTAGTAGTAGTCCAAAAAATAATGATATCGCATTACCGTTTCTACCCTAGGTCATTATGTTTTCTATCGACATAATACAACTGCTGAAATAAAAAATAAATATTTAGCAGAAACCTTCTTAAGATCTGAAGACTGCTCTTTAATGGCTTTGGATATTATAGGGTTAACCATTAATTCTATAATTTCTTAAATTTCATTTACACTAAACTATAATAGTTGTAATAATAATAATAATAATAGAGATAACCGATCAACTATAAAAATTTAACTCCTATTGTTTATTACAATTAAAAAACAATCGAACGTATTTCACACATGGGCGCTAATGAATTTAATAAAGTCATTTTTCTTAGCTTATTAAAAAACCCGATTCTTTGAGCAGTCAGTTATCATATTTTCTACCTCTATATCTTAATGTTTTCAGTATTTTTTTGTTTTTTTTTTTACAAAACACAACATGATTGACTGGCAGGTCGTTTACAAAACACTGAAGGTTAAAAATTTCATATCATTAATCATAAGTTAAAGGAAAAAATATGTTTAAGACAGAAAATTTTAAAAATTAAATAAAAATGCTAAAAATTAAAAAAATATATATTTATTTCAAATTGAACTGAGCAAAAAATTATATTAAATATTTCTGCACTTTTCTTAAAAAAAATACTACAACTTCATTAAATTTTGTAATTTGTTTTATTTTTAAATACAGCAAAAGTCCACTAAAAATTACCTCTTTTACCTGATGATGAGTAGACTAACTGACACCTCGTGATGAGATCATTTATCATTAGCACAGAAGGATCGCTCTAAATGAGTTACTATTGTAAAAACACAAAATAATATTTCAGATGATGCTGATTATGAACAATTCATAAGATAATTTCATTCAAAACTCTTTTATAAAACAAAATCATAAAAATATGTTCAACATTTTTGTTGATTCTTTATACTGACCACTCAATTATATAGGAGCTAAAAATTCCAAAAAAAGATCAAATTATTTTTATTGCTAGTTAAAAAATATACGGGTGTTGCCGACATTTGATTTGATATTTTCAAATATCCACATGTGATTAATATTGGAATTATAACTATTTGATGCTCAGTAGGTTTTTTTATATTAAATGGTAAAATGATATTTATTGGTTTGTTTAGGATTTCTTTTAACAAAAACAGTATTTTTGATTAATTGTGTGAAAACAATTTGGAGAAAATAAAAGAAACAAAGAAATATTAATAATGAATTTATTCATCATTTAATATCAATAATAAAATAAATTCAAATTTTTTAGTGCCTTATTCACAAAGGCTTAAAAAAATTTATTTGGAAAATATGTTTAATAAAACTCTTCTATCACTATGGCACAGGCTAAATGCAATATTGAAGTCAAAAATAGTGGTTGTTGCTCTGAGAAAAAAAACTCTGAAATAACGACGAACAGCGACAGTGGCATACTTTAACCCTCTAATGCCCAAGGCTGCCAAAAGGCGATCTTCAGATTTTAAATAGTTTTTACCTAAACAACAATATTTTATTAAACAAGTTGTATTATATCCATAGAAAACTTAACTGACTACTTTTTTGCATTCAAACTTTTTTGTATAAGGAACGGTTTTCAAGCGAGAAGCATGTAAAGTGAAAATTTAGAAAATTTGAAAAAATTAACTTTCTAAAACAAAAAAAAATATTTGAAAATTTTCAAAAAATACATTTATGATCTGGCGTACATTACCGATAATAACAAAGCTAGTTTAGAGTCTCTAATTGTAAAATCAGTTAAACAATTTTCTCCAGGGCTCACAGGATAACGCCAGGATACGTTTTACGAATATCTCTCTAATTCAAAAACTAGCGAACTCATTTTCTTGAAATTAATCACAGATAATATACTTAGAGCTGGTAGTAAGCAAAACTAATTTCGTCAAAATTTATTGATGTTTAGTGCCAAATTCGCCAAATTTCGAAATTTTCAAAAAGCGAAAACCGCCATAACTTTGGAAGTATCAACAAGTGATCAACAATTTTCGGTACGTAATTTTATTTTATTGATAGTGTTATTTACAGCAAAAACCAAAATTATTTGACTTCTGGGTTTCAAGATACGTCTCAACCTTTGTTGTGCTATATCGCCTAAATAAAGCGATAAATTAAAATTTTAATATTTGTTCCATAGTAGATTTTCAGCGCCAAATATATGCACGCAGAAAAAAACAGGTGTATCTTTTAAAAAGCCTGCTATGTAAAATTTGCATAGTATTGAACTAATACAAAAATACAAGCCTCAAATTCCTGGCACTTAATTGATATGCATTTTTGCTAAATTGCCAATGGTTTTTTTTGTGTTAAGTTGGCTAAGTACGTGCTTTGTTAAATTTACATTGGTGAAATTTATTTAAAAATGTACTATGTAAAATTTGCATTGATCAAATTTTGAAAATAAAATAAGCAACAAGTATATTTTTCTAATAAGACAGGTAAATGTCAAAAAGCGCTTAGAATTTCCTTTGACATATGCAAATCAATATGGTGGATGTACATCTCTAATATAAAAGAATAATGATGCTGGATTTTCTCAAGCTTTTATCTTATACATAATATTATTAATGCAAACAAAAATAAAAAATATTAATGCAACTAAAAACAAAAATAATATATTTTTAGTGTAATTTTCATGTCAAAATTGCTTACTTGTTGAAAAAATACAAGCCTAAAAGTATTGAGTAATTATTTTTCAGCATTGGGTACCCTAAAAAAAAGTCGGAAATGAGTACTCGGTACTCAACACTTTTACAGACATAGTAATTTTTTATTTAGTCAATTTTTTTTTTTTTTGCAAAATGTGTCTTATAATTCTCATTTGTTTTTTAGATAAATAGTTTTTATATATACATCCACATTATTATACCTACAGTTATTGAACGGAAATGACGAATAGAGCAATGAAGGGTTGGTAAACACAATTACAGTTCGTCAGCAGAGGAATTGAGGACAACGAAAAATAAAAAAATATAAATAAAATTAATTAATTAAAATTAAAATAAACAAACAAACAAAAATAAAAATACAGAATTTGCAATTTTTCTTTTATTTATTTAAAAAATAAACCATGTTTTTTTTTACTAAAAGAAAAAAGTTAATTTTCTTTTGCGTGTTGTTATATTAAACAAAAGCTTCGATTTAATTAAATATATATCTCTTTGAAAATTTACTTAAGCGTCTTGACAACTTCATAAACTTTTACTCTAATTTTTGTAAATGTTACACCTTTTTTTCTGCGTGTGGTTTAAATATTATTGTAATAAGAAGAAAGAGCATTAGAGGGTTAATATGGATTATATATAACAAGTAGACTTTATGCCTCTCATATGCCTCCTAATTTATTGAAAATTTAATACGAAGGCAGTACGAAATGTTATTAGCCTGACATAGAGATGGCGGTATAAACAGCAAAAAGCTTTGTATAATGGAAACTTCCATCCGTCATATGAAGACATGTTAAATTTCATTTCGATCTGTCCCCTCATTCGTAGTAACAGGTGTTCAAAAAGGCGCATAAGTGATTTTTTTGTAATGGAAAAATTAGAAATTCGTGGTGTGATTAAATATTTACAAAAGAAAGCTTTATCGGGACAAGAAATTCATAATGATATGGTGAATGTATTAGGTGAAATTGCTCCTTCATATGCAACAGTAAAAAATTGGGTTGCTGAATTTAAACGTGGTCGTACAAGCATTGAAGATGAACCACGAATTGGACGTCCAAAAACTGTATCAACGTCAGAAATCATAGCTAAAGTCCATGATATGATATTACACTATCGATGAATGAAAGTGCGTGAAATATGTAATGCCATTGGAATTTCAAATGATCGAGTACATTTTATTTTGCATCAAGAATTAAATATGAAAAAGCTTTCTGCAAGATGGGTGCCGCATTTGTTAACAGTTGACCAAAAACGCATTCGAATAAAAATTTATGATTTCTCACATATCATCATTTCTCTGATTTAGCTCCCTCTGACTTCTACCTGTTCACAAATCTACAAAAAAATCCTTGTTGGCAAACGTTTCACCTCAAATTAAGATGCAATGGCAGCTGTAAACGATTATTTTGAAGAGCTTCAGGAAAATTATTTAAACCATGGGTAGAATTGCTAAAAAAAATCGTTGGACTAAGTGTATTGAAGTTTCAGGAGATTATATTTCATTTAAGGAGCTACTAAATATCTAGGTATCTAGGTTGAAAAAAAACAAGTTTTTTAATGATTTAAAAAGTTTTTAAGCTTTTGCAATAAAATAAAAAGAAGAGTGAGAAGAGTCTTGAAGAGTTGCCTCTGTTAACTATAGTCTTTCATATTATAAAATATAGTGAACACCACCAAAAATAACAATAAAGTTGACAACATTGGTGAGAGTATGAGACAGAAAAAATAAGAGATTAACAAAAACCGCCATTAAAGTAAGAGCTTAATCACAACTGGGTCGACAACGAGAGCCAAAATTACTTTTTTATATTGTATGTTTTGTATGGGAAACAACACGCAGAGAAAAGATATGTTTCTAACATGATCACAGCTACAAAACTGTAATCACAACTGCCATTCATGGTTGTTGCATTTTCATATTATTCTCTCATCTACAATCTTATATTATCTAGATAACTATATTCCTCTCTTCGAATTACAATCATATTATAATCTGAATCTACAGACCATTGGTATAGTTTGGACAACCATAAGATGGTCAGTATATTTTGTAAGAGTACCATCGATCACTTAGCGTCATTCTTCTTTAAGATTTTGTGAAAAGAAGTTGCAAGAATCTCTCAAATAAATAAAATAATATATGGGTGATATCAAAAAATGTGATAAAAACCATATAACCAGCTAATTTCTAATGTATGGATTGCATTTGAGTTAAATATTTCGATATACATCAGCGCATTGTCACCTGTTTTACAAAATGAATAACAATCTGACCAATTTTTGGTTAATACATAAAATTTGTGGCCGATTTTATAGGCCAAATGTAAACCAGTAACTCATAAGGTTTTTTAACTTTAATAGCTTATATTTTAATAACCAATAAAGCTAAACACTAAGAGGAAAAGTGCCGTTTTTAATAAAAATTAATACATTTTACAAACTTTTTCGTATATCTTAGCTATCACGACTTCAACTCTGTAACGATTTTTCGTCATAATTTTTGATAAAAATGCATATACCAGAATTTTGGAGTTATCTATTATTTATATTGCCAAAAGTATAATGTTATTTATACTCAAATGATCGCTGGACTGTAGATAATCATCTAGTATAACAGACTTGAAGTTTTTCTGCAGCATGTAACATTCTCGAGATGAAAAAGGATGTCTTTAATAAGATTTGAAAAAATATTGCAAACTCCGTTCCTAATTTTTACACCAAACTATTTAACGAGTAAAAAAAAACGATAGCATATTTGGATTCACCTTGTAGGCATCATACGATGTTGTTTCGGAAAGAAAATTCGGACAAAGCGTTTCTGAAAGAAAACGAAAAAAGTAACCAAATGTAAACTCCGTAACTGTAAACTCCTTAACAAAAATTGTTTGCATCAGATTGCGTTCAAAAAAATGTAGGTAAATGTTTATAATATTCAACTAATATTTATGCATCAAAAGACCATTCAACTAATAATTTTGCATCAAATCAAAAAAAGTTTTCAGTTTTTTACCCTAAACTGCTGGAGCGAAAAACGATTGATTTTGCATTTCATTGGTTTGGAATCGATATTTCGAGCCATTACTGACATTAGTTTGACAAATTAAATTTGTTTCACACAATCTAAGAATTTTTTGATCGTGAAATATTATGTTTTTAATATATAATTTTGTAACTTCGCAAACGATGATTGGTTTTTAAAAAATTTTATATTTTTGAAAAGCATTTAAAAGGAGAAAAAATACAAAATTTAATAAAAAAAAATTCGCGGAATGAATTGTATTTTTATTCGCGAAACCGTCAATTTGATAAACACAAATTGTATATTAATGAAAAGCATGTTGAAAACCCAAATATGAAAAACTAATAAATTAAAGAAAATTCGTACGCAATTTTTTTTGTTATATCTTTTACTTGTGAAACTGTAAACTCCGTTACCACAAAAAAAATTAAAATTGTGCAAAAAAAGTTATTCCGACAACTTGTAAAATAGATTTCTTGCAATTAGATTTATAATGACTAAACTTACTGATTCCATTGAGAAAAAACGGAAATATTAACATTTTATGTTTTTCACAAATTTGGCCCAAAAACTTATCACATTTTTTGATTTCACCCATATATTAAATAAAAAGACATAAAAAATAGAAAAACACATTATTGGTATTCATTTTAATGGCGACATGTTTCTTAGAAGAAAGAATTCGCTCTACCCAAGAAATTTGAAAAAATGTAGATTGTCAAACAATAACTTTAAATAAAATTATTATTTATTATGCATTAAAGTATTTAGTGTTATAAATTAAGTAAAAATTGATACAAAAATGTAATTTATTTCTCTAATTTTTTGTACTCACATAAAAAATAACCAATAAACATTAATTCAAGCCTTAAAGAAATTCTCTATTTGATATCAAACGTTTACTTCAAGTCATTACCCATGAAACAAATATAAGTAGCCTTTGAATTTTCTTTGTGAAACATTTGTGAAAAATTACAAAAATATATTAGAGTTATTTTTAAAAATTTCAAATATGTGTATTAATCTGAAGTCTAAACTCAAATGTGTTTCTAGTTAAAAATATGCTTTGAAATTTATTATTGATATTGAATCATTATCAAAGTGTTTAATAAAATATTTTCTAACAACAATATTCCTCGATTTAAATTTTCTGTTTTCAAGTTTGAGTAAGATAAAATTCCCAAATCTTTATCAACAATATCATAAAGTTAAATTATATAGTAATATTGAGTCGAAAAATATTTACAAAAAAAAACTTGATATCAACAAGTCGTTTTTATTGAGAATCGTATAGTTGTCAGTTCGGGAAATACAATTTCTCAACAGTATTCTCTAAGGCTAATATTTGAAAAAATTATTGTTATAAAATCGAGTTGAATTTAGTTTTAAGGGTAAATGTTTATTGGGTATATTGTTTAAGAGCGTTTATAATTAGAAGTGTGATAGATTTAAGTTTTGTACGCAAGATAAAGTGACAAAAGTACCAAATTGAAAAAAAAAAATGTAATAAGTGAACAAAGTGATCATAATATTTTATTAATAATTATAATATTTTCCTAATGATCATAAAATGATCCAAATAATCACAAAAAAATTTCCACATTAACATAATATGATCATAAGGAAAATATTGTGATAATTAGGAACATGATTTATGATCATTTCGGATGCATTGTGAAATTGTTATTGATAGCGACGTACTCTCTGAATTGCTTCAAAATGTATAATATTGAATATTAATGAGTTACTAATAACTATTACTTCAAAATAAAACGAGTAAAAAAGTTAAAGTCGGGCAAGCCGACTATATAATAGCCTACACCAGTCTGGTTAAAAGTCAACAAATATTTGGATCCGAAATTCGAATGGGTTAAAATGAGAATTGTGGCAAAATGGGAACTAGGTCTAAACATGGACCGATTTTAACCAAATTCAATAGTCTTCGTCCTTGAGCCGACGTAAGTCGGTGTACCAAATTTCATCAAAACATCTTAATATTTGCGACATGTAGAGTGCGCACAAAAATGCTTGGACAGACAGACAGACGGACGGACGGACATCGTTAAATCGAAATAAAACTTGATTCTGAGTCGATTGGTATACTATAAGATGGGTACAGGTCCAATATTTTTTGGTGTTACCAACATCAGCACATAGCATCACCAGTAAGTAGAGCACCAATGAAATATATGGAATGTGCAAAAGTGATATTTTTTCACCTCCCCACGCATTTTCCAGTAGGTTGTGGGTTAAAAATAATATCTCCGCAAAAATTGGTCCTCTCGGATTAAAACAGGCCAGTCACCCGCGGCTCTTAATCCTAAAAATGGACTAAAATTAATTCAAATCTTCTTTGCGCTATAACTCTTAAAGTAAAGGTTTTACAGAAAAATACTACATGAGCGTAACTATAGGCAATGAAGTGGCTAGCATTTTTCTCATACACACTTTTGATGTATCGATGGCGCGTCATGATGATTTAAGTGGTTAAATTCAAAATTTGTGTTTAACCATATAAATCACTTTGATTTTAAGCACTTAAATCACCATGATCCGTCATTGATACGTCAAAAATATGTATGAGAAAAATGCTAGCCACATTATTTCCTGTAGCCATGACCATTTAGTATTTTTATATAAAACCTTTACTTTAAAAGTTATAGGGCAAATAAACTTTGAACTAATTTTAGTACATTTTTAGGGCTAAAAGCCGCGGGTGACTGGCCTGTTTTAATGCGAGAGGATAAATTTTTACGGGGATATTATTTTTAACGCACAATCAACCGGAAAGTTCGTGGGGAAGTGAAAAATAACACTTTTTCAAATATGGGTGCTCTATTGAACGCCAATCTGAATAAACACGAAACTAACTCTTAAATACTACTATATTTTAAGTTCTGACTTATTTCTGACATTGAACCTAAATTTTAAATTTTGATGTCTTCAGAGACTTATAGTAGAATTTCATGGCAAATTTTTTCGTGGAACATTTTAACCCTCTAACTCAGCAATTTACGGGTCGTTTATGACCCTTTTCGACAAGGTGCAAAAAGTCACTTTAATTGAAGGGTTAGAGGGTTAAAATGTTCCACAAAAATATTTATTATGAAATTCTACTATAAGTCTCTGAAGACATCAAAGTTGCAGATTTAAGTTCAATGCCAGAAATAAGTCAAAATTTAAAATTTATTTAAAGTTTAATTTCGTGTTTATACAGAATTGGCGCTCAAATATCCCACAAACCTGGATTTTAGGATGAAACCTTGTGAATCTTCCATTTCATGTAAAACACTATGAGAAACATTTCTGTGGAATATTTTAACCCTCTAACTCCTCAATTTAGTGGTCTTTTTGTCCGTTTTTAAAACGGGGCCAAAAAGTCCCTTTAATTGAAGAGTTAGAGGGTTAAATAGTTCCACAAAACTATACCTCGTAATGTTTCACATAAGTTCGCCGAACACCCTCTATACCCAAAATGGAAGATTCGCAAGGTTTGTAATAAATCTATAACTTAGAATCAGTTTTTGGGCTTTCTGTCATGGAATGGACCAAATATTAAAATAAAACTTATTGAATCTTATTTTAGTTTGATTCAAGATCATAAATTAATATCACTTTCTGTTTAAATTATTTTCAATTGAATTAATTTTTTCAATAATTTTTATTCTTTGTAATTTACTTGTAAAAATCTTATCATCTTTCTTTGATTTGAAAATAATTTAAACAGAAAGTGATATTAATTTATGATCTTGAGTCAAACTCAAATAAGATTCATTTACTTAAAATAACAGATCAACTAAAAACATTTCCCCCATTCAACAAAACTTATTTTTTTAAATCTGCACTGAATTTCCTATTATATGATGAAGAGTATACGTATTTACAGATCTCTCAAATTAAATCAGAGACCTTCCAAGTTTATTTCTGACACAAATTTTGATGTTTACCGATAAAATCACCACTAACGGTCATGAGATGGTCAAAAGTTTGTTTAAAGAAAATGTTTGCCTATTCATTTTGTAAACAACAGCTATGTAACTTCATCACCATTAATCTAGTTAAGAGTTATAGATGGATAAACCCATGAACGTTTTTTAGGGTTATTTTAAGGACATAAATGTAAACGGCCTTGCCGGGTTACATCGCAGAAACCCAATTTTTGAACAGATCTAATGAGCGAGGAACTGCAAAAATAATACTATTGCACATATTTTTATCATTATTTAATTAATCGAAATTATATATTTTCCATTTATTTTGCAAATTCCCCACTGTGCAAGGGTGCTGCTTGACATGTATTCAATGACTTTGCATAGATCTCAAAACCAACTTCAGTATAATCGTAGGTGATTCCTTTTCCAGAAATTTTCTTTCAATATCCCGTCAGTCCAAAACTTGAGAAGAAATCTTATTTTGTATTAAGTAACATCTCCCAATTAAATAATAAGACTATCAAATAAATTTATGTTCAAGGATTTTCCTAATTTAGTTATAAATTTAAGTACTAAAAAAACAATTTTAATTTTATATGCCAGGTAACAATTTTTATTTTCCAACTATAGGTACAACAAAAACCACTTTAAAATACTGTTGTTATTAATAAAACAATTATAATTTTTTTAAAACTGATCAATAAAAATATTAGAAACATGACAAGAACCCCTTTTTCAAAAACGAAAAACCTAAAAGGTGGTGTAAAAATTAAAACAAACAAAAAAATTATGGTTATTAAAAATTATAATAAAACTTCAAATTAATATAAATAAAATTTTATTACAACATTCAAGTGGTTTTTAGACATGTAAGATATATTTTAAAAGCAAATTTTGAATCTTAATAACCCCAAATAGGGAGTGTTGTCAAAACTTACTATCACAACCCCTTTTCTCTTTTTTTCGAAAATATATCGAAAAGATGATAATATTGTTGGTATATTTTTATCAATATTTTGAGTGTATGATTTAAACACTTTTCTGTTAAAAGTGTTGACATAATATTTAGCAGCAGAGCACGAGCCAATTATATATTTTGTCTGATTAAAGGAGCTCCACTCGTACCATCTCTAGCAGATGTGTTATGGTAGGAGTAAACTCACTTGAGCATAATAATGTTGATACATACTTAAACGCTAATAAGTTTCTTAGACAATAATGATATTTTCGAAAAAAAAATATGATGTTAAATATATTTAGTATCTTATTTTTGGAATATGGCTTCAATAATGAGATTTGTTTCATTGTTTTCTAATCTTACTTCTTCCCTCTCGATATTTTAAGTAGTATTTCATTTTGAAATTGTTGAAGATTATTGTTCATAGATTTAAGTTATTTTGTATAAATTTAGTAGTTTAGATTTTGAAAATTTATTAGCACATTAAGATAAAATTTCAGTTGTATTTCAAATATCAAATTGTCACATGCTGTTGTGCTGCTTGTTGACTTATATTTTTCAAATCTTTTCTAAAGTTTGTCATTAAATTTTATGGCATTTTCTTCAAGTGTTTGTAGGAATTGTGTTTTCAAGTTTATGGTTGCATATTTGGAATTTAAAACATTTTTAATGGAAATTTTAAGATATTTTGTTAGAAAACATAATTTATTACTTTCTAAATAGTTGTTGCATGATGTTTTCAAAAAAGAATGGAAAAAACAAAACTTTTTGCAGGTGTTGATTAAATATATTTGAAAATTTAAAATTTTGAAAATTTATTTATTTACAATTTAAATGCTTTAAAAATTATTAGGAAGAAAAATTAAAAATGGTTAAAAATTAAAAAAATGTCGTTATTTTTTCTACTAAAATTAAAAAATATAATTTATATCAGTACTTCACGCCTAATTAATGCAAAAACATGTATGTATAATATTATTTTCTTGAGTTCCCTTGCAAAAAAAAGTTAATTACAAATGCCCATAAATTTAATGAAAAAAAAAATAAAATTTCAGCATTAATAAAACTGACATATGCATAATAAATTTTAAAATCAGAGCAATTATTTTTTGAAAAATTCTATAGACTAATAACACAATAGTGTAAACAATGATCTTTTGAACTTTACGCATGAATGCATTAAATATGCAAAAACGAAAAAAAAATACATAAAACATGCATAGAGATATGCAAAATAATGCAACATTTGTTTGATAAGGGAGCAACAAAACAAAGACACCCATCTTAAGAAAATTATTTTTACTATTGTAAATAAACAAAGAAAAAGCGCTTAAGAATAAAGTTGCCTTGGCATTGCAATTTTAGGGGTGGGACTGGACGAAAGGCGATTAAGAAATGTATTTTTGCTGAGGAAAAAATTGCAGTACATTAAGAAAACTAAAATTTACAAAAATTACTTGCAAGGGAGATCTCCTCCGCAGATCTTAATGAACTTTGGATATGCTGTCGAGGAGAAGAAAAAGAAAGACACGTATTTTTTTAGCGACCAAATCCCACGTTAAGTGGTTAAAAAGTGGAGTCAAAAATCAATGCGTTGTCTTAAGTGATCTAGAGTATGTATGCCTGCATTAAGTGAATGCGTGTATCTTGCACAATTCACATTCCTTATCTTTAATTGAAGCTACACGACTAAAAGTGGTCCATTGTCCCTTCAATTTTCCATCTTCCATTACTACTGGGCGTTTGCAATATTTTTCCTAGTGCATGTACGCAGTCACTGCAGGGTGCGGTATATCCCTTTACGGCCTAACAACAATGACAATGATAAAAAACTTGGTTGTTAGGCAACTCGTCTCAGGAAGATCTGCTCTCCTCAATTCAGGAGGCAGTGGCCAACCTTGTAGGGACTGAGTGCAGCATCCATTGTACTCCATCGGCTCACCACTCAAAACAAACAATATTTCAGCCTGGACAGAACGTCGGTTGATGTATGGAGGCCCCGATATTTAAAAGCAATTAAGAGGAAGATTCATTATAGACAAAATTTCCAAGAACTCGTTAAATAGGACCATTCATGAGTACGCCGATGGGGACCGCATCAAATATTAGGCTTTGGCGGATGAATAACTCTAGTGAAAAGAGTTGATAGGGCAAATCGAAATCGCTTACAAATTCAGTATGGAAAATCGCTGAAGCGGAAAAAGGTCTACAAGCAAAGCACTTGCGCAGACCGAATATATCTCTCGAAGATTATTTAACGAGTTTGTTAGCAATCACTTGGTTGTGGCTCTGCAAAACTTCGATGGTGGGTTGCCTTCGCCTATAGTGCCATCAAATCTAAGTTGTCTGAGCTCATTATGGATCACGTGGTCTTCAACAAGCTTACACCGGTACCTCGATTCGACTCCGATTCGACACCGGGGATACAGGAAATGAAGTACATAGACCTATTCTCGTTGGAATTTCTCAGGAAATATGTGGCTATGATCAGCAGTGCAAGGATGGCTGTATTTTAAGCAAGTCCCTTCTGCAGAAACCCCTTTTAGTCCATGCATTCAAATTTGATTACCAAGAATGGCAATGAACAGTGATTGACTGCTAGAGTGTCTCAAGTTTAAAAATGCTGAGGTTGCAATATATGACTGGTCTGTTATCCGTGCTGAGGAGCCGAAGAATAATAGCATGAGCTATGTGCGCGTCATCTTAGAACTCGTGAACTCGACGACGCCAACCAACTGCTACATAAAATGCAGCTCGAATAACCCCAAATACAGCAGACAAGGATAGGGACACTAAAGGTCATACAGATTAATTTGCAATATTCTCCTAATCCCACAGATAACCTGAGGGTTTCGTTATCCGAGGAGGATCTAGACATAGGCATCCTTCATCCCTGAGTCTGTGATTAGCTGGCGAAAGCTTTTGTGTGCGCTCCATACAACATATTTTACAGAGACAAAGGTAAGATTTGATCCTGTTTAATAGCTAGAAAGAATTTTCTATGTACTCAATTTAATTGACATGTGGCTGCAACATCATAATTGCCTCCTGCTATATGGAACCCAACAGAGATACATGACCAGCACTGTAATCAATGAGAGAAATTGCTTGATTTAATTAATACTAACAATCTAACTCTATGTAATGATTTTTTCGAGTTCCTAAAATTTAAAAGGTTGGAGGAGGTTTTGAATATGACACTGATTTCAGATAATTCTTCTGTACTGGCCAAAAAGAGTTCCGAAATGACGATAAGAGATTTTTTTGGATCATAATGGAATACTTTTCGAAGTCAACCCTTGCTTGGAAGGAAATAAGCTTCAGAAATCCTAGGAGAACCGTATGGCCTCACTTCAATAGGATTCTTCGGTAGCACAATTGACATTCTCGAATACTCAGTGAGTGTTCTTAAGAGGGCCATTGATGTGGCGTTTAATGCTTCTTGCCCTCAGACAAGGACAACGATAGGCTTCGCCATGGAGGAGTTCAGAGCTTTGGGGGTTGTGGAAGGAAACGCGTAAAGCCTTAAACGCTAGTTACAGAGGACACCATATCACAACAAGATAAGAAAGTAGTAGCGATGGTGAAGCGGAAGTCGTGGAAAATGTTATGCGATTCCATAGACAACAAGGGTTAGGTATTGGCAAAGGGTCATACAAATAATACTTATGTAAAGAGGGTTGATGGATACTGTTGGGAATCTGCGACAAAGTCATATGTTGGGAATGATATAATAAATACGGAAAGGTTAGCCTGGGCAATTGAAAGTTTCTATCCATACAAATCGCCAGATCTGGATGGGATTCTTGCGGTTATGATGCAGAGTACTCAGAATGTGATCACTCCCTGATTACCCGAAACACACAAACTTTGCCGCTCTCTTAGTTAGGTGCTGGAGGTAGATTAAGACTGTATTTATACCTAAGATTGGTAACAGGAATCATGAAGCTTCAAATGACTGCAGGCCGATAAGTCTCTAATATTCTCTGCTTAAGGTACTAGGAATACTTATCGATACACGCATAAGACTACAACTAGAGAGATCGCCACAAATATCTGCTAGTCAACATGCCTATCTTAACAGCCGCTCAAAGGAAACTTACTGATGCGATACAGAGCGCTCTTCTAGATCTGGGTGTTGAGACTTTTGCCAGAGAATGGATAATATTCTGAGTAATAGCGAGAAGTCAAAGCAAGTTGGGAGGAGAACTCCCTAAGGTGGGGTGATCTCACCTCTGTTCTGACTTCCGGTTATAAACCCAAGTTTTTTAGGCTGGATAATCAGGGTGTGAAACTGCGGACGATGTTATGATACCAGTAAGAGGAATGTTTCTGGATGTGACATCGTGACGAGTGCTCTGGATACTCTCAGTAACTTGAACACTAGCTGTGGTCTTGGACTAAATACAAGTAAAACAGAACTGGTACTTTTCAAGACTAGGGCCAAATGGAACTAAAGAGTACCGCGGCTTCAGGGCTGCGAAAATTATTAAATCTAATTTGTATTATTTTATATCCACATGCGGTTTAAACTCATCCATGGAACAAAATCTTGCGAAACTATATTTTTAGATATTGTCCAATAAAAAGCATTTATTTAGCGGTGTAAAAGTATCATTTAAAAATCATTTTATATTATTTTTTTTTTTGTACTTAGATCATTAAGAGTTGTCGCTTAAGTACAAAGTTGGAAGTTTTTCCTTTTTGGTATTGGGGTTTTTCAAAACTTTAAAATGTATCCATGAGTCATGAAATGTTCATCCTTTTGAGGTAAACGATTTGTTTTTAATTCTATTTTTTTAACTTTTACATATGTAGGAAACCTTGAATTATAATTTTCATTATACATATACAAAAAACTGGCAGATTTCAGCTGTGGATCTTTTCTGAACAGATACTTCAGATCACCCTTAATTCGCCCAAGATATGATTAAAAGCCCCAAGGGGGCACATATTTTTTTATAAACTGAAGTCCAATATTATCGTAAGTTGTTGCACCCAGAAAACAGATTCAGTTCTGATAACCGCATTTGTAGCGAATTGCATGTTTCGGTTGTGGTAGCCGAATTTTTCAGTTGTAGCGATAGAAAACTAATTGAGACAGGACTAATTTGACTTTGGCAATGGAATTTCAGTTGTATCAAGAGTAATTCGGTAGCCCCAACCAACAAATTCATTTGATGCAACTGAACCATTCGATTGGCAACAAATGGGGTTGTCAGCACCGAATCTGTTTTCTGGGTGTGTTTTTTGTGGAATTTTGTTGATTTTTATCCTTAAGTGTCTTTTAAATATTAAAATTTTTTAGGGTGTTTAGCACAAATTAGCACATTTTTATCAAATCTTAAATCTCAAAAAGAAAGCAAATAATATATTTGCCACACGTTACGCCTTATTATGACACTTTCAAAAGGCTGCCAATATGAAGAAATTAACATACCCCATAAAAACAAATCCTTAAAAAAAGGTGACAACACTCTTAAAAAAATCTACAAAAAAGCAACAAATATGCTAAGAACCTCAAAAAAGATGCAAATTACTAAAATATGTAAAAATACCACATAAGGCAAAGTCACTACAAAATCTCATCAAAACATCCCTCTGCAAAAAGAAATTTATTACCAACAAACTTACATGACACATAACGTATGTCCAGCTGTGCGTGGGTCTTTGTCTTCGATTTTTACCTGAATCTTGAAGAAATTATGGTATGATTTTTTTTTTCTTTTACAACGTTTACATAAACTAGAGCAAATGATCGCTAACATATTGAAATTGTTTCTATTTATGACATAAAGGGAGAAGAAAATGTGAGAAAATCTACCCCCAAGAAAACTAACTAATCTTTAATGAAATTTAGCTGGATTTGCTTCATATGTGTTATAATTTTATGAAAAAAGCAATAGAAAATTGTGTAGATTGCATTTGCGTATAAGACGTGGCAATGCAAAAACCTTTTGTTTAATTTGTGAAAAGAAGCTGTTTATTTGCGTATCAGAAGAATAATAAAATTTTTGGATACAATAGAAAATTTAAATTTTTTTGTTACAGCAGCCGTTGTAAAATGATAAAAATGTATCGGAATTTTTGCATCAGTATTAATTGTATTGCTTTTGATAGAAGATTTAAGGGTGAAATAATTGTAATAACAGTAAATAATATGAGAGTTCTGTACTATTTTACGAAATCTAAGGCTGCGTTTACCTATATTTGAAATGAAATAAAGTTTAAACTTTTGAAAAAACCAAGATTGGTTACCGTTATCGCTAAAATACCGAATACCTATACCGTTACCAATAATTTGAAAAAATTTTACAAATACCATTATTCGTTACCGATATCGTTATTGTTATTGGTCGTTACTGGTATTTTACCACTATTTATTCATTTTTATAAAAAGTACAAATTTTTTAACTTTTTTACAATAACCCGAGTAAAAAAAATTGATTTCGAGCAATATCTATTCATATCCAATTTGACATTCTTTAAGATATGCTGTAATATCTAGCTGATCCAATTAGATCTCAAAATTGGTCTCAGTCTTAAAATAGGCTTATGACATAGGAATAGGCACCTAAGATACCTTAAAATTGGGTGGTTCAAACATATCCTTGGGGATAAACTTATATCTAATTTGATCCGAAAAATGGCAGATCCAATTAGATCCAGGAATATATTTGGGGATTAAGTTATACCTAAATTTATCCGAAAAATTGCAGATCGAATTAGATTTAGCAATATATTTGTGGATTTAATAAGATCTAAATTGATGGGGAAAATGGCAGATCGAATTAAATCCAGCAATATATTTGGGGATAAATTTAGATCTAAATTGGTCCGAAAAATGGAAGATCGAATTAGATACAGCAATATATTTTGGAATTTAGTAAGATCTAACTTTATCCGAAAAATTGCAGATCGAATTAGACCCAGCAATATATTTAGGGATTTAATAAGATCTAAATTGATCTGCAAAAATGGCAGATGTAAGTAGATCTAGCAACATATTTGGGAATAAACTTAGATCTTAATTGCTTCGAAAAATTGCAGTTCGAGTAAGATCCAGAAATATATTTGGGGATTAAGTTGTAGCACATCGGCTCAAAAATCCGTAGGATGATACATAGGTGGCGCCACCAATGAAAAATCTATATTAGTTTTTGGAACTACCAACCTTCAGATGATACCTGTTAAAATTTAATGACAATTCGTTTCTTAGTGACCAATTTCCAGCTGTTCTAGTGAGGCTACTTTTGCCATTTTTAAAACAATGGATTCAAATCAATTTCGTGTGTTTAAATATCATTGCTTTTTAATGGCGAAAAACACCGTTCAAGCCAAAACTTGGCTTGATAAGTTTTATTTGGGCTTTGCTCCATCGAGACAAATGGTAGAAAAGTTGTTCGCTGATTTTAAACGTGATCATACAAACACCGATGACGCCGAACGGTTTGGTCGCCCAAAAGAGGTGGTGATACCGGAAAATATCAAAAAAGTTCACAAAATCGTTTAGGCAGACCGTAAAGTGAAGTTTCTGGAAATAGCTGATATCTTATAGATATCGAAAGAACTTTTCGGCTTTATTTTGCATCAACATTTGTCCATGAGAAAGCTGTTTTCGAAATGGGTGCCGCGTTTTCGGCTGTTTTCGGCGATATAAAAAGGACTTTTTGCATCGGTATGTAACAATGGACGAAACTTGTATCTGCCACTTCACTCCAAAGTCAGATCGGCAGCTAAAGACATAACAGTAAGCTGGTAAATTTATTGCATCTGTATTTTGGTATGCGGCTGGAATTTTTTACACTGATTACCTTTAAAATGGCCAGACCATCAATAGCGATCACTACATAGCCTAACTGGTGCGTTTGAAGAAGGAAATCGCAAAAAAAGAATGGTCGCATATGAAAAAGGGGAAGTGCTCTTTCACCAAAACAATGCGCCGTATCGCAATTCGTTGACTACTATGGCCAAATTTCACGAATTACACTTTCAATTGATACCGCAGCCACCATTTTCGCCATTTTTGGCGCCCAACTATATTTACTGGTTTTCAGATTTAAAAAAAAGCTCGCTGGAAAGAGATTTGGTTCGAATGAAGAGGTGATTGCCGAAACAGAGATCTATTTTGAGACCACATATATATCATTCTATAAGAAAGGTATCGAAATACTAGAAAGGCGTTAGAGTGATTGTATCGCTCTTGAAGGAGACTATGTTGATGAATAAAGTCAAATTAACCCCAAAAATTGTAGTTTTATTGGTTATCCTACGGACTTTTCAGCCTGTGTGTTATATTGCACTCAGGAAAATTCTATATGGATGCCTCAGTTGCCAAATCGATTAACTCCACTTTCTGAATTTTATAAAACTTTAATTTCTAAATACTTCATTGACTCCTAAAGCCCTCTTTCATACTGAACCCAATAATATAAGTTTTTGTTTTTTTTTTAGCTTTCGATTTGAAATTTGCATGGGATTTGACAGTCGAAAGCAAAGTAGATTTGAAAACTACTAGTTTTGGGTTCAGTATAACTGCCCAGCAAAAAAAAATTGGAAGTAATGCTTGACAAACTACTTCTTTCACTGCTTCACAACTATCCGTTAGTGTATTTTTACTGCTTTTTTAGAAGTTATTCTGAACAACTTCAAAAAGTAAATTCTTTCCTTGGTTCCAAAGTATCCGTTGGTATATTTTTACAGCTTTATTAGAATTGCTTCTGCACAACATCCAAAAAATCACTTAACTATTGCTTTCCAAACACAGGATAGCGGGTTTGATTCCCGGCGGGACCAATATTCTTTTTTTTTTTTTTTATTCTATTAATTTTTTTTTTATTATTTATAATTAATTTGTTTAAATTCAATATTTTTTAATTTTTAAAAATATTTATATATAAAAAAATGGTGAGATATTGCGTTTTATGCACCTGCAAAAATAGTACTGAAAATAATATTGAATTGGAGTGCACCTTTTACACTTCTGTAATAAGTGCTTTTATTGAAGAGAATAAGGAACAATATCTCGCAGTAACAAAGTGCTGTTTTTATGCCAGTCAACTTTCATATCAAGGAATAGCCCACTGGTAGAGCGCTAGACTAGCAATCGTAAGGTCGCAAGTTCGACACTCGGTGGCGGCAATAAAACAAACTTTTGTGAAATCAAAAAAAATATAATTTTTTTTTTGCGAAGAATTTTTTTTTAACTTTTAATTGCTGAAAAAGAGCTTCCTTTGTAAAAGGAAAAAGTACTGAAAAAATGTTGAAGTGGGAGTACTCCTCTCCTATGACAACTCAATGTTAAAATCATTAGTGTTTATGTTAAAAAGAAGTGCATCTTGTAGTGCTTTTTGTTCTGCCTCGGCATCTCTTCTTTTCTGGGTGTATAAACATTTACACTACTGAATCACAAAATTTTTAATACAACGGGAATTTAAAAAAAAAATAATATATATTATTTTTTCATTTTTCTCGTTGAGACTCATTCAGTTTTCTTTATGGAGTTAATCGATTTGGCAACTGAAGCATTCATATGATAATATTGAGAGCATTTTGCAATCATAATGTGATAACTTTTTGACCATTATATGATAAAAATAAGGTAAGAGGATAATTCTCACAACTATATATAATCATATCATTGTCACAATCATAAACCCAAAAATATATGATGCTCTTCGAATATGGGCATCACAGCCATGTTTTTTCTTTGCGTGTTTAGACGATTATCGTTATTGTAAGAAGGTATTTTATGCCAAAGATGGATTTAGAAACAAGCTTTAAAAATAAGTTTTTAGCCTTTGAAGCACCTAAAAATCATTAAACTTAAAAATTAAATGAATTCACTAGAGGGAGCGATAACACAAAACAATTTACAAAATAGTGCAATTGGAAAATCAGTTCATTGTCCCACTAAAATGTATTAAATATGAACAAATTAGATAGAAAATGAATAAGGAAGTCGGTCTATCTTTAATTATTTCAGAATTAATTCTTGTGTACCAACCGAATTTGTATTCAACCGAACTTAACTTCATTTTTTTTTCGTTTTAATTTTTTTTTTCCTTTTTTGTTTCAAATACAAAAAAAATAATTAACTTATCATAAAAATTCGTCCCCCGAACAACAAAATTTATTTATTTTTTCCCCTGTCACATTTCACTTTGATCTTACAATAAGTTTGTCAATAAATTGAGATCACAGAACGTGCTCATGATGATCACACAACAATTATAGTTATTTTATTGAAAATTTATAGTGTGTAGGCGGGAATAGGATAAGAATCAGCATGTGTTTAATAGCATTGTTAACAGCAAACTATTTAGCATTTAAAGAATAATGAATATTTATGAAGTTTTTAAAATGTCACTAAATATTCAAGTAGTTCATAAAAAATATAATGATATACTTCAGTTTTTTAATTAACTTTTTCTGATTTGTATTAGGATTTTTATAAAGACAATTTTATTGAAAATAAAGTAATTTCAACGTAACATAAATATTAGCTAAACAGCAATGCGAAATGTTCCAAATTTATTTAATTTTACAGATCAAAATGCAACAAAGATAATGATCAAAATGGGTTAATTAAAAAAAACCACAAAACTGTTAAATTGTTGACATTTCAAAAGTAAAAAAATATGACAATCCAAATGATAAAAAAAAAACTCACGTAACACATTTCATTAACAAATCCAAGTGTATCATTTACAATCATACTACATTACAAACAGCCATACCTTTCCTGGCGCAAATGAATCCCTTAAAAAAGTAAAATAAAAACGGAAACGGATGGTTGCTTTTATGCGCGGGTGTCATGGCAAAAATGTTGCGAAAAAAATATTTCGCAAATACTTTTACATTATATGATGTATAGGAGAAAAAAACATTTCAAAGAGGATGTTAACGTTGACAAAATAAAATATGAAATGTGGCAAAATATGAGTGTACGTTTCAATGATGACATTTATACTCGTATATGTATGAAAAAAAAGGAACATCAGACCAGGTTGTATTTGGTCTTTGTAAGCAAACAATTTCTACATTCAAACATATTTCATTTCATTTTCTTTCCTGGCTTTAAAATGAAATTTCAATTTAATTTTCTTTTATACTTCGTTACTTTAGGTGATTTACTTTTCAATCTTTTGTTGCTCAATTTTAATTTTTTTGCGACATCCTTTTTGATGGTTAACGGATAACGCTTGTCTGACATTTTTTGTAACTTCTTATGTTGATGGTTCATGTTAACAGTGGGCTAAGAAAAATCGAAGACGTTATGGAAAAAATTTGTTAGATACCAAAACTCCCTTATTTTCTTAACTTGGGCAAAAAAGGCTTCAAAATCTGAGAAAAACTAAACGCTAACTAGAATGCTATAAAACTGTTTAAAAAGTTATTAGATAAATTCTTTCAAGCAACTCAGAAAGACTAAGGCCCAGTTTTATAGTCAGAACTAAGACTGAATTATTTATCAAATTTTACATAAATGAGAAATTTTCAAACAAAATTTCTAACTTAAGAAAAATTTAAGACCAAAATCTTTCTTAGAACTTTGAACTAGCACAAGAGCCAATTTTTGGGGACCCTAGGTCCAAATAGGGACCGACTTTAACCAAAATCAACAACTATGTCATACACTGATAGAATTATCGTTCATACTATTAATGAATCGATTTCATTAATCTGAATTCATAGATTTAATGAAAAATTTCCATTGAATTAATGAAAAATTCATTAATTTAATGAATTTTTTCATTATATATTTTCAACTAACCCGTAAGATAGGCTATAATTTTTATAAGGGTTTTGAATTTGCTAATTACTAAAATAGATATATGTTCCAGTAATGAACGCTAGGGTTGCAAAATGAAATTATTTAAATATAAAGGTCCAAGTAATGACATCATTTTGTTTTGGCTATTTAGATCAATCGGTAACGCGGTAATGTTTACATTCTAGTGATTGCGGGTTCAAGTCAAGTTCAGGGAGATGTCAAAAACATTATAAAAACAAAAAAGAAATATGTACATGTACAAATAAAAATTAATAAAATAAAAATAAACAATAAATAAAAAAACGCAAATAAAAATATTTTTTTCAATTAGTTTTCATTTAATGAATACGTTTCATTGAATTAATGAACGCGTTCTTTGGGGATTTTTCAATGAAAAAAATCATTGGATTAATGAACAAATTCATTAATACTATGCACAAAATTCTATCAGTGTAGGGCTGATATAAGTATGAGTACCAAATTTCACCATAATATTAAATTATAATAGAATAATGAAGAGATATATTAATTCATGAGTCCCTAAGAAGCATGCCATTCCTAAAGAAAAACTTAAATATTTCGTGTATAATATTTCGTCAAAATCCGACAAACTGGGGTCTGCCGTTAATCAGACACATTTAAAAAACACGTTTCTATTTTTAACAACATTAAAGAGAAAGAGAACAATGATTGGTTGAAAACTACAATTGTTTAATTCGAAATAATTTTTGACATAAAATTTCAATGAATAATTTTTTGAATATTTGTTAGTATTTTTTTCAAATACTCAACTTCCCAGGGGTCTTCCATGGTCGTGATGAATGGCAACACCGGTTTTTTATGCAACAGATGGCGCTGACAGCTGTTTTGTTTTTCTGGCAATACTGTTTTATTTTATTTGGGGAGCAGTGTTGCCCAAAAACTTTTAGCTTATTCCCATTTTAAATGTTTAAATCCCCAATGTTATATCCAATTCATTTCAATTTAAACAAAAAATCAAAAAAAGGAGCTAAGTTAGCATTGCTCTTAAGTTCAGAAAATAATTAAGAAATATGTGAGCAAATTAAATAAAATTGAATATCTTACGAAGAAATATTTACGTTTTCACTCGAACTTTAAAGGCCTCAAATCTTTGTTAAAATTGTGAAACTAAAAAAAATTTATTTTACGAAAGACAAATCACGATTAAGCTGAAATCTCACCGTTTCAAAATAAAAGTTGTATATTAAATTTTCTAGAGAAAAAATTCTACACAATTTTCACACGAACTTCTTATGGTGAAGTCTTTTTTTCTAAAATTTGTAAATCTAGTAAGGTGTAAGTTCTAGGGCTCGTAAACTCTGTTGAACATTAAGTTTGCATAAGTCGAGTTTACACGATTCAGAAGGTACATAAGAGGTTATATGAAAACCCCTGGTACTTTTTGAGCCTACACAAAATTTATTTTTTCTGATTCCTTTGCATGTAACAATTTCAGTATTTGGAAAATAGAAAATTTTTTGATTAACTATAGAGCTTGGTTGCTTTTCGTTATTTCAAGATTTATAAATATTTGGAGAACATTTCTTCAATAATTCAAATATTTTGTAGAAATTTTGAAATTCTTTAACAGACCTAATTTGATCGAATTTAATTTGAAATAATAATTGTTCTTATTTTGGGCCTAATACTTAATCTTTTAAAATTTACAAATTTTTTAATTTGTCCCCAAAACGAAGTCGAAATCCCTAATTTGGGACCAAATTCCCTTACCTAAAAAATCTGTAAAACCTCATTTGACATAAAAAAATCCTCCCTTGAGAAAATTTCCCAAAATAAAATCCTCCTTTGACAAAATTTCCCACATGCTAGCGACATCTACAGTTTGTTTACAAAATTATCATTGTTGCATCTCTATATTCTATGTCTCTGCAACTACCAGCATATTTCCTACTTACCAGCATATTTACTCACTTCATTTATTTCCCGCGCGATATGCCAAAAGAAATGGATACTCATTACCCTGTGGGAAAAGGAAACCTTTTCCGGACAAGTTCTCTCATGATGCTGAGGACACCCTAATTGACCACGATCACTCGGCAATCTCTTCGCTAAATAAATATAAATTAAATTTACCTAAACGAATCCAAGTGTTTTCTTTCATATTTAACCCAATAGTGAATACCATATATTTGTGTTTATTCCTTTATTATTTTAAAGGATTGAAGTCTCCTTTCTGTCGTGGTCTCGTCAAACAGAATTTCAAAAAATTTCCAAATATACATCGGAAATTGGTTCACTTTCCGTCACCGATACTTGGGTACAGGAATCAAAAGAACCGCTCCCAAGACTGAAGCAAAATAGGAAAGAACTTGTCACAGGACTAACGCAAAGAACCTATCACAGAACTGACACCAAAGATCTTGTTAATAATATGGACTTATCTCAAAAAACCGGTTTCTGAAAAAGTTCTTAAAATAAAAAGAGTTGGTAATTAATATAATGAATTTATTACATTAAAATTAGGAACTCAACGAATATAATGAAATCAAATATACACTCACAAAAGATTGATAGTAACCACATGACAATTGTTTGTGTAGTAATCAGTAGTTGTTGTTTTCAACTATAATTACAGTTGATTTTTTATGGAAAAATACAAAACAACTGTCATGACAGTTATTTAAGAAAACAAATAATTAAAAGTACTGTAGTTTCTTAACAAAGCAGTAATTTTTAATATCATAATAAACAACTACGAAAACAATATTTTTACAGTAAAAGTCACCTATTTTCGTTTGTTTTATAAAAAATAAAAAACTGTTGTCATTTTTTAAAATTCTTGTTGAGTTTATATTTGTTATTATTGATATATTCTTTGTTTGCAAATAAAAACCAGAAAATTGTATTTTATCTTCAATTCATAAAAACTTAATAACTGGAGAACGGTTTCGAATTTTTAGTTAAAATTTCAAGAACGATGATGTAGTTACACAATTTTGATAATCGAAAGAAAAAATTTTTCTTTTCTATTAAAATATATTTTTATAATATTAAAAAATTAACTTTAAAAACAAAACATATTTTGTAAGTTGTTTTAAGATTTTTGTAGTAAAAATTTGTCAGTAGATTTTATGACATGGTTAGTTATTTTTAATGCATTTGTTTTTTATTTTTAAACAGTTAAAAAGAGTTACATTTTTAGTTATTTTCAAGGTAAAACCTTTGTCGCCTTTTTAACTGAATATACTTTTGTTTTAATTGGCATTTTCAGTAGGTTCTACCAACAACATTTTTTGAGTGTAAGATTAATTAAAAAATAAAATAACGGCTACCATATTTTTTGATCAATTTTAACTTTAATCAGAAAACAAAGAACAAAATTTTAAATTTCTTTAATTTTTTCCACTTGAATATTCTAATTCTGTTCCATTTTCACCTGCCACGGGACAGCTACTTTTAGACCGGTGCTGTTTTCACCGTACGCAAGGCAGGTCCATGATAGGTACTTTCAGACAGGTGCTGTTTTCACCGGATATGTTCTCGCACTACAATATACAATGTTTTCCCATAGAGTACTTATTCACTTACTAAAAACACAAAGTAATGAGTAGGGTGAAAGAGGGATCCTTCGCCAATTTTTTTTTCAAAGCACTGTCATTTCTTAACCACTAATTATTTTTCAATAATTACTTTCACATTGAAGATCTACATATCTTTAATTTTTATGATTTTTATTCTAAATATTTGCTAAACTAAACATGGTGGGCATTCGCCGAAAAAGTTAGAAACAATTTCAATGAAAAGTCAATATTTTAATGATTGAAATAAATAATTTAGAATAAGTTCTTCAAGATATGTGATTCTTTTCAATTAATAAATCTTCATTATATTAAAAAAAAGTAATTTAAAATTATAATAAGATGACTCTTCCAAATCCAAAATATTAATATAAATAAATGAATGTGATTTTAGTTTGACTCAAGATCATAAATTAATATCACTTTCTGTTTAAATTATTTTCAAATCAAAGAAAGATGATACAATTTTTACAAGTAAATTGCAAAGAATAAAAATTATTGAAAAAATTCGATAAGACCAGCAAGGCAGAATGCGCATTTTCGGCTTTCGCTACAAAGCTATCATCAGTGCCTTTCGCCTTTGAGTGGGTTAATATTTTGATAATCGTCTACTTATGTGACTGTTGAAAGCAAATCGAGTTTGTTATCAACAACTCAACTTAGACTAACATCAACGAAATTTAATAATGCTATTTTTATCCTTTTGTTATTATTACTCTTTTTTGCTTTGAACCTTAATTCTTAAGATATCTCAGCTGATTCTATTCAACTCTGTGTATGATAAACACAGATTTTTGAATTACAACGAACCGTGAACCGGCTTTGTAGCGAAAGCCGAAAATGCGCATTCTGCCTTGCTGGTCTTATCGAATTTTTTCAATAATTTTTATTCTTTGTAATTTACTTGTAAAAATTTTATCATCTTTCTTTGATTTGAAAATAATTTAAACAGAAATTGATATTAATTTATGATCTTGAGTCAAACTAAAATAACATTCATTTACTTAAAAATAACAGATCAACTAAAAACATTTCCCCCATTCATATTAATATAAATTTAAAAATGTATACGATTGTCCTAACTTACTATTAAACATATTTGTGAATATAGGAAAATCTTATAGAGCATTTTAAGCCGTGATGCACCAACTCTTTGTAGCTCTAGCGGTCATCTGGCGATTGTGCCGCAGAGCCGACCACTAACATAAAATTAATATATTTTCACAATTTTCAAGCATTTGTTAAAATCAAATTATTATCATTCGAAAGCTTTGAGTCGTAGGTCGAACATATTGAAATATTATTTTTTTATCACACGATTTGAGGGAGGGAGTTATTCTAAAATGTGATTGCTTCGTATTATTTTTTTGGCACCTCAAAAAACACAAAAATGCGTCTGTCTACTGCCACAGATGATGTAAATTCGTCAAAGTGGATGTCAAGGAAAGGTAATTGAAAAATGCACAAAATATATTTTTTCCAAATTTTTATCTCCCTTAACATCGGAGAAAAATGGGATTAGTGTATGTGCCCCACTCGCGAAGGATCCCCCGCTAACCTACTCGTTACCCTCTCAGTTACAATAAATAGAAAATAAGAAATACACGCTACTTTGGAAGATCCATGAGACCATGTTTTTGCTGGGCATTTAAATATTTCTTTATACTGATTTAATTTCTAATTCTTAAATAACCTGTCTTCTCTATGTATTAAAAATTCAAACAAAATACTCAAGCTATATTTTCTTCATTTTCATTTTTGAAAAATGTTGTCCCACTGTTAATATTTCTATGCCTGAGTATATAAGCGTATAATTTTTTAAGCACCTACATATAAGATGTGTTGGTGTCATCATATGCTGCTGTTAGTTATAACGTGTGGTAGTAATTGTATTTTTTTTTTCTTATTATTCTTCTTCCTTCTTTCAGGATTTTTGTCTTTTTTGCCAAGAAATTGAACTGTCAAAATTTTTGACATTTCGATTGTCAAATGACAGATCGGTTTATGCACGCGTCTAAAGAACTAAGCACAAGCTGCAGTATCTTAATAGAAATTCTTAATAGAAATTTTCACAAATTATTGGCACATGATGTGCAAAAATCTATTGATTTTTTTGTATTGAATAATATGTGTATCTAAAAGTCAAAAATTATGGAATTTAAGAGGATTAAAAAACTATTTAAAAAATATGAAAAACAAGATTTTATTTAAAACAAAGGAAGATATTTTATAAAACATCACCTGTCTTTTAGTTTTTAGTGTAACATATAACTTTGGAAAAACTATCCTCCTGTTTATGATAGACATATGTCCCTCATAAAAAAAGAGTTGTACAAAAAATACAAAATCACCTACTTTGACAATAAGAGATATAAGAAAAAAAATGCCTTTTTCCGTTAACAAACAACAACCGCTTCCGGTTAACATAAAACAAGTGAACACATAAAATAAAAAATCACAAAGTCATGTTTTCTCACAGTTATTTTTCTTCAAACATCAAAATCATTTTGATTGTTTATGAACAAAACTTGTCAACTATTTTCCGCTAAATAACATAAAATTTTCATGTTAGAATGATTAAAGTCAATCATACAACTTTATCATAACATATTCCAACCTTAACTAAAATAGCCAACATTACCAAGGACACCCTTATAATAAGGATATAGCACCTTACACTCACAATAACACACCACCTTAATTTTAAAATAACCACTAATATTTGCCTTTTTCATATGCACCCTCTATGGGGGTTTGTTTGTGAAAAGTCCTTTGAAGTATCGTACTACTTAAGTATTTAGTTGTAAGTACTAGTTCATGCAATATCCTGCAATACTTTGTTATCCTTGCATGGGAATTTTTGTATCACCATTCTACAGAATCCTTTTTCTTTGTGTTTATTTAACATTATTTAAGTTAACTCATGCTTAACAAACAATCTCTGATAACTGTGTTTTGACCACAGTCATTTAAAATTAATTTCTGATTTCCGTTTAAAATTTGATTGGGGGAGATTTAGTTGTTTAAGTTTATGGGAAATTTTAGATTTTTTAATTAGAGTAAAACAAAAACTTACATATATCTATATACAGTATTCCACTATGTGGCTTTAAACATTCAAATGAATGCTTTCACAGTTTCACTTTTGAGAAAATCATTTAAGTCTACTTATAAAATTTTTTAAAGATTTCTTCCTCACATTTCTACACCTCATATACTAAAAGATATGAGAGTCATAAAATGAAATTATTGCAAAGTTTTATTAATTTCCGCCTGATTTTTATAGCGTATGATAATTATTTACCATTTAATTAAAAAAAACCAAATTTTACAAAAATATATAATTTTCATTGCTTTTGAAAATCTGAATTTTTTCACAATGTTCTTGAGCAGGAGGCGGGAAATTTAGGGTAAAGTCCTTTGGAGCATATTTGTTTATGGTTCAGAATTAAAAAAATTTATCTAAATGGCGTGACTTTTTTTGCCACATCCAAAAACATTAAATGGTTTTCAAAAATTCATCATTTTCGTCCAATGCTGGGCGTATTGTGCATGCTCAAAAGCTTAGTCTTTTAGAAAATGTCAAAAAATATTAAAAAGCGTTTTAAAACTTGGATATAAAAGTGAATGAAGTAACCCCCCTTTTGCAAAAAAAAAAGTTCCATTTTCAGGACACACTTAAAAGTTTTGATTTTAAAAATATATCGCTGCTAAACGGCTCGAGATAATTGAAAATAGTTTACATTCTGAAATTTAGAAAGGTCATGACAATGA
Organism: Leucophora obtusa; assembly: GCA_949987735.1. Classification (NCBI taxonomy): domain Eukaryota; kingdom Metazoa; phylum Arthropoda; class Insecta; order Diptera; family Anthomyiidae; genus Leucophora; species Leucophora obtusa. The sequence continues at coordinate 306,863,918 of OX465295.1, forward strand.
ACAACAAATTTAAAAAAAAAATTTCTGATAATGAAAAGCTTATTGGGAAAAAACCAAAAAAAAAACATCAAGGTAAAAAATTAACCATAAATCTTTTGTATACCCGAGGTGGTCAACTTTGACACCCTGTAGCACACCATGTAATAAAACAGAGCGGCTGCAAGACTAATTTTCTAAAAGCCTAGATCTTTTTCTTCACTTCTTGTGAACATTTTTTTTTCCGATTGGATCAGTAGTTTAGAAGATCCAAAATTATTCCTATTTTTTTTTTTTTGTTGTTTGGAGCCACTGTGTACTGATGACCTGATATTAACATGGTATACCTTAGTGCTGGTAAAAATATGAGTAGTGGGTATCGAGTATTTGTCTTTTTTTGGGTACTCGATACTCAAAACTACTACTCGATATTTTCAGAGTTGCATTTTGGACAGACAAAATATATAAAAATGTGACTCCGCTAAAATACTTACCAGAAAAATGTGACTCTGCTAAAATATTTGTCACAAAATTACAACTCTGCTAAAAGAAAAAAATCAGAAGTAAAATATTTTAAATAATATCCCAGTGTAGAAACGATAATGACATATCATTATTTTTTGGACTACCAGTAATGCCACCCACTTACCTTCTGCATTATTTTAAAACATATATTATTGAGTTACTTATAACAACTTATTTTTATCATTATTTCAAACAGAAAATAATTTTCTAAATTTTTTGGAAAATTGTTTGAAATCAATATTTTTTAAACACTGGTAAGGATATATGTAACCACATATTTTTTGATTTTTTGTATGTTGGCAAGTAAGCTTACTTGTGTGCAGCAGGTCAATTATGTTTTTATCTACTAAATATTACATGTCGGTATAGCTCAGATGGTAGAGCTATTGACTGCCAATCTGTAGACCCAGGTTCGATTCCCGAACCGGCAAATTTTATTTAAAAAAAAAAAATACAATAAAAAATATTTTTTTTTTTATATAATTTATTTTTTTGAAAATCAAATTTTAGACTCATTATTTTTGTCAGTACTGGTAAGCACATAAGTAACGATATATTTTTTGATTTTTCGTATGCTGGTGTGTAACCATAACCATTATTTTTCGCGACATCGCCATATAAAGCTAATAAGAAATGTAATAACAAAAGTAACTAGTTACCATTACCAAGTATGTAGTTACATAACCACATATCTGGTAATGATTTTCTACACTGGGTTGTTAAAAAAACTATGAAAAACGCAATGAATAGTTGGTAGAAAAGTTTAAAAATATGTTTATAAATTTAAATATTAAATTACCATAAACATTTTGAAAGAATTTTACAAAAAAATTTTTAAAAATTTCAAATTTAAAAACCGTTAAAAGTATCGAGTAGTATCGAGTATCCAAGTCAAAAATATCGAATATTGAAAAGTAACCGAATTTAACAGCACTGGTATACCTTAAACCATTTTTTAAATAATATTCTTAAATTTTAATTTTATTAAACGGCGCATGCATGCCATAAACAAAACTACAGAAATTTAAAAATCCGAAAATTTTGATTTCCTTTGTAAATCACTACACAACTTTTCACCAAACAGCGATATACAAATTATTTATATACCCATGTGAAAATCGAAATATATATGAACATACATGATCATACATTGACTAGTATATGATCATGGATAGTCATACATGATCATATACGTCATTGCATAGGTCAATGTATGACCATACATAATCTCATATATTTCCATATATCTTCGGATCCGAAATTTGAGGGTATATGACCGTACTTGTTCATATATGACCATATATGCTCACATATGATTCATGTATGCTCATATATGATCATATATGGCCATATATATCCATATACCCTCAAATTTCGGATCCGAAGATATATGGAAATATATGAGATCATGTATGGTCATACATTGACCTATGCAGTGACGTATATGATCATGTATGACTATGCATGATCATATACTAGTCAATGTATGATTATTATTATCCTTTCAACCTAGGGGTGTCGGGTATAATTCGAGGCGTAGAGCCACGCTAAGAGATAATAGTTTCCATTTGATCGATCTAAAATTGTATATTTTGTTGCCTTATTGGATACGCCATTATGACTTTTTTTCTTTGGATATAAGTTTTGAAATCACAAGGACTAGAGTGTCAAAACCGGTTTTAAAATTTTTCGATAAACCGGTTTTTCTGCCGGTTTATTCGAGAAACCGGGTCTTTCTGATATTGATTTCCAAATTGGGAATGTTTATATCAATAATAATAAATATAAACAAAATTTTTTTTCTTTTTTAAATAACTGTTGTCTGCAAAAATACTGTTTTGGTAGTTGTTTCTTATAATATTAAAATATATATATATATGTTCCCTCGGTTCCTATAAGGAGCATAGGGCCTTAACAAATTTTCGCCATTCTGATTTATCCGGTGCCAGGTTCTTGATTTCACCCCAACTTCTTCTAGATATTGTGACTTCCTTCTTGACCTGTCTACTCCATGTATGCGCTGGACGCCCTCTTCTACGGCTACCTTGGGGGTTCCATTCAATTGCAGTACGGGCTATATCATCAGGATCTTTTCTGAGGGTGTGACCAATCCAATTCCACTTTCGCCTTCGTACTTCAAGGTAAATTGGTGTTTGTTGTGCGAGTGACCATAACCTTGAGTTAGATATTGCAATGGGCCAGAAAATCCTCAGAATTCTCCGCAGACATCTGTTGACAAAGACCTGCATTGCGTTTATGTCAGGAGGTGCTGCATTCCAGGTCTCACATCCATAAATAAATGTTAAATAAATGTTACGAAATACAGTACTTTTTGTTAGTTATTTTTGTAAATAACTGTCATAATAGTTTTTTTCCTATAGAAAACAACTGTAATTATAATTAAAAATAACAACTACTTATTAGAAAATAAACAACTGTCATGAAATAAGTGCTACTTATTCACTACTTAGTGTATTTATTTGTTTCATTAAAATTATGACTGACAATTCTTTCAGGGCATCACTTATTCCGTAAGTAGCTATTAAGTACGTCGGAAGTAACTATTAAATTACTAATTAAGATTTGTTGTCGGCTTAAAGTATTAGCCTAAATTTACGTAATTTGAACTTTGTCGTCAACGTTACAATAAAATATAAACTTAATTAAATCTTCTAAATAAAGCGCGTGCTCACCCTTTGTTTGTAAATTAAAACTAATAAAAATATTTTTAACTAAAATATCCGCTTTGAACTAAACACAAAACATTAACTTTAATACTTAGCTCCTAACAGTATACAATCATAGTTCCGCAAAGTGTGTTAACAGTAAAAATAAATATGACATATTTTCTTAGTATTTACATACTTATGAGATGCACTTTTTGTAAAGAAGAAACCATTTGAAATTAAATACAACAAAATTCGTTAAAACGACATTGAACTCTAACACTAACCATTTCTAATTAAATTGTCTCCTCTAACTTTAGGTAATAAAAAATAATAATTCAACATTTATGAGTTACACTTTGAGGTGACCACCTGAGTTGTTATATATAAGCCATTAAAAATAAGGCCAATATTTAAACAGAAAAGGTTAATTTATCTAAAGGCTGTTTAGAATGAAATGAAGAATTTCAAAATATGCTTTTAAAAAATAAAAACGAGAACATTTTAAATCATAACACGTCTGGGTTTGCTAATTTTCTCACGTTTATTTCTTTTATTTTACTTTTATTTTTGTGTTTTTCATCAAGTGACAACTACAAGAAACAAAATAAAACATAGTGTTGAATTTTGCAAAAATATTAAACATACTCATATGTCCCAGCAAAAGTTTCTATTACCCGGTAATGGCTTTGGTAAGAAGAAATAAGGGTAGGTAACCTCTAACTTTTCTATTACTAAAGCTATTACCATGTCCATCGAGGTAACTTCTTACCTAGTAATATGTTATTCTCTTACCTCTAGGTTACAAAAAACCTTAAAATAATATGTTTTTTTCTTAAAATTTCAATTTGTTTTATAAATATTGACTATTAAAATAAGAATTACATATTTTTAACAAAAAATTTTGGAAATTTTTTTTTTATAATTTTTGGTTATAAAAATAAGCATTTTGTAATGAAGAGGGTAAGCTCTTATTTTTCTATTACTTGACCTATTATTTTAACAAGGGCATGTCCATCGATGTAACTTTTTAAAAACATTTTGTTTAAATTTTAATTTTTTGAACCGAATATCAATTTTAAATTCACGGGTTTTAAAAAAAAAAATAGAATTTCTATAATTTTCTATAAAAACGAATTATTTATACCAATAAAACATCCAAACATATGAATTTGGTATTTACAAGTAATGCAAGAGTAAGGTGTAAGGGTCTAAGGTAATGCAAGGGTAAGCAGTTTGATATATTACCAGGTAATATGTAGTACCCATATATTAGCAATGGTTTGTTGGGGTATTCTTATGAATGTTTGTTTGGTAGTTTTTGACCCATAGTTGTCACTCACTTAACAACAACTGCGTCTTATACAATGTATATGGAAACCATACATTTAAAAAAATGCATTCATTATTCATTACTACACCAGAAAAGAATTTCATCTTCCATTGGATAATTACACCACTAATAGAAATCATGGTTTATAATTTTGTTATTGAGTTGAGCAATTCGGTGTTGAAAACACTGTGAGACAAATGGTAGGGGTTAGTGATCGGAAAGGGTTCAAACTACCGGGGAAAGTTATATCGGTAAAAAAGAAGTTATACGTGTCCCGGCGTTTCGCTGGGTCAACCCTAGGAATCGAGATATATCGATTTGACCTTTGGTGGTCTTTTTTTTGACATAACTCGAGAACCACTAGTCCGATTTTGCTCAAACAATTTTAAAAAAATTAAAAATTACAATTCCTTTAATCTCTTCATATACTCAACAGTTTTGCCGGTAAAAATAAATGTATGAAGAAAAAAATATTTTTTGGCTAAAATATTTAAAAAAAGTAATAAACAAAAGGTTATTGATTTTTATGGTAGCGGTAACAAACATTTATTTTTACCGGCAAAACTGTTGAGTATATAGAAAAACGTTATATGAATAGATTAAAGGAATTGTAATTTTTAATTTTTTTAAAATTATTTGAGCAAAATCGGACTAGTGGTTCTCGAGTTATGTCAAAAAAAAAGATATATCTCGATTCCTAGGGGTGACCCAGCGAAACGCCGGGACACGTATAACTTGTTTTTGACCGATATAACATTTCCCGTTGGTTTTATCCCATCCCAATTTTGACTGTCGCATAGTGAAATTAGCAAAATCGACCCAGGTATTCAGAAACTATGAGGGAAATCTGAATTTTGAAATTCAAATATTGGTGGATAGGATAAAAAGGTGCTTCATAAACTATATGGAATATAGCATTCGACAGTGATACCATACAGTGCCGTGATATCTGATTAATCGAACAACTTTGATCAAATAATTGTTAGAATAATTTAAAATTATCAAATTTCGAATATTATGTACGACTAATCGATATTGGGAGACTAAATTTACAAAAATGTTTATAAAATATATTTTTATAAGAAATAGAGCTTCTTTAGTGAGCAATGTGTATTCAGAATATCCTCATAAAGTTCGAATTAAAGAGACAAATTAATAATTTTATATACATATGTTTAGAAGTTAGATTTTTAAAATTTATTTTAAAAAGTAAATTTTACGAGTAAAAAAGTTAAAGTCGGGCATGCCGACTACATAATAACCTACACCAGTATGATTAAAAGCCAACTAATGTTTATATCCGAAATTTGAATGGGTTAAAACGGATTTGTGTCAAAATTTTCTATAAAACGAGTAAAAAGGTTAAAGTCGGGCATGCCGACTATACAATACCCTACACCAGTCTGGGTAAAAGCCAACTAATGTTTGGATCCGAAATTCGAATGGGTTAAAAGGGGCTTGTGTCAAAATTTTCTATAATGTGAGTCAGCGCACCAAATTTCATTAAAATATCTTAATATTTGCGATCTGCAGTTTGTAACCAAGCCAATTTTGGGGGGACCCTTATATGGGCACTAGGTCTAAACATGGACCGATGTTTACCAAAATCAATAGGCTTCGTCCTTGGGCCAAAATATTTCTGTGTACCAAATTTCATCATAATATCTTAATATTTGCGAACTGCAGAGTTTAAACAATATAATTTTGGGGGGACCCTTATATGGGCACTAGGTCTGAACATGGACCGATGTTCACCAAAATCAATAGGCTTCGTCCTTGGGCCAACTTAGCTCTGTGTACCAAATTTGATCAAAATATCTTAATATTTGCGACCTGCAGCGTATAAACAATATAATTTTGGTAGGACCCTTATATGGGCACTAGGTCTAACCATGGACCGTCGTCCTTGGGCCAGTGTACGAAGTTTCATCAAAATATCTTAATAGTTGCGACCTGTAGAGTGCGCACAAGAATGCATGGACAGACAGACATACGGACGAACGGACGGACAGACGGACATCGTTAAATCGAAATAAAAAAAAATTCTGAGCCGATCGGTATACTATAAGGTGGGTCTAGTACCAATATTTTTTGGTGTTACAAACATCAGTACAAACTTATAATACCCTGAACACATAGTGGTATAGGGTATAAATAAAAGAAGAGAAAATTTAAATATTGTCCATATGGGCAATAGTTCCAAATATGGACAAATCCTATCTAGAAGCCTATTGATTCTAAATAAGATTTGTCCATATCCATTTGCCCTTGGGACCATGTGGGTCAGCGAACCAAATTTCCTTGAAATATATTCGTATTTGCGACCTGCAGCGTGTAACCAAGCCATTTTGGGGGGACCCTTATATGGGCACTAGGTCTAAACATCGACCGATTTTAACCAAAATCAATAAGCTTTGTACTGTGTACCAAATTTTATTCAAATATCTTCGTATTTGCGACCTGCAGCGTGTAAAAAAGCTAATTTTGGGGGGACCCTTATATGGGCACTAGGTCTCAACATGGACCGATTTTAATCAAAACCGGTAGGCTTTCTTGGGTCAAAATACGTCTGTGCACCAAATTTCATTGAAATATCTTTGTATTTGCGACCTGCACCGTGTAAATAAGCCAATTTTAGGGGGATCATTATATGGGCACTAGGTCTAAACATAGACCGATTTTAACCAAAATCAATAGGTATCGTTCTTGGGCCGACATAAGTCATCAAAATATCTTAGTATTCGCGACCTGTAGAGTGCGCACAAGAATGCATGGACAGATAGACGGACGGACAGACGAACATAGTTAAATCGAAATAAAAAGTGATTCTGAGCCGATCGGTATACTATAAGGTGGGTCTAGGTCCAATATTTTTTGGTGTTACAAACAGCAGCACAAACTTATTATACCCTCTCCACGTAGTGGTGTAGGGTATAAAGTACATTGTTTACAATATGGTAGGCGAAATTAAAATTTAGTGCGAACTAGTTATTTGGCTTTTTAGAAGCCAAATAATTAAGCCAACTCAGAAAAAATTATTAATTAATATTTTTTTCAAAACTTCCTCCAAAATATTTACTAAAACGTAAACTCATATTACGTTCGCATACTGATCTAAGAAGTCTTTAGAAAAATAAATCTATGGTGCTCAGGAACTAAAGCGTTTTACTTCTTCCGGACGACCTGCTCGTTTGTTTTGGCATAAAAATTTTGCTTTTTCGCTTAACTGAAATTCAATAATATATGAACCTTAAGTATTAACTAATGATGATTTATCAACAAAATAGCTGTAAGACTAATTACTTATTGTCTATTATCGACAGATGTAATGAATAATTGAAAATAGTGCAAAAAAGTTTTAGCAAAAAGAATAACTTCTTTAATAATATGTTTCTGATACTGTTATGTATAAAATATTTGTATTTATGATTTGAACAAACTGCTGCAGTGATTCTTGTATTCATATATATATATATCTAGTTTGTTCTCTAACAACTACCCAGCAAAAAAATTGAAAGTAATGCTTTACTTCTTTCACTGCTTCCAAAGTATACGTTAGTATATTTCTTAGAATTACTTCTCAACAATATCCAAAAAAATCCCTTAAGTATTGTTGCTCCAAAAGTTCTAAAAAGTGATTTTAATTTCATTTGGTATTTCTAAACAGATGATCACGGGTTCGATTCCTTTAGAGATCAGTATTTTTTTATTTTTTTTTTTTAATTTAATATTTTGAAAATTTTTAAATTTTTAAAAATATATAAAATAAAAATTATGAAAAATTGCTTTTTTTGCGCTTATGAAAATAGTACTGAAAACAATACTGAATTCCAGTGCACCTTTTGCACTTGTTTAAAAGTAATTTTATTGAAGAGAATAAAGAAGAATATCTCCCCATGACAAAGTGGTGTTTTATGCCAGTCAACTTTCATATCAAAGAATATCTCAGCGGTAGACAGCTAGACTAGTAATCATGAGGTAGCAAGTTCGAAGCCGGTGGCGCCAATAAAAAACTTTGCAAAATTGAAAAAAGGAGCTTCCTTTGCACTAGTTCAGAAAGTACTGAAAAAATGTTGAAGTGGGAGTACTCCTCTCCTATAACAATTAATTTTTAAAATCATTAGTGTTTACGTTAAAAAAGAAGTACATCTAGATCATCAGTTTTTTGCTGGGCATGTTACGCGTACAATGTCTGTTTTTTGATTCTTTTTTTTCTTTGGTTATCATAACCACATCTTTAAATTTTTGTATTAGATTTTCCATATGTGTGGTACATTTTCATTTCTTTGGTTATGTTTTCATTTGTTTTTAATCTTAACCGACACCTGTGTTTTTTAGTACCTATGTATATGAATAAACTTGATTGTTTTGAGAACCAACATTCATATAGGTAAATGTAGTTAAAAGTTTGTTACTTCCGGATACTTCTAGGGCATTAAGTGCGTGAGATATTTTTATTTTATATATAATTTATGTTACAAAATGTGAAGGAATTCTGGGAGAGTTAATAAAATATTGAGTTAGCGAAGATGCTGGCAAAAACTGAAATAAAATACACATAGAAATCGAAATACCATATAAACTTAAAAAATCGACCTGTTGGAAACATATTTGCCGGTAACATACACTGGGAGAATTATCTGCATGATATTAATGAATTTTTGCATAACACCAATGAAGTTGCACTGGAACTCGTCCATTGAAACTTTTCATTGAATTAATGGAATTTTTCATAAAATTTGGTGAAAATTTTTATTTTATTTACTAAAACTTTCATACACTCAATGAAAAAGTTTCATTAAAACTGCATTCATAAAATATATGAAGTTTTTTCATCAAATTTAAGAAATTTTTCATTTACATTGTTAAGAAAACTTCATTAGTTTACTGAAAAATTTCATTAAAACTCATCCAGTAAAATTCCCTCTGTGTATTGCAATGTTTCTAATATAAACATGTTATATATTGCAAATATAATATATTCGCCTGTAAATATACATGTGTTTGGATCATATAAAATAATTCTACCAACAAACACAATTATGCTGACAGGCAAACATAATAACGATAAAATGAAATCGCAGATATATCTTTGTATAGGTGGGAAAATATGACTTACACACAGTGTTGCCATGTAGCAGGTTTAACTCTTTTTCCAGTTCTTTGAGATGTTTAACAGTTTCCAAGTTTTATCATGAAAAACAGTTTTTCATGGATTTTTTACAGTTTTTTCATGTTAAAATGGCCTTGTTGTTCCATTTACTATTTCTTTTAATAGTTAAAAATAAATAAAAATAAATAAAAAAAATTATTTAAAATAAATAATATAAATAAAATAAATAAAAAAGTAAAGAAAATATTTTAAATAAATAACATGAATAAAATAAATAAAATATATAAAATAAATAAAATAAAATGAATAAAATAAATAAAATTATTAAAATTAATAAAATAAAAAAATAGTTAATTTTAAGATCATTATTATTTCTGTTAAAAAGGCCATATAGATCATTAATTGTAGTGCGTTTTCTACTGCTTTTGCATGGAAAACGCCGTCAGATTTTTGTGTTCCTAAGATTCGTTATTGGTCTCCCAGGATAATTCAGTATTTCTCCAGATTTCAATTCTTTTTTTTATTTTTTTAAGCGTTTTTCTATTACAAACCAATTTTTTACAGTTTTTTTTCGAAAAATATACTGCAACATTTCTTATATACAAATATTATATGTGAGTGGCAAATAAGATTCAAAACTGCATGACTTTATTTCGAAAACCACAAAATTAATTACATATTTTCTATTAATTTACATTTAACTCCAACATTATTAAAATATACATTTCTCACTACGCTGAGAAAAAAAAAACACTTAATATTTTGGTATAAAATTTCACCTTTTGACATCAAACCTTTTTCAAACCTAATGAATGCAAATGAAAAAGTGACAATTAAATTAATAAGCTACATGAACGTAATTGAATATTTCCTAGCCTTAAAAAACAAACAGCAGCCAAAAATTGTAAAATAATATACCCTGTAATACGCTACATATTTACCCGATTATAGAAATTTTAAACCACTTCATTAAAATGTTGTTTTATAAACCAACGGCTAAACAAAGAAAACAAAAAAAAAACAAAAAACACTGAAACTAAAGATTATTTCACTAAGGAAAAATATCGAAAAAAAATACGGTGTTAATAATTACCTCATCAACTTGACTGATGACACAAATGAATCACTGTCGTCCTTTTTGTTCTTTATATATTTATATGCCAATATGCATAAATTATTGAACAATGTTTTAGGAAAATAATATTCAAATTTTCTAAATGATATGCATACAAGTTTTGTTTCTTCCCAAAAAAAATTTTAATACCAAACTTTATCTGACCCAATGAACCCTTTTTATGCTGTTACTCCATGGTGTATGTTAAGAGGATGCTGTGGCTTGTTCTTTTGATTAACCCTTATGTCCTGTTATGAGATTGCGCAGTCACAGAGCATCAGAGAGATATGTACAATGCGTTTGTTTTTCTATTGTTAAGATATTTAGAGTAATTAATAACATTGAAAACAAACAACAGATAACAAAAGTTAGGGAAAGTAAGAAAATTTCACTGACGCAGTGTAAATACTAGTACCAAAAGAATTTTTTTTATTTAAAACTGAACACAATACTATATCAATACCAATATATCGTCGTCGAAAATCCAAAAGTACGTATCATCAAAAATCGTTTTTTCATTGAGTTTGATTCATTAGGTTAAACCTGCCTCTACCAATTTTTAGACTTCTGTGGCCAAGTCTCAAAATTGTTGTGTTTAAGCCCATATTTAATAATTTGTTTTTGTATCTGAAATATTTTTCATTTTATAACGTTTTCTACTTCTCCTGTAAAAAGTGATGTTACGTACTTTTGGATTTTGACGACGATATATATAAGTTAATGATCGAGATTCGTATATGGCTACCTTGAAATTCTTTCAAGCTATACTCTCTGATTTGTATAAAATTTGAATATGTGATAAAGAAAAGAAATCTTACAGCAACCTATCTCATTTTTTCTGCCACCTCGGGGAGTTGAAGTTGGGGAAATAAAATAGGCCATTTTTGATTTCTTTGTTGTTGGGAACACACAAAAAAATATTGTTAAATTTTTTTCAATTAAAACGATTTATTAAATTATTTCAAAAGGTGTCAATTAAAAATTAATCCAATAGATTAAATAATTGCTCAAAACTGCAATTTGCTTGCCATTTTTTTATTCTATCACTCAAAAGCATTTCAGCATATTGTTGTTGTTTTTCGTTTGTTTTATTTATGTGGTTTCTTTTATAAATGTTTATGTATTAGTAACAGATATTTTAAAATTATTTTTATTAAATTTTAAAAATTCTCGTTAAGTTTATTATTTTATTTAGTTATATATTTTCATTTTGCATTTTAAATTTGAATATTCATTTATTCTAAAACATTATTGTAAACAAATAATGTAACTTTTGAAATTTTGTTTAATAAAATCAATATTTTAGTTAAACAAAAAAATCGCAAAAAATAAATTAAAAATTATTTTAAATAATATTTTATTTAGTTTTCACCACAAACAATTTTTTTAATTTTAAAAAAAATTTTGACAGAGTCCTTGTGCCTCAGAAGAAAAACGAAAACTAATTTCTGCGAGAGAATTTTTCATATAAGTATAAATAAATCTATCAAATGAATGAAAATTGCATGCGGCTTTTATTTTAATAAAATTCAATGTTATGAAATTCAAGCTAAAAATAAAGAAATATATTTTTTTATAGTTGGCATGACAACTACCACTTTATCCAGCTGATTTGAGTCTTATTTAGAATTTATACAATATTGATCAATTTTTAATCCAATGGATTAATTTTTAATCAAATGCATATAATATGATATTTAGAAGGTATACGATATTGATCAATTTTTAATCCAACGAATTAATTTTTAATCAAATATATATAAAAAAACTAATAAAAATCCTAATCAAATGTATCACTATTTTATTGAAAATTTATTCAATTAAAGAGCTACAAATTTGTAATTGAATGAACAATTTTTGTGATTGGAGGAATTTCAACGATAAAATTGATTGAAAAGGTGGTTTTCATGATTGAATTTAGTTTTTATTTTTTTGTGTGAAGGATAACAAATACTGTAGCATTTTTTTTTTTTTTTTTGGTTTAGGAAAGACTTTAAAACTATATTTATCAATACACTAATAGAAAAACGTACGTAAAAAATTTAGTTAAAACTACTAAAAATTAGTTAAAAATGATGCTGCAGAAAAAAAATTGCTAAATTAGCAGATTATTTTTGCTATATATTAGTAATACAGGAACAGCAAAAATAAAACTGCTAAGTGTAACAAATTAACCTGCTAAAATCAGCAAAAAAATTTGCTAAATAATTAGTAGCCCAAAAAATCACCAAAAAAATTTTCGAAGTTTTTTTCGATTTTTTTTTTTTAAATGCAAATAAAGATCGAGCCTTTTGACAACAGCAGTTTACAATTTTTTAGCAAATATTTCTGCTAATTTTAGCAGAACAGACTGTTATTTGCATTTAACTAAATTTATCTTAAAAATAGCAAAAAATTTGTAGATTTAACAGTTTATTTTTGCTATTTTCAGTCTACAAATATTTAGCAACATATTCTGCAGATTTTACAGTACAATTTGCTATTTTCAATTAACTAAAAGTTAGCCTAAATATAACTAAAATTCTGTAAATTTAATAGTTTTAATTTTGCTGTTCTCACTTTACTAGTATTTAGTAAAAAATCGGTTCATTTTAGCAGTTTTTTCTGCAGCATCATTTTTAACTAATTTTTAGTAACTTTTTCTGCTATTTTAACAGATTTATTTCTATTAGTGTAGAATTGTAAATATCATAAAATATAAAATAAAATAAAAAAAAAATTGGTTTTAGTCTACTCGCCAGCAGATTAAAATTGTGAAGTAATCCAGTAAAAATCCAATATTTCCCGCTGTTAGTAATAAACTCATAGAAATAAATCTGTAAAAATAGCAGAAAAAGTTACCAAAAATTAGTTAAAAATGATGCTGCACAAGAAACTGTTAAAATTAACAGATTTTTTTACTAAATACTAGTAAAATGAGAACAGCAAAATTAAAACTGTTAAATTCACAGAATTCTAGTTATATTTAGGCTAACTTTTAGTTAATTGAAAATAGCAAATTATACTGTAAAATCTACAGAAAATTTTGCTAAATATTTGTAGAATAAAAATAGCAAAAATAAACTGTTAAATCTACAAAATTTTTTCTATTTTTAAGCTAAATTTAGTTGAATGCAAATAGCAGTCTATTCTGCTAAAATCAGCAGAAATATTTGCTAAAAAATTGTAAACTGCTGTTTTCAAAAGGCTGAATTTTTATTTGCATTTAAAAAAAAATCGAAAAAAACTTCGAAAATTTAAAATTTGTTGGTGATTTTTTAGGCTACTAATTATTTAGCAAAATTTTTTGCTGAATTTAGCATGTTAATTTGCTGTTCTCCATTTACAAAAATTTAGCTCAAATATAACTAAAATTCTGTATTTATAACAAATATAATCTGCTAATTTAGCAGTTTTTTTCTGCAGCATCATTTTTAACTAATTTTTAGTAGTTTTAACTAAATTTTTTACGGACTTTTTTCTATTAATGTATCTATTACTTATTCATAAGGAGGGGGAAATTGACCCCTTCTGACATGTCACAAGACAAATCCCAGGACAGGTCAATGAACCTTGTTTTTGTGAGAGGTCAGTAACCTGTTCTAGGATTTGTCTTGTGACATGTCACAAGGGGTCAATTTCCCCCTCCTATGACAACGCCATGTAAAAGTGACCAGTCTATTTCATATAAAGGGGCCAGTTCGGTGACAGTTTGTTAAAATTTCCCGTAGGGTAGTTACATAACCACATATCTGGTAATGATTTTCTACACTGGGATGCTTCTTGAACTAAATTATTTGAAAGCATTTTCTAAATGTTCTGTCAAAGAGAAATTTACATTTTGAAAATTTTAAAATTAAACATATTTTTTTAAATAGTTGTGTATAAATAATTTTGTTTAGAATATTTGCTGTTAAAAAAATATCAATTTGTGCGAAAATTAAAGAAATTTGCAAGTTCTATATAGAATGTCAAAATTGGTTGCCGCACACATTTTTTCTAAACTTTTTAACCAGGTATATATTTTTGGAATATTAGTTTAGTTTAGTTCCAATTTAACGACACCGCACACGCCCTTAGTTAGAATATTGTCATATTATATATGACATCTAGGGTTTGGGATTTCCCGGACTTTTTTATTTCCCGGGAAACGGGAATGAAAAAATTTGATTCCCGGGATTCCCAAATGTTTTTGAACAGAATTGTTAATGAAAACCGCCTATATAAATAATTTTTGTTAAAAAAAACACTATTTCAGTACAAATGCAGTCTGTGTAGTGAGAATTCAAAGTAAAAAATATCAGAATGTTGAACATTTGATTTCACATAAATTAATCGCAGCACTCCCAAATGAATTGCATGATTCCAGCAGAAAGCACCTACTACTGGACTGTCGAAAACAAACCGTTTCATCACACTTGTCCATTAGATATGGTGGCCACAATGTTATTTTCCAAAGACAATTAAAACTCTTCTAGTCTTATTTCTACAATTCTTCTTATTTCATCAGCATTACATCTTCCTGATATATAAACCAACCCCAGGTTATAAAATGAATTATTTCCGTTTATACATATGTTCAAATATCTCTTTTGTGATATTCTTGTCCATTCATCTAAGATTATAGTAAATCTCCTATTGCTAGAAATATTGCTCGATATTTCTTTTATCATGATATCTTTTACATGATTGTAGTAATTAAATATAATGTTCTTTATATCGGTTTCTTTTTTTGCAATGCGAGGTTTTTATTATAAAGACTTTCTCGAATAAACGAAGATCTAGTTATGGTGCGGATTGACTGCGGCTAATTTGGATACCATTTTAGGAAATATTTGCCCTACCATAAAACATTTAATGCCTATTCAGCTTACACTTTTTTCTTCGGGTACTTTGCTAATTTTAGCTTGTTGTTGTTTTCTTCAAGAGAAGTTGCATGACCATAATTTTTTTTTTTTTTTGTGAACCAAACTTAGATGTCTGATAACCAAATTTAGATACCACCGTTAACCATTAGTCTTTTCTTTTCACATTTATTAATGAAAACGTTACTTATAAAATTATTGACCCTTAATATAAAGGAGTATTTTAAATTTAAAGTCGACTTTATTTTTACTCAAACGGTGTTGTTCATTTTGTGTATGAAAACCTTACAAAAATATTTATATTTTCAAATATTTTGATTGGTTGAAAATAAATTAACCAATCAGAATGCTCCAATAATAAACCAAGTCAAGGTATACTGCCACCCAATATTTTAACTAAAGTCGACTTTACCTAATTTATACATTTGAAAAATTTAGATAGTAAGGGCGATTGTAAGAAACAAAGCTTTTTTTTCATATTTCTTTTAAACATTTTACCAAGTTTTTAGGTTTTACTAATTAAATTTTGAATAAGTTATGCGAAAAATCTTTATTAGTTGAAATGCTCCTTATTACTTGGCAAAGATTTTATTTGTGTGTCAAATAAATGTATTTCCTTTTAAAAGATTTTAACAATGACATTTTTGTTTTGGTATTTAAAATGTTTTTTATGACTAAAATTAAAAAATCCTATTCGAAACAAAAACAATTTAAAAAATTTAATATTTTTAAAATTTCCCGTTTTCTCGGGAAAAATATATTATTTTCCCGGGAATTCCCGGCAAACTGTTCCCGGGATTTCCCGGGAATTCCTGCCCGGGAATTCCCGAACCCCAAACCCTAATGACATCATATTAGAATTTGGATATGAGGTACAACAATATTCCAACTAAATATATGAAAATATAGAAAGTACCAAAAACAATTTTTGTATTTTTTAATGCAAAAATTAAAATAATTGTTGAACAGAAGCACACCACGACTAAGTGTGATGCAAAATATTTGTTTTGTTTGAGATAAATCTCGTTGTTTTTACAAATGTTATTGATAGCGAACACACAATCATACATATAAATAGTACCACAGGGTACTTTTATGTAAATATTGCTTTCAAAAATTGCTGATTTATGACTGGTTTTACAAAATCAGACAGTTCAAGCGAACAAAATTCTCGTCCCATTCAATTTTTGTACCTTATGTAATGTCTCGGTTTGTATTTTCCCCTGATAATTTTCTTATTACGGACAACTGAAGAGTTTTATGATAATATCATTTTAGAATTTGGACTTGAGGTAAAACAATATTCTAACTAATATATGAAAATATAGAAAGTCCGAAGAAAAAATTTAGTTATTTTTTTTTTTTAATGCAAACTGAATGAAACTGAATAATTTTTAAAATCTTCTTGTGAAAATCTAATTGTTGTTCAAAAAATTGGGGGAGTTTTAAAATAAGATATTTTCCTTACTTTTGCTAAAAATTCAAATTTTAAGAGCACGGCTACATATTGATGTATTTACATCCAAGTAGTTTCAAACTACTGATTCCCAACAATATGTCAACATTGGCAAATAACTAAGCCCAAGCGTAATTGGTGTCATAATTTCCACATCAAGCCAGTACCGCAAAAAATATTCTATATATTGCCAGTACATGTACTACGGTCTCCAACGCACAGTGCTTCGTCCCTATATAGTCAATCCGCAAAATTAGAGGAGTTATCACAGAAGAATGAAATTTGGTGTGCTGGTTTATAACATGAAAATTAAGAAAAATTCTAAGTTTCGGAAAAATTGGTGCAAGGACATGACTACATCCCATACAACCTTTTTCACAAAAACCATATATTGACTACATTTATGATCAGAATGCACGAAAAACTTAAAATGGTTTGTAAAATAATACTTTTTAGCTCTGTGGCAATTTTTTTTTCATTCTGTGCAAGGACATGACTACCTCACATACATATATCCTTTTTCTCAAAACCTATATTTTGGATAGATTTATGATCAGAATGGACTAAAAACTTAGAACAGTTTATAAAATTATACTTTTTAGCTCTGTGGTAAATTTCCTTTCATTCGGTGCAAGGACATGACTATCTCCCATATATCCTTTTTCTCAAAAACTATATTTTGGCCAGATTTAAGATCTGCACTAGGAACTTACAATAGTTTATAAAATTATAATTTTTATCTCTGTGTAAAATTTTGTTTCATTCCGGGCAAGGATATGACTATCTCCCGTATATCCTTTTTCTCATTCATTATTAATTTTAAGGGCGCCACAGACGAGCAGTATTATTGCTCAATTTTTACAAGTTTTTTTATGGTGCAATATTATGACACACACATGGTCAAAAATATTGGGAACTTGCTAAAATTTAGTGTAAACAATTTTTGACAAAATAATCAATTTTCATAAAATGTCCTGGAAAGGAGTTGCTCCCCACACAAAACCCAAATTATCATTTTTTCAATTTATTATTTTTCTTTAATAATAACTATTATGTTACAAAAATAGCTTTTGACATTTCCAAATTATGTATTTTAAAAAAATTTGACAAATAAATAAAAAAAAAGCCGTTTTTTCATGTCTATTAAATTTATGAGCATTTCGATTCTAGGTTAAAGTGGGTTAATGATATCCAGCGAAACCAAAATTCCGTATCTGAATAATTTTAAGTATATTTAATGAACAAGTTAAATAAAAAACTAGTGTTGGCAAAATTTTATAATTTTGTGAATTTTTATTTGATAGGCTATTTTCTTTTTCAAAAATGGGCCATTTTCGGCTGCAATTCAGCAAGGGTTAAAGTTTTCTAAAAAAAAATTAAATTCTTCAATTTTGAACCTACTAGATGAAAACTTGGCAGTTTAATGAATAAAAATCGACAATTCGTATTTTAGGGGACAGCATATACATCTATAAATTGAAAAATTGGGATATGTAGAAAAAGATAAAAATTTGAAATTTGCGGTTCAAAATTTAAATTTTTTTACAGAAAATTATACATCCTAATGGACTATCTAAATCATAAAAAAAAAAATTACTTGTTTTTTTATATCTTTTTTAAATTTCTCTAAACTTTATAAAATTTTAGGTTTTGAGCAAAAAAAAGTGTTTTTACTTAAAATTTTTTTTTTTAAGTTTCTTTAATTTTTTTTTTTTTTTTTTACACCACATAAAACCGAAGCTTGTGTTTTAATTTTCAAGTTCTTTAAAAAAAAAAAACGTTATTATTTTAATTTTTGGTGGTACCTTAAAATTTAGATCTTTCTAACTTTGTTAAAACTGAGGTAAAAGGGTTTGGAAAATGTATAAATGCTTCAAGGTGTCCCAAAATCATAAATAAAAAAAAACATGTTTTTCCATATATATTTTTTTTTACTCTACTAAACTTAAGCAACTTTGGGATTTCCAGTCAAAAAATGTCTAAAGTTTTCGATGCCACCAAATATTATTCTATAAAAAATTTTCACTTAAAATAATTTTTGCTTATTGCGAATATAGTGAATAACAAAACCACCATGTTTCAAAGAATTACCTTTAAAAATGAATTTTTGCCAATTTTTTTTTTTTTAAAGCAGTTAAAATTAGATTTTCTTTTAACTATTTTAGCTCTAAATTTTTTTGATTTTAGCGCCCTCTGTTGTTAACAAAAAGAGGAGATACTGAATTCCTCCTTCATATTTATTTATGGTATTATGTCAGCTCTTCAAAAATGTATAAGTCTCTAACGTTCCGCATACATTTTTTTTTTTAATTTTGCCTATGGGACAAAGCACTGTGCAACGCCGTGAAAAAACTATGCCGCTTTTAATTTTCTACC
Organism: Leucophora obtusa; assembly: GCA_949987735.1. Lineage (NCBI taxonomy): Eukaryota > Metazoa > Arthropoda > Insecta > Diptera > Anthomyiidae > Leucophora > Leucophora obtusa. The sequence continues at coordinate 306,883,321 of OX465295.1, forward strand.
TGGATAATTACTAAAAATTAACATGCAGAATTGGTTCAAGTGCAGATGAAATTACTTGTTTTGCGAAATTAGAATTACAAAAAATAGTTCAATTCTAAATTTTAATTGATTTATAAAAAAAATTTTGATCCAACTTTTTTATCAGTGTAAAACAAATTCCAAAATGGCGTATTCTTCTTTTTAAAACATGTTACAATGCCAAAAGGTTAAATTTTAAAAATGACCTCTGTGAAAGACAATAGAAAAAAACAGAAACATTTATTTAATATTCATTTTCAAGTTTGCCATTTTTAAAATCTTAAAACTATTGTTAAATCTTTGCTCTAAACTGGACACTCCCCTCTTAAATAGCTGATATAATAATAGGGCTATACATTGTTCTCTACAACAAACACTGGCATTAAAAAAAACTTGTAAATTCATTAAAATTCATAAAAAAAAAATGTTCAAAACTTGGAGAAAAAAATATACAACCTTTAGTAATCAAATCCTATTTCTTAAGCACAATCCTTAGACTGTGAGAAGAAATGTCCAAAAGTACGGTAATGACCTATAACCTTTAAAACTATAAGGACAATGTGTTTTGAAAAAAAGCTTGATCATTCAACAATTTTTTGTACAGCACTATACAGACTGACCAATACGCTGACCAGTCCTATAATAGAATTTGATAATTTTATATTATATGTAAACTGACCATTTACTATCCTGTCATACACAAAAACATCCCTTTTTCAAAACAACCTTAATAGAAAATTGAAAAAAGCATTAAAACTAAAAAACTTGTTATCCTTCATAAAGGTTTAACATAAAAACAAGCATGCAAGCTCACAGTTGGATATTATTGAATTTTTATATTTTTTTTTTTAAATTTCTTATTTTCTTTAAAAAAAAAGTAAAGATAAAAAATCCTTTGAAATTTTGTTTGTAATGTGTCATCTTAAACAAAATTAATAAACGTAATTTATGATAATAATCTGTTTACCTTAGCAAATACAAAAACATTTTTTTCTCTTCTCTTAATTCAATAGAATATCACCCAACTGAAAAATTTTGGCCTTTTGAAATACGAAGCTATTGATGTTGTATTTGCAGAATTCTAATTATGTACGTAAATAACCAACACAAAACATAACTGTCTGTTTGAAACAATATGCATATCAATCATATCAAATTTTAATTTAAAATTCTTTGTTAACATTTTAGCAAATTTTAACTACATCAAAATAAACAAATCGTATAACTACGTATACACGGAATATTCTTAGGTGTTCTGAAAAACGAATCAAAATAAAATTATTCGTTTTCATATAAAATTATGTGTTATTGTTGTACAAAAGCGAATAATTTTATGTGGAATCGTTTTTCAGAATACCCCCAAATGAATCAGTAGAAACATATGAAAATTATATTAAAAACTATAGAGTTTTTCATCTTAAACTTTTTTTTCGTGACAAATAGATGGTTTAAATTATATTGCATTCAAAAAAATCAATTGAAATAGAATTCTCATTCTCATTATTCCATAGCTGTTAAGTAATGATTACTAATCATAATAATTAGTAATTAGATTACTTTCTTTTTCAAGGTGAAGGGATGATTAAATTACGATTATATTCAGTTTCGGACGATTACTAATTGATTATGATTCCAAATAATCTAAAAGTAATCAGGATTATTTGTAATTACGAAAAAATATAATCAAATGTAACTCATGCCGAATATTTTTGAAAATAATCAAAAAGAATCAAAAGTAATCTTTGAAAGTAGTCGAATTATTTTTTGATAACTTTTGATTCTTTTTCATTATTTTATGGCAATCTCAAGTAATCTTGATTACTTTTAGATTATTTGTAATCATAATCAATTAGTAATCAGAAATTGTTTAATAGAGAATTATATAATCAATACAATTCTTTTTAAAATGTAATATAATTCATTAGTAATCGTAATCGAAATTTAACAGCTATGCATTATTCACACTGAGCTTTAAGAAATCATATGTATGATAAAAATTGCCATAAAAATCATCCTGAATTTTACATTCATACACATTTCATTTATCAAAATCTGAAAGAATCAACTGACGAGTGAAGCACACCGAAGCAGACCCGCTGATCTTAATGAGCTTCTTATCTGTTGTAGAGAAGAAAAATTAAAAGGACACGTATTTTTTTAGCTGCCCAATCTCATATTTAAGGGTAAAAAATGGGGTTAGTAGTGCAAGTTGTGATTTAATGTCCCTATAATTACTAGTCTCTGTATTGCCCACCTCGTGGTACTATGCGAAAAATTTGGTTATAGCCCTAGTGCACATTAGACCGTACCTACCTCAAAAAAAAAGTTCGCCGTACACCCTCTAATATGAAGTATTTTTGGAAAACGATTTCAAAAAAAAATTTTTTTCCCTTACGTAGGGGTCCCCTTTTTCAATTTTTCGTTATAGCTTCGGCATTTAAAGTCGGATTTTAAAGTGTGATATATTGATTTTTTTGCCCCGAGGAGACCAGTGTTTTGTTATAAAGGAAAAATCCAGTGAAAAAAAATTTAAAAAGGCGACCCTACGTTCGGCAAGCAATATTTAAAAAAAATTTCTACTGGGTTTATCGAAAAAGTTCCTTAACAAAAGTTTAATGATTTTTTGAGAGCTTTTATTTTCTGACATTATGGTGGTACATTAGGGTGGTACCAACTGAGATCTGGTGGGTAACTACTAGAATGGGATACTTGAGGTCAATGGCCCTTAGAGCAAAACACTGGTCTCCTCGAGAGAAAAACATCGATGTATCACACATTAAGATCCGACTGTAAATGCCAAAGATATAACGAAAAATGTAAATTGGCGACCCCTACGTTCGGCAAAGAAAAAAAAATTTTTTTTGAAACCTCCTTGCAAAAATACTTCATATTGGAGGGTGTACGGCGCACTTTTTTTTTGCCTGTAAGGTGGTACGCTCTAGTGTACATGTCGGAAAATGTTTTCATGCCTTCTTACATTTTCAAACACAAATATCTCCTTTAAATTTTTATTTTATTTTTTCCAAAAATTATTTTTGAAATAACAAATTATTTTTGAAATAAGAATACATCTGACAAAAACATACCTATGACAATGTTTTTGGCTATAACTCAGACACAAATCGAGATACCACCCTGAATTTTTCTATAAATATAGAAAAGAGTTCAATTAAAAACATATATTTTTTTAAGAATTTTTAAAAATGAGATATGAGTATTTGAAATCAAGACGCCAAAAAATTACCTTCGAACCTATCATGAAAAAAATCAATATGCATATTATTTTAAAGGGGACGTTCTTACCCAAAATATGGGATAAAAAAGAATTTTGCATTTTGAATAGTTTAGAAGATATAGTAAATTTTGTAGTTATCCTTTAGTCAAATTTTAACGTTTTTTCCAGTTTTCATGACGCCGTATTTCAGAAACGAAAAGAGTTCTAATCACTTGCATTTAATAAATCCAAAAAGTGTTTCTAAAAGTGCTCAACAGATGGGGCTAGATTCTCTCTATTTTAAAAAGAAATTTCTGTCCGACACTTATTTCACCCTAATTTTTAATACCGAATTCGATGATGAAGGATTTTACTTTAACTTTTAATTTTTATCATATTTTATATAAAACAGCGATAAACATTCTGCCTTTTCAGTTTTATCACTTCAATTTATATTTTTACACAATTAAAAATTCCATTGCAATATTTAATATTCACTAATAGGATTTAATTAAATTACTTACTGTAGAGTGAAAAATTACCATTTCTATTTCAGCTATTTCTCCATGTCCAAGTTTGAAAATATGTATTTGGTGAGGTGTAGTTTTTTTTCTAAACATATTTAATAAAAACGTTTTATTTGTTAGTTTTTCAATTATTTTGTTTCTCTTTTAATTTTCATTCGTATTTTTTTCTGACATTAAATTAATAGGCTGTTTCATATATTTGTGCTTTTATTTTGGATTTATTAAATCCACCTTTTTTTTGGATTTAATAAATCCACTTTTTATATGAAAAAATCGAAATCCATGTGATTAAAAACCGCTAATGGTCAAGTACGACAGTTGTGATATAAATTTCATTGAAATCGGAGATGCTAAATCCAAAAATGTCACTTTGTTGTGTTGAGTTGATATGTTTTCACCCTTTGGCCATATTTACTGTATCTTTTTTCTGTGCAATTATAAGTGCGGAAAACCCTTAGGCAAACATACTTGCCCGTGGTCATCAGAGGGTTAAAGTACTCGATAAAGACAAGTGTGATTTCCTATATATTCTTTTTTTGTATGAGAAACAACACTCAGGAAATTCTTCTTATTAATTAACGTGTTGCTTTTTTGGAAAAGGGGATAGAGTAGAGATAAAAGGTGGTAAAAAATGAAGGGCTTCAAAATTTGGCTTTCTTTCTGATTAAAAATCAATTTTTATAAGATATTTCTCTATAAAATATGTTGTTAATAAAATTCTCCTGAATAAACTGGCGCGTGGTTTTTTTACTTATCCACTAATTAGTCTAAACAAAATAAAAAACCAAATAAATTTTTGTTAAAAATCTCAAAAACCTCCAGATAAGTGCAAAAGTCAAATGTAATAAACAGCATCCCATTTAAAGATTTAATGAAAAAAAAAAACAACGAAAGGATAAATGAAATCAGATCAAATAAAAAACGAAAGCAACAACCCTTCAATACAAACATTATGATCTTAAGATGTTACAGAAAAAAATAATAGAAAAACGACCTCGATAATTTTACAAGCCAATGATGATGATAACTATTGCCCCTATTTTGGACACGTACAGAACAAGATCAAACCCTTAAATTGGTTAAATATCTTGTTGAAATAAAAAAAAAAACAAAAGAAAGCAGAAAAAACCTACAGGTAAATAGTAAGAATTAGGGTAAAATGTAGAGAACAAATTAAAGCATCCCAATAAAGAAAAAAATAAACATACCAAAACAGGTAATTTATGATATGAAAAAGCAAACGACAAATGATCCCTTTTTTCTTATTTCATTCATTCTTGCATACTTTGTATCTGCATGAACTCTTGGGCTACGCATGATCAGCTTAAGTGGCATATTGAAAGGATTATTATCTCGTTTTTTTATTTGTTTGTCGTCCTTTGTAAACAGAGGCTGTGTGTTGTGTGTTTTATTTAGAAGGCACCTTTGTGTAGCTTAACACAAGAAAGCAGCATCCTGCTGCGTGTGCGCATTTACACGCAAACACTCATTGTCATCCCATTGTCTTCCTTGTCATTGTATGTTGTTTTTTGCGTAGTTTAGCTTCTTTTGGGATAATATACTTAAAAAATATTTCATCCGTAAAGGATTTTATTTGAGTTATTTCTTTTTTCCATATTTTATAGCTACAAATGATTAGCATTACAATCCGATTGTAAACGATATTGTTTTGTAACTTTTAAAATATCTGGGTGCTATTAAAAAATCTCATCTATTGTTATTGTGAATATTTTCGTATTTTTTTTTTTTTTTTTTTTTTTGTTAGCAAAATGATTCATTTAGTTTTGAAGTGTTATTTTTCACACATTTAGTTATTGGGGTGGGTGTCTCATTTTGTTGAATTGTTGTTAGACTTTTCGTGTATTAACAAGTGGCTTTTGTGTTGACATGCATTGATTGCTATAGTGACAAATTTCCCACATTTAACGTGCTTAAGTTGTTCTATTTTGTGACAAAAAGTATTAAAACTCACCATAGGAATTGGAGGATGTTGAGTGCAATTTGAAAGTCAGTCAAGCGCAAATTTGTTAACGATGTTATTTGGAAACAGTTAAAGTGTATAAGTAACTCCCTCATATATGGGATAATATTAGTCATTGTGTAATTTTAGAAAGGATTATCGAAGTTAAATATAGTAATATTTTAAAATTAGGACAACTTATTCTTTTAATTCTTTTAACTAGAGCATTAAAGACTTTGAGGATGTTGTAGAAAATTTAAAAAGATTTAAGAAGTATATAAATTTAAAAAAAAACTCCTAAGTTAGATTACACTATGCAACTAAATTATGGATATAAGTAATATGATTCGTAATAAGTTAGTATACTGAGGCATAGTTTTTTGGATGTAGTTCAACTTTGTTCATTAGTTCAATATTGCTTAAACTTAATATATTGTTTTTCAGATGTCGTTTAATTTACTTTTAATTGAGGCTGAAACCAGCAGCATTGGCCACTTAAACTAAAGTACAAATTTGTCAACATAACGGAGCTGTTGGACAATAATTTGTTTAAACGATGCCACATTGTAACTTATTGACAGATAAAATGACAATTCCAATTGGATATAAATCATTTCAACACAATCAATGGGGATACATAAAATAAACTAGAACTACCCCAGCAAACAAAATTGCAAGTAAAGCTTTACAAACTACTTCTTTCAATGCTTCACAAGTATCCGTTAGTGTATTTTTACTGCTTTTTTAGAATTTATTCTGAACAACTTCAAAAAATCACTTCTTTCATTGCTTGCAAAGTATCCGCTATTATATTTTTACAGCTTCTTTAGAATTACTTCTGAAGCACATCCAAAAAATCACTTAAGTATTGCTTCTAAAAAGTAATTGCTCTAAAAGTCATCGTAAAAAGTGATTTTGGTATCATTTGGCATTTACAAACAGAGGTTCCCGAGTTCGATTCCCGGCGGGACCAATATTGTCTTAGTTTTTAAAATTTGTTTTAATATTTATAATTAATTTGTTTAAATTCAATGGCCCTTACTATTTTTAAATTTAAAGTCGACTTTATTTTTAATCATACGGTTTTGTTCATTTTGTGTATGAAAACCCTACAAAAATATTTATATTTTCAAACATTTTGATTGGTTGAAAATAAATTAACCAATCAGAATGCAACAAAAATAAACCAAGTCAAGGCATACTACCACCCAATATTTTAATTAAAGTCGACTTAAACTAAAATATACATTTGAAAAATTTAGATAAAAAGGGTGTATATTTTTTAATTTAAAAATTTTTAAAAATATGTATATATAAAGAAAATGGTGAGAAATTGCTTTTTATGCACCTGTAAAAATAGTACTGAAAACAATATTGAATTGGAGTGAACCTTTTACACTCGTTTAATAAGTACTTTTATTGAAGAGAATAAGGAACAATATCTCGCATTAACAAAGTGGTGTTTTTATGCCAGTCAACTTCCATAGCAATCGTGAGGTCGCAAGTTCGATACCCGGTGGCGGCAATAAAAAAACTTTTGTAAAATAAAAAAATATAATTTTTTTTGTAAAGATTTTTTTTTAACTTTTAATTGGTGAAAAAGAGCTTCCTTTGCACTAGTTCAAAAAGTACTGAAAAAATGTTGAAGTGGGAGTACCCCTCTCCTATGACAACTCAATGTTAAAATCATTAGGGGTTATGTCAAAAAAGAGGTACATCTAGATCATCAATTTTAGTACTTTTTTTACTGCTTCAGCATCTCTTTTTTTGCTAGGAAATAACATAAAGTAGAACAAGTAGAACTAAAAAACAACACGCTCAATTAAACTTGGCTTAATTTTGTTTTCAGATTATCTAAACAGCCCATTAAACTAATTGGCATCTAAAAACTAGGTCTGAATCTCCTACAGATTTGGCGCTATGTAACTAATACTATATGAAATATACTAAATACAGTCTAAAAGTTCTCTTCAGATTATTTCTGTGTTTAGATGTATACACTGAAATTTTATGAAAATTTGTTTGCAAGAAATTTTAACCCTAGACACCACCGGCAATTTCGGTGCTTTATTCAAGAAATACCAGAAATACAGCCGTTTTAAGGGTTAAAACGTTCTACGAGTATTTTCGGCTGCAAATCTTAATAGGGGTTATTAAAGCTCTTCTGATGTATTTAATAGTGAAAACAGTGGATTTTATTTTACCACTTGTGGTCAATTACACAGCTCTACCAAATAAGACACTATTTATAAGTTGCACAATGGATTTAGAATAATTAGGGAGTGCTGAGTTCGAATCTGTAACCAGTTTATTCTAATTGGCTACAGATTTTGCATAATTCGCAATTTAACTTTTTTCCATTTTTCAACCATTTACCCAGTTTAAGCTTGATTCCATGCGTTACTTTTTAACTTAGGTGTGTATGAATATCTCAATAACTTTTGTAAATATAGTTGCTAAATATCAAAATTTCAAAATTTTTAAAGGTTTCTAAAAAAAAAATTTAAACATAAGACGAAGTCCGATTTTAAATATCAAAGCCAATTTGGAAAGAAAAAATTCCAAAATTTGTGTATATCTCATATTGCGTATTAAATTTGCAATTAAATTTAGACTTAAAAATCAAAAAATATTTTACTGTGCTAAAAATATAGTGCGCTATAACTGAATTCTTTTTTCATTCACTATTGATATTTATGCGCAATTATTGTGATTTTTAAAGTTTATACTTTATGCATCAGTTTCTTCCACCACTTTATCAATATATAATTAAAAGGGTCATACTTCGTTACTGGTAGTTATAAATACCGTCATACATTTAGAAAAAAAAAGTTTTTTTTCGAAGGTTTTTTCTCTTTTAATAAATTTGTTTAACCTTTTGGCAGAGTACAATTTTGTACTAAGTTGGAATTTTCAGAAATTCCGTTTTAGCAGGTGTACACGACAGAGACGGAACCTTACTACCAAATTTGAACTTCCTAGCTCCAGCGGTTTGGACAGGCCGTAGGGGCCTTTTCCTCTTTGAAACCCCTGTCCAAAATTTCCAAAAGTACCTTATGAGTTAGCTCAGGGAACCGTTAAGGTTTGGGCAGGCCCTTTTTACCTTTTTGATCACATTAGTAGCTGCAGAAATTTGGCCAGGCCGTCAAGGAGGTCTTTTGCCCTATTTGAACCCCCATTTCCAGAATATCCAAAATCCCAAAATATAAATTCCCGATAAGTCAGCCCATACTCCAAGGAACACATGTTTTGAATTTCAGGTTTCTAGCTAAAGGGCCATCAATGGGGAGACTTTTCCTCTGTTTGCCCGTCAATTTCCAAAAATTCTGTCTTAGCGAACATCTACTCCTGAGGAGGAACACACACACATAAATTCAGCTTCGTAGTTCCAGAACTTTGGACAGGCCGTCCCAGAACTTAGCGGACATCTACACCATATAAAATTTCACCTTCTTAGCTCCAGCGAGTTGGGCTGGCCGATGTTGGGTCAGTTAGCAACTTTCGAAAACTAGGTGACAAAATTCCGAACCGACACTAATGCCTCCCGTATTTTCTTAACCCTCTAACTGGCAAGGCCGCCTTTAGGCGGGGTGTATTAAATTGATCACAAATGCACCAAAAGGGTATTTCATAATAAGAAATTAAGCTATTTCCATAAAAAAAAGTTTACTAAATTTTGTGCGAATAATTCTTTCATACCATTTGGAAGCTAGAAAGTGTATGAGCTAAAATTTCATAAAACTTTAAAAAAAAATCAATATTTTAAAGCAAACACAATTGTCAAAAATTTTAAAAGAATATAGATGACCACAAAGTAAGTTTGAAGCTTAAGCTTTTTCAAAAAACTTTTACTTACCAGCTAAAAAAGAAAAAGATGCCGAAGCAGTAGAAAAAACACTACAATTGATGATCTAGATGTACTTCTTTTTTAATATAAATACTAATAATTTTAACATTGAGTTGTCATTAAAGAGTAGTCTTCCCACTTCAACGTTTTTTGAGTACTTTTTGAACGAGTGCCAAGGAAGTCTTTTTCACCAAATAAAAGTTTAAAAAAATTATGTATTTTTTATTTTACAAAACTTTTTTAATTGCCGCCACCGGATATCGAACTTGCGACCTCATGATTGCTAGTCTAGCTCTCTACCGCTGAGCTATTCTTTGGAATGAAAGTTGACTAGCATAAAAACACCACGTTGTCATTGGGAGATATTGTGCTCTATTTTTTTCAATAAAAATTCAGTATTGTTTTCAGTAATATTTTCATAGGCGCATAAAAAGCAATTTTTCATAATTTTTATTTTGTATATTTTTAAAAATTGAAAAATTAAAAAAAATATGGAATTTAAGCAAATTAATTATAAATATTAAAAAAAAAATTAAAAAATATTTGTCCCTCCAGTAATCGAACCTGCGGTCATTTATCTAGAATACCAAACGATACTAAAATCACTTTCTAGGATCACTTTTAGAGCAATTATGCTTTAGAAGCAATACTTGAGTGACTTTTTGGAAGTTGTTCAGAAGTTATTCTTAAAGAACTGTAAAAATATATTAACGGATACTTTGGAAGCTATAAAAGAAGTGATTTTTTGAAGTTGTTCAGAATTACTTCTAAAAAAGCAGTAAAAATACCGTTAGTTAGTACCCTTTCACCCTTGTGAAGCAGTGAAAGAAGTAGTTTGTAAAGCATTACTTCCAATATTTATACCCTACACCACTATGTGGTCAGGGTATTATAAGTTTGTGCTGATGTTTGTAACACAAAAAAATATTGGTCGTAGACCCACCTTATAGTATACCGATCGGCTCAGAATTTTTTTTTATTTCGATTTAACGATGTCCGTCTGTCCGTCCGTCCGTCTGTCTGTCTGTCCATGCAATCTTGTGCGCACTCTACAGGTCGCAAATATTAAGATATTTTGATGAAATTTGGTACGCAGACCTATGTTGGCCCAAGGACGAACAAGTTTGATTTTGGTGAACATCGGTCCATGTTTAGACCTAGTGCCCATATAAGGGTCCTACCAAAATTATATTGTTTATACGCTGCAGGTCGTAAGTATTAAGATATTTTGACGAAAATTGGTACACAGACCTACGTTAGCCCAATAACGCAGCCTATTGATTTTGGTGAACATCGGTCCATGTTTAGACCTAGTGCCCATATAAGGGTCCTACCAAAATTATACTGTTTATACGCTGCAGGTCGTAAATATTAAGATATTTTGATGAAATTTGGTACACAGACCTATATTGGCCTAATAACGCAGACTATTGATTTTGGTGAACAGCGGCCCATGTTTAGACCTAGTGCCCATATAAGGGTCCTACCAAAATTATACTGTTTATACGCTGCAGATCGTAAATATTAAGATATTTTGATGAAATTTGGTACACAGACCTATATTGGCCCAATAACGCAGCCTATTGATTTTGGTGAACATCGGTCCATGTTTAGACCTAGTGCCCATATAAGGGTCCTACCAAAATTATACTGTTTATACGCTGCAGGTCGTAAATATTAAGATATTTTGATGAAATTTGGTACACAGACCTATATTGGCCTAATAACGCAGACTATTGATTTTGGTGAACAACGGTCCATGGTTAGACCTAGTGCCCATATAAGGGTCCTACCAAAATTATACTGTTTATACGCTGCAGGTCGTAAATATTAAGATATTTTGATGAAATTTGGTACACAGACCTATATTGGCCTAATAACGCAGACTATTGATTTTGGTGAACAGCGGTCCATGTTTAGACCTAGTGCCCATATAAGGGTCCTACCAAAATTATACTGTTTATACGCTGCAGATCGTAAATATTAAGATATTTTGATGAAATTTGGTACACAGACCTATATTGGCCCAATAACGCAGCCTATTGATTTTGGTGAACATCGGTCCATGTTTAGACCTAGTGCCCATATAAGGGTCCTACCAAAATTATACTGTTTATACGCTGCAGGTCGTAAATATTAAGATATTTTGATGAAATTTGGTACACAGACCTATATTGGCCCAATAACGCAGCCTATTGATTTTGGTGAGCATCGGTCCTTGTTTAGAACTAGTGCCCATATAAGGGTCCCCCCAAAATTGGCTTGGTTACAAACTGCAGGTCGCAAATATTAAGATATTTTAATGAAATTTGGTGCGCTGACTCACATTATAGAAAATTTTGACACAAGCCTCATTTGAACCCATTCGAATTTCGGATCCAAACATTAGTTGGCTTTTAACCAGACTGGTGTAGGGTATTGTATAGTCGGCATGCCCGACTTTAACCTTTTTACTCGTTTCTTGCTGGGTTTGGATAAACAGGATTCCATTAAGATACCTCTAAAGGACATCGTCTTCACTTAAAAACGAATTGAAGGATTTTTATGAAATTTGGCAGAAAGAATATTCATATTTAATATTAAAAGCAAGGATTTTATGTTTGAACAATATGAGTAGAGGATGAGGTACACTTTGATTCAATTTCGCATTTTACGAAAAATGCTCATTTTTCTTAAGTAACAGCACAAAAAATTTAATTTTTTATTGCAGTTATATCTCGGTAACAGGAATAATTTATGCCTAAACCTACTAATTTTTGTCCACACTTAAAAAAAAAAAAAATTGTATAAGAAGATTGCTTATTTTTCGTGAGCAACACGTAATATAAATTTCATTGCAAAAAAGGTTAGGCCGGTTAGATAATTCTGCTACAAAAATCGGACATACTGTCTTATATACTTCTGCATAATTTTGATGGAAAAAATTCTCACCATAAAAGATAAAAAAATTTAAAACAAAGAAAATCATTGATAAACCAAAAAAGAGCAGCTACTTAAATGTAAACAAACATGATCACGTTGGTATCCACCATGTGGTGCTAAACTATTAGAAATACATTAGAACCCACTCAAACGTACAACGAACTATAAGTATGCACATTTACGCAGTTATGCAAGGAAGAAAACAAAAGATTCGCAAAAGGCAAAAAACGCCAACAAGAATTTATGTGTATTCTTAAGATACAACAAAACAAAAGACGTTTTTGTTTATTAAACAAAAGACAGATGAGATACTGTGTAGTACGAAACAAAACCACAAAGAATATGTTTAAGGAACTCAGGAAAAAAGGAACAAGATAAATTTTCATGATGGATAGGACGACGACGATGTTAAGGTAACAGCAGTGGTAGCTAAAAAAAATTGTGATTTTCTTTTAAACTAGTTATGAGTAGCAGACAATATTCCAAAGATAACAAGGAGACTGTTTGTTTCTTATGTTAGACACATTGCGTAAATGGCCATAAAAATACCGTTTAATGAGTTACAAACAAAACTCTCAGCTTGACTTAAATGATCATACGAAACTACTATCAATATCAGGTATTTAGATATTTTGTGGTTGACGATAAAGATCAAGGTAATCGATATCCCTTTGGTTTGTAACAAAAAAAAGGATATTCTTAAGAAACTTTGAAACATCTGCTTTAAGGAAATGCCTTTTGAAAATGTCAAAATTTTCAAGAAAAATCAATAAGTTTAACATTTTATGCTTGATTTCCTTTTGTTTTCAATTGAAAATCATTCTTTTACCGAAAAAGGTTCCTGTTTTTTATATCGTTTATATGCGTTTACAAGTTCTTGGCTTAAAATGACCATATTCATTTATTTGGTTTTTATTTGTGCATAAGCGTTTTACCATAAAATCCAATTTTCCTTGAACATAATTTCTTTTTATTGTATTATTTTTGTATATATGGCTTTCATTGTATTCTTAACATATTTTATTATCATTAGGGCTTGGAAGTTCATGTAAATGAATATTTATTGTCGTTGGCTTAAGAAAAAAATGCATTGATTTGTTAATGCACATTTTTATCTATTTTGCTATAAATGCATATTATTTATATTTTGCTACAAATGCATATTTTTATTCAAACTTTGCCGTATTTTTTGATCAAATTTTGCTATAAATTCATATTTTGCAAAAATTGCATATATGTAAGCATATTTTTACGGTATTTAATTAAAAACTGTGTTTTGCTCAATTTATAAGAGAAAATAATTTTGTAAATTTATTTATAAATATTTTTTTTTTATAGTGAAGTTAAAAACTTTGAAAAAAACAATAAAATTTTAGAATTTTTTTTGCATATATTTCGATTTTTAATACATATTATATGTATAACATATAAAATACCACTACATATAAAAGCATGTACTTTCTCGCCCTAGTTATCATGCACAATAAGAATCACATTATATCTAAAAAAAATCCTTTTGGTTATTTCATTTTCTTAAGCTACAAGCACAGTGGAACGATGCATAAATTATACAGCCAAACTACAGGTAAAATTCACTATTAATTTAAATTTAAATGGTTTATACCCAGTGTAGAAACGGTAATGACGTATCATTATTTTTTGGGCTACCACAGGGTGTCATTCTTCATTATTTTAAAATATATAATAATGAGTTACTAATAAATACTTCCGTTTTTCATTATTTCAAAATAAAAAATAATGTATTACCAATAATGACTTATTTTAATCATTATTTCAAAAATAAAGTAATGTTTTGGATTTTTTTTTAAATTTTTTTTGAAATCTATTTTTAGACTCAATATTTTTTCAACACTGGTAATGATATATATAACCACATATTTTTTGATTTTTTGTATGTTGGCGAGTAAGCTGACTTGTGCGCAGCAAGTCAATTATATTTTTATCTATCAAATATTACATGTCGAGATAGCTCAGGTGGTACAGCTTTAGACTGGCAGTCTGGAGTCCCAGGTTCGATTCCCGCACGAGAAAATTTTATTAAAAAATATTTTTACACTAAAAAAATATTTTTTTTATAAAACTTATTTTTTCGAAAATCTGTTTTTAGAATCATTATTTTAGTCAATACTGGTAAGCACATAGGTAGCGACATATTTTTTTTTAATTTTTGTATGCTGGTGTGTAACTCATTATTTTTCGCGACTTCGCCATACAAAGGTAATAAGAAATGTAATAACAAAAGTAAGTAGTTCCCATTACCAGGTATGTAGTTACATAACCACACATCTGGTAATGATTTTCTACACTGGGGATTTGTGCTTCAACTCTGTTTTCATTATTTGCTTGCTTTGCTATCCCAACTCTTATATTTCACGTAGCACTTGTTGCGTTTAAAGAAAGCTTGAGTTTATACCAGACAACAGAAAAGTTTAAAATTTTAAATTTTTTATTGATAAAACTCTACAAGTATTTTTTTGAAAAAAATACTTCATAACTTTTAAATAAAACTATTATATTTTTTTAAATTCAGTAAAGAGTTCTAAAGATAAAATTCTCTATTTATAGTATTTTGAATTTTATGGAGTTTTCCTAAAAAAACGAGTAAAAAGGTTAAAGTCGGGCATGCCGACTATACAATACCCTACACCAGTCTGGGTAAAAGCCAACTAATTTTGGATCTGAAATTCGAATGGGTTAAAAGGGGCTTGTGTCAAAATTTTCTATAATGTGAGTCAGCGCACCAAATTTCATTAAAATATCTTAATATTTGCGATCTGCAGTTTGTAACCAAGCCAATTTTGGGGGGACCCTTATATGGGCACTAGGTCTAAACATGGACCGATGTTCACCAAAATCAATAGGCTTCGTCCTTGGGCCAACATAAGTCTGTGCACCAAATTTCGTCAAAATATCTTAATATTTGCGACCTGCAGCGTATAAACAATATAATTTTGGGGGGACCATTATATGGGCACTAGGTCTAAACATGGACCGATGTTCACCAAAATCAATAGGCTTCGTCCTTGGGCTCATAGGTCGGTGTACCAAGTTTCATCAAAATATCTTAATATTTGCTACCAGCAGCGTATAAACAATATAATTTTGGTAGGACCCTTATATGGGCACTAGGTCTAAACATGGACCGATGTTCGTCAAAATCAATAGGCTTCGTCCTTGGGCCAACATAAGTCTGTGTACCAAATTTCATCAAAATATCTTAATATTTGCGACTTGCAGCGTATAAACAATATAATTTTGGTAGGACCCTTATATGGGCACTAGGTCTAAACATGGACCGATGTTCACGAAAATTAACAAGCTTCGTCCTTGGGCCAATATAGGTCTGTGTACCAAATTTCATCAAAATATCTTAATATTTCCGACCTGCAGCGTACAAACAATATAATTTTTGTAGGACCCTTATATGGGCAATAGGTCTAAACATGGTCCGATTTTAACCAAAATCAATAGGCGTCGTCCTTGGGCCAACGTAAGTCGGTGTACCAAGTTTCATCAAAATATCTTAATATTTCCGACCTGTAGAGTGCGCACAAGAATGCATGGACAGACAGACAGACGGACGGACGGGCAGACGGACATCGTTAAATCGAAATAAAAAAAAATTCTGAGCCGATCGATATACTATAAGGTGGGTCTAGGACCAATATTTTTTGGTGTTACAAACATCAGCACAAACTTATAATACCCTGACCACATAGTGGTGTAGGGTATAAAAATATGTACATAAATGTACTTAAAATTGGTAAAATTTTAAATTTGTGATAAAGATTAGCATGTAGTTAATAAAATTTTATATTCAGAGTAGTTCTGAACATTTTGTTCCCTTCATACAATAAGGGAATTTTTTAAGTGAGGTTTTGAGACCATAATACCTTATATCAAAATTTGTTAATAAGTTTGCGAAAAAATTCGGGAAAAAAATTTTTCAAAAAAGAAAAATGTTTGCATCAATACATTTGTTTGCAGAATTTAAATGGCTGATTAAGTTTTCAAATTAATCTCTTGTACCATAAAGCCTAATTTTGCAATTTTTTAAGTGCGGTTTTGTTAAATTTATAATCTTGGGACTAAAATACCAATTTCTTATACCAAAGTTTAGAAGTTCGTTTACAATAAAAAATTCGCGAAAAAATATTTCGCAAAAAGGAAAATGTTTGCATCAGTATATTCTTTTGCAGAATGTAAACTGACTAAGCTTTTTAATGAAAATTTTGTAGCATAAAGACTTTTTTCGAGTTCCGCTATTATTTTGCAATTTTTTAAGTGCAGTTATTTTAAATTCATAATCTAGGAACTACAATACCCATTTCTTATAAAAAAGTTTAGTGGTTAGTTTGCAAAAATAATTCGCAAAAAAATATTTTGCCAAAAGGAAAACTTTGCATTAATATATTCGCTTGATTAAGTTTTTTAATTAATTTTTTGTACCATATACAATTTTACACAATTATAAGTTATTAATTTGTCGATCAAATTGGCAAACACCATAAAAGCTAAAGAAAATGTGAAATTGCTGGTTTGATTTCAAGTTTTGTGTATTTAAAATTTTTATTGTAGGTATTTGGGTTTTTATTTTTTCATTTTGAATTGTTCAAAAAACTATTCAAAGAATTATTCAAACACTTGTTAAAAATAAAATTCTCTAAATTTTTAATTTCCAATTCATACATTTTTGGGAATTTTATTTTAAACAAAAATGAAATTTCAAATATTTATGGATTTTAAAATAAAATTCAGAAGTTTTCCTTGCCTGCCCAGTGTAGAAAATCATTACCAGATATGTGGTTATATAACTACATACTTGGTAATGGTAACTACTTACTTTTGTTATTACATTTCTTATTACCTTTATATGGGGATGTCGCGAAAAATAATGAGTTGTCGTTACACACCTGCATACGAAAAATCAAAAATTATATCGTTACCTATGTGCTTACCAGTACTGACAAAAATAATGAGTCTAAAAATAGATTTTCAAAAAAATAAATTATATAAAAAAAAATATTTTTTATTGTATTTTTTTTTCTTAATAAAATTTGCTGGTTCGGGAATCGAACCTGGGTCTACAGATTGCCAGTCAACAGCTCTACCATCTGAGCTATATCGACATGTAATATTTAATAGATAAAAATATAATTGACCTGCTGCACACAAGTAAGCTTACTCGCCAACATACAAAAAATCAAAAAATATGTGGTTACATATATCGTTACCAGTGTTTAAAAAATATTGAGTCTAAAAATAGATTTCAAATAATTTTCAAAAAAATCTTAAAAATTATTTTGTATTTGAAATAATGATAAAAATAAGTCATTACCCGTAACTCATTATTATATGTTTTAAAATAATGCAGAAGGTAAGTGGGTGTCATTACTGGTACTCCAAAAAATAATGATATGTCATTACCGTTTCTACACTGGGTGGTTTATACCCCGCTTTTACAGAAAAGTTAATCTCATAAAAGTCGGATTAACTAAGGCGACCAGATTTTGAAAAAAAAGATGAAATTAAGAAAAAGAGTAAAACATTATTTGAATTCAACATTTTTTACCGAAAAATTTACATTCACATATGTAAATATGTAAAATTAGTTTAAAAAATTACATCTACTTATAAATATATAAAGTTAGTTTAAAAAAATAACCAAACTTAAAAAATAGGATAATATTTAGAACTAAATGTTTGCATTTTTTAATGGTCTTCAAACAAGCCCATACACGTATCGTGTATGCCCCCGCCCCCTCCCCCTCCCCCTCCCCCCTTACGAAAAGAAAATAAGTGCTAAAATTTATTTTCGAAGGCGAAAGTTAAATAAGAGTATGAACAGGACAAGCACCGCACGGCATTTTCCATACGATTTGACAGAAAAAACCGGTACTCGCACCGGCGTAAAATAAAATTTGTTGTAATTCTTAAAGGAAATCGTCCCTCGTGCCGTGCTTGTATGGCATCACCAAAAAAATAAGTTATAAAAATATTGTTGTCACTAGATGGCACTTTGTTCAAAAAATTGACAATTTTCTTTTTTTATTAAAATTTAAATAATAACAAACAACAAAGCAAAAAACCAAACGGAAATCTCAAATTTTATTATTTTAATATATTCCGCATTTGTTTTTTCCTTATTTTGAGCAGTGTTCAGCAGTTTTTGAGTTTTAAAATATAGGCTCAGCTGATACTAAACTGATACTAAATAGTTTCTCAGGTAATACTAAATTTCAGCGCCCTCTACCGGTGAGTAGTTTAGGTTTTGATTTCCTATCTCTATAATTAATAGCCTCTGGTTCATACTATAAGATCAATAATAAAAAATATTAATCATGCTTCTAAAAATAAAGATGACAAAAGATGACCGATTACGAAAAAGATGACAGAAAGAGGACACAAATCTTATAGATGACAGCGAGTGAAAATAGATGATCGTCCTCCAAAAAAGATGGCATATGGTCACCTTAGATTAACTGCTTAATCGAGCACTAAACAAGTCGATCTTATTCTTGAGCAGTTAATCCAACTTTTAATCTGGTTACTACTAACACTGTGGTTGCTAAAAGACTCTGTGTTCATACTATTAATTGTACTCTCAAAATAATACGTTTATTGGCTGGACAGAAAAATTTGTTACTTTAACAAAATATTTTCCTGTTTTTGGCTTAAAATAAAATTTGTTGATTTTAACAAATTCTTTTGTTTAATTTAACAAATCTAAATTCAAATAAAAAATTTGTAAAACTACAGTTTTATCCGTCGTATTTACTGAGTCGTAGAATTTATCCAAATTTAGGGTCTCGGGACCCTCCCCGAGCCTAGTCCATATCATTTGAAGGCATATAAGGGCACTCGAACGGAGAAAACATTTTGTCCGTTTTCTCTGTGTCCCTTAGTTTTCGAGATATGGGCCATTTTGTGAAGTGTAAAATTTTTATTAAAAAGTTCCGAGGGTCCAAGGCCCCGCCAAAGTCCATTTTTGGATAGAGATAACCCCTTTTCCTGAAGTATTATACGGTTAGGGGTAGTCGAAATTTTCGTCAATTTTGCTCTATCTCTCTTAGTTTTCGAGATATGGGCCATTTTAAAAAATCGGGAGGGAATGAAATATCGCCATCTTTAAAACTTCGGATACATTGGTGGCATCATCTAGCGGGTAATAACAGTAATATGAAAATATAATATTTTATCAATAAATTTTTTTAGAATTTAACGAATGGGTTCTTAAAAATTAATTATAAATAATTTTGAAAATTAACACTCAAAATTAGTTAAATTACTGAGAATTTTTAGTATTGTGTGAAGATGACTAAAATCGTTGCTTAAATCAGTGTTTCAATTAAAAATTTGTTAAAAATTAGTCAAATCGATTTGAAACCGGTGTGACAGATTTTTCTACTGAAGTATTATATTAAGTGTATGTAATGCTGTTTTTTGTTATAATGACGGTTGGCAACACTAGAAAACACATACACAAAGTCAGTTAAAAATTAACGTTAAGTGGCTGCCACAAAAATATTTTGGCGCTGTCGACAAATATCTTGCTAACTCCGACATTTTCCACGGTCATCATGTGCCGGATAGCTATCAATGTAACAACAAATCAGTGGGGTCGATTTGTTGTTTCATATTTTTGCATAATTTGTTATAAATGCATATTTTTGCATATATTGCTTTTAAGTGCATACTTTTTAATTTTTTATGATTTTTGAATTTAATAACATATTTTTAAAATATTCAAGTAGTATATATCAATAAAACTGAAGTGCTTTTTCAAAGCCAAAATAAGAAAATACTTTCTCAACATCCAAATGACAACAATGTTCCAGATCTACATATGTCATGGAGTTTTGGGATAGCACCAAGAAAGATAAAAAATCAACTGCTTTTTAGAGCATTAATCCTAGCCACCAAATTATGAGCCCTGATATTGCAAGACTATTAAATGACTCTAAAAATAGATCATCGTATTTTGGAGTCAAAAATTATTTAGTATCAACGTTTTGTTTTTTTTTATTTTTCTAAAATTTTTTAGAAACCACTTTTTAGTGCTTCTGTTTCAAAAACAAAATAATGAAAAGTCACCTATTACAAACGTTGCACTTAGAGCTACTTGGTCGATTTAGGCTGCCATAATTCAATTTTTAAATTATTAATTCAAAAAGAAATGAATGATGTTTCGCAAAACACGTGCACGTGAAACGAATAACGACCATCCTCCGCGCAGCGTACACGGCTGGCTGCTTGTTTAAAGTTGCTCGTTTTCTAAACTGCGCGTTTTATTAGCGCGATCACTTAAAATTACGTATTTTAAAGTGCTTTAACTTTTTGGAATTGCATTTGAAATCATTTGATAATGGAGTCTTGTCAAGCAAGTAAGTATTTGTACATATATAATTTATATTTATTATTTGTAATAAAAAAATTAACCTTTTCAGACCCAGCATACACGATTGTGAGATGTGATGTTTTCTCTAAAAGTTGCAAATATTATCAATACTAATAGCTTTACCTAAATTATATTTCATAAATATGAATTGATATCAGGAAATTTTAATAGTTTTAATACGATTATACTTTAAAGTTACAAAATTAATAAATTTTTGCAGCTGGTTGGGTCTGAAAGGGTTAAGGTAATATATATTTAAGTCAGAATTTCGAGAACTCAAAGCATTAAGTTGTAATTCAGAATATTAAACTATTAGTTTCTAGTACTAGAACAAACAAAAATTGGTTCCACTTTCAACTGCTTTCGGAAATTACGATTATTTTAACCCATTCATACCGGTGTTTTTTCCGAATTCTGGTAGGGTTCTTTCAACTTTGATGGAAAATACAATTATAAGGCAAATATATATTTAAGATGTATGGGATATATGAGAAGCCTGAGATTCCTACCTTTATCCTAGAATATATATTGTTACGAAACCATATAATTTTCTGTAGGAAAATATCCTGAGATACGGGATGTAGTAAACATGTCAATCTGGCAACGTAACACTACATTTAAGTATACATCTTAGCATATGCTAATGTTAAATGCCATAAATAATAATAATTGTTATAATCACGTACAAATCATGAGAAGTTTCAATGGACGAGTTTTTTAAATTTTTATTTATATCAGATAATTCTCCCAGTCTATAAAAGACCGAAAGTTAATAAGGAAGAGGAAGTCGCGCATTAAAATATAATGGTCGATGCGAAAATATGTAATGCAGCCACTGAAAATAGTTCAACCTTGAAATGATATATACATATGTAATCAAACATCTAAAGACTTCAAATAAATTGAATCCTGAAGTAAATTTGTTGATATTACATGAAGTAGTAATGCGTAGGGTATAATTATCGATCACTCATTACATTCAGCTTACAAGTATATCAAAGTATAAGGAGATATCAGATCTAAGTAATGCATGTCGTTACCAAAGTTTTGCTGGGAATGTCCAACAAATCATTAAGTATTGCTTCTAAAATTGTATTGCTCTAAAAGTGATTTTGATACAGTTTATTACCAAAAAGATGATCGCGTGTTCGATTCCCGGCGGCACCAATATTTTTTGAATTTTTTTCCATATTTGTTATTACCAGAGAAGACAGAAAAAAGCAAATTTCGATATGTTTAAAGCAAAAAAATGTTGTAAAAAAGCAAAAGACAAAAAACTTGCAAAAACAACAGTTTAAAAAAAAATAATTCAAAGTTAAGAGAAAAAATATTTTCTTGTGAGCAAAAGAAGAATTTTTGGGCAAAAAGTTTTAAAAAAAGCAATTCAAAGCTCAAAAACATAAAAATCCAAAAAAGCAAAAACAAGCAAATATAAGTAAAACAAGCAATAAAAAGCATAGAAAGCAAAAACAACAACAACAAGGTTTAAACATGGACCGATGTTCACCAAAATCAATAGGCTTCGTCCCTGGGCCAACATAGGTCTGTGTACCAAATTTCATCAAAATATATTAATATTTGCGACCTGCAGCGTATAAACAATATAATTTTGGGGGGACCCTTATATGGGCACTAGGTGTAAACATGGACCGATGTTCACCAAAATCAATAGACTTCGTCCTTGGGCCAACATAGGTCTATGTACCAAATTTCATCAAAATATCTTAATATTTGCGACCTGCAGCGTATAAACAATATAATTTCGGGAGACCCTTATATGGGCACTAGGTCTAAACGTGGACTGGTGTTAACCAAAATCAATAGGCTTCATCCTTGGGCTGACATAGGTCGGAGTACCAAATTTCATCAAAATATCTTAATATTTGCGACCTGCAGTTTGTAACCAAGCCAATTTTGGGGGGGGCCCTTATATGGGCACAGGTCTAAACATGGACCGATGTTCACCAAAATCAATAGGCTTCGTCCTTGGGCCAACATAGGTCTGTGTACCAAATTTCGTCAAAATATCTTAATATTTACGACCTGCAGCGTATAAACAATATAATTTTGGGGGGGGACCCTTATATGGGCACTAGGTCTCAACATGGACCGATTTTAACCAAAATCAATAGGCTTCGTCCTTGGGCTGACATAAATCGGCGTACCAAGTTTCATCAAAATATCTTAATATTTGCGACCTGTAGAGTGCGCACAAGAATGCATGGACAGACAGACAGACGGACGGACGGACGGCCATCGTTAAATCGAAATAAAAAAAATTTTGAGCCGATCGGTATACTATAAGGTGGGTCTAGGACCAATATTTTTTTTATAATACCCTGACCACCTAGTGGTGTAGGGTATAACTAGTGGTGTAGGGTATAATGACCATCTAGTGGTGTAGGGTATAAAAAGTACTGAAATACAGTGTACCTTTTCCACTTGTTTAGTAAGTACTTTTTTTGAAGGGAATAAGACACAATATCTCGCAATGACAAAGCGGAGTTTTAATGGCAGTCAACTTTCATATCTAAGAGCTGGAATAGCAACTTTGAGATGGCAATACCGGGTGATGGCAATAGAAACTTTTTTTGTAAATCTTTATTCATACTAAACTGACCACAGTGCTTAAATCATTTCTTTTTTTAACATTAAGTAGCATTTAAATCTTCAACATATTGTCATAAATTTCTTAGTAATTTTATCTTTTGTATTCATATGTTTTACTACCAAACACACATATTTTTTTACAGCACAATATCATGCATTTAACTTATTACATTTTCTACAGCCTCATAATATAACCACATAATATAACCTCCCCCAATCTCATACCTTTCCAATGAATTTTTTTTTCCATACATTTCCCACTTGAGGCTAAAAAATCGCATTTAAATGTTTCATATTCATATGGTAAAATATATTTAAAAAAAATGGAAACTTCAAGTGTCGTTGAGCTATAGATAATGATGTTATCCTTTTTTGTGCTGCTATTCAAGAAGAAAGGCCTGCAAATGTCGTCGAACCGACATTGTCGTTTTTAAGTGTTGTATTTTTGTTGCCAAAGTGCAAAAAGCATAAAATCGCATCAGTTTGTTAACAATATACGAGAAAGGATGGTGAGTGGGTGGATGTGGACAGGGACGAGGAGAGTAACGATAAAAAGGATAACACTTAAGTACTTGAGACCCATCAAATGTATGCAGTAATAGTAAGTATATGTGTATAAATTTTAGTATTTTAAGCTTCTCAAAAACGCTTACCATAAAAACGATACAAAACAGTAGGATGCATGAATGTGTATTATACCATATATTCAAATATGTATATTATTTAGTTAAATGGTCATTGAAACAATGGGGTTACTTTTTATATTTTATAAATTCCTAAAAATATTTAAATTTTTTGATAGTAAAAATTTTAATACACAATAAACTCAATTGAATACTACAATTTTAAGAAAATAGATAGATTAAGTTGTAACACAAATCTTTAATGATTGGGTTTTAGGGGGATATTAAATAACATAACACCACCTACAATAATCTTCCCAGAAAAAAATAATATCGCGCTACTTCGGGTGTTAGTTTTCTAAATATTTCATATATTTCAAATAGGTGGCAACCTTGGGACGACCACACAGGCATTAAAGTTTTCGATGTTTTCTTTTCTCGAGTACTTTTTTAATGAAATTTTTAGTGACTTGGACTTATGAGTCAGAATTATTATAATGCAATTTCAGTATGTATTACAAATTGAATTAAAAAACTCAAAACAAAACGCTAAAAAAACATAAAAAACTAAAACTATACACTCAGGGAATTATGTAGGCTAAAATAAATAAAAATGACAGTTAAAATAACTACAAATGTAATTGAAAAGGCGATGGCTGTATTTTTCATAAAAACAACTTCCGACTTTAAATGCCGAATCTGTAACGAAAAATTGAAAAAGACGACCCCTATGTTCGGCAAAAATAATTTTTTTTTTTCGAATTGCCTTGCAAAAATACTTTATATTTGAAGGTGTACCGCTCACTTTTTTTTGCCTGTAAGGTGGTACGGTCTAATAAGCTGCATTTTGTCTCTGCCTATCAACGTTAAGTATTTAAAACAAACCGATTGTAGTATACAAAAACTTAAACAGGTTATGTTTATAATTACTTTAGATGTGAAAATGTATGAACGTTGAGTTTTCAACATTGATAATTATCCGTGTTGAAAGTTAACGTGTATCCGAAAAGAAATGTGTTAGTTTCAGCTTAAATGCACTTTCCGTTTTTTATGAGTTAAGTGATATAGTTAAGTCGAAAACACAGCTATAGTTAATTTATTTGCTGAAAATTTAAACCTAGAAATTGCGTTTTTCTGATTTTTTAATATTATTTACAAAACTTTATAAAATATAAAAATTTGATTATTTATTAATGACATTTCTTTTAATATAATTTAAATAATATATAAAAGTACACTGAAAATAATATGTACCTATGTTGGCTGAACAGAAAAATTTGTTACTTTAACAAAATGTATTCCTGTTTTTGGCTTAAAATAAAATTTGTTGATTTCAAAAAATTTTTTGTTAAATTTAACAAATCTAAATTTAAGTTAAAAATTTGTAAAACTACAGTTTTTTTTATAATTATACTGAGTCGTAAAATTTGTTCAAATTTGTGGTCTCGGGATCCTTCCCGGGCCTAGTCCATATCATCTAAGGGCATTTAAGGACACCGCAAAGAACAAAAATTTAGTCCGTTTTGCTCTATCTCGCCACCATGGTCCCTTTTTGGATAGAGATAACTTTTTCACGGGGTTAGGGGTAGGGGTAGTCAGAATTTTCTTCAATTTCTATCTCATACCCAGTGTAGAAAATCATTACCAGATATGTGGTTATGTAACTACATACTTGGTAATGGTAACTAGTTACTTTTGTTATTACCTTTCTTATTACCTTTATATGGCGATGTCGCGAAAAATAATGAGTTATGGTTACACACCAGCATACGAAAAATCAAAAAATATATCGGTACCTACGTGCTTACCAGTACTGAGAAAAATAATGAGTCTAAAAATAGATTTTCAAAGAAATAAATTATATAAAAAAAAATATTTTTTATTGTATTTTTTTTTAAATAAAATTTCCTGGTGCGGAAATCGAACCTGGGTCTACAGATTGCCAGTCAATAGCTCTACCATCTGAGCTATATCGACATGTAATATTTAATAGATAAAAACATAAATGACCTGCTGCACACAAGTAAGCTTACTCGCCAACAAAAAATCAAAAAATATGTGGTTATATATATCCTTACTAGTGTTTAAAAAATATTGTGTCTAAAAATAGATTTCAAAAAATTTCAAAAAATTTTCAAAAAAAATCTACAAAATTAGTTGCTATTTGAAATAATGATAAAAATTAGTCATTAGCAGTAACTCATTATTATATGTTTTAAAATAATGCAGAAGGTAAGTGGGTGTCATTACTGGTAGTCCAAAAAATAATGATATGTCATTACCGTTTCTACACTGGGTAGTTTTCGAGATATGGGCCATTTTAAAACTTCGGGTACATTGGTGGCGCCATCTACCGGGTAAGTCATAACAAAAATATGATACTATTATATTCTAACAATAAATTGTGTAAATAAATAAATTAATTGAAAATAATTTTGAAAATGAACACAATAATTAGTTAAATTACTGAGGATTTTTAGTATTGTGTTAAATGAAGATAACTAATATATTTCTGCAAATCAGTGTTTAAACTCAAAATTTGTTATAATTAGTCAAATCGATATGAAACCCTTTTGTCAGATTTTTTACTGACCCTTAATTTTTGACTTGAAAGTGCAATTTACTAAAAAAAAGTGTAGGAACAGTCAGAGATAATTAATTATAGAGATAGGAAATCAAAACTTACACTACTCACCGGCAGGGGCGCTGAAATTTAGTATCACCTGAGCAACTATTTAGTATCACTTTAGTATCAGCTGAGCCTATATTTAAAAACTCAAAAATTGCTGAAAACTGCGCAAAATAAGAAAAAATCAAGCGGAAAAAATTTGTTCGAATAAAAAAATTTGAGAATTCCTTTTTTTATTTGCTTTTTTGTTTGTTATTATTTCAATTTAAATAAAAAAAAAGAAAATTGTCAATTTTTTGAACAAAGTGCCATCTAGTGATAACGATGTCGTTATAACTTTTGGTGATGCTATACCCCTGGGAACAGTAATGCCTAGGGCAAGGAATTCCATTCAATTTCATGTTTTTCCTCGATAGTCCAAAACTATTATGAACTAAATATTTATCCGAATCATAAAATTTAAAACAAAGTGGCATCGATTTGTAGTTGCATATTTTTGCATATTTTGACAAAAATTCATGTTTTTGCATTTTTTTGATTTCAAATGCATATTTGGTGCCTTTTTAATGCATATTTTGCACATTTTAATACACATGGATATTTTTGCATATTTTTTATTTTCAGGAGCATTTTTTATTTCGTAGAAAAATATAAAAAATTGATACGTTTTCACAATAACTTACCATAAAAGTTCAACAGTTGTTTAAAAGGTAAATCAGTAAAGTTTTTTAAATGGAATAAGTAGTTAAATTACAAATAACACAAAATACAAAAAATACGGAATTTCGGTAGAAGTTAAAATATTCAATCAAAATTTTCTGTTAAAAACTATTAGTTGTTATAATACAATTAACTTTAAAATAAACGAGAAATCCATTATTTTTACCGACTTTGCCAGTTAGTTAATTAACAGCTTAAAATAAACGACAAAAAACAATTGTTTTAAACTTATTTTTTTAACTTATTTTCAATTATTTTAATGTACATATTCGGTAGATTTTAAAGAAAGAATATTGTATTCTTAAAAACCTTATTGATATATGGAAAAGCTTCGCGTGCTTTTTGCAAAATATATAACTTAAATATGTTTTTAAGTTTTAAATTGCATTATTTTTGCAAAAATAATAGTTTCTAGTGCATATTTTTAAAATTTTTAATGCATATTGTCTTTTTAGCTGAATTTTTTAGGCGCATATTTTCTATTTTTAAGTGCGTGAAATTCCTTGCCCTTTTAATGACATATCATTATTTTTTGGATAATCAATAATAAGATTGTTTTTTTTTCGAATTTTATATCTATATCTATAACGACTTGTAAAAAAACGACTATCCGTACTTACCTAACTTTTCTTTTATGTTTTGTAAACAAATAAAATTTAAACATTTGGGGTGGCCTTTGTACAAAAGCTGTTTTCGTACAAAGACTTCGCCGGAACTCGAAATGGAGCAATTATATTGTGTGCCCTGCCCTACCTTTACTAACAAACGCATAATTCATTTGTTATTCCTTGCTGTTTTTAATATTTTATGAAATAAAAAATTCTAAAATTTCAAATATTTTTATCACAAATATTTTTGTTTACATTTAAAAGAGAAAAGCCAAGAATTTTTAAGACTTGGTAGGATTTTTATAACTACTTAATTTTTAAGCAGCTAAATTTATATTTACTTAAAAGTTTTATAAATGCTTAAATTTGTATGGAAAATTTATACAAAATTCGAAAAAAAAACAAACCTAATGACACCGACCTACTTTCTACATTATTTTAAAACATACAATAACGAGTAGCTAATAACTAGTTACTTTTCCCATTATTTCTAAACAAAAAATAATGTGTTACCACTAACAACTTATTTTGCTCATCATTTCTAGATTTTTATGTAATTTTTTTTTTGAAAATCTCTTTTTAGGCTCAATATTTTTTCAACACTGGTAAGGATATATGTAAGCCCATGTGAAAATCGAAATATATATGAGCATACATGATCATACATTGGCTCGTATGTGATCATGCATGGGCATACATTGTCATATACGTACATGCATAGTTCAATGTATGACCATACATGATCTCATATATTTCCATATATCTTTGGATCCGAAATTTGAGGGTATATGGAGGTATATGGCCATATATGATCATATATGAGCATACATGAATCATATGTGAGCATATATTGTCATATATGAACATGTAGGTCATATACCCTCAAATTTCGGATCCAAAGATATATGGAAATATATGAGATCATGTATGGTCATACATTGAACTATGCATGTACGTATATGACAATGTATGCCCATGCATGATCACATACGAGCCAATGTATGATCATGTATGCTCATATATATTTCGATTTTCACATGGGAGCAGATATTTTTGATTTGTTATAATTTGGCACTTAAGCACAATTGTGTACAGCACATCAATCCCAGCTTCTATTCCCGGCTCGGGCAAATTTTATTAAAAACATTGAGCAATAAAAAAATATATTTTTTTTAAATATAATTTTTTTAATCTATTTTTAGACTCATTTCTTTTGTCAGTGCATTTCTTTGACTCAGGTAACGATATAAAATTTTGATTTTGCTTATGCTGATGTGTAAGCATAACTCACTATTTTGCGCGGCATCCCCATACAAATGTAATAAGAAAAGGAACTAATTACCGTTTCCAAAAATATAGTTATGTAACTACTGAGGCATAGAAATAGAAATAGGTACTGAGCATAGAATAGATTGGCAAACCATAGGCGATGGTTGGTTATGCGTATGCAGAACGTAAGATTAACAATCTTGACAATACTCGTATCCCAATGGGTTCTCTCCGATCTTAATGGGATATAAATATTCTTATATTGTGTTCAAATGTATATTTTCCAATATATAATTATACAAAATTTTATTTAATAATAAGTATGTGACTATATCAAAAAGTTTTTACTTGGTTAGAATATAAAAAAATTACGAGATAAGGAACTTTTTTGTTAAAAAATTGATAAGGCTCTTTTAAAATGAGCGAGGTCGAATGACCTCTTTAAATATTGAGCTAATCTTGAAAACAAGTTTGAGAAATATTTAGAAATATCGAATATATTGAACATATTTAAAACGGACATAAAATGATAATACAAAATTTTATATTTTTACTTTTCATATCAGTAATATGTGTATTATTTTTTATGTGAGTAATAAACAACAATTTTTATTGGAACCATTATCATCAACAAATTTTAATTCCAAGAAATATTATACCCTACACTTGGAGACATAGATATTTGTATGCGTATTAAACTATAGTGAAACCTGCCAATAGCGGAAAGCGACGATTGTCGAAAATTGTCCGTTATATGGAGATGTTCGCTTTAGGGAACGGATGAATAGCGTGCTGCAGAATATATTTTTATTTCAAAACCCTTAAAAATCACACAAAATCCTTTTATAGCCTTGAAAATTTGTCATATTTTTTTTTATAAATTATTAAATATTTTGTATACATTTGAGAGCCTATAAATCAATAATAACGGAAGTTCTGGAAAAAAATATTACTAAAATTTGAAAATCGCTTGACTTTTATTGATAGATAATAACAAAATTTAAAAATAAATCCTTTTTGTTCACATAAAAAAACACTAAATGAAAAAAACAAAAACTTAAATGTCCGCGTCTAATCAAAAAACTTCTGTACTAATGGTCGGTAATTTGACAGTAAATTTTTGATTTGGGGCACAGTCGTATTAAAATTGTCCATTTCAAGGTGGACTCGGGTATTGAGAGTCTCTGTTGTTAAAACGTTTCACTGTTATCAGTGAATTTTTCAAACACGTTTTTTTATCTGGTTAAAATTATTTCAAAATAAAACTTGCTAAAAGTCGAGGGGCTTGCTCTCGACATCCCGATTTCAAGGGTCAGATAAAAAACTAACAATTATCATAATTAAATCAAAATTTCACGAGGGAATGAAAACTTTCACTTTTTCTAAGTAGGTATACCTTACAATAGGATTTGATCACCGTTTCTCTAGAAAATTATTCCACATATTATTTTTGCTATAAATAATCATATTTTTTTCATACTTGTTTATTTTTTTAAATATTATATACATGATTAAATTTAAATAATTGTTTATAATTTTGTTATCAATATTATTCTTGTTTATTATTTTATTTTATTTTTGTATTGATAACTGTCTATTAAATTGTTGTTGTTGATCTACAAATTGAACTTTTGTCCCTATTTGTTGAACCTTTATGTGTTTGATTTTGTGACGATCTTTGACGACATTAATTTTTTGGGTGACTAATTATTTTAATAAGGATCAGAAAATTCATTTTAATCATTTTCAACATAATAATAGATGAATAATGCACAAGTTTAAAGTCTGAATAAAATATTGTAAATATGCGGATAGTAGACTATATGGTATTTATAATATTGAAAAAAGTTGGCAATGAGTTTGGAATGAATTTAAATATTTACTATGTGATTTTGACCAATCTATGATTAGAGTATTCTAGTTAATTTTTGTGAACTTTATTATTTGATAATATTAAATAATATTTGATCCTATTAACCTATAATACCCTACACCTTACTATGACACAGAGCATAATAAATTTAAGCAGATGTCTGTAACAAATTAAAATACTGGACCTTATAGTACACCGATTGACTTGAAACATCACTAATTCTATTAACCATTTCGCTATATTATTGTATCCATATGGGTACACTAAACTTTGGAGGCATCTGACAATCTCCAAATCAGAGAATCGATATGGATTTCAATTAATATATCAAATACTATAATACTTAAGGTCTTACGCATCATTTAGAATAAAGAATTAAAAAAATTTTCCTTCTAAAAAAAGCATTTTCTGAATTTTTTTTG
Source organism: Leucophora obtusa (assembly GCA_949987735.1). Classification (NCBI taxonomy): domain Eukaryota; kingdom Metazoa; phylum Arthropoda; class Insecta; order Diptera; family Anthomyiidae; genus Leucophora; species Leucophora obtusa. The sequence goes on from OX465295.1 coordinate 306,914,982, forward strand.
TCAATTTGTTATGTTATGCAAATTTCATTGGCTGGTTTTATTAAGAGAGCTTCAGTATAAATGCACTTAAAATAATAAGTCAGTAGAAAAATCTGTCAAACGGGTTTCAAATCGATTTGACAAATTCTTAAAAAAATTTTAATTGAAACATAGATTTAAACAAAGGTTTCAGTTATCTTTATTTAACGCAATACTAAAAATCCTCAGTACTTTAACTAATTTTTAGTGTTAATTTCAAAATTATTAGCAACTACTTTTTAACATCCTATTTATTAAATTTTACACAATTCATTGTTAAAATATAATATTTTCATATTTTCGTAGGTGGCACCACCACTGTCCGAAATTTTAAAGACGGCGGTTTTCTTTCCCTTCCGAGTTTTTAAAATGGCCCATATCTCAAAAACTAAGAGAGATAGAGCAAAATTTACGAAAATTTCGCCTAACCTAACCATAAAATACTCCCGTAAAAAGGTTATCTCTATCCAAAAATGGACCTTGGTGAAGCCTTGGTCCTTCGTAAATTTTTAATAAAAATTTTCCACTTCGTAAAATGGCCCATATCTTGAAAGCAAACCGGATAAAATGTTTGCTCCTACATAGTACCCTTAGGTGATATGGACTAGGCCCGCGTAGGATTCCGAGATCCTAAATTTTAACAAATTTAACCTCTCAGTATAATTGAAAATAAAACTGTAGTTTTCCTAATTATACCCTACACCACTATGTGGTCAGGGTATTATAAGTTTGTGCTGATGTTTGTAACACCAAAAAATATTGGTCTTAGACCCACCTTATAGTATACCGATCGGCTCAGAATTTTTATACCCTACACCACTATGTGGTCAGGGTATTATAAGTTTGTGCTGATGTATGTAACACCAAAAAATATTGGTCATAGACCCACCTTATAGTAACGATGTCCCTCTTTCCGTCCGTCCGTCCGTCCGTCTGTCTGTCTGTCCATGCAATCTTGTGCGCACTCTACAGGTCGCGATTATTAAGATATTTTGATGAAATTGGGTACGCAGACCCAAGGACGAACAAGTATGATTTTGGTGAACATCGGTCCATGTTTAGACCTAGTGCCCATATAAGGGTCCTACCAAAATTATATTGTTTATACGCTGCAGGTCGTAAATATTAAGATATTTTGACGAAATTTGGTACACAGACCTATGTTAGCCCAATAACACAGCCTATTGGTTTTGGTGAACATCGGTCCGTGTTTAGACCTAGTGCCCATATAAGGGTCCAACCAAAATTATACTGTTTATACGCTGCAGGTCGCAAATATTAAGATATTTTGATTAAATTTGGTACACAGACCTATGCTGGCCCAATAACGCAGCCTATTGATTTTGGTGCGCTGACTCACATTATAGAAATTTTTGACACAAGACCCATTTTAACCCATTCGGATTTCGGATCCAAACATTAGTTGGCTTTTACCCAGACTGGTGTAGGGTATTGTATAGTCGGCATGCCCGACTTTAACCTTTTTACTCGTTTCTTACTGTTTTTATCTTACAATAGCTCAGGAAGCAGATTCTCCTGACCTCAGCAGTTTCTTTGGCAGAGGTCTTTTTAACAAGTTTTGAATAACTTAACTTTTTTACAAATTTTTCACATAAGTCACTTTTCATTTTTACGCCATAAGTAACTGAAGTTAGTTCTAACAGCGGTTATTTTTAAAATTAGTTAGACTCTTCAAAGAGTTTAACACTGCAACTTCTTACTTTTTTCAAAACACGACTAGTTAACCTATTTATAAAAAGCAGGGTTGGCAGGCAATACCGCTAAAATACCGTTATCGATTCAACACCCTTTCGTTACCCCTAAAATACCGTTACCGAAATAACCGAAATATCGTTATCCTTAAAATACCGTTACCGAAATAACTGAAATACCGTTATCCTTAAAATACCGATACCGAAATAAATGAAATATCGATACCCTTAAAATACCTTTACTGAAATAAATGAAATACCATTACCCCTAAAATACCGTTACCGTTATTTTAGTTTTCTGCTTTTGGTAATTGCCGTCGTTATTGAGTATTTTTCGTACTTTAAGTTGGTAAATTGGTTGCGGGATGAATCGATATAACTGACTACCATTATCCTTAAAATACCGTTACCGAAATAACTGAAATATCGCTAACCTTAAAATACCGTTACCGAAATAATAAAAAACCGTTATCCTTAAAATATTGTTACCAAAATAACTAAAAAAACCGTTATCCTTAAAATACCGATACCGAAATAAATTAAATACCGTTAACCTTAAAATACTGTTGCCGAAATAATCTGTTACCATCCATGATAAAAAGTTTATTTCCAATAAAAAAAAACTGCAGACAACCAATTAATTTAATGATAAAATTACAGCTGGCCAAATCCTAACTACAATTTATGTTTCACATTATGTCAACTAATGTGAATTTCTAAAAATTTGTGAAAGGATTTAAAAATTTGAACTATTTTCACACCTCTAAATACAACAATATCTCGATTAATTAATTATCACAATAGCAGTTACACAATAGAAAGGCAGGACTTATATATAAAAACAATCATTAATTATCGCCTTAATCCATCAGCATTGATCAACAACAAAAAGGACACACTGGTCAGTAGTGGTCGTCACCTAAGATCATTAAGAAATAAAATATTTCTCACACACAGATAGTATCAAGATCTCACAAAAATGTAAAGTATGAAAATTTTAAATAATTAACCATGAAAAATTGTTCGTTTGTCTTTACTATTCTTAAACTGACCATTAGTGCCAATGGGTTTTTTACACCCCTTTTTTGGAAGTTTCTCTTTGTCATTTGCAAGAAGATAAAATAAACAGACAAAGTATAAAAATCAAAATTCTAACGGTCAGTCAATGTCAAAAACCATTATCTCGCTAATAACTCAAAACACACACTTTGATGAAAATTATACTATTAATGTGTAAAGATGTGTCCAAAAGGATTCTTATGAAATTTGAGATCTTTGAAGAAAATTACAAAAAAACAAACTATTAAAGCTTCAGGTAAAGATTCTTATGAAAATGTTCAATTCAACCCTTTTGTATGTCATGTAAATCAGTGGTCAGTTTGAATTTTTCACGCTTATGCAGTTTTGTCTTTCTCGTATTCATGTCCTGTTGTTTTCACACTGGACACTCATTTACTTTGCATAATCAATAATCCTTGACGCTTTGTTGAATTCTGTGTGAGTGTGTGTATATTTGGTTCTTATTCTTTTACACAAAGAAAAAGATAAATTATGGTTTATAGTCAAATTTAACAGTAAAACAATCCTTTGATAAAGAAAAACAACAAACTTATAAAGGATTCCCTTACAGGACATTAATTTTTTTTCTTGCGTATAAACGTGCTTAGAGATAGGTAAACAAACTTTGTCATAGCGCATCTGCTATTCGTATAATTTTTAGAACTGACCATTTCTTACAATATGTAGTGGTCACTCATTACTTATTATACATATTTTTATTTGGGTTCTTATTAGGTTAAGGGTTTTGTTGTTTTTTTGATACTTAAGTTTTATATATATCACTGCTCTTTTTATGGATTCTGTACACATGTGAGAACTTACTGGTATGAACTTTGTATCAGCATCTCGCAAAAAGGTTATAATATGTAATATTTCTTTTTTTAGGAAATATAATATTTTAATTTCATAGGTCATTAATTTTTATAGAGATGTATGTATTATTTGAATTTTAGATTTTATAATTTAGCTTTATAACCGTTATTTTTTCTTCTTATTAAATGTCGTTAAAGGATTGAATGCAGATTCGTGATATTTCGTAATCACAGTTACAGTAAATGACTGTTTTTTTCTGTTTTCACACATGTCTGCTCCATAGTGAAATTAATATTGGGTTTCTCGAAGAGATTCCTTACCAGACGAAAGAGCCCAGTGTAGAAATCATTATCAGATATGTGGTTATGTAACTATATACCTGGTAATGGTAACTAGATATTCTTCTTTTTACATTTCTTATTATCTTTGTATGGCAATGTCGCAAAAAATAATGAATTATGCTTACACATCAGCACACGAAAAATCTAAAAATATGTCTTTACCAATATTCTTACCAGTACTGACAGAAAGAATGAGTCTAAAAATTGATTTTCAAAAAAATAAGATTTATAAAAAAAAATATTTTTTTTGTTTGTAGAACTTTTTTTAATAAATTTTTTTAGTGCGGGCATCGAACCTGGGACTTCAAGTTGCCAGTCAATAGCTCTACCATGTGAGCTATCTCGACATGTAATGTTTGATAGATAAAAACATAATTGACCTGCTGCAAACAAGTCAACTTACTCGCCAACATACAAAAAATCAAAAAATTTGTGGTTACATATATCCTTACCAGTGTTAAAAAAATATGGTATCTAAAAATAGATTTAAAAAAATTTACAAAAAAAATTAGAAAATTACTTTCTATTTGAAGTAATGATAAAAATAAGTCATTGTAACTAACTCATTACTATATGTTTAAAATAATGCAGAAAGTATGTCGGTGTTATTACTGGTAGTCCAATAAATAATGATGTGTCATTACCGTTTCTACACTGGGAGCGACTGCATGTATTTCCTTTTTGTATTGTATATATTTTCTTTTTTCCGTTTCGTTCGAATGCGACAAAATATCATCTGGAAACACCGCTCAAATTTACGAATTTTGCGGAAATTTGTACTTTTTTGAACAATTTAGCTTGACGGATTAAAAATTAGAAAGTTTTACATTGTTCGTGCAACTAACTGAAATGCACCCTACATCAATGTACCCTACGCGAATGTGGTGATAGCCTGCACCACTTTTGGGGTGACGTTCAAACGTTTTTCGGGGTATAAAAAGTTCGAAATTTTTATTTTATATTTTTAAAATAACACAAAAAAGCATTATTTTTTATTTTGTATTTTGGCGATCGGTGACATATGCAGGTACTGAATTCAAATACTACATTCAGAGACATATAGAACCTCTTAAGGAGTGACGGCATCTGCTTGAAAATCGGGCATTTTTGGGGGTCGCTAAACTCGAATCTATCATCAGATTATAGCTGATGATATTGGAATGGTTTGCAAATTTTCTTTAAAAATTATATTTACTCTATAGTATTTCGCGTTGCTTAACATTCTTACAAAATTCGATTAGCCTAGTATAGAAAATTATGGAATTTTAGAAGAAAAGTATTCCAAGAAACGGGATTTACTAATCATTCAGGTAACACTAAATTTAAGTAAGTAAGTAAATTTAAGTATGTATGGAATATTCGAAGGAAGCGGAAGTCGCGCATGGCCATTTGTGAAGTTAAGTTGCGCTAAGTTAGTTGGATGCTAGAGTTTGTTAATTGCGTATTAGCATTGAATAGTGAGTTGTATAAGCTCAGTATCAAACAAAATAGGGTGTGTCATTTTAGTTGCAGAGAGTACCAACCCTAAAGGAGATAAACATACGTTTTAAAAGGTATAACGTAATAATTGGCACCAGCAGTGGAATTGGTTATTTTGTTCGCAACAGAAAAGAAGCCGGTTTATTTAAAAGAAATAAACCAACGTTTTTAAAAAGCAATAACGTAACAAAATGAACCTACCCAGGAAAATTTTTTACAATCGGTAGCCAACCACACCTATTCTAACTAGTTCCACTGCAACCGATTCCATGGAACTGGTTGCGGAACCAGTTCCTGGGATCCTATATGGAAGGTGTGGGTGACATAAAGTCAGTTCCAGAACTGATTCTAGAGCAACCGGTTCCATTTTGGAGCTATAAAAGGGGTTGCTTTTGGGACAATTTCAAACAAAAGGAATCGGTGTTAGAATCAACAGTAGAAGGGGTTGTGAATGAAAAGTAGCTATTCTACAACCGATTCTTTGGAACAGAAAATTTTCCTTGGTAATATTAGATAATTAAAATTCATACTGTCGGAATTATTATGGCGAGATATTTTTTGAAAGTTTTGGAATATAAATCTGATATCGAATATCAAAAAAATAAAACTGACGGATCCAATATAGCGGTGATGGGATTCGCGTAACATATAATTTTATATATCGGATATATCGGATTTTTTCCAAAGTTTTTAAAGTCGGAAAATATGAGTGTGATATCAGATTTTAAAATATTCCGCTAAATAATTTGCAAGGAAACGTATCTTTTTAAAAAAAACTTATTTACCATATTAGATCCGCAATTTACAGTCTTTATAATGTGATATCAGATTCGTAATCAAGGCACTTCCACCATATTGGAAATGCCATTAGGGATTTTTATAATCCGATATCAGATTCGTATTCAGCGGACCAAAATTTTCCGAAGAAATACATAACACTAATACGATCATTTTTTAAAAACTAATCCGCAATATTGGGTCCAACATTTCGAATTTTAAAAATCTGAAATCCAAAACTTTTCGAAGAAATATCTCACACTAATGCGAACACCATATTGGATCCGCCATTTTGAATTTCAAAACTCTAATTTTTAAAGATAATTGCAAAATAACAAAAAATCCTCTGCCATATTGGATTCGTCATTTCGAGTTTTAAAAATCTTATGCCAGATTCGGTATCAGCTACCCTAACAACCCAAGAATACCAAATTTTAAATACGATTCAGTCAATCATCAAATGTCTCTGAAAGTAGCATGTCAATTCGAGCCTCCCTAGTGGCTCCACCTGCTATACCTCCATATATCGCCACCCGTCTTTTGAAAGTATAGATCAATGGTGGGGAAATGCGTCCCTTTGTTGATTTTAGTGCGGCCCTTGCTGAAATTCAAATTCCTATTTTTTTAAGTATTTTTTCACAGTTTTCATTAAAATTTTTTATATCTAAAATTTTAGATAAAAACTTAGGGCCACTTTGATAGTCACAACTAAGATTTTGATTTGAAAATTTCTAATTTAAGAAATATTCAAAAATCAAATCGATGTTAATTCTGATTCTTAATTATTTAGAAATTAAATTTAAAGCTGAAATAACACCTATAGTGTCAGAATTGAGCACTTATTATTTTATTTGAAAATTGGTTACTTGAGTTTTAGTAACAATTCGTAATTAGTTCCGAAAACTAGCGTTTTAATTGATGAAAAGCACTTAAATTACTGATCAATGTAGTCTTTATGAAATCCGTACCGGAATTTGATTGGAAATGGGTTGGATTTTGTAAACGGGTTTATAAAAATAAGCAGAAATGCTATTACAATAACGTCATAGAACTTTTTAAATATTTATGTATATTTCAGAAAATTTAATGAGTATGTGCAACAACTAAATAACTAAAAATTGGCTGTCAAAATATATTATTTTAATAAAAAAATTTTAGTCAGATCTGAAATTTCCTCATTAAATCCGTAGAGTTGATTTATAGAATTCAACAATCGGAAATTTCCGTAAGAAAAATGTAGGAAATTTTCTAATTTTTCTTTTTGTACGGAAATTTTTAAACAGAAATTTCCGATATTGTGTTCTATAAATACTGTCTACGGATTTGGTGAGGACAATTCCAATTCGATTAAAATTGTGTTCATTAAATTAATTAATTTTAGTAAAAGATTTTAAGCGGTATATATTTATTATATGTTTTTATTTAATATTTTAAAACTTAAATATATTAAAAGTTTTATGACGTCATTGTAATGTCATTGCCGTAAATTTTTATAAATTCGTTTACAGAATCGAATACGTTTCCAATCCAATTCCGGTGCGAATTTCATAAAGACCACGAACATTTTAACCCCTCAATACATAAATGCTTTCAGCTACAGACTGTGAAAATTTCAAATTGGAACGCCAATGGGTTCAAAAGCAAAACGCTATTTTTTAACAAAGTTTTTTGAAATTTCACAAATAAATATAACACTGCATGACAAAATCTTGACTTTTAAAAATTAATAGAGCTGTGACCATCAATTCTATATATTTTGGATATGCTGATTACAATGGCGTACTTTATTTTTCGATATAAGCTACATATTTTCCGCGAAATGCCTTTAAAGTTTAGCGGTTTTCCATTTAGTTTTTTATATACAAAAATTTTCAAATGCAATCATAATAAATTGTTTGTGATCAAATGTAGGCACAGGACCTGTATTCATATTTAGGCCTTAATAAATCATATGGCTGAGTAAAGAAGCAATTAAGAGGAAATATTTCAACAAAAAAATTGTATTCATCTATCTAAACTTTGAAAAAATCTTCAGATCAACTAAAGACATCTACGAATTTTTTCCAGTTTTTTTTAAATTTATTTCTTTTTTTGTATTTATAATTAATTGGTTTAACTTTAATATTTTTTTAAATTTTTAAAAAAATATAACATAAAAATAATGGAAAATTGCGTTTTATGCACTTGTGATAACAGTACTGAAACAAGTTACATCTAGAGAATTAATTGTAGTGCTTATTCTACTGCAGCAATTGCCACAAATTTCATCAGCATTGATGTCAACTTAATGTCAATGAAATCGCCAATTATGTAACGCGTATACAAAATATCTTCCTTATATGAAATAAACTTATCATACTACTGCAAATTAGAAGATAGTAAAATTATAACGACTACTGCAACTCAGAAGACGCCATTACTTATGGACCATAAGTTTCAAAGAACAAAATAAAAAGAAATTAAGAACTATGAAATCATGATGCATTCGTATTCGCAGTTGTAAATCTCTAAACCATACCAATCACTTTTTTGTATATTTTGCTGTAAAACAACGAACAACAGTTTTTCCAGTTGACATAATATTAATATTTTCTTATCCAACAACATAATTACATTTTTATTCAAATCTCTCCAAAAACACAAACCTTTGTTGGTTCATCTTGTTGACCTTTTTGTTGAAATGTAATAGAAAAATTTTCATTATCAATGACCAAACATTACATTTCCATACAAGCAGCTGTATAAATTTTAAGATGAATAGTTAAAGCAAGGAAGTAAAAGAAGAAAGTGTCAAAATTATCATTAATAATCACATTAACAAACTCAAACATTAGACAAGATGCTTAAAGTAAACAAGCATTGGCATTTCAGTGGTTCTTTTTGAACTTCTTCGAAGCGATGAAAAAAAGATGAATTGATGAAAATGCAAAAAATGTCAAACAAATATTTAAACTTCGGAAAAACAAACTGGACAATGCAAAATCATTATCATCGACATAGTTGTTATGAAAGAATGTAAAATAGGTAGGAAGGAAAAACAACGAATTGCTGTATTGGTCCCCAATGACAGAAAATTCTTCTTCTTGATAGTAAATTGAAAAATTATGATAAATAGGACACACAAAAAAAGGTTTACCTATGGTCATACTGACATAAAGATGAGCATACCATAGGTGTAAATACATTTGTATGGCGTGTTGTATACACGCACACACACACCAAGGATATTAATATGCTTATGATACAAAACAGCGGAATATTTTGTTTTTATGATAATGATCATCATAAAATCGACTATGCAAACCATTATTGTACTGGCCCTTTCTTGGAAAGGGTTGTTATTGGCATATTTACTTTCAAAAGCCAACGCACACAATTCACACACTCAACAAAAGTGTGCATCTCTTTGTTGAAATAAAAACTACAATCCACTATTTTGAGTGAGCGTAGCTAACTTGGAAAATCTCTTATATATTTATGAAATCCTTTCGCTACGGGATATCATTTACGACTTGTATACAATGGTATGTTTGAGTTTGATTTTCTTGGGTACCCTATACCGCGGTATGGTATTGAATATAATGATTTTGTTACGATTATATAAATATTTAGGATATGTTGAAAAATGGCATGACCCAATAATTTCAACTATTTCGCCTTTCATGAGCATGCAAACATATGCCTCTCATGGGTCGTCGCTAAAACTATCCGGTTATCTGAAAAACTCATTATATTTATAAATTTTTCGTAACAAACACACCCAGAAAACAGTTTTAATTGTGCCCACCGAATTTGTTGCCAATCGAATTCGTGCGGTTTCGACAGCTATTTTTATATTAACCCTAGTAAAAATGATTTTTATATATTCATATATGATTTTTATACAATCAATTCTGATTTTATACAATTATAACTTGTCGAGTATTGTGAAACATATATTCTTATATGATTATATCAAAAGATATTTAATTATATAAAATTATATTAACCAGATCCACCATTTTTCGGATCAGATAATATATTTTTTATATAATTATGTTAACCCATACATGATTTGATCCGGAAAATGGTGGATCTGGTTAATATAATTTTATATAATTAAATATCTTTTGATATAATCATATAAAAATATATGTTTCACAATACTCGACAAGTTATAATTGTATAAAATCATAAATGATTATATAAAAATCATATCTGATTATATAAAAATCATATCTGATTATATAAAAATCATTTTTACTAGGGAAATTATATTTTTCGTCGTGAAAACCAATATTCGGTTGTCTAATTCAATATTATGTTCCACATAAATATTATTATGTTCCAAAAATTTTATTGAAACTAAAAATTTTTTTTTAATTTTCTGGTATTGAACCCGGCCATTCAGGTTAATAATTCACACTCTTACCCACTGCACCACAACTACTTTTAATTTTCTTATCCATATTTACTGTTTACACAATATGAAACACTACACCACAAACACTTATTAATTTTAATGTCTAATTTTGAATTTATGTGTTTTATTTGGAAAACAAATACGGTATAAAATTCGTTTACCAATACACGCACAATAACTTTACCGTAAAAGTTCAACAGTTGTTTAAAAAGTAAATCAGTAAAGTTGTTTCAATTGAATAAGTAGTTAAATTGCAAAGATATATATTTTTTAACTTTTTCTATCAGTCATTCAATAAACAAAATACACAAAATACGGACTTTCGGTAGAAGTTTATATATTCAATCAAATTTTCCTGTTAAAAGCAATCAGTTGTTATAATACGGTAATTTTAAAATAAACGAGAAATCTATTATTTTTACCGACTTTGCGTGTTAATTAATTAACAATTAAAAATAAACGATTGTATTTGTTTTGAACGAAAAGTGGGTAGTCCTTTTTTTTAACTTATTTTCAATTGTTTTAAAGTACATATTCGTTGGATTTTAAGGAAAAAATATTGTGAGTGTACCAATTAATAGTTGTGTGTGTGTTATCAATAGAATCCACAATTTAGTTGGTTATACAGAAACTCGACTTTAAGGTCATATTTGATTAGGATACCCGTATTTGTAGTTACCACTTTCGAATATTGAAATTTTTTAATACATATGATAGATAAAACCAATTGTCTTGTATATTCACTAAATAAATGGCTCCTTCTAGTGCATAGAATTACTCAACTGATACGAATTTTAAAATAGATTGGAGATACCAATAATCTGTTAAAAGGATTATTTTTCAGTTCAATTTCCCTATTTTTAATACCTAGTAAAATATTTTTGGTGTAGTATTCACTTGTAGGTAACTCCAAATAAAATAACGTCCTGGAAAATTCATTTTAATGAACGAATTCCAACCAATCTTTTTCCTGGGTGCAATTAACTAAAAGTTAACTTAAATATTACTAAAAATTCTGGAAATTTAACAGTTTTATTTTTCCTATTCCTATCTTACTAGTATTTAGAAAAAAAAAATTGCTAATTTCAGCAGTTTTCTGCAAGTTAATTTTTAGTAGAATTTTCTGCTATTTTTATAGTTTCGTTTCTATGAGTGCGGCTAACAAGTACTCTTGAGACAGGATAAGTTCATTGGTAGTGATATTGTTAGAACCCCCTCTATATAAACAAAACGAGCAAAAGAAGCTAAATTCGGGCATGTCGACTATATCGTATCCTTCAGCAGTCTGGTTAAGTCGACTAATGTTTGGATTTGAAATTTAAATGGGTTGAAATGGACTTGTGTCAAAATTTGTCTTTAAAATGCTAAAATCTTCAAAAATTAGTAAAAAAAAATTTAATATTGCTAATGTTAAGTATATTTAAGAAAAAATCGGAAATATAGTCCCTATTGGCTAGGTAAAAATATTATCCGATTCTATATAAAATCAATAGGCTTTGTGCTTAGGTCAGTGTACCAAAGTTCCTATAATATAGGGTCCGCCATCTAACGTTTTTTTTTAACTAGTACTTATTTCGTGAATGGTAATACTTAGCTCAAGTCTGATTTGACAGATAATTAGTTTTATCCTTCCGCTGAACGAATATGGTTGTGTATATGCTTGAACAACGCTTTTAAAATCATGGTAATGTTGCAGAATGTGTGCGAAGTCAATGGCGATCGTTATCGGGCCATGTTGAACGAATTTTTGTTCACAAAAATTAAAGAGGAGGATATTGGCAACATTTGGTTTCAACAGGACGGCGCTACGAGCCACACAGCCGAAGCTACACGCCCTGTTTTTGAAGATCGCATTATCAGCCGCAGAGCTGATGTCGTTTGGCCACCTCGGAGCTGCGATTTGACACCGTTGGACTATTATTTGTGGGGTGCCGTCAAAGATAAGTGTTACGCCGACAAGCCAGAGACAATTGACGCTTTAAAGGACAATATTCGTGAAGCCATTGGTGAAATACAGCTGCACACAATCGATAATGTGCTTAAAAATTGACCCGATCGTGTAGGCTACTGCATGGCCAGCCGAGGCATCCATATGAATGAAATTATTTTCCATTATTAACCGGAAGGATTGTACTTTCAAATAAAAAAAGAAATTTGAGAAAATATTCAGTAGTTTTTTTTATAGCATTTTCAAAAAAAAAAAGTTATTTGGCGGACCCTATAGATTTGTATAAGATTTGTAGCCAAAGACTTCGTCCTAAGTATCAAATTTTATTTAAATATCTGTGTGTCTGAGTAAATATAAGATCCAATTTTTGGGAGACCTTTATATAGGCCTAAATAATGACCGATTTTCACTAAAATTAATAGTCCTCTTCTTTGCCGATATAAACAGTACACTAACTTTCATCGAAATGTCTTTATATTTGCGGCCAGTAGGGACCGCACAAGAACAGACAGATAGTCAGACGGACGGACAGACGGCGTCGCTAAATCGAACCAAAAAGTGATTCTGAGTAGATAGGTGTACTAAATTATTTTTTCATAATATTTAGGTTATTCACAAGGGGTGTGCTATCTGTCGTATCGTTGTATCGTCCTAACAAAAAACAGAGTTGTTAAAATTTTTATTTGGCATTGTTTGGGTTTTCTATCTGTTAGCACACTCAAACATAGGACACTAAACATACGTAAAAATGTTTTATCGTGCTATTCCCAAATGTTGTATTTTTTCAATTTAAATTTTAACATCTCTGTTTTTTGTTAGGACGATTCAACGATACAACAAATAGCACACCCCTTGTGAACAACCTTATTGTTATTATTTCCAACCGGTTTTGATATTACAAACATTTATTTTAAAACGAGTAAAAAGGTTAGAGTCAGGGATTGCCGACTATATAATACCCTACACCAGTCTGATTTAAAGCCAACTAATGTTTGGATCCGAAATTTGAATGGGTTCACACGGACTTGTGTCAAAATTTTCTATAAAATCATAAAAGAAGAGAAAATCGAAAATATAGCCCATATGGGCGATAGGTCCAAATATGGACCGATCCTATCTAGAATCAATAGGCTTTTTCCTTAGGACCATGTAAGTCAGCGAATCAAATTTCATTGAAATATCTTCGTATTTGCGACCTGCATCGTGTAACCAAGCCAATTTTGGGGGGACCCTAGGTCTAAACAGGGACCGATTTTAACCAAAATCAATAGGCTTCGTCCTTGGGCCGACATAGGTCTGTGTACCAAGTTTCGTTGAAATATCTTCGTATTTGCGACCTGCAGCGTGTAAAAAAGACAATTTTGCGGGGTATCTTTATATGAGGACTAGGTCTAAACATGGACCGATTTCAACCAAAATCAATAGACGTCATCCTTGGGCCAACGTTTGTACCAAATTTCGTCAAAATATCTTAATATTTGCGACCTGTAGAGTGCGCACAAGAATGCATGGACAGACAGACGGACGGACGGACAGACGGACATCGTTAAATCGAAAATTCTGAGCCGATCGGTATACTATAAGGTGGGTCTAGGACCAATATTTTTTGGTGTTACAAACATCAGCACAAACTTATAATACCCTCTCCACGTAGTGGTGTAGGGTATAAATATCCATTTTTCAAGTTAGCTCGCTTTATAGGCCGGGTTGGCAGGCAATACCGCTAAAATACCGTTATCGATTCAAAACCCTTTCAACTGGCTACCGTTACCCCTAAAATACCGTTATCGAAATAAACGGAATACCGTTATCCTTAAAATACCGTTACCGAAATAACTGAAATACAGTTATCCGTAAAATACCGATACCGCAATAAATGAATTATCGATAACCTTAAAATACCGTTACCGAAATATATGAAATATCCTTATCCTTAAAATACCGTTACCGTTATTTTTAATTCTCTGCTTTTGGTCATTGTACGTGTTTATTGAGTATTTCACATAAATTAAGTCGATTAATTCGTTTTGTTTATACTTTAGCTTAGCTTTTGTAAAAAAAAAAATAACTGACTACCGTTACCCTTAAAATACCGTTACCGATATAACTGAAATACCATTAACCTTAAAATACCGTTACCGAAATAACCCAAATGTCGTTATCTTTAAAATACCGATACCGAAATAAATGAAATAGCGTTACCCTTAAAATACCGATACCGAAATAATCTAAAATAGTTTTATCCTAACGATACCACATTTGTTTCGGTTACCGTCTATGTTTATAGGGCCGATATACTGTGATATTCTGACAAATCTAATACTGGCGCAACGTGTTTAAAATTTTAAAGTTTCAAACCAGGGATCGAAAATAACAGTTATTTTTGAACACTTCAACAAAAAACGCATATAGAACCAATTATCAGAGAATTGATTGAAGTACATCATAATAATCCTTGTGGACTAGCACCCAAAAAATTCTTTGCTTTTTAAATTTTTTACTTTTATTTTTTTGAGCAAAAATAAAAGTTATTTTCTGACTTTTTTTCGATCAGAAATAAAAGTTATTTTTTGATTTTTTTTTTTTGGAGTAAATATAAAAGTTTTTGTTTTGACTTTTATTTTTTCGAGCAAAAAATAATAGTTATTTTTTGGCTTTTATTTTTTTTGAGCAAGAGTAAATCTTTTTTTTTAAATGAATGACAACTGAAAATTGCCTTGGAGCTCGCTTTTATAGGGATTTCTCATATTTTTATATGTTTGATATGAATTTTTTGAAATTTTAATATTTTGTCAACACAAAAACTTTTGTTTTTGTTATAAAAAATAAAAGTCAAAAAATAACATTTATATTTCGAGCAAATATAAAAATTAAAATAATCATTGTGATATTTTTAAGGATGTTTTTTCCAGACCCAATAAATAAATTTGGTGTAGGGTGTTAAAGATACAATTTATCTCGTTTTGCCTAACTATTTTTCCAGCAACTCTGTTTCTTTTTGGTGATCACATATTCAAACCTAAATGTACTTTTACTTTTGTGTTGACCATTAAAAGGATTCACACGTGTATCTTTTATATCTCATTCTTTGTTTTATGCAAACATATTTTTTTTTTTTTTTTGCAAAAGTCCTTTTCTGCAAACCTATTTTTTTATCTCCTTTGCAATAGTTCACATAAGCTTGCATTAACTATACGCAAATATATGTATTTTATATGTACATATGAATGTGGTTGGTTGGTATAAAGGAATAAAGGATATTTGCGCTCATAGTTTATGTTTGCAAAATATCCATAATTTTTTGAGTCTACAACGACTTTACTTTGTCTAAATCTAGTATGTGTTATCATTTACAAAAAGGGTTAGACATTATGTTGACAAATGTCGTTAAAGGATTTTCTTGTGTTTCCTTTTTGTATTCTTCATTTAAGCCAATGGTTTATTGGTATTTTGAGCAAATTCGTTTAAAGGATAGTAAATGTGTGATAATGTAAAAAAAGTTTAAGATTATAATACTTAGCCGCCTTTCTTTGATTTTAAATGATGATTAAATCAATTGAATTGTTGGAGTTTGAAGAATATTTATTGAAGTAAGTAATAAACTGTGGGCCAGAATTATAAAAATTACATTTAGGCTTTTTTATTTCACTTACCTACAAACCAAATTTAAAACAAGTAACAAAAATTTGCCGACATATTTTTGTAGTTCTCGACAAATTTGGAAATAATTCTATTTATTAAATATTAGGCTCATTTTGTTTTTATACGTGTTAAGAAATCCCATACAAATTTTGACATTAGGCATGTTAAGTGTTAACTTTTTGAATTTTTTCAACGTCGATAATGTACGGGCTACTGTCAGATTACATATGTATACAAATATGTTGTAATTTTTTTCGCATTCATGGTAAGTGTGAGCAACAAAACAAGGCTATTATTTCGATCAGACCTTCACTATGAGTTTGATACTGACAGGTTATGAGTTAACTATTTGTTAACCAAAAAAAATTTTTGAAACAACAAATAAAATCTAATATGACAATATCATATTAGAATTTGGACTTGAGGTAGAAGAATATTCTAACTAAATATATGAAAAAAATATTGTTGTTTTGTATATAATTTTTGGCATTTAATTTCATTTAATAAATAGTTAACTTATATTAAACCCTACAGTATGAGGCCCACCTTTAATAGCTGAAACTCAATTGATAATAATCAGAATTGATATAAGCAGTTGTTAGTTCTGCTTTTAATCCTTAAATATTTTAAACTAATCGCATTTAATTTTCAAAAACCTCAATGATTGAAAATCCCCAATGGTATTGTTTTGAAATTCTTGCGCTAACCGTGGCGCATATGTCTTAAACTTTTTTAATATCTTATAATCACTGTTGACATAACATAAATTTTCTTAAACTAGAAACTCTTTATGTCACAATTTGATTTTCTTTTTGAATGTTTATTTAAACAAGCATTATATGAAATCGATTGTATTTCCCCCTTTCTTTTTTCGCTTCTTATTTTACCAAGACGATTTGTTGCTTGGTTAGTTTATTTTGTCAGCAGGGATTTCGTTTGTTTTCTTGGTTGTTTGTTTGCTTTTGTTGTTTGAAGAAATATGATCTTTTGATCGGTATCATAACATAAAATTAGCACTTTCAATGGAGTTGTTTTTCTTTATATTTTAGTTTTTTCTTTAAATGATATCGAAAACGTTTTAAATTACGTATTTAATTTGTAAGTGTTTTAAATTAAATATAAGTATTAGTTCAGTTACAAACAGCGAAAAAGGGGTGCGGAATTTCATTGGTTTCAAAATATTGAAAATATAAAATTGATCGTATATATCTCGGAAATAAGGATTTCTGTTATATGGCATTAATGTGAGAAACTTATATTGGAATCTTATACATGTATTTGAAACTGGATATTATTTTTTAAATGTCATCATTATTTCATAGTTGATTTGGAATATAAATTTACAAGAAATAAATTCAGCCATACTAAGAATATTTCTAAAACGTGCCATACATTTGCAATATTATGGTACAACTTTCCAAGTGGTGCAAGCATATTGACTGTGTATGTATTAAATTGAAGGTTGAGCAATATTATGTAGTGAATCAAAACAATTTTGACTTTTATTGGACAACTTAAAATATTGCATAATCTATTGGCAACACTGTGTAATTTTAATTTTGCGATGTTTATGTTTGTGTGCATTTTGAGGTTATGTTGAATTCATATATTGCATAAAATATTGTGGCAACCCGACTAAAAACGTTTTCATATAATCTTATATGATTTGATATAAATTTAAATGTTTATATGCGTGGCTTTATATAACCATATACATTTATATTAACACTTTGGTTTTATAAATATGTTTGATATAACGTTATATATAATCATATGCGATTTGGTCTCCAGCAATATATTAAGAGATCTACAAATATAGTTCATACATAATTATATATAATGGCATATAAGCTTTTATAAACCATATTATATCAAAATATATAACAAAGTTAATAGAAAATTGTATTAATTTTATATATAATTATATTTGACATGATATTTAATTATACAAAATTTTATAAAGTTTAATTGCAATTTTTAAATTTAAAAATAAAAATTAGAAAAACATATGTTGAAATAAATATGGTTTAAGTTCAGTTATTTTTTCCGTGAAAAAAAATTAATTCTGAAAGTTATTTTTTTTATTTTATAAGACAGTTGTTCCGACAAATTTTTGTAATGTTTTATTTTGTCAGCTATTTCCAAGTTTATTAACAAAAATTTTTCTAAACATTAAGCATTCGTATTTAATATGAATGAAAATAAGTGATATCAACAATATTTACTAAAATTTTATTTGAAAATTTTTATAAAATTATATGTATTAATATATAATTTGATGAAGTTAGATAGACCCATTTTTCGGATCGAATTGTATCAGGTTAGATAACATGCTTATCTCGCTTGATATAATTATATATTCCAATATTCGGATCAAATTAGATATGGACGTATATATGGGTTTATATATGGTGATATACGATTATATAATATCTTTTTTAGTCGGGGATCTTTTGTTACATATATGTTGCAATTTATTGTATGGTGTGTGGCAAAATGAGAAAAATACTGTGCCATTATATTGGACATAATATTGCAAATGTATGAGGGGGCTTAAAAAAAACATTAGTAAAGAAACATTTGAGAGTAACCTAGCAATTCTTAATTAATTTAGCTTATCTGAAAAATTTTGGCAAAAGTTTCTATATTATTGCCTGTATCTAGGTGCAACTAAATACGTCTTTTGAAATGCCTATCAATCTCCAATGATGAGGCAGCCTTCAAATACAATTAATTTATACAATGCAAATAAAGTCAAAATGATAGAAAAACACTAACTGCAATCTTTATAAATTTGAACAGCAATTGTGGCAAAGAATTGTTTAAGACTACACAGATTAAAAAAAATCTTAATTTAATCAATATTAACGCGAGTTTTTTATTTTTCAGTAGGGTTTGAAAGCAAGATAGTTGAGCTTTGTAAATATATGCATATCAATATATGAGCCACTTATTTTGAAAATGCTTTGAGTCCATTTTAAAAAATAATTAAGTTAATGGTCAGTGTTGCCAACAATTTTTTTTAATTTTTAAATGGCTAGATCAGATACAAAAATCGCTAGAAAATCACTAGATTTAAAAACAGTGCAGGATTTTAATGATTTTATCGCTAGATTGTTGAAAAATTGTACTTAAAGGAGTTTTTTACTCAAAAAATTCTTTAATATGTTCATATAAAGTGTTATAGACTTTTAAATAATGAACAATTTTACGATTAAGCTGCAAATAATGAATCCCGATTTTCATTGAATTAATATTAGTATTGAAAATAT
Source organism: Leucophora obtusa (assembly GCA_949987735.1). Classification (NCBI taxonomy): domain Eukaryota; kingdom Metazoa; phylum Arthropoda; class Insecta; order Diptera; family Anthomyiidae; genus Leucophora; species Leucophora obtusa. Next base: position 306,934,445 of record OX465295.1, read on the forward strand.
TCAAAAGAGTGCATTCTACGGTGAAAAACTACATACCCATATTTTATCGAAATGTGTATTTTTTAGAAAGTTTTTTTACTAAAATCGTTTAAGAAGTTTTTTTTTATAATAAAATAATATCAGTATGCGAATTTTATAATATTTTTAACATAAAACAGATTTTTAAAAATTATATTACGGCTGATAAAAAAAATCGCTAGATTTTTGGCTAATAGCTACAGGAGAATTTTTAAAGCTAGGGGCGAAAAAAAATCGCTAGATCTGACGAGAAAATCGCCGTCATGGCAACACTGTTAATGGTAACAAAAATTTTTTTATTAAAAAAATCACTTCTTTCATTGCTTCCAAAGTATCCGTTAGTGTATTTTTACAGCGTTTTTAGAATTGCTTAAGCACTGTTTCTAAAGCACAATTCCTCTAAAAGTGATCCCAAAAAGTGATTTTGGTATCATTTGGTATTTCCAAACAGATGATCGCGGATTCGATTCCCGGCGCGACCAATATTTTTTTTATTTATTTTTTTTTATTTTATTATTTTTTTCTATATTAGGCGTACTAATTATAACTCCTAAATTCCTTGTAAACCTTGTATAAATACAAGCCACATTTTTTACGTATGGAGTTTGACATTAAACTAATCAACATACCAGGTTTACACCGTTTACGAGTAGAATACAAGTTTATATGAAAACTCCTAATATTTTTTTTTTAAGTTTTATATACACTCCGTTTTATAACTATAAAACAGCTGATATGTGAGGTTCTGAATAATTTAGACATATAAAATACCTTATAACTAAAACTTATATCTAAAATACATATTTGTATTTGTATTTATTTATTTGTTTCCAATACAACAAGATATTAAATCTTATAATTGTAGTAAAGGATTTTTACAATGTTAATTATTGATAAAGTTTAATATGTAGGGCACAATTATTAGAATATAATCAGAAATAAGATCTTAAATAGGTCAAGCAAAACATATATTTCAACAAAAAAAATTTTTTAACGTAGCACAGCTAAAAATTGACATATATGTTTCCATACAGGTTAAATGTATGTGCGTGCATGCTCATAAACCTGCATTCATGACCAAACATGGATACATAAATCTCCATACATGAATCATATATGACCATACGTGTGCACTAACGAAATTTGAGGTAATATCTACAAGTATGATCATGCGTGATCATGCGTGTTTATGTATGTTCATGCATGTACACTAGACTGGACTTAAAATATTTTTTCCCGCAAAAAGAGTGTACCGCCCCCTCAAATTGTTCCTTTTTACGTAAATAATGAAAATCCAAAATCTTAGACTGATAGCCCTAGGTTAAGGCGTGGCACATGCCCACTAAAGTGGCTAAAACCGGTTTATATGGACTTTTCAAGAGACAAGGCACAAAAATATAAGTAAAAATGTTTCATATATGTTTGTCAAATATTATTTTATTGAAATTAACTTACGTTTATTTATTTCTATGCTTTATAAACATTAAAACTTAATCACAAAGGTCTGATTTATTAATGCTACTGTATTTTTTCCTATAATCAGTTACTACTTATTTGTATAACAGTTTTTAAACATGAGTTTTTTTTTCAAAAAAATCGCAAAAATACAACTCTGTAAACAAATATCTAATTGCTAAATAAAATGTTGGCAACCACAGAGGAAAGTCAACATCTGATCAGTACACCTATCCCCCGTTTTACACGGTACTCGTTTTACACGCTTTCGATCTTACACGGTTTTTTGTTTGAAGTTAAAAAAAATGATAATACATAGAGATAAAGATAAATGAAATCCATATGTACAAAAAAGCGCATTTTAAACTTACATGCACTTAATTATGTCTACTTGATTTAATTTTACTCATCTGGTAACACTTGTGTTGTACGTATGTATGTATGAATATGTACGTGCATATCAACATTACATATGTGTATAACCACCACATGTATCAAATCTTAAAAAAGGGAAAGTCCCTTTTAAGTAAGCAAAATATTATTGTAAGTTCTTTATCCATCAGTTAGTTGATTTCAAGCAATAAACAAAGCAGGAATCATAGAAACATTATTGCTATTAAAAGAATTGATTTTGATGGTATTTGCAAAATGGACACAAGAGCTAGTGAAAAAATTTATTTATTAGAATATGATGAAAGCCAAATCATTGGATCTAAGCTGCCTTCCAATGGCCAAATTTTGAAAGTGTTGTTTTATAACATGCGCAAAGTAAAATTGGATCTTCGTTCAAGTGCGTATCTGGTTATCAAAGAGGCTGAAATTCTTTGGAATAAAGCTCGTATTCCAGTTCGCCAAATTGATAGAAGCGTTCAAAAAGTCGAAGCTTTATATCAACAATGGAAAAATCTGCAAAAAACGTGCAAACGCAGCACACCACTTCAAAAAAAGCGAGAAGATGAGCTTATTAAAAATATGAATAACTTATTTGACATTGCGCACGGAAATGCATTAGATTTAATTAAAATAGAAGAAGATAAAGAGTTTTTGAAAAATCAACGTAAAGAAGGTAGACCTGGTGCAATGGTAGGATGCGATCGTTCATTATTTGAAAAAGAAAAGCGAAAAAGTATTCGTATTGAGAAAGGGGTATTGCGAAAAGAAAAGCAGAGCGAAGAACAACTCCAAGTATTCCTGACAGCGAATGATTATAGTGACAATACAGAAGAACTAAGTGATGAATACGATAGTGACTATAATACTGATCAAATTGCTAACTGTAACTCTCAACCAAAAAACAGAAAACGAGGAATGACACATTTTATAACTCCAAAGCTTGTTGCGACCTTAGACAAGTGCAAGGTAAGTGACAGGGACGCAGTACGTATTCTGATATCTGTGGCTGAAGCATTAAAACATGATATCAGTACATTGGTAATCAGTAAGACATCGATTCGGCTTTGCCGTAAACAATTTCGTTCGGAAACTGCTACAAATCTGATGATGGATTTTAAAAACAAAAATGTAAATCAAATCACGGTACATTGGGATGGAAAAATTTTACCATCAATCACAGGAAATGAAAAAGTGGACAGATTACCAGTTGTGGTAACAACAAATGGCATTGAACATCTACTTGGAGTACCTGCCTTGTCAGCTGGTACTGGAAAAGAACAGACAGACGCTATACTAAAACTATTAAATGAATGGAATCTAACAGAAAAGGTATTTAAAAAGCCATTTTTTCTTATAACAGTAAATATTAACAACATTTTTTCCAAACAAGGTACAAGCTTTATGTTTTGATACTACAGCGACAAATACAGGAAGATTACAAGGAACTTGTATATTATTGGAACAACACCTCAATAGAGAATTGTTATATCTTCCTTGCCGTCATCACGTGTATGAACTCTTGCTGAGGAGTGCTTTCGTAAAATATGATTTAAAATTAAGTGGACCATCATTAGATATATTCCAGCGTTTTAAAAAAAATTGGCCCAAAATCAATCAGCAAAAATTTGCAAGTGGAATAGTCGATGAAAAAATAAATCTTGCGCTTAACAAAACTGAACAAAATCAATTAGCTCAATTTGCTCATGACTATGTCACTCAACAACATCCCAGGGCAGACTACAAGGAGTTATTGGAATTAAGTCTTATATTTCTTGGTCGAAACACAGAGCCTGTAAAGTTTAAATCACCTGGAGCGATGCATCATGCCCGATGGATGGCTAAAGCTATATATACGCTTAAGATTTTTCTTTTTCGCAACCAATTCTCAATGTCCTCAGATGAGTCAAATGCTATACAAGATATAAGTGTATTCATTTTGAAAATTTATTTGAGACCGTGGATTGAGGCGCCAATAGCCGCGAAAGCACCCTTAAATGATTTAAATTTTATTAAAAATATTATTAAATTCAATGAATTTAATGAAATAATAAGCAATGAAGTAGCTCGCAAGTTTTCGAATCACTTGTGGTACCTGACACCAGAAGCAGCAGCTCTTTCATTTTTTGATAATGCTGTAGACATTGCAGATAAGAGAAAAATGGTTGAAAATCTCAATGAAGAACATAATAATGAGCACAAAAGAATAGTAACCAACTTGATTGAAATAAAACAAAAAAAAATTTCAGATTTTGTTAATAAAAAATCATTGAGCTTTTTTGAAAGATTTAATATTGATACTAACTTTCTAAAACTTGACCCTTCCAAGTGGCACAATGAATCCGAATTTCAAAAAGGAATGAATATTGTACAAAACTTACATGTTGTTAATGATACTGCAGAGCGTTTTGTTAAACTCATGGAAGAATATAATGCAGCTTTAGCAAAAAACGAAAAAGAGAAACAATATATCTTGCAAACAGTAACTGATTATAGGAAAAAATACAGTAGCATTAATAAATCAGACCTTTGTGATTAAGTTTTAATATTTATAAAGCATAGAAATAAGTAAACGTAAGTTAATTTCAATAAAATAATATATGACAAATATATATGAAACATTTTTACTTATATTTGTGTGCCTTGTCTCTTGAAAAGTCCATATAAACCGGTTTTTGCCACTATAGTGGGCATGTGCCACGCCTTAACCTAGGGCTATCAGTCTAAGTTTTTGGATTTTCATTATTTACGTAAAAAGGAACAATTTGAGGGGGCGGTACACTCTTTTTGAAAAAAAAAAAAAAATTCCCATACAAAAAAAGTCCAGTCTAATGTACACACATGTAGATATTACCTCAAATTTCGTTAATGCACACGTATGGTCATATATGATTCATGTATGGAGATTTATGTATCCATGTATGGTCATGAATGCATGTTTATGAGCATGCACGCACATACATTTAACCTGTATGGATCCATGTATGTCGATTTTTAGCTGGGAGATTAATTTAAATCGCCATTTTTATTTTACTAGTGTTTCATAAATATAGCCGCACTTTCAGAAAAATGGATTTGGAAGTTCAAAACATTTGAATAAAAAATTAAATAAAATAATTTAATATTAGGTAAAGTCGACCTGATTTTAATTAATACCAAAAATTCCATTTGGCATCCGCCATTGTACACTGTCCACCAATTTTGTTCATTCATTGGTCTCGAAACACGAGTTTCTGCGCCTTTGAGATCAAAAACTGTTTGATATTATCGATTTTGTGGAAAACAATTACATATCAAAATTCCGTAGGTATTCTAAATTCGGCTCTTATCCCGAAAATATATGGGTCATTCCATAGATTTAGTATTTTCAGTGTGAATGCATCCCTAAATAAGTGGATTTTTAAGGGCTGATGCGTTGTCAGGTTGAAAAATCAGTATTTACAAACGTTTTATTTTTCTTAAACACTGCATAACTTTCTCTTCCAGGATTTAGGCATACTTCAATAGTTTCATCCGTGTACCAGGTAACAAAAAAATCTACCATACCCTCACAACAAAAAAGTAGTTCTTTCACAACGAAGTAAATAAAATTATAAAATGTGGATTTTCTTCCATTCATCGCTTAAACGCTGTTAAAAAATAAAAAAATAATTAAAATTTGAAAAGTATAGATGATATTAATAACTATTGAATCCATCTGAAGAAGAAATTTTGGCATTTCTAAACATTCATTTCGGGGTTATTTGTTAGTGGTTCGAGGAATATTGGATTGCAACAGGAAAGCTTGCTTTGTTGTTTTTGTGTGTCACGGATGAGATCATTGGAGTATTTTTTAATCTTGGAAGAGAAATTCGTATATTTTTTTTGAGAAAAAATGTTCACAAAAACTGATTTTTCAATTTGGCAACGCACTAGGTCTTAAAAATCCACTTACTCAGGGTTGCTTTCAAACTGAAAATACTATAGCTATGGAATGACCCATATATTTCCCGGATAAGAGATAAATCTAGAATACCTACGGAATTTTATTATGTAATTTTTTACAGAAAATCAATAGTATCAAAAAGTTTTTGATCTTAAAAGAGCAGAGACTCGTATTTGAAGACCAATGAATGAACAAAATTGGTGGACAGTGAACAATGGCGGATGCCAAATTGAATTTTTGGTATTAATTAAAATCAGGTCGACTTTACCTAATCCCGAGTAAAAAAAATTGATCTCGCGCAATATCTAATTATATCCAATTTGATATTGTTTAAGATCTGCTATAATATCTAGCTGATCCAATTAGATCTCAAAATTGGGTGTATCCGATCATATCGTATTAGATCCCATTGTATATATGGGGATAAACTAAGATCAAGTTATATCTCAAAATTGGGAGGTCCAGTGATATCTTTGGGGATAAACCTAGATCTATTTTGATCCGAAACTTGGCGGATCCAGCTATATATTTGCGGATATTTTTAGATCTAATTTGATCCGAAAAATGGCGGATCCAATTAGATCCAGCTATATATTTGGGGATAAACTTAGATCTAATTTCATCTCAATTTTGGCAGATCAAATTAGATCCAGCAATATATTTGTGGATAAACGTAGATCTAATTTGATCCGAAAAAGTGGCAGATCGAATTAGATCTAGCTATATATTTGGGGATAAACTTAGATCTGATTTGATCTGAAAAATGGCACATTGAATTAGATCCAGCAATATATTTGTGGATTAACTTAGATCTAAATTGATCCGAAAAATGGCAGATCGAATTAGATCCAGCAATATATTTGTGGATAAACTTGGATATAAATTGAATAGAAAATTGGCAGATCAAATTAGATCCAGCAATATATTTTGGGATTTAGTAAGACCTAATTTAATCCGAAAAATGGTAGATCGAATTAGATCCAGCTATATATTCGTGGATAAACTTAGATCTAATTTGATCCGAAAAAGTAGCAGATCCAGCAATATATTTAGGGATAAACTTGGATGTAAATTTAACCGAAAAATGTCAGATCTAATTAGATCTAGCAATATATATGTGGATAAACTTAGATCTAAATTTATCCAAAAAATTCCTAATCGAATTAGATCCAGCAATATATATGGGGATAAACTTGGATCTAAATTTAACCGAAAAATGGCAGATCAAATTAGATCCAGCAATTTATTTCGGTATTAAAATGGCAGATCGAATTAGAAACAGCAATATATTTGGGGATTGACAACTAAAAGTATCCATAAAAATGACAGATAAAATTAGATGCCGCATTATATTTGGGTACTACGTAAGATCTCCATTTATTTGGGATTAAATAAGATCCCAGACATATATATATTGCCAACTGTTCAAAAAATAATAGACTGGCAGAGCACTGATTGTATAAAAATTACAATATTTTGTTAAAATAAGGTTTAAACCCAGAAGGGCTTGAGTTCAATATGCATTTCTTTTACAAAATGAATTTCTTTTTATAAAATTAAAATTTTTTTTCTATAAATTTTTTTATAAAATTGTATATTTATTTTTTTTATTAAATTGAAATCTTTGAATAAAATAATTTTATTTACATCTTTTTAACGCTCTACACCATTTGCAATTGTATTAATTGTTTTAAAATTTATCAATTGTATTTCAGAAATAATCAATTGAATTTCAGTTTTATCAATTGTGTTTCAGAACTCATCAATTATTTTTCACATTTATGAATTGTATTTCAGAACTAATCAATTGAAGTTCAGTTTTATCAATTGTGTTTCAGAAATTATTAATTGTATTTCCGAAATTCACAACTATATTTCAGAAATTGTCAAACTGTATTTCAGAAATTATCAATCGTATTTCCGAAATTATGAAATGTATTTGAGAAATTTTTCTCTATTAGCAATGAAATTCTGAAATAGATTTCATTATTTCTGGACACAACTAAATAAATAAATAATTAAATTTGCGTAATATTGTTGTTTCTGAATTGCAAATAATATTTTGTGATATACAATTAAAATTTTCTAAAATACATTTAATAATTTCTGGAATACCTTTTTTCGATGCTTATAAGTTAGCTCGAAATGCTTTTATCATTCATTTAATTTGTAGCTATCACACATCTATAACAAGTCTCGTTAGATTAGAGTGTAGAGGTCTTGGCTGACAATCTGGTGGACTGGGTTAAATTTCATGTTTTTAAAAGCAAATATTAAAAAAAGTTTTCTCAATTTTTTCAAAAATGTTTTTTGAAATCTATTTTTTTGCCAAGATAGTTAATGCAACGTTCTGCCAACGCATAACCGACCATCGCCAACGGTTTGCCAGCATTGTGCCGATTATATTTTTCTGTCTGGGATGTTAAACTTAAACCTATTGTATATTAACATTAATTAACACTATATTTTTATTTTTAGGAAATACATTTTTATTTTATTATAAGTTAACATTAAATTGAATTTTAGATAATGGCACCAATTTGTAGTTGTAATTATTATATATTAAATCGTATATTCATAAACATTCTATACAGTTAGACGAGGTTTATGGAACTATTTAACTTTCTAAAGTGTTTATAAATTATAACTTAAATGTACATATATATATGTTAAATGTACGTGAACAAATTGTTGATATGGACCCACAAATTGTATCTCAACTGATATTGGAATTATTGTACCATTACCATACATCAATATATATTGAATGATATACATATATTACAATATATGACACTGTATTACAAGTATTGTTAATGAAGTAACATATCTGATAATATTTTTTATAGCGCCATACATAGTTTTACATTATTCAAATTAAACCATATATGGAATTGTATTCAAAATGTTGTTGATGTGGTACCAAATTTGACCATATTTGTTTAAATTGTGCCATATATGACAATATATTGTATAAATGATACCATATATGTCTATATATTAATATTGTTTAAATGACACCATATATCAATATATATGGGACTATATATGGTAGCATATATTATCATATCTGCATCTGTATTAAAAATGTCGTTCTTTAGGTACCATATATGAGCATATATTGTTGAAATGGCACCATATATGACAATATATGTTTTAAATGGCACCAAATATGTTAATATATTTCTTAAATAACAGCATATATAAACTTATATGACACTATATAGTAGCATATATTATCATATCTGGAACTGTATTAAAAATGTTGTTCATGAGGTACCATATATGAGCATATATTGTTGAAATGGCACCATATAAGATAATATATGGTTTAAATGGCACCATATATGGTAATATATTGCTTAAATAACACCATATATAAATATATATGGCACTATATATGGTAGCATATATTATCATATGTGGAACTGTATTAAAAATATTGTTCATGAGGTACCATATATGGGCATATATTGTTGAAATTGCACCATATATGATAATATATGGTTTAAATGGTACCATATATGATAATATATGGTTTGAATGGCACCATATATGATAATATATAGCTTAAATAACACCATATATAAATATATATCGCACTATATATAGTACCATATATTATCATATCTGGAACTGAATGAAAGATTTTGTTTATGAGGTACCATATATGATCATATATTATTTAAATGGCACCATATATGATAATATCTAGTTTAACTGTCACCATATATAATTATATATTGTTTAAATGATACCATATACATATAATTATATATTCCCGAGTAAAAAAAATTGATCTCGCGCAATATCTAATTATATCCAATTTGATATTGTTTAAGATCTGCTGTAATATCTAGCTGATCCAATTAGATCTCAAAATTGGGTGTATCCAATCATATCGTATTAGATCCCATTGTATATATGGGGATAAACTAAGATCAAGTTATATCTCAAAATTGGGAGGTCCAGTGATATCTTTGGGGATAAACCTAGATCTATTTTGATCCGAAAATTGGCGGATCCAGCTATATATTTGCGGATATTTTTAGATCTAATTTGATCCGAAAAATGGCGGATCCAATTAGATCCAGCTATATATTTGGGGATAAACTTAGATCTAATTTGATCTCAATTTTGGCAGATCAAATTAGATCCCGCAATATATTTGTGGATAAACGTATATCTAATTTGATCCGAAAAAGTGGCAGATCGAATTAGATGTAGCTATATATTTGGGGATAAACTTAGATCTAATTTGATCCAAAAAATGGCACATCGAATTAGATCCAGCAATATATTTGTGGATAAACTTATATATAAATTGATCTGAAAAATGGGAGATCAAATAAGATCCAGCAATATATTTGTGGATAAACTTAGATCTAAATTTATCTGAAAAATGGCAGATCGAATTAGATCCAGCAATATATTTGTGGATAAACTTGGATATAAATTGAATAGAAAATTGGCAGATCAAATTAGATCCAGCAATATATTTGGGGATTAAGTAAGATTTAAATTTATCCAAAAAATTACAGATAAAATTAGATCCAGTAATATACTTCGGGATTGCGTAAGATCTTAACTTTTCCGATAAATTGCAGATCGAATTAAATCCAGTGATATATTTGGGGATTTGGTAGGATCTTAATTTATCCCAAAAATTGCAGATCGAATTAGAAACAGCAATATATTTGGAGATTGACATCTAAAACTATCCAGAAAAATGACAGCTAAAATTAGATCCCGCATTATATTTGGGTACTACGTAAGATCTCCATTTATTTGGGATTAAATAAGATCCCAGACAGATATTGACAATAGTTCAAAAAATAATACACTGGAAGAGCACTGATTTTATAAAAATTACAATATTTTGTTAAAATAAGGTTTAAACTCAGAAGGTCTCGCGTTCGATACCTTTCACGGCTGTGCATTTTTTTTTATAAAAATGCGCATTCTCCTTGCTGGTCTTATCGAAATTTTTTCAATAATTTTTATTCTTTGTAATTTACTTGTAAAAATTGTATCATCTTTTTTTGATTTGAAAATAATTTAAACAGAAAATGATATTAATTTATGATCTTGAGTCAAACTAAAATAACATTTATTTACTTAAAAATAACAGATCAACTAAAAACATTTCCCCCATTCAAAAGAATTTCTTTTTATAAAATTATAATTTTATTTTCTATAAATGTTTTTATATAATTATATTTTTTTTATTAAATTGAATTTTTTTTTTAAAATACTTTTATTTACATATTTTTAACGCTCTACACCATTTCCAATTGTATCAATTGTTTATAAGATTTATCAATTGTATTTCAGAAATAATCAATTGAATTTCAGTTTTATCAATTGTATTTCAGAACTTATCAATTATTTTTCAGATTTATGAATTGTATTTCAGAACTAGTCAATTGAATTTCAGTTTTATCAATTGTATTTCAGAAATTATTAATTGTATTTCCGAAATTCACAACTGTATTTCAGAAATTATCAAACTATATTTCAGAAATTATCAATTGTATTTCAGAAATTATGAAATATAATTTAGAAATTTTTCTCTATTAACTATGATAAACCATCAACAAGTTCTGAAATAGATTTGATTATTTCTGAAATACAATTAATAAATTTCTGAAATACATTCCATAATTTCTAAAACACATTTAAAATTTCTGAAATACAATTAATAGCTTCTGAAATACAGTTAATATTGTAGTTGCTGATCAGTTACCATATATGATGGCACCATATATGACAATATATTGTTTAAATGGCACCAATATGGAGCTTTATATGGTAATATATAACTTAGATTATTTGATTTGATCCGAAAAATGGCCCGAGAAAATTGTATCAGTTCTTATTTGTTGCAATTGATAAAAATATATCGGGCCATTCTTCGGATGAAACTGTATATTTATACAGATATAACTTAATCACATATATGACTATATGTAACTATTTTTCCTCGGGTTGTTTAAATGATACGATATATAAAAGTATATGGTACAATATATGGTAGCATATATTATCATATCTGCATCTGTATTAAAAATGTCGTTCATCAGGTACCATATATGAGCATATATTGTTGAAATGGCACCATATATGACAATATATGGTTTAAATGGCACCAAATATGTTAATATATTTCTTAAATAACAGCATATATAAACATATATGGCACTATATAGTAGCATATATTATCATATCTGGAACTGTATTAAAAATGTTGTTCATGAGGTACCATATATGAGCATATATTGTTGAAATGGCACCATATAAGATAATATATGGTTTAAATGGCACCATATATGGTAATATATTGCTTAAATAACACCATATATAAATATATATGGCACTATATATGGTAGCATATATTATCATATGTGGAACTGTACTAAAAATATTGTTCATGAGGTACCATATATGGGCATATATTGTTGAAATTGCACCATATATGATAATATATGGTTTCAATGGTACCATATATGATAATATATGGTTTGAATGGCACCATATATGATAATATATAGCTTAAATAACACCATATATAAATATATATCGCACTATATATAGTACCATATATTATCATATCTGGAACTGAATTAAAGATTTTGTTTATGAGGTACCATATATGACCATATATTGTTTAAATGGCACCATATATGATAATATCTAGTTTAACTGTCACCATATATAATTATATATTGTTTAAATGATACCATATATAATTATATATTGCTAAAATGCCACCATATATATTAAGATATAGTTCTATATATAACTATATATGCAATAAGATCAACCATGCTATGTAATATATAATTATATATGCCATATCTAATATTATGAAGGCCGATATCTAATTAGATGAAATTATATATGGCATAATATAAGGAAAATTTTTCGGAAAAAACGTCATATATAATTATATATGGATATACATAACCACATGTCTAATTATATATTGTAATATATGCCACATATGATTATATATAATTTTTTTTACTCGGGTTGCTAAAATGCCACCATATATATTAAGATATAGTTCTATATATAACTATATATGCAATAAGATCAGCCATGTTATGTAATATATAATTATATATGCCATATCTAATATTATGAAGGCCGATATCTAATTAGATGAAATTATATATGGCATAATATAAATAAAAATTTTGGAAAAAGACGTCATATATAATTATATATGGATATACATAACGACATGTCTAATTATATATTGTAATATATGCCACATATGATTATATATAATTTTTTTTACTCGGGATATTTAATTTTTTTTACTCAAATGTTTTTATCTTCCAAATCCATTTTTCTGAAAGTGCGGCTATAGTTATGAAACACTAGTAAAAAATAATGGCGATTTAAATAAATCTACATTAAAAAAAATTTTTTTCGGAAATATATGTATTTTGGATGTAACTTTTAGTTATAAGGTCTTTTGTATGTCTAAATTATTGAGAACCTCACATGTCTGCTGTTTTATAGTGCGGCTATAGTTATGAAACGGAGTGTATATATATTTGTATGCATTAGGGTTATGACTTTTTGATTTTTTTTTTTTTGCAAATATCAAAGTTTACCTTGCCAAAAAGGCCATAAAAATATTAAGAAACGCAATTTTACTTTTTCGCTGCTGTCAAAAATGTTCCAGCTCCCAAAGGGTTGAAATACTTCTCCGAAGTTCTAAACAAATGAGACTCAAACGATGCTTATTAAAAGCTATTTACGGTAAAAATTACGAAACCTTTTTGGAGGGATTTTTGGATACATTTTTGTCGTTTACAATAATTGTTTTCGAGTACAAATCCCCGAACAAAAATTATTTTTAAAATTGCATTTGGTGCAGAAGGTTTTCTTGCCGAAATGACCCGCAAACACGATTTTTATTATTAATTTAGTTTTGCCAATCACGTGGTGTTAGGTAAAATTTTTGTTAAAAATTAGTCATAACTTTAGTATGCACAGCGCATGCTACGGGACATTTTTTCGATCTATAGTTTAGTATGGAGACATTTGGTTAGTTTGGGGACTGTCCTCAAACTCTTCCTAGCTTTTGCGAATAGTTTGAAGACAGTTAGAAATTTCGTGAAAACGTTTTCGTGAAGACTTCTTCATGACGGCTTAGCAATATGTCGCTGTCATTATTGACTTGCTGATCCCCTCCCATACAAAATACCTATGGACATCTGCTGACATTTTTATACAAATGTAAAAATGTCATCATGACAAGCCACCAGGAGGTCACTGTGATGAATAAACGATGAAATATCTTGAGAAAGTCGTCACTGACATTTTCTTGACATGGTCAGTAAGATGTCATCATCACCTCAGCTACCATTTTTCGAATCACAGTATACCTCCAATTATATTAAATTATATTAAATAAGCAAAAATGATATGATGTCATATGTAATAATTCATTTGACATCATACCATTTTTACTCGGGAATTAAAAATAATGAAATTTTTAATTTTAAAGTTTGAACTATTTTTTTTTTTTTTTTTTTATAAAAAGAAAACAATACATTTCTAAAAATGGATTTATTTAAATTTAAAGCTAATTTGTCTTTTTAAAGCAAAACCACAAAAAACCACATGTCAAAAACCAAATTCAGACCTGATGTCTGGCAAACAATAAAACACACTTTCGAAAACAAATTTACCAACAAGAAGGACATCAACAACAAAAGTAACTCAAGTGCAAAAAACACTTGTGTAATGCAACACTTGAGTACACAAACGTTGCGGCTGCGCAGTAAAAACATAAAAAAGGAAACAAAAACATTTCAAAAACTAACTGTTGACCTTTTGACAATTGTATGTTATATGGTAAGGGTGGAAAGGGTCCTTTTACTACAAAAGAACCTACACTTGTCATAAATTTTTTTTTTTAATTGAATGGATATAAATGTAAATAATTGCAAGTACATTGTAGGGTGTAACGTAATGTATTAAATAACGTATTTTTAATGTGATTTTTTTGAAGGTATTCAATCACGAATAAATTACTTTCTCAGGAAAACCACAAATGCAAGCAAGGTGTATACAAAAATGAACTTTAATGTCAGAATACAGGATATAAACCATAACACTAAAAGGAAATCGCATTTTGAATTCCTTTGCTAGAAAACTTAACTAAAATAAAATATCAATAACCAACCTTTAAGATTAAGAGTTTTTATTTTAATGATTTCTTTAAAGAATTTTTAACAATTTCCTAAGAGTAGTGAAACATGATATGCTTTGATTTTTCTGGTACGTAAAACTAATTAAGCATAAATCGTCTAATTCTTTATAAGGTTTCCCCCACAATTTAAACAAAACGCAATACAATATTCACAACTGAAAATATCTTCTATTCAAACTATAAATACATACTTACATTTAGTAAAATATTTCCACGTATGTAATTTTTTCCTTACGTATATGTTACAAATTTGTAAGTGTGGGAACATTTTCAAAAATCTTTTTGAAAAATGAAAAAGTATGTGTTTCAAATTCAAATTAGTCGTACATCATGTTTACTTTTATTATAAATAATGTAATATTATTTTTCCCCAGAGTGGCACAAATTCACTATACCACACAATTGGAGCAAGAAATGAAATAAAAAATTCTCGCGGTAATCAAATTTCCTTGTGTTTTAGAATCTTTACATGGTGTGTAGTAATTGTCTTTGGTTTTTATGTAATTGCACGGCACCTTCTTTAGGCACGTATGTGCGCAGGCGTAATTGTTTTAAGGACATTTTCTCATTCAGTCATCCTTAAAGAAAATCTTTAAGATACAAACTGTTTATTTTTAAATCCTTGGGAATTTTTTTTGTTGTTTTTTTTTTTTTTTTTTTTTTGTATTAAGAGTTTTTCTTTGTGTTTTGGTTTAGATGCGGTTTAGAAGCATAAATAAATATATTGTTTTTATTAGAGGTTTACGTAAATTTGACATATTTAAAGGTTTACATCCGTTATTACAGGTTCCATGTTTTATTTAAGATTTTTAGTAAACAGGTTGTTTTTGAAAATAAAAAAATTTTTACAACAGATGTTAGTTTTGGGCTAGGAAATTGTATTAATACTTTAGTAGGAAATAGATTAATGCCAACAATATTTATAAGCTATAGTTATCAAAAGTTTAGTTACCATAAAAATTAAATATACCACACACAGAAAAACACAATTACAAAAGCTAAGTTGAAAGTCAACAAATATTTGGATCCATATAATTTAGAATGAAGTGAATTGCTAGTTCAAATGGACTTGTGTTAAAATTTGTCTATAAATTGGTAAAAGACTAGAAAATCAATAAGAAATTTTGATTTTACCTAATATAAGCTGTATTTAAGTGAAAATCGGAAATATAATCCATATCGGCGCTAAGTCTAAAAATGGATCGAATCGATCAGAGATCAATAGTCTCTGTCCTTCGGCCGATATGTGCCTGTGCACCAAATTTCATTGATTCATATTTGAAATATGTAGCGTTCGAATAAGTGTAAAAGTAAATTTTTGACCTTTCCACTAGGTCTAAACAAGGACCGTTTGCAACTAAAATCAATAGGGTTGATAAAAGTCGGTGCATGGAATTTTATCAAAAAAAAAATAGTTGAGACCTCTGTTTTAAAAGCTATTTTTTGGGGTCCTTAAGGGGGCCCTTAGTCAAACATGGATCGACTTTAATCTATAACAAATTTAATAAAAATATTTTAATAATTGTCAAAGGTAATTAAGGGCAAATTTCGTTTTTGTTTCTTTAGGTGGGGGTATAACTTAAAAATGCGGTATTTTTGGTAAATTTTGGACGTTTATTGTGAAACATTGGTACAATACAAATTTATTCAAAGTGTTGGCCATTATTAGCTATGACCTTTTCCCATTTTTCTGGCAAAAAAACCTACTCATTTTTTGAAGCCAAGAACGAATCAAGCCAATTTCGGATACCCTGTTCTCTAGTGAAGTGTACTTCACTGCGAGCGTTCTGCTTCGATCGAAACAAATGGTAGTCGCACGAGCCAAGGTCTGGATTGTAAGGCGGGTAAGGCAGAACTTCCCAACCACTATTTTCTGAATAGTTTTTAACCGGTCTTGCAATATGTGACCGAGCGTTGTCATGATGGAATATTACGGCTTCATATCTGGTCGCATATTCCGGGTGCTTTTCAGCCAATACTTGCTTCAAATGAATCAATTGTGTTCGGTATAGGTCCCCTGTGATCGTAGGGCCTGATTTCAGCAGTTCAGATAAAAATATGTAATTATTTTAATACAGTAATTTTGACTTAGCTGCACAACCAACTTTTACAAGAGTTTTTGTGCAGGTAAGCGAAACCGCAGCTAAGTCAAATCGTTTACCTGCCTTAATGTGCAGGTATACCAATACAGACTGAAAACAAACAAAACAAATGAAGCTAATGATGACAACTTTGTGCTTTTCACAAGATCTTGCGATATTTATGGTTAAAAAACGTTTAAAATAGGATATTTTTGTCACAAAAAAAAGTTGACAACACATTTATTTTATGTGTGTTTTTTTTTCCTAGAATTAAAAAACAAAGCAAAACACAAGAGGCAGCTAACGGTGGTCTTTTTTATGAAAATAATGTAAAACTGCCAAAACTATGAGGCAGTTATCTTAAATGCGCAGGTACAAAAAGTGCACTTAAAGAAGACAATTGCGTACATAATTTTGTAAAATAGAAATGAAATCAAAATTTTGTGCAGTTATAGCAAATGTGCATTTAAGAAAAAGGCAGTTAAATCAAAACTACTGTAGAATATGTTTAAGCCCGATAGAACTTACGAAAGGGTTAACTGTCAAATGAAATGTCATACTGGGCTCACTCTTTAACATTTATGATCAGTATACTTTGGCAAATCATAATGAATAAATTGACGCCCCTACTAAAAAAAATTATATGACTTTTGATATAATATATAATTATATCCGAAAAATGAGAACATCTAATTGTATCAAATTAGATCGTATTATGGTCATATTAGATATAATTTGACGCAATTAGATATAATGTGATGGAATAAGATATGGTTTGATACAATTTTATCCGGATTTTGTCCTCATCCAAATGTATCAAATATAATATAATCATATCTAACTAGACATAATGGTATATAATTCGATACAATTGTACATAATTATATGATGCATATGTAACTATATATAGGTCTATATATAATTGGATATTGTAATATGTTGTACTATATATTGTGCAATATATAACAAGATATAGTTATATATTTAGGATATAATTTCGTAAAATTTTATATAATTATATCTTAGTATATATGTTCCAATATATACTTATACAAAATTTTATATGATAATATATGACTATATCAAAACATTTTTACTTGGGGCGTGAATAATTTATTCATTGAAACCAAATTATCAAGTATCGGCTTATTGAAATCAAAATTTGACGATAAGTTTATTTCCAGAAATGGACCTGCCAATTGGTCGCTAAGGTCGTGCGATTTGACAGCTCTCGATTATTTCATATGGGGACACGTGAAGTTAATGGTTTATGCTGGTAAACCAGCAACAATTTACGCCTTGGATGCCAACATTGTTCGTAGTATTCGCGACATAAGGCCATCAATGCTCGAAAAAGTGGCCCAAAATTTAATGTCCAGAATGCGTTTCGCCAAGAACGGCCGAAATAATTTTCATATGTTAATGCCATGTATTAATCTTTGGATTATTTTTTAAAATTTAAAGTTCTATCGGGCTTAAGATACACCCTTTACTTATTTTAAGTAAGTCGTTATTTTGTATTTTAATGTAATGTAAAGGGTAACGACCTATCATTACTTGGTACGGCCTGACATTACCATATTTTTGCTAGGTAATACATCAATGCATGGTGTAGCCATTTGGCAACATACCGGTTTTTTAATAAAAAAAAAACCCCCACTTGATGCACAAAAATGCATTTTTGGACATTAGGGACCCCTTCTGTACATAGTGTTCCTATAGTTTAGCGCAGAATTTTTAAACAGTTAGAGTGAAAATCTTGGTTTTGCTCTGTGTATTTGTGAAAAATTTAAAACACACGTTTTTTTTTGCAAAAAGTGTAATATTCAAAAATATTTGTTTAAATATTTAAAGTGGTATTCTCGCAACAAAATTCATTTTGGCGACATTAAATGTATAAATTATATTTTCTAGATTTTTTTGTTGTTTTTTGTTTTTTTTTTTCATACACGTTAAAATAATCACTATTTGGCAAAAAACCATATTTTTCATTACAAATTACCTTTTTTTAAAAATAATTTTTTTTGGAATTTTTCTTGAAATGTACACGCCTTTAGAAATCATATATAAAAAATGGTTAAAAGCGAAGAGATTATGCATTTAAGGGTTAAGAATAATGATAAAATTCTTTAAGCCCAAATTAGTTTGGAAGTAAAGTGAGGCGAAATGAGATATCGTGAGGTAGAAATCTATTTTCAATAGAATTTTTTACCTCAAATGTACTTCCAAACTAAGAAGTTGTGTACACTGTCATTAACTAAGAGTAAACAGCTCACATGGTACCTTTCGATACTACCAGATTAATGGAGCCTTTAAAATTTTTATTTCAATTTGTTTACCCAGCAAAAGCATGGTCTCAACTACTTACCAGCCTACCTACCGCTTAATTCCTTTTTTCGCGATGCCCCAAAAGTAACGGGTACTCATTATTTTGTGTATCATTGTAAGTGAGAGGATAATAAGTACTAATTACTTTGTGTTCTTTTGTAAATGAGAAGATAATGACTACCACATTACTTTTGGGCCATCGGGAATAAAAGTAATTAAACGAGTAAATAGGCTGGTAAATTACACTATAGAACATTTTTGGGATTATTGTCTGGGGGGTGAGAAATTCCAAGTCAGGGTGATGGTACTAGGTCAGTATAGTAAAACCCTCAAATGGTTTGGCGTTCGTATGTGTCATTTTTATGACCTTTTAATTTTTTTCCTTATCTTGATGTTTTTTCGCTTAGTTCTAACATTTTGGAAAAACGTAGTTTAACATAACTCGAGAACCACTTGTCCGATTTTGATGAAACAAATTTAGAAAAATTTAGAATTACAATTTCTCTAATCTGTTTCTATTTTTTTAGTAGTTTATGGCCAGAAGTCTGGAGTTATTGGGGAAAATTTATGAAAAAGGCGATAAATGACACTTTTTTGAATAAAAACAAATATCAATATTCTTGTCAAAATGGGATACCTTCACTTAATTGTAAATAAAAGCAGAACGCGTTAAATTTTGTTTATAGGTTATGTGACTTTACATGAAATTAATAACACTTGATCCTTTTTTCCGTTTTGGATTTTTTATGAATTTAAAAAAAAAAAATTTTAATTTTTAGGCAATAAAATATTTTTTTTTCCACAAATTTATTTTTACCGGCAAAACTGTTGATTATAAAGAAAAACGTTATATGAACGGATTAAAGAAATTGTAATTCTAAATTTTTCTAAATTTGTTTCATCAAAATTAGACAAGTGGTTCTCGAGTTATGTTAAACTACGTTTTTGCCAAAATGTTACAACTAAGCGAAAAAACATCAAGATAAGGAAAAAATTTAAAAGGTCATAAAAAAAATGACACATACGAACGCCAAACCCTTTGAGGGTTTTACTATACTGACCTAGTACCATCACCCTGACTTGGAATTTCTCACCCCCCAGATTGGCTGTTGTACTGTGTTATTGAAACCCTGTTTCTGAGTTACAAATGAAAATGTTTGCATGTGTTTTTCACTGCTTACATGAGTATTTTGTCAAGGTTTTTCTGTGACCATTTTTTCAGAATACCAAAACTATTTCAATTTCCATTCACCTCAGTTTTATATAATCCATTCAGAAATATGGTTAATAACACAGCAAATTTTAATTTCCATACACTACATTACAACTTAATAAAATGATAATTACACTGTGAGACAAATGGTAGGGGTCAGTGATCGGGAAAAAAGAAGTTATATGTGTCCCGGCGTTTCGCTGGGTTACCCCTAGGAATCGAGATATATCGATTTGACCTAAATGAAAATAAATGTATGAAGAAAAAAATATTTTTTGCCTAAAATATTAAAAAAAAAGTAATAAACAAAAGGTTATTGATTTTTATGGTAGCGGTAACAAACATTTATTTTTACCGGCAAAACTGTTGAGTATATAGAAAAACGTTATATGAACAGATTAAAGGAATTGTAATTTTTAATTTTTTTAAAATTGTTTGAGCAAAATCGGACTAGTGGTTCTCGAGTTATGTCAAAAAAAAGATATATCTCGATTCCTAGGGGTGACCCAGCGAAACGCCGGGACACGTATAGCTTGTTTTTGACCGATATAACATTTCCCGTTGGTTTCATCCCATCCCGATTTTGACTGTCGCATAGTGTTATTAATTACTCATCTAGCAAAAAATATCAATCAAAGATCAATTGGTTAATTTGCATTAAAATAAATCACCAGATGATGTCTACAATAACTAAATTTATGAATGAATATATTTTTCTTTTCAACTTAAATCAAAAACTCCATAGGGAGTCCAGTCTCTTTCCCATTATATCGAAGAAAAAAATCTTCATTCATCTTTTAGCACATTATACTAAACAGAGGGCTTAACTACTAAAGCATCTAAATGGTAATTACCACGCTAATATCGGCAAACATCTAAAAAGAAAAGGCAGCAAATTGTATAAAATAGTATAAGACCACCCAATAATATAATAATGATTTTAATTAAATGCTAATTGAACATGGAAGTGAAAAATACAATAAGAAGATCTATAAAGTAAAAATACTTTGTAAGCGGCAAACATGAAATCGAAGTTTAAAAAAATGTCAACCATGACAACATTTCAACACGAATTTAATGAATTGAACAATATACGGAATGTATAAATGAATTAAATAATGTTGCAAAAACATTGTATTTTAAAGCAGAGATGGTGATATGAATTATTAAATTTAGCAGAGGATGAAATATGCAACTAATGCACTCATAAAAAAAAAGTTAGTTCAAAAGTCTGTTAAACGCGACCTGAACTAATTTTTCTGTTATTTTCTCTAAAAAAGCCCGTACAAATAGGTAAAAGTTCTGCTAAAATAACAGGAAATAGTACATGTATTTTCGCCAGCACAATTTTGACTTATTTGTATTAGATATTTTTTATTAGTGTGGCACTCAAAAAAGTTTATCGGTAAACTTTGGTGTGCTGAATCCAAATTTGGGAAACAAATTTTCAGTAGGCCGTTTTCGATAAATCATGGTTTTCATATTTTGGTCCATAACTCCGTTTTTATAAGTTTTTACTTAAATTTTAAGAGATGGATATAAAAATCATAAAGTTTGTTTACAGAAAATAAATCTACATAAATTAATCTTTCATTTGAGTAAAATCAAGACGGTTGGTATTCAAAGACATTCTACTGGAAATGCAACAAAATTTGAAATTACCATTTTTTAGTTTAATCCTTATAATTTTCATATTTTCTAATTACTTTCCATGTTACCCGGTTGATCTTAAATTGATATAGATCTCGAATTTAAGAAAATGGGTCAAAAATATGCGAAAACTCTAAAAAATGTTAGTTATAAATGTTATAATAGTTAGTTATGTATATGTCGATGCTTTCTTAAGATAATTCTACAGAACTATTTATTAACAAATATATAGAAAAAATAAAAAAACAATTTATCTTTTTTCAGTCCAACTTTAATTTTTATATTTTTTTAAACTAGTGAGATATATCAAAAAAGATTTCAGTAAGAATTTTTAATTGTGTTTCCCAGCAAAAACAGAAATTACCAAGTAATTAAGCGGGTAAGTAGCACAGAAAAGGTTTCACTATTTACAAGGCTATTTACACGCTTAATTAATTTTGTTAGCGAGAAAAGAGGGAGTAGTGATTGTGAATATTTGATTCGAATTTTTCTAATTTGTAAATAACAGGAAAGATATCTGCTTGGAGTTTGTTCCACATACGGCTAGTGCGACTGATGAAAGAATTTTCTCTGTAATGCGCTGTGCCATCTGCTCGACAATCGACTACAAACGGATGTGCTCTACTTGATAAGCGAGTGTTACGAATAAAAAATCGTGATCTGTTCACTTATCTCGGCAGAACACCTCCCATGGTAATATCAAGAGAACCAAGTCACACAACCCCCATTCCGGAAATGCTCCAATGAGTTAATAGAGCTGGATACGCTATTGTCATAAATGAGCGCCGGAACCCTCCTTTGCACATGGTGCAGAAACTCCAAAATAGACTTCGAAGCTCCTACCCATATATGGGAGCTGTATTCCATCTTTGGCCGGATATAGGTGATATAAATAGTGAGTAAATCGGAAGGAGTGAAGTACTTCTTGCACCGTTTAAGAAAACCTAAACACCTGACTGCTTCTTTCGACACCTGAAAAATGTCCATATTCCAACACCAAGGACATCAAGAGTATCCGATTCGATATTATCCATATGAACAGATGACAGTGCTGGCTCCTTAGCTCTATGGGTCAGCATACAGCATTGGGTCTTGCGTGCCTTAAAATCGACTATATTCGCAGGACCCCAATCTGAGATTGC
The DNA here is from genome assembly GCA_949987735.1 of Leucophora obtusa. Classification (NCBI taxonomy): domain Eukaryota; kingdom Metazoa; phylum Arthropoda; class Insecta; order Diptera; family Anthomyiidae; genus Leucophora; species Leucophora obtusa. The sequence continues at coordinate 306,957,879 of OX465295.1, forward strand.
AGAAAGGTCTCGATTGAGCGTGTTATTCATAATCTGCCTTTTGCCCCCAATCTCTTTAAGGCTTTACCTACAATCGAAGAAAATGGAAGAAGGTCATTAAGAATGATAAGAAGTAGGGAAGGAGAAAGAACAGAACCCTGCGGTATCCCTGAATCTTGGTAATTTATATAGTAATGACCTGTTTTTACCATGGTTGTATCTTTAAGCGTAAAATACGAGCATAACGATGAAAGAAAACTAAATACCTACTAGGGTATTTAAATTAATTGGGTTTTGCTTTGTTCGAGTAACCGAATAATTCGATTTTGAGGTTTTGAAACTACTCGATTAATCGTGTAAGATTTTAAAATTACTCGAGTAACTCGATTAATCGTGTAAGGTTTAAAATTACTCGAGTTAAAATTTTATTTCATTATTTTTTTCGTAAAAATTATCCATTTTTTGCAGGTTTTATAGTTTATTAGTAACAATACACAACAAATTGACAATTAAAACGAATCCATAAGTAGAAGTTTAAAAAAATGTTTAGATCATTTATTTACGTTAACTTTGAAATCTTAGAGAGGTCTGTTAAATACTCGTTTAAAAATAATTTGTAGTGCAGTATCCTAAAAAGCTAAAAAATTTTGGATGGCTTAATTTAAAATTATCCCAACTAAATTTTTTATCTCTTTAGAGGAGAAGGATAAAAAATAAAATAAAATCTAAAACTGTGAATATGTGTGAATGAAATTTGTTAGTGATAAAAAATGTATTCCAATAAATTTTAGATTCAAAATTATTTAGATTTTATTAAGTTTTTGTCATACCCCTCTAAAAAAATAAGAAATAGAGTTGTGGGCTTTTTGTATGTAGTAAGCCATGGATTTGAAAGTTTATTATTTTGTTAATAATATTGCACAAAAAAAGCTTATACAAAATCAACAGTTTCAAAATGTTTTTACCTAAAGTTAAAGAGATCTTCTAAAAATATACATTTTTGCGTTTTAAAAGACTTTCCTTAAATTTTTATAAAGGTCTTCTTTGGGAATTCTATTTTACTAACACAGTACCTTCAAATATAGTAAAACACAGACCTTCAAAAATATAATTCCTTAATTAGATTTTTAACTCTGATTAAATTTTTAACGAATCGATAAGCATATAAATTCCATCACTATTTTATTCAAATAATCAATTTGATTTTTTTTTTTTATTCTTTTCATTATATCAAAGGAACTGATTCAATTTTAACAAAATAATTTAACCAATAACACTGCAGGCAAAATCTTGACTTTTGAAAATTAATAGAGCTCTGACTATCAATTCTATATATTTCGGACATGCTGATTACAATGGCGTACTTTATTTTTCGATCAATGGTACAGATTTTTCGTTAAATGTCTTTAAAGTTTGGCGGTTGTCCATTCAGTTTTTTATATAAAAAATTTTTCAAATTTAATTAATATAAATTTTTTGTGTTATAATGTAAGCGCAGGACCTATGGCCATATTCACCATATAAATGCGATGGGCTAATCTTGATATTTAAACCACTGCTTAGCGTTTTATATAGGTTTTTATGGTTTTTTGCTATTTCAGCGACTTTAGTCGCCGAATGTACAATCGACCTCAATAAATGTAATGCCATAGTAAGGAAGCAATTAAAAGGAAAATATTTCAATAAAAAAATGTATTCATCAATAGCGGACTATACGTTAAAATCGCGATTTTTCAAAAATTTTATATGGCAGCATAGCTTTCGAAGATGTCCCCAAAGTCCAACTTTTATTATAATATGTGGTCACCTCTAAAAATGGTTTTGCTAAATTTCAAGCAAAACAGTTTCCATTTGCAAAAGTTATCGCAACAAATAATTTTTTTACTAAGCCCGTGTAAAAAAGTTTAGATCAGATCAGATATTCTTGGATCTAAATAGATATGATTGAATCTAATTAGATCCTGTACCAGATCTCATCAAATATGATTAGATATGGCATATTTGATAATACCTTATGCCAAGTTCTGATCAGATCTAGCGCCAAATATGTTCAAATCTCAAGTGATCTGGACAATTGCGCCAGATATGCCTACATCTGTTAATATCTACTGAAATCTGGCCAGATATGCATAGATCTGATCAGATCTAATTAGATTTCAAATTTGTCCCCAATTTTGAGATCCGGTAAGATGTACTGAGATCTGGCCAGATCTGATCTTTTTTACACGGGAGGTTAATATCGTACACTCTAATTAAATTCTGTTGAAATTTACCCAACTTATAGTAGGAAACTGAACTCCTACTATAGATTGGGTAAATTTACTCTATGTGCGTAATTGACAAAAATAATTTGTAATTTTACATTGAAAGTGCGTAAAAATTAAATGAAATTTTGAAATTAGTGTGTTAATTTACTAAATTTGTGTGTAAAAAAGCACGTTTCACGTGTAAATGTACGCATAAAATGCGTAAAAATCCACAAAAAATGCGCAAAAATCCACAGAAAGTGCGTAAAAATAAAATATAATGCGTACATTTACAACAGGTGTGCTAACTTTAAGCACCACCCAAAAATTTTTTTAAATAAAATAACAAATTAATTTTTAGTACGTATTTTATTAATAACACTATGCGATAGTCAAAATCGGGATGGGATGAAACCAACGGGAAATGTTATATTGGTCAAAAACAAGTTATACGTGTCCCGGCGTTTCGCTGCGTGACCCCTAGGAATCAAGATATATCTTTTTTTTGACATAACTCGAGAACCACTAGTCCGATTTTGCTCAACCAATTTTAAAAAATTTAAAAATTACAATTCCTTTAATCTGTTCATATAACGTTTTTCTATAAACGCAACAGTTTTGCCGGTAAAAATAAATGTTTGTTACCGCTACCATAAAAATCAATAACCTTTTGTTTATTACTTTTTTTTTAATATTTTAGGCAAAAAATATTTTTTTCTTCATACATTTATTTTTACCGGCAAAACTGTTGAGTATATAGAAAAAAGGTTATATGAACAGATTAAAGGAATTGTAATTTTTAATTTTTTTAAAATTGTTTGAGCAAAATCGGACTAGTGGTTCTCGAGTTATGTCAAAAAAAAAGACCACCAAAGGTCAAATCGATATATCTCGATTCCTAGGGGTGACCCAGCGAAACGCCGGGACACGTATAACTTCTTTTTTACCGATATAACTTTCCCCGGTAGTTGAACCCTTCCCGGTCACTGACCACTACCATTTGTCTTACAGTGTAATAATATCCGAGTCATTCTCTCATAATCGTTTATGTCCAAATTAGTCGTTTTGGGATCTTAAGGCATTTGTATAAAATTCATATAAAAATTTGTTATAACTATTGAATGGGTGCGATGACTCCTGCTCAACAAAATGCCTTCTTTGAAAGGGGGCAGTAACCATCAACAATAATGGGAGAAAACGCCTTAAGAGAGATATGGCCTACGCAGGAACAACTGAGTGCAATGACTCCTGCTCAACAAAGTCAGTATTCATTGAATACTGCCTAACTTGCAAAGAAAGCATTTTGTTGAGCAGGAGTTATTACACCCTGTAGTTCCTGCGTAGGCCGTGTCTCTCTTACGGCGTTTTCAATTTTGAAATGAGGTTTAGACTACCACATGCGTTAATAATAATTACCAAAAACAATTTCATGCTTATGTTGCTATTTCCAGACTCAAATGTTTTTGTGGAAATGTTGTAATTCACAAAAAATAATCTGTTTTCGCTTTTTCTTTTTATTATTTCCCGACTAAAAAAGATGTTATATAATCATATATCACCATATATAAACCAATATATACGTCCATATCTAATTTGATCCGAATATTGGAATATATAATTATATCAAGCGAGATAAGCATGTTATCTCACCTGATAGAATTTGATCCGAAAAATGTGTCTATCTAACTGCATCAAATTATATATAAATACATATAATTTGATGAAGATTTTCAAAGAAAATTTTTGTAAATATTATTGAGATCATTTATTTCATTCATATTAAATCTAATGCTTAATGTTTAGAACAATTTTTGCTAATAAACTTGGAAATAGGTGACAAAATAAAACATTACAAAAATTTGTCGGAACAACTTTTTCTAGGTTAGAGTTTTTATCTTTCTTATAAAATAACTGAATTAACTAATTAGAAATTTTTTAATTCAGTTCGAGGCCAATTTCCTTATTATGAATTAATATAATAAGTACTTTTTTTCAAAAACTGCTATTTTTCTTCATCAGGATACTCTCCTGACAAATACTTCACAGAGTTTTTGCTTTCAAAAAACCTCTACACTTTCAGGAATGAAAAGACGATCGTTTCGGGGATTACGCCACCACTTTCTAAAGAAAACTGATGAAGGGGACCTGGAAAATCCCCGAAACGATCCTCTTTTCATTCCTGAAAGTGTAGAGATTTTTTGAAAGCAAAAACTCTGTGAAGTATTTGTCAGGAGAGTATCCTGATGAAGAGAAAAAAAACAGTTTTTGAAAAAAGTACTTATTATGTTAATTCATAATAAGGAAATAGTCCTCGAACTGAATTAATAAATTTCTAATTAATGAATTAAAAAGGTCGAAAAAAAACAAATTTTATTTTTTTAAATAAAAATTAAAAACAAACATGATAAAAAATTAACTTTCACAATTAATTTTTTTTTTACGGAAAAATAAATGAACTTAAACCATATTTATTTCAACATATGTTTGTCTAATTTTTAAATTTAAAAGTAAAAATAATTATTTCGACCTTTAATTCCACAATGAAAAAAAATTTTCCTTTATTTATTTCTTTAAAATTATTTTGTGTTTAATAAAGAGTATTTCGCTAACTAAGTATGTTAAATTCAATTATAAACATTTATTTATATGTCAAAGTGCAAAATTCAAAACCAGATCCACAATTTCTGAGTTTTTTTTTTTAATTTTTATAGTGCAATTAAACTTTATAAAATTTTGTATAATTAGATAATGTCAGATAAATTTATATATAAAATTATTACAATTTTATATTAACTTTGTTATATGTTTTGATATAAGATTGTTTAGAGAAGCTTATACGCCATTATATATAATTATGTATAAACTATATTTGCAGATCTCTTAATATATGCCTGGAGACCAAATCGCATATGATTATATATAACGTCATATCAAACATATTTATAAAACCAAAGTGTTAATATAAATGTATATGGTCATATAAAGCCACACATATAAACATTTATAATTATATCAAATCATATAAGATTATATGAAAACTTTTTTAGTCGGGTTATAATTTTTTTTCAATTTTTTCCAATTTGAAATGTCAGAGTATTTATTACTATTATTGGATAGTATATTTACCAACTTTGTGCGTAAAAATTTTATTTAACAAAACAATAGTAATTTTAGGCACAATGTGTTTATTTATAAGCACATAATGTCTAAAAATACTTTGTGTGTGTATTATTGCGTATGAAAGTGTGTACAAAAAAAGTTTACGCATTTTTTGTTTATATTTACCGAATTTTCGTAAAATTAAACAAAATATTACCCATTTTTTAGTAGTAAATTTACAAACATTTTTTAGAGTGTACTAAAGACACTTTAGTGCGATACTTGGTTCTCGTTTTATGACGAGAAGAAAACCAACCAAAGGAGTTTTGGCTACTCGAATGTTTAAGGGGTAAAACAGGAATCAAGAGTTTGAAAAATTTGATTTTCGAACGCCATTTTTGGCGGGTACGAGGGGGAGGGGGAAATTATGTTTCATATTTTTTCTAATTTGAGGACTCTTAGCGAGAATCTGAAGTCAAAATAACGATACATCCTCAAACAAAAAGTAGGTAGTGAAAGGGTTAAATAAAATTTTTGTATGAAAATATATTTTTAGACATATCACTTTTTCCATCCGCGTAATCACATAAGTAACCACTTACTTTATCACCACCTCCCCATACATTACCTTGGGACTCATATGCTCTAGTATAGCTATACAATAAATAATTATAATAATTAAAATTGTCATAATTACATTGTCTATCGCTTATCATAAACCCCAACTCTGAATTAAGCTAATTATTTAAGCAACATAAAAAAATAAAATGAAAAAGTCAAAAAAAAATTTAGACGGAAATACAAAAGACTTAAACAAATTGACATTTAAGTTCATAAGAAATGTCACAAAAACATGAACTCAACATTTTAATATGATTGTTGGGTAAGCAAATATATAACACAATGATAGTATGATCTACATATAAAAATTATATGTGAATTAATTGTTTAAAAAGTCGTTTTAGAAAAAAGGGTTAAAAATGATGATCTTGTTTTATGTATTAAAGCAGCATCAAAGCAACAGTATCATGATCTTATAAAATGTCAATTTACGAGTATAAAAGGGTTAGAAAATATTTTGTTAAGAAAATTAAGATCAAAGATTTTTAATTTTCCTAATGTTCACTTTTAACATTTAACCCACTTTTTTGATAATTTACTTTAGAAAAAAACTTGATTTTTTTAACAAATCATATTAAAATGACCGTTAGAAAAAATTTTTGATTGGTTTTTTTTTATATTTTTTCTTAAAAATGATTTCATTGTTTTTTTAGTTTTTATTATTTAAATATTTTCCCATAGAAATCTAAACATTTGTACAATTTTCTTACATTTACTCCTGTTTATATCCTGTCAGGAAGTGATCTTTTGATCCGGAAACAAATGAAATTACAAGCATGTTTTACGTCCACGTTATAAAACTACGATAGCGTCAATATATAAAGGGGATGTTGTGGCATCATAGTGTTGCATGTTTTAGTTTACAGGCGGAACAAATATTTGACTAAAACCACCTGCATTAAAAAATAAACCCACATAAAAACAAATTAAACACGAAATTGGAATCAACAAAAAACACGAAAGTAAAATTTCACTTAAAAAATAATCGAATACTTAGTTTTTTTTTATGTAATTTTTGATTTTTTTATTTTTTCAGGGAGAAAAGAAACAGGATAGTTTGACATCAACGAATGATTTACTATATGAAAAGTATGTTTATTTTTTAGAAATAAGAGGGTGAAATAATTGTAAGGATTTGGTAATTGTATTTTACTTAAGCTGAATTGGTTGTCTGTTTCTTTAAAAAAAAAAACAGAAACTTTAAGTGGCTGTACAAAATTCACAATATAAGGTTATAAAAAGTTCACAAACTTAATAGTTTTCCATTCAATAGGTACGTTTTACAAATATCTAAGCTTTTTTAATATATTAATAACATGATCAGGTTCTGCATTCCCCCAGGATCTGTACTATTTAGAGTTGTAAAATGTCGAATGTTAAACTAAATACATTATTCAATACCTTTGAAGTATTTACTCGATACCACTAAACAATTTTTATATTTACACAAATTTATTGAAAATTTTTCCAGAAAAAGCGAATTGTATTTTCTCACAAGAAAGGAGTGATTCAGTTAGAGAGAGCAAATATTTTTTTATCAGACACACTATATTTGGGGAAGAAATATTAAAATTTTTGATATTTTTGAATATCTGAAATTAAGGAAATTTAAATTTATTTATATCTGGTTTTCAAATAATCATAAATAGAAAATTTTAAAACCCACAATGTCTACACTCAAAATAATGCGTCTGTTGGCTGGACAGTAAAATTTGTTAATTTAACAAAATTTATTCCTGTTTTTTGGCTTCAAATAAAATTTGTTGATTTTAACAAATTTTAACAAATCTAAATTTAAGTAAGAAATTTGTAAAATTACAGTTTTATCTGTAATTATACTGAGTACTAGAATTTATCCAAATTTAAGGTCTCGGGACCCTCCCCGGGCCTAGTCCATATCAGTTGAGGACATATAAGGGCACTCCAACAGAGCAAACTTTTTGTCCGTTTTGCTCTATCTCGCTTAGTTTTCGAGACATGGGCCATTTTAAGAAGTGGAAAATTTTTATTAAAAACTTCCTACGGTCTAAGGCCCCGCCAAGGTCCATTTTTGGATAGAGATAACCCAGGGGTTGTCGAAATTTTCATCAATTTTGCTCTATTACTCTTAGTTTTCGAGATAGTGCCATCTTTAAAACTTCGGATACATTGGTGGCGCCATCTATCGGGTATTAACAGTAACATGAAAATATTATATTTTAATAATAAATTTTGTAAAATTTAACGAATGGGTTCTTAAAAATTAGTTATAAATAGTTTTGAAAATTAACACTCAAAGTTAGTTAAAGTACTGAGGATTTTTAGTATAGTGTTAAATGAAGATAACTTAAATATTTGTTTAAATCAGTGTTTCAACTAAAAATTTGTTAAAAATTAGTCAAATCGACTTGAAACCCGTTTGACAGATGTTTCTACTGACGTATTAATTGAAGTGTAGGAGTAAGAGTTTTAATCTGGACAGTGTTGTCCGATTATTTAATCAATAATAACATCCAATCACTGAGGCTACCTGGTTGTTGACATTTTCTGCTTGGGTATTTATTTTTGAAGTGCCTATAATTTTTTTTTTTCTTAATATAGAATATATTGAAACAAGCGACTTATTTGATCAACTTTTTAACATAAATTTACCACATGCCAAATATTTATATTTTGCCAAATAATCGAAAGACCAAAGAATATACATTTATTTGTCGATTAGAAAGCCGCTTTGGCATGGGCATTCAAATTTGGATAATTCATTTTGAATTCATAATCCTAGATTGAGTGCATAAATATATCCTGGTCGCCATACATAATTTTTGAAAACAAGTTTTACAATTTAGTGAACCATCTAAAAATTTGTAATTTATGTTCAAGTTAAATTTTCAAAAAACGAACTAAAAACAACCGTTAAGTTCAAAAGGTCAATGTAAAAAGAAATCCAGTTTTGAAAATTTAACCTTAAAATATTAAGAAAAATTTCTTTAAATAATTTAAAAAATACGTCCTAAAAAAGCCTGAGAAGTTTTGGTCAAATTTGACCTTTGACACTAAGCATACAAAAAAATACCACCCCAAAAAAAAATAGAGTAATGTCAAACAATACAAATGTTATAATAAAATAACCTTACCGTACAATAAAAAAGGACTTAAAAAACTGGTTTCTCTTAAAAAGTAAAGAAAAAATTTAAAAACTTCACATTTTATAAATAAAAAAACGCGTTTAAATTTACACTTATTTTCTTTAAAAATTGTTTTTAGAACATATTAACCTTTTTGACATTATGCATCCGCTAATTTTTCTATTATGAATTTCGCATAATATTGCGTGTTATATTCAAATGTACTCGTATGTTGCATGTTATAATTTGCCAAAGTCATAAAAACTTAGTTATTTAACTGTTTTATGTTTTGCTTTGCGGCACAAAAAGTTTTAAAACCATTTTTACTATATGTAAGACTATATATAAATCCTTAATTTATGACCCTACCATCCAGGTGATCTACTTTGACTAGTTTTAAAGTGTTAAGAGAAGCTTTAAAACCAAATCTAAAAAAAACATCATAAATTATAAATATTAGTTTAAACTAAAAAGATCTTCCTGGTTTATATTTTAATGACCACTTTTTTAACATTTTCATGGTCATCGAAGTCTAGTAATTTGTTAGTAAAATAAGATTTGTTTGATTTAAGATTATTTTATGTGAGTTTTGACTTTAAAAAATAAATGTAAGTTTTTCTTATTGTTTTAATTTGAATTACTGCCATCCAACTAATGCAGTTTAAATGTATTTTTCTTTTCTCCTTATAAGCGCATTCGACTAAAGATTGGGATAAGAAAAATCTAACACTCTAGCAAGTCTCAATAACTTTTAAGGGCAATTATAGTGTATTCAGTCGATTCAGTCGTTATTCGACTAATCGTAAAATTTTCGGTTCCATGTATTTACTCGAAAGCATTAGATTGGGTCGCTTAAAATGGCCAAATGAATATTTTTCCATCATCTCCGAAATATTTACAAAGCGGAGTAAACTACACAGCAGACTGTACGAGAATGTATATTATGTGTTGAAAATATTACACGATCTCAATGACCTCTGAAAATTTAAAAGTGTTCAGCTCTTATCTAAATTTTTCTCATATCGTGATAAATTTGTTTATATACAGCGGCAAAATTTAAGATAATATTTTTCTAAATATAATATTTACAAATATTTTAAAGATAAAAACTAATCTTGAAACCTGAGGACAATGAATTCTCACAAAATAAACTATTATGAATGAAATTATTTACTTAATTCCAAAAATGTGAAAATATGCGTAATACAGTGAAAATGTAAATAGTACTTAAAATACTTTTCCAAAAATAAGATTTTAAATTTAAATATTTGATTAGAAATATAAACACAAAAATAAAAATAATAACAAAAAATACAGAAGCGCTGAGGTCATATTTATAAAGAACTTAATATATAAGAAAAGGTGATATAAAAAGTTATATTTTATTACAAAAATTAAAGTAGTTAAAAAAAATAATAACTGTAATAAAAAATTATCACACATTTTTAATATTAACGGCAGAAGGATGGCACTTATTTCATAAGAAATCAAGTTTAAAAATGTATCTGTCGAAATTAGGGTTTGGGATTACCCCCAATCTTACTGAAATTCAGATATTTGTTAGCAATGGAAAATAATGGGCACATATCGGCCCAATCTTACGTTTAAGAGCTAATAAGTGAGGTCAAAGTTTACCCGGTTTTTGTACATATGGAGCGAAATCGAAAGAACCCGACATACATTTTCACCAATAATTTTTTTTGTGCAAATTTCCATATTTTCTTTTTAATCACGTTACCTTCCAAAAATATGTCAGATATTAAACTAATTTTAATTTTTCATTTCTATTCGTTAATTTAAACACAATGGGTAACAAAAAAAAAATGTATGCTGAAATGATCGAAACTTTTCAACAAAATCCATTTTAGTCTTATAGAAAAATAACAAATCAATACAGACATGCGCGGCACCATCAAAATAGAAAGGGACCTAAGAATAGAAAGGGACCTAAGGTCAGGAGAGCATGGGATCGGTCTCATTCGATGCTCAGATGTTGTCCACAAAAAAAAAAAAAAAATTGATTTTTTTACCCTTAGGTAAATATGTAATTGATTAAACCGTTCAAAATTTTATGTATAAAAATATTTTTGATTTTATTTTCTATATTACAATATTTAATCTCAGACACAAGTTCGAAACTCATTTCATCAAAAACAATTTTTTATATGTTTTACTAAATTTTTTCATTAATTTATTATTTTTTGAGATTTTTTTACTTTTAAAAGTAAGAAATCCAGTTTAGAAAAATTAACATTAAAAAGCATGGCCCGGCTCTTAATGGGTTAATAAGTCGAGGCATGTTGCAATAATACCATTACTAAGGTAGTTCAAGTACCTTTCCAACGACATATATATTTTGTTCTGAAACAACCCATTGGATATTGTTATAGATCATTTTCAGCTCCATAAATCAGGAACTATGAGCCTCGAACATTGCCAGTGTAGTCATTAAAATTTTATTTAAAAACAAAAAACTTAACATATTTAAAAAAAAATTATAAGTCTAAAGAAAATGCCCATATTTGAGAAAAAATTATTTAAAGAATTCAACAATAACAGATTTATACCATAACGTCTTTAATAGTTACTCATTATCAACAGTAGCCTGCGGCTGAGTGTGTAGGACGTGAAATCCTGCTGCCCTCAAATACAAAGTTTTTTTTATCATTTAAATTTAATCATATCATATTGTATTATCTTATATCCAATTTGATCGGGACAAAACTCGGATAAAGGTTGATCATTTGATATAACTTTGTATCCTTATAAATACAATTATATCCGATTTGATACAATTTAATATAACCATTTTGCGGATGAAATTATATCCAGTTACATATTGCAAATATATCCATTCATATATAATATTATATAAATTTTTTACTCGGGTTATTTTACTTTTATAAAATTATTTTTATTTTTTTTTTTAATTTAAAAAATCCAATTTGAGAAAAAGTTAACATTTTGGATTTTTTTGGTAGAAAAAAAAATGTTAAATCTAGTCTTTGTCTAAAACAATATATAAAATACCAATAATTGCCACCCTAATGTACTTTCTAGAATGGTTTATGAAAATTATACATGCAATTGTCTTGATTTCTGTAGTAAAATCCAAATCATTAAGTATACATTTTGATATTTTAGTTGCAAATGAGTGACATTTACTATAGCGTCATCACATAAAAAGGGTTGAAAATTGTATCGCATTTCGTTGACGGTAATTCAAACTGTTGAGTGCATAATAATTTACATAATATTGTAGTTATTTTATTACATGTAAAATATTTTGATAGAGTCCGTACATGAGGACTATGAAATGCAAAGTATCAATTTAAAAATCTTAGCTTTTGTAAGTAATTTAAATTCATTGCTTTAAATTATAAAAAGGGTTATTACATGTGTGGACAGTAATTTAGTAATAAATGCAAATATATCGAATTTAGAACAATAACTTCCGGCTTGATAAAATATATCTAATTTTAAACTTGGTTTGATTGTCAAGTAATTTGCAAATTTTACTCTGGTTCTGCCGCTGTCCCAACTAAAAATATCAGCTTTAATTTTAAATTTGCAAAAAAAAAAGGTTTAAAATTTTTTAGATTTTTTGAAAGATTGTAGATAGAGTTACTCTAGTTTAATACAGTATACGGAATAGAACTATATTAAAAAATTAATATGGAGCCCTTATTGTGATGCTCTAAACATGCGTGGTTTGCAACTTTAAGAGCTATTATATTGAAAAACCTGAGAAAATCATCATAAAAAGGCCCGAAAATTACTATTATTTTTAAATTTTTAAGAAAAAAAGCATACACTTAAAATAATAGGTCAGTAGAAAAGTCTGTCAAATGGGCTCCATTTAAAATTTTTAGTTGAAACACTGATTTAAACAAAGTTTTATTCATTTAAGATTATACCAAAAATCCTCAGTATTTTAACTAATTTTGATATTTTACAAAAAATACAAAAAAAAAACTATTGATATTTGACAAAAAAAAATACAAAACCAGAGTAAAGTACGTTAGTTTCCTTTCAAAAAAAAATATTCTTAAAAAAATCGCAAGACAAAATCAAAAGTTACGGCAATTTCAAGTTTTTTATTTAAACAAATTTGGCACCCCTGGAGAAATCGAAAAATGACGAATGAAAAAAATAATACCGCAATAAAAGTAGGCATAGGACTTATAAGAAAGCTATTTTGAATTAAATAAACTCAATTTAACATTTTTGTTAGACCGAAAATATGCTTTAGTGATGAAAACTACATGAAATTGTCTTCCTAATCTCAAATTAAACCAATTACTAAATCCCCCAATAAAACTTATTAAATTGATACGGAGAATTTTCCCCTATTACTTGATACTGAGATATTCAAAAAACTCGGTTTCAGCATTGTTCGAGTAACCGCGTAACTCGTTTCTTCGAGGTTTTTAACTTACTCGAGTAATCGAACGCTTTGATCAAAAACAATATAAAATGTGCCTCACGACAACAACATCTCCGATCAACACTTGGTATCCTACTATTAAATGCGAATAAAATGCATCATAAATAATGAGATAATTAATTCTGAAAAAGAGAAAAAAATGCCTAATGTATTAATTAATTCCGGCACTTCTGGTTACAAAACATACATTTTGTAGGCCGTGATTGACAAAACTAACTTCAATTAGTCACACTCATCGCTGTTCCGATCGTGGTGTATCTCGTTAAGAGGTGTTTCTACCAGCCATAGCCACTGTAGAGGGTTGACGGTTCGATTCCCGGTCATGGCATAAGCAACAAGTTTTTCATATAGAGACAAATTAACAATTAAAAATTACGTTCATCAATTGACGCATAAACTAGTAACTGACGAGTCTTTGGGTGAGACGAAACTACTATTTTAAAACTAAATTTTCTTTGAATTTTTTGAGCAATTTGTTTTCATATAAATGTAAAATATTGACTCTAGATCATAAATTAATATCACTTTCTTGTATTAAAGGAATTAAATATGCTAAAATCCCAAACGTATTTTACAAATTGTGAAAAATTATCCGTTGCAGGCATGTCCCTATCCAGATTTCATTCTTGCCTAAGGAAATCGTCAGGGGACGACGTTTTTAGAATTTCTGGAAATATTTGTTAAGTTAAATTACAAACTCAATGAGAATTTCTTGTTCTCGTCTAGGAGCATTATTAAACATTTAGAATATCAAAGAAAAAACAAAAACAACAACAAAAAAATTTTTCTGTTTAAATTATTTTTTCAAATTAAAGAAAGATGATACAATTTTCACAAGTAAATTACAAAGAATAAAAAATTTTAAAGAATTCGATAAGGCCAGCAAGACAGAATACGTATTTTCGGCTTTCGCTACAAAGCCATCATCAGTGTCATTTGCCTTGAAGGGGTAAACTATGATAATAGTCTACTTATGTGAAAGTTGAAAGCAAATCGAATATGTTAACAACTCAACTTAGACTAACATCAACGAAATCTAACAATGCTATTTTTATACTTTGTTATTATTACTCTCTTTTGCTTTGAACCTTAATTCTTAAGGTATCTCAGCTGGTTCTATTCAATTCTGTGTATGATAAACACAGATTTTTTAATTACAACGAACTATTAAATTTAAATTCAAATGTATGTTATTTAAATTATATTTTGCACCGTGTCATGTGTTTTCAAGATGTGAAAAATTGTATCGTCTTTCTTTAATTTGAAAAATAATTTAAACAGAAAGTGATATTAATTTATGATCTAGAGTCAAACTAAAAAACATTAATTTACCAAAATAAAAGATGCATACCCTCATGTAAAATATTTTCAGTCTTTCAAAGTCGTTAAATAAAAAACTTATTTGATATTTTTTTTTGTTTTTTGTATAAAAATAATTATATTTTAATTTGAATTCCACTCAAATGGCGATCCTGGTTCACAGTCCAAAAAGTTATTCAGATTTGATTAAGTTTTTTCCTTCTAATCTAAAAAAAATAGGATTATTATAGCCTTTCTATAATCAGGACCAGTTTTATAGTCAGAACTAAGATAGTTTTTGCCTAAATATGTCTTTAGTAAAAAATGTTCAAACAAAATTTCTTATTTAGGCTGGCTAAAACTACGCTCCGTATAATGCATTAAACACATAGACGACTGCGGCTACACGACTACCCGACTACAAATGCCGCTGGCTGCAATTGTAGTCGTGTAGTCAGCTACTTAATTTTCTTGAAAACGACAGCGACATAGTAAACAGATAATCCTAAAAATTTGACGTTTTGATAAATATTAATTTTTTTTGGTTTGTGCTTCTAAAATAATGGCTAAGGAATATTTTTTTAATTTTGTAACATCCATTTTTTTAAAAATCATCACAATAAATTTATTTCCAAATATAAATTAATGAAACCTTCAAACAATTGTAAAATAAACACAGATGTTTCTTCAGTGTTTCCATAACGTCGATTTTATAGTCACAACTAGCGATTTTATTTCGCCTCTAGCGGGAAAAATTGTCCTGTTTTACACATTTTGTTATATTGTCAACACTATTTTTGTTTTGTAGCCAATAAAAATAGAAATTATCCTAAGTTGACTACAGCGGCAAAAGTAGTCGTGTAGCCGTGTGGCTGTGTTGGTGTCAAAATAATCGTTTTCATATAAACGTGTGTATTAGGGATACCGATCCCGAAATCCCGATCCCGAAAATCCCGGGATTTCCGGGATTTGCAAATCCCGAAATCCCGGGATTGTTCTTGAAAAAATCCCGGGATTTCCGATTTCATTATTTGCCAAATTTTATCACTTTTTGTCACAAATATCTTATTAAATTTTATTAAAGAACTAATTTTTTATATGTATACACTCATAAAAAAAAGTTAGTACAAAAGTCTGTTAACGCGTTCTGATTAAATTGAACTAATTTTTCTGTTATTTTCTCCAAAAAAGCCCGTACAAATAGGTCAAAATTATGCTAAAATAACAGGAAATAGTACATGTATTAGCGCCAGCACAATTTTGACCTATTTGTATGGACTTTTTTTATGAGTGTAGATAATAGATTAAAATAGATTAAAGATTAAATATATCTGAATAAAAACATTAATAATTTAAAAAACGTTTATTTAGCTTTAAAACTTTTCAGATTTATTTGATCTTTTAACTTACATGTTTTCATTTATTTTATTAATGGTTTGCTAAATTCATCACTTCATGCAATATAATTTTGCCGAATATTAGTATACCAAAAACAGCAAATTTTTGTTATAGTATTTAGCAAAATATAACATCGACCTTTTTGAAATCAGCAAAGGTATGTGCTCAATATTTCACATTAGTAGACTTAAAAAATCTAATATAATCATTAATATTTCTGATGCTTTCAGCAGAGTAGTTTGCATTTGCATTTAATTAATTTTAGATAAATAGCTTTTTCTGCTATTTTTACATACTTATTTCTATGAGTGTAGTTTTCGTTTAAAGACAAATTCACAAGGCTGTAGTACTCCACTCTGAGTGGATTTTTTGTTCCTTGCTTTTTGGCACATACATATTTTTCGTATCATGCCCTCTCTATTCTAGTAAACTCCACTCTGCAGCTTTGAACACTCTGCAGCATTGTGAATCCGGCTTAATTTATTTATTTTTTCGTACTACAGGAAATAAATAAGTAGATTTATAATGAACTATTTTAATTTTTAGTGTTTACTTTAGCTATTTATTTTTAAAATTAAAAATATAATGAAATCCCGAAACCCCGAAAAATCCCGAAATCCCGAAAAATCCCGGGATCCCGATAAATCCCGGGATCCCGAAAAATCCCGGGATCCCGGGATTTCAATTTTCAAAATCCCGAATCCCGGGATTTGTAAAAACCAGTCCCGTTCGGCATCCCTAGTGTGTATTTTATTTTTGACAGGCTGTAGTCCTGTAGCTGCAGTCGTCTATGTGTTTAATGCATAAGACTGCCCAGAGTTATGCAAATTTTATTCGTGGTTAAAGTTAAACTTCATTACCTTAGCCACGTGCATTTTCCATAGGTGAGAGCAAAATTAGCAAATTGTAGCCCATCTTGGTTTTTTTATGAAACGTCACTTTGGTACTGTTAAGTCTAATGTTTGGTACAGTTTAGTCTACATGAATTATATCGTCATATGAAATCAAAACAGCCGTAAGTTACAAAAAAATCAAAATCGACTTTTTGATTAAAAAATGCACACTCCAGCAAAATTTTACACTCCTACGACTTAAAATGACGATTTTATTAACAAAATTCTAAAAACCCTAAGTGCAATCGCAGAAAAAACCAATCCTCAAAGTCGTAAGATTCAAAGCTCTGTAAATAATACAAAAATTGGAAATTTTTATCAAAATTCGATAACAAAAAATAAGGTTAACTTAAAAAAATTTTGAAAAAATTTGGTTTACCAAGCATTCATCCTTAAACTTTTTAACCAATTTCCTTTTTTGGATACTTTTTATATCCCAGATTTTATTTATAAAATGGAAATTAAAAATCCACAAAACCCTTAACATCATAAATCAAAGATTTCTCCAAAAAAAAAACAATTATTTATTTTTACATGCGTTTAAATATCAATGACCGGAAAATAGTTTTCAAAATTAGGCATCTCCAGACAGCATATAACTTTTTAATAAAAATTCAATACCGTATTAATTGAAAAACACAAATTAGATAAGTGTCTAACAACAGGAAAACTGTGAGAAAAAATTAAAAAACAATATATACATGACAATACGGTGTACCTATTTTTTAGTGTTTAGAGAAAAAATCCATATATGTATATGATCATAACGTTTAACATGTGGTATTAAAATTCCTTTTATTTTACTTTATTAAACAAGGATGTAAGTGACATATTTTTACAACACATTAAATAATATTCAATATTGCTTGTGTGGGGAAAATTGAAATATTTATTTCGAGTTTCATTTTTTTATTTAAATTTTATAAAAATTGACATGTAATTTTATGGTATTTGTCATTTTTTTTTTTTTAAATGAAGTGAATGAAATGAGAATTCCTCTAAAAATATTGTGGGAATTTATTAATTAAGGAAAATAAATATAGGGTAGAGGGGGGATCCTACGCCGCTTTTTTTCAACGCACTGTCATTTCTTACCCCCAAACTCTTTTTCAAAAATTTTTTTCAAATTGAAGATCTACATATCTTGACTTTAATTTCTATGATTTTTGTTCTAATTATGTGCATACTTTCTATTACTTTTTTAATGATTTTCAAAGTAACCCAAATCGGCGTAACTGCCCCAAACTTGGGGGATATTCGCCAAAAGAGCTAGATACAATTTCAACAAAAAAATTTGTTTATACGACAAAGTCAATCTTTTAATGACTGAAATAAATAATTTAGAATTAGTTCTTTAAGATATGTGATTCTTTTTAATCAATAAAAAATAATTTAAAAATATAATATAATGATTCTTCAAAATTATAAAAAACTGAATAATTAATATAAATTTAGGAATTACCACCATTGTTCTAATTTACTATTAAGTATATTTCAAACATATAGAAAAGTCTTATAGAGCATTTTAGGTAGGGATGCACCAACTCTTTGTAGCTCCAGGGGCCCCAGAGTCAGGCACTAATATAAAATTAATATTTTTCACACTTCTTAAGCATTTATTAAAATGAAATTATTATTATTTGAAAGCTTAAGATCTAACATAATGAAAAATTATTTTTTTATCACACGATTTGAGGAAGTTATTGCAAATTGTAGTTGCTTTCAATTATTTTTTTGGCACCCCAAAAACACAAAAACACGTCTGTCTGCGACCACATGTGATGTAAATTCGTCAAAGTGGATGTCAAAGAAAGGTAATTGAAAAATGCACAAAATATATTTTTTCCAATTTTTTATCTCCCTTAACATCGGAGAAAAATGGGATAAAAAATGTGATAAAAAATTAAAAATGTAAAGGACTTTTTATTAACTTTGAAACTTTTTTTGTCACAAATTACAAACAAATGTAATTTTTTTAGTTTGAAAATAACAATGTACTCGAATCGGATACATTTTATCCAACAGGTGGGGTCAGTGGGTAGCCGTCTTTCTAGATTAGCTCTTAAAAACAAAACATTTTAATTTTATTACAATATAATGGTTCCAATTACTCCAAAAAAAATATTAAACTTATTTAACATTAATTTTTACACAGATTTTTGATATTCTCCTAAACAGCTTTATATTTAAATTATTTTTTATAAAATTCGGCCTAGCGGTTAAAAAATTGATCTGGCACAATGCCTACTCATATCTAATTTGATATTCTTTAGTTCTGCTGTAATATCTAGCTGATCCAATTAGATCATATAAAAGTCTCCGATTTTTATTAAATATATGTTATATAATATATGTGTTAGAATTGGAATGGAAATTATTTTGGCTATTTCGGGGATTTAGAAGGTGAAATAGGCGAAAGCATGTCAGAAACTTACGACATTCATTATAAAAATATAATAATGAGTGTGTTCGTTTACTCGAAATTCTTACGATATTTACTACAATTAAAAAGTTTTTTTTTTACTTTTTGGTATTAAATTTTCCAGCTGTAGTAAAAGTAGTAACTTATAGAGGGTAAATGAAAAAGCTTAATAATAATGCATTCGTCAAATGAGGAAGTTGTATGTGCGTTAGACCGTACCACCTTACAGGTAAAAAACCAAATGCACCGTACACCCTCCAACATGAAGTATTTTTGCAAGACAATTTAAAAAAAAAAATTTTTGCCCAACGTAGGGGTCGCCATTTTTCTTTATATATTTGGCATTTACAGTCGGATCTTAAAGTATGATACATCGATGTTTTTCTCTCGAGGAGACCAGTGTTTTGCTCTAAGGGCCATTGACCTCAAATATCCCGTTCTAGTATTTACCCACCAGATCTCAGTTGCTAGCACCCTAATGTCAGAAAACTAAAGTTCGCAAAAAATCATTAACCTTTTGCTAACGAAGTTTTTCGATAAACCCAGTATAAATTTTTTTTTTTGTCGAACGTAGGGGCTGTCTTTTGAATTTTTTTTCATTGGATTTTACCTTTATAGTAAAACACTAGCCTCCTCGCGGCAAAAAAATTGATATATCACACTTTAAAATCTGACTTTAAATGCCGAAGCTATAGCGAAAAATTAAAAAAGGCAAAAAAAAAAATTTTTTTTGAAATTGCCTTACAAAAATTCTTCATATTGGAGGATGTACGGCGAACTTTGTTTTTGCGGTACGGACTAATGTGGATAATGCCTGAATTTTTGCACAGGATTGCCAACTTTTTCCCAACAGTACCAAAAGAGGGATTCAGAGAAATGATGAAAACGATTATTTTGACACCAACACAGCTACACGGCTACACGACTACTTTTGCCGCTGTACTCAACTTAGGATAATTACTATTTTTGTTGGTTACAAAACAAAAATAGTGTTGACAATATAACAAAATATGTAAAACAGGACAATTTTTCTTGCTAGAGGCGAAATAAAATCGCTAGTTCTGACTAGAAAATCACCGTTTTGGGAACGCTGAAAAAACAGCTGTTTATATTTTACAATTGTTTGAAGGTTTCATTAATTTGTATTTGGAAATAATTTTATTGTGGTGTTTTGTAAAAAAATGGATCTTACAAAATTAACAAAATATTCCTCAGCCATTATTTTAGAAACACAAATCAAAAAAGATTAATATTTATCAAAACGTCAAATTTTTAGGATAAGCTGTTTTCTATGTTGCTGTCGTTTTCAAAAAAATTAAGTAGCTGACTACACGACCACAATTGCAGCGAGCAGCATTTGTAGTCGTGTAGCCGCAGTCGTCTATGTGTTAAATGCATGACTGTTTTTCGTTCGAATTGAGATCATATATATCTCTTTTTAAAGAATTTCATTTCTCTGTATTTACTTGTAAAAAATTGTATCATCTCTCTTCAATTTGAAAATAATTTAAAAAGAAAGAGGTATAATATATACGATCTCAAATCGAACGAAAAACATTCACTTACCAAATTAAATATCAACTATACATACCCTTCACTCATCTAATAAATGCATGATCTCTTCAATTGTAAACATTTTTTATGTATGATTTCTAAAGGCGTGTACATTTCAAGAAAATACCAAAAAAAATTATTTCAAAAAAGTGATTTTTATTGAAAAATATGGTTTTTTGATAAATAGCTAAATTGTGATTATTTAAAAAATGAAACGAGTAAAAAGTTAAAGTCGGGCATGCCGACTACACAATTCCCTACACCAGTCTGGTTAAAAGCCAACTAATGTTTGGATCCGAAATTCGAATGGGTTAAAATGGGACTTGTGTCAAAATTTTCTATAAAATAATAAAAGAAGAGAAAATAGTAAATATAGCCCATAGAGGCGATAGGTTCAAATATGGACCGATCCTATCTAGAATCCATAAGCTTTGTCCTTGGGACCATGTGAGTCAGCATAGTGGTTCCAAACCAAAAAAAAAATGGTAATAATTATGGATCTTCTAAACTACTGATCCAATCGAAAAATAAGATTCACAAGAACTGAAGAGAAAGATCTAGGCTTTCAGAAAATTAGTATCGTAGCCAGCCTGTTTTATCACAGGATGTGCTACAGGGTGTCAAAGTTGACCATCTCGGCTATACAAAAGCTTTATTGTCGTGCAACTTTTACAAATGTGAACCGATTTTGCTGATTTTCGACTTTTTGTAATCTACGTTGTAAGATAAATAAAAAAACATGCTCCGATTACCATAGTATTTCTTATAGTTTAAAAAATATTTAACTGTGAATTAAAGTCCCAGTTAGTCAAAATATTGGGTTTTAATTTTTATTCAAAAAAAATAAAAATTGTTTTTTCGACCTTTTTATTAATCAATTAGAAATTTATTAATTCAGTTCGAGGCCAATTTCCTTATTATGAATTAACATAATAAGTACTTTTTTCAAAAACTGCTATTTTTCTTCATCAGGATATTCTCCTAACAAATACTTCACAGAGTTTTTGCTTTCAAAAACCTCTAACACTTTCAGGAATGAAAAGACGATCGTTTCGGGGATTTTCCAAGTCCCCTTCTTCAGTTTTCTTTAGAAAGTGGTGGCAATAGTGCAATGCAAATTGAAACATCAAAATTTCATATTAAACGTAGTCTACTACATCAACGAAATGAGAATGGAGTAAACGATCGTCTTTTCATTCCTGAAAGTGTTAGAGGTTTTTGAAAGCAAAAACTCTGTGAAGTATTTGTTAGGAGAATATCCTGATGAAGAAAAATAGCAGTTTTTGAAAAAAGTACTTATTATGTTAATTCATAATAAGGAAATTGGCCTCGAACTGAATTAATAAATTTCTAATTGATTAATAAAAAGGTCGAAAAAACAATTTTTATATTTTTTGAATAAAAATTAAAACCCAACATTTTGACAACACTCGCAGTACGGAGAAATGTTTTTTGTCCCAGTTAGTCGCTAAGTGAACAGTCAGTAATCGGGCCTAAGAGATACTATGGTACTTGTAGCATGTTTTTTATTTATCTTACAACGTAGATTACAAAAAGTCTAAAATCAACAAAATCGGTTCACATTTGTAAAAGTTGCACGACAATAAAACTTTTGAATACCCGAGATGGTCAACTTTGACACCCTTTAGCACACCCTGTGATAAAACAGGGTGGCTACGATACTAATTTTCTAAAAGACTAGATCTTTCTCTTCAGTTCTTGTGAATATTTTTTTTCGATTGGATCAGTAGTTTAGAAGATCCATAATTATTACCATTTTTTTTTGGTTTGGAACCATTGTGGGGGGGGGAGGAGTTCAAATCGAATTCGGTTGCAGCAACCGAATCAATTCGGTTGGCAAAAAATTCCGTTGCCACAACGGAATTATTCTGAGAGTGTATATTATTGACAAATTTTTCAAAAATCAACAATGAAAAACATTGATCAATAATATTGAACGTGTATGTTTTTCTTCAGAAAATTTTTATGTACCTACATACATACATATAAATTTTTCTCACAGCCAAAATTATTTTTTAGATATAACCCTAAATTTTCTTTTCTTTACAAAATCATATTTCACACAAAAATTAATTTTTATATCACTTTAAATACAAACTTGTCAATACAATAAATATCAATTACCGCAATATTGATATTAATAATTATCCCTGTAAATATTATTTTGGTCAATTTCATAATAAAAAAAAAATACTTATGTATATATCAAACAAACTATTTATTACTAACCGTCAACCCTTCAATATTGGGAAACCTTTTTAATACAGCGGAAATCGTAATGCTGTTTTACCCTTTTAATTGCGTAATATTTTATTTAATACTGTATATCGTCTTATTAATATCGTATTACTTTATTTTACCATTATATAAAAAAAGTGTTTTCTTTAGAAGGTATAAAAAAATCAATCACGCTAAATAAATATCACATTTAATAGCAAAAAGGGTAATCAATGAAAAAGATAATTGTGAATTGTAATTTTTGGGATAAGTGTATGATGTCAAGGTTTTGACATAAATAAATTAAATTTATCCAGATTATAAGATTCACTTAATTCAAAAGAATTGTTCAATCCTAAGATATGTTAAATGTTTGTTACTCTTACAGACGAAATATTCCATTTCATAATTCAAATAGTTATATGTCATAAAAACAATGACCACATAAACCAATTATCCTATTAGTAAATAATGAAAAAGTCAGTAAAAATCCAAACATCTGGTCAGTTTGTGACATAAAAAAGGACACACTAACCAGCTACGGGGGCGATGCCCACAAACAAAAACAAGACAATACAATAGAGGGAAAAAGGTCTGTTTAAAGACAACTGAAAACAACAAGAAACAAATAGCACATGTTTAAAAGGACTATTATCTCTAAGAAGGTGAATGTAATGAAGGTGTTACATGAGCACAAGATAAAACACTAAAACCTTTGTTGTTGTTACAACAACCTTTCTTTATACAATACCAATACGTTCTAGTTTTTTTTTTTAAATATTCTTTAAATGAATGAATGGTAATTACTACTGTTAAACTACTAAGATGCTCTGCCGCAGGAAAAACTAAACTATTAGAAATCCTATATATAGAAAAAATCCTTACGATATTAACAAAAGATATTGTTTTTACACCATATATACATACATCTGATATATTGGATTTTTGTATCACAGTTCGAGAAGAATACAAAGGTGTCATATATGGTTATTACAAGTTGTTGCTAGGTTTGATATGTTGGCGGTATTGTAAAACAGCAGGAGGAATCATTTACTTATACGCCTACTAATAGCATAATATCCTTGCTACCTTATAGAAATGACTTTTTTTATTTCCATTTAGTGTGATTTGTGGGCTGTTGAAAGGACATTTGTTAAGGAAAAAGGCATAGTTTATAATTTTCTCTTTTGTAAATTGTTTTAAGGTAAATGTTTTATATCTGTTAAGGACACTAGTTTTAGTAGTTAATGTCGACATTTGATAGAATAATTGACCATATTTATAGTTATTTTAGCCTTCTTTGTGCTAAACATATTGTAGTTGTTTTAGTTTTTTCTCTTTGTGGTAAATTTTTGATAGTTTTTGTATTGAGTTTTTCTAACATCTGAACTTCCGAAAATAATTTTATGGTCATTATATTGACATTATCTAGGTTTATTGTTCATAAGGTTTAAGAAGACATGACATTATTTATATGTTAAGAATTGAGAGAATTAAAACTATTGCAATGAGGTCTTAATTTGTTCATATTTTCACACTCAGAATATTTTTACAGTAACTATATGAAGGTCAGGCGTGGATCAAGGATTCGCTCAAGGGGGAAGGGGGGGGGGGGGGGGATTGGCTAAACATTTTATTATATCTTATACGGCAGTTATATTTATAGACATTTTACGGAGTAGAAGTACATATTTTAGCATAGGTTTGCCAAGTTGTTCCAAAAAGTACCAAACAAGGGTTCGGGAAAATCTGTTTAACCCCATTTCGACATTTTTTGAATGTTCAGTTAGTTTTTTGTCAGTAAAAATTCTAGAAATTCTAAAAACGTCATCCCCTGACGATTTCCTTAGGCAAGAATAAAATCTGGATAGGATCACGCCTTCAACAAAATATTTTTCACAATTTGTTAAATTCGTTTGGAAGTTTAGCATATTTAATTTCTTTAATGCAAAAATCTGATTCATTTGTGTGGTCCTCTATCTGCGTTAACGATTTTATCAATATAGCTTCTAACTTAAGACAACTATCAGTTGAGTCAAAGTAAAGGTTATTCTGTAATTTTTTATAAGAACCAACAAAATTAATTTGAGTTTTAATTATTTTGAAAATGTAAGATTTAACCAAAAAATTGTTAACATAGAAAAATTTGCTATTGTAATAAGTTAACATGGTATTTTTATATATTCAACAATTTTTTTTTTTTTTCATAATTTTATTTATTGAATCTTCACAACAGTGAACTAACAATAAGTTTATCAAATCTTATGTACTAAAGCTAAAATATTAAGCCCAGCCAGTGCCAGACAAAATTTTAATTTTTAACATTAAATATTTTTTTTATTTGATGCAAAGTAAATGTATAGAAAAAGTTAAAAACGATAAATTAGAAGTTTAATTTTTAAAAAAGTCGAAAAAACTAATTTTTAATTTTTTAAATAGAAATTAAAAACCAACAGTTTGTTATAAAGAATATACATTTTTGCTATAGAGCCAAATCAGCGGTGGTCCTTCTTAGGAGGCGTCGGTGTCCTTGATCCTCAAGCAGTTTACGAGCCAATGAATTTGGGTGCAGTTGCAGCCTCTTTAAGTAGTTTAAGGTGTATCTCGCGATTTCATTATTAACGATGGGAACATTCAAATCTGAGTGTATGTTCGCATTTCTTATATACCATGGTGCGCAGACAATGGTTCGCAAAATATTGTTCTGCTTCCTTTGAATTTTTTGAACATTTGATGCAGACGCAGTGCCCCAGATTTGGATGCCGTAGCACCATATAGGTTTCAAAATCGAATTATACAACAACAACTTGCAATCAAGGCCAAGTCTAGAATTTCTTCCAATTAGCCAATTAAGTTCTATTGCTTTAAGTTTTATTTGTGTTATTTTGGCGTCGATATGGTTCTTCCACGTGAGACGACGATCAAGATGTATACCAAGATATTTGACATTTGAGTGTTGGGGCACTTTGTGATTGTTAATTTTGATAAAAGAGCATGTTTCTTTCCTTAAAGTAAAAGTCAAATTACAACATTTCTGTTCATTCACCTTTATCTTCCACTTTTTCAGCCACTATTCCAGTTCAAATACGTGTTCCTGCAATATTCGAGAGGCTTCATATGGGTTTTTGTGACAACTCAAGATAACCGTATCATCAGCAAATGTAGACGTATGAGTATTACCATCAGTTAGCATGTCAGAAGTATACAAAAGATACAATTTTTTTCGTTAACTTTCGAATTTTGTCATAAGTAAGTTAAGAAATCGCATTACAGAATCCGAAGATAAAATATCTCTAAAATAGCAAACTTAATACGTGTAAAAATCGTTTAAAAATTAAACTATATTTTCATAGGAAACACAATGGAGACAAAACAAATTCTCAGAATATGATAATATGCCGTAAATTGTAAAATGTTTTACAGTGTCTGCGATTCTTTTATAAGAAAAATTACTCCAAATCCTGCAACTTTCATATTAAACCTAGATTATAAAAATTGTTCCAGTGTCAACAATGTTTCCTAATCTAATAGGCTTAATATAGAAGAAGGGCCTAAAGGGCAGTTTTATAGTCAGAACTAGCATCTTTGAAAATTCCTTATTAAGAAATATTGAAGAAAAGTAAAATTTTTTAATTAAAAATACACTCACAATATTTCATCGTTAAAAACAACCTAAAATACATATTAAATTAATTGAAAAAACAATTAAAAAAATGGCTACTGATTTTTCATTATATTCAAACCATTTTGCTATTTATTTGCAAACATTGTTTAAACAATCCATAAAAGAAATAAAAATAATGGAAAAGTCTGTTAAAACAATCATCAATTTTAACTGACAAAGCGTAAAAAAAACGATTCTGTGGTTTGTTTTTCATATTTGAAAGTTTTTTTTTTTTTAATTTTCAAAACACTACACACACAACAAACCCGTTCGTATTTTTATTGGCTATGTATGTGTGTATGAGTAAATAATTTCTTGTAATTTGAATTGAAATTATTTTGTATATAAAAAATCTATTTTAACAAAAAAGAAACCCAAAAATTTTTGATTTTTTTGTTTTAAAACAGGAAACAACCAAATTATTTAAATATTTTTTTCTAAAAGTAGAAAACTAAAAATAGGACATTTGACTGAAAATATCAACTCGTACAGACGATACATATTCTTTTGTGGTTTGTTTTTTATTGTCTGATAAAAAAAATTCAACAATATGTTTAAGTGTATTTGAATTGATTCTTTAATTGAGAATAAACTTTACCTATTACTTCTCAAATAAACCTCAATCGGTTATGGAAAATATATTGCGGTTGTATATAAGAAAAAATCAACCTTTGTTCTGACTATGATACTGGTCCTAATTATTACAACTTTTGAATAAAAACGAGTAAAAAGGTTAAAGTCGGGCATGCCGACTATACAATACCCTACACCAGTCTGGTGTATTGTTTGGATCCGAAATTCGAATGGGTTAAAATGGGGCTTGTGTCAAAATTTTCCATAATGTGAGTCAGCGCACCAAATTTCATTAAAATATCTTAATATTTGCGACCTGCAGTTTATAACCAAGCCAATTTTGGGGGGACCCTTATATGGGCACTAGTTCTAAACATGGACCGATGTTCACCAAAATCAATAGGCTTCGTCCTTGGGCCAACATAGGTCTATGTACCAAATTTCATCAAAATATCTTAATATTTGCGACCTGCAGCGTATAAACAATATAATTTTGGTGGGACCCTTATATGGGCACTAGGTCTAAACATGGACCGATGTTCACCAAAATCAATAGGCTTCGTTATTGGGCCAACATAGGTCTGTGTACCAAATTTCATCAAAATATCTTAATATTTGCGACCTGTAGAGTGCGCACAAGATTGCATGGACAGACAGACAGACAGACAGACGGACGGACGGACAGACGGACAGACGGACATCGTTAAAAATTCTGAACCGATCGGTATACTATAAGGTGGGTCTACGACCAATATTTTTTGGTGCTACAAACATCAGCACAAACTTATAATACCCTGACCACATAGTGGTGTAGGGTATAAAAATTATTTTACGAGAAGAATGACCTTAAATTTGAAAAAATTTCAATACAAAAAATTTTGAAATATAACTTTTAATATAAAAAAATAAATAAGCAACGAACAATTAAACTTAATGAAATTCGGATATGTGATAGAGTTCTGCGGCAAAAGTTTCCAAATATCCAAAACCTTCTAATGAGTTTTGTAAGACGACTTCAAGGTATATAACCTCCTAATTTTCTATAATAAAATGTATTATTTTAGCAAGGATATGTCAATTGAGGTAAGTGCCTACGATATACTCATTAACACTACACGGAGAGAGTTTTGCTCTACGAGTTTTAAGGAAATTTTCCATTAAACTAATGAAATTTTTTTAACAAAACAAATAAAAAAAAATCTTAAAATTTAATGAAAAGGTTTTATTTATTTTATGAAACTTTTTCATTGAGTGTATGATACTTTTAAAAAATAAAAGGAAATTTTTCACAACATTTTAGGAAAAATAACATTAATTCAATGAAAAGTTTTAATGGACTAGTTCCAGTGGAACTTCAATGGTTTTATGCAAAAACTCATTAGTATCCTGCAGATAATTGTCTCAGTGTAGGTTAAAAGTTATGAGTTTTTTTCAATTTAAATATTTTTTATACTGTGTATTAAATTAAAATTAATAAATTTTTTATTACTATTTAAATTTACACTTAACCATAAACTAGTAGATTCTGAAAATTGCTTGTATTTACTTCTAAAATTCAATACAAATTTTTAATTAATAACTAAATGATTTTAAAAACCACAGTTATTTTCGAAAAAAAAATTAAAACACTAGACAATATGCAGTGATATTCAGTTTCGCATGTGGTAGCCTAAACCAATTTTACACAAATACCTTAAGATCTCAAAATGACTTATTACGACATAAGCGATTATGCGAGAATGATACGGATATTAGTATTAATAAAATTCGTGCATTAATTTGTTGCTTTATTTAAAAAAAATATTTTTGGGTGTTTTAATTATAAGCACAGCTGCAGTAAATATAGCCATTTTTGGGGGATTTTTACGCACATTCTGGATTTTTGTACATTTACACGTAAATCATGTTTTTTACGCAAAAATTTAGTTAATTAACACATTAATTTAAAAATTTTAATTAATTTTTACGCACTTTCAATGTAAAGTTACACATAATCTGTGCACCATCTTAAACATAATGTGCGTATTTTTTTCAATTACACATATAGAGTAAATTTACCTAATTTATAGTAGGAGTACAGTTCCCTACTATAAGTTCGGTAAATTTCAATTGAATTAAGTCAGAATGTATTAAAAACTAAATGAGAATTTAATGTATAAATAAAAACAACAAAAAAATTTTTTTCACAATTTGCTCTGTCATCTTCCAAAATATTAATATGTTGTTTTGACAGATTCAGAAATGTAGTGACATCTATTTATGAATAAGCAACAAAGGAAAATCGTATGTTTTCAATAATATTCAGTTACATTTAAATTTGCACAAGCACTTGCATATTCGTTATTTTAAATTTATTTTTATACATGTATATTATATAGTGGTCCTTTGTTGTATGAACGATTTGAAAGTTGTTTCAAAAACCGCTCCCCGGGCTTATTTTGTGAGGTTACGGGTAAAACTAATGCAGAAAAAATTTCAGCTCAATCGAAGAATTTTTGAGCTATCCCTGGCCGTTCAAAGCTTTGGAATACGATTTACAAGGGGGAAAAATTACTTTTAAGGTATGTTTTAAAAATACTGCCTCTTAAACAAAATCCCTTTAAAAGTGAAATTTTTTATTTTCCTGAAGGTATGTCAAAACAAGGTGTTGTTTCTTGCTGCATATGGTAAAATTTGTCACAATAACAGTGTTAACAGCAAATTTTAGGTATAGTAATAAAAAATTATAAATTAAATCTTATAGGCACATGCACACAGGGAAAAAAATTGCCAACCGAATTGCTAAGCCTATTTTGGTTGCTACAACCAATGAATTCGGTTGGTGAAACCATATTGGAATGTGATTCCGGAATATTTTGTGTATTGCAACTAAAATTTAGTTGTATAAACCGAATTTTGTTGTGATAACCAATATTCAGTTGTGCCAACCTATTTTAGTAGATGTAACCGAATATCAGTTGGAAAATGGCATATTTTTTCTCTGTGTGTAGGGTCAAAAACATCCTAAATTTTTAAAATGTGCCATTTGGCATGAAAATCTACATAAAAACCTTTAAAATCGACATAAAAAATTTACCTTGGTAAAGAAAGGTTTTCACAAAACTCGGAGTTTCACAAATTTTCTTTTATCTGAGTTAAAAAAAAGTTTGGAAGTTATTTTGTTACAGCTATCTAAAAAAACAGACAAAAATTAGTAGTATTATATACACTGAACCAAAAGCAGCTGTGAAATCAACTAAAATTCATATTAAATTGATGAATGGGTGATCACTACACAACTAACAAAGCCTGTCCATCAATTTAACGCATTGTTTAGTAGATTTATATTTTGACGTTTAACTATTTTATGTGGTATTATTTTGACAAAATATTGTCAAATGTATTAACAAAAATTAGTTGTCTTAACAATTATATTTAATTAAATTGCATAATGATTTTGTTGTTTTACCAATGCATTTTATTAAATTCAACAATGCATTTTATTTAATTAATTAATTTTTTATCGATTTATTATTAATTTTGAGACTTATATTTCATTATTTTTTATATTTCACAAATTTCAAATATTTTTAAGCAATATACATACAATGTCTTTTTTATAATGAATTTGATAAAATATAAAAAATAATGAAACATAAAATTGAAATTATAATATAGCACATACTAAAAACTCTTTATTTAAAACACATGTACCATTTTATATACAAAAACATATAACTTTATTTAAATTAATAATTCAAATACATTATATTTATAACTTTCATTAATAGTTTGCCTTAAACAAAATAGCACGAGTAATGACGCGACAAAACTAACCTCACTAAACTTTTTTCCACAGATTTAATACTCTTTTTTTCAAATTGAAGAAAAATGATATCAAATTTACGTTGCTGCCTTTTTACAAAATTTCTTAGAGTTAACAAATTAAATTTGTTAAAAAATGGCCAAAAAATTATCAAAACAACAATTGTTTTGTAGAGAGTTATTGACGGAAATAAGTATGTTCATTTAAAAAAAAAGTAGTTGATTTAAAAAAAACACACATTAATTTGAATAAAAAATATATCGTTTTAACAATTCGTTTCATCAAAAAGTAACAAAATTTTTATGTTGATTTCACTTACGACTTTTGGTTCAGTGTAAATTAATTTTCAAATTTAAAAGGCCGTCACTACTAAGTTAAAAGAGGGAAATGTGTAATTTTCAGTGTAATTATTCCCTGAGCTGTAGTTAAAGAAACTCGATAAGCTGACCAATTTCTTTTATATTTTGTTGAACAAAATTAAAAAAAAAACTCAAAATTAGAGTTTTGCAAATTTACAAAAAAAATCCCATTTTTAGCCATACCTGGGACAAGGTTGGCATAATCCAAATGAAACAAAAATTTATATCTGGATATTTTGTATAACATTGTAAGTTTTTGAAAAAAAATTTTATTTTTTTACGATTTTCATAATTTATCCCATTTCAACCCTACAATGGTCTGGGCGAATTCCAATTACTTAAATTTTAGTAGAAATTTGTAACTGATTGTGGCCTATAGGATATCTCGGACCCTATGGCCACTGCCTGATCCGGGGAGGACAAAGATTCTTCCTGGATTTGGCAAGCGGACGGTCGGGATGCTTGTAGGAGTTCTAACGGGACACTTCGCGATAGGCCGAATGGCTGCGCGTTGGGGTTACGCCCAGGCGGACTACTGCAGGGGCTGTGCGGACGAGGAGGAGGAGGAGACAGTGCATCTGCTTTGTGAATGTCCGGTACTGAAGGAACGACGACTCAGATATCTGGGGTGCAGGTTCTTCGACGACCTGGACAGTCTACGCGATGTTTCTCTGTCTGGTCTTGCGAACTTTTTAAGGGGATCGGGATGGTTCTAGATTTCTCGGGTCGTGGTATTTCTTTCCATGTGGGGAGAACTAAGGGAATCACAATGGGCCCTATGGCCTCCGAGTGAACTCGCCGTTCTGGCGGGCTCCCATTCAACCTAACCTAACCTAACCATGGCCTATAGGCTAGGTTATTGTAATAACTAAAGAAATTAAATTAAAATTAAAAATTAAATGTTTTCGAAGCGATTTTGGATTTTTATACCTTCTTAGGAAGGTAATTTAGTCTAGATTACGCGTCATTTCCGGAAATACAATTATTTAAGAGCCATTTTTTTAAAAATAAGCAAAAGAAGTTATTTTTCCACTTGTAAAACGTATTTAAAATTTTGAAGGGCGGGCCAGAGATAGCTCAAAAAGGCTTCGATTGAGCTGAAATTTTTTCTGGATTAGTTTTTGCAATTACCTCACAAAGACAGCACTGGCGAGCGGGATTCGGAGCAACTTTTCAAATAAGATTCTGTCTAATGTGTATGTATCAAGTTTATGTTTATAAATATAATATAGTTGTTCTTAACTATTGAAAAATAATTAACAAATGCATTAGAAATAACTGACAGAATAGTTAGAAATTGATTTTTTTTACCGTTAATTACTGTTTTTACTGTTGATGTTATAAAAGTATATTTCAAAGAAAAGGAACAATTTTTTGTTTTCGATTATAAAAAATTTCAACGTATTTGAAATTTGAAGTAAAAATTCCAAAAGGTACACTAGTTATTAGTGTTCGACCGAACTCACTTTTTTAAGGCCGAACCGAAGCCGAAGCCGAACTTCGGCCAAAATTTCTAAGTTCGGCCGAAACCGAAGCCGAATACTTTTGGGTTTGAATAAAAATACAATTTCATGCAACTTTTATTTATTATATTTCTAAATTGCAAAAACATAAAAAAGTTGTATTTTTCGCTCTTTAGTAAAAATTAAGTTAAAGATGTGCATATTTATAAGTTACTATACAAAGTTAAAGAGCTAAATGTTCCAAAATATTGATTTATAGAAAAGTTCGGTATTCGGCCAAAATTTTGCCGGACACCGAACTTGGCCGAACATCACTTTTTGGCCGAACTCCGAAGCCGAAGCCGAATACTCGGTCGGACACTACTAGTTATTTCCTTTTTGTGCATTGAAAATCCAATCCAGCGTACTGATTTTTTTTTCAAACTAAGAATATTCAATAATTACAAATATAAACTAAACAAGCATGTTTAAAAATCAACGAAATTAAATAAAAAATAACTCCTTTAAAAAACTGTTGCAAAATTACTGTACTTTTCATTACTTATTTTCTTAAATACCAGTCATATTAGTTCTTTTGAAATTTTACATGGAAAAATAATTGTAGTTAAAAACAACAACAATTACTACGTAAACAGCTGTCATGTAGTAACTGCAAACTTTTTGCGTGAGCAAAATCAATTAAAAATATTAATTTATGTAATCAGTATCGTAATTAGAACTCCTTGAAATATTGAAATATTAAATCAACGTAATTTTTGAGAATAAATAGAATTATCCAGTTAAAATATAGCCGGCAGTTAAATTCAAATTTTATATGGGAAACAACAAAAAATGTGTCAGTTAAAGTCCCAGTTAGCTGCTAACTGGACATTCAGTAATCGGTCCTAAAATGTGTAAAACATTGAATCGCCAAATTTAAGTTTGTGTCTACAAGGCCCGATTACTAAATGCCCAGTTACAATTTAGCCAAAAGTTATATTCAAATTTTAGCAATAAAAATTAACTTTCCTATGAAATAATAATATCCTTTTTAATTATTGTAGCTTCTTAAAGACTAATTAATATAACGCCGGTGTATTTTATGACCTAAATATACAAAATATACCAAAAACAGAAAAATGTGGTCTTAATTATACCACAAACAACAGTAATTCGAGAAAAACAAATTGTTTTATAATGTTACATTTAAATTACAATAGAAAAAAATACAAATCCTTAAACGGGATAAACAAAAGCATTGCGTAAAAGGATGCTGAAATTTAAACCTTTTCTATATTTATAAAGAAGTACAAGCACAAACCTATGAAAGGGGTGCTTGAAATTATTTTTAAAATGAAACTGTAACAATTTTTTATTCTGGCATATATATGTATCACTTTAAAATTATGTTGACAATTATTTTACATTTGTTTGTTAGATGCAAGGATAAGAAAAAAGAGTCATATAACGCAAAGTAATATCAAATTACCACAAAGAAATTACTGAGATTGCAATCTTATCCTTTCATATTGATAACTTTGTGGCTTACTTTTTTCTGACAAATGTCAAAAAGTTTAGATTTTTTGTTGCTAATAATGTAATGTCAATTAATAGTTTAAAAAGGGGCGAAGTGTTTTTTTCAAAATTTTTATATATTTTCAAAAAGAGTTCAAGTAACGGATGCTGTAAGGGTTGAATCTTTAAAAACTATCGCGTGCCATTGATTGAAGATAAGGCATTTAAAAAGCCGAGTTCAATGCATTTGATATTATGTTATTTCGATTTTCAGATTAAATCAATAGCATCAAATTTCAACTAAAGTGCCTAAAATTTTAGAACCTGTTTAAAATTTAAATATAGTTTATCGTACAGCTAAGATATCACACTCACATGTTTTAAATTAATTTTTTGTATTTCTTTTTACATTTTAGGATATTTTGTTTCAAAGTTTTATATTTATGTGTTTGAAAAATGTTGATAATGATGTGGAGAAAATGTCAATAAAATATTATTATCTCTTTGTTTCAAACATCCTTATGCTGTTGATATTTTAATGAGTTATTTATTACTTTTGGTTTTAAATAATAAGACATAAAAATGTTAAAAAAAAAAATATTTTTTTTTAAACTGATAACATGAAATTTTAATTTTCTTATCACCCCTGAAAACCAAAGACAATATTAACAAAATTTACAAAAATACACTAGTTCACAAATTAATTTCATTTTTCTGCGCACTAAATGCGACTGACTTTTTTTCACATGTTTTGACTAGCGGATCTCGGAAATCACATTTTGAATTTCAGACCAACCATTCTAAATACAGATGGTATCAATGTAAACAAATACAATCAAATCAGAAGCAAATATTTTGAACATTATTTTTTAACCACTTAGATAGTTTTAATTCTTTAGACAAAAAAATTAAAATAATAATTCTAAATATGACAAAACTGAAATTTTTGAAAAAATTCAACTTACTAAAAAAAATTCACACATTTTATTGGACACAATTGGCAATATCTGAAATTATTTTTGCGGATTTCAGTTGTGGGAAAGTTAGGATAATTTTTTAATATGTTTTTCCCTATAATACTAAAACTTTAAATCGATTTAAACACAATATTAATAACGTTTATTTCTTATTTAAGTGCCTTTGATTGACGCTATTTATAAACCAATTGGTTGTTCTTAATCCGAGGTAGAGTCGATAGAGAAACGAAAAAAAATCTTAAAAATTTTAGAAAAAAAAATTAAGAAAAACTACACTCTAAAAAATGCTTGTAAATTCTCTTCAGAAAAAAAATAATGGGAATGGGAAATTTCCCCCCCCCCCCCCCAAACCGAAATCGAAAACGAAAAAAAGGGAAAGAAAAGAGAAAAAGGAAAAGAAAAGAAAAAAGGGAAGGAAAAAAGGAAAAGGAAAAAAGGGAAAGGAAAAAAGGAGAAAGAAAAAAAGGAAAAGAAAAATGAAAAGAGAGAAAAAGGAAAAAATTAAAACAGAAAGCAATATAGAAACAAAAGTTTTTCCAAAGTGGAAAACGGTGCTAAAGCAATTTAACAAAAAACTCACCCCTATACTCAAACGTTTCAGATTCTGAAAAAATCACAAAATATTTAATCAATTACGAGAAAAAAATACACAAATTACCAAATACTTAAGTATATTTTTATTTCTGGCAATCTTTCATTTAGAAAAAAAAAACTACAAATGAATACGTTTATGTAAATTTTTCTAAAGAACATTTGGGATATTTTTCGTTTGAGAACTCTTTTTATGAAAAGTTTGTCAAGCTATAAAAATATTTTTTTAAGAATTAAATTTAATTAAAAATCAATTGTGATACCGTTTTTCGTAAGAACATTTTTTTATATAAAAATATATAATAGTGAAAATCAAAGAATCTATATTTAGGTCAAAGACTTTAAAAACTACATTTTTACAGTAAAGCACCGTAAGTTTTTTTTCACGTAGAAAAATTACACTCAAACTTTAAAGGCCTCAAATCGTAATTTAAATTCTGAAAATGTGCAATTTTTTTATTTTATTAGAAAGACACAATCACAATATACACAAAATGTCACTTTTTCACAAGAAAAATAATAGTCTTGTATACTAAATTTGCGTGAAAACAAAGTCTACACGATTTTCACGTGAAACTCATTGTCGTGAAAAATTAGTTTTTTTATATGGAGTATAACAGTTTTTTCACGTGAAACTCAAACAACTTACGGTGGAATTTTTTCCCCTTTTCCCTTGAAAAAAATTCAACCGAACTTGAACTCTAAAGGCCTCAAATGGTTATTTAAATTGTGAATAAAAACATTTTGTATTTTATAGAAAAGATTTTGTTACAACAAACACAAAACGTTAATTTTTCACCAATAAATAATACTAAATTTGCTGAAAAACAAATGATAAAGAATTTTTACACATAAAACTTATCGTGAAAAACATTTTGCTTATATGAAAAATCGAAACAACTTACTGAGCTTAAAATAACAAATTTTTAAAAATTTATTGAGAAAACGTTTTTGCAAATTAATTTTTTTCTTACTCCGCAGACTCTACAATTGTTTCTCTTTTAAAACTGTCGAGTGTATATTAAAACCTCAAAATATGATAATAAATTTTTTAAGTGAGAATTTGATTGAGATCTGAGGATTTTCTACGCACAAGAAATTTAAATAAACTATATTTTCAAATTGGAAATTTATTAATTCTAGTTCGAGGCCAATTTCATTATTATGAATTAATATAACTAATAAGCACTTTTTCCAAAAACTGCTATCTGTCTTCATCAGGATATTCTCCTGACAAATACTTCACAGAGTTTTTGCTTAAAAAAAGAACTTCCCAGCAAAAAATTTTTAGTATTTTGGAAGCAGTAAAAATACAAAGCGCTTAAAAACGCGCTACAAATTCTGCTTTACAGAGTTGCGTCACTTTATGCGTATACAATACACAAAAAATTTTTTAATTTGATTTTATACCCTGCAAAACTGCCTTAAACGAAGCAAATCGTAAGCAAGTTATTTAAAAAATTATAGTGCTACGCTATTCCCTTACGACGAAGGAGTTTGTAAGGGAGTAAAATAAAATGTAAGTTATCCAAAGATTAATGCGCACGAAATCTGAGTCATCTCAATCGTGTTTTACCCTTCTTTAGTAGAGTTTAATGTATAGACGCCACATAAACATGAGTCAGTCTGCATTTTGAAGTCGGCAAATGAATGCATTTATTTTCATAAGTAGTCGCGTTTAAATGCGCTCAATGAAAATCATGAATTTACTGCATCTTTTCAGCAGCAAAAAAAGCACTTTTTCCAAAAAAGCGCATGAATTTATTTGCGGTTAAATGCACTTACGAAAAACATGAATTTACTGCAATTTTTCAGCAGCGAATAATGCGCTTTTTCTCACAAAACAACGTGCTTCCAAGCGGGCCCTTTGTATGGAAAAATCATGCCTTCCGTAAGCAGCTTTGTAAGGGATTAATTTTATTTATTCCCTCACAAAGCTGCATCCAGCGAAGCAGGTTTTTTGCTGGGTTAGTATGTTAATTCATAATAAGGAAATTAGCCTCGAACTAGAATTAATAAATTTCCAATTTATTAATTAAAAAGATCGAAAAAACTACTTATATTTTTAAACAAAAATTGAAAACCAACATTTTAACTATATTTTCGCTAAAAACGCAATGAAGTAAAATTTAAATATAAAATGTTAAGAATTATTTATGGTTTTGAAATCTACGGAGATTAAGTTTTCATTTGAGTATAATAATGTATTTGTACACTTAAAATAATACGTCAGTAGAAAAATCTGTCAAACCGGTTTCAAATCGATTTGACTAATTTTTAACAAATTTTTAGTTGAAACACTTATTTAAGCAAAGATTTTGGTTATCTTCATTTAACACTATACTAAAAATCCTCAGTACTTTAACTAGTTTTGAGTGTTAATTTTCAAAACTATTTATAATAAATTTTTAAGACCCCATTCGTTAAATTTTACAAAATTTATTGTTAAAATATAATATTTTCATGTTTCTGTTATTACCCGGTAGATGGCGCCATTGCTTTCCCTCCCGATTTTTTAAACTAAGAGAGATAGAGTAATATTGATGAAAATTTCGACTACCCCTAACAATGCAATACCTCATCCAAAGGGGTTATCTCTATCCAAAAATGGACCTTGGCGGGGCCTTGGACCCTCGGAAATTTTAAAAGTTTTCTTAAATGTAGAAATTCATAGAGGATTTCTATATAGGAATATCTATTTTAAGAATCAGGAGGATTTCCTGTACGGCAAAGTTTCCAAAATTAAACGAGTTCTGTAAAATAAATATCCTGGAAATCTAAGGGGTTTTCTACGCAAGAGTCCTCACTATTCGAGTAATATTTCCATAAAAGAGTCTTTTAAATGTTAGGGATGAATTTCTCAAAATCTTAAAGTTATCGTAATAAATTGCTGTTAGAATCTTATAATTTTTTAAAGAAATTGTAAGAGATTTCATTATGAAACAGTCCTCAGAATCCGAAATAATTTTCATAAAAGTAAATCCCTATAATCTTAAAATTACACGCGTTATAAGATACTATTGGGCAAATACTCTCCCAATATATATACTAAGAAAAATACACAGAGGGAATTTTACTGGACGAGTTTTTTTTGAAATTTTGCAGTAAGCCAATGAAGTTTTATTCACAAAGTAAATGAAAAATTTTTTTTAATTTATATATTTTATGAATCCCGATTAAATGAAACTTTTTGATTGAGTGCATGAAACTTTTAATAATTAAAATGATATTTGTCACAACATTTAATTCAATGAAAAGTTTCAAAGGTCGAGTTCCAGTGAAACTTCATTGGCTTAATGCAAAAATTTATTAATATCATGCAGGTAATTCTCTTAGTGTAGTGCTGAAGCTTCAGAATAAATTTTAGGGTTTTCTTCAAATATGCTTACTTTTAAATTTTTTTTATATTTTTAAAGAGAAGAAAAACTCAAGAAATTTGTTACATTAATTAATAGCTACCTTCTTTGGAAAGAAGATAGAGGACAGATAAAAGGTGGTGAGAGATGAAAAGCTTCCATTAGTAATATTACTACCTATTCAAAAAATAAAACCATAATTTTTTTACCCCATTCAGTAAAAGGAATATTTTGATAATCAGAACTAAAAACGCTTTTTGTCTTAAATGCAACTTATATAAGTAATTTTGTTTAAAATTTTATTACTTAAGTCAAATTTTATAAAAAATTAATTCTTAGTTTTCGCCCATAATAATTTGTTCTAAAACGTTACTTCCG
Organism: Leucophora obtusa; assembly: GCA_949987735.1. Taxonomy (NCBI): domain Eukaryota; kingdom Metazoa; phylum Arthropoda; class Insecta; order Diptera; family Anthomyiidae; genus Leucophora; species Leucophora obtusa. The sequence goes on from OX465295.1 coordinate 306,997,839, forward strand.
AAAAATTACTCAATTTCTGTCTAAACCCAATTTCGAATTTTGAAAAATGTAACATGTATTTTTTTCACACAAAGGTAGTCACAAAATTCTCGGTAGAACAATTAGTGGGCAAAAATGGGTTAACAGGTGGTTAATTATAAATATTTCGACTGATATAGCAACCCTATGGATTATACGTGGCGTATGAGTAATAAACAAAATTTTAAAATCCTCCCTCCCCCAAAATCGAAAGCTGGAACCGCCACTGGTGCCTAATCAAATCCTATGTATTGATACGACCAGTTTTGAATTAATTTCATATAAAAGTAAGAAAATATATTGATATTTTATGATACAAAAATCCATTTTTCCATTAGAAAAAGTCGTCTTTCTGTAAAGGTTTCTAAGCATTTTCAATAATATAAAGTGCTTAATATCTGCCACTTTTTCTATTACATTTTTTCTATCGAAAAACGTCTCTGGTTCTAAAATCCTTGTTTTACTAAGATATGTAGAATCTGAAACTTTGTCTGGAGTAGAGAGGGTTTTTCCTGTAGAAAAACTAACGGATTTTGAGAACTTTTTCTAAAGCAAAAACCTAATATTGTAAACATAAAAATTGCAGTTTACCACAATTTAGCTTTTTCTATAAGAAAAATTGCTCAGAATCTGAGGCTTTTTCATGGGGCAATCTTCCATGGAGATATATTCTTTTATTTTTTGGCTGTATAATGTGTTTTGTTCGGTAAATTTACTCACAAAACTGGTAAAATTAATCATAACTAGTGAAATTTTGCACGCATTTTCAATTTAAATTTACAAATTTTGTGTGTAATTAACTTACGAATTATGTATGTAAGTTTTTTGACTTACTCCTTAGCAGTAAATTTACCATATTTATAGTAAGAGGTCAGTTTCGTACTACAAGTTGGATAAATTTAATCAAAATTTAATTAGAGTGTAATTAAAAAAAATTTATTGCAATTTTCATGTTTAGCAGGAGGTAGTAGTATAGAATTGAATCCCTTTAGGAGCAAAAACACAAATTTGTAGATGTACAGCCGAATGCATAAAGTTTATAAATAGTTTAAATAAACGTTTTTAAGCTATTTTGAAAAAACTGTATGCATAATTCGTTTAATAGCGAACAATTTAACAATCTGTTAAAGTAGGGTCAAGCCTAAAATAAGTGTTTCATAAAGTTTGGAAAATAGTCTCTCTTGAAACCATAAATATTGAGCTTGCATTTATTTAAAGACTTTTTTCATAAAATGTTCTAAATTTGTGTACAAATAAAACAAAAAATAAATTAAACCAAATAGTGATGTTGATTTGATTAAAACATATTCATCATTCGATTACTTTCAGTATTCGTAATATTAAACCATCTTTAAAATATTATTTTACACTATTACATAACCAAGATACACTCAGATAAAAAAGTTAGGAAAAAAAAATTGTAAACAGTTTTAAATCGCACTTTACTATTTTTGTTCTGATTTTTAGTACCATTTTTTTTTTTGTAATAATTTTTGCTTTTCTCTATTACTGATTTTTTTAATTTCCGTTTTTGATTTCAGCAAAACATTTTACTAATTTTGCAAAACCAAGTACTTTTTTATTAAATTTGATTTCATTTTTAATTTGTTTTTTTGTTAGAATTTACAATTTTTTTCTTTTTTAATTTCCGCAGACTGATTTTAAATTGGAGTGTACAATAATTTACTGAAATTCAGTAGCGTCTACTAATTATTTATACTAATTTGTTTGTACTAAAATTATTGATATTTATTTGTAACTGATTTTAGCAAATAGTACTACAAATCAGTAGATATGAGTTGCTTAAATTAGCAAAAAAAATACCACTGAGCTTAAAACAGCTAAAAATCCCGTAATAACACTGAGTGTATGTATTTATAAAAAAAATAAAATTTCATGTTTTGGTTTATTATAAATTACTTTTATTGATAAAATCTTCGAAAAAAATATTATTCACCTACGATTAACGAGTCAAGGGTTTACTAAGTTTATGAATCACTAACGATTTACTTGAAAGTGGAGAGAAATTAAATAACGGTATTGCCAGAATAAAACGAGAAATTAATACTTTTATTTAACGATTACGCATAACATTTTTTAATAAACGTTTATTTCGGAAAATTTATATTTTAGCAAGTGTATACCTTAACGCAAAAGAAACCTTTATGCATTAGAGCCTTAGGGAATAAGGCAGGAAATTTTTTATTTATTTGTAGAAAACTCTTTCCCTGAAAAAAGAAATAGTGGGGAAATTTTCTTTCATTTTAATAAAATATATTCATATAAGTGTACAATTGTCTGGACTGCATACGATGCTTAAAATATACAAAAATTGTTCTGTTGGAACCACGTTTTCCGAAACTTGAAAAAACTACCTTTTGTTTTGAATATCCACACGGTTTTTAGAGCCTGGGTGAGCCAGGGATCTAGCCCGTCTGTCCGTCCGACTGGCTGTCTGTCTGTCCATACATTTTTGTGCGCACTCTACAGATCGCAAATATTAAGATATTTTGATGACCTAAGTCGCCCCAGGGGCACAGCCTATTGATTTTGATTAAAATCGGTCTATGTTTAGACCTAGTGCCTATATAAGCCCCCCCCTGTAAAATTAGCTTTGATACACGCTGCATATCACAAATATGAAGATATTTCAATGAAATTGGATTCATTAACTCACAAGGACAAAGCCTATTGATTCTAGAAAGGATCGGTCCTTATTTTGGCCTATCGCCCATATGGGCTATAATTTAGATTTTCTCTTCTTATGTCATTTTATAGACAATTTTGATACAAGTCCGTTTTAAGCCATTCTAATTTCGGATCCAAACATTAGTTGGCTTTTAACCAGCCTGATGTAAGGTATTATATAGTGGACATGCCCGACTTTAAATTTTTTACTCGTTTTGTAATGTAAACTTGAGAAAATAGCGCATATTTAGATAAGAAGCACGCGAAATTTCATTCCCAAGTAAAAAAGTTTTGATATAGTAATATATTATAATATTAAATTCTGTATAATTATATATTTTAAGAAATTATGTCTTAAATATATAACTATATCTTGTTATATATAGCAGTAAAACATGCCTCATATAATTATATATAATTGTATCGAATTATATACTATTGGTGCATTTGGATGAGGACAAAATCCGGATAAAATTCTATCGAACGATATCTTATTCCATCAAATTAGATCCAATTGTACCAAATTGGTTGTAATATGATGTAATACGATCTAATTTGATACAATTAGATGTTCTCATTTTTCGGATATAATTATATATAATATTAAAAGTCATATAATTTTTATTATTAAGGTTGTTTTTCTTAATTTGTTGTTGTATTAAAACAAGATGTTTTTGAAAACAAATATTTTTAATCAATTATAATAGTTTCTTTTTGGCATTGAACAATGCCAATTAAAAAAAATATCATTGACACTGTTCAATTGTAATGCCAAAAAATAGTATTAGCATTGATCAATTGTAATGTCAATGAATTCATAAATTAATTGGTCCATTTAGTTAATAAGTCCCAATTACGTTTTTATGTAATACAGAAAAAATTGGCAACATCCCAGTAAAATTTTTTACAACCGGTAGCCAACCACACCTATTCTACAACTGGTTCCACTGCAAGCGATTTCATGAAACTCGTTCCGGAACCAGTTCCTGGGATCCCATATGGAAGGTATTACTGAAGTAGAATCAATTCTAGAACTAGTTCCAGAACTGATTCTAGGGCAACCGGTTCCACTTTGGAGCTATAGAAGGGGTTGCTTTTGGGACAATTTCAAGTATTATGAAATAACAAATAAGACCGACGTTTATTTTAAAGTAAATTTAAATTAATTGTCAAAAAATAAAAATATCAAATACAACAATAGCTAATAATTGAAGAATTTAGGTGGAATTATAAAAAGATATATTATATTAAAGGTAATTTGTGTAAACAAAAAAATATTTACACTTAATAATTAATTTTTCTTTTTGCTTTCCAGTGTTGCTACAATTGTAAACTTTTTGTAGAAATTCAATTATTGTTTCCTGACTGCTCTGATGATATTTTTCTGCAATAAACCAGATTTTAAGGAACCTACAAAACGAGAGATCGTGAGAAATCTTTCCAACAAAAAAACCATAAGGTTCAGAGGACTTTTTACCAGAATCCGATTACTTTTTTAGAAAGAAATCAGATTCCTAGGAGTTTATCCTACAGAAAAACTCTGTTAGTTTTACAGCTTTTTTACAGTACCAAATTGTATACAATTGTATACAATTCGATACAATATTATATAATAAGACGTTCTCATTTTTCGGATATAACTATATCTAATTCCATAAACGATTATATATAATTATTAAATATAACTTCATATGGCTCCATATAATTTTTTTTTCTTGGGCGGCCACTTTTTTTAACACTCTTTCGGGAAATAAAATTTGTCTACGCGCACTTTTTTTTGTTACAGATTTTTATTAAGGAAAGTAATATAGAGTGTGTTTACGACCATATTTTTTTTGTTTTTTTAAACACTTTTTTAGCACACTTTCGGGAAAAATCGGGGAAATTAAACGGGGAACAAGTGGAATTGAAACTCGAGAAAATGGCAAAGGAACAGAGAACGAAATGGAATGGAATGGAATGCGGAACGAAACGAAATAGAACGGAGAACGAATGGATTCGCAATGACACTAAACAAATCGCAAAGAGAGTGATAGTTTTTACATATAAGAGTGACTGACTTATTTTACCCTCTAACCGGCCTATGCTTTTTCACCAAAGTATAAATAAAATCCAAAAATTAAATTTTTTGTGCCTTTGATTAAGAAGATGTAACGATTTTCGTTTTTCGGAAACTACGAAATTGAGCGAAAACGGGTTTTAATTTTAATAAATATTGGTACTAATACTAAATTTATTCTTTTTTTTTTTTGTCAAATTTCAAAATAATTCGTTTTTAAGTTAAGACGATGTCCCAGAAAGTTATCCTGATAGAATCCTGTATGTGATTGGACCAAAGTAATGACTTTTTTAAAAGCTAAAGCTGTAGTCTTGCTTTGTGTGTATTATCAATAGTTTAAAAGTAACTTAAATATATTTTTCAGATTTTTGAAAATTGTGTTAGTTTCAGAATATTAGTTTGTTGAGGCTGTTTATTTCATAGCCCTGTTATATTATTTTACTTCGGTGGGGTTAAGTGCTACGGGAATAGTGAAGAAGGACACTGTGTTAGGGATAAAAAACTCATACACATTATTTTTCCAAATTGATGTTGCGATCGCTGGGGATCGAACCCGCAACCCGGAATGTCTAACAGTTCAACGCGCTAACCATTACACCACAGCTCTCATATCGTCATCGTTATTTATTGTGAATTATTAATTGTGTCTATTTGATTTTATTTTTACTTAAAAACTAGAAAATTTGTTGTAACCTAAGCTTCCTCTGAATAATAATTTTTGAAATTATTTATTGTTTATTTAAGATCCTAAAAAGCATTCTCATTGAAGGGCGCTTTTATTTTGAAGATTTTTACGTTAATAAAAAACACGTTATAGTAGTGAATTTACAATCACTTTTTAGAGTGTAATATTTATCTATTTTTGTAATATTTTACTAACTAATTAATAAAAAAAAATAAAAAAATAATGTGATAGTACATGTGACTACTAAAATTCGGTTGGCAACAAATTCGGTTGTCACAACGATTCTGTTCTGTGTGTGTATATTTTAAATATTCCAAATAAGTGGCAATCTTGGGCGTAGGGTAGAGGGGGGATCCTTCGCCACTTTTTTTTCAAAGCACTGTCATTTCTTAACCCCTAATTATTTTCCAAAAATTACTTTCAAATTGAAGACCTACATATCTTGGCTTTAATTTCTATGATTTTTATTCTAATTATTTGCATATTTTCTATTACTTTTTTAATGATTTCCAAAGTAACCCAAATCGGCGTAACTGCCCCAAACCTGGGGGATATTCGCCAAAAGAGCTAGATACAATTTAAACAAAAAATATTGTTAATACGACAAAGTCAATGTTTTAATGACTGAAATAAATAATTTAGAATAAGTTCTTTAAGATATATGATTCTTTTTAATCAATAAATCTCCATTACATTAAAAAAAAAATAATTTAAAACTATAATATAATGATTGTTCAAAATTACAAAAAACTGAATAATTAATATAAATTTAAGAATGAACACTATTGTACTAATTTACTATTAAACATATTTTAAACATATAGCAAAGTCTTATAGAGCATTTTAGGCAGAGATGCACCAACTCTTCGTAGCTCCAGGGGCCATCTGGTGATTGTGCCCCAGAGACAGGCACTAACATAAAATTAATATTTTTCACACTTTTTAAGCATTTACTAAAATCAAATTATTATTTTCTGAAAGCTTAGGATCATAGGTCTAACATAATGAAAAATTATTATTTTTTCACACGATTTGAGGAAGTTATTGCAAAATGTAGTTGCTTTCAATTATTTTTTTGGCACCCCAAAAAACAAAAAACACGTCTGTCTGCGACCACATGTGATATAAATTCGTCAAAGTGGATGTCAAGGAAAGGTAATTGAAAAATGCACAAAATATATTTTTCCAATTTTTTATCTCCCTTAACATCGGAGAAAAATGGGATTAGTGTATGTGCCCCACTGGCGAAGAATCCCCACTCTACCCTACAACACCGGTAGTGTGGGTATCAAAATTTTTATTTTCTCGAGTACTTTAAATCAAAATTTCGTAAATTTTAGACATGTTTTCATATAAAAATAGGCCAGTTTCTGATTCCACTATTTAACCTTTGAACGTGATATTGGGCCGCTAAAACAAATACGTCGTCTTATTTTTTTTTATCTTCTATAAAATATGCAAATTTCATTAAAAGCGGATAGAACACACTGGCATACCTTCCTTGTGAGTTAAAATTATGTAAAATAAGATGAATCAGTACAGAATCAAAGAGTTTTTGATTCTTTACTATTGCAATCTTTTTAACAATAAGGCATGTCATAAAAACTAAAATCGTGTTCAACCCCTTAATACACTTCTGACATTTTTAAAAGACACAGTGGTCAAACAGCATCCAAATTAAAAATCTAATATTCAAATGGTCAACTCTTTTGTTGCCTAAAAAACAGTTAAGCAAGATAATTGTATATGAACTTCGACTTCATTGAGAAGAATTTTATTTTTTTTTAATATGAGGGGTTAATCACAAAAAAATAACGATTTTTTTTTTGTGAGCAGACAGCATCCAAGCATCAATGATAGAACTACCCTTGAGGTTAAAGTTTGTATAAACAATTAATGAATTCTAATTGTTAACGTGATTGAGGTTTTGATTGATATTTGACTGAAGCCAAAGCATCTTGGCAAACAAAAAATGTCAATCATTTTTGCAGAATAAAATTTAAGACGTTTTGTAAAAGATTAAATAAATAAGATCTTATAAAATTAATCAAAAGAAAAATCAAATGGTTCAATGAAGTCGATAGAAAAAGTTGGTCCTTAAAACTGTTCTTTAAATAAAGTATCACTTTTTTTTATTTTTTAATTAAAAGTAGATTTTCATGGAGCTGAAAATCTAACGGATATTTTAATAACATTTTAGAATCATAAAAAATAATTCATTTACTACATTTGTACATAAAACCGGATTCATTCTGATCATATGTAATATAAGAATTGTAATTAATTTTTGTTATTTTCTTGTTAAATATACCCAAAATTACTAAAATTTTTGCCCTAATTTTAATGGAAAATATAAACCTTTTTCTTACAAATTTTGTTAAATTAAAGCGGCTTTTATGAAAAAACAAAGCATATTTTAAAATTCTAAAAACACATCTGCATATATTCTCATGCTATACAATTCGATAATGTATGCAAATGCAAAAAAGAACTCAACATCATTTCAAACATCTTAAGGTCATCTAAGGTCACTACTGGTCATTTTCAAACTACTGGTCATTTTCAAACAAGACTCATAACTACATACTACAAACGGAAGACAAGATAGACAGCAAACAAATCTTGTCTTCCTTTTTGGGTGCCTTTCTTTAGTTCTCAAAATTCTACTGCAAAAAGGGGTGCTTTTTTCTATAGATTTTCAAACAAAATTCTTATTCAATACAACGACCAGGTGTGTGGTTTTTCTATTTATGCCCAAAAAAAACTAAAAATCTTATAAAACATGATAAGAATATTTCGTTTTTTTTCTTTTCATTTTCATTAGAAAATCATAAAATTTCTGAAAATAAATCGCACAATCACATAATCATCATTGTCATATGAAAACATATCAAAGACCTATAAAAATCATCTTTAAATTGTTCAAATATGAAGTGTTTATAAAATGCGTGACAGCTATAAAAACTTCTAAAATTTTAAGTTAGATATGAATTCGAAAATAATAGACTTTTGATATTGTCTTATTTATGATGATTTTTATACAAAATACTAGATTTTATTTTATAATATTGATATGTTTGCAGATGTTGCATGTTTTACTTATCAAAATTATCACATTCAGAGCATTAATGTATATTGAAAATATTTTGTTGGGCATATAATTTAATTAACACTTGAAAATGCAGGGATTTTTCTAGTATTATTTTTATGTAGTGTATCAAATTATTCTATTTCTTAAATGTTTATCGAATACAATTGAATTTTTACAAATATCAATTTTTTATTAAAGTGTGAATATTGTTAGCACTAATAATACCCCAAGACCGTCGATTGCCAATCACACCAATTTAATAAAATATATGAAGGTTTTTCATCAAATTTAAGACATTATTCATTTACTACATTAATTTAATGAAAAATTTCATTAAAACTCGTTGGGCAAATTTCTCTTTGTTTGGGGGCTCGGTTATACTTTTGAGCTATTAAAACGGTTGCTTGGGGCTGAAATTGACTTGTGTCAAATATTGTGTATAAATTAGTAAAAAATTAGGAAATTAATAAGAAATTTAGATTTTGCCCCACGGTAGGTGTCTTTAAGACAAAGTCGGAAATATAGTCCATATGGGCGCTAGGTCCAAAAATAGATCGGTTATATGTGAAATCTATAGGCTTCGTCCTAATACCCATATGAGCCAGTGTACTGAATTTGATTAAAATTTCTTTATAATTGCGACCTGTAGCATGCGAATAAACATATTAGCTTATTTCTGGGGGACATTTATAGGGTCTCTGGGTCTAAACATGGACCAAATCTAACTAAAATCAATCGGCTTTATCCTTGGGCTCATGTAAATGAGTGTACCAAATTTCATTACAATACCTTTATATATGCGATCTACATTTTTTCTGGGGTTCGCAAGTGGGCTATTATTGTTCGGCTGTCTATTTACCCAATCTTAGATTTTTATTCAGAGTTGGCTGGCAAAACCTCTAAAATACAGTTATTGATTCAAAACTGACTGCCGGCATCCCTAAAATACCGTTACCGAAATAACCAAAACCGGTTAACCTTAAATTATCGTTACCGAAATAAGTTCTTAAAATACCAATACTGAAATAAGTGAAAAATCTCTATATAAATTTTTCAGCCAACCAGCGTTTTTTAACACAAAAAATGAGTAATTTTGACACCATGCTCTCAAGTAGGTTAATTTCGATTTTTTTTTTTCTATAAATTCTTAATTAAAGGTTTCTATATCAATTTTCATATCAAATGGCACTTTTTTACATTTAAAAAATTTGGAGTCATTTTGACCCCATGTGCCTGTAAGGGTTAATTTCTAATTTTTTATTACTATATATTAAATTTGGTGTTAAAGGAGTTACTGGGACAACTTCCAGCAAATCCAGCAAGAAACAACACATTGTTTTGATATACTTCCAGGAAAAATCGAAACATTTCGAAAATTTCACATTTGACTTTGGTAAAGAAAGGGTTAAGGTTGTCGGAGTTTTACAAAATTTTCGAAAAACAATCTCTTTTATCAGAATTAAAAGAAATTGGAAGCGATTTTGTTACAGCTATCGAAAAACACAAACATTAATACTGTTATCTAAATTATTGACCAAAATCACACTTTTCTCTAAAATTTTCAAATTTATAAAGCCGTCACTATTAAGTTAAAAGATGAATATGTGTAATTTTCAATAGAATTATTCTTTAATTTGTATTTAATAAACCCCTATGCGTAGACCACTTTTTTATATTTTGTTGAACAAAATTTTAAAAAACTCAAAACTCAAAGTTTTACAAATTTGTAAAAAAAAATCCCATTTTTGACCATACGAGAGACTAGGTTATCATAACCCAAGAGAGACAAAAATTTCTATCTGAATATTAGTGGATATTAAGGCAAACATACACGTTCAATATTATTGATCAATGTTTTTAAAATCAACATATCAGAAAAAAGTATTTAAAAATAAAATGTTACGATTGGTTGATTTTTGGAAAATTTATCAATAATATTGAACGTGTATGCCCTACTTTAGAAATGAAACTAGAGTATAAAGTAGGGCATACACGTTCAATATTATTGATCAATTTTTGATTGTTTACAAATTAATTGAAGGTCTGTACCCTATATTGAATGTTTATCAATTAAATTGAAAAATTCAAAATGTTTTGGATTTTTGTTTTTCAATTTCATATTATTGAAAATTGTGTGGCCAATATTGAAATGTTAGTTTTTTTTAATTTGTTTTTTGTTGTTGAAAAAAATAAATATAATTAAAAAAGCATAGAACTTATTGCAAAATAAAAAAACAGAAATCACTTTAAACGTGGTTTTATTTTAAAATCTGCAAAATTTTGCAATTTTTCATAAGAAGAAAATATTGATCAATTTAATTTTAACTTATATTTTTCTAATAGCATTGAAAGTGTGTGTGAAAAGATCAATAAAATTTAAATAAATTATATTGACCGTGTGTGCTCGGCTTAACACTAGATTTGTTATTTTCGAATTTTGTATAAATATTCCATACAAATTTAAGCATTTATAAAATTTTTAAGTAGATATAAACAGAGACTATTAATTATAGAGATAGGAAATCAAAACTAACACTACTCACCGGTAGAGGGCGCTGAAATTTAGTATTACCTGAGCAACTAATTAGTATCAGTTGAGCCTATTTTTAAAAACTCGAAAACTGCTGTAAACTGCTCAAAATAAGGAAAAACAAGCGCGGAATATATTCAAATAATAAAATTTGAGATATACACTCAAAAAAGAAGTCAGTAAAGTCAGCAAAAAAATGTTGCTGAGTCAGCAAATTTTTAGTCAGGATCGTGCTTTCAACAAAGTTAGTAATTTCAGCAAAAGGTTTGCTGAAAATCAGCGAGCTAATTTTTATCAAAAAAATAGTAATCTTCAGCAAAAGTTTTGAAAAAAATCCTTACTAAAATCACTAAACTTTTTGCTGAATATTAGTAGACTGAAAAAAAACCCAAAAAACTTGTAGCGAAATTTTACTTTAGGTAATTTATTTGCTGAAAATTTAAATACAGAAATTGTGTAGAGTTGTTTTTCTATTTAATCATTTCCGTTGTGTGTACTACCAGGGGTATGGCATCACCAAAAACAAAAGTTATAACGATATCGTTATCACTAGATGGCACTTTGTTCAAAAAATTGACAATTTTCTTTTTTTATTTAAATTGAAATAATAACAAACAAAAACGCAAATAAAAAAAGGAATTTTCAAATTGAATTATTTGAACAAATTTTTTCCGCTTGATTTTTTCTTATTTTGCGCAGTTTTCAGCAATTTTTGAGTTTTTAAATATAGGCTCAGCTGATACTAAATAGTTGCTCAGGTGATACTAAATTTCAGAGCCCCCTACCGGTGAGTAGTGTAAGTTTTGATTTCCTATCTCTATAATTAATTGTCTCTGTGTACTACATCCAGACAAGCTGTGACATCTACATTTGTTTATCTGGTTGTCGTCCACGCTATAATTGCGGTTATCAGCACAATTTTTGTAGCAAAATAAATTAGTAAAACATTAGTTCAAAATTAGTTTAGTGCTAAAAAAATATAACTAAAACTTTTGCTGAAAACGGAATTTCAGCAAAAAATTGCTGGAAACTAGTAAACTCGATATACCAGACGTTTTACTAATTTTTCTACTAACTTATTTTTTTGGGTGTACATTTGTTTTTTTTTGCTTTGCTGTTTGTTATTATTTAAATTTAAATAAAAAAAGAAAATTGACAATTTTTTTAACAAAGTGCCATCTAATGATAACGATTTTGTTATAACTTATTTTGTTGTGATGCCATATAAATATAGCTTATTAAAAATTAAGTAGTTATAACAATTTTACCAAGTCTTAAAAATTCTTGGCTTTTGTCTTTCAAATGTAAACAAAAATATTTGTCATAAAAATATTTGAAATTTTAATATTTTATAAAATATTAAAAACAACAAAAGCCAACAAATGAATTATGCGTTTGTTAGTAAAGGTAGAGCAGGGCAAACAAGATAATTGCTCCATTTCGGGTTCCGACGAAGTCTTTGCATGAAAACAGCTTTTGTACAAAGGCGACCTCAAATGTTTAAATTTTATTTGTATTTTGAATACACTCCAATTAAATTCTGTTGAAATTTACCCAACTTATAATTAAATTCTGTTGAAATTTACCCAACTTTAAATTGGGTAAATCTGCTATATGTGTGTAATTGAAAAAAATACGCACATTATGTTTAAGTTAGTGCACAAATAATGTGTAATTTTACATTGAAAGTGCGTAAAAATTAAATGAAATTTTGAAATTAGTGTGTTAATTTACTAAATTTGTGCGTAAAAAAGCATGTTCTACATGTAAATGTAGACATAAAATGCATAAAAATCCCCCAAAAATGCATATATTTACTACAGCTGTGCCTCAAATTAAACCAATGAAAACAAATTTTTTTTTAAATAAAAACACATTTGTTTTAAGTATGTATTTTATTAATAATATATTCTCGTGTATAACTTAAAAATACGGGATTTTTGGCAAATTTTGATAATTTATTTTGAAACCTTGGTACAATATAAATTTATTGAAAGAATTGGCCATCATTAACTATAATTTTTTCCCAACTTTCTGCAAACACATATATAGATTCCGCGCCAAAAGAACTGCTGCTCATTTTTTGAGGCCAAGAACGAATCAAGCCAATTTCGGATACCCTGTTCTGAAATCAAGCATATTCCAGAGAGAGCGTTCTGCATCGATCGAAACAAATGGTAGTCGGACGGGGCAAGGTCTAGACTAGAAGGTGGATGAGGCAAAAATTCTTAATCACTATTTTCTAAATAGTCTTTAGTACTTGCAACATCTGGCCGAGTGTTGTTATAATGGAATATTGTGCCTTCATGTCTGGTTGCCAAAAATGCCAGGAATATGCGTTTCGATTTCAGAAGCTCATATTTAATAGATGGCCCCTTCTGGTTGGGCTTCAAATACGATTTCTTGCACTTCGAATTGTCCTAATGGACCCATTTTTCATCGCCAACAATAATTCGATTTAAAAATTACTTCTTTTTTCAAGCAGCATTTCGGACATGCAAAATCGTCTTTCAACTAGTCTCGGCTTCAACTCGTATGGTACCCAATTTCCTTGCACACCAAAAACAATTTCATTCTTGTGTTGCTTTTTCCAGATAAAAATGCGTTTGTTTAAATGTATTTATTCACAAAATATAACCCGTTTTAGCTTTTTTATATTTAAAATTTGTTTTCCAATTTAAAATGTCAGATTATTTATTACTACTATAAGTTAGTATATTTACCAACTTTGTTGCGTAAAAATGTTATTTAACAAAAGAATACTATTTTTAGGCATAATGTCAAAAAATACTTCGTGTGTGTATTATTGTGTATGAAAGTGTGTACAAAAAAGTTGACGCAGTTTTTTTATATTTACCGAATTTTCGTAAAATTAAACAAAACTTTACCCATTTTATAGTAGTACATTACAAAAAATTTTTAGAGTGTAGAAAAATAAGATTATAAAAATATTGTTACTTAAGTTTTTGGCAACCGCTCAAATATGCCCTGCCCTTTAATTAAAATGCTGCTTTTACAGTATTTACCCCCCTTAAAAGAATTCCGCATTACATTTATTTATCCGAAAAACCGTTATTTTTATTTTAAAAAATATCGAATAATATAGTCTAAGTATTATTTTTTTTCTTTTGTTTTGTGTAGTTTTTAAAGTAATAAAATTTAAATTAGTTACAGTTTCAATTATAACAAACCACCTATTTTTTCAAATATTCTTGAAATAACTAACGCATTCTAGAACATAAATAAGGATACACCCCAATATCGATAATCACGCTGACATACAGTTACAAAATGTCGTTACAAATTTAAAATCAAAACTATACATGACCACAAAAATCTACAGAAAAAAATCATAAAAATATTGGGTATAAAAATTTAAAAAAATAAAACAATTTTTCAAATCAAAAGCGTTAAGTGTAACAATTATAAAAATGACAAAAACTGTCCCTTTTAAAAAATTATCAAAAAAAAAATCCATACAAATTTTTGCATACATCTGATAGCAACCAAGATAGGGCATAGAAAATTGTTGCACATTCATATACCATCCAGTATTCGCAGCACCCTAAATCTATTATGTTGTTAATGATTGTGCAGTTTTTGATTATCGACACTGTTCTATGTATATGGCGAACACCCATCCCTGTTCAATATTCACCTTTGACCTGTTTCAGTAAAAAGCCTTCTTTTGTTGCTATTCAAATAAATTTGTTTCATTTTTGCATGTTTGCATATAAAGTTTCACTAGTTTCTTTATAGTTTTCATTTATTATTGAATTGAATTTCTTTAGAATTATTTTTTATTGTGTGAATTTTCAATTAGATGTTAGGACAATTTAAAGTATAGTCCTTTTTGCATATAATAATATACATATGCTGAGTTTACATTTTTTTGTTATAAATAACACATTTTTTCATTTATTTTTATTTCTTTAAGATTTTTTTTTCGTGAGATTTTTCCTAATAATCATAAAAATTTGCCAACATTTTTGTTTATTGTAGTCACTCAAGAAGAAAATTTTAATTAAGACCTTTTTTACATATTGAAAAGAAAAGATTTTTGTATCATAATCTCCTTAAAATGTATATAGCACCCTATCGTTATTTATCGTATGCAGTCACAGTTTTCTTTAAACTTTATAATAGAACAAGTAAAAATGTGTTTGGGATTTATTTAGATTATAATATATCAAACTGGAAATATTTACTAGATTCTAATTTTTTCAAATGGTTCACATAAAAATCCTTTCCATCAAAAAATTTTAGAGTTATTTATTAAAAGCTCCAGACTAAATGAAAAATAAAATATCCACACCTAGAAAAACATATGTTGTCCCAACTGAATTTGGTTCCAACCAAATCATTGTAACTGAAATGGGGTTGTGACAACCTAAATTGGGTTGTGACTACCGTATTTTCGATTGAAGTAATCTAACGATTCTGTTTGAACCAAATCCGATTGGGACAACAATTTTTTTTACAATATATATTTTTTTTTGCAAACATTCTTTTATATCAGAGACTATTAACTATAGAGATAGGAAATCAAAACTTACACTACTCACCGATAGAGGGCGCTGACATTTAGTATTACCTGAGCAATTATTTAGTATCAGTTTAGTATCAGCTGAGCCTTTATTCAAAAACTCAAAAACTACTCAAAACTGCTCAAAATAAGGAAAAACAAGCGCGGAATATATTCAAATAATAAAATTTGATATATCCGTTTGTTTTTTTGCTTTGTTGTTTGTTATTATTTAAATTTAAATAAAAAACGAAAATTCTAAATGTTTTGATCAAAGTGCCATCTAGGGACAACAATATTTTTATAACTTACTTTTTTGGTGATGCCATACCCCTGTTTTATATGCCATTCGAATTATTTGTTATTGTAGTTTAAAATCCACCCCAGCAAAAAAGGAGATGCCGAAGCAGTAGAAAAGCACTACAATTGATGATCTAGATGTACATCTTTTTTACCATAAAGACTATTGATTTTACCATTGAGTTGTCATAGGAGAGGAGTACTCCCACTTCAACATTTTTGCAGTACTTTTAGAACGAGTGCAAAGGAAGCTCTTTTTCACCAATTAAAAGTTAAAAAAAAAATTCTTTCCAAAAAAAATTATATTTTTTTTTAATTTACAAAAGTTTTTTTATTGCCGCCACCGGGGATCGAACTTGCGACCTCACGATTGCTAGTCTATCGCTCTACCGCTGAGCTATTCTTTGATATGAAAGTTGACTGGCATAAAAACACCACTTTGTTAATGCAAGATATTGTTCCCTATTTTCTTCAATAAAAGTACTTCTTAAACTAGTGTAAAAGGTGCACACCAATCCAGTATTGGTTTCAGCACTATTTGTACAGGTACATAAAAATCAATTTCTGACCATTTTTTTATATAGACATATTTTTAAAAATTAAAAAATATTGAATTTAAACAAATTAATTTTAAATATTAAAAAAAAAATTAATTGAATAAAAAAAAATTTTTAAAAAATAAAAAAATATTGGTCCCGCCGGGAATCGAACCCGGGACCCTCTGTTTGGAAATGCCAAATGATACCAAAATCACTTTTTACGATCACTTATAGAGCAATTACTCTTTATAAGCAATACTTAAGTGATTTTTGGATGTGGTTCAGAAGTAATTCTAAAAAAGCTGTAAAAATGTAATAACGAATGCTTGGGAAGCAATGAAAGAAGTGATTTTTTGAGTTCAGAAGTACTTCTAAAAAAGCTGTAAAAATGTAATAACGGATACTTGGGAAGCAATGAAAGAAGTGATTTTTTAAAGTTGTTTAGAATAACTTCTAAAAAAGCAGTAAAAATACACTAACGGATACTTGTGAAGCAGTGAAAGAAGTAGTTTGTAAAGCACTACTTGCAATTTTTTTGTTGGGACAGGTCTACGTTTTAGATTAAAATAATTGTTTAAAAATAAATGTTCGTAAAAATCAATCAATATTAGGCCTACACCCAGAAAACAGATTCGGTTCTGACAACCCCATTTGTTGCCATTCGATTGGTAAAAAAAAAATTACACATCTATTCAAAAATTATCCCATTTAAAATATTTTTAATGCTTTTTCGTGTTATTTCGAAGAAATTGCAAACAAATTCAATATCAATTGCATATTTTCTAGCGTTTTAAAAGTTTTTTTTTATTCGAAATAAACTGGTGTTTTTAAAAATTTTAGTTTTTGATTAAAAATTTGTATTGACAAGTAAATAGAAGTAGTTTTAAAAAACTACTATTTTTTGGTTAATTGTAAATGTAGCATTAAAATAATACGTGCGGTTGCTAAAATAATACGTTTTATATTAGAAAAGTAAGAGGTTATATATCTTAACTTCTTCTTATAAAATAGTAGGAGGTTTGTGACTTGGATTTATGGTGTCGTTTGCCGCAGAGCTCTACCAAATATCCGAATTTCATTAGTGTTTTGAAGAACCCATCGGGATAGTTTCCTCAATAATTGTTTACTTATTGCTTTTTACAAAAATGTGTTTTTAGAGGGTTATTTTAACCCAAGAAGTGAAGAAACTGGTATTTCTATTAGGAGAGTATCGACTATAGAAGAAAAATTTTTTTCCATTTCTTTTATATTTTATTTGGATGGATCATACGCTCCCCTTTATGCTTTCAAAATTTCGAGAAAATAAAATTTCCACATGTTTTTTTGTAAAATATGTAGTCTCAAGTAATATTCTAAGCGTTCAATATGTGTAACATTTTTTGCAGTTTTATTTACACACAGAAAACAGATTCGTAGTTCCAACCGAATTTTTTGCTAACCGAATTTTTGAAGTTCCAGGTACAATCATTTTTATTCATTTTTATTACTGTTATAATTACCGAAATTTATTTTCAATTTTTGAATTTTTGTTGTATTAACTGATTACTTTGATGTGTGTGGATTATAAATTCTATAAATAGAATAACGCGTTCCACAAAATTTATAGAACTGGCGAACTTCCGCCAGTTTCTAGCCCCACTGTCACACTGCCAGTTCAACCCCACTGGGGTCGCCAGTTCTATCCCCACTGGAATAGAACTGGCGACCTTCTTCTTGTCAGCCCACTGCTTTTGCCCTAGGTTGAACTCGGTTTAAATTTTTTTAATCAAATTTCAAATTTGAATTTCTTTAGGTTGGAAATTTTAATATTTTGTTTATGAATAAATTATATCAACAAGAGAAAACCAATTGTGTCTTTTAATTTGAATCAATAAAAAAAATGCTAAAAAAAATCTGTCGCGAACTGGGATAGAACCGGCGACCTTCCGTTTATCAACCCATTGCTTTTCCTCTAGCCTAAAACTGATTTATTTTTTTTTAGTCAAATTTCAAATTTGAATTTTTTCAGGTTGAAAATTTAAATATTTTACTAGATTTGAGGTTAAGAAGAAGAATAAAATTTTTTTTCAAAAGCTATAAACACATTTTAAATTTGCAAATCAGACTAGATCCAGTTCCTGCCTTTTTCTATGGACAGGCTTCATCAGTGATTTTCCATTAAATTGTATTATTGTTTATATTTTATAGTCAGATTGTCCCTATATGATAATTTTTTCAACAACCCGTCGGCTGTAGGAATCGAACCCATGCACTCCCACATTACAAATGTAACTATACTAGAGTTCGATAGCTTAGCCATCTAACCCACATATGGCCTTGCATATAGTGCAGCTAATTCATAGTTTCTTTTCCTATTTAGCTTTCTGTTTTTGGTTTTACTTTCAGAAGTGATCAAACAGACATACAAACATTCTACTTTAGATTTTTTTTTTGTTAATCTTCTTATTTCCTCCCTGTCACCTTTTCGCAAATGTTGCCACATTGATGTATGGTTTTTACGTTCAAGTGCAGGTAATTTGTGTATATTGGAGACGTACAGCCAACAGGGCATTTTTTATTTTTCTAAGTAAAATGTTGTTTTTTCAAACGCGTCAATAGACCAAATGCAATTAATATTCTAATTAATATGCATTTCTATGAATAAAATTATATCGACAACAGGAAACCAATTGTGTCTTTTAATTTGAATTAATAAAAAAATTATTTAAAAAAAACGCAATCTGAGTTCAAACCTCGAACTCAGATTGCTAAGACTATCAGCATTGGCGGACTTAGGCCGGTCTGGGGTGGGCTAAGCCCACCCTAGACTGATTTTTGCCCACCCCAGAATTTTAAAAAATCTACCTACAATTCTTTTATCTATAATTTTGATGACAAAAAGTATCACAATATTACTTTTTTTATATCAATTAATCAATTAATTCTAGATTCCTAGACAGCTAAGTTGTTGCAATCTAAGGGTCAGTTCTATAGTCAGAACTAAGATCGATTTTTGTTTTAAATATTTCTTAAATAAAAAAGTTGTTTGAAAAATTCTTACTTAAGAAATATTTAAAAAACAAATCTATCTTAGTTCGGATTATAAAATTGACCATACGAGTTTTTCTTTAAGAAAAATTATTAGAATCGCAAAGTTGTTCAATAATAGAAATATAACAAATAATCTTTTTTGGTGAGTTAAATATCTGAGATTTCATAGTTTTCTAAATGAAATTAGGAAGTTTCTTCAAACTAAACATTACTATGTTATTTTAATAAAATTTCAATATTTTGGAGAAAAAAAAATTGTAAGATGAACATCTCACTGTTTTTGACCACCTCGGTAATTTAAGTGATCAGAATATGGGGTTAGAAAGGATTCGTCCGAAGTAGACGAATTAGACAGGTTGATCTTAGATTTCTTTTCTCTATCATAATAATCTGAAAATATAGCTTGGAACACATTCATTGTACGAGGTTTTCTTCAGAAAAATAGATGAACTTTTGGGCAAATAAACAGCAGAAAATTAATGGGTAGTTTGCCCACCCCAGAAAAATGGTCTAGGTACGCCAATGACTATCAGGCTGAGTCTCCCCTGCACTACAGGCACTTACATTTAGTTGTTGTCTAATTTGTAATTTAAATACGCATAAATATATATGAAAAGAAAAGATATGATGCATTCCAAAATTTTCTTATGCCAAATAAAATTTCTGTTCCTAGTTTCAATATATTATTACAATTACCAATATAATGGAAATTAACGGTTGATGGTACTAAAGTTGACAAAAGAAATTTAAATTGATTGTAAAAACTAATACTTTGGATAGAGTGATAGATTTTATTGGAACAGATATGATACTAGAATTTGGCTACCGATATTTTATTCAAATCACTAAATCTTTGATAAATTGGTGGTTGTTGGTATTGAATGTGGTTGTTGGTATTCAATATCGATTAGAAAAGCCAAAATTTAGGTTTATGTGACTGTGTTTGGGTTAATTGTATATAAATATGAACTTTGAAAATCACAATAATATTGGAAAAAAATCAATAGTGAATGAAATCTCATGTTTTTACAAAATGTGCTCGTGATGTTAACCCAATTGGGATTTCAGTCGAAAGTACCACTAGAGATGTAATATTTTATAGACAAAAAAAAAACATAAATGCCTTGCGGCAGCAGTAAATCATGAAACTACATATGTACTCTCAACACTGAACCAAAAGTAGTAAGTAAAATCAACATAATTTTTTTTTACTTTTTGATGAAACGGATTGTTAAAGCAATATCTTTTTTATTCAAATTTATGTGTGTGTTTTTTTTTTTAAATGAAGATTTTTTTTTTTATGCACATATTGTCGTCAAAAATACTCTACGAAGTAACTGTTGTTTTGATAAAATATTGTCCATTTATTAACATTAAGTAAAGTTAATTTGATATAATTTTTCTTCAATTTGACTAAAAGTATTAAATCTGTAAAGTTTAGTATGGTTAGTTTTGTGGCGTCATTCCTTGTGCTAGCTTATGTGCGTTATTTGTAATAGCCGGAAACATCAGTAAATTAACATTAAGTTTTTTTTTTCCAAAGTATGAGTGACTTGTATTGAATATTTATTAATTTTAATTTAAATAAATTTTTATAATTTTAAACGTTTTCAACTAATGTGAATTTTAGTTTTTTAATTCTCTGTCTTTTATTATTTTCTTTTATAGCGAGGCAAACTATTTATGTAGAGAATATAAAATGTGTTTCAATCATTGGCCGGTCGACGATATTTTACTTAAAATAAATTTGAAATTGGTAAAATATAAAAATAATGAAATATAAGTCTCAAAATTAATAACGAATCGATCAAATATGAAGTAATTAAACAAAATAAATTGTTTAATTGAATATAATGCATTGGTAAAACAACAAAATATTTATTCAATTTGATTAAATATAATTGTAAATATAACTAATTTTTGTTAATACATTTGACGATATGTTGTCAAAATAACACCACATCAAATAGTTAAACTTCAGCATATAAATTTATTAAACAATGTGTTAAAGTGACGGACAGGTTTTGTTGGCTGGATAGTGATCACTAGGGCAAGGAATTTCATGCACTTAAAAATTGAAAATATGCGACTAAAAAAGAAAAATATGCATTAAAAACATAAGAAATATGCACTAAAGACTATTATTTTTGCAAAAATAATGCTATTTAAAACTTAAAAATATATTTAAGTTAGTGTTTTTGCAAACAGATACAGAACTCGAAGATTTTCCATAGATCAATAAGGTTTTTAAGAATGTTTATTTTGATTGAATCAAAATATAAAAATTAGAATTTTTATATTTTTTTACCAAATAAAAAATGCTCCTAAAAATTAAAAATATGCACAAATTTACATTAAAAAGCATAAAATATGCATTAAAAAG
This sequence comes from Leucophora obtusa, assembly GCA_949987735.1. Lineage (NCBI taxonomy): Eukaryota > Metazoa > Arthropoda > Insecta > Diptera > Anthomyiidae > Leucophora > Leucophora obtusa. Next base: position 307,019,687 of record OX465295.1, read on the forward strand.
GCACCAAATATGCATTTAAAATCAAAATATGCAAAAATTTGCATTTATGACAAAATATGCAAAAATATGCAACTACAAATCGCTGCCATTTTGTTCTAAATTTGATGATTCGGATAAATATTTAGTCCATATTAGTTTTGGACTATCGACAAAAAACATGCATTTGCATGGAATTCCTTGCCCTAATGATCACTATACCTACTTAATAGGTACTGTGGATAAAACTGCACATACGTTAGTGATATAATTTTTCCATTAAATAACAATAAATTTAAAACAAATTTAGTTAAAATTAACAAATAGATTGTAAGCAAAAATATTTGATATGCGATTCAAATTTTCTTTACAAAGAAAAGTTTTTAAACAAAATTAATCTTTTTAGAGGAAGAAGGACTTCATTTTCAAAATATTAATCTTAAGAAAAATGCAAAGCCCGATACTAAGCGAGATATATTAAAACTTAATTTAATTTAGTTATCTTGCAATTGTCATACGTATAATCACTTTTAAATTTTATAGGTGACTAATAAAACAGAATTTTCATACAAAATGCATTTCATAAGCATTTTATAAGGTTTTCAAATTATTTTGAATAAGCACTTAAGTATATAATACGAGTACACATTGATTTAATTTTAGCTGCTCTTAATTTTAACCTCTTTAATTGACCTTAGATATATTGTATCAATAATAATTAAATTTTATCACTTTTCTCTTAAAAAACAAACAAGATCAAATGTCAATTGAGGTTCTAGCCTTTCTTTTTGTATGTTTTTGCAACAAAAAAATCTTAATTGTCCTGATCATTAAAATTGCACACATTTTAAAAATGAAAATATTTAAAAACCCCCTTAAAAGTAACTCTTTTTTTCAAAAACCCTTAAAAACAAGAACAAAACGAGCATGATCTTTAAATAAAAAACAACAACCCCTTGATCTTAAGACAGCATCTTTCCCATTTTTAAGGCATAAAATCTGGGAAAATATGAATGAATATTTCGTAGCAAGCATTCCTTTTTCTAATATAGGGTTAAATCTGGTTAAAGATCATGAGATTTTATTACAATTGTGATTAAATCAAGGATAAACTGATTTTTTTTGGTAGAGAAAGATTCTGGTAAACCTTTTAATAAATAATATGAGAGTTAATGTTAGAGACTTTTTTTAAAGAAAGTTAATTGATTTATTAGAAAATAATGATGTTTAAATGATATTGAAAAAAATTTCTAAAAATTGAGTCAATGATTTTAACAGATTTATACACACACAAAAGTATTATCCTAAATTATCAAGTTAAAGATTTGTTTAAAATAAAATTAGTTTTTAAACAAATATTTAACTGAATCAGTTAAATATTTGAATTATTTAATTGTTTCAATTAATCGTACAAAATTTTTAGTAATTAATTATATCATTTGTGTGATAGGTTCAAAAGCAATTAAAATATAATTGATATTATTAAATTCGTAACTGAAATTCGTTTTTAATTTTTGTGTGTAGAGCATTAACATATACATTAAGGTGGGTACATTTTTTTTTGGGAAGAAGCGTATAGCAGAAACATGATCTATACTAAATTCTACGAAAACTACCCGAAGAAACTATGGGTCTAAAATGAAAACCTAGCTCCCGCCGAGAAGCATTTTGATTTTAGTGGTTTTGTAAATTTGCATAAATTTGAAATTCGAAAAAGCGCTTTCTTATAAATCAAAATGCTACTCGGCGGGAGCTAGGTTTTCATTTTAGACCCATAGTTTCTTCGGGTAGTTTTCTTAGAATTTAGTGTAGATCACGTTTCTGCTATACGCTTCTTCATTTTTTTCGGACCCATACAAATTGACCTACCCTAATATATGTACATACATATAATTTAAAATGCACAAACCAGGTAAATTTTTTACAATCGGTTTCCAACCACACCAATTCTGCAACTGGTTCCACTGCAACCGATTACAAGGAACTAGTTCAAAAACCAGTTCCACGGATATTATATGGAAGGTATTACTGACGGAGAATTAGTTTTATAACTAGTTCCAGAACTTATTCTAAGGCAACCAGTTTCACCTTGGAGCTATAGAAGCGGTTGCTTTTGGGACAATTTCAAACAAAAGTCAATGCTGTTAGAATTGACAGTAGAAGGGGTTGGAAAGGTAAAGTAGCTATTCTACAACTGATTTTTTGGAACAGAAAATTTTCCTGGAAATATTGAAATTTTTGAAATCAGAATAGATATAATCCAAATAAAAAAATCAATAACTTAAAAAACAAACTTTAGAAAATAATTTCAGTGATTTTGAACAATGTAATGACGGTCGCATTTTGAAATATGACCGTCGTAAAAGATTAGTCACTAAATGTTGATTTTTCTTGAATCAGGTGGGTTCTTCAAGATCACTATTTGCCTCAGACAAACAAAAGTAAATATAATAACAAAAAATATATGCAATACAAAAATTAAATACATGGATTCGCTCATTCGTCGCACAACGAACGTCTGCTAGAAACCACATATTAATTTTCCAGTTCATTTATATTTTTTAAGTAGTATTTAGAGTATTTTTCCTTTGTACCCCCTATTACTATCAACTTTAACACCGATGATACTTGTTTGTAATTGTCTGAAAAGTAATCGCTTATATATCACCAAAGTTCAACCGTTTGTCCTTGAAAAAGTTCTGGAGCTTTTTCAAAACTGTTCCTCCGTCAGTGTTACGTACCGGGAACGGATTCATGAACTAGTTCCATGAAATCGTTTCTACTGGAACCAGTTGCAGAATTGGTGTGGTTGTAAACGCTTCTAAAAAATTTCCTTTGAATTGTTATTTTTAATATACACTTCATTCTTAAATTTTCCTTTTTAAACAACAATATTTCCCTTTAATAATTAAGTCTCTTTATAGTAAAAAATTTAATGTGTCACTAAATGCCATCGTAACTAGTATCTCCCCTCATTTTTTTTAGAGACCCCATATTTAATAGAGCGAGACAACATATTAACCCCAACCAGGCAATATATATAAAAAATAAAAACAAAACTCAATCTAAAATACTTAAGATGATTTAAATGTTACACTCAAAAGTATATTCTCCAACAAATTAAAAGGCGGAGTCATCCTTATTATATGGCTGTTGAGTGCTTTATAATGAGTTACTGTGGAAGAGTAGTATGTTAAAATGAGTCTTATTTAGAGTGAGGTATTACAGTATTCGTTAAGTTTTAAGTCTTATTCGATTTTTGTCTTCCAAGTGGAATATAAATAAACTCAAACTTTTAACAGTACTTTTGTTAACATTTCACTTTGTGTTTTATTTATGTTAAGCTGTAACAGTAGTAACGGAAAATTACATTTAAAAGTGAAACTCTGGTAAAGAAATTTTTAAGTCAGGGGTTGTTGTTTAAAATTAGGGAAATAACAATTTTAAATTGCTAGACAAGAACACATGGGTTATACATATATTAACTTGATGAATGATAAGTCATCAAAAAGGGGCTAAGTTTACTAATTATTTGTTGATATACATTACACCGTACCTCAGAAAAAAGTTCGCTGTACACTGTCTAATCTAAATTATTTTTGCAAGGATTTAAAAAAAAATTAAATTTTCCTGAACGTAGGGGTCGACATTTTACATTTTTCGTTATATCTTTGGCATTTACTGTCGGATCTTCAAGTGTGATACATCGATGTTTTTCTCTCAAGAGGACCAATGTTCTGCTCTAATGGCCATTGACCTCAAGTATCCCCTTCTATTATTTAACCATCAGATTTCAGTTGCTACCACCCAAATGTACTACCCTAATGACAGAAAATTAAAGCTCGCGAAAATTCATTAAACTTTTGCTAAAGAAGTTTTTCGATAAATCCAACAGCATTTTTGTTTTTGTTTGCGAACGTAGGGATCGCTTTTTGTAATTTTTTTTCATTGGATTTTTCCTTTATAGCAACACACTGGTCTCCTCGAGTCAAAAAAATCGATATATAAAACTTTAAAATCCGACTGTAAACGCCGAAGCTAAAAATTAAAAAAGGCGACCCCTACGTTCGGCAAAATTTTTTTTTTAAATTGCGTTGCAAAAATACTTTATATTTGAAGCTGTAACGCGCACTTTTTTTTTTTGCCTGTAAAGTGGTACGGTCTAATACACATGAATAACCAAGGAAAAATTATTATATATTATATAGCACGATTTGGGTAATATTCCGCGAAGTTTGACAAATAACTGGAAGGGACTTGATATTTATTTTTAACAATGCGAAAGATTTCAAAATCTAAATGAAAATGTCGAAAAAGTTAATTTAAGCGAATACCGGGAAGGTGGGTTTATATAGGGACTACATACAAACGTGATCCGATGTATATGCTGAAATATTAACATAATACATAAGGAAAATGTATAAAATTCATCTAAGATAAATAAATAATATTGTATGCTTTGTTAAAGCTTGTGTGCTTTGGTTTTGATTATGTGCTAGTTTTAAACTACACTGCACTAAGTGAATGATAATAACATTTTTTCATTCAATTAGCAAAAAGTTGAGCGAACATGCGATTTGAATGATCCAAGTTGAGAATTCATTCAATTCCTATTAAAGCTTTGGGAATGAAGCTTATGAATGAATTCCTTATGAATGGTTTAACGGAATGGTGTATGAATATTTTTCAAATCTGAATTAAATTTTTCGTGATTTAGGCTTAAATTGATTAAAGTTTTTCGAATCTCTGGGGGCAAATTACCGCAGTCGTGATCGAGTTTTATTCGATAGCAATTATTGTTACTTAAAACATTAAAAAGATTAAAATTAGATTAGAGGTGAAGCATTTACAAATATGAGTTAAAGTTTTAACAACAGTTATTCGTTTATTTCATCTGCTTTTCAAAAACGTGATTTTTTAACAATTTCGAACGCTTACGACTGTGTAAATCTGGCCCCTGGTCTGAATATACACCGAAGAAATTGACTAGTTCTTTCAATTTCTCTCTTTCCCGAAAAGAAGATCATTTGTCAAATTTCATACAAATATCTTTATATTTTCGACCTTTAGCTTGATTACAAGAATACATGAAGTCACTAAATCGACTTAGAGAGTGAGTCTGAGTCTATTGGTATACTAGACGTTCGGTCTAGGTCCAGTTTTTGCTAGTTACAAACATCAGCACAAACTTATTTTATGTACCCTCATTTTATGTAGCCAACGACTTGTGACACGTTTTTTGCGAGATTCTCCTTCAAACTCACCAGTTGGGCCATATAGCGATCGCTACTGATGTTGTGGCTTTTTAAGGTAATCAATGTACAAAATTCCAGCCGCATCCCAAAATACTGATGCCATACTTTACCAGCTGACTGTTGCGTATTTGGCTTCTTCTGGCGAGGTTCGCCAGTTGCTGTCCACTCAGCTGACTGCCGATTCGACTATGGAGTGAAGTGGCAGATACAAGTTTCATCCATTGTTATATACCGATGCAAAAAGTCATTTTTATCTCGCCGAAACAGCTCCAAACAGCTCTCAGAATCACCAACACTTTGTTGTTTTAGGTACACTGTAAGTAAAAGCGGCACCCATTTGGAAAACAACTTTCTCATGGACAAATGTTCATGCAAAATAAAGCCGACACGTTTCTTCGATATCATTAAGGTATCGGCTATCTCCTGCAACTTCACTTTACGGTCTACCAAAACGATTTTGTGAACTTTTTTATGTTTTCCGGTATCGCCATCTCTTTTGGAAGAAATTGCTTTGAATGTATTATTTTCAAGATCGCAAAAGTAGCGTCACTTAAACAGCTGCAACTTGTTCACTAATGAACGAATTGTCAATAAATTTTGACAGATATCATCTGGTTGGTAGTTCCAAAAAGTTAAATGGATTTTTCATTAGTGGCGCCTCCTATGTGTCATCCTACGAATTTTTCTGCCGATGTGTTATTTAGATTTAAGTTTTTGTGTTTACATATGTAAACTCCGAAGTAAATAACGAATTGAGAAATAAATTCAAACATTTTTACTAGTTATTGATGTATTACAACGAAAATCCCATGTTTTTAATAATGCTATTATTTTACTTTATGTTATAGTTGTTGCTTTAACTATAAATAGATTACAAATATAATTAAAAGCTTGAATGTTAAATACAACATTCAAACATTTGCTTTACTACTAAAGGAACTTTGGCTAAAGCAAAAACTATAACATTTAAAGGGTGAACACACCAAAATTGCGACACTTTGGAAAACTTATAACTTACTCAAGAAAATTTATATATTTTGAAATTCAAATACCCTGAGTAGGCCATGACCTAGATTTCATGTATTAGAAATTTCATTCGAATTTGACTTTCAGTTTCATCAAAAATGACCACCGAGTTAGAAACGAGGCAAATTATTTTGCACGAATATATAAAAAATCTGGTTCTCAGTGCGCGTAAAATTGCGAAAAATGTAAAAGTGCACCACTCGACAGTTTCCAGGGTTTTAAATCGCTACAGAGAAGGTCTGACAATTGCTAGAAAGCCTGGTAACGGAGGTGAGCATGACCAAAATGATACAAACAGTGCTCGAAAGGTACTCAGGGCATTTTCGCAAGTTCCGAATATTTCGTCACGTTCTGTTGCAAAATCTGTGTGTAAATCGCAGTCTTTCGCACAAAAGGTAAAGCGGCAAGCTTCACTGAGAAGTTTTAAAGCTCAAACAGCACCAGATCGAGACGCAAAGCTGAATGTTACGGCGAAATCGCGCAGCCGCAAATTGCACGAATCTCAAATCACGAAATATGAATGCATTGTCATGGACGACGAAATGTACTGCTTTCAAAATTTCAAATATATTGCTGGCCAAGATTTTTATACTGCCGCTAGTCGTAAAGATGCTCCTGAAAGCTGTAAATTAAAAATGAAGTCCAAGTTTCCAAAAAAATACATAGTTTGGCAAGCCATTTGCTCATGTGGTCGTAAAAGCAGCCCTTTCATCACATCTGGAACATGAACGCTCAAATTTATCGGGATGAGTGCCTCAAAAAGAGTCACGTCAACAAACCACTGTTCTGGCCGGACATGGCAAGCTGCCACTTTGCCAAGGACACATTGCAGTGGTACAATGCAAATAAAATGGATTTTGTACCTCGCGATTGCAACCCACACAATAGCCCAGAGCTACTCCTTATTGAAGAATATTGTACAATAGTGAAGGGAATATTGAAGAAGACAGGTGAACTGGTAAAAGATATTGCAGAATTCGAAACCAAGAAGTCGATGATGCACTCGTGCAAAAGATGATGGCGCGTGTGTGACGAAAATTCCGATCAGTTGCATATGCATATTTTTATTACCTCTAAACTTCAAAGTATTTGAATAAAAAAATTTTTTTTTTCAAAGCCATCTATTTTTTTCTGGTATTAGTTTCTAAGTGTCGCAATTTTGGTGTGTTCACCCTTTAGAAAAGTAATAGCTCATCATCAAAGATAAACTAAGCGGACGACGATTTTGTTCAGCAGAAGAACCCGTAGATGCATTCAAATACCATGTTTTGGAGGTGTCTCACGCGGAATTGAAATACAAAAAACACATTGTTAATGACAAAATTCTGTTTTTCATTACACTATGCGACAGTCAAAATCGGGATGGGATGAAACCAACGGGAAATGTTATATCGGTCAAAAACAAGTTATACGTGTCCCGCTGGGCCACCCCTAGGAATCGAGATATATCTTTTTTTTGACATAACTCGAGAACAACTAGTCCGATTTTGCTCAAACAATTTTAAAAAAATTAAAAATTACAATTCCTTTAATCTGTTCATATAACGATTTTCTATATACTCAATAGTTTTGCCGGTTTTCGAGTTTTTAAATATAGGCTCAGCTGATACAAAACTGATACTAAATAGTTGCTCAGGTAATACTAAACTTTAGCGCCCTCTATCGGTGAGTAGTGTATGTTTTGATTTCCTATCTCTATAATTAATAGTCTGGTTAAATTAGCTGAAAATTTTATAACGTTCAGAAACATAAATTACTAAAAATTAGCATGCAATGTTAGTTCAAATACGGATGAAAGTGATTGTAATGCTAAATTGGATTCACAAAAAATATTAGATTAATCCTAAATTTTTAGAAAAAGTACAGAAAAATTAGTTCAATTGAATCAGAACACGTTTAACAGAATTTTGTACTAACTTTTTTTTATTAGACTGGAAACCAATTCAGTTGTCAGCACTATTCTAGATTATTATTATTCTTTATTATTCTTTACCTGACATTACCAAGATTTGATTAATATATTTAAAAATTTTCAAATAAAATACACATCCCGAAAAATCTTTAACTCATTTTCAAATAACACAATACAGCTTTCACATGCCTTCGTATGTCATATAACCAGAAATTAAAACAATCACGTGAATTCTTAGTTTTTTTGTTTTGAAATCTTAACATAAGACAACCCTCACCATAGTCATTACTTATTAAATGGCGCTAATGATGTTTCTTTTGACTTCTGACAATTTTACAAACACTTTTCTTTTTTTTCATTCATTCTTTTAACTTTTATCCATTAAACATTCAGAGATTCTTAAAAAGAGAAACCATTTGTTAAATGTCTTTGACTAAAATAAGGAAGGATCTTATGAATGACCGAGTATGTGTGCTTTGATTTTAATTGATGTTTAGCCATGGCAGTGCTAATTAAAAACACCTTTTAACTGTCAAATCGCTTAGTGTTTTTCAAACAATGTACAAACATTGGGTTTTTATTTTTGTGCAAAAATTTCGTCGTTTTTTTCTTCCTTTTTGGACAATGAAAAACAATTTGTCAAAATATAAAGTACATAGGACAGACAGTTTAGTGAGGTTTTGTTTTGCTAATGATATTTAAAGTTTGATAGATGATTTCGATGATAGATTTTAGTCTTGTTATTTAATCAGCTGAATGTTTTCAAAAGATTTCATTGAGAATTTCATGACAAAATGGGTCTCATGAAAACTGATAATTAAATATTGCCTATAGATATTTTTGCATTAACAAAAAAGTAATAAATATTTGGTAATATGGGGTTTCTACCATATTAATAAATTCTTCTGAAACTATTGTAACTGATATGCTTCCACGTATCAGTACACCCAGAAAACACTCTCAGTTGTGGCCACCGAATTTGTTGCCAATCGAATTCGTGCGGTTACGACAACTATCTTTATATTAAATTATGTTTTTCGTCGTGAAAGTCAATATTCGGTTGTCTAATTCAATATTATGTTCCACATAAATATTATTATGTTCCAGAAAATTTTATTGAAATTAAAAAACTTTTCTTAAATTTTGTGGTATTGAGCCTGGCCATTCCGGTTAACAGTTCACACCATTACCCACTGCACCACAACTACTTTTAATTTTCTTAGCCATATCTACGGTTTATACATATTAATATTTTATTTTAATTAAAAAAAAAGCTCCTAATTTTTGTTTTTTCCGGGATGCGAACCCGGAAATCCGGCATACTAGGCCCCTACACTTATTACTTTTAATGTCTAATTTTGAATTTATGTGTTTTATTTGGAAAACAAATACGGTATAAAATTCGTTTACCAATACCAATTAATAGTTGTGTGTGTTATCAATAAAATCTACAGTTCTAGAGAAACTCGACTTTAAAGGCCATATTTGATTAGGATACCCGTATTTGTAGTCATCACTTTCGAACATTGAAATTTTTTCAATAAAGGTTATAGATAACACAAATTTTCTTGTATATTCACTAAATAAATGGCTGCTTCTACTGCATAGAATTACTAAACTGATACTAATTTTAGAATTGGTTGGAGATACCAATAATTTGTTAAAAGGATTGTTATTTAGTTCATTTTCCCTATTTTTAATACCTAGTAAAATATTTTTGGTGTAGAATTCAATTGTAGGTAACTCCAAATAAAATAACGTCCTGGTAAATTTACGTTAATGGATTTGATCGAATTCCACTTTTCACTTTGAAAGTTAACATATATACCAAAAAAATCTAAAATCTACATTATAATCTAGAGAGAACCCCATAAAGACAATCTGCTGAAAGTGTTTGGTTGCACTTGAAAATGCATTAATTGTCAATCATTGGTCCTAGAAATGTTTTTTCATACGTTTTTTTCTCTATTTGTTATAAAATAAATTGTAAATTCTATTTGTTGTATCGTTGTATCCTCCTAACAAAAAACTGAGTTGTTAAAATTTAAATTAAAATTAAATTGTTAAAATTTAAATTTCCGCCCTTGCGAGTGGTATATCACACCTTGTCATTTTTATGACGATGTATGATATATTATTTGCTTATGGGAAGCACAGCTGAGTGCTACCGGACGTGTCACAGGTTGCGGATAGTGATTCTGCAGAAATGTGGAGTAGCTGCCAATGGCAGCCGCGGACAGTCAGCGGTTACAAGGGAAGAGTCTCGGAGGGTCTTTCGAGCTCCCATTAAGTCCCGAGTTTGCCTGTGATCCTTGTAACGTCGTGGCGAGCAATTGGCGCCAACCAACAAAACCAATATCCCAACCGACCATGGGCGGTATAACCCTTTTGGCGCTTGGATTAAATCCCTGCGCAACCACTGCAGGCCTGGAGGCAATGTTGGCAGCCCCAACACCAGGATCTGATGCTTTGGCCCAATCAGCCATTCATCTTAAACCAAACATGATTACCGAAACCGTAACAACAAGAAAAAATTCTGATAAACCCGATTTAAAGACGACGACGTTTGGCATGAAAACAAGGACACGAATAGGAACATGGAATGTTAGGACGCTCTCGGAAACATCTCGCCTGGCACAGGTCTGCAAGGAATTTAACACCTACAAACTTACAATGCTCGGACTGTGCGAAACAAGATGGTATGATTCAGGTGAATTTATAACTGCCGATGGTCTTACCCTACTCTATTCCGGGAAGACAACTGATGAATCTCGATCCAGTGGAGTAGGCCAGCTAAGAAAGCTCTTATAGACTGGAAGCCATATTCAGATCGAATTATAACTGCAAGACTGCGTACTCGAAGCCGCAATCTTACATGTATACAATGCTACGCGCCAACAGAAGCAGCCGAACTATCTGCAAAAGAATCGTTTTATGACCTCCTTAACAGAGTATTAACATCAGTACGTCGAGGTGATATCGTGATAATGATGGGTGATTTTAACGCTCAGGTTGGAGCAGACAACACTAGCGTAGAGAGCACAATGGGAACGCATGGTTTGGGGCGGTTGACAGCGAATGGTGCGGCTCCTTGCAGGAGTAAAAGGAACAAATATATATATATATAAAATTTAAATTGAAAAATACGGCATTTGAGAACAGCACGATACAACATTCTTACTTATGTTAAGTGTCCTACCCAGCAAAACCTGGGTAATATATGGGTATTACTATGCATATTACCTGATAATATATGAAACCGTAACAAACTGTCACCGAACTGGCCCCTTTATATGAAATAGACTGGTCACTTTTACATGGCGTTGTCATAGGAAGGGGAAATTGACCCCTTGTGACATGTCACAAGACAAATCCTGGGACAGGTTACTGAACTCTCATAAAAAACAAAGTTCAGGGACCTTGTCTTGTGACATGTCACAAGGGGTCAATCTCCCCCTCCTATGACAACGCCATGTAAAAGTGACCAGTCTATTCCATATAAAGGGGCCAGTTCGGTGACAGTTTGTTAAAATTTCCCGTAGGGATGTTACTAGTTAAGGACTTACATCGATGGATATGACCTTGTTAAAATAATAGGTCTAGTAATAGAAAAGTAAGTTATTACAAAATGCTTATTTTTATAACCAAAACTTATAAACAATCGCGCGATTTTTTCTAAAAAATTTTCCCCTGCGGCACTAATATATACCCCAATGAACGAAAAACCACCTAAAGTTCATAAAAATTTCATTTTGTAAGAAAAATTCCCGACTTAAGCAAAATAAATTTTACACTAATATTTTTTAAGACATAAAATTTACCAAATAATGCATATCTGGAATCCTGCGAAATTTTCATTTAATTTAAGTAGTCGCACTTGCCATTTTAACAGTATTTCGGTTTTTTTTTCGACCTAGCGAATACCAGCGTCCCCAGTCCCCTTAACGCCAAATAGAAAAATTTTTTTTTAATTCCAGAGGGGTCACATTTTTATTTTTTTTTTATGCAGTACCCGAAAACATTGGACCTAGCTGGTCCCAGGGACGCCGGCCCCCTTAACACCATATAGAAAAAAATGTATTTTTTAATTCCAGAGGGGGTCATAATTTTTTTTTTATATTTTGCAACCGATTTTGGATTTTTATGCCTTGTTACTAGTTTTTAATTGTCAAAACGCATATATAAAAAACAAACTAAAATTAGTTCTGTACGAAAACTACACCTGCGGTCACGCACATCTTACACGCTGAAAAGAAAATGGCCTGTCCCAAACATATTTTTGCTGGTAATCTCTATATATAAAAGAATAACGTGACTGACTGACTGACTGACTGACTGACTGACTCAACATCGCCCAGCCCAAACCGCTGAAGCTAGGAAGTTGAAATTTGGTATGTAGGTTCCTCTTTCGGGGTAGACGTCCGCTAAGACGGGATTTTTGGAAATTCCTACCGGAACGGGCAAAAAGGGGGAAAGTGTCCCCCTTGACGGCCTGCCAAAACCCCTTTGGCTAGAAAGCTGAAATTTAAGATATGTGTTCCTTGGAGTAGGGGCTAACTTTTCTGGAAAGTACTTTCTAGAATTTTGGACAGGGACGTTGTAAAAATGTGGGTTAAAAAGGGGAAAAATGCCCCCCTTGACGGCCTGCCCAAACCGCTGGAGGTAGGAAGTTGAAATTTCGTATAAAGGTTCCTCCACTATCGTAGACATCCACCAAGACGGGAGTTTTGGAAATTTTTACAGGGACGGGCAAAAAGGGGAAAAAGTCTCCCCCTTGACGGCCTGCTCAAACTGCTGGAGCTATGAAGTTGAAATTTGGTATGTAGGTTCCTCGACCGGTGTAGACGTCCGTTGAGACGGCATTTTTGGAAATTTTTATCGGGAGGGGCAAAAAGGGGACAAAAAAAGTACATTTTTCCAAAAAAGTACCTTTTCCCAAAAAAAGTACCTTTTCCCAAAAAAAGTACCTTTTCCCAAAAAAAGTACCTTTTTCCCAAAAAAAGTACCTTTTTCCAAAAAAAGTACCTTTTTCGAAAAAAAGTACCTTTTTCCAAAAAAAGTACCTTTTTCCGAAAAAAGTACCTTTTTCCAAAAAAGTACCTTTTTCCAAAAAAAGTACCTTTTTCCAAAAAAAGTACCTTTTTCCAAAAAAAGTACCTTTTTCCAAAAAAACTACCCTTTTCAAAAAAAAAGTACCTTTTTCCAAAAAAAGTACCTTTTTCCAAAAAAAGTACCTTTTTCCAAAAAAAGTACCTTTTTCCAAAAAAAGTACCTTTTTCCAAAAAAGTACCTTTTTCCAAAAAAAGTACCTTTCTCCAAAAAAAGTACCTTTTTCCAAAAAAAGTACCTTTTTCCCAAAAAAGTACATTTTTCCAAAAAAAGTACCTTTTTCCCAAAATAGTACCTTTTTCCAAAAAAAGTACCTTTTTCAAAAAAAAGTACCTTTTTCCAATAAAAGTACCTTTTTCCAAAAAAAAGTACCTTTTTCCGAAAAAAGTACCTTTTTCCAAAAAAAAGTACCTTTTTCCAAAAAAAGTACCTTATTACAAAAAAAGTACCTTTTCCAAAAAAAGTACCTTTTTCCAAAAAAAGTACCTTTTTCCAAAAAAAGTACCTTTTTCCAAAAAAAGTACCCTTTTCCAAAAAAAAGTACCTTTTTCCAAAAAAAGTACCTTTTTCCAAAAAAAGTACCTTTTTCCAAAAAAAGTACCTTTTTCCAAAAAAAAGTACCTTTTTTCAAAAAAAGTACCTTTTTCCAAAAAAAAGTACCTTTTTCCAAAAAAAGTACCTTTTTCCAAAAAAAGTACCTTTTTCCAAAAAAAGTACCTTTTTCCAAAAAAAATTCCTTTTTCCAAAAAAAGTACCTTTTTCCAAAAAAAGTACCTTTTTCCAAAAAAAGTACCTTTTTCCAAAAAAAGTACCCTTTTCCAAAAAAAAGTACCTTTTCCCAAAAAAAGTACTTTTTCTAAAAAAATGTTCCTTTTCCCAAAAAACATACATTTTTCAAAAAAATACCTATTTTCAAAAAAAAGTACCTTTTCCAAAAAAAAGAACCTTTTTCCAAAAAAGTACCTTATTACAAAAAAAGTACCTTTTCCAAAAAAAGTACCTTTTCCAAAAAAAAGTACCTTTTTCCAAAAAAAGTATCTTATTACAAAAAAAGTACCTTTTCCAAAAAAAGTACCTTTTCCAAAAAAAAGTACCTTTTTCCAAAAAAAGTACCTTTTTCCAAAAAAAAGTACCTTTTTCCAAAAAAAGTACCTTATTACAAAAAAAGTACCTTTTCCAAAAAAAGTACCTTTTTCCAAAAAAAGTACCTTTTTCCAAAAAAAGTACCTTTTTCCAAAAAAAGTACCCTTTTCCAAAAAAAAGTACCTTTTTCCAAAAAAAGTACCTTTTTCCAAAAAAAGTACCTTTTTCCAAAAAAAGTACCTTTTTCCAAAAAAAGTACCTTTTTCCAAAAAAAAGTACCTTTTTTCAAAAAAAGTACCTTTTTCCAAAAAAAGTACCTTTTTCTAAAAAAATTTTCCTTTTCCAAAAGAAGTACCTTTTCCAAAAAAAATACCTTTTTCCAAAAAACATACATTTTTCCAAAAAAAAAACACCTTTTTAAAAAAAATACCTTTTCCAAAAAAAGTACAAATAAAGTACTTTGTAAAAACAAAGTATCTTTTTCCAAAAAATTTCGTTTTTCCAAAAAGTACCATTTAAAATAATATATAATTTCAAAAAAACTACTTTTTTTCCTCCCCCCACGGATATCTCCACTAAACAAGGTTTCTTGATATTCGGCATAGACGTGCGCTAAGACGGGATTTTTGGAAATTCATACCGGAACGGGTAAAAAGGGGAAAAGTCTCCCCATAAACAGTCTCACAAATTGGAAAAGTGCCTGCCAAAACCACTGGAGGTAAGAAGTTGAAATTTGGTATAAAGGTTCCTCCACTGTAGTAGACATCGACTAAGTTTGTATTTTTGGAATTCCCTACAGGATATCCCAAAAGGAAAGTCGGTATGTGAGTTCCTCCTGTGTAGGCGTCCGCTTAGACGGAATTTTTGAAATTCCTATAAGGAAATAAGGTAAAAGTCTCCTCCTGACGGCTTGCCCAATCCCTTTTGGCCAACCTAAAATTTTAAATATGTATTCCTTGGAGTAGGACTAACTCACCGGCAACGTAATTTTTCTATTTTGGAACAGGAACATAGTAAAAATGGTGGTTGAAAGGGAAAAATGTCCCCACTAACGGCCTGCCCAAACCGCTAAGGCAATGCAGTTGAAATTTGATATGAATGTTCCTCATCCATCGCAGATAGCCGCGAAGATGGAATTTTTGTAAATTCCTAAAGGGAGGGGCAAAAAGAAGAAAAACCTCACCTTGGGGGCCGGTAAAAACCCCTTCGGCTAGAAACCTGAAGCTTAAAATGTGGGTCCCTGGAGTGAGGGCTAACTTATTAGAAAGATACTTTTTTGAATTTTGGAGAGGGTCGTTATAAAATATGGGCTCAAAAAGGGAAAGTTGCCCCTTAACGACCTGTCCAAACTGCTGGAACTAGGAAGCTGAAATTCGGTACTTAAGTTCCTCTCAGCCTGCTGGAACTAGGAAGCTGGAATTCCCTGTCGATGGATTTTCGGAAATTCCTACGGAGAGGGGCACAAATAGTAAAAGTTGGCTAGAAACCTGAAATGTAAAACATATGTTACTTGGAGTATGTGCTCACTTACCGAGAAGGTGCTTTTTGGACAGGGACATTGCAAAAATGGGGATTAATGAAGAGAAAAGTGCCGCTTAAAGGCCTGCCCAAACCGCTGGAGGTAGGAAGTTGAAATTTGGTATTAAAGTTCCTCCTCTATTGTAGACATCCGCTAAGATGAGATTTTTGGAAATTTCTACAGGTAGGGTCAAAACCAGGAAAAGTCTACCCCTTAACGGCCTGGTCAAACTGCTGGAACAAGGGATCTTAAATTCGGTATTTGGGTTCCTTCTCCAACGTTGACGTCCCCTAAGATGGTATTTTTGGAAATTCATACCGGGAGGGGTAAAAAGGGAAAAAACTTCCCCCTTGACGGCCTGGCCAAACTGCTGGATATAGAGACCTAAAATTATGTATGTAGTAGGTTCCTCCTCCAATGCAGACGTCCTCGAAGACGGAATTTTTGGAATTTCCTACCGGGAGGGGTAAAAACGGAATAATTCTCCCCCTTGATGGCCTAACCGAACCCTTCGGCTAGAAATCTGTAATATATAATATGTTTTCCTTGGAGTATGGGCTAACTTATCGACAAGGCATTTCTAGGACTTTGGACAGGAACATGGTAAAAATGGTGGTTCAAAAGCGGAAAATTGCCCCCCCCCCTTAACGTCTGCGTCTTTAGCTAGAAACCTAAAACTTAAAGAACAAGTGTATATGAAACACTAAAATTAAGAAACTAAATAGGAAACGAGTGGGATTGAAACACTACACAAGTGGAATGAAATGGATATAAACGTTGAACGAGTGGAATTGAAATTATAGACAATGCAAATGGATTGGAAGAGGGAATTACCTGTTCAAACACTATCAACGGAATATGAAACTTATGTAGCATTGAAACATACTCTCGAAAAAGTTGAACAAATTTTCTAAAAGAGAAAAAACCTTAGAAAAGGAATGGAACTTATATATTCCGATATTTAAACTTCATGTAACGAAGTACAGGTGGAAGAAACCGACGCAGTAAATTTTCCAACTGAATTTGTGAATTTACTTGAATTGCCAGGTCTACCTTTACATAAACTGGAACTAAAAAAAAACTTTAAGACACGCTAACAACGTAGCTTTGCCCGCTATTTTTAATATTATAAAATGCTTTCCAACCCTGCTTTACGTTATTTATTTTCATTTAAAACACAAATGAACAAAACTACTTACGGGTCTATCTACCTAAGTTCGCACTTTACCAAATTATCCTAACATACACACGTATATTGCAATTTATTATGGATTCATTACTAACAATCCACTTTCATGAGAAAAAGTGATCAAATATTTATTTATTTTAAACCCATTGTTGTGCAGAATTATTTATTTGTGGTGGCTGGGTGAAGGCTTTAAATAAAAAAACTTTAAATAAAAAACGAATTTAATAAAAATTATGGGGGGCGCAGCCCCCCGGGGGGGAGGGCGAAGCCCCCCCCTTAACCTTTAAGGCACGCTAACAACGTAGCGGGCTGCGCCCGCTAGTATATATATATATTTGGAGAAATTGTTAAACATATTCGCCATGTTTTTACTAGAAACAATATATATTTGCATGCAAATACATTACATTTGCAATCAAATATATTATTTTTGCCTGTAAAAATATAATGTTGGGATGAAATGACGCTATCGACAAATATTATATGTTTGGCAGCAAACATATAATATGTGTGTCATAAACAAATTATATTTCCATGCAAATACTATATATAAATAATATATTTAGTTATAAAGCAACTATTAATATATGCCAAACAATAGGCGTATTTATTCTACTCTCCTAATTTCTCTATATTTTAATGGAAAAACCTAAAAAGTAAAATTGATACATCTACTGTTTGGCGATTATTTTATAACTAAATATATTATAAATCACATTGAATTTTACATCTAATACAAATCTTTCATTGAAAAACAAAAACTCTTCATTTATTTTTTATTTATTTTTATTAACAAATATTAATTAAAAACTCTTATAATAATACTGTGAGACAAATGGTAGGGGTCAGTGATCGGGAAGGGTTCAAACTACCGGGGAAAGTTATATCGGTAAAAAAGAAGTTATACGTGTCCCGTCGTTTCGCTGGGTCACCGTTAGGAATCGAGATATATCGATTTGACCTTTGGTGGTCTTTTTTTTGACATAACTCGAGAACCACTAGTCCGATTTTGCTCCAAAAATTTTAAAAAATTTAAAAATTACAATTCCTTTAATCTGTTCATATAACATTTTTCTATATACTCAACAGTTTTGCCGGTAAAAATAAATGTATGAAGAAACAAATATGTTTTGCCTAAAATATTAAAAAAAAGTAATAAACAAAAGGTTATTGATTTTTATGGTAGCGGTAACAAACATTTATTTTTACCGGCAAAACTGTTGAGTATATAGAAAAACGTTATATGAACAGATTAAAGGAATTGTAATTTTTAATTTTTTTAAAATTGTTTGAGCAAAATCGGATAAGTGGTTCTCGAGTTATGTCAAAAAAAAGATATATCTCGATTCCTAGGGTTGACCCAGCGAAACGCCGGGACATGTATAACTTGTTTTTGACCGATATAACATTTCCCGTTGGTTTCATCCCATCCCGATTTTGACTGTCGCATAGTGTAAGTAAATACTTTAATATACACAATTAAATATTTTTTTTTCTTTTTAACACAATTTTATGTTTTATTTATACTAATTTATTTTATTTTTTCACATCTTTCACAATAAAATTAATAAATAAAGGAAAAATATCACTAAATTTTCTGCCTAGATGCAGTCTAGCTAAACTAAACGATTATTACCAACTACAAGAGTTATAATGGCTACATACAACTTTATATGTATCAAGAATGGAAATTCGCCATTTTTCCAAATATATGTTAATTGTATCCCACAAATATAATTATTATAAAGTTGAAAATGCAAAAATATGTATTCTTAGATGACAAAATATGACTAATTTACAAACAAACCCATGTTTACCGGGAAATATATCTATAGTAACTATAAAAACAATATAATTGGAAGCATACTCCAAATACATATATGGTAGTTTGTAAATATAATATAATTACCTCCAAACATAAACAAAAAGGTCTTTTTCTTCCGTGTACCACTTCATTTTTCGCAGTATTTTTTAAATTTCTGAGCTTCTGTTTGGGTCACATGCATAATTTTTTAAACATGGATTTTATAAATAAAAATACGGTTTTTAACAAAATTTCATTGATTTCGAAAGTGTATTTTTCTTTTTTTACATTTGAAATGCATAAAAGGATAATTTTAATTTTCATATATTTATCCCGGTTTTCAAAATATTTTCAATATTAAACAATATAAAAAAATTGCTGGTTGTTTACTTGAATATTAGATAAAATATTATTATAATATTAAGTCCAATAAGATGTCGACCCCCCTCTGGAGGCTATAAAAGCTTCGATTCGGGATGGCACTGACTCAACAAGTTTTTGCAATTCACTGTTTAAAATCCCATTTTCCCAGACATTTTCCAAAATTCTTTTTAGCTCCAGTTTAAAGATTATTTCATAATTTTTAGCTACAAACATGCGAATATAATGATACCACATATTTATAATCAAAACTTACCGATTTTGCTCGGTAACATGGTGCGGGGTCATCCTGAAAGATAGCCTCACTAGAATGCCCGTATTGCTCCTTCACAATAGGCACCACAAGTCCCGTTATAACTTCACCATATTTTTCTCCGTTCATAATTCCATACCAAAACAACAAAGGACTCCGTACATAATAAGAAAGACATCCCCAGATCATTTGACTCTGAGGATACTTGACCGTTCTAATTACACACGTGTCCTTAAATATTTTGTCTGGGAAACGTTGCACGTACGGAAGATTGACGACACATTGCAAGTTAAACTTGCTCTTATCAGACCATATAACGTTTCAATATTGGTAGAGAGTTCAATTGTGGTGCATTTTGGCCCACTACATTTAGCTCTCATTTTTTGTGTCAGCAGGGTTTTTCTGCTGGTCTTTTTCGAGATCTCTTCTTATTTCGACGGCACTTTTAAATAATTCTTCAGGCTCATTCGGTGTATAACGGTATGTGTTCGATCAGATGTCTTTCTCCTAGTTCTTTTCCTGCTGCTGCTCTCTAATCGGTCATTCTGGTTCTTTTTTTCAGCAAATTTATCACGGTTGGATGACTACAGCCTATCCGTCTTGCAATTTCGCGACAAGGTACTCCAATGTAAAAATAATAACCTTTTGGTCTCAATTCAACCGCTTATATTTTGGATTCATTTTTGAGGTCTATCTGTTTAATATGCCACTACTAATTTATAAATGATTTTTTCTCACAATATTCCGTATTTATTTTTGCACAGATAAATTGATATAATTGCGATACAGCAAAACATTCCGTTATAATTTGCATTTAAACAAGCGTTTGTCAAACAAAATTCAGTGCTAAGATGT
Organism: Leucophora obtusa; assembly: GCA_949987735.1. Classification (NCBI taxonomy): domain Eukaryota; kingdom Metazoa; phylum Arthropoda; class Insecta; order Diptera; family Anthomyiidae; genus Leucophora; species Leucophora obtusa. The sequence goes on from OX465295.1 coordinate 307,040,049, forward strand.
GCGTGACCGCAGGTGTAGGTGGTTTTAACTCAGTCTAAAGTAAGTATAAGATTGAGCTTTAAACTGCTTTTTTAATGCTTTTTTTCATGAAAAAAAATATTTTTTTTCAAAAATTTGAACTTTTTAAAAAGTGTTATTTTGCCAAGTTTTTAAACTTTAGCATTTTTTTTTTTGCTTTGCTTTAAATACAACGGTTTTTGCTCTTTTTTTTCTTCTCTTGTAGAAGTAGAGATTAATAAAATTCTTATAATATGAAACACTATAACTCATAAACTATGTGTGTTAAAAAAGTACCAAACAGTTAAATAAACAAACAATTGAAATAAATTTAACAACGATAAGATTTAAACTCATGAAATTTCATAGCCTAAAGGAAAAGCACATAAGTTTCGAAATACAAAAACATACAATGCAATGTGAAAAAAATGCAAGAAAGAAAAGACAAATTAAAAAGGAAAACAATTTACAAAAGGTTTATGGCAGAGTTGGACAATCTATTAAAGCAGGAATATCTCCGAAAAGAAAACAATGCAAACACAATCAAAATTTTAAAACGGTTAAGGTTTTGTGAATTAAAATCACAAGAAGGGTATAAGACTAACAGTTGCAATTCTTATTGGGCCACACATTGAACACAACATCGGTCATCGAACAGAATATACCGACTGTGTGATATGCAGAGTCATGATATACACAATTTCATTCGACTGTCGAACGAAAAATGACGAAAAAGTGTAAGTAAATTGACAGACATTAAAAATGACAATAACAATTAAAAAAAAATATTAGAATTAAGAAAAAGAAAATAAAAATATATAAAAATATCGAAAATAAAAAATAAGTAAATTTCATTGTTTAAATTAAATTCTTAAGGCCCGATTACTGAATTTCCAGTTAGCTACTAACTGGAACTTTAATTGACGTATTTGTTGCTGTTTCCCATATAAAATTTTAATTTAACTGTCGTCTAAATTTTAACTGGACATTCTGTAATCGGGTCTAAAACTTTAAAATTTTCTGATTTTATGAATATTTTTCTAAGAATTTTGAGATTTTTTCGCCATTTATTCACACTTTTAATTTTTTTGCCAATATGTCGGCCTTTTCCCACTTGATTTGTTCGATGTCAGGTCCGATATGCGGTCCATTCCATATTGCATCTCCCAGTCTTATACCCTTCTTGATAAAATACTTTGAACTAAAATGACCAGCTTTACAAATTCTCCCGAGTTCCTCTTCCGATATTGAAAAAGTGTTATCACACATTGTGACAAATAACTTTTTTTTTATATACGTATGTGAACTTCTTTATTGATGCCCCTACACGCAGAAAAAAGAGATTGTTGGATATATTTACAGGCAATTATATATATATTTATAAACTACTATACTTATGTTTGAGGTGTGTTTCCAATTATTTTATTTTTATCGTTATAATACGTACACTCATAGAAATAAATCCGTAAAAATAGCACAAAAAGTTACTAAAAATTAGTTAAAAATGATGCTGCAGAAAAAACTGCTAAAATTAGCAGATTTTTTTACTAAATACTAGTAAAATGAGAACAGCAAAATTAAAACTGCTAAATTTACAGAATTTTAGTTATATTTAGGCTAACTTTTAGTTAATTGAAAATAGCAAATTGTACTGTAAAATCTACAGAAAATTTTGCTAAACATTTGTAGACTAAAAATAGCAAAAATAAACTGTTAAATCTTCAAAATTTTTGCTATTTTTAAGCTAAATTTAGTTGAATGCAAATAGCAGTCTATTCTGCTAAAATCAGCAGAAATATTTGCTAAAAAATTGTAAACTGCTGTTTTCAAAAGGCTCGATTTTTATTTGGATTTAAAAAAAAATCGAAAAAAAAAACTTAGAAAATTTTAAATTTTTTGGTGATTTTTTAGGCTACTAATTATTTAGCAAAATTTTTTGCTGATTTTAGCAGGTTAATTTGCTAATCTCCATTTACAAAAATTTAGCTCATATATAACTAAAATTCTGTATATTTAACAGTTTTAGTTTTGCTGTTCCTATATTACTAATATATAACAAAAATAATCTGTTAATTTAGCAGTTTTTTTCTGCAGTATCATTTTTAACTAATTTTTAGTAGTTTTTACTAAATTTTTTACGGACTTTTTTCTATTAGTGTATGTCTCCAGGCAAACACTGTACTGTTTGAATGTTAGTCATATTTTCCCACTTAAACAAAAATATATTTGCATTTTTATTTTATCACTATTATGTTTGTGGAGTGCAAATATAATAATGATAAATATATATATGTTTGCCTGCAAACATTTATATATTACCGAGTAGATGTATTTCATACGATTCAAACATACATATGTTTACAGGCAAAAATATTATATTTGCTGGCAAACATATTATATTAAAAACACGGAAAATGTATTTTGACAGTTCTTCCAAACATATATATATCACCAGCAAATATGTTTCCTGCAGGGCGATTTTTTTCAGCGTGTAGTAAAAAAATGTGTATGACTTAATCATTGATCCAGATTTTGTCAGCACTCAAATGTATCAAATATGATATAACCATATGCAACTAGATATAATGGTATATAACACGATAAAATTATATATGGCATATGTAACTACCCGAGTAAAAAAAATTTATCTCGCGCAATATCTAATAATATCCAATTTGATATTGTTTAAGATCTGCTGTAATATCTAGCTGATCCAATTAGATCTCAAAATTGGGTGTATCCAATCATATCGTATTAGATCCAATTGTATATATGGGGATAAACTAAGATCAAGTTATATCTAAAATTGGGAGGTCCAATGATATCTTTGGGGATAAACCTAGATCTATTTTGATCCGAAAATTGGCGGATCCAGCTATATATTTGGGGATATTTTTAGATCTAATTTGATCCGAAAAATGGCGGATCCAATTAGATCCAGCTATATATTTGTGGATAAACTTATATCTAATTTGATCTCAATTTTGGCAGATCGAATTAGATCCAGCAATATATTTGTGGATGAACTTAGATCTAATTTGATCCGAAAAAGTGGCAGATCGAATTAGATCTAGCAATATATTTGGGGATAAACTTAGATCTAATTTGATCCGAAAAATGGCACATCGAATTAGATCCAGCAATATATTTGTGGATAAACTTAGATATAAATTGATCTGAAAAATGGCAGATAAAATTAGATCCAGCAATATATTTGTGGATTAACTTAGATCTAAATTTATCCGAAAAATGGCAGATCCAATTAGATCCAGCAATATATTTGTGGATAAACCTGGATATAAATTGAATAGAAAATTGGCAGATCAAATTAGATCCAGCAATATATTTTGGGATTTAGTAAGACCTAATTTGATCCGAAAAATGGCAGATCGAATTAGATCCAGCTATATATATGGGCATAAACTTGGATCTAAATTTAACCGAAAAATGGCAGATCGAATTAGATCCAGCAATATATTTGGGGATAAACTTGAATCTAAATTTATCAGAAAAATGGCAGATCGAATTAGATCCAGCAATATATATGGGGATAAACTTGGATCTAAATTTATGCGAAAAAGTAGATCTAGGTATATGTGACCTTCTCCGAGAAAAGGGACCTAGTATGTCAAAAAACGGGTTTGGACTTAAGAGTGGATTCTGGTACCTAAAAGGGTGTAGAATAAGATGAAATGAGTTGAGGCACCTAACCATACCAAATCGCATCTCCCAACTGAAGGTGTGTTTAAAGTGATAATGCGTTATGAAACTTTAAATGCGTTCTTCTCAAAACTTAATTTTCACACACTAGGTCCCTTTTCTCGGAGAAGGTCACATATATATTTTAGGATTAAGTTGTATCTAACTTTATCTGGAAAACGGCAGATCGAATAAGATCGAGGATTATATTTGGGGATTACGTAAGATCTAAATTTATTAAAAAAATAACAGATGAAATTAGATCCAGTAATATATTTCGGGATTGCGTAAGATCTTAACTTTTTCAATAAGTTGCAGATCGAATTGAATCCAGTGATATATTTAGTGATTTGGTAAAATCTTAAATTTTCCCATAAATTGCAGATCGAATTAGATCCAGCAATTTATTTAGGTATTAAAATGGCAGATAGAATTAGAAACAGCAATATATTTGGGGATTGACATCTAAAACTATCCATAAAAATGACAGATAAAATTAGATGCCGCATTATATTTGGTACTACGTAAGATCTCCATTTATTTGGGATTAAATAAGATCCCAGACATATATTGCCAACTGTTCAAAAAATAATACACTGGCAGAGCACTGACTTTATAAAAATTACAATATTTTGTTAAAATAAGGTTTAAACTCAGAAGGTCTCGAGTTCGATATGCATTTTTTTTAACAAAATGAATTTCTTTTTATAAAATTAAAATTTTTTTTCTATAAATTTTTTTATAAAATTATATATTTATTTTTTTATTAAATTCAAATCTTTGAATAAAATAATTTTATTTACATCTTTTTAACGCTCTACACCATTTCAATTGTATTAATTGTTTTTAAGATTTACTAATTTTATTTCAGAAATAATCAATTGAATTTCAGTTTTATCAATTGTATTTCAGAACTTATCAATTATTTTTAGAACTAGTCAATTGAAGTTCAGTTTTATCAATTCTGTTTCAGAAATTATTAATTGTATTTCCGAAATTATCAAACTGTATTTCAGAAATTATCAATTGTATTTCAGAAATTATGAAATGTAATTTAGAAATTTTTCTCTATTAACTATGATAAACAATCAACAAGTTTTGAAATAGATTTGATTATTTCTGAAATACAATTAATAATTTCTGAAATACATTCCATAATTTCTGAAATACATTTAAAATTTGTGAAATGCAATTAATAGCTTCTGAAATACAGTTATTGTAGTTGAGTTACCATTTATGACCATATATTGCTTAAATGGCACCTTATATGACAATATACTGTTTAAATGGCACCATATATGATATGTTCCCTATTAAAAAAAATAATATGGAGCTTTATATGGTAATATATAACTTAGAGTCATCCACGTACCATTTGATCCGAAAAATGGCCCGATAAAATTGTATCAGTTGTTTATCAGTTTTTAACTTATTGTATCAGTTTAGATCTGACCTGATTAAATTATGTGTTAATCAGATGAAATTGTATCTGATTTTTGACCTGATACTATTTTATTGGTTTATATCACATGATATCAGTTTAGGTCCAAATAGATATATTTGTATACAAAATTATATAGTTATATCCCAATTTTGACCTGATATCAGTTTAAAACTTTAATACAATTGTATAAGGTAAATGTCGGATACAATTATATTTTATTTATATAAAATTGAACCAATTACGATCAAACCTGACACCATTACATATAAACCGATAAAATTGCATCAAGTCAAAAATCGGATAAAATTTCGTCTGATTAACACATAATTTAATCAGGTCTGATCTAAACTGATACAATTAGATAAAAATTTATAAACAATCGATAAAAATATATCGGGCCATTCTTCGGATGAAACTGTATATTTATACAGATATAACTTAATCACATATATGACTATATGTAACTATTTTTATTCGGGTTGTTTAAATGATACGATATATCAAAGTATATGGTACTATATACGGTAGCAGATATTATCATATCTGGAACTGTATTAAAAATGTTGTTGAAATGGCACCATATATCATAATGTATGGTTTAAATGTCACCACATATGGTAATATATTGTTTAAATGATACCATATATCAATATATATTGCACCATATATAGTAGCATATATTATTATATCTGAAACTGTATTAAAAATGTTGTTCATGAGGTCCCATATATGAGCATATATTGTTGAAATGGCACCATATATGATAATATATGGTTTAAATGGCACCATATATAGTAATATATTACTTAAATAACACCATGTATAAATATATATTGCACTATATAGTATCATATATTATCATATCTGGAACTGTATTAAAAATTTTGATCATGAGTTACCATATATGGCCATATATTGTTTAAATGGCACCATATATAATAATATATGGTTTAAATGGTACCATATATGATAATATATGGTTTGAATGGCACCATATGACATTCACACCATATATTATCATATATTGCTTAAATAGCACCATATATAAATATATATCGCACTATATACAGTACCATATATTATCATATCTGGAATTGAATTAAAGATTTTGTTAATGAAGTACCATATATGACCATATATTGTTTAAATGGCACCATATATGATAATATCTAGTTTAACTGTCACCATATATAATTATATATTTTTTAAATGATACCATGTATAATTATATATTGCTAAAATGCCACCATATATATTAAGATATAGTTCTATATATAACTATATATGCAATACGATCAACCATGTCATGTAATATATAATTATATATGCCTTATCTAATATTACGAGGGTCGATATCTAATTAGATGAAATTATATATGGCATAATATAAGGAAAAATTTTGTGAAAAAACGTCATATATAATTATATATGGATATACATAACGACATGTATAATTATATATTGTAATATATGCCATATATGATTATATATAATTTTTTTTACTCGGGTATATACAAGTCAATATGTACCCGAGTAAAAAAAATTGATCTCGCGCAATATCTAATTATATCCAATTTGATATTGTTTAAGATCTGCTGTAATATCTAGCTGATCCAATTAGATCTCAAAATTGGGTGTATCCAATCATATCGTATTAGATCCCATTGTATATATGGGGATAAACTAAGATCAAGTTATATCTCAAAATTGGGAGGTCCAGTGATATCTTTGGGGATAAACCTAGATCTATATTGATCCGAAAATTGGCGGATCCAGCTATATATTTGCGGATATTTTTAGATCTAATTTGATCCGAAACATGGCGGATCCAATTAGATCCAGCTATATATTTGGGGATAAACTTAGATCTAATTTGATCTCAATTTTGGCAGATCAAATTAGATCCCGCAATATATTTGTGGATAAACGTATATCTAATTTGATCCTAAAAAGTGGCAGATCGAATTAGATGTAGCTATATATTTGGGGATAAACTTAGATCTAATTTGATCCAAAAAATGGCACATCGAATTAGATCCAACAATATATTTGTGGATAAATTTAGATATAAATTGATCTGAAAAATGGCAGATCAAATTAGATCCAGCAATATATTTGTGGATTAACTTAGATCTAAATTTATCCGAAAAATGGCAGATCAAATTAGATCCAGCAATATATTTGTGGATAAACTTGGATATAAATTGAATAGAAAATTGGGAGATCAAATTAGATCCAGCAATATTTTTGGGGATTAAGTAAGATCTAAATTTATCCAAAAAATTACAGATAAAATTAGATCTAGTAATATACTTCGGGATTGCGTAAGATCTTAACTTTTCCGATAAATTGCAGATCGAATAAAATCCAGTGATATATTTGGGGATTTGGTAGGATCTTAATTTATCCCATAAATTGCAGATCGAATTAGAAACAGCAATATATTTGGAGATTGACATCTAAAACTATCCAGAAAAATTACAGCTAAAATTAGATCCCGCATTATATTTGGGTACTACGTAAGATCTCCTTTTATTTGGGATTAAATAAGATCCCAGACAGATATTGACAATAGTTCAAAAAATAATACACTGGAAGAGCACTGATTTTATAAAAATTACAATATTTTGTTAAAATAAGGTTTAAACTCAGAAGGTCTCGAGTTCGATACCTTTCACGGCTATGCATTTTTTTTTTATAAAAATGCGCATTCTCCTTGCTGGTCTTATCGAAATTTTTTCAATAATTTTTATTCTTTGTAATTTACTTGTAAAAATTGTATCATCTTTCTTTGATTTGAAAATAATTTAAACAGAAAGTGATATTAATTTATGATCCCATTCAAAAGAATTTCTTTTTTTAAAATTATAATTTTATTTTCTATAAATGTTTTTATAAAATTATATTTTTTTTATTAAATTGAATTTTTTTTAAAAAATAATTTTGTTTACATATTTTTAACGCTCTACACCATTTTCAATTGTATCAACTGTTTTTAAGATTTATCAATTGTATTTCAGAAATAATCAATTGAATTTCAGTTTTATCAATTGTATTTCAGAACTTATCAATTATTTTTCAGATTTATGAATTGTATTTCAGAACTAGTCAATTGAATTTCAGTTTTATCAATTGTATTTCAGAAATTATTAATTGTATTTCCGAAATTCACAACTGTATTTCAGAAATTATTAAACTGTATTTCAGAAATTATCAATTGTATTTCAGAAATTATGAAATGTAATTTAGAAATTTTTCTCTATTAACTATGATAAACCATCAACAAGTTCTGAAATAGATTTGATTATTTCTGAAATACAATTAATAAATTTCTGAAATACATTCCATAATTTCTAAAATACATTTAAAATTTCTGAAATACAATTAATAGCTTCTGAAATACAGTTAATATTGTAGTTGCTGATGAGTTACCATATATGATGGCACCATATATGACAATATATTGTTTAAATGGCACCAATATGGAGCTTTATATGGTAATATATAACTTAGATTCATCCATATACCATTTGATCCGAAAAATGGACCGATAAAATTGTATCAGTTCTTATTTGTATCAGTTGTTATCTAATTGCATCAGTTTAGATCTGACCTGATTAAATTATGTGTTAATCAGATGAAATTGTATCAGATTTTTGACCTGATACAATTTTATTGGTTTATATTACATGGTATCAGTTTGGGTCCAAATAGATATATTTGTATACAAAATTATATAGTTATATCCCAATTTTGACCTGATATCAGTTTAAAACTTTGATACAATTGTATAAGGTAAATGTCGGATACAATTATATTTTATTTATATAAAATTGAACCAATTACGATCAAACCGATAAAATTGTATCAGATCAAAAATCTGATACAATTTCATCTGATTAACACATAATTTAATCAGGTCAGATCTAAACTGATACATTTAGATAAAAATTGATAAACAATTGATAAAAATATATCGGGCCATTCTTCGGATGAAACTGTATATTTATACAGATATAACTTAATCACATATATGACTATATGTAACTATTTTTCCTCGGGTTGTTTAAATGATACGATATATCAAAGTATATGGTAGTATATATGGTAGCATATATTATCATATCTGCATCTGTATTAAAAATGTCGTTCATCAGGTACCATATATGAGCATATATTATTGAAATGGCACCATATATGACAATATATGGTTTAAATGGCACCAAATATGTTAATATATTTCTTAAATAACAGCATATATAAACATATATAGCACTATATAGTAGCATATATTATCATATCTGGAACTGTATTAAAAATGTTGTTCATGAGGTACCATGAGCATATATTGTTGAAATGGCACCATATAAGATAATATATGGTTTAAATGGCACCATATATGGTAATATATTGCTTAAATAACACCATATATATATATATATATATATGGCACTATATATGGTAGCATATATTATCATATGTGGAACTGTATTAAAAATATTGTTCATGAGGTACCATATATGGGCATATATTGTTGAAATTGCACCATATATGATAATATATGGTTTAAATGGTACCATATATGATAATATATGGCTTTAATGGAACCATATATGATAATATATAGCTTAAATAACACCATATATAAATATATATCGCACTATATATAGTACCATATATTATCATATCTGGAACTGAATTAAAGATTTTGTTTATGAGGTACCATATATGACCATATATTGTTTAAATGGCACCATATATGATAATATCTAGTTTAACTGTCACCATATATAATTATATATTGTTTAAATGATACCATATATAATTATATATTGCTAAAATGCCACCATATATATTAAGATATAGTTCTATATATAACTATATATGCAATAAGATCAACCATGTTATGTAATATATAGTAATATATGCCATATCTAATATTATGAAGGCCGATATCTAATTAGATGAAATTATATATGGCATAATATAAGGAAAATTTTTCTGAAAAAACGTCATATATAATTATATATGGATATACATAACCACATGTCTAATTATATATTGTAATATATGCCACATATGATTATATATAATTTTTTTTACTCGGGTAATTAGATATTGTAAAAATAATTCTAAATTATTATTAACATTGTTCATAAATTCCTTCCAAAAACATTTCACTAAAATGCCCAGAACTTAGAACAATTAAACGATATTGGAGTTTTTTGTAACTATTGAGGAAGGGGATAAGAAACAATTTTCAAATACGCCACTTTTTGATATTGGTCTGCTTCTAGCAATAAGCATACTAGGGTGCCTGTTCCTACTTGTGACTCGTTGTGACCGTCATAAGACTATTTTTAAGAATGAAAGTCACAACTTTTCATACAAAACAACAATAAAATCTAAAAAAATTCTAATTTTATATATTAAGTTAAAACATTTAATTATCTAATTTTATTTGTTAATGTTATGATTGTGTCGATACCAGGTCTTAATTTTTTTGAAGTTTTTTAAATATAATTTATTGTGAATTTGCAACAACAAATACATGGGAGATATAGTCACAGCTAAGAGTCACAGACTTTTCGTAGGAATCCGATTGGATCCTTATTGTAAACAAAATAAGGATCTGATTGGTTTAAGAAGGTTGTCGAAAAGCTAACTTGATCAAGAAAAAAGAAAAAAATAGTTAACTTTCGTTTACAAAAACCTCTGCAAATATAAATGTGTGTTAACATTTTTTCGATCCCACTCCTTATCTCATTATACGGAATTCTGCTTGAAGTAATAATTTAAAATTGACTTATTTTTTTGAATTGATTTTATAAACTAATATCATATCCTGTCTATGAAGGTTGCACAATTCAGACTTTAAGAAAAACCTTAGCTAACTTTGTTTTATTTAACGACCAACACTGGTGTGCTAAAAGAACAAACTCAACCAGCCATTCCAGCATTCTTTCAAACTGACTGACCGCACACTTTGCGAGTAGGTGTGTGAAATAGGGCTCTATGGCTTAAAGGAATGCAGTAAAAAGCACCGGAGTAAAAATAAACTTAATACCACTTGATAGTCATAGAAATTGGATAATAAGCAAGTGCGTGTTGGTTTTTGTATTCTTTAGCAAATTAAACAGTAAATTGTGTTTATATGAACAAAAAAAATACTTTTATTCAGTTAAAGTTTACAATTACAATTTTGTTAGTTTCTCTTTCATTTTTTGTAGAGATTTTTCTTTTGTGGCTATAACAATTTCTGCACTTACTGGATATTTAATGATTATAATCATCATTATTTTATGGTATGAAATAGTATTAAATGATGGGTAAGTTATTTACCGTTTGCCTATACCCTACACTTTTGAAAGGTTGTTGGAATTTGTTGGTAATTTAAGATTTGGGGAAAAAGATTTAAAGGGATACATTTGAAATATAGAAGACCAATTAGTTGAATGAAGTAATTAAATGATGATTTCATTAGCATTGCATTGATAACAATTGTAACGAAAAATTTTTTCAATTAAAATTTTATTATTTCATGATTTTTAAGGGCATGATTTAATTTTTTTTTTAATTCTATTGCAATTAATAATTTAGCAAGTAAAAAATATAAAATCACTTAATAGACAAAATTTTTTAAAAACAATAAAAATTAAATTAAAAAAATTCTCCTTTGGTTTATATTTGTTATTGTTGATATATTCCTTCATTAAAAATAAAATCAAAAACTTGTATTTTATCTCCAATGTATAAAAGCATTATAACTGAAGAGCCGTTTAGTTCTTTTGCTTCAAATTTTAATAGGCTGAAGTATTTGCACATATTTTCGTAATCGGGAAAATAATAAAGTTTCTTTTATTAAAATATACTTTTATATTATAATAAATACCAAACGAATTAACTGAAACAAACAGTAGTTTTCTATGATTTCTCAATTGTTTTAAAATGTTTGTAGTAAAAATTTGTCAGTTAGTTTCACGATATTATTAGTTATTTTTCAATAGTTAAAAATAGAAATATTTTTGTTATTTTAAAGGTAAAAACCTTCCTAACCTATGTTTTAATCGTCATTTTTCATAGATTCTACCGAAAAACTTTTTTTAGTGTCTGTATTTTATTGCAGGATATTGGAATTACTGGAATGGAGTGGTACTTCCGGTAGAAATATGAGTAGTTGAAATCGAGTATTTACCTTTTTGAGGCACTCGATACTTAAAAATACTATTTGATATTTTCAATATTGTGTTTTGGATGAAAATGAACTATGAATATCCTCACTGAATTAACGTTAACATCAAAGAATTTTATCAAAAAATGTAAAAAAAATTCAAATTTAAAAGCCGTTAAAAATATCGAGTGGGACTGAGTACCCCAATTGAAAATATCAAGTAATATCGAGTATTAAAAAGTAACCGAATTTACCACCACTACAGGTGCACAAAAATCTAAAGTTTTCAAATAAATACAGAATTGGCAGCCAATACCGCCAAAGTAACGTTATGGACTACCACTTTTTAACTCACCACCGTTAATTGTAAAATACCGTTACCAAAATGCCGTTATCCTTAAAACACCGTTATCGAAGTAATTTAAATACTACCAGCAAAGAAAATTTTAAGTAATGCTTTACATACTACTTTTTTCACTGTTCCACAAGTATCCATTAGCGTATTTTTACTGCTTTTCTAGAAGCAATTCTGAACAACTTCAAAAAATTACTTCTTTCATTGCTTCCAAAGCATCCTTAGTATATTTTTACAGCCTTTTTAGAATTACTTCTGAACAACATCCAAAAAATCACTTAAGCATTGCTTCTAAAGAATATTTGCTCTAAAAGTGATCCTAAAAAGTGATTTTGGTATCATTTGGTATTTCTAAACAGATGATCGTGGGTCCGATTCCTGGAGGGACCAATATATTTTTATTTTTTTTTTTAATATTTATAATTAATTTGTGCAATTTCAAAAGTTTTTTAATTTTTCAATTTTAAATAATATATAAAATAAAAATGATGGAAAAGAATTGACTTGCAGTGCTCATTTTGCACTTGTTTAAAAACTACTTTTATTAAAGAGAATAAATAACAATGACAAAAGCTGTATTTTTGACTCCGTTAACTTTCAAAAAACCACAAAGTGCATAAAAACGTTTTTTAGACGAAAACTAACATATTACTTTTCGTATGCACGTTAACTTACAACGTGGATAATCATCAACGTTGAAAACTCAACGTTTATACATTTTCACACCTAGCGTAACTTCTTCGCGTTACTCCCTAAAAAGGTTTGCTGACGCACGTTCGACTATACCGAAACTATCATAAATACTCACTACCCGAGTAAAAAAGTGTATATAAAATTATATGTGAATGGATATATTTGCAATATGTAACTGGATATAATTTCATCCGAAAAATGGTTATATTAAATTGTATCATATTGTATATAATTGTATTTACAAGGATACAAAGTTATATCAAATGATAAACTTATATCCGAATTTTGTCCCGATCAAATTGGATATAAGTTAATCCAATACGATATGATTAAATTTAAGTGATAAAAAAAACTTTGAATTGGAGGGCAGCAGGATTTCGGGTCCTACACACTCAGGGGTGTGATGAAAATCGAAAACGAACAGTTTTTCAATCTAGAATAATTTGTTTCGCGAAAATCGAATTGGCTTCAAATTATTATTTTTTAAATTAAAAAACTTTTAGAAGTAAAAAAGCTCAGAAAATATTGATTTAATGAAAAAATTGAGTAAAGCATATAAAAAATTGTTTTTGATCAAATATTACATTAATCTCGAATTTATTAGTTAATCTCGAACATGGGTCTGATATTAACTAATATATCGTCGGCTTGCCTGCAAGAAGTGCTATGTTTTTGGTTTTAACAGGTTTTCAGGAGACCGAAAAAACCGATTTATATTATCCTTTTAAGATATTTTATTGACATCATATGCCCTAATGATTCACGACCTTATTTATTGCAATCATTATTAAGGCATATGATGTCAATGAAATATATTAAAAGGATAATATAAACCAGTTTTTTCGCCCTCCTGAAAACCTGTTAAAGAACACATAACACTACTTGCAGGCAAGCCGACGATATTGTTATATAAAAAATAAAATTAAAAATATTTTTCGTATCTATTTATATATAAAATTTTGAATGGTTTTATCAATAATATATTCCTATATATACAATTTGCAATAAAGCAAATACTGACATATGATTTAATATGATTACATATGAGAAAATTTCTAATATATCACCATATAAAAACATATAAGGTCGCACACAATATTTTATATTATCATATATTTTAATATTAAAAAATATATGTTATATATACTCTTTTTTACTCGGGTATTTAAAAAAATTTGATACTCCAATCAGTTTAACGTAGATTTGCTATAAATACTTAACGTTGATAGGTATGAACGAAAATACAGCTAAAGTTGTGTTTTTATGCCAGCCAACTTTCATATAAGTTGGTTAGTCACACGACCGCAACAGGCAAGCCTCTAAGAGATGATAGGGGTAATCTAATTACATCAATAGATGAACAGTTAGAGCTATGGGCTGAATATTATTCGGGCATGTTGTCGCTAGATAACCCCATGTCAAATACTTTGTGTGAATGCCAATCACATACTGAGAGAGCGGATATTCCCACTGGTTTTCCATCACTATGCGAGATAATTGACTCTATCAAAGCGCTGAAGAACAACAAAGTGCCTGGCTTTGACGGTATAGCACCAGAGCTACTGAAAGCTGACCCTAACATAAGTGCACAACTCATTATGCCTCTAATAAGAACATTTTGGTCGAGTGAAATGCTGCCTGATGAACTTAAAGAAGGAATTATTATTAAGATACCGAAGAAGGGAGATTTAACTGAACGTACTAATTGGCGGGGTATAACACTTCTTAGTATGGTGTATAAAGTTATTGCCCATATAATAACAAAAAGGCTATCGAATAAATTAACACCCGAGTTGCGCCCAGAACAAGCCGGATTTCGTCCAAATAAATCTTGTGTAGACCACGTTAATAGCCTTAGGATAATTGTGGAGCAATCTGTTGAATGGCGATCGCCTTTGTATCTGATCTTCATTGATTTTGAAAAGGCTTTTGACACATTGCCGCATAATATCATTTGGTCCGCACTCGAATGTAAACAGGTACCGAAGAAACTAATATCCCTCATTAAGGCTTTATATGAGGACGCCAGCTGTCGTATCCTGCATGAAAACCAATTAAGTAGGAACATATCGGTAAATACGGGTGAAAGTCAAGGCTGTGTGTTGTCTCCACTGCTATTTAACATCGTATTGGATATAGTTATGAGGCGTGCCACAAGATTAGGTCGAGGTATAATGTGGGCAATGAATGCACGGCTGGAAGATCTCGACTACGCGGATGACATTTGTCTGTTGTCACACAGTTTCTCAGACATGATGACGAAGCTTGAAACTATTGTCAACTCAGCAAAATCAGCAGGGCTGAGGATAAGTATATATAAAACGAAAGCGTTGCGCATAAATTCCGATGTATCGCGAGTATTTAGAATTCAGGATGATATTATTGAAGATGTGGATTCCTTTTGCTCTTAGGTAGTATTCTAACAACATCTGGTGGATCCAAAGCGGACATCGCAAACAGAATAAAAACAGCAAAACAGGCTTTTGGACGTCTCAGTAACGTGTGGAGATCAACAACATTATCCCGACATGTTAAGATAAGAATATTTAATTCCAACGTTAAGTCTATCATGCTTTATGGATGTGAGACCTGGAATGCAGCACCTCCTGACATAAACGCAATGCAGGTCTTTGTCAACAGATGTCTGCGGAGAATTCTGAGGATTTTCTGCCCCATTGCAATATCTAACTCAAGGTTATGGTCACTCGCACAACAAACACCAATTGACCTTGAAGTACGAAGGCGAAAGTGGAATTGGATTGGTCACACCCTCAGAAAAGATCCTGATGATATAGCCCGTACTGCAATTGAATGGAACCCCCAAGGTAGCCGTAGAAGAGGGCGTCCAGCGCATACATGGAGTAGACAGGTCAAGAAGGAAGTCACAATGTCTAGAAGAAGTTGGGGTGAAATCAAGAACCTGGCACCGGATAAATCAGAATGGCGAAAATTTGTTAAGGCCCTATGCTCCTTATAGGAACCGAGGGAACATATATATATATATATATATATATATATATATATATATGTTCATATAAAATAATAGCTCAGCGATAAAGAGCTAGACTAGCAATCATGAGGTCGCAAGTTCGATACCCCGGGGCGGCACTTTTGTAAAATAAAAAAATTATATTTTTTTTCGAAGAATTTTTTTTGGTGAAAATTGGTGAAAAAGAGCTTCCTTTGCACTCGTTCAAAAAATACTGAAGCGGGAGTACTCCTCTCCTATGACAACTCAATGTTAAAATCATTAGTGTTTACATCTAGATCACCAATTGTAGCGCTTTTTCTACTGCTTCGGCATCCCTTCTTTGGCTAAGACGGTTATCATTAAAATACCGACACCGAAATTCAACAAATAAAATATCAATACCCTTAAAATGCCGTTACCGAAATAAATGAACATCTTTGTACTTACATAAAATATCACTACCGTTATTTTCAATTCTCTGCTCTTGATAATTGCTCGCGGTTATAGGAGATTTTACATAAATTTAGTTATTAATTTCTTTTGTTTTTATTTTAATTTGTTTTTTGCGAAAAAAAAATTCCAGCAAATAGAGAAAAGAGATTTATAGTGACAAACGAACTTTTAGCCAATCGAATGGTTGGATTGGAGCTACCCATACATTTGTTTGTGTGAATAAAAAATCATTTAATTCAATAGAAATGATGTATTTTCATTTTGTAAGGAATACATTTGATCACAACAACCGACAAATTTGATTGTTGCAAATAAAACATTCAGTTGGAAACAAATTCGGTTGTCACAATGAATCTGTTTTCTCTGTGTATGTACCGATAAACAATTTTTGAAACAATTGAAATATCGCACAGAGAATACAAATTCGTTGCGAAAACCAATTTTTCCCCAAAAATTTTGAAATATCGAAGTACCCTGCAGTATGGGATTTGAAATATTCTGAAATGACTTGGCGAGATAATCTCAAATTTCTGAAAAATGCCATGATATCAATGGTTGGTCAAACACTGAAGGTTCTAGATTTAAGTAATAGTTAACCCAAAAATTTGTTTTTATTTGTATGCAATGTTAAAATTATCTATAGTTTAATAGTTAAGGTAACGTTAACCCTACAAACCCACCGTCAGTCTCTTAGCTCAAGCTTAGTACGCATCACTAAATTATGTTTAGTACATAACCTATTCGACCCTTACCAACAAAATTTACAAATATACTACGAGTATTCTAAAAAAATAGAATAAATTTTGTTTAACTTAAGAAATAAAACGTATAAATCCGTTGTCTAGTGGTAGGTGCATTTTTGCAAAATCTTCGTGCTGCATGTGCAAGGTGGCCATAGTTCATCTTCTATATTGTTTTTATATTAATAATTGTAAAAAATAGTCCTCGCTTACTCTATTCCATTGTAATCAACTACAATTGTATTTTTCTACAAGTAACACTGTGGAACAAATTTTGGGGCATCACCTTCGGCCTAAATGTTTCTAAGATGAAATTAAAGTAAATCACTACACAAAAAGTATCCAAAAGTGTTTTACAAAGGTAGCTTTGTTGAGGGGAAAGGGACGCAGGATAGGTGACAAAGGATCACATATCACTATAACATGGCACTGTCATTCGAGGCAGGGACGTGCAGTGAAGTTTTTAATTGGATGTTCTCCACAAATATTTGAGAACAGTGCAAATCTATGGTCATAGGAAAATTACACAAGTGCAAAAAGTACAATCATACTTGCATATCAGGGAAATCAATGATAAACGGTAAAAAAAAATTAAAAAATTTTACCTTTAATGCTGCGTTCATTTCTATTTTTAAATCCCGAGATTTTAATGGAAATCTAGACCGGAATTCTTGACTGTTTACATTTGCACGTTATGATAGTAGCGAGATTTCTATTTGACAACCGCATTTTTTTGTAAATAAAGTACCATAAAAAATAACCTTAAATTAAAAATATTACTAAAAACCATTTTATTCATTGGCAGAGTACAATTTACAATATTTTATGTAAAGATATACCTAACGCCAATTATGTTAGTAAATTCGTTTTTTTTTTTTTTTGTAAGGACAACAAGCTAGAAGCCAGATTTTTCAATATTTTGATGGAAGAAAGACATGCCGCACTATTGTATGTATTATATGAAAGTCTAAACATTTGTGAGATTTTCATGATTTATGGGATTTTATTTGTATGGGGAGTTTTGGGATTTCACATGAGTTTTATTGAAGTCTAAATTTTAGTGGAAATCTCGGGATTTGGGTGCAGATATAAATGCAGCTTAAAATTACATTTACCGCCTTTTTTATAAAGCGAGCGGAATAATTCCGCCAGAGCAATGTGTGTAAAAAAAATAAAATACATTCCCCTGGAAGAATATTTCCTTTCGCTTTAGAAAAATAGGGGATCAGTAATTGATTGTCGAGAATATTGTAAATTTTTTAAGTTTTTCTCGGTTTCTAGCGTTTTTTCCGTGTTTGTAACGATTTTTTATAATTTTTAGCGATTTTCCGTTCGAACAAACTTTGTTTATAAATTATATTTTTTTACTCTTTCTAATATTTGTTGTTTCATTTCATCAATCCTATATCAATTCAATACAAAAATAAGCAAGTGTCATACGGGTTTAAATAAGTCTATTCTTGGTTTCTTCCAAGACCAATACCAGATCGTTATAGATGGGGTGCCGTTTTTGTTCTTCTTTTAATTTGTTTTTATTGTATTGTTTTAATTTTTACCTTCCATTTTTTATGCTTTTTAAATAATTATTTTTAAATTGTCATTATCTATTTCCTTTACATTACAAAAAGTACGATTTTTTAATGAAATTTTTAAAATTAAAAATCTGAAATTCATAAAATTTAAAAGCTACCGTTTGAAATTCAAGAAATATCAAATAAAATTTAAAGGTAAAAAGTACCAAATAATGCAAAAAAAATTTCAATTGAAATTAAAAAAAAAATCGAAATAAAAAAGCTCAAAAAATACCAAATTAAATTCTGTTTACATTTATTTAATTTCAATTGATATTTTTTCATTTCATTTTGTATGTTTTGACTTTAAATTTATATTTTTTAATTTATTTGGTATTTTTTAATTGCAATTGATCTTTTTCAATTTCATTTGGTTTTTGCTTTTCAATTGATATATTTTTTACGTTCAATTGGTATTTTTTAATAGCAAATGGTGTTTTTTGATTTCGAATTGATATTTTTTTAATATTAAACGGTATTAGTATTTTTTTTATTTCATTTAGAATTTTGTGAATAACAATTTGTGTTTTTTAATTTGATTTGTGTTTTTTATTCCGGATTTTTTTTTAATTTTTAAGCCATTTTTTCATTTAAAATTGCTAGTTACACAAAAGCTGTTCTTTGGTTATTATGTATATTTTATTAATTTCAAATAAAGCTTTAAAAAGTAATTGCAATTTTTTAATTTGCAGAAAGAATCATTTGAGTTTTTATTTATTATTTTTAGGATTTTTCAGTTACAATAGAACAGAGATGAAAAATTAGGAAGTTCATTTTTGTTTGAAATATTTCCTGTTATTTAATACTTAAGTCTTTAGCATTTACTTCTCTACAAAATGAAAAAAATTCTTTAAAAAATTAAATTAATTAATAACAAATTAATAGAAAAAACTTCATCTCTGCAATGAGGCAATACTAATTTGTTTGCTATTTTGATTTCCTATGTTTTGTAGTCAGATTTTTTAAAATTTAAAAATGCCGGATTCACAACAGATGGCATATCCTCTACAAATGGTTTTTGTCTTTAATAACTTATATGACATTTTGGAGGGTCAGCATCTGTCACTTATTCTCACTTATTGTTAGTCATTGAACGAAGTTTTTGTTTGCTTCGAAAATGTCGAATTTTATGCCAATTCCAAAAAAAAGTGCAGCTAAAGCACATCGATTGCCCACCAATGCTTATCCTGAATATGTTCCATCGATTTCAACGTAACATCGATTTCAACGATGACTTGTGCGGTTCAGAAGTGATGATTTTGACACGGAAGACAAAGACCGCCCAGGTTAGCCAAAAAATTTCGAACATAATGAACTAGAAACATTACTCGATGAAGATTGCTGTTAAACTCAAGAAGAACTTGCAAAATCATTGGGGTCACTCAACCAGCAATTTCAAAACGTTTGCAAGCAGCAGGATTCATTCAAAAGCAAGGAAACTGGGTACTATACGAGTTGTATTCAATAGACGTTGAAAGACGATTTTGCATGTCAGAAATGCTGCATCAACGTCATAAAAATAATTTATTTTTGCATCGAATCATTACTGGTGATAAAAAATCGATCCATTACGACAACTCGAAGCGCAAGAAATCGTATGTGAAGCCCGACCAACCAACCAAATCAACGCCAAAGCCGAATATCCATGCCGCCAAGGTAATACTCTGTATTTGGTGGGACCAGAAGGGTCCATTTATGAGCTGCTGAAATCGGGCTTGATGATCACAAGCGACCTGTGCCGAACACAACTAATTCGTTTGAAGTGAGCATTGGCCAAAGAACGCCCCGAATATGCGACCAGACATGCAAAACCGTTTAAAAACTATTGATAAAATAGTCGTTTGGAAGTTTTGCCGCATCCACCTTATACTCCAGACCTTGCCCCGTCCGACTGCCATTTGTTTCGGGCAAAGCAAAACGCTCTCACTGGAATACGATTCATTTAAAAACAGGGTCTCCGAAATTCGCTTGATTCGTTATTGGACTCAATGAGCAGTTCTTTTGGAGCGGAATCCATATGTTGCCAGAAAGATGGAAAAAGGTCATACCTAACGATGGCCAATACTTTGTAACTAGGAAACCGACCAATCTTTGTGCTAAATTTCGTAAAAACATTGCGCGCAACCCATAAGCGATTAAAAATGCGTTAATGTAGAACTTTTAGAAATATAGAACAGTTTTCAAAGAGATAAGTCTTACTTTTAGAGTTTTCTATTACACACTTATCCAGTTAGATGGTATGTTTTCGTTTCACCAAGCACGGAACCAGTCCATTAAGTATAAGTGACGCTGTTGAACTCACAGAAATTAAACAAAATAAATTAAACCAGTCCTACAACATTTCCCGCTTTAACAAGTCTCGGGATTAGTACCATGAGGGCAATTCATGTTATTTTTTCACCAGTCATGGGGCGATTCCTTTAAGTATAACCCACAGTAATAGTTAATTATATAAGTCCTTCGACAAGATCTGCTTAAACAAGTCAAGTTTTGAGGGCAATTGAGTGGTATTTAATCATTTCGCCAGTCACGGAACTAGTCATTTAAGTATAATTCACAATGCTTAACCCGAAGCAATGGTAAATCATACTAACCCTGTGACAAGTCCTGCTTTAACCAGTCACGGGAAAGTTAGTTTGAGGGCAATTCACCCCTTATTTGCCGTAGGGTTTGGATTTATGGTTCCTTTAAATGTCTATCTGTATCAGTGGCAATCCCGGCTCGGAAGGCAAATTTTTAATTTTTGCAAAACTCCTTAGGGGGCTTGTTTGTGAAATGGTCTACTTTTATATTAAATTATATAAGGCAGAAATTTCTTGTTACACTGTGTAATTTATAACATTTATTTACAAAACAAATATCACAAAAAAAAACTTCTTCAATGAATTTCTTTACATTTTAAGGTCAATTGTTTATTTGTATTATCGTGCCCACTACTTTGTGTGCCTACTGCTGCATCTTAAAGTCTATTAGAGAAGTGCGTTTTATTTGTGGTTTTCTTTGTACTAATCGAAAAATAAACTAACAAAAAAGACAGTATTTTATCATTTCTATTTATGTCATAGTGTAAATAATTTTTTGTCGTGCTATGGGTACAAAAAAACTTGTGTAGGCGCTTTTTTACAGATTAATTGTGGCTTTTTTCCTCTTTTATATTTATAATTGCGGTTAAATAATAACACTATTTTTATTTACACTTTATTGATTTGTGTCGAATGATTTTTTTTTACCAATAATTGTTTATTGGAACTTTCCTTTTGAAGTAGATAAAACTGGCACGCTTCGTGTAATTATTTATAAAACTTTTAAATTGATCTTTATAAGTTCAGTAATCGCGATTGTTTTTCTGTTTTTTTAGTAATGAATTAATTGCTTCATTAAAACAAGTACAACTTTTCTACAACTTATATGATTTAATTTTTATACGGTATTGTTTTATATATAAAAATCGATAGGAAAACCGTAAAGAAATTTAGACCCATTAATTTTTTAATAATTTAATGGAATTTAAAAAAAATGATAGAAATTTTACTATATCGACAGAGTTTTTTAATCTGCATTTTGAAAAAAATATTTTAGTTGATATAAAAAAATACATTTTTTTTTTTTTTTATTTATAGCTGGTTTTACCAAATCAGACAGTTCATATACGAAAATAAAAAATTCTCGTCCCGTTGAATTTTTGTTTGTGTATTAAAGCTATGATTTTCTTATTGTGGACAACTGAAGAGTAGGGGTGATGCCCACGAAACAACTGTTGCATTGTCTATCATGAAAATGATCAACCTTTTTTGAAAAAACAAATAAAATCTATTATGACAATATCATTTTAGAATTGGGACTTGAGGTAGAACAATATTCTAACTAAATATATGAAAATATAGAAAGTCCGAAAAAACAATTTTTGTATTTTTTAATGCAAAAATTAAAAATAATTGTTGAATCGAAAGCATACCACGGCTGTCATCAAAATATTTATTTTGTTTTGGGGTAAAGTTCGTTGTTTTTACAAATTTTATTGACAGCGAACACCCAAACATACATATAAATAGCACCCAAAGGGTACTTTAATGTAATTGTTGCTTTCAAAAAGGAGTTGATTTATAGCTGGTTTTACCAAATCAGAGAGTTCATATACGAAAGTATAAAATTCTCGTCTCGTTGAAGTTTTGTACCTTATGTAATGTGTCGGTTTGTGTATTAAAGCTAGCATTTTCTTATTGTGGACAACTGAGCAGTTGGTGTGATGCCCACGAAACACTTGTATTGTCTCTCATGAAAATGGTCAACCTTTTTGAAATAACAAATAAAATCGAATACGAAAATATCATATTGGTGTAAAACTTAAAAATGCAGGATTTTTGGCAAATTTTGGGCGTTTATTCTGAAATATTGGTACAATATAAATTTACTCAAAGTATTGGCCATCATTAGCTATGACCTTTCCCCATCTTTCAGGCA
Source organism: Leucophora obtusa (assembly GCA_949987735.1). NCBI lineage: Eukaryota > Metazoa > Arthropoda > Insecta > Diptera > Anthomyiidae > Leucophora > Leucophora obtusa. The sequence continues at coordinate 307,063,604 of OX465295.1, forward strand.
ACATATGGATTCCGCGCCAAAAGAACTGCTAATTTTTTAAGACCAAGAACAAATCAAGCCAATTTCGAATACCCTGTTCTGAAGTGAAGCGTATTCTAGTGAAAGGGTCCTGGATCGATCGAAACAAATGTTAGTCGGACAAGGCAAAGTCTGGACTATAAGGCAGGTGAGGCAAAACTTCCCAACCACTATTTTCTAAATAGTTTTTCACCGGTCGTGCAACATTTGTCCGACCGTTGTCATGATGGAATATTACGGGTACATATCTAGTCGTATATTCTTGGCGTTTTTCGGCCAATGCTTGCTTCACATGAATCGATTGTATTCGGTACAGGTCCCCTGTGATCGTCTCACCCAATTTCAGCAGCTTATGCATATTCGGCTTTTGCATTGATTTGATCGGGCTTCACATACGATTTCTTGCGCTTGGGGTTGTCGTAATGGATCCATTTTTCATCACCAGTAATAATTTGATGCAAAAATTGCTTCTTTTAAAGGCAGCATTTCAGACATACAAAATCGTCTTTCAACATCTCTCGGCTTCAACTCGTGTTGTACCCAATTTATTTACTTTGTATGAATCCTGCTGCTTGTAACTGTATTTAAATTGCTACTTTATTGACATCCAATGATTTTGCAAGTTCTTATGCCTCCAACTCATCATCTTCGAACTTTTTTGGCTGACCTGGTTTGCCTTTGTCTTGCGTACCAAAATCACCACTTCTGAACCGCAGAAACTATCTCTCGCACGTTGAAATAGATGGAACATATTCAGGAAAAGGCTTCGGTGAGCAATCGATGTGCTCCAGCTGTAATTTTTTCAATTTGAAATGATGCTTTTTTGCAAGGTTGGTTACCGTTATCGTTATAATACCGTTATCGTTAAAATACCGTTTCAAATTGAATACCGTTACCTTTATCGATACCTCTAAAAAATTTCTAAATACCGTTATCGTTACCGTTACCGTTATTTTTATGGGTAGTTACCGGTATTTTACCGGTATTTATTATTTTATATAAAAATTACCATTTTTTTATTTTTTATTTTATAATCTTGAGTGTTTTTTTTTTACAAAAAATTTATAGATAATAATTTTACTTATTAAAACTACCAGTATTGAATTTATAGCTTAAAATCTGTATTTTCAGTACTTAAAATTAAAAATATGCCATGTTTTTACTTGTTTATATATGTTTTTAACATAATTTTTAATACCGGTACGTACCGGTATTGCTGTTTCAATAACGGTATACCGTTACCGAAACAGTCTTAAATACCGTTACCTTTACCGTTACCTAAACAAACGAAATCTGATACCGTTACCCTTACCGTTAATCGTTTCGGTAACCAACCTTGCTTTTTTGGCACAAACTTCGATATTTTCGAAGAAAAATCTGTGTTGTTTACACGTGAAGTGAGAATAAATGACAGATGTTTACCCTTTAAAACGCTATATAAGTTATAGGGATGCCAAACGGGAAATCCCGAATCCCGAAATCCCGGGATTTTCGGGATTGGCAAAATCCCGAATCCCGGGATTATTTCTCAAAAATCCCGGGATTTTCTTATTTTTTAATATTAATATAAACGCAAATAAACAAAGTGAGCAATTTTAAATTACCTTCGTTTGTCTTGAATTTTCTCATATTGACAAGAAATTGATGCCAAGATATTGGTAAAATTATAAATTAAGTAGATTATTCGAGTACACTATGCAAAGACTTTGCAGAAAAATTTTGAAATTTTGGTAAACAATATTAAGTTTTTGAGTAATACAGGCGAAAAATCAAGTTTGTTTGTTATTTTACCGATTTATTCTTCCAAGCGAAATTCGATTTCTGAAACCTAATTTTGGCTGGGACTGTATTAAGTTTGAATTCTTCCATGAAAACATTTGATAACGATAAGCAAATAACTTTGTTGCTGTAATTACACGATTTAGTGGGCAAGGTTATCGCAACGAATCTGTTTTAAAATCTGCTTACAAAATACTGGGCGCAAGTGTACTTAATGACAGGCCTTCATATATTAACCCAGCCAGAAAAATACAAACGGGAAAGCGATGGCAAGGTATTGTAACAGGTGGTACAAGTACTGACAAAAATTGCTTTCCCATTTCCAATATGATAGCGTCAATAGACAAAAGGACCGGCAGTTCAAAAAGCGCCGGAAAAGTACTGGAGAAACAAAATTTTTAACTTTGGCAAAACGCTGCCAAAACCAATAAATACGTGGTTTGGAATTATATTTTCCACACACAGAAAACAGATTAGTAGTTCCAACCGAATTTTTCGCCAACCGAATTTTTGTAGTTCCAGGTACAATCACTTTTATTTATTTTTAATACCATTGTAACTACCGAAATTTATTTACAATTTTTGAATTTTTGTTGTGTTAATAGATTACTTTAATGTTTGTGGATTATAAATTCTATAAATAGAAAAACACGTTCCACAAAATTTATTTAAAAATTAAAATTTTTTATGTCGCTAACTGGGATCGAATCGGCGACCCTCCGCTTGTCAGCCCATTGCTTTCCCTCTAAGCTAAGCTCTATTTAAATTTTTTTAGTCAAATTTCAAATTTGAATTTCTTCAGGTTTGAATATTTTGTCTATAAATAAAATTATATCAACAACAGAAAATCAGTTGTGTCTTTTATTTGAATAAAAAAAAAATTAAAAAAATTCATATCGCGAATCGGGATTGAACCAGGGACTTTCCGTTTGTCAGCCCAATGCTTTTCCTCTAGGCTAAACTCGACATAAATTTCTTTTGTCAAATTTCAAATTTGAATTTCTTCAGGTTGAAAATTTGAATATTTTGTTTTTGAATAAAATTATATTCACAACAGAAAATCAATTGTGTCTTTTAATTTGAATCAATAAAAAAATTATTAAAAAAAAAATAATGTCTTGGTTGAGGTTTGAACTCAAATCTCTAAAGCTATAAGGCTGTGTCTCTACCTCCTGCGCCACAGATACTTACGTTTAGTTGTTGTCTAACTTAGAATTTAAACACGCATATGTATGAAACGAAAAAATATGATAGATTCCAAGATTTTATTATGATAAATAAAACTTCTGTTCCTTGTCTCAATTTATTATTACAATTACCAAAATAATGGAAATTAATGGTTAAAGCTACTAAAGTTAAAAAAAATTTTTAAATTGATTGGAAAAACTAATACTTTGGATAGAGTGATCGATTTTATTGAAACACAATTGATACTAGATTTTTGCTGCCGATATTTTATTCAAATGACTAAGTCTTCGATAAATTGGCGGTTGTTGGTATTGAAGGTAATGTGGAAGTTAGTATTTTTTCAATATTGGTTAGAAAAGCCAATATGTTGGATAAGGTGACAGTATTTTGGTTCATCATATATATTTTCTGTTCACAAATAAATATAACTTTCCTGATGATGAATTTTAAATAACTGCAATTAAAATTATTGAATGATGAAAATATTTCGTTGGTTCCGATGGAATTCCAACCAATTTATTTTCTGTGTGCAAAATAAAATTTAAAAAAAGTTCATATGTATCTTTTTTGGCCCTGCCGTGATGTTTTGTAAAACAAATACTGGCAAAGCGTCCCAAATGAGTGTTCTGCCAGTCATTTATTTTTAACATCGTGGTTACCCAGTGGTATGCAGGTACTTGATTTTTTGTACTACTGTCAATTTCTGACTGAGATGTTTCAATATTCATAAAATGTACCACATTATTAATTAACAACTATTAAATAATTATAAAACGCTTTATTCTATAAAAAAATTAGTTACATAACATAAAAATTTTTACAAATAAAGAAAAATTTAAATCCCAAAAAATCCCGAAATCCCCTAAAATCCCGAAAACCCGAAAAATTCCGTAGTCTCGAAAATCCCGGGATCCCGAGAACGGGATCCCGGGATTTTCATACAAGATCCCGAATCCCTGGATTTTCAAATATCAATCCCGATTGGCATCCCTAATAAGTTATTAAAGACACAAATCATGAATAATATATACGCCATCTATTGTGGATACCGCATTTTTAAGTTAAACAGCCAAACCGTTTGGATTCCATTGTTATTTCCATAAAATTCCAAGAACTCGTGATTTTATTCACGATTTTCATTTTTAAAAAAATCAAAAATATTTAATTTTCTGATTTTAAACATCCACAGTTTCCGCAGTTCTTCTCGGATTATTATAATTCAAAAAACATTTTTATGATACAGTCGTCTATATTTTTATTTAATTAGTCTCAATGATAATTTTTTCACAAATTTACTTTTAATGCAAATGCACTTTTCAAGCGCATTTTTTTCAATTTGTTTTCCCATTTTAAGTTCTTTTAAATTAATTCAACTGAAAACCTTAACAAACTAAATTCATCGCTTTCTTTGGCCGCGCATTAACAATGTTTTTAGTTATTTTTTAAAAACAGTTGCCTTATTTTTTAATATAAAATGCTTATTTTACTGTACCATCAAAATGTTTTTTATGAATTATAAGAGTCCGACAAGAACTATGGAAACTGTGAGTATTTAAGGTCAGAAAAATTATACTTTTTTTTAATGAAAATCGCAAGTTTTTTTTCTAGAAGTAAAAATAGTTTTATCCAAGCGGCTCCATAGAGTATCTATATGCAAAACATAATAAAAATCAGGAGACCCTCGGTCAGTTTTTTTTAAATCCTTTGAAAGTTACGACATAATAAAACGAGTAAAAAAGTTAAAAAAGCATGTCGACTATATAATACCCTACACCGGTCTGATAAAAAGCCAATTAATGTTTGGATCAGAAACTCGAATTGGTTAAAATGGACTTGTGTCAAAATTTTCTATAAAATGATAAAAGAAGAAGAAGAAGCAAATCGCAAAAAAGCCCTATAGGTCCAAATATGGACCGATCCTATCTAAAATCAACAGGCTTTGTCTTTGGGGCCATGTGAGTCAGCGAACCAAATTTTATTGAAAAATCTTCGTATTTGCGACCTGCAGCGTGTAAACAAGACAATTTTGGGGGGACCTTTATATGGGCACTAGGTCTAAACATATACCGATTTTAACCAAAATAGGCTTTGCCCTTGGGCCGATATATGTAGGTGTACCAAATTTCATCAAAATATTTAATATTTGCGACCTGTATAGTTCGCAAAAAATGCAAGGACAGACGGACGGACATCGTTAAATCGAAAGAAAAAGTGATTCTGATATTTTTTTGTGTTACAAACATCAGCACAAACTTATTACACCCTGTCCATGTAGTAGGGTATAAAAATAAAAAGCAATTTCAAAAGCTTTTCTTCATATTTTTATATTACAAAAACAAAGTGGATCTAGTTTGGTTATTTTAACTTTTAGATGATCAGACATCAACAAATTTTTAGTTTTGAGCTTCGCGGTTTAAATCACGGTTTTTTACATAGATTTATGAAGGAATTGCATGTGATATTAACAAGTAGGTATTTTTTAGCGCGAATTAAGAAAAAATCTGTGATTCTGAAAAATAGTCAGTTATTCAGCATCAATTTCGAACAACTTCTTGTAATTCTGAAAAATAGACAGTTTCAGAAAAAGTAAAAAAGTGCAAACACGTCTTTAAGATTTCTTTAGTAAATGTCTGCACCTGTCCTAAAAACACAATATCTAGCTGAGTATCAGACATGGGGGTTAATCATTACATTTTGTAATTAATTACACATGCAATTACACAATTACATGTAATTGCAAGTGAAAAAAACTCAATTACAATTACATATTATTTGTAATTGTAATTGAAAAAAAATTAATTTTAATTACATGTAATTTGTAATTGAAAATTTTCAATTACATGTAATTGTAATTGAAAATTTTCAATTACGTGTAATTGTAATTGAAAAAATGTCAATTACAATTACATTTTCTTGGGAAAAAAAATAATGATAAAAAGTACAAGTTAGGAGTCAATCCAACATGGCGTATTCTTTTTATTATTAACCACGGCTATCACACCTATCCCAGTCAATTCTACAAAATTTGAACAAAAAATACTTTTTAATTCGAAATGTAATTGAAATTTGTAATTGAAATCACTTTCAATTACAATTACTTGTAATTTATAATTAACAATTTTCAAATCCAATTATATTTTTTTTTTAACAGAAGCAACACTCAGGAAATTCTTCCTATTAATTAACGTGTTGCTTCCTTTAGAAAGGGGAAAGAGAAGAAGTGAAAAGTGGCGAAAGAAGAAGGGCTTTAAATATGGTAACACTGTAATTGCGCGAGATGTTGAATTTTAGAACAGTTGTTGAGCGCCATCTGATGGTGAGTTGGCGAACTTTGCTGAAGCTCTTTAGTTCATAGCCCTGTTATATTATTTTACTTCGGTGGGGTTAAGTGCTATGGTAACACCGAAGGAGGACGCTGGAATATATGTGAAATGTAATTGAGTTTTTTTTTTAATTTCAATTACATTTATTTGTAATTTTAATTGAAAATCCAAATGTTGGTTTTTAATTTTTATTTAAAAAATAAAATTTGTTTTTTCGACCTCTTTAATTGATTAATTAGAACTTTATTAATTCAGTTCGAGGCCAATTTCCTTATTATGAATTAACATAATAAGTACTTTTTCAAAAACTGATATTTTTCTTCATCAGGATACTCTCCTTACAAATACTTCACAGAGTTTTTGCTTTTAAAAACCTCTACACTTTCAGGAATGAAAAGACGATCGTTTTGGGGATTTTCCAGGTCCCCTTCATCAGTTTTCTTTAGAAAGTGGTGGCAGTAGTGCAATGCAATTTGAAGCATCAAAATCTCATATTAAATATAGTCTGCTACATTAACAAAATGGGAATGGCGCAAACAATAAAATATGATTTCGAAGTCTTCTGCAAAGCATAGCCAACAATAGAAATATTATGAAAGTTTTTTGTTTTTGTATTTCATACCATTGGTATAAGTAAATACAAATTTTATTTTTACCCTTCTTCTTTGTTAATACAAGAAGAGGCAAAAAGATTTTTTCTCCGTAATATGAGTGTTGTCAAAATGTTGGTTTTTAATTTTTATTTTAAAAAAAAAATAGTTTTTTCGACCTTTTTAATTGAAAATTTTCAATTACAAATTGTGAGAGCGATTAACAGTAGTTGAGCGACTTGCATAGACCCTGGACGCATCATTTTGAGATTAAAAACAAGTGTATTTTTATGTAATTTAACATTACTTTACACGAAGCAACATAAAATATTAATGTACTTACATACATAGATGTACATATGTATTTTCAAATACATTTCACTGTATTGTATTTTCACCAACAAACCAAATCTTTAATATGTACTTACGTGAGTTCATATTATGACATTAACGTTACACTGGGCATTACTCTTATGATCATGGTATCAGCATCATCGGCAGCAATATCATCAGCATCATCATCATCGCTGGCAATCATTTGTGTCAATAGTAAATTTGCACATGATCTTTGGATTACTCAGGCAATAACATCAATTTCTCAAAAGTAAATTTTCTGTTGATATGTTACGAATATTCATATACGAAGATTTGAGTTCGAATATGGATATGAGGTTTTTGTTTTAAAAAAAAATTAAGCTACTGAAGGCTACTAAAGGGGCATCTCGTATTCGTACATGCAAGTTCGTTCAGCTGTAGTTTTTTCTTTTTATTTTGTTTTAGTAATGATGATACTTCACTAAAAACGTAGCACGTTTTTAAACTATGAACTTTGACAAAATATATATATTTTTTTAGACGTTTTTATTTTCTTCTTTTGTACTCGTTTTATACCATTGTTTTACTAATTTTTATATTTATTGCAGAACTCATGAGTTGAAGTTTTCTTCACATGTAAGTTTATGATGCCTTTTAAAAGTGATTTTCTTTAGTTTAAAATTGTAACTAATTTTTAATATGTTTTTTGAAATTATTTTAAAGCATTATTAAGTAACAGCTGCAGGCAATTTTGAAAATATGGAAAATTTTGAATAACATAATTTTTAAACACCTGCATATCATATACCTACTTTATGCATATTTTGAAAATAAATGCATACAATATTGTAAAAGAGTTTATTTTGCTATGATTCTGCAAAGTTTTTTAAAGAATTTCCTTATTATGGTTCGAAATATTTTAATTTATTTAATTTAATCAAATTATCGTATTAAAGAAGTTCTCAAGCGTATGAGTTATTTATTTATATATAATTAATATTTATCATACGCATTCACTAAATAGAGTTATAATTTATTTCACCTATTAGATGTTGAATTTTAGAACAACTTTGTTGAAGCTTTTTAGTTCAAAGCTCTGTTATGTTATTTTACTTCGGTGAAGTTAAGTGTTATGGAAACACTGAAATAAGAAGCTACGATATAAATAAGAGATAAAAACTTATACACTCACAATATGTTTTCCTTAAAATCTATGTACATTAAAACAATTAAAAATAAGTTAAAAAGGAATACCTGAGTTTCGTTTATTTTTAATTGTGAATTAATTAGCTGCCAAAGTCAGTAAAAATAATAGATTTATAAAAATTAAATTATGTTCGTTGGTAAGCGCATCAATGGCTGGACCGATTTGGCTAATTTTTTTTTTCAAATGTTCGTAATAGTCAGCATAAGCTTTTTATGGAAAGCTTATTCGGACGACCACGCCCACTTGTTTTTTTTTAAGTTATAGTCCGAATAAGGTTTCTAAGGTGAGAAAAATTGTCCACGCTCACTTCTACGCCCATTTTTTCCGATATATCTCAAATTCTTTAGTTCCTGCCGGGAGGCACAAAAAGAGGAAAAGTCTCCCCCTTGACGGCCTGCACGAACCCCTTTTGCTAGAAACCTGAAATTTATAATATGTTGTAACGTAGAAAATTTGCTACTTACATATTATGATTTCTAAATCGATTAATTTATTTTTATACCCTACACCACTACGTGGAGAGGATACAATAAGTTTGTGCTGATGTTTGTAACACCTAAAAATATTGGACCTACCCCCCTCGATCGACTCAGAATCACTTTTTATTTCGATTTAACGATGTCCGTCTGTCTGTCCATGCATTCTTGTGCGCACTCTACAGGTCGCAAATATTAAGATATTTTGCTAAGTTTGGTACACCGACTTTCGTCGGCCCAAGTGATTTTGGTTAAAATCGGTCCATGTTTAGACCTAGCGCCCATATAAGGGTCCCCACCCCCGCCCTCCAAATTGGCTTGTTTACATGCTGCAGGTCGCAAATAAGAAGATTCATTCATGTATAAACAACAATAGAAAACAATGTTTTCTAAAGTGTCAGAAACATTTAAATTTGCACAAGCGCTTGCATATTAGTTTTTTTTTATTTATTTTGGAAGATGACAAAGTAAATTGTGGTAAATTTTTTGTTGTTATTTTTGTTTTTTCTTTGATGTTTTAAATGTTTAATGACGAAGAAATTGTCATTGAGTTTGTAATTTAACATAACAAATATTTCCATAAATTCTAAAAACGTCGTCCCCTGACGATTTCCTTAGGCATGAATGAAGTCCGGATAGGGACATGCCTACAACGGATTATTTTTTTAAAATTTGTTAAATACGTTTGGGATTTTAGCACATTTAATTCTTTTAAAATATAATTATTTTCTAACTCCCGAAAGAGAAAGTAAATTGTGTTTTAATATACAGCTGCGAAAAAAAAAATAGCACCAATTAAAGTTTTTTCTAATTTTATCCCCGTTGCTTTTATTTTTAAAGATCAAAATAATGATTAAATTGTCCCCGAAGTACTGGAAGATATTCCAGAAAATTGTAGAAAATTTTAGTGTAACGTTTGTTTTTAACTTTGCTACCCGTTCTAAGTAGGAGTGGCTTTTAATGAAAAATCATCGATATCGAGCTTTCATCAAATTTTATAGTAAAATTTAGCGAGTACTGATCGGATCTGCACAAACTAAATATTGTTGAAAATTCTATAAAATTTCCTTAAATCTTGCATTATTTTTATTCACAAATGGCGGCCAGAATTAAAATGACACCGGTTTAAATATGAGTAAATTTTTCTTTGTTTTTAGCGATTTTAAAATAAAGTTAACAACAATGAAATTTTAAAGCGAATGTTATTATGATATGCTTACGACGATATAACAGATCAGTCAGACTTTTTTTTACATTATAGTATAAAGCATTTCATATTAAAATCTCAGTGTTGTTAACTTTATTTTAAAATCGCTAAAAACAAAGAAAAATTTACTCATATTTAAACCGGTGTCATTTTAAATCTGGCCGCCATTTGTGAATAAAAATAATGCAAGATTTAAGGAAATTTTATAGAATTTTCAACAATATTTAGTTTGTGCAGATCCGATCAGTACTCGCTAAATTTTACTATATAATTTGATGAAAGCTCGATATCGATGATTTTTCATTAAAAGCCACGCCTACTTAGAACGGGTAGCAAAGTTAAAAAACAAACGTTACACTAAAATTTTCTACAATTTTCTGGAATATCTTCCAGTACTTCGGGGACAATTTAATCATTATTTTGATCTTTAAAAATAAAAGCAACGGGGATAAAATTAGAAAAAACTTTAATTGGTGCTATTTTTTTTTCGCAGCTGTATAAGGTTAGGGGTCCTCAAGTTGACCTTGGACACGACTGAACTACTTCAGCCCCTAGAATAAAACCTCGTTACAATGTGTTCCTTGGAGTATGGGTTAACTTACAGAGAAAGTACTTTTTAGAACTTTCGACAGGAACGTGGTAAAAATGGGGGTCCACAAGGAGAAAAATGCCTTCTTAACGCCTGCCCAATACTCTTTGGCTAGGAATCAGAAATTTAAAGAACGAGTGTGTTTTTATCACTAAAATTGAGAAAAAGAATGGAACGGGAAGCGGGTGAAATTAAAACACTACATAATTGGAACGAAATGGTATTGAGCGAGTGGAACTAATTGAAACTCTAGACAATGGAAAATTAACGGGGAACGAGTGGAATTGAAACCATGGACATTGGAAATGGAATGGAACAGGGAACGGAATGGAATGTGTAACGAAATGGAATGGATAGGGGAGCGAATGGTATGGAATAGGTAACGGGTGGAATTGAAACACTGAAGTTAAAAATCGGAATGGAACGGAGCAAGTGCAAAGAAATAGGATGGAAAGAGGAGCGATTGATATTGAAAAAGAAGATAGTGGGAACGAAATGAAACGGAAAACGAGTGTAATTGGACCACTTAAATTGGGAAACGAAATGGAATGGAACGTGGAACGAGTTTAGTTGAAACACTAGACAATGGGGGCGATGGAATACTGATCGAATGAAATGGACCTGGAACGAGTTGAATTGAAACAATAGATAAGAGAAATGGAAAATGGAGTGTGGACGAAAGGAAATGAAACAGGTAGCATGACATGGAATTGGGAACAAATGGAATTGAAACACTAAAGTTAAAAAACTGAATGAAACGGAGCAAGTGCAAAGAAAAGGAATGGAAAGAGGAGCGACTGATACGGGGAACGAGTGGAATTGGAACACTAACATTAGGAAACGAAATAGAACGGTAACGAGGGAATTGAAGCATTAGATAACTGGAACGAAATGAAGTAGAATTTAAATGACTCAAACCGCTGGAGTTTGGCACTTGAAATTTTGCATGTGACTCTACCAAAATGTTGGTTTTTAATTTTTATTTAAAAAATAAAAATTGTTTTTTCAACCTTTTTAATTGATTAATTAGAAATTTATTAATTCAGTTCGAGGCCAATTTCCTTATTATGAATTAACATAATAAGTACTTTTTTCAAAAACTGCTATTTTTCTTCATCAGGATATTCTCCTAACAAATAATTCACAGAGTTTTTGCTTTCAAAAACCTCTACACTTTCAGGAATGGAAAGACGATCGTTTCGGGGATTTTCCAGGTCCCCTTCTTCAGTTTTCTTTAGAAAGTGGTGGCAATAGTGCAATGCAATTTGAAATCTGCTACATCAACAAAATGATAATGGAGCAAGCAATAAAATATGTTTTCGAAGTCTTCTGCAAAGACATAACCAACAATAGAAATATTATGAAATATTTTATTTTTTTTAACAAAGACAATCACTGAGGCAGGATTATATACATATTTGGGAATTTTTACGGGGAGGGGCAAAATGGGGTAATGAACCCCCTTTAATTACCTGTGTAAATGCTTTAAGGCAGAAATGTGAAACTTAAAATTAAAACATACTCTAGAAAAAGAATGCAATTTAAATATTCCGATATTTAAAACTGCCGGTTGTGAATCATTGGGCTCGGAAGTTATCTATTGATAAACTGCGAGTTCACTTGAATTGTCAGACATACAATACATTTTTTAAGAATTTTCAAGACCATAGTTGTAGTCTGGTAATATTAAACATTTGAAGTGAATTTCGTTGAAATCGGAGGCGGTGAATCCGAACGGCATGATGACGTGGGTTCTTCCAGTATGATTCTAGTGATCATAAATATGATTCTTAAGGCCCAATTTATTAAGCAAAGTTGAATTAAGGAAAAGAGCGATGCCATAGAAATATATTGAAGTACCCATATTTAGCTTAAGTCAACTTTTGAAAAGTTCCATCTCTATTAATTTAGTTAATTTTCAATCGAAACTCATCGTACCCAACTTAATCAAATTAAAAACATTTCAAAAAACTGTTAACATAAAAAATAATAGATATAAAAATACAATAGACAAAATAAAACTATAAAAACTCAAGGAATTGTTAGAAAAAAATAAGAAAAACGTGAAAAAATCAATTAATTCAGTTAAGGCAAATATGGATATGATTAAATTTTGAGCAATCTAAAATCAAATTATGTTGACTTTAATCGGAAAATTAACAAAGGGTAAGTCAATTTTGGTCATAGCTTTAGTGATCATGATATGATCACTGGTGACAATCTAGGATCATATTATTGTCATTAGGATTATATCATGATAATTACTTTTTAAAATCATAGTATGACCTGTAACTTTTAAAGACTTTTTTATTTTTGTGTAAGAGGTAAGGCTGAGATTAATATATGTAAATAAAATCTAAAATGTTGAAAAATTATAGCAAAGTAAAATATATGTAAAACTAACTTAATGTTTTTAACAAATTTGGAATATTTTTTCAAAATTCATAACTAAAAAGGCTGATTTATGTAAAAATCTAAGAATTTTGTTTTTTGAGAAATGTATGCACAAAAAAAAAATTCAGTGTATACTATGATGAAAATATTACTTACGCCATGTGTTTTAGCAATTAATTTTCAATTTAAAGTCAAAAAACATTTCAATTATTTGCTCACATCCTTGCCATGTGTTAAATAAACAAGAAAAATTGCGTTATAATTTTCATATTTACATGCTTTGTTAAATAAAAGATACAACATAGAGAATGTTTTTACATATTCATGAATATATGTTAAAAAATATGTTCACCTACACTAGGTTCAAAAATAATAAAGAATACTAAGATCAAATAAGTCGCGAATACTTTACACATACCATTGATACATCATACACCGTGAAAAATATCTTAATGATATTAATGAAATTTTGCATAAAACCAAAGGGTTGCACTGGAGCTCGCCCATTAAAACTTTTGATTAAATTAATGCACATTTGCATAATATTTTATAAACAATATCATTATATTTATTAAAATTTTCATGCACTTAATAAAGAAGCTTCATTAAAAACTAATGGTCTAGTTCATAAACTTTTACAACAGTCTTATTGCAGGATTTTAAGCTAATTTGTGAAAAACAGTATTCATATTTGCTTAATAACGAAAAAAATAATATAGGCCCTGCAAAAAGAGAACATCCACTTTTTAATGCATGACTTTTTTCTCTACATTCAAAATAAGATAATGCAAAAATATAATAAAACAAATACAACAACACATAGCGACATGACGCACAAGCATAGTTTTCTACTGAAAAATTGTTAAACTTACAGCAGTATCGGATCTTTTTTATGACACTCACGTCTTAAATTCATTGATGGAAATGCCAAATTTTGAACTACTAACAGCTCCAGAAAAAACACAACTCAAAAATAAAAGTAGTTCAAATTTGGCATTTCCATCATAGGAAAGATCCGATACTGCTGTAAATTTAACAATTTTTCAGTAGAAAACTATGCTTGTGCGTCATGTCGCTATGTGTTGTTGTATTTTATTTTTGTTTATTATTTTATTGGATGTAGATAAAATAGTCATTCTTTTTGAAGTACTCCTTAATATTTTTGCTGGGGGTTTATAGTGGATACTAGGGTTTGGGGTTCGGGAATTCCCGGGAAATCCCGGGAAAAGTTTGACGGGAATTCCCGGGAAAATAATATATTTTTCCCGGGAAAACGGGAAATTTTAAAAATATTAAATTTTTTAAATTGTTTTTGTTTCGAATAGGATTTTTTAATTTTAGTCATAAAAAACATTTTAAATACCAAAACAAAAATGTCATTGTTAAAATCTTTTAAAAGGGAATACATTTATTTGACACACAAATAAAATCTTTGCCAAGTAATTAGGAGCATTTCAACTAATAAAGATTTTTCGCATAACTTATTCAAAATTTAAGTAGTAAAACCTAAAAACTTGGTAAAATGTTTAAAAGAAATATGAAAAAAAGCTTTGTTTCTTACAAATAATCGCCCTTACTATCTAAATTTTTCAAATGTATACTTTAGGTAAAGTCGACTTTAGTTAAAATATTGGGTGGCAGTATACCTTGACTTGGTTTATTTTTGGAGCATTCTGATGGGTTTATTTATTTTAAACCAATCAAAATATTTGAAAATATAAATATTTTTGTAAGGTTTTCATACACAAAATGAACAAAACTGTTTGATTAAAAATAAAGTCGACTTTAAATTTAAAATACTCCTTTATATTAAGGGTCAATAATTTTATAAGTAACGTATTCATTAATAAGTTTGAAAAGAAAAGACTAAAGGTTAACGGTGGTATCTAAATTTGGTTATCCGACATCTAAATTTGGTTCACAAACAAAAAAAAAAAATTCATGGTCATGCAACTTCTCTTGAAGAAAACAACAACAAGAATAACGTTTCAGCTAAAATTAGCAAAGTACCCAAAGAAAAAAGTGTAAGCTGAATAGGCATTAAAGGTTTTATGGTAGGGCAAACATTTCCTGAAATGGTATCCAAATTAGCCGCAGTCAATCCGCACCATAACTAGATCTTCGTTTATTCGAGAAAGTTTTTATAATAAAAACCTGGCATTGCAAAAAAATGAAACCGATGTAAAGAACATTATATTAAATTACTACAATCATGTAAAAGATATCATGATAAAAGTAATACCGAGCAATATTTCTAACAATAGGAGATTTACTATAATCTTAGATGAATGGACAAGAATATCACAAAAGAGATATTTGAACATATGTATAAACGGAAATAATTAATTTTATAACCTGGGGTTGGTTTATATATCAGGAAGATGTAATGCAGATGAAATAAGAAGAATTGTAGAAATAAGACTACAAGAGTTTTATTTGTCTTTGGAAAATAACATTGTGGCCACCATATCTAAAGGGCCAAGTGTGATGAAACGGTTTGTTTCCGACAGTCCAGTAGTAGGTGCTTTCTGCTGGAATCATGCAATTCATTTGGCAGTGCTGCGAGTAATTTATGTGAAATCAAATGTTCAACATTCTGATATATTTTACTTTGAATTCTGACTACACAGACTGCATTTGTGCTGAAATAGTGTTTTTTTTTAACAAAAATTACTTATATGGGTGGTTTTCATTAACAATTTTGTTTAAAAATATTTTCCGGGATTCCCGGGAATCCCGGGAATCAAATTTTTTCATTCCCGTTTCCCGGGAAATAAAAAAGTCCGGGAAATCCCAAACCCTAGTGGATACTCATTAACTTTAAAACTTTTATAGAGTTTGGAGTGAGGAAGCCGCCATTTAATTGTTAATTATTTCATGTTGTAATTATTACATTTTTTTCAGGCATGTAATGATTTATTAAAGCCATCCCATCCGTAGAATGTGTGGCTTCGAACAACTTGCATCCATCAAACTGAAAAAAGCTACAACAATTGCGTAGCCAATGACCTTTTTCGAAAAAATTTCAACAAAAAAAATGCAAAAATAAAATTGAGAAGAAAAACAAAACAATAGTGATGTACAGACTGTCAAAACATTATTCGAAATTCGATTACTTTTTTATGCTTCGAATAATATGTTCTAAAAAATTACTTTTTTACACACATTTCCATTGATTTGCTTTATAAATAAAAAAAAATATTTTTAATGGCTTTTAAATTTATCTTAGCACATCATTAGTTCTCTAATTTACGAAAATACATTTTCACTTCTGATTACCGAGTCAATCGTTTTCTAAATTTGTACATCACTTACGACTTATTTGGGAGAAGAGAGAAAATAAACAATAGTGCTGCCAGTATCAAATTGAAAAATGAATTCATAGTTAAAATACGATTATGAATCAAGATTTCTAATAACTCTTTATTAAGCGAAATATGTACCTTAACTATAGCAAGCTTCAAATATCAAATAAATTTTTTTTATGAATTAGCACATAAATTTATAACTAGAGTATGAAACTTTTCATTAATAAATAGATGTGTTTTCGACTTAAGTATGAGTGAAAATTAGTGTTTCCAATTCGGTTAATCGATTAACCGATTCCTCGATTAATCGCCTCTATTTCGGTTAATGTCGAAACAAATAATTTAAAACTCAAATAATTATTCGACCCGAATAATCGGTTAAAATAGCACGATTAACCGGTTACATTTTTAATATGAAATTTTGTATTTATTTTTTCTGAAAACTTAATAATTTTCTTAATTTAATTTAATTTTGGCTAAAAAATTGTAAGAAGCACTTAGAAAAACAAATACTAAATTAAATACCATCATATTCTTTTAAAATCTATTGAAAAAGGTATTTAAACCTTTAGATACCATTTTTTGAGCAACTCAATGCAAGTCGACATTGCCCCAACGAGACACCTCATGAATTTTAAGATTTGTTTTACATTAGCTGTGTTTGTGCGGTAAGCTATCAATGTTGCCTTATGTCATCCTCATACAAATCTGACATTAGCCAACGTTTAGTGTTAACTCTTAACGTTAATAATGTCAAATTTGTATGGGAATGACATAAGCCAATGTTGATAGCTTGTCACACAAACACAACTATTATCGCAATTGCTTTTTAATAAAATTTTTTGAAAATTTTATAAAAAAATACCTAAGTTCTTGTTTTTAAAAAACCTTTAGAAAAACATCTCGAAAGGACAAAATAAAGGTGTTTTTAAACTTCTTAAAATACACTACGCGTCTGGCTGGAGCAGTTTTCAGTCTCTAGTTCGATGTTTTTTATTTATATTCTGTTTATGAATTTTTACATTGATTAGATGAAGTTTCGCTGGAGTTCGTTCATTTAAACTTTTCATTGAACTGATGAAGTTTTATGGAAAATTTCGTATTATTTATTGAAAATTTCATGCACCTAATAAAAAAAATTTTATTAAAAAAGCTTCATAAAAGTGGTGAAGCTTTTTCGTAAAATTTAAGATATTTTTCATTCACTTTGTGAATAAAACTTCATTAGTCTAGTGAAAACTTTCATTGAAACTAGTCGAATAAAATTTTCTCTGCGTAAATTAGCTTGAAATTTGGGTTATTTTGTTTATTAGTAATGGCCGTTAAAAAACCGAAAAGACCGTTAATTTAACAATTGTTTATGATATTCTCAGACTACTAATATTCAGCAAGCTTTTTTCTGTTTTTTGCAGAGTAAATTGGTATCTTCAAATAGAACTAAAAGTTTTTATTTAAATTTTATAAATTTTGGATATCATTTTTTTTAAATGCAATATTAGGTTTGTTCCACGTACGTTACCGCGGGAACCCAATCTTACCAACAAGAGTTTCTATTGTTAAAAATTGGGTAAATGAGAGCGTTGATGAGAGAATAATTTGTTTTTCTTTTTACCAGAAGTTACCCGTACTTTTTTTTCGTGTAAAATGGTAAAACTATCAAATCACTAACTGTTTATAAATCAGCTGCTTTAAATTTGTAAAAATAATTAACAAAACAAAACTTATAAACAATAAATAATTAATAGCGTTATTAAATACCACATTCTAGTATTCTTTCTTTATTTCCTTCGATATTTTATTCTTAAAAATATCTTTTGTTTATTAGAATAACTTTGACGTTAATTTTTGGGCTTGAAATGTGGTTTTGTGCGTTCCCGGTAATGTGAGCAATTTCACCATTTTTTGGGATAATTATTTGTTTACTCTCAATTTACCAGACTTTACTCAGAAGTACGTGGAACAAACTTATTATATTTTATTGTTGGCAGTATTGATAAAAAACCGCATTCAAAGAAATTTTGTATCTCTTATTTTTAAAATTTTTTCTAAAGATGTAAAAACTTTACATTAATTTATCGATATTTAATAGTTTCGGGTTTGCTGTTCTTAACTTACTAATATTTTGCAAAAAAAATCTGTTAGTTTCATCAGTTTTTTCTGCCATTTTTAACTAAATTTTAGTTGCTTTAGCAAAATTTGTACAGACCTTTTTTTATTAGTATGTATAGGAAATGTTTCAATTTCAAAAATCTCAGATTCCGAAACTTTTTAACCTTCCCAAAAAATTTTTTTGTAATCGGTTGCCAACCACACGAGTTCTGCAACTGTTTTTACTAGAATCTTATATATAAGGTATAACAGACGGAGAATCAGTTATACAACTAGTCCCATATGTTCTTTCCATATGTTAGTTCCATAACTTTTTCCAGATCAACCGGTTCCACTTTGGGGCTATAGAAGCGATTGTTTTTTGGACAGTTTTAAACAAAAATCATCGATGTTAGAATTGACAGTAGAAGGGATTTCAAAGCACAAGTAGTTATCCTACAACCGATTCTTTTGAACAGAAAATTTTCCTGGGTTAGAATATGAAAACTATTTTTAAATACATCGAGTTATATGTCACGTTAATATTAAAAAAACAGACAGCTCTGTGTTCATATTGATAATAAAATTAAGGAAATACATTAGTTTTGCATTAAACGATTAATCGCCAATTTTCTCGATTAATCGACCCGAATAACCGGTTAATTAATTTTAGTGATTTTTCGAATAATGCATTAACCGGTTAACCGCCTATGTCGAATAATTGGAAACACTAGTGAAAATACAGCTTATTTAAAAAAAATTTCGTTCACTTAGTGAAGCAAACTTTCTTTCATTTAAGAAAAAAATTGATTTTTCTTTTTTAATTTTATTAAAGGAATTAAATATGCTAAGATCCCAAACGTATTTAACAAACTGTAAAAAATAATCCGTTGTAAGCATGTCCCTATCCGGATTTCATTCTTGCCTAAGGAAATCTTGGACCGGACGACGTTTTAGAATTTCTGGAAATATTTGTTAAGTTAAATTACAAACTCAATGAGAATTTCTTGTTCTCGTCTAGGAGAGTTATTAAACATTTAAAATATCAAAGAAAAAACAACAGCAGAAAATTTTACACAATTTGCTTTGTCATCTTCCAATTTACTACTCTATTGTTTTGACAGATCTAGTAATGTAGTGACATCCATTCATGTAGAAACAATAGAAAACAATGTTTTCTAAAGTGTCAGTAACATTTAAATTTGCACAAGCACTTACATATTAATTTTTAAATTTTATTTTATCGGGATACACAATAATTGCATTAAAGGAATTTTCTGTTCAGCCAAGAGACATATTATTTTGAGTGTATAGTTTAATAAATTTTTCTTCCACTTCAAGAAAAAAAAACTTCTTTAATTTAGTAAAAATTTTCATTAAAACTTAAATTTCTCTCTGTGTAGGAGAGAACAATCTAAGGATTTTTTGTTATATGTACCACGAGGCTTGTCTGAATTAAAATTAATTGATTACTGAGAGCTCTCATATGTCATAACTTCGAGAATCATGAAATTCATTAAAGATCTGAAGTACGTAACGTTCGGATTAACGGTATTCAGATTGTCAAGTGGTTTCTGTTTATAATAGATTTGTTTTTTTTTTTTTTTTTTGAAAGTGGTTCGTGTTTTATGTGAAACAGCTGTTATGCACCATAAAAACAGAATTATTTTTCACAATAATCAATTTCTTGTAAAAATTTGGGTAGAACTTTATTTCTCGCAAATTATAATCATAAAAAATTATGTTTATATTTTGAAGTTTCAATTAAAAGAGAAACAATTGTAGAGTCTGCAAAATAAGAATCCCAACCTAAAAAAAAAATTGATTTGAAAAACGTTTCCTTAACAAATTTTTAAAAATTTCTCACTTCAAGCTAAGTAATTTGTTTCGATTTTACATATAAAAAATGCTTTTCACGATAAAATGTTTCATATGAAAATTGTGTATCATTTGTTTTTCAGTAAATTTAATATACAAGACCATTATTTATCTGGTGAAAAATTGACGTTTAATGTTTGTTGTAATAACACCTTTATAAAATAAAAAATGTTTTCATTAAAAATTTAAATAACCATTTGGAGCCTTTAAAGTTGAAGTTCGAGCATTGGCGGACTTAGGCCGGTCTGGGATGGGCAAAGCCCACCCTACACTGCTTTTTGTCCACCCCAGAATTTTAAAAAATTTACCTATAATTCTTGCATCTATGATTTTGATTGCAAAAGTTATCACAATATTATTTTTTTTTAATACTGGTTTCCTAGGAAAATAATTTGTTGCAATCAAAGGGTCAGTTTTATAGTCAGAACTAAGATCGATTTTTGTATTAAATATCTCAAAAATAAAAAATGTTATTTGAAAACTTCTTACTTAAAAATTTTTAAGAAACAAATCGATCTTAGGTCTGATTATAAAACTGGCTCTAGGGGATTTGTTAAGAAAAATTATTTTTGAATCACAGAGTTATTCAACAAGCAACTGAATGCATTTGATTCGAAAATGGAAAAGCATTTTTAATAGGAAAATATAGCAGAATATTTTTTGCTGAGATAAATATCTTAGATATAATAGTTTTTTTAATGAATAATTAGTTAATATGTAACAAGGGAGTTACTTCAAACTAAACACTACTATTTTGATGAAATTTCAATATGTTGTAGAAACAAAACTGCTAAGATGAACATCCCACAGTTTTTGATCACCTCGGTCAAAATATGGGGTTAGAATGGGTGCGTCAGAGGTGGAAGAAAATATGAGGCAGGTTAATCTAAGATTTCTTTTTTCTATCAAATATCCAAATTTCATACTACTCTGAGAGTATAATATTTCCTGCCCGAGGTTTTCGTGAGAAAAATAAAGGAGCCCTTGCCCACCCCACAAAAATGGTCTAGGTACGCCTATGAGTTCCAGTGAAGTTTTTTCAAGGGAAAAGAAGAAAAAATTTCTAAGGTTCCTGTAAAAATATAGTTTTTGAAGCGTTCGCCCTAAATATATAATCTTTGATTTTTACAACTATATAATCTTCTATAAAAACATGTCCTTACGAAAAACTATATAACAATTGATTTTTAATTAAAGTTAATTCTTAAAAAGATTCTTTTTATATTTTGATAAAATTTTCATAAAAAACTTCTAAAACGAAAAATAACCAAAATTTTCTTTAGGAGAATTTGAATAATCGTATTCATTTGTAGTTTTTTTCTTAAAGAAAAATTGCCAGAAAAAAAATTAACTTGAGTACTTCGTTGTTTGCGTATTCCTTTTCTCGTATTTGATTGAATATTTTTTATTTTTTTATTATCTGATACATTTGAGTATAGGGGAGACTTTTTGTTAAATTGCTTTAGAACAGTTTTGGACTTCGGAAAAATTTTGTTTCTTATTTTTGGTTTTTTTTTCTTTTTCCCTTTTTCTTTTTCCTTTTCAACTTTTTCCTTTCCTTTTTTTCTTATCTTTCCCCTTTTTTTCGTTTTCGGTTTGTTAGTGGGGGGGGGGGGGAGGGGGAATATCACTATGAAACTTGAAACCGCACATGGTTCATAGTGATATTCTTTGCAAATAACCAAATCTTAATATACCGTATTAGAGTTCGTCATAAAAATTATAAATTTATTTTTTAGTAAAGACAAAATAATTTGTAAGTTTTATATGTCTATTACCAAGATTTTTTTTATTAAACATATTTGATTACTAAATAACTTTTTAACGGGTCGCGGTATATTAACAATTTTTGCACCAATGTTCTCAGCAGGGAATACATTTTCATTGTGTGTAATAAAAAATTAACTTTTTTGAAAAAAGTGGATTTTTGGAGCACTCTAATGACTATCTGCTGTATTCAGAAAACCCAAAAAAAATGTTTTTTATATTAATTTTTGCTGTAGAATCGAATGGTAAAGTCCGATTTCCAAATCAGCGTGTTTGGTCGACTTGCGCCAGTGGAAGAAGTTGAAATAAAAAAATAAAAAAACGTCATTCTTTTTTTTTGATGCAAAAACTTTAAAAAAAAATGATGATACCCCAAAATCAAATAAATTTTATATTTTTGACGAACTCTAATACCGTGTAACTTTTGAACCCAGTGTATAAATATGTGTAAAACAAAAAAAAAACACGACATGTAATGAATGCCAATGTCTTAAGAATTTTCAGTGTTTCCAAAAAAACAATGAAAATTATGCCACTCAACGTTGAGTAAACTTTTTAAACAATAACAATAAAAATGTTTTGCATAAACACTATCACAAGACGATGTTGCTTAAGTGTTTAACTGAAGTTTTAATGGTGAAATAAAAGTTTATTTACACCCACATATGTTGTTCAAGATGTAACACTATTTGACAAAAATTTTGTTAAAGGGTTTTATGGAGTTAAACTTGGCTGCTCTTTATCCCTCCCCCACTAAAACCACAACAAATTATCATAATGCTGAGATTAAGAAGAGAGTGTGAGTTTTATTATTATTACTTCTAAGTTAACATCCGGCTTTTATCCTTAGAAATTTTTCATAGTTAGAATTTGTATAATAATACTTTACATATTCATACATTCACGATGTATCGCGCCTTTTTCACATATTTTATTTAAACCTTCTATCCCCTTGTATGAACATGTTGTAAAACAACCGTTATAATCATAAACTTTTGCCATAATTGTTTCCGGTAATACTTAGAGAAGAGATATGTGAATAACATCCGTTTTAAAAAGCTAATTGTTTATGAAGATATATGATTTATACTAACTTTATACATCACAATGAATTTAAAATGGGGTACAATTTTATTATCATTCTACGATTTTCTATATTAAAATAAATTTGGCTGAACAGAGTTATAAATATATGTCATAATTTGGCAATTGCAAAATGGTCCTAATTTCTATAAAAAATATTGTTAACATAAAATAATATTTTTTAAGTAACTGATATATAATTTAATGATGTAATATTTTAATTTTTTCTCAATCAAACTAACTTAACTTTTATCATATTATAAAGGGCTGTGATTCATATTGTTCATTGTAAAAAACACATCAAGACAATTCTATTTCAGTTTATGTAACTAAAGAGAAATACTGCAACCATAAATTAATTTAAATCAATCAATTCAATTTGTTTGTCAATAAAATTTAAATGAGAATCTTTTTATTTATTTAAACGAATTTCATTGACGACCTAATTGTACATGGTAGTGCCATCCATAAACTCAAAGTCACAAATACGAGAGAACTTTGGCAGACAATGTATGTGTATACGATCTTTGCGAATGGTTTGGAATGGTAACAAATAAATGAATGTAGTTTTAGATACAAATGACATTCTTTTAGTATTAATGTTTGAATATTATTTCAAAGTGATCATCAAAACCAATTAAAATTGATTTATTTATATATTATTGTACAATATATTATTATTATTTATATAAGTGATTTTTAACTCCTATATAACATCCAGACAAAAAAAATTGGAAATAATGCTTTACAAACTACTTCTTTTACTGCTTCACAAGTATCAGTTAGTGTATTTTTACTGCCTTTTTAGAAGTTATTCTGAACAACTTCAAAAAGTCACTTCCTTCATTGCTTCTAAAGTATCCGTTAGTATATTTTTACAGCATTTTAGAATTACTTGTGAACAACATCCAAAAAATCACTTAAGTATTGCTTCTAAAAAGTAATTGCTCTAATTGCCCAGCTAAAAATCGACATATATGAATCCATACAGGTCGAATATATGTTCCTTCATGCTCATAAATATGCATTAAATTTAAATGTATGTTATTTAAATTATATTTTGCACCGTGGTTTGTATTTTTAAGATGAATTAGGGGAATTTTCAGTTGATATTTTATTCTGGTAAATAAAAGTTTTTTAGTTTGACCCTAGATCATAAATTAATATCACTTTTTGTTTAAATTATTTTCAAATTAAAGAAAGATGATACAATTTTCACAAGTAAATTACAAAGAATAAAAACATTCATTTACCAGAATAAATGATCAACTGAAAATTCCCCTCATTCATCTTAAAAACACATGACACGGTTCAAAATATAATTTAAATAAAATGCATTTAAATCATGGTTGGCAAGCACTACCTTTTCAATATAACGGTAGTTGCCTACCACGTCCACATCAATACCGATATTAAAATTTTAGGACTGCGAGTACAATAGTGGCATGTGTCTCCTAATATCACAGGTTTTATTTTATAATATTACCCGTTACATTTTGCTGTATCTGCAAAATACCGTTATAAATCTGTGTTTCGGTAATTTAGCGGTATTTTAACGGTAGTTCAAGTTACTACAGAATTAGACCGGTAAAAAAGCGAAATGAAATCGGTGATACAAAAAGACATATGCTTTAATGGAATCGACTTTTTATAATTTCCATATGGATCTTGAAGTAGCTGATGTAGCCAACTACCGTTATTATGAAAAGGTATTCAATGCCAATCGTGATTTAAATTTAAATTTAACGGTTCGTTGGAATTCAAAAGTCTGTGGTTATCATACACAGAGTTGAATAGAACCAGCTGAGATATTTTAAGAATTAAGGTTCAAATAAAAAAAAGAGTAATAATAACAAAGGATAAAAATAGTATTGTTAGATTTCGTTGATGTTAGTCTAAGTTGAGTTGTTGTTAACATATTCGATTTTCTTTCAACTTTCAATAAGTAGACGATCATCAATTATTAACCCATTCAAGGCAAACTACACTGATGTTGGCTTTGTAGCGAAAGCCGCAAATACGTATTCTGTCTTGCTGGCTGATGGTATTCTTTCAAAATTTTTATTCTTTGTAATTTACTTGTGAAAATTGTATCATCTTTCTTTAATTTTAAAATAATTTAAACAAAAAGTGATATTAATTTATGATCTAGATTCAAACTAAAAAACATTCATTTACCAGTACCGGTGTTCTGTAACGATGTGAAAAGTTTCTCACATAAAAATTGCAACTCTGCCATATTTAAAACAGAGTGAGTATCATAATGTCAAATTTAGCCAGAGGTATGTAAAAAAAATTACTTATATTCAGTTTGAAATTTTGTGACTCGCCCTGTTTTAAATATCGTAGACACATCGTAGAGTTCCAATTTTTATGTGAGTAACTTCTCACATAGTTACAGAACACCGGTAAAGAATAAAAGATCAACTGAAAATACCCCTCATTCATCACAAAATAAATATTCTTAAAAACCCTATTGAGCTATGGAAAATCTTCGAGTTCTGTGTCTGTTTGCAAAATAACTAACTTAAATATATTTTTAAGTTTTAAAGTGCATTATTTTTGCAAAAATAATAGTTTTTAGTGCATATTCGGTATATTTTAAATGCATACTTTTCCTTTTTAGCCGCATATTTTAGGCGCATATTTTAAGTGCATGCAATTCCTTGCCATAGTTATTTGTATGCAACTAAAATTTATTTAAATATAACTAACATTTTTGTAGATTTAACAGTTCTTGTTTGATTATCCAATCGTATATTTTTTTTAAATGGAACCAATTAATTACGCACAAAAAAAGTAATTATGTTTTTTGTAGCAACATTAGGGGCTCCAACCTTGTATGGAGCAAAAAAAAATGTCAGTTATTGTCTGGGCCCCCCCCCCCTCAAAATATGTATTTGGGTGTAAAACAATATCTCCCAAAAAATTAGGACAATCGGATAAGAGGAACACGTGCCTCAACGGCCCTGAAGTTTGAAATACGATTTACAAGGCGAAAAAATTCTTTCAAAATACTGGCCCTTTAGTAACCGTATTTTTGGAAAATGTAAATAGAATCATAATCTAGACTGAATTATCTTTCTGGTAATGTATAAAAATCCAAAATCGGTTGGAAAATATTTTAGTAATTGCAATTTCCTCAGACCATTGTAGGGTTAAAATGAGATAAATTATGAAAATCGTAAAAAATAAAATATTTTTTTTCAAAAATTTACAATGTTATACTCTAGTTTCATTTCTTAGATCCACAAATATTCATATAAAATTTTTTGTCTCTCTTGGCTTATGATAACCTAGTCCGAGGTATGGCCAAAGATGGGATTTGTTTTTTTATAAATTTGCAAAACTCTATTTTTGAGTTTTTTAAAATTTTGTTCAACAAAATAGTGTAAAAAGTGGTCAACGTATAGGGGTTTATTAATTACACCTTAGAGAATAATTCTACTGAAAATTACACATATCCCTCTTTTAACTTAACAGTGACGGCGTTTTAAATTTGAAAATTTTAGAGAAAAGTGTGATTTTGGCCAATAATTTAGATAATTGTATTAATTTTTGTGTTTTTAGCCAGCTGGAACAAAATCACTTCCGATTACCTTTAAGCCTGATAGAAGAGCTTGTTTTCCGAAAATTTTGTAAAACTCCGACAACGTTAACCCTTTCTTTACCAAGGTCAAAGGTGAAATTTTTGAAATTTTTCGATTTTTTCTGGAAGTGTATCAAAACAATGTGTTGTTTCTTGCGGAATTTGGTAAAAGTTGTCCAAATAACTCTGTTAACACCAAATTTTATACATAGTAATAAAAAATTAGAAATTAACCCTTATAGGCACATGGGGTCAAAATGACCCCAAATTTTTGAAATGTAAAAAAGTGTTATTTGACATGAAAATCGATATAAAAACTTTTAATTAAGCATTTTCTAGAAAAAAATCAAAATTAACCTGTTTGAGAGCATGGCGTCAAAATGACCCATTTTGTATGTTAAATAACGCTGGTTGGCTGAAAAATATATTTAGAAACATCTTATCCGATTGTCCTAATTTTTTGGGAGAAATTGTTTTACACACAAATACATATTTTAAGAGGGGGTTTGCAGTCGAAATATAGAATTTACCAATGTTTAGCTTAAAAATAGTTTTGATAAAAGCATCTTTCAAAAAACAGGGTAACCGACAAATAATAACCGGTTTATTCGAATTTAGAAATTATTCGAAACCGCTCTGTTTTTTGAAATTAAAAAAAGCGGTTAACCGGTTTTCGGTTACGGTTTTGGACACTCTAATAGTTACATAACTACATATCTAGTAATAATTTTCTAAACTGGGAAGGTACATATTTTCAACGAAATGTTTTAAAAATTTACCGGTTTTCCATTTAGGTTTTAATATACAAAAATTTTCAAATGCAATCAATATCAATTTTTTGTGGCGAAATGTAGGCACAGGACCTCTAGTCATATTTAGGGTTAACCTTTGATGCACAAGACTTGATATTGAAACCACTGTTCCCGTTTTATATGGACTTTTACAGTTTTTTATGGTTTTAACTAGGGCCTGCGGTCAAGACCGGTTAACCGGGTAGACCGTAAACCGGTCTACCCGGGTAGACCGTAAGACCGGTTGTGAAAACCGGTCTGACCGGGTAGACCGGGTAGACCGGGTAGACCGAAGACCGGGTAGACCGAAAAACCGGGTAGACCGGTCAGACCGGTCTACCCGTAAAAGCCATAGAAGAAAGTAAATTTTACATAAAAATGTACCTTTTTTCGAAAAAAATACTTTTTTCCAAAAAAAAAACAAAAATACTACTTTTTTAAAAAAAAACTACTTTTTTGTAAAAAATAATACTCTTTCCGAAAAAAAAATTTTTTTTACGAAAAAGTAATATTTTCGAAAAAAAAAAATTTTTTTTCCAAAAAAATTCATTTTTTCCAAAAAAAGTACTTTTTCCAAAAAAAGAGTACTTTTCCCAAAAAAGCGTTTTTTTTTTTTGAAAAAAGTACAATTTATAAAAAAGTACTTTTTTTGTTGAAAAAAGTACTTTTTTTAAAAAATTTTTTTTTTATAAAATATACTTTTTTTTTCCAAAAAAAGTACTTTTTTCAGAAAAAAGTTAATTTTTATATGACAGTCTTCTATGGTAATACAAAAAACTACTATACTCGTAAGTTGTATATTCATATAAAAATACCACGGTCTTTTTCGGGTAGTAGTACGGCGTTTTTACATCGTAGCTTCAAATGGGCTGAAACTTTCCAGGATATATCTAGACATAAATTGGACCAAGAATTATGGACATCTGTGTAGATTGTGGAACAAAAATGTTCCGAAAATCATAATAGAATTCAGAAAGTGCTGCATTTCCCATACATTTATAAGAAACTGTCACGGTCTTTTTCGGGTAGTAGTACGGCGTTTTTACATCGTAGCTTCAAATGGGCTGAAACTTTACAGAAAATATCTAGACATAAGTTGGAACAAGAATTATGGACATCTGTGTAGATTGTGGAACAAAAATGTTCCGAAAATCATAATAGAATTCAGAAAGTGCTGCATTTCCCATACATTTATATGAAACTGTCACGGTCTTTTTCGGGTAGTAGTACGGCGTTTTTACATCGTAGCTTCAAATCGGCTGAAACTTTACAGAAAATATCTAGACATAAGTTGGAACAAGAATTATGGACATCTGTGTAGATTGTGGAACAAAAATGTTCCGAAAATCATAATAGAATTCAGAAAGTGCTGCATTTCCCATACATTTATATGAAACTGTCACGGTCTTTTTCGGGTAGTAGTACGGCGTTTTTACATCGTAGCTTGAAACGGGCTGAAACTTTACAGAAAATAAGTCAACATAAATTGGACCAAGAATTATGAACACCTGGGCGGATCGTGGAACAAAAATGTTCCGAAAATCGTAATAGAATTCAGAAAGTGCTGCATTTCCCATACATTTATATGAAACTGTCACGGTCTTTTTCGGGTAGTAGTACGGCGTTTTTACATCGTAGCTTTAAACGGGCTGAAACTTTACAGAAAAGAAGTCAACATAAATTGGCCCAAGAATTATAGACGTCTGGGCGCATGGTGGAACAAAAATGTTCCGAAAATCGTAATAGAATTCAGAAAGTGCTGCATTTCCCATGTATTTATATGAAAATGCCACGGTCTTTTTCGGGTAGTAGTACGGCGTTTTTACATCGTGCCTTCAAATGGGCTGAAACTTTACAGAAAACAAGTCAACATAAATTGGACCAAGAATTATAGACATCTGGGCGGATCGTGGAACAAAAATGTTCCGAAAATCGTAAAAGAATTCAGAAAGTGCTGCATTTCCCATGTATTTATATGAAAATGCCACGGTCTTTTTCGGGTAGTAGTACGGCGTTTTTACATAGTAGCTTCAAACGGGCTGAAACTTTACAGAAAACAAGTCAACATAAATTGGACCAAGAATTATAGACATCTGGGCGGATCGTGGAATAAAAATGTTCCCAAAATCGTAATAGAATTCAGAAAGTAATGCATTTCCCATAAATTTATGTGAAAATGCTACGGTCTTTTTCGGGTAGTAATACGGCGTTTTCACACCGTAGTTCCAAATGTGTTGAAACTTTGCAAAAATTATAGGAAGGTAAATTCGATCAATATTTAGAGATATTTGTCTACTTTGTGGAACAAAAATATTCTGAAAATTACTATAGAATTCAGAAAGTACCGCATTTTCCATATATTTACATGAAACAGCCACGGTCTTTTTCGGGTAGTAGTACGGCGTTTTTACACAGTGACTCCAAATGAGATAAAAATTTACAAAAATTATCTGGATGTAAATTCGACCAACAATAGTAGCGAGTTTTTTAGGTCGTGGAACAAAAATGTTCCGCAAATCGAACTAGACTCCAGAAAGTGCAGTGATTTCCATACATTTCTATAAAAATGAATTCAGACTAGTACGGCGTTTTTATACGATAACTCCAAAAAGGTCTAAACTTTACAGAAATTATCTGGACGTGAATTTTATCCCCAATTATAGCCTTTTGTGTAGGTCATGGAACAAAAATGTGACGAAAATCACAATAGAATTCAGAAACTACTACGATTTCTATACATTTATATGACAATGACACTTTTTCCGGTAGTTGCACGGCGTTATTACACCGTAGCTCCAAATAAGTTAAACACGTAAACCAGTTATCTGTATATAAATTGGACAAAGAATTATAGACATCTGCGTAGGTCGTGGAACGAAAATATTTCAAAAGTTACACTAGAATTCAGAAAGTGCTGCATTTTATATACAGTCACATCAAACTGCCGCGGAATCTTTTTAATATCTCGAAAACTAAGCGAGATAGAGCAAAATGGTTAAAATTTTTGCCTTTGGGTGTTAATACACCCATAAAACCTTTTTAGTGAAATCAAATTTTAGCTAACTCTGCTAGATTTTAAAATTGCAAATATCTCATAAACTACTAATGCTAGAACGAAAAGGACGTTTATTTAGTTTTTCGCCTATAACTCGAAAACTAAGCGAGATAGAGCAAAATGGTTAAAATTTTTGCCCTTTGGGTGTTAATACACCCATAAAACCCTTTTAGTGAAATCAAATTTTAGCTAACTCTGCTAGATTTTAAAATTGCAAATATCTCATAAACTACTAATGCTAGAACGAAAAGGACGTTTATTTGGTTTTTCGCCTATAACTCGAAAACTAAGCGAGATAGAGCAAAATGGTTAAAATTTTTGCCCGTAAGGTGTTAATACACCCATAAAACCTGTTTAGTAAAATCAAATTTTAGCTAACTCTGCTAGATTTTAAAATTGCAAATATCTCATAAACTACTAATGCTAGAACGAAAAGGACGTTTATTTGGTTTTTCGCCTATAACTCGAAAACTAAGCGAGATAGAGCAAAATGGTTAAAATTTTTGCCCGTAGGGTGTTAATACACCCATAAAACCTGTTTAGTAAAATCAAATTTTAGCTAACTCTGCTAGATTTTAAAATTGCAAATATCTCATAAACTACTAATGCTAGAACGAAAAGGACGTTTATTTGGTTTTTCGCCTCTAACTCGAAAAATAAGCGAGATAGAGCAAAATGGTTAAAATTTTTGCCCATAGGGTGTTAATACACCCATAAAACCTGTTTAGTGAAATCAAATTTTAGCTAACTCTGCTAGATTTTAAAATTGCAAATATCTCATAAACTACTAATGCTAGAACGAAAAGCACGTTTATTTGGTTTTTCGCCTCTAACTCGAAAACTAAGCGAGATAGAGCAAAATGGTTAAAATTTTTAGCTAACTCTGCTAGATTTTAAAATTGCAAATATCTCATAAACTACTAATGCTAGAACGAAAAGGACGTTTATTTGGTTTTTCGCCTATAACTCGAAAACTAAGCGAGATAGAGCAAAATGGTTAAAATTTTTTTTCACTGAAAAGGTTCTATGGGTGTATTAACACCCTAAGGGCAAAAATTTTAACCATTTTGCTCTATCTCGCTTAGTTTTCTAGTTATAGGCGAAAAACCAAATAAACGTCCTTTTTGTTCTATCTCTACTACGGTGTGAAAACGCCGTATTACTACCCGAAAAAGACCGTAGCATTTTCACATAAATATATGGGAAATGCATTACTTTCTGAATTCTATTACGATTTTGGGAACATTTTTATTCCACGATCCGCCCAGATGTCTATAATTCTTGGTCCAATTTATGTTGACTTGTTTTCTGTAAAGTTTCAGCCCGTTTGAAGCTACTATGTAAAAACGCCGTACTACTACCCGAAAAAGACCGTGGCATTTTCATATAAATACATGGGAAATGCAGCACTTTCTGAATTCTATTACTATTTTCGGAACATTTTTGTTCCACGATCCGCCCAGATGTCTATAATTCTTGGTCCAATTTATGTTGACTTGTTTTCTGTAAAGTTTCAGCCCGTTTAAAGCTACGATGTAAAAACGCCGTACTACTACCCGAAAAAGACCGTGACAGTTTCATATAAATGTATGGGAAATGCAGCACTTTCTGAATTCTATTACGATTTTCGGAACATTTTTGTTCCACGATCTACACAGATGTTCATAATTCTTGATCCAACTTATGTCTAGATATTTCCTGTAAAGTTTCAGTCCATTTGAAGGTACGATGTAAAAACGCCGTACTAGTACCCGAAAAAGATCGTGGCATTTTCATATAAATACATGGGAAATGCAGCACTTTCTGAATTCTATTACGATTTTCGGAACATTTTTGTTCCACGATCCGCCCAGATGTCTATAATTCTTGGTCCAATTTATGTTGACTTGTTTTCTGTAAAGTTTCAGCCCATTTGAAGGTACGATGTAAAACCGCCGTACTACTACCCGAAAAAGACCGTGGCATTTTCATATAAATACATGGGAAATGCAGCACTTTCTGAATTCTATTACGATTTTCGGAACATTTTTCTTCCACGATCTACACAGATGTTCATAATTCTTGGTCCAATTTATGTTGACTTGTTTTCTGTAAAGTTTCAGCCCGTTTGAAGCTACGATGTAAAAACGCCGTACTACTACCCGAAAAAGACCGTGGCATTTTCATATAAATACATGGGAAATGCAGCACTTTCTGAATTCTATTACGATTTTCGGAATGTTTTTGTTCCACGATCCGCCCAGATGTCTATAAATCTTGGTTCAATTTATGTTGACTTGTTTTCTGTAAAGTTTCAGCCTGTTTGAAGCTACGATGTAAAAACGCCGTACTACTACCCGAAAAAGACCGTGGCATTTTCATATAAATACATGGGAAATGCAGCACTTTCTGAATTCTATTACGATTTTCGGAACATTTTTGTTCCACGATCTACACAGATGTTCATAATTCTTGGTCCAATTTATGTCTAGATATTTCCTGTAAAGTTTCAGCCTAATTGAAGGTATGATGTAAAAACGCCGTACTACTACCCGAAAAAGACCGTGGCATTTTCATATAAATACATGGGAAATGCAGCACTTTCTGAATTCTATTACGATTTTCGGAATGTTTTTGTTCCACGATCCGCCCAGATGTCTATAAATCTTGGTTCAATTTATGTTGACTTGTTTTCTGTAAAGTTTCAGCCTGTTTGAAGCTACGATGTAAAAACGCCGTACTACTACCCGAAAAAGACCGTGGCATTTTCATATAAATACATGGGAAATGCAGCACTTTCTTTATTCTATTACGATTTTCGGAACATTTTTGTTCCACGATCTACACAGATGTTCATAATTCTTGGTCCAATTTATGTCTAGATATTTCCTGTAAAGTTTCAGCCCATTTGAAGGTACGATGTAAAAACGCCGTACTAGACCGTGACAGTTTCATATAAATGTATGGGAAATGCAGCACTTTCTGAATTCTATTACGATTTTCGGAACACTTTTGTTCCACGATGCGCCCAGATGTCTATAATTCTTGGTCCAATTTATGTTGACTTGTTTTCTGTAAAGTTTCAGCCCGTTTAAAGCTACGATGTAAAAACGCCGTACTACTACCCGAAAAAGACCGTGACAGTTTCATATAAATGTATGGGAAATGCAGCACTTTCTGAATTCTATTACGATTTTCGGAACATTTTTGTTCCACGATCTACACAGATGTTCATAATTCTTGGTCCAATTTATGTCTAGATATTTCCTGTAAAGTTTCAGTCCATTTGAAGGTACGATGTAAAAACGCCGTACTACTACCCGAAAAAGACCGTGGCATTTTTATATAAATACATAGGAAATGCAGCACTTTCTGAATTCTATTACGCTTTTCGGAACATTTTTGTTCCACGATCTAAACAGATATCCATAATTCTTGGTCCAATTTATGTCTAGATATTTCCTGTAAAGTTTCAGCCCATTTGAAGCTACGATGTAAAAACGCCGTACTACTACCCGAAAAAGACCGTGGTATTTTTATATGAATATACAACTTATAGTAGAGTTTTTGTAGTACCATAGAAAAACTATCATATAAAAATGTACTTTTTCTGAAAAAAGGACTTAAAAAAAAACATTTTATAAAAAAAAAAAAATTTTAGGAAAAAGTACTTTTTTCAAAAAAAAAAAAAGTACTTTTTATGCAAAAAGTACTTTTTAATGGAAAAAGTACTTTTTTATGCAAAAAGTACTTTTTTATGCAAAAAGTACTTTTTTATGCAAAAAGTACTTTTTTATGCAATAAGCACTTTTTTTGGAAAATGTACTTTTTTTTAGAAAAAAAAATTTTTTTTTCAAAAATAGTACTTTTTCGTAAAAAAAAATTTTTTTTTACGAAAAACTTTTTTTTTCAAAAAAGTAGTTTTTTTTGTAAAAAAGTAGTATTTTTTTTAAAAAATATATTTTTTTTTGGAAAAAAGTATTGTTTTCGAAAAAATGTACATTTTTATGTAAAAGTTACTTTCTTCTACCCGTAAAAGTAGACCGGTCTGACCGGTCTACCCGGGTTTTCGGTCTACCCGGTCTTCGGTCTACCCGGTCTTCGGTCTGACCGGGGAGACCGGGTAGACCGGGTAGACCGGGTAGACCGTAAGACCGGTTTTGAGACCGGGTAGACCGGGTAGACCGAAAACCGGGTAATGGGGGGCTCTAGTTTTAACCAATATGCCATATTCTTAAAAATGTGATCCACAGGCGACATTGGCTTACAATTTACTCTTTATCATTGTTTAAACTTATATGAGTTTGCTTAATTATACAACAAATATAAATACAAATTGAAGAACAAGAATTATCTTTAGTATAATAATACTAACGTTTCTCCATTACTTCAAATCTAATTTAACGCAAATCTAAGACAAAGAAAGCAAACGCAATTAAAAAAGAAACAAAATATAAAATAATTTCATGCTTCAATTTTTCATGTACTAACACAAACTTTTATGGCAAAACATTTAGATTTTATTATGTTTTTACAACTTTATGGAATTTCACTGGATATGACTTTGTTAATATATGGCAAAAAGCTAGATACTCTTGTATAAACATCAGGTATACCTTGCGCGCAGGTGGCCGAACCATAGGAAACAACACCAACAAGTTGTGTGGGACTTTGTGCTGTAACTAAAGGACCACCAGAGTCACCCTAAAAAACAAAAATTGCAAATACACTAGTACAGCAGAAAATATTTTCTTCAAAGATTTAAAAATGTTTTAAATTCAAAATATTGTAAGATATTTTACTGTTCATTATTCAACTTACCACACATGCACCTTGTCCTTTCTTAGACAATGCACATATCTCACTACGTGTTACTCTAAAACCTTTTTTAGCGCATTCATCATTTGATATTGTCTGATAATGCAATTGCTGTAATTTTTCGGGTAGGCCACCAGATGCAGTAGGTGCAGTAGCACCCCACCCAGTTAAGCGTACTTTGACATTCTCACCTACACGATTTGTACCACCCAAACCGATGGTTCCCACAGAATTTTTATGTAAATTAAACGCTGGTGTTATTTTTAAAATTGCAATATCATTCATGATTCTGGGACTCATTGAAAACTGTGGATGTACATGTTTTGCTACCCCTCTATGGCGTTCTCCTCCAGTACTCCAAGTTAAAGTACCAGCAACTATATGTATATTCTCGGGTTTCATATTATCTACACAATGAGCAGCGGTAAGTACATGATGCGGACTAACAATAGAACCACCACAAAAATGACGCCAACGATTACGTCTGTAGACTTGCATTGATATTTGAAAAGGTATTATTTGTTTAACCACTTCACCACCATTTATACGGGAATCATTAAATTCATTAGAGCTTTCCTCAAAT
The DNA here is from genome assembly GCA_949987735.1 of Leucophora obtusa. Taxonomy (NCBI): domain Eukaryota; kingdom Metazoa; phylum Arthropoda; class Insecta; order Diptera; family Anthomyiidae; genus Leucophora; species Leucophora obtusa. Next base: position 307,099,629 of record OX465295.1, read on the forward strand.
TTAGCTACAGGATCATCTTCAATATCGCCAATTTGAGTAGTATCAAAAGCCTTATAATCCGTTGGTAATGTGATATGAAAAGAATCTTCTGAACTTTGTGCTTTAATCGTAACTAAAAGCACAAAAAAAATTGCAGGAGTTTTTATAAAATTTTTACACATTATGCTACCAAGTTAAAAAAAAAAGAAAACTGTATATATTTCGTGGTAAACATCTTTACTTATATACTTCTGAATATAGGTCATTCATCATTGTTGTGGATTTAATTATTTACCCATTAAATATTTATTTGATAAGAAGTCTTTTAGTATATATGTTCTTAAAATTCATAATTAGCTTAAATAAACACATAAAAATTCAAAAGGGAAAAGAAATTTAATACACTGCGTGATTGCAAAAAAAGAGTAAGAACCATTTATTACATAACTTTCGGGCACGCTGATTTCAACACCGAACTCCGTTTTATGACTTATGAGCCGGATTCAAAGAAATTTACTTAAATTATTAATTTTAGCAGAAAAAGCATAAAAAACTAAAAACTTTAATTGAAAATCGTTTTGTAGATTATCTGATACAATTTTTTTTTATTTGCATTGAGTCATAATTGAAAATAAAAAGGAGTAATTAGTTTTTGATCAACCAACTTGTTTTAACTATTCTCTTTTCCTATTTAGTTTTTTTTTGTTTTTTTCTCTGCATCAAATTTCTTTCTTAGCAACTACTTTAATGTAATGTGTGTTTATCTGTACTGTTTTTATTGTTATATACTTTTTGTTTGTCTTTTTATCTTACTTTAAAGTCAACTAATTGAAAAATTCTGTAAAAAATTTTGTTAAACTACTAAAAATTAGTTAAAAATGATGCTTCAGGAAAAAGCTGCTACAACTGCATTCTAAAAATACCGAGTAGTAGTTTTAAGTATGCCCACTACTCATATTTTTACCAGCACTAGTTCAAAAGAGTTTACAAGCCCTAGAACTTACACCTACTACATTTACACTTAACCAAAAATATTAGTTTTTGAAAACTACTCGTATTTACTTGTCAAATTCCAAACAAATTTTAGAAAAAAAAAACTTTTTCACCATAAGGAGTTTCGTGTGAAAATTGTGCAGAATTTTTTCTCTCGAAAATTTAATGTACGACTTTTATTTTGAAACAGTGACATTTCAACTTAATTGTGATTTGTCTTTCGTATAATAAAGTTTTTTTAATTTCACAGTTTCAACAAAGATTTGAGGCCTTTAAAGTTCGAGTGAAAATGTAAATATTTCTTCGTAAAATATTCAATTTTATTTATTTTGCTAACTCATGTCTTAATAATTTTCTAGGCTTGCGTGCTCCTATATTTTTCTTTTAAATTGAATTTTTGTTTAAATTCAAATGAATTGGGTATAAAATTGAGGATTTAAACATTCAAAATGTGAATGAGCTAAAACTTTTCGGGCAACACTACTCCCCAATAAAATGAAGCAGTATTTCCAGAAAAACAAAACAGCAATCATCGCCATCTATTGCATTCAAAACCGGTATTGCCATTAATCAGGACTATGTGAGACCCCTGTTTATTACTGTTCTCTACTTTATCAATTTAATTTAAAACGTTCAAAACATTGAGTTAAATAAATGTAGACCGTACCTCCTTACAGGTCAAAAAATGTTTGGTACACCTTCGTATATAAAGTATTTTTACAAAGCAATTTCGAAAAAAAAAAATTTTGCGGTATAGCTTCGGCATTTACAGTCGGATTTTAAAGTGTGATATATTTTTTTAGACTAAAAAAGTGACCCCTACATTGGTTCCATTGACACAAAAACATTGGTGTATCATACTTTAAGATCCGACTGCAAATGCCAAAGATATTACGAAAAATTTTAAAGGGCAACCCCTTTGTTCGCCAAAAATAATCAAAACCTCCTTGGAAAAATAATTTAGATTCGACGGTGTATGTTGTACTTTTTTTTGTGGTACGGTGACCGTACTACGGTCTAATTGACATGTACGGTCATATACCCTCAAATTTCGGATCCGGATATATAGAAATATACATGGACGTATATGATCACGTATGTCCATTCATGATCATATACAAGTCAATATATGATCATTATACCCTACACCACTATGTGGTCAGGGCATTATAAGTTTGTGCTGATGTTTGTAACACCAAAAAATATTGGTCCTAGACCCACCTTATAGTATACCGATCGGCTCAGATTTTTTTTTATTTCGATTTAACGATGTCCGTCTGTCCGTCCGTCCGTCCGTCCGTCTGTCTGTCTGTCCATGCATTCTTGTGCGCACTCTACAGGTCGCAAATATTAAGATATTTTGATGAAACTTGGTATACCGACTTATGTCGGCCCAAGGACAACGCCTATTGATTTTGGTGAACATCGGTTTATGTTTAGACCTAGTGCCCATATAAGGGTCCTACTAAAATTATATGGTTTATACGCTGCAGGTCGCAAATTTTAAGATATTTTGATGAAATTTGGTACACCGACCTATATCAGTCCAAGGACGAAGCCTATTGATTTTGGTTAACATCGGTCCATGTTTAGACCTAGTGCCCATATAAGGGTCCTACTAAAATTATATGGTTTATACGCTGCAGGTCGCAAATATTAAGATATTTTGATCAAATTTGGTACACAGACCTACGTTGGCCCAAGGACGAAGCCTATTGATTTTGGTGAACATCGGTCCATGTTTAGACCTAGTGCCCATATAAGGGTCCCCCAAAATTATATTGTTTATACGCTGCAGGTCGCAAATATTAAGATATTTTGATGAAATTTGGTACACCGACCTATTTGGACGAAGCGTATTGATTTTGGTGAACATCGGTCCATGTTTAGACCTAGTGCCCATATAAGGGTTCCTCCAAAATGGGCTTGGTTACAAACTGCAGATCGCAAATATTAAGATATTTTAATGAAATTTGGTGCGCTGACTCACATTATTTTTCATTTGACACAAGCCCCATTTTAACCCATTCGAATTTCGGATCCAAACATTAGTTGGCTTTTACCCAGACTGGTGTATTGTATAGTCGGCATGCCCGACTTTAACCTTTTTACTCGTTTTTTTTTTTTAATTATTTTATTTAATATTTCGTATATGGGTGAAATCAAAAAATGTGATAAGTTTCTGGGCCAAATTTTTGAGAAGCAAAAAGTGTTAATATTTCGGTTTTTTCTTAATGGAATCAGGAAGTTTACCCGAGTAAAAATAGTTATATAGGAAATTATATAATTTAATATGAATTAATATGTTTATATATATTCAAGTGTGACACTATATCTTTGCGGATATAATTATGTATAGCTTTGAGTTTTTCAAAAATTTCTTATATGATGCCATATATAGTTCAGTATGAATATATATGTCCGCATATATATTAATATGTACCATATCTAGTTACATATGCTATGACAATTTTTATACAGCGTCATATATAATTAAAAATGGCTTTATCGGAAAACATATAAAGTTTTATATAGCTCAATGTTAAATTTTGTTTCTAAGTTGGCACTTTTCATCTTCATAAAAATTCTTACAGTTAGTGTTTAGCTTATTTGATTATTAAAATATAAGCTACTAAAGTTAAAAAACCTTATAAGTTACTGCCCAGGTAGAAAATTACAAAGGGGCCAGCACTGGCAAAGCACCCAAATAGGTGGTATGAGTGCTTGTTAACAGCGCTTTCCCAACGCCCAAATGATAACACAGTTCCACGCTGGTGCCAATGCTTTACAAAGCCCTGAGAAAGCACCCATAAACGTAAAAATCAAATGCTTTGCCAACGCTCAAATAAAAAAATTAAAGTGCTTACCTGACACCCAAATGATAGCACCAAAAAACAAAAATCAAGTGCCACCAAATTATGAGCCCTCATCACTGAAGAATTTTAAATTACTCTAAAAATATACGATTCTTGTAGTTATTGTATTGTGGAGTCAAAAATTATTTTAATATCCACTCTAAAATTGGGCCTTTTTAAGATCTTTGTCAAGGCTCTGGACAAAGATCGTGCAGCATTTAAATATTTGTTAGCAGTTTTTCCTAAAATTTCATATGCTAAAATCAAAGAAGGCATATTTGTTGGCCCTCAGATCAGGAAGCTATTAAAAGATGTCAATTTTTCACAATATTTATTGGAGAAAGAATATGCAGCCTGGAAATCTTTCAAGAGCATCGTGGACAGTTTTCTTGGAAACAATAAGAGTGAAAACTACAGACAAAACGTTGCTGAATTATTGAAAAATGATCACGAATTAGGTGCACGAATGTCACTCAAAATGCATTTCTTCATTCGCATTTAGATTTTTTTACACAAAACCTATGTGCGGTGAGCGACGAAAAAGGGGAGCGTGCTCACAAAGATTTAATGAAAACTGAAAGAAATTATCAAGGATTTTGGGACAAAATACAAACGGTGTTCAAATAACGCCATTCACTTTTGAAAATTCATTGATTTTTAAATAAACTAATGATTTTTTATGTAAAAAACGAATAAAAACATTTTTTTTTTTGTATCTCGAAAACCTGACGTGATAGAGAAAAACCAATTACAGATTCGAATTCAGCCCACCAAATTACCCTAGGAAAGGTATTTGGTGCTCGAGTCCAAAACCTTGTTGGCTAGTGTCATTAATGCTTTCGTTTAATATCGACATTTATAAAATCTTAAAAAAAATAATTTATAAATTGGTTGCATGTAAACAGATGTCACTACTTTGCTAGATCTGTCAAAATAACAGAGTAGTATTTTGGAAGACGACAAAGCAAACGGTGATAGTTTCTTGTTGTTTTGTTCTTTTTTATATATATGTCATTTAATAATGCTTCTAGATGGAAACAAGAAATTTTCATTGAGTTTGTAGTTTAAACTAATAAATATTTCTGAAAATTCTAAAAAGTCGTCCTTTAGGCAAGAATGAAATCCAAATAGGTACTAGCCAGCAGGAAATTATTTTCACAGTTTTTTTAATAAGCTTTAAGATTTTAGCATATTTAAAATGTCCAAATTTCCAATAAATAAAAATTTTTTAAATTTTTTTTTAATTTTTACCAATTTCGATTTATCGATTAATCGTATTAAATTATTCGAATTATTCTTTATTCGAAATTTGGACATTTTAAATTATTCGAAAAATGTTTGAACGAAATTGTTCGATAAATCAATTGAATACCTTAAATAGCATCCTGTCTAAAAATACTCATATATTCACAGCACATTCGGTAAAAAAATCGGATCTTAATTGGGGGGAATAAGGTTGAATGGACTTAAGCACAAAGGAAATCAGTATTTTTTTTTTATTTACTCTTAAAATTTCTTGTTTTCTTAATATAAAAATAACTTATTTCTTAAAAGAAAAAGTTAATTGTATATCCTTATATGTCAGACTTCTATTAGTTTTAAACGGCTTAACATATCAAAGGATATGATATATGGCAAGTCAACAAAATGTCCTACATGAAGTTTATTAAAAAATGTTTATTAATATGTATAAACAACAGATTAGTGCCGTCTAATGAGTCAAAGGCAAAGAATATTTACATAAAACATCTAAGTATTATGTTGACAAAAGGATGTCACGTTTTGTTTATATTAAAACCATAAAGGTAGTTTTAATGTGAAATTTTTATAAATATGTGCATATATTCGTGTATTTCAGAAATAAACAATGAAATTTTAATTGGTACACAGAAAAGTAGAGCATATTTATGTGGTTTTACATTCTTTATTCCACAGTATCATATTAACAAAAAAAACTTAATTTTGTTGAAAATGATTCTGTAGTGGGATTTTCTAACTCATTAACGACAAAAAAGGGTAGTTAAGTTGTCAGTTTAGCTGCCGAAATTTGTCCTTAAAAAGATACAAAATTGCCACTCTAAAACGGATTGGAAGCCCCAGCAAAAATGCTGCTTGCTTAGAGCAGTTTCCGTTTCCCTAATAAAGTGAAAAGTTTAGCGCTTGCCGAGATATTGAGATTAAATTTCATCCATTTATATACAATGTTATTCAAAAACTTTAAAAATGGTCTAATTGAAGATTTTTTAGCTAATTTGGTAAAAGGAATATTCTTAAATAAGTAACAAAGAAAAATTTATTACATGTTTAAAGAAGGATTTAGCCTTTGCATTTGATTAAGTTTGGAAAAAGAAAGTCACTGAAAAACAACAAAATAATTAATTTGTAATTATTAAAAGACTAGTTTAAGAGTCACTGGGGTCCTTTACCAGACGCTCAACTGTTATTAATCAGCAATATTGTGAATGATTTGATTACCTACCGCTAAGTCAACATGTTGACGTAGCGCTCACTTATTTTGATGGCTTAAAACTTTTATGCTACTTGTGATCAGTTAGTGATATATCACCAGTCGTTTTTTTTTTTCATTTTTGTTTTTTTGTGGAAATAAAAAAGAAGTTCAAATATGCCCAGCAAAAAAAAATCATCAAAAGAAGAGAAAAAGAATAACTGATTTGGATTTCGATATTGTGAAAATTTGGATCGGAACCAATGAATTTTACATAGGCTTGTCATAGGGTGGAAGTTTTCTTTTATGATCCTTTTGATGTTATTTTTAATTGGTGAAAAGGAATTAATTTTTATTCATAAAAAATTGAAGCAAATCACTTGGACCTGGAAACTGGTCTCAAAATAATTAAAGTTATGTGATTAACCATAGTTATAAATTTTAAATTTATATGGAAATATCTGTAGCCAGATAGATTTGGAGAGACTTAATTTCATTCAAAATCACATTTTTGGAAGTTGCAAAAAAGAACTGCTTTAGAAGCGGAAAATCAAAACTTAATGATATTTTGGAATCAATGAAAAATTGATTCCTTAAGGTCACTTCCACTTTTTCCGCTGGGTGATTATAAAAAAACAAAAAATGTAAGAAAATCAAAGAAAACTGTACAAATATTTTTATTTTAAAACAAAAACAAAAGTACTATCGTTCACCAGATTATATTAATCATTAACGCTACATGTCAAATATAGCGGTAACGGGTTTATCTGATAAACTCATTCACTCAAAATTAGGTAGAAAGCATATTGTGGCTAGACCTCAGTGGCACTAGAACGAATTAAGACCAGCTATCGGCGAACAGACTCTTTATTCTGGGTGTGAATCCCTCCCTTCGACCTAGCCCAAGGACCGCCACAATTAAAGTTCAAAAATCACAAAAATCGTTAATATGTATACAAAATACCACACATGGAGTGGGAGGTAGATGATGTCCTCCGGCCGCCCAAACCCAACCTTGGCCAAAATTTTCTCCACAAAATTATCGGTGACCCTAATAAACCCGCTCACAACGCACCACTTACTTTTTTTATTACTCACACGTCATGTATATCCAATAGGGTTGTTATATCAGTCGAAACATTTACAGTTATTCACCTGTTAACCCATTTTAAACCACTTATTGTTCCACTGAGAATTTTGTGACTACCTTTGTTTGTATTGATCACCTTTATGTGAAACTTTCGTGGTTAGTATATTTTTTTGAGTAATTTAACGGAAGTAACGAAAATCTTTAGAATCTAGAACAAACGATTATGGGCCAGTTTTATAATTAGAACTAAAAATTAATTTTTTTTTTTCGAATATTTGACCTAAGTAAGAAATTTTAAGCAAAATTTTTTAAATAAGTTATAATTAAGACAAAATTCGTTTTTACTCAATATAGATATTGTGAGAGTATCTTCCAAATAGTAATTTTAAGATTATAGGCATTTACTTTTATGAAAAATATTTCCGATTCTGAAGACTGTTTCATAATAAAATCTCCTGCAATTTCTTTTAAAACTTTTTGGATTCTAGCAGCAATTTATAACGATAACTCTTAGATTTTAAGAAATTTATCCCTAACAGTCAAAAGACTGTTGTATAAAAATATTACTCGAATTGTGAGGACTCTTCCGTAAAAAAAACAACTTAGATTTCCAGGATGTTTATTTTAGAGAACTCGTTGAATTCTGGCAACTTTTTCCTCCTGATTTTTAAAAGAAATTTTCCTACATAAAAGTGCCCTAGATTTTAAGAGGAAGTTGCAGCTTTTACTGCCTCACTTCCAGTGCCACGCTCTGGTGGTGTCGAACCACTTAAACCTACGAGTACTGACATGTCAGCATGGGCACTCCAAAGTGTTTTCTCCTTGCCATACAATTTCCAAGATTCGATTACGCGCCCAATGCAGAAGATGATGAAACAAAACCGCTAACACAAAACAAAATGGATTACATTGTGGCTAAGTTGGGATTATCGCAACGCAATTCAGAATTTTTGACCTCATTTTTGAAGCGCAGAAAACTCAAACAGCAGAATTTCAGCATTTGGCGATAAAAATAGGTTCACTTACTGCAATGACATTAAAGGTTTAGTGAATAAATTGGGAATGGAATATAACACTGGCGATTATTCATTTACGGCTCATTTTCAAGTTTGAAAGTAATAAACAAAAATAAACAAAACACCGTCAATTCAATTAGCATTGGGCACAAATATGAACTCCCAGAAAACAGATTCAGTGCTGACAACCTAATTTGTTGCCAATCGAATGGTTCAGTTGCATCAAAAGAATTTTTCGGTTGAGACTACCGAATTATTCTTGATACAATCGAATTAGTCCCGTCTCAATTGGTTTTCTGTTGTCACAACTGAAAAACTCTGCTACCACAACCGAAGCATTCGATCGGCTACAAATGCGGTTATCGGCACTGAATCTGTTTGAAGGAATCTTATGAAACATTGGACAATATTTTGAGAAAATCCAATTTAATGAACATAATTGGAAGATTTGCTGTGACCTGAGAGTTGTTAACATGCTGCCAGATGTTATTTCAAAAGGTGGTTTTCCGAAATTCTTGTATGTCCATTGTGATTGGGATTAGCGAAGCAAAGTCGATCACTATCAGTGTAACGACTGGGGAAAAAAAACTCTCGAAAACGAAAAACGGTTAAAATTCGTTAATAAACCTTTAATAAAGAATATCGAAGATATATTGCTGCCGCCACTGCATATAAAATTGGGAATTGCTAAAAAATTCATCGAAATGGCCGTCAAAGATAGTGAGGAAGTTTTTGACTGTTTGAAAAACAGCTTTCCAAAACTCAGCAATGACAAAATTAAAAACGGTATTGTTGCATATTTAAATGTTTTCATATCTACACTCAAAAAAATAAGTTAGTTGAAAAATTAGTAAAACGTCTTGCATATTAAGTGTACTAGATTATATAGTTATATTTTTTTAGCACTAAACTAATTTTGAACTAATGATTTACTAATTTATTTTTCTACAAAAATTGTGCTGATAACCGCAATTATAGCGTGGACGAAAACCAGACAGACAGGATGTAGATGTCGCAGCTTGTCTATCTGTAGTACAGACAACGGAAATGATAATTAAAAAAACAACTCTACACAATTTCTATATTTAAATTTTCAGCAATTAAATTAACTAAAGTAAAATTTCTCTACAAATTTTTTGAGTTTTTTTCAGTCTTCTAATATTCAGCAAAAAGTTTAGTGATTTTAGCAAGGAGTTTTTCACTTGCTATCGACTAAGTGTTAGCAAAACTTTTGCTGAGATTACTATTTTTTGTAGTAAAAATCAACTCGCTGATTTTCAGCATACACTTTTGCTGAAATTACCAACTTTTTTGCAAGCACGCTCCTGACTAAAAATTTGCTGACACAACAACATTTTTTACTGACTTTACTGACTTTTTTTTGAGTGTATGTTTATTTGCTTTTTCACTTTCAACACGTGTTCTCAATGGGCCGGATATAAAAAAATTAATGAAAAGCGAAACATTCACGAACGTGCTGATAAACAAACATCAGAGAGCCTGGGATGCACTAAAAGCTTTAATCGAGGGGAAAGAATCGTGTACAGCCAGACGAAGCAAAGAAATTGGTGAAAACAATGCTCAATTACTTTCATAAAATCAATGCATCTATGATATTGAAATTACATTTTCTGCATCACCACTTTGATGAGTTTTTACACCAATTGCCCACCGAATCGGACGAACAAGGAGAGCGATTTCATCAGGTCACCATGTCAATGGAAAAACAGTATAAAGCTGGATGCATTGCTTGCAAAGAATTTTGTTGATGGAGTCCATCTATATTTGAAATCTTGCATGTCCTGGGAGACCTTTTTTGTGCCCTTTAATTCTCTTTAAACAAGAGCCCTATATCTCTCCACTGAACTGAGCTCCGGGCAGTTTGGTGGACTTGCCTCTCTTGGTACAAAAACCACATTATTATCATTATACCACTCCAGCGCTTTCTTGCTGTAGTGACAAGATGCTAAATCGGGCCAAAAGTAAGTGGATACATTGTACTGACTCAAAAATAGAAAAAGTCTCTTCTGCAAACACTCCTTGATATAAATTTCGCTGTTTATAGAGCCAGATGTCACAAATGACTGGCTTCTTTGGCCGCAGCTACATATGGCTTGCCATACTAGGAATTTTTTAGGGAATTTCGTTTGCTTTTTCAATCTAAAATTTTTCCGCAACATTTCCTCGAACATCGGAAACATAAAATTCTTGACCAGGGAGCTACGAAAAATCAGCCAGGACATAAGTTTCGTCGTCCATTACACAACAGTTGTATTTTTGTATAAAATTTGATTTCAATTTTCGAGCTCTGCCTTTGGCCTCCAAATTTTTAAAAGCGCTTATATCGGGAACTTTTTGAATTTTGTAGGACTTTAGTCCTGCCTTACGTTTCACTTTACGTACAAAAAAGTCCGAGCATTGGACTAACCGAGCTGTTTTTATGCCAGATGTGTTAGGAGCTCTCTTAAGGCTGCTTTTAACTATATATACCTTACCAATGTTACGATAACCAGTCGTTGTTCCTGTTCCCGGCTTCCTTTCAGTTGTTAGGTGTTCCAGATACCTTTTCACCACTTTTGAAACTGTTTGGCGGCATACATTAGTCTCTTTTGCAATTTTTTTGTATGTCCATGTTTGGTTTTGTTGAAAATATTTAATTATTTTTGAACGCACTTTTCTTTCATCGTCCATTGTGTAAAAAATTGCAAATTTAAACTCATGATGTAAATTAATTTATTAACTGACATATTTTTAAAATGTAAATTGCCGAAAAAACAAATATGAGAAGCTTTAAACCAAAGTTATAGGCCAAAATGTGTGTTAACATTTTTATGATCTCACTCCCTATCGTCTGAAAAATTATGAATTGTATTATAAGGAATATGTTTTCTGAAGTTTACTTTACTGAATTTCCCCAGTTTGGCGGCTATGTGCCAAAAATAATGAAAAAATAGAAAAAACTTAAATTTTTTGATAATTCAACACAAAATCCGAACAGCAGCTAAACTAGCAAAACCCAAATGGGGTTTTGTTAGTTTTTTGCACTCGAAGACTTCAAAAATGTTGCACTGTGATATTTAAAGTCATTCAAATCAGGACTAAATAGTAGGTACCTATGTTTCTTTATGCCCTTACATTTCGATTATCTTATCTTTCTTAAGGTTTGTTTTTATTAAATATATTTTGCAAATTTTCTTAATTTAAAAAATATTCATAATCTCATCGAATTATCGGTTGTCACAACTGAATTCGGTGGAGCAACCGAATTACGAAGTTGCAGAAACCGAATCAATTCGGTTGGAAAAAATTCGGTTGTCTCAACGGAATTGTTGTGAGAGTGTAGTATCTCCAACACTAAGCTCCGGCTCTATATCACTATGATCTGATAAAATTAAAGGAATAAAGAGAGAGGGAGATGGAGAGATAGAGAAAGAAAGAGATCTCCAACAATTTCATATTCGACTCAAGACATTAACTTTTTACTATAACATGAAAATATATGAATTCATAATCAAATTCAAATCTGTTTAAATATCTTTAAAACAAAACAAAAAATATGAATGCCACCAAAAGGAAAGAAACTATATTCTTAAGAATTGAAAAATAAACCATAAACAAAGAAATTCTAACTTTATCACAATCTTCTGTTTTTTATATATAATTTTTTTTTTTTTTATTTCATATATAACAAAATGATCATTCTCCGCAATGTTCTGCAAATTCAAAGAAAACCAAACGATAACTTTATTACTGTGAAATTTTCATGCTGATTTAAACAAAACGTAGAAAAAAGAGTGTTCTCTTATGATACACCCACAATATTTTGTCCTTAAACTCTACCGCATATGTACATTAAAATAAGAGAAAATAAGTTAAAAAAGGACTACCTATTTTTTTCGTTTAAAATAATTTTACTTTGTCGTTTATTTTTAATTGTTAAAATTGTCGGTAAAAATATTAGATTTCTCTTTTATTTTAAAACTAATTTTATTATAAGAACTGATTGTTTTTAACAGAAAATTTTGACTGAATATTTTAACTTCCAATAAAAGTCCGTATTTTGTGTATTTGGTTTATAGAATGTCTGATAAAATAAGTTAAAAATATATTGCTTTGCAATTTAAATACTTATTCAATTGAAACAGCTTACCTTATTTACTTTTTAAATAACTATTGAACTTTTACGATAGAGATATTGTGAGTGTACGTTTGGCAAAGTAAAATATAACAATAGCAGCTAAAAATTCTCCAAGAATATAAAACTTGGTCCACACCGATTATACCATACTCTACGGTGTTTGATATTTATAAGAACACTTATATATTATTAATGGTTCTTTCGGGAGATTTACATACTAACAACAGAGGGCACCAAAAAGTAATTTACGTGTATCTGCGTTTTAAAAGTTTACGTCTGGACCTATCTTTTTTGGGGGGTTAAATGTCCCCTCTTTTGCAAACGTTTATTGCGAATCGGCATAGGAAAACGTGTGAAATTTCCGTTTTAGGTATAGGATGTGTTCAGCGAACTTATGTAAAACACTATGAGGAACATGTTTGTTTAACATTTTGATACTCTAACTCTTCAATTTAAGGGATTTTTTGGCCCCGTTTGAAAAAAGGACAAAAAATCCCGTCAGTTACAAACTGCAGGTCGCAAATATTAAGATATTTTAATGAAATTTGGTGTGCTGACTCACATTATAGAAAATTTTGACACAAGACCCATTTTAACCCATTCGAATTTCGGATCCAAACATTAGTTGGCTTTTAACCAGACTTTAACCTTTTTACTCGTTTTCCTTCAATAGTAGTCCAAGCCTTGAGGAGATTGGGGGCAAAAGGCAAATTATGAATGACACACTCAATCGTGACCTTTCTACAATCTCTGAGTAGGGTCGTGTGAATAAGGTCGACTTTAATGTACGCAAGACCTAATGTTGTATGTTGACCCATAGGGCTGTGGGGTCAGCACTGCCATCTGTAAATATGGCTGATATTGATATTGAGGAATCGGATACTCTTGATGTACTGGGCATCAAAATTCAGTGTGATGTCCGTTGGAATAAGCATGTTTTCCAAGTGTCGAAAGAAGCATTCAAGTGTCTAGGTTTTCTACGTCGGTGCAAGAAGTACTTCACCCCATCCGATTTACTCAATATTTATACCACCTATATCCGACCGAAGATGGAATACAACTCCCATATATGGGCAGGAGCTTCGAAGTCTATTTTGGAGCTTCTGGACCGTGTGCAAAGGAGGGCGTCGGCGCTTATCAATGACGGTAGAGTATCCAGCTCTATTGACTCATTGGAACATCGTCTGAATGTGGGTTGTGTGACTCTGTTCTATCGATATTACCATGGGAAGTGTTCTGCTGAGATAAGTGAACTTATCCCCAGAGCCTGAGTTTTTATTCGTAATACTCGCCTATCAAGTAGAGCACATTCGTTTGTAGTCGATTGTCCAGTGGATCGCACAACGCATTACAGAAAGAATTCGTTTATCAGTCGCACCAGCCGTATGTGGAATAAACTCCCCGCAGAAGTATTTTCTGTTACTTACAATGTTGAGAAATTTAAATCAAATATTCACAAACACTACTCCCTCTTTCCTCCTCGTCATAACCTATTTTCCTAATACCAACACAATGCACTGCGTTAATAGGGGGGCATCCCCTGAGTGTTGGTCCAACAAAAAAAAAAAAAAAAAAAACAATGAAAATCAAAAGAAGGGTCTCTGAAATACATTTTGTTATGGTTAACATCATGATAAAACCATACTTGGTAGATGCATTAGGGAGAGCTTGACAGTTCAGGGTTTTATTATGACAGCTCAGGGATTTTTCATATGCTTTCGCTATGTATTTATCAAAAGTAGCCGATTACATTTTTTGTTGTTGTTTGTTGTGTTTGTTGTTCTAATGCATCTACCTAGTATGGTTGTATCATGGGTTAACATATTATTGTCTATAAATATTACCACTTTTACAAAAAATCATTCTTGGGAAATTTTCATTGTCATTGAAATATAATTATATACATATATATTCCTCTAACTCCCACTGGAGCATAGGGCGCTATTGGCATTACTTTATCTCAATGTCAATGCCAAAAAATTTCATCACCATTCAATGCCAATGAAATTTTTTTCAATTTGCATTGATGAAAACAATGGTAATGAAATGTACACATAATTAAAGAAAAAGCATTGTAATATAAAAAAAAATATAAGAAATACGCGAATTTTTAATTTTTTTTCTTAATTTATTCTTTTATTAAAACATGAAAACAAATACTTCTTTCATCAATTATAAATGGGCATTTAGGCATTGAACAATGCCAATTGAAAAAATTCAATTAATTGACACATTCAATAAACTGGTCCCAAGTATGTTTTTAAATACACATTTATTTTTTATTTATTAATTTTCATTTCATTTGCTCCTTTTTTACCTTTTTCCAGTCCACTAGTAATCTGCAAAAGTTTTGTTGATTTCAGAAAATTTTAGCAAAAATTTTGTAGATTTAACAGTTTTTTTTTGCTATTTTCATTTTACTATTATTTAGCAATTTTTTTGCTGATTTCAGCAAGTTAAATTGTTATTTGCAATTAACAAAAATTTAGCTCAAATATTACTAAAATTCTGTAAATTTAACAGTTTTTTTGCTATTTTTATTGTACTATTATTGAGCCTTTTGTTTGTTGCTAATTTTAGCAGGTTAAATTGTTATTTGCAATTAACAACAATTTAGTTCAAATATTACTAAAATTCTGTAAATTTAACAGTGTTTTCATTTTATTAATATTTAGCAAATTGATTCTGCTAATATTAGCAGTTTTTTCTGCAGCATCATTTTTAACTAATTTTTAGTAACTTTTTCTGACTTATTTGTATGAGTGTACTCGAATTAGGTTTACCCACCGGGTACCCCGATTGTTGGATTTTTCAACTAGCACAGTGTTATCAACACAATATTTTCTGATCCTAAGCCGCAGTCAAACAATGAGTTGAATTCGGTTGCCACACAAAAGAACTTCCCGATTTCGTAGTTAACCAATTGCTCCTGCAGAATGCTTTTCGTTTTTTGAATTTATTAACGCATATTCTCCTGAATTAAGAAATAAATGTTCCACTTGTTTCAAACTGACATGATTTGCTACTGAGGGCCCTAGGAACACGAAACTAAAGTTGAAATTATTTTCTCTTATATAGATCCGTAGTTATTGCCTGTCGTCATATGACGACGCTAGGAGAATATGTGTACAATTGTTAGGAAAAAAAATCGAAAAAATTTTTAAGAATAACAGGATTATTTATTAAAAACTACATTTTTCCATTAAAGATATAAAAAATTAGCATTATTTTCCAAAATAAATTCAAATATGCTTCAATTTCTTAAATAAACTAACATTATTTCACTGAATAGCGGCAGAAAATAAAAATTATAACTCTCGTGAGTGGCATATATAAAAAGAAGATCCAGCATCGCATTTGGAACATGCTGCCCGATCTGTCGATTTGATATCGAGGCCTCGACATTGTCTTTGCTTATCGTTGTGGCTTCTTTTTAGGAAGTGTTCTATTCGATCATAACGTAAAGTATCTACTACGGTAAGTTTAAGGCTATTTTCCTGTCGTTCTTGGTAGATTCAATACTGAGGTAAGGTACGAAGCTCCAAACCTTGTCAAAGACAGCCCAAAATGAAAAAAAAAAAAGAAAAATTTTGTACATTTTGTACACATATTCCCCTAGCGTCGTCATATGACGACACCCAAATTCATTAAATTATATAATTTTTCCAAATTGCGATGAGGACATTGTAGTTTCACCAATATGGAGCAAATTTAGTTGGCTTTTAGAAAAACCAAACAAGCAAAATATACTAATGTAATAAACTAGAATTTTTTCCTCCTTTATCGAAAGAAATCATAATTTTTGCAGTTTTGGAATTTTTGTGATTTTCGGTCATTCACTGTGTATAGAAACAATAACCAAAGTGGATAAAATAAACACTGAATGAATATTTGATACTTTTTGTTTACAAAACTCTTAACAGAAGTCTTTCCATGTTTAAAGTAACGGTATTATGCACATTTAAAAAGAGCCCTTTTCAAGTCGTGATACGCTAGGATAATATGGGTTAACATTAATATTCAATATTTAGATTTCCTTCGTAGTTGACAAATTTATTTATACTTCAATTCAATATTTTAGATTTTCAGTTATTGATCCTCAATTTCAAAATTCTCAATCAAAATTTTTAAAATTATTTCGACAACCAAACCTTTTGCAATTGTAATTCAGAAAATATCAATTGAAATTCAGAATTTCCATTTGAAATTCAGAAAAGATCAATTGAAATTCAGAATTTCCATTTGAAATTCAGAAAATATCATTTGAAATTCAGAAAATATCAATTGAAAATCAGAAATTGTCATTTGAAATTCAGAAAATATCAATTGAAATTCAGAAAATATCATTTGAAATTCAGAAAATATCAATTGAAATTCAGAAACCGTCATTTGAAATTCAGAAAATATCAAATGAAATTCAGAAAACATCAATTGAAATCCAGAAAATATCAATTGAAATTCTGAAACTGTCATTTGAAATTCAGAAAATATCAATTGAAATTCAGAAATTGTCATTTGAAATTCAGAAAATATCACTTGAAATTCAGAAATCGTTATTTGAAATTCAGAAAATATCAATTGAAATTCAGAAAACATCATTTGAAATTCAGAAAATATCAATTGAAATTCAGAAAATATCATTTGAAATTCAGAAAATATCAATTGAAATTCAGAAAACATCAATTGAAATTCAGAAAAATGTAAACACATTTTTTAAAAGAATCCGTCCAGGTAGATAATGTTATCCCCTATAAAAATTTATATATGGGGTTTATCAAAATAAGTAAAATTCATTTTACTCACGCAAGTGAAAAATATTTAAAATTTGTCTGCCTCAATGATTTTATGTAGACTAATTTCTTTCTTGTAACGAATTATGGCTCAATTAGACATTAAAACGTAACGCTGATATTAAAGACTACTATTTGGCTTTAAATTTCAGCCTTACATTTTGGAGCTATATTTATTTTCATAGTGGCATATTTTTGGGGTTGTGGAGGTGAAAATTCAAACTTTTTTTTTGGACCAGTCTGATGTACATAGTTACTACCCAGGAAAATTTTTTACAATCGGTTGCCAATCAGACCAATTCTGCAACTGGTTCCACTGCAACCGATTCCATGGAACTCGTTCCGGAACCAGTTCCAGGGATCTCATATGGAAGGTATGACGGTCGTAGAATGAATTCTAGAACTAGTTCCAGAACTGATTCTAGGGCAACCGGTTCCACTTTGGAGCTATAGAAGTGGTTGCTTTTAGGACAATTTCAAACAAAAATAATCGGTGTTAGAATTGACAGTAGAAGGGGTTGTAGAGGAAAAGCAGCTACTGTGCAACCGATGCTTTGGAACAGAAAATTTTCCTGGGTAATATCATATTATTTTAGGAATTAAATAAGTAGTAGGGCGTAAGCTATAATGCTTATAAAAGCGACTTCGTCTAACAAAAAACCCTAGTACTAGGGTATTCAATTAATCGGCTTTTTATTTTAATCGATTAATCGTGCAAATAATTATTCGGGTTTTTTTCTGAACCGGTTAATTGAAGAAAATTTTAAAATTAATCGATTAATCGAAAAAAATTTCTGTAAAATAATATACATACACTTGTTGTGTTTTTAATAATTTTATTTAAAAAAAGGAACAAAAATAAATTCAGTAACTCTTCTGAAATTCATAAAAATAAAAAAATTAATTAATAATTGAGATCAGATTTTGTCAATATTTTTATTTTTTCTGTCTCCTCTTTCACATATTAAAATTTTATCCAAGTCGGGGAGAACCGCACCCGAAAGAAGAATATAGCCTTAAATTAGTTTGGAAGTAAAGTGCGGCAAAATGAAGTATCGTGAGGTAGAAATATATTTTCAATAGATTTTCTTACCTCAAATGTACTTCCAAACTAAGTAGGTGTGAACACTGTCATTAATTAAAAGTAAACAGCTGACACGATACTTTACGATACTACCAGACTAATGAAGCCTTTAGTCGTAAAGTATCGTATCAGCTGTTTACTTTTAGTTACACAACTACTTAGTTTGGAAGTACATTTCAGGAAAGGAAATCTATTGAAAATAGATTTCTACTTCACGATACCTCATTTCGCCGCACTTTACTTCCAAACTAATTTGAGCTTAATGGAGCGTTAATGCATTGAATACATAAAAACCTAAATGTAGAGAGGAATTCTGTTGAGAATTGATTTTCCCTCTACGTTTCTGTACCTCCATCCCTTTATTTTATTAATTCAGAGTGCTCACTAAACAAGCTTTATTACATTTAGCATTAATTATAATTAATAATTCTAGTAATCATTAATTACAAAAGTTATTAATGCTTTCATTTAATATCAACGTTTAAAAAGTCGTAAAAAATAACTAAAAATTTATTATACGTAAATAGATACCACTAATTTACTAGATAAGTCACAACAACAGGGTAGTAATTTGGAAGATGACAAAGCAAGCTGTGATAATTTTATGTTGTTTTTGTTTTTTCTTTGGGATTTAAGATGTTTAAAACTTAAAAATATGAAATTCTCATTGAGTTGCAGCTAACAAATTGAATTGAAGCTTCTAATTGGTAGTCCCTTAATTATTTTCTTAGGCCAGAATGAAATCCGGATATATACAAGCCTACAGCAAATTATTTATCACAATTTTTAAAAAAATTTTTGAGTGTTTAGCACATTCACTTTAATAATAAAATTATATTTTTTAAATATTTTTGTAATTTTCTACCAATTTCGATTAATCGTATGAAATTATTCGAATTATTCGTTATTCGAAATTTGGACATTTTAAATTATTCGAACAATTTTTGAGAAAAATTGTTCGATTAATCGAATAAGAATTAATCGATTGAATACCCTACCTAGTACTGATGCCAAATTATAAACGTAAAAATTTTAAGTTTCATTAAAATGACTTAGGGCCAGTTTTATAGTCAGAACTAAGAACGATTTTTGTCTTAAATATTACTTAAGTACGAAATTTTGTTTGAAATTTTTTAGCTTCCCAGGTGAAAATGGGATCATATATGATCATATATGGGTTTGTATATGATCATATATGTGTATACCTGATCACATATTTCCATATGTTGTACAAAATATGACCATGTATGATCTTATATATGACCATGTATGTTCGGATTCGAAACATGGTCGTATATGATCATAGGTATTCATATATGCCCATATATGATTCATATGTATGTGTTCATATATGTTATATACGGCCGTATACCCTAAAATTTCTGATCTCAATATACATACATGGTCATATATTGTACTATATATGGACATATATGAGCATCTATACGCATATATGTATGTTTATATACGATCCCATTTTCACCTAGGTTAAGTAAAATTTTTGAAAACTTCATTCTTAGTTTGGACTATAAAACTGGCCCTTAGAGGTTTAAAATTGCATATTTTCCTTATAAGATATAAGAGTTTTTTTTCATTAGCATTAGAGTATCCTGGCCAATATTAAGCTTTATATGTTTTCATGCAACACAACAAAGTTCCGTTACCCCAATACGGCTCTACGTGAGACCATCTTTGACATAATATTGAGTTACCCAGTGTAGAAACGGTAATGACGTAACATTATTTTTTGTACTACCAGTAATGACACCGACTTACTTTCTGCATTATTTTGCTTACTTTTTTCATTATTTCAAAATAAAAAGTAATGTATTATCAATAATGACTTCTTTTTATCATTATTTCAAAAATAAAGTAATGTTATAGATTGTTTTGTAAATTTTTTTGAAATCTATTTTTAGACTTAATATTTTTTCAATACTGGTAATAATACATATATGTAACCACATATTTTTTGTATGTTGGCGAGTAAGCTGACTTGTGCGCACCAAGTCAATTATGTTTTTATCTATCAAATATTACATGTCGAGATAGATCAGATGGTACAGCTATAAACTGGCAGTCTGGAGTCCCAGGTTCGATTCCCGCACGAGAAAATTTTATTAAAAAAATTTTTACATTAAAAAAATATTTTTTTTTCTAAAACTTATTTTTTTGAAAATCTATTTTACTTTTCTTATTACATTTCTTATTACTTTTGTATGGCGATGTCGCGAAAAATAATGAGTTATGCTAACACATCAGCATACGAAAAATCTAAAAATTGTCGTTATCTAATGCATACCAGTACTGACAAAAAGAATGAGTCTAAAAATTGATTTTCAAAAACATAAGATTTATAAAAAAAAAATTATTTTTTTATTGTAAAATAGTTTTTTTAAAGTAAATTTTTTAGTGCGGGCATTGAAACTGGGACTCCAGGTTGCAAGTCAATAGCTCTACCATTTGAGCTATCTCGACATGTAATGCACACAAGTCAGCTTATTCGCCAACATACAAAAAATAAAAAATATGTGGTTATATGTATCCTTACCAGTGTTGAAAAAATATTTAGTCTACCCAGGTGAAAATGTTCATATATGGCTATATATGGCAACATATATGGATTCGGATCCGAAATTTGAGGGTATATGGCCATATATGGAGATATATGAATGTTCATATAAATTTTTTTTTATTTTTTAATAAAAATATTGCTTTTTTTATTCAAATTTAATGTAAATATTATAATTCTATTCATACGTTACTGATGAATTTGTACATTTGAATGAAATTGAGAAATTATGAAATTTTATAATTTAGAAAATAAAATTAAATTGTAGTAGTAGACAAAAAACATCACATAAAATTTTAAATTTTCAAAGCTCCTTTTTCGTTTTTAATGGAAATACAAATCTAGCCTTCTGAAATCAACAGTTTAATAATTTTAGCAAATATTTCTGTTGATTTTATAAACTGCTATTTGCATTAAACAAAATTTAACAAATATTTTTTTAGATACAACAGTTTGTTTTAGCCATTTTTAGTTTACTAATATTTTGCAAAATTTTCTGCAGATTTTCTAAATTTATAAGTTTAATTTTTGCTGTTTTTATCTTACTGCAACATTTTCAATTGTATTTCAAAATTTATCATTTTATTTCAGAAGTTATCAATTATTTTTCTAATTTATCAATTGTATTTCAGAAATAATCAATTGAATTTCAGTTTACTCAATTGCATTGTAGAAGTTATGAATTGTTTTTCAGATTTACCAATTGTATTTCAGAAATAATCAATTTATTTCGGGTTTTATAATTGCTTTTCAGAAATTATCAATTGATTTTTATATTTATCAATTGTATATCAGAAACTACCAATTGTATTTCAGAAATTATAAATTGCATTTCAGAAACTGAAAATTGTATTTCAGAAATTTATTAATTGTATTTCAGAAATTCGCAATTGAATTTCAGAAATTATCAAATATGTTTTACAAACAATCAATTGTATTTCTGAAACTGGCAACTGTATTTTAGAAATTGCCAATTGTATTTAAGAAATTATCAAATGTATTGTATTTCAATATTTTCTGAATCCGCTCACGTAATTACCCCCATGTTAAAAAAAAAACTTAAAACATTACCCATATATGGAATAATATATGAATTCATATATGAAGATATATGGAATATATGAACCAATATATAGACCAATAAATGCAGTATATTATCATATATGGGTTCATACATTTGAATGTATTTACCCATATATGCTTCCATACATAACATATATGTTCATATATGATCATACATTAAACCATATATGCTCATACATGAAACCATATATGACATATATGAACATTTTCACCTGAATAAAAATATATTTCAAAAAATTTACAAAAAAAAATTTAGAAAATTACTTTCTATTTTAAATAATGATAAAAAATATGTCATTATCAGTAACTCATTATTATATGTTTTAAAATAATGCAGAAAGTAAGTCGGTGTCATGACTAGTAGTCCAAAAAATTATGATATGTCATTACCGTTTCTACACTGGCTAGTTACTCATGCTTTTTATCTGTTAGTAGATGCACCTTAGAATATTCAGGACCAAGAAAGTTTCTTGCAATTTGGTTCTCAACCACATTTATTGCACAACTGCTTTTACTAGGACAATTTAAAACTAAAATCATCAGTACACGGAAAAAACTAAAATCGAGTTTCAGTTACGAAATTTATTATATTAATTAAAATTTTAATTGATTTTGCACCTATCACTCAATTGATACTATTAATTACTGAAATTTTTGTACGATTAATTGAAAAAAAATTTGATTAAATTAGTAATAATATCAATTAAAACATTAATTTAAAATGAAAGAAAAAATATTATATTGGAAAAAGTGCATGTACGTAGCGTTTGTATATTTTAAGTGCTGCATATGTATTTGTTTTTTTGTGTGAACTACAAAACATTTGGTTGTGTTGCAAGAAATTTTCTATTTATACATACAATTTAAGAAAAACAAATATGGGAATTATGGAACACATAATTAGCTAACAAATATTTACTGAAATATTTAAAAGTCAATTAAAATATTAATTGATTCAATTAAGTATTTGTTTAGAAACTATTTTTATTTTTAACATATGTTTAATTAGATATTTAATGTTAATAATTTTTCTGTGTATTAAAGTAGGACGAGTTGCTCGTAAGTATAAAGAAAAATAAGTTGTTTCACAACCGGTTCTCTAAAACAAAAAATATTGCTGGGTACAATTTCACCCATATCCTTAATTAAAGTTTAAGATCATATTAACCCTGTATCATATTCCCTCTTTACCTATAAGAAAAATCGGTTGAATTCATGATTGAAAGTTCCTAATACCTCTTCATGCTATGTAGGGTACACTTGAATGGTCAAGAGGATAAAAGGTATTACAAAATTCAAAGCCTGGTTGAAGCTGTTATTGTTATTCCTCTTGCTATGTGCTTTTTTATTCGTTCATGCCTTTTTGGTATGAAATCTGTTTTGGTTCGTAATTTTTTTTTTTTGTTATTTTAGTAATAAAAATGCTTTTTAATCATTTTGATCAACAACGTCAAAATCATCCTGCGTCAACAGTTTTATTGTTTACTTGATGTTATGCCGCCACACATTTAGTTCTTCATTTTAACAAGTTTATTATCAGTTTAAATGCATCTGACAAGCACTGTTTTAAGGGTAAAAACAGATTGTCTGCCGTTATTTAGTAGACCAGTATGCGCCATCATTATTATGACATTCAAAGCAACCAAAGTTGTATTTCAAAACAATTTTAAAGTTCACGGAAAATAAAAAACAAAAAACTAAAAGAGAAAGATATGAAAGGAACATGTGTGGTCATTTTTAAGAACTTGATTTTATGATGATAAGTATTTTTAAGGTGATTTATTTCATTATTTGAAGAGTATATTCCTGGCAGGCTAAATGGCTATAAAGACAAACTCTCAATGATCTTTGCTCGTCACGCCATTTGATTGTTTATGGCCATCAAAAATGCACAAAACGGTAGCTAACATTAATGGTCTCGTGCTTACGATTGACATCTGGGTTAAGCCCTCTTTTGTTTTAACGAAAAACAAAACAAAAAAAATATGCAAATTTAGTTGCCACCTAAGGTGTGTATTTATTGGCAATAATACTATAAATATATAAAAAATTAAACTTAATCGTTGTAGTGATTATAAATTTTAAAATATTTCATTAAAGTTAATATCTACTGCAAATAACTCCAAAAATTATGCCTATTTTTTACCGCATGAAGTTATATGAAGTCTAATTACACTTTGCGACAGTCAAAATCGGGATGGGATGAAACCAACGGGAATTATATCGGTCAAAAACAAGTTATACGTGTCCCGGCGTTTCGCTGGGTCACCCCTAGGAATCGAGATATATCTTTGTTTTTTGACATAACTCGAGAACCACTAGTCCGATTTTGCTCAAACAATTTTAAAAAAATTAAAAATTATAATTCCTTTAATCTGTTCATATAACGTTTTTCTATATACTCAACAGTTTTGCCGGTAAAAATAAATGTTTGTTACCGCTACCATAAAAATCAATAACCTTTTGTTTATTACTTTTTTTTAATATTTTAGGCAAAAAATATTTTTTTCTTCATACATTTATAAGGCTTATAAGCCTTATTGGTCGTGCATTTACTCACTAAAGCGTTTCCCGATACCTCTACTTACCTCTACTCTGTCAAACGGGTTTCAAATCGATCTGACTAATTTACAACAAATTTTTTGTTGAAACACCCCAGCAAAAAAATATTCAAAAGAAGCAGTGATTTGGATTTCGATATTGTGAAAATTTGGATCGGAACCAGTGAATTTTATATAGGCTTGTCTTAGGGTTTAAGTTTTTTATGATCCTTTTGATGTTCTTTTTAATTGGTGAGAAGGAATTAATTCCTTCTTTTTGACATTTGACATTTCAATGCCAATGCCAAAAAATTTCATTACAATTGAATGCCAATGAATTTTTTTTTAATTGGCATTGATTAAGCAATGGTAATGAAATACATACATGAAATACACCAATGCCTCAAAGCAACCACCCAGGAAAATTTTATGTTCCAAAGAATCGGTTGTAGAATAACTACTTTTCATTCACAACTAGTTCTGGAACTGATCCTACGTCACCCACAACTTCCATATAGGATCCCAGTAACTGGTTCCGGAACCAGTTCAATGGAATCGGTTGCAGTGGAACCAGTTGTAGAATGGGTGTGGTTGGCTACCGATTGTAAAAAATTTTTCTGGGTACTTTTCATTCACAACCCCTTCTACTGTCGATTCCAACACCGATTCTTTTTGTTTGAAATTGTCCCAAAATCAACCCCTTCTATAGCTCCAAAGTGGAACCGGTTGCTCTAGAATCAGTTCTGGAACTGATTCTAAGTCAATCACACCTTCCATATAGGATTCCAGGAACTGGTTCCGGAACCAGTTCCATGGAATCGGTTGCAGTGGAGCCAGTTGTAGAATGGGTGTGGTTGGCTACCGATTGTAAAAAAGTTTCCTGGGCAATTATAATTGACAAAAACAAAATTTTTTGTAAACAAAAAAAAAATTTTATAAAAATTGTAAATTAAGACTAGAATGTAAATTTTTAGAGCTTAAACGTAATAAATATTCGTTACTTTATCAGATTGTATGAAGTATACATTGCACTCTTCTTTGACCTCTGGTTCGTCCAAATGGATCAGATTATAGTAATGTAAACTTGACGAAATATTGAATATATATTCTTCTCCAAATATATTTGGAGAAGAAGTACGCGAATTTTTAATTTTTTCTTATATCAATATATGTATATATATATATGGATATGTTTTCGAAATTAAATACTTTTTCAATATTTATACACTCAAAATAGTTTGTAGTTTAAATTAACTGAAAATGTAATTTAAAATAAATTAAAAATCACTTGAAACCCGTCTACTAACTTTTCATTTAAATCAAAAGAACTTTTTATTTATTTTTAAATGTTAATAAATAAACTAAAAAATCATCATGATATTTCATTCATTTCGCGTTTTTTTTTTTAATTTCAAAAAATTAACTACAAAATCCGTAAGAATAAATGATATTTATTTAGTTTATTTCCTTTTTTTAACTGACCTAGAAATCGAAATGGAATTCTTTTTTTAACAAAACATTTTAAATGAAAATATTAACTATAACAGTAAAAACGGTATTTATATGTAATTTATTTTTTAAATAAACGACAATAATCTGTATAATCATTTAAAAATAAATGTACGGATAAATGTTTGAATAAACTACAGTCAGTTACTGTAATAATATTTTCAGTGTAATTGGTTGTTTTAGGCATTGAAAAATGCCAATTGAAGAATCGTCAATTAATTGGTCCATTCAATTAACCAGTCCGAAGTATGATTTACATGTATTTGTATTATTATTGAAAACCCTGGAATTCCATTTTTCGAGAAATTGAGGGCTCTGCTAAGGGCTCAAAATAAGAACGCTTTTTGCATTCTTAAGCTTTAACACTTTTTGCATTCTTAAGCTGTTAACACAACTGTGCGAATGTCAAATGGTTGTCGATGGCAAACTGTGTCCTATCATGGATGTTTGTTTTTTTTTTACGGAATACATTTGACTGATCAAAAGTGGTTGATTTGATTAAAGCGAAAAAAATATATAAAACAATAAAATAAAACCATAATCAAAATCAACTGATGGTGGTTAGTGGTGTTGAAGACATTGTTAAGTGTTGTGAACTTTAAACTCTTGTGTTTTTTTTTTTTTTGTGGCAACAACAGCGCTTTGGACACATGCTGTGTGAGTTGTGGGGGGAAACTAACTTGTGGCAAGTGATATTGTTTTTAAAGTTTTCCAAATAAAACAAACAAAAACTGAATACATATTAATAAATATTGGGTGGGCCAATTAAACATAAAATGTAAGATATATATTTTTTTTGCGCAACCCAAAAACAAGGCGCCAATTCAAATTATATTTTTATACACCGTCACGACAGGAAATGAAAAACATACAACAACAACATCAGCACTCAGTTCAAGAGCATATATAAATGAAAAAGGATTTCTTCTTGATGTTTTCAAATAAAGCCA
Source organism: Leucophora obtusa (assembly GCA_949987735.1). NCBI lineage: Eukaryota > Metazoa > Arthropoda > Insecta > Diptera > Anthomyiidae > Leucophora > Leucophora obtusa. The sequence goes on from OX465295.1 coordinate 307,126,674, forward strand.
TTTCATATGTAAAAATAAAAATATTGTTGGAACTACCACAGCAACAACAACAACAACCGCAGTAACTAGTAACAATTAAGACAGTAGTCCAAAGATCATGAACTTCTTTAAGGTAAAACAAAGCTCAGAAGGTGTGCATAATTAATTCGCCAAACTTCATCTCCATTCTTGCACCATCGATATACAACACAACATCAAACATATGCATTGGAGGTATAACAAAATATATCATCATGCTATCGAAAATCCATAGAATTTTTTACATAGCCCACACTCACTCTTGAAAAAGGAATAAAGGAAAAATATCGAAATAAAATGATTCATTAGTTAGCGGACGGAATCAGATCTTAAAACAAAAACAAACCTGACATATGATGCCTAAAACAAATCTAGTTCGCCCTGTTCAGCAAAAAGCCAGCCAGACAGTCAAAACGAAGTCAAGCCACCAAAAAGATCAGAGTCAATGTGTATAACTGATTTGCATTGTACATGCAAACGCGCCAAGGTGTTGATTGGCTGGCAGACACATCAGGCATGTTTTGCTTATGGACTGCTTTTGCCTGATAGTGTTACTATACACTTTGTAAAAAAAAAGGGTTACAGTGTTGCCACCAGCTAAGAATTTGTACAAATTACAATATTTATGTTCGGTTTATGGATAATACCACGGAAAATGATAAAAAAAACTTGTCTAGTAGTGTTTCTCGTGTTATACTTATTTAAAATTTTTGTAATTTTTTTTATCCAAACAGAATGAATTTAGCTAAACGAGTTTTCATGAATATTTTCAGTAAACTAATGAAGTTTACTTCACAAAGTAAATTAAAAATTTATTAAATTTGTTGAAAAGACTTCATATATTTTATAAATCTAGTTTTAATGGAACTTTCTCATTGAGTTTATGAAACTTTTAATAAATAAAATGAAATTTTTCATTGGAACTTATGCAAAAATTCAGTTAAAATAAAATTTTGGTTTTCAAATTTAAATTGAAATTTTGCAATATTACGACAGATTAATAAAAAAAATTTTTAATTTCCAAAAAAAAATACTCTAATGTGAACTTAAGTCATAAATGCCGAAAGATCTAACCTATTTTCTTTTGGATATTTGGAAACATTTCAGTTCCCAAATTTATCAAAAATTTGTCATGGGGAAATAAATCGTAGAACAACCTGCCATAATTCATGGCCTCCTCGGGTATTAAGGAGACGAAATAGATTGAAGAAAATCAGCCATTTTTGATAATTGTATTGTTTTTTGGAGCATGTCAGAAACGAATTTCGAAATTTAAACTGCATAAGAACAATGTATTCTTCAAAGTGGAAGTTTGCTTTAGAAAATGCCTACACTTTAGCATATGGTTGCAAAGTTGCTCCAGAAAGTACCAAAAAAGGGTTTCGGAAACAATTCCTTTAATTCCAAATTATCATGAATAAATACAGACAAAATATGTGTCCGCTTAAATTAAATAATATACACTCAGATAAAAATGTTAGTAAATAATTTGTAAGATATTTTCAATCGCACTTTACTGTTTTTGTACTGATTTTTACTACTTTTCGCTGCTGATTTCAGCAAAATATGTTAATAATTTTTCAAAAGCGAGTGCTAAACTTAGCATAAAAATATACTAATTTAACAACAAGTGGATACTTAATAAAATTTTATTTATAAGAATTCGTTGATTTTTTTTAGAATTCTTGTTTAGTTTATATTTGTTATTATTGATATATTCTTAGTTTGGAAATAAAACTCATAAATTTTTATTGTATCTCCAATTTTAATGCACTTTTTTTTGCTAATTTCAGCAGATTGATTCTAGTAGCGTCTACTAATTATTTATACTAATTTCAATGCAAAAATGATTGCTGTTTAGTAAATTTTTTAACTTATTTTAGCAACTCCATTTTGAATTGCAGTTTACAACAATTTTGCTAAAATTTAGTAGCGGCTACTAATTTTTTCTACTAATTTAATTATACTACAGACCAACAGACATGTGTTGCTAAAATTAACAAAAAAAATACCGCTGGGCTCAAAACAGTTAAATTTCTCGTAATAATAGCTAAATTTTCAGTAGCTATTACAGAATTTTTTGGTTGAGTGTATAAAATGTGTGAATTCTGGGGTCATTATAATTTACCTCTCCAAAACTTATATAATTTTATAAAGAACTAATGGCTTAAAAGTAATAGGTAAAAAGTACCAAAAAATATTTTTGGAACAGCCTTTAAAATCCCTTTCCAACAAAACCAGAATCGTCCAAAAAATATGAAAGTTGAAATTCGCGGCCTCTCAATACTCGTATTACCCATATTCGTTAATGTTTAAAAACTCTCTGCGCCTAGTTTCGGTTAAATCCGCTTTTGTTTAGAGCTCGAAAAATAGTTATCTTTTAATAATTAGTAATTTTTCTCTACACTAATTTATAAATAAAACCAAAATTAATTGTCTACCTTGTTCAGTTGAAAAGTTAAAGACTTTTTCATAACTTTTTCAAATTCTGACTTTTTTTCCCAATTTTCATGATGTCATATTTTGGAAAACGATAGGGTCTGTGCTCTTTTCAAAGGAATTTACTAGTTAACCACATAAGGATAAAATCACATTGTATAAAACCTTCATATGCCGGATAACACAATGACCCGTTAAAATTTAACCTAAACTTGCGCAATCAGAAATCGCCAGTGATACAAAAAATAAAGCACTGGCATACCACTGGGTAACCATGGTGTTGAAAATAATTGACTAGGAAAACACGCATTTGGGACGCTTTGCCAGCGCCTTCAAAAAGCGTTTTTCCAGCATTTGTTTTACAAAAATTTCGTTGGTTTATAAAAAAACCACTGGCAAAGAATGGTCTAAGAGTGATATGCCAAGGTTTGCAACCAGTGGTTATCCAGTGCTACCTAGCCAATGCTACCAGTGGTACAAAAACCAATTCACTGGTCGAACAATGATTTCATAAAAATGCTGACGCTTCGTTAAAAAAGGTTTGTAGTCAGGAGATTTCGAATTCCAATCCGGTTGCAAGGAAAAATTTTTTTTTGAATTTTTTTTAATTTAAAAATTTTTTTGTTCTATAAAATCAATTTTTTTGTTTATGGAAAACTCCTTTTTTTGCTCTCCCAACGATGGCATATTAGTTCCAAAAAACTGTTTGCCAGTACTAGCTTTTTAGCACAGCCAGCAGTTGTCCAGCGATTATCACGCATTTATGTGTTTATCTTTCAAATATGATATATCTCATTAGCCCAGTGGGTAGAGCAATCCAGGGGTATGGCATCACCAAAAAAAATAAGTTATAAAAAAATCGTTATCACTAGATGGCACTTTGTAAAAAAATTGACAATTTTCTTTTTTTATTTAAATTTAAATAATAACAAACAACAAAGGAAAAAATACAAACAAATATTTAAAATTTTATTATTTGAATATATTCCGCGTTTGTTTTTTCCTTATTTTGAGCAGTTTTTCAGTTTTTAAATATAGGCTCAGCTGATACTAAATTGATATTAAATAGTTGCTCAGGTAATACTAAATTTCAGCGCCCTCTATCGGTGAGTAGTGTAAGTTTTGATTTCCTATCTCTATAATTAATAGTCTCTGGAGCAATCTTCTGCCAATCTGACGGCCTGGGTTCAAATCACTGCAGGAACAAAAAAAATACATATGAACTTTTTTTAAATTTTATTTTGGAAAATATATATCCAGACCACCTATTTATTGGTTTTGCCAGCGTTTTGCCAACATTCAAAAATTTTGTTTCTCCAGTGCTTTTCCGGCGCTTTTTGAACAGCTGGTCCTTTTGTCTAATGATGTTATCATTTTGGGAATAGCAAAGCACTTTTTGCCAGTACTTGTACCACTTGTTAAAGTGCTTTGCCATCGCTTTCCAGTTTGTATTTTTCTGACTGGGTGAATTTAAAATATACACTCCATTTCATAACTATAGCCGCACTATAAAATAGCTGATATTGGAGAAAAACTGATTTTTCAACCTTGCAACGCATCAGGCCTTAAAAATCTACTTACTCAAGGATGCTTTCAAACTGAAAATACTAAAGCTATGGAATGACCCATATATTTTCGTAATAAGAGCCGAATTTAGAATACCTACGGAATTCTGTTATGTAGTCGTTTTCCAGAAAATCGATAGTATTAAACAGTTTTTGATCTTAAAAGGGGAGAAACTCGTGTTTGAAGACAAATGAATGAACAAAATTGGTGGACAGTGGATGGTGGATGCCAAATGGAATTTTTGGTATAAATTAAAATCAGGTCGTCTTTATCTAACATTAAATTATTTTATTTAATTTTTTACTCAAATACTTTTAACTTCCAAATCCATTTTTCTGAAAGTGCGGCTATAGTTATGAAACACTAGTAAAAATAAAATGACGATTTAAATTAATCTACGTTAAAAAAAATTATTTTTTTGTGGAAATATATGTCATATAGATGTAGCTTTTAGTTATAAGGTCTTTTATATGTCTAAATTATTTAGAACCTCACATTTTGGCGCCCTATGCTCCAGTGGGAGTTAGAGGAATATATATATATCACATATCAGCTGTTTTATAGTACGGCTATAGTTATGAAACGGAGTGTATATGGTAAACAACAACAAATGTGTCAGTTAAAGTCCCAATTAGTTGCCACCAGGACATGGTGTTAATGAGGTATAGAGTCACTCCTTCTTTTTTAACCACATAATCCCATTTTTTACCGAATCAAATATTTAATGCTGGCAACCCTTAGTGTGATTGGCTTAAATAGAATTAAAAGAAATGTAGACGTTTGTTAAGTTGCACAACACAGTTTAATCGAAAAATATTTAAATTATTTACTGATTAAATTTACTTTAACCAAAACAACACCAACAACATCAAAACTTGGTGGTTATACACTGATAAACCCAAAACAAGGTTTAATAGTTAGTGGTGGTCTCGCCACTCGATATAGTCGTTGTAATTGAATAAAGTCAATTGTTGATTTTGATTGGTGTAATGGTAAACACCACTGAGCGTAGGTGTCAATACCAAGAAATTATCGACAGGCAAAAAAAAAACAGAAATACCACCCAATATGACAAGTAAAATGTGATCGTGATGGTAGTAGTTAAGTGTTAAATGATAGATGATATTGTTTGAGAATATAAAATTTAGTAGGCTAAGGTTGAATTTTTTAATGAATACCTGATTGAAGGTTAGACAGATCGAACTAATAGCTGTACTTTCACTGTTACCTATTAACGTTAAGTATTTAAAGCAAATCTACGTTAAACCGATTTAATCGAATGCATATCAGCAAAACTTTTTTAGAAGTAACGCGAAGTTATCTTAGGGATGAAAATACATAACCGTTGAGTTTTCAACATTGATAATTATCTATTTTGAAAGTTAACGAGCATACCAAAGTATTGTGTACAATAAGTTTTCGCCTAGAACACATTTTTGTGTAGGTAGTAGAGTTGTGAAATTTCGATACTTTTTGAGTACTCAATACTACTCAATACTTTTCAATTGAGTACTCGATACTACTCAATGCTTTTAACTGTTTTTTTGAATTTAAAATTAAAAATGTTTTGAGTTCGTATTTATAAGGAAAAATAATAACAATTCACATACACGTGTTAAATAACTATTGTTACTTACATTTTAATAAATTTAAAACATTTTAAATAAATTAATTATATAATTTTTCCCAAAAATTCATTTCAAATTTCTTTGCTTCACAAATAGAGTTGTATTTCCAGAGTTGTATTTTTAAAGTAGTATTTTTAGAGTTGTATTTTCATACGAAAAATACACATTTCTACGGAAAATTGCATCTTTAAAAGTATTGAGTAGTACTCAACTCTAGTAGGTAGGTAGGTACTTTCAGTTTTTTTATAAGTTAGCGGATATAGTTAAGTGTAAAACATAGCTATTTTTTTTTAGTACAATAAAAGGCTCTGAGAAATGTTTTAAAATCCATGATACAAAGACATACAACATGATTGGAACTATGTGATAGCCGACATTTTTGACAGTCATCGATCCGCTGTGGTTTATTATTTTGTTTTATACCCTACACTGCTATATTCACAGCGCATAATGAGATTGTGTTGATGTTTGTAATGCCAAAAAAATAATTGACCTCGACCCACCTTTTAATACACCGTTCGACTCAATATCACTTTTGGATTCGATTTAGCGATATCCGTCTGTCCGTCCGTCCACCTCTCTGTCTGTCCATGTAATCTTGTGCGCACATTGACGAAACTTACTGATTTTAATTAAAATTGGTCCATGTTTAGACCTATTGCTCATAAAGGTCCCCCAAAATTTTTCTCTTATACTTGTTCGCACGCTGCAGACATTTAAATGAAATTTGGTACGCTGATTCATATGTGCGCTATGACAAAACGTATTGATTTCGTTAAAATTGGTTCTTTACATAGTAGTTATAAAGGTCCCCAAAAAATTGGCTCATAGGGCAGTGTCACACGTTCAATATATATTGACCGCGATCCAGTATCGCGATATTTATTGAAAGTGTAGCATGCAGTATTGATGGATCGCGATCCATATCGCAGAATAGCCCAATATTCTGAAATCCAGATCACGGATCGCGGATCACGCGATAAATATTGAACGTGTAGCATAGTTCGTGATATCAATTCGCGATACAATAGTAAAAAGTGAAAGAAATCCAGATCACGGATCGCAGATCACGCGATAAATATTGAACGTGAAGCATAGTTCATGATATCAATTCGCGATACAATAGTAAAAAGTGAAAGAATAAAGAAAATAAAACAAATGAAATAAAATACGCAGTGCAAACAAAAAAGATAAAACATTTATAACACATTTCTTCAATAAAAAAGCAAGCAAAATAACTAAACAGGCTTTCTTTTTTTTTTCTCGCGACATTTTTTAATAAATGACCAGCAGAGCACAAAAATAATGTAAATACTGACGCGATAAATATTGAACATGTAGCATATACGCGCGATCCATCAATCCATTAAAATGGATCGCGATCCAAATATCACAATATATATTGTACGTGTGACACTGCCCATATGCTTATGTGCTCTTGAAAAAGCGATAATAAGCGCTGGATGATGAAATATATACTTTTTCAACTGAATTATGTAACAAAACTGTTTAGAAGCTAAAGAAAGCAGTATTTTGGTAAAATTTTGCTTAATGTCACGTTCTTATTGCTTTAAAAATGTTTAAGATTTTAAAAATATTTTTTTAATACAAATTTGAAACCAAAATCACTTTCGAGAACAAATTTAAATAATTTTCATGTAAATTTGAAAAATACACATGTAAAAGTAGTACTTTTTGCTTAAAAATTTAACGGAAATATTACTGGAGATTGCTGGTACAATCAGTATCCTAATGGGTATGCTTATAGTGGGAATTGGGACAATTTATAACTAAAATTAATGGTAATAACCGGTGTCACTCACCGATTCCACTGAAATTTTCATAATTATTATGATTGTTATTAATATTCTTTTAGCAGCCAATCTCTTATTTAGGGGCTAAAATTAAGGGAAATTAAAATTTCTGCGAAATTCGTAGGACCCCGGAGATACGTTCCTTGTAAGTTTTCAAAAAAATAAAATAATATCGACAAAGTCATCATCATCATATTAAATGACTATATAAAGCATAAATTGTACAACCAAATCTTGATTGAATAAGGGCTGCATTTCTGCTCCACTTTGGGTCAGTTCTTATGGCCAATTCCCTTGACCATATAGACAATTAAGTTTAACTAGAAAGACATATTTTAAAATTTTCATGAAATACATATATTTATCCGCTCGAAAAACTTGTCCTAGTAGTTTAATTTTTTCACATCATTTTTCCACTTTTTAGATATAAATTTTTTTGCTGTCATGTTTTATTTTTTAACATTTTGCAAGAAGCACCTACTTGTTGTCATCAATTAAGTAACAAGCACACGCTACCAATAAATTTTATATTTTAATCCATATATTCACTGCAGTGCAAAACAAACCCTCTGCTCTGTGTTTTCTTATCAGATCTTATTATTTAAAAACGAAAATCTTTTAATCTTGTTTAAATACTCTTACCATCATGACTTTGGTGACTTTATTTCGAATTGCGGTAAGTGTATAAATACATAGTAGAAAGACAAGGTAGATCATAATTTATCATTAACTTGTGGTTGTTTTAAATGTTGCCTCAAACAGCAAGATACATTTTGGCCTGGGCTAACTGAAAACATAAAAGCATAACAAAGTATATTATATATGACAAACTTGGGATTTTCTCATTGGCATTGAAATTTGTGACAATTTCATTACCAGTTAATGCTATTGAACTTTTCTGGGATTAGAATTTGTCATACTAATGCTAATGACATCACACTAATGACTTAAAGACTAATTACAATTGAGTTTGCTTGAAACGTTTGAGATTAAAAAACGAAAATAGAACTTCTTTTAATTTTAATTTGTGGAGAAAAAAATATATTTTTTTGCCTAAAAATTAAAAATTTTTATGAATTAAAAAAAAAAAAATTTTAATTTTTAGGCAAAAAAATATATTTTTTTCTCCACAAATTTATTTTTACCGGCAAAACTGTTGATTATAAAGAAAAATGTTATATGATGTATATGATTGTAATTCTAAATTTTTCTAAATTTGTTTCATCAAAATCGGACAAGTGGTTCTCGAGTTACAACTAAGCGAAAAAACATCAAGATAAGGAAAAAATTTAAAAGGTCATAAAAAAAAATGACACATACGAACGCCAAACCCTTTGAGGGTTTTACTATACTGACCTAGTACCATCACCCTGACTTGGAATTTCTCACCCCCCAGATTGGCTGTTGTACTGTGTTATTTGTTATTTGTAGATAAAGATTAATTTTTGATGAAATTTTGTGTTTTTCGAAGAAAAATTTATGATATTTCTTAGCCATGAAATGGACAAGTGTTCTCCACCACTTTGCAATTGATATCATTTTGACGTTTCTTTGCAATGGTTTTGACATTTTATATCATATAATTTATTGCATTTGAAGACACCGGGTAAGACGCTGAGGCACCACTAACTATTGTAAATGAATTTTTATCTGAAAATAAAATTTATAAAAAAAAAATTGGCTGTTAATAAAAATAAATCCCTCGGGATCCCTCCTGGGCTTATTTGTATTATTGGAGTGTATCAAAATTTTTTCATGTTCACGTTCCCATTATTAAGATGAGGTAAGACCGAGAGGGATCCAGAGGAATCTATATTTATGAAACAGCCCAGGTTAAACCCATTTTTTTCAATTTATATGGTAATAGAAATAGAAATTAATACACTAAGAAAATACGACCACGAATTTCCTTCCCTGTTTTACTCCATTTTGTTCCCAGTGGCCAATTTCACTAGCTCCCCATTCCATATCGTTCCGATTTGCACCGATTGTCCGATCTATTTTAGAAGTGTGTTAATTTGTATTATCTCGTAAACTGTTAAAAAACAAAAATTAATATTGTCACCTAGTGACCATTGTATAAAAATGAATCCTCGGAAACTCTTCAGGACCTAAACAGACCAATTTTTTACAAGCATTGTTCATGCTCCTAATATTTAGGCGAGTAGGTCCAAGGGGGATTGCGAAGAATAAATTTTTATGAAACAGCCAAAGAGTGATCCATTTTTTCTTCAAATTGTGTGCTAATAGAAATAGAAATTAATACACTGTGTTAATTCGAATACGAATTTTCCTCCCCGTTTAATTCCATTTCGTTTCCTGTCGAAAGTGTTCCAATTTCACTCGTTCCCTCTTCCATTTCATATCTTTCCGATTTGCACCGATGTTCCAATCTATTAACGAAGTTTGTTAATTTGTATTATCATATAAATTGTTTAAAAAAAAAAAAATTGTTCTGTTGTATAAAAATGGATGCCTCGGTAAAAACCGCGGTTTCTGTTATTTTTCGGTTTTCTTGTGATATTAATAGAATTGTTTTAAAATAATTAAATATGTATAAAACTTAAATATTTTAACACGTTCCAGATATTTATTAAAATTTGTTCCTCGAATTTGGGACATTTTCGGGAGAAGAAAAAAGACGGGGAAACCGTTACAAATTAATTTTTTTATTCTTTTGTCGGCAGCTAAATGGGTATTTTCAAGAGTTTATATTTTAATTTTAGCAATTTGTTTAAAACAATATAAAGTTAAAATGTTATAAAATTCGCGGACTACGAAATAGGACTTTTTGAAAAATACGCGGTGAAATCTGAACTGAATATGTGAAACTCAATATCTCTTAAACCTCTTGAATTTTTGGTGCATTTTTTTCTAAAATTATAACCCTCAGTTTATTTTATCCGTAATAACTAGGGCAAGAAATTCCATACCCTTATAAATCGAAAATATGTGCCTAAAAAATGCGGCTTAAAAATACAAGTATGCATTAAAAATATAAAAAAATGCACTAAAAATAATTATTTTTGTAAAAATAACGTACTTTAAAACATAAAAGTATATGAAAGTTAGTTATTTTGCAAATAAACACAGAACTCGAAGCTTTTCCATAGGTAAATGAGGTTTTTTAAAACGTGCATTTTTAAAAATAATGAAAAAAAAATATTTTGCTTGAATCAAAATATGAAAAAGTATAATTTTTTGCAAATTAAGAAATGCTACTAACAATTAAGAATATGCCCAAATATGCATTAAGACTAGGGTTTTTCTTTTCCCGGACTTTTTCATTTCCCGGGACAGCGGGATTTTTTCCAGAATTTCCCGGGATCCCGGGAATTCCCGCTCGTTAGGAAATAAATAAATCCGACATATGTTCTACTTGAAAAACTCGATTTCTATTAAAACACCGTCCGACAAAATTCATTTTTTGGTTGTACCCATGAAAAAATCTACTTAATATATTCTGAAAGGAATTCTAACATGATATTGTCATATTAGATTTTATTTGTTGTTTCAAAAAGGTTAATGATTTTCATGATAGATAATACAATTGTTTCGTGGGAATCACCCCAACTCATCAGTTGTCCGCAACAAAAAAACTATGACTGGAACATACAAACCGAGACATTACATAAGGTACAAAAATTCAACGTGACGAGAAACAATAAATAAAACCTAAATGACAACATCATATTCATATTTGGACTTGAGGTAGAAGAATATTCTAACTAAATATATGAAAATATAGAAAGTCCGGAAAAACATTTTTTGTATTTTTTAATGCAAAAATTAAAATAATTGTATTCCTAGAAATATATTAACTAAATATTAATTTGCGGTTTAAACGGTTAAACGAATTGATATAGATATATTGGAATTGTTAAGTGGTACAAACTGGTGTCGGACCAGTTTTATAGTCAGAACTAATATCGATTTTATTGCTTAAATATTTCTTAAATATGGAATTTAAAAATTTCTATTTCTAGATATTTTGTTTCTATGCAGATTTTCAGAAGTATTCGTCTAGAATTATTTTCATTAAAAAGTGTAAAAGTGAGTATTTTCACACCAATATTTAGGTAAATTCACCTAAATAATTTTATAAAAATATTCACCAAATTAATATTAGATAGTTTTTTAACTTAAATTGGTATTTTTTGAATAGAAAATTTTTATGCCACAACTACTTAAAAAGAAATTATTTAATTTTCATAGTTGCATTTTAAATTAACATATAAAAAATCAAAAATAATTTGAAAAAGCATCTGAATTGAAATAAAGCAAAAGCAATTGAAATTTAAATTTAAATGAAATTATTTGAAGTAAAAAACTAAAAATCAGTTGAAAATACGAAAATTTTACTAATTTTTTTTAGTTTTAATGCACAGGTATTTGTAGGTATTTGGAACTGAAATACTGATGTTGAAATGTTGTATATGGGTGATATCAAAAAATGTGATAAAAACCGTGGAACCACCTAATTTCTAATGCATGGATTACATTTGAGTTACATATTTCGATATATATATCAGCGCATTGTCACCTGTTTTACAAAATTTATAACAATCTGACCAATTTTTGGTTAATACATAAAATTTGTGACCAATTTTATAGGCCAAATGTAAACTCCGTAACAAGTAACTCATAAGTTTTATTAACTTTAGTAGCTTATATTTTAATAACCAATAAAGCTAAACACTAACTGTAAGAATTTTTATGAAGAGGAAAAGTGCCGTTTTTAATAAAAATTAATACATTTTACAAACTTTTTCGTATATCTTAGCTATCACGACTTCAACTCTGTAACGATTTTTCGTCATAATTTTTGATAAAAATGCATATACCAGAATTTTGGAGTTATCTATTATTTATATTGCGAAAATAATAATGTTATTTATACTCAAATGATCGTTGGACTGTAAGTAATCATCCAGCATAACAGACTTGAAGCTTTTCTGCAGCATGTAACATTCTCGAGATGAAAAAGGATTTCTTTAATAAGATTTGAAAAAATGTAAACTCCGTTCCTAATTTTTAAACCAAACTATTTAACGAGTAAAAAAAACAATGTCATATTTGGATTCACCTTGTAGGCATCATGCGATTTTGTTTCGGAAAAAAAATTCTTACAAAGCGTTTCTGAAAGAAAACGAAAAAAGTAACCAAATGTAAACTCCGGAACTGTAAACTCCGTAACCACAATTGTTTGCATCAGATTTCATTCAAATAAATGTAGATAAATGTTTAAAATATTTTAAAATAACCAAAACCAGAGTTGATTCAACTAATATTTATGCGCCAAAAGACGATTCAACTAATAATTTTGCGTCAAATCAAAAAAAGTTATCAGTTTTTTACCCTAAGCTGCTGGAGCGAAAAACGATTGATTTTGCATTTCATTGGTTTTGAATCGATATTTCGAGTCGTTACTGACATTAGTTTGACAAATTAAATTTGTTTCACACAATTTACAAATTTTTTGATCGCGAAATGTTATGTTTTTAATATATTATTTTGTAACTGCGCAACCGCTGTTGGAATTTTAAAAAATTTTATTTTTTTTGAAAAGCATTTAAAAGGACCTAAAATACAAAATTAAAAAAAAATAAAAATTTTTTTCGCGGAATGAATTGTATTTTTATTCGCGAAACCTTCAATTTGATAAACACAAATTATATATCATTGGAAAGCAAATTGAAACCCCAAATACGAAAACTAATAAATTGAAGAAAATTCGTACGCAATTTTTTTTGTTATATCTTTTGCTTGCAGAAATGTAAACTCCGTTACAACAAAAAAAAATTAAAATTGTGCAAAAAAAGTTATTGCGACAACTTGTAGATCAGATTTTTTGCAATTAGGTTTATAATGACTAAACTTACTGATTCCATTAAGAAAAAACCCAAATATTAACACTTTTTGCTTCTCACAAATTTGGCCCAAAAATTTATCACATTTTTTGATTTCATCCATATATTGCTTTATTTGAACAAATATCATCATTTTAAAGAAAACAAATTTTCGAAGCACGAGTAGGTACTTTTGCTGGTAAATAAAATTTGTATTCGGTTTAACTGATAAAATTTGTATTCGGTTTAACTAAACAAAATCAACTGACATCCAAAAACAATTTGGCCAAAATAATATTTTTTATACTAATTCAGTTTATTAAATTTTAAATCCTATCTTTATTATAAATATTTTTTATTTAAATTAATTTCAAAAAAATCAATGCTTTAAATTTAAATAAAGCTTCAAAAATTGCATTATATTCTAGCTAAATCTTCTATAAAAGAATAAAAAAAATCCCGGGAAATCCCGCACAAAATTCCCGCGATTGCGGGATCGAAAAAAGGGCGGGATTCCTAATTAAGACCCAGGTAGAAAAATACAAACGGCACAATGTTGGCCCGGTATTGGAGGCGGTAGTACATGTACTGGCAATGCGTCGGATTTTTAACTTTCACTGTACTGACATGTTGTCGAAATGATAACACCAATAAACGCTTGGCCGTAGTTATTTCCCAACGTTGGCGCAGGCTTGGGATTTTATTTTTTTTGGTATTATCCGAGTACATTTAATAACAAATTTAGTAGTTTGCTAGAACTTTACTGTCCTCTTAGTGTACATCACAGATTTTTTTATTTTTATTTTTTTTTTGGCAATGTTTTGAGACTTAATGGAATTTCTTCAAATGTATTCTTTCGAAACTTCACAAGAAAAGAATGCCGATGTCTCTCTTACATAAATAATTGTGTAATAGATGTAAAAATACGTAAAATTTATAAAATTGTTAATTTTAATAAATTATAAAAAGCTCGTTAATTTTCAGAAAACAGTACTGGCAAAGCACGTTTTAGGTAGTACCGGCATTTCGTAAAAAACAGTGCTCTCCCAGTACAACTTTTGTTGTAACGTCAGCAATTTCTACCTGGGGAAGCACAAATCATGCATTAAAAACGCACCAAATATGCATTTAAGTCAAAATTTGCAAAAACATACATTTATGTCAAAATATGCAAAAATATGCAAATACAAATCGATGCCACTTTGTTCTAAATTTGGTGATTCGGATGGATATTTAGTCCTTACTAGTTTTGGACTATCGAGAAAAACATGCATTTGCATGGAACTCCTTGCCCTAGTAATAACAAGAATAAAAAAAATTTTAAAGTAATATTTAATGAAGAAAATGTTCATAACAATTTAATACAAATTTCACAAAAATATGCAATTTAATTAATTGTTTTAATTGGGTAAAATATTTATTAAAAACCGACTTATTTTTATCGGTTTTTGATTTCGGTTTTAAGGCTTGAAAAATCGCGGTTTCGGTTTCGATTAAAACCGAACAGCAGACTCTACTCGAGAATTCTCTCGGATCTGGCGTTTTTCCTTTTTGCGCTAACTCGCTTAGTTTTCGAGATACTGTCAATTTTTTAAAATGATGTAGGGTAGAGGGGGGCAATCCAATTTTTTGCCAATCGAATGAATCAGGCGCATCAAATGAATTTTTCGGTTGAGACTATCAAATTATTCTTGGTACAACTGAAATTCCGTTCTAACATTCAAATTATTCCTGTCTCAGTTGGTTTTCTGTGGTCACAACTGAAAAACTCTGCTACCATAACCCAACCATTCGTTTGACTACAAATGCGGTTGTCAGCACCGTATTTGTTTTCTGAGTGCACATTTTCGAATAACTTCCTCAAATCCTGTGACAAAAAAATAATTTTTCATTATGTTAGACCTATGAATCTAATCTTTCGAATGATAATAATTTGGATTTAATAAATGCTTAAAAAGTGTGAAAAAATATTAATTTTATGTTAGTGGTTGGCTCTGTGGCGCAACCACCAGATGGCTGCTGTAACTACAAAAAATATGGTTAATCCCAGCAAAATCTTTCATTACCAAATAAGTGGTTATATAATAGAAATTCATGGCTCCGCACAACTTATTTTTTGACATCTAAACTCATTATTTTTGTTTGGCGTGGTCGTTTTTATAAGTAGTCACGCTTACCCGCTCGCTTACGAAAAAATGAGAAATAAGTAGTTATGAGATTTTGAATAATAAGTGGTTACACACATGCTTACAAAAAGTTGAATTATAAGTGGTTATCCGATTGCTTACTTGATTCTTAAAAATAAGGAGTTAAGCAAATACTATTAGCTTAAGGAAATACATTCAGAAAAATTTAAGTTTTCTCTAGTGTGTAATTTTAGGACTCGTCATAAAAATTTAAACATCCCGGTGAAAAATGTTCATATACGCTCAAACATGTTCATTAGGGTGGACCTTGTGTCGATATTTTGGTAGATGAGGGCTCTATTCCGTGCCTTTTTGAAAAAAAATGACAATGCCGAAAAAAAAAATTAAAAAAAAAAAAAAATAGGGGTTGCGCACGAGCCGAGAAAAAGGTCCACTTTGCCAAAATTAGGGGGGAAATTGCCATAGGTCATCAGGGGTCACCCGTAGGGGGGAAGAATGTATGGCCGACCCCCATTAACTTTTTACCGCCAACATTTTCCCCCAAGCCACCCACCCCCTAGCTCCTCCCCTTAGGGGGGTCACCATACAAAAATGGAGGTTGCTCAGTATTTTCGAAAAACACCATAGGTCATCAGGGGTCACCCCTAGGGGGGCAAAATATATGACCGACCCCCATTAACTTTTCATCCCCAACATCTTTTCCGAACAAACTTACCCTCTATCTCCACTCCTTGAGGGACTCCCCATACAAAAATACTGAAAATCTATGTATTTACAGTTGCACAATATCGAGATTTTTTTGATTTTTTTTGATTTTTTTACAGAAATTCCACCAATATTCCACCAAAGTTAAGATGACAACACAACTTAGATCGCGCGACGATATTTTTTTGATTGGTTATCCAAGCATGAATATTACGGGGAACAAATTACCGTCGAAGAAGCAAGTGCTAAGAATGCATTTCTTCAACATTCGCAAACGAAACATGTCGAAGAAAAATAGTGCGGTTATAGTCGCGGACGCAGTGATGATTTTTTGGCGCCAAGCAGCTATTCCGACGAAAGCCAGAGGAGATGTTACAAGAAAAATAGCTGCGCTGCACGATGAGTGGGATGCTTTAAGAAAGTCATCTCACAGAAAGACTGAGTCCACTAGAGAAAAAGAGAATAAGTTTTCTGATAGCTTGGATAATCTTTTCGACATCGCACACGCCAACGCCCTTGAGAAAATGACAAATACCGAAGACATTGAGTTTCTGCTAAAGCAAAGAGAAGATGGCCGGCCAGGAACTATGGGAGGTGTGGACGCTACTGATACTCGAACGAGGAAAAGAAAAGCTGAGCGCGAAGAACAAGAAGAGTTGCGACGCAAACGTGCAACGGAATCTAGTAGAGATCAGTTCGCTAAAGGCGGTAAGTTATTTCGCGCTTTGTGTGTTCGTCCAATGTTTATATTCAAATGAAATTCTTTCAATTGCAGTGGTTAAATTCTCAAGCAGTGATTCAAGCGATGATAATGGGAGACAGGACGAAAACTTCCCGGCAGAAGCTGGCCCATCAAATGTTGGTGACATAAGAGGTTACAAACAATGTTTTACTGAACGAGTCCTATCAGCTTTGGACAAGTGCAAAGTGACTGACCGAGACGCGGTCGGCATTATGATAGCGGCGGCAGAAGCATTTGGACGCGATCCTCAACAATACACAATAAACCGTACGTCGCTTCGGAGATGTCGGCGTTCAAATCGAGAGAACATGCTGAGTTATGTGAAAGACAATCCAGAAGTAAGATCGCATAGATTTATTTGCTCTCATTCAGAATTCTTATTCTTCAACGCGTTTCATTTATCTCCAGCTTGTCGCAGCTAAATCCTTCGTAGTCCATTGGGATGGCAAAATGCTTTTGGATTTTGTGGGTACAAAGAAGGTGGACCGTCTACCGGTAATTGTCTCGTACGGAGAAAAAGAACAACTTCTTGGAGTTCCCAAAGTAGAAGATGGGAAAGGAAAAGGCCGGAGAATAGCACATGCCGTTTATCAACTGTTGGCATCTTGGCATATGACACATCGAATACAAGGACTTTCTTTCGACACGACATCAACGAACAGTGGCCCATTCTCCGGAGCCGCAGTTGCTCTTGAGCGGCTGTTGGAGAGAGAAATCTTATATTTACCTTGCAGACACCACGTATACGAACTGGTGCTAAGGGAAGTTTTTGAGACAAAAATGGGAAAGACCAGTGCACCAGGCGTTCCTTGCCTTGACCGTTTCAAACAGGAATGGGACGCTGTAAAGGTTAAACCATTCCATTCTGGCTTGATAGACGATCAAGTCGTCAGAAAAATTCCTGTGGCAATGCAAGTCGGCATAAAGGAGTTTTGCTTAGATCAATTGAAGGAGAAACACCCTCGCGATGACTACAAAGAAATGCTACAATTAATTCTTTTGTTTCTGGGTGAAAAACTTGAGAATTACCATTTCCGAGCTCCAGGACCCGTTTCCCATGCTCGATGGATGGCAAAAGCCATTTACAGCCTCAAGATGTTTTTGTTTCGGAGAACTTTTCACTTATCTGTATGTGAATTGAATGGTATTCGACACGTTTGTATTTTTGTGGTGCGACTTTACGTCAAGGCATGGTTTGGTTCTTCTCGAGCAGCTGAGGCGCCGAATCAAGATTGGAAGTTTTTGAAGGACATCGTCGAGTACAAGTCCGTTGACCAGGATTTATCTCGGGTAATGATAAAGAAATTTATCGGTCACCTATGGTATCTCGCCGATGAGCACATAGCCCTTGCCTTTTTCGATGACAAGGTTTCAAATGAGTTGAAGGCCAAAATGGCCCAAGCATTGCTAGAAAAGGAGAATGACGAAGGTGAAGAAGATGAAGAAGACGAAGAAGACGAAGAAGGTGAAGAAGATGAAGAAGACGACCCGGTTCCCCCAGCTCCTCGCGTCGTAATCAAAAGCACCAGCGTTAAAAAAATCGAGGTGAAATTCAAAGATGTGAATGAGGAATTCTTGGCTAAAGACTTGAGCAACTTCGTCTCTCATAATACCAAAAATTTATTTGTACGATTTGGAATATCGCAAGATTTCATTCTAGCAAATCCAGCAACCTGGAAATCTCGCGCAGACTATCAAGAAGGTCGTAGAATTGTAAATAACTTGCGCGTTGTGAACGACACTGCCGAAAGAGGAGTAAAAATGATACAAGATTATAATAGAATACTGTGTCAAGGCGAAGAAGAGAAACAGTATTTACTACATGTTATCGATTCTTACCGCAAGAAATACCCATCAGCGAACAAAAATATGTTAATTTGACTATATTATATTAAAAGTGCTTAGTAGTACTACTCAATTACAGCTTCTTTTATTTTTGTATGGGGAGTCCCTCAAGGAGTGGAGATAGAGGGTAAGTTTGTTCGGAAAAGATGTTGGGGATGAAAAGTTAATGGGGGTCGGTCATATATTTTGCCCCCCTAGGGGTGACCCCTGATGACCTATGGTGTTTTTCGAAAATACTGAGCAACCTCCATTTTTGTATGGTGACCCCCCTAAGGGGAGGAGCTAGGGGGTGGGTGGCTTGGGGGAAAATGTTGGCGGTAAAAAGTTAATGGGGGTCGGCCATACATTCTTCCCCCCTACGGGTGACCCCTGATGACCTATGGCAATTTCCCCCCTAATTTTGGCAAAGTGGACCTTTTTCTCGGCTCGTGCGCAACCCCTAATTTTTTTTTTTTTTAATTTTTTTTTTCGGCATTGTCATTTTTTTTCAAAAAGGCACGGAATAGAGCCCTCATCTACCAAAATATCGCAAAAATTTCATTTCAAGGTCCACCTTAATGTTCATACATATATGGTTTATGTATGGACACATATGAACAAATATGGATTTTTTATGAACATATATGGATTTTATATGAACATATATGGAAGTATATGTGATTCCATATATGGAAAAAATTTCATATAGAGACATATATGGAAGCATCTGTTATTTCATATATGGAAATGGCACTCATATATGGACAAATATGAAAGTATATGTTATTCAATTTATGCAAAAGGGACTTGTATATGAACATATTTCGAAGAATACATTTTTCCATATATGTAAAAGGAAATCATATTTGGATAAATATGGAATTATATTTAATGCCATGAATAAAAAAAGAAACATATGTAGCGTCTAAGTTGAATGTCATACATAAATTTATATCTATCGTACAACCTTATAATAAAGGACAGCAACGTTCGCATGTATTCGCATATATTTAATAAATGTATATGTTCATATATGTCCATATATGAACATATACTTAGGTGTTACGTCATTTTTCGGATCCATACATATATGGTTGAACCATAAATGTTCATATATGGACATTTTTCACCGGGATAAAACATATTTACATATAATAAATAAAAATGTATAAAATTTAACTGTGTAAAAAGAACTTATTTAAACTATTACGAGTAAGTCATTATTTTATATTTAGAAACAATGAATACAATAGATCGTTATTAGGAAGTCATTATTTTATATTATAAAATAATGCAAAAGGTAATGATATATCATTTTTGGTAATGCAGATAGTAATGAGGTGTCATTACCAATATTTTGCTGGGATAGTAAATTAGTACAATCATATGCATTTTTAAAGTTATATTAATAAGCGCATTAGAATTTGGATTTAGAATTTTTCATCCAAAAACTGGATTTATTAAATCCAAAAAAAATTGGAATTGTTTATCTGGGTTTACACAAATAAATATATGAAACATTCTGTTAATTTATTGTCAGAAAAAAATACGAATGAAAGTTAAAAGAGAAACAAAAGAATTTTAAAACTAGCAAACAAAAGCTTTTTCTTTAAATTTTTTGTATTAAATGTGTTTAGAGAAAAAAAAAAACTGCACTTCCCCAAATACGTTTTTTCCACCTAGGACATGAAGAAATAGCTGAAATAGAAATGGCAGTTTTTCACTCTACTGTAAGTAATTTAATTAAATCCAATTGGTAAATATCAAATATTGCAGTGGAATATTTTATTTTATAAATTATAAATTGAAGTGATGAAACTCAAAAGAAAGAATGTTTTTTGCTGTTTTATATAAAATATAACAAAGAATTCAAAGTTACAATAAAATACTACATCATTGTATTTATTACCAAAAATTAGGGTGAAGGAAGGTCGAATACAAAAATTCTGTTAAAATAGGTGGAAGCTAACTCCATCAGTTTGGGAACTACTTTTTATTAAATCCAAGTGATTAAAAAAAGCGGTCAATATTTAAGATTTTAAAAATTTTAAAGAGTCATTTTATTATAATTTTAAGTAATTTTTTTTTTTAATATAGTGAAGATTTATTAATTAAAAAGAATCACATATCTTAAAGAACTTATCCTAAGTTATTTATTTCAATCATTAAAATATTGATTTTTCTGTATTAATAAATTTTTTTGTTGAAATTGTTTCTAGCTCTTTTGCCGAATGTCTACCAAGTTTGGGGCAGTTTCGTCGATTTGGGTTACTTTGAAAATTATTAAAAAAATAATAGAAAATATGTACATAATTAGAATAAAAACCATAAAAATTAAAACTAAGATTTGTAGATCTTCAATTTGAAATTAATTTCTGGAAAATAATTAGTGCTTAAGAAATGACAGTGCTTTGAAGAAAAAGTGGCGAAGCATCCCCCCTTTACCCTATCTCGAAAACTAAGCGAGATAGCCAAACACGATTTTTTGCAATGGTCACGAAAGCTATAAATTGACGTTTACTAATGCCAATTCTTTCTTATAATTAAGGCATTAGTAAACGTAATGAATTTACTATAAAATCGGCATTAGTAATGAAATCGATGCGTTTCAAAGCATTAGTCTAAGGCTGCGGTCACACTTAGTTCTTAAACACGGGTTTAACTAAAACACGTATTTAAGCTCTTTATTCTATTACAAAGCTGCTTTATTCTTTTACACGCGTTTTGGCTAAACACATGTTTAGGATTTAGGTGTGAATGCCGTTTAACTAATGATAATGCCAAAAATTTCATTACAATAAGTTTCAATTTAATAACGCAAATTAATTTGTCAAAATAAATAATTCCCAGGTATGATATGTAGTAAGTTTTTTTTTTTTGCAAAATGCAAACAGTTTGTTAATGTTCAAAACTAACAAGCAATTAGTTTTGTAATAGAATAGAAAAATATACATATATTTAAAATATAAGTCAGAAATACCAGATTCCGAAAATATCGCCTCACAAAAAAGTCAGATTTTAACAATTTTTTTTTTTAGAATTACTACGAATATTGTCGGTATTCGGTATTCTTTCGATTATAGTTCGAATACTGAATATCTTACTATTCATCTCAGTTAATTAGTTAACAAAAAAATATGTTGGTTTTGTTTTGTCTTTGATATTTCAAATATTAACCCTCTAACCGGCAAGCCCGCCTCCAGGCAGGGTATATTAAATTGACCAGAAATGCGCAAAAGGGGTATTTTATAATAAGAAATTATGCTTTTTCAACACAAAACAAAATTTATAAAATTTTTTGTGTAGAATTTTTTTGTATACAATGCACGGTTTGGAAGCGAGAAAGTGTCAAAGATAAAATTTCGTAAAATTTCAAAAATTAAATATTTTAAAACAACCAAAAGTTTCAAATATCTTAAAAACATATTTAAATTGACTAAAACAATTGATAGTGACCATGAAGTAAGATTGGAGCTTAAGCTATTCAAAAAGTTCCTTACTTTGGTCCAAGGACGCACAGGATTCCATAAGGATACCTTTAAAGGACATCGCCTTAACTTCAAAACGAATGGACGGATTTTTCTGAAATTTGGTAAAAAGAATATATTTGTTATAGGTAGCAAAGCTTATAAGTTTGAATAATATATATTGAAGTTTTGGTGCGTTTTCGCTCAATTTCGCATTTTTCGAAAAACGAAATTCTCTACAACCTCTTAAGCAACAGCACAAAAAATGTAATTTTTTTATTGCAATTACATCTTGATAAGAGAAATAATTTGTGCCTAAACCTAGTAATTTTTATGCGCTAGTTTTCGAGATTCACCCTTAAACTATTTTGGCCCATATCGCCTAAAGTAGGCAACGAAAAAAAAATTTTGTAGAAGAACTTATTGTTTATTTTTCGTGAGGAACACATGGTATAAATTTCATTGCAAAAAAGCTTAGGCCGGTTAGAGGGTTAAATAACGCTCCTGGACGAGAACAAAAAATTCTCATTGAGTGTATAGGGCCATGCCTTCAACAGATTAATTTTCACAATTTGTTAAATAAGTCTTGGGATTTTAGAACATTTTTTGACAATCCTAAGGGCTATCTGGTGCATGTTGAAAGCGTTAAAAATTTTATTTTAATCATATTTGCTGAAAATTTAATGGTGAAGCCGCTCTTTTGGTAGCCGAGCGCATATCAAATTAGTTGTTTTTTTTAATTACGCCATTCTTTCCTTTTATGCAAAAACATTTTAAAAAGTGGTGATATCATTCGTTTTTATTCAAGCGCCGAATATACTCAAATACACATATTCGTTGCTGATTTGAAATCATTCAAACCAAGTGATTTTTTTTTTTTGCGTCGTTGATTTAATCACTTGTCGCTTTTATACCATTCATTTCATTCATATTCGTTCGGATCAACGATGATTATTCTGATGTAGAATAAAATCAGAAAAAACAAAAATGAATGCGTACGAGTTTATTCATGATTGCAACCAAATAAAAAAAAATAATTTCATAACAATAAAGAGGGGGTTTACAATTCAGCAACGACTATATTCTGTAGAAACATATATAATACACATACATTCCCATTTCAAAACAATAAGATTTTTTTTTTTTTTTTTGTTTGATTTTATTAAACAACTATTTCTTTGATTTATTCATGTGAGTTCAAATGTTCGATCAGTGAGTTTTTTTGAGATATTAAATGTGAATAAAACATGTTCGACAGATGACTCAAACTGATCCGAATTTATAGTGATTTTATTCAACATTAGCTGTGTTTGTGTGACTCTCTATCAGTGTTATCAAGAACGATTTTTAACAGTTTTTTACGTATTCCGGCTTTCTACTATCAAAATTTTTCGAGATATCATTGATATGAATGCCGCACAAACGCAGCTATTGAATTGTTGAGGGATTAAATGTGAACAAGAATTTTAGTGTATGATTAAATCAAGAAAAAAGTTGATTTTGCAGTTCTCTGGTATCTACTAAATATTTCCCAGTATTAGGAGTACAAAATGTCATTTTAAAAACAGAATTTACAAAAATTTGGCAATTCATATACCCAGTACTGCATAATAATAAATAGATGTAGTCGACGTGTAAATTGCCCTTATTGAGTGCCCACTGAGTGCTTTCAAAAATTAAATATATTTATTTTTTTAGTAAAATATGAAATCAAAATAATAAAATAACAGCAAATCTAAGTATGTATTTATAAAAAATGTATGAGCTAAGTCATATGTTCTTTAATCCAATCTTCAAATACACTCGTACGTGTATAAACATCAGGGCTATTAGAGGCACAAAAAGCGGTACCATAAGAAACCACACCTACTTGTTGATATTTTCCATCTTGTTCCATTACTAAAGGACCACCAGAATCACCCTGAAAATATAAAAAATAAATTTTTCAAACTTTAAAATTGTTTATAATTTGTTAATTTAATTGTTATTTCCTGAAGATGCTTCACAATGGAGTAGCGAAATATCGAAAATAAAGAAATTTTTATATATAAAGAAGAAACCTTACTCTCAAGAAAATTGTGGAGTTAAAAATATAAAAACAATATTTTAAATAAAGCAATACCGAACAAAAAGATGGTAATGACTTATCATTACTATATACATTACAATGTATTGATAACTCATTACCATCAGCATTATTATAAAACGTAAAATAATGTGTTTCCTATGAGAGTTATATATAAATTCCAATATTCCTAACTATAAAAAATTGTTTAATTGGTTTCATTATTTCAAACCATAAAATAATAAATAATACAACATATTTCTTGAAATCTGTTTTTCTATTTTTTGTCTTTTGCAAGCAAGAGAGAAACATAAATTTTTGGATATCATGAACGAATTTACATAGTAGAAAAATTAATTCGTGTTTTAATCCATCATATATCTGTGGCTTAGAGTTTAGAGCAGTCACCTGGCAATTCCGGCACGATCACGTTTTATTAAAAAATATTAGTAATATATTTTCAAAACATAATTTTTAGACCCATTGTTTTCCCCATTTGGTAATGAGTAATTTTTTCTTTTATACGCCTACAAGCAACACACTATTTTTTAAGCTGGCCCGTACGCAAATTGAAACTATAATATAATGGTTAATAGGACCCTTCAAATAAAATTGGAAATGATTCTTAAGGAATTAATTTTTTATTTATCCCAAAGTATCATTAAGATATGATTTTCCGCTTCTTCATTCCAAAAATGTGATTTTGAATGAAATTAATTCTGTTCGAATCTATGTCCGGTAATTTATGTTAAAAAAACTAGATTTAAATTTTAACTACAGATATTTTCACTAATTGAAGAGAACATCAAAAGATCTTAACTTTCATTAAACCAGAAGCACTATTTTAGAAATGTTTTAGCAATGAATAAGAATCATAAAAGGAAGCTTACACCCAAGGACAAGCCTATGTAAAATTCATTGGTTCCGATCCACACATCACATCATACCATCGAAATCCAATTCACTGGTTCTTTTTTCCCTTATTTAGATGATTTTTTTGCTAGGGTGTTTTGATTACTAGACTTATCATTTGCTGGGGCAGGTTTTTGCTAGATAGTTTCGATATTGTGAAAAAAGTAGTAAACTTACATTACAAGCACCCTGGCCGAAACTTGATTTAGCACAAATTTCTGTGTTTGTCAATTGTTTATACGCTTCTTTGCAATTTTCATTTGTCATAGTTTGATATTGTAGTTTTTGCAGCTCATTAGGATAACGAGCTAGGGGACCATTACCAAAATGACGTACAGATCCCCAACCAGTAAGTTGTACAGGTTGTTTGTCACCAACACTGTCATAGCCAAACACTTCAATTTTATTAATACGTGCACCATCCAATGTTAAAGGTGGATCAATTTTTAAAATAGCAATATCACAAGTTTCTAATTCCTTGTAGTTTTCGTGAATATCAAAAGATTTTACTTGAGATCGGGTACCAGTTTCGTCGTTAAGATTATTAATACCAGCGACAACTGAAAGTTTTGAAGGATCTTGGCCGTTAACGCAATGGGCAGCTGTTAATATGCGATCAGGTGCTATAATTGAACCACCACAAAAATGTCTTTCACCTTTGGATGTTAAAACCTGCATAGATATTTGAAAGGGTATATATTCTTCGGTTGCTACAGGATTTCCACCTACAACGCGTTCATGAGAATTTGGTAATTTATCCAAATCTTCGAAATAGGCATCCACTGGAATAAATTCATTACATAGAAAAATGTTTGACAATAACGATATCAATTTGGTTGTGAACTTACAATCCCAACTTTTGTTTTGAGACATCACAAATCCTGTTCCTGCTAAGGCAATTAGTAATAAAATTGCAGACTTCATGTTTAGGCCTTCTTCAAACTACAACTATGTTTTGTTCGAATCAAATCAAAGTTTTTATAGTTATTGCATTAAGTAAATATTTAAAGTAGCAAATACGAGTAATCATTTGAACCAAATAATTTGTAATTAAAAAAGTGTTATGTGATTAGTTTTAAGATTAGCTTCAAATAAAATTGGAAAAGGTATCGAATTAGTAGTAGTAATTTTATATTTCTAATAAAATGCATACACTAATAGAAAAAAGTCTGTAAAAATTTTAGTTAAAACTACAAAAAATTAGTTAAAATTTACGTTACAGGAAAAACTGCTGGAATTAGAAGATTATTTTCGCTAAATATAAGTAGATAGTAACAGTAAAAATAAAATTGTTAAGTAAACAGAATTTTTAAGTTTTATTTGAGTTAAATTTTAGTTAATAGAAAATAATAACCTGCTAAAATTAGACAAAAAAAATTTTAAATAATTAGTAGACTAGAAAATCGGAAAAAAAATTTTCGGTTTTTTTACTGCAAATAAAAATTTAACCCTCTGAAAAAAATCTGTTGATTTTAGCAGAATAGAATGCTATTTGTATTCAACTAAATTTAACTTAAAAAGAACAATATTGTTGTAGATACAACAGTTTCTTTTTTGCTATTTTTAGTCTACTAATATTTATCAAAATTTTCTGCGGAGTTTACAGTGTATTTTGTAATTTCGAGTTAATTAAAATTAACTCAAATGTAACTAAAATTCTTAAAATTTAACAGTATTATTTTAGCTGTTCTTATTTTATAAGTAATTGCAACAAAAATCTGCTAATTTCAGCGTTTTTTTATTTTTGTAATATTTAGCATTTTTTCTGCTATTTTTACAGGTTTATTTCTATGAGAGTAGTACATACTAGAGGCCAGTATGAATGTTTTGCAAGACATTCACAAAACATTTTCTTATACAACACCAAAATATTTTTTTTTGTTTTCTGTTTTATTTTTTTTTTTTTTTTTTTTTGTAATGATCTGAATTTTAACATCTTGTAAATAACTACAAATAAGTAAAATTGTCAATTTTTGTTACATTTAGTATTAAAAATCGTCAAATCTCTCATCAGCGCATGCAAGAGAATGTCTTGTAAGACATTCACTCAGCCCTCTAGTACATACACTTAGTATATTTTGTGTTGAAAAGTCATTACTAAAGACCACTGAAAGTATATTTGAAAACAAATGAAATTTAACTTGAAAACAGAATCATAATATTTCATTAAATTCGACTTACATTTTCATTTATTTTTTACTGTTAATGATATAAACTATGGTGGCGTTTCTAGATGACGTTTCGCTCCACACGAACGAAAGAACAATAACAAAATACATGCAATACAAAAACAAAATACATGTAGTCACTCATTCGTGTGACAACGAACGTCTTCTAGAAACCCCATGTATTAAAAAAAAACTTACTTAGAAAAATAAATTGCATTCACTTGGTTAATTTTTGTAATAACAGCAAACTGACTGCACATAATTATTGTTATGAATTCAACGTAAATTTTCTGAGTTTTTTTTTTTTCTTTTAATGATGTACAAATGTTGTTAGAGGTTACATGATTTCTTCTTAAAATAAATATTTTTTTCATTTCAAAATAACAAAACTGGAATACTACTAAAAAAACTAACAAATCTTGAATGCAGAATTTCCCTGTATGTATACTCAAAATATTAAAAAAGTAACTAATTTTATAGAACTGCTCTTAACTCGATTTATCAAAATTACAACTATCTAGCTTAAAAGCACGATACTTCATTAACTGTAATTACAGTAGTTCTTCTATGGAAAAATACGAAATAACTATTTCCACAATTATTTCAAAAGACAATTAACGAAAAGTATAGTTTTTTAAACCAGTTTTTTTTTTTAATTTATAATAAACAACTACCAAAACAGTATTTTTGCGGTAAACAGCTATTTTTCCAAATTATTTAAAAATTTAAATTTCGTTGAGTTTCGAAAATTTTGTCTGTTTTTATTGGTATCAGTAATTTCGAAAATTTTTCATAAAAATATTTTTAGAAAAAATTTTTTATGAGCAGAATGGCATTGTGTTTTTTTATATCCAGAGCCTATTAATTAAAGAGATAGGAAATCAAAACTTACACTACCGGTAGACGGTACTGTAATTTGGTATTACCTGAGCAACTATTTAGTATCAGTTTAGTATCAGCTGAGCCTATATTTGAAAACTCAAAAACTGCTCAGAACTGCTCAAAATAAGGAAAAAACAAGCGCGGTATATATTCAAATAATAAAATTTGAGATATCCGTTTGTATTTTTGCTTTGTTTTTAGTTATTATTTAAAAATTAAATAAAAAAAAAAAATTGTCAATTTTTTGAACACAGTGCCATCTAGTGATAATGATGTTTTTATAATTTATTTATAAAAACTGTTGCTGTTTATATCGATGTTTAAGCACGCTTAATCCGTCCGCGTTCATCATTCTAATATGATATTGTCATATTAGATTTTATTTATTTTTTCAAAAATGTTGGAAAAGGTTGACCAATTTCAGGAAAATCAATACAATTGTTTTGTGGACATCACTTCAACTCATCAGTTGTCCGCAATAAGAAAATGATGATTGGGATACACCAAACTAGACATTACATAACGTAAAAAAATTCAACGGAACGAGAATTTTGTTCTTCGTAAAATTAAACTTTTTATATAAGGATGCTTTTTTGCTCCTTTGCGCCTTTTTGATTTCAGTATGCTTTCATTTGATGAAGATTCCGGCGGAATTCATTCATCGCTGTATCTCTATATATAAAAGAATAACGTGACTGACTGACTGACTGACTGACTCAACATCGCCCAGCCCCAACCGCTGAAGCTAGGAAGTTGAAATTTGGTATTGTAGCCTACCCAAACTGCTGGAGGTAGGAAGTTGAAATTTGGTACTAAAGTTCCTCCTCTATTGTAGACATCCGCTAAGATGAGATTTTTGGAAATTTCCATAGGTAGGGTCAAAAACAGGAAAAGTCTCCCCCTTAACGGCCTGGCCAAACTGCTGGAACTAGGGAGCTTAAATTCGGTATTTGGGTTCCTTCTCCAACGTAGACGTCCCCTAAGACGGTATTTTTGGAAACTCATACACTCTAATTAAATTCTGTTGAAATTTACCCAACTTATAGTAGGAAACTGAACTCCTACTATAAATTGGGTAAATTTACTCTATGTGCGTAATTGAAAAAAAAATACGCACATTGTGTTTAAGTTGGTGCACAAATAATTTGTAATTTTACATTGAAAGTGCGTAAAAATTAAATGAAATTTTGAAGTTAGTGTGTTAATTTACTAAATTTGTGTGTTAAAAAGCACGTTTCACGTGTAAATGTACGCATAAAATGCGTAAAAATCCACAAAAAATGCGCAAAAATCCACAGAAAGTGCGTAAAAATAAAATATAATGCGTACATTTACAACAGGTGTGCTAACTTTAAGCACCACCCAAAAATTTTTTTAAATAAAATAACAAATTAATTTTTAGTACGTATTTTATTAATAATAATATCCGAGTCATTCTCTCATAATCGTTTATGTCCAAATTAGTCGTTTTGGGATCTTAAGGCATTTGTATAAAATTCATATAAAAATTTGTTATAACTATTGAATGGGTGCGATGACTCCTGCTCAACAAAATGCCTTCTTTGAAAGGGGGGCAGTAACCGTCAACAATAATGGGAGAAAACGCCTTAAGAGAGATATGGCCTACGCAGGAACAACTGAGTGCAATGACTCCTGCTCAACAAAGTCAGTATTCATTGAGTACTGCCTAACTTGCAAAGAAAGCATTTTGTTGAGCAGGAGTCATTGCACTCAGTTGTTCCTGCGTAGGCCATATCTCTCTTAAGGCGTTTTCTCCCGTTATTGTTGACGGTTACTGCCTCCCTTTCCAAGAAGGCATTTTGTTGAGCAGGAGTCATCGCACCCAGTTGTTTTACCTAGGCCGTATCTCTCTTACGGCGTTTTCTCCCGTTATTGTTGACGGTTGTTGGTTGACTGCCTCTCTTGCAAAGAAGGCATTTTGTTGAGCAGGAGTTATTGCACCCAGTAATTCCTGCGTAGGCCGTGTCTCTCTTACGGCGTTTTCAATTTTGAAATGAGGTTTAGACTACCACATGCATTAATAATAATTACCAAAAACAATTTCATGCTTATGTTGCTATTTCCAGACTCTAATGTGTTTGTGGAAATGTTGTAATTCACAAGAAATAATCCGTTTTCGTTTTTTCTTTTTATTATTTATAATTTTTTTTCAATTTTTTCCAATTTGAAATGTCAGAGTATTTATTACTATTATTGGATAGTATATTTACCAACTTTGTGCGTAAAAATTTTATTTAACAAAACAATAGTAATTTTAGGCACAATGTGTTTATTTATAAGCACATAATGTCTAAAAATACTTTGTGTGTGTATTATTGCGTATGAAAGTGTGTACAAAAAGAGTTTACGCATTTTTTGTTTATATTTACCGAATTTTCGTAAAATTAAACAAAATTTTACCCATTTTATAGTAGTAAATTTACAAACATTTTTTAGAGTGTACCGGGAGGGGTAAAAAGTGAAAAAACTTCCCCCTTGCCGAGTTGGGCAAACTGCTGGATATAGAGACCTAAAATTATGTATGTAGTAGGTTCCTCCTCCAAAGCAGACGTTCTCGGAATTTTTGGAAATTCCTACCGGGAGGGGTAAAAACAGAATAATTCTCCACCTTGATGGCCTAACCGAACCCTTCGGTTAGAAACCCGTAATCTATAATATGTTTTCCTTGGAGTATGGGCTAACTTATCGACAAGGCATTTTTAGGACTTTGGACAGGAACGTGGTAAAAATGGTGGCTCAAAAGGGGAAAATTGCCCCCCCCCCCTGAACATCTGCGTCTTTAGCTAGAAACCTAAAATTTAAAGAACGAGTGTATATGGAACACTAAAATTAAGAAACTAAATAGGAAACGAGTGGAATTGAAACACTACACAAGTGGAACGAAATGGATATAAACGTTGAACGAGTGGAATTGAAATTATAGACAATTGGAAGAGGGAACGAAAACGAATGGACTATAGAACGAAATGGAATGAGGAGCGAGATGGCATAGAATGGGGAACGAGTGGAATTGAAACACTGCAGTTAAAAGAGGAATGGAACGGAGCAAGTGCAAAGAAATGGAATGGAAATAGAAGCGACTGATATCAATATCGATACACAAGACAGTAGGAATGAAACGGGGAACGAGTGGAATTGGAATAACAGATAATGGGAACGAAATGCAATGGAATAGTGAACGAAATGAAATCTTGGAAGGAGTTGCATTGGAACACTAAAATTGTTAAACAAAATGGAATGGAATTTGAATGACTCAAACTGCCGGAGTTTGGTAGTTGAATTTTCGCATGCGATTGAGCCAAGATTACAAAAAGTTAAACAAATTTTCTAAAAGAGAAAAAACCTTAGAAAAGGAATGGAACTTATATATTCTAATATTTAAACTGCAGGTAACGAAGCACCGGTGGAAGAAACCGACGCAGTAAATTTTCCAACTGAATTTGTGAATTTACTTGAATTGCCAGGTCTACCTTTACATAAACTGGAATTAAAAAAAAAATTTAAGGGACGCTAACAACCTAGCGGGCTTTGCCAAATGAACAAAACAAAAAACTACTTACGGGTCTATCTACCTAAGTTCGTACTTTATCAAATTATCTTGACATACACGCGTATATTCCAATTTGTGATGGATTCATTAATAACAATCCACTTTCATGAGAAAAAGTGACCAAATATTTATTTATTTAAACCCATTGTTGTGTCAGAATTATTTATTTGTGGTGGCTGGGTGAAGGCTTTTATTATAAAAACTGTACTTTAAATAAACAAAGCGAATTGACCCACCCAACCACGAATACGACCTATCTACGCCGATGGCTTGAACAACAGACAATTAGTTGTTACATGCTCACGTGTTGCTATACTAAATGATTTATTTATATGAAAATGAAGAGGCAAAAAATATTGTTTGTACTTAAACATTACAATATATATATATATATATATATATATTCGTTCCTTTTACTCCTGAAAGGAGCATAGGGCCGCATTACAATAAATTTACATTAACAATTGTTTTATCTTAATAACAAATGTTGTGTTTTATTTTATCTAAAAGAAATTTAATTCTAAACTTTAAGGCACGCTAAGAATGTTGCGGGCTTCGTCCGCTATCTTTAATATCATAAAGCGCTTACCAACCCTGCTTTAAATGTTTTTTTATTTTCATTCAAAACACAAATGAACAAAACTATTTACGGGTCCATCTACCTATGTGCGCACTTTACCAAATTATCTTGATATACACACGTATATTGTCAAGAATTATTGTTGTGTCAGAATTATTTATTTGTGGTGGCTGGGTGAGTGAAGGTTTTTATTATAGAAAACTGTATTTAAAAAAAAAAATTCAATAAAATAAGGGGGGGCTGCACCCCCCCCCCCCCATCAACCACGAATACGACTTATCTATAATAAATTTACCTTAACAATTATTTTACCTTAGCAACAACTATTTTGTTTTATTTTATATAAAAGAAATTTAATTCCAACCTTTAAGGCACGCTAACAACGTAGCGGGCTGCGCCCGCTAGTATGTCATAAAGTGAAACGAGTTTGAAAAAAGTGCCGCTGTAGAAAAGGTTTAAAAGAATCAATTCTTTAATTAAAGAAATTTAGGTTAAATTTCATTCAGTAATAGTATTCTTATGGAATTAATTCTCGGTTAATTCACAAAAGCTATAAATTATATGAATTCATTCTATTTTGATTGAATGAACCAAATTTACTTGAATACATTTTTTTTTCTTTTAACCCTCTAATGCACAAGGCCGCCTAAAGGCGGTCTTCAGATTTTAAATAGTTTTTGGCTAAAAAGCAATATTTTATTAAACAAGTTATATTATGTCCATAGAAAACTTAACTCTCTAGTTTTTTGCCTTCGAACTTTTTTTGTATACGGAACGGTTTTCAAGCGTGAAGCAAGTAAAGTGAAAATTTAGAAAAATTGAAAAAATTTACTTTTTAAAACAGAAAAAAATATTTGAAAAATTGCCAAAAATACATTTACGATCTGGCTTACATTACCGATAATACCAAAGCTAGTTTAAAGTCTCTAATTGTAAAATCAGTTAAAAATTTTTCTCTAGGACTAACAGGATAACGCCAGGATACGTTTTACAAATATCTCTCAAACTCAAAAACTAGCCAACAGATTTTCTGGAAATTAAACACAGATTATATACTCAGAGGTAGTAGTAAGCAGAACTAATTTCGTTAAAATTTATTGATGTTTAATACCAAATTCGCCAAATTTCGTAATTTTCAAAAAGCGAAAATCGCCATAACTTTTGAAATAACAACAATTGATCAACAATTTTCGGTACATAATTTTATTATATTGATAGTGTTATTTACAACAAAAACCGAAATTATTTGACCACTGGATACGTCTTCAACCTTTGTTGTGAAAATATCGCATAAATAAAGCTATAAATTAAAATTTTAATATTTGTTCCATAGTAGATTTTCAACGCCAAATATATGGTTTAAATTTAATGTAATCAGAAGAAAGAGCATTAGAGGGTTAATAAAAGCAACACTCAGGAAATTCATTACATTAATTAACGTCTTGTTTTCTTTGGAAAGGGGATAGAGAAGGAGTGAAAGGTGGTGAAAGATGAAGGGCTTCAAATATGACAGCACTGTAATTGCGCGAGATGTTGAATCTTAGAACAGTTGCTGCGCGCCTCTGATGAAGAGTTGGCGAACTTTGTTGAAGCTTTTTAGTTCATATCCCTGTTATATTACTTTACTTAGGTGTGGTTAAGTGCTATGAGAAAACCGAAGGAGAACGCTGCGATATGTATGAGGTATAGAAAAACTCATACATATTATTATTTTTCATAAATTGATATTGCCTTGGTTGGGGCTCGAACCCGCAACCTCACGTGTAACAGTCCAACGCGCTAACCATTACACCACAGCGTCCACTAATTGTGAATTTCAAACGAAATGTGAATTTTCAAAAAATGTACGCTAATTTTTTAAAAGTTTGTGGTGATCGTAACCCGCTTCTGGTGATCTGACATTAACTTTATATAACTCAAACTGTAGAAAGTTACATTATTTCTTAACTTCTGTTTTCAAAATTAAATTTCGTTAAACGGTGCACGCATCCCATACGAAAAACTGGTTTCATTTGTATATCACTGCACAACTTTTCGCCAGACAGCGATTCGTAAGTAATTATTTATTCGCCAAGTTTAGTGACTCCATTTTGTGTTGACTTGCATTCGAAGGATAAAAACCGTGACTAAAAAAATTAAATGAATAAAGAAGCTCTTGTAAATTTAAGTAAATGTTTTTATTTTCCTACTTTCAAATGGTCATCAGTTCCATAGGACCTTAGAACCTTAACTTTGCAAGCCGTTGTTTTGAAGGGTGGTCTACCTAACTCTACCAATCATTTCACTCAGTTCAAAAAACTTGAGCAATAAGAGGAATCTAAATTCAATTTCAAGAGATCTCGAAAATTTTTGAAATTGCCCATATACACTTAGTTTGCATAAAAATCGGAAGTCTTTATTGTATACTAGAACTGGAGAACCTTTGGGAATTTTGACTTTAAATTTGAACTAAGAGGAAGCAATTACAGCAATTAACTAATTGGGACTTTGTTGTTTTCCTTATTAAATTTTACTCTTCATTCATTTTAATAGGACATTCTGTAATCAGACCTTAATATAAAAAATGTCCCAGCTAGTATTACCATATCCTTTCATTTATCTAATTAATTTTTTTTTGTTTTTTTTTCAAAGCAAAAATATATTTTAGAAAATGTTCTTTTGTGGCAAAATAATGCATTAAAAATGCTATAGAAAACTAATAAACAGTAATAAAAAAATTCATCTTATAACTTAAGTTAAACGTTCTTTAACCCAATCCTCAAACATACTCGTGCGTGTATAAACATCAGGACTATTGGAGGCACAAAAAGCGGTACCATAAGAAACCACACCAACTTGTTTATATTGTCCATCTTGTTCCATTACTAAAGGGCCACCAGAATCACCCTATAAGACCAATTTACAACTACAAAACTATATTTGTGTGTGCCAAAAATTGTATACTTACATTACAAGCACCCTGGCCAAAACGTGATTTAGCACAAATTTCCGTTTCCGTCAATTGTCGCATAGTTCTTTTACATTCATCATTAGTCATAGTTATATATTTCAACGATTGTAGTGCATTTGGGTAACGAGCTAGAGGTCCATTCCCAAAATGATGTACTGATCCCCAACCGGTAAGCCTAACAGGTTGTTTGTCCCCAACACTATCATAACCGAACACTTCGATTTTATCAATGCGTGAGCCATCCAACTCAAATGGTGGATCAATTGTTAGTATAGCAATATCACTAGTCTCTAATTCCTTATAGTTTTCATGAATCTCAAATGATTGCACTTGCGAGCGTGGACCTGTTTTTTCATTGAGATTATTGATACCGGCTAAGACTGATATTTTCGAAGCGTCTTGGCCGTTAACACAATGAGCGGCAGTTAATATACGATTAGGTGCTATAATTGAACCGCCACAAAAATGTCGGGGACCATTACGGGTTAAATATTGCATGGATATTTGATATGGTATATATTCATCAGCGCTTACAGGACTACCACCTACGACACGTTCTTGAGAATCTGAGAGATCATCCAAAGCTTCAAAGTAAGCTTCCACTGAATATTACAAAAATAAAATTTAAATAATTCGTCAAATATTTGATATAATTTAAAATCTAAACTTACAATCCAAAACCGTATTTTGTGGTAAGGCAAACCCCCACTCTAGCAGGGCCAGAAATAACATAATTATATACAAGTAATTTACCACCATTTTCTTGAATTCCTCAAACTACTTTGATGATTTCTTAACATTGAATCCAAGCTTTTATACTTAGAATTAGTTATCGAATTAGGTTTGCAATTTAGTTAATATCATTAGAACCAGTAGGGTGCCTTACCAGGCGACCACTGTATGATAAAATTAAAATCATTCATTTGAAAATTCAAATATTCGAAATAGAAAATTGGTATGTGGCAAAGCATAGCTATTATGTAGAAATAGGGAAAAGTGTCCCGCTGAATAATAAAAGGTCAAAGTTAATTTCTTACATTGGGTTTCATACGGTTCATACATGGGAATTTTTCATTACCATTGAAATTTCATTACAATTAGTTGCCACTAATGACAATGAAAAAAATTCCATTATCATTTAATGATAATGAAATATTTTGCATTAGAAAAAACATTACTAATGGTAACAAAATCACACTAATGTAAAAAAAACTAATTACAATTTAATAAAAAACAGAAATCCTGATAAATAAAATCGAACTATGGGTTTGGACAAATAAGCTACAACTAAGGATGAAAAAAGCTCTCAAGCGAGCAAAAATATAAACATTTTTCTAAAAAGCTAAAAAGCGGAATGCGAAAAAACGCTATGTGGTATAAAAAATAAATTAAAGAACTTACTGCCTATTTTTATAAAAAGAATCAGACGAATTCGTTAAAAAATTTTGTGAAAAACACAAACTTAAAAAGATTATCTTTAAAATTTTTTTGTCGCATTTGTTCTACATAGAAGTCCTAACAAATTTGTGCAAAAATTTTTAAAGAAAAACGTTTTTAAATTAGTGTTTTTCACACAAATTTGTCCGATTCTTTTTATACCCAGTTAGTCAGCGATTTACATTCAGCAAACAAATATACTGATGCAAAAATATTCTTTTTGTTAAATTTTTATTTCGCGATTTTTTTTTTTTCAATTTAACCATATATTATATATATGTGACAGCGCATAGAGAAAGGGACCTAAGGGTAAAAAAATAATTTTTTTTTTTTTGTGGACAACATCTGAGCATCGAATGAGACCGATCCCATGCTCTCCTGACCTTAGGTCCCTTTCTATTTTGCGCGTCACATATATAGGTATAATAGAGTCCCTAGATTATGAATTAAAAACAAAAACGACTCGCAAAAATTGCAAAATAATGGCGGAATGCGAAATAAGTCTTTGTGGTACAAAAAGTTAATTAAAAAATTTAATCAGTGAGCTTACATTTTGCAAACGAATGTATTGATCGAAAAAATTTCATTTTGGGAAAAACTTTTTTTCGCGATATTTTTTTTTTTTTTGCAAAATAACCGTATGAAACAAACTTTGGCGTATGAAATGTGTATTATAGTCCTTAGATTGTAAATTAAAAACAACAGCACTTAAAAAATTGCAAAATAATGGACGGACGGGAAAACAGACTTTGTGGTACAAAAAATTAATTAAAAAGCATAATCAGCGATTTACATTCTGCAAACAAATATACTGATGGAAAAAATTTCCTTTTTGGAAAATTTTTTTCGGGATTTTTTTTTTTGCAAACTAACCATCAAACAAACTTTGGCATATGAAATGTGTATTATAGTCCCTAGATTATAAATGTAAAACAACCGCACTTAAAAAACTGCAAAATAATGGCGGAATGCGAAAAAAGTCTTTGTGGTACAAAAAATTAGTTAAAAAACTTAATCGGCGATTTAAATTCTGCAAATTAATGAAAAATTTTCTTTTTAATTAAATTTTTTTTGCAAACTAACCACCAAACTTTGGTACAAGGAATGGTAACTTTATTTTAAAATCGCTAAAAACAAAGAAAATTTTGTCCATGTCTAAGGCACTGTCATGGTAAGTGTGGAGAACCTTTGTGGATCAAAATAACGCAAGATTTAAGAAAATTTTATAGGATTTCCGAAAATATACAGTTTGTATAGATCCGATCAGTGATCGCTAAATTTTAATATCTAATTTGATAGAAGGTCAACATCAGCATCAACAGAATTTTAAGGAGCATATTTAAACGGTTGTCAAAAATTCAAATAACAATGTTTATACACTACACCACTACGTGGTCAGGGTATTACAAGTTTGTGCTGATGTTTGTAACACCAAAAAATATTGGTCCTAGACCCACCTTATAGTATACCGATCGGCTCAGAATTTTATTTTATTTCGATTTAACGATGTCCGTCCGTCTGTCTGTCCATGCATTCTTGTGCGTACTCTACAGGTCGCAAATATTAAGATATTTTGATGAAACTTGGTACACCGACTTATGTCGGCCTAAGGACGAAGCCTATTGATTTTGGTGAACATCGGTCCATGTTTAGACCTAGTGCCCATATAAGGGTCCCCCCAATATTATATTGTTTATACGCTGCAGGTCGCAAATATTAAGATATTTTGATGAAATTTGGTACACCGACCTATATCAGCCCAAGGACGAAGCCTATTGATTTTGGTTAACACCGGTCCATGTTTAGACCTAGTGCCCAAATAAGGGTCCCCCCAAAATTGGCTTGGTTACAAACTGCAGGTCGTAAATATTAAGATATTTTAATGAAATTTGACTCACATTATAAAAAATTTTGACACAAGTCAAAATTTTAACCCATTCGAATTTCGGATCCAAACATTAGTTGGCTTTTAACTAGACTGGTGTAGGGTATTGTATAGTCGGCATGCCCGACTTTAACCTTTTTACTCGTTTTACTATAGCTGTGTTTTCGACTTAACTATATCCGTTAACTCACAAAAAAACTCAAAGTGCATAAAAACGCGTTTCAGACGAAAACTAACATATTACTTTTCGTATGCACGTTAACTTTCAACAAGGATAATTATCAACGTTGAAAACTCAACGTTTATACATTTTCACATCTAGCGTAACTTATTCGCGTTACTTCCTAAAACCTTTTGCTGACGTACGTTCTATTATAACGGAACAATTATAAACATAACCTTTTTAAAATTTTTTTACACTACTGTCGGTTTAAAGTACATTTGCTTTAAATACTTAACGTTGATAGGCATGAGACAAAATACAGCTTATATTATTTTTTTGTTTAAAATATATGTTATTGTAGTATTTTCAAAAAATATTCAGCCTTACTATCAATATTTTTCAAAAGCATATTTTTGTTATTTGTTATTTTAAAGCAAAGGTTTTGTTTTAACCCTACTATACAAAATATTTAAAATAGAACCTTTAAAATACATAATGCCAAACATATTCAAAACATTCAAAAATTTTGTTTATTTTTATTGAAAACCAAAACAAAATATTCAAAAATAAAAAGGAAATTTGTAAACCAAATGTA
This sequence comes from Leucophora obtusa, assembly GCA_949987735.1. NCBI lineage: Eukaryota > Metazoa > Arthropoda > Insecta > Diptera > Anthomyiidae > Leucophora > Leucophora obtusa. The sequence goes on from OX465295.1 coordinate 307,166,081, forward strand.
AACAAAATTTGAAAATTTAAAACAGAATTTTAAGTTATATTTTAAATATTTTGTATGGTACGAAAATTAAAATAATAGTCGGCTTTTGTGATTTAAAATCGACTTTTTCTTTTTTATAGTAAAGGTGATTAGTTTTAAATTTCTCCAACCAAAATCGCCAGGGTTGCCATTTCATTATTAGCCTTTTTTTAAAAAAAGGCAAAATCGGCTGCCACTGTACAGCCTTCTTAATTATTGGAAAATAAAAATGTAAAGTGATTCTTAATCCCAGATAAATTCTCTAGTCCTTGTCGTGGCCCGATTTTTATTTTTAAAAATTTTTTTTAAACAAAGCTGCCACACAAACTTGAAAATTCCAAAAAAAGGCAAGAAAAAACAATTTTACTTGGGAATGTAAAATTTATTTGACTGAAATTCAAAAAAAGGGCACGATAAGGACTACAGTTTTTTGTTGACTACGAAAGAAAAAAACCGGATCGAAATCGGTTAACCCATCTTGGGTGTACAGTGGCAGCCGATTTTGAACTCATGGTTGTGAGAAAAACGCGTTTGAAGTCTAAAGTTAATTTTAAGCTAAAAAAACAGCAATATTTAAAAAAATTGTGAGTGAAGAAAAGTTATATCCCCTAGCTTACCTACTACATGTCCACCAAATTTAGGACGAATCGGTTAATGGTTATTTGATATGTTAAACCTAATAATCTTAAAAACGAGGGTACACTCTTAAAATTACATAGTTGATGATCACTATATTTTCAACTATGTCATAGGTGAAATAACCCTCACTATGGCATAGTGAATATGAAGTAATGAAAAGTGACTAGGTTCGTTTTATAGCTGTAAATCAACTATGGATAAAATTAATGACAACGATTTGATATATGGAATTTAAAAAATAGGTAAATAACACTAGGCGCATCGTTAAAATATTTTTAAAATTAAAATAGTTATTACTGATTACCAAATCGTTATTTTGAGTAAAAAATCAAGCATGGGTATTAATTACCATGTAAATTAATTCAATTGTTGTTGTTGGTGACCTATATTTCGTTTTTCTTCCGAAAAAGTTAAAAATTATGCTTTATTTTTAAATTGTTTTATTAAAATTGTGTAATAATCGTCGTATACCGCCATTGGCACGTGATTTTACATAAAAAAGTTTTCAATAAAATACCAAACAAATTTCTTTGCAATGAAATGTGCAAAGAAATTTGAAAATAACACACAAAGCAACAACAAAATTATTTTCGTTGTTGTTATTTTGTGTGTTATTTTCAAATTTCTTTGCTCATTTCATTGCATTTGAAGACACTAGGTTAAAAGCTTTATTTTATACTTCGCGCAGGCCAAAATACCTGAAATTCGTTGGTGATGTTAATAAATTTATATTAACATTTTCCACTTTACGTTTATTCATATTTTTAATTTTTTATCCGTATTTATTTTGTTCACTCTTTAAAAATGACTGCTGAACTGTGCTCATTTCAGCATACACTGCTCAAACGACTTGCACAAGTTCTAAAATATTGCGAAAAAATCAAAATCGTTTTGATTTTTACTCAAGTCTAAAACTATACTTGTATAAGTACACAAACCAGGCCACACACTGTTCAACTGACCTGCACAAACTCATTATTGTGCAAGTAACTTGAGTAGTCTATAGGCCGGCCGCACAGTGCTTTGATCCCATATAACGATTGGACAAAAATATAAGAAGTGGAGAGAGAGTTTTGAAATTTGGTATACTGACATAGAAACCCTTAGTTAAGAAAAATTTAAATTTTTGGAAATATCGGGCCAAGGACACGCTTACCTCCCATAGGTCCTGAAATTTAAAAATATTATATTAGCTACATAAATGGACGCAAAATTACCAAAATTATCCATTAAGATGCACATAAAACTGGAAACGTTTGTGTCAATTTTTATCAAAATCGAAGCAAGGACTCTTAGTCCTGCCATATATCCTTTATTTTAAAATCGTTATAAAACTTCCAAAAATTATCCGATTGCGATGAAATTTAGCACATGAATTGATATAAGGTCAAGCCATATTTGTGCCAAATTTGAGTAAAACCGATTCATTAATAAAAAAAAATGCCTTTCACAAAAAATGGGTTTTAAACGCTTAAAATGATTTTTCTAAAACAAAAAAAATTAAATAGTATTAAAATAGGAAACCATGTGAATCCTCCATTTTAGGCATAGGGTATGTTGAGCGAACTTATGTAAAACACTACGAGGAATATTTTTGTAGAACATTCTAATCTTCTAACTCTTCAATTAAAGGGTGTTACGACCCGTAAGTTGAAGAGTTAGAGGGTTAAAATGTTCAAACCATGTTCATATGGTTTGAATCTTGAAATTTGTTGTAAAAATCATGCACTTAAGCATTTCAAAAAATCCATTTTTTTTAATTTGTGGTAAAAAATAGTACCTAAATTTTTAGTAACAGTAAAAACTTACAAAAAAAGGAAAAAAATATCTAATTTTATATAATTTTTTTTTAAACTCCATCAAACTTAAGTAATTTTTGGATTTTCAACAAAAACAATGTGTTTTTCGGAGCAATAAAAAATAATTGTTTTGTAAACATATACTAAAATCCATATTTTAATTTAACTACAAATATATTGAGGTAAATAAAAAACAAATCTTCGAACAAGTTTTTAAAAATATGAATTTTTGAGAATTATTTTCGTGAAACAATTAAAACCCATTTTTCTGTTAACCCTTCTGCATCCCTTGGATATGTGCCCTTCCTATGATCCTTTGGGTCAATATGACCCAACATTAAAATGTAAAAAAATATATTTAATAAAGAAAATCTATTTGTTTTGTTGTTTTTTTATTTAGTACAATAAAAAATAATGAAAACTAAAATAAATAAGCCCTTCCTTAGCAATTATTAAAAAAAATATACAGTAGTGGACTAAAGTGGATATATATTTGAATTTTTTTAAAACTGTATTAATAACTTTTGTTCAATTTGTGATATCCAAGTGTAGTTTTCCAGTTTTTGAAGTGGCCAGCTTAAAGTGCCGATTTGAATCCCATCGAGAATTTGTGGACAATTGTCAAAAGAAGACTCTCCCAATACGAGCGAGCACCGACCAACTTAGATGATCTTTGGTCAAGAGTTTCAGCGGAATGGGCTAATATTCCACCTCAAACTATTAAAAATCTCGAGGAAAGCATGCCTTCTCGCATAAAATCTGTTTTAAAAAACAAAGGACTTTGGACAAAATATTAAAGAAAGAACTTGCCGAAAATTTCAAATATGAACAATATTGGATTAAAGCGGTCACAATTTGCAATTATTTTTTTTATTAACTTCTTAATGATATAGTCTACTGTATTAAGGTTTTTATTGAAGAAGAATGTTTTAGTTTTATGCTTTAAAAAAATCATTTAAGTTTCTATAATAAAACAAAAATTGTAACAAATTTCGAAAAATCTTGAATTAATGTATCCAGTTTAGTCCACTACTGTATATAAAATACAATTAAATTTGAAATTTAGCCTTTTTTCAAAATAATAAAATAATAATTATATTTTTAATACTAATGTATAAAAATTTAAGAATTTTTATACACAATGCAAATACACAATGCAAATAATTGAATATGATTCGTCTTCTGCATCGCTGTCGGGTGAAAAAATTTCGTCTTCAACACTATCATCAAAAATTTCATCATCTTCGTCATTCATTATTTGTTGCAATTGAGGATCACTAAGAATCTGAAGCAATTTCGTTATAGAACAATCATATATTAGAAATTTTATTTTACAATACTTACTTTTGTTCTTTGTGCCATTATGTAAAAATACTCAATTATGATGAATTACAAAAAATATATGTATGCACGCTAATCACCAAAAATTAAACTGAAATCTGAACTGTTGTTTTTTCAAACGGGTCATATAGGCCAAATGCAATTAATATTGCAATTAATATGCATTTTTATTAATTTTAATTAAGTAGGTTTGAGGTTAAGAAGAATAAACATTTTTTCAAAGTTATAGACACATTATTAATTTGCAAATCAGACTAGATCTAGTTTCTGCCTTCTTTTATCGACAGGCTTCATCAGTGATTTTCTATTAAATTGTATTTTTGTTTATATTTTATTGTCAGATTGTCTCTATATGATAATTTACTCTCAGAAGTGATCAAACAGACATACAAACATTCTACTTTAGATTTTTTTATTTATCTTCTTATATCCTCTATGTCACCTTTTTCACAAATGTTGACACACTGACGTATGGTTTTTACGTACAGGTGCAGGCAATTTGTGTATATCGGAGACGGACTGCCAACTAATTGAAAGAAAATATTCTAATGAGACAAAAGTTCTAGCATCATCATAGCATCATGTATTCATATACAAAACGGGGAATCAATTTGAATGAACTCTTTTGTATACAAAGTTCAAGTGTCCATGCATCACCATATCATCATAAAAAAAATTTCAAGAGACGCCTTTGCGGGATTCTCCAAGTCCCACCCACAGTTTGAGAATAATAAAATTTTGAATGAAAAACTATTCAATGAAAGCGATTTTATTGATAATTTGACTGAAAAAATGATTGATCGATTATTCTGAATGAAGATGAACTCAATTCAATTATATTCAATTAGAAAAAAATGGTGAAGTGGAATTAAACTTGCAACATCGCTTGTTGACCCAAGGAGTGCAAGGGTTAAGTCATTTTTGCATAAAATTCTCTGAGTTTAGCGCCCTCTCTTGGCGACAAAAGCAATCATACCAAATATTTTTTTTCACATTTGTTTGAGGCACTTTCTTATCTTTAAAAAATACTTCTTTACTCACAATTTGAGACAAATTTTTTTTTTTGATTTTTGTCCATGGGACGAAGCATAGTATTTTGTTTACATTTATTTAAAATAAAATCGGTGTCTGCAAATAAACACTTTAAATTTTTGTATTGTGAATTAAATTGAGGCGTAGATGACCTGGTACAGTACTGGTGTCAAAGAGTCACTTTAGAACTAGTTTTGTAAATTTCATAAGTACTAGTTCAGCTTCCTGTTTTTCTTCCTAAAACAATAATTTTTAACAATTTGTGTACCTACTATTTTAATTGAAACTATGCAGAGACTGTTTCAAAGATTAAATTTAAATACGAGTTTCGAAATACTAGTTTTGTTTCCATTTGTGTTTGATAATACATTCTGAGTTTGCAAATAAATACTAAATTGTTTTTTTAATTTGCGTTCATTCAAATATACGGGTAAAGTTACGTGGGCATAAATGCAGTTAGATGAATACCACTAAAATATTTTAAATTTCATTTGGTAAATGTGCACAATTGTCTCAGTAAGAGGAAACTATCGGTCTAATCTACGTTTTATCAAAGGAAAAACTTTTGTTTTTATCTGCATAAATTAGGTAGTAACCAACTGGTACATTTTTCAAAGAATCACTTCGGAACTGGTTCCGCTAGTGGCACATTAGTACCAGTTTTGCTCCCTATTTTTCATCCTAAAATTGTAATTTTCAAACTAGTTCTACAACTAGTACCAAAGTGGGAGTTTGGTGACAATTGCCCCATCCCTATGACATATCCATGTTAAATTCTACAATTGTTTGTATGGAGAGGCGGTAGAACTCGTATTAGTTGTCTGGTTCAAATAAACTAGTACATAGTAAATGCATATTTTTGAAGTTTTAAATGCATATTTTTCGATTTTTAATACAAATTTTATGTACATAATACACGATTTTTAGTGCCCTGAATATAATAGATAATGTTATAAGGTATTTTAAGTCATTTCGTTAAGTTAATTTAGGGTGAACGGTATTTAAAGCAATTTCGTTTGGTTATTTGAAGGTTAACGATATTTTAAGCTATTTCGTTAGTGGTATTTTTACTCGTAGACTAACGGTTGTCACTTGAAGGGGTTTTAAATCGTTATATGTATTTTAGAGTTAGTGTTTGCCAGCCATGCCTAACCCATATTTAATCGAGCATTGAAAACAAATTTTGCATTTAACTTGAAAAAGTTAAACCAGCATAATTTTGAAATTTTAATAAAATATAAATTCAAGTGTTCTGTTACTTATATGATATTGACCGATATTTTTATAATAATAACTGTATGAAAGTACATATATAAATTCAAACAATTAAGCTAAATGTTTTATTAATTAATAAAAAACTATAACAAATAAAAGTGCGAACAAAAAGAATGAGTTTCTTTAATCTAGTGTTATTAATTGGATTACTTCAAATAGTTAAAGGAAATCAAGAAAGTAAAGACTAGCTTGGATTTATGTAATCAAACTCAATTATATTTGAAACATATTTTTTAAATTTCAGTTAACATAAATAATTTAACTGAACGGGTTGTTGGTGGCATGGATATACCCGAGGGTCAATATGTGCCCTATCAAGTTTCATTACAGTATTATACAAAATCGGAAACATATCAACATTATTGTGGAGGTTCTATAATTGACAAAAATCTTGTATTAACAGCTGCCCATTGCTGCTATGATCTTAATCCTCGTAAAATATCAATAAGAGCTGGTATTCGAGATTTAAATCAGAACCACGGCAACCGTTATGCCATAGAATATTGTGAGGTTCATCCAAATTATGGAAAATTTCAATCAAGCGATATAGCTATTATTAAAATGAAACAACCATTAGAATTGAATAATGTCACAATGGCAGCTATAGATGTAATTAGTCGAAATAGAATAGAAGCTAATAAAAGAGTTATCTTAACTGGTTGGGGTTTACGTTTCCCAGTACAGTTACCATTCCTACCAGAAACTTTGAACTATCCTACTGTATTGCAAACCATGACATATAATACCATCTCAGATGAAGAATGTCGATTTAAGGGTATTGATCGTTTATCAAAAACTGAAATGTGTGCTCAAGGATATCTATTGAAAGGTGCATGTGTGGTAAGTAACATAATTGTACTAAAAACAATAATTGTGTATATCTTAAAAAATACACTTCTTGTCATTGGAATAAGGTCATGAAATGTATTTCTACAATAATTACTTTTAGTTTAAGGGAAAGTGGTGTACCATGAAACGAGTGTACCGCGAAACAGTACATGTTTTGTTTTGCGTAAAAACTAGTAAACTTAGAAAGTGCCAAAGAATTACCAAAACTGATTTTCTTTTCAAGTGAAATGAAAAAAAGTGTTACCAAAAGTAGTAAATAGAAGCCACGGAATTAAAAAATTTGCCCATTTCGAAGTAAAAACGAATTTATGAGAAAAAAGTAGTAAAAATAGTAAAGACTAGCATGTAAACAAACAGACATACATGGGGTTACTAGAAGACGTTCGTTGTCACATGAATGAGTGACTACATGTACTTTGTTTTTTGTATTGCATGTATTTTGCTATTGTATTTTCGTTCGTGTGAAGTAAAACGTCATCTAGAAAGACCACCATAGTTTTTTTCTTTAAATACAAAGGATTTCGGTTATTTTTGTCTTCTCTGGTTCTAAGTCAGAATTGTCTAGATTGGTTCTACAAAATATTAACCTTTGGAAGCCAGGATAAAAACATTCCGCAATTTGGACCGGAAGAGAGCGTGGCAATTTCATATAAGTGTACGGAAAGTGTAGGACTTTTTGAATTCAAGTGACAAATTCTAGCTACGTACCTTACCCAATTCGAATACTTAAAAAACAAACCAAATCAAAGCATACTACGACCCAAATTTTAACTGAAGTCGACTTTAACAAAAATATGCATTGTGAACCTTTCTTGTGAAAATTTATTATGACTTTCGTTGATTATATGATTTTGTCAAATTAGGGGTATAATTTTGAATGATGGAGAAGTGTTAACTTTATAAAGTGTTTATGAATTAACTCTTATAGATTTAATAAATGTTGTTTTATTCTTTTTACAGGGTGATTCCGGAGGTCCTTTAGTAAAAGCAACTGATAAAGGCCTGCAACAAGTGGGTATAGTGTCATACGGATTTTTTGTATGTGGTGTTTTTGATGTACCTGACGTTTATACAAGAGTTTCGGAGTTTTCCGGATGGATAGAACAACGTATTGCGAAAAATTAAAATAAACACCAGACTCTGTTGAAAACTAACCATTTGAAAATTATTGTCTCTAATTATTAAAAACTCAGCAATAAAAAATGTATTCAAATAAAATCGATTTCAATATAACATAAAAAAAACTCATTCAGCTGTTGATTCATTGTCGTCATTAGTTTTTTCAGTTTCTTGCTCTCCTTTATCTTTGACTAGAGCATCGCCATGATGTTCCCTTTCATAAAGAACATCTTGAGGCTCAACTTCATTAAGAAGTTCTTCGTTATAAGGTTGTTCCTTATCTAAATGTCCTTTATTTTTATCTAGTAATGCTCCGTCATAATGTTGCTTATCGTGGGAATCAATTTCAGCTACAATATCATAATGTGATTCATCGTTATTCTGTTTTTCCTCTTGAGCTTGAACTTGTTTTATGTCATGAAAATCAGCTGGATGTGCTGTAAGAGAAACTTTAGAAGCCGGAGAGCACAGATCTTGTAAATCCTTAGAGTAAAATTAAATTTAATGTTATAGTTTTTAAGCTTATAAATTCTATGCAAAATAAAATTTACCTCTTCGATTTCCATTTGCTTAAATTGGATTTAAAAGCTTTAATAAATCTCTATAAAACTATGGAAGAGAGTACTTACAAATTTAATGGAGCTCATATGACGACGAAAATATTGTTGTATCTTACGAGCAGCTATTTCTTTTTGCAATAAATCTTCTTCATTTTCAGATGGTATCGACATTGTGACTGTAGGCGGCTTCTCCAAAAACAACGATCTTCTGACCAAAAAACCCCGAAAATTTGACTAACATTCAAGGAAGTAATGAAATAAATAAGTAGGTTAATATCGCAATCTAAACTCTGAATTTTTGTTAAGGTAGTATTACCTGTAGTTTAATAGCAGCCTCTGCACGTAATTGATCTTCTGAACGTTTTATTTCACGTTCACGAAAATATTGATACAAACTCTCTGTACCATCGGTATTCTAAATGATCAAAACTTCACATCAAAAAAATCAATTAGAATTTCAACGATATCTTACTTCCTGAGCCGACATATAAGCATCCACAAATTTTTGATAAGCTGCTTCAATAATAGGTCTCGAAATTTTCAAATCATCATCGGAAAATTTACATTTTTTTATTAATTCATCTAACATATCAAATTCATTGAATTTGATTATTTCTCTCTTTTTGCCTTTTTCACATCTTCGCTGAGCTAAAAATCGCCTAAAACATTCTTCCATAGCTTCGCACATCTGATCAGCTTTAGTTTTGGTAATATCACAAATGCACATATCAGCGATAATTTCATCGACAGTACGTAATGCCCGATCAATAATACGTTTAGCAACTGAAACCGTAAAAGAGATTTACTATAAGAAACATCTTAATATCTTATTACTTTAATTCTCCTACGTCTTGCCTTATCACGCGCTACTATTATCGAATGCAAATAGTCTATTAAGAATTGGCATAAACATTCTGTTGTTGGTTGACATCGTAATACTTCTCGTGTTATATCCGATAATAATTCCGGAAACCCTTCAGGTACATTAATCACTTGTGATCTTATTTTACCATGTTGTATAAGATGGTGCATTTTGAATATATTGAAAGAATATAAAGAAAATAAAACTGCTAAAGAAATAAATGTCTGAAAAAAGTTTTACAAAAGTTGTTTTGATTTTTTCGAACTGGCTAAATAAATTTAAACTAAATTCAGGTTTCCAAATTTTTAAAAAATTTAAAAAGTTTTCAAAAATTGTTCAAAGAATTTTAAACCCCTTTGGTCAATTTTTATTTAGTTTAGAATTTATTTAGCCACCTCGTTATTCTGTAAATTTCCAAGTGGGTATTTTTTGCTGAAAACTGATAGCATTAACTCAAGAAAATAGCTGTATTTGTGAGACTCTATATCACATAAAATAATTAATTTTATCAAGTGTAGATTTTTTATCAATTTAAATGCTTTACAATCTTGTAGTCATAATACGATATTACGTTTCATGGGATTTTTTTTTCCCAAGCCACTAAGGGTTAAAGACTTTTTAAGTGAAAGTAAAGGTAATTATAGTCTAATCAAATATAAAGGCACATATGTATACACGAGAGAGAAAACTTCTAGAGATAGTGCGAAAAACACCTCTAAGTAGCTCCATTGTGAATGATTTTAGCTATTTAAAGTTGCTTTTGGCTCTATATCTAGCAGTTTTCTCTCTAGTTTAGATGTGCCTTAAGTGATATTTTTCGGAAAATTATGCAAACTTTAATGAAAACATTAAAATTTTTTTAAATTATTGACAAAATAAGCAATTTTTATAATATGTCCTGGAAATAAGGAGCTCCAAACACAAACTCGAATTATCATTTTTCCAATTTATTTTTTTTTTTTTAATATCAACTATTATATGGTATAAATAGCAATCGATATCTCTAAATCAGGCATTTTAAAAAATTTTTTAATTAATTTAAAAAAAAAAGTTTTTGCATTTTTATTAAATTCATGGATCATTTTGGATTTCAGGCTAAAGTGTGTTAATGATATCCGATGAAGTCAGAATTCTATATCTGAATATTTTTGAGTATGTTAAATGAAATAAAAAATAAATTTTTTCGAATTTTGGGAATTTTTAATAATACACTTTTTTTAGGACAACGTGCTGAAAGTTGGTCTAACGTTTTCCAAAAAAAAAAATCGATTTCTTCCATTTGGAACCATTTCCAATAAAACTGAGAATAATGAACGAAAATCGACAAATCGTTAGTTTAAGGGACATCCTAATGTACATATATGTAGATAAAGTGCAATAGTTATTTTTAACTGTAACTGTAATTGTTTTTCTATATGTAAATGTAAAATAACTATTTTTGACAATTGTTTGATAAATTAACTAACTAAAAATGCAAAAATGTAATGGTAGTTATTCTGGGTAGTTGTTAATTTTTTTTCTCGGCAAATAATTCTAGAAAATTATAACATGGTACTTAATTTATTAATCTTTTTCATAATTTTGGAAAAAAAAAGAATTATCTTCAACCAATAAAAAAGAAAATCTCAGATAATAAGTAATAAAAATGAATCATTGTACATTTTTTAATATTGAGTTTTAAAATTTGTCTTATACTGAATTTAGACTAAGCAAAAACTAGCTGGTTTTTGTATAAAACTAAATTGCAAAAGCCAAGTCATTTTCACTGGTTATTTAGTTTTTCTTTGTCATAACACTTTTTTATTACACACTTTTCTTCATTTTTTATTTTTAAATTAATGTAAAAAAATTAGTGATATATTTAAAAAAGAATAACAACACACTATTTCAAACTAAACTAGAAATATTCTTAACAAATCAAAAAAATATTTTTTTGACACTTGCTTTACTCCTATATTCGTGGTAACAGGGTGTACCGAAAATTAACTATAAATGATACCGGGTGTATAAAAAATGCACATTTCAGATATTTTTACTTGGTTTTTGATAAAAACCAGGTAGAATCTCGTTTTCAGGTTGTATGAAAATTGTATAGAAAAACTAAATTAATTTAGCAGTTTTCGGCTCAAATACTAAAAATGGCCAAAAACTACTAGTTTTTGACTAGTCTAAATACACTATTATACTACAATTATACTTGAGCAAAAACCAACTAGTTTTTGTTTGGTATTTTTTTTGCATGCGTTTTGACCAGTAGTGCGATTCTCTAACTTTCTTTACGATTTTATGGATTTCGTAAACTAACGATAATTGTCGGTTGAGTTACCGAAAAAGTGATTCACTATATTTTAGTTAACGATATTATTCGCTAGAAAAAGTTACCGACAAATTTCGGTAGGAATAAAACATGCCAAACAAAAAGTATTTGTAAATAAAAAACAAAATGAAAACAACATTTGTATCAAGAATTTTTTTTTTTTAAACCGGCGAATTAGAATTTTTTTTTTTTTTTGAGTAATTATTGAGCTTGGTTACTTTTCGTTATTTCAAGATTTATAAATATTTGGAGAACATTTCTTCAATAATTTAAATATTTTGTAGAAATATTTTTTTTAATTTGAAATAATACGCATATAACTTATACCAAAATTCTTCTTATTTTGGGCCTAAAACTAAAAATTTACAAATTTTTTAATCTGTCCCCAAAACGAAGTCGAAATCCTTAATTTGAGCCCAAATAATTGACATAAAAAAATCCTCTCTTGACAAAATTTCCCAAAATAAAATCGTCCTTTGACAAAATTTTGTGGCAGCTCTGGTACAAATACACCATAATATACAACTCTGTATTATGAGAAAAACAACACTTTGAAAATAACCGTCTTAATAAACAGATTCATTCTTGATCGAACCATCAATTGCGTAGTTTCATTTATTTGTGTTCTAAGAAAATCAACAATAAATATAGAAATACACTATATTTTGGTGACCCCGAAATTAAATAAGAGCAAATAAATTGTATTTTCAAGAAAAAGGAAAATTCTGACTAAATAGACAATTGATTAAAAATGCCTGTAAATGATTCTCCTGAACAGGCAACAGCCTCTACCGTCGAAACAAAGGATGGAGATGGAAATCAGTTAACTTTACCAGTAACTCCAAAACCTCTTACCATAACCAATGTTGAAACTATCAACGCCATACGATTGCCACAATTTTTGCCAAGTGACCCGGAATTATGGTTCATTCAGATTGATGGACTCCTGTACGTCAACCGTATCACGGCCGACCTTTCAAAATATTACACGGTAATTACTGCATTAGACCCGGACACACTTCACCAAATAGCAGATGTGGCAAAGAATCCACCGGCATCGTTAAACTATGAAAAACTGAAAAAGGAATTAATAGCCCGATTTGGTGAATCAAAAGAGAGACAGCTTCTAAAATAATAACAGGTATAGATCTCTCAAATAAACGTCCAAGCCAATTGCTGCGTGAGATGAGAAATCTCGCAGGCGCAAATGTCTCGGAAGATGCCTTAACGACATTATAGATGCAACGAATGCCAGACAACGTACGTTGTATAATTTCTGTTTGCAAAGGCCAAAGTCTAGAAAATTTAGTCGAAATTGCAGAGCAATTGACAATTCTCCATCTGTCCACCATCTGATGTCAACTCCAACTGACAGAGCATACTGTGATGCAATTGGTTCACTAGAATAATAGCTCTTGAAACGTCAATAAATCAGGTGATTCAAAAATTAAGTGATATTTCTGTCAATATCACAGACAACAACAGACAAAGTCGCAACAGATCTCGAAGCCAAAGCCAGAATCGTGTGTTACTATCACATAAAATTTGGCGCAGCTTCACGCAAATCCCAACAACCGTGTGAATTTAATAGTCAATTAGGAAACGTGCAGGAAAACCCCAACGGCTGCCGTCAATAAACAACATTGACGGCAGCAAAGAAAAACGATTACATATTTTAAACAGAACAAATAAAATCAAATTCCTCGTCGACTCAGGTTTTGTAGTTTCAGTTTTACCAAAAAGTTTCATTTCATTGTTTCAGACAAATTGCAACTGCACAGAACTAGAGATGAGCGATCTGGTGATTTTTGAATAACGCTGCTACCAGTGATCGTGATTTTCAAATCACCGTTCTTTTAAACAGTGACCGTGAAAACGGGTTTGTAATAGAGATGGGCGATCCGGCGATTTTTCAGTAACATTGTTCTCAGTCGTGATCACGGGTTTTCTATGGAAAAGACTGCGATTTTCTGACAAATAAACGAAATAATATTTATGGCGAGTTTTTAAGATGTCAGTTAAACTTGGTTTAGTTAAACCGAAAACGAATTTTGTCAGCCATATCAAAGTTTATTAACAAAAATTTGCCGGAAAAACTTTTTCTCGAGTATAATTTATTTCTTTATTGAAATAAAACAAAATAAACCACATTTTAAAAGCAGTATTCCAGTTACAAAACTGGGCCTTAAAAGAAGAATAGTAACAAAGACATGATAGTAACAAAGACATGATAGAAGGAGACATTTTATTCAGAAGAATATTGTGCACAATGAAGTTTGCAAGAAAGAATAGTACAAAAATATTAAAAGAACGACATTCCGAGTAACTGCGACTTGAAATATATGATCACTGCCGTTACCAGTGATTTATCAATAACTGTGATTAAATCACCGGTATGAAAATATCGCTCATCTCTACACAGAACCAAATTTTTTCATAAATAGTATGAATGGCTTTCTTTGATTTCAGTTCGTAATATATATGAACAAATTCATACAATGTATGAATTCTTCCTTAAATTTATTTTTCAATAAAATTTAAAAAAACAAGTTAGTTTCGAAGAGAATAAAATGTCAAACTATTTTTTAATTTGGTTTTGAAAAAAAGGAATTAATTTGTAAATATAAGCGGATCGTTAAGCGCGGAAAATGAAAAGGTATGTGCAATATTGTTTTTATACACACATATATAAGTGTGTTTATAACACCATAATTTTTACTTCTTTTTAGATAAATATACTATGTATAATGTGTTCCGTGTTGCCTAAGACAGGATGAACAACATCCGATAATGGTTTAAATCCAATTCTCCAGACAGTACTTGGATTTAGCTGAAAACGAAGATTGTTATTTAACAAGAGTATACCTACTTCCTGCGTGTATCCGATTTTTGGAAAGAAATCATATTGTACTTCTCAAGAATTTTCTCTCGCTCAAGTATATTATAATGGTAGATGGCGGTTTATATATTTTATTTAACATACTATACCAATTGTTAGCAGATATTTAATATTTCTTTGTAATTCCTATTGTGATTATTATTTTTTAGTAAATGTATAGAAAATCCATCTCTAACCGTTTAAAATAAAAGCGAGGCTTATCGTTTTAGTTACATCATTCCTCTTTAGCAGAATTAATGCATAACTTAAATCAAAATTCGTAATGAATTTTGTCATAATATGTATAAACAAATTCGTACATTGTATGAAAAGGTTTTGGGAAAAAAATTAACGCCCATACACACGTATGGCAACAAACAACTCGCTGTCGACTTGGGTTCACGAAGAGCGTATAGGTGGATTTTTATTATAGCAAATGTACAAACTGCCATTCTAGGAGCAGATTTCCTTTACAATCACGGGTTAATTTTAGACCTAAAATCGTCGAAACTGGTCGATTCACTCACGTCTCTTAAAACTAGTGGCAGCCTAGAACACACACAACAGCCCAGTGTCTCAACAATAAATTCACAGTCGAACCTGCATTCTTTTATAAAACAATTTATAGAGCTAACTGGAGCAAACACGTACAAACTCCCCACATCATCCAACGTTTGCCATCGTATTATAGTCGACTGTTAAAAATTAAAAGCCATAAGAGAAGAATTTGATTTACTACTCCAGCTAGGTGTAATACGACCATCCAGCAGCCCGTGGTCCAGCCCCATACATGTAGTCAAAAAGAAAACTTGCGGCTGGAGAGCTTGTGGCGATTACAGGAAATTAAACGCACATACAATACCTGATCGCTATCCAATACCCAGACTAGACGATATTGGTGAAAAATTGTACAAGAAAAAATGTTCTCCAAAATAGACATTAACAAGGCATACTATAATATACCAATGGACCCAAGCGACATCCAGAAAACTGCCGTAAGAACACCATTCGGATTGTTTGAATTCGTGGTTATGCCATTCGGCCTAAGAAACGCCACTCAAACCTTCCAGAGGTATATGGACTCAATTTTTCGAAACATGGACTTTGTATTTTGCTACTTGGATGACATCCTTATATTTTCGGAAAACGAAAATCAACACGAACAACACGTGCACAGTGTTCTCGAAAAACTAAAACAATCGAATCTATCTATTAACGCATCTAAATGCGAATTCGGAGTTACTAAGATTACATTTTTGGGCTATGAAATTTCATCTGATGGCTGGAAACCACCTGAAGATCGAATTTAAGCCATACAAAATTACCCCAAACCAAAAACAGTTTTGGAAATGCGACGATTCGTTGGAATTTTAAACTTTTATAGAAAGTTCATCCCAAAAGCAGCTGAACTACAATCACCTCTAAACAGTTTATTTAAAGGAGGTAAGAAAAATGATGAGCGATTAATTGAGTGGACACCTCCACTTGAAGCCTCATTTAACTCCTGCAAAGATTGCCATGCAACCATAACGATACTAAATTTTTTAAGTCCTGATGAAGGTTAACAACGGATGCCTCAGACGTATCTGTTGGAGCACACCTGGAACAACATACAGATGGTCAGTAGGCACCAATCGGATTTTTCTCCAATAAACTGGAGCAGTCACAACGTAAATATAGCGTATATGACCGCGAGCTTCTCGTAATTTATTTGGCCATAAAATATTTTAGACACATTCTAGATGGTCAAGATTTTTTAATCCGAACGGATCATAAACCGCTCATTTACGCTTTTCAACAAAGATCCGATAAAGCGTCACCGAGACAGCTTCGTCAACTTTCATACATAGCACAATTCTCATCCAAGTTAATTCACATCACTGGCCCTAATAATATAATAGCAGATGCACTTTCACGTATAAATGAAATAACTGTGCCAACACACATCACTTTAGATGAAATTAAAAATTCTCAAAATACCGATTCTGAACTACATAAAATATTTAACAGCAACAATACATCTTTAAATCTTCAACGTTTACAGTTAGAACCAGATATCACGATAATTTGCGATACTTCAACATCTGAAATTCGACCCTACATTCCACAAAATCTTCGCCGTAAAATATTCGACTCTGTTCATTCTTTAGCACACCCAAGATCAAGATCAACTCTCAAACAAATTCGAAAAAAATATGTGTGGATTTCAGTGAACCGTGACGTGGTCAAGTGGGTGAAAGAGTGTATTAGTTGTCAACGAGCCAAAATAATGCGCCACAATCATGTCAGTCCAGGTGAATTCCCAAAATCTAATCGTTTTCATCATGTGCACATTGACATCATTGTTCTTCCTGAGTACAAAGGTTATAGATACTGCTTGACAATGATAGATCGGTTTACTAGATGGCCAGAAATTTCGCCTTTAAAGGACATGTTTGTGGAAACCGTTGCTGAACACTTTTATTCAACTTGGATCGCACGTTTTGTTTGACCTAAAACAATTACCACGGACCAAGGATCCCAATTTGAATCGGCTTTATTTATGGCCCTCTCAAAATTAATTGGGGCACATCGCATTCATACCACCCAGCTACTAATGGAATGATAGAAAGGTGGCACAGGACACTAAAAGCTTCTTTAATGTGCACAAAAGACACTCCGTGGTTATCGTTACTGCCAACAGTACTCCTAGGCCTTATAACATCCTAGAAGGAAGACATCAAAGCTTCCGCAACTGAAATGCTCTATGGTACAACGCTCAGACTACCTGGGGAATTTTTTTCAAACGAGGACGAGCCTTGTGACCCACATGCATTTTTGATAAAATTCAGAGAACATATACAGCAAGTTCGGGCAACACCAGCAACTCACCACAATTACAAGAAATCCGCTTTTGTACATAAGGATTTGTATACATCAACACACGTCTTCTTACGGCAGACCATGTCAAAAAACCTTTGGAACCACCCTATAGTGGACCTCATGAAATTGTCAAGAGAATCTCAGATCGAGTGTTTTCAATCAATGTAAATGGTTCTATACAGAATATTTCCGTGGAAAGACTTAAACCAGCGTTCATCGATAACGATCCTGATGACCAACCCACTGCACTCAGAACTTATCAAAGAAGAAGACAAGTTGGTTTTAGAAATCCTGAATCCGTGACCAATTCACTGGGAGGAGAGTCCTGTGGCAGCTCTGGTACAAATACACCATAATATACAACTCTGTATTATGAGAAAAACAACACTTTGAAAATAAACGTCTTAATAAACAGATTCATTCTTCATCGAACCATCAATTGCGTAGTTTCATTTATTTGTGTTCTAAGAAAATCAACAATAAATATAGAAATACACTATATTTTGGTGACCCCGAAATTAAATAAGAGCAAATAAATTGTATTTTCAAGAAAAAGGAAAATTCTGACTAAATAGACAATTGATTAAAAATGCCTGTAAATGATTCTCCTGAACAGGCAACAGCCTCTACCGTCGAAACAAAGGATGGAGATGGAAATCAGTTAACTTTACCAGTAACTCCAAAACCTCTTACCATAACCAATGTTGAAACTATCAACGCCATACGATTGCCACAATTTTTGCCAAGTGACCCGGAATTATGGTTCATTCAGATTGATGGACTCCTGTACGTCAACCGTATCACGGCCGACCTTTCAAAATATTACACGGTAATTACTGCATTAGACCCGGACACACTTCACCAAATAGCAGATGTGGCAAAGAATCCACCGGCATCGTTAAACTATGAAAAACTGAAAAAGGAATTAATAGCCCGATTTGGTGAATCAAAAGAGAGACAGCTTCTAAAATAATAACAGGTATAGATCTCTCAAATAAACGTCCAAGCCAATTGCTGCGTGAGATGAGAAATCTCGCAGGCGCAAATGTCTCGGAAGATGCCTTAACGACATTATAGATGCAACGAATGCCAGACAACGTACGTTGTATAATTTCTGTTTGCAAAGGCCAAAGTCTAGAAAATTTAGTCGAAATTGCAGAGCAATTGACAATTCTCCATCTGTCCACCATCTGATGTCAACGTCAACTCCAACTGACAGAGCATACTGTGATGCAATTGGTTCACTAGAATAATAGCTCTTGAAACGTCAATAAATCAGGTGATTCAAAAATTAAGTGATATTTCTGTCAATATCACAGACAACAACAGACAAAGTCGCAACAGATCTCGAAGCCAAAGCCAGAATCGTGTGTTACTATCACATAAAATTTGGCGCAGCTTCACGCAAATCCCAACAACCGTGTGAATTTAATAGTCAATTAGGAAACGTGCAGGAAAACCCCAACGGCTGCCGTCAATAAACAACATTGACGGCAGCAAAGAAAAACGATTACATATTTTAAACAGAACAAATAAAATCAAATTCCTCGTCGACTCAGGTTTTGTAGTTTCAGTTTTACCAAAAAGTTTCATTTCATTGTTTCAGACAAATTGCAACTGCACAGAACTAGAGATGAGCGATCTGGTGATTTTTGAATAACGCTGCTACCAGTGATCGTGATTTTCAAATCACCGTTCTTTTAAACAGTGACCGTGAAAACGGGTTTGTAATAGAGATGGGCGATCCGGCGATTTTTCAGTAACATTGTTCTCAGTCGTGATCACGGGTTTTCTATGGAAAAGACTGCGATTTTCTGACAAATAAACGAAATAATATTTATGGCGAGTTTTTAAGATGTCAGTTAAACTTGGTTTAGTTAAACCGAAAACGAATTTTGTCAGCCATATCAAAGTTTATTAACAAAAATTTGCCGGAAAAACTTTTTCTCGAGTATAATTTATTTCTTTATTGAAATAAAACAAAATAAACCACATTTTAAAAGCAGTATTCCAGTTACAAAACTGGGCCTTAAAAGAAGAATAGTAACAAAGACATGATAGTAACAAAGACATGATAGAAGGAGACATTTTATTCAGAAGAATATTGTGCACAATGAAGTTTGCAAGAAAGAATAGTACAAAAATATTAAAAGAACGACATTCCGAGTAACTGCGACTTGAAATATATGATCACTGCCGTTACCAGTGATTTATCAATAACTGTGATTAAATCACCGGTATGAAAATATCGCTCATCTCTACACAGAACCAAATTTTTTCATAAATAGTATGAATGGCTTTCTTTGATTTCAGTTCGTAATATATATGAACAAATTCATACAATGTATGAAATCTTCCTTAAATTTATTTTTCAATAAAATTTAAAAAAACAAGTTAGTTTCGAAGAGAATAAAATGTCAAACTATTTTTTAATTTGGTTTTGAAAAAAAGGAATTAATTTGTAAATATAAGCGGATCGTTAAGCGCGGAAAATGAAAAGGTATGTGCAATATTGTTTTTATACACACATATATAAGTGTGTTTATAACACCATAATTTTTACTTCTTTTTAGATAAATATACTATGTATAATGTGTTCCGTGTTGCCTAAGACAGGATGAACAACATCCGATAATGGTTTAAATCCAATTCTCCAGACAGTACTTGGATTTAGCTGAAAACGAAGATTGTTATTTAACAAGAGTATACCTACTTCCTGCGTGTATCCGATTTTTGGAAAGAAATCATATTGTACTTCTCAAGAATTTTCTCTCGCTCAAGTATATTATAATGGTAGATGGCGGTTTATATATTTTATTTAACATACTATACCAATTGTTAGCAGATATTTAATATTTCTTTGTAATTCCTATTGTGATTATTATTTTTTAGTAAATGTATAGAAAATCCATCTCTAACCGTTTAAAATAAAAGCGAGGCTTATCGTTTTAGTTACATCATTCCTCTTTAGCAGAATTAATGCATAACTTAAATCAAAATTCGTAATGTAAATATAAATCAAAATATCCACAATGTAAAAGTGACGGCCTGGCCAAACTGCTAGAACTAGGAAGCTGAAATTCTATATGTAAATTCCTCCTCCACGCAGACGTACGCTAAAGACACATCTACACGGGATAGAAATCTCGTAGAGTTTACGCCTAATTTGTCATCTCTAATATAGTTCGCACTAGTTTTTATCGTAAAAGTATCATCTCTAATTGTCAAGTATTTGTTTTTAATGAAATTGTTGTATTTTAAAGAATAATTTTTTCTCCAAATACCAAAAGGTGCATTTAATAAACTTAAATGTTCAAAAATGTTACAAGACATCTTAAAAATTGTTACTAATTAAAGAAATTATGTATGACAGCAATTGTCAATGCCCTAGAGATTACATTTCGTAGACCTGTACATAGCTGCATTTTCAAAAAGTCTAGCGAGTTTTCTATCCCGTGTAGATTTGCCTTAAGAAAATCAACAATAAAAATAGAAATACACTATAATTTCCCACATGCTAGCGACATCTACAGTTTGTTTAAAAAATTATCGTTAATGTTACATCTCTATATTATTTGTCTCTGTGTAAAAGTCTTCAAAATAAAAGCCCCCTTCGATGAGAATGCTTATTAGGAGCTTATATAAAAAATAAATAATTTCAAAAATTATTATTCAGAGGAAATTTAGGTTAAAACAAATTTTCTACTTTTTAAGTAAAAATAAAATCAATAGACACACTAATTAACAATAAATACGATGACGATGTGAGAGCTGTGGTGTAATGGTTAGCGCGTTGAACTGTTATACATGTGGTTGCGGGTTCGATCCCCAGCGACCGCAACATCAATTTGGAAAAATATTGTGTATGATTTTTTTATCCCTAATACAGTGTCTTTCTTCACTATTCCCATAGCACTTAACCCCACCGAAGTAAAATAATATAACAGGGCTATGAAATAAACAGCCTCAACAAAAGTTCGCCAACTAATATTCTGAAACTAACACAATTTTCAAAAATCCGAAAAATATATTTAAGTTACTTTTAAACCATTGATAATACACACAAAGTAAGACTACAGCTTTAGCTTTTAAAAATTCATTACTTTGGTCCAAGCACATACAGGTTTCTATCAGGATACCTTTCTGGGACATCGTCTTAACTTGAAAACGAATTATTACGAAATTTGACAAAAAGAATACATTTAGTATTAGTACCAATATTTATTAAAATTAAGACCCGTTTTCGCTCAATTTCGTAGTTTCCGAAAAACGAAAATCGTTACATCTTCTTAATCAAAGGCACAAAAAATTTAATTTTTGGATTTTATTTATACTTTGGTGAAAAAGCATAGGCCGGTTAGAGGGTAAAATAAGTCAGTCAGTCACTCTTATATGTATACACTATGACTCTCTTTGCGATTTGTTTATTGTCATTGCGAATCCATTCGTTCCCCGTTCTGTTTCATTTCGTTCCGCATTCTATTCTATTTCGTTTCTGTTCCATTGCCATTTTCTCGAGTTTCATTTAATTTCCCCGTTCTTTCCCGAAAGTGTGTTAAAAAAAGTGTTTAAAAAAACAAAAAAAAAATGGTCGTAAACAAACTCTATATTAGCTGTGTTTGTGTGACTCTCTATCAGTGTTATCAAGAACGATTTTGACAGTTTTTCAACGTATTCCGGCTTTCTACTGTCAAAATTGTTCGAGATATCATTGATAGGAATGCCGCACAAACGCAGCTATTGCTTTCCTTAATAAAAATGTGTGTTTAAAAAAAAAAAAAATGTGTTTAAAAAAAGTGCGCGTAGACAAAAGAGTGTTAAAAAAAGTAGCAGTGGACAAATTTTCTTTCCTAAAAGTGTGTTAAAAAAATGTTTCCAAAAAAAGTGTTGCCACAAAAAAAAGTGTTTCCACAAAAAAGTGTTTCCACAAAAAAGTGCTTCCACAAAAGTGTTTCGACGAAAAAAAAAAGTTTACACAAAAATGTGTTTCCAAAAAAAAAAGTGTTTCCACAAAAAAAAGTATCCACAAAAAAAACTGTGTTGCCACAAAAAAAGGTTTCCACAAAGAAAAAAAGTTTAAACAAAAAAAAAAGAGTTTCCACAAAAAAAAGTTTTTCCACAAAAAAAAGTTTTTCCACAAAAAAAAGTGTTTCCACAAAATAAAGTGTTTCCAAAAAAAGTGTTTCCACAAAAAAAGTGTTTCCACACAAAAACAGTGATTCCACCAAAAAAAAAGTTTCCACAAAAAAAAAGTTTTCACAAAAAAAAAGTGTTTCCACAAAAAAAAAAAAAGTTTCCACAAAAAAAAAAAGTTTCCACAAAAAAAAGTGTTTCCAAAAAAAAAACTTTTTCCACAAAAACAAAAAATATTTCCCAAAAAAAAAAAAATCCACAACAGAAAATTCAACAAAAAAAAAATTTCCACAAAAAAAAAAAGTTTCCACAAAAAAAAAAAGTGTTTCCAAAAAAAAAACTTTTCCACAAAAAAAAATTGAGATGAGATAAATGAGATAGGATAAGCTGAGATTGGATTAGGTTAATGCTATAAGTGCTGCCTGGTTGTCATAGTAACGCCAAGGCCTGGTTGTCATAGCAACACGAAAATTTTATAGGTAGGGACGCCATATCTCCGGAACCACTAGGCCAATTTCGTTCAAACTTCAGATAAACCATCTATAGACCATCCTCAACTTACCCTGAAATCGGTTGACAGAAATCCAATGAAAAATAAAAATTTGTATATCGATCACACATTTTATATGGGAAAAACACACCATCACAAGTGTGCGTATAACGCGTATGCGTAGACATTTTTCGTCAATTTTTTAAGAACCATCAGTAAAAGTAGACCTTTCCAACGCATGTATTGGTTCGTAAATAGGTTGAGTGGTTCTCGAGTTATAAAATGACGAACATATACCAACTTATTTTTATATATACCCGAGTAAAAAAAATTATATATAATCATATGTGGCATATATTACAATATATAATTAGACATGTCGTTATGTATATCCATATATAATTATATATGACGTCTTTTTCCAAAATTTTTCTTTATATTATGCCATATATAATTTCATCTAATTAGATATCAGCCTTTATAATATTAAATATGGTATATATTGCATATATAGTTGTATATAGAGCTATATCTTATGGCGGCATTTTAGGAAAATATAATTATATATGGTATCATTGAAACAATATATAACTATATATGGCTCCAGTTAAACTATATATTATCATATATGGTGGCATTTAAACAATATATGGTCATATATGGTACCTCATGAACAAAATCTTTAATACAGTTGCAGATATGATAATATATGCTACTAAATATAGTGCCATATATATTTATATATGGTGTTATTTCAGCAATATATTAGCATGTATGGTGCCATTTAAACCATATATTATTATATATGGTGCCATTTAAACAATATATGGCCATATATGGTGCCTGTTCAAATCCGGGGACTTAAATTAACCTTGAATTCACAAGGCTTTAAGTGGATTGGTCTACTGAAATAAAGTATGTACACTATTCCAAAACTTTACAGGAGTCATAAAGTAATTGGTAAGTGAGAGGCAAAAAAAAGGGTGACTTAACTATAGGGATAAAGGGAGAATCTACACTACAAGTCTTCCTTGGGGTTTAATAAAACACTGCTCAAATTTCCAATGACACTTACATAAGATAATTTATTTATATACTTATATTAGAGAATCCAATCCAATTATAGTACAAATTCAGGAGAACGTCTGTGACATTCAACGGTTGAAGAAAAAAGAGATTGATCCTTTGTCATTGACTTAAAACGAAAACTCGGTTTGCTGTCAATAAGAAAATCAATACAAAATATAACAATCGCCAAACGTCATAGATTTTAATAAAGAAATAGTGGGAAATTTGTCCCAAAGATGGGACTGTTAAATTCATGATAAATGTAGGTTTTAGTGGTGATTAATTCATTTTCGTATTAAATTCATTTAAGGAAAAGAATATTTGAAATAAATTTATAATATAATTTGTTTAATCAGTTTAATGATCAAACTGCATTGAACATACTGGGCCCTCTTGGCAGAGAATGCCAACAAAAACTACTCTACAACTCCTCCCTTAATAGTGCCAGAACCCGGAGAACACCTCGTAGAATTCTTCGCGGATTATTTACTGGATTATTCAATGGATTTACCCTTTCGGTTGCTTGTCGAGGTGGTGTATGTTGGCGACCCGGTTGTCGCTGTTGTTGATAATTCTGTTGCCGTTGTCGCTGCTGTTGACGCTGTTGTTGTTGAGAATTCTGTTGTTGTTGTCGCTGCTGTTGATGTTGTAGTGCATTTGAAGAAAACTGTGGTTTATGGACATTACGATGTAAAAGCGTGTGGTGTTCTCGACCGCAACGTTGACATACTTCAGCGGATGAACATCGCGCTGTGTCGTGGGATCTAGCCAGACAATTCTGGCAGTATCCGTTTCTCCGGACTACACGTCGGCGTACATCTATTGTCATTGCGATGAATTTTCTACAATATCGTAAGGAGTGGAAACGAAAGCAGACTAAGCATTGGTGTATTCTACCCGGTTCCCACGGCAATCGGACTATGTGCCGGAACGATTCGGATGTATTTGAATTTTCGAATTTATCCGAGCAAGGATTGCCAGTCCGGCTTTAAATGAGAATTATTAACTACAATTTCTCATTTTAACCCTTAAATGCATGGTGTAGCCAATTGGCAACATACCGGTTTTTTAATAAAAAATCCACTTCCTGTACAAAATTGCATTTTTTGGCATTGGGGCCCCTTCTGTACAAAGTGTTCTTATAGTTTAGCTCAGGTTTTTAAAACAGTTCAAATCATAGGTTTGCTTCATATGTTTGTGAAAAATTTAAAACACTCGCTTTTTTTACAAAAAGTGTAATATTCAAAAATGTTTGTTTAAATATTTAAAGTAGTTTTCTCGCTATAAAATTAATTTCGGCAACAACAATTGTATTCATTCATAGTTTATATATATTTTTTTCTTACACGTTAAAATAATCACAATTTAGCTATTTTGCAAAAAACCATATTTTTAAATAAAAATCACTTTTTTAAATCCTTTAGAAATCATATGAAAATGGTTAAAATTGAAGAGATCATGCATTTAAGAGTTAAGGCCGTTACAACAACAACTAGTTTTTACTGGAAAAATTTCTTCCAGCAAAAACTAAAAATATATTTTTTTTTGTTTAACAAATAATCTAAAGTTAAACCTACAGTATGAGACCCACCATGTTTTTTTTTAATTTAAAATTTATAATAAAATGCTAAATTACCCCTTTTTTATTTAATATTGTCATAAGAACATATAGGCATGCGCGGCTCCAGGGGGGAGAAATAGGGAAATCCCCCCCCCCCTCTCAGCGAAATCGAAAAAGAAAAAAAAGGAAAAAAAGGAAAAAAGAAGAAAAAAAAGGAAAAAGAGGGAAAAAGGGGAGAAAAAAGGATAAAGTGAAAGAAATACAAATTTATTATGAATAATAATATGAAATATAAAATTTTTTCCTTATTTTCATTTAACCAGTCGTCATTTAAAAAATCTCAATAGATATTTTAACAAATTCATTAAAAAACTGATAAAATTAAAGTTTGGGGAGAAATGTAGTTAAAAGATCTAAATTTCAAATTAGATTTTCAAAATTGTATGTAGATCAATTTCGTTTGAAAATTTTCTAATTTCAAATGACAAAAAGAAATTTCATTTTAAAATTTCGCATTTTTTAATACAAAATTCCAATTTTAATTGAAAATTTTTTAAATAAAAATACACGCCCTTACTATTTAAATTTTCCAAATGTATATTTTTGTTGACTTTAGTTAAAATTTTGGGTGGCAGCATGCTTTGACGTAGTTTATTTTTGGAGCATTCTGATTGGTTAATTTATTTTCAACCAATTAAAATATTTTAAAATGTAAATATTTCTTTAGGATTTTCATACACAAAATGAACAAAGCCGTTGAAATATAAAGTCGACTTTAAAAGTAAAATACTGTTTGATAGTAAAGCACCGTAAGTTGTTCGGATTCCACGTGAAAATATTGTTATACTCCTCCATATAAAAAAATTATAATTTTCCACGACAATGAATTTCACGTGAAAACTGAGTAGAGATTGTTTTCACGCAAATTTAATGTACAAGAGTATTATTTTTCTTGGGGAAAAATCACATTTTTTGTATATTGTGATTGTGTCTTTGATATAAAATTGAAAAATTGTTTATTTTTATAATTTAAATTAAAATTTGAGTACAATTAAAGTTCGAGTAAAATTTTTCCACGTGAAAAACCACTTACGGTGCTTTTGGGAAAAAGACTAAATTTACTTTTGAATTTTTTTCATTAAAATTGCAGAACTGAACTTCTAATGGAATTTTCTAAATTTGAAGTGGTAATTACCGTTATTTTTGTTCAGATTTAAGATCAAATTTGACAAATTCCAAATAGAATTCACAATTAATTTCACTTGAAATTCTCCAAATTTCATTCGGAAAGATATGGTGGAGTTCTTTTTTAGGTCTTTCCAAAGGATCGTATTGAACTTATTCCAGTCTGTCTTTCGGAAATCCTGAGTATACATGTTGATATCTTATAGAGTATATAGTTATGTTCCTGAAATAATTTCTTTTGAAATACTGAATTTTTGATTGCCTGCGAGTAATTGACTAGCGTTCGATCCTGCACTTCCTCCCAACCTGCTAAGTGTTTTAACTTTAAAATACGGAATGTTGGTGTAGCGTCAAAGCAAAATTGGCCAGTAATTCCTTTTGTTAATAACGACATCTGACTCCCACAGCTATACCAAAACCGATATGAAAATTTAATTATACAAAGTTTTCCAAATGTTGATCACGAACCCCTGAGCGTCCCTAATCGCATCCTAGGAGGTCTGCGAAACATTCCGAAAAAATAATTAAAAAACAAGAATTTTTTAAATATTAGAAGCTTTTAGTTAAAATTTATAACTGAAGTATAAAAAATCAGCTTCTAATAAATAAAGTGAATATAAAAATAATGAAAATAATTTCAAAACGTCCGGCGACGTTTTTCGTAAAAATATAAGCGGTGTGTTCGATTAGTCGAAATTCTTACTACTTTGGGATAGAAACAATTAATTGTAGAAAAATTCTCAAAAATTTTAATTTTTTTTAATAAATCAGAAATTATCAAATTAAAGAATGAGTTGCAGACCAACTTCAGGCACGCTTTCAGAAGCTTTAAAGTGATATATGAACCAGTCACATAGCTAAAATAATACAAAAGTTAGACCCAAATATGTACGGAAAGTCTATGGCAAATTTGATCATTTTCCCCCAATTGAACACCAATTTTAGCTATACAAAGTATTCGAAGTTATAGCAAGTTTCATACAATTCAAATAGAGTGCGGAAATTTCAATTGTTAATTTTATATGTTATTTAATATAAACTTTTTTAGGTATTACTAACCCATCCTTGTTGGATGTCAAATACGTATCAAATATTAAAGTTTTTGATGAAAAATATAACTTAGAATTTTCCGTTGGACTTTATATTGTCTTTTATACATGGATGGTAACCGAAACGAATGCGGTTATCGTTAGGGTAACGATATTTTATGTTATTTCGGTAACGGTATTTTAAGGGTTACGCTATTTCATTTATTTCGGTATCAGTATTTTAAGGATAACGGTATTTGAGTTATTTCGGTAGCGGTATTTTAAGGTTAACGGTATTTCAGTTATATCGGTAACGATATTTTAAGGGTAACGGTGGTCAGTTATTTCGATGCATCCCGGATTTTTTTTTACAAAAAACAAACTATATTAAAAACAGAACCAATTTATCAACTTAATGTACAAACAATACTCAATAACCACGTGAAATTATCAAAAGCAGAAAATTAAAAATAAGGGTATTTTAGGGTTAACAATATTTCATTTGTTTCGGTAACGGTATTTTAAGGGTATTGATATTTCATTTATTTCGGTATCGGTATTTTAAGGAAAACGGTATTTAAGTTATTTCGGTAACGGTATTTTAAGGATAACGGTATTCCGGGTATTTCGGTAACGGTATTTTAGGGGTAACGGTAGTCAGTTGAAAGGGTTTTGAATCGATAACGGTATTTTAGCGGTATTGCCTGCCAACCCTGCTTTTATACCTAAAGCGTCGCTCATAAAATCGTTAACCTTGCGCTGCGGAGTCCAAAAACGCCCAACAAGTAGTGTATGGCCAAATCAAAAGGGGTTAAAAAATATTTTTTGTGAAAATTAAAAAAAAAAAATGTTTTTTCCAAATTCCCCCCCCCCCCCCCCCCAGAGACTTGAGCTGGAGCCGCCACTGATATAGGACTGTTCTTATGACACACTTTCAATGAAATCAGTTCAACTTAATTACAAATATATAATGAAGAATATTTGGCTCGGTGCTATATTTTTCACCGCAGCTATATAGAAGCTAATTTTGTATTGTTAAATAGTTACCCCTCAATTCATAAATGCTTTGTAAAATTATACCAGGTTTACAAAACGTCATTTTCATACAAAATTTGTTCAATAAACCTCCTATAATTTTACAAAGCGTTTATGAATTTAGGGGTTAATCTTTAATATGGAATCCAATATTAACTGCCATTAAATAAAATATATCATTTGTATTTTTATGTGTAAATTCATAAATTCTTTATAAAGTTATAAGAGGCTTACAAAACAAGTTTCATAAGCCTCCTATAACTTTATAGAGCATTTATGAATTTACACGTTAATATTTTAATTATAAAATAAGGGAAAAACTGAAAAAACGCAATGGAAAATTTGTATTAATCTATACAAAAATATTTTTGAAACTAAACTAAAGAAAATAAACAATTTTGCTTGAATTCAAGCTGAAAATACTATGAATTCCAGCAATACTTTCCGGTTTCATGGCTTCAATATAATTTGTATTACATTTTATTTCCATATCATACTACGGAAAGCAGAATTCCAAGTATGAAAAATGTTTGCTAAATTTATAAGTTCTAGAATTTGAAATATTGGGAAAATTGTGTACCATGAAACGATTGTACCTTGAAAGGTTAGATTTTTTGCATATTGGCGACATTTTTTCACAGAAATGTTCTTCCAGAAAGTGTTGTCTTTAGCATCTAAGGGGTTTCACATTTTGTGTGAAAATATTTTAAGTCAAAAACATTTCTAGGGGTTTTTATATAAACTCCTAAATTACTTGTAAACATTGTATAAATACAAACCATTTTTTTATGTATGGAGTTTGACATTTAACTTATAAACATACCAGGTTTATACTGTTTACGAGTATAATATGAGTATATATGAAAACCCCTTCTTAAAGGAAAACCTAAAAAGTGTACCTTGAAACAAATATGAAATTTTAAAAAAATCAATCACTTTTAATATTAAAAAACTTAATAAACTTTTTAATACAGCATATTTATGGTCTTTTGGTAATAATTATTTTAGCTTTTTCAGAACACTTATGTCAGTCTTTTTGGCAGAGTTACAATCGTTTGAAATTAAAACGTTTCGTGGTACATAACTTTCCCCTACTTCAAGCAAAATTTAAAAAGTACTTTAATTTTTTAAAACATCCGTGCTTATTGGGTATGTAAATGTGTATAAAAATAAATTAGTAGTAATAGTACTAAAGTATAGAAATGCCTAAAGAAAATCGCAAGCGACTCTTAAATGATCTCCACCACATTTGATTTAGCCAATCTAGAATCAACAGTTACGATATCTTCTCGTGGTTTTCGAGATTTAAATACTTGAGGTTTTATTTCATTATGTCGAGCAATATGACGTTTTAGACGTGTTGAACTATTAAAACCTTTATCACATTGATCACACTGATATGGCAAAACATTTGAATGAAGACGTTTATGCGCTACTAAATTACTCGAAATACGAAAAGGACGATCACAAATATCACATTTATATGGATATTCATTGGTGTGTAGTAGCATATGACGTTTGTAGCCCGACAGTTGGGTTAAACCTTTACCGCATACTTCACATTCATAAGGCTTTTTATCTTCATGTGACTGCATGTGAAGTTTAAGCGAGTGGTTTTCACGATATGATTTTCCGCAGGTTTCACAACTAAATGGCCTTTCACCGGTGTGAAGCATAAGATGAAGTTTCTTTTGTTCCGATGTATGAAAAGACTTATCACATACATCACAGGCATATGGTCGAATATCGGAGTGCTTACGTTCATGAACACGCAGACTCGTTGAAGTACGATAATTTTGACCACATATTGTACAATTGTAACGTTTCTCGTCACTGTGTGTTAGCATATGGACGTTGTAATGTGTTTTTGTTCGGGATCTCTTGCCGCAGATTTTGCATACATGTGGCTTTTCCCCTGTATGCATGTAACTATGTTCTCGCAGGCGACACATTTTATCGAAAATTTTACCACAATATTCACATGTTAGGTCGGATT
Source organism: Leucophora obtusa (assembly GCA_949987735.1). Lineage (NCBI taxonomy): Eukaryota > Metazoa > Arthropoda > Insecta > Diptera > Anthomyiidae > Leucophora > Leucophora obtusa. The sequence goes on from OX465295.1 coordinate 307,197,128, forward strand.
CGCTTAAACCATTTGTCTGAAAAGAAAATACAAATAATGAAAATTAATATTAATAGATTAACATTTGGAATTTATCACACTGAGCTAGAGGTTTTTGCAAAGGAATTGAAAATTGGTTTAATAAGATACTTTCATTATTTCAAATATGTTTGAATATTTGAAGACTTTCTTTATAAACCTATCTACCTCTTGCACCAGGATTCAACTTTATTTTCTTGGATGTGTAAACTGACGAGGCTCTGGCGTCCGTGTATGGGCAGTACAACAAATCAGACGAATCGGATTCGTTCGAATTCTTCGGACTTACCCAAGCAAGAATTGACAATCAGGCTTTAACGAGAATTATTAACAATTTTCTTTTTGAAGCCGTTACAACATAAAACGTAGAAGTTAAAGATTTCCAATGAAATGCTCTACAAATATATTTTGTAATTAGTTTATTACCTTAGTCCACCTCCTCTTTACTGGTTTTGTAAGTAATTCATTGGTCTCCGCATTCGTTTCCACTTTTTGTACCTTATTATTAACTTGCTCATTGTCCTCCTTAGATTCCTGAACACCATTTACAGCTTCTCCAGAATCACTATCGTTTTTTAGTTCTTCGGTGGTAGTCGCAATTATAAAACCAACATCTTCATCAACAATTTCATATTCTTCGGTTTTTATTTCATTTTCTACTATCGGATCTGGTAATATATTTTCCTCAGACATATTTTCCTCCTCTTCTACAATTTCCTCTTTTGCCACGACATCATTAATGACTGATTCGTGGACTTCTTCTATTTCTAACCATTCTTCTTCTATTTCAAATTCAGCTTCCGCATTGGTACGTTCAACGTTTTCCTCGTTTTCAAAAATAAATTTTTCTGGACTTTCTTCTTCCACACCCCCAACATCAATTTCTTGTTCGACATATTCTTCGGCGCTAACAACTTTCACAATTTCAGTGGCTTTTTGATTCTCTTCAGATTCAGATTTGATTTTCAAACAGTCTCGAAAGGCTTTATCATTTTGTAGGACCATTTCTTTAAATAAATATGACTGAAGTAGGTGTTCCACACAACTATTGCATATGTGTTCAGGCATACCATATTCACGGTTTTCCACAGAGCAATCCAACGATGTACAGTAGTTGAGCAATGCAGCCAATGTAGTCGATTCGTCGTCGATTACTGTTTCATCTTGCAAATGCTTATAGTCTCCACATTCTCTGCTACAAGCACGACAGTCCACTTTTAACACCAAAGTCATGCTTTACCAATTTCTTTTCATTTATTTTTTATATTAAATTATGTTTTTTTATCAAATAATAGAAGATGCTAAAAACACCACAAACGGTTTGACTTTTCAACAGCTGTAGTAACTTGACAGTAGTTTAGTCATATTAGTGCTTTTCATGTATTTTTTGGTACTTCTTGGTACTCGGCGATTTTTTGGAAATTCAGGAGGCTAATTATGTATCTTTTTAACGACACGCGATAGTGAAATACTGTTGGTAAAAGTGGCACAAAAGTGCCATTTGTGGCACTATTGAATGTTCAATCGCACCTTGGCACTCTTCATAGAATTTTGGCACTTTTTAAGAAAATTTCTATATAATTTGATAAAAGGTCGATATCGCTAGTTTTTCATTAAAAGCCACGCCTACTTAGAACGGGTAGCAAAATTAAAAAACAAACCCTACACTAAAAATTTCTACAATTTTCTGGACCACCTTCTAGTTCTTCGGGAACAATTTAATTATTATTTTAATCTTTAAAAATAAAAGCAATGGGGATAAAATTAGAAAGACTTTAATTGATTCTATTGTATTGTCCGTCACTGGAATTTTTCAAAAATTTGTTATGTTATTCTACTTTTTTTATGACAAGCAAAAGTTTTAAAAATTTCACCATACAATGGTGAAAGCTTTTTCTGCCAAAAATAAAATAAAATTATCAAAAAATTGTACGATTTTTTCGATAATTTTATGAAATCCTAAATGAAATGAAAACTTAAAAAAATGTCCAGGAACCGCGGAACACGAGAGAACTAGTTCTAAGCACTTGGAGTTTCCTTTAAATTTTAGCATAAAGCACCCTGAGCTTATTCCTAACAACTTTAGCCCCAAAAATCCCATGTTAATACTTAATCCTTTGGAGGAATTTGCAGGAATTTAAGAATCGGTGCATCTTAAAATAATATCTCAAAATATGAATGAGGGAGGTATTTCATATTTTATTTCGGTGAAGAAAAATTATAAATTGTCAAGGTTTTGCTGTGACAATTTTTCTTAAGGCTCATCTACACGATATTAACTTAATTAACTTAAATCATTCACAATAGAGCTAATTAGAGGTGTATTTTGCTCTATCTCTAGCAGTTTTCACTCGCGTGTAAATGTGCGTTTAGAATACCAAAATTATAATAATTTCCATTCATACCAGTTTTGTAACAATTTTGTTATTGTTATAAAGTTTAGAATAAGCTGAACATATTTTTTGAAACATTTGCATGTTGCTTAATTTTTTTTTGGCACTTTTAAAGCTCTTTTGGCACTTTTTTGGCATATTTTAGGCACCAAACGAAAATTCTCAAATACCATCACTGTAGTGAAATGACACTTAATAGGTCATTCACATTAGTATCACTTTAGTATCAGCTGAGCTTATATTTAAAAACTCAAAAATTGCTGAAAACTGCGCAAAACAAGAAAAAATCAAATGCAAAATATGTTCAAATAATAAAATTTGAGAATTCCTTTTTTTTATTTGCTTATTTTGTTTGTTATTAGCTGTATTTGTGTGACTCTTTATCAGTGTTATCAAGAACGATTTTGACAGTTTTTCAACGTATTCCGGCTTTCTACTGTCAAAATTGTTCGAGATATTATTGATAGGAATGCCGCACAAACACAGCTATTATTTCAATTTAAATAAAAAAAGAAAATTGTCAATTTTGTGAACAAAGTGCCATCTACTGATAACGATGTCGTTATAACTTTTGTTTTTGGTGATGCCATACTCAATCTCCTCATTTGTGTTCTTTATTCTATTACCATATATCATATTTTGACATTATATGGTAATAGAATAAAGAACCAAAAACCAGGAGAATAATCTCATTCATGTGAATGTCGCTTAAATAATTGTTGTTTTGACCTTGGAACTCACTTTATTTATAAATCTCATGAGTTATAAATGCCATACGACACTAAAACGGCATTCACACCTAAATCTTAAACACATGTTTAACTAAAACGAGTGTCAAAGAATAAAGAGCTGTTGTAATAGAATAAAAAGCTAAAATACGTGTTTCAGCTAAACACGTGTTTAAGAATTAGGTGTGAATGCAGCCTAAAACAACTAAAATTTTATCATTTACATTGCTGAAACGATAATGATTTCGGAGTATTCACTATCGTTGGTAGTTAAAAAGATACATAATTAGGGTCCAGTACTCCCGCACACAAAGAAGCTATAGTATTTTCATCTAATAGCTCATTTACATGAACGAAATAACTAAATCTCCTCACTTGTGTTTTTTATTCTATTACCATACTAGCGGGCAAAGCCCGCTACGTTGTTAGCGTGCCTTAGGCTGCCTTTACACCTAATTCTTAAACACGCGTTTAGCTAAAACTCGTATTTTAGCTCTTTATTCTACTACAACTGTTGTAATAGAATAAAGAGCTAAAATACGTGTTTTAGCTAAACACGTGTTTAAGAATTAGGTGTGAATGCAGCCTAAAAGTTTATTTAATTCGAGTATTTTAAAAGTATACCTGGCAATTCAAGTAAATTCACAAATTTAGTTGGAAAGTTGTTTACGTCGGTTTCTTCTACCGATGCTTCTTTACCGGCAGTTTGAATATGCGAATATATAAATTGCATTATTTTTTATGGTTTTTACTGTTTTAATAAATTTGTTTAACATTTTTGTAAAGTATGTTTCAATGCCAAGTATCATATTCCTTGCTTAAAGTGTTTGCGCAGGTAATTAAAAGGGGTTCCACCTTCCCCGCAAAAATTCCCAAATATATATAATTCTGCCTCAGTGGATGAATGTCTGAGTTATAGGTAGTCAAATACGAAATTTCAAGTGCCAACCTCCAGTAGTTCATTGAAATTCCATTTCGCTCCAGTTATCTAATTTAACAGTTTCACTCGTTCCCCGTTCTATTCCATTTCGTTTAACAATTTTAGTGTTCCAATGCAACTTGTTCCCAGATTCCATTTCGTTTACTATTTCGTTCCCACTGTCTTGTGTTTCAATATCAGTCGTTCCTCTATCCATTCCATTTCTTTGCACTTGCTCCGTTCCATTCCTTTTTTAAATGTAGTGTTTCAATTCCACTCGTTCCCCATTCCATGCCATCCCCCTCCCTATTCCATTTTGTTCCATATTCCAATCCATTGTCTATTGTTTCCATTCCACTCGTTGCAAGTTCATTTAAATTTCATTGCACTTGTGTTGTGTTTCAATTCCACTCGTTTCCCATTTCGATTCTTAATTTTTGAGTTCCAAATACACTTGTTCTTTAAATTTTAGGTTTCTAGCCAAAGAGGCAGGCGTTAGGGGGGAAATTTCCCCTTTTTAACCCCCATTTTCACCACGTCCCTGCCCAAAGTTACAAAAAGTACCTTGTCGATAAGTTAGCCCATACTCCAAGGAACATATTTTATAAATTTCAGATTTCTAGCCAGAGGGGTTCGGGCAGGCAATCAAGGGAAAAATTACTCCCTTTTTACACATCCCGGTAGGAGTTTCCAAAAAGCCCTCTTAAGGCATATCTACACGGGATTGAAAACTCGCTAGACTTTATGAAAGTGCAGCTCTGTATAAGTCTACGAAATGTCTTGTAACGTTATTGAACATTTCAGTTTATTAAATGAATCTTTTGGTATTTGCAGAAAAAATTATTCTTTAAAATACAACAATTTTATTAGAAACAAATACTTGACAACTAGAGATGATACTTTTACGATAAAAATGAGTGCCAACTATATTAGAGATGACAAATTTAGCGCAAACTCTACGAGATTTCTATCCCGTGTAGATGTGCCTTTAGCGTACGTCTGCGTGGAGGAGGAATTTACATATAGAATTTCAGCTTCCTAGTTCTAGCAGTTTGGCCAGGCCGTCACTTTTACACCACCCGGTAGGGATTTCCAAAAATGCCGTCTTAGCGGACGCCTCCGTTGGTGGAAGAACCTACACATAGGATTTCAGCTCCCTAGTTCCAGTACTTTGGCCAGGCCGCCAAGGGAAAGAATTTTCCTGTTTTTGACCCTATCTGTAAAAATATACTAAATATCCACAATAGAAGAGGAACCCTCATCCCAAATTTCAACCTCCTACTTACAGCGGTTTGGGCAGGCCTTTAAGAGGGCTCTTTTCCCTTTTGAACCCCCATTTTTGCAAAAAGTACCTTCTCGATAAGTGAGCCCGTACTCCAACGAACACGTATAAGATTTCAGATTTCTAGCCAGTGCGGTTTTGGGAGGCCATCACAGGGAGACTTTTACTATATGTGCCCCTCCCGGTAGGAATTTCCTAAAATTCCGCCTTAGGGGGCGTCTACGCTGGAGAAGGAATATACACACCGAATTTCAGGTTTCTAGTTCTAGCAGTTTGGGCAGGCCGTCAAGGGGGACATTTTTTATTTTTTTGTCCCTTCCGGTTAAATGACGGACGTCTACTCTGGGGAAGGAACCAATACACCGAATTTCAGCTTCCTAGTTCTCATTTGGACAAGCCGTTAAATGATCACTTTCCCTTTTTGAGCCTCCATTTTAAAAAGTCCCTGTACAAAATTCCAAAAAGTGCCCACAGGGGCATACGATTTAAATTTCAGGATTCTAGCCAAAGGGGTTGTAACAGGCCATCAAGGGGCGACTTCTTCTTTCTGATCTGTAGGAATTTCCAAAAATTCCGTCTTCGCGGGCGCAACTTTCATGCGAAATTTTAACTTCGTTGCATCAGCGGTTCGAGCAGGCCGTTATTGGGGACATTTTCACTTTTTGGCAACCATTTTTACCATGTTCCTGTTCCAATATCGAAAAAGTACCTTGTCGTGAGTTAGCCCTGCTCCATGGAATACATATTTCAAATAGGATTTCTAAAAATCCCGTCTTAGCGGATATCTACACAGGAGGAGGAACTTACATTTCGAATTTCCAGCAGCTTTGGGCAGACCGCCAAGGGGGGGGGGACATTCGAAAGTCATTGACAAAGTCCTTTTTTGGGAAAAGATACTTTTTTTGAAAAAGGTAATTTTTTTGAGAAAGTACTTTTTTGAGAAAGTACTTCCTCTTTGGAAAATGCATTTTTTTTGGAAAAAGGTACTTTTTTTTTTGGAAAATGTACTTTTTTGGAAAAAGGTTCTTTTTTGGAAAAAGTAATTTTGTTTTTTGAAAATCGTACTTTTTTGGAGAAAGGTACTTTTTTTGGAAAATGGTACTTTTTTGGAAAATGGTGCATTTTTGGAAAATTGAACTTTTTTGGAGAAAAGGTACTTTTTTGGAAAAACGTACTTTTTTTTTGGAAAAAGGTACTTTTTTTTTGAAAAAAGGTACTTTTTTTGGAAAAGGTACTTTTTCTGGAAAACGGTAAATTTTTGAAAAAAGGTACTTTTTGGAAAAAAAGTACCTTTTGTATTTGTATTTTTTTGTCCCCTTTTTGTCCTTCCCGGTAAAAATTTACAAAAATACCGTCTTAGCGGTCGTCTACGCTGGAGGAGGAATCTACGTACCGAATATTAGCTTCCTAGTTCCAGTAATTTGGCCAGGGGGAGACTTCTCCCCTTTTTGTCCCTCCCTGTAGGAAATTCCAAAAATCCCGGCTTAGTGGATGTCTACCACATGTGAGGAACCTTCATACCGCTAAGAGGGGCACTTTTCCATTTTTAAACCCCCAGTTTTACAACGTCCCTGTCCAAAATTCAAAAAAGTACTTTCCAGATAAGTTAGCCCATACTCCAATAGAGTTGTGAATTTTCGATAATTACTCAATAATTTTCAATTGAGCACTCGATACTACTCAATACTTTTAACGTTTTTTTTTAATTTAAAAATAAAAATGTTGTGAATTCGTGTTTATTACGAAAAATAATAACAATTTATATACACGTGTAAAATAACTATTGTTACTTACATTTTAATTAATTTAAAACGTTTTAAATAAAATAATTAAATAATTTTTTTCAAAAAATCCGTTACAAATTTCTTTGTTTCACAAATAGAGTTGTATTTTTCGAGTACTATTTTTAGAGTTGTATTTTGATACAAAAAATACACATTTCTACGGAAAATTGACGCGCGTGAAGAAAACAAACACTGAAAAAACAATCGACGTTTTGAAAACAAACCCTGTAAAAACAAACCCTGAAAAAAACAAACCGTAAGCAGTTGTTCTCAAACTGTGGCGTATGCCAAAAAAAAAAAATGCTTGTTTTTAGTATATTATTTCTATCATACTGAAAAACAATAAAATAAATAGAAAATTGTTAAACACTATAGACAAATATAATTAATGTTTTTATTGCTACTTTTGTATTAATATCAAAGTAAATAATTGAATTAATTTATTTAATAATTTTTTTAATGTTTCAGTACTCCTATAGATTAAAATCCACAATTAATAAAAAAATTATTAGTTTCAGATTTTCATACAGCAGCACTAAACGACTTCTTGTGCATCTACTTTAGTGGTACCGGTAAACTCGGAACACTTGTAGAACTCTATCGACGGGAGGGTCATTGCCCAAAAAACTGGATTATAGAAGTTGCAGGCCTCCATCTTTAAATTTTTTTGAAAAAACGCCTAATTACCAAAATATATAGGTTATTATAAACACTAAACGACTTCCTGTGCATTAACTTTGGTGGTACCGTTGTACTCGGCAGACTTGTAGGAATCTATCGATGGGTGGGTCATTGCCCAAAAAACTGGATTATAGAAGTTGCAGGCCGCCAACTTCAAAAATCTTTGAAAAAACGCCTAATTATCAAAATATATAGGTTATGATTTTTATTCAGCAACACTAAACGACTTCTTGTGCATCAATTTTGGTGGTACCGGTGGACTCGCCAGACTTGTAGGAATCCATCTACGGGTGGGTCATTGGCCAAAAAACTGGATTATAGAAGTTGCAGGCCGCCAACTTTAAAAATTTTTGAAAAACGACTAATTATCAAAATATATAGGTTGTGATTTTTATTCAGCAACACTAAACGACTTCTTCTGCATCAACGTTGGTGGTACCGGTGGACTCGCCAGACTTGTAGGAATCCATCGACGGGTGGGTCATTGTCCAAAAAACTGGATTATAGAAGTTGCAAGCCGCCAACTTCAAAAATTTTTGAAAAAACGCATACTTACGAAAATATATGGTTATGATTTTTATTCAGCAACACCAAACGGCTTCTTGTGCATCAACTTTGGTGGTACCGGTGGACTCGCCAGACTTGTAGGAATCCATCGACGGGTGGGTCATTGGCCAAAAAACTGGATTATAAAAGTTGCAGGCCGCCAACTTTAAAAATTTTTTAAAAAACCCCTAATTACCAAAATATATAGGTTATGATTTTTATTCAGCAACACTAAACGACTTCTTGTGCATCAACTTTGGTGGTACCGGTGGACTCGGCAGACTTGTAGGAATCCATCAACGGGTGGGTCATTGCCCAAAAAACCGGATTATAGAAGTTGCAGGCCGCTAACTTTAAAAATTTTTTAATAAACGCATACTTACGAAAATATATAGGTTATGATTTTTATTCAGCAACACCAAACGGCTTCTTGTGCATCAACTTTGGTCATACTGGTAAACTCGGAAGACTTGTGGGAATCCATCGACGGGTGGGTCATTGTCCAAAAAACTGGATTACAGAAGTTGTAGGCAGCGAAATTTCAAAATTTTAAATTTTTTTAAAACACATTTTTAGGCTAAAAGAATTAAAGTTAATTTTTTTTGTAAGTTTATCAGAGAAATAAGATGTGGATAATTTATTAAAACATATAAATAAATAGCATAAGTAGTTACCAAATTTACAGAATTGTTTTGTAAAAAATCTTTGCTAAAAGTATATGGATTGGTATTAAGGCACATTTACACGGGATAGAAATCTCGTAGAGTTTGCGTTAAATTTGTCATCTCTAATATTGTTGGCACTAATTTTTATCGTAAAAGTACCATCTCTAGTTGTCAAGAATTTGTTTTTATAAAAATGTTTGTATTTCAAAAAATAAATTTTTTTCCAAATACCAAAAAGTGTATTTAATAAACTGAAATGTTCAATAATGTTACAAAACATTTTCAAAATTGTTACTAATTAAAAAAATAGTGTTTGACAGCAATTGTCAATGGTTTAGAGATTACATTTCGTAGACTTATACAGAGCGGCATTTTCGTAAAGTCTCGCGAGTTTTCTATCATAGATAGATAGAAAACTCGAGATAGAAATCTCGTAGAGCTTGCATTAAATTTGTCATCTCTGATATTATTGGCACTAATTGTTATCGTAAAAGTAGAGTTGTAAAAGTATTGAGTATTCCGGTACTGAGTACTCAATACTGACTGTTTTTTTGAGTACTCAATACTAAAACGGTACTACTCAATACTTTTAAAGATGCAATTTTCCGTAAAAATGTGTATTTTTCATATAAAAATACAACTATAAAAATAGTACTCTAAAAATACAGCTCTTAAAATACAACTCTATTTGTGAAGCAAAGAAATTTGTAACGAATTTTTGGGAAAAATTATTTAATTAATTTATTTAAAATGTTTTAAATTAATTAAAATGTAAATAACAATAGTTATTTAACACGTGTATGTGAATTGTGATAATTTTTCCTAATAAATACGAATTCATAACATTTTTATTTTTAAATTAAAAAAACCGTTAAAAGTATTGAGTAGTATCGAGTACTCAATTGAAAAGTATTGAGTAGTATTGAGTACTCAAAAAATACCGAAATTTCACAACTCTACGTAAAAGTACCATCTCTACACGCAAAAAATAAAAAGTGGATAATTGCCGAAGTACTTCGGTAAAATACAACTTCAAAAGTCTTCTGTTAAGTTACACAATTCTTTAATTAAAATATAATATTTTCTAAGACAATTTATCAAGGTTGATTACCGTTATCGTTAAAATACCGTTATCACTAAAATACCGTTTCAAATTGAATACCGTTACCGTTACCGATACCTCTAAAAAAATTTCCCAATACCGTTATCGTTACCGATACCGTTATTTTTATGGGCACTTACCAGTATTTTACCGCTATATATTAATTTATATAAAATATTACAATATTTTAACTTTTTTATTTTATAATCTTGAGTTATTTTCGCAACAAAATTTATAGAAAATAATTTTAATTACTAAAACTACCAGCATTGAATTTATAGGTTAAAATCTGTATTTTTAAGACTTAAAAGCAAGAATATGCTAGGTTTTTACTTGTTTTTATATGTTTTTAACGTAATTTTGAATACCGGTACGTACCGGTATTGCTGTTTCGATAACCGTATTGTATTGCTGTACCGAAACGAATAACGGTAAGGGTAACGGTAATGGTATTAAATTTCATTTGTTTCGGTAACGGTAAAGGTAACGGTATTTAATACTGTTTCGGTAACGGTATACCGTTATCGAAACAGCAATACCGGTACGTACCAGTATTATAAATTATGTTAAAAATATATAAAAATAAGTAAAAACTTAACATATATTTAATTTTACGTGTTAAATATACATATTATAAGCTTTATCTTCAATGCTGGTAGTTTTAATAACTAAAATTATTATTTTTGTACAAAAAAAACTGAAAATTATTACAAAAAAGTTTAAAAAATTTGCATTTTTATATGAATTAATAAATACCGGTGAAATACCGGTAACTACCATTAAAAATAACGGTATTGTTAACGATAACGGTATTTGGAAAAACTTTTAGAGGTATTGGTAACGGTATTCAATTTGAAACGGTATTTTAGCGATAACGGTTTTATAACGATAACGGTAACCAACCTTGGCCTTAAGGATTATAGGTATAAATTATGTCTTAAATTAAAGCTAAGAGCCTTAATTACAAATAAATAATAGTTATTTTGTATTTTATATTGGTGAAATATTGAGATAATGGGCGTTTTTTCTAAAAAGTATCGATAAAAAAACAGACTTTTACGCTTTCCCGCTTAACAGGTTAATGGATTTGGGAGTACTATATCTCAAATTAAAGGCATTTCAATAGCCTTTTTAACGATGTGTTTTTCCGATAATAAATGGCGAAGATACAAAGAATTCAAATTCAAACTTTGGGGGTCTATAACTCGGGAACCGGGAGTCGCCGACAAAAAAACATGCATAGTTGAACTCGGCATTGAAAGTTCTATCGTCCGTGAAAGTTTGAAACAAATCCGAGTTATGCCCGTAAACTAGAGTTTAGCCGAAAAAGTGATTTACCATAATGTACAAAAGAATTTATAATATACCAATAAAAAGTTATATTTTTAGAGGGAATCCAGGGACTTTCTAGCACCCCCTTGATACGATCTGGCATTTTTTCGCTTGTGTTTTTGGCAACACTGAACGTGAACGTTTTTAAGACAATTGTTTGTTTATATACTATTGTGAATTTTAAAGATAGGCACAAAACAGCTGTTCGAGAAAGTACGTGTCAAAAATCACCAACATTTTTCTTCAAAAATTAGAATAATTCACAAAAATTAAAAATAATTACTAGTAGTAATAAATATATAACAATGGCTGCTTTGAATTTATTAAATTTGAATGTGGATACATTATTTGAACAACATAGTGTGGGGGAAATTGATACGGTACATAAGAAAATCCAGGAAGTTGTAGAGAACAAAAGGGTTGAACTTCGAACGATGGTGGGGTAAGATATTTAATTTTGGTTTGTAGAGTTCAATCACATTTTAATAAATTGATATTTTAGTGAACGTTACCGAGATTTACTAAAAGCAGCTGATACCATTACGGCCATGCAAGAATCTACCATAGCATTGATTGCCCAGGTTGACAACATCAATGGCAATTGCAAGAATCTCAATGAACAACAATTGCTGGGTTTTAAGATGGAAGTCGACAGTGCTGGAGAACTTAAAAATCGAAATGCTAATAAACAATTAAATAACTATTTTAGTACGATGATACAAATTAAGCTGTTAACATCTTTACCGGAACTAATATGGTCACAATTAGATCGTGAACACTATTATGCTGCCACTGAACTATTCATATTTAGTCGTCATATTAGTACGGGTCTACAATTGGATTCCAACAATCCATTAATGCAAAAATTACCAGTTGCCAAAAAACAATGGGAAATTATTAAACCATTTCACATGACTATTAAACATCAGGTTCTCGTTGCCTTGGAAAGAGAAAATGTAGGACCAGAAGTAACAGTCGATTGTCTATTGGCACTTTTACAATTGGAGCGTTGTACTTTGGAGAGTGCTTTAAAGACATTTCTAAACTTACGCTGCACTGCGTTCGTAAATTGTTTAACAGCAGATGGATTAAGAGTCAAAGAACGAATTTTAGCTAGTTTGAGAGTATTAAATGATAGTTTTGATATGGTGGCTAGATGTTTTTTGGGTAAGTAGATTTACGTGTCTATTTCTACGAAAAAGTCTGAAATCTTCAAAAAAATTAACACTTGCACCCTGTTCCTGCATCTAATACGAGAAATTTGCGCATCGAAAATTACATAGTAACACTTCTTTTTATAGGGTGAGTTATGAGATGATAAAGTTGATTAGAATTTAAGTGGTTAGTCTTTTATAGTTTGTGAATTTTAGAATTGAATGCATTATGTTTTGTAAAATATTCAATTAGACAAATACGTTGTATGCAGTGCATTATTGGAATATTTGTTTTTAAATATATTTTATTGTTTGCTGCTCACCCTATGTAAAATAGAGTAGGGCTGCATTTTATATGATTTTTGCGAAAACTTTTTCGATGCGAGAAATACTGGAACAGGGTGCTGGCATCGACGCAATCATATTATGTACTGACAAATAAAATTTGAAATTTTTGAATTTTATTGTTGTTTTGTATGAAAAGTTGTGACTTTCAGTCTTTAACTCTTTCACTACTCTTTAAAAGGATATATAAAATTTGATAATGCAAAAAAAAAAAATTTATACTTTTTGTAAATAAGTTTATTAGGTTCTTGGAATTAAAAAAATCATATGTATAAGCAGTTCAATAAAGTCTAATTTTTTTAATATATATTATAATTTCCGAGAAAAGTGGATTTTGGTGTTTCTCATAAACTAATGAAGATAGACAATTGAAATTTGGCACATATCTTCATTTTATGATGAGAAGAAAGCCAACCAAAAGATTTCTGGTTATTCGAAAGTTTAAGGGGGGTAAATACTGTAACAACAGCATTTTAAAAGGCATATTTGAACGGTTGTCAAAAATTCAATTAAAAATATTTTTAAAAAAATGAATGTTCCCTTCGGTTTGACTCTAGATCAGACGTCGGCAACACCTATGCCCATGGGCGCTCTCTCACACCTACATAAACTCACACATAGAACAAAAAAATAACTTAGCCGCAAACAAGCATTCAATGAAATAGCCCAGGTAGAAAAATACAAACGGCACAATGTTGGCCCGGTATTGATGGCGATAGTACATGTACTGGCAATGCGTCGGATTTTTAACGTTCACTGTACTGGCATGTCGTCGAAATGATAACACCAATAAACGCTTGGCCGTAGTAATTTCCCAACGTTGGCGCAGGCTTGGGATTTTATTTTTTTGGTATTATCCCAGTACATTTAATAACAAATTTAGTGGTTTGCTAGAACTTTACTGTCCTCTTAGTGTACATCACAGATTTTTAATGCATTCTTTCGAAACTTCACAAGAAAAGAATGGCGATGTCTCTCTTACATAAATAATTGTGTAATATATGTAAAAATACGTCAAATTTATAAAAATTTTAATTTTAATAAATTAAAAAAAGCTCGTTAAATTTCAGTAAACAGTACTGGCAAAGCACGTTTTAAGTAGTACCGGCATTTCGTAAAAAACAGTGCTTTCCCAGTACAACTTTTGTTGTAACTTTGGCAATTTCTACCTGGGTATTGATGTATCACAATATTATTAATGTATTACTTTAGGTTTCTAAGTAAAACCAAGGTAAACGGGTACCCATTTCCAGTCAACGAAAAAGATATAACCCATTACCAAGGTTTTGCTGGGTGGTTTTGTGCGTTCCCGGTATTATGAGCATTTTCACCATTTTTTGAGATAATCATTTGTTTACTCTCATTTTACCACACTTTACCCAAAATTACGTCGAACAAACTTAATATTACGACCGTACGTATAGTAAACAATACCATTTGTAATTAATCAAAACAAACTCATACAAACTTATTTTTTTAAATTAATTTTTATTATTTTTTAGAGAAAAAAAAACACCAAACGTAATTCTATTTCGTTAAGGTATTTTAGGGTTAACGGTATTTTAAGTTATATCGTTAGGGTATTTTAAGGTTATCGATATTTTAATTTATTTCGTTAGGGTATTCTAAGGTTAACGGTATTTTAAGTTATTTCGTTAGTTGTATTTTAGTGTTAAAAATAGTTCGTTGAAAGGGTTTTGAATCGTTAACGGTATTTTACGGTTAGTGTTTGCCAACCATGGTTTTTAATTAACCAAATAATACGTAATAGAACAATCGCTTAATCCACTTTACTGAATTTTGGTGTAATCTGCTGAGGTAAATTGGTTATTTTGTCTAAATAACTTTCTTTTTCTTTCAGATAACGGTCCTCTCTTTTCAAAACTATCTGAATATTCAGATTCTAATGCACCACCTACCATAGTTCGCATGGATAATGATGATACACAATTTGCTCATTTATTACCTGATATCATCACTAATTTTAAACCAAAATTTGATGTAGGAGCACTTAATAACGAAGCTGTACGTTTGTCTTTAGAACAATTCTTAACAGATACCCAACGTATAGCTAGTAATCAATTAAAACTTCTATTCGCTTTGGTGTCACATATGAACACAATACAGGAGATAAAAACAGAAGCAAATACTTTGAGAAAACACCTTAATCTAAGCACATTAACAACACAATTTCAATTAAATCAATCGTTAGATTTTTATGAGTTACATTACGTACCCTTAATTAATCAACGTATACGAAATATCATAAATGATAGTTGGTCCAAGACAATAAGTGAAACTTTTAATGCTTTAGGGAATACACTCAAGCAGGAGGAATTATTAAATACTAAAAATTATACATTATGGCAAGAATTTACCACGGACTTACCCAATAGTTTGGATCAGGCTCTTAGTGAAAATTTAAAATTGAAAAAATTACTAATGAAATCTAAAGGATATGATGCAAAAATTATAAAAATTGCTACAGAATTTGATGGTAATTTATCAGCCATTATAAAAGAAATGAATGTTTTACTTGAGGAACCCTCATCAAAATTGGAAGATAAACTAGCTTTAGTTGAATTTCTTAAGGAAACTGCTCAATGCCATATAACAGAATTTATATCAAAAGTTAAAGCTATACAGTTGGATGCCGATCAACGTCAATCTTTATTATTCATCATACGCTGTTGTTGTGCTCTAGTAGAACTTTGTCCACATTTGAAAATTTGTTTATGTCAATCTACATTTTGGCGACAATTATTGGGTTTAACAACTACTAGTTCTTCTATGGAATATTGGCAACGTATTTGTGGTCTGTTAGAAGATGAAATATTTCAATTTTGGTTACAAATAATTAATGGTTTACTAGAAGAGTATAGCTGTGATCGTTATTTGGCTAATACCAATACAAATAATGTAATATTAGAAGATTTTACGGTAAGTTGAAAAAATTAAAAATGTTAAATTCTGTTTAACTGATTTGTTTTGACACACTCCATAGTAATTTTGATAAAACCAAAAACTGTAATGAAAAATATTAGGCTTTTTTTTAATCACTGGATTTATTTTTGGATTTATTTTATTTTTTTCAAAAATCAACATTTTGTTTAATTTTCACAATTTAATATTTTTGTCAAAATCTAATACTTATTCGCTAATATAATCTGCAAGAAAATCAATAAATTTTGTAAAAATGTGTACACAGGAATTGAATTAAGCTAAATCCAAAATGGATTTATAAAATATTCGATTTAGCTTAATTTAATTCCAGAAATTTATTTTTCGCAAAATTTTTTTCTTTCACATTATATTAGCGAATAAGTGTTAGATTTGGATAAAAATATTAAATTTTTAAAATTTAAAAACAAAATATGAATTTTTCGATTAAATATAATAAATCCAAAAATAATATTAAAAAGGCCTAATGTTGTAAATTTTGAGGTAAATAATTTTTGGATGAAACACATTTTGGGATGAAAATATTATTTCATTTAGGCGTTTGCAAAATGTGACGTTTAGAACATACTAGCTAAAATTATTTGAATGCCTATGGGCCAGTTTTGGCAACCGCTTAATGCGGCTAGAGATAATGGATAACATTATTTTAAAATAATTTTGTTACAGTATTTTAAAATTTTCGGTAATTTATTAGTTATTTCATTAAATTATTTTCGGTTTAATGGTTTTTAACTCTTTCCGGCGCACGGTAAAAATAAACAAAAATTGTACTTTAATATACAGTGTTTGACAATAAAATGGTGGAAACTTTTAAAAATATTTATTTTTTTCAACTTTATTGTTCAGTTGTAATATTTTGGGTGTAAAAATGGAAAACTTTTTTTATTAATCTGATAATTTGTATATCTTTATTAATAGTATAAAATAATATATTGGAACAAAAAGGCTACACTCATATAAAAAATTTAAAGAATTGAAAGTCTTACCCCTAAAGTCGTAAACGCTTTGTAAAATTATAGGGGGTTTATTGAACAAATTTTGTATGAAAAGGACGTCTTGTAAACCTGCTTTAACTTTGCAAAGTATTTATGAATTGAGTGGTTAATGTTTATGCTTTTGGCAAAACATTGGAAACTTTTACCATAGCGATGTTGCAAACAAAGCTCAAATTTTAAGGTTCAGTATTTTGTTGCATATTTATTATTTCTTCAGAACTGCTTTATAACGCCATGATACTGAGTCAATAGAATTGTTGACAGTATCCATATAAACTTTTAGCCACTCAAAATAATTAGCCTATATGGGGTTTTGAAGGTTTGCTCTATTTTTTGACTGTAATTGACAAGCTTCAAACATCAATACGATATATTTCAGGATGGAGATCTGGAGTTTAAATAGGCCATTTCAAAACACAATTTTATTAGATTATAGCCACTTGTTCTTAAAAGTTGTGTCTTTGGTCATTGTCCCCAGACCAGAGGTTTGATTTCGTGCAAATATGCATAAATTTTCCACTGAGTATTTCAGTTAGGATATGTTTGTTTCATATTTCGGTTAGGTTATACTTTATTAAATAAATTTTGTCCCTAACTTGCCCCAGGAAACCGTTCCACATCAATATGTTGACATCGCCGCACTTAACTCTTTTAATTATTCATTTGGGGTCTAGTATTTTCCATTTGTTTGTCTCGCAAACATTAGTCCAGTTTAGATTTTTAAATTGATCTGGGACACATGAAATAAGAAAATAGAGTGGGCCGAACTTTGCCGAATTGCGAATTTCAAAAACGGGGTGGGGGGGGGGGGGGGGGGGGTGCGGAAAAGTTGCGTATGCGTCCAGTAACCAGTAAAAAATAAAAATTTTGAAAATCGGATCACGTTCAAGGTCCAAAGCGGTTGAAATTTCGAAATTTCGGAAAGTTTAAAAAAAATCCTTAAATTTTGTTAAAAAATATTTGTTGTTGTGATATATTATTTCTAATAATTTATAGTTCGCTGAATCCAAAAAAAAATAAAAATTTTTTTAATCGGCCGAAGGGGTTCTGAAATATTGCTACTTGAATTTTGCTGAAAAACACGTTCATTTTTCAGTCGATCCCTCAAAAAGTTAGTCTAAAAATGTTTTTATTTTTTTTCATTTTTAAACCTACTATCTATATAAAATTGTCGTTCATTTGAGTGCAAAAAAGTTTAAAAATATTGAAGGGTATTCCAAGAACACTGCGACAAAAGTTGTAAAAATTTTCACAGTCAAAAGTGATTGTTTTTTTATTAAGTGATCAGAGATTTTACCCATTTATTGTTTTGGATCAACAAAAAATAACATTTTTATGACTGGTCCATCTTTTTTTAATAATTTTGGGTATTTTGATAATAAATATAAAATAGTGTGATCGGATCTCGAGATTTCGGACACAATGCTCGAAAAGTATCCTCTTTTTGTCCACACAATGTTCATAAAGTATCCTACTTTAAATTGTTTGTTGTATTAAGAGAATATTTTACCATCAAATTAAATACCTAATAGTTTTTTTGTACAAGTTTTGAAAAATATTTTATACACTGTGCCACAAAAGTATATATAAAAAAATGTAATTGAATATAGATTTAAAAATGAAAAAAATTTAAAACATTTTAAGACTAACTTTTTGAAGGCCCGACTGAAAAATGAAAAATCGTGTTTTTCAGAAAAATTCAAGTAGCAATATTTCAGAACCCCTTCGGCCGATTAAAAACATTTTATTTTTTTGGATTCAGCGAACTATAATTTATTAGAAATAATATATCACAACAACAAATATTTTTTAACAAAATTTAAGGATTTTTTTTAAACTTTCCGAAATTTCGAAATTTCAACCGCTTTGCGGGGACCTTGAATGTGATCCGATTTTCAAAATTTTTATTTTTCCTGGTTACTGGACGCATACGCAACTTTTCCGCACCCCCCGTTTTTGAAATTCGCAATTCGGCAAAGTTCGGCCCACTCTATTGAACAGGGGTCTCGTCAATGTTGCCAATTTTGACGATTTTAACTATCGAAAATAGCCAAATGACGATTTGACGGGTTTTTTCAGTAGGAAATATAGCAACAATTATTCAAAAATACGTTATTTTTCCATTATCTAAATCAATAAATCTGGAAATTTATTCAAGTAATCGTCATTTTGACGATTTTTACCATCGAAAATAGCCAAATGACGATTTGGCGATTTTTCTCTTCAAAATGACGGTTTTTTTCAATAGGAAATATTGCAACAATTGTTCAAAAATACGTTATTTTTCCATTAATAAATTTGTAAATTTATTCGAGTAACTCATAAATTTTTATCATAATAGGGGTTTTCATATAAACTCATAAATTCCTTGTAAACCTTATATAAATACAAGCCATATTTTTTATGTATGGAGTTTGACATTAAACTCATAAACATACCAGGTTTACAGCGTTTACGAATAGAATACGAGTTTATATGAAAACGCCTAATATTTTTATTTAAGGTAGTAATTTTAGAATCTGAAAGTTTTTTGTAACGAAACTAACACAGAATCTGGTAATTATTTTTATTTAAAAGGGTTTTTCCAAAATCCCTAATGAATGTAACGTGTTATTCGAAGGGATTTATATCTCATATCGGACTCTTTCTTCAAGTAATTTCTTTAGAAGGTACCTGTGAAATATCTCTCTACTAACCCAGGAAAATTTTTTACAATCGGTAGCCAACCACACCTATTCTATAACTGGTTCCACTGCAACCAATTCCATGGAACTGGTTCCGGAACCAGTTCCTGGGATCCTTAATGGAAGGTGTGACTGACGTAGAATCAGTTCTAGAACTAGTTACAGATCTGATTCTATGGCAACTGGTTCCACTTTGGAGCTATAGAAGTGGTTGCTTTTGCGACAATTTTAAACAAAAGTAATCGGTGTTAGAATCGACAGTAGAAGAGGTTGTAAATGAAAAGTACCTAGGAAAATTTTTTACAATCGGTAGCCAACCAGAGCTTTGAAGAATTAATTCTTTTTTGAATGAATTCACTACCAATCGAATTCAATTTTCTTTAGAATTGAATGAATTCCTTTTCTTAAGTAATTCACTGAATTCGTTCAATTGAAAGCGTTCATCAAACAATAAATTCAAAGAATTAATTCCATTGCAATAGTTCTCTTTATTAAATCAAATGAATTAATTCACTGGTGAACGCGTCCAATTTTATAAATCGAACGGAAAAAAGTGAATTAATTCCTTACTGAATTAATTCACCATTGAATTCATTCAATTTCATTTTCATTCAGTGAATTAAAAAAAATAAAATTACATTCAGTGAATTAAAAAAAAATAAAATTACATTCAGTGAATTAAAAAAAAATAAATTACGTTCAGTGAATTAAAAAAGAAAAAAATACGTTCACTGAATTGAAAAATTTTTTCTTTCAAAAATGTTTATTCTTTGTAATTTACTTGTAAAAATTGTATAATCTTTCTTTGATTTGAAAATAATTTAAACAGAAAGTGATATTAATTTATGATCTAGAGTCAACTAAAATAACATTCATTTACTTAAAATAACAGATCAATTAAAAAATGAATTAAAAACCTGTTTTCTGCCGTTCAGTAGAAGAAAACATTATATTGTAAAAACGTATAAATGAAATACGTCATAGTGAAGCATCTACATTTTACTGGGAAGCATAAGTTTGAAAAATTAGTAGTTATATTTTTTCCAAATTCATCTATATATGTAAAGTTTTTGTTTTTAATAGTAAAAGGCTTTATTTTTTAATCATGTAGGTTGATAAAGTGCATCGGGTTTCTCTAACACTTAATATATATGTAATTTTATTTGTAAATAAATGTTTTCTTCTACTGAACGGCAGAAAACAGGCTTTGAGTTCAATGAACGTATTTTTTTTAATTCACTGAACGTAATTTTATTTTTTTTAATTCACTGAACGTAATTTTA
Organism: Leucophora obtusa; assembly: GCA_949987735.1. Classification (NCBI taxonomy): domain Eukaryota; kingdom Metazoa; phylum Arthropoda; class Insecta; order Diptera; family Anthomyiidae; genus Leucophora; species Leucophora obtusa. The sequence goes on from OX465295.1 coordinate 307,218,000, forward strand.
TTTTTTTTAATTCACTGAATGTAATTTAATTTTTTTTTAATTCACTGAATGAAAATGAAATTGAATGAGTTCAGTGGTGAATTAATTCAGTAAGGAATTAATTCACCTTTTTGCCGTTCGATTTATAATACATATTGAACGCGTTCATCAGTTAATTAATTCATTTGATTTAATAAAAAGAACTATAACAATTGAATTAATTCGTAACAAAATCAATCGAACAAAAACAAATATGAATTAATTCCATTCAGTATATGGTGCTTTGTGAATTAATTCATCGAATTTTTAATTCAGAATTGAAAAATTGAATTAAGGAATTAATTTTCAAAGCTCTGTAGCCAACCACACCTATTTTACAACTGGTTCCATCGCAACCGATTCCATGGAACTGGTTCCGGAACGAGTTCCTGGGATCCCATATGGAAGGTATGACTGAAGTAGAATCAGTTCTAGAACTAGTTCCAGAACTGATTTTAGGGCAACCGGTTACACTTTGGAGCTATGGAAGTGGTTGCTTTTGGGACAATTTCAAACAAAAAAATCGGTGTTGGAATCGACAGTAGAAGGGGTTGTAAATTAAAAGAAGCTATTTTACAACCGATTCTTTGGAACAGAAAATTTTCCTGGGTAGCTATTCTACAACCGATTCTTTAGAAAAGAAATTTTTCCTGGCAAGTACTTTAAAATCTAAAATTTTTTCGATCCGAAAAATGTTTTTTAAAGTGAACTTTTTCTTTCGAACAATTAACTTATATGGTGAATTTTCAATACATACATAAATAAAATTGTTTGAAATTTTGAGATACGAGTATTAGGCGATTATTTTCTAAAACACTTCGGTGAAGTGTTGCGTTATTTCTATAGAAATTGTTTTTGTTACAAAATCAATTTACATTAAAAGTTTCCTTCACTTTAACCAATTAAATAAAAAACTAAAGTTTTGGAATTTTTCTTAAATTACAATAAAAATATGTGATTATTAAAGTTTTAACGATTTTTAACAATATTTTGACGATATTTCAAAACGCAATGACGATTTTGACAAATATATTTGACGATTTTGTTCCCAATTAACCTGGCAACACTGGCTGTAGTGAGATAGAATCTTTTTTATTTTAATGGCCGTTTTTGTTTTTCTCTCATTTTTTCTTATACTCTCACCAATGTTGTCAACGTTATTGTTATTTTTGGTGGTGTTCACTACATTTTGTAATATCAAAGAGTATAGTTAACAAAGGCAGTCTATGGCTCTTCTGATTCTTTTTTTATTTTATTGCAAAAAACTTATAAAATTTTGAAATTATTAAAAATTTTAAACTTCGATATTGAACATATTTAGTAGCTCGTTAGTTCATCTTTTAATAATGTATATGTATTAAGTTTGCAATAAACTAACTAAAGTCTCTTTGTTATATATGATTCATGCTAAATTATGTCGCTGCCGCACACTGGTTTAAGAGCGGCATTAATTAATTTTTTTCATGGCGCTTTTTTTTTCTCAGAGGGACAATTGTTGGCCTATGCGCTGTTGTTCTGAGCCGACAGTAATTGTGTAAAGATACACTCATAAAAAAAGGTCTGTACAAATAGGTCAAAATTGTGCTGGCGCAAATACATGTACTATTTCCTGTTATTTTAGAAGAATTTGGACCTATTTGTACTGACTTTTTTAGTTGAATTTAATCAGAACGCGTTTAACAGACTTTTGTACTAACTTTTTTTTTATAAGTGTAGATCTTTCAGTAAACGCCTTTACAAATTTGTACGAATTTGTAAAAATTTTTAATTACGCAAATTTTGAGTACGATACAAAATAAAGCTAGTGTCATACAGGTTTAACCCACATATTAAAAAAATGATGGTTGCCCCTTAAGCTAGTCCAAAATCTGATAGGACATTTAGAATTTAAAAGACAACTTTTCCAAAACAAATTAAAATTTAAAAAATTATAAATTTCTCTTTCAGCATTGGGAATTAATTACTATTGAACAAAAAGATGATCAAGATATGACAATACAATCATTATTTCGGGTGCCTACACAACCTCGTATTTCGCTGCAGTCATACTTTCAGATTTTAATAACATCTCTTAAATCTATAGTACCTGAAACATTGCCCAATAAAGTTTTGAATACCTTTACTAACAAAATTTTGGATAAACTTTTACAACATTATAAAAATCTATTACAACTTCAGCCCACATTACCGCAAAATGTTGCTCTACAATTGTATTTTGATGTTAAATTTTTACAAAATTCTTTTAATATAACCAGAGAACAAAAAGAACGATTTCTTTTACTTCAAAATTCCTTTAAAGAATTTATAGATCCTTTTGATTTTGAACTGTTTTCCACACAATTAATGTCTAACATTAAAAGATCTGTTATGCGTTTAAATTGTCTTTTGGGTGTTTTAACACCTCTCAACATTCAAATATCACAAACTGGTACAGTTATTCAGGAAAAAGATCCAAATGTTTTAAGTTTATGCTCTAGTGGTTCTACTTCTGTATGGTTCCCTCTATTGCCGGTAGTAACGGATAACAATTCTTCAATGAGTTCGTCGTTATTAGAATCGAAAAAAGTTGGGCTAAATGAATCGCCAAAGGTAAGTGTTTTATTATGTTTTTAGTATTTATTTAAATATTATTTATATTATTTAATTTTTTTAAAGGATTTTAATTATGAAACATAAAATTTATGTTTTTCCAACTCTATTTTGGGTAATAGTAGTTATAGATTGTTATTGTTATATATTTTGCATGGTTTTCAAAGTTTTCTTAAATACTTACGCTTTTGTTTTACAATAAAGTATTTGTATGTTATTAATATTGTTACTATGCAAATGGTAGTAAAGAGATAAATTATTCTGTAACGCAGATGAGAATTCAATTTAGCTAATTTTCTACAATTATTTTTGATGAAATTTTGGGTTGAACCAATATACATATTAGTTGACTTTATTTAATTTTGAAAAGTATTTATACGGAAATATAAATTATTTCAAATTATAAAACATTTCTGTGTACTTTTGGCAAAAGGAGAAACATATCGTCGACCGGTCTGCAAAATGTCACATGTGTTTTGTAATAGATTTTCAGGAGAGCGAAAAAACTGTTACAAAATCTACTTTTAAGACATTTTATTGGCATCATATGCCTTAATGATGATTTTACTAAATGAGGTCGTGAATCATTAAAACATACAATGCCAATAAAATATCTTAAAAGTAGATTTTGTAACAGTTTTTTCGCTCTCCTGAAAATCTATTAAAAAACACATGTGACATTTTGCAGGCCGGTCGACGATATTGGCATGGAAAACAAATTTTAAAACCCAGTTTTCACTACAACCCAAAACTAGTAGTTTTTGAAAACTTTTAGTTTTTGTTTCACAATTTGTATGGAAGTTGACAAGTGAATATAAGTAGTTTTCAAAAACGACTAGTTTTTGTTTAGGTGTAAATGTAGTAAAAACATTTTTAAAATGGTGATTTGTGTTAAAATTTAACAAAAAAAAAGTTTCTTAAAAAAACTTTTTGGCAAACATCTTAAGTCGATTTAAGTTTTATTGTCAAAAGTCCACAAAAATTGTTGCATGCATTTTTTCTTTTTTTTTGTTATAAATATTTTTAATAGCTCTTATGATTTGTAAAAGTTTTATTAACTACTTAACTGTTTTCTATTTTCTTTAGGCAACTCCCACACGTAAAGCTACAAGCTCATCGACATCATCAGCATCAACGACACGCAAAAGTGATAATAAAGCAAAATCTGGAGCAGCCTCATTTTTTGGAGCCATGTCGCAAGAATGGTTTCGATAGTAGTATAAAAATAAATCGAGTACGTGAATAATTTGTTTTAAAACACTTATTAAACTATTGTTATTGTATTTTTTACTTAAATTGTAATTCCAATCAAGATTTTAATAGCTACAAGTATTTAAATATTTATATAATCTCTAACAGACGGTCTACCGGACTTCTTATTTTAATTTTTGTTTTGTATTTAAGTGGTACTGAAGACAAAACTTTTATTTCTATTATTTAAGTAAAATAACTGTAATGATAATGCAATTGTAATGTTTAATTCATTTTAATAAATAATGATATGACTTTTCTTAGGGTAGTTTTATGTTTTTAGCAATAAACTGAAGTTTTTTTTATTGAATCGTAAACAATAAACAAGCTTTCTAATTGAAAATTTTATTTTGTTTCAGTCTCTTTAAAAACTACGTCCAAAAGTAACATAATTGATTTGAAGATTTTTTGTTGTTGCTTTGCATGTTAATTCAATTTGTAGATGTCTTGGAAGAGGGTGTAAATTTCATCATACATGAGGTTATATCTTGGTCTTCTGGCAATGGTTTTGTTGTCAATCCAAGAAAGACGAAGTTAATGGGTTTTGGTTTCGATACTGATAATATAATGGTTACTCTCGATGGCATGAGAGTTGAATTTGTGGATAAGATTAAATGCCTTGGAGTTTTAATTGACAATCATTTAAATTTCTCATCGCATATTAATAACGTTTCTTCGAAAATATCATTCTTGTTGAGAAGGTTGTATTCTCTTGACTTATATCTGCCTCTCTCAATTAGGATGCGTGTGGCACATGCCTTGTTGATGCCTCATATATTATATTGTGTCGAGGTATTTTCTGGTACCACAGGCGGTGAATTTAATAGGTTTACCAAGATTTTCAATAGAATTATTAGATATGTTTTTGGCCTAAGACTTCGCTCTCATGTGACTCCGTACGTAATCCAATTTCTTGGGTGCTCTTTTGTTAATTATGTAGGTATGAGGTTATTGATATTTTTTTACAAAGCAATGGTTAATGGGTTTCCGGACTATATAGTTGACAACTTTCTTTTGTCCAACTCGGAAAGAAACCCCCAACTGGTTTATCCAACACATCATACTACTATGTACGAGCGATCATTTCAGATTAGGCTTTCAAGAATATGGAACGATCTACCTCTATACCTGAGAGGTTTTGCTTTTTCACCCAAAGTCTTTAGGCGAAAGCTTAAGGATTATGTAGCTATTCATGAGTTATAGCTTTTTATTTGTGCTACTATTTTTATCTCTCTCGATCTTTTCTTTTTTTATTATCGCTGCACTTAGGAAAATCTGGTGATTGTATTATTTTTTTTTTTAAAATATCTATTTATATTATTCAAGATAATTTTTTCAGTATTTTTTTTATATGATAGTTTTACTGTATTTTTTACTTATTTTTTTTATTATTTGTTTTTATTATTATTTATTTTTATTATTATTTATTTTTATTATTATTTATTTTTATTATTATTTATTTTTATTATTATTTTTTTTTTATTATCTTTATTTAAATTATTTTTTTGTAGTAGCTTTTATTAATCATATATGGCCCCAGGGCTTTGGTTATGTAATTTGAAGTAAATAAATGCTGTATTTATTATTAAAAAAAAAAAAAAAAAAAAAAAAAAAAGTGTACTAATTGGTTTTATTAAACTGTAATAAATTTCAAAACATGTTTGTGAATATTTAAGCAAAAATTAGTTCTTTATGGCAAACGCTTTAGTTGTACAGCTGTTATATATGATATTAATTTTGGATTGAAAAAATAATTCTAGAAACACTTTTTTCTCATTTCACTTAATTTGATATCTACCAAACAATTTTTAATGAATGTTATATGGGCTATCTGCTCAAATTTCATTTCTTAAAATCAAAAAAATAAAATATCTCTGTAAAGAGATATATTATTTTTTATAATTGGTGAAAAATATTTTGAAATTGTTCTACTTATATACATGAAAATATCTTATTAAACATGGCGTTTCTTACAAATTCGAAAATGAATTTGAAATTCATCCGAATTCCGTGAATTAAAAAATTTTTAAACATGATAGTACAAAAAATGTATACGAAGACGCCAAATAGCCAGGGTACGTTCGTAAATGCAGTAATTACGCATCACTGCGGCATAATAAAAGTAAAACGTTCAAAAATGCATCACTTGACAGCACTGATTTACGTCAAACGTTTTCTTATGCAAACAATTTGCAGTACTGCCGCAAATTTCTGCAACTATCGCATCATTATAATTTCTGATGCAATAGTGCGCGTTCTATATTTTTATGTTAAAATCATTTAATAGAAAAAGAAAACTAAACGTTGGTGCATAATGGAAGGGTTATTATATAAAAATTCTTAATACAAATTTAAATAATAACTCTCTCATGACAGCTCTCATTTACCCAATTGTGTAGTAAGAAAACGCTTTTTGGTAAAATTGGGATCCCGCGGGATCCCAATGTTGATTACCCGAACACAGCTAATGTTTATTTTTTTAGCATTTTTTGGATTTTTAATAATCAAAAGTTATTTTATCTTTCTTTTAATTCTCTTTTTACTATAACTTAACATAAAGTTGTCATTTTTACCATCAAGATTTTCAATAATAGCTGTGTTTGTGCGGCATTCCTATCAATGATATTTCGAACAATTTTGACAGTAGAAAGCCGGAATACGTTGAAAAACTGTCAAAATCGTTCTTGATAACACTGATAGAGAGTCACACAAATACAGCTAATATTTGTTAATGTTATTGCGAACATGTTTTTTATTTTTTGCAAAACGTTCTAAAAAGCAAACTCTGTGCAGTTGTTGAGCAGTAGCAAAGCATCTACAACAGCTGATCACGCATCAGCAACAAAACTTGGCATAACTGCCGCAGTGTTGCTCAAATTTACTGCATTTACGAACGTACCCCCAGTTATTTGTTTTCGTTTAAATTGTACTCATTAAATTCTCTGTTAACGCAAACCATAAATCTGACCAAACCATAAATCAATTAATATGTGTATATCCCGATAAAAATAAATACAAAAAACCAATATGCAAGTGCAAAACATATATGCAAAACATATTATTTTCTATTGTTGGTTATACACTCCTAAATCTGTCAAAACAACCGAGTAGTATATTGGAAGATGACAAAGCAAATTATGGTACAGTTTTTGTTGTTTTTTCTTCGATATTTTAAGTGGGTTATTTTGTAAAACGTAACGCCTTGCGTTGCGTTGATTTTTGTGTAAATTGTTATTGTTACAAAAACAATTTGTATGGAAAACAACGCAACACAAGGCGTTGCGTATTACAAAATCACCCCCTAAATGTTTAATAACGCTCCTAGACGAGAACAAGTAATTCTCACTGAATTTGTAATTTAACTTAACAAAAATTTCTAGAAATTCTAAAAACATCGTCCCCTGACGATTTCCCTACACTCTAAAAAATGTTTGTAAATTTACTACTATAAAATGGGTAAAATTTTGTTTAATTTGACGAAAATTCGGTAAATATAAACAAAAAATGCGTAAACTTTTTTTATACACACTTTCATACGCAATAATACACACACAAAGTATTTTTAGACATTATGTGCTTATAAATAAAGACATTGTACCTAAAATTACTATTGTTTTGTTAAATAAAATTTTTACGCACAAAGTTAGTAAATATACTATAAAATAATAGTAATAAATACTCTGACAATTCAAATTGGAAAAAATTTAAAAAAAATTATAAATAATAAAAAGAAAAAGCGAAAACGGATTATTTTTTGTGAATTGCAACATTTCCACAAACACATTAGAGTCTGGAAATAGCAACATAAGCATGAAATTGTTTTTGGTAATTATTGTTAACGCATTTGTAGTCTAAACCTCATTTCAAAATTGAAAACGCCGTAAGAGAGACACGGCCTACGCAGGAACTACTGGATGCAATGACTCCTGCTTAAAAAAATGCCTTCTTTGCAAGGGAGGCAGTCAACCAACAACCGTCAACAATAACGGGAGAAAACGCCGTAAGAGAGATACGGCCTAGGTAAACCAACTGGGTGCGATGACTCCTGCTCAACAAAATGCCTTCTTTGAAAGGGAGGCAGTAACCGTCAACAATAACGGGAGATAACGCTTTAAGAGAGATATGGCCTACGCAGGAACTACTGAGTGCAATGACTCCTGCTCTACAAAATGCTTTCTTTGCAAGTTAGGCAGTACTCAATGAATACTGACTTTGTTGAGCATGAGTCATTGCACTCAGTTGTTCCTGCGTAGGCCATATCTCTCTTAAGGCGTTTTCTCCCGTTATTGTTGACGGTTACTGCCTCCCTTTCAAAGAAGGCATTTTCTTGAGCAGGAGTCATCGCACCCATTCAATAGTTATAACAAATTTTTATATGAATTTTATACAAATGCCTTAAGATCCCAAAACGACTAATTTGGACATAAACGATTATGAGAGAATGACTCGGATATTATTATTAATAAAATACGTACTAAAAATTAATTTGTTATTTTATTAAAAAAAATTTTTGGGTGGTGCTAAAGTTAGCACACCTTTTGTAAATGTACGCATTATATTATATTTTTACGCACTTTCTGTGGATATTTGCGCATTTTTTGTGGATTTTTACGCATTTTATGCGTACATTTACACGTGAAACGTGCTTTTTTACACACAAATTTAGTAAATTAACACAATAATTTCAAAATTTCATTTAATTTTTACGCACTTTCAATGTAAAATTACAAATTATTTGTGCACCAACTTAAACACAATGTGCGTATTTTTTTTCAATTACGCACATAGAGTAAATTTACCCAATTTATAGTAGGAGTTCAGTTTCCTACTATAAGTTGTGTAAATTTCAACAGAATTTAATTAGAGTGTAGGCAAGACTCAAATCCGGAATATGGACATGCCTTCAACAGATTATTTTTCACAATTGGTTGACAAGTTTTGGGATTTTAGCATATTTATTGTAATTCCTTTAATTAATTTTTCAATTATTGTACACTCAGAAAAGTTCTGCAGTTACTACATGACAGTTATTTGTGTGGTAATGCGGTTGTAGTTATTTTAACTACAATTGTAGTTAATTTACTTAGAGCAAAATTTTTCAATGTTTTTGACAGTTATTTTTTTAAACTAACTACAAAAACTACCACATTGTAGTAACATTTATTTTATGTAGTTATTTTGAATTTTTTTTTGCAAATACTTAAATTTTCAAGTGTGTATGTGTATGAAGCGCTTGTTTAGAAATTTCAATTTCTAGTGAAAGAATATGAGAAGAACCTGTTTTCTCTTGTCTTAGTCATAAAACAACGCCAAAGAGTGAGGACGTGTAATACAGAAAAGGTTATATATTTTTTATTAAATTATTAAAATAGTAAGGTAAGTTTTATAATATAAAATATAAATTTATTTACGGGAATGTTAAAAAATATTGTATTTATTTTCTTTCAGTTCTTTTATATTCTTATCCCTTTGGCTTCCTTTTTTTAAAAAAAGGAAGCCAAACCACACCATATTTCATACCTCACAGACGGACATCTACAACAATATCTTAATAGTGAAAAATAAAAGTGACATTAAGTGTAAATTTTGATTTCTCAATTTTAAATTTATAATAGAATAAAATTAAGTTAGGAGTGTTTACATAAATTTGTTTTTTTATTAAATTAATAATTTTTAAAATAATTTTTATTTATGTTTTTTAACTACATTTGCAGTTGTTTGTACAGTTTTACAATAATTTGCATGTATGTTTTTCAATTGCATTTGTAGTTTTTTTTATTACATTTGTCAATTGATTTTTAACAGTTAAAAATAACTTCATATTGCAGTTAATTTAACTGCAAATGTAGTCTACACCTTTTTAAGTGCAAATGCAGTTACTTTAACTGTCATTTGCAGTTGATTTTACTTACATAATTCCCTGAGTGTAGAAACCCAGTGTAGAAACGGTAATGATATATCATTATTCTTTGGAGTTACAGTAATGACACCGACTTACTTTCTCCATTATTTTAAAGCATATAATAAATAGTTACTAATAAATAGTTACTTTATCATTACCTTTATTTCAAAACAAAAAATAACGTGTTAGCAATAATGACTTATTTTTATCATTATTTCAAGTATGAGGTCATAGTATACTATAGCCCCACTCATTAACAAATTGAGAGCTTGTCCCTATCTCATGTAGTTGTAGTGGTAAAATTACAAACACTACTTAATTTTTTCAAATGACAGAAAAAGAGTGAATCTACTATATTATACTATGTATAAGGTAATTTTCTAGATTTTTTTGTAAATTTTTTGAAATCTATTTTGTCAACACTTGTAAGGCTATATCCCAACAAACATCCCAACAAACACCAGTTCAAGCCTTAGAGAAAATTTGAGATTTACATTTGATATCAAGCGTATATTTCAAATCTGTCTCGATAAATAAAGTTGAGTCCATAATTTTATATTGATTAATATTTGAAATCGATTTGAAAAATACACTTTTAAAAGCTTTGATATTTCTATATAAACTTCTGTATTGTTCTCCAGTGTTTTTCTATTTAAAAGCATAGGTTTGAGATTTATCATTTATATCAAATGATTTTCAAACTGAAAACAAGTTTTTTTAAATTTTTTAGAAAAATTATCTTCACGTTAGAGAATTATATATATTTCAAGTAGTTGTGAAATATTTTTCTACATTCGATAATGATTTGAGATAATTTTGTATGTATAACGTATCTCAAATAACAAAACAAAAATGTCAATAAATAAAAAATATAATGGAAAATTTTAGGAACAACGCGTAAATACGCCTAATTTTACAGGAAGAGGCGACGCGTTTTAAATAAATGTTAATATTTAAAAGGAGCTAAGAAGGCAAGTAATAAAATATGATAACAGTAAACATAAAAAATTAACTTATTTCATCAACAGATCGTACTTTTTACAGCGAATGAATCAAATATCGCCAATTTAAAAGTCCATCAAGGTTGTGCTTTGAATTTTTCAGGTAAGATATAATTTAAACTAAGCATTTTTAAACTCTCCTTTTTTCATTATGAGATTTCGATCAAGAGTTTTGTATTCACCACTATAAAAATCAATAAAAAAATCTTATGGACATTTTATTTAAAAAAACAGCCTGTATACAGTTCTAATAAATATGTTACATGGGCCAGATTTATAGTCAGAACTATGGACGATTTTTGTCCTAAATATTTCTTAAGTTAGAAATTTTGTTTGAAAATTTCTGGCTTAACCAAATTTTATAAAAAAATCTTTCTCAGTTCTGACTATAAAACTAGCCCTTAAAATTTAATGTCTATAAGATTCTCTTAATTGTCTTTGCACATTTAGACTGCGCAAAAACTACCTAGTTTATGGCCGTTGCTAGTTTTTACTTGGCAAAACGCATACATAAAAACAAACAAAAACTAGTTTTGTACAAAAACTAGGTAGTTTTTGCTCAGTCCAAATAGAGTATAAGAACTAATTTTTGTCCGAAATACTACTCAAGTTACAAAAAAAATTTCAACATTTCTTAATTAAGCAAAATTTTAGAAAAACTTTTTTATGTCTGACTATAAAACTGAAGATAACTTTTTACCATTCGGGAGTTTTATTTTTTTAATTTTAGTGAGTATGAGTTAATAGGTTGATAGGTCCAGTTAAAATTAATTTGTTAGCGGCGGATCTAATTGCCTAGTTAATAGCTTAGGAATACCTAATGAATGACACTAACAGGCAATACCATTATCGATTCAAACCGCTTGCAACCGACTACCTTTACCCTTAAAATAGCATTAGAAAAATAACCGAAAATACCGTTACCGAGATAACTAATTTATCGTTATCCTTAGAGTACCGCTCTTTTTAAAATACCGTATCCTGAAATGCTGTTATCCTTAAAATTTCGTTACCATTAATCTGAATTCTCTTCTTTTGGTAGTTGCACATGTTTATATAGTATTTTGCAAGTTTTTATTTTAGCTTTTTTTTGTAAAAAAAGTCTTGCAGTATACACCGAAATAACTAAATACAGTTACTTTTGAAATACCGTTACCGAAATAACTAAATACCGTTATATAACCAGAATACTAATATCCTTAAAATACCGTTGGCTAAAAAACTAAAATACCATTATCCTTAAGATACCGGTATCGAAATAAATGACATAGCGTTACCCTTAAAATACTGTTATTTAAATATTCTAAAATAGCCTTATCCTTACAGATTATTTCTGTTACCAACAGTGATTAAAACACAAGATTTAAGACATAAAAAATTTGTTTGGACTTTAGAATTAAAAGCATTTTACCGTAGCGATTGGGGTGGTCAATCCATTAAGAAAGACATTTCTCTTGAAATGCTTAATTTTAACTTTTACTTTTTCCCTGCATTATAACCACTTTATCATAAACTGACTAATAATCCCCGTCACTTTATTTTTTAGGATAAAATTGGAAGATAGCTGTAACTACAAATTCTTGGGTCATATTATCATTCCATGTCAAAAGATCTACGGAGAATAGTAAGTAAAATACTAGTCGAGGGAGAATGGAGGGAGGGAATTGTTTCGAAAAACGAACAAATATAAAATTATTCGTTTTTCCATAAAACTATGTATTATTGTTGCACAAAAACGAATAATTTTATTCGGTTTTTAGAAATCCCCTGAACACATAATACATATTAAAAAAATTATCTTATTTACACTAAATCATTGTTTTATTTTAAGGTATCTTAACATGGCCGATAACCATTTCAACATACAGGATTATTAAGTTTAGATAAAATTTTATGTCGTTTAATTTTGTTATTATTTTTAAAAATGTAAATTTTTTAAGTGTAAGAATAAAAAAATTAAAAAAATAACTTTATTTTTTATATTGGAGGACGATTTGATATATTATATAATTCTCAAGTTTTTATATACAGTATTTCTCTATTATAGAAATAATATCAATAAAAATAAAAAAATTAAGTTAGAATTAGATTTGAAAAATATTTGGAATTTGTGTTATTATTAAGAATACTTTTCGACTCTGAAATGATTTGAGAACTATGCTAGACCTCTAACTGCCGTTTTTATGGAGAACGGCATGATTCTCGAATTGAGAATAAAAATTCTCAACCCTATTCTCAAAGGTAACGTTTGAGAATTAAGTTTGTTATCAAATCTATATACATTCGGTTTCAATAGTAAATGTTTGTTGGGATCGATTCAAACCTTTGAGAAATTTCGAAATTTTTCTTTGATATCAAGCGTATTTTTCAAATCATTCTCCATACAACAAACCTAACTTTTGAATTCAATTTGAGAAACATTCAAAAATAATTTGAAAAATACATTGGAAAAAATTGGTTTGAGATTTTACGTATATCTCGAGTTTTTATCAAATGTATTTCTCAGTAGAAAAGTATTTTATAATAACCCAATAAACATTTACTATAGAAACCGAATAAATATCGATTTGAAAACCAGCTTGATTTTCAAAAATTACCTTTGAGAATAGCTTTGAGAATTTTTATTCTCAATTTGAAAATCATAGCGTTCTCCATTCTCCAGTTAGATATCAAGTGTATTTCTCAAGTATTTTTATAGTAAATAATAATAATTAAAAAATAAATAATTCAGATATGTTTCAAATCATTTTCTAACCTGAATATTATGTAATAAAGCACATTAATAATATGATAGAGAACTATTGTTGCTAATGATTTGAGAATTATATTATTTATCAAATTATTCTCCAATCTGAATATAAACCACTTTTGTTTTTTATTTTTTACTTTTCCTTTAATTTTCATTCTATTTTACACTTTAAAAAATTTACATTACAGAGTATTTTAAGTTAAAAATTATATTAAATTTAAAAAAATGACTTAAAAAATGTAGCAATAAAAATATTTTTAATATCTCTTTCAAAAGAAATTTCTACATAAACCATATTTGCGACGATGTGAAAAAACGACTTTTAATACTCTATGATAATTTTAACGATAACGATTTTTATACTCCATGATAATTTTAGGACATTTAGGTTCTTGAAAGTTTGATTAAATAGATGATCTCTGAAATGAGAAAGGGAGAGTTAATTAGTGTTAATAAACTATAAAAATGAGAAATTATCAGAGGTATAACCTACCTTTAAAATCGTTAATGTACCAAACTATTTCATTTACTAAGAAGAGAAAGATTAATTACATTTTTTTTTACAAAATTGGTATATATTTAAGGAAGGAATATCGTCATTAGAAATGTAAAACAACGTATCTAACGATATTTTCAAAACCGGCTTTATTAATAGTTTACTTGGCTAAATTTCAGGCCTTCACAAAATTTTTGACTTACGAATAAGAACGGCAGTTTTAAACCTCTAAATATGAGATTGGGCCGATAAAAAACGCAGGTCAATTATTTTTCTTTCCTCTACTACAACATATCTAAATTCCATCCAAATCGGATTAAACTACACCGAAGAAATTCCTGTAAGAGTTTCCTTATATATAACTTGGGTCACGTAAGTGATTTCGGAAATTGGCGCTTAACTTTAGAACCGGAACGATTCTTCCGAGTCAAATTTGACTGCTTTAAAAATTGTCTATATTTTTTATTTCAAAAGCTAAGTTTTCTTAAGAGCTCAAAATCTTGTATTAATTGAATTACAAGCAAATCTCGATTTACGGAATAGTTTGTAAGCGATTTCTACACCTCAATTTGCAATAGTAAAACCTTTATATTTATAAATAAAATACCAAAAATTGCTGAAATTGAGCAATGTTGTTTTCAGGTGCTGCTTTTTTGTTCAGATTAAACCACGGTTATCAATACTTACGTGAATGATTAAAGTACAATAGAAACAGTTTGCATTTTATACGGATTAAAAAAATGCAGGCAATCCGGATTATGAATAACATACATTAGAATTAGGGTTTTTAATTTCCCGACATTTTCGAGCTCCCGGGAATCAGGAATTTTTTTAATATGTTCCACTTTGATGAAAACTGATAATGCAGAAATGTGTTTTTTGCATTTAATTTCAATGAAAAAATTGTAAATTATATGATTTCGAAAAAATTTTGAAAAACGCTCATTGGGATAAAACGACCTAAAAATAATTGTTTTTTTCCAGCAAAAATAGCCTTAAGGGGGGTAAATACTGTAACAGCAGCAATTTTAAAAGCATACTTGACCGGTTGTCAAAAATTTAATTAACAATATTTTTTTAATTTTATTCTTTTATTGCAGTATTTTCAAAAATGATTAGTTTTGAATTTCGACAACCAAAACCGACAGGGTTATTGGCCTTTTTTAAAAAAGGCAAAATCGGCTGCCACTGTGCACCCTTCATTAATTATCGGAAAATAAAAATGTAAAGTCATTCTTAATGCCAGATAAATTCTCTAGTCCTTTTCGTGGCCCGATTGTTATTAAAAAAAATTTTTTTTTAACAAAGTTGCCACACAAATTTAAGAATTACAAAAAAATGCAAGAACAAAGACCTTTACTTGGGGATATTACATTTAAATGACTAAAATTAAAAACGAGTAAAAAGGTTAAAGTCGGGCATGCCGACTATACAATATCCTACACCAGTCTGGTGTATTGTTTGGATCCGAAATTCGAATGGGTTAAAATGGGGCTTGTGTCAAAATTTTCTATAATGTGAGTCAGAGCACCAAATTTCATTAAAATATCTTTATATTTGCGACCTGCAGTTTGTAACCAAGCCAATTTTGGGGGGACCCTTATATGGGCACTAGTTCTAAACATGGACCGATGTTCACCAAAATCAATAGGCCAACATAAGTCTATGTACCAAATTTCATCAAAATATCTTAATATTTGCGACCTGCAGCGTATAAACAATATAATTTTGGTGGGACCCTTATATGGGCACTAGGTCTAAACATGGACCGATGTTCACCAAAATCAATAGGCTGCGTTATTGGGCCAACATAGGTCTGTGTACCAAATTTCATCAAAATATCTTAATATTTGCGAGCTGCAGCGTATAAACAGTATAATTTTGGTAGGACCCTTATATGGGCACTAGGTCTAAACATGGACCGATGTTCACCAAAATCAACAGGCAGCGTTATTGGGCCAATATAGGTCTGTGTACCAAATTTCTTCAAAATATCTTAATATTTGCGACCTGCAGCGTATAAACAGTATAATTTTGGTAGGACCCTTATATGGGCACTAGGTCTAAACATGGACCGATGTTCACCAAAATCAATATGCTGCGTTATTGGGCTAACGTAGGTCTGTGTACCAAATTTCATCAAAATATCTTAATATTTACGACCTGCAGCGTATAAACAATATAATTTTGGTAGGACCCTTATATGGGCACTAGGTCTAAACACGGACCGATGTTCACCAAAATCAAACTTGTTCGTCCTTGGGCCAACATAGGTCTGCGTACCAAATTTCATCAAAATATCTTAATATTTGCGACCTGTAGAGTGCGCACAAGATTGCATGGACAGACAGACAGACGGACGGACGGACAGACGGACATCGTTAAATCGAAATAAAAAAAAATTCTGAACCGATCGGTATACTATAAGGTGGGTCTACGACCAATATTTTTTGGTGTTACAAACATCAGCACAAACTTATAATACCCTGACCACATAGTGGTGTAGGGTATAAAAAAATATCCACGATAAGGACTAGAGTTTTTTGTTGCCTACGAAAGAAAAAAAAACAGCGTTCAAATCGGTTTACCCGCTTTGGCTGTACAGTGGCAGCCAATTTTAAACTCATGGTTGTGGGCAAACGCGTTTAAAGTTTAAAATTAACAAAACAGCAAAATTTCATAAAAACAGTGTATTAATAAAATTTAGATCTCCTAGTTTAACCGATTGGGACGAATTGGTTGAAGGATATGACGTGCTTTCGCCCATCATTAAGGAATTGTCACTGGCTTGTCTTTAAAGAAAATTCAATCTTTGGATGTAGTTTTTATATCTTTGTTCTGCGTGTTATGCGATATAGGGCTCTAATAAAAAAAACGTAAAAAAAATGCAACCAAAAAATGGTATACACAAATTTAACGCATAGAATATTACTTTGTGGAAATTTTATTTCTTCGAATTTTTTGTCGAAATCGGATCATATAGTGAAGAGTTTTCTCTATCCAAATAAAATTTCAAAAAATCCGAACAAATTTCTTTCCATAGTCGATACTCTTTTCATGGACATCTTTGGAGATCTCCTTTAAAAAGGTAAAATACATAAAGATTTTTCAAGATATGCTTATTTTTTGGCTTTTTGCGGATATTCAAGCTAATGTACATGGTTGTTTTAGTGTTTTTTTGAATTCCCGGGAATTATAGGGAAAATTCCCGGGAATCGGGAATTGAAAAATAGGCAAAATTCCCGGGAATTTCGTCCCGGGAATTCCCGGGTTAAAAATCCTAATTAGAATAAAAAAGTTCGTTAAAATTATCGAATAATTAGAATGGAGATCCAGATTGACGAAATTTTGCTTTACTTATATTATTTTCGAAATATTTTTTTACAATTTACTTACATGAGTTCCGTAATTTTATTTCCATTAGGATTGGACAGGAAGTAGATACAATTATTGAAGTTTCCTGGATCGGTAACCATAATCAGCATCTTTTAAGATTCAAAAAGTGTCCAAAATGTTACTAAAATTGTAACGCAAATTTATTTGTTTTTAAATAAGCTATGAGGGCATTTAATATTTTGATACTTACATTGGCTGCGTTCGGCAGATACAATTTGACAGTCAACAGTTGTGCAACTATCTGCTGAACGACCTGATCACTAACCGTTCAGTCTGAGCGCTCAAGTAGCGCTATCATATTTTGGTAGCGTAAAAAATGGTAGCATTCGGCAGAGAAACCTTAAACTGATACAGGTGACTTCTAGCGATTTGTGATTACTTACTCTGCTGAACGACGTTTTCTTTGTTTTGTTTTTAATACACTTTTTCTATAGTTTCCTTTTATTTTTTTTAAATTTTTGTTTTCGAATTATATTTGCATGTTTTTATTTGTCATTCTTACAAAAAAAAATTTTATTGTAAATGAACAACAACAAATGTATCACTTATTGATCAAAAGTCGCAAATATTTTTAACGCTACCAAAATATGACAGCGCTACCTGAGCGCTCAGACAGAGCGGTTAGTGATCAGGTCGTTCAGCAGATAGTTGTACAACTGTTGTAGAACTGTTGACTATTAAATTGTATCTGCCGAACGCACGCAATGTTTGCTACTTTTGTTCAAATAGTGATACATTTGTTTTGTTGTTTTTAAAAACTTTTTGTTTTGTATGATTGACAAATAAAAACATACAAATATAATTCAAAAACTAAAAATTTAAAAAATCAAAGGAAAATATAGAAAAAATGTATTTAAAAACAAAACAAAGAAAACATCGTTCAGCAGAGTAAGTAATCACAAAGCGCTACAAGTCACCGGTATCAGTTTAAGGTTTCTCTGCCGAATACTACCATTGTGTTTCACAAATATAAAACTTTAATTGTTGGCCAACAAATGTATTCTATCGCGGGTTCCAATGGTTAATATTTTGATTATCAAATGTATTTCTAGTTAGAAAGCGATTCGATAACAACTAGAAATATAATTTTTTTAAAGTAAAATAAAGAATAAAATTATAAAGAACAAAAAATTATACACTGCGAATCGAAAATGATTAAATATCAATAATAAATATCAAACCATTAACTTCTATTAAAAAGAGACTCGAGAAATAATGTGGAGGAATATTGAAAAATTAACTGTTTTATCAAGCGATTTCTATTATATATCTTAAACTGTTTTATAATATTATCTAAATTGAATTCAAACGCTAGATTTATTTTATATAGAATGATTCGAAAAATACATTTAATATCAAACGAAAATCTCAATATTTCTGAAAGGCTAGAATCATTGCTTGTTGGGAACATTTGATATAGGTTTAAGATAATAATGTTTTTCAACAGTTTTTTAATAACAAAAGGCAAATAAATAAAAGCTATGAAAAATTATTTTAGACGTTAATTTGTACAAACCCCCCGAAAAAATAAATGTACATGGATGTTAATATTTAAATCTCCTATGATACAAAGAATATAAATTAAGTTTTTTTTGTTTTAAGAATATAATTGCCGTTTGAAGAAGCGCAAATAATGGATGATACATTTATGGGAATCAAATTTACTTCAAACACGGAATTACAAGGTAAGTACATTTTCCAAGAA
This sequence comes from Leucophora obtusa, assembly GCA_949987735.1. NCBI lineage: Eukaryota > Metazoa > Arthropoda > Insecta > Diptera > Anthomyiidae > Leucophora > Leucophora obtusa. Next base: position 307,237,107 of record OX465295.1, read on the forward strand.
TCATTAACATATTTTGGAGGATAATTTTACACACTTCATTGTATAAATATGTAGTTCCCAGACAACAAAACAGTCACACATATCTAAAAGTTTTGCCTATTGAAAATACCACGGTTTTTTTCCCGTCAAAACTTTTTATTGAGCGAGAACATTTTCTTATTAAAAAACTCTTATTTACCAAGGTGGAATAACTTTTATTTTTTCAAATATTTAGCTGTAATTGTCTATAATGAAGAAACTAATCCCGATATGAACATTTTAAAATCCTGATATCATTTTGGGATATTTACCCTTATTCTAGGAAAATGTGACAATTTGTTTTGTTATTAAAATTGTCATGTTTCTTGTTATAGGAGTTTTTAAAAAATTTGTTATGGTATTCTAGTCTTTTTATGACAAGAAAAAGTTTCAAAAATTTCACCATACAATGGTGAAAGCTTTTTCTGCCAAAAATAAAATTACGATTTTTTTGATAATTTTATGAAATCTTAAATGAAATGAAACTTAAAAAAATGCCTAGGGAGCGCAGAACACGAGAGAACTAGTTCTAAGCTCTTGGAGTTTTCTTTAAATTTTAGCATCAAGCTCCTGATTATTGCTAACAACTTCAGCCCCAAAAATTCCGTGTTAATACGAAATATTTTGGAGAATTTTGCGGCATTTAAGAATCGGCAAAAGGTTTGACGCATCTTATATCTTAAAAGAACATCTTAAAAGATGAATAGGTATGTCATATATTATTTCTGTGAAGAAATATTACAAAATTCTTCAAAAGAAAAAACATTTTTATATTTTAATTTGTTGACAAATGAAAATATTTGTTTGTTATGTACTTTTTATTACATGACAATTTTGTCAAGGTTTTGCTATGACAATTTTTCTTAGAATACCAAAACCATAACAATTTCCATTTACCTCAGTTTTGTCACAATTTTGTTATTGTTATAAAGTTTATAATTGTTTGTAATTGTCTTCATGTTACCATTTAAAATTACTGCTTCGGTTATAAATATTAAACTAAAATAAATATAAACGATAATATATATGGACAAATCCTCCAAATGAGATCGTGTAAAAACGTTAATATCGGGTCTGGTGTCAGCCAGAGCTTCGAAAAACTTAATTCAATTTAAGCTTAATTCACGAAAAATTAAATTCAGATTTTAAAAATATTCATGTACACAGAAAAAATTTACAAAATTCTGTTTGTAATGTTAAACACCTTTTTTGCATAAACAAACAAAAAATTTTTTAAAAAGGCACCAACAATGGAATTTGTATATACAAATCCCTTTTTGTAACTTTTTTGTAATTTGTTAAAAATAAAATCAATTTTTTTTTAACAATGTGTTTTATAAATACAATAATTTTTTTTTGTAAATTGTTTGTATTTGTTAAAAATAAAAAAATAAAATTCAACAACGAGTTTGTTATATTAAAACAATTATTCGCTTTATGTTGTCGTATTGACAAAAAAAAAATACTTTTTTGAAATTTTTGTTACAATTTACAAACATTTGAGCAATTGAAAACAAAAAATAAATGATTTGTTTTTTTTTTTTGTTTCAAAAAATTCTAAGGCTATTTTTTTGATATTTTTGATACAATTTACAAACATTTAATAAAAAAATTGTTAGATATCTAAGTAAAAAGCCAACAAATAGCATACGATACTATTTATTTCTGTTAGATGAATTTTAAACGTTTTTCATTGTATTATGCTAATATTTCAGCAATTACATGCAAATTTAAATTTTTCATTTGATTAAGTGAATGAAAACAAATCATTTTTCATTCACTTTTTTATTAAATGAATTCAGGTAAATTGGGTTTCATTCAGTTAGAATTCAATCAAAATAGAATGAATTCATATAATTTAAAGCTATAGGGAATTAAGCTATCGAATTAACTCCATAAGAATGCTATTAGGGAATGAAATTTAACCCAAATTTCATTAATTTTTAAAAAGTGAATGAAAGAATTAAGCCTTTTAAACCTTTGTATTGTACACAATAATCATTAGTTTAAAACGGAAGCGGTATTTGACATAGATTTTTTATTTTTGAAAACACTCGGATTACAACGATTTTTCATGTCAAAAACAGCTATTGAAAACATTTAAATTGTGAATGAAATACCTCTCTAATAATATGTGCGTTCCCGTAAGTTACCGCGGGTACCCGCGGGTACCCGCGGGAACCCAAAACAGCCCAAAAAACAACAATTTACACGCAATTTTGAGTACGGGAACGCTTTTGGGCTAGTTTGAGTAACCGCGGTAAAGTACGGGAACAGACATATTATTTTATGGAGTGGCGTATATTGCCAATGTTATTTTTCATTTTATTAACGTATATTCTTTCTTTGTAAACGCAGAAATCTTGTCTGAATTTGTAGCACGAAGAAGGTCATCAAGTAATTGTCTTACGATGTAATTTCTCTAAAGGCTCACTCAAATTTAACTCTTTATACCTGTGGAATATATATAATATCAAAAATTAGGCCATTAATCAGTACACTCAAAAAAAAGTCAGTAAAGTCAGCAAAAAATGTTGCTGTGTCAGCAAATTTTTAGTCAGGAGCGTGCTTGCAAAAAAGTTGGTAATTTCAGCAAAAGGTTTGCTGAAAATCAGCGAGCTGATTTTTACCAAAAAAATAGTAATCTTCAGCAAAAGTTTTGCTAACACTTAGTCGACTGCAAATGAAAAAAGTCCTTGCTAAAATCACTAAACTTTTTGCTGAATATTAGTAGACTGAAAAAAAACTTGTAGCGAAACTTTACTTTAGTTATTTTATTTGCTGAAAATTTAAATATAGAAATTGTGTAAAGTTGTTTTTCTTTTTAATCATTTTCGTTGTGTGTACTACATCCAGACAAGCTGCGACATCTACATTTGTTTACCTGGTTGTCGTCCACGCTATAATTGCGGTTATCAGCACAATTTTTGTAGCAAAATAAATTAGTAAAACATTAGTTCAAAATTAGTTTAGTGCTAAAAAAATATAACTAAAACTTTTGCTGAAAACGGAATTTCAGCAAAAAAATTGCTGAAAACTAGTAAACTTGATATACAAGACTTTTTACTAATTTTTCTAATAACTTATTTTTTTGAGTGTTTTGATTTATCGTGATTTTTGATATATAACACATCGCGATTTGTTATACTCTTATCATGCATATTTATATATAAAAGATCAAAAGTCAAATTGACTTTTGAACTCCCCAAGTAAAAAAAATTGATATGGAGCCATATGAAGTTATATTTAATTATATATAATCTTTTATGTAATTAGATATAACTATATCCGAAAAATGAGAACGTCTTATTGTATCATATTGTATCGAATTGTATACAATTGTATACAATTTGGTACAATTTGATACAATTTTATGCAATTCGATACAATTGTATCCGAATTTTGTCCTCATCCAATTACATCAAATTATATCTTTTTGTATAAAATTATATAAACTGTTATAAAAGTGGACATAGTTTGATATAATTATATCTAAATATTAACCTTATACTTTTTATCATATTATATAGGACCATATCTAACAATATACATACAAAAATAATTTTTTTAAATAAAAAAAATTTTTCAATTACTTGTAATTGTAATTGTTCTTTTTTTGATTTGCAATTACAAATAATCGGCCTGATTACGAGTGTCGAATTTGTAGTCGAAATTTTTGACTCCATATAAAATGATTTTTTATATAATGGAAATTATAAAAAAATGAAACTCTGATGCTGGATTTTTTATATCTGAGTGCTATATATTGGATTTACCATATTACCATTGAAAAATTGTTCAAAAGTTGCGTTTTTAGTGAATTTTCAGCAAATTCGACTTAGTTTCGACTATGACTACGACACTCGTAATAAGGCCGAATATGTAATTATAGATGAGTTTTTTTTCAATTTAAATTACATGTAATTGTGTAATTGCATGTGTAATTAATTACAAAATGTAATGATTAACACCAGGCCTGCTGGAGATCTTATAATTTCGATAAATCTTCCATTACTTTTATCCAAATTTATCATGACAGTGCAATAAACATGAAAAAAAATTTCTTTTAATTTAGTAATTTTAAAATAAAGTTAACAACACTGAAATTTTAAAGTTAATAGGATTATGATATACAACCAAGATATAAAGCTGCCTACACACTAGGGAACATACTTGAAAAAAGAGAGCATTTTTTGTGAATGTGTGAGTGCGTTTGTGTGTGTGTGCGTGTTGAGAGCGTGCATTTCGTGTTTACAAAATTTTTTGATATTTTTTGTTCCCTCAACCATGTTCCCTAGTGTGTAGGCAGCTTAAGAAATCAGTCAAGTGTACGTTATAGTATAGAGAATTTCGTATTAAAGCTTCAGTGTTGTTAATGTTATGGGTGCGGTGCGTAAGCCATTTTTGACTCATGCTCAAAAAAAAAAACATTACTCACGCACGAGCATTTCGTTTTTTACTCAGCACACATGATTATATTAATTTACTTATTAAACTTACAATCAGAAAATTCTCACGCAAAACAGTAAAAATTACTAAAAATATATGATGCAAAAAATAAACTCACACACGAATCAATCACGGGTTATTCTTACTCACGCTCACGCACGAATCACTTAAGTATAGTAATTACTAATCACGATCACGTGTGAATAAAGTGACTCACGAACATTTCGTGTCACGCGCCAATCCCTAGTAATTACTAAATCTAAAACTAGTGCAAAATCATTGATAACATGGAAGCAAATATAATACAATACGGTTTTATATGGACCTTATATATTTTTATATAAAATCACTTTGAAAAAATTGCCTACCCAAGTAAAAAAAAATGATATGGATCCATATGAAGTTATATTTAATTATATATAATCTTTTATGTTACTAGATATAATTATATCCGAAAAATGAGAACGTCTTATTGTATCATATTGTATCGAATTGTATACAATTGTATATAATTGGGTACAATTTGGTACAATTTTATGCAATTCGATACAATTGTATCCGAATTTTGTCCTCATCCAATTACATCAAATTATATCTTTTTGTATAAAATTATATAAAATGTTATAAAAGTGGACCCAGATTGATACAATTACATCTAAATATTGACCTTATATGTTTTATCATATTATATATGACCATATCTAACAATATAAAAAATTATTTTTTTAAATAAAAAAATATATGCAATATCTGGAGATTAGACCTGGGGGATTTCAATTACAATTATTGTAATTTGTAATTGAAAATTTTCAACTACAATTACAAATAAATGTAATTGAAATTAAAAAAAAAACTCAATTACATTTTATGTAAGTGTAATTGAAAATTTTCAATTACAAATTACAAGTAATTGTAATTGAAGTTGATTTCAAATTTCAATTACATTTAGAATTAAAAAGTGTTTTTTGTTAAAATTTTGTAGAAAAAACTGACTGGATAGGTTGGATAGGCATTGATAAGTATAAAAAGAATACGTCATGTTCCCTAACTTGTGCTTTTTGTCATTAGTTGTTTTCGGAAAAATGTCATTGTAATTGACATTTTTTCAATTACAATTATACATACATATGTAATGTGTAATTGAAAATTTTCAATTGCAAATTACTTGTAATTGTTCTTTTTGAATTACAATTAAAAATAATATGTAATTGCAATTGAGTTTTTTTTCAATTACATGTAATTGTGTAATTGCATGTGTAATTATTTACAAAATGTAATGATTAACCCCCAGGTCTGCTGTATATCCTATAATTTCGATAAAACTTCCCTTACTTTAATCCAGATTTACCATGACAGTGCATTAAACGTGAACAAATTTTTCTTTGTTTTTACGGTGGGTCTCATAATGCAGGTTTAAACTTTAGTTAATAGTTAACCCAAAAATTTGTTGTTGTTTTGTGTAAATTTTTTTGACAGTTTCTTTTGTTTTTAGTTAAGTTAAAGTTAAACCTACAGTATGAGACCCACCATTAGTAATTATAAAATAAAGTTAACAACACTGCAATTTTAAAGTTAATAGGATTATGATATACAACCAAGATATAAGAAATCAGTCAAGTGTACGTTATAATATAGAGAATTTCGTATTAAAGCTTCAGTGTTGTTAATTTTATGGGAGCGTAAACAAACAAAACAAATTACTCACGCACGAGCATTTCGTTTCTTACTCACGCACACATGAGTATATTAAAAACTTACTCATTATCAGAAAATTCTCACGCAAAATAGTAAAAATTACTAAAAACATATGATGCAAAAAATAAACTCACACACGGATCATGCACAGGTTATATATTCTTACTCACGCTCACGCACGAATTACGTACGAATTATATACTCTCACTCTCACGCACGAACCAGTATAGTAATTATTACTCACGATCACGTGTGAATAATGTGACTCGCAAACATTTCTAGTCACGCGCCAATCCCTAGTAATTATTAAATCTAAAACTAGTAGTATCCGACCGAACAGTTCGGCCAAAAAGTGACATTTGGTTGATTTTCTGTTATTTGAAAGCATTGTGGAGAATAAGGCTTGAAAATACCAAATACCGACAAAATATATTTTCCGGCCGAACTGTTCGGTCGGACACTAAAAACTAGTTCAAAGTCATTGTTAACATGGAACCACATATAATATAATAAGGTTTTATATGGACCTTGTATATTTTTATATAAAATCACTTTGAAAAAATTGCTTATGTGGGATGATATATAATTACAGATGATTTTATAAAGAACGTTATATTGTTATATATTAAAGAAATCATGAAATATTGTAGATATGGAACCATATTAAGTTATATATGGGTTCATTTTCGTCAATATATAATCATAACTAACACAAATTATAAAATATTTCTTATATGGCTCCAGTAGTTTTATATTATTATGTATAGCGCCATACTAAATTATATATAAACGCATATGTAATTATATCTTTTATATGTTAATTTATGTACTTATATATAGCACATACAATTATATGTAGGCCAGTATGTAATAATATAAAATAACATATGTCTCCATATTAAAACCTTTGAGGAAAAAATATCTAATATATGACTATATAAAAGTATATATGCTTGAATTTAAAAGCATATGTGGCCATATGTAACTATAAGTTAATATATGCAATTAGATAAAATAATATATGATTATATCAGAACTTTTTTACTCGGGTATGTGGGATGATATATAATTATAGATGATTTTATAAAGAACGTTATAAGTTATATATGGGTTCATATTCGTCAATATATAATCATAACTAACACAAATTATAAAAGATTTCTTATATGGATCCACATAGTTTTATATTATTATGTATAGTGTCATACTAAATTATATATAAACGTACATGTAATTATGTCTTTTATATGTTACTTTATGTACTTATATATAGCACATACATATATATGTAGGCCAATATGTAATAATATAAAATCACATATGTCTCCATATTAAAACCTTTGAGGAAAAAATATCTAACATATGACTATATAAAAGTATATCTGCTTGAATTTAAAAGCATATGTGGCCATATGTAACTATAAGTTACTATAAGCAATTACATAAAATAATATATGATTATATCAAAACTTTTTTACTCGGGTCTTTAATTATATACACACACAGAAAAGAAATTGGTTGGAATTCTATCGGAACCAATACAATTTTTCTTCATTAAAAAATTTTAATTGCAATTACTTATAATTCATTATCAGAAAATTTAAATTTAATTGTGAACAGAAAATATATGATGAACTAAAATACTACTTAACACATTACCCAAAATATCGACTTTTCCAATCAATATTGAGAAAAACCAAGTTCTACATTTCCTTCAACACCAACAAACACCAATTTCTAGAAGTTTCAGTCGTTTAAATAATATATCGGTAGCAAATATCTAGTATCAGTTCTGTTTCAATAAAATCTATTACTCTAACCAAAGCATTATTATACCCTACACCACTATGTGGTCAGGGTATTATAAGTTTGTGCTGATGTTTGTAACACCAAAAAATATTGGTCGTAGACCCACCTTATAGTATACCGATCGGTTCAGAATTTTTTTTTATTTCGATTTAACGATGTCCGTCTGTCCGTCCGTCCGTCCGTCCGTCCGTCTGTCTGTCCATGCAATCTTGTACGCACTCTACAGGTCGCACCTATTAAGATATTTCGATGAAATTTGGTACATAGACCTATGTTGGCCCAAGGACGAACAAGTTTGATTTTTTTGAACATCGGTCCATGTTTAGACCTAGTGCCCATATAAGGGTCCTACCAAAATTATATTGTTTATACGCTGCAGGTCGTAAATATTAAGATATTTTGATGAAATTTGGTACACAGACCTATATTGGCCCAATAACGCAGCCTATTGATTTTGGTGAACATCGGTCCATGTTTAGACCTAGTGCCCATATAAGGGTCCTACCAAAATTATACTGTTTATACGCTGCAGGTCGTAAATATTAAGATATTTTGATGAAATTTGGTACACAGACCTATATTGGCCCAATAACGCAGCCTATTGATTTTGGTGAACATCGGTCCATGTTTAGACCTAGTGCCCATATAAGGGTCCTACCAAAATTATACTGTTTATACGCTGCAGGTCGTAAATATTAAGATATTTTGATAAAATTTGGTATACAGACCTACATTGGCCCAGTAACGCAGCCTATTGATTTTGGTGAACATCGGTCCATGTTTAGACCTAGTGCCCATATAAGGGTCCTACTAAAATTATATGGTTTATACGCTGCAGGTCGCAAATATTAAGATATTTTGATAAAATTTGGTACACAGACCTACGTTGGCCCAAGGACAAAGCCTATTGATTTTGGTGAACATCGGTCCATGTTTAGACCTAGTGCCCATATAAGGGTCCTACCAAAATTATATTGTTTATACGCTGCAGGTCGCAAATATTAAGATATTTTGATGAAATTGGGTACACCGACTTATGGCAGCCGAAGGACGAAGCCTATTGATTTTGGTGAACATCGGTCTATGTTTAGACCTAGTGCCCATATAAGGGTCCCCCCAAAATTATATTGTTTATACGATGCACGTCGTAAATATTAAGATATTTTGACGAAATTTGGTACACAGACCTATTTTGGCCCACGGACGAAGCCTATTGATTTTGATGAACATCGGTCCATGTTTAGACCTAGTGCCCATATAAGGGTCCTACCAAAATTATACTGTTTATACGCTGCAGGTCGCAAATATTAAGATATTTTGATGAAATTTGGTACACAGACCTATATTGGCCCAATAACGCAGCCTATTGATTTTGGTGACATTAGTTGGCTTTTACCCAGAATGGTGTAGGGTATTCTATAGTCGGCATGCCCGACTTTAACCTTTTTACTCGTTTTTTCAATCAATTTAACATTATTTTTATCAACTTGAATGAAATCAACTATTAATTTCCATTATTTGCGTAATTATAATAATATATTAAGAATAGGAACAGAAATTCTATTACAACAACATTTTGGAATATATATAGCAATAGGCTGACAAACGTTAGGGTCGCCAGTTCTATCCGTGTTACTATCTTTATAGAACTTGTATTCAATAAACGTTAAAGAAATTAATACAACAAAAATTCAAAACTTGTAAATAAATTTCTGTACTACAAACTTTTCCATAGGTCAATAACGTTTTTAAGAATGCTTATTTTTAAAAATAATGAGAAAAAATAAATATTTTGATTGAATCAATATATGTGACGCGCAAAATAGAAAGGGATCTAAGGTCCCCTTAGGTCCCTTTCTCAGGAGTGCATGGGATCGGTCTCATTCGATGCTCAGATGTTGTCCACATCAAAAAAAAAAAAATTGATTTTTTTACCCTTAGGTCCCTTTCTCTATGCGCTGTCATATATGAAAATGTATCAATACAGAATGAAAAATGCTCCTAAAAATGAAAAATGTGCACAAATATGCATTAAAAAGCACAAAATATGCATTTAAAATGCACCAAATATGCATTTGAAGTTAAAATATGCAACTTCAAATCGATGCCATTTTGTTCTAAATTTGATCATTCGGATAAATATTTAGTCCATATTATTTTTGGACTATCGAGAAAAGACATGCATTTGCATAGAATTCCTTGCCCTAGTTATAACTGTTACAAGACCTAAAATAACTTGATAATCGAGGCCATTGCAGACGTCCTTCTCTCATGACAGTCGCGATCGATCTCTGTGTACGACATAACTTTTAGAACTAGTGCTACAAATAATCCGAACCATGGAAATTTTAAGAAACAATTTCCTCCATACAAAAAATGCCGCTCTAATACACACTATAATTAAAATATTGTAACTGGTGACGTATGAGTGATATTAGCTGTATTTTCGTTCATACCTATCAACGTTAAGTATTTATAGCAAATCTACGTTAAACTGATTGGAGTGTCAAATTTTTTTAAATAGTAAGTATTTATGATAGTTCCGGTATAATCGAACGTACTTCAGCAAAACTTTTTAGGTAGTAACGCGAAGAAGTTACGCTAGGTGTGAAAATGTATAAACGTTGAGTTTTTAACGTTGATAATTATCCATGTTGTAAGTTAACGTGCATACGAAAAGATATATATTAGTTTTCGTCTAAAAAACGTTTTTATGCACTTTGTGCTTTTTTAAAAGTTAACGGATATAGTTAAGTCGAAAATACAGCTATTGTTACAGTACACAATATGTGCGTTCCCGTACGTTACCGCGGGTACCCGAGGGAACCCAAAACAGCCCAAACAACAACAATTTACACGCAATTTTGAGTACGGGAACGCCTTTGGGCTAGTTTGTGTAACTTCGGTAAAGTACGGGAACAGACATAATATATAGTAAATAACACTCATACACAAGTGCCCAAATTAGGGATACCGAACTAGACTGATTTTTACAAATTCCAAGATTGGGGATTTTGAAAATTAAGATCCCGAGGTTATTCAGGATTTTTCGGGATAGTGGCAACACTAAATAGAAACACGTCATTTTTTAGCGGCCGTCTTCATACAAAATATTTTTGTTTGGATAAAAAATTACTGTTGCCTTAAGTGCCCACAAACAAATTATGGTGACAGGAAATTTATGAGCTTCAAATTGTAATTTTCATTGATGAATATTTTGAGCGGCTTACACGCGAATGCTTTTGGCTAATTTCTGATAAGTTTGGGTTCATGCGGTAACGTATGGAAAGAGACTTTACATTTTAAACTATATTTATTTATATGTATACCTTTTAATACCCTCTAAAAATTTCTGTTGCAATTCTAGTGCAAACTGTTGAATTATACTAGAATTGCATTGTATTGCAATATCGTATTAGTATTTCCAGTTGAACAAACAAGTGTAAACACACTTTATTTAAAGCATTGAATTAAACTTCATTTCAGTTTTAAAACACTGAAAAATTATCGTTCAGCTAAAATCCACCGATTTTTTGGAATTCGCATGATGCAAAAATAGCTAAAAACGATAATCGCAATTCTTAGATAATTTTGATTAATTTATTTGTAAAGCCCAATATGAAAAAATGTTCAAAAAATGTGAAAAAAGCAAAGACAATTTACATAATTATTTATGTAATGCAGATTTACAAACATTGCTAATGCTCGATGATATGTTTCTTCAAAAATTTTTTTTTTCATCATTATAGTTTCAAAACTGTTGAGTTTAATTGTTCGATGTGTTTTAAAATTCACCATAAAACTGAAAAACAATGTAAAATTATGAATTATCAGGAGATTATTTAAGATTTCCATATGCTTACCATTTTAATTTGTATCCAATTGCTGGAATTCGCTTGCAACTATAACGGATATTGCCAACTTAATTAAAAATTTGATTGCATTTTAGGATCTAGTAATATTTGTTAAATATTTACAGAAAATACTTTCCTCGATTTAATCATAGATTCATCAAGACGGAGTCGCTCTTGTCAGTACTTAATGTTCAGGAGTGCGTGAGCTGTCACTTAAACCAACCTAATCAAAGATTTAACCGAGTTTTTTTGTACATTTCTATATTTTTGTTCTTATAATTTTTTTAGGAGTTTGAAAAATATAAACCATTTTAATAAAATATTTTTACTTGAAATATACCTTAAGATTGTATATAAAATTAAGTTGCATTTACGTTAAATTTAAAGCACTTGAATTAAAAAAAAGTAAATTAAAAATTGCAATATAATTTATAAAAAGTGGTTTTCCAAGCTATTTTTTGCCACCCTTTTTACCACCTCCTGCACCGCCACCTTTTTGTTCTTGACCTTTTTTGCCACCACCTTTATCACCTCCTCCACCACCTTTATTTTTATTACCACCTTTATCACCTCCACCGCCTCCAGCTTTTTTCTGCAATAAAAAAACAGTATTAGAAAAAGGTTAATTACCTTCTCTCTCCTCTATTTATTTATTTTTATTACAATTTTTGCAACTGATAAAAGAGCCAACTGTTTAATGGATAATTAAGTTTGCGTAACAAAAAGTTTAAAGTATGTTATTTTAGTTTTTTATACTTATTTTGTAGTAGTGTTGCATGAAAGGAAAAATGTGCTCCTTTTAGAATTACATATTTAGTTAATTACATGGTTTTCTAACTTAAAATAATATAAAATGTAGAAAGTTCTTAATTCCTTAAATAAATGAAGTTGGCAAAAGAAACTTTAACCCTTTACTCTAGGAAACACCAGTTCTTAAAGAAAGTTATATATATTCTGATAGTGTATGGAAAATAAGTAGACACATAAGCTGTGTTTGTGTGACTCTCTATCAGTGTTATCAAGAACGATTTTGACAGTTTTTTAACGTATTCCGGCTTTCTACTGTCAAAATTGTTCGAGATATCATTGATAGGAATGCCGCACAAACGCAGCTATAGTTCGGAATTTTTTTTCAAAATTTTCACATTTAACTCTTGTATCTACAACTAATTTTTTGGCTGTAGGACTTTATTTGCAAAAAGCTGAAAAAGGTCAAAATTTCGGATCACCCAATAACCGAAAATATAATTATGAGCAATTTCAAAACTTTTCGAGATCCGTTGAAAAAGATTTTAGAGGCCTCTTATTTCTCAGCTTTTTTGAACTGAGTGCAATGATTGATATAATTAGGTAGACCATACTTCAAAACTACGGTATCCAAAATTTAAGGTTATAAGGTCTTCCTTCACCTATAGAAATTTACCATAGTTTCTTTAATTACTTTAATTGTTTTACTCACAATTTTTATCCTTCAGACCAAAATCAACACAATTTGCAGTCACTAGACTTGGCTCATAAATTTACTAGTAGCGGTATTCATAAGTTAAAACTAATGACTACAGAGAGAATTTTGCTGGACGAGTTCTAATGAAAATTTTCAGTAAACTAATTAAGTTTTCGTCACAAAGTAAATGAAAAATTTCATAAATATGATGAAAAAGCTTTACATATCGCTGTTTGGTGCAAGGTTGCACAGTGGTATTAGTGTTTATAATTCGGTTGATCGGTTAACCGATTCATCGACTAATCGCCTCAATTTCGGCTAATGTCTAAACAAATAATTTAATATTGAATATACATTGTTAAAATATTCAGTGGATTTCAAATTAAAACCCAAATTCGAAATCTATATCGTTTACATTAGAAAATTTGACAGATGAATGGGTTTTTTAAGGGCCGTTTTTTGTACCTTTATTTGGTATGTTTTTGTTGTTTCGTAGTTGTTGTTGTAAGGAGTGTGTTAATTTTAGGGTACTTTATGTAAACTAGGGGTATAACTTTTTTTTTTTTTTTTTTTTTTTTTTTTTTTTTTTTTTTTTTTTTTTTTGAGGTGCAAGCTCCCAAGGCGAAACCTAATAGATAATATTGTCCTGATAATAAAAACAGTTTTTTTAATCAATTTGGTAAAAAAAACCTCCCGCACCGAAAGCGATTTCTAAAATGCTTCAAATTTTCAAATATTGCATAGTATCGCGATTTGGTAAATTTTTTTTGTCAAAATGGTGGGAAATGGTTTTTACTGATGTTTGTATTAGAAAATTACAAAAAGCTCACTGATTTGGAATAAAATATTACATTTTTTAAATTACAAAAATAATCACTTACATACACGCACAATATATTTTCAATAAGCGAGTGAGGTTTATTTGAAAAGTAATAGGTAAAGTTTATTTTCAATTGAAGAATCAATTAAAATACATTGAAACTAGTGTTTCCTAACCGCTTAACCGAAAAACCGGGTTTTGTTCACATTTCGATTTTTTTGCAAACCGGTTAATCGAAAATCTTAAATCTCGGGTAACCGAAAACGGGTTTAATTTCGACGGTTAACCGGTTTTTTATTTTATTATTTTTAGCTTAAAATTCCTTCAAAAATTAAGAAACATAAGTAGCGAATTGCTAAAAAATGTTCGTCATACAAATTCCAACCCAAAATCTTGCGGCTGTCAAAAATTTATTTTATTAATTATTAATTAATGTAATTTTGATATGAAAAAAAGAAAACTTATGTTTTTATCTACCCATTCTGACATTAAATGGTTAAAAAAAAGTGCTAAAAATTACACCTTTTTTCGTTTTTTGAGCTTTTTTAAGTTTCTTAAAAGGAAATATTATCCATTAAAAAGTACTAACGGTGGGTCTCATACTGCAGGTTTAAACTTTAGTTAATAGTTAACCCAAAAATTTGTTGTTGTTTTGTGTACATTTTTTTGACATTTTATTTTGTTTTCAGTTAAGTTAAAGTTAAACCTACAGTATGAGACCCACCGTAAAAATATAAAAAAGTTTTCAAATAAATAAAAAAATTCAACAGCATTCAAACTTATTTTTACTTCCTAAATATCAACTTCGGCCGACAACATTAGTACCGAAAATTTCATAATTTTGTCCTTTCAAATCTTATACAAAAATTTCATCGAAATCTACCGAACTCCCAAACCTTGTTAATAGGGAATCTCTAAAAATATAAAATACTGATCCTGAAGGATAAAAACCACTCTTGAAAAATTCTGAGAATATATTTGTCACTCTTGTCTTTTTATACCCTACACCACTATGTGGTCAGGGTATTATAAGTTTGTGCTGATGTTTGTAACACCAAAAAATATTGGTCGTAGACCCACCTTATAGTATACCGATCGGTTCAGAATTTTTTTTTATTTCGATTTAACGATGTCCGTCTGTCTGTCCGTCCGTCCGTCCGTCCGTCTGTCTGTCTGTCCATGAAATCTTGTGCGCACTCTACAGGTCGCAGCTATTAAGATATTTTGATGAAATTTGGTACGCAGACCTATGTTGGCCCAAGGACGAACAAGTTTGATTTTTTTGAACATCGGTCCATGTTTAGACCTAGTGCCCATATAAGGGTCCTACCAAAATTATATTGTTTATACGCTGCAGGTCGTAAATATTAAGATATTTTGACGAAATTTGGTACACAGACCTATGTTAGCCCAATAACGCAGCCTATTGATTTTGGTGAACATCGGTCCATGTTTAGACCTAGTGCCCATATAAGGGTCCTACCAAAATTATACTGTTTATACGCTGCAGGTCGTAAATATTAAGTTATTTTGATGAAATTTGGTACACAGCCCTACATTGGCCCAATAACGGAGCCTATTGATTTTGGTGAAAATCGGTCCATGTTTAGACCTAGTGCCCATATAAGGGTCCTACCAAAATTATACTGTTTATACGCTGCAGGTCGTAAATATTAAGATATTTTGATGAAATTTGGTACGCAGACCTATATTGGCCCAATAACGCAGCCTATTGATTTTGGTGAACATCGGTCCATGTTTAGACCTAGTGCCCATATAAGGGTCCTACCAAAATTATACTGTTTATACGCTGCAGGTCGTAAATATTAAGATATTTTGATGAAATTTGGTACGCAGACCTATATTGGCCCAATAACGCAGCCTATTGATTTTGGTGAACATCGGTCCATGTTTAGACCTAGTGCCCATATAAGGGTCCTACCAAAATTATACTGTTTATACGCTGCAGGTATTAATATTAAGATATTTTGATGAAATTTGGTACATAGACCTATGTTGGCCCAAGGACGAAGCCTATTGATTTTGGCGAACATCGGTCCATGTTTAGAACTAGTGCCCATATAAGGGTCCCCCCAAAATTATATTGTTTATACGCTGCAGGTCGCAAATATTAAGATATTTTGATGAAATTTGGTACATAGACCTATGTTGGCCCAAGGACGAAGCCTATTGATTTTGGTGAACATCGGTCCATGTTTAGAACTAGTGCCCATATAAGGGTCCCCCCCAAAATTGGCTTGGTTACAAACTGCAGGTCGCAAATATAAAGATATTTTAATGAAATTTGGTGCGCTGTCTCACATTATAGAAAATTTTGACACAAGCCCCATTTTAACCCATTCGAATTTCGGATCCAAACAATACACCAGAGTGGTGTAGGGTATTGTATAGTCGGCATGCCCGACTTTAACCTTTTTACTCGTTTAAACTATATTTTCCACTTTTTTAATTTTTGGTATTTTTTACTGTTTTTTATTTTTAGTCGGTTAACCGGTTTAACCGGTTTTTTCACAAACTGTTAACCGAAACCCGGGTTTTCAAAATAGTTAGTTGCAAAAAGTTATATTTTCGGTTAACCGACAAACCGGTTTTTAAAAAAATCGGTTTTTTGGAAACACTAATTGAAACATATTTTTTAACTTCTTTTATCAGTCAAGAAAAAACAAACCACAAAAAAATATGTATCGTCTGTAGGGGTTCATATTTTCAGTCAAATGTTCTGTTATTATTTTTCTATTTTTAGAAAAAATAATTTAAATAATTTCGTTGTTTTCTGTTTTAAAACAAAAATTTCAAATATTTTCGCTTTTCTTTTTTGTTAAAATAGTTTGTTTATTTACAAAATTATTTCCATTCAATTTACAAGAAATTCTTTACTCATACGCACAAACATAGCCAATAAAAATATGAAGGTGTGTGTAGTGTTTTGAAAATTGAAACAAAAAAAAAAAACTTTCAAATATGAAAACACAAACCACAAAATCTTTTTTTTGACGTTTTGTCAGTTTAAAATTGATGAATGATTTAACAGACTTTTCAATTATTTTTATTTCTTTTATGGATTGTTTAAACAATGTTTGAAAATAAATAGCAAAATGGTTTGAATATAATGAAAAATCAGTAGTCGTTTTTTTAATTGTGTTTTCAATTAATTTAATATGTATTTTAGATAGTTTTTAACGATAAAATATTGTGAGTGTATATAAAATTTCAATCTGTTTCGTGCGGGAACTTTTTGAACGATCGCGAGAAAGAAAATCACAGTTCTTAATATTTTTCCATACTCTACTTCATTTTGCGTCGGGAGAAATGATATTTGCTAAAATTGCAAAAAGTTATATCCCTAATGTATAGTCTTACGAACATCAAATTCACATTTATTAATCCTTGTTAAGTTTAAGCGGACCCGTAATTTTTTATTTTTCGATATTCCAGCTGCTTCGGGTTTATTTGATTATATACATTTGCTTTAGTCAAATGCGGACACTTAAAAACGCACTTTTTGTAATTTTGAAGGATTTTAGACCTCTCAATAGCGAAGAATTTTTGAGATTTTTACCACCGAATATTGTGTTTTCATTTTGTTCGTTTTCTTTAGTTTTTCTCTAGATCTACCGGGTTATAACAGAAACATGAAAATCAAATGAAAATATTATATTTTAACAATAAATTGTGTAAGGTTTAACAAATGGGTTCTTAAAATTAGATATAAATAATTTTGAAAATTAACACTGAAAATAAACTAAAGTACTGAGGATTTTTAGTATTGTGTTAAATGAAGATAACTAAAATCTTTGCTTAAATCAGTGTTTCAACTAAAAACTTGTTAAAAATCAGTCAAATCAATTTGAAACCAGTCTGACAGATTTTTTTACTGCCGTATTATTTTAAGTGTAGTCAGTTGGTTTTAAGTATCTTTTATAATTAAATTCTGATGTTTTTAACGCAATTAAATACAAATTTTGGATTTCTTTTAATTAAAACAAAAAAAAAAAATAGTTTTTCTTCAAACGAACTTTCACAAAGTGTAGAAAATTTATTTTTGTTCCATAATTTTTTAAAACAAAGTAGGTGTTTGAAATTTGTATCAATACTTATTATATGTTCAATTTTATTTGAATGAATTAAATTCGGATAGGGAAATGCGTTCAACAGATTATTTTCTACAATTTGTTTAAATCTTATTTGAATTTTAGCATATTTAATACAATTCATTTAGCAGATTGAACAAAAATTATAAATTTATAAAAAATTATATTTTGTACGAAACCGACAAATGGATAAAAAATGGCAAAACATTTTATAAAAATGGGTAATGGCTAAATCCAACTTTTTCTGGCTAACGTATTCAAAAATGGCTAAATATAGCCATAAAATGGCTAAATTGGCAACGCTACTCGGCTTCAAATCATGTGGTACCCAATTTCCTTGCATTTGGATGAATCTTGCTGCTTGCAAACGTTTTGAAATTGCTGACTGAGTGACTCCCAATGATTTTACAAGTTCTTCGTGAGCTTGACAATAATCTTCATCGAGTAATGCCTCCAACTCAGCATCTTCTAACTGTTTTAGCTGACTTGGGCTGTCTTTGCCTACCGTGAAAAATCACCATTTCTGGCACATTAAAATCGATGGTACGTATTCAGAGTAAGCTGCGTTGTACTTCACCTGCACTTTTTTTCTAATTGAAGAAGTAAAGCAAAACTTTCCACAAATGATGATTTGTCGGCACAGAATTCGACATTTTCGAAGCAAAAACATATTTTGTTTTTACTCTATCTTGTTCAATAACTAAATGAGAATAAATGAATACCAAATTATGTTATTAAAGACACAAACCATTTGTAAAAGACAAGTCATTGGCTGTAAGTCCCGCATTTTTAAGTTATATACCCAATACATTTCTTACAACATCAACTACAAAAGAACAGAAACATACCAAAGAAAGGTACCAAGAGAAACGGCTATTAAAAATCCCTATCCGAAAATATAACATTTGTATATAGTTTCCTTGGCTCAAATGACAAATAAATGGAAAAAAAATTTTTTTTTGAAACCAGTTTTAGCCTCCTTAATATCCGAGATGGGCAATAATCTCAGACACGCCAACCTTAAAATTTTGTTCCCTGCAAAACATCCGAATTTCATTAAGATCGGAGATACTTTCCTTGTTAGGTTACAGTGTGGCCGCTTTTTGTCGCAATTTGACATTTGGAATAATTCGCCTAGTAGTATAATTGGCTTTATTGGTAGCTTGAATATTTAGGGAACTCTAGGCAGCAAAAAAGACCTATGCTGGTCGCGGTGCGTAGTGCCTCTAATCTAATCTAATACATACTTGGGATTTTTTCATTGGCATTGAAATTTTATTATCATTAGTTGACTAATGCTAATGTCAAAAAAATTTCATTACCATTTAATGGTACTGAAATTTTCTGGCATTAGAATTTGTAATACTAATGCTAATGAAATCGCACTAATGCCTTAAAAACTATGAACAATTGAGTAAAAAAAAGCATTTGTTTACAAAAAAAAGGAGAATGGATAGATTGCTTTTTTTCAACTAGCCACCGAACTTTGTTCTATGAAATGGGTGTTATAGTCCCTAGATTATAACTTTTAAAAAACCGCACTTAAAAAATTGCAAAATAATCGCGGAACGCGAAAAAGTCTTTATGGTACAAAAATTTAATTAAAAAACTTAATCAGCGATTTTCATTCTGCAAACAAACATACTGATGTAAGATTTTTCCTTTTGGAAATTTTTTATCCGCGATTTTTTTCGCGATTTCTTTTTTCAATTAATTACCGAACTTTGTTCTATGAATTGGGTATTATAGTCCCTAGATTATCAGCTTTAAAAAACCACACTAAAAAAATTGCAAAATAATCGCGGAACGCGAAAAAAGACTTTATGGTACAAAATTTTAATTAAAAAACTTAATCAGCGATTTTTATTCTGCAAACATACATACTGATGTAAGAATTATCCTTTTTGTAAATTTTTTTTCCGCGACTTTTTTCGCGATTCCTTTTTTCAATTAATCACAGAACTTTGTTCTATGAATTGGGTATTATTGTCCTTAGATTATACACTTACAATATATTTTCCATAACCGATTGAGGTTTATTTGAAAAGTAATAGGTAAAGTTTGTTTTCAATTGAAGAATCAATTAAAATACATTGAAACATATTGTTTAACTTTTTATATTCGTCAATAAAAAACAAACTACAAGAAATATTTACCGTCTGTAGGAGCTGATATTTTCAATCAAATAATCTATTTTTAGATTTCTATTTTTAGAAAAAATTATTTAAATAATTTCGTTGTTTTCTGTTTTAAAACAAAAAATTCAAATAGTTTCGGTTTTCAGTTAAAAATTGATGATTGTTTTAACAGACTTTTCAATTATCCTTTCATTTTTTAATTGTGTTTTCAATTAATTTAATATGTATTTTAGGTGGTTTTTAACGATAAAATATTTTAAGTGTATATATAGTTATTAGGGTTTGGGGTTCGGGAATTCCCGGGCGGGAATTCTCGGGAAATCCCGGGAAAAGTTTGCCGGGAATTCCCGGGAAAAAAATTTTAAAAATATTAAATTTTTTAAATATTTTTTGTTTCGAATAGGATTTTTTAATTTTAGTCATATAAAACATTTTAAATACCAAAACAAAAATATCATTGTTAAAATCTTTTAAAAGGGAATACATTTATTTGACACACAAATAAAATCTTTGCCAAGTAATTAGGAGCATTTCAACTACTAAAGATTTTTCGCATAACTTATTCAAAATTTAAGTAGTTAAACCTAAAAACTTGGTAAAATGTTTAAAAGAAATATGAAAAAAAGCTTTGTTTCTTACAAATAATCGCCCTTCCTATCTAAATTTTTCAAATGTATAATTTAGGTAAAGTCGACTTTAGTTAAAATATTGGGTGGCAGTATACCTTTACTTGGTTTATTTTTGGAGCATTCTGATTGGTTAATTTATTTTCAACCAATCAAAATATTTGAAAATATAAATATTTTTGTAAGGTTTTCATACACAAAATGAAAAAAAACCCTATAAACAATTTCACTGGAATTCAAGTTGAAAACAAGTCCAATTCCAGCCCTGTTTTTCAGTTTCAAGGCTTGAATAAAACTTTAATTACATTTTATTTCAATAGCATACTCCAGCAAAAGGGAAACAAAAATTCAAGTTTGATCTATTTTTTTTAAATATACAAATGCTAGAATTTGAAATATAGTGTACTTCAAGCAAAATTTAAAGCACTTGAATTTTTAAAACCTATGTGCTTATTGGGAACCGTTTGATTAAAAATAAAGTCGACTTCAAATTTAAAATACTCCTTTATATTAAGGGTCAATAATTTTATAAGTAACGTTTTCATTAATAAATGTTAAAAGAAAAGACTAATGGTTAACGGTGGTATCTAAATTTGGTTATCCGACATCTAAATTTGGTTCACAAAAAAAAAAAAAAAATTGATGGTCATGCAACTTCTCTTGAAGAAAACAACCACAAGAATAACGTTTCAGCTAAAATTAGCAAAGTACCCGAGGAAAAAAGTGTAAGCTGAATAGGCATTAAAGGTTTTATGGTAGGCAAACATTTCCTGAAATGGTATCCAAATTAGCCGCAGTCAATCCGCACCATAACTAGGTCTTCGTTTATTCGAGAAAGTTTTTATAATAAAAACCTGGCATTGCAAAAAAATGAAACCGATGTAAAGAACATTATATTAAATTACTATATCAGGAAGGTGTAATGCTGATGAAATAATAAGAATTGTAGAAATAAGAATAGAAGAGTTTTATTTGTCTTTGGAAAATAACATTGTGGCCACCATATCTAATGGGCCAAGTGTGATGAAACGGTTTGTTTCCGACAGTCCAGTAGTAGGTGCTTTCTGCTGGAATCATGCAATTCATTTAGAAGTGCTGCGAGTAATTTATGTGAAATCAAATGTTCAACATTCTGATATTTTTTACTTTGAATTCTCACTACAAAGACTGCATTTGTACTGAAATTGTGTTTTTTTTTAACAAAAATTTCTTATATAGGTGGTTTTCATTAACAATTTTGTTCAAAAATATTCAAATTTTTTTATTCCCGTTTCCCGGGAAATAAAAAAGTCCGGGAAATCCCAAACCCTAATAGTTATAGAAAAAATAAAAAAAAAAAAAATTTTTTGGGATGAGATTTGAACCACCACCCTCAAAAATTGAAATTTTGTCAATGCCTGACCTTCCAGACATCCACACCACAACCGATTTGAAAATTGTATAAATTAAATTTGAATTTAAAATATTTTGAAATATTTATTTATACAACAAAAAGAAATTTAAACAAACAAATGTACCCAACACACAATTTGAATTTATAAAAATAATTTGAATCTATCACACGACTAGAAAAACTGAACTTCGTTTTATATCTAAATTCTTTTGTTTGTTTTAACTTAAAATAGTTGAATATTAAATAATATGAATTCAATCAGTGTTTACGATAACGAAGTTATCGAAATTGATTGCCAAATTTTTTTGAATTGTTAGTAAAAATGTTTAAATTGATTTGATAATCACGGGGTTGCCGGGTTATAAAAATGTGAAGAAATCTCGATGATGTCAGCTGCTAGCAATAGGGTCCACATATACGACTAAAATATTTACCATACAAATCGCTTTAAATGTTCACCATACAAATCGTTATAAAAACTAAAAACAATAAAATTTAAAAACAAGCTTTTTTATAATGCCCTTTGAGGAGAATTTTTTTACAGAGTTTTTATTTTTAATTTTGTGTGGAAGTAAAAACGAAAGATTTTATATTTTATGAATTTTTTTTTATTCTCAAAAAGTTTTATGCATGTCAGAAATTAAATAAATACAGGGTTATAAATTTTATTCAAATGAAAATTTAACTTAAAAAATCAAAATAAGTAAATATAACACAAGTTCTTCTTAATTAAAATTAAATTTTATAACTGAAGTTAAACACTAAATTCTAGGGACTTTGATTTATGTAAATTGGTATTTCCAGTCATTCGACTAATCTTATTCTCTTCTAATTCAGAGAGTATTATCACTTTTAAGATAATTGTCGTCAAACAGGATGATTTTAAAATCTTAAATAATTTTATGATAAAAATATTTTTGTGCAATTTTGCTCCAAAGTTTAATATCGATGGCTTAATAAAGAAAGACGCTACACAGAGAGAATTTTGCTGGACGAGTTTTAGTGAAATATTTCAGTAAACTGTTGAAGTTTTCTTCACAATATAAATGAAAAATTTGTGAAATTCGATGAAAAAGCTTCGTATATTTTATGAATATAGTTTTAGTGAAACTTTTTCATGGAGCGTATGAAACTTTAAGCAAATAAAATGAAATTTTTGATAATATTTTATGAAAAATTCCATTAATTCAATGAAAAGTATCAATGGACGAGTTCCCGTGAAACTTTATTGATTTTATGCAAAAATTCATTAATATCATGCAGATAATTCTCTCAGTGTATCTTTATTCTCAATTTCTATAGAGGAGAAGGCAATAAAAATATAAAAGCGGTGGAAATATTGTTTCTCAGAATGAAACTTTATATTAATACAAAAACAATAAAATAAAAAGTATAATCTAAGTTTTTCAGATTTCCATTTCCTCTAGTGGAATATTAATTCCAGTTAGGGCCTTTCTGCATTAAGCATTAAATTTATATACCAAAAATTTGAAAAGAGCAGCATGTTCGTTGTTACATTTAGGGCATTTCTTTTAACTATTATATTTATGTGTGATGGGTAATTTGAAATTTAAAAAGATAGATTCAAATAAAATAAAAACAATTTGAATTATAAAAAAATGTTTATGAAACTATTTGTATCAATATAGTTTGGCTCAAGGGGTAAGGCGATGAACTTCTAAACCGAAGGTCGTTGGTTCGAATCGTGTCTGGTGTTGGAACAAAACAAAATTGCTTTGAATTTAAAACGAAAGAAAATTAAATTAAAGAGAAATTAAATAAACAAAAAGAACGTGTGTGTTATGTGTGCTGTGTTTTGAAAATTGAAATAAAAAAAAAAACTTTCGAACATGAAAAAACAAACCAAAAAATCGTTTTTTTTACGTTTTGTCAGTTAAAAATTGATGATTGTTTTAACAGACTTTTCAATTATTTTTATTTCTTTTATGGATTGTTTAAACAATGTTTGAAAATAAATAGTGAAATGGTTTGAATATAATGAAAAATTAGTAGTCCTTTTTTTAATTGTGTTTTCAATTAATTTGATATGTATTTTAGGTTGTTTTTAACGATAAAATATTGTGAGTGTATATTTAACAAAACCGCACTTAAAAAACTGTTAAATAATCGTGAAACGCGAAAAAAGATTTTATGCTAAAAAAATTTAATTAAAAAACTTAATCAGCGATTTTCATTCTGCGAACAAATATACTGATGTAAGAATTTTCCTTCCTGAGGATAGCCAAAATTCTATAGTATAAACAAATTGTGACAGAAAATTCGATTGAATTTTTGACAGTCAGATTGCTTTTGAAATATTTCATAAAATTGTAAGAACCTGATAGCAACACCTGTTTTCAACTGATTGCATTTAATGGTGTAAATACAAGATACAAGATTCGTTTTGATTTTCGTAGGATTTTTAATTTGATTTGCAGAGGTAAAATAAGAAAAAATCGGATAATGTAAACATCGCTTTAGGATATGATAAAATATTTATATTTGCTTAATTGCATTCGCGAAATAAAGTTATAAATGTTCAGAAACACTTACTATATTTAATGATTCCACGTGATTTCAAGCAATTTGTAGAAAGCAGAAACTTTTTAACCGACTTTGGCGTACGACACATATTAAATTATTTAAATAATTCTATTTTGATGGTAAAAATTCACGAATAAATTAAAGAGAGGCGACACCGTTTGCTACGAAGTTCAAACTGATGGAAATTGGTGAAGTCCGTATTTAACGGTGCAGAAACGGATACGCCCAAATGGATTCAAAACGTATTATATTCGAAAATCCGAAAGTACGGTCCGTTATTGTTCCGTATACGTAAAAGCTTTGCCGGATACGTATTTTACGGACCGTTAACGTGCCGTAAAAGACGGACTGACGTAAAAATGTTTCTTGGGTACATACATATTTAAATGTGACGAAAAACGAAATAGTGTTCGCTCTATGTAAAACTTGACAAATATGATAAAGTTTTTTTGAAATGCAAAATGATGACATGTTTATTTATAACACGGTTTTCAAAAATTTATAAAATGCTGTTGGAAACCAGCAACGGAAATTTGTTAAAAATTCAGTAATTTCAAAAATAAGAATAGATAAAAAGTTTACTTAAGTATGTAGTTTTACTAACAATTAGTATAAATATAGTAAAGTGAGAACCGTTTACAAATTTGTTTACTAACAATTTTATCTGAGTGTGGCCATTTTGTAAAATGGTTATTGCTTAAAATGTACATTATCACGAAAACTACGCGAGGTAGAGCAAAATGGACAATGTTTTAGTTCAATCGTAGTATTAACACATTACAAATAAGCCTGGTCCAGGAATGCCAGAAAATTTCCATTGCATTAAAGGTATTGAAATTATTTTAGCATTAGTCAACTAATGATAATGAAATTTCAATGCCAATCAAAAATTCCAATTAGGTATGCTAGACAAAGGGATTGTTAATTATGCACTGATTTATAAAATGAATAAACTTTTATCTGCTCTTGGTCAAGAGCTGGAAAGCGATATATTCTGAAGCTAATAATCCAGTTGCCCTCGTAATTCATCATACTGTGCCATGCATTTTGTTAAGCTATTTAATTTTCATAATTGGTGATTATATAATTTTCCAATAACACTTACTAAATGACAATTTTAATTTTGAATATTGGTTTTATTGTAAAACACAAATATTGCTTACATTACCACCACCACCTCCGCCTCCAGAACTGCCACCTCCACCACCACCGCCGCTGCCTTTATTTTTACCCATATTTTAAAGTATTTTATTAAATTTGTAATTTTAATAACAAATGGATTTTAATTGAAAAATGTACTGTATGCAGGAAATTCACAACCCAAATACTTTCGTTAAAAGAAAACCACTAAAATATAATTAAAAAAAATTGTATGAGTTTTTTTTATTTGTTGTATATTTTTTTCATAAATAACAATTTTCAAGAGCAAGTGCAAGGGAATATTGAACAAGAAAAAAAATTACAATTTGTGTAAAAGTACAGGAACAAAAAATACATAAAAATTAAATAGGGAAAGTAAAAGAAAATTGGTGAAAATGTATTTTGCACATGTTTGGTTTACATTTTTTTTTATTTCTTTAAAATGCTCAAAGAGAAAATTTTTAATA
The DNA here is from genome assembly GCA_949987735.1 of Leucophora obtusa. Classification (NCBI taxonomy): domain Eukaryota; kingdom Metazoa; phylum Arthropoda; class Insecta; order Diptera; family Anthomyiidae; genus Leucophora; species Leucophora obtusa. Next base: position 307,263,616 of record OX465295.1, read on the forward strand.
CAAATAATTGAAATGGGAAAGACAGCGAATAATACCACAAAGTATTGTTATGGTCAGAAAATGGTCATCAAATTAATTTTAATGAATGACGACTTAACTTACACAGAGAATATAAATTCATGCTGACGACAAAATTTGTTTTTTTTCGGTTTTGAAAACTAAACATCATTTGAGACTATAAAAGTTGTTTGTTATTAATAAATATCGGTTGCTTTAATAATTTTTCGTTAGTTGCAACGAACTATGCTCAATACATACAGTTTGTATTTATAAATCAAAATTTGCTGTTTTCAGAGGATTTTGCACGACATTACGAAATATATTTTTTAACAAATTATATTTCTTTGTGTTGGCCATTCCAGTAATATATTTATGTTTGCAAAATTTTCAAAACTAAATTATATAAAATAAGCAAAGCGACAAAATTAGCTAAAATAGTAAAAATAAAAAAAAAGTTTTTTTTATCGTTATTGGTCGATATTTTAAAATAAATTTGTTTCAAAAATATTGCCTCAAGGCTTATTATTAGGGCAAGGAATTCCATGCAAATGCATGTTTTTCCTCGATAGTCCAACACTGATATGGACTAAATATTTATCCGAATCATCAAATCTAGAACCAAATGGCATCGATTTGTAGTTGCATATTTTTTTTGCATATTTTGACAAAAATGCATGTTTTTGCATATTTTGACTTTAAATGCATATTTTGTGTTTTTTCTATTCATATTTTGTGCTTTTTAATACATGTTTTGTGCTTTTTAATGCATATTTGTGCAACTATTTAATTTTTAGTAACATTTTTTAAATTGTAAAAAATATAAAAATTTTGTACGATTCAATGAAAATTTAATTTTTTTGTTTATTATTAAAAATAAACATTTTTAAAAACCTTATTTACCTATGGAAAAGTTGCGAGTTCTGTGTCTATTTGCAAAATAATTATCTAACATATAAATTCTTTTCGTTTATTTAACCTTCTTTTTCAATTTTTAACTCTACTATTTTCTTGAGCTTAAGGTTTGGTTTTTATTTATAAAAAGTTTTTTATTTTCGATATTTCGCTACTCCAATGTGTAGCATCTTCAGGAAATAACAATTAAATGATTATTTTTTATTTAATTCTTATTTCCTGAAGATGCTACACATTGGAGTAGCGAAATATCGAAAATAAAAAACTTTTTATAAATAAAAACCAAACCTTAAGCTCGAGAAAATAGTAGAGTTAAAAATATCTAACATATATTTATAATTATCTAACATATGTTTTAAAGTGCTCTATTTTTGCAAATATAATCGCTTTAATGTTTTTAATGCATATTTGTCTTTTTTAGCCACATTGTTTATTATTATTATTCTTTATTCAGTCTATGGAACATCATTTCCATACAGACTATGATTAAACTATAATTATTATTGTACATGATTTAAGATATAGGCTTTTGAAAGAACAAGAACGGACGCACTTTTACATTAGTAGGCCACAAGGAAGGCTCAAATAGATTATCATATAATTCAGCGGAGATCACAATTTTAAAAGAAACACTCCTCAATGTGTTCGGCTCACTTTCCTTTCTAACCAATTTAAAACATTTTAGATGGGGTTTGCCAATATTAGCATCTTTTGCAATATAATTCCGGATTTGTTCTGCTGTTACGCTGCGCTTAAATGAGGAAATATGCGCCCATTTTTTATTAGCGATAACTTCTAAGTCCTTGGAATTATTTTCTCCAAACACCACAGGCTTACGTGTCTTTTTTTGTAGTTAACATTAGTCCATCCAGTATTGTTAACTGGGATATTACTTTCTGCTTGAGAGTATGCAGTTGAAGCTGAGCTAACAGTATTGTCAGAGTTTTGAGAACAACAGATGCTAGCTCTCCGTACACGCACATTAGAATTTAATACATCATTTGGCTCAGTAGCAGTAATAACATCATTTGGTTTAATAGTAGCAATAACATCATTTGGTTTAAAAGTAGCAATAACATCATTAGGAATATCATCATTATTATGTTGAGAAAGACTAAAGGGCGGATTATGGGACCGTAAACGTATATGTGATGTAACTGTACCGTGCCGTACCTAAAAAGTACACTTATAGATTATCGTAAACGACATTACTATTTAGCATCTATTTCATGTGGTTTTATATTTTATTCTAAATTTTTCCATTTATTTGTTAATTTTTATTCCTTATTTGTTGTTTGAATCATTTTTCTTTATTCATTTCATATTTTTTCCGACTAAAATCAGTCAGCTGTTTCGATGCCGGATAGAAAATTCTGATTTCAACAGAATGATCCGGCAAGTTCGTTTACATTTACGTGTTAGTAACCATTCGTATACATTTCTTCTTGTGGTATCGAAACAGCTGATTCATAACAGATACGTTTACGGTTGGGTAACTCAGCCTTAATGCTAGCTCTTCGTATTCGCGTATTAGAATTTAAAACATTATTACTTGGTTCAGTAGTACACTCACAATATTTTTTCCTTAAAATCAACCGAATATTTACATTAAAACAATTGAAAATAAGTTAAAAAAAGGACTACCAACTTTTCGTTCAAAACAGTTGTATTTTGTCGTTTATTTTTAATTGTTAATTTATTAACTGGCAAAGTCGGTAAAAATAATAGATTTCTCGCTTATTTTAAAATGAATCGTATTATAACAACTGATTGTTTTTAATAGAAAATTTTGATTGAATATTTTAATTTCTACCGAAAGTCCGTATTTTGTGTATTTTGTTTATTGAATGACTGATAGAAAAAGTTAAAAAATATATTTCTTTGCAATTTAACTACTTATTCAATTGAAACAACTTTACTGATTTACTTTTTAAACAACTGTTGAACTTTTACGGTAAAGTTATTGTGAGTGTATCAACAACATCATTACGAAGAGCAGAACTTGAAGAAAAGGAATCATTCAGAGTTGAACGACCTTTTTGTTGTAAATCATTATTTTTTGAATTTAAGCTTGACTCAGCATGTATTTTTTTATTTTTAAAAGAAGCACTCTCAACTGCATTGTTTTTGTATATACAGGCATTGAATAACGTTCTTAATTCTCTTATTTCATTTGACAAACTTGTTATCATAGCAATTAAATTATTAGATCCTTTAGCGCATTTATTGCAGTTATAAACAATATTATTTGATAAAATTAAAACATTAAAATCACGATCACTATTGACACCAGAACACCCTTTATGGAATAGACCACTGCATGTTATGCATCTAATAAATATACTACCAACAGCTCTTAAGCAAATAACACAAGCAGTATTAGACTGCATTAGGAAGAAAAAATAAAAATTAACTTGTTTAAACGACAATCACTACTGAACTGTTTATACGCATATTTTTAATTTTTAAGTGCATGAAATTCCTTGCCCTACTTATTATATATGTCTATGTGGTTTCCAACGAAAATATAAATGAAATTGGTATTTAGAAACATTTTTATACAAAAAAATTTGTTGACTTTAAACAAATTTTGGAAGAAAATTGAACCATACAGTGAAAAACGGATTGTACCGTAATCAGAATGTCTTAGTTATTTAAAATTTGTAATTTTAACTGGTGGTTTTTTGGAGTACCATATGGTGTTATCAGAATGTTAATTTATCTTTTTCAAATTTACTTTCATCGGGATATGCATTTTGTCTTGTTTGCTATTCAATTTTTTCATATCTAAGTGTTTTGGCATGGATTCTTCACTTCCTCCTCTTTGTAATTGTAAACTGAAAAAAATAACAAAAACACCAATAGAAAAAGTCTGTAAAATTTTAACTTAAAACTTATAAAAATTTGTTAAGAAAGAGCTTGCAGAAAAAACTGCTGAAACCGGCAGATTATTGTAATTTTGCTAAACACTAATAAGTTAAAAAGAGAAAAATATAACTGTTAAATACACAAAATATACTGCCGGTCTCTACGGGTTAAGATTTTTTTAAAATTTTAATTTGATATTTTTGCTATTACTAACCTAGCAAAAAAGAGATGCCGGAGCAGTAGAAAAAGCACTACAATCTAGATGTACTTCTTTTTAACATAAACACTAATGATTTTAACATTGAGTTGTTATAGGAGAGGAGTACTCCCACTTCAACATTTTTTCAGTACTTTTTGAACGAGTGCAAAGGAAGTTCTTTTTTACCAATTAAAAGTTAAAAAAAAATTCTCCACAAAAAAAATTATATTTTTTTATTTTACAAAAGTTTTTTATATGATGCCAAAAAAAATTCTACACAAAAAAAAATTATAGTTTTTTATTTTACAAAAGTTTTTTATATGATACCACCGGGTATCGAACTTGCGACCTCACTATTGCTAGTATAGCGCTCTACCGCTGAGCTATTCTTTGATATGAAAGTTGAGTGGCATAAAAACACCACTTTGTTACTGCGAGATATTGTTTCTTATTTTTTTCAATAAAAGTACTTATTAAAGTGTAAAAGGTGCACTCCAATTCAATATTTTTTTTCAGTACTGAATCATTCCAAAGGGAACCGGGACACTTATCGGAAGAAGGTCTCTGGATTTGGACAAAATACTGTTTGTACATCCCCATGACTATCACGAAATTTACTGTTTTTAAATTTTTTGTAAAATTCGTCTTATTTCGCTTTTTTTCTCAGTTTTTAGTTGATTTTTTTCAGTAAATTTTTGAAAAATACATGATGTTCAAATGATTACAAATTTTGAACGCGTTATCCGATTGTTATAAAATTTTCACCTAGCAATGCCTACTTTCAAAATAAGGCCGCTACAGATGAATACATCTTTTTTGTTGAAATATTTCCTTTTAATTGCTTCTTTACTAAGCAATTTCATTTATTAAGGCCGATTTTGCTTTCAACGATTCAATTGGCTAAAACCTTAAAAAACCGTAAAAATCAATATAAAACGCGGACAGTGGTTTTAGTATTAAGTTTAATGCATCAGATTTTAAGCCTAAATATGAATACAGGTCCTGCGCCTACATTTCACCACCAAAAATTTATATTGATTGCATTTGAAAATTTTTGTATATAAAATACTAAATGGAAAACCGCTAAACTTTAAAGGCATTTCGCGGAAAATATGTACCTTAGATTGAAAAATAAAGTACGCCATTGTAATCAGAATGTCCAAAATATATTGATGGTCACAGCTCTATTAATTTTTAAAAATTAAAAATAATTAAAAATTCAAAAAACTTTGTTAAAAACGAGTAAAAAGGTTAAAGTCGGGCATGCCGACTATACAATACCCTACACCAGTCTGGGTAAAAGCCAACTAATGTTTGGATCCGAAATTCGAATGGGTTAAAATGGGGCTCGTGTCAAAATTTTCTATAATGTGAGTCAGCGCACCAAATTTCATTAAAATATCTTAATATTTGCGACCTGCAGTTTGTAACCAAGCCAATTTTGGGGGGACCCTTATATGGGCACTAGTTCTAAACATGGAACGATGGTCACCAAAATCAATAGGCTTCGTCCTTGGGCCAACATAGGTCTATGTACCACTTATATGGGCACTAGGTCTAAACATGGACCGATGAATGTTGGGCCAATATAGGTCTGTGTACTAAATTTCATCAAAATATCTTAATATTTGCGACCTGCAGCGTATAAAAAGTATAATTTTGGTAGGACCCTTATATGGGCACTAGGTCTAAACATGGACCGATGTTCACCAAAATCAATGGGCTGCGTTATTGGGCCAATGTAGGTCTGTGTACCAAATTTCATCAAAATATCTTAATATTTACGACCTGCAGCGTATAAACAGTATCATTTTGGTAGGACCCTTATATGGGCACTAGGTCTAAACATGCACCGATGTTCACGAAAATCAATAGGCTGCGTTACTGGGCTAACATAGGTCTGTGTACCAAATTTCGTCAAAATATCTTAATATTTACGACCTGCAGCGTATAAACAATATAATTTTGGTAGGACCCTTATATGGGCACTAGGTCTAAACATGGACCGATGTTCACCAAAATCAAATCAAATTTGCGACCTGTAGAGTGCGCACAAGATTGCATGGACAGACAGACAGACGGACGGACGGACAGACGGACATCGTTAAATCGAAATAAAAAAAAATTCTGAACCGATCGGTATACTATAAGGTGGGTCTACGACCAATATTTTTTGGTGTTACAAACATCAGCACAAACTTATAATACCCTGACCACATAGTGGTGTAGGGTATAAAAAGCGTTTTTCTTTTGAACCCATTGGCGTTCCAATTCGAAATTTGCACAGTCTGTAGCTGAAATATTAAGTTATCTGCTTTAATAATTTAAAGAAAATTAAAAATGGGTTTTTTGAGATATTTGCAAATTAAGGATATTTTTCAAATTGCATTATCTTTTTTCCACTACACATTTTATTTTTGCAATTTATTCTGAAAGTAGATTATATAACGCGTTGTAATTATTTGAACGTCATGTATTTTTCACAAATTTACTGAAAAAAATCAACTTAAAAAAACGATAGAACGCGTACCAAAATGAATTTGGAAAAAAGAATTTTACGTTTAATATCGTGACACTTAGCAGAATCTATGTACCAAGTTTTGTAAAAATCAAAAGGGGTCATGTCCAAAATCTTCCATTTTTGTATCTATTTTATATGAAATGATACTACTATTTTTACAGGTGCATAAAAAGCAATTTCTCACCATTTTTTATAAGTACATATTTTTGAAAATTAAAAAAATATTGAATTTAAACAAATTAATTATAAATATTAAAGAAAAAATTAACAGAATAAAAAAAAATTAAAAAAAAATAAAAGAGTATTGTCCCGGGAATCGAACTCGGGAACTTCTGTTTGAAAATGCCAAATGATACCAAAATCACTTTTTACGATCATTTTTAGAGCAACTACTCTTTAGAAGCAATACTTAAGTGATTTTTTGGATGTTGCTCAGAAGTAATTCTAAAAAATATACTAACGGATACTTTGGAAGCAACGAAAGAAGTGATTTTTTGAAGTTGTTCAGAATAACTTCTAAAAAAGCAGTAAAAATGCACCAACGGATACTTGTGAAGCATTGAAAGAAGTAGTTTGTAAAGCATTACCTGCAATTTTTTTGCTGGGAAGTTCTACATTTACCCCTCAATTCATAAAGTTATAGGTGGTTTACAAAACGAAATTTACATACAAAATTTGTACAATAAACCTCCTACAATTTTACAAAGCGTTTATGAATTTAGGGGCTAATTTTTAGAGTTTTCGAATTTTATTCATCACACAATTTTTGAGACTAATTAAAACAAAAATTTTCTTTTTCTTTAAACCTTGATGTGAGAACACAGGCATTGTGGAACAGCAATGCTACTGAGTAAAAGAATTCGTTATAAAAAAAAAATATAAATATAACGGGAGTTAAAGGCATATATTGACGATGTTGCCTGTAGGCAACGTTGGGGCTGAAGAGGTTAATATAAAATAACAATTTACACTGCTAAAATCAGCAAAAACTTTACTAAATAATTAGCCGTGGAAAATCTTACAAAAATGTAAAATTTTCAAAGTTTTGTATTTGTTTTTTAATACGCATAAAAATCTATTTTTCTCTAATGCGCGTAAAATTCTCGCCACTATTTTTTTTTAGCAAATATTTCTGTTGATTTTAGCAGGATAGACTGTTATTAGCATTCCATTAATTAAAACTAAATATAACTAAAATTTGTAAATATAATATTTTTAGTGAGGGCAGATATTATTCAGATATTTTTGCAAATTTTGGTCTACTAATATTCAGGTAAATTTTTTTTTTTTTTGAATTTTAACAAGGAAAATTTGTCAGTGCCAGTGTAACTAAAATTTTGTAAATTTAACAGTTTTATTTTACTATTCTTATGTTACCTGTATTTAGTGAAAATATCTGCTAATTTCAGCATTTTTTCTGAAGGGAAATTTTTAAATGAAAATGTTTTTGTTTTGAGATCATACAAGTACATTATAGAGAATAAAAATTTAAAAAAATTCGATTAGGCCAGCATTTACCAATTAATGATCAACTATACATACCTTCATACATCTCAACACAGATAGATATAGGGAAGTTTTTATATATTTAATTTTTCGTTTATTTTTCTGCTATTTTTACAGGTTTGTTTCTATGAGTGTGTAAAATACATTAAAGTATAAATTAAACTAAATGGTCTCGTGGTTGAAATGCTTTTTTTTGTCTCTGCATGTGAATGTGTAAATGCATGCAAGTGATTGTCGAACGAACCCCAAATTACAGTGGATAGTTTTGCACTTTAATATGACTATCAAAGCTTTTAAGTAAAAACTTTTTTGGGTAAAAGTCATCAAATGTGGGTGCTATGAAAATCTTTAGAGGAGGGTATGTATTAGTAAAGATTTGAGTAACTAAAATAGAGATTTAATATGTGAAAAAGCAAGGTTATCTGAGTTTCACATCAATAGTTTTTTTTATTAATATTTATTTAAACAAAAAGCAGTGAAAAAAATAAACTTATTTTACTATTTACTTATTTTACTATTTCCTCATTTACGCAAGCAAACAAGAGATTTTATGAAATTTAAAATTATTTTTACATAACGGGAATGTGCTCTTAAAAAGAAAAAGTTTAATACCCATATTGTCTATGTTAAGTAGTCAGAGGTTCCCAAATCTTAAAAAATATTGACCTTCGGGAAAAGTTGTTTCAAACACGAAGTAGGCGAATTTCGAGAAAAGCCGAAATACTTCCTCACTTAAATATTACTTATAAGGATTAATATACGTGAATTTGAACCTTAACCCTGTATACATCCCAATAAAGAATCACCTAAAATTTTGAAATAAATAAGAAATAAGCCTGATCAAGCATATAAATAAACCTCTGAAATACCTTTCCTTTGACACCAAATTTTGCTATAGTTACTTTGGAACAAATTCGATATTAAATAAACCAAAAAAACGAAAAATTGGGCCATTTTTGACCCAACGTCGAAAATTTTTCCGACCTGGGGTTATACTAAAGACTGTATAACAGGGATGGGTACGGATTTGTCACCGAGCGCCATATTGTGGGTTTCATAAATTATAAAGGGCTGCACCATAATACTGAGAGAATTTCCTGCATGATATAAATGAATTTTTGCATAAAACGAATGAAGTTCCACTGGAAATCTTCCACTGAAACTTTTCATTGAATTATCTCATTTGAAAAGATAAAACTACATATATTTAACTAAAATGAAAGAAGATGAAACTAATGCGGACGATACTTCATCTATTTTACAAGAACCGATTGTAAATTAAATTTTTGCGATATCTATTTTGGCATTTTCAAATAAAATAAGTTGAACTACCAATTTTTGGATATTTTTTTTATATTTTTCGACCAAATGAAAGTTTAAAAACTCAAGGCGTTATAAGAGACTGAACATTATTCTGATAACAAAAATGTGTACAAAAAATCAAAGCTTCTTGATTAAAATTTAAGCGACACTCTGTATTAAAGGGTTAATTTAATCGATGATTACAAACTTAACGATTTTGTCAGTATTTTGAGTGCGTTTTAATAAATTAATTAAGACGCTAACTTTTTCACACAGTTCTAAATTTTTTTTTTTTTTAATTTTCACAAAAAATATTTTTTAACTCCTTTTGATTTGGCCATACACTACTTGTTGGACGTTTTTGGACTCCGCAGCGCAAGGTTAACGATTTTATGAGCGACGATTTAGGTACAAAAGACATTATAAGTCCAACGAAAAATTCTAAGTTATATTTTTTATCAAAAACTTTAATATTTGATACGTATTTGACATCCAACACGGATGGGTTAGTAATGCCTAAAAAAGTTTATATTAAATAACATATAAAATCAACAATTGAAATTTCCGCACTCTATTTGAATTGTATGAAACTTGCTATAACTTGGAATACTTTGTATAGCTAAAATTGGTGTTCAATTTGGGGAAAATTATCAAATTTGCCATAGACTTTCCGTACATATTTGGGTCTAACTTTTGTATTATTTTAGCTATGTGACTGGTTAATATATCACTTTAAAGCTTCTGAAAGCGTGCCTGAAGTTGGTCTGAAACTCATTCTTTAATTTGATAATTTCTGATTTATTAAAAAAAATTTGAATTTTTGAGAATTTTTCTACAATTAATTAATTGTTTCTATCCTTTTATAACACTATGCGACAGTCAAAATCGGGATGGGATGAAACCAACGGGAAATGTTATATCGGTCAAAAAGAAGTTATACGTGTCCCGGCGTTTCGCTGGGTCACCCCTAGGAATCGAGATATATAGATTTGACCTTTGGTGGTCTTTTTTTGACGTAACTCGAGAACCACTAGTCCGATTTTGCTCAAACAATTTTAAAAAAATTAAAAATTACAATTCCTTTAATCTGTTCATATAACGTTTTTCTATATACTCAACAGTTTTGCCGGTAAAAATAAGTGTTTGTTACCGCTACCATAAAAATCAATAACCTTTTGTTTATTACTTTTTTTAATATTTTAGGCAAAAAATATTTTTTTCTTCATACATTTATTTTTACCGGCAAAACTGTTGAGTATATAGAAAAACGTTATATGAACAGATTAAAGGAATTGTAATTTTTAATTTTTTTAAAATTGTTTGAGCAAAATCGGACTAGTGGTTCTCGAGTTATGTCAAAAAAAGACCACCAAAGGTCAAATCTATATAACTCGATTCCTAGGGGTGACCCAGCGAAACGCCGGGACACGTATAACTTCTTTTTGACCGATATAACTTTCCCCGGTAGTTTGAACCCTTCCCGATCACTGACCCCTACCATTTGTCTCACAGTGTAATTGAAGCCATGATTGAGCCACGTGAATAGTTACTATTTTGAAATGAACTTTAACCATTTATCGTTATCAAAGGTCTAAAGCCATTTTATCTTAATACGCGGTTCGGGATATTTTATCGTAGCCTTTAATATTTTTGTATTAGTTCTTAGTTTTTTATCAATGACACTGTCAAATATCAGTTTGGTACTCCTTTTGGTTCCTGAGTTATAGTATAGTATTAAATAAAAAAAAAACAGTTTGATTTTGTATGAAAAAAGACCCAATAAGAGGGCCAGTATAAGATTTCGTAAAGGCAAAAATAAAGTAATGAGGAACAACATAAGCGAGTTCGTTTACTTACTACAAGTTACTACTTTTACTACAGCTGCAAAATTTCAATATAAAAAGTAAACAAAATTTTCCAATTGTAGTAAAAGTAGTAAGAATTTCGACTAATCGAATACACCGCATATATTTTTTCAGAAATTTTAAAGAATCCATTTTTTGATATACATATGACGATTTAAATCGCGTATTTTATTAAATTAAACTTTGATAATTTTACGAAAAACGTCGCCGGAGTCTGAAAAGTCCTCAAAATTTAATTGAGATGATTACAAGGATTTAACTCACAGATTACTTTTTAACAACAATACAAAAAGTTAATATTTCCTGAAAAGTTTTGAAATTATTTTCATTATTTTTATATGCACTTTAGTAGCTAATTTTTTATACTTCAGTTATAAATTTTAACTAAAAACTTATAATATTTAAAAAATTCTTGTTTTTTAATTATTTTTTCGGAATGTTTCGCAGACCTCCTAGGATGCGATTAGGGACGCTCAGGGGTTTGTGATCACCATTTGGAAAACTTTGTATAATTAAATTTTCATATCGGTTTTGGCAAAGCTGTGGGAGTCAGATGTCGTTATTAACAAAAAGAATTAGTGGCCAATTTTGCTTTGACGCTACACCAACATTCCGTATTTTAAAGTTAAAACACTTTGCAGGTTGGGAGGAAGTGCAGGATCTAACGCTAGTCAATTATTCGCAGGCAATCAAAAATTGAGTATTTCAAAAGAAATTATTTCAGGAACATAACTATATACTCTACGATATCAACATGTATACTCAGAATTTCCGAAAGACAGACTGTAATAAGTTTAATACGATCCTTTGGATAGACCTAAAAAAGAACTCCACCATATCTTTCCGAATGAAATTTGGAGAATTTCAAGTGAAATTAATTGTGAATTCTATTTGGAATTTGTCAAATTTGATCTTAAATCTGAACAAAAATAACGGTAATTAATTGTTTTCTTACAATATTGATAAAATTTTAAGAGAAATTTCGATTTTTTATTTCGAAATGAGAAAATTCAAAAAAAATATAGTAGCATTTACCACTTCAAATTTAGAAAATTCCATTAGAAGTTCAGTTCTGCAATTTTAATGAAAAAAATTCAAAATAAAATTTAGTCTTTTTCCCAAAAGCACCATAAGTGGTTTTTCACGTGGAACATTTTTACTCGAACTTTAATTTTACTCAAATTTTAATTTAAATTATAAAAATGTACAATTTTTCAATTTTATGTCAAAGACACAATCACAATATACAAAAAATGTGATTTTTCCCCAAGAAAAATAATAGTCTTGTACATTAAATTTGCGTGAAAACAATCTCTACTCAGTTTTCACGTGAAATTCATTGTCGTGGAAAATTATCATTTTTTTTATATGGAGGAGTACAACAATTTTTTCACGTGAAATCCGAACAACTTACGGTGCTTTACTATCAAACAGTATTTTACTTTTAGAGTCGACTTTATATTTAAACGGCTTTGTTCATTTTGTGTATGAAAATCCTAAAGAAATATTTACATTTTCAAATATTTTAATTGGTTGAAAATAAATTAACCAATCAGAATGCTCCAAAAATAAACTAGGTCAAAGCATGCTGCCACCCAAAATTTTAACTAAAGTCAACAAAAATATACATTTGGATAATTGAAATAGTGAGGGCGTTTATTTTTATTTAAAAAATTTTCAATTAAAATTGGAATTTTGTATTAAAAAATGCGAAATTTTAAAATGAAATTTCTTTTTGTCATTTGAAATTAGAAAAATTTCAAACGAAATTGATCTACATAGAATTTTATAAATCTAATTTGAAATTTAGATCTTTTAACTACATTTCTCCACAAACTTTAATTTTTTTATAATCAAAATTTAATGAATTTGTTAAAATATCTATTGAGATTTTTTAAATGACGACTGGTTAAATAAAAATAAGGAAAAAATTTTATATTTTATATTCTTTTTCATAACAAATTTGTATTTCTTTCACTTTATCCTTTTTTCTCCTCTTTTTTCCCTCCTTTTTCTCAACTTTTTCCCTCTTTTTCGAACCACTTGCCATAGCATTTTTTTCCATTCCGCGTGAGACACCTCCAAAACATGATTTTTGAATGTATCTACGGCTTTTTCTGCTGACGAAAATCGTTGTCCACGCAGTTTATCTTTGATGTGATGAAACAAGAAAAAGTCATTGGGTGCCAAGTCATGGTTGTAGGGATAACCCATTAATTCGATCTTTTGAGTGCATAAAAATTCACTTGATTCCCTCTTTTTCCTTTTTTTTCTTTTTCGATTTCGCTGAGGGTGTGGGGGGGGGAATAGGGAAATCCCCCCCCCCCCTCAGCGAAATCGAAAAAGAAAAAAAAATTGCATAAAAATTCACTTGATTCCCTCTTTTTACTTTTTTTTTTCTTTTTCGATTTTGCTGAGGGGGGGGGGATTTCCCTATTCCCCCCCCCCCCCACCCCCTCAATCGAAAAAGAAAAAAAAAAGGAAAAAGAGGGAATCAAGTGAATTTTTATGCACTCAAAAGAACGAATTAATGGGTTATCCCTACAACCATGACTTGGCACCCAATGACTTTTTCTTGTTTTATCACATCAAAGATAAACTGCGTGGACAACGATTTTCGTCAGCAGAAAAAGCCGTAGATACATTCAAAAATCATGTTTTGGAGGTGTCTCACGCGGAATGGAAAAAAATGCTATGGCAAGTGGTTCGAACGCATGCAAAAGTGTATATATAGATCAGTTGATTCACAATTGTCGTTCATCGAATCTAATGTCTTACAATTATATGATCTACATGTGCCTTTAAAGACTAAGCGTGTTCCGAACAAGTCTAGACGTTGGTTTTCTCCGGATATCAAGGAACTGATAGAAAAGAGGGATATAGCTCATTCACGGTGGAAGAGATTTAAAACAACAGAGCTGCACAATGAATACAGTATATTTAGAAAAAATGTCAATAATTTAATTGTAAGGAAAAAGTCGGAATATTACTCTAACCGTTTTTCTAATGCTGTTAATAATAAGCAAACATGGCAGACTATCAAGAATATAGGCATAGGAAAAGCTGGGATAAATGATAGGTTGTTAGTTGATGTTAATGAAATCAACAATACATTCACAAACATACCGATGGTAGCTGCAAATCCTAATTTCTACAATTTTGAAAGCAATTATAATTCTAGTTCCTTTAATTTGACAAATGTAAACGGCGAGTTTCTTAATAATTATAACTTGATTTCAACTACGGTTGCAACGGAACACTTGTTGACAAACATGTTTGAGTTCGAGTGTGTCAGCCAATATGATGTTTTACAATGCTTATTGAATATTAAGTCTAATGCTGTAGGTTTTGATGATATTCATCTTAAGTTTATAAAACTACATATACCGTTAATAATTCCATATATCACACATCTTTTAAACACGATTATTACAACAAGTTCTTTTCCTCATAAATGGAAATACGCTAAAATTATTCCTGTGCCCAAATCGGGCTCTGAGTTTAGGCCTATTGCAATTCTTCCATTTCTTTCTAAGTTGCTTGAAAAATTACTACACTCTCAGATAAATTCATATATTAAGAGATACAACATACTTTCTGATCGGCAATCTGGTTTCCGCTCAGAACATAGTTGTGTCACTGCTATTTTGAATGTTTCTGAAGATATAAGACAATATGTCGATGAAGGAAATTTGGTTTTTTTAGTACTGCTCGATCATTCAAAGGCTTTTGACACTGTGGATCATAACATTTTAATTAACAAGCTGAAACATGTATTTAACTTTTCTACCAGCTCAACGAAGCTACTTTTGTCGTACCTATCTGGTACACAATCAGTTTTTTATAACAATAACACTTCAGATATTTCATCTATTCCGAGAGGTGTTCCCCAAGGTTCCATTCTAGGACCTCTACTTTTTTCACTCTATGCCAACGACCTGCCATCACAACTTCAACACTGCAAGGTGCATATGTATCCTGATGATGTTCAGGTATACCTGAGTGGTTCAGAAAAACTCTTGATTCATCACTCTGTAAACTTAACAATGACCTAGATAGAATTCACCGATGGGCATTGGGGAACGGACTTTGTCTCAACCCAAAGAAATCTAAATGTATCGTGATTCATAAGCGATTATTTAAACTTAATCGTGATTTTTATATACGACTTAATAATCAAAAAATTGATACAGTGTCATCTGTACGTATTTTGGGTATAATCTTTAATAACACCCTTACTTGGTCTAACCACATTAATAATATTGTCGGTAAATCATATAATATGCTACGTACTCTACGGGCAACACAGTACTACACACCACCTAATATAAGAATGCTTCTAGCTAAAGCCTATTTGATGCCATCTGCTATACGGCTGTGAAATTTTTTCAAATTGCGACGCGAATAGTAAGCGAAAATTAAATGTTGTATTTAATAATATTACCAGATATGTATTTGGTCTAAGAAAATACGATCGTGTATCTTCATATTCCTTACAGCTTTATGAATGACGCTTGATAATATTTTTAAACAAAAAAGTTTTATGATGCTACATAAAATTATTTATCATAAAACACCGAGGTACCTTTATGAATATCTGTTTTTTAACAATTCTGAAAGAGGAAAGAGGATAATTCCTATATTTTATCGAACTCTAATATCAGAGTGGCAGTTTTTTGTAAATGCTACACGTTTTTGGAATGTACTTCCGCACCACATTCAAAAAAATAGTAACGCATTAAAATTCAAAACTGAACTATTTAATATGTTCACATAAACGCATATATGAAATGATAGGCGATACAATTGACAGGTTTTTTATTTATTTATTTTTTGTTTTCATATCCCGGTGAAAAATGTTCATATACGCTCAAACATGTTCATATATGGTTTATGTATGGATACATATGAACAAATATGGATTTTTTATGAACATATATGGATTTTATATGAACATATATGGAAGTATATGTGATTCCATATATGGAAAAAATTTCATATACAGACATATATGGAAGCATCTGTTATTTCATATATGGAAATGGCACTCATATATGGACAAATATGAAAGTATATGTTATTCAATTTATGCAAAAGGGACTTGTATATGAACATATTTCGAAGAATACATTTTTCCATATATGTAAAAGGAACTCATATTTGGATAAATGTGGAATTATATTTAATGCAATGAATAAAAAAAGGAACATATGTAGCGCCTAATTTGAATGTCATACATAAATTCATATCTATCGTACAACCTTATAATAATAAGGTTGTACGATAGATATGAATACAACGTTCGCATGTATTCGCATATATTTAATAAATCTATATGTTCATATATGTCCATATATGAACATACTAGCCGGCGCAGCCCGCTACCTTGTTAGCGTGCCTTAAAGTTTAGGGGGGGGGGGGGCGCAGCAGGGTTGGAAAGCATTTTATAATATTAAAAATAGCGGGCAAAGCCCGCTGCGTTGTCTTAGCGTGTCTTAAAGTTTTTTTTTTTTAATTCCAGTTTATGTAAAGGTAGACCTGGCAATTCAAGTAAATTCACAAATTCAGTTGGAAAATTTACTGCGTCGGTTTCTTCCACCGGTGATTCGTTGCATGAAGTTTAAATATCGGAATATATAAGTTCCATTCCTTTTCTAAGGTTTTTTCTCTTTTAGAAAATTTGTTTAACTTTTTGGAGAGTATGTTTCTATGCTACATAAGTTTTATATTCCGTGGATATTGTTTGAACAGGTAATTCCCTCTTCCAATCCATTTGCATTGTCTATAATTTCAATTCCACTCGTTCAACGTTTATATCCATTTCATTCCACTTGTGTAGTGTTTCAATTCCACTCGTTTCCTATTTAGTTTCTTAATTTTAGTGTTTCATATACACTTGTTCTTTAAGTTTTAGGTTTCTAGCTAAAGACGCAGACGTTAAGGGGGGCGGGCAATTTTCCCCTTTTGAACCACCATTTTTACCACGTTCCTGTCCAAAGTCCTAGAAACGCCTTGTCGATAAGTTAGCCCATACTCCAAGGAAAACATATTATATATTACAGGTTTCTAGCCGAAGGGTTCGGTTAGGCCATCAAGGGGGAGAATTATTCCGTTTTTACCCTTCCCGGTAGGAATTTCCAAAAATTCCGTCTTAGAGGACGTCTGCGTTGGAGGAGGAACCTACTACATACATAATTTTAGGTCTCTTTATCCAGCAGTTTGGCCAGGCCGTCAAGGGGGAAGTTTTTTCCCTTTTTACCCCTCCCGGTATGAAGTTCCAAAAATAACATCTTAGGGGACGTCAACGTTGGAGAAGGAACCCAAATACCGAATTTAAGCTCCCTTGTTCCAGCAGTTTGGCCAGGCCGTTAAGGGGGAGACTTTTCCTGTTTTTGACCCTACCTGTAGAAATTTCCAAATATATCATCTTAGCGGATGTCTACAATAGAGGAGGAACTTTAATGCCAAATTTCAACTTCCTACCTCCAGCGGTTTGGGCAGGCCTTTAAGCGGCACTTTTCGCTTCATTAATCCCCATTTTTGCAAAGTCCCTGTCCAAAAAGCACCTTCCAGGTAAGTGAGCCCATACTCCAAGTAACATATGTTTTACATTTCAGGTTTCTAACCAACTTTTACTATTTGTGCCCCTCTCGGTAGGAATTTCCGAAAATCCATCGACAGGGAATTTCAGCTTCCTAGTTCCAGCAGTTTGAGCAGGCTGTCAAGGGGGACACTTTTTCTTTTTTTGTCCCTCCCGGTTGGAATTAGGCTGGAAGAGGAACCTAAGTACCGAATTTCAGCTTCCTAGTTCCAGCAGTTTGGACAGGTCGTTAAGGGGCAACTTTCCCTTTTTGAGCCCTCATTTTATAACGACCCTGTCCAAAATTCAAAAAAGTATCTTTCTAATAAGTTAGCCCTTACTCCAGGGACCCACATTTTAAGCTTCAGGTTTCTAGCCGAAGGGGTTTT
Source organism: Leucophora obtusa (assembly GCA_949987735.1). Lineage (NCBI taxonomy): Eukaryota > Metazoa > Arthropoda > Insecta > Diptera > Anthomyiidae > Leucophora > Leucophora obtusa. Next base: position 307,281,758 of record OX465295.1, read on the forward strand.
TACCGGCCCCCAAGATGAGGCTTTTCTTCTTTTTGCCCCTCCCTTTAGGAATTTACAAAAATTCCATCTTCGCGGCTATCTGCGATGGATGAGGAACATTCATACCAAATTTCAACTGCATTGCCTAAGCGGTTTGGGCAGGCCGTTAGTGGGGACATTTTTCCCTTTCAACCACCATTTTTACTATGTTCCTGTTCCAAAATAGAAAAATTACGTTGCCGGTGAGTTAGTCCTACTCCAAGGAATACATATTTAAAATTTTAGGTTGGCCAAAAGGGATTGGGCAAGCCGTCAGGAGAGACTTTTACCTTATTTACCTTAGAATTTCAAAAATTCCGTCTAAGCGGACGCCTACACAGAAGGAGGAACTCACATACCGAGTTTCCTTTTGGGATATCCTGTAGGGAATTCCAAAAATACAAACTTAGTCGATGTCTACTACAGTGGAGGAACCTTTATACCAAATTTCAACTTCTTACCTCCAGTGGTTTGGGCAGGCACTTTTCCAATTTGTGAGACTGTTTATGGGGAGACTTTTCCCCTTTTTGCCCGTTCCCGTAGGAATTTCCAAAAATCCCGTCTTAGCGCACGACTATGCCGAATATCAAGAAACCTTGTTTTAGTGGAGATATCCGTGGGGGGAGGAAAGAAAGTAGTTTTTTTGAAATTATATATTATTTTAAATGGTACTTTTTGGAAAAACAAAATTTTTTGGAAAAAGATACTTTGTTTTTACAAAGTACTTTATTTGTACTTTTTTTGGAAAAGGTATTTTTTTTAAAAAAGGTGTTTTTTTGGAAAAATGCATGTTTTTTGGAAAAAGGTACTTTTTTTGGAAAAGGTACTTCTTTTGGAAAAGGAAAATTTTTTTAGAAAAAGGTACTTTTTTTTTGGGAAAAGGTACTTTTTTTGGAAAATGTACTTTTTTTGAAAAAGGTATTTTTTTGAAAAAATGTATGTTTTTTGGGAAAAGGTACTTTTTTTGGGAAAAGGTACTTTTTTTTGGAAAAGTATTTTTTTGAAAAAATGTATGTATGGAAAAAGGTACTTTTTTTGGAAAAGGTACTTCTTTTGGAAAAGGAACATTTTTTTAGAAAAAGGTACTTCTTTTGGGAAAAGGTACTTTTTTTTGGAAAAGGTACTTTTTTTGAAAAAGGTATTTTTTTGGAAAAATTTATGTTTTTTGGGAAAAGGTACTTTTTTTGGAAAAGGTACTTTTTTTTGGAAAAGGTACATTTTTTTAGAAAAAGGTAAATTTTTTGGAAAAAGGTACTTTTTTTTGGAAAAATGTACTTTTTTTGGAAAAATGTACTTTTTTTGAAAAAGGTACTTTTTTTGGAAAAAGGTACTTTTTTCGGGAAAAGGTACTTTTTTTGAAAAAAGGTACTTTTTTTGGAAAAAGGTACTCTTTTTGGAAAAAGGTACTCTTTTTGGAAAAAGGTACTTTTTTTGGAAAAAGGTACTTTTTTCGGGAAAAGGTACTTTTTTTGAAAAAAGGTACTTTTTTTGAAAAAAGGTACTTTTTTTGGAAAGAGGTACTCTTTTTGGAAAAAGGTACTTTTTTTGGAAAAAGGTACTTTTTTTGGAAAAAGTACTTTTTTTTGGAAAAGGGTACTTTTTTTTTGAAAAAGGTACTTTTTTTTGGAAAAAGGTACTTTTTTTGGAAAAAGGTATTTTTTTTTGGAAAAAGGTACTTTTTTTGGAAAAAGGTACTTTTTTTTGGAAAAATGTACTTTTTTTGGAAAAAGGTACTTTTTTTGGAAAAAGGTACTTTTTTTGGAAAAAGGTACTTTTTTTGGAAAAAGGTACTTTTTTTAGAAAAAGGTACTTTTTTCGGGAAAAGGTACTTTTTTTGAAAAAAGGTACTTTTTTTGGAAAAAGGTACTTTTTTTGGAAAAATGTACTTTTTTTGGAAAAAGGTACTTTTTTTGGAAAAAGGTACTTTTTTTGGAAAAATGTACTTTTTTTGGAAAAAGGTACTTTTTTCGGGAAAAGGTACTTTTTTTGAAAAAAGGTACTTTTTTCGGAAAAAAGTACTTTTTTTGGAAAAAAGTACTTTTTTTGGAAAAAGGTACTTTTTTACGAAAAAAGTACTTTTTTTGGAAAAAAGTACTTTTTTTGGAAAAAGGTACTTTTTTTTGGAAAAGGGTACTTTTTTTGGAAAAAGGTACTTTTTTTTGGAAAAAGGTACTTTTTTTGGAAAAAGGTACTTTTTTTGGGAAAAGGTACTTTTTTTGGGAAAAGGTACTTTTTTGGAAAAAGGTACTTTTTTGGAAAAAGGTACTTTTTTGGAAAAAGGTACTTTTTTTGTCCCCTTTTTGCCCCTCCCGATAAGAATTTCCAAAAATGCCGTCTCAACGGACGTCTACACCGGTCGAGGAACCTACATACCAAATTTCAACTTCCTAGCTCCAGCAGTTTGAGCAGGCCGTCAAGGGGGAGACTTTTTCCCCTTTTTGCCCGTCCCTGTAAAAATTTCCAAAACTCCCGTCTTGGTGGATGTCTACGATAGTGGAGGAACCTTTATACCAAATTTCAACTTCCTACCTCCAGCGGTTTGGGCAGGCCGTCAAGGGGGGCCTTTTTCCCCTTTTTAACCCCCATTTTTACAACGTCCCTGTCCAAAATTCTAGAAAGTACTTTCCAGAAAAGTAAGCCCATACTCCAAGGAACACATATCTTAAATTTCAGCTTTCTAGCCAAAGGGGTTTTGGCAGGCCGTCAAGGGGGAGACTTTCCCCCTTTTTGCCCGTTCCGGTAGGAATTTCCAAAAATCCCGTCTTAGCGGACGTCTACCCCGAAAGAGGAACCTACATACCAAATTTCAACTTCCTAGCTTCAGCGGTTTGGGCTGGGCGATGTTGAGTCAGTCAGTCAGTCAATCAGTCAGTCAGTCAGTCAGTCAGTCACGTTATTCTTTTATATATAGAGAAGATACTTAGGTGTTACCTCATTTTTCGGATCCATACATATATGGTTGAACCATAAATGTTCATATATGGACATTTTTCACCGGGATATTATTTTCTTATTTTTTAATTTTATTTTTATTTATTTTTATTTAAATTTTTAAAATTATTTAGTTTTCATTTTCATTTTTTATTTCATTTTTTATTTTAATTTTTTATTTTCATTTTATTATTTTCATTTTATTATTTTCTTAGATTTTCTTAGATTTTTAAAGTTATTGTGATAAAAAATAGTTGTGATTTCAAATTATCCATTTTATTTTAATTTTTTTTTAACTTTTTTTTTTTCAATTATGGTATTATACTTTACAAATTTGTTCTTTTTATTATTATCATTTTTAATATTTTTTATTTTAAATTCAATTTTTATTTTATATAAATTTAACTTAAATAAATTGTCACATTTAAACATATGTAGTCAAATTAAGTTCTATGCTGTAATTCATAAGATGTAATCTTGTAGCATAGAAAATCAATTAAATAAATAAATCAAATCAAATCAAATGAGAATATTTTGGAAAACTATAAAGACATTTTCAATAACTAATTTCTGTTATTTCATTGTTAGGCTCAAAACATAAATAGTTACCCTGGTATTACTAAATTTTTGTGCTTGATATCTTAAAAAAAATTAACAAAAAAAAAACCGTATTGAAAATGTACCACTGTGCGCCGGTTAGTTTTTGCCGACTAAATATTTTGCATAGACTTGTATCTTTGCTTCCGCAATAATAATATGAGTATTGACGCAATAAAAATTTTCTTCAAGGCGATACGATTTCGAAACTTTTTCGTATTGCCATATTTGCAGGGTATTCACCTTAATTGGGTTTTAGTCGTATATAATAAAATGTGACAAAATTAGTGTGATCATTGCTAACAAGTTGAAAAAAACGACAACATGTACTATATGTACTATATGGTCACATTTTACACTATGGAACACATTTTCGGTCATCACCTCAATGCTCAGTTCCAACTCGAAACGAAAGAACTTTGTAGCTAAAAGTAAATCTCGGAAGCGTTTTGAACAGTGGGCTCGGATTTTTATTTTATGCCCTCTTGAAATACCTGTTTATTTTGTTAGCGATTACAGATTTTAATTTGATCATGTTACCGATTTTGTTTGTTATTCTCTTGGACAGTTTGGTAATAAAAATAGTCGAAATCGTTTAAGCGGTTGTTAGTGAAAGTGTGAGCACAATTCGATATTTTCCATACAAAATATTGAATTTTAGCTCTTTGCTTGCTAATGTATATATTTTGTATGGAGATCTTAAGCAGCCTACACACGAAGGAACATTCGTCACAGAACATGTGTTTCCATTTTTTTTACATCTTTTAATACAGACGATGCCACACAACAACAAAACCCCAAACGAAATATCAGTTCTGTTTGTTTGTCGAACTGATCACATCAAATATGCGCGGAAGAAAATCAAATTTAATTAATTTGTTAATTGTTAATTTTTCATATGCTGCTGTTTTTCTAGTTTTATTTTTTTAGCTATCACATTTTATGTTTCATAATTTTCGAAAATTTTTATATTCATTTATAAAATTAATCCAATTTTCATTATTTGTAATTATCGCCATTTTCGTCTCTTTTATTTTACTTATGGCGCAATTACAAGAGCACCTCACAATACGACTGCTCTCAATGAACTATTTAATACAGCCAAAACAGTACCATCGATACACACGATGGAAGATTGACTTTAGATATCCAAAATATTAAAAAATTTTGATAAAACGAATTTCAACACGATAAATTGATATACATGAAGGAACATCAGCTTTAGAGTTTCCTCAAAACTTTTGAGCCTCCCGACCCATTTAGATAATCTTTAATACAGTTTAATAACAGAAGAATAACAATATGGATAAAAACAAGCAAACTATCTTGCGTCTTCGCGACGTGGTCTCTATTAAGAATTATGTTAACTATTAGTATGGTGCACTCGACAATTTATAGCCTAAATGTCATGGACTTACCTTTGTGCCTGTCCAACCCACCCCAAACACAATGTTAACATTTAGTGTGCTTTCATTATGCTTTGGAATCACATTGGCTTAAACTTCTTATTTCACTGTATTATTTTGCAACCCAGAATCATAATGATGTTAATATATACATTAGGGATATAACTTTTTACATTTTCTCAAAATATCAAATATATAATAGCAATAGTCAAATAGAGCAAACAAGTAGGCACAACCATTATATTTTTGCGGTTGTTCAAAAAATTTACTCACAAAGCTCAATGAAGTTTTTGATTAAAAATTGTAAAATTTTACGTAAATATAGAAAATTTATCAATAAATACGACTTCCCGCCAAATTTTAAAACTTAATTTTAGTTAAGAAAAAAAAATCAATATTCATCACTTACCACTTCATAATGCTAAAAATTTGGTCAAAACTAGTTATACCCCTAGTGTACATTAGAGCACCCATGAAATATATGGAATTTGCAAAAGTGTTATTTTTTTAACATTCCCACGCATTTTCCAGTAGATTGGGCGTAAAAAATAATATCCCCGCAAAAATTGGTCCTCTCGTATTTAAACAGGCTAGTCACCCGCGGCTTTTAGCCCTAAAAATGGACTAAAATTAATTCAAAGCTTCTTTGCGCTATAACTCTTAAAGTAAACGTTTTACCGAAAAATACTAAATAAGCATATCTACAGCCAATAATATGCCTAGCATTTTTTTCATACACATTTTTGACGTATCAGTGACCCATCATGGTGATTTAGGTGGTTAAAGCCAAATTTGTGTTTAACCATATAAATGGCTTTGATTTTAACCTTATAAATCATCATGATGTGTTATCGATACCTCAAAAGTGTGTATGAAAAAAATGCTAGCCATATTATTGCCTGTAGGCATGCTTATGTAGTATTTTTCAGTAAAACCTTTACTTTAAGAGTTATGCGCAAATAAACTTTGAAGTAATTTTAGTCCATTTTTAGGGCTAAAAGCCGTGGGTGACTGGCCTGTTTTAATCCGAGATGATCAATTTTCTCGGGGATATTATTTCTTACACACAATCTACCAGCAAGAGTGTGGGGAGGTGAGAAAATATCACTTTTGCACATATGGTTGCTCTATTGAGCGCCTTCAGATTGGCATGAAATTAACTCTTAAACATATTTTAAATTCTGACATTTCGGGCATTGAACCTCAATTTCAAACTTTGATGTCTTCTGAGACTTATAGTAGAATTTTATGACAAATATTTTTCCGGAACATTTTAACCCTCTAACTCTTGAACTTATGGGTCGTTTGTGGCCTTTTTGAAAAGGGTGAAAAAAGTACCTTTAATTGAAGAGTTATAATCCTCTAACATACATACATTCCACAAAAATATTTGTAATAAAATTCTACTATAAGTCTCTGAAGACATCAAGGTTTGAAAAGTTAAGTTCAATGCCAGAAATATGTCAAAACTTAAAATGTGTTTAAGGGTTAATTTCGTACTTATACACAATTGCCGCTCAAATGCCCACAAACCTAAATTTTAGGAGGAAACCATGTGACTCTTCTATGTCATGTAAAGCACTATATTGAACATTTCTGTAAAACATTTTAACCCTCTAACTCTTCAGCTTACGGGTTAAATAGTTCCATAAAACTGTACTTCGTAATGTTCGCTGAACACATCCTATATCCAAAATGGAAGATTCACATGGCTTACTAGTGTACATATGAAAAAATCTATAACTCATCAGTTTTTAGGCTTTCTGTCATGGAATGGACGAAATATTAAAAAAAACACTTATTTTTCTTTTAATCTACGCTAAATTTCCTATTACATGATGAAGAGTATACGTATTTACAAGTGTCCAAAATCAAATGAGAGACATTCAAAGTTTAGTTTTGACAAACATTTTTATGTTTACCGCTTAAAACACCACTAACGGTCATGGGAGGGTTAAAAGTTTGTATAAAGAAAATGTTTGCCTTTTCATTGTGTAAACAACAGCTATGTAACTTAATCACCAGAAACCTCTAATTTAAGAGTTATAGATGGATAAATCCATGGACCTTTTTTAGGGTAATTTTGAGGATATAAATGTAAACGGCCTAGCCGGTTTACATCGCGGAAACCTAATTTTTGCACATATCTTATTTTTTACTCTCAACCTATCCGAAAATTAGTGGGGAGCTGCAAAAACAACACTTTTGCACATATGGGTGCTCTAGGGTACATACATAAGTAAAGGGTTTTTCAATAAGAGCGCTACAAAAGTTTCTTTAAATAAAACAAAAATGGTTTTGGATATCAGTGAAATTCTTTATTCCTGTGAAAGTACGTTCGATGCCATTATGTATGGAAATCGATCTCTTTTGCATGGCCACCATGGGCACGCTTGCAGAAGTCCAGACGCTGAACCCAATTTTCGACAGTTTTCAAGCATAAATCAGCCGATATTCGTACGAAGTTCATCAATCGTCGCTGGCTTGTTGGCATAGACCATAGATTTGACGTAGCCCCACAGGAAATAGTCCAACGGCGTCCAATCGCACGACCGAGGCGCCCAATCGACTGGACCATTTCGTGAGATAACACGTTCTCCAAACTTGGTTTGCAATAAATTGATTGTGACATTCGCTGTGTGGCTTGTGCCGCCGTCCTGTTGGAACCATATGTCCTCCAAGTCCATATCATCCAATTGGGGCCAAAAATATTCGGTTATCATTGAACGGTAGCGATTCCCATTCACAGTAACGTGCTGGTCTTGATCATCACGGAAGAAGTACGGCCCAATGACGCCGCCGGCCCATAAACCACAACAAACCGTAATTTTTTCGGGATGCAATGATGACTCATGGAGTACGTGTGGATTGCTGTCTGACCAATAACGCATATTTTGTTTATTGACGAAGCGATTCATTGTGACGACCATAAATTGGACGTAGCGCTTTTAACGTTGAGGCCACTGACTCGAATTTCGGTAATAAATTTTAATAATTTCGATTCGTTGGCTCGTATATCTTTCCATCATGAAATGGCAAACCTTACTGAAGAGAAATGTCAAAAGAGCGGCAAGAAATATGGCGTCGTTTGCTGTCCCTGTCTTTCTTTTTTTGTAGCGTCCCTGTTGAAGAACCCTTTACTATAGTGATGACGTTGGAGGTGACGTTGGCAGTAGTGATGGCGATGATGATAGTAGTTGTTTGGTTTTATTTGTGAATGAGCAAATTCAAATGGATGTACGAACAAGTATAATTAGTCTACATTTTAGTGGAGGTGAACAAAATTTTTGCAATTTCTATGCATTTTAAGAAATTATTTGAGCTTTTTTTTCTGTCATTTATATGTTTTTTCATGTTTTTAAGCGACAGGTAGACAGGGGTATGCAGAGAATCACGGTGGTGTAATATAATTAGCTGTCAGTATCACAAAGTGAAAATATGATTTTGATATTGTGCATACACTCAAACAAATAAGTTAGTTAAACTTTTTTAAGTACAATTTTTATAATATTGATCATCATGCACACAAAATAAAGTATTGTCTACATCACATAGCCCAAAGTAATATAAGAAAATTTGGTATCAAATGATTATAAAAAACATGTCAAACCACATTTCTCGATATATTTTATAAGGGACCAAAATGTTTGAGGATTATATTTAAAAATAAAGGGTGGTCAAACCAAAATGCACGATGTTAATTGTAAATAAAACAAAAAGTTTTCAGAAAATTATCTTAATATTTTTTATTATGACAATTATGTGTGAAACAAAATATCGGTGGTCTATCTCTACCTCTATCCGATGGTCCATATTTTCAATGACTCTGAGACATAATTGAGGTTCAATGTCGTTAATGTGCCGAATTATCTCATCCTTTAGCTCTTGAATTGTTCTTGGCTTATTGACGTAAACTTTTTCTTTTAAATATCGCCAAAGAAAGAAGTACAACGGTGTTAAATCACATGATCGTGGCGGCCAATTAACATCGCCACGACGTGAAATAACACGGCCATTGAATTTCTCTCGCAAAAGAGCCATTGTTTCGCTGGATGTGTGGCAAGTGGCACTATCCTATTGGAAGCACATATTGTCCTGGTCCATATCTTCAATTTCTGGCCACAAGAAGTCCGTTATCATCTCGCGATAGCGAGGACCATTCACGGTACCTGCTTGGCCACACTATCGCGAACAACAGCAATGTTTTCCGCAGAACGAACTGAGTGAGCATGCACAGGTGTTTTCACATCTCCTACAGACCCGGTTTGCTGAAATTTGTGCACAATTCTCCCGATTGGGGACACATTTGGTCGATTATGCTGACCAAAGAAATCACAAAGTGGACGAAATGCATTTTGATTTGAACGCACACTTTCGTAAAAGTCTTCAAAAATCTTAACGCGCTGCTCAATTGTGTACCTCTCTATGGTTGAATTTGTCAAACACTGAAATAAAGAAATGTCAAATTTAGTTGGGCAAAAAACTTGTCGTTAAGGTGTGACCAGTGTTGCCACTTTTTGAATAATTATTCAAAAAAGGGACTGTTTACACATTCGTTGGATAATTTTTGAATAATGACATTTTTGTGTAGTTTTTGTGTAATTTCACTTTTTACAGAAATTTCCGCAAATTTTTAAAAGTTCCTTAAATTTTTGAAAGTTGATAAAAATTAGTCGATATATTGAAGAAACGAGATTGTCAGTGAAGCATTTACCACAAATCTCCTGTTTCTGGGGAATGATTTTGTAAATTTTTTCAGCACTAAGTAAACCGAGTTTAGAAGAAATTAAAAATGGTGCTATGTATTTTTTTGTTTTGTTTAAAGCTCCGTCTTTTGTTTATTTTTTGCGAAAATAATTGTCAAGCTTCTTTTAAAAATTCTCTTGGTTTGCAAGACCATATAAAAATGCAGCGAAAGACTGGGAAAATTTGAGTTTGTTATGATTGTTTCTTTCTAATCTCTGAAAATTTTTTGGCTGTAGTTAACATGACACTGGGCTTTGACCAGACGGAAATTTTGTGAACGCAGCAAGGTGGTGCAGAATCAAAATAGTTTAGAAGGCGGTAAATCTAACATGTTCTAGATTTCAACAGAATCGTATCAAACTTTTGAAAAAAATATCGATAATTTTTTGTGAAATTGTTATATTTTTATTTATGGTTAAAATTTGAAGGGTATGGGAGAGAATAATTGGCAAGTAGGTAATATTTTTGCATGCAATGCATCTGAAAAAACATAAATACTTTTTTCTGAAAGAAGCTTTTAATGTGGATAAAATACCATTTTATTAATATTCAAATTTAAAAGCCCGCCATTTTAAGCCTGAAAAAGATATTGAATTGAAATTCCCTTTAGTTAATAGACTAATTTGTTATATTTTTCAGGGAAATTGGCCTGGATTTGCTTTTTTGCAGAAGGCAAAAACTCAGACCAGGTTATTACCAAAATGCAAAATTTTAGTTTTAAAATGCAAATAACTTTTGTACATTGCAGGTGACAAAATGCTAAGTCTTTAAAAATTGGTTTATAAATAGAAAAAATACAAAACTTTGGTAAGAAATGGCGAAATTTTTTCCAAAATCTTTTAATCCTTCCCCACTGTGCTCAGGAGAGTTTATTTTGAAATTATATAAGAAATTTTAATTTTTTGTGTAATTTCATACGGTTTTGGATAATTTTTGACCTACAGCTGTGTAATTTTTTCTTTCACTGGTGGCAACACTGGGTGTGACTCACAATTAACATCGTGCATTATGGTTGGATCACTCTTTATAAGAAATTATGCATAACCCAAAAAAATATAGTTATATATTTCTATCACGGGTTTGTGTTAAAGGACTTTGGTTTATTATTTATTAACAGGGCAGCGACTTTCATGTGCTTTAAAATCGAAAATATGTGCTTAAAGTATGCAGTAAAATATGCAAAATATGCACTTAAATGGAAATATGCACTAAAAATCCAAAAATATGCACTTTAAATCCAAAAATAAACGCGTAAAACTATAAAAATGCACTTCAAATTTATCGAATTTTAAAAATTATATTTATTATTCGAGCGTTTGGTTAAAAATTAAATCGAAATAAATGTCTAAGTGGTTGACAACTTGATGTTTTCCATCTAGTTAAGTGCTGCGTTAAGGTTTCCAAATTCTTCTGTTTCTTTATTTTTAATTAAATCTTACTCTTAGTTCTTTTTTTAAATATGAAGAAAATATGCAATTTAAAGAATAGTGTGCAAAAATATGCAATAAAAATCATAAAATATGCACTTAAAAGCAAAGTATGCAAAAATATGCAACATCAAATTGATGCCATTTTGTTGCAAATTCTTTGATTCGGAAAAGTATTTGGTTAAAATCATTTTTGGATTAATGACTACAAACATGCATTTGCATGAAAGTCGCTGCCCTGATTATTAACAACAAAAAAAAAACTTATCTTTAATAATATTTGTAGCCTCAATGAGGAATCCATAGAAATGCATATTATATATAGAGCTGCACAGTGAGGTAGTGGTAATTTTTAAATATACAACTTCTAAATATTGTAAACTTTTGAAACCCCCATGAAAATCCTTGACGTTGCCGGATTTTAAAATTTTTGGTTTGCATAAAAATAGTACGCAAATAAACTTAAAAATTAAAAAAACAACAAAAACTATTTCTTTTTATTTTTTTAAAAAATAGGTAAATTTTAAAAATGCTTTTAGGTTAATGCATTATTCGAAAAATCACCAAAATTGATTAACCGGTTATTTGGGTCGGTTAATCGAGAAAATTGGCGATTAATCGATTAATCTTTTAATTCAAAAATTAATGTATTTCGTTAATTTTTTATCAATAGAAACACAAAGAGCTGCCTCCTTTTTTTAAATATCAACGTTATATATAAACTTGATGTGTTTAAAAAAGTTTTCATATTATATGGTTGAAAAGTTTCGGAAGTTGAGGTTTTTGAAATTGCAATTAAATTAGTTAAAAATCACAGAAAAAAAACTGTTGAAACTAACAGATTTTTTTTTTTTTTGCCAAAATTAGTAAGTTGAGAACAGCAAACCTAGGACTGTTACATTTTGATAATTTAATTTAAATTGTTTTATTTCTTTAGCAAAAAAAATTTTAAAATCTGAAAAATTTTAGATACAAAATTTCTTTGGATATAATTTTTAATCAATACTGCCAACAATAAAATATAATTATTTTTTAGTTAAGTGTTTTGTAACCGTAGCATAGGACAATCGTAATTAATATTAGAATTTATTAATAAATAATTTTTTTCTAGAGCTGATTATAAAATATAATATTGCATTTAAAAAATGTTATATATAAAGTTTTTAAGATTTTATTAAGATTCTTCCTTCTCCTATGAAAAAAATAAATAAAACAATTACAGCCTTTTTACGTACACTGAAAGATCGATATAAAAATTTTAGTTCCATTTAAATTAAATTTCACTCAATTAAGGATACGATTTTACTCTGCAAAAATTAACAAAAAATTGTTCTGAATATCTAAGTCTCTTTTTGTTTTTTGAGGGCCATTAACAATAAAGAAAATAACCTAAAGTTAGAGGTAACTAATATAGAGAGAATTTTATCGGACAAGTTTCAGTCAACATTTTTAATAAACTAATGAAGTTTTCAAAGTGAATGACAAATCTCATGAAAAAGCTTCATAATTTTTATGAAACTACTTCTAACACTTTTTCATTGGGTGTATGAAATTTTTAATAAGTAATATGAAATTTTTATAAAATTCCATATTATCAATGAAATCAATTCCAGCGAAACTTCATTGAATAAATCAATGTGAAAATTCATCAATATCACGTACACTCATAGAAATAAATATGTAAAAATAGCAGAAAAAACTGCATATGATGCTGCATAAAAAACTGCTAAAATTAGCGGATCTTTTTGCTAAATATTAATAATATAGGAACAGCAAAAATAAAACTGTTAAATTTACAGTTTAGTTTAGTTTAGTTTAGTAAAAATCATAAAAAATTTAAAATTTTCGAAGTTTTTTTAAGATTTTTTAAGATTTTTTTTAAATGCAAATAAAAATCGAGTTTTTTGGAAACAGCAGTTTACAATTTTTTAGCAAATATTTCTGCTGATTTTAGCAGAATAGACTGCTATTTGCATTCAACTAAATTTAGCTTAAAAATAGCAAAAATCTTGTAGATATAATAGTTTATTTTAGCTAATTTCAGTCTACTAATATTTAGCAAAATTTTCTGCAGATTTTACAGTACAATTTGCAATTTTCAATTACCCTGATGATTTTTATATAATCATTTATGATTTTATACAATCATATCTCCTCGAGTATTGGTAAATGTATATTTTTATATCAAAAGATATTTAATCACATAAAAGAGGCTGTCCCTTATAAAGTGTTTGGTCGATTTTCGACACGCATACCCCCAATTTTTTTCAAATGGTCCCAAAATAACAAAATCGATTTTTTTTTGGAAAACGTTAACCCGTGCCGAAAATGGCCCAATTTGGAAAAAAGTGTATTATTATTAAAAATTCCCAAAATTCAAAATTTTGAAAAATTTAGTATTTTGTTTCATTTATTCATTTAATATACTCAAAATGATTCAGACATGGAATTTTGACTTCATCGGATATCATTAACCCACTTTAGCCTGGAATCCAAAATGACCCACGAATTTGATAAAAATGCAAAACGTGTTTTTTTTAAAATTAATTTTAAAGATTTTTTAAAATACCTAATTTGGAGAGATGTCGATTATTACTTGTACAACATAGTAGTTGATATTAAAGAAAAAATAAATTGGAAAAATGATAATTCGAGTTTGTGTTTGGAGCGACTGCTTTCCAGGACATTTTACAAAAATTGCTTATTTTGTCAAAAATTTAAAAAATATGAATGTTTTTATCAAATTTTACATAGTTTTCTAAAAAATATTACTTAGATTTGGTTAGACTATAATTATCTTTACATTTTTTAAAAAAATCTTTAACCCTTAGTGGCCTGGGGTCAGAAAGGATCCATGAAACTTAATATTAATTATGACTACGAGATTGTGAAGCCATTAAATTGATAAAAAGAAATCTCAACTAGATAAAAATAATTATTTTATGTAACATGATCCATATGGGGTAACTTTTATACTTTTGGCCAAAAAGGCTAGGAAATTTACAGAATCACATCTTTAATATTTTTCGTAAAAATAACATTTTAAATGAATAACAAAAAAATTTTTTCCACTTGATAAAAATTATTACTTCTGAGTAACTTGATCTATAAAGGGTTAATGTTCTCACTTTTCACAAAAAAAGACCCACTAGGAAATTTACAGAATAACATTTATCAGATTTTTATTAAATTGAGATATTCGAGAGCGGGTACAAAACTAACGAAAAAGCGCAGTTCTCTATAGCCCCAATCTTATTTTTAGGGGTTAAAGAGGTGGGGTCAAAAGTGTCCGTATACTAATAGCAATAGTAATCGTATTAGATTCTAATTAAAAGCGTTTGTTTATTATGTATTTATTGCTTTCTATTTGGAAAGACGTTATTCTGAAAATTTCCAAGTGGGTTTTTTTTTTGTCGAAAAGTAAAAACATTAACCCTATATGGATCAAGTTACACAAAATAATATTATTTTTCAACAACAAAAAACAAATTAAAAAAAAATAATATTTAAATATTGGCCACACACTTTTCAATAATATGAAATTGAAAAACAAAAATTCAAAACATTTTGAATTTTTCAATTTAATTGATAAACATTCAATATAGGGTACAGACCTTCAACTAATCTGCAAACAATCAAAAATAGATCAATTATATTGAACATGTATGCCCTACTTAAAAAAATGTTAAGCCTTTTCCAAATGCAATTAAATTATAAAAATTATTATGTTAAAAATTAATTAAAATTTTTTTCAATATTTAAGTACGCATATTCCGTATCATGTAGGACAATAAATACTGTAAGTTTGACATTAATAAGACATATTATATTTTCTTTTTAGTTGGACAGTTGGCTTGGAAACCATCGTATGTGATAATTCCAGATTAGGCCAAAAACGCCACGCCTTTCCAATATGCGATCTTCCTAAATTTTTAGACTTTCGTATGCAAAGGAATATATTTAGACAAAGTTACCGAAGTTGACAAAACAAACACCTTTATTTTCATACTTGGGGCATATCGAACATTTTAATCGAATTTTCTAGACCTAGAATACATTTGAAATTTAATGTTTTTAATTTTTTAATTACCTTTAAATTAACAAATCTTCAGTTAGTTTTCATATCCTATATTAAACGTCTTTAGTTGATTTCTTCCCTCACTTGATTTTGTATGTAGTCCATAACAAAAGATTAAAATAAAGATAACATCATGTTTTCGCCGTTTTTTTAAATCCCACATTAGTAAGCATAGGTACTCTTATAATACACTCTCATAGGTATTGAAAATACCATTTGAATGTTTTCTTTTAACGCATACAATAAGAAATATGTACTCCAACAACGAATTAAAAAAAATAACATGTTTATATACAATAGATCTCAAGAAAATATACTCAAACAACAAATAGACAAAAGAATGAAACTGCACGTTTACTTACAACAGCAATTTAGTTACACAAAATAAATACTAAAAGAAAACTAAAAAAAAGTTACTACCTCTAGAAAAATAAATATACGGAAACTTTAATTAAGTTTTGGTTTAATTTTCCCAACTGACTTAACTGACATCTTGAATTACAACATATACATGTATATATGAGGCATTTCGCGCGAAAATTTTTTGTATATCCGTAAAATATGCTACAATTTTATTACGCTTTTTTGGATTTGCTAAATACTTTTTATTTATCCACTCCAGCTCAAATCAAACCTGTTTCATAGATTCTATAAAAAGTTTCAATGGACGAGTTCCAGTGACAATTTTCATTGAAACTAAGAAGAAGTTCATTACTGAAGTGATGATAATTCTATTAGTGTTGAACAGGTTGCTTAAAAACCATTTTTAGAACTGGTTATACACCTAAGCAATAAGTTAGTAAAAAATCTGTCAAATTGGTTTCAAATCGATTTGATTAATTTTTAAAAATTTTTTCTTCAAACACTGATTTAAGCAAAGATTTTAGTTATCTTCATTTAACACAATACTAAAAATCCTCAGTACTTTATCTAATTTTCAGTGTTAGTTTTAAAAATTATCTATTTGCTAGATTTTACACAATTTATTGTTAAAATATAACATTTTGATGTATCTGCCATTAACCGGTAGATGGCGCTATATCTCTTCCTCCCGATTTGTTACATGTCCCATATCTCGAAAACTAAGGGAGATACAGCAAAATTGAACACTTTGACTACCCCTAAGTGCGTAAAACCCCCTTAACAAGGTTATGTCCATCCTTTAACACTCGAAAATTTTTAATAAAAGCTTTGCATTTCATAAAATGGCCCACATCTTGGAAACTAAGCAAGATATAGTGAAAGGGACGAAACGTTTGCTCCTTATGAATATTCTTACAGAGAGATGATATGAACCAGCTCCGGACCACATAATTCGAACAAATTTTACGCTCATCATAATTACAAATAAAACTCTGTAGTTTCACTAATTTTTTACTTAAATTTAGATTTGTTAAATTTATCAAAAAATTTGCTAAAATCAACAAATTCTATTATAAGCCAAAAAACAGGTATAAATTTTGTTAAAATAATAAATTTTTTGTTGGGCCAACAGACATATTATTTTGAGTGTAGACTGTTTCTGATACAGTGAAGCTTTATATTTTTACTTTTGTGAATCAGTTATAGAACTCGTTCCATGGAACCGGTGGTAAAAGTGCCTGTTCTGGAATGGACTATCAGGTAACCGGTTCTAAAAAATTTTGTGAGTTGTTTAGTAGTGTTTTAGTTTTCTTATTTCAAGTGAAAATAAAATTCATTTGTAAAAGAAATATAAATTTTAACTACATTCGTAAGCATGCGCGGTTCCAGCAATTAATATAAGGGGACAAATCATACGCCACCGTAGACAAATACATTGAGTTGGACACTGAGGCGTATGATTTCCCCCTTATATTAATTGCTGGAACCGCGCATGTTCGTAAGCCATGGTAAAAAAATTAACAACATAAACTACTGATTATTCGTAACTCTCAATTTATTCAGTCAAACAAAATGTATGTAAGTAATTTTTGCTACTTGTTTTAACTAATTTGTGGTTCATTTTATTAACAGTCAAAAATAAAAGAAACTATAAATTGATTGTAATAAAATATTAGTGGTCCTGTTTTCAAGTAAAATTTTATTTGTTTTTAAATACTTTTGCAGCGTTCTTTATATACAAAGTATTTTAAAAAGGGTTACAAACTTCAAAAAAAAAAAAAAAAAAAATAGCAAACAAAATTATTTTGTCCAGTTTCTGAAAATGTGGCCTTTGTAAATTATTTTACTAAATTTTTTCTAGAATTTTTGGACTACTTAAATAGGGATAGAAAAAGTTTAGGAATGCTGAGCATATTATGGGAAAAATATCAAAAAAAAATCCATAGAGAAATTTTGGTCCATCGCAGCATTATTTGTTTTGAAGCAAGTACATTTTTTTTTAAATTTTCTGTGTTAGATAGATGTTCTGCCGTATATTACACATTTTTTTAATACCATCATTACCACAAGCACTTTTCCGCTGAAATGGAAGCACGCTAAAATTATACCAATCCCGAAAACAAATACTGAGTTTCGACCAATTGCCATTTTATGCTTTCTTTCAAAAGTATTAGAGAAGATTTTACATTTGCAAATCAGTAAATATATAGAGAATAAAGGTCTGATGTTCGATAAACAATCTGGCTTTCGCCCAAATCATAGCTGTGTCACAGCTTTGATCGATGTATCGGAAAATATTCGACGTGAACTAGATGATGGTAAAGTAAATTTCCTAGTACAGCTCGACCACTCTAAAGCCTTTGATATGGTGGACCACTTCATTTTATGTATGAAATTAAGAAATTTTTTCAAATTTTCTTCTACAGCAACTCAGCTTTTATTTTCATATCTATCTGAACGTACGCAATCTGTATTTGTAAATGATATTTGGTCCAATTCGTTAACCCTTACTAGAGGAGTGCCACAAGGGTCGATTCTTGGCCCTCTCCTTTTTTCGTTGTATGTGAATGATTTGCCTAATCAGCTATCATATTGTAAACTGCACATGTATGCAGATGACGTCCAATTGTATTTGAGTAGCCCAATGCAATCGATTGAGGAAAACATTAAGAACATTAATTATGATCTGGATAAAATACATTCATGGGCTTCAGCAAATGGGCTTTGTCTAAATCCACAAAAATCTAAGTGTATATTAGTTCATAGACAACGTAGTGTACCGGTTTTGGAGAGTGAAATAGTTTTAAATGGAGGAAGAATTGAGATCGTTGAAGTAGCTAAAAATCTCGGAATACTGTTTAACAAACATTTAACTTGGACAAACCATATAAACTCACTTGTTGGTCAAAGCTATGCTAAATTAAGGTCCCTCTGGTCAACACAGTTTTTCACCCCATTAAAAATTAGAATACTACTCGCAAAATCGTATCTAATTCCTGGCTTAATATATGGTTGTGAGCTTTTTGAAAATTGTGATGCAGTTAGTAAGCGCAAGTTAACTGTGTTGTACTACAATATTGTCAGATATGTCTATGGATTAAGGAGGCTTGAACGTATTTCATCATTTGCGACTAAACTCTATGGCGTATCTTTTGAAAATCTTCTAAAAATTCGGGTACTTTTATTTTACCATAAAATTATTTACAAGAAAAACCCTCTATATCTGTATACTGTTATAGAATTTGCCTTATCCCCTAGGGGTAAAAAGACTATAATACCAAATCATCGATATCATGTGTCTGAATGGCATTTTTATATAAATGCTGCACGTCTTTGGAGATACCTTCCAGCAAACCAACAACTCAACAGCAACGCATACAACTTTAAACAATTTCTTTTCAATTTGTTTGCCGATATTTAGTTTTGTTTCTATCTTTGTTGACATTTTGACGAAATTACCAAATTATTTTATATTTGTTTTTAACAATTTGTGATAATAAAATAAATTATGATACTTATATGTTAAAATGTAGTTTTAAGTTTTATAAAATTTGCAATGTCTAATTTCCACAAACCGCTTTCCTGTACTTTAATTATAAGATTTAATCTTGTTGTGCAGGATATGTGAAAAAAAAATTAAATAAATAAATAAATAAAAAAAAAAAAAAAAAATATATGGTCAAAATATATCTAATAGACGACCGTTTGTTGAAAATAATAAAGAAATTAAAATTTTAATTACATTTCTGCAAAAGAAAAAAGAAGATAATAATAAAATGACTTGCTTCAAGCTAAATGATACTCTCTGATACAGAAATTATTTATTATAGAGATAAGACATCAGAATTTACACTACTCACCGCTTACCTAGTGTCTTGACATACAATAAAATGATAGCAAGCAATTGTCAAAATGCTCTCATCTCAAGTGAAGACACTCAATTTCAATTTTATTGCAATATCATGATATCGCTGACATGCCATCGGATCTTGCAATGATGCCAGAGTTCAAATGTCACTTTTAGTTTTCATTTTAATTTTGTAATAGGAAAACAACAAAAAATTTGGTAAAAAGGAATGGAAAAGTGTTTAGTTTTTTATTATTTGTCGGTAAACATTAATGTTTCATAAAATTTGGTGTTTTTCGAAGAAAAATCTATGATATTTCTTATCCATGAAATGGTCAAGTGTTCTCCTCCAACACTCTGCAATTGATATCATTTTGACGTTTCGCTGCAATGGTTTTGACATTTCATATCATATAATTGATTGCATTTGAAGACACCGGGTAACATTTAATACTACCTGATAAACTATTTAGTATCAGTTTAGTAACAGCTTAGTTTATATTTAAGAATACAAAAATTTTGGAAACAGCACAAAATGAAAAGAAAACAAGCGCTAAATATATTTGAATAACAAAATTTTAAACATTTGTTTTCTTAAGAGATGCAATACTCAGGAAATTCTTCCTATTATTTAAGTGTTGATTTCTTTGAAAAGAAGATAGAGAAGAGATGAAAGGTAGTGAAAAATTAAGGTCTTCAAATATGGCAACACTGTAATTGCGCGATATATTGAATCTGAGAACAGTTATTTCACGACCTCTGATGGAGATTTGACAAACTTTGTTAAAGCTATTTGATTCATAGGCTCCCCAGCAAAATCTTTCATTACCAAAAAAAAAATTTGATATTGGTAACTACTTATTTTTTAACCACTAGTAATTATAAGAGTAAGCCTTATTTTTATTTTTTTTATTGTTGAAAAATCATACATAAAAAGCCTCAACACCCCCTCACTAAAATATTACTTATAAGGATTAATACTTGTGAATTTGACCCTTAACGCTGTATACATCCCCATAAAAAACCAACTAAAATTTTGATGTTTTGTATTATGCCATAAACAAATAAGCAAATTTTATACACCGGTAAATAGGTCTGTCAAATATCCTTTCGTTTTCTTATAGCTACTTTGGAACAAATATGAAATAAACCGAAAAAACGAAAAATTTTAATTTTTGACACCAATTTTTAAACCTTAGGTATAAGATTGGGCAGCTAAGAAAAAATAAGTGTCCTTTAAATATTTTTAATCTACAATATATCCGAAGTTCATTAAAATTTGCGGGTCCACTTGCGGCTAGACAAAATTTTTTTATCTTTATTTTCGTTTATATTTTATGCTATTCTGCAAACCTATGTTGTATATGTAAATTTGGCGTTAAAAGTCATTCCTAAGCCAAAATTGTGTACTTCGAAGTAATTGCTAAGTTTTATTCATATCACCCAATAAGCATAATATTAAATATTGAAATGAAAGGATTCATATGTGTAAATATATATATAGCAAATACGTAACTGTAAGAAGAGAAAATAATGAACACAAGTATATGTAATAAAGCGAAAATATATAAATACTTAAAATGCTTATAAAAAAAATAAATCATTTAATCGGCTTGAACGAACTCTAGGCCACTTACTGTCAGCTAAAATACAAATGGGTGTTACTACTAAAATTTTTAAATCCCTTTTTGATCATGATTAGTCATTTGGCCAAACTACATATTCACATAAAATTAAGTGGTGCTTTATAAAAAAAACTCCACTGGCAAAAAATGGGATTATTTAGAGTACTATGCAAACGTTTGCAACCAGTGATTATCCAGTAATACCTAGTCGGAAATTGCCAGCGGTACAAAAATCAATTCACTGGTAGTTCAATGATTTTATAAAAATAGTGACGCTTCGTTGAAAAAGGTTTGTAGTTAGAAGGTAATGAGATTAAATCCGCTAGCAGGAAAACATTTTTTTATCAATATTTTTTTTTTAATTTAAAAAACTTTTTGTTGTATAAAATAAATTTTTTTATGGAGAAGCCCCTTTAAGACCATCTTCTTTTTTGTTTTCCCAATGCATGCATATAGTTTAAAAATTTTTTTGCCAGTGCTAGCATTTTAACGCAGCCAGTAGTTGTCTAGCTGCTATCATTCATTTATGTGTTTAGCTACCAAATATTATATGCCTCGTTAGATCAGTGGGTAGAGCTGTCCTCTGCCAATCTGACGCCCTAGGCTCAAATCACGGTAGGACCAAAAAAAAAAAATATATAACATTTTTTAAATTTTATTTTGGAAAATATATTTCCCGACCAATATTTATTGGTTTTGCCAGCGTTTTGGAAACGTTGGAAATTTTGTTTCCCCAATACTTTTCCGGGGCTTTTTGAACAGCCGGTTTGTCTATACTTAAAATAATACGACAGTAGAAAAATCTGTCAAACCGATTTTAAATCGATTTGACTAATTTTTAACAAATTTTTAGTTGACACACTGATTTAAGCAAAGATTTTAGTTATCTTCATTTAACACAATACTAAAAATCTTCAGTACTTTAACTAATTTTGAGCGTTAATTTTCAAAATTATTTAAAACTAATTTTTAAGAACCCACTCGTTAAATTTTAGAAAATTTATTGTTAAAATATAATATTTTAATGTTACTGTTATTACCCGGTAGATGGCGCCACCAATTTATCCGAAGTTTTAAAGATGGCGCTATTTCTTTCCCTCCCGATTATTTCAAATGGTTCATAACTCGAAAGCTAAGAGAGATAGAGCAAAATTGATGAGAATTTCGACCACTCCTAACCATATAATACCCCGGCGAAAGATGTTGTCTCTATCCAAAAATGGACCTTGGCGGAGCCGTGGACCCTCGGAGACTAAAATATATTTCGAAAACTAAGCGAGATAGAGCAAAATGGACAAAATGTTAATATGGACTAGGCCCGGGGACGGACCCGAGACCCTAAATTTTAATAAATTCTACGACTTAGTATAATTATAGATAAATATATAGTTTTACAAATTTTTTACTTAAATTTAGATTTGTTAAATTTAACAAAAAAATTGTTAAAATCAACAAATTTTAATTTAAGCCAAAAAACAGGAATAAATTTTGTCATTTTAACAAAATTTGTTCCTGTTTTTTTTGGCTTATAACACTATGCGACAGTCAAAATCGGGATGGGATGAAGCCAACGGGAAATGTTATATCGGTCAAAAACAAGTTATACGTGTCCCGGCGTTTCGCTGGGTCACCCCTAGGAATCGAGATATATCTTTTTTTGATATAACACGAGAACCACTAGTCCGATTTTGCTTAAACAATTTTAAAAAAATTAAAAATTACAATTCCTTTAATCTGTTCATATAACGTTTTTCTATACACTCAACAGTTTTGCCGGTAAAAATAAATGTTTGTTACCGCTACCATAAAAATTAATAACCTTTTGTTTATTACTTTTTTTTAATATTTTAGGCAAAAAATATTTTTTTCTTGATACATTTATTTTTACCGGAAAAACTGTTGAGTATATAGAAAAACTTTATATGAACAGATTAAAGGAATTGTAATTGTAATTTTTAATTTTTTTAAAATTGTTTGAGCAAAATCGGACTAGTGGTTCTCGAGTTATGTCAAAAAAAAGACCACCAAAGGTCAAATCGATATATCTCGATTCCTAGGGTTGACCCAGCGAAACGCCGGGACACGTATAACCTCTTTTTTACCGATATAACTTTCCCCGGTAGTTTGAACCCTTCCCGATCACTGACCCCTACCATTTGTCTCACAGTGTAATAAGTCTGTTCAGCCAACAGAGTTATTATTTTGAGCATAACGTTGTTATCATTTTGGAATTGGGAAAGCACTTTTTGCCTGTACTTGCAGCACCTGCTAAAATGGCCTGCGATTGTAATCCAGTTTTTATTTTTCTGACTGGGGAGCTGCCAAAAGCGAATTAGACCTTTTAATATAAGCAAGGTCACAGGAGAACTAGTCCAAATGTGCAAGTACTCTGGAAAACAAAAATTTTGACACCCATATTGCTCATGTTGTTTTTGTCCTCTCAAAGCATGCTATGATCCAGAATTTTAAATAAAGTCGACTCTAACAAACATATACATTAGGGTTATGACTTTTTGATTTTTTTTACAAATATCAAATTTTGCATGCCACAGCCAAAAAAGCCATAAAAATTATTAAGAAACGCAATTTTACTTTTTCGCTGCTGTCAAAAAAGTTCCCGCACCAAAAGGGTTGAAATTTGGTCTATAATTTTTTAAGTTTAATTAAAATATTACTCCGAAGTTTTAAACAAATGACTCAAATGATGCGTATTAAAAGCTATTTACGGTAAAAACTACGAAACCTTTTTGGAAGGACTTTTGGATACATTTTTTTTTTGCCATTTACGATAATTCTTGTAATAATTCGTTATGTAAATTAAGCAACATCCCCGTGCAAAAAATTATTTTTAGAAATTGCATTTGGTGTGGAAGGTTTCTTTTGCCAAAATGACCCGCAAACACGATTTTTATTATTAATTTAATATTGCCTATCACGTGGTGATAGGTAAAATTTTTGTTAAAAATGTGTCATAACCATAATATACATTGACAACATTTATAACATTGTGGGCGCTGTGGTGTAATGGTTAGCGCGTTGGACTGTTACACGTGAGGTTGCGGGTTCGAGCCCCAACCAAAGCAACATCAATTTATGAAAAATAGTAATATGTATGAGTTTTTTTTATCCCTCATACATATCGCAGCGTCCTCCTTCGGTGTTCCCATAGCACTTAACACCACCGAAGTAAAAAAATATAATAGGGCTATGAACTAAAAAGCTTCAACAAAGTTCGCCAAATTACCATCAGATGGCGCGCAACAACTGTTCTAAAATTCATTATCTCGCGCAATTACAGTGTTACCATATTTGAAGCAGCTCATCTTTCACCACCTTTCACTTCTTCTCTATCCCCATTCCAAAGGAAGCAACACGTTAGTTAATTAATAGGAAGAATTTCCAGAGTGTTGCTTCTCTTTTCAAAAAGAAAAAAAAAATTAGATAATAGATAATAACAACTTAACCTGCTAAAATCCCCCTCCCGGTAGGAATTTACAAAAATCACATATCGCTGAAGTCTACGTAATAGGAGGAATTTCAAATTTCAACTTGCTAGCTCCAGCGGTTTGGGTAGGCCTTTAAAGGGAGAACTTTTCTCCTTTTTAACACCAATGTTTACAACTTTCCTGTATAAAATTCCAAAAAGTTCCTTTTCGTTAAGTTAGGTCTTACTGCAAAGAACGCATATCTTAAATATCAGATTCAGAGCCAAAGTGGTTTGGGCAGGCCGTCAAGGGAGAGATTTCCCCTTTTTACCCGTTCTGGTAGGAAATTCCGAAAATACCATTTTATCGAACGTGTCCGCAGTAGGAGGAATCTAAGTACCAAGTTTCAACTCCCTAGCTCTAGCGGATTGGTCGGGGAAATGTTGAGCCCGTTAGCGCTTGACTCTGATAGTCAGTCACGTTGTTATTTTTGAACCCTACATCACTACATGGACAGGGTATAATAAGTTTGTGATGATGTTTGCAACACCAAAAAATATTGGAAACGAATCCTCGCATATTTTATTTTTTTTTTCATTTTATTTTTAAAACGAAGCAACACTCAGGAAATTATTCCTATTAATTAACGTTTTGCTTTCTTTGGAAAGGGGATAGAGAAGAGATGAAAGGTGATGAAAGATGAAGGGCTTTAAATATGGCAACACTGTTATTGCGCGAGATGTAAAAGATGAAAAGTTGGCGAATCTTTTTAAAGCTTTTAGTTCATAGCCCCGTTATATTATTTTACTTCGGTGGGTTACGTCCTATGGGACCACCAGAGGAGGACGCTGCGATATGTATGAGGGATAGAAAAATCGTACTTATTTTTTCCAAATGATGTTGCAGTCACTGGGGATGGAACCCGTAATCATGTGTATAACAGTCTTACACCACACCGCCCACAGGACCTAGTTAAAGGTTCCCCCTCTAAATTGTCTATTTGCATGCTCCAACTCTTAAATACGAATATATTCTAATGAAATTTCCCTACGGGAAATTTTAACAAACTGTCACCGAACTGGCACCTTTATATGAAATAGACTGGTCACTTTTACATGGCGTTGTCATAGGAGTTCAATAATATCTCCTAGGATTTGTCTTGTGACATGTCACAAGGGGTCAATTTCCCCCTCCTTTGACAACGCCATGTAAAAGTGACCAGTCTATTTCATATAAAGGGGCCAGTTCGGTGACAGTTTGTTAAAATTTCCCGTAGGGTTGCTACACAAACTCAAATGGGCTCATGTACAAAGCCTATTGACTTTAATTAGAATCAATTATCAATTTCTTTATTTCATCTACCGTGCTAAACCCTTACAGATTACATTCAAATTACATAATTTTAAAATAATATATAAAACAATTTACAATTTACATTAATATAAAACTTACAATTTACATTAAAAATTTTACAATAGAATAGAGATAAAATAGAATATAAGACTACAGCCCTTATTCGTCCAAAAGGTTGGATATTAGCCTCTTAAATGGTGCTCTGCCAACATCTGTATCAATTCGCTTAGATACCGAATTATATAAGAGAATACATGTATGTATAGGCTCATACCGTCCGTAATTAGTTCTATGGAAAGGAACCGAAAAGATGATTTTTCCAGTCATCTGCTTCATATTTTATTTCCATTGCGTCCATCAATTTTCCTACATCCGGGCAATATGCAGAAGTTTTTTCATCATTCACAAGGAATAAACTTTGGAGTGTTGCCTGACGACTTCAATAAGCTGTGACTTTCACACCGGGTGCCAACAAATTGTTTGATTTCAAAATGGAAGCCAGCTCTTCCGATTTATGCTGTGTTAATTCCAACTTGGCAACAATTGAATCAAGCTTATTTTGATTTATTAAAATTGGCTCATTGGATACTGATGGCTCATATGGGGAATCATCACGTGCATGATATGTCGGAGCAGTCGTAGAAGAGAAAATATCTGGGCTAGAAGCTTTTGGCACAGGAATGTGGTCCGAATGAGGCAATGGTGTTGCGGCACTTGCAACACCAACGTAATTATACGATTTTCTTATCCTTTTTGCGGCTCTTTTATTCGCACATGCATAGCAATTCAATGGATTGTGACCTTCGCCAGGATTAGTCCAAGTCATTGGGATACCGAATGGCATACTTTCACGTCTTCTATTTTTCCAATCCATTAGACGGTTGTAGCAGCTTTTACACACTATATTTGGTACCCAATTTTCGTTCACTATGACATTTTGGTTGCAGTACATCTCGTATGTTTGAACAAAATCAGTTCTGAAATTTCCCCTTTTTTTTATGTGTTGAGACATATTGACCACAGCAGTAGCAAAAGCTATTTATATCTGGCTTGCACAGTTCCATATTCTGTTCTCTTTTGTTCACTTTTAAAAAACTGGAGAAAAATCACTTTTACTGTTCGCGTTCGTCGGCACTTGTTGAATGACAAAAATCACAGAACCAGTGTGAGAAAGAGAAGAAGTATAATGAAAATGCATGTTTTATGTGAACATTACAGAACCAGTGTTGCCACATCAATATTTCTCTTTTAGTACAGTAGAAAAATATGAGAGAGTTCGGCTTCTGAGTGTCAATGTTTTCTCCAAATAATGTTGTGCATATCTGGAGCAAATTTTTGAAATTCATACATTTACCTAATTGTGAATAAATGAGAAACGCGTGCATCGATTTTCATGATCTATGCCTTTTTTTGCTCATGAGTTATGTGACTTTACGCGAAAGTAATTAGTTTTGGCACTTTTTTCCATTTTGGATTTTTTATGAATTTTAAAAAAAAAATATTTAAATTTTTAGGCAAAAAATACTTTTTTCCCTTCATACATTCATTTTTAACTTCGAAAGTGTTGCACATATAGGAAAACGGTATAGAAACAGATAAGAGAAATTGTAATTCTAAATTTTTCTAAATTTGTTTCATCAAAATCGGACAAGTGGTTCTCGAGTTATGTTAAACTACGTTTTTGCCAAAATGTTACAACTAAGCGAAAAAACATCAAGATAAGGAAAAAATTTAAAAGGTCATAAAAAATGACACATACGAACGCCAAACCCTTCGAGGGTTTTACTATACTGACCTAGTACCATCACCCTGACTTGGAATTTCTCACCCCCAGAAAATAATTCCAAAAATGGTCCATAGTGTTATCAAAAGAAAAGTGCCCCCTAAGAGCAAATCTGGTAAAACGTTTCCGGATTTTTTCAATCCGATTTAAATAATTTCCATAAAAAGGATCCCAAATAACACGTAAATACTCAAGATGAGGTCTGACCAAGGATCCATAAAGAACATTAAGAGTCTTTAAGTTAGAAAACATTTTCGAATTTTTTTAAGAAAATCAAATTGAGAATTGGATTTAGAAATAATGTAATTAATGTGGTATTTAAATAATAATTTGTCATCAAAAAAGACGCCTAAGTCTTTAACTTAGTTATGACACAGAAAACAGGAGTTATTTTCATCCATATAGTCATAAATAATAGGAAAATGTTTATGGAAAAATGTTATAATTTTTGGAAAAATTAAGGTAAAGATGGTTATTTTGGCACAGTCATGAGAGAAAAAATGTCCTGCTGAAAGTTATAACAGTCAGCAACTGATGAAATATTCTGAAAATGTTTCAAATCATCAGCATACACTGATAGAATTTTCGTTGATAGCATTAATGATTCGATTTCATTATAATGGATTCATTGATTTAATGAAAAAATTCATTAACTGAATGAAAATTCATTGTTGTTATGAATTTTTTCATTAGATTTTTTTTAATTTTTCATAATTTCTTAAAGAAATTCATTAAATTAATGAAAATTTCATAAACAAAAAATTTAACTTATAAAATTGATTTCAGGTACAATTTCACCTCTTTTTGTATTTCCCTATATACCGGGAGTTATATCGGCATATCATCTTTAAGGGAACAAGTTGATTTTTTCCCCAGATAGTACTTTTTGGGCTGAATAGGAAAAAAAAATTGTTGTCGGAGACTCTTATTTCGGGTCAAAGTTAAAACATGGACTTGCCCGAATCTCCGCTATTTATTATCGGATCAATATATAAAATATATATATGTATAAAATAAGAAGAATAATACAGTTTTCTTCTGTTTGTTTAACCCAACAAAATAAGTATTTTTAATTTACGTAGTGAAGAAATAAAAAACGCGATAAAATTTACAAATAACACACAGCAACAACAAAATTATTTTAATAGTTGTTGCTTTGCGTGTTATTTTAAAATTTCATTGCGGATTTTATTTGATTTGTAGACATTACACACAGAAAAAAAATGGGGAATATTATCCAATTCCTATGTAATTATACAATTACATAAGTTCCAGGTTAGTTTTATTATGCTGCCTACACACGAAGAAACATTCGTCAGAACATGTGTTTCATTTTTGTTTTAATTTTTTAATACAGACGATGCCACACACAACAAAACCATAAACGAAACATCAGTTCTGTTTGTTTGTCGAACTAATCACATCAAATATGCGCGGAGGAAAATCAAATTTAATTAACTTGTTAATTGTTAATTTTTCATATGCTGCTTTTTTTTTAGTTTTATTTTTTTAGCTTTCACATTTTATGTCTCATAATTCTCGCAAATTTTTATATTTATTTATAAAATTAATCCAGTTTACATTATTTGAAGAAAAATATTAATGAAATTATTTCATAAAAGTAATGAATTTAATTCATTAAACACATGAAACTTTCATAATGTTTATCTTAAAATTAATGAAAAAAATTCATATATTCAATGAAATTTTCATTAGATCAATGACTCCATTAATTAAAATTGATTTAATGAAACATGTTTCATTAATCCAATGAAACCGTTCTTTGGGGACTTTTCAATGAAAAAATTCATTGTATTAATGAACAAATTCATTAATACTATGTACAAAATTCTATCAGTGTAGAGTAAACACTCACAGGTTCTAAAAATGTCAGTGATGTCATTTATAAACAAAAGAAAAAGTAATGGACCCAGATGGCTACCCTGTGGGATACCAGAGCTCACATAAATCGGATTTGACAAAACAGCCCCAATTTTCACATAAATAGTTCTTTCTGAAAGATAGGAAGCTATCCACTTCAAGAATTTAGAATGAAAACCCATTCTATGAAGCTTCTGTATCAATATCAAATGTTGAAGTTTATCGAATGATTTACCGAAATCGGCATAAAGGGTATCCACTTGAAGACCATTCTCAATAGAATTCATACAGAAATGTGTGAAAAGTGTTAGATTTGTACAAGTAGATCTACCTCTAAAAAAATCTCACAAAATAACTTTCGGTTTATGATCTCATCAAAAATTTTCGGTATAATAGACAATTTTCCTATAGGGCGATAGTTAGAAACCATATCCCTACGACCAGATTTAAATATCGGTGTGACAAAAGCAGATTTCCACTCCTTTAAAAAATTGCCTTCTGTAAGCGATCGATTAAAAATTGCTGTCAAGGGTATGCAAAGGGAATACGCACAGTTCTTCAATAAAATTAGTGGCATGAGATCAAATCCGGCACTTTTGTTAGTGTCCAGATGAATAAGCGATTCAAAAATATCAATTTTCTCGAGCTGGATATTTCCTATATTAACCATATCCTTTACTTTAGTTAAATAAACATTAGAAATATTAGATGGGCGAACTTCCTCATACACGGATGAAAAAAATGATTCAAATAAATTTGCAACTTCTTCTTCTCCACTAGCTATTGTATCACCAAAATACATAGTTCGAGGTATGCCGTTGATTTTCCTCTTGCTATTAAAAAATACCCAAAAGTTTTTTGGATTGTCCATAATGCGGGATTCCATATTAGCAACATATCTTTTATACAAAAAGTTTGACAAAAAATCAAATTCACTTCTAAGACGAACAAAGCTATCCATATCTACAGGTAAGTTTGTTGATTTAAATTTTTTACGAGCTTTGTTTTTTAAATTTCTTAAATGAAGTAGTCTGATGTTATACCACGGCAACTTCATATTTTGCTTTTTCCTCATAACAGCAACACACAAATAAAAACATTCGTTTAGGACTTTCTTGAAAACCTCATACATCTCTGTTAAATTACGACCATCCAATATTTGAGACCAGGATACAGAATTAAAAAAAAGTATTTATAGCAAAATAATTTGCCGATTTAAAGTCGAAGTATAACTCCGTTACATCATCATTCATAGTTGAATCATAAAAATTGAAGTTAATCTTCAACGCCTTATGATGTACCGATTCAACTGTAAGCGGTATATCGAATCTGCTAACATCACATTTCGCATAACCATCAACAAAAATTAAATCCAATATATGATTTATATCGTTCTTTATAAAATTCATTTAAGAAAGTCCATGTGAATATAAGGTATCACAAAAGTGGCTTTCAATAACGTGCGTAATATTAAAAGGCATCATCATTTGATCCCCCGTGCTGAGATCCCATCTTATATTGGGTAAATTAAAATCTCCCAAAACACAAGGAGTCTGATCATCATTGAGATTAGAAAGTAGAAACTCAATATTTAATAAGTGAAGGTGGTATATATCATAGGAACTTTTTGGTGGAATATAACTTAAGATAAAAACTACTTCACGTTTACTGAACTGTGAAATACCTGGCAACGTGACAATAACACACATTTGCTCTAAATCATTGAGGAAGCTCAATTTCTTTGCTCGCAAAATCCGAGCGGACTGCCATCAAATCGGAATCGGCCTATATTTAGACCCAGTGCCCGTAAAGGCCCCCAAAAAGGGGAATGTTCGCACGTTACAGATCGCTAATATATAGTTTTACTGCTAATAAATAAGAAATTTAGATGAAATTTGGTACACCGATTTTATCGGCTTAGAGACGAAGACTACTGATTTTAGTTTAAATCGGCAGCCATAATTAACTTTCTCGCACGCTAGAGCTTGCAAATATAAAGATATTTTTATGAAGTTTGGTACATTGACTTAAATGTGTCCAAGAAAAAAGCCTATTTATTCTAGAGAGAATCGGTCCGTATTGGGACCTTTCGTCCATATGGATTATATTCCCGATTTTCTAATAAATACACCTAATATTAGGTAAAATAAAAATTTCTTACCGTTATTCAATTTTTTGTTATCATTTTATAAAAAAATATTGGCAAAAGTCCATTTTAACTCATTCGAATTTCGGATCCAAACATAAGTAGGATTTTAACCAGATTAGTGTAGGGTATCATGTTGTCGGCATGCCCGATATTAACTTTTTTACTCGCTATATATAGAGACAAATAATCGATACATTTGGCAATGCAAATGACTATACTCAACGAGATAGAATTATTGTAATAAATCATAAATGATTATATAAGAAATATTTTTACTGGGGCCCTGCATATTTTTTAAGATTGGTTCCCAACAAATTGACATATTTCCATTTTTTAAAATTTTTTATTCCTCAAAAACTTGTTTAGTTAAAAAATGGTAATAAATAATAAAAAAAAAAATGCCGCTGAGAGTTGAATTCATGACCACCAAACACTTATATCATGCAGTTGCCTAGGTGCTTAACTAGTTCGACTATATATCATGGTTGTTTGCGTTTACTAATCATAAAATACCACTAACGATTTAAAACATTTTCATATTGTCAACCATTAACACTAAAACATCCAAAACAATAATTTAGAAGACCGTTAATCTTAAAATATCCTAACGAAATAACTTTAATTTTTTTTATTTCTTTCTCTTAAAAGGACAGCTATTGCTTTTGTTTACAAAAATTTAGAAAATGGACTATTGTTAACCTTAAAATACGACTAACGAATTAACTTGCAATGTGTTTACAAGAAATAGCTTTCAATTGCATTAACGCTAAAATAATGGCATATTTTAAAATATCGATGGTCTTAAAATAACCTAACGAAATAACTTTGAAATAACATTATCCATTATCAGTAACATATGAAACGGTTGACAACCGTGATTTTATTTAAATACACTCTCAAAACAATTCCGTTGTGGCAACAGAATTTTTTCCAACCGAATTCGTTCGGTTGCTGCAACCTCGTAATTCGGTTGCCTCAACCGAATTCAGTTGTGACAGCCGATAATTCGGTTGCTGCAACCGAATTGAAATCGAATTCGGTTGCCACAACTGAATTCGGTTGGGACAACCGAATTACGAGGTTGCAGCAACCGAATCAATTCGGTTGGCAAAAAATTCGGTTTCCACAACGGAATTGTTCTGAGAGTGTATATAGAATTAAAAAATAGAGTGTTCGAATTTTGATTTCACACAATTTGGCGACGATTATGTTATTTCCCACCACTTTTAGAACGGTTTGGCGATGATCGGTTGCTTTTGTGACAAATTGAATTAAAATTTGTCGGTGATAGAAAGTAGAACCGGTTGCATAGAACAGCAGCGGCAATATAAAATATATAGTTTTACTGCGAATAAACTCTCAGATTCTCGGAATATGAAGAAAACAACAAATTCAAAAGATTCTGTACACCACAATAAAATGTAACATAACAATTCCATGCACAATTCCTCTATGTATCACTTGATGTAGCGTGCAAAAAAAAACATATAAGAAAATATAAGAAACATGTATAACAAATTTTCAGGCATGTATATATGTACTAGGGATGCCAATCGGGATTGATATTTGAAAATCCCGGGATTCTGGATTTTGTAGGAAATTTTCGGGACTACGGGATTTTTCGGGATCCCGGGATTTTACGGGATTTCGGGATTTAAATTTTCCTTTATTTGTAAAAATTTTTATGTTATGTAACTAATGTTTTTTTATAGAATAAAGTGTTTTATAATTATTTAATGTTAATTAATAATGTGGTACTGTGGTTTATGAATACTGAAACATCTCAGTCAGAAATTGACAGTGGTATAAAAAATCAAGTACTTGCATACCACTGGGTAACCGCGATGTTAAAAATAAACGACTGGCAGAACACTCATTTGGGACGCTTTGCCAGCGTTTGCAAAAATCGTTTTGCCAGTATTTGTTTTACAAAACATCACGGCAGGGCAAAAAAAAAAGATACATATGAACTTTTTTTAAGTTTTATTTTAGAAAATATAATTCCAAACCACCTATTTATTGGTTTTGGCAGCGTTTTGCCAAAGTTAATAATTTTGTTTCTCCAGTACTTTTCCGGCGCTTTTTGAACTGCCGGTCCTTTTGTCTATTGACGTTATCATATTGGAAATGGGAAAGCAATTTTTGTTAGTACTTGTACCACCTGTTAAAATACCTTGCCATCGCTTTCCCGTTTGTATTTTTCTGGCTGGGGTAATATATGAAGGCCTGTCATTAAGTACACTTGCGCCCAGTATTTTCTAAGCAGATTTTAAAACAGATTCGTTGCGATAACCTTGCCCACTAAATCGTGTAATTACAGCAACAAAGTTATTTGGTTATCGTTATCAAATGTTTTCATGGAAGAATTCAAACTTACAGTCCCAGCCAAAACTTACAGTCCCAGTTTCAGAAATCGAATTTCGCTTGGAAGAATAAATCGGTAAAATAACAAACAAACTTGATTTTTCGCATGTATTACTCAAAAACTTAATATTGTTTACCAAAATTTCAAATTTTTCTGCAAAGTCTTTGCATAGTTTACTCGAATAATCTACTTAATTTATAATTTTACCAATATATTGGCATCAATTTCTTGTCAATATGAGCAAATTCAAGAAAAAACGTAGGTAATCTAAAATTGCTCACTTTGTTTATTTGCTTTTATATTAATATTAAAAAATAAGAAAATCCCGGGATTTTTGAGAAATAATCCCGGGATTCGGGATTTTGCCAATCCCGAAAATCCCGGGATTTCGGGATTCGGGATTTCCTGTTTGGCATCCCAAGTATGTACCTTAAAAGAATTACATACGAAAACTGAAGCAAAAAAAAAAAAAATGTTAAAGCAAAGCTACAAAAACATATTAAAAATACAGATGGTTTTGATTCAAATCATCCACATTACGAAAATGATGATAAGGTGATAATGATTATGATGGAAATGTTTTTGTAGTCGAGTCCTGTAGATGAAGTTGCCAAAAATCCTTATTTGATTTATAATATAAAAAACGCAAAAACTAAACTGCATAATAGAATTATAACTGAAAAAAAAATACAACAAAAAGTTTCTAGTTATACAAAAGCAAAAGGCTATTTAAGGAAATAGTGTTCAGGAAAATAAACCTACAAAAACTTAAATATACCTAAAGGTGGAAAGAAATTTCATTTCGTTTTTTGCCAAGAAATAAGGCCATAAGTTAAATTAAAAATTACGCTCGCGAGGCTTTAAAAGCCAAACTTTTCTTTAGAGAATACGTAAAAAATGCCAGCTTATCTCGTTAAAATTGCAAATATTTAAAAATATAAAGAAATACCTATTTTCAAAAGTATAGTGATGTATGAATCTTTATAAATCTGTTTAGTTCAGGTATTTAATAGTGTAGCATATATAAGAGGGTCTCCAAGCCAACTACCTCGCTACAGAAAATATTATATCCTACCAATGTAAAACTTACATTACTTATTTTTCTAAATAATAAAAATAGAAAATGGAAGAACTTTTTTAAGTTTTCCAAAAAGTGGGCGTAGTAGGCGTGGCAAAATGTTGACTAATTTGGCGTTCATTTTGACAACATTACTTTTAATATCTCAATGGAATTTGCAAAATTATAGAAATTTCATTTCGTCAACTGAAACGCAAATGTATCAACTGAAATACACTTTACATTTACACTTTAGAAAATTGCTTTTAGCTTCATTTTTACAATGTCCAGTTAGCTACTAACTGTAACTTTAATTGACACATTTGTGGTTGTTTCCCATAAAAAATTTTAATTTAACTGTTGGCTAAATTTTAACTGGACATTCAGTAATCGGGCATAAAAGTGTAACTGAAGGGTTAAATTTAATTTACCTACTGAACAAAATAATATGCCAAAAAATTAAATACAAAACAATAACAAATTTTTGGGTTAACAAATAGTTAACTTATATGCTGTCAGTATGAAACCGAGCCTAAGTGTAATAGATAACTCACAAGAAAGGTATGCCAATGGATGGAGAAAACACTAAGAGGCACGTATTTTTCAGCGGAAACATTTACGCAATTTACAAAATTTTGCGTTAATACTCCATCAAATAAAAATTGTGATACATTGCAAGTGTTGTGAACCCAAAGTTAGTACTTAAATGAAAAATTGGATAATTTTTGACCCCACTTTTTTAACCCTAAACATGAAATTCGACCGCTAAAGAAATAAGAATATATTTTTTTCACTTCTATCACATACGCGAATCTCATTCAGACCATAGAAACTCCATTGGGATACCTACCTTGTCAGTTTATCTAAAAATTGGGCAATTTTTTTCATTTAAATTTTCTGGTCTTCGTTAAGTATTGTAAAGGGTTCTTCAATAAGAGCGCTACAAAAGTTTTTTTAAATAAAACAAAAACGCTTTTGGATATCAATGAAATTCTTTATTCCTATGAAAGTACGTTCGATGCCATTATGTATGGAAATCGATCTCTTTTGCATGGCCACCACGGGCACGCAGAAGTCCAGACGCTGAACCCAATTTTCGACGGTTTTCAAGCATAAATCGGCCGATATTCGTACGAAGTTCATGAATCGTCGCTGGCTTGTTGGCATAGACCATAGATTTGACGTAGCCCCACAGGAAATAGTCCAACGGCGTCAAATCGCACGACCTAGGCGATTTGAAACGTTCTCCAAACTTGGTTTGCAATAAATTGATTGTAACATTCGCTGTGTGGCTTGTGGCGCCGTCCTGTTGAAACCACATGTCCTCCAAGTCCATATCATCCAATTGGGGCCAAAAATATTCAGTTATCATTGAACGGTAGCGATTCCGATTCACAGTAACGTGCCGGTCTTGATCATCACGGAAGAAGTACGGCCCAATGCCGCCGCCGGCCCATAAACCGCACCAAACCGTAATTTTTTCGGGATGCAATGATGACTCATGGAGTACGTGTGGATTGCTGTCTGACCAATAACGCATATTTTGTTTATTGATGAAGCCATTCATTATGACGACCATAAATTGGACGTAGCGCTCTTAACGTTGAGGCCACTGAAGCCGAATTTCGGTAGTAAATTTTAATAATTTCGACTCGTTGTTGGCTCGTATATCTTTCCATCATGAAATGGCAAACCTTACTGAAGAGAAATGTCAAAAGAGCGGCAAGAAATATGGCGTCGTTTGCTGTCCCTGTATTTCTACTTTTGTAGCGTCCTTGTTGAATAACCCTTTATATCTCAAGTATTCAGTAAAAATTAATATGTTTTTTCTATAATTAGTTAGTATCACATAGGGTTTCGTAAATATGATATTGATCATACGCACTGTGGTTCTGACATTATATAGCAAGGGTGGGCACGGATATGTCACCGAGGGCCATATGGTGATTTTTGATAAATTATACAGGGCCACACCATACAACAAAAAAAAATAAAACTACAAATCTTTAAGTAAAATGAAAGCGGGAGGAACTAATGTTTTTTTTGTAAAACAAAAACAGCTGGATATGAAATCTATTCCAAAATTAGTTCCACAAGAACTCATTGCATTTTTTTGTTTTGGTATTTTTGAATTTGATAAGTAGAATTAAACATTATTGGAACACTTTTTTTTATAGTTTTTGCCATAGTATAATATAGTAGCTTTGGTCCTCCGTGGAATCGGCCAAAGAAAATTTTAAAACTCAACGAATTATAGGAGACTGAATTTTTTCCGACAACAAAAACATACATATATAAAAATTCATAGCCTCCTGGATTCGAATTTTTACTTAAAAATTTCGTTGCGTACACCAAAAAAAAACCCCGCTCCTTTAAAGGGACACTACGCTAAAGGGTTAATTTAAACGATGATTAAAAACTTAAAGATTTAGTCAGTAATTTGAGTGTTTTTGTGCTACTACGGTGCAGTATTACACGCAGAAAAAAGAGATTGTTGGATATATTTACAGGCAATTATATATATGTTTATAAACTACTATACTTATGTTTGAGGTGTGTTTCCAATTATTTTATTTTTATCGTTATAATACGTATGTCTCCAGGCAAACACTGTAATGTTTGAATGTTAGTCATATTTTCCCACTTAAACAAAAATATATTTGCATTTTTATTTTCTCATTATTATGTTTGTGGAGTGCAAATATAATAATGATAAATATATATATGTTTGCCTGCAAACATTTATATATTTGTGAGTAGATGTATTTCATATGATTCAAACATACATATGTTTACAGGCAAAAATATTATATTTACTGGCAAACATATTATATTAAAAACACGGCAAATATATTTTGAAAGTTCTTCCAAACATATATATATCACCAGCAAATATGTTTCCTGCAGGGCGATTTTTTTCAGCATGTATAGTCAGCAATAAGTACGAATTTTAAGAAATCTTTACTTGAGTAATTAATTTTCAAATTTTAAATTTAAAGTAAAATTTAAATATAAACTCGTGCTTTGTGCTGACTATAAAACTTGCCCACTCAACAAAAAAGTCTCTGATGGCTCTTAAAAATTATTTGCTAAAATAAGCAACAAATTTTACTGTTTAACCTCCGTCATGTTTTCTTTATATTTATGAAATGATAGTATCTCATGTATTTCCGAATGTAGACTGTTTCGTAAAAAAATAATTAAGCGCCAGTTTTATAGTCAGGACTAAGATCGATTTTGTCTTAAATACTTCTTAAGTAACAAATTGCTAAATATTGTAAAATGGACCCAAGGGTAAATCGGTTGTTCCATTAAATATCTTATAAGTAAGCAATTTTCAAATCGATATTAGTTCCGACTATAAAATTGCCCCTAATTTTTTGTCTAAAAATGTTCGAATTAAAAAACTTAAAAAAAATTGCGAAATAAAATATTAAAAAAAATATTTTTTAATATAAAAAATCGAAATTTGAATTTTAACAAGGGCCGCACAAAAATCATCAAAGGGTCGCATTTGTCCACCGTTGTTATATAGGTAAATGCGTTTTAAGAATTTCCTACACGATAGTTAACGGGTTCTGTAAAATAAACATCCAGGAAATCTAAGTGTAATATTTCTGTAAAAAAGTCTTTTGAAAGAATGCTAGGGATGAATTCCTCAAAACTGAATTCCTTAAGTATTGCTTCTAAAGAGTAATTGCTCTAAAAGTGATCCTAAAAAGTGATTTTGGTATCAGTTGGTATTTGTAAACAGATGATCGCGGACTCGATTTCTGGAAAGACCAAAGTTTTTTTTTTAATTTAAAAAAATTTTTTAATATTTATAATTATAAATATATAATTAATTTAAATTCAATATTTTTTTTAATTTTAAAATTTTTAAAATTATATAAAATAAAAATGATGAAAAATTGCTTTTTTAATTACTTAATTAATTGCACCTTTTGTACTTGTTTAAAAAGGTCTTTTATTGAAGAGAATAAATCACAATATCTCGCCAGTTAACTTTCAAATCAAAGAATAGCTCAGCAGCTAGACTAGCAATTATGAGGTCGCAATTTCGATACCCGGTGCCGGAAATAAAAAACTTCTGTAAAATAAAAAAATATAATTTTTTTAAACTTGAAATTGGTGAAAAAGAGCTTCCTTTGCACTCATTCCAAAAGCACTTACTATAAACTTAATCAACATTTTTTTTAAACATAACTTGGGTATCAAATATTAAAATTTTGTTTTCCTAATGAAGTTTATAAATGAATTCAGGTTATGTTTTCTTTGGAATTAATATAAATATTTTAATTCAGTGATAAATTTAAATTAACGTCAAATATATTTAAATATTGGGTTTATATTTTTCTGATTTGGATAATATTTTTTATTATCTAATTTAAATTCTCCACCCTTTAATGTGTTCATCTTATTTCTTTTTATATCTTTTATATAAAAAAAAAAAAAAATTTAAATAAAATACACGTTAAATTCTTTAAATTTTATTGAAATATTTACCCATATGGTGACCGAGTATTACACTTATTCTAACTGTAAATAAATTTTGCATTGTTGTCTATTTCATTATATTTACCTAATTTTTAAATTATAATAAACTTTTCTGTAATGTTTTTGAAAATGGAATTTTGAATTTTCATAATTTTTATTGCGAAAGGTGAACTGGAAGGTATGGGGTAGATAGGTAAGGGAGTTTTTATAATTTTTTTTTTGGGCTGACAACAATCGCAAACTATTGTCAGTATGGTGGGTGGGCTAAGGATATGTGTAGCAAATTACATCGAACGTTACACACAAATCATCAACACTTCTTCTTCTTTCGTTTAAATTTTAATTTTTTTTGTGAATGTGAATGCTACCTATAATAAAATCTTTTTGTAATCGGTTCAAATGAAATTTTATTTGGGAACTAAACACCCCCCCCCCCCAACGACGAGCACGGTCGAACTAATAGGTAGCCCCGTTCCCAAGATATTAGACCTCCATTCGAGAATCGTTACACACGTCTTGGTGGATGTCTACGATAGTGGAGGAACCTTGACTCCAAATATCAACTTCCTACCTCCAGCGGTTTGGGCAGGCCGTCATGGGGGGCTCATTTCCCCTTTTTAACCCCCATTTTTACAACGTCCCTGTCCAAAATTCTGAAAAGTACTTTCTAGATAAGTTAGCCCATCCTCCAAGGAACACATGTTTTAAATTTCAGGTTTCTAGCCAAAGGGGGTTTGGCAGGCCGCCAAGGGGGTGACTTTTCCCCTTTTTGCCCGTTCCGGTAGGAATTTTCAAATTTCCTACATACCAAATTTCAACTTCCTAGCTTCAGTGGTTTGGGCTAGGTGATGTTGAGTCAGTCAGTCACTCACGTTATTCTTTTATATATAGAGATTGTATAGCTTTTTCTACTGCCTCGGCATCTCTTTATACCCATACCACTATGTGGTCAGGGTATTATAAGTTTGTGCTGATGTTTGTAACACCAAAAAATATTGGTCGTAGACCCACCTTATAGTATACCGATCGGTTCAGAATTTTTATACCCTACACCACTATGTGGTCAGGGTATTATAAGTTTGTGCTGATGTTTGTAACACCAAAAAATATTGGTCGAAGACCCACCTTATTGTATACCGATCGGTTCAGAATTTTTTTTTATTTCGATTTAACGATGTCCGTCTGTCCGTCCGTCCGTCTGTCTGTCTGTCCATGCAATCTTGTGCGCACTCTACAGGTCGCAAATATTAAGATATTTTGATGAAATTTGGTACGCAGACCTATGTTGGCCCAAGGACGAACAACTTTGATTTTGGTGAACATCGGTCCATGTTTAGACCTAGTGCCCATATAAGGGTCCTACCAAAATTATATTGTTTATACGCTGCAGGTCGTAAATATTAAGATATTTTGACCAAATTTGGTACACAGACCTATGTTAGCCCAATAACGCAGCCTATTGATTTTGGTGAACATCGGTCCATGTTTAGACCTAGTGCCCATATAAGGGTCCTACCAAAATTATACTATTTATACGCTGCAGGTCGCAAATATTAAGATATTTTGATGAAATTTGGTACACAGACCTATATTGGCCCAATAACGCAGCCTATTGATTTTGGTGATTTTTGACTTAAATATAACTTATCTGGAAAAGTTTATTTAAAAATTTTGTAATTAAGACGAATTTTAGAAAAAATTAGTTCTTAGCTCTGGCCTATAAACGATTGTTCTAAAAGAATTGCAGAAGATTTTCGTTACTTCCTTAAAATTACTCAATTTCTCTCTAAGCCGAATTTCGAATTTTGTAAAATGTAACATATATTTTTACACACAATAAGTGGGCTAAAATGGGCCAACAGGTGGTTAATTATAAATTTTTCGATTGATATATCAACCCAATTCGTTATATGTGACGTATGATTAGCAAACAAACTTCCAAAATAACGTCTAAAGTTCAGATCGGCCCACTGTGGGAAAAATGACCAATCTAGCTTATAAAAAATATTTTTTTTTTTTTAAATTTATAAACCTATAGCATATAATAATTCAATGATAGTTGATACTTAAAACTGCATTCAACATTTTTCGATTTATATGTGAGTTATGAAAATACAGGGCTGTAAATGTATGCAATGGATAAGTAGCACGTTCATGAGTGATTTTGGTTTCACGTTTCCCCCAATGTATTATGAAAAGTTTTATTGCGCTATTGAACCTATACTTTTTTTTTGATAAAACAAGTCCTAAAGAGTACGTGGACTCGATGTGTTGTATAGAAAATGATTTTAGTAATACCCCTTGCGAGTAAGTACATAAAAGTATATTTTTGTCAAAATTCCTTAATGTGTAGAAAAAAGGACCGCTAAGTACCGCCAAACTAATTTTTGAATTTGAAACTAGACCTAATGAGGTAAGTCAGGAGAAAAATTTGGGTGCCATAAACCGCCACAAAGTAGAGTTTTAAGGGCTTGTTTAAACAAATATTACTTGTGGGCGATATTCAAGTGCTTTCACATAAATGCATTTTTCCTTTTTATACAATTGCAATATACGGCAAAGGAAATATCGGAAATTTAATTAATATTTCTTTATAAGTTGCGTTTCACTAAGCTTAAAGCTACAGTTTTTTTGAAAATGCAAATTACTTATAAAAAATGTTTTGAAGTTTGGCGAAATGCCAATTCAAGTTCACAAAAGATGATTTTTGGGATTAGTCACGTTTTTTCGAAGCTTGGACTAGTCAATGATAAAGGAAGTGAAAAGTGTAAAAAACTTGAAATAACCTTAAAATTGTTGTGTAGCAGATTCACCAAAAAATGGAGCGAATGCAAACGAACAACACAAGTTTTTGAACGAAATCACAAGGAATGGTTAAACACAAACATTGATTTGTCTTGTCTTGAAAATGACGATATACCGGGTCCTTCACAATACCGAGGACGTCCATCTAAAGCCTTCACAGAATCAAGCGACGTATCTAAAAAACTGAAGGTGGCTGATCTTGTAAAAACTACAAGTAAAGAGTAATTGATTTTCGCTACCAGTGTAAGTCTTTACAAATCTGGTAAACGGGATGCTGCAGGTTTAATAAAAGATATACAAAAATCTCCAGGAAGGGCATCCAAAATTAAAAGAGCCCTCTCCATTCCTGATAAAACTTGCATACCATATACACCTGACGAAGCCTTAGCGCTATATATAGACGGAGACTATACTAAAAGTTTGTATATGCTAACGCAATCAGGAGCTAAAAGTCGTAATACAAACATTTATCCACCATACAATGCAATTCGTGAGGCAAAAAAAAAAATGTTATCCCAAAGACTCCTCAATATATGTTACAAACTTTTCTGCAGAAGTCAGTCTTCAAGCTCTAGTGGACCACACAGCTAGCAGAATCGTAGAATACCAAAAAGACGTAATTATGAAATCGAGAAATATGTCATCGTCAAAAAATATTACAATGATATACAAATGGGGTTGTGATGGAAGTAGTGGACACTCCACATATAAGCAAAAATGTCCAATAGGTAAGTCTGATGAGAATTTATTCGCAATTTGCTTAGTCCCATTGCAATTTAAAGATAAAGATAATATTTTGTGGCAAAATCCTCGACCGTCATCAACCCGATTCTGTCGGCCGATTAAATTAACATTTGAAAAAGAAACAATTGACCTTATAAAAAATGAAGTAAAAAAAATAAAACATCAAATTGAAAGTATAATAGAAACAAAAGTTACAGACTTAGATCTGAACGTGGATCATAAATTCTGTCTTACCATGATTGATGGTAAGGCATTTAGTGCAATCGCAGAAACATCAACACAATCATGTCGAATATGCGGAGTTACTCCAAAAATCATGAATGATTTAAATAAGATTAAAGATTTAAAGCCAAATGAATCCTTGTATGCCTATGGACTTTCCACACTGCATGTATGGATAAGGTGTTTTGAGTGTATTTTGCACATAGCCTATAGGCTTAAAACAAAAAATGGCAAATAAAAGGCGATGACGATAAATTATTGATGATTTAAAAAAATATATGAACCTACTTGTAGATATACCAAAGCCAGGGTTTGGAACAACCAATGACGGCAATACGGCTAGGATGTTCTTCAAAAACCCTGGCTTGGCATCATCAATTACAGGAGTCGACGAAAAATTAATAACTAATTTGGGTGTTATATTAAAAACAATGGCATGTGGTTACGCAATAAATACAGATTCCTTTAAAAAAATGACTGAAAGTACATCCAAATTGTACGTGGATTTATACCCCTGGTA
The DNA here is from genome assembly GCA_949987735.1 of Leucophora obtusa. Taxonomy (NCBI): domain Eukaryota; kingdom Metazoa; phylum Arthropoda; class Insecta; order Diptera; family Anthomyiidae; genus Leucophora; species Leucophora obtusa. Next base: position 307,325,597 of record OX465295.1, read on the forward strand.
TAACATGCCATCCAGCGTACATAAAATTTTAATGCATGGGGCTGATGTTATCAAATACGCGTGCTTGCCAATTGGAATGCTTTCGGAAGAAGCAATGGAATGCAGAAATAAAGATTTCCGTAATTACCGGGAATTCCACACTCGAAAAATGACGCGTGAGAAAACTATGCAAGATTTACTCAATATTTGCAATATTTTTTTTTCATGGAACAATTATTTTAAGTATTATTTTTGTAAGTTTTATTTATTGTTGAATGTAATTTATTTAGTTTAAAAAATAAAAATTAAATAAATATAAGTTTGAATTTGGTTTTATGCAATATTTTTTTTTTCTTAATTTGTATTATATATATTTTGATAATATTAGCAAATTTTTTTGTTGATCTTTAAATAAATAAAAATAATAATGAATGAATTAAAACTTAGTATATTAGTTTCATTTATAATGTCAACTTAAATGTTGTTTTCTCTAATTTAAAAAAAAGAAGGTTTGATCCTTTTTTTGTTACGAATAAATAAAATTGTATATATTTATTTATTCAAAATACGAAAAGTTTATTTTTTAAAGTTTAACTCATATCCATATTTGATGACAGTAATTTAGTTAAAAGGCGGGTTGCCACTGCTATCTTGATGCCACATATATTGTACTGCATGGAGATCTTTTCGGGTACTGGGAATTACGCCTTGAGGAAATATCACCTTACCTTTAACAGGATTATCCGTTATGTTTTTAATTTGAAAAGAAGAGGTCATGTATCTCAACATACATTTAATTTTCTTGGATCGTCTTTTATGAATTTTATCAGCATTAGGATGTTACTATTTTTTTATAAATCCATTATTAATGGTTACCCTGTTTATATAGTTGATCAATTTCATATTACTCGTTCGATTAGAAATCCCCAGATAATACCACCTATAAGGCATTTAAATATTTTTGTGAAATCATTTCAGATTCGTGTGTCAAGAATATGGAATGCTTTGCCGAGAGAATTGAGAATGTTTAATTATACATTGCTTCAATTTAAGTCCAAAATAGTAGAATTTGCGAAACTGCATTTGTTGGAGGGTTTGTAAATGTATGTTTTTGAAAGTGCGAAACGCGAAAGGAAAGAATGTTGAAATAATATGTATTTATCTTTGTGATATTAAAGCTTCTTATGGAAATTGATTCTTGGCATTCACTATGATTGTATTTTGGTTCTTTTTTAAAAATCTTGTAAAATTTATAATGCTTTATTTTATGTGATCTCATATACATATGTACTTATAATTTTTTTACCTATATTGCGATTTATTATGTACTGTAATAATTACCTTTAATTTTATATAGAAGTTTGTTATTTAGTTAGTAGCTTTAATTAACCATATAAGGCCCTAAAGGCTCGGTTATGTAATAGAAGAATTAATAAAAAAAAAAATATATATTGCAAAATACTATTTCTGTGATTTAATGTACATATAAAAAGGTTTTTAATTGTGTTTTGTTTAACAAAAAATTTTAATTTATTTTGTATAACTAAATACATTGCTCTTCGGAGCTACATCGTATTTGAAATGTTACTAAATATATTAACAGCAACCCCTATCGGTGAATGATTAAATCTATCAAATTACATAAATGCAACATAGGGCAATACTTTCGGAAAATTTTCATACCAATTTTAAAGAGATACTAAATTTCAGTGTAATTTCCACTAAAACCTTCCTTTTGGTGTACCCTGTAATTAAACAGGGTGTCTACAAATACAATATATTTATAGAAGACTCTATTCGCTACAATCGCTCCATACATTTCTAACTTCTCAGATCAATAGTTTAAGAGATACGATTTTTTATAAGCTAGATTGGTGATTTTTCCCACTGTGCGGCCCAGGGCCAATTTTGAACAGGCCTGAATATGGCTTGATTATGCGCGTAGAAAGCTTTAAGGGAATATATTTGAAACTAAACTCTGGAAAGTAGGCACTAATTTTCAAAAATATTAAATTAGTCGGAATCAAACTGCGTATGATCAACATCACATTAATCATACGCACTGTAGTTTTGATTATAGAACAAAACTATTAAAGTTTACTGAATATATGCGCGATGTACAATACACCCCAGTATAGAAACGGTAATGACATATCATTATTTTTTGGACTATCCGTAATAACACCGCCTTACCTTTTGCATTTTTTTAAAACATATAATAATGAGTTACTAAGAATGACTTATTTTTATCATATTTCAAATAGAAAGAATTTTTTAGGTTTCTTTGTAAATTTTTTGGCGTTGTAAAGGGTTCTTCAATAAGAGCGCTACAAAAGTTTTTTTAAATAAAACAAAAACGGTTTTGGATATCAATGAAATTCTTTATTCCTGTGAAAGTACGCTCGATGCCATTATTTATAGAAATGGACCTCTTTTGCATGGCCACCACGGGCACGCAGAAGTCCAGACGCTGAACCCAATTTTCGACGGTTTTCAAGCATAAATCGGCCGATATTCGTACGAAGTTCATCAATCGTCGCTGGCTTGTTGGCATAGACCATAGATTTGACGTAGCCCCACAGGAAATAGTCCAACGGCGTCAAATCGCACGACCGAGGCGGCCAAACGACTAGACCATTTCATGAGATAACACGTTCTCCAAACTTGGTTTGCAATAAATTGATTGTGATATTCGCTGTGTGGTTTGTGGCGCCGTCCACATGTTCTCAAAGTCCATATCATCCAATTGGGGCCAAAAATATTCGGTTATCATTGAATGGTAGCGATTCCCATTCACAGTAACGTGCCGGTCTTGATCATCACGGAAGAAGTACAGCCCAATGACGCCGCCGGCCCATAAACCGCACCAAACCGTAATTTTTTCGGGATGTCTGTCTGACCAATAACGCATATTTTGTTTATTGACGAAGCCATTCATTATGACGACCATAAATTGGACGTAGCGCTCTTAACGTTGAGGCCACTAACTCCGAATGTCGGTAGTAAATTTTAATAATTTCGACTCGTTGTTGGCTCGTAGAGAAATGTCAAAAGAGCGGCAAGAAATATGGCGTCGTTTGCTGTCCTTGTCTTTCTACTTTTGTAGCGTCCCTATTGAAGAACCCTTTATTTAAATTTTGAATTTTTAAAACACTAGAGCTAATTTTAAAAGTTAGTTTTCGCATTTGTGATGTTAATCTCCAAATCATTCAAAATTGATGTGTCCCGATGCATTTTTAGTGTTGTACTGTGTAAATAATTATAAAAAAAATCATTATAAAAGCAACAATATTTGAATAATAATTCTAATGTTGTTGTTTTTATTGATTTCGAAAGAAAGTAAAATCCTTAATATAATTATCACCCTTATACTATAAATTTATTCAGACAACATCAATGCCGTTACGTTCGTTTTCTCATTCATTTAAACTCCCAATCAACCCATTTAAATTTAGTTTAATAAAATTTTGTTAAAAAAAACATAAAATAAAACGAAAAACTTCAACAGCTGCTCTTTGGTTAAACGAAGTACTTCATGTGTTTAAGTTTATGTGTAACACCAAAAGGAGTTTTTTTTTCCATTATTTGAAGATAACAACTTAATGGAAATTTTGGTAATCATGGGTTTTGGTTGTAGTGGAATAAAAAAAATAATATAAAACTTCTGAAAGCATATGAAATTTACAAAAGACATTCTTGACTTAAACAAAATAAGCAGAAAGTAGTCAAAATTACGCCACATACACACAATTGCGAAAATATTCGTACATAAGTTCATGCCAGCAAAGGTAATAAGTAGGGCTCGGAAGTTAATGTAAATACATGTTTGTTTTTGTTAACTGTAGAACAATCAAATATCTTTACGAATCAACAAATTGGCAACAAAATGGTATGGTTTACTATAAATTTTGTGGGCGTTGTGGTGTTATGTGGTTGTGCGGGTTCGATGCCCAGCTAGGGCAACATCAATTTAGAAAAATAATATGTATACTTAACCATGCAGTACTTAACCCCACCGTAGTAAAATAACGTAACAGGGCTATGAACTAAAATGCTTCAAAAAAGTTCGCCACCATTTTATCAGTTTCCGCGAAAACAATTGTTCTAAGATTCAGCATCTCCGCAATTACAGTGTTGCCGCATTTGAAACCCTTCATCTTTTACCACCTTTCAAAAGAAAGCAACACGTTAATTAATAGGAGGAATTTCCTGACTGTTGCTTCCTTTAAAAAAAACTAATATATATTTTGCATATTATGCAAAAACTGCATCATTTCCGCATGTTTTTTGATACTATATTAAATAAAAACAGTTTTGTTTGCTCAATTACTATATTTCATATTCTTTTTTCAAATTTATAAATACTTTTAAAATTTTTTTATTACTTTCTGACAAAGGTAATTTTCATTATACAAATAACACTAAAATTGATTTGCAAATATGAAAAATGTTGAAAAAATAAAATATAAATGCATAGTCTTAATAGAAATGCATATTTTTCGATTTTAAATTCCTATATTATGTATAAACAACGCGATTCTATATTCATAAACTTCCGGGCCCTAGTAATAAGTATGCCTTGGCACTTGTAACAAACAGCGACATACCACAATATGGTTGCCTACTTACTTGAATAACCGCGTACAGTGATTCAAGAATTGATTAAAGAAAATATTTTTGGAACTACCAGCAACTATTTGCAATTAGAATCTAATAGCTCGTTTAGATAGCGAAATTAATCTACCTGATTACAGTTATTCCGAACTTTAATCTTCATTGTTTACACATGCATTTTTTGACAGTTAAAAAATTAACTTGACAGTTAAAAGTTTCACTCTGTCAGTTTAAAATACCGAGGTGTTGAAGATAGCGATCCGGCACATGACGAACATGAAAAATATCGGCGTTAGCAATATATTCGTCGACCGAGCCAAAATATTTTTGCGGTAGCATCTAAACGTTAATCTTTTTGTGACTTTGTGTGTGTGTTTTTTAGTGTTGCCAACCCTCATTATAATAAAAACAGCTTGCATACAAAGAATAAGTAACCAGATTATAAGTTGGATTAACTACACTGTGCTAGACGCAAATTTTAACAAGCTGGGCACCCTACTGGTAAAGCAGATTCGAGTACGCTGAATTCAATGCTTATAGATATCAGAAAACTACAAAATCAACTTTTTTCTTGATTTAATCATACACTAAAATTTTTAATCACATTTAATCGCTCAACAATACTGAATGTTGAATAAAATCACTATCATGCAGCTGAACGCGTAGTTCGGATCAGTGTGAGTCGTCTGTCGACTGTCGTTCAAAAAAACTCACTGTTGAATAAAATCACACTATTGTTATTGCTTACGTATGATGGTTTTGCAATCAGCAGTTGGAGTTCTCTAATAGATATGTACAATATTAAGAGAGATCTAATTATTTTAGCAAAATTTTTTTTTATTTTGTGTATATTCAATAGGGTTTACAAAAATATTCAATAGACCCGAGTAAAAAAGAGTATATATAACATATATTTTTTAATATTAAAATATATGATAACCCGGTGAAAAATGTTCGTATATGTTCATATATGGTTTACACATATATGAAGAAATTCAAAAAATGAGGTAACACCTAAGTATATGTTCATATATGGACATATATGAACATATACATTTATTAAATATATGCGAATACATGCGAACGTTGCTGTCCTTTATTATAAGGTTGTACGAAAGATATAAATTTATGTATGATATTCAAATTAGGCGCTACATATGTTCCTTTTTTTATTCATGGCATTAAATATAATTCCATATTTATCCAAATATGAGTTCCTTTTACATATATGGAAAAATGTATTCTTCGAAATATGTTCATATACAAGTCCCTTTTGCATAAATTGAATAACATATATTTTCATATTTGTCCATATATGAGTGCCATTTCCATATATGAAATAACAGATGCTTCCATATATGTCTGTATATGAAATTTTTTCCATATATGGAATCACATATACTTCCATATATGTTCATATAAAATCCATATATGTTCATATAAAATCCATATATGTTCATAAAAAATCCATATTTGTTCATATGTGTCCATACATAAACCATATATGAACATGTTTGAGCGTATATGAACATTTTTCACCGGGAATATAAAATATTGTGTGCGACCTTATATGTTTTTATATGGTGATATATTATAAATTTTTTTAGAAATTTTCTCATATGTAATCATATTAAATCATATATCAGTAATTGCTTTATTGCAAATTGTATACCCAAGTAAAAAAGTTTTGATATTGTCATATATTATCATATACAATTTTGTATAATTATATATCGGAACATATATACTAAGATATAATTATATACAATTTTACGAAATTATATCCTAAATATATAACTATATATTGTTATATATTGCACAATATATAACCCAACATATTACAATATCCAATTATATATAGACCTGTATATATTTACATATGCCTCATATAATTATGTATAATTGTATCGAATTATATACCATTACATGTAGTTGGATATGATTATATTATATTTGATACATTTGGATGAGGACAAAATCCGGATATAATTGTATCAAACCATATCTTATTCCATCAAATTAGATCTAATTGTGTCAAATTAGATCTAATATGACCATAATACTATCTAATTTGATACAATTATATGTTCTCATTTTTCGGATGTAATTATATATAATATCAAAACTCATAATTTTTTTTAGTAGGTTATATAGGAATATATTATTGATAAAACCGTCCAAAATCTCTATATATAAAAGAATAACGTGACTGACTGACTGACTGACTCAACATCGCCCAGCCCAAACCGCTGAAGCTAGGAAGTTGAAATTTGGTATGTAGGTTCCTCTTTCGGCGTAGACGTCCACTAAGACGGGATTTTTGGAAATTCCTACCGGAACGGGCAAAAAGGGGAAAAGTCTCCCCCTTGGCGGCCTGCCAAAACCCCTTTGGCTAGAAAGCTGAAATTTAAGATATGTGTTCCTTGGAGTATGGGCTAACTTTTCTGGAAAGTACTTTCTGGAATTTTGGACAGGGACGTTGTAAAAATGGGGGTTAAAAAGGGGAAAAAGGCCCCCCTTGACGGCCTGCCCAAACCGCTGGAGGTAGGAAGTTGAAATTTGGTATAAAGGTTCCTCCACTATCGTAGACATCCACCAAGACGGGAGTTTTGGAAAGTTTTACAGGGACGGGCAAAAAGGGGAAAAAGTCTCCCCCTTGACGGCCTGCTCAAACTGCTGGAGCTATGAAGTTGAAATTTGGTATGTAGGTTCCTCGACCGGTGCAGACGTCCGTTGAGACGGCATTTTTGGAAATTCTTATCGGGAGGGGCAAAAAGGGGACAAAAAAAGTACCTTTTTCCAAAAAAGTACCTTTTCCCAAAAAAGTACCTTTTTCCCAAAAAAGTACCTTTTTCCAAAAAAAAAGTACCTTTTTCCAAAAAAAGTACTTTTTTCCCAAAAAAGTACCTTTTTCCAAAAAAAGTACCTTTTTCCAAAAAAGTACCTTTTTCCAAAAAAAGTACCTTTTTCCAAAAAAAGTACCTTTTTCCAAAAAAGTACCTTTTTCCAAAAAAAAAGTACCTTTTTCCAAAAAAAGTACCCTTTTCCAAAAAAAAGTACCTTTTTCCAAAAAAGTACCTTTTTCCAAAAAAAGTACCTTTTTCCAAAAAAAGTACCTTTTTCCAAAAAAAGTACCTCTTTCCAAAAAAAGTACCTTTTTCCAAAAAAAAAGTACCTTTTTCCAAAAAAAGTACCTTTTTCCAAAAAAAGCACCTTTTTCCAAAAAAAGTACCTTTTTCCAAAAAAAGTACCTTTTTCCAAAAAAAGTACCTTTTTCCAAAAAAAGTACCTTTTCCCGAAGAAAGTACCTTTTTCCAAAAAAAGTACCTTTTTCCAAAAAAAGTACCTTTTTCCAAAAAAAGTACCTTTTTCCAAAAAAGTACCTTTTTTAAAAAAAGTACCTTTTTCTAAAAAAATGTACCTTTCCCAAAAAAAAGTACCTTTTCCCAAAAAACATACATTTTTCCAAAAAAATACGTTTTTCAAAAAAAGTACCTTTTCCCAAAAAAAGTACCTTTTTCTAAAAAAATGTTCCTTTTCCCAAAAAACATACATTTTTTAAAAAAAATACCTTTTTCAAAAAAGTACCTTTTCCAAAAAAAAGGACCTTTTCCCAAAAAAAATTACCTTTTTCTAAAAAAATTTTCCTTCCCCAAAAGAAGTACCTTTTCCAAAAAAAGTATTTTTTTCCAGAAAACATACATTTTTCCAAAAAAAACACCTTATTAAAAAAAAATACCTTTTCCAAAAAAAGTACAAATAAAGTACTTTGTAAAAACAAAGTATCTTTTTCCAAAAAATTTCGTTTTTCCAAAAAGTACCATTTAAAATAATATATAATTTCAAAAAAACTACTTTTTTTCCTCCCCCCACGGATATCTCCACTAAAACAAGGTTTCTTGATATTCGGCATAGACGTGCGCTAAGACGGGATTTTTGGAAATTCCTACCGGAACGGGCAAAAAGGGGAAAAGTCTCCCCATAAACAGTCTCACAAATTGGGAAAGTGCCTGCCCAAACCACTGGAGGTAAGAAGTTGAAATTTGGTATAAAGGTTCCTCCACTGTAGTAGACATCGACTAAGTTTGTATTTTTGGAATTCCCTACACGATATCCCAAAAGCAAACTCGGTATGTGAGTTCCTCCTTCTGTGTAGGCGTCCGCTTAGACGGAATTTTTGAAATTCCTATCGGGAGGGGAAATAAGGTAAAAGTCTCCTCCTGACGGCTTGCCCAATCCCTTTTGGCCAACCTAAAATTTTAAATATGTATTCCTTGGAGTAGGACTAACTCACCGGCAACGTAATTTTTCTATTTTGGAACAGGAACATAGTAAAAATGGTGGTTGAAAGGGAAAAATGTCCCCACTAACGGCCTGCCCAAACCGCTTAGGCAATGCAGTTGAAATTTGGTATGAATGTTCCTCATCCATCGCAGATAGCCGCGAAGATGGAATTTTTGTATATTCCTAAAGGGAGGGGCAAAAAGAAGAAAAGCCTCACCTTGGGGGCCGGTAAAAACCCCTTCGGCTAGAAACCTGAAGATTAAAATGTGGGTCCCTGGAGAACAAATTCATTGATACTACGCACAAAAATTCTATCAGTGTACATTTAGATCAGTAACTGTAGTGCTTTTTCTACTGCCTTGGCATCTCTTTTTTTGTTGGGGAGTTTATTACACTTCGAGAAGATTATATTGGAGAATTAAGATGATTTAAAACCTTTTTTTTCATTGCTAGTTCACGGGCTTTTTAGTTCATGTATTTAGAATATTTTTGTATGTAGAAATTCGTGATTAAAAGTCCAGAATGCTTTTAATAAGTTTTGGTAGAATCTTGTGCAAAAATCTTGTGAACTTGTGCTTGTGTTGTCGATGCCTAAAATACTTTTATATTTAGTACCATGGTCGACCATACCCAATTTGGCCATTTTTTCTTTCTCTACCTTCAAAATAAGATAGTGCAAAAATTAAGTACACTACATAAAACACTGAAATTTTTTTGAATTACGTGTAGGGTTTTTCTTTTCCCGGACTTTTTCATTTCCCGGGACAGCGGGATTTTTTTCAGAATTTCCCGGGATCCCGGGAATTCCCGCTCGTTAGAAAATATATAAATTCGACATATGTTGCACTTGAAAAACTTGATTACTGTTAAAACACCGTCCGACAAAGTTCATCTTTTGGTTGTACCCATGAGAAATTGCACTTAATATATTCTGAAAGGATGGCTAAATATAAAATATCCATGTCTTCCACTTTTTCTGGATCAACTCGTTTAACAATTTAAATCGTGAATTAATATTTAGGTAATATATTTATATGGAAGGCCGTCTTAATTTTAAAAAACTCTTAGAAATATATTAATTAAATATTAATTCACGGTTTAAACGGTTAAACCAATTGATATTGAAAAAGTGAAAGACACGGGTATTTTATCTTCATCCCCTTTTTCAGAATATATTGAAATTGTTAATGGGTGCAAAATTGTGTCGGACCAATTTTATAGTCAGGAATAAGATCGATTTGTTGCTAAAATATTTCTTAAATATGAAATCCTAAAATTTCTATTTCTAGATATTTTGTATCTTTCTATTCAGATTTTCAAAAGTATCCGTAGAATTATTTTTATAAAAAAGTTTAATAGTGAGTATTTTTCACACAAATTTTTAGGCAAATTCGCCTAAATCGTTTTATAAAAAAAGACACTACAACATTATTAAATAGTTTCTTAACTTTAATTGGTTTTCTTGAATAGACATTTTTTATGCCACAGGTACTTAAAAATAAATAATTTAATTTTCGTATTTATTGGCATTTTAAATTAACATATAAAAAAATCCAAAATAATTTGAAAAAGCATCTGATGGATTATTTTGAAAACAAATAACACAATTGAAATAAAGGAATAACAATTGAACTTAAAATTAAATTATTTTAAATAAAAGAAACTCAAAATACTTGTCAATTGAAAATATGAAAACATTACAAATTTTTTAATTTTAATGTCTAGTTTTTGGAGGTATTTGGAACTGAAATAATGATGTTGGAATGTTGAATAAGGCTGGTTTACACTCTGAGATTTTCGGTACGATTTTACTTTAGTACACATGCAAAACATATAGGCAAGGTTGCAGAATTTTTCCGAAAATATAGTGTAAACCAGCCTATACAAATATTGCTTCATTTGAACAAAGATCATTTTAAAGAAAAAAAATTTTTCCGAAGTACAACAAGAATTTTTGTTGGTAAACTTGGTAATGGCTGATAAAATTTTTTTGGTTTAACTAAACCAAATTCAACTGGCAAATAAAAACAATTTGGCCTAATTCAGTTTATTTAATTTTTTAATTTTAAATATTTTTTGATCAAATTAATTTCAAAAAAACAATGCTTTAAATTTAAATAAGGCTTCCAAAATTGCAATAATACTAGCTAAAACTTCTGTAAAAGAATAAAAAAAATCCCGGGAAATCCCGCACAAAATTCCCGGGATTGCGGGATCCGAAAAAGGGCGGGATTCCCGGGAATCCCGTCCCGGGAATTCCCGGGACATAAACCCTAATTACGTGTTAAGTTCATTGTTGGAAATGCCAAATTTTGAAATACTACCAGTTCCAGAGAAAATACAACTCACAAATAAAAGTAATTCAAATTTGGCATTTCCATCAATGAATTTAACACCTAAAAGTTATAGAAAAAACAGATACTGTTGTAAATTTAACAAATTTTCAGTAGAAAACAATGCTTGTGCGTTATGTTCCTCTGTGTTGTTGTATTTGTTTCATTTTATTATTACATATTGTTTTATTGGATGAAGATAGAGTAGTCATGATTTTTCAAGTAGTGCTTAATATTTTTGCTTGGGATACATATAGGTTTTCATGGTGAAATTCTTACGACTTTACCACTGTCAATGGAAAAGCTGTTGGTTTGTTAATTTTTGTTTATATTCTTAACGAATTCCGTTCTAGCCACTGTAACCACACAACACTTACTTTACACTACTAACGCCACCAACAATTATATGTAGTTGTAAGAAGACAAACAGTGAACTTAAAAAAAGTAAATGTTTGCAAAATACCTTTGGGACAATGTCGCATTAATACAAGGCCAGAGATAAATTGAGAATGAAAGAAGTCCTTTTATGCTGCCGCTTTCAAAACTAAGTATTCAAACAAACACACACATTCCTGCATTAAAATATTTGTACAAATGTTCACAAGCAATCTATAGCATGTACAGAAATAAAACGGAATTTCTTAAAAGAAAAACTGAAACGTTGTGCAAACTACTTGTGGCTTCTTCGGATATGAATGGTGAAATGAACTTAATAAGAAGGATATTCGTTAGTCTTGAATATTTAGGGTGTGAATTTTGTAGGGTTATACAATAAGTTAATTACTATTTGGAATACCAGCATTAACTGTATTCAACGATTAATTATATATACTTTTTGATCATAATTGATACACAGCCATAGTAGTATGGTGGAGTAGTGCTATGGTAATTGACAGTCAATTTAAATGAAAAACGAACAAAAAGAAAAAAAAATATACTAAATATGCAGGATTGAATATCATTGAAATGAAATAAATTTAACAAAATTCAAAAGGTGAAGTAGAATTAATTGAATTACAACGTGTTTAACATGAACATTTTAAAATCAAGTTGTATGAATAGAAGTAAATATAATAAGAAAAACCGTAAAAAATGAATTTGATTTACATGCTGTCTCTCTGTTCTAAATTGATTAAAATTTGTCTTAAGTTTTTTTTTTTTGAACGATAGCAAAGAATTTCTATTACAAATAAAATGTTACATTTTTAATGTATAAATGGTTTTAAATAAATTTTGATTTTTGAAATGTTTCTCTATGGAGTTATTTCAGGAAATGGAATGTAGAAAAAAATGATAATAGGATAATATAAAATCAAATCAGTAAACTGTTTTAATATAAAATTAAACATGACAAGGTATTTGAAAAAGTAATATACCTTTTGTGATAAGAAATGTATTAATAATCAGAATCGCAGATTTTTGTGAAAGAGGTTTTCGAAAATAGTTTACGGAATTTTAAAACTTTATAGCTTTAAATTAATACACTAATAGAAAAAGGCTAAATTAACTATATATTAGTAATAATGCATTTAGACTGAGGGAAAACTACCTGGGTTTTGGCTCTTGCTAGTTTTTAATTGTCAAAACGCATATGTAAAAAACAAGCAAAAACTAGTTTTGTACAAAAACCAGGTAGTTTTTGCTCAGTCTAAATTCAGTATAAGGTAGGAAGATTAAAAATGAAACTGTAAAATATGCAGAATTTTAGTTATATTGGAGTTAAATTTTTGTTAATAGAAAATAAAAAATTAACCTGCTAAAATCAGAAAAAAAAATTTTGCTAAATAATTAGTAGCATAAAAAATCACGAAAAACTTAAGATTTTCTTAAATTTTTTTGATTTTTTTAAAAATCGAACCTTTTAAAAATAGCTGTTTCCATATTTTGTTAGCAAATATTTATAATTATATTTAGAAAAATATTCTGCAGATTTTACTGTACAATTTGTCATTTTTAGTTAACTAAAAGTTAAACTAAATATAACTAAAATTCTGTAGTTTTAACAGTTTTGCTATTTTTACAGATTTATTTGTATGAGTGTATTTAGCAGTAGTTGAAAACACAAATTAAAGAATGAGTTGGGAACCTACTTTAAGCGCAATTTCAGAAGCTTTATTATCATCCAGCAGGCACGTATCTAGGAATATATTTCGAGGGGGGGGGGCATTTCAAAAATTTTTTGTTTAATTTTTCCGGTTTTTTTTGTTTACTGGCGAAGCTTATAAAACTTAAAAAAACTCGTTATTTTAAGTTATGTAAGTGTGCTCCTTTACTTTTTGCGTAAAGTTCAATAAAATGAGCGTAAGTACAAAATCCTCTCTCTAAATGACAAAATTACCCAAAAGTACGGGAACGCACAAAATCACTTTTCTAACCCAAAACTATTCAAAAATCACACAGAAATACATATTTTTTGCATTTAAAAGTTTTTTTTGACTTCGTTCAATAATTTTTATATATAAAGGGTTCTTCAACAGGGACGCTACAAAAGTAGAAAGACAGGGACAGCAAACGACGTCATATTTCTTGCCGCTCTTTTGACATTTCTCTTCAGTAAGGTTTGCCATTTCATGATGGAAAGATATACGAGCCAACAACGAGTCGAAATTATTATGGTCTAATTCATAAACTTTTACAATAGTCTTATTGCAGAATTTTAAGCTAATTTGTTAAAAACAGTATTCATATTTGCTTAATAACGAAAAAAATAATATAGGTTTATAGTCGATACTCACTAACTTTAAACCTTTTATAAAGTTTGGAGTGAGGAAGCCACCATTTAATTGTTAATTATTTCATTTTCAGGCATGAAATGATTTATTAAAGACATCCCATCCCTAGAATGTGTGGATTCCAACAACTTGCATCCATCAAACTGAAAAAAGCTACATCAATTGCGTAGCCAATGACCTTTTTCGAAAAATTTCCAAAAAAAAATGTAAAAATAAAATTAAAAAGAAAAACAAAACAATAGTGATGTACAGACTGTCAAGACATTATTCGAAATTCGATTAATTTTGTATGCTTCGAATAATATGTTCTAAAAAATTACTTTTTTACACACATTTCCATTGATTTGCTTAATAAATAAAAAAAAATATTTTTAATGGATTTTAAATTTATCTTAGCACATCATTAGTTCTCTAATTTAAGAAAATACATTTTCACTTCCGATTACCGAGTCAATCGTTTACTAAATTTGTACATCATTTACGACTTATTTGGGAGAAGGGAGAAAATAAACAATAGTGTTGCCAGTATCAAATTGAAAAATTAATTTATAGTTAAAATACGATTATGAATAAAGATTTCTAATAACTCTTTATTAAGCGAAATATGTACTTTAACTATAGCAAGCTTCAAATACCAAATAAATTTTATTTATGAATTAGCACATTAAAATTTACTACCGAAATTCGGAGTCAGTGGTCTCAACATTAAGAGCGCTACGTCCAATTTATGGTCGTCATAATGAATGGCTTCGTCAATAAACAAAATATGCGTTATCGGTCAGACAGCAATCCACACGTACTCCATGAGTCATCATTACATCCCGAAAAAATTACGGTTTGATGCGGTTTATGGGCCGGCGGCGTCATTGGGCCGTACTTCTTCCGTGATGATCAAGACCGGCACGTTACTGTGAATGGGAATCGCTACCGTTCAATGATATCCGAATATTTTTGGCCCCAATTGGATGATATGGACTTGGAGGACATGTGGTTCCAACAGGACGGCGCCACAAGCCACACAGCGAATGTCACAATCAATTTATTGCAAACCAAGTTTGGAGAACGTGTTATCTCACGAAATGGTCCAGTCGATTGGCCGCCTTGGTCGTGCGATTTGACGCCGTTGGACTATTTCCTGTGGGGCTACGTCAAATATATAGTCTATGCCAACAAGCCAGCGACGATTGATGAACTTCGTACGAATATCGGCCGATTTATGCTTGAGAACCGTCGAAAATTTGGTTCGGCGTCTGGACTTCTGCAAGTGTGCCCGTGGAAAGAAGAATTTTATTGATATCCAAAACCGTTTTTGTTTTATTTAAAAAAACTTTTGTAGCGCTCTTATTGAAGAACCCTTTAGAAGTTTTATTTTGTGTATTTGTTTGCCTAATTAATTAGAATTTTCACAATGGTGTTATTTGTTTGTCATTGCACTAGCTGTCCCTTTTACAAATTTTTTTTTATTAGTAAAAGGAGAAGTTAAAAGTAGACAGATACAGAAAATGTTATAAAAATATTTGTAAGAACGCAATAATATCTGTAAGGGCCTAAATGTTTTTAAAACTTGTTTAATATTACCACTCAGAAAGGCTATAACCATAAAGGAAAATTTAATTTCTAACGCATTTTCTAAGTTCTAAACTAAATTATATATTTCAAGTGTAATTTGATTTCTAGGTGATTTCAATTTACAAAAATTTCAGTTTTTTTTGTCAATCTTTAAAATTTTCTGCAATCCGTTTGTGATATGGAGTATATTGTTTTACCCATTTTCTGCCAAGCATGGATTCCGGGCGAATTTTCTGATAAAACTTCGTAGAAGAATAGTGTTCAACCTTGAACAGCTGCTAAGATAATAGAATCTAAGTAATAAAATATACATTGTTCAACCTTGAACAATAGATTCTTACAAGGTGGTTCTATGGTTATAAATATCTTTCCATAGCCAGCTGCTAAGATAATAGAATATAAGTGATAAAATATACATTTGTGTGACATATTTTAGCGCATTTTACCTGGAGACCAACACAATGCGTTAGTTATGCTAACAATGCATTAAGTGTTCGAGCAGGTAGATAGGGAAAGGTTGAGACAAGAATGGTATGCTTACCTTTCCTTATCTATAAATGGAATTAGAGATTAAATAGTTTTTAAGTAAAATATGTTAGTATATAAGTAGGAATAAATTTGTAAATAAAGTGAGTTCAATACAAACCTCAAACGGTGAAAGACGTCAATCCTTCATTTTAATCAGATAGGTAGATGTGTTTTTAGAGATATATTGGTAAAAAATGGGTTAAACAATTTAAATACTGTATCTCATAGTTTTGTTACTTGATTTTAACAGTGAAATTATATTCTAATACTTTTTGTACAAATGTTTAATCTATTTGTGCGGTTTCCTTGTTCGATATTAGTTTTAAAAGGTCCCAGAAAAAAAAAATAGGATGTAATGCTTTACAAACTACTTCTTTCACTACTTCACAAGTATCCATTAGTGTATTTTTACTGCTTTTTTAGAAGTTATTCTGAACAACATCAACGAATCACTTCTTTTATTGCTTCAAAAGTATCCGTTAGTATATTTTTACAGCTTTTTTAGAATACTTCTGAACAACATCCAAAAAATCACTTAAGTATTGCTTCTAAAGAGTAATTGCTCTAAAAGTGATCGTAAAAAGTGATTTTCGTATCATTTGGCATTTCCAAACAGAGGGTCGCGGGTCGATTCACGGCGGGACCTATATTTTTTTATTTTTTTTCCATTTTTTCTTATTCTATTAATTTTTTTTTTAATATTTATAATTAATTTGTTTAAATTCAATATTTTTTTTAATTTTTAAAAATATGTATATATAAAAAAAATTGTGCGAACTTGCTTTTTATGCACCTGTAAAAATAGTACTGAAAAGAATATTGAATTGGAGTGCACCTTTTACACTTGTTTAATAAGTACTTTTATTGAAGAGAAGAAGGAACAATATCTCGCAGTAACAAAGTGGTATTTTTATGTCACTCAACTTTCATATCAAAGAATAGCTAAGCGGTAGAGCGCTAGACTAGCAATCATAAGGTCGCAAGTTCGATACCCGATGGCGGCAATAAAAGCTTTTATAAAATAAAAATATATAATTTTTTTTGCGAAGAATTTTTTTTACCTTTAATTGGTGAAAAAGAGCTTTTTTTTGCACTCGTTCAAAGAGTGTTGAAAAAATTATGATGTTGGAGTACTCCTCTCCTATGACAACTCAATGTTAAAATCATTAGCGTTTATGTTAAAAAAGAAGTACATCTAGATCATCAGTTATAGTGAATTTTCTACTGCTTCGGCATCTCTTTTTTTGCTGGAATTTTACTACAATTTTATATATTATCGGAAAGGTTAAATATTAAATGTAAATTACATCATTATTATTTTAATTTGCAATAGAGTGCGCCAATCCAATATGATCTTAGACTAATTTCAAAGCGCAACAATAATTTCAAGCCCGATGGTTCCAACGCGAAATGAAAGTAAAATTCCAGAGGATTTTGCAAAGTTAGCTCGGTTTTTTATTTTATGACCTCTTGAAATATCTGTGTGACGCGAAAGCTCAAAAATCTTGCACATTTTTAGAGTTATGAACTCTCTCGCGTTCACGAACAAGTTAAATTTCAACTCTTCTTTTCGGTTCTTTTATTTTATTCGGAATTATCAAACAAACCACTGACATAATATAATCTTATACTGATAGAAAAATCATGAAAAAATAGCAAAAAAAGGTCTCAAAATTAGTTAAAATGGGCCCTGCACAGAAAGCTTTTGAAATTAGTAAATCCTTTTTGCTAAATATTAGTGACATAAGTACAGCAAAAATGCAACCGTTTTACTAATATTTGAGTTAAATTTCATTTAGTTGAATTGCAAATTTACCTTGCTAATATTGGCTAAAAAAATATTGCTGAATATTAGTAGACAAAAGTAGTAGGTAAAGAAATTGTTATATATTAAAAAGTTAATTTATCTTTAAATTTAATTGAGTTAATTACAAATAACGGTCTCTCCTGCTACAATAAACAGGAATATTTGCTGGAAAATAGTATACTGCTTTATGCAATGTAGACTTTTATTAGCATTAAGAAAATCAAAAAAAAATAAAAATTTGAAATTGTTTGTGATGGTTTAGTCGATTAATATCCATGAAATTTTTTGTTGATTTTAGCAGGGTAAATTGTCATTTTCGATTAACTAAAATATAGCTGAAATTTTGTAAATTTAACAGATTTTTTCTAGCTGTTTCTATCTTTCTAATATTTAGCAAACAGATTCTACTGGATTCCGCTATTTTTTCAGCAAGAATTTTTAAAGACTTTTATATGTATGAACAACTGAAAAAATTTATCGAATGAACGAGTGAACTAGAAGAACATACTAGCTCAAAAATAAAATTGATTGAAATGAATTGTGAAATATAATGCACAATTCTAGTCATTTTTATTCCGATTGTTATTTTGTAAAAAATGTTTTATTTTGTGTGAAAATTTCCGGGTGTCCTCACATTTTTACTCACTATTTCTAATTTTTTTTACGATAGACTAACACTCAGGCGATGCCCCTACTTATGCTAGTGCATTATGTTAGAATTAGAAAAATAGAATAGATTTCGTCAATTTTTAACACCAAACTGCTAAGAACAAACGATATGATTAAAAAGCAACTGATAGTGCGTCTTTGTGACGATAACGTGATTAAAATAGACACATGTTTCAAGAGACCATCAAATTAAAAACCAAGCTAGATTTCCAAAACACTTTGAGGGTTTTATTTTAGCAACAGTGTACTTTCATTTCGCGTTTGAAACATTGATTCTGTCCGCAATGATGATTTTGCAATATCTTCGAAAACAGCAGAATCTACAATATTTTTGTTAAATATACTGCAAGAAGCTTCTTGGACAAATCCGAGTTTATATGGGTGATATCAAAAAATGTGATAAAAACCGTGTAACCACCGAATTTCTAATGCATGGATTACATTTGAGTTACATATTTCGATATATATCAGCGCATTGTCACCTGTTTTACAAAATTTATAACAATCTGACCAATTTTTGGTTAATACATAAAATTTGTGACCAATTTTATAGGCCAAATGTAAACTCCGTAACAAGTAACTCATAAGGTTTTTTAACTTTAATAGCTTATATTGTAATAACCAATAAAGCTAAACACTAACTGTAAGAATTTTTATGAAGAGGAAAAGTGCCGTTTTTAATAAAAATTAATACATTTTACAAACTTTTTCGTATATCTTAGCTATCACGACTTCAACTCTGTAACGATTTTTCGTCATAATTTTTGATAAAAACGCATATACCAGAATTTTGGAGTAATCTATTATTTATATTGCGAAAAGTATAATGTTATTTAACTCAAATCATCGTTGGACTGTAAGTAATCATCCAGTATAACAGACTTGAAGCTTTTCTGCAGCATGTAACATTCTCGAGATGAAAAAGGATGTCTTTAATAAGATTTGAAAGAATGTTGTAAACTTCGTTCCTAATTTTTACACCAAACTATTTAACGAGTAAGAAAAACAATGTCATATTTGGATTCACCTTGTAGACGCTTTGTCAGAAAGAAAATTCTGACAAAGCGTTTCTGAAAGAAAACGAAAAATGTAACCAAATGTAAACTCCGTAACTGTAAACTCCGTAACCACAATTGTTTGCATCAGGTTTCATTCAAATAAATGTAGATAAATGTTTAAAATATGTTAAAATAACCATAAACAGAGGTGATTCAACTAATATTTATGCGTCAAAAGACGATTCAACTAATAATTTTGCGTCAAATCAAAAAAAGTTATCAGTTTTTTACCCTAAGCTGCTGGAGCGAAAAACGATTGATTTTGCATTTCATTGGTTTTGAATCGATATTTCGAGTCATTACTGACATTAGTTTGACAAATTAAATTTGTTTCACACAATTTAAGAATTTTTGATCGTGAAATGTTATGTTTTTAATATATTATTTTGTAACTGCGCAACCGCTGTTTGGATTTTAAAAATTTTTTTATATTTGAAAAGCATTTAAAAGGACCAAAAATACAAAATTAAAAAAAAAATTCAAATTTTTTTCGCGGAATGAATTGTATTTTTATTCGCGAAACCGCCAATTTGATAAACACAAATTATATATCATTGGAAAGTAAGTTGAAAATCCAAATACGAAAAACTAAAAAATTTAAAAAAATTCGTACGCAATTTTTTTTGTTATATCTTTTGCTTGCAGAAATGTAAACTCCGTTACAACAAAAAAAATTAAAATTGTGCAAAAAAAGTTATTGCGACAACTTGTAGAAGAGATTTTTTGTAATTAGGTTTATAATGACTAAACTTACTGATTCCGTTAAGAAAAACCCGAAATATTAACACTTTTTGCTTCTCACAAATTTGACCCAAAAATTTATCACATTTTTGATTTCATCCATATATGTATTTAATTTACAGTCACTTCCACTTTCTTGTGTCTCCTGAAGTATGAGTTTTCATGGACAATTAATAATTTTAATTTTAAAAAAAATTATGAAAAGCCAACATTATAATGCATAACTTAGGGTGGAAAAAAATTGTAAAATATCGAATTATGCCAAATTATCACCCCATAGTAATAGCTTGTGTATGCAAGCAGGAAACCTGTAATTTTTAAGGAAAACCAAAGGTCAATTTATCAATTTTATGTTTATATTATAATAAATATGATGAAAACTATTAGCAGTAACAATAAAAAATAGCCACTTATCAATTAAAAGTTGCGAAAAAAAAAATTATGTTTCCTATTTGCAGTCACATTTTATAAATTTTTTCTCAGTAAAAGAGAGGATTGCATTCAATTTTTTTCTAACCTCTTTGATTATGCCTAGAAGACATAACTACCCGAGTAAAAAAAAATAATATGATGTCATATGTAATATCTTATTTAATATAATTGGAGATATGCTATGTGTAAAATCTCTGGAAACAGTTTTTTTCATTGGAACATGTAAATGCGATTTAAAGGCAGCTCCATGTGCATGCGGTTTGGTTCCCGAGCGCCTCAAAGAGTTTATGCATGATCAACATAATCAGAGAAGTCTAACAATGGATGGATTTGCGATGGAAATTGAAGAGCAAGGAGCAACGTCTATGTCATCAATGCCAACATACCAAGATCCCGATGATTCAATATACGCACCGCCACCGGTTCAAGAAGATTTGGATATAAGCACAAGTTCACAATACACACAGAGATACGATTGTTTTAACTTTGCCTTGGTATGTGACAGATTTGGCGTGCCTGATAGAGCAGCATCAGCAATGGGAACAGCTCTTTTCCAAGATTTTAAAATGAAAGATATCCATGGCAAACCTCTCATCATGGATAAATCGAAAGTTCGCCGAGAAAAAGAGAAATGCAGACAAGAAGTGCTTCGCAAACGGTTAGATGATACCAATTTGTTAGCATTTTCATTCGATGGCAGAAAAGATGATACTTTAACGAGAGATACAATTGATGAGAAGTATCATACTAGAATGGTAAAAGAACCTCATCTTGTTATTTTGAGAGAACCGAATTCTGAATTGATTGGTTACGTAAGACTGGAACATGAAACCGCTGAATACAAAACAACCAAATTAAATGATTTTTTCAACGATAAAAATATATCACTGGATGCATTAATTGGCATATGCACTGACGGTGAGCAAACAAACACTGGCCCAAACGGTGGAATTATACGACGATTCGAATTGCTGTTAAAAGACCATTGCATTGGTTCGTTTGCCTTCTACACTTCAACGAACTTCCGTTTCGGCATTTGTTTGAAGCTTTGGATAAATCAACCAGCACTGGACCAAGATCGGCAACCGGAAAATTGAGCCGTCAAATCGAAACTTGTGAAACTCTTCCGGTAAGTTATTGCTATCACTCATTTATTATAATTGTCAACCGTTTTTAATTGTTTTTCAGAAAATTGAGTTGAAAAATATGCCCCCTACTCCAGAAAAAATTGAATTTTCCACCGATTCCAAGTACTTATACGACATGGCCCATGCAATTTCTAGCGGCGTGGTTTCAGTGGATCTGGCAAACATCAAACCAGGGAAAATTGTACATTCTCGGTGGCTCACCAAGGCCGCTAGACTATTACGATTATATGTGACAACGCAAAATCCAGATGCAAATTTAAGAATACTGGTTGAATTTATAATGACATGTTATGTGCCAATGTACTTCAATATCAAGAATTACAGCTCTGTCGTGTACGGTAGTAGATTATTTTTCAAATTCATTAGTTGGTCAAGATTTCTAGAATCTCGTTTACGCAAAATTGTCAATAAAGTAATTACAGATAATTCATATTATGCGCATTCGGAAAATATCTTGTTATCAATGTTGTTTGATGATAGCAAAGAAAAGCGCGACTGTGCTATCAAGATAATTCTACGCTATCGAACCGATGTTGACGACCCAACGGGACTGAGAGCTTATAAAAAACCAGATATAAACTTTTATTGCACAAGTTACACGGAAATGATCAATATGAATGACATAAATGACGTATTTGAACCACCATTCACGCGAAGCATTCCATACGATACTTTGAAAGAATATTTAAATCAAGATGATCCACCGTTTAATGATCCAAAAATTCCATCACACATACAAGAAACAGAACGACACGTTCAATTCCTAGCTAGCGTTTCCAAACGAGTTATACCGGAAAATGTAGAGGCTGTTATGGTGACGACATTAGAGAGCCGTGCGAAATTGCCCAGACTTGAAAGCAAAAAAGACTTCAAACAGTAATTTTTTTTATTTTCTTTTCTATTACTAAGTTAAATTAATTTTTTCATTTACATATGTTCTGACTAAATAAATTTCTAAAGAGAAAAAATAAATAAAATAATAAAAATAAATAAAATAAATAAAAAATAATAAAATAAAGTGCCAAAAATGGTGATTTTTTAAAATGTTTGTATGGGGAACCCCCCAGGGGAGTTCCAGGGGGTGTGCCACTGGCATGGGTGGATCGGCCCTCCAAAGTTAGTGGGGGTCGGTCATACATTTGGACTCGATTGGGGCACTCTAAATGGGTCAAAGTGTGATTTTTCAAAACTTGACCCTACGGGACAAAAGTCAACAGTTGGGGGGTAGTAGAATTCGTTTTAGAGGTATGGTTCCTTCGGCAAAGTTTCTTATTTTGATCCCTAGAATACGATTTTCCCTGAGCCATTTTTTTGCCTCCCCACAAATCGACCCGGCCTAGGGGACATATATATTTATACTGATCTATATATGGCATCATATAATAAATTTTTGAAAAACTCAAAGCTATACATAATTATATCTACAAAGATATAGTGTCACATTTGAATTTATATAAACATATTAGTTCATATTAAATTATATAATTTCCTATATAACTATTTTTACTCGGGTATTCAAAATTTTTACAAAAAAAAAACATAAAAAAACAGTTTCTATGCCCACCAAAAAGCTTAAAAAAATTTTTAGAAAGCATTTTTCGCAATTGGATTTAGAGTCTAGTGTTTTTATAAGTTTGATGAACATAACCTATGCCTACTACATAATAGGCCAACCACCGAAATGGGTAAAAAAGTTAATATATATCGAGGTTAAAAATAATTTTCTTGTTAAAAAATCTCGGCTTTAACCGCCACTAGATTTAATATGGCCAATAAAGTAACGAATTCATTATGCATGTATTAATTTTCTATTGCAAGTATTTGTATTAAAAAAATACTTTAGAATTTGATTTAGTTTAAGTATTGTTTTCGAAACTTAATTCACAAATAATGCATTTTTCTTTCTAATGGCCACTTAATGCAATATCATACATTTTAATGTCACCGTTAGGGTACAAAAACTGCGTAAACGTGTATGTGTGCGTATTATTTATATACAAACAGAAAACTAACTGTGTTTAACAACTGCAGTATTTCTCATGAATGTCAGTGGTAAGCACTTGTGTATATGTGTGTGTAATAAATGCCTTAGTATGGGTGTTATACTATGAGCTTGAGAAGGACTCTTGTTATAAGAAAAATAGCATTATGCAGAGCTCATATGTAAGTCCAAAGTGCACATCAACTTAAGATTTCAAGTTAAGTGAGTCAATCTAAAATAAGGGATTTACTCATACTAACAAGCTTTATCAAGGTACAATGATTATGAAGATGATGATGGACTGAAAATTGGTACTTACCTAAGTGTGTACATAAGGAACAAAAATAAAATTTTGATAGAAGATTATTTAAAAACTATAAGGATGACCATAAGTAAATACCTCGCAATTGGCAATATTTCGACATAAGTTAAGAATGTCAAAGAATTTATTCACTCTACAGAAAGTTGTATTAAAAAATGTTCAGATATGAGTTATCAACTTATGATCACCGTTACTATGTTGAAGTTGTGGATAAAAATAAATCCATTTTTTATAACTATGTAGCATTTTTATACTATTTTATATTGGCAAGCGAAAGAACAAAATGTTAACTTATTTTAAAACATACATCTTATTTGAAAGAAAATTATTTTATTACACTTTTACTTTAAAGTTATTACTTCTTACATAAAATTAGTTTTATTTAAGTTTTTGAATAACCTTCTCTTACAGTTAAATTATACAGTAATATCTTATAATCAGTTGAAGATATTTAACATCAAGGAATTCATTCCATAGGGAATGGATTTCTTGACAAATATTTAATTAACTCGTTTTGAATGCATTCGATATTGGATAAATTCTTTAATTTAATGCTTAATGTTTTTTATAGGGAATTCATTTGCTAAATTTAAATTCTTTGAATTCATTCACAGCAATTAATTCTTGGTTTGTTTGTATTAACGAATTCATTCATTGAATTAAAAAATTGAATTAATTTTTAGGGAATTCATTCTAAAAAGAAATTAATTCTAAATAGGATTAACAAAAGAACTTATAAAAACATTATTTAACAAAACGTTACTGAACGCTTCTAAGAAATATCTTTTGAATAAACAAAATCCAAATATGGATAAAAGTAATACTAAATTAACATCCCGTGTAAAAAAGTTTAGATCAGATCAGATCTTTTTAGATCTAAATAGATATGATTGCATCTAATTAGATCCTGTACCAGATCTCATCAAATATGATCAGATATGGCATGTGTGATAATACCTTATGGCAAGATCTGATCAGATCTAGTGCCAAATCTGTTCAAATCTAAAGTAATCTGGACAATTGCGCCAGATATGCCTAGATCTGATCAGATCAAATTAAATCTCAAATGTGTCCCCAATTTTGAGATCTATTAGATCTGGTAAGATCTACTAAGATCTGGCCAGATATGCCTAGATCTGATCAGATCTAATTATACCTCAAATTTGTCCCCAATTTTGACATCTAATTAGATCTGGTAAGATCTACTGAGATCTGGCCATATCTGATCTTTTTTACACGGGATATTTAAATTTAGTAGGTTTGAGGTTAAGAAGAAGAATAAACCTTTTTCTGTAAAAGTTATAAACATATTAATTTGCAAATTAGACTAGATCTAGTTTATGCCTTTTTCTATGGACAGGCTTCATCAGTGATTTTCCATTAAATTATATTATTGTTTTTTTTATTTTATTGTCAGATTTTCTCTGTATGATAATTCTTCAATAACCCGTCGGCTGTAGGAATCGAACCAGTGCATTCCTACATTACAAGCGTAACTATACTAAAGTTCGACAGCTTAGCCATCTGAACCAAGTAAGGCCTTGAATGTAGTGTAGCTAATTCATAGTTTTCATTCCTGTTCAGCTTTCTGTTATTGTTTCTTTTTACTTTCAGAACACTATGCGACAGTCAAAATCGGAATGGGATGAAACCAACGGGAAATGTTATATCGGTCAAAAACAAGTTATACGTGTCCCGGCGTTTCGCTGGGTCACCCCTAGCAATCGAGATATATCTTTTTTTTGACATAACTCGAGAACCACTATTCCGATTTTGCTCAAACAATTTTAAAAATATTAAAAATTACAATTCCTTTAATCTGTTCATATAACGTTTTTCTATATACTCAACAGTTTTGCCGGTAAAAATAAATGTTTGTTACCGCTACCATAAAAATCAATAACCTTTTGTTTATTACTTTTTTTTAATATTTTAGGCAAAAAATATTTTTTTCTTCATACATTTATTTTTACCGGCAAAACTGTTGAGTATATAGAAAAATGTTATATGAACAGATTAAAGGAATTGTAATTTTTAATTTTTTTAAAATTTTTTGAGCAAAATCGGACTAATGGTTCTCGAGTTATGTCAAAAAAAAGACCACCAAAGGTCAAATCGATATATCTCGATTCCTAGGGATGACCCAGCGAAACGCCGGGACACGTATAACTTTTTTTTTACCGATATAACTTTCCCCGGTAGTTTGAACCCTTCCCGATCACTGACCCCTACCATTTGTCTCACAGTGGAATTGATCAAAAAGATACAAACTTTCTACTTTAGATTTTTTGTTTATCCTCTAATCTCCTCCGTGTCTCCTTTTTCGCAAATGTTGCCAAACTGATGACGTATGGTTTTTACGTTCAAGAGCAGGCAATTTATGTATATTGGAGACAGACTGCCAACAGAGCATTCTTATAATGTTTCTCAGTACAGTGTTGTCCTTTTAAACGCGTCATATAGACCAGATGCAATTTTATTAATTTTAAATTTAGTAGGTTTGAAGTTAAGAAGAATAAACCTTTTTTCTCTTAAGGTTACCCAGTGTAGAAACGGTAATGACATATCATTATTTTTTGGACTACCAGTAATGATACCCACTTACCTTCTGCTTTATTTTAAAACATATAAAAATGAGTTACTGATAATGACTTATTTTTATCATTATTTCAAATAGAAAATAATTTTCTAGATTTTTTTGAAAATTTTTTGAAATCAATTTTTAGACTCAATATTTTTTAAACACTGGTAAGGATATATGTAACCACATAATTTTTGATTTTTTGTATGTTGGCGAGTAAGCTTACTAGTGTGCAGGAGGTCAATTATGTTTTTAACTATTAAATATTACATGTCGATATAGCTCAGATGATAAAGCTATTGACTGGCAATCTGTAGACCCAGGTTCGATTCCCGCACCAGCAAATTTTATTAAAAAAAAAAAATACAATAAAAAATATTTTTTTAATATAATTTATTTTTTTGAAAATCTATTTTTAGACTCATTATTTTTGTCAGTACTGGTAAGCACATAGGTAACGATATATTTTTTGATTTTTCGTATGCTGGTGTGTAACCATAACTCATTATTTTTCGCGACATCGCCATATAAAGGTAATAAGACATGTAATAACAAAAGTAACTAGTTACCATTACCAAGTATGTAGTTACATAACTACATATCTGGTAATGATTTTCTACACTGGGTATAAACACATTTGCAAATCAGACTAGATCTAGTTTTTCTATGGACAGGCTTCATCAGTGATTTTCCATTAAATTGTATTATTGTTTATATTTTATTGTCAGTTGTCTCCATATAATAATTTTTCAACAACCCGTCTGCTCTAGGAATCGAACCCGATTGTTTAATTTTTATTTTTAAAATTTAAAAATAAAAATATTTTACTCGACCTTTTTTAGATCCAAACTATATTAATGAAAACTTTGTTAATATACGGATGCCATAGGCGGATCACGCATATTACATCACAAAATGTAAAACTTCTCCCAGCAATTCTATTTTAGTTTTGATTGTGTTAGTTAATTTGACGTACTGGTAAGTTGCTCATCCATCAAGTCTAACTCAATAGGCGTCGACGGCATTCGTTCCACTTTTTTTAAAAATTATTCTGCCATACATTTTACCGGTGATAACTCAAATTTTCAATAAAATAATCATGACCAGCACCTACCCTCAAAGATTGAAACGAGCAAAGATTCTTCCAACACCAAAATCGTCCTCGGAGGCTTTTGAAAAACTACTGCATAAGCAAATATATCAATGATAATAATCTCCTTACTTGTAAACAGTCTGGTTTTCAAGCCAATCACATTTGTATTACAGCTGTTGCTGATGCAGCCGAAGATCAGAGAAAAGAAGTAGATGAGTATTGTATTACAATGCTGGTGTTGTTAGACCATTCAAATACCTCTGACACATTTAACCACACAATTTTGATACAAAAACTAGAAACGATGATGCATTTTCCACAAACGCCTTGGAAATTAGTACATTCAAATCTTAATGGTCGAGTACAGTGTGTAGAAATCAACTCGTCAATAAAATCAAATTTCCTCCCAGTTACTAGGGGTGTACCACAGGGTTCCATTCTCCGGCACCTTTTTTTTATATTTATGCGAATGACTTGCCAGATCAACTGATATACTGCAATATCAGAATGCATGACGATTATGTTCAATAATACATCAACAGTAAAAAGGGAAAAATCGAAGATAGCACACAAAAATTAAATGATGAATTAAAATGTTTTCCTTTTTGGGCTTTTGTAAATGTTCTAAGTCTAAATCCAAAAAATCAGAATGCATTTTATTACGCAAGAGAACACAGAAAGCAGTTGAAATACTCAACGTATATATTAACTACCAGAAAGTAGAAGTCGTTAATAAAGCTAAAAATTTATGTGTAATATTTAATAACATATCACCCTGATCACATCACATTATAAATGCTTGTGGAAAAACCTATTCAATGCCTCGAACTTTGTGGCCCACTCAATGTTACACCCCGTTTAAAATCAGACTGCTGCTCGCAAAAACGTTTTAGTACCTATTCTGATTTATTCCAGTGAAATTTTTTTTAGTTGTGATGCCAAAAGTACATCGATGCTAAACGTAACATATAACCATATCACATGATATGTTTTTGGGCTTAAGTTTTATAGAAGTTATTAACATATATTCCTTATTCAAAGAAAATTTTCGGCGAACAATTTGATGACCTGATGAAAATCAGAATCATAATGTTTTTACACAAAATTCTAACAACTCGTGAGCCAGATTATCTGTATAATCGAATCAAGTTCAGCCGTCACAGGAGAAATAAAACCCTGATACAAATAATATATCATACACTAATATCAAATTGGTAATTTTATATCATATCATTCTACCAATTATTAGTGAAACCAGCAACGCATTACAGTTTAAGAGAAAAATCTTTGAGTTTTACTCTCAAACAGGCTTGCCAGATACTTTTTTCCGTTGTCCCCAAAAAAAATCTAGAAATATCCCCAAAAAATCCCCAACTAGAAAAAATGTTGAAAAAGGTAGAAGAGCTAATTTAATTTGCTTAAAATGAACATTATCCGCATAAAAACTACAACTAAATAAAAAAAAATAGCACTAACAATATCTGTTTTTAAAAATTCTTAGATTTCTTTTGTATAAATGTCTAGAAAAATTCTCAGAATTTTGGGACTATTAGGAAAACAACGTTTAATTTTTATTAAATTATTTAAACAAACCAACCGTATTCTAAATATATTTTATTTTGAAATTTTCAAGAATTTAAGGCAACTTTTATAGAATTTTAAAATTTGAATTTTTCAAGTTTGTCGGTTTAATACAATAGACTTTTATCCATAATCGATATGATGTTTTTCTGTAAAATAATATTTTAGATTCTGAGACATTAATCATATAAAACTCACAGGCAAAAAGGATTTATTTATGTTAAAAAGCTTTAAATTAATATAAAAAATTTGTTATTTTTTTCTAAGTTGTGCGAACAAACTTGAATGACGTTTTCTGAAAACTCTACAAAGTTAATATAATCTTCAAAATTTATGAAGGATTTTAAATATTCCCAAAAAATCCCCAAAACATTTTTTATATTCCCAAAAAAATCCCCTGTCTCCAAATGAAAATTTTTGTCCCCAAGACCAAAAAAAAAATCCCCAAATTTGGGGACAAAACGCCAAGTCTGGCCAGCCTGCTCTCAAATTTTATTTACCTTAAAAAATGTTTCATTATTATCTTGTTTTGTTATTTTTTCTAATTTTTTATTGTTTAGTAACTAATATTACTCTTATTTATATGAATTTATATTTGACAAATATATTTAAAACTTTTTAAAACTTCCAAATTTTTCATAATTTGTTAATTTGTTATTTCCTGAAGATGCTTCACAATGGCGTAGCGAAATATCAAAAAAAAAAAAAATTTATATATAAAAAAAACCTTACGTCAAGAAAATTGTGAAATTAAAAATATAAAAATAATGAAAACTATATACAATCACCATTACTACACCCAGAAAACAGATTCAATTCTGATAACCGCATTTGTAGCCAATCGAATGGTTCGGTTGTGGTAGCCGAATTTTTCAGTTGTGACAACAGAAAACCAATTGAGACGGGACTAATTTAACTGTGACAATTGAATTTCAGTTGTATCAAGAATAATTCGGTAGCCGCAACCGAAAAATTCATTTGATGCAACTGAACCATTCGATTGGCAACAAATGGGGTTGTCAGCACCGAATCTGTTTTCTGGGTGTATCTAAATTTTTCAAATGTATATTTTAGTTAAAGTCGACTTTAGTTAAAATACTGGGTGGCAGTATGCTTTGACTTGATTTGTTTTTCGAGCATTCTGATTGTTTAATTTATTTTCAACCAATCAAAATTTTTGAAAATACAAATATTTTTGTAGGGTATTCGTATACAAAATGATAAAAACCGTATGATTAAAAATAAAGTCGACTTTAAATTTAAAATACTCTTTTATAGTAAGGGCCAACATGTACAACATTGTCTGTACTTCTACTACTTTAAGACTCAGGTAAAAATAAAAAATAAATATGTAATCATATACCAATAACTGTAAGTTATCTCAAACTTTAGATTATTCTTTTATTATTAATAGCCCTAAAAGACAAAAACATACAATTTTGGTATAAGCTCTACCTGTTCTGAAGGCTCTAGTTTTTCTTCAGTTTTTCATTTAAAACTTAAAATAAATACAGTTAGATTACGGTTAATTTTATATTCATTCACAATTTTTACGAACCTTTCATTTTCGAAATTTTATCAAATTCGCTAATTTAGCAACCTGAGAGTACTGAATCTAAAAATAAGCCAACAATTTTATATTAACAGGTTACGACGTATGAGTGATATTAATGAAGCAGATAATAATCATACGCACTGTATGCCGAAGAAGGAAAATGATTGCAATGCAATTAAAATATTACATTTTATTTTACAGCAGCTGCAAACACAACGATACTTCTCAGCAAACTACAGGCCATACTTGGGACTAGTTAATTGATGGACCAATTAATTGATTTTTGATTTTAGGCATTACAACTGATCAATGCCAATGAAATTTTTTCCACAATTCTCATTGTTCAATGCCTAAATGCCCAAATATAATTGATGAAAAAAGCATTATTATCATGTTTTGATAAAATAAAAAATTAAAAATTAATTGAGTTTATTTCAAAACTCAATTGCAATAATTTGTAATTGTAATTAAAAATTTTCAATTACATGTAATTGTTATTGAAATCGCTCAGGTCTATTTTTTGCAGATATTTGCTACGACCAAAAATTCTTGATTATACATTTTATTATATTTACTGCACCGTTTATTAAAATTCGCTTCCCATTATGTGACCCGCTTCTTCTAATATGACCCAAATCGTACTGTGATGTATGGTATCATATAGTCGTCATGCCTGACTTAATTTTTATCTACCGAACCAGTTCGGTTGGTAAAAAATTCGATTGTTACAACGGCATTGTTTTGGTAGTGTATATTTGTTCCAAATAGATTTCATAACCAGTTCGATAAAAAATTCGAGTCATATCTGATTCACACCTCTTCAAAATCAACATTAATATGAAGCTACTAACTCCAGAAATGTTTCTTTTTTATTATGTATTTGGAATTTGGAATGCTAAAGTGGAACTCGATGAGGAATTCAGTAGCTATAATACGAATTTTTCGGTGAACAGTTTGCGATAAATCAGTAATCAAAAACCTTCAACGCACATCCTAAAACCGTGGTAAAAGTCTTATTGTTATTACTTTGCTAAATGATTTTAAAAAAGGATTTCAAATAAAACTTTTTTTTATTTATTTGATTTAATATTTTTCTACTCTTTTTAGTAACATGAAAACTAAAAATTTATATTTGTTGGCGGTTTTAATATTCCAATGAAAATTGTGTGTTATACCATGTTATTTTAATTTTTCCGAGGAATAGTTTTGGTGTTCAGTATTTTTTTCACATGTCATATTGTGTTTGAATAATTTCAAGATTTTAAAATTGTGCAATTTCAAAAGATATTTTTTCAAAAACGGCTCGATCCAAGATTTTGATTTTCTTGCCATATTATTCTTAGATATTCCAAATACATACTGTTTTTTGTGACTTCTTTAATACAATTAAAAAAAATTAAAGTTGAGTTTTGAGAACTAAAACAAACTCAGTTTTTTTATCCTTATTATTTTAAAATATTATTTTGATGTTCATCTACACAGAACCTTAGCCTTTCAGCAGTATTTCATAAGTGAAAATTTATTTATCATTTAAAGTTAAAAGTAATAACCTGTGAAAGCTTATGCATTACATTTTTATATTTTTTATAAAAGCTAATTTCAATAAATAGATGTTTTTCCGCACAATTTCTTTAGAAGACGCCTGCACACCATTACACAAACATATAAGTTTTCACAAAATTTATACACTAGTTAAGCAAATACAAACACATACGAGTCTTTCCTAGCCAACTATAAAGGTAAAAAGAACGGTTGTCAAACTTACTCCTAAAATATTTTGTGTGTAAAGACCGCTGCAAATGAATTTATTTAAACACAAAAGAAATTTCACTTAAAAACAGGACCACTAACATGTCATTAAATTCAAATTACATTTTCTTTGTTTAGTCAAAAATTAGTCAAAAAAACTAACAAAAATTTCTTATATTTCTTTGGTTTATTAAAAAAAAAGGATAATTGTATTTAATCAGGGTTGGGAATTCTCAGTATTTTATGTTATTTGTTTTTTTAATGACTTACAAATGTAGTTGGAATTTGCAATTCTTCTACAAATGAATGTTATTTTCACTTGAAACAACAAAACTGAAATAAAATATTTCTTGCCCTATATGACTCGAATTGAATATGAAACAATTTTTTCAATTATTTTCGATGGTAGGCGGTGTGTGCGTTCTTTAATATTGACAAATTCACACTCACGAAATTTCTTCAGTCAAGATTTGTTAGTTGTTTTAGTAGCATTTTAGTTTCGTTATTTTTATTTCAAAAATAATTATTTTTAGAATAGAAGTAATTTTTTTCTTGTATTTGTTTATTACCAATTGTGATAACCAGAAAAGATAAAACCCGATGTGTTTAAAGCAAAAAATATTGTAAAAAAGCAAAAGTAAAAAAACTTGGAAAAACAACAGTTTTATTAAAAAAAAAATTTAAGTTAAGAGAAAAAATATTTTTTTGTGACCAAAAAAGTATTTTCGGGCAAAAAGTCTTAAAAACCAATTCAAAGCTCAAAAATCTTAAAAAAGCGCTATTTTAAAGCTAAAAAAACGGAAAATCTAAAAAAAGCAAAAAGAAGCAAATATTTGTAAAACAAGCAATAAAAAGCATAAAAAGCAAAACAGCAATTTTGTCTTCTCTGGTGATAACATGCAAAATATCAACAAAAACTTTCAAAATATTTCTATTGCTGGTTATTAGGGCGCGCCGATTTGTAAGGACAAAAATTTGTCGATATTGTGCCATCGATTTTTCGGCATGAGAAAAAAAAGTTCCACTACGATCTATCAAAAAAATCATTTTCGAGGCTCCCAAATTTCGACAAAAACTCGTCTAAAAATCAAAAAAAAAACCTTTTTTTTTCGAAAATATGATATCGCCATCGTTTTAAGCATACTATACCATACGCCATTCCTTGGATAGGATATATTTAAAAAAAATTTAAATTGGCGTATTTTTTTTAACATACCTACTAAAAAAACCTTAAAACTTAACGCGTAAAAAGATCGATTTTTCGACAAAAACTCGCCCGAAACCTCAAGAAAAATATTTTTTTGGAAAAACTGCTATCGCCATCGTTTTTAGCATACAATTTCACCTTGGAAAGGTAATATTTAAAAAAAATTAAATCAGCCGATTTTTTTTTATTACCTCCTAAAAAAACCTTAAAAATAGAAGTTGAGAAAAAGTCATAAAATTGAAATTTGGACGCCTCGAAAATGATTTTTTTGATATATCGTAGTGGAACTTGTTTTCCACATGCCAAAAGCTATCGAAAAATCGATGGCACAATATCGATTGCTAAATCGACCCACCCTACATATTTATTTACACATTTTTTACTGCTCTCATCTAGTTGGGTAGCAGATTAGGGTTTAGTATGAAATTTGGTGTTTTATAATTGCAGTGATGCCACCACTTTCTAAAGAGAACTGATGATGGGGAAAAATATCCGAAACGATCGTCTTTTTATTGCTGAAGGTGTAGAATATTTTGAAAGCAAAAACTCTGTGAAGTATTTGTAAGGAGAATAATAATAATAAATTGTGTGGCATAACTGGAATTACCAACACAAGAAAAAAATACGGTGTTCTGACAACGGATTCTGGTAGAGGAGACAAACAAAAAAAGAAATAAAAAATATACGTGTGTCGGCGTTTTAAAGCTAACATCGGAATTTTATTTTAGGGAATTTTTTTTGGAAATATCGCCCGCTAAAATTTCCTATTAAAGCACTTTTTTACAATTTTGCTTTTAAACTAATGTGAACTAAAAATTTATCCCATTCATCAAAATTAGAACAAAATGACATTGTTTCGTAGTTGCATATGTTACTGCATACTTTGACAGGTTCTATTTGGTCAGGTTCTTTCGTGTCAGTTCTGTGACAGGTTCTTTAGTGTCAGTTCTGCGACTGGTTGTTTTGCGTCGGTCCTGTGACATGTCACAAGGCGCAATTGACCCCCTCCTACACTGAGAGAATTATCATTACTTCAGCAATGAATTTATTTATAGTTTCAATGAAATTTGTCATTGGAACTCGTCCATTGAAACTTTCCATAGAATATATGGAACAGGTTTACAATGAAGGGCTTCATAAAATCTATGAAGCAATTTCATTCATTATTATTTATTATAGTTGGTTGTTGTCGTTGCTAAGATGGAGTGGATAAATAAAAAGTATTTAACAAACCAAAACGTATAATAAAATTGTAGCATATTTTGCGGATGTACAAAATATGTATATCTAATGAAAGAATTCATTAAATTAAAAAGCGTCATACATTTTTATAACAAGCTTAATTCAATTAATGAAACTCCTTATTAATATTTCGAAAAAATTAATATGATTTATAAACAAATTTCGTAGTCCAAAATTAATAATAAAAAAATTAATAATAAAAAAAAATAATAATAAAAAAAATAGAAAATATAAAAGATAATTCTCTCAGTATGGAAATTACGTAAAACTATTGTGTTTGAGAATTAAATGTTTTATACAAAATTCTAATTATATGAAAACTTCTAAAAATTAATGAAATGATGATATTTTATGAAAAAATTAAAAAAAGTAAATATTATTGAACAATTTCATATACATATATAAAGAAAATTTTCATTAGGTTTATGAAAATCTAATTTATGAAACTCAATGAATTTTTCTAATGAAGTTATGATATTTTATGAAAAAAAGTTAAAAAGAATTTCATAATATTAATTAAATATTATATACATAATGCAATCCTTCATTGATTCTACGAAAAATATTCTATAAAATTATATCATTAATATCATGAAGGATAATTCTTTCAGTGTAGTAGTTAACAGGGTAGTTATATCTTCTCATGATTTTCTACACTGGGATGTTATTTAATAATAAGGGAATAAGTGGCCTATAACAATAATAAATACATTTTTCATTGCATTATTTTTTTATTATTAAAAAAATATAACCCGAATAAATGTAAGTCATTATTATCCGTATTTTCGCTATCACCTATCAAAGTTAAAGTTAAAACTAATTTTAAACAGTACATCAGAAAAACTCTCCAGAAAGTAGCGCGATGAATTTGCGTTATTTGTGAAAGTGATGAGTTTTCATCGTACATAACACGGTGCTACAGTGAAAATATAAGTGAAAAGCGACCTAGTGTAGGTTACAAGCATTGCTGAGTACATGAAAAATAAGTTTTAAAATTTTCAGAAACACCCTCAAAATTCAAAGTTATTCTGAAAAAAACCTTTTTAAGGTTGATTCTAGTACTTTTGAACGCGTAACTTAGTTGGTTTTTAAAACCAAAATCTAGAGCCAATTTGAATAAAGTGGTGGCAGATTCGAAATCAGCACATCCCAATTTTTTTTGTAGAACAGTGTAATAGATAGAAAATTTTGTTTTTAAATTAATTAAACAATGTGGTACTTTTTGAATAATAACTGAAGTACTTTTAAATTTCTTAACCGATTTTCATTATTGAAAGCTTGTTTTACACAGAATTGAATTTGGTTTCATAATATCGTATTTCATAGATGTACCTTTTTAAAGAAAACTTCTTAAAAATGGCAACAAAGTTGAAAATATTAAAAAATTAAAATAGAAATAAGATATTCGTCAGTAAATCGTAACTGGGTACTCGAATCTACCCAAAAACGGTTTCTCCTGAATAACTCTGAATTTTTAGGGTGTTTCAGAACTTTTAAAAACTGTTATGTGATAGCCTCGACAAGACTAACAACGTACACTATATCGTTTTTCAAGTATATAAAAAAGTGTGTTTTTGTAGCACCGTGTAATTATTATGAAACCATTCGAAAAACGAAAACGTAGTTTTGTGTACTTTGGACTTTTTCAGGCCTTATCGGATATAATAAAGCAAAAAAAAAAGTTAATGTGAAAAAATTCAGAACTATGCTGAATTTTTAATGTAATAATAATTAAATTTTTTTTAAAAATCCGACCTTTTTTTTCCAAAAAAAAGTTTAAAAAAAATTTTGTATTCACTACGAAAGTTTCATCGTGTGACTCAGTTCTACTTAAGCTGCGTTCATTAATCCCGAGATGTTAATGGAAATCTAGACCGGAAAACTTGACCGTTTACATTTATACTTTATGACAGTAACGAAATTTCAATTTGACAACTGGACTTTTTTTGTAAACAAAGTACCAAATTCAAATTAAAAATATTTAGAAAAACCAAGTACAATTTATATTATTATTTTATATAAAGATCTAGCGCTAATTATGTTAGTAAAATTGTTTTTTTTTTTTGGTAAGGATGACAAGCTATTGCAGAAGCCAGAATTCTCAATATTTTGATGGAAGGGATCATGCACTTTCTAACGCTTACTTTGTAATTTTGCTTCGTGGGAAGCAAAAATTAGAACCAGGGCAACACTTCCTATAATCACTGTGCTAATAACACTATGGAACATTTTTGGGATTATTGTCTGGGGGGTGAGAAATTCCAAGTCAGGGTGATGGTACTAGGTCAGTATAGTAAAACCCTCAAAGGGTTTGGCGTTAGTATGTGTCATTTATTTTATTTATGACCTTTTAAATTTTTTCCTTATCTTGATGTTTTTTCGCTTAGTTGTAACATTTTGGCAAAAACGTAGTTTAACATAACTCGAGAACCACTTGTCCGATTTTGATGAAACAAATTTAGAAAAATTTAGAATTACAATTTCTTTAATCCGTTCATATAACGTTTTCCTATATGTGCAACACTTTCGAAGTTAAAAATGAATGTATGAAGGGAAAAAAGTATTTTTTGCCTAAAAATTTAAATATTTTTTTTTAAAAATTCATAAAAAATCCAAAATGGAAAAAAGTGCCAAAACTAATTACTTTCGCGTAAATTCACATAACTCATGAGCAAAAAAAGGCATAGATCATGAAAATCGATGCACGCGTTTCTCATTTATTCACAATTAGGTAAATGTATGAATTTCAAAAATTTGCTCCAGATATGCACAACATTATTTGGAGAAAACATTGACACTCACAAGCCGAACTCTCTCATATTTTTCTACTGTACTAAAAGAGAAATATTGATGTGGCAACACTGGTTCTGTAATGTTCACATAAAACATGCATTGTCATTATACTTCTTCTCTTTCTCACACTGGTTCTGTGATTTTTGTTATTCAACAAGTGCCGACGAACGCGAACAGTAAAAGTGATTTTTCTCCAGTTTTTTAAAAGTGAACAAAAGAGAACAGAATATGGAACTGTGCAAGCCAGGTATAAATAGCTTTTGCTACTGCTGTGGTCAATATGTCTCAACACATAAAAAAAGGGGAAATTTCAGTACTGATTTTGTTCAAACATACGAGATGTACTTCAACCAAAATGTTATAGTGAACGAAAATTGGGTACCAAATATAGTGTGTAAAAGCTGCTACAACCGTCTAATGGATTGGAAAAATAGAAGACGTGAAAGTATGCCATTCGGTATCCCAATGACTTGGACTAATCCTGGCGAAGGTCACAATCCATTGAATTGCTATGCATGTGCGAATAAAGGAGCCGCAAAAAGGATAAGAAAATCGTATAATTACGTTGGTGTTGCAAGTGCCGCAACACCATTGTCTCATTCGGACCACATTCCTGTGCCAAAAGCTTCTAGCCCAGATATTTTCTCTTCTACGACTGCTCCGACATATCATGCACGTGATGATTCCCCATATGAGCCATCAGTATCCAATGAGCCAATTTTAATAAATCAAAATAAGCTTGATTCAATTGTTGCCAAGTTGGAATTAACACAGCATAAATCGGAAGAGCTGGCTTCCATTTTGAAATCAAACAATTTGTTGGCACCCGGTGTGAAGTCACAGCTTATCGAAGTCGTCAGGCAATACTCCAAAGTGTATTCCTTGTGCATGATGAAAAAACTTCTGCATATTGCCCGGATGTAGGAAAATTGATGGACGCAATGGAAATAAAATATGAAGCAGATGACTGGAGATTATTTATTGACAGTTCAAAACTCAGCTTGAAGGCGGTTTTACTGCATAAGACCAATAAAAAACCTTCAGTTCCAATCGCCTACAGTACAGAAACGAAAGAAACATATGATGCACTGGAAAATATTTTAAAAATGGTTAACTACGCCAAACATATGTGGCGCATATGCTGCGATTTAAAAGTTGTAGCAATGCTTTGCGGTCTTCAAAGCGGCTATATAAAATATATGTGCTTTTTGTGCGATTGGGACACACGATTTTCCGGTGACCAATATGCATGCCACGGATGGAAACTCAGAGAGCACAGCAGGTTACAAACGGCGAATATTATTCGTGAGCCTCTAGTGCCGAAGGAGAAGATATTGCTGCCTCCACTGCATATTAAACTTGGAATTGTTAAGAATTTTATCAAAACTGTCGCCAAAAGAGATGAAGTTTTCTTGTGTTTGAAACTAATTTACCCGAGACTCAGCGAAAGTAAAATTAAAGAAGGTAAGTTATAATATCACATTCATTTCCCATGATTTTCCATCTTAACAAATTAATTTTTTCCAATCAGGCGTACTAAATGGTCCAGATATACGAAAGCTGATTAAAAGTGACGCATTCAACAATATTTTGATTGACGCTGAATTGAATGCATTGCAGGCAATCAAAGAAGTAATAGAAGGCTTGTTGGGAAAGCATCGTTCTAACAACTACGATGTTTCTGTCGCAAGGATGTTAAGAGCATTCTCGGAAATTGGTGTCCACATGTCCTTGAAAATCCATTATTTACATCATCATCTGGACTACTTCAGCAAACAATTGGCTACCGAATCTGATGAACAAGGTGAACGCTATCATCAAGTTGCTATGCCATTTGAAATGAGGTAATACTGATTTTTTATTTTTTCAAACTCATTTTAATAAAACA
This sequence comes from Leucophora obtusa, assembly GCA_949987735.1. Classification (NCBI taxonomy): domain Eukaryota; kingdom Metazoa; phylum Arthropoda; class Insecta; order Diptera; family Anthomyiidae; genus Leucophora; species Leucophora obtusa. The sequence continues at coordinate 307,365,483 of OX465295.1, forward strand.
AAAACTTACAGACATAGAGGCAAAAAGTTGCCGAGTGCAATAATTGCGGAAATTTGCTGGTGGAGTAAGTTAGTGTGGCAAGACAAGGATGATCTTGATGATAAAGAATTTTCAGGAGATGCAGAAGGGCCAACAGTGGAGTCACACATTGACATTATGTGTGGTTCAGAAACTGATGATAGCGATGAATGCGATGCCACTAGTCCCGAACAACCACCATCGAAAAAGTCTAGGCAATATTTATTAAAATAAATAAAAATAAATAAATAAAATAAAAATAAAAAATTATAAAAATGTTTACTTAATTTTTTTAGTAGTTTATGGCCAGAAGTCTGGAGTTATTGGGGAAAATTTATGAAAAAGGCGATAAATGACACTTTTTTGAATAAAAACAAATATCAATATTCTTGTCAAAATGGGATAAATTCACTTAATTGTAAATAAAAGCAGAACGCGTTAAATTTTGTTTATAGGTTATGTGACTTTAAATGAAATTAATGACACTTGATCCTTTTTTCCGTTTTGGATTTTTTATGAATTTAAAAAAAAAAAAATTTAATTTTTAGGCAAAAAAATATTTTTTTTTCTCCACAAATTTATTTTTACCGGCAAAACTGTTGATTATAAAGAAAAACGTTATATGAACGGATTAAAGAAATTGTAATTCTAAATTTTTCTAAATTTGTTTCATCAAAATCGGACAAGTGGTTCTCGAGTTATGTTAAACTACGTTTTTGCCAAAATGTTACAACTAAGCGAAAAAACATCAAGATAAGGAAAAAATGACACATACCAACGCCAAACCCTTTGAGGGTTTTACTATACTGACCTAGTACCATCACCCTGACTTGGAATTTCTCACCCCCCAGATTGGCTGTTGTACTGTGTAATTGGGTATAAATTTATCTTTATTATATTTAAAACAATTCTTTTATTTTATTACTTTTTTGTTTTATTTTAAGGTTATTTCTTTAGTCAGCTGTTGACCAGCGTTGCCACTTTTTCATACAGAAATTCTACAAATTAAGCGAAACCTAGTATTCTGTAGAAGTCTCCATATTTGTGAGTTTTTCATGAGATTTCTTAGAAATCTTGCGAATTTATGAAATTTAATTTCTTAATTTCTCTTAGTGAAACAATGAAAATTCAACACATTTATGGAAGTTCTTAATATACGGGCATGAAGAAAAATGCACTAATCGGCGTGCAGAATGCATGATATTTGCTAACCAACATCTCAGAACATCTCACTAACCAACATCTCACAAATGATTGCGCATATAATACGTATGATAAAAACTTTTCATTTTTAGCTTTTTCGAATTGCAAACGATATGAAAATGTTTGACTAAAGTCAAATGCAAATGATGTAAAATATCCATTACATTCTCTTTGACAGGAAAACAGCAAACAACTCAGAGAATTATCAGCCAAAACAACCTAATACTTTTCATTACATTTCATTAGTATTACTTACTGTTAGCAATGTGATCAATATCATATTTATCATACTGTTCTAATCGATTACAAAACATAGGGCCAGTATTCGAGTCAGAACTGAGATCGACTTCTTTTCTAAATATTTCTTAAATAACAAATTTTGTTTGAAAATTTCTTACTAAAGAAATAGTTAAGACAAAAATCTATCTTAGTTCTGGCTATAAAACTGGCCAATATTTTCTTAATTTTTAGAAAAACTTCTGAAAATTTTCTTATAAATAAAACAAATAAAAAAATCCGCCTACTTTATTCACATTTTGGAAACATTAAAAGAGTTCGTCGGCTTGCCTGCAAGTAGTGCTATGTTTTTTTTTTAACAGATTTTCAGGAGAGCGAAAAAACTGATTTATATTATCCTTTTAAAATATTTTATTGACATCATAGCCTTAATAATTTACGATCTCATTTACTAAAATTATCATTAAGGCATATGATGCAAATAAAATATATTAAAAAGATAATATTTATCAGTTTTTTCGCTCTCCTGGAAACCTGTTAAAAATATATAGCACTACTTCTAATCTAATCTATTCGTATTATATAGGGTAACAAATTCTCAAAGTTTGAAATTAAACTAACTTACATTTTTTTATAGCAGAGCTGTTGGTATGAAAAGTCCCATACATATAATACCGCCTATAACTTTTCCCACATTATAACATCATAATGTATAAAAAAAGGTTTAAATACAAACAACAACTAAGGAAAACATAAGTTAAGGAATTACACGAAAACAATTTGTCAGACAAAAAATTCCAAAGTTTTGTGAAACTCTGTTGTAATAGAAGGTAAGTTTAAAATAAAACAACTAAAATATGAATAATTTACACACCTTTTATATTTGTAGTTGTTTTGTAATGCCATATAATTAAATGCAGTTAAGTATTTTTAATTTAAATAAATTTCAATACTTTTTCGCGAACATTCTTTAATATAGCAAAAACATCAAACGGCACTACAACACCCACAAACAAAAGGTGTTTCGTATAAATTTTTTATATTGCCGTTGGGTTATTTTTATATAATAACTACTGCTATACACTGACTATGCAACCGTACAACAACTATAAGAACAATCAACAACAACAAACAAACAACAAAAAACAGCAAAGACAACAACATTAGTAATTTTACGTAACAAACTAAAAGTTTATCTCTATGGTTTGCTTTTGCTGAGTATTTTGTACCTATGTGTAAGTGTCATAAAAATAGCGTTACGGAAACGGAAACTGGCAACAAAAGACACAGTATATACACATACTTTATATTACAAAAAAAGGTAGATACGGTTATACATATTTAGTGAATGAGTTTATGTTTGTATATGTGTGTGTAATGGTATGTATGTGTTATTTGAACATGTGTTTGTTTCATACATTTAGTATATCTTGATGTCAGACAGGCGACAAGTGTTATGCGACAAGTTTTTTCTTCGTATTTTATAAATATAACCTCCAAAATAAAATAGTTTTTTTATGAAACGTTATATGCCAGCAAAATAATTTTTAGACTTTTGCATTACACTTAATAATTTTTAAGATATTATGATTTCTCTGAAATTGGTATATAATTTTAATATATGTAGGTGATGAAACAAAAATGTTTCACCAATTTCGAGAAAAATTGTATAAATCACTTCTAACATGAAGTAGAAAAAATTGCTTGTTAATGGATCATATGTTGTATTTTATTATTTTCAAATAAAAGTGAAAAAGTTCGAAGAAAAGCTTTAATGATATTAAAGAAGAATAATATGTATTAAATTTATTTTATAAATATTGCTGGGATACTACGTTTTGTTGTGTATTATGTCGGTGAGAAAATACACCTTTGGAAGTGTATTTATTAAAAAAGTGCAGTGCAATGCTATGTTAACTTGTAAAAAGTAAGTTGATGTTGTTTTAAATACATTGTTGTTTAAGTTTATTTTTTCTTTTGTGGATAAAAACTTTTTTTAATAAAGGAAAGTTCTTGTTATTTAACTTGTATGTAGATACAAGAGAATAATTTGATGCAGAAAATAAACAGCTTATTTGTTGTCGTTAAACACAAAAAGAAGAAGAAAAAAGCGATATGTTACTTGAGGTCCCAAGTAGTTACTCGTACATGCAAATAAGAACGAATGACATGTGCTTCTATTGAAATAAAATCTGCTTTTATATTTTATTAAGTTGAAATAAAATAATCTTTTACATGTTGGAGAATGGATTATGCGTGATTAATATTAATTGATATTTTGAATTGCTGAACATGCTCTTGAAATATTGTAGAACTAGTAATACGCAAGGATGGTTACTAGGATGCTTCAAATTGCAAGATGTTCAGATTTTCCAGCTCTTCAAGGCCCCATCAATGTTTATGCAGTCACAAAAAAAAACTAATTTATTGCTATAGAATGCGATATATCAAAACCATTAAATATATTGGCGAGAATTACGAATATGAAGTCTAAATTCTAAATAGAAGAACCGTTTCCGCGATATCGGAAACCGTTCCTCTATTTAATTTTTAAATGGAAATATTTCATGGATCATGAAACTGTTTCACTAGTGAATATTTATTCTCCCAAACCCCGTTATCTATTTGAAGTCTAATATTTAATAAAATTTTGAATTATAAAATTTGACCAATATTTTAAAAGTTATTAAACAAAAGGCAATAATGTCATATTTTATGAAAAATTCCCAGGATAACTTTATCCCTCCTGCAATGGTGTTCTAATTAATTTCGAATTATAGCTTTAATAAACCCAGCAAACAAAGATGATCATTAAAAACTTAGAAATGAGCTCCAAAAATATAAACATTTTTCCACTTTTTCCTATGAAAGTGGTCCGTCCAAAAGAGCCCCCTATGTACTCAGAAAAAAGAATTTATAAATTCTAAATTTTCCTCATAAATTTAAATAATTTTGGAATCTTCTTTGAGTCCGAAAAATGAACCCTCATTTTGAGATAGCTTTTTAGATTGTGAAGACAACTTTTTGGATTGTTTTCTGAGGGTTCATATTTTCTACCAAAAAAAGAGTGTTTTCAAAAAAACAATAATCATTTCTATGAGCCATTTAGGAATCTTATTTATGAGCGCTCCGAAATTGCTGGCTGGGAAGTCAATTTAATTTATGTATAAAAATATTTTTTTTTCATGCAGACAGGTTCACAAAAATTAAAAATTATAATATTTTGTTTTCTAAGGCCCATCAACTTATCTCGAGCAGTTAACCTTAACTTAAAAATAATACACTTGACCTTGCCATTTTTTTTGAAGACTCCCGGTCGGTAAATACTATAAAATGATTGTGTCTGTTTGCATACTATGAGAGCTGATTTAATTAAATCCGTTTGGTAAGACTATAAAATAAAAGTAGATTATTTAAAAAAAAAAAAAATAGTGGGAATTTTGTGAAATATTATTAAATTAAGGCAATTTGTGTGATCAGCTCATCAAAGTGAGTAGAAAAATAATCGATGTGCATGATTTTGTATCTTTTGGTAATTGCGAGTCAAAACTGTGAGTTGTGTTGGGGTTTTCACATACTTTTACAATATTTAAAACATGATTGGTTCACATTTAGTTAACCCTTTGAGGATCATATATTTTCTGCCGAATCGATTTTGCAGTGTTTACGATTTGCATGAACTCTGACCTCAGACCCCTTGCTTGCTGTTCATTTCTCTTGTCAAATTTTGTGCTTTTTACCCCTCAAATGAAGAATTCTAGTTAACCAACTTCGAGGGCTTATAAGGGGAAAGTGGAACCAGGTAGGGATTTACCGCCTACTACTCATTTTATGCGATTTTTTTATATTTATCCTTGATAACACACCTCAACAAACTTTCAGCGGTTTTGATACATGATACATGATTCATTTTGAATTTGATACGCTGATTCTAAATCCTTAAATGCAAACTACCTAAAATTGATGGAATAATTGTTTTCTGTACACAAATTTAAAAAATGTCCTATGTATTTTAGAGAACAAAATTCATTCTGTTCTACCATCGTTACTAAAACTCTTAAGCTATCTGAATGCGTTTTGTTTCGGAATAGAGATTGGGAATCAGCAAGTAAAATACTAAAAGTATGAATTAATCTTCTAGCAACAGCGATTTTTCATTTTGTAGAGTTGTGTAATTCGTGCCACCATTTTTGGTTTTAATAACTCAAGGCAGATTTTGGCTCCTTGAACTCATAAAAAGATAAATCTTTAAAATTTTCTTATATGAAGCCAATTCCTGTAAGCTATCGCAGAAACCTGAATCCTAAATATCAAACATTTGTGCACGATTTTAAGTACTGATGCAATTTTTGTAAGTTTTGGTAAAGTGGGGAAATTCACATCGAAAATACCTATATACGCTTAACTATAATTGAGAACTAAGTACAACACAAATATTTACCTAGTTATTAAAAATACGAAAAATTAACTAAAAAATAGTCCTTTTTTCAAATTATTGGTATCTCCAATCAATTTTAAAATTAATAGCAGTTTAGTAATTCTGTACAATAGAAGCAGCTATTTATTTAGTTAAAATACTAGATAATTGGTGTTGGCTATCACATTTATTAAAAAAATTCAATATTCATAAGTGGTAGCTACAAATATGGGTATCCTAATCAAATATGACCGTAAAGTCAAGTTTCTGTAGAACCATCGAATTGTGGATTGTATTGATATAACACACCCTCTCAGAACAATTTCGTTGTGGCAACAGAATTTTTTGCCAACCGAATACGAGGTTGCATCAACCGAGCCAATTCGGTTGGAAAAAATTCAGTTGTTACAACGGAATTGTTTTTAGACTGCACAGCTATTAATTGGCATTGGTAAACAAATTTTATACCGTATTTGTTTAAAAAAAAAAAAAAACACATAAATTCATTAGACATCGAAATTAATAAGTGTTTGTGGTGCAGTGGGTATAAAGTTGGCCTAGTACACCAGATTTCCGGGTTCGAATCCCGAAAAAGGCACAAATTTAGATGCTTCTTTTTTTAATTAGAATAAAAAATTCATATGTATGAACAGTAGGGCGGGTCGATTTAATAATCGCCCATGGCTCAGTGAAAATCGTATTCTAGGGATTAAAATAAGAAACTTTGCCGAAGGAACCATACCTCCAAAACGAATTCTACTACCCCCCAACTGTTGACTTTTGTCCCGTAGGGTCAAGTTTTGAAAAATCCCACTTTGACCCATTTAGAGTGCCCCAATCGAGTCCAAATGTATGACCGACCCCCACTAACTTTGGAGGCCCGATCCACCCATGTCAGTGGCACACCCCCTGGAACTCCCCTGGGGGGTTCCCCATACAAACATTTTAAAAAATCACCATTTTTGGCACTTTATTTTATTATTTTTTATTTATTTTATTTATTTTTATTATTTTATTTATTTTTTCTCTTTAGAAATTTATTTAGTCAGAACATATGTAAATGAAAAAATTAATTTAACTTAGTAATAGAAAAGAAAATAAAAAAAATTACTGTTTGAAGTCTTTTTTGCTTTCAAGTCTGGGCAATTTCGCACGGCTCTCTATTGTCGTCACCATAACAGCCTCTACATTTTCCGGTATAACTCGTTTGGAAACGCTAGCTAGCAATTGAACGTGTCGTTCTGTTGCAGGTCGTAAAATAGGTTGTGTGGGTTTTTTAAGCCACCACAAGACACAGCTGCATGTCGTAAACTTACTTAAGCTAAATCGGTTACAGGTAGAATTGAGCATAAAATTATCATAAAGGATTTTCCAGAAGTAATAAAAGGCGCACTTGCTTAACAGAATTTGTGGTCAGATTAACGTTTAATTTACATGTAAGTACTTTATGGGCAGTTTTGACAACAAAATCGGTTACAGGTAGAATTGAGCATAAAATTATCATAAAGGATTTTCCAGAAGTAATAAAAGGCGCACTTGCTTAACAGAATTTGTAGTCAGATTAACGTTTAATTTACATGTAAGTACTTTATGGGCAGTTTTGACAACAAAATCGGTTACAGGTAGAATTGAAATTACCATTTTATTCTTATTACCTCGTCTCCTAGACCGTATATAACGCAACAGTTTTTGTGAATGCATTAAGTCGTTGTGAAGAACTCGAAGTGTGAAGTGCTAATTTGAGATAAAAAAATATTTAAAAAAAAATCATTCCAAATCAAGAAGTTTACAATGAATCCACCATCCTCTACAACTCAAGATGAAGCAATAACAACATCAACAACTATCGAAAACCCAATGAGTCATATACCCAGGCATGATGTTACTGTTTCTGGTATGTCTACTGATTTGACTGATCTTAATTTACCAACCCATCTGGATATCTTGAGATATTATTTTTACTTGAGCGAACAAAAAAAGTTGTCCTATAAAGCATTCACTATTCAAGTACAAGATAAGTTGATTGGAATTTGGGAAAAACTTGGTATGGAAATAATGCTGAAAAAAAGTGTATGTAATAAATTGAATAGATTGCTTGACAAATATCAAGAGCAAATCAAGAGAAGAAACAAACCCCAACAATTTACAGAGTATGTAAAATCTCTGGAAACAATTTTTTTCATTGGAACATGTAAATGCGATTTGAAGGCAGCTCCATGTGCATGCGGTTTGGTTCCCGAACGCCTCAAAGAGTTTATGCACGATCAACATAATCAGAGAAGTCTAACAATGGATGGATTTGCGATGGAAATTGAAGAGCAAGGAGCAACGTCTATGTCATCAATGCCAACATACCAAGATCCCGATGATTCAACATACGCACCGCCACCGGTTCAAGAAGATTTGGATATAAGCACAAGTTCACAATACACACAGGGATACGATTGTTTTAACTTTGCCTTGGTATGTGACAGATTTGGCGTGCCTGATAGAGTAGCATCAGCAATGGGAACAGCTCTTTTCCAAGATTTTAAAATGAAAGATATCCATGGCAAACCTCTCATCATGGATAAATCGAAAGTTCGCCGAGAAAAAGAGAAATGCAGACAAGAAGTGCTTCGCAAACGGTTAGATGATACCAATTTGTTAGCATTTTCATTCGATGACAGAAAAGATGATACTTTAACGAGAGATACAATTGATGAGAAGTATCATACTAGAATGGTAAAAGAACCTCATCTTGTTATTTTGAGAGAACCGAATTCTGAATTGATTGGTTACGTAAGACTGGAACATGAAACCGCTGAATACAAAACAACCAAATTAAATGATTTTTTCAACGATAAAAATATATCACTGGATGCATTAATTGGCATATGCACTGACGGTGAGCCAACAAACACTGGCCCAAACGGTGGAATTATACGACGATTCGAATTGCTGTTAAAAAGACCATTGCATTGGTTCGTTTGCCTTCTACACTTCAACGAACTTCCGTTTCGGCATTTGTTTGAAGCTTTGGATAAATCAACCAGCACTGGACCAAGATCGGCAACCGGAAAATTGAGCCGTCAAATCGAAACTTGTGAAACTCTTCCGGTAAGTTATTGCTATCACTCATTTATTATAATTGTCAACCGTTTTTAATTGTTTTATTTTTATATATTTTCAGGTGGTGGACGGCTTTCAGAAAATTGAGTTGAAAAATATGCCCCCTGCTCCAGAAAAAATTGAATTTTCCACCGATTCCAAGTACTTATACGACATGGCCCATGCAATTTCTAGCGGCGTGGTTTCAGTGGATCTGGCAAACATCAAACCAGGGAAAATTGTACATTCTCGGTGGCTCACCAAGGCCGCTAGACTATTACGATTATATGTGACAACGGAAAATCCAAATATCTTGTTATCAATGTTGTTTGATGATAGCAAAGAAAAGCGCGACTGTGCTATCAAGATAATTCTACGCTATCGAACCGATGTTGACGACCCAACGGGACTTAGAGCTTATAAAAAACCAGATATAAACTTTTATTGCACAAGTTACACGGAAATGATCAATATGAATGACATAAATGACGTATTTGAACCACCATTCACGCGAAGCATTCCATACGATACTTTGAAAGAATATTTAAATCAAGATGATCCACCGTTTAATGATCCAAAAATTCCATCACACATACAAGAAACAGAACGACACGTTCAATTGCTAGCTAGCGTTTCCAAACGAGTTATACCGGAAAATGTAGAGGCTGTTATGGCGACGACATTAGAGAGCCGTGCGAAATTGCCCAGACTTGAAAGCAAAAAAGACTTCAAACAGTAATTTTTTATTTTTTCTTTTCTATTACTAAGTTAAATTAATTTTTTCATTTACATATGTTCTGACTAAATAAATTTCTAAGGAGAAAAAATAAATAAAATAATAAAAATAAATAAAATAAATAAAAAATAATAAAATAAAGTGCCAAAAATGGTGATTTTTTAAAATGTTTGTATGGGGAACCCCCCAGGGGAGTTCCAGGGGGTGTGCCACTGGCATGGGTGGATCGGCCCTCCAAAGTTAGTGGGGGTCGGTCATACATTTGGACTCGATTGGGGCACTCTAAATGGGTCAAAGTGTGATTTTTCAAAACTTGACCCTACGGGACAAAAGTCAACAGTTGGGGGGTAGTAGAATTCGTTTTAGAGGTATGGTTCCTTCGGCAAAGTTTCTTATTTTGATCCCTAGAATACGATTTTCCCTGAGCCATGGGCGATTTTTTTGCCTCCCCACAAATCGACCCGGCCTAATGTGTATTCAATATTAAATTATTTGTTTAGACATTAGCCGAAATTGAGGCGATTAGTCGATGAATCGGTTAACCGATCAACCGAATTGTAAACACTAATACCACTGTGCAACCTTGCACCAAACAGCGATATGTAAAGCTTTTTCATCATATTTATGAAATTTTTCATTTACTTTGTGACGAAAACTTAATTAGTTTACTGAAAATTTTCATTAGAACTCGTCCAGCAAAATTCTCTCTGTAGTCATTAGTTTTAACTTATGAATACCGCTACTAGTAAATTTATGAGCCAAGTCTAGTGACTGCATTTTGTGTTGATTTTGGTCTGAAGGATAAAAGTTGTGACTAAAACAATTAAAGTAATTAAAGAAACTATGGTAAATTTCTATAGGTGAAGGAAGACCTTATAACCTTAAATTTTGGATACCGTAGTTTTGAAGTATGGTCTACCTAATTATATCAATCATTGCACTCAGTTCAAAAAAGCTGAGAAATAAGAGGCCTCTAAAATCTTTTTCAACGGATCTCGAAAAGTTTTGAAATTGCTCATAATTAGGGCAAGGAATTTCATGCACTTAAAAATGGAAAATATGCGCCTAAAATATGCCTCTAAAAAAGAAAAATATGCATTAAAAATATAAGAAATATGCACTAAAAACTATTATTTTTGCAAAAACAATGCAATTTAAAACTTAAAAATATATTTAAGTTAGTTATTTTGCAAACAGACACAGAACTCGAAGATTTTCCATAGGTCAATAAGGTTTTTAAGATTGTTTATTTTGATTAAATCAAAATATAAAAATATGAATTTTTTATATTTTTTTTACAAAATAAAAAATGCTCCTAAAAATTAAAAATATGCACAAATATGCATTAAAAAGAAAAAATTGAATTTTCCACCGATTCCAAGTACTTATACGACATGGCCCATGCAATTTCTAGCGGCGTGGTTTCAGTGGATCTGGCAAACATCAAATCAGGGAAAATTGTACATTCTCGGTGGCTCACCAAGGCCGCTACACCCAGAAAACAGTCTCAGTTGTGGCCACCGAATTTGTTGCCAATCGAATTCGTACTGTTACGAGAACTATCTTTATATTAAATTATATTTCTCGTCGTGAAAGCCAATATTCGGTTGTCTAATTCAATATTATATTCCACATAAATATTATTATGTTCCACAAAATTTTTGAAATTAAAAAACTTTTTTTCAATTCTTCGGTATTGAACCCGGTCATTCTGATTAATAATCCACACTCTTACCCCATTGCACCACAACTACATTTAATTTTTTTAGCCATATTTACTTTTTATACTTAAGAATATTTTATTTTTATTAAAAAACAACATCTAAATTTTTGTCTTTTCCGGGAGTCGAACCCGGAAATCTGGCGTACTAGGCTAACTCCTCACCCACTAAACCACAAACACTTATTAATTTTAATGTCTAATTTTGAATTTATATGTTCAGTTTGGAAAACAAATATAGCATAAACTTCGTTTACCAATACCAATTAATAGTTGAGTATGTTATCAATACAATCCACAATTCGGTTGGTTCTACAGAAACTCGACTTTATGGTCATATTTGATTAGGATAACCGTATTTGTAGTTACCACTTTCGAATATTGAAATTTTTTTAATAAAGGTTATAGGTAACACCAATTTTCTTGTATATACAATAAATAAATGGCTGCTTCTACTGGGTAGAATTACTAAACTGATACTAATTTTAAAATTGATTGGAGATACCAATAATTTGTTAAAAGGATTGTTTTTTAGTTTGCTTTCCCTATTTTTAATACCTAGTAAAATATTTTTGGTCTAGTATTCAATTATAGGTAACTCCAAAAAAAATAACGTCCTGGCAAATTAATTTGAATAGTTCTGATCGAATTCCAACCAATCTTTTTCCTGGGTGTAGACTATTACGATTATATGTGACAACGGAAAATCCAGATGCAAATTTAAGAATACTGGTTTAATTTATAATTACATGTTATGTGCCAATGTACTTCAATATCAAGTATTACAGCTCTGTCGTGTACGGTAGTAGATTATTTTTCAAATTCATTAGTTGGTCAAGATTTCTAGAACCTCGTTTACGCAAAATTGTCAATAAAGTAATTACAGATAATTCATATTATGCGCATTCGGAAAATATCTTGTTATCAATGTTGTTTGATGATAGCAAAGAAAAGCGCGACTGTGCTATCAAGATAATTCTACGCTATCGAACCGATGTTGACGACCCAACGGGACTTAGAGCTTATAAAAAACCAGATATAAACTTTTATTGCACAAGTTACACGGAAATGATCAATATGAATGACATAAATGACGTATTTGAACCACCATTCACGCGAAGCATTCCATACGATACTTTGAAAGAATATTTAAATCAAGATGATCCACCGTTTAATGATCCAAAAATTCCATCACACATACAAGAAACAGAACGACACGTTCAATTGCTAGCTAGCGTTTCCAAACGAGTTATATCGGAAAATGTAGAGGCTGTTATGGCGACGACATTAGAGAGCCGTGCGAAATTGCCCAGACTTGAAAGCAAAAAAGACTTCAAACAGTAATTTTTTATTTTTTCTTTTCTATTACTAAGTTAAATTAATTTTTTCATTTACATATGTTCTGACTAAATAAATTTCTAAGGAGAAAAAATAAATAAAATAATAAAAATAAATAAATAAAAAATAATAAAATAAAGTGCCAAAAATGGTGATTTTTTAAAATATTTGTATGGGGAACCCCCCAGGGGAGTTCCAGGGGGTGTGCCACTGGCATGGGTGGATCGGACCTCCAAAGTTAGTGGGGGTCGGTCATACATTTGGACTCGATTGGGGCACTCTAAATGGGTCAAAGTGTGATTTTTCAAAACTTGACCCTACGGGACAAAAGTCAACAGTTGGGGGGTAGTAGAATTCGTTTTAGAGGTATGGTTCCTTCGGCAAAGTTTCTTATTTTGATCCCTAGAATACGATTTTCCCTGAGCCATGGGCGATTTTTTTGCCTCCCCACAAATCGACCCGGCCTAATGAACAGCAAATATGGCTAAGAAAATTAAAAGTAAGTAGTTGTGGTGCAGTGGGTAAGAGTGTGAACTATTAACCTGAATAGCCGGGTTCAATACCAGAAAATTCAAAAAGAAGTTTTTTAATTTCAATAAAATTTTGTGGAACATAATAATATTTATGTGGAACATAATATTGAATTAGACAACCGAATATTGGCTTTCACGACAAAAAAGATAACTTAGTATAAAGGTAGTTGTCGTAACAGCACGATTTCGATTGGCAACAAATTCGGTGGCCACAACTGGGACTGTTTGCTGGGTGTAGATACAATTTATGATCTTGGCGTTCTTTTGGATGCCAAATTTTCTTTTATACAACATATTACTTACTATAAATAAAGCTCGTGGTATACTTTCTTTCATTACATGGTGGGCCAAAGAATTCGTCAAACCGAAAGTAACAAAGCAACTTTATACTGCCTTTGTGAAGCCAATTTTGGAATATGGTTCCATTATATGGGATCCTCAACAAAATGTTTGTGTCCAATTGATTTCTTTCTTCCCATCCGACCAGATTGGCTCGCATCAACTTACCTACACAGAAAGAATTCACAAAATTCTAATTAAATTTTTAAAAACTCTTTCTCATACCAAATTTGTAAATACAAAAAAAAAAACGTTTTAAAAAGGCACCAATAAAAAAATTTTTAAATCCAAAAAAAAAATTTTTTTTTTGTAACCCTGTTAAAAATCGATTATACATGAGCACATATGATTCATGCATGCCCATATGCATCAATATATGATACATATGTGTGCATGAATGCTCATATGAATTTCCGTATATGTTCATATGTGTGCATTAACGAAATTTGAGGTAATATTTCGTTAGCTGAAATGCAAAACCACGTAACTAACAAAAAATTCAAAATCGGTTTTTTGATCGATTATGATGCATATCAACGAGGTCCACGTCTTCTCCAATTTTTACTGTCATATAATAAAAATTAGACATATTATTAGCGAAAATCGAAAGCACGTAACTACATACTTGTTGCTTGAAAATTGTAACTAACACATATTTATTTCTATTGAATTTTATTTATTCATAGTAGGATTTGAATTTTTATATTTCACTAGCGGATAGTGCTACTACGCTCCCCTCCCCTAGTAGTCCTATTTTCTCATAATTATAGTGATTATAGTTTGAAATTTTTACTTTGTTAATTATAATAAACTTTTTTTTTGGAGATCCCACAGTCAATATGATTCGTGTATTAGCGTATGATCCCTCTGGAGTAATTTATTTTAAATTAAGTGCAACATATGAGTTTAAGGAATTTCCACAAAGAATTGGAAACAAATTAAAAGCGTTTGAGACTTTGAAGTTGCATTTACAAAGAATAAAAATTTCAAGCAAAAAATGGCAACATCTTCAGGACCTTAAACAATTTCTTCCACCCGATTGTTATTATTATTACAATGAAATTCCATTTGAGAAGTAAAGGTTTAATTTTTTCCTTTATTTGTATTGTAGTTATTGTTGTTAATTATCTTTTGCTTTTGTAAATCATTTTTTATTTTCATATTTAAAAAAAAATAATAAATATATAAAGCGATATATTAAATAACAAGAGAACAACTTCTTTTATTCTACATTTTATGAATGCAAAACAAAATTTTCCTTGAAACTTAAAAAAAATTCATTGTAGTTACGTGTTTTTGTTTAAGAAAATACGAGTTCAAAAGCGCATAACTAACTTAACTCTTTGAAACATTAATAAATTATTACTTTTATTCCAGAAATGAATTAATCAGTCTATATTTAGAAAATCTGCGATATTTGATTACCAAAACTCCATTTATTTTTCAATATATAACATTTTTTGTTTCTCCTGTAAAATAGTAAAAATGTTAGTTACGTGGTTTTGCATTTCAGCTAACGATTTACATACATGATCATACATTTTCATATGTTTCCATACATGATCATGTGTGTACATTAACGAAACTTGAGGTAATATGTTCATGTATGATCACATATGAATACATATGAACACATATAAATCCTATATCGAAGTATATGGACATGTATGAATTTGTATGACTTCATATACCAGCATGTGTGAGTTCGCACATGTCCATGAATGGATACATATATGTCGATTTTTAACCGGGAATTTTGAATTTTTATTTTTAAACAACTTTTATATGAAAGATAACAATTTCAAACAAAAATTTTGTTGGGAATAAAATTTAATTTAAAAGAAAATATGATTGCTTTTACAAATTCCCATTGTTGGTGCCTACTGTTTTTTCTGTGTACCTTGGAAAGCCGAAGAAAAATTACATTTTTATTCAAGCTGATTAATGATGATGTATGCTTTGAATTTCTTGTCAGTAACCTGGTGTTTAATGTTCCTCAACGTCCTACGAGATACCACAATCCGCTTTATGTTCTGTTTTTTCGTTAAAACTATGCTGACGCGGATCTTATTATAAGAATGAGCAACGATTTTGATGAACCTTATAATTATGTTGATTTTTCTGTTTTTTTAATATTATTGTATATACGGAATAATTCCATAGATTAATTAAATTATTAAAAAAAGACCGTTGCAAAGTTATTCTAAAATAAATAAAATTTCACTTGAAAAGAGGGGCACTAACATTTCGGGGGCTTATATTCAATAAGGGATATCTGTAAAAACTGAATTGTTCAGGAAAGCTAAAAAGTCATTTCATTCACGTATTATGAAAATTTTTCTTAATTAACCTTCCAAATTACTTATAAAAATGGCTACAACTTTTTACATATACATTTTTTGTTCAAGTTTCATGTTTTTCGCGATTTTATTGTAGATAGCACTAATTGCTTTCGAATGCGTTATATTTTGATATAAAAATTTATAGATAGCCCTTTTATGATTGGTAAATTTTCTTTAAATGAGATTTTCGTAGAAGCATATTTGATTTTTATTTGCAAAAAAGAATACAAAAAAATTACAAGTTTTTGGAAAAAAAAAATTTTATTTAACCGATCAGTCTGCATTTGACTGCGATCGCGTACGCATGTACAAAAAGTTCTTTAGTGGAAAGTGTAATTAATCAAAAATAATCTAATTGTCTTGTAACAAGAACAATATTTAAAATAAAAATAATTTACATTGGTAATCATCATGAATGATGGCAATGAAAATGAAGAGAGCGATGTAAGCTGGCAGGTAGTTTCCTCGTCTAGATTACAAAAAGTCATTTAAATGAATCGCCAAAAATTTATAAATACAAAAAACCAAATAGCAACAACTCAAATACTTTTAATAATTCATGTAAAAACTATGCTAGTACATTAGCAAACATCGACAACAATGCTAGTACATCGAAAAACAATAACAACGATGCTAGTACTTCTAAGCAAGCAAACAAAACTATAACAACTCCCACAATTGATTATCAAGTAAGTCAAAACCAGTTTTCGATTCTAAGCAACGATGAAGATGTTGATGATAATGATGTTGATGAGGAATGTGATGCAGATAATGATCAAACAAAAGAAAATAATTTACCAAAACCTCCTCCAATAATTATACCAAATGTTGCTAATATTAGCGCTATGATTAAAAGCTTCTCTAATGTAATTTGTCCCACTGAATTTAATTACAAAACTTTAAAAGATGGTCAGATTAGAGTAATGGTAAAAAATATTCAAACTTATAGAATGTTAGTAACGTACTTAAATAATAAAAAAATCAAATGAAACAAGAAAGATCATATAGAGTAGTTATAAAGAATTTACACTATACAACACCAACTCAAGACATTAAAGTAGCTATTGAAAATTACGGCCATCAAGTCAGAACTGTCACTAATATTCGTAGTAGAATCACGAGAGCTCCCCTTCCAATGTTTTATATTGATCTTGAACCTAGTACAAATAATAAAAATATATACAACATTAAACATATCAATAATGCAATTGTCACTATTGTTCCTCCAAAAAAACGAATGACCTTGTTCAGTGCCACCGCTGCCAGGAGTTTGGCCACACAAAAACTTATTGCAAAAAACAAGTAAAGTGTGTTAAATGTGGATTAGGTCACCTTACTATCGAATGTAAAAAAACGAATGATACTCCAGCTCGATGTGTAAATTGTTTGGAAAATCATCCAGCTAATTTTTTTTTTTTTTTTTTTTTTTTTTTTAAAGAGAAGCAACACTCAGGAAATTCTTCCTATTAATTAACGTGTTGCTTCCTTTGGAAAGGGGATAGAGAAGAAGTGAAAGGTGGTGAAAGATGAAGGGCTTCAAATATGGCAACACTGTAATTGCGCGAGATGTTGAATTTTAGAACAGTTGTTGCGCGCCATCTGATGGTGAGTGGGCGAACTTTGTTGAAGCTTTATATAGTTCATAGCCCTGTTATATTATTTTACTTCGATGGGGTTAACTGCTATGGGAACACCGAAGGAGGACGCTGCGATATGTATGAGGGATAGAAAAACTCATACATATTACTATTTTTCGTAAATTGATGTTGCCTTGGTTGGGGCTCGAACCCGCAACCTCACGTGTAACAGTCCAACGCGCTAACCATTACACCACAGCGCCCACAAAGGATGTGAAGTCTACAGGCAAGCCCTAAGGAAAAAATAACACAATAGCAACATTGTTAATAGATCTAGGAATGTACGTTATGTACAAAATAACTATGATTTTATACCAAACAACACTTTTAATCAAGAAAATAATCAATTCTCATATGCTGATGCACTTAGAAATACACAACAAAATACAACAGAAAATCCTTTTGAAAAAATTGAGATACTACTGCAAAACCAAATTGAGCTAACAAATAAACTGTTAACCATGATGTCATCTTTAATATCAAAACTATGCAACTGAATCTTCGTCTTGCAATATGGAATGCAATATGGAATGCCAATGGGCTTTCTAACCATACTCAAGAAATTGAAATATTCCTTAAAACAAATTTCATCGATATACTCTTAGTTTCAGAGACACATTTTACAAGTAGAACCTTTTTTAAAATTAGAGGTTTTGATTTAATTATAGCCAACCAACCACATGATTATGCACACGCAGGATCTGCAATTTAAATAAAATCGTCTATTAAATATAAAGTCTCAGATATTATAAGTCAACCTTTTCTTCAAGCTGTCTGCATCAAAGTCAAAAGTGACTTAAGTGATGTGACTATTTGTGCCATTTATTTTCCACCCCGGTATAGTGTAACTTCTCAAAACTTCTACGACTTTTTTAACAGTTTGGGGCCAAGATTTATAGTAGGAGGCGATTTTAACGCCAAACATCCTTGGTGGGGCTCGAGAGTACGTAATCCCAAAGGTATTGAGCTGCATAATTGTGTTGTCAATAATAACTATTCTGTCTTATCAACCGGAAGTCCAACGTACTGGCCAACAGACCCAAGAAAGTTACCGGATCTAATGGATTTTGTAGTGTATTCTAGTATTTCTAGATAATTTCTTCCCATATCTAATGAATTTTGTGATGCACTTAGTTCAGACCACTCTCCAATTCTGTTAAACTTTAATACATTCCTTCATTCAAACTCTAAAAAATACCAAATAGTTAACCGAAAGACAGACTTTAATTCTTTTAGGATCGAAAGAAATGTTAACCTTAATGGTCAGTATTAAATCGTCAACAGAATTGGATGATGTCGTTGAAGGGTTCAATAACTTAATCCATGAAGCTGGATTCATATCAACTCCAAAAGAAAATATTTTTGACAGTCAAGATAAAATTGTTATCACCGCTGAAATTAGAGAAATGATTCAAAATAAAAGAAGATTAAGAAAAGTGTGGCAAACCAGTAGAAATCCAAATGATAAACAGCGGTTTAATAAAGCAGCTAAAGATCTAAAAAAGCGTCTTTTTGATTTGAAAAACGAACATCTTTGTTACTTTCTTAGAAAACTTGGTGTATCCAAAAATGATGAATTCAGTCTATGGAAAGCAACTAAGTATATTAAACGTCCATCGAAAAGAAATGCTCCCATAAAGAACCTTAAGGTAGTGTGGTGTAAAACAGAACGGAATAAAGCTGAAACATTTGCTTTACATCTTCAAAACACATTTCAACCACATACACTAAGCAACAGCAGTCAAGTTGATGAAATAATAAACTTTTTGGATAGTCATGAAGTTCAAGAAGAAGTAAATAAATTAAATTGTAATAAAACTCCAGGATACGACTGTATCAATGGAGTTGTGGTGAAAAATCTTCCTAAAAAGGGGATAATATTTTTAACGTTGATTTTTAACTCCATACTGAGATTGAATTATTTCCCATCTAAATGGAAGTGCGCAGAAATAATAATGGTAGCAAAACCCATTAAGCCGGAGAATGTTGTTACATCTTACAGACCGATTAGTTTGTTGGTCACATTCTCCAAAATATTTGAAAGAATATTTATGAGAAGATTGTCGCCAATCTTGGGAAAATTCAACATCATACCTGAATACCAATTTGGTTTCAGGGAAAATCATGGTACTCCTGAGCAATGCCATCGTATTGTAAACTTTATAAGGGATACATTGGAAAAGAAAAAATATTATTCTGGTGTCTTCTTAGATGTACAACAAGCGTTTGATAAAGTCTGGCATAGCGGATTAGTCTTTAAGCTTAAAAAACTGCTTCCAACACCATACTATTTGCTACTTAAGTCATATTTAAGTGATCGTCATTTCTACGTTAAAGTAAACCGAAACATCACAAATATATAATATAATGGCAGGCGTTCCTCAAGGCAGCGTTTTGGGACCAACACTCTATACTATATTTACATCAGATATGCCTATCAATGACAATGTTTTAGTTGCAACTTATGCAGATGATACAGCACTATTAGCTTCTAGCACATGCCCAATTGAAGCCGCAAATCTTGTCCAAAGAGAACTTAATCAAATTGAAATATGGTTGAACAAATGGAATATAAAAGTCAACACTGAAAAATCTGTTCATGTAGTATTCACATTACGTAAATGTGTCTGTCCAAGTTTGTTTATCAACAATAGTGAAATTCCCCAAAAAGACAGTGTGAAATATCTAGGACTTCATATTGATAAAAGATTAACATGGAAGACTCACATTAAAGCTAAAAAGGAGCACTTAAAAATAAAAACAAAACGACCCTATTGGCTGTTAGGCCCGAAGTCCCAAGTTAATATTAATATACTTAAGCCAGTGTGGACGTATGGGATTCAACTATGGGGTACTGCCAGCCATTCGAATATTGAGATATTACAACGATATCAAAATAAAACATTAAGATCAATAACTAAAGCTCCATGGTTTGTTTCTAATAAAACTATACATAATGATTTATTTATTCCAAAGGTTAAAGATGAAATCAACAGATTCAGCACAAATTATCTCGAAATGTTTAGTAATCATTGCAACCCATTAGCCATTTCCCTACTTGATGATACTGAAGAAGTTAAAAGACTGAAAAGGCATCATATTCTCGATTTACCATTTCGTTAATTAATTCATTATTTCTAAAATGTAATCTCACACTAATGTAACCATTTATTTATCCTTCTGTAAATACTCATTCATTTAATTCGCAATAGAAACATATTTAATTCATTTGTAAATAATTGTATAAAAACTAGAAAGTTAGTTTGTTAAATGTTCTTGTACTTGCTGTAGTCCAACAACCAATGTAAATATTATTATATCAAATTTGCTTATTATCCTTAAATGGATAGATTGTAAATAAAATGTTTTATGAAAAAAAAAAAAATTTTAACCGATTATATTTTATTTAAATCTGTTGCATCATAAAGTGTTTTTTTTCGAATTTCGCGATTGTTTTGCCTTTTTTTTAAATAATTATAATCTAGGGACTATGAACTATTCCGCAGAACTCATATCTTGTACCAAAATTTAGCGGTTTGGTTGATGTCAGCTTAACTCGCGTTACAAAAGAATTAAAAGTGCTTCGATTTTAACGAAAACAAATAATTGGCTTTTTGGCGTCTTCGCATATATTTTTTGTATTATCTTGCTTCAAAATTCGTTAATTCTCGGTATTCGGGTTTGACTTTTAAATACTTTTTCGAATTTTTAAGAAACCGCTAATTTAAAAATCTATTTTAATATACAATAATTATTATAAAAAACAAAATCCCAGTGAATAGTAGGTGTTATAAAATGTCTAAAAGGATTCTTTTGCGGGGTGCGCGGACTTTCAAAAATGATAAAAACAAGAATTTCAAGAGTAAGTTTCAAATGTAACAAAATTTGAGTAGATATCCTAAACGACATTCATAAATAATTATTTGATAGATAGCAAATTAACTACAATGAGAAAATGGTAGGTCTATAATTATTATTTCAGTCCAAAATTACTATCATAGATAACAGATGTACCCCTGAAATGTTTGCTATCAAAAACTCATGTTTAATTTTACAAGTTTTCAGTATTTAATGTTGTTTGATTTTTTTAATGACTTACGAATGTAGAATGTTATTTTCACTTAAAATAACAACACTGAAATATTACTTAAACAACTAACAAATTCTGACTACAGAAGAGCCCTGAGTATAAGTAAGAATTAGCAGTTTTTAAAATTGATGTTATGGTTATTTAATTATTAGTTTTAAAAATTTTTATAATTGAATAGAATTTTACAACATTAAAATAGAAAAAATGGATTAAAAGTATTTTGGAAAATTTTAGAAACCTTAATGATTTCTAAAAAAGGCAAACATTTTTTTTTCGCTTTTATATTTAGTGTTAGGAATTTTTAAAGTCTTAAGCATATTTTTCCACCAAGCTGTAGCAATACTGATGTTTCCAAATTCCAACCTCACCCACAGCCCGCCTTGGACGTGAGTGAAAATATTAGGTGGTTTTGTAGTGGGATATATATAGGGATAAGGGTCAAGATTAACATATATTGATCCTTATTATATTTAACTGAGGAGGTGTTTCGGCTTTTTTCGTTTTGGGGCCTACTATGGGTTTTAGAAGAATTTTCCCGAAGGTCTATATTTTTAAAGATTTGGGAACCTCTGAATACTTAGTATACACTCATAAAAAAAGTTAGTACAAAAGTCTGTTAAACGCGTTCTAATTCAGTTGAACTAATTTTTCATGTTGTTTTCGTTTAAATCCGTTGTTTAGCTAAAGTTGTCAGTTATCCAATTTTACCACAAAAACATATTTCTCCTGTACTTGAACTAATTTTTCCTCCTGATATTTAGCAATTTTTTTATAAATGATTTTGACAATGTTATCAGCTAATATAGATAAATTTCTTGGCAACTTTTTTAATATTTGTGTTTTCAAAAGAAAACGATAGGGGCGCTAGAGTATAGTGATTGATGGTGCTTGGTGGTGAAGTGTGTATTTGTGAGTTTGCCGACCAATACAAATTAGAAAATTTCTAGTAAGTGTATTTTAATGTGGGCGATGAGTCATCACTGATGACGCTTACCAATACAAATAAAAATAATATGGCGCTTGTTAGGAAAGTTCTAGTAAATAAAATAAAATAATATGATACGAACATGTTTTCTCTTGTTTCTGTTAGTCAGCAAAGGAACGCAAAAGAAAACGGAGGTATGCTGGATATTAACATTTCGCAGTTTAAATTGTATTTAAAAAATAAAATAATAGAGGTTTGTTTTATAAACCACAGGTAGACGAAAAAAAGGAACCAAATAATGCAACTCCAGCGGATGTTTAACATATTGGCAAGAAAATAAAAGTGATATATAGTGCAAATAGTGTTTTTGGATTGTGTAATTTATACGAAAATAAAATTAACATATTTACATTAATTTATTTTTATTCAATTAATAACAAAAAGTGATCGTAATTTTTGGCAGCATGTTTTGCAGATTTCAACTGACCCACTTTCATTTCTATTAAACGAAAATTCTTCTAAATTTTTGAATGTTGACTGAATTTTTTACCTGTTTATAACCAACTAAAATTTAGCACAAAATATGTGCTGATTTCAGCTGAGTAATTTTCATTTCCATTAAACAACATTTCTTATAAATTATTGTATTTGAACTAACTTTTTTACCTAAAATTTAGGTCACCTAAATTTAGCAGACCATGATTCTCAACATCATTGAAATTTCTGCTGGTGCAAATTCAGGTACTATTTCCTGTTATTTTAGCAGAATTTTTAACTATTTGTACGGGCTTTTTTTTTATGAGTTTAATACCCATATTAAACTTTCTCCCTACGACCTGTAGGGGAACAGATTGTTTTGCGAGCAGCCCACACAAGCAGGTATCAGTACACATAATCAGTTTGAGTATCAGTTTCGCCATATGGTGAGAATAGGCGTCGTCCATGAACGCTTATGCAGAACAAGGACACGACAAAGCATTTTCTCTGTAACCATCCCGATTTCTATAAAACTAGACAGACGGCTCATTCTGGGTTGTGATGTTTTTTTTTTATTAGACCTGACCATAAACAACCTCTGTCTGATTTTCCGAGATTCATTAAGACACTGAGAAATTCTAGATACTAACTCTTAAATTTTTCTGTTTTTATTTTCAATCTAACTTTTATTTCCCTTGTCTTCTTCTTTAGTTTTTCTCGGAAGGGCATTGTACAATATTCAATTAATAATCTGCACGCCACGAGTTTACCTTTGTACTTATACAGCTCACCCGCAACTCAACTGAAATTTTAGTATTTATTTAGAGGCGAATATTTATGTTATTTGTTGCCTGTCAAACTTATGCCCAAAGAGCAAACCTTCATATTTATTAGAAATTTACAAATAATCGATTACTTTTGGATAATCGGCATAATTTTATTATTCAGCCGAATGGTGAGTATTTCATAAATTGACAAATACATTATTCGTGACATCTCTAGAATATTGGCTTTTAAATATATTTCAATATTTTATTTAATTTAATACTACTACTACCATCGTTTACTGTAAAAATATTGTGAGCGTAACACATGCTTAAGCTTTTAATTTAAAACATTTTTTTTTAAATTCAAAATTCAACATTCATCTTTTGTATCCTCTCAAAGTTTATATTTCCTTTATTCACCTTATTAACAGCTTTACACTTCACTAATGTTTTTGTAATTATTTTAAAATGACTTTTCATTTTTGTTATTGTTTTGGCTTCAATGTTGTGGAGTCTCCCAAAGCCATATTTTTGTTTAGTACTTAATTTTTTTGTTCTCATAGAAAAGTTAGTTATTTTCAACATAAGCCACATACAAACTGCTACGAACAAAATTTGCTTTGGTCAAGGCTATATATAAAAATAAAAAACAATATACAATATAGTGAGCATCAAAAGAAAGCGTACAAGTAAGCATGTCTATTAAAATAAGATTTATGTTGCAACATATCATGCTTCTTGAAAAGTAAATGTACTTATCTACTTGCAAATTATAATTTAAGAAAAATAACAATAAAAAAATTACAAATAACAAATAGAAATAAGCTATCGTGCACACATTCTTTTGACGCTCACTGTATATATTTTGCCTCTTAAGAAGTAGGTACTTGGTGTAAGTAAGTTCTCGTAACTAGGAATAAAGTTGTAATGCTTTCAAAGTGGCACGTATTCCCCTAGCATTTTTTGTTAATATTTTTGTTTACAAATTCTTTAAACAATTCATACAAATATTATTCGCATAAAATGATTTTTACGTTAACATTTTATTTATGTGTTCACGAAAAATATTAACCCATATCGGACAAAAACGATTATATAGTTTTACTAGTTAAAGATAATACACTGAAAATATTATTACAATAACTGACTGTAGTTTATTTAAAAAGTTATCCGTACATTTATTTTTAAATGATTATACAGTTGAAAAAAAAATATATATTTCAAATTTTTTTGTCATTTATTTAAAAAATAAACTACATATAAATACGGATTTTCTGTTACAGTTAATATTTTCATTTAAAATCTTTTGTTAAAAAAAGACCTTTTTAGATTTCTAGGTCAGTTCAAAAAACTAAATAAAATAAATATAATTTATTCTTACGGATTTTGTAGTTAATTTTCTAAAAGTTTAAATAACGAAATAAATGAAAAATCATTATTTTTTAAGGATTTTGTAGTTAATTTATTAACATTTAAAAATAAATGAAAAGTTCTTTTGATTTAAATGGAAAGTCAGTAGACCGGTTTTCAAGTGATTTTTCATTTATTTTAAATTACATTTTCAGTTAATTTAAACTACAAACTATTTTGAGTGTACTTATATAGATTTGGAAATAGAAAAGATAGCCGGAAAATATGGTAGATAGCCCAATTCATGAAATTTTTCTATTGAGACTACCCACCGTGCGTTGTCTTGATGAAAAAGGACTTTTTTCTCAAATCGGGTTGTTTTTTTTTAAATCGTCGTTGAATTGGACCGTTTACTACTTTTCTCTTTTGAAGTTTGAAGGGAATCGATGTAGATTATTCCGCCGGCAACCCAGAAAATTGTCCACATGACCTTGTTGGCCTACCTTGACCTTCTTCGGAGCCGGTTCCCCTGGATAAACCCATTGTTTGGTCTCTGGTGTATTGTTATGAATCCATGTTATCCATGGTCATCAACACACTGAAAATATTATTACAGTAATTGACTGTAGTTTACAAATAATAATAATCATTTATTTTTCAATGATTATACATTTAAAATGAAAATACAGTTAAAATGAAAATGATTATACAGTTAAAATGAAAAGAAATATATTTTTCAACTTTTTTGTCGTTTATTTAAAATCAGGCACCGGATTTTACAAACCAAAAACTTTATTTTTAAGTTTTCATCAAGAAATAAAAAAGTATTTTGTTCAAAATAAAGTAAATTTCTAAATTATTTTTTTTATATTCATCCAAAATTGAAAATATATTTATCTTTATAAAAAAAAGAAAAACAAAAATTACAAATGATTTTTATACAAATGATATTTTTTTATTTTCAATCCCAAACAAAAAAAGAAAAAATAAAAAAAAAGTTTTTGTACAAAAAAAAGAAAAGTTTTTTTTGTAGAAAAAAAAGTTTCCTTATTAAGAAAAACTGTTTTTATTTTTTAATTTATAAAATTTTAGATTTATGGTAAAAAAATTGTATTAAAAACCCTTATCAGCGATTTTCATTTTGCAAAGAAATATACTGATGTAAGAATTTTCCTTTTTGCAAATTTTTTTACCGCGACTTTTTTTTCGCGATTTTTTTTAATTATCCATCAAACTTTGTTGTATGCAATGGGTATAATAGTCTCTAGATTACATATTTAACAAAACCGCACCTAAAAAAACGCGAAATTTTGGCGGAACGCGAAAAAAGACTTTATGGTAAAAAAATTGTATTAAAAACCCTTATCAGCGATTTGCATTCTGCAAACAAATATACTGATCTAAGAATTTTCGTTTTTGCAAATTTTTTTCCCGCGACTTTTTTTTCGCGATTTTTTTTAAATATTTACCAAACTTTGTTGTATGAAATGGGTATTATAGTCTCTAAATTTCATATTTAGCATAATCGCATCTAAAAAAACGCGAAATTTTGGCGGAACGCGAAAAAACACTTTATGGTAAAAAAATTGTATTTAAAAACCCTTATCAGCGATTTTCATTTTGCAAAGAAATATACTGATGTAAGAATTTTCCTTTTTGCAAATTTTTTTCCCGCGACTTTTTTTTCGCGATTTTTTTTCAATTATCCACCAAACTTTGTTGTATGAAATGGGTATTATAGTCTCTAGATTTCATATTTAGCATAATCGCATCTAAAAAAACGCGAAATTTTGGCGGAAAGCGAAAAAACACTTTATGGTAAAAAAATTGTATTAAAAAACCTTATCAGCGATTTTTATTCTGCAAACAAATATACTAATGTAAGAATTTTACTTTTTAGAAATTTTTTTCCGCGACTGTTTTCGAGCTTTTTTTGCAATTAGCCACAAATTTTTTTAGGTGCGGTTTTGTTAAATATGTAATACCCAAGACTGTAATACCCATTTCATACAACAAAGTTTGGTAGCTAGTTGAAAAAAAATCGCGAAAAAGTCGGAGTTTACATTTCCACAAGCAAAAGATATAACAAAAAAAATTGCGTACAAATTTTCTTCAATTTATTAAAAAAATATAATTTTTTTTAAATCCAATTAGCGGTTGCGAAGTTAAAAAATGTATTAAATTAATATATTAAAAACATAACATTTCGCGATCAAAAAATTCTTAAATTTTGTGAAAAAAATTTTATTTGTCAAACTAATGTCAATAATGGCTCGAAATATCCATTGCAAATCAATGAAATGCAAAATCAATCGTTTTTCGCTTCAGCAGTTTTGGGTGAAAAACTGACAACTTTTTTGATTTGACGCAAAATTATTAGTTACGTCATATTTTGACGCATAAATATTAGTTGAATTTTAAACATTTACCTACATTTTTTGAATGCAATCTGATGCCTACAAGGTTAGTCCAAATAGGTCATTGTTTTTCTTACATGTTAAATAGTTTGGTGTTAAAATTAGGAAGCTCCGTTCCTAATTTTTACACCAAACTATTTAACAACTATTTTTTCATTTTTTCAAATCTTATTAAAGTCATCCTTTTTCATCCCGAGAATGTTATATGCTGCAGAAAAACTACAAGTCTGTTATACTAGATAATTATTTACAGTCCAACGATCATTTGAATATGAACAACATTATACTTTTCGCAATATAATTAATATATAACTCCAAAATTCTGGTGTATGCATTTTTATCAAAAATTATAACGAAAAATCTTTTCAGAGTTGAAGTCGTGTTAGCATAGATATACGAAAAAGTTTGTAAAATGTATTAATTTTTATTAAAAGCGTCACTTTTCCTCTTCATAAAACTTCTTACAGTTAGTGTTTAGCTTCACTGGTTATTAAAATATATATTTGTTCCTTTTACTCCTGCAAGGAGCATAGGGCCATATAAGCTATTAAAGTTAAAAAACCTTATGAGTTGCTGGTTACAGAGTTTATATTTGGCCTATAAAATTGGTCACAAATTTTATGTATTAACCAAAAATTGGTCAGATTCTTACAAATTTTGTAAAACAGGTGGCAATGCGTTGATGTATATCGAAATATATAACGCAAATATAATTCATGCATTAGAAATTAGCTGGTTACATGGTTTTTATCACATGTTTTGATATCACCCATATATAAATTGTTGCAAAATTGTATAAACAACTACAAATGCGGACGTAAAAATTATTGTAAAACTGTAAAAACTTCCATATATTTAGTTAAATTTGATGCTGAATTATTAATTTTATTATTAACTTAATAAAACAAATTTATGTAAATACACTGAAAATATTATTACAGTAACTGACTGTGGTTTATTTAAAAAGTTATTCATACATTTATTTTTAAATGATTATACGGTTAAAAAACAAAGAAATTATTTTAACTGTTTTTGTCGTTTATTTAAAAAATATATTACACATAAATACGGATTTTCTCTTACAGTTAACATTTTCATTTAAAATGTTTTGTTAAAAAAAGAATTCCTTTTCGATTTCTGGGTGAGTTAAAAAAACAAAATAAACTAAATATCAGTCATTATTTTTTTTTAGAGGATTTTTTAGTTTACTTATTAACATTTAAAAATAAATGAAAAGTTCTTTTTATTTAAGTGAAAAGTCAGTAGTAGTCATAATTGAGAATTTTGAATTTTGTGCCAGCGAAGCATCATTTGGAGTAAGTTTTGCTTTACGTCTTTAATTTGAAAAAAAGAGCAGCCGAAGCATATCTATTGCTCACCGAAGGTTATACTGAATATGTTCCATCGAATTCAATGTGCCTTGTGCGGTTGGAAGACAAACAAACTGCCCAGGTTGGCCAAAAAAGTGTCAAGATGATGAATTGAAGGCATTACTCCATGAAGGTTATTTTCAAACTCAAGAAGAACTTGCAGAATCATTGGGAGTCACTCAGGCAGAAATTTCAAAAGGTTTGCAAGCAAGAAAAACGCCAGAAATATGCGACCAGATATGAAGCCGTAATATTCCATCATGACAATGCATGAACGGTTAAAAACTATTTAGAAAATAACGGTTGGGAAGTTTTGCCTTACCCATCTTATAGTCCAGATCTTGCCCCGTCCGACTACCATTTGTTTCGATCGATGCAGAATGCTGTCATTGGTATACGCTTCACTTCAGAATAGGGTATCCGAAATTGGCTTGATTCGATCTTAGCCTCAAAAAATTCTCAATTCTTTTGGCGTGGAATCCATATGTTGCCCGCGAGATGGGAAAAGGTCAGTATTGGTTAGTATTGGACTAAAGACATTTTAAGATACTAAAGTGTCTTTAGTACGATATTGACCTTAATAAAAAATGTATTTATTGCGATAACTTTTGCAAATAGAAACTGTTTCGCTTGAAATTTTGCAACAACATTTTTTAGAGGTAACCCCATATTATACTAAAAGTTGGACCTTGGGGACATCTTGGAAAGCTATGCCGCCATACAAAATTTTTGAAAAATCGAGATTTTAAAGTATAGAAATTATATTTTCCTTTTAATTGGTTTCTTACTAAGGCATTTATTGAGGTCGATTGTACATTCGGTGACTAAAGTCGCTGAAATAGCAAAAAACCATAAAAACCTATATAAAACGCTAAGTAGTGGTTTAAATATCTAGATTAGCACATCGCATTTATATCGTAAATATGGCCACAGGTCCTGTGCTTATATTTTAACACAAAAAAATTCATATTAATTGAATTTGAAAAATTGTTTAAATAAAAAACTGAATGGACAACCGCCAAACTTTAAAGACATTTAGCGAAAAATCTGTACCATTGATCGAAAAATAAAGTACGCCATTGTAAACAGTATATCCGAAATATATAGAATTGATGGTCAGAGCTTTATTAATTTTTAAAAGTCAAGATTTTGTCATAAAGCTAATGCTAAAAAGTCTTTCTTTGACTGAAAAGAAAACGTTTGAGTTAGAAGCTAACCAATTTTTACAAAATGCTGTAAAATACTGAGAAAAAAATGTGATTGTGGAGAAAATAGGTTTTTTTTTACCAAATTGCTGTTTCAAATACAAAAAACCCGTTGAATAATTTAGCGGAACTGCCATTTATTTTAAAAATATCATATTCAATTAATACTGATATGTTATATGCAGATTACTGCTGCCTTCGGGAAGTTTTTGAAGAATTGCCAAAAGACATATCCATTGACAACATATGGGCTCATTTCTTTAAAAAATGTGGTACAAAGAATGTAGAAAATCTGCATAAATTAATATAATTCAAAATTTCAAGTCAATTTTGCTATTTTTTTTTGCTAATTTAACTGAAATCTTAATTTTCAAAAAAAAATCAAGCCTTTTTTTAACTGTCAAGAAAAATCAAGCTTTTTCCTCTGAATGTCAAGCTTTTTGCCAATTTCGATCTGGCAAGCCTACCATGGCCGCTCTCTCACGCCTACATAAGCTCACACATAGAACAAAAAAATAAATAAATTCATCAGTCGCATACAAGCATTCAATGAAGTAGGTTGTCACATCGCTTGTTTGCCAGATTTTTTTAAACTCTGCATAATGTTTATTGATACATGTTCTTGGTAATATATTTTTAAGTTTTTTTGTTTTTATTTTTTTGTGTTGTTGTTTTTTGATATTTGGCTTTGTAGTTATTGTTTGCTTTAAAATTTTTATTTTATATTCCCATTATAAACATTTAAAATTTTCAAATTATTATACAAATGTTCTTTGTCAGTGCATTGAGAGAGAGAGACTGCATACAAGCACAAAATAAGGTTGTATATGTTTGCCGATGCCTGATGACTCTACATCAATGACTCTACTCTAAAAAACACTCATTTAAAAAAAATACTTAGAAAATGAAATTAAAATTTCGGCCGTGAACTTTGTCATGAATTTTGTATACTAAAATACAAAAAAAAATAAAAATTTAAATTTGGTTAAGAATTGTGCCTCAAATGTTATTTGTTCAAAAAAGTGCTTTTGGATACACTGTGTGGGGTCTGTAAAATACAGCCTTGCACATTTTTCAAGGTTGGCAACCGATACCGTTATAATACCGTTATCCGTTTCAAAACTATTTCAAATTGACAACCGATACCAATACCGAAATTCTTGATTTCAAAAAATACCGGTATTCAAAAACCTTTTCCCTTAAAAATATATGTAATATATATGGAATCGGTTTTAAGAAATTGTTTTTTTTCACATTTTTAGCAAAAATACAAATTTTTTTAATATAAAATTTTTAAACAATTAAACTTTATTATCCATTGTTAATAGAAAATCGTGTTATAAATTCAAAGTGCGGTTATAAGCCTTTAGTTTGCATTGGCAACATTGTTTTTAATTTATTAACCTTCATAAATATTCTCTAACTTGTGACAAATTTAGTAAATATAATTTAATATATAAACTGGTTTCTTAAAACTTTAATTGAATTTACAGTTTCTTTTAGAGAATCCTTTTATTAATTTTATAAACTTATTTTTTTTTTATTTTATTATATGATCTCAATACAAATATAAAATATTTGTAGTGAATCAACTTGTGTTCCGAAAATCAAAAACAAAAAAAAAAAAAAACAGTCTAATATAGGGCCTATATTCTGCAAAATAACCATTGCTACTTTTTTGTAAGAGAGCATAATTTAAATGCCTTTATTCCCTTATTTTATTTAACGACGGTTATATATATATATATATATATATATATCATGTTATACATCACTGGAAAGCTTATAAAAAAATAAATGATCTAATGTGGAAATAAGTATAACATTTTATATAAAAAAGACGGAGTATGTAAAAAACGCATGTTTTTTAAACTTTTTGTATGGGAGCATATTTCAAATTTACGAAATTAAAAAAGAGTATATCACAGGATTAATATATCCATCAAAATATGAAGTTTGATGTACATATTTCCTATGTTTAGCACAGAAAGAGGCCTAAATTCTCTAAAAATGTACCAAAAAAGGTGTTTCGGGGAAAATTTTGGCAAACCTGATGTAGTGCGAATATCGAAAAACGCAAAAACACGTTCCGCTTAAATTTAATAAGGAATAATATATATGAATTCAGCAGCCATAGCAATATAGTTCTCCATATAAAGTACCCATCATTTTTGAAAATTTTAAAACAGCAAATTCGAAAGAGCAAAAAAGTACCAAAAAAAGCTACCAGTGAAAAGCCCTCAAAAATTGCTTTCCAACAATACCACACTTGCACATGGTTCCTTTGGTCAAAATATCTTAAAAAGCAAAAAAACATAAAAAGGGCCCATTTTTGAACCCCTTTTTGGACCCTTAAAATTCCGAGGTGGCCGATAAGCTGAGACAGGTCGATCATAGATTTCACCAAAATTTCATCAAAATCGGATTGTTTAGGCTGAAGTACTTCCGTTGTTAGGAATTTTTAATAACTTAAATACTTATCCTTTATAAAAATTTAATAAAATTGAGTTTTTTTATAATTAAGAACGTTTTTTTTATATTTTTGTAAATTTTTTCAATAATACCGGTATATACCGGTATTAATGTTTATACCGATACCGAAATGATTAAAATACCGTTACAGATACCGATACCGAAACAAATAAAAAATCGATACCAATACCGATACCTATACAGTTATTCGTTTCGGTTGCCAACCTTGACATTTTTTGACATGATTACACTAAAATGATATATATTTTTTGTTTTAGTTCAAACTCATGAAAAATAAAAGATTTTTAGTGCTTCTATGTAATATTGAGATCATACAATAACCAACAAAAGAAATTGGAAGTCGTGCTTCACAAACGACTTCTTTTATTGATTTAATCGGTAAGTTTATTTTTACTGCTTTTTTGGAAGTAATTCTGAACTACTTCAAAACATCTTTTCTTTCATTGCATCCAACCTATCCGTTAGTATATTTCTACTGCTTTTTTTATAAGTAATTCTGAACAACATAAAAAAAAATCACTTATTGTTTCCAAAGCATTGTTTATCTAAATGATTTTCATGCAGTTTATTTCCAAACACATAATCGCGGGTTTGATTCTTGGTGAGACCAATATTGTTTTAGTTTCTTTTAAATTTTTTCTGTTAATATTTATAATTAATCAGCCTTACTATCAACATTTTTCAAATGTATATTTTTGTTAAAGTCGACTTTATTTTAAAGCAAAGGTTTTGTTTTTACCGTACCATACAAAATATTTAAAATAGAACTTTTAAAATAATGCCAAACATATACATTCAAAAAGTTTGTTTATTTTTATTGAAAATCAAAACACAATATTCAAAAATAAAAAGGAAATTTGGAAATAAATGTAAACAAAATTTGAAAACAAAATAAATATAAAATAAAAATAAATTAAAACTTCAAATTTAAAACAGAATTTTAAGGTACATTTTAAATATTTTGTATGGTAAGAAATTTAAAATAATATTCGACTTTTGTGACTTAAAATCGACTTTTTCGTTTTTATAGTAAAGGTGAATGTTTTTAAATTCAGTAATTTTTAATTTTAATATCTTTTAAAATATACGAATTAAAAATGCTTAAGTATCGCATTTTATGTACCTGTAAAAATAGTACTGGAAAAAATGCTGAAGAAAATAAGGCACAATGTCTTGCAATCACAAAGTGGTGTTTTTATGAAATGCAACTTTCATAGACAGAGAAAACAAATTCATCGTGACAATCGAATTTTTTGCCAACCGAATGGTTTGGTTGGAACAACCGATATGTTTGTTTGTGCAAACAGAAATTCGGTAAAGACAACAGAATTTCGTTTGGAACAATATATTTTAGTTGTGTCTGGAATGGATCTAATTGCGTCAACAAAATGATTCGGTTGCTTCAACAAATCTCTTCTGTTGGAAAAAAAATTCTATTATAGCAATGAATCTGTTTTCCTTGTATATAATTTTTTTTTTGGGAAAATTTTTTTTTATACTTTCAACTAATGAAAACAGTTTCCTTTGCACTAGTTCAAAATACAGAAAAAATGTTTAGGTGAGAGTACTCCTCTCCTATAAAAACTCAATGTTAAAATCATTAGTGTTTCTGTTGAAAAAAAAGTGCATCAAGATCTTTAATTGTAGTTCTTTTGCTACTGCTTTGACATCTCTTTTTTTGCTGGATATTGTTCTCAGGGTTAAGGTTTAAATTTCGAAGTCGGAATATTTCACTTAATATCCGTGTGTCTACGAAAAAGTTTTAGAGAAAATTTGTGCAAAAAGTTGATTGGTTGATCAGTGAAGCTTTTGTTGAAGCACCATTGTATATCCATTTTTTATCGCTGTTTTCTATATTATGTAAATATATTTTGAAATACTGATCTTATTTTTTTCAATCTTAAAAGCTTTGTTTATTTTGAAACTTTCAAATTGATCTATGATATATATCCCATAATGGGTTATACAAAATTTAAGTCTTTAAAAGTAATTAATTTTAAATATTTATATTTATTTATTTTTATTTAACACTTAAGGGAAATTGGTTTCCGTATAAATAGACATATGTATGTACTCGTATGTAGAATGATTTAAATAAAATCTGTTTGTATTTATATAAAAAATAAATAAAAAATTTTAAAATATCGTAAATAAAATCTAGCAAAAACATGTTTTTTATAGCATTCGATATCAATTTGTACATCAATTTAAAACAGTTGTTGGCAAATATAAAATTTACAACTAATCAACAAAAATTAATATTTGCTTTTAAGGTACAGTTACAATGAGAGAGTGTGCAGAACTTCAGAGTGGAATGTACTATAATCAGTGTTGCCACCAGTAAAACAAAAAAATACACAGCAGTAGGTCAAAAATTATTCAAACCGTATGAAATTAAACAAAAAATTAATATTTTTATTATTTGAAAATAATAGTTATTTTTTTTTTAAATTATGTGGCTCTTTGAACTCTCCTGCGCACAGTGGGGCAGAATCGAAATAATTTGGAAATAATTCAGCCACTTCTTACCGACTGGTTGGATTGCTATGAAATGTCACAATGTCATATAGTTAAGTTTTGAGGCCGGAACCCATGGACGCAACAGGAGCTCGGCCATTCAGCTCCAATGAAAGCAACCTCTAAAATGTGCAGATTTCGAAAACTTGCATTTTCCGATATATCTACAGATTTTAAAAACGTAATACAAAATTATATTCGGCAGAAAGTTGGCAAATGGTGTTTGAATTACAATCTTATAATATGTGCTAAATTTGGAGAAAATGGGTTAATATTTAGACACAGTTTACCTACAAAGGGCATATAAAAAGTCAATTATAAAGTGCCAGTTGTAATAAAAATAGCCTTTGCATGTTAACGAAGACTGAATTAATCAATTACTTAAATATATTTAAATCTGCTCAACTGTGCTGCTGTAAGAAAATTTGTGTCTGATCAAAGCCCAGTAACTGTTACAAAACTTTGGGAATTACAAGTTTTTTTCAGTCATGAGAAAGTCTTAATCATAATAAACCCAAATTTCTTTTGCTTAATTTCAAATTGTCTTGCCAGCCAAGACGAAAATAAATAATTTGCATTTAGTTTGACAATAGTTTTCTAAAAACACTAACAAAATACGGAGTTTATATACAAATAAAATATAAAACAACATGTTTTACTTCGTCTAACTAAATTGGCTTTCGTGTTGCAAAAATTTACAAAAATTCAGCAGAAACTGGAAATTTGGTAGATGTTACACAAACAAACTCATTTTATCTACACTCAACCAAAAAAGTCTGTAATGGCTACTGAAAAATTTTCTGTTATTACGGGAAATTTAACTGTTTTGAGGCAAGCGGTATAAGCCAGCTAATTTTAGCAACACATGTCTGCTGATCTGTAGTACAATAAAATTAGTAGAAAAAATTAGTAGCCGCTACCAAATTTATGTAAACTGCAATTCAAAATCGATTTGCTAAAATCAGTTAAAAAACTTACTAAATATCATAATTTTAGTACAATGAAAAAAATTAGCAAAAAATTGTACTAAAAAATAAAAAAACTGTAAAATCTAAAAAAAAATGTTTTTTCTTTCGATTGTAACAAGCGTATAATTACTTCATCGTACTTGAAATTTGGAGTCAAAATTGCAAACGGTTCTCCAGTTATTGCTGTTTTATGCATTGGAGATGCAATAAAATTTTCTGGGTGTTATTTCTAAACTAAGAATATATCAATAGTAACAAATATAAACTAAACAAGAATTATAAAAAATAAAAAAAAAAAAATTTTTAATTAGTATATTTTTCTGCTAAATTTAGCACTCGGTTTTGAAAAATTAGTAAAATGTTTTTCTGAAATCAGCAGCGAAAATTAGTAAAAAAATCTGTAATTTGTAATAAGAGAATAGCAAAAATGATTACTAAAAATAAAAATTGTACTAATAATCAGTATAAAAATAGTATAGTGCGATTGAAAACTGTTTACAAATTTTTTTACAAACTTTTTTATCTGAGTGTACTGTTGGACTTGAAAGCATGGAATTTAGTTAATTTTTCAGGAAAAAGCGAAATTACACAAAAACTACACAAAAATGTCATTATTCAAAAATTATCCAAGGAATGTCTAAACAGTCCCATTTTTGAATAATTATTCAAAAAGTGGCAACACTGACTATAATAGGTTTGCATTGTTACAAAAAATCAGGTTTGGCAGGCAATACCGCTAAAATACCGTTATCGATTCAAACACTTTTAACTAACTGCCGTTACGCCTAAAATACCGTTATCCTTAAAATACCGTTACCGTTATTTTTAATTTTCTACTTTTGTAATTGCATGTAGTTATTGAGTATTTTTCGTACATTAAGTTGATAAAATGGTTTTGTTTTTCATCTCGCTTGTTTTTTGTCAAAAAAATCGCGGTATGCATCTAAGTAACTGACTACCGTTACCCTCGAAACACCGCTACCAAAATAACTTAAATACCGTTAACCTTAAAGTACCGATACCGAAATAATCAAAAAATCGTTATCCATAAAATACCGTTACCGAAATAACTAAAATACCATTAACCTTAAAATACCGATACAGAAATAAATTAAATAGCGTTACCATTAAAATACAGGTACCGAAATAATCTAAAATAGCGTTACCCTTACCGATAACCGCATGGTTACCATCCATGCAAAAAATATGCAAGTGCGAAGGAGAAGTGCACAAAATCCACTCTGTAGCACAGATTACTGCAATATTGTGAATGAGACTTTATACTGAAAATAAGTAAATCTATATCAAACCAAACGATCTTCGGCGAAAATGACTTAAATTATTCCGATTTTTATGAAATTTTTTTTTTAATAAATTTCACTTTTAGAAAGCTTTTACCAATGTTTAAAAAAAAACACTGTGTAATCTTAAATTGTTTATTGTAGCTGTAAGTTTTTGTTTGCTGCTGAACATTGTAGCCTTTACTTGTATTTTGAACACTTTCATCATTTCGTATGCTTCATAAATGTTCTATAGCATCTTTCATTATTTTACCATTACTGTAGTAGTTGAAAATTGTAAACTTGCCTTAAACTCCCCTAGGGATTTGTTATTTGTTTTGTATATTTTTGTGGTATTTGATGATTTATCTACAATTTTTCCTGTGTTGCACAATAAAATAAAATTTGTAATGTACTACTCGTGTATTATGGTGTCCCTTATTAGTTTAATTGCCACACCTCAATTTCGTTCCTTTGTTCATTGAAATTTTCCTAATTTTAATCTTTAAGAATGAAGAATAAATTATATAAATTAGTGGTTATGCATATTTAAATTCTACAAATTTTTAAAACACGAGACGCCTTAATACATATTCATACGTTGTCATACTCGAACAAGGACTTGTTATTTCCCATTTTAATATGAATTGGTATGCTTAGTTACTTTGGCAACTGTTGCTGTTTATTGTTCTGGTCATTTGATCGTACATCATCAGACATAGAAGCGTACATACATACTCGTACAATATAAGGTGCGCTTTGAACTAATATACCCGATGAAAAATGTTTGGGTATAAGTATTTGAATTTGTTCTTTATTTGTTATTCCCACACAACAAGATTTACAGTAGTGGACGAAAGTGAATACATATTTGAATATTTGTAAATCTGTATTAATAACTTTTGTTCAATTTGTGACATCCAAGTGTAGTTTTTTCAGTTTTTGAAGTGGCCAGGTCAGAGCCCCGATTTGAATCTCATCGAGAATTGGTGGGCAATTGTCAAAAGAAGACTCTCCCAATGCGAACGAGCACCGACCAACTTAGATGATCTTTGGTCAGGAAATTCAGCGGAATGAACTAATATTCCACCTCAAACTATTAAAAATCTCGCGGAAAGCATGCCTTCTCGCATAAAATCTATTTTAAAGCACAAAGGACTTTGGACAAAATATTAAAGAAAGAACTTGCCAAAAATTTCAAATACGAACAATACTGGATAAAAGCGGTCACAATTTGCAATTATTTTTTTTAATTAACTTCTTAATGATATAGTCTACTGTATTTAGGTTTTTATTGAAGAAGAATGTTTCAGTTTTATGCTTTAAAAAAAATCATTTAAGTTTCTATAATAAAATAGAAATTATAACAAATTTCGAAAAATCTTGAATTAATGTATCCACTTTAGTCCACTACTGTACATCTTTTAAGTTGCAGTATGGGACTTCATAGAGACATTTAATAGCATGATTAAATATAGGGTTTTCCAATAAGGACTTGACAACGTGAGAACTTACGTCGCGTCAAATGGTCCATCATTCTTGAGTCAGCTTGATCTTGTATGGGTGTAAACCAAGATCTTTAAGCAAAACTCGCCATAAAGTGGTCTTGGCGATGCCCAGTTCTTGAAAACGCCGCGGAATCGACTGATTTGGATCGTTTGCTACGGACGCCTGAACGGCAGTGATATTTACGTCACTTCGACCAACACGTTCTCTCACTGGCACGGCAGCATCACACAATGAATATGTAGACTCACATTTTTGCACTAAACTTGTTATTGCTTGTCTACTAAGGCGACAATAACAACCGAATATTGGAGTTAACGCTCTTAAAGTTGAGGTCACCGACTCCGAATTTTATATTTTTATAATTTGCACACGTTGTTCGTTCGTGTACTTTACCATGATGAAAATGTTGAGTTTACTGAAAAAAGGAAAGTAACAGTTAGATGATCAGTGAAATAGTGCGTTCACAAATTAAATTAAAAGTTGTCAAGTACCTATTGGAAAACCCTATATAAATACTATATATAATTATATCTAGTCAGGTATAAAATTTCCTACTATTTTCATATAAAATTTCCATCAAATTGATAAAAAAAAATATCAAATTAATCGAATCCCATGGAATCCATTCTGATATAATTTGATAAGAAAAATGTACTTATCCAATTTGATAAAATTTTATATCATTTGATACAATTTCATACAATATCAAATAATTTTATATAATTTGATATAGTTTTGATACAAAGCCAATAATAAGAAATTATTTTGACTTCCACACTAATATTTTTCCTATATACCAAAAAATAATAAAATCTTAGATAAATATATTCATTGCGCCTACATTGCAGACCAATTTCCGATTGCGCAGTATAGTTTGGACCCCATTTCCAAAAGGGTTAATGATGTCATTGTACTTTTTTCCAAATCGCTAAGCTATTAAGATGAAACATAACATTTAAAAGTACAAAATTGATTCATCTTTGATACAAAGGACTTAAAAAGAGTAAATTATCTTAATTTTTTATTAAAATCACATTTTTCTCGAAATTTACAAAAAAATAAGTGCTTGTCACCGACAGGTTCATGGAGGATTTACCTAAAAATTGATATACTTCATCTTTAGGATATATT
This sequence comes from Leucophora obtusa, assembly GCA_949987735.1. Taxonomy (NCBI): domain Eukaryota; kingdom Metazoa; phylum Arthropoda; class Insecta; order Diptera; family Anthomyiidae; genus Leucophora; species Leucophora obtusa. Next base: position 307,405,592 of record OX465295.1, read on the forward strand.
TAACAAGCCCTTGAAGTGCAAAACCCATTTTTTTTAAATTTGTTTAAGAAAATTTCTTAAAAATCGAAAATGGAGTTTAAAAATTATGCCAAAAAATTTATGCGTTTTTTGCCTTATTGCGCGACAGGTTAACAGACAGGTAATAAAACAATGTTACATAATCTGAATATTTATAAATATAGAGAGCAAAAATCAATTACACAGTACAACACTAAAAATGCATCGGGCATGCGACATATCAATTCTGATAGATTTTAGGATGAGTATCACGAATGTGAACACCAAATTTTAATATTAGCTCTAGTTTTTGAAATATTCGCAAATTTAACTTTTAGCAAAAAAACAGTTTTATCGTTAAAATTTGTTATTTATTCATGTACCTGACTAAACTACGGATAATTTTTAGTATGGTTTAAAAGTATAGACTTATCAACTTATTTTGATTAGATGAAGGATCTAGGATATAATTGCAATTCAAATGAAAAATTTATTTGATTTTGCAAATCAAATCAAATCCCTTAATCGGATTTGCAAAGTATTAACACATGATGTAAATTCATATTCCACTAAATTCTTTTTGTCAAAAAAAAAATAACAACTTTTGCATCAACATTTTCCGAAAATTCAATCTGAAACACAAATTTTATCGCCAATTTACAAAAATGTTTATTTTTGTTAAAGTCGATTTCATTTAAAATTTTGGTTGGCAGTATGCTTTGACTTGGTTTATTTTTGGAGCATTCTGATTGGTTAATTTATTTTCAACCAATCAAAACGTTCGAAAATATAAATATTTTTGTAGGGTTTTCATACATAAAATGAACAAAACCGTATGTTTAACAATAAAACGGACTAAATTTGAAATGATCTTTTATAGTACTTTTTTGAACATGCATATTTTAAAATCGTTATTTTTTAGGAATTTGCACTTAAATTATCCAAAACTTTGTTGAAATTGATTAGAAAATATAAGTCTTACATATTTCAATGGTTTTATCTGGGTTTTTTAAATTCAGAGCCGCCACAGACTCCTTAATTTTTAGGTATTAAAAAAATCAATCTTTTTCAGCTTTAGCCAATTTTTACTTAAAATTAAAACACAAAGTGCGAAATTTTTTTTTTATAAATTAAGGAACATCCCTATAAACAATTTTGCTGGAATCCAAGTAGAAATCAAGTGTAATTCCAGTCGAATTTTCAATTTTCAAGCCTTGAAAAATATTTGAATTACACTGCAATTCAATAGAGGTTTCCAGCAAAAGGGGCACTTGAATTCAAGTCGAACATGACAGTCTAAATCTACTTGAATTCAAGGCTGGTATTACAGTGCATTTCAAGTCGAACCACATTTAAAAACACTTGAATTCAATCTGTAAATTCCAATTCAAATCAAGCCTTGGATTTTATTTGAACAAAAGCTAGAAAACAGTATATGTTATTTTGTTAAGTTTGTTTGTTTGTTTTTCTAAGCATTCCCAATAAGCATTGAAAAATTAAAAATTCAAGGGCTTTAAATATTGCTTGAATTTGGCTTTATTTTAAGTATTTTTTTTCAGTCAGAATCAAGTTAATACAAAGTGAAATAATTTATTTGTTTTTCGTTTGTTGTCAGTATTGAAAAATCAAATTCACAATTTTCCTGTAGAGATTTTAACAAAGTTTGAATTTCTTCCAAGGATTTTCTTCAAAATGTAAGTCGCATTTGTTTCGAGCTAAATTCTTTTTCATATTTCAGAAAAGTCCTACAAACTTCTACGCTTCTAGAGAAAATAGGAACAAATAATGGAAACAATTGATACATCAAAAGTGTTATTCCGTGCGCAAAATCAAGCATCAAAAACAAAATGAATGTGTATGTATGTATGTTAAACATAATATGTAAATGTTAATAAATTATACTAAAAATAATGAAAACCGTGTTTTTATGGCTTGGTTTAAGCTTGAAGTTAGGACTTGAAAACAAGTGTTATTATAATGTTGTTTGAACTTTAATTGAACTGTGATTCAAGGCTTGAATTCAAGCATATTTACACTGATATGTTCGACTAGAATTCCAGTGTCCCTTTTGCTGGAATATGCTATTGAATTACAGTATAAATCAAGGCTTGAAATTGGAAAATGGGACTGGAATTACGCTTGATTTCAACTTGAATTCCAGCAAAATTGCTTATTGGGATTTTTATCGCCTTTTTATATTTTCAATTGATATTATTAAGGCAGCTGAATCTTCTGTTTTATGGATGTTTCCTCTTTACATCTTCAGGCATTCCTTAACCATTAGTTGAACTGCTACGGACTTAAAAAAATATAAGAATATTGCTTTATTTCAAAGAGACGGTACTCACGTGTTGGTTATAAATATGGTTTGGGGTTCGGGAATTCCCGGGCGGGAAATCCCGGGAAAAGTTTGCCGGGAATTCCCGGGAAAATAATATATTTTTCCCGGGAAAACGGGAAATTTTAAAAATATTAAATTTTTTAAATTGTTTTTGTTTCGAATAGGATTTTTTAATTTTAGTCATAAAAAACATTTTAAAAGCCAAAACAAAAATGTCATTGTTAAAATCTTTTAAAAGGGAATACATTTATTTGACACACAAATAAAATGTATTCCCAAGTAATTAGGAGCATTTCAGCTAATAAAGATTTTTCTCATAACTTATTCAAAATTTAAGTAGTAAAACCTAAAAACTTGGTAAAATGTTTAAAAGAAATATGAAGAAAAAGTTTCGTTTCTTACAAATAATCGCCCTTACTATCTAAATTTTTCAAATGTATATTTTAGTTAAAGTCGACTTTAGTTAAAATATTGGGTGGCAGTATACCTTGACTTGGCTTATTTTTGGAGCATTCTGATTGGTTAATTTATTTTCAACTAATCAAAATATTTGAAAATATAAATATTTTTGTAAGGTTTTCATACACAAAATGAACAAAACCGTTTGATTAAAAATAAAGTCGACTTTAAATTTAAAATACTCCTTTATATTAAGGGTCAATAATTTTATAAGTAACGTTTTCATTAATAAATATGAAAAGAAAAGACTAATGGTTAACGGTGGTATCTAAATTTGGTTATCCGACATCTAAATTTAGTTCACAAAAAAAAAAAAAAAAAAAATTGATGGTCATGCAACTTCTCTTGGAGAAAACAACAACAAGAATAACGTTTCAGCTAAAATTAGCAAAGTACCCGAAGAAAAAACTGTAAGCTGAATAGGCTGAATAGGATACCATTTCCTGAAATGGTATCCAAATTAGCCGCACTCAATCCGCACTATAACTAGATTTTCGTTTATTCGAGAAAGTTTTTATAATAAAAACCTGGCATTGCCAAAAAATGAAACCGATGTAAAGAACATTATATTAAATTACTACAATCATGTAAAAGATATCACGATAAAAGAAATATCGAGCAATATTTCTAACAATAGGAGATTTACTATATTCTTAGATGAATGGACAAGAATATCACAAAAGAGATATTTGAACATATGTATAAACGGAAATAATTCATTTTATAACCTGGGGTTGGATTATATATTAGGAAGATGTAATGCTGATGAAATAAGAAGAATTGTAGAAATAAGACTAGAAGAGTTTTATTTGTCTTTGGAAAATAACATTGTGGCCACAATATCTAATGTGCCAAGTGTGATGAAATGGTTTGTTTCCGACAGTCCAGTAGTGAGTGCTTTCTGCTGGAATCATGCAATACATTTGGCAGTGCTTAGAGTAATTTATGTGAAATCAAATGTTCAACATTCTAATATTTTTACTTTGAATTCTCACTACACAGACTGAATTTGAACTGAAATAGTGTTTTTTTTTTTTTTTTAACAAAAATTACTTATATAGTAGGTGGTTTTCATTAACAATTTTGTTCAAAAATATTTACCGGGATTCCCGGGAATCAAATTTTTTCATTACCGTTTCCCGGGAAATAAAAAAGTCCGGGAAATCCCAAACCCTAGTTATAAACCATCAAATCCATTGATATCGTTATTTCCATTAATCTTTACAGAACATTATTATTTTATTTTTTTACGAATTCTTTTAATTGTTTCTATTGACAAATAATGAAAATGTATAAACAAAATATAAAATTGTTGGAACTTGAATTTGTTTGGAAAATACGACTTAAAATCAAGTTGAATTCAAGTGATATTTAAAGCACTTGTATTTTTAGTTTTTCATTGCTTATTGGGATGAGATGTTTACTAATGGCATAAATTAAAAAAATTTGTATTCCTTTCATTGAATTTTTCTGCAAATACGGTTTTGCAAATATTTTTTAAACTATAGCTAACTTTAAAATTCTAGTGCCATATTCGTGATCATCGTCCCAAAGTCTATTAGAAATGATATGTCGCAATCCCGATGCATCAAATTTTTGTTATTTTGTTGTACTGTGTTATTTGTTATTTAATTACTAAAAAGTGAAATAAACGCAATGAAGCAATAAAATTTGTTTTTCATTCATCAAAATTATATTTCGGCTTATAACCCAGCCCACACAATCGTGCTATGTCCTTTTTCAAAAAAAGGACCTTACAAAAATTTAGAACACGCTTATTTTGGTAGACTTTGTTAAAAAGAAATTTTATATTGATGATTTTGCAATGACTACAACCATTTTACTACACAGGTCTGAAAGGGATATCCAATAATATTTTTTAAAAGTTGCCATCACGTTTTTTTTTATTTTAGTCCGCTACAAAATTCGTGCGTCTGCTTTAAAATATTTTTCCAAATGGCATTTTGTAGAACTTGTCTGACGGTGTATTTCAAAATTATTTTTCGGTCCGACAACAAGTTGTACGATCAGTCGTATCATGTCTTCCCTGCCTTAAAAAGAAAAAAAAGCGAAAAAATGGCTTCTGTTTGAACCCTTAAATTTTCGAGGAGGCCCAAAAGCCGAGACATCGATCATAAAATGTTGTTCTCCATCATATACACAAATTTCATCGAAATCAGAGTGAATTTTTTTAGTCCGTGAAATCTTAAAAATTTGTTTTTTTAACCGATATCTTTACATTTCTATAAACTTTGATTTGATATTTACGGGCAGGGCTACAACCTACGCTAGGCTATTTGGAAAATATATCCAACTTTGTCTATTTTGTGGTACCGTGTATTTAGTCAATTAAAAAAATTACTACAATTGACTGATAAGGTTTTTAAGAAAAAAAGCTCGCTCACTGAAATAAGGGATGAAAATAGTTATAATTTCTATTCTAATCTGGATTATAAACAGCACCGGATTCCTGTATTTTTCACATTAAAAAAGTTTTCGCAAAAACCATATAAAATGCAACCCTTCCTCATCATACACTTGGTGAGTCGAAAACAATAAAATATATTTGAAAACAAATAACTCCATGCCCCGTTTTCCACTACCTAATTATGTGGTTTTTAAAATATAATGCATCCACTGTTATAAAATTTACAAAATCTAAAAGATTAATCACTAAAATTCTTCTAAACTTTGACACCTCATAACTCATCCTGCAAAAAGCAGGAGAAAAACATCGATGTATCATACTTTAAGATCCGACTGTAAATGCCAAAGATATAACGAAAAATATAAAATGGCGACCCCTACGTTCGGAAAAAAAAGAAATTTTTTTTTTGAAACCCTCTTGCAAAAAAAATTTAGATTGTATGGTGTACGGCCAACTTTCTTCTGAGATACGGTGTAGTGACCATGCATTTCTCGATGAGTAAATTTCTCTCATTAGATGCAGGAACGGGATGCAGGGAACATGTGCAATACTTAGAATAGACTAAAAAATGTGTATTTAAATGTGTATATAATTGGTGTGCGACTTTTAGTCAAACTTTGGAAAAAATTTTCCGTTTTGTACTATCTCTTTTGTTTATTTGGATTAGGTGAAATGATGTTCCATTAAAGTACTAACACACTTAGGTAATTTTTCTTTACTTATACCGAGTTTTTAACTTCCGTATTTTTGAAAAACTAAAGAAAATTAGGGCCTGTTTATCAATTGCGAAAATAGTCTAAACGAAAGAAATTGACAATTACTTTCGTCAAAAATTCGTGGGACACAAAATCAAATTTTCGTTACTTAGCTTTCATTTAGAACATTTTCGTAATACATAAACAAGTGCTTAATTATTTTCAGTTTGACACATGTGTTTCGATTCATCAGATCCGGAAATTTTGGAAAAGCTTTTAAAATCTCTATTTTCCTTCAATGTAGTCTTCTTATCAATAAAACAAATATCAATTAACAAATGCTATGTCAGTTGTATGTTACAGCTTTAGTTTCTGAATTTTCATCCTCATTTGGAGCCTAAACTGCTATCAAAGTTAAATTTAAATTCCCAAATTTAATTTTAAGTCACATCATTCTTTCATTTACAAAGTTCCATTTCCTTATAAATCCGAAATCCCACTACTGTATTCGCTGAGTCGACTGCCGATCAGAGATACAAGCCAGGCGACTTTAGACAAAGTCGGCTGGCTGACCGATAGAAAAATGCAAAAATATTAATTTTTTAAAAATTTATAAAATTTGTTTAAATAAGTATAAATAATTATTTGAAAAGTAAAATTTTTTTGTTTTGAGATATCGTTGCTTTTTAAAATGTTTTGCATCGAACTGGCGGTAGCACCACCAGGCGGTTTTGTTGATACTACAATTCTACAGGTTTCCGCATTATTAGGACTGCGTTTGAAAAAAATGTCCATCACTAAATCCAAAAAAAAAACTGATGAAACAGTCATTCAATTTTAAAAATAAAAACTATTTTATAACCGTATTTTTTAAGATTAAGATTATTATAAAACTCTATACAAATTTTTATTATATGGTTCAAATCAAAAAACGTGATAAGTTTTTGGGCCAAATTTGTGAGAAACAAAAAATGTTAATATTTCGGTTTTTTCTTAATGAAATCAGTAAGTTTAGTCATTATAAACCTAATTGAAAAAAATCTCTTCTACAAGTTGTCGCAATAACTTTTTTTGCACAATTTTAATCTTTTTTGTTGTAACGGAGTTTACATTTCCACAAGCAAAAGATATAACAAAAAAAATTGTGTACGAATTTTTTTTAATTTATTAGTTTTTCGTGTTTGGGTTTTCAACATTCTTTTCAATAATATACAATTTGTGTTTATCAAATTGGCGGTTTCGGGAATAAATTTTGTTTTTTTAATTTTGTATTTTTTGTCCTTTTAAATGCTTTTCAAAAATATAAAATTTTTTAAAATCCAGTCAGCGGTTGCGAAGTTACAAAATAATATATTAAAAACATAACATTACGCGATCAAAAAATTCTTAAATTGTGTGAAACAAATTTAATTTGTCAAACTAATGTCAGTAATGACCCGAGATATCGATTCCAAACCAATGAAATACAAAACCAATCGTTTTTCGCTCCAGCAGTTTGGAGTAAAAAACTGATAACTTTTATTGATTTGACGCAAAATTATTAGTTGAATCATCTTTTGACGCATAAATATTAGTTGAATCACCTCTGTTTATGGTTATTTTAAAATATTTTAAACATTTACCTACATTTTTTTGAATGCAATCTGATGCAAACAATTTTGGTTACGGATTTTACAGTTACGGAGTTTACATTTGGTTAGTTTTTTCGTATTCTTTCAGAAACGCTTTATCAGAATTTGCTTTCCGAAACAAAATCGTATAATGCCTACAAGGTAAATCCAGATATGTCATTGTTTTTCTTACTCGTTAAATAGTTTGGTGTAAAAATTAGGAACGGAGTTTACAACAATTTTTCAAATCTTATTAAAGACATCTTTTTCTTCTCGAGAATGTTACATGGTGCAGAAAAACTTCAAGTCTGTTATACTAGATGATTATTTACAGTCCAGCGATCATTTGAGTACAAATAACATTATACTTTTCGCAATGTAATTAATAGATAACTCCAAAATTCTGGTGTATGCATTTTTATCAAAAATTATGACGAAAAATCGTTACAGAGTTGAAGTCGTGATAGCTAAGATATACGAAAAAGTTTGTAAAATGTATTAATTTTTATTAAAAACGGCACTTTTCCTCTTTATAAAAATTCTTACAGTTAGTGTTTAGTTTTATTGGTTATTAAAATATAAGCTATTAAAGTTAAAAAACCTTATGAGTTACTTGTTACGGAGTTTACATTTGTCCTATAAAATTGGTCACAAATTTTATCTATTAACCAAAAATTGGTCAGATTGTTATAAATTTTGTAAAACAGGTGACAATGCGCTGATATATATCGAAATATATAACTCAAATGTAATACATGCATTAGAAATTAGCTGGTTACATGGTTTTTATCACATTTTTTGATATCAACCATATTTATTTTACAAAATTTTTTAAGTTTTCTGATGCCTTTCCATCAAAGTTTTTATGGTATTATTAAATACCTTTCGAGCTGCTAAATACTACTTTCCGCGGAAATCTTTGAAAGAAATAGGGCTATCTTTAGTATATCGGGGATACTGGTCGGGCCATCTAATAGGTGATGGCAAAGAGATGAAAATCTTATATTTTAAAAATAAATTGTGTAAAATTTAACAAATATGTGTATAATTTTTCGACATTGTGAAATATAAAATCAATTTTTATAAATTCGGAAAATTACACTCAAAATAATAAGTCTGTTGGCTGAACAGAAAAATTTGTTACTTTAACAAAATTTATTCCTGTTTTCGGCTTAAAATAAAATTTGCTGATTTTAACACTTTTTTTGTAAATTTAACAAATCAATTTAAGTAAAAAATTTGTAAAACTTCAGTTTTATCTGTAATTACCCAGTCAGAAAAATACAAACGGGAAAGCGGTGGCAAAGCACTTTAACAGGTGGTACAAGTATTGGCAAAAAGTGCTTTCCCATTCCCAAAATGATAACATCATTAGACAAAAGGACCGGCTGTTCAAAAAGCACCGGAAAAGCACTGGAGGAACAAAATTTTTAAACGTTGGCAAAACGCTGGCAAAACCAATAAATAGGTGGTCTGGAAATATATTTTCCAAAATAAAATTAAAAAAAAGTTCATATGTATTTTTTTGACCCTGCCGTGATTTGAACCCAGGCCGACAGATTGGCAGACGATTGCTCTACCCACTGAGCTAACGAGACATATAATATTAAATGGCTAAACACATAAATGAGTGATAATAGCTGGACAACTACTGGCTGTGCCAAAATGCTAGTACTGGCAAACAATTTTTAGTAACTAGTATGCCAGTGTTTGGAGGGCAAAAAGAAAGTTGGTCTTGAAGGAGCTTTCCCACAAACAAAAAAATTAATTTAATGAAACAAAAAAAATTTAAAATTAAAAAAAATCCAAAAAAATTTTTTTGTTTGCAACCGGATTTGAACTCGGAACCTTCCGACTACAAACATTTTTTAACGAAGCGTCAGCATTTTTATAAAATCATTGGTTTTCCAGTGAATTGATTTTTGTACGCCTGGTAGCATTGGCTAGGTAGCACTGGATAACCACTGGTTGCAAACCTTGGCATATCACTCTAAGCCAATTCTTTGCCAGTGGTTTTTCTTATAAACCACCGAAATTTTTGTAAAAAAAATACTGGTAAAACGCTTTTCGCAAACGCTGGCAAAGCGTCCCAAATGAGTGTTCTGCCAGTCATTTATTTTTAATACCATGGTTACCCAGTGGTATGCCAGTGCTTGATTTTTTGTACCACTGGCTATTTCTGACTGGGTATACTGAATCGTAGAATTTATTCAATTTATTTCAAAATTTCCTCGAAATTTTCATCAATTTTGCTCTCTCTCTTAGTTTTCGATATGGGCCTTTTTAAAAAATCGGGAAGGAAAAAATGGCGACAAATATTATATTTTAACAATAAATTTTGTAAAATTTACCCAATTTGTTAGTTTTAAATAATTTTGAAAATTAACACTCAAATTAGTTAAAGTACTAAGGATTTTTAGTATAGCGTTAAATGAAGATAACTAAAATCTTTGCTTGAATCAGTGTTTCAACTAAAAATTTTTTAAAAATTAGTCAAATCGATTTAAAACCGGTTTGACAGATTTTTCTACTGACGTATTATTTTAAGTGTACCTATAAAAAAAAATACAAAGTTGATTTCGATATTTTTGCAGTTGCTTTTTTTGCGTGCATGTATCTGTTGAAATTCTTGGAATATGTACCTATTAGCCGACGTTAGCCGGTTAGCCGCCGCCGGTCGACACTATTTTTTTAAGCCAGCCGCCGCCGACGCGTTTGCGGCTCAACTCTAAAAATCAATCGACGCCGACCATTTTAGGCATCAGCCGCCGCCAACCGACAAAATGGACCGGCTTGTATCACTGCTGCCGATACTAGAGAATAAACAGAAATTAAACTACTTCTTTGGACTTTGTACCCTTTTTTCAATTTACTTAATCTGCCTTTTCTTAATTTCGTCCAGACTTTTAACATTTTTTCGTTAATACTTTTAACATTGCACATTCAGTAAACGATAGGTTGCTTTACTTTCAGACTTGTAATCTCTGTCTCGGATTGTTTGTTTAATATTTTGAGTGAAATGGGAGAAGTGAAGAATAAGTTCGCTGTCTCCTGTCCTGGTTGAGAAAGCTACTCGCAATATTGGATATCCATAATGATAAAAGTTTTGCAATTTTGTTTTTTAAAGGACGATTATCACACTCTTGCATATATTTGAAATAAATAATTTCTTAAAGTTTTTAAATTACAAAGTTTAGATTAGTAATAGATATTAATTTAAAATTTATCCTGCATTTCAAAAAAAAAATATTTCAATTACATATGTTCGTTTTTGGTACATTCATTTGACTGCCACCGAGTACAATGCATATGGTAATATAAATTTTAATTACTTTTTCGTTTGAATAATTTATCTACGTAATACTTTTGGTTAAATATTTTCATTGAATTTTCCAAAAAAACAAAAGATCATTTATTTTTATAGTTTTCGTTTAGGAAAAGTCAACAGAACATTATTGGAATTGGTAAACAGAAATGAACAATATCAATTTATATTATTTTTTTCTTATCAAGAAATATTTTGTGTTTTTTATGCTACACCCAAAAAGTAATGTATGTTACAAAAGATAAAATTACAGTTGAAAGGCTTAGTGTAAAAACATGATAAGCTATATAGTTTCAAAATAGTTTCATTCATTAATGTAACAACATCTCCTGAAAAGAATTATCTTAAATCAATACTTAAGATACTAGTGTTTAGTATTAATGACTGTCAGTTAAGTGAAAAGAACACTTTTATGTAAAAAGAAACGAGCAGGTAGTTCCGTAAAATGTTTTAGTCTTCTGAGCACAGTAGACTATTGTAATTACCCGGTAGATTTCTTAGATCAGTAATCGAATGTAATGTGGGTCAATACTGGAACTACACAGAGAAAACGGATTCATTGCGGCAACCGAATTTCTTGCCAATTGAATGGTTCGGTTGCAGCAACCGAATTATTTGGTTGCTGCAATCAAATGTGTTCCTGACACAATTAAAATATATTGTGTCAATCGAAATTCTGTTATTTTAATCGAATTTCTGTTGCCACAAACAAATATATCGGTAGCTACAACCAAACAATTCGGTTGACAAAAAATTCGGTTGTCACAATGAATCTGTTTTCTCTGTGTACGGATAACTTTGAGGAATTAAAAGAAGATCGTTTCGGTAGAAAGTATAGAGGTTTTTGAACGAATGCTATATTATTTTTGTAAAAACATAGTTATAGTTAAATTTCACAATGAGTTAAATTTAATAATGCAAATATTAAATCTTGTTCTTTTTTGTACCTTGGAACTAAAAAGTTTCACATTTTATCTTTCAGACGATGAATTATTGATATGGCCGCTTTACCTTCCTGGGAAATTGCAACCAAGGAAACTTCTGCAATACTAAATTCATGTTGTCGGTAATAATTGTTGTATGATCAGGGAATCTTCTTGGTATTGCCATGTTTACTGGGACTTTGCTGCTATAATTTTTTATAAAATTTGAAACTTTATAATATTAAAATTTTTTTCTTTCCCAAAAATTCATTGTTTACTATTAATGTGTGAACAAACGAATATCAATGGCAGGAAAACAATGTGTATGTATATTTTTATCCAACCATTTGGCTAGTGGTTTATTTGTCTTCACTACTGTCAGTCATGATGTTTGTTTGTACTCATACAAATATGCTCTGCAGGCAACATTTATCACTCATGTAGAAGGAAAAAAAAAAAATTCGACAAGAGAAGAATAAAATTGTATAAAGTGTCAAAAAGACAATAGAAAATATACAAGAACAACAAAAAATGAATCCAAAACACATAAAATATAAAAACTGAAAATTGATTTATGAAGTGGCCGTTTGAACAATCAGGTTTTTCCGGTTTAAATTTCGTTTAGTTTGTTTTGGTTAAGTACTTGAAATAAAATTTTATTTCTACCGCCAGCATTTTTGTGATTTAATCACGCATATTATATGCAGCATATTTGTAGTAGTGGTAGTAGTGTTTTATGTAATTGTATGTGGGTATGGTGTTGGGGTTTTGAAAAAAAATAACTGTATGTGCAACCATAAATGGTATGTCATTTCCATAAATATATCCATGTTTCCAAATGACATTTATGCACTTTAATTATTATGCAGACATTTGTGACCATTGTTTTGTCCCTATTCCAGCCTATCATTTCAAAGTTTTTAGTCGACAACACATGATACTTTTTTCTTCCTTCCTTCACTTCTCTTTTATTTTATAAATAGTTTTAAATTTATGTATTTTAATACATGTACTCTTAACTTGAATGAATGTATGAAACAAACTTTAACATCCAAACTACCGAAACTGTACCCAATGAAAATTTCTTACATCCTTTACATTTGTTTTAATGTCTAGTGCTAAAACATGGATATACGAGTATGAAGATGATTATTCTAAACACATTTATCTACAGTTAACGCGATTGTGGTTGGACTTTTTACGCAAAAAGTCGGTGGGTGGCGCCGGTTTCCTAACAAATTTTAAGTACAGATGATCCTCGGAATGACAAGGCGGGTAATTGGCGCCTTTAACTATCCAATATGTTTCTCAGCGTTTGTCCACCAGAGTAGGCGAGGCTACAAATCTTTGGTTCAAGCGGCCCGTATAAATGTGTACCTTCAGAGAAAACTGTAAGACAACAATGTGGCGTCTGACCCATATTGGGCGGCTACAAACAGCGTATGTTTCCTTATGTTAAAGGCGGCTGTATATAAAAATCCAGAAAGCAAGGGGAAACTACTGGATGAAAACATTTCCCTAGAAAAATCACAATGAAAAATGCAAACAACAAATGTACGGCCCTCAGTCTGTGGCGCATCGAGGGTACTAAGAATCCCCGGAGGTAAAAACGACCACCTAAAAGTAGGTACTTGGAACTTACGAATTCTTGTTGATTCTGATAAATTAGAGAATACCATTCTTAAAATGAGTCGTCTTAAATTAGATATTGTGGGTATAAGTGAAACTTGGTGGCCATCTTCTGGTGAATGCAATATAAAAATATACTCCAAGACACAGAAATGGCGTTGGAATTCAGATGAACGATAAAACACCCAAATGTGTGACAGACTTCATACTATTTTCAGACAGAACAATGATATTAAAAGTTAATGCTAAACATAATTAATATAATCAGAGAGTTCAGATCTGGAAATTAAAAGTTTCTACAAGGAAATAGAAGAGTTATTAAAATTAACTAAACCGCATGATTTAAATCTAATTATTGGAGACTTTAATGCGAAACGGTTGGTTCTTATGGTCTAGGTACAAGAAACGAAAGGGGTGACTTACTTTTTTAATTTTATCATGAATTGTATCTGAAGGTTATGATTACTTGGTTCTGTATACCACCAAGGAGATTGAATACTTAGATATCCCCGCAGGATAGTGAAAACAACATAGTTAGAAACTAAATAGATGTCATATTGATAAACAATCGCTTTTCATCCTCCATAAGAAAAGTCACCACATATCCCGGAGCTGATGTACCCAGTGATCACAATTTATTAACAGCAAAGATAAAACTGAAGCTAGCAAAGTTTTAATGCCAGAAAACCGGCTGTAACCTAAATCTAAGGAAACTGCTAAACTCGGAAATAAGAGATCGACTAAGTTCGCAATCAATAATCAGCTGAGATGTATAGAAAAAGATACTGCAAATATTGATACAATCAACGCACAAACAACAACATTACTCACTAAAACACCAACTCATATACTGGGCCTCAAAAACCTCAAACCCAAACAGTTTTGGATGAGTGATGACATATTGGAACTTATGGTTAAAAGACAACAAACATACATACATAGTAACAATCGAATCCTTATAAATGTAAATCAAAGGAAAAAAGAATGGGGAAAATACATTAAAACTCTTTTCGAAGACTGTAAGAGAAGTAGGGATACCTCTACAGTACAAAACAATCTAAGCGGGCAAACCATAACAAAGGATGAGCTGAGATATGCTATTAAAACGTAAAAAAAACAAAAAGGCCCCAGGTTCTGAAAACTTACCCACGGAGATCATTAAACTTATAGATGAACGTAATCTCAACTTACACTGAAAATATTATTACAGTAACTGACTGTAGTTTATTTAAAAAGTTATCCGTACATTTATTTTTAAATGATTATACAGTTAAAATACAAAGAAATATATTTTTTAACTGTGTTTGTCGTTTATTTAAAAAATAAATTACATATAAATACGGATTTTCTGTTACAGTTAATATTTTCATTTAAAATGTTTTGTTTAAAAAATAATTCCCTTTCAATTTCTTGGTCAGTTAAAAAACGAAATAAACTAAATATCATTTATTCTTACGGATTTTGTAGTTAATTTTTTGAAATTTAAAAAAACCAAATAAATGAAAAATCATTATTTTTTAAGGATTTTGTAGTTTATTTATTAACATTTAAAAATAAATAAAAAGTTCTTTTGATTTAAATGAAAAGTCAGTAGACCGGTTTTCAAGTGATTTTTCATTTATTTTAAATTACATTTTCAGTTAATTTAAACTACAAACTATTTTGAGTGTACTTATAGAAATATATAATCAAGTCTATAATGCTGGAATTTACCCTTCCATTTGGTTAAAATCTACTTTTATAACAGTTCCAAAAAAGAATAATCCCAAATCGTGCAATGACAGCAGACTTATAAGTCTAAATTTTTTCCAAAAATCATCCACAATCGTTTATACAACAAATGCGAAATACATGTGGGCCGAACTCAATTTGGTTTTAAATCAGGAACTGGTACCCGAGGAGCATTTTTCTGCTTCCAAACACTGGTACAAAATTGTATAGATGTACATTAGAGCATACCACCTTACAGGCAAAAAAAAAAAAGTGCGCCGTACACCCTCCAATATGAAGTATTTTTGCAAGGAGGTTTCAAAAAATTTTTTTTATTTTTTTTTGCCGAACGTAGGGGTCGCCATTTTACATTTTTCGTTATATCTTTGGTATTTACAGTCGGATCTTAAAGTATGATACATCGATGTTTTTCTCTCGAGGAGACCAGTGTTTTCCTCTAAGGACATTTTGACCTCAAGTATCCGGTTCTAGTAGTTACCCACCAAATCTCAGTTTCTACCACCCTAATGTACAACCCTAATGTCAGAAAATTAAAGCTCACAAAAAATCATTAAACTTTTGCTAAGGAAGTTTTTCGCTAAACCCAGTATAATTTTTTTTTATATATTGGTTGCCGAACGTAGGGGTCGCCTTTTTAAATTTTTTTAATTGGATTTTTACACTGGTCTCTTCGAGGCAAAAAAATCAATATATCACACTTTAAAATCCGATTTTAAATGTCAAATCTATAACAAAAAATTAAAAAAGGCGACCCCTACGGTCGGCAAAAAAAAATTTTTTATTTTGAAATCGCCTTCCAAAAATACATCATATTGGAGGGTGCACGGCGAACTTTTTTTTTGAGGTACTCTCTAATGTACATAAGGATGTCTTTTTATATTTCGTAGATTACGAGAAATCATTTGACAAAGTAAAACATTGAACCGATGGAAATTTTACGTAGATTTGATATAGATGAGAAGGACAATCAGGGTATTAAGAATCTGTATTGGAACCAAAAAGCATACTTCAGAAGCAGTGATGGCTACACAAATGATATGGACATCAGAAGTGGAGTCTGGCAAGGCTATATCCTTTCACTTTTACTTTTCAATCTATATGTAGAGGCTATATTACAAGAAGCTTTAGAAGAATTTGAAAATGGTATAAAAGTAAATGGCAACTTCATCAATAACATGCGTTATGCAGTCGATACCACTTTAAGACTGCCACTGTCACTTCTGAACAAAATCGAAGAACACAGCAACAATATGGTCTAAAAATCAACATAGATAAGACCAAAATGATGATTTTAAGTTGCGATAAAACTCCACATGCAAATGCAATACTTGCTATTAACAACAATCCGATAGAACGTGTGTCTAGTTTTAAATATTTAGGTGCATGGCTTATCGAAAATTGGACAGCAGACAAGGAAATCAGATGCCGAATTGAAATGGCCAGAACTTCTTTTATAAAATGAAATGTTATGTAGTCGCGAAATAGACATACAACTTCGCCTCCCTATGTTTAAGTGCTACATCTGGTCAGTACTGCTATATTCCATGGAGTCTTGGATTCTTAAAACTGACTATATGATAAATAAGCTTCGAAGTTTTGAAATTTGGCTTCTTCGACCCAGGAAAATTTACTGTTCCAAAGAATTGGTTGTACAATAGCTACTTTTCATTCACAACCCCTTCTACTGTCGATTCTATCACCGATTCTTTTTGTTTGAAATTGTCACAAAAGCAACCCCTTCTATGGCTCCAAAGTGGAACCGGTTGCCTTAGAATCAGTTCTGGAACTAGTTCTGGAACTGATTCTACGTCACCCACACCTTCCATATAGGATCCCAGGAACTGGTTCCGGAACCAGTTCCATGGAATCGGTTGCAGTGGAACCAGTTGTAGAATGGGTGTGGTTGGCTACCGATTGTAAAAAATTTTCCTGGGGAGTTTCATGGATATATTTTGTAACCAATAACGAAATATTAAGGAGGTTGAACACTGCACGTCAACTTCCAGGAAAATTTTCTGTTCCAAAGAATCGGTTGTAGAATAGCTAATTTTCATTCACAACCCCTTCTACTGTCGATTCTAACACCGATTCTTTTTGTTTGAAATTGTCCCAAAATCAACCCCTTCTATAGCTCCAAAGTGGAACCGGTTGCTCTAGAATCAGTTCCGGAACTGATTCTGCGTAACCCACACCTTTCATATAGGATCCCAGGAACTGGTTCCGGAATTAGTTCCATGGAATCGGTTGCAGTGGAACCTGTTGTAGAATGGGTGTGGTGGCTCCCTGGGCTACTCCATGCGATCAAAGTCTGTAAAACTTCATATTTTGATTACATCGTCAGGGGAGAAAAATATGAGCGACTGTTTCTTATCGAGGGTATCGGGAAAAATCGAGGGTAGGTGTGAGATTGGACGGAAGAATATGTCTTGGTTGCACAATATCAGATCATCGACTGTCAATTGGATAACTGGTCCGCTTGGCTGCAAACAGGAAAACATTTGCAAATATTGTACATAATATCAAATAACTGTGATTCGCTTATATCCTATACTGGATATGCATCAAAGAGAGAGAATAGTCTGAATAAGGATTTTAGAGAAAAATAATTTACCACGCCCACTTCTACGCTCATTTTTCCGTTATATCTAAAATTCCTATATACCCTAATTTCATACCGGGAGGAGAAAAAAAGTTTCCCCCTTGACGGTCTGCAAGAACCCCTTTGGCTAGAAACCTGAAATTTATAATATGTGTTCCTTGGACTATGGGCTAACTTACCGACATGTTACTTTTTAGGAACGTAATAAAAATGGGGGTTAAAAAGGGGAAAAAGCCCGCCCCTTTGCGCCTGCCCAAAACTCTTTGGCTAGAAACCAGAAATTTAAAGAACGAGTGTATTTGTAGCACTAAAATTGAGAAATGAAATGCAACAGGAAGCGAGTGGTAAATTTGTGTATAACACATTTTGTTTGTATTTTTATTAACTAGTTTTTATTAGAAATCGTATATCTTATAATAGGGCAGAATAAAAAGATAAAAACTACATCAAAAGGTGTAAGAATTGCACGCAATTTTCAAAGAAAATGCAATAACGATTCCTTGATGGATGTTGAAGACTCGTCATATGGGGCAGGTGCTCAATATATATTAAAATAGGAAAAAAATTCGAAATAAATTAAAAAATGTACAAAATTATAGCATTTCTACAAAATACGTAGCATTATGTATAACTAGCGGGCGCAGCCCGCTACGTTGTCAGCGTGCCTTAAAGTTTAGAATTAAATTTCTTTTATAAAAAATAAAACACAATATTTGTTGTTAAGGTAAATTCATTGTAATGTTTAAGTACAAACACCATTTTTACCTCTTCATTTTTATATAAATAAATCATTCAGTACACCAACACGTGGGCATGTAACAACTAATTGTCTGTTGTTCAACCATCGGCGTAGATAGTTCGTATTCGTGGTTGGGATAGTTCGCTTTTTTATTTAAAGTACATTTTTTATAATAAAAGCCTTCACCCAGCGACCACAAATAAATAATTCTGCACAACAATTTCTCATGAAAGTGGATTGTTAGTAATGAATCCATAATAAATTGCAATATACGTGTGTATGTCAAGATAATTTGGTAAAGTGCGAACTTAGGTAGATAGACCCGTAAGTAGTTTTGTTCATTTGTGTTTTGAATGAAAAATAAATAACGTAAAGCAGGGTTGGAAAGCATTTTATAATATTAAAGATAGCGGGCAAAGCCCGCTACGTTGTTAGTGTTCCTTAAATTTTTTTTTTAATTCCAGTTTATGTAAAGGTAGACCTGGCAATTCAAGTAAATTCACAAATTCAGTTGGAAAATTTACTGCGTCGGTTTCTTCCACCGGTGCTTCGTTACCTGTAGTTTAAATATCAGAATATTTAACTTCCATTCCTCTCCTATGGTTTTTTCTCTTTTAGAAAATTTGTTTAACTTTTTGGGGAGTATGTTTCAATGCTACATAAGTTTCATATTCCGTGCTACATAAGTTTTGTTCCTCCCAGTAAAAATTCCAAATATATATAATCTTGTCTCACTCGCATGCGAAATTTCAAGTACCAAACTCCGGCAGTGTGAGTCATTCAAATTTAATTCCATTTCCCCCAGTTATTTAATGTTTTAATTTCACTCATTCCCCGTTCCATTTTGTTTAACAATTTTTATTGATATCAGTCGCTTCTCTTTCCATTTCTTTGCACTTGCTTCGTTAACTGTAGTGTTTCAATTCTACTCGTTCCCCATTCTATGCCATCATTCCATTTCGTTCTATAGTCCATTCCATTTCGTTCCCTCTTCCAATCCATTTCCATTGTCTATAATTTCAATTCCACTCGTTCAACGTTTATATCCATTTCGTTCCACTTGTGTAGTGTTTTAATTCCACTCGTTTCCTATTTAGTTTCTTAATTTTAGTGTTCCATATACTCTCGTTCTTTAAATTTTAGGTTTCTAGCTAAAGACGCAGAAGTTAAGGGGGGGGGCAATTTTCCCCTTTTGAACCACCATTTTCATCACGTTCCTGTCCAAAGTCCTAAAAATCCCTTGTCGATAAGTTAGCCCATACTCCAAGGAAAATATATTATCAGGTTTCTAGCCGAAGGGTTCGGTTAGGCCATCAAGGGGGAGAATTATTCCGTTTTTACCCTCCCGGTAGCAATTTTTGAAAATTCCGTCTTAGAGGACGTCTGCGTTGGAGGAGGAACCTATTACATACATAATTTTAGGTCTCTATATCCAGCAGTTTGGCTATGCCGTCAAGGGGGAAGTGTTTCCCCTTTTCCCCCTTCCGGTATGAATTTCCAAAAATACCATTATCATTAATCCCCATTTTTGCAATGTCCCTGTCCAAAATTCCAAAAAGCACCTTCCCGATAAGTAAGGCCATACTCCATGCAACATGTGTTTTACATTTCAGGTTTCTAGCCAACTTTTACTATTTGTGCCCCTCTCGGTATGGATTTCCGAAAATCTATCGACAGGGAATTTCAGCTTCCCAGTTCCAGCAGTTTGAGCAGGCTGTCAAGGAGGACACTGTTTCTTTTTTTGTCCCTCCCGGTTGGAATTAGGCTGGAAGGGAACCTAAGTACCGAATTTCAGCTTCCTAGTTCCAGCAGTTTGGACAGGTCGTTAAGGAGCCACTTTCCCTTTTTGAGCCCCCATTTTATAACGACGCTGTCCAAAATTCAAAAAAATATCTTTTTAATAAGTTAGCCCTTACTCCAGGGACCCACATTTTAAATTTTAGGTTTCTAGCCGAAGGGGTTTTTACAGGCCACCAAGGGGAGGCTTTTCTTCTTTTTGCCCTCCCTTTAGGAATTTACAAAAATTCCATCTTCGCGGCTATCTGCGATGGATGAGGAACATTCATACCAAATTTCAACTTCATTGCCTCAGCTGTTTGGGCAGGCCGTTAGTGGGGACATTTTTCCCTTTCAACCACCATTTTTACTATGTTCCTGTTCCAAAATAGAAAAATTACGTTGCCGGTGAGTTAGTCCTACTCCAAGGAATACATATTTAAAATTTTAGGTTGGCCAAAAGGGATTGGGCAGGCCGTCAAGGAGGAGACTTTTCCCCTTATTTCACCTCCTGATAGGAATTTCAAAAATTCCGTCTAAGCGGATGCCTACACAGAAGGAGGAACTCACATACCGAATTTTCCTGTAGGGAATTCCAAAAATAAAAATTTAGTCGATGTCTACTACAGTGGAGGAACCTTTATACCAAATTTCAACTTCTTAGCTCCAGGGGTTTGGGCATGCACTTTTCCAATTTGTGAGACTGTTTATGGGGAGACTTTCCCCTTTTTGCCCATTCCGGTAGGAATTTACAAAAATCCCGTCTTAGCGCATCTCTATGCCGGATATCAAGAAACCTTCCCAGTAAAATCTTTCATTACCAAATAATTGGTTATATAATAGAAATTCATAGCTCCGCACAACTTATTTTTTGGCGTCTAAACTCATTATTTTTGTTTGGCGTGGTAGTTTTTATAAGTAGTCACGCTTACCCGCTCGCTTACGAAAAAATGAGAAATAAGTAGTTATGAGATTTTGAATAATAAGTGGTTACACACATGCTTACAAAAAGTTTAATTATAAGTGGTTATCCCATTGCTTACTTGATTCTTAAAAATAAATAGTTAGGCAAATACTATTAGCCTAAGGAAATACATTCAGAAACATTTAAGTTTTCTCTAGTGTGTAATTTTAGGACTCGTCATAAAAATTTAAACATAAAACATATTTACATATAATAAAAAAAATTAACTGTGTAAAAAGTACTTATTTAAAGTAATACGAGTAAGTCATTATTTTATATTTAGAAATAATGAATACAATAGGCCGTTATTAGGAAGTCATTATTATATATTATAAAATAATGCAAAAGGTAATGATATATCATTTTTGGTAATGCAGATAGTAATGAGGTGTCATTACCAATATTTTGCTGGGTTGTTTTAGTGGAGATATCCGTACTTTTTTTGAAATTATATTTTTTTAAATTGTACTTTTTGGAATAAGCGAAATTTTTTGGAAAAAGATACTTTGTTTTTATAAAGTACTTTATTTGTACTTTTTTTGAAAAATGTAAAGTAAAGTAAAATTGTTTTTTTTTGGAATTTCCAAGTTTGTATGGCAGCTTTGTTAAAAAAAATATAAAAATAAAAATCGGGCCACTGTAGGGACTAGAGAATTTATCTAGTATTAAGAGTCACTTTAAATTTTTATTTTCCAATAATTAATGAAGGCTGTACGTACAGTGGCAGCCGATTTTACCTTTTTTAAAAAAGGCTAATAATGAAGTGGCAACCCTGTCAATTTTGGTCTGAGTAATTTAAAACTAATATTTTTTCAAAATACTAAAATAACATATATTTTAAATAAAAAATAACATAGTAAAAATTATGTTATTTGAATTTTTGACAACCGTTTAAATATGCCCCTTAAAATTCTGTTGTTACAGTATTTACCCCCCTTAAAAAATTAAAATTTAAACAAAATGTTTTTGAAAACTCACTACCTGTAGCTTCATGTTAATAGGTAAGGACACTGTAGATTAATGTTACACATAAGATTGCGACTTCGATCCCCAACCAAGGCAACATCAATTTATGAAAAATAATTATATGTATGAGTTTTTTCTATCCCTCATTCATATTACAGCGTCCTCCTTCTTTGTTCCCATTGCACTTAACCCCACCGAAGTAAAATAATATAACAGGGCTATTAACTAAAAAATGCTTTAACAAAGTTCGCCAACTCTTCATCAGATGGCGCGCAACAAGATTCAACATCTCGCTAAAATTCAACATCTCGCGTAATTACAGTGCTGCCATATTTGAAGCCCTTCATTTTAATCATCGTTCATTTCTTCTGTATCCCCTTTACAAAGAAAGCAACACGTTAGTTAATAGGAAGAATTTCTTGAGTGTTGCTTCTCTTTTTTTTTTAAAGAAGTTACATCGATGGACATGTCCTTGTTAAAATAATAGGTCTTGTGACAGAAAAGTAAGAGCTTACCCTCTTCATTACAAAATGATTATTTTTATAACCAAAACTTATAAAACAAATAAAATTTATTATTTTTTTTAAATATATAAATTTTAATTTACTGTTCAATATAAAACAAATTTAAATTTTTAGAAAAAGAACACACATTACTTTAAGGTTATTTGTAACTTAGAGGTAATAGGTAAGCGTAACATATAAGTTCAGCTTTTATAAGAGAAAAATAAGAGGTTATCTACTTTTTTTCTTCTTACCAAAGTCACCGAGTAATAAAAGGTTTTGCTGGGTCACTTGAATTGCCTGGTTTACTTCTACATAAACTGCCCAGGAAAATTTTCTGTTCCAAAGAATCGGTTGTAGAATAGCTAATTTTCATTCACAACCCCTTCTATAGCTCCAAAGTGGAACCTGTTTCTCTAGAATCAGTTCTGAAACTAGTTCTGGAACTAATTCTGCATCACCCACACCTTCCATATAGAATCCCAGGAACTGGTTCCGGAACCAGTTCCATGGAATAGGTTGCAGTGGAACCAGTTGTAGAATGGGTGTGGTTGGCTACCGATTGTAAAATATATTCCTGGGTGGATTTAAATAAACGCTAACAACTTAGTAGGCATTGCCCGCTATTATAACTAAATGGAAAGCTCTACAACCTTATAGCCTTCAAAATAATTTGTAAGTACAGTTGAACCTCGATTATCCGGTCCTCCATTAACCGGGTACATCTGTTAACCGGCATGCTGTGTGTTTGATTTTATACCTCTATTAACCGTTGTTTAAATCTCTTATCCGTGCTTTCAGAAGTTAAAGATATATTAAAAGCTGCTTTTGTGGAATTGGCTTCATAAAATGCCAAAGAACAAGAAAATATCTTTTAATTAATGAGAAAACAGAACTGACTAATGACTGTCGAAAAATATACCCTTTAAGTTGTTGTCTGAAAAATATGGTATTGGGAAACTAACTATATGCAATTCAGTAAAAATAATAATATTTATGACTCTTTTTAACAGTGGTTTTCGATTCGAGGTTCGACTGTAAATTGGAATTACTTTGGCGGGTTAGTCGTGGTTAAATATTGACCGATTTAGTGACTATTTTTCATATATTATTTTTATAATTTAATGAAGTTTGGAAAATGCCAGAAATTTTACTATGTTAATAGAGTTTTTTTTATAAAGTTAACATTTTTTTAGTATAATACTACACTCAACCAAAACAGTCAGTAATGGCTATTGAAAATTTTGCTGTTATTATGGGAAATTTAACTGTTTTGGAGCCAGCGGTATTTTTTGCTAAATTTAGCAACACATGTCTGCTGATCTGTAGTACAATAAAATTAGTAGAAAAAATTAGTAGCCGCTACTAAATTTTAGTAAAATTTATGTAAAATGCAATTCAAAATCGATTTGCTAAAATCAGTTAAAAAACTTACTAAATATCATAATTTTAATACAATGAAATTAGTATAAATAATTAGTTGCAGCTACTAAATTTCAGTAAATTGCTGTAAACTGTAATTTAAAATCAATCTGCTGAAATTAGCAAAAAATGTTACTAAAAAAAAAACTGTAAAATCTAAAAAAAAAAAAAATTTCTTTCGATTGTAACAAGCGTATAATTACTTCATCGTACTTGAAATTTGGAGTCAAAATTGCAAACGGTTCTCTAGTTATTGCCGTTTTATGCATTGGAGATGCAATAAAATTTTCTGGGTGTTATTTCTAAACTAAGAATATATCAATAGTAACAAATATAAACTAAACAAGAATTGTAAAAAATCAAAAAAAAATATTTTTAAATTAGTATATTTTTCTGCTAAATTTAGCACTCGGTTTTGAAAAATTAGTAAAATGTTTTTCTGAAATCAGCAGCGAAAATTAGTAAAAAAAATCCGTAATTTGTAATAAGAGAATAGCAAAAATGATTACTAAAAATAAAAATTGTACTAATAATCAGTATAAAAATAGTATAGTGCGATTGGAAACTGTTTACTAATTTTTTTACAAATTTTTTTATTTGAGTGTAGTCATGTCAAAAAAAGCTTATTCAATAACATATATTTTTCACCTTTAGAATTTATTGACGAAAAAGTTTAGTTACTGCATTTAAAACCTTCTATTGACAGACAATTCGATAAGCTACATACGGATTTATTTTCTGTGTACAAAGTTATTTAATAGCAATCCCATTATTAAAGCCACCACTATTTAGCACCATTCTATGTATATTTTATGTTTATTTTTCCACTACTAGAATTTTTTGTCACATTTGGTTTCGGTTGTCTAAAAATCTGTTTGCTACTGGTACTCTGTTGCACATTTAACCATATTCGACATTATGTGCCACTGCCTGGTTGTCCTCTACTTATGAAACGGAAATGATGGTTATTTAAATGTTATCTACTCCTATATACATATGTACATGCATATGTACATACAAGTTTATAGTACACATGTCGTTAAAACCGTTACAGCCATTACAATTTCATTTTAAACATATGGTTATGATAATTGTTTAAAGTAATTGTGGGATTTCCTTTTTTTGAACTAAACTTTACAGTGTTATATGCAAATAGCTATTAAGCAATTTGGTTTTTAGAGCATTTTAGGCTAAAAATTGCATATAACAAAGAAGTAGACGGTTAATTTATACGCATGTATATTTAATAGATTTTAATTTGTAAATTTCTGAAACACAAATTAGTTTTAGTTGTGGTAAAATTAATTAAATTTTAATAGTTTAAAATATGTATTAACTGTTAAATTTAAATTATTATGTTGATAAAATACAACAGAGAGTGATAAAGTAGTGTTCTCAAATATTAAATACGTGCGATCAATCGATTAATTCATTATTAGAAAAACTAATGAAATGAATTAAACGGTTGTATACATTTCTATAAAGAATTAGCCCCTGTTTATGTATTATGAAAATGGTCTAAACGAAAGCAAAATATCACTTTGAAATTAATCTTTTATAAGGCGTACAACAAAAAAATTGTCAGTTAAAGTCGCAGTTAGTACCTAAGTCGACATTATGAAAATGGCGCAATGGCGCAGTTTTTTAGAAAATAGCATTTAGGTAAGAGCACATGATGCAATCTGGGAGTGCGGTAATGAAAGAAATCGCACTTTTAGAACAAGTTTTGTCATATTTCTAAAATTTAACAATTGCAAGGTAAGTTCGATTGGCACTACATTCTTCGTTAATTAATGAAATTCATTGCATGGTTTTTAATTGAATTTTTGAAGCAAGGTAAGGGATATTTAAAAAAATTTTAATGCTCCTGTGTTTGTTAACAAAAAATGTAAATCTTGAATATTATATTGTTACGTTTTTACTTTTTAAAAACGTTGGTTTATTTCCCTTAAATAAACCGGATTCTTTTCTATTGCAATCAAAATAACCAGTCCCAACGCTGACACCAATTATTACGTTTTACCTTACAAAACGTTCGTTTATCTCCCTTAGATAAACCGTCCAGGTGCTGTCACAGCGATATTAACAACCAACTAGCCAATAACCAAAACACGAACACACTTGAGTTTGAAATAGCTTAGACACTCATATTTATTTACACACTATTGCTTATTTACAAACTCTCTCTATTATGACCATTACTAGAGCGCTACTAACTTTAACACGATACTAACTCGCGGTCTTAACAACACAAATGTTAATAATCAACTTCTCTTCACTAATGTTAACGCGCGCCTTATATAGTAACAGCCATATTTCTACAACACACTGGATAATTCTAGCATGCTATACTTAACTCTACATACGCTTACAGACTATACATACAACCATTTATACATACAGTATTACTCTACATTAGTCTTAACGCTATACAAACACACAAACACTTATAATAAGTCTACATCACGCTTAGAGACTATACAGACACACAAACATTTATCATTAACCAACTATACAATATAACTCTACATTAAGCTTGACATTATACATACACACAAACACTTATTATTAACCAACTATACAATTCTAATGCGTAATTAATCATAGCATATTCTTAGGTGTATAATTAAATGTAGTACTATGTTGCCAGATTGATGTATTTTGTCCATCCCGTCTCTTAGGCTATTTTCTTCTAGAAAAGTCCAGAGTTTTCTATACTAGGCCAAGCCATTTTCGTAACACTGCCGCCCACTTAAGCCTCTTCGTCCCGAATAGTCACATATGTTCCCTTTCCGTAATTGGCTAGTCTCTCCAGGTGTACCACCTTCATTTTAGATCTTGGGCTGTTGTACTTTTGGATTCTATAAACCACGTCATTTAGCCTCTTGACTACTTTATAGGGGCCGTCCCAATGGGTTTGCAGTTTCGGTGACAATCCTTTCTTTCGTTGTGGGTTATAAAGTAGAACCAATTGCCCTTCGTTGAAACCTTCCGAGTTTGCAGCTCGGTCGTATCTGGCTTTCATTTTATCACTGGTAATTTTGATTCGGTTACGCACGAATTCATGAAGTTCTTCAAGGTCATTCATGGAGGGGTCTCCACCGTTTTCCTCTGTTGGTGTAGGCTTAACGCCAAACTCTAAGTCTCCAGGCAGTCTTAACTCAGTTCCAAATATAATCTTTGCAGGTGCTCGTGAGGTGGAGTCGTGCACGGCTGACCTATATGCCAACAGAAATTTTGGTATGTGCTCATCCCAGTCCTTTTGATGTCTGCTGACCACTTTTCTCAAATGTTCCTCCAGGGTGCGATTGAATCTTTCAACCATGCCATCAGATTGCGGATGTAGTGGCGTTGTTCTTGTCTTTCTTATTCCATATTTTTCACACATTTCCTTAAATATTGCAGACTCAAAATTCCTACCTTGGTCGGAATGCAGTTCTAAAGGAGCTCCATAACGGCACACCCAATTGTTAACAAATACGTCTGCTACCGTTCCAGCTTCCTGGTTCGGTATCGGATACACTTCTGGCCATTTGCTGAAATAATCTATGACCACTAGTATATATCGGTTTCCAGCCTCACTGACAGGAAAAGGACCGGCTATATCCATTGCTACGCGCTCAAATGGGGCACCCGAATTGTATTGCTGAAGCTGCCCGCGGCTTCTTCTTATTGGACCTTTGGCTATAATGCATTGCGGGCAGTTGGCTATCCAATCGGCCACAGCTTGTCGACATCCAACCCAATAAAACCTTAGTTTCAACTTTTCTAGCGTTTTTGTCACACCAAGATGACCGCCACTAGGACCATTATGAAATTCTTTTATTACTTCGTTTATTTTGGAGGATGGTACAACAATTAAATCAGTTGCCGCTTTTCCGTCTGCGTCTTCCCATGTCCGGTATAAGCAGCCATTTATCAGCCTAAGACTGTCCCATTGTGTCCAATATGATTTCATTATTGGGCTTTCTGAAGATATTTCGAGCCGAGCTGGTCTTCTGTCCCGTTCTTTAGCAGATATTATTTTTGACAACATGGGATCATTTCTCTGCGCCGTTGCCCAGTCCACACTGGAGTCTATATGCGTTAGCCGAATATCAATAACGCATTCTTTCCTCTCCGCCCTGCTACAATGTTTGCACTCCAGGTTGCAGGGCCGTCTTGAGAGAGCATCTGCATTATTATGCTTACCACCTTTCCTGTGCTCAATGCTGAAGTCGTAGCTTTGAAGGCGTTCAATCCAACGAGCAAGTTGTCCTTCAGGGTTTTTAAATTGTAGTAACCACCTGAGTGCGGAATGGTCTGTCCTTAAGGTGAAATGCTGACCATATAGATACTTGTGGTAATGTTTTACGCACTCTAATACTGCCAGAAGTTCCCGTCGAGTTACGCAGTAGTTCCTCTCAGGCTTTGAGAGTGTTCGGCTATAGTAGCCTATGACTTTTTCTGCCCCATTGACTATCTGCGAGAGCACACCTCCTATTCCGTAACCGCTCGCATCACTATCTAGTACAAATTTCTCTCCAGAAATTGGATATGCCAGGACTGGTGCTGTACATAATAACCCTTTTAGCTCCTGGAATGCATGTTCTTGTGATTCACCCCATTGGTATGGCCGGGACTTTTGGGTCAGTTCATGTAAACTTGCAGCAACTCTGGCAAAATTCGGTACAAATCGTCTATAGTATGTGCAAAGACCTAAAAAACTGCGCAATTCATGAAGATTTTTCGGACGAGGCCAGTCTTTTACTGCTACTATTTTATCTTCATCGGTCGATACACCCTCCGTTGTTAGGCGATGTCCTAAGTACTTAACTTCTTTCTGGAATAGTACACATTTCTTTGCATTTAGCTTTAGCCCAGCCGCTGAGATACGATTAAGCACGTCTTCTAGGTTTTTCAGATGTTCGTCAAAAGTCTTTCCCGTGACTATAATGTCATCAAGGTACATCAAACAAGTCTTCCAGTGAAGTCCTTTTAACATCCGTTCCATCAAGCGCTCGAATGTAGCCGGAGCGTTGCAAAGCCCAAATGGCATCACGTTAAACTGCCATAAACCATCGCCCGCACTAAAGGCAGTTTTCTCTTTGTCTTTGTCTGCTATTTCAACCTGCCAGTATCCGTTTTGCAAATCTAATGTGGAGAACCATTTTGTTCCGGCTAGCGTGTCCAAAGTGTCGTCAATTCTGGGTAGCGGATAACTGTCTTTCTTGGTGACGTCGTTTAGCTTTCTATAATCGACACAAAATCTGGTGCTGCCATCTTTCTTCTTAACTAAAACCACTGGCGAGCTCCACGGACTTGTAGATGGTTCTATTATCCCATTTTGCTCCATTTCATTGATTAAATCTTTTACCTCACCTCGCTTTGCTAAGGGGATACTTCTAGGTGCTTGTTTAATTGGCCTCGCTTCGCCAGTATTTATTTCGTGTTTAACAATAGCCGTTCTCCCATGGCTTTGGCTCTTAAAGGCAAAGACGGAGGCATATTTCTTAAGCAGCTGTTTGGCTTTATTTCTATCAGGCGCCGCTAATCCTTCTACCCATTTCCTTGCATGTTCGGTTAACAACTCATGTTCTTTTGCTGACATATTAGCAGGTTCCGGTCTTCGCTCACAATTTATTATTGCCTCTGCTGGAGCACATTGACCTATGTCGGTGTTTTGTTTAACTAATTTTTCGCTGCTGGATAGATTTAATACTCTTACCGGGACTCTTCCATCGTTACAGGCTCTTACGAGGGCTTTTGCTGTTATAAGGTCACTCTTTACTTCTATGGGTTCTACTACCCACAGCCGATTGTCCACACAATTTCCCTCCATACGTGCCCACACTACGGTTTCTGACTGTGGTGGTAGTTTCTGGCGTCCATCAGTAGCTAGCTTTCTTATTTGAGCTTTACTTTCATAACCAACATCAAGAGGTATTTCAACGTTGTGCCAAATCATTATTTGTTGCCCCATATGCAGTTTAACGTTATGGCTAATCATAAAATCTGCACCGATTATTACTTCATCCACAATATCAGCAACAATAAATACATGATCTACGTTGATGTTGGCTATAGTTAATTTAGTTTTAACTTTACCGTAGACAGTAGCAGAATCCCCTGTAGCTGTTCGTAGACTTACGTGGCTTAATGGTTCAATTGCCCCTTTCACTACATCGGGCCTAATAATTGACTGTGACGCCCCTGTGTCTATCGTAAAGATGTGCTTTTTGCCGTAGACGAACCCACAAATTGTAAGATTGCTATTTTTCTGCTGTATCACTGATATGGAAATTGTGGGGCCCTCGTTTGTGGGAGCTAGCTCACGCCCCGTAGTGCTAGCCCGTTTTAGTTTAACGGTGACTCCTGTGATGATTGTTGGTGGACTCTCTTATTGTTCTGCGGTGGCGAAGAAGATCTAGATCGTTTTCTTGGTGCTTTACAATTTCGTTGAAAATGGCCGGCTCTACCGCAGTTATAACATTTAGCTTGTGGCTTGTTTTGTTTCTCTTCTAGTGCTTGCATAACTGCCTCTCTTAAGTCGTTAACTATGTCTCTCTCTTTTTCAGCGATAACCTCCAAATTTCGCACCTTGTATGTTTGCGGCTTAGAAATTACTTTAGCCGTCTCCTGTGCCAGAGCAAATGCAACAGTTTCTGCAAAAGTTAATTTCTGTGTAGCGCATACCGCATATTTCACATCGGGATCACGAATGCCATTTACAAACGCCTCAATCTTGAACTGGTCCAAAAATGGATGGTTTTCACCGGGGTATGTCATCTGCACCAATCTTTCAACCTCCATCGCGAAATCTTGCAGTGTTTCATTGACCTTCTGCACTCTGCCTCGCAATTCCATTCTGTAGATTTCCTTTTTATGTTCACCACCATACTTTCGTTGCAGTGCAGCCATAATGTCGTCATAATTATTCCTGCAGCTCATTGGTATGCTTTCAAGGACTTCTGCTGCGGTTCCTTTTAAGGCCAAAATCAACTCAATGGCTTTTTCTTCATTTGTCCACAAATTTCTGCCAGCCACAGTTTCAAACTGGAATTTGAATACGTTAAACGGTGTACTGCCATCGAAACATGGTGTCTTTATTCTACTAGAGACTTCTGGAATGACACGAACTGGCCCACCTTGGCATTGAAGATTGTTAATTTTCGCCTCTATGTCAATTTCCAGATTATTCATCTTACTCTCCAAATCGACAAGCTTCTCATCAAATTTGCTGACTTGTACCTCAACGCGATCCATTCTTTGGTTTATGGCCTCTGTCATTTCTGTCAGTTTCTCATTTGTGGCTCTAGTTTCTCTAGAGTTTTCTTCCATTTTCTCCATTATTTTTCTAGAATTTTCTTCCATCATTTTTCTAGAATTTTCTTCCATTTTTCTAGAATTCTCTTCCATTTTGCTAGAGTTTCTTTCTTCCATTTCTCTAGAGCTTTCTTCCATTTTCTCCATTATTTTTCTAGAATTTTCTTCCATCATTTTTCTAGAATTTTCTTCCATTTTTCTAGAATCGGCTTTAATTTCCTTCAGAGCGAAAAGTATCGCGTTGATGTCCATATTAGCTGTAGCCATACGTGTACTTACTTCTGTTTCTCTCTTTTCTCTTTCTTCTTCTTTGTCTTCAAACTCGTAAGTATCGATGTCCACGCCACGTCTCTTGAATTCTTCTATAAGTCTTCTCTGAAGTTCTGCCTTATTACCTGTTGTCGGCAGCTCCAACTTACTCAATTCCTGCTTGAGCTGTTCCACTTTAAGCTCTTCAAACTTCATTGCTTTTAGTTATGTTTATTTTGCAATATCCTGGTTACTTATTTTTCGCAATCCCACTTCTGACACCAATTGTTACGTTTTTACTTTTTAAAAACGTTGGTTTATTTCCCTTAAATAAACCGGATTCTTTTCTATTGCAATCAAAATAACCAGTCCCAACGCTGACACCAATTATTACGTTTTACCTTACAAAACGTTCGTTTATCTCCCTTAGATAAACCGTCCAGGTGCTGTCACAGCGATATTAACAACCAACTAGCCAATAACCAAAACACGAACACACTTGAGTTTGAAATAGCTTAGACACTCATATTTATTTACACACTATTGCTTATTTACAAACTCTCTCTATTATGACCATTACTAGAGCGCTACTAACTTTAACACGATACTAACTCGCGGTCTTAACAACACAAATGTTAATAATCAACTTCTCTTCACTAATGTTAACGCGCGCCTTATATAGTAACAGCCATATTTCTACAACACACTGGATAATTCTAGCATGCTATACTTAACTCTACATACGCTTACAGACTATACATACAACCATTTATACATACAGTATTACTCTACATTAGTCTTAACGCTATACAAATACACAAACACTTATAATAAGTCTACATCACGCTTAGAGACTATACAGACACACAAACATTTATCATTAACCAACTATGCAATATAACTCTACATTAGACTTAACGCTATACAAACACACAAACACTTATAATAAGTCTACACCACGCTTAGAGACTATACAGACACACAAACATTTATCATTAACCAACTATACAATATAACTCTACATTAAGCTTGACATTATACATACACACAAACACTTATTATTAACCAACTATACAATTCTAATGCGTAATTAATCATAGCATATTCTTAGGTGTATAATTAAATGTAGTACTATGTTGCCAGATTGATGTATTTTGTCCATCCCGTCTCTTAGGCTATTTTCTTCTAGAAAAGTCCAGAGTTTTCTATACTAGGCCAAGCCATTTTCGTAACAATATTATATATTAGATAAATAAGATTAATTAAAATGCCGATGTAATGTTTGCAGACTTATTTGCTTTCCCAAAGTTCTGGAAGGTTCAGAAGTGAGACGACGACTGGATTCGGTTCGATTTTTTTAAGTTTCTTTCCGAAATATCGGTCTTAAGCTTGGTTAGTACATGTTGGATAACCTTCTTCAGAGGCCTTTTCGAGTCTTATTATTAACTCTACTTTACTTTTTTTTATAATATACGCACTTTCTGCATATGTGACCTTCTCCGCGAAAAGGGACCTAGTGTGTGAAAAAACCTAGTGTGTCAAGAACTTGGGAAAATCGATATTATCACACTAGGTCCCTTTTCTCGGAGAAGGTCACATATATTAAAGTCAAAATTTATTTCTGATGGCGAACATTTTAGTGAAAGTAGCGTGTTAAGACAGTCCAAGACAGTCGTTTGCAACCACTTGTTTTTCTTTAACGAAAAGTTGAAATAAATTTTCTAATAAAATTACAAATTACAATTTTATTAAAATTAAATTTCTTTCATTATTTATATGGAAAAATATTACTGATGGGTGGGACATTCATTTGCATGCGCTTTGCTTAAATAATAAAAACGGACAAATTTAATTATAATGGTTTTATTTTTGGTGTGTTGATTTAAATTTTATAAAACTGTGCAAATCAAATTAATTTTATTTTTTTCTAAAGCAATAAAATACTGAAATCTGGCTAATTCCAGTGAAAAGCATATGTACACAAAAAAAAAAAACAGTAGGCACCAACAATGAAATTTGTAAAAGCGATCACATTTTCTTTTAAATTGAAATTTTATTTCCAACAATTTTATTGTTTGAAATATTTGTAACTCGTTTCTAAATTGTTATCTTTCATTTAAAAATTGTTTCAAAGTTAAGCCCAAACCACATAGAGAAAGTGCCAGTGGACAGTAGCAGTGCTGTCAAACTTTGTTCTTGAAAATTAATATTTTTAAAAATTTCTTAATGTTTTTAAAAATTTCTTAATACTTTTAAAATTTTCTTATTGCGTTTTGTTTAAAAACAACTCTTGTTTATTTAGAAACATTTTTAATTTCTCGGCAGTGACAAATAGGGAAGATACAAAAACTGCTTTATCGACAAAACGTCGCACTGCAGTCGATACTACGTTTATGTGATTTAGGCATTAGAAAAAAAAATTTTTTTTTTTGGATTTACAATTTTTTTTTGTTGGTGCCTTTTAAAAAATTTTTTTTTGTTGTAAAGGGTTGTCCAACCCAAACGCACGATGTTAATTGTAAATAAAACTTAAAACTTAAAATCTTGATATTATTCAGTATGATAGAAGGATCTATAACAATAATGTGTGAAACAAAATATCGGCCAAATGCTCACCACGGCTTTGGTGGCATATCTTTATCCGATGGTCCATATTTTCAATTACTCTGAAACATAATTGAGGTTCAATGTCGTTAGTGTACCGAATTATCTCATCCTTTAGCTCTTGAATTGTTCTTGGCTTATTGACGTACACTTTTTCTTTTAAATATCCCCAAAGAAAGAAGTTCAACGGTGTCAAGTCACATGATCGTGGCGGCCAATTTACATCGCCACGACGTGAGATAACACGGCCATTGAATTTCTCGCGCAAAAGAGCCAATGTTTCGTTAGCTGTGTGGCAAGTGGCACCATCTTGTTGGAAGCACATATCGTCCAGGTCCATATCCTCAATTTCTGGCTACAAGAAGTCCGTTATCATCTCGCGATAGCGAACACCATTCACGGTAACTGCATGGCCACACTATCGCGAATAACAGCAATGTTTTTCGCAGAACGAACTGAGCGAGCTTGCGAAGGTGTTTTCGCATTTCCCACAGACCCGGTTTGCAGATATTTGCGCACAATTATCCCGATTTGTGGATATATTTGATCGATTATGCTGATCAAAGAAATCACGCGCTGCTCAATTGTGTACCTCTCCATGGTTGAATTTGTCAAACACTG